>CM066727.1:144116933-146679433 GCA_033961575.1 Aselliscus stoliczkanus
ATACACACACACACACACACTTGTACTTATTTACAACAAGTATCCTGACAGTACTCAGAAACACTTTCCATTTCTTCAAGGTGGCCCACTACTTCTGATTCACTTTTGGTCAGCTAAGGATGAATGTGTTAAAACATTTAAGTACTTAGTACCCATGTAGTTCAATTCAACTCAAAACTTGCAATTCCATAAAAGTATGAATTTTGGATCAATAAATAAGGTATACTACTTTTCATGAGCTTAAAATTTTAATGTTGTTTTTAAAAAAATCTTCTGCAATAGTGAACTTCTTTTAATACACGGTTCTCTTAAACCCTAAGAGACAACAGCACTGCTCTTTGATCACAACATAAAATCTGGGTAAAAATTTCAGAAGGGAAGGTTTTCTTTTGGGGATTAGTGCTGTTTACTCAAATCCTTTGCTGTCATTATAATAGCAGTATATACTAACTTTATAGTAGCAGTATATACTAACTTCTCTGTGAATTTCTAAGAATTTTTCTGAAAACTCTATATATCATGGATAGAACTATTAGACTAATACCCATTACACATTACTTTTTTAAAAAACAAAATATTAGATTCATATACATAATACACATTTACTTTCAAATACCCTAATCTAACTGTTGTAAATTTAAGACTATCGTCTTGAATGGGATTAGATCAGTAGAAACCTAGAGACGAAAGTGAAAATAATCATTACCAATGATGATTTGAAAAACCTGTTTACTTTTCAAGTAAATGATTACTTGCAAAAGATTAATGCAATAAAATTGTTTTCTAAGGGTGTGTAAAGTAAATAATTAAATAGCAGTGAAAATTCAAATAGAATTGAGATTATAATTTTTCCTCTTGATTTCTGTAAGAAAGAAATGGAATCCTAACAGAAACCAGAATCTTTGGTTCACATTTTTTCCCCCTAATAATATGATTGTTATATGAATTAAGCATTTTCAGTTATTTGTATTTTTATTTCAATAAAAAGCAAAATCTAATAGAACATATCATTCTTTCATATGATAAAAACACAATATAGATTTGGTCATATTATAGCAAACAACTGGCAATGCTCTGAGATGTGTGAACTCTGATTTCAACTGATATGTAAATTTATAAATAAAATTCTCACGGGCCGGCCAAGTGGCGTGGTGGTTAAGCGCTGGCTTGGAAGCCAGCAGCCCCAGTTGGTGTCCCACATATGAGGGCCAGTGACACTACCCTCAAAAAAAAAAAAAAAAAAAAAAAATTTTTTTTATTTTATATACTACAATTTCATATAAAATTATCACAATTTTTTGTAAATAAAATCTTAATTCTATCTATTAAAAATATTTAGAAAATATGCAGTCATAGATAAAAGTTTTATAAAAATGGGCTGGCTGAGTGGCTCAGTTGGTTAAGAGCTGGCTCAAGGGTGCGAGCTGAGCTCTGAGCAACGGCGGTTCAATGCCAGCCCGAGCTGAGTTGCCGTTGAGCTTCCAACAGGTGGCAGTATGGCTCAGCTAAATAAAAATAAAAAAAATTTATAAAAATAAAAGTTCAAAAAGTCTTAATAATACATTGGTCTTATTAAGTCTAAAAAAAAAGATTTCTGAATATTATAGTAAAATGGGAACCTGTATCATTAAATTACGATAGAACTTTTTTTCTTTTTTTTTTTTTTTTTTTGAGGGCAGTGTCACTGGCCCTCATATGTGGGACCCGAACCAGGACCGCTGGCTTCCCAAGCCAGTGCTTAACCACGGCGCCACTCCGCCAGCCCAAATTATGATAGAACTCATATAGGAAATGTTTTGATAAAAATTTCAAAAAAGTTATAGCAATGGCTTTGATACCACCTATTATTTTAAAAACTTTGTGAACATAACTATCATATGAAAGAGAAAAATGAAAATATTTTTGTGTTGTTTTTTTTTTTTCTTTCTTTCTTTTTTTTTTTTTTTTTGAGAGGGCAGTGTCACTGGCCCTCATATGTGGGATCCAAACCGGGGCCGCTGGCATCCCAGGCCAGCTCTTAACGACTGTGCCACTTGGCCGGCCCAAAATGAAAATATTTTTAAGTTTACATATTATTCCTCCAAGGTATGAAATGTTAAATGCTCATCAACAATTAAATGCTACAAATCTGGAAACATGAGTTTTTCTATATAATCAGAAATGCTTTGATAAAAATGAGGCACATCATTCAAAAAAGAGGGAGTATTTTATACTCCAATTTCATAAAAAAATGTTCAAGGTAAGCTTCTACTCATGAGATTTATTTCTCTGTTCTTCACAACAGGTTAAGTGGAAATATTTTCTATGAATAGATTTTCCTCTTATTTTTCTTCTAGTATTTACATAAAACATTGTATGGCAACATATCAAAGGTTAATGTTATACAATTAATACCTGTAATGTGTTCTTCCTACAATTGAATTTCCTTCTCTCCACTGAGCGGTCACATCAGTGGGCTCAAGTAAGCCTTCAAAAATATGCTCCCAGAGATACAAACCTGGTAATTAAAAAAAGAAAAACATTTACTGCCTGATCTACTCCAGTATGTGGGATGAGTTTAAGTTCTGCTGTTTTGTATCATTTGACTAGAAAACCAGATTTTTTTTTTTTTTCCCCTCTTTGGTCCCTTGGCAGGCAGTGCTTTCAAGCAATAGCTCAAAACCATCAGTATGGCAGCTACTGTATGAGACAGAACTCAGAGGTTGTCAGTATAAAATGTGGAAAAATATGGGTTAAAGATAATAATCTTACTCTAAATTTGAGAAAATTCTAATTATCACTAGACCTTTGCTACCTGTTTTATCCTGAAATGTGTCACAGTACTATGTAAATTATAACAGTAAGTTCTTTGCTGTAGCAAAGGGGCCATGAGCAAAGGAATGCAGTGGGCGAAGCTGTAAAAGACAAGGAAACAGATTCTCTTTTAAGCCTCCAAAAGGAATACAGCCCACTAGACACATGTGAGACTTCTGCCTTCAGATATCCAAGGTAATAAATTTGAGTTGTTTTAAACCACTAAATTTTCAGTAATAGGTTATTAGGAAACTAGAGATTATGTAGTTATAAAGTATTTGTACCTTGAAATGGGATACCAATGTAACAAGTATTTTAAATTCTGGAAGTGGTTTTGGAATTAGAGTGGAAAGAGGCTGTAAGAATTTTGAGGAGTAGGGCCGGCCGAGTGGCTCAGTTGGTTAAGAGCTCGCTCAAGAGTGCAAGCTGAGCTCTGAGCAACAGCAGTTCGATGTCCAGCCCGAGCTGAGCTGCCACTGATCTGCCAACAGGTAGCAGGATGGCTCAGGAAAAAAAAAAAAAAAAAAAAGAATTTTGAGGAGTATAATTTTTAAAAAGCTTAGATTAGATTGCCTTGAACCAATTGCAGATAGAAATTTGGATGCTAATAACTCAGCTAGTGAGAACTTGGAAGAAAGTTGGGAGTACAGTAGGAAAAAAACCTGTATCATCTTAGAGAATACCTAAATCATAAGCAGACTGTGGTAGAAATATGCATGTTAAAAGCGTTGTTGATGAGGGCTCAGGAAATGAGTAACATGTCATTAGAAACTGGAGACAAGAAGATTCTAGTTATATAGTCAGTCACACTCCACAGAATGTGCTTCAGTCAACAATGGGCTGCATGTGATGGCGGTCCCACAAGATTATAATGGAGCTGAAAAATTCCTATGCCTAGTGACGCTGAAAAGTCACAGTGCAACGAGTAACACACGTGTTTGTGGTGATGCTGGTATAAACAACCTACTATGCTGCTAGTCATATAAAAGCATAGCACATACATTTACAGTAGTCGGCTATACCACCTAGTTTTGTGTAAGTGTACTCTACGATGTTCACACAAGGACAAAATTGCCTAATGACACAATTCGTACAACGTATCCCTGTTGTTAAGCGGCACATTACTGTATAGCGGCAGAAAGCTTAGCTGAATTGTGTCCTACAATTATGTGGAAAGCAGAACTTATAAACAATAAACTTGGAGGTTTAGCTGAAGACATAGATCTCCAAGCAAAGTGCTGAAGCTGAGGCCTGGTATCTTCTTGCCGATTATAGTAAAACATGAGAGGAGACAGAGATTGAAGGAAGAAACTTTTTTTTTTTTTTTTGAGGACAGTGTCACTGGCGCTCATATGTGGGACCTGAACTGGGGCCGCTGGCTTCCCAAGCCAGCTCTTAACCACCGCGCCACTCGGCCGGCCCAAGGAAGAACTGTTAAGTAAAAAAAAACCAGTACGTGATGATTTGGGAAATTCTCGGTCTATTCAGATTCACTGAATCTGAAAGTCAGGGAAGCAAGGTCGGGAGAGAAGGCCAAGGATCTGAGTGGATATCCTTTGGCTAGTGCCTCAGAAAAATTAAAAAGAAAATCATAATATTTAGTTGCATAGAGAACTCTCTGAAGGTATTAGATGTATAATTTATGGATCTCCTTTGGTAATCTTAGCAGAAATAGGGATGGGATTATCCAGGAAAAACTGGTGGAGGAGCTCTTGTCTAATGCATCTAGTGCAGTGAATCCTTGTGACATATACAGAAGACCCACAAGGTTCTTGAGAATGTATAACAGCAGAAACACTGCCAGCTCGAACTAAAAGGGACTAAGAGAGGGTTAAATGAAAGAAGGCTATTGGACTCCCTATCCTATATGCAGGAAACAGGCTGATAAAGCTACTCTGAAAACACATGCTACCCTTCATGAAAAAGGAAGGATGACTCCAAGGGCAGAGCTGAAAGGCCAGAAGCAAAGTTTCGAGCCACAGATTATTCCCAGCCTTTGAAACCTAATGGATTTGAAAATTAATGCCTGTTTGGATTTCAAAATTGCTTGGACTCTTGACCCAATTTTACTTCCATTTTCTCCCTTTTTAAATAGGAATGTTTAAAAATTGATATCCTATGACTGTGCCTGGGGAACAGATTATGAAAGTAGTGTTGGATAAAACTCATCTGGCCACATTGTGCTTATAGGATTAAAAAGGGAAAAGTCTGGAAATATGAAAACCCATTAAGATGTATATTTGATTAAAAACTAGAATGGGGAAATGGTCATTTGAAAGAAGAAATTAATATTAGAGATTTTATAAAGAAAAAAAATCGTTAGAACTTGACAACTGGAGGCTTTGGTACCTGAAATTTAAAGGTCAGTGGTAATCTTTAAGAACGTTATTTTTGCATGCAAGTGTGAATAATTTATGAAACAACACGGGCCAGGCTTTATCCTCTTTTTATTCCTCTCATCTGGTACTTTCTACCTATATCCCTTATTGAACATATAAATCCAACTCATGTTTAAAGGGCAAATAAAGCCTCTTCTAATTCACTAAATTCTGTCTGACTCTTCTAAGAATGAGTCTTCTAAGAATGGAGGATTCCATTCTCTAACTGAGCATAATACGTATTAGGTTGGTGCAAATGTAATTGTGGTTTTTGCATTGTTGAAATTTTCTTTTGATACTGAAATACATTCTTAAATAAATGTGATTGTTATATATCATTTTTATTTATTTTTTTTAATTGAGGAACTGGGGGAGGGGAAGAGTGTTAGGGAATTGGGGAAGGAGAACAGCCAAGTTGCTGACCTTCAATCTTAGTTGTGGAGAGCACAGCTAGCTCAGCTCCAGGTCCAGTCACTATCTAGCCGCCCATCTAGGTGCCAAGTTCAGTCTTAGTTGCAGGTGGGAGTAGCCACCATCCCATGCGGGAGTCGAACCAAGAGCCTTGTTGTTAAGAGCGCATGCTCTATCCCCTGAGCCACCCGGATGGCAGCTCAGCTCAAGGTACCAAGTTCAGTTTTAATTGCGTGTGGGCCTAGCCACCAACCCATGCGGGAGTGGAACAGGCAACCTTGTTGTTAGGAGCACATGCTCTCACCAGCTGAGCCATCCTGCCACCTGTTGGCAGCTCAGCGGCAGCTCAGCTTGGGCACAGCTCACTGGCCCATGAGGGAATTGAACCGGCGACCATGTTGCTTGTCACACTCTTAAGCAAGCTCTTAACCAACTAAGCCAGTCGGCCAGCGCTACAAATCACTTCAATGCACTTTTTTCACTTTGTTTTTATATGACTTATTACTTGCTGTTTATTTTATATGTATTTTAGACTATGGAAATGATGTTAGACAGAAAGCAAATTCGAATGATTCTGTTATTCAAGTCAAAAGGTGTTGTAAAGCAGCAGAGAGAGCTCACAACATCAAAAGCACATTTGGCCCAGGAACCGCTAACAAACGTACAGTGCTATGGTGCTTCAAGAAGATTTACAGAGGAGGGCCGGCTGTGTGGCTCAGCTGGTTAGAGCTCGAGCTCTGAGCAACAGAGTTGCTGGTTCGATTCCCACATGGGCCAGGGAGCTGTGCCCGAGCTGAGCTGTTGCTGCCACTAAGCTGGTGAGAGCACGTGCTCTTAACAACAAGGTTGCTGGTGTGACTCCCACATGGGATGGTGGGCTGCACTCTCCCCCCTCCCCCAACTCCATCCCCGCAACTAGACTGAAAGCGGCAACTGGATTTAGAGCTGAGCTTGCGCCCTACACAACTAAGATTGAAGGACAACAACTTGACTTGGAGCTGATGGGTCCTGGCTTCCCCAATTCCCCAACACTGTTTGCTTCTCCAATTCCCCAATAAAATCTTTTTTTTTTTTTTTTTTTTTTTTAAAAAAAAGTTTTGCGGGCCGGCCAAGTGGTGCGGTGGTTAAGAGCTGGCTTGGGACGCCAGCGGCCCCGGTTCGGATCCCACATATGAGGGCCAGTGCTACTGGCCTCTAAAAAAAAAAAAAAAAGTTTTGCAAAGGAGATGAGAACCTCGAAGATGAGGGGTATAGTGGCCGGCCATCGGAAGTTGACAAGGACCAATTGAGAGCAATCATTGAAACTGATCCTCTTACAACTACATGAGAAGTTGCCGAAGAACTCAACTGTCAAGCATTCTATGGTCGTTTAGCATTTGAAACAAACTGGAAAGATGAAAAAGTTTAAATGGGTAACTTATGAGCTGACCACAAATCAAAAAAATCGTTTTGAATTGTCATCTTCTCTTATTTTATACTACAATAAACCATTTCTCAATCTGATTGTGATGTGTGATGAAAAGTGGATTTTATATGACAACTGGCGACGACCAGCTCAGTGATTAGACCTAGAAGAAAGCTTCTAAGCACTTCCCAAAGCCAAACCTGCACCAAAAAAAAAAAGGTCATGGGCACTGTCTGGTGTTGTGCTGCCGGTCTGATCCACCATAGCTTTCTGTTTTGTTTTTTGTTTGTTTTTGAGGGCAATGTCACTGGCCCTCATATGTGGGACCTGAACCGGGCCGCTGGCCTCCACAGCCAGCGCTTAACCACTGCGCCACTCAGCTGGCCCCACTATAGCTTTCTGAATTGCTAAACCATTATATCTGAGAAGTATGCTCAGCAAATAGATGAGATGCACCAAAAACTCCAATGCCAGCATTGGTCAACAGAAAGGGCCCAATTCTTCTCCAGGACATCGGACCGCATGTCACACAACGAAAAGTTGAACGAATTGGGCTAAGAAGTTTTGCCTCATCCTCCATATTCACCTGACCTCTTCCCAACCGACTATGACTTCTTCAAGCATTCTGACAGCTTTTTGCAGGGAAAACACTTTCACAAACAACAGGATGCAGAAAATGCTTTCCAAGAGTTTGTCAAATCCTGAAGCACAGATTTTTACACTACAGGAATAAACAAATTTATTTCTCGTTGGCAAAAATGTGTTGATTGTAATGGTTCCTATTTCGATTAATGAAGATGTGTTTGAGCCTAGGTCTGAAACCGCCATTACTTTTGCACCAACCTCATAACTTGGAATGCTTGGCTTTTATGATACCCAGAGCAAAATGCTTTTGTGGGCAATCGAGTTTAATCTACTACATTCTATATCCCCTTCTTGGACATTGACAATGAATAATGACCTATTAAAGTTCTGAGAAATCAATAGAGAACCTTGTTTAATTTTGTTTAGTTCATTGTTTCCCAAACTTGTTTGGCCACCAAGGACAGTGGACACATCTTATACTTGTGTATCAAATATCCAATAAACACAGATTTGTGAAACTTCAGTTGACATAGGCATGTAACAAATATTGAGGCCTACACAACCCACTTGTATACACAAATGGGGCTGTGTTCAGCTAAAGACCAACAATAGAATATGTGTGTGCATGTGTATTTACATAGACATTGCTTAACAGAAAGGATGAATATTGAAAAAAAACATATCACGATACCTTAACAAATGATGAAATAAACTATCAATGTATTAAAATGAATTGTTTAATATTAATAAAGTACATTTTGTGATGCTTTTTACATGTCTAAGCTCTACACAGTAACTCACCAATGGCAGCTTTGCCCCAGATTTGTACTTGGAAGTCTGTTTTCCCTTTTGTGGATTTATTTAATATTTGAAAGGTAGTTTTAAATCTGTGTTGTTGCTCGTTTTCTTCATCTCCTTCCCAAGGATTCCATTCTTCACTTCCCAAAGTAGATTGCTCTGTTTCAAAGACAGTAACAGTGTTTATCAGCAAAGTAAAGCTGGCATTGTAGGTAAATTCAAGCCATTTAAATTAGATGTTATGGAGCTCTTATTTCAACCTAAGCAGTAAAGCAACTGAATTCGAACTGGTTAAACACACACATTAAGAAAAAAAGCATATTAGAATCTAATTTTTATTAGTCCTTTACTCTGAAAGATCTTAGAGATAAAATGTTAACACAAAATTATCTTTCCCAAATGAAAACCTTTTAAAATAACTGTTTAATATGTAACATGTGGCAAGTGTAACTTTTGCAATTCTTTATAGATTGTATCTATATAAATAACCTATATATAAAAACTTGACATCAGAATGTCAAGTGTTCAACAGTTTTAGATACTATTGTGCAAAATTCTGGAAAAAGGGAGAGATGAATCTTGAGTCCGATCCTGACACAGGTCAAAATACAGGACCGGGGTCCAGGATTTGGAGGTAAAGGGCCCTGGGTTCAGAAATCATTGCATTAGACGAGGCTCTCTGTTTCAATATGGAAACAGATGTGTTACACCCAGTGGCATTTCCGCGAATTTGCGGCATTTTGTGACAATTTCTTGGATATTTACAAGTTTTGAAGGTGTGCGAGCCGGTCAGCTTTGGGAGCAGGAAACGGGAAGAGAGCGTGGGATTTCATCTCGAGGGCAAAGGAGGTGAAAGGGAGCAAGCGCACCCGAGGGTCCGGGAGCAACACCGGAAACGAGGGCGAGGGCCCGGCCGCCCCGCTCGGCTCCGCCCGGCGCCGTCCCCCTGCAAGCCCGCGTGGGGTCGCGCAGCCGGGGACTGAGGCCGCCAACCCGGGTCCTACCTCGGCCGCGCCTCTCCCGCACCGGGGTCGCCCCCTTTCGGAGGCTCCGCAAAGACGCTGCAGACACCCGGCGGCGGCGCCCGAAAAAGACGTGATATGCGGCGTAGAGGGAGAAGAGGCAGTAGAGGGCGATGAGAAACGAGCAGAGGCGTTTCCGCGTCAACCGCATCCCACTCAGGCTTCCCGTCAGGCCGCCGCCACCAAAGAGCGGGCCGGAATAAATGCAGCCTCAGCGCCGCGGACTTGGCGGCGGCCGCTGCAGGCCCGGGTCCCGATGGAGGGAGGCGCCAGCACCGCCCGGCCTGCGGCTCTTCTGCTCCGCCCAGGCTCCGCCCCCAGCTCCTCCCCAAGCCAACCCCGGCTCAGACCCCGCCCACAGAGCTCCCAAGCCCCTCCTCCCCACCCTCCGTCCCGCCCCCCCGTCATCGGCCCCGCCCCTTTGGGGGCGCTGACACCGGGCTTGCCTCTGTCTCTGGAATTAGGCGTTAGCCCATACACCGCGCTGCTTCCCCCGACTTCTGCAGCATAGACACTGTCTCTATCAACCCTGCCCTCCTCCCCGTGTACATAAAGACTGCCGTTATCTGATGGGGGAGGAAAAACAAAACACCCCCGTGGTCCATGAAGGCCACGTTAAGGCACAGATCATAGCAATTTTTGTTCAACATCTAATTCCCAGACTTTAGTATAGGGCCTGATACATTGACAGATGAATGAATATAAATGTCCGTTAAGAAAATTAAGTGGTGACAGTGGGAAACATTGTGAATCTGATTAATGCCACTCAGTGGTACACTTAGAAATGGTTAGAATGATGAACTTATGAAATCTATGTAATAAATATATATTTCATATATTTCATATGTATATAAGTTCAAGGACTTGTTGCAGCGGACTAATGGACGCTGCGGATCTACTGTGTCTCGCCCGGACTGTGGTGCAGGAAGACCCCCTTGTTGGGGTATTGGCGGATGTTTGCTTCTCATGTCTCCACCTGCAGCCATTGAGAATATAGTGGTGGTGATTGAAGAAAGCGAGGGTAACGAAGGCACACCCCACCCACTTCTGAACCACCTCCACCTAGAAGTGACACACATCACGTCTAATAACATCCCATTGTCAAGAATTTCCCTGCGACTCCCCCTGGAGGAAGTGGGCAGGGAAATGTAGTCCCTGGCTGGGCACTTAACAGGTGCACACCATAATTAAACATTTATATACTTAAAGACGTGATCACCATGATTTTAAAAGTTTGTTCCTTGGAAATTTATTATGGAAAAATACACGACAGAGCAACATGTAAAAATTGTCAAATTTTATTTCGAAAATCAGCGTCTCATTGTTTCAACGCAGAGAGCATATATATGTTATTTCCAATGGGGGTTATGTGACATTGTTTTTCATAAATAGCTAAAAAAAAATCCAATTTTTGTACTTAACGTTATTAAAAACAATAACTTAATTAAAAAAGAGCTTGTTGCAATGATGCTGCTAGACTTTTATGATATCAGAGGGATTATTATTATTAATTTGTACCAACGGACAGTTAACCAAGTTTACTATTTGGAAGTGCTGAAAAGGCTGTGTGAAAAAGTTAGATGACCTGAACTTTTCACCAGCAATTCATGGCTCTTGTATCACGACAACACGTCAGCTCACACGGCACTGTCTGTGAGGTAGATTTTATCCAGTAAACAGATAATTGTATTGGAACACTCCCCTTACTCACCTGATTTGGCCCCCAATGCCTTCTTTCTTTAACCAAAGATAAAGGAAATATTGAAAAGAAGACATTTTGATGCCATTCAGGACATCAAGGATAATATGACAACAGCTTTGATGGCCATTGCAGAAAAAGAGTTCCAAAATTGCTTTGAAAGGTAGACTAAGTGCTGGCATTTGTGCATAGCTTCCCAAGAGGAGTACTTCATAGGTGACCATGGTGATATTCAGCAATGAGGTATGTAGCACTTTTTCTAGGATGAGTTGGTATCCTCATATACTGGGGGTGCCAAACAATGTATACAAATGGACACTTTGGTCAATGTTGCTCAAGCAGTAGTTCACCATAATCAGAAGAGTCTGGATACTGATGGTAACCACTTTGAGCACCTTTTATAATTGCAGAAGTCAGACTTGACTTGTATTCATCTTTTGTTATCGGTATAATATTGAGTATTACAATTTTAATACAGTTTTCCTTTCTTAAAATGTGTATACATTTTTTGGCACCGTATATATATAATGATAATACAAATATTTTAAAAATTAAGTTTTATTGCTATGATATGTCTTGAATGCACACAGGTGTGCAGTCTTTTGTCAAACAGAGGCTGTAAAATTTAATGCTGCCAATAAACTATCTAAGTCAAGCCTTTGAAAATGGGCTACAGTTTTTTTGTGTTTTTTTTTTAGATTTTGTTTTTCTAATTGGGGAATTGGGGGAGGGGAACAGTGTTGGAGAACCGGAGAAGGGAAACAGACAAGTTGCTGTTCTTTTGTTCTTCAGTCTAGTTGTGGAGGCATTGCTTCACTGGCCCATGTTGATATCATCATTGAGCTCTTCTCGGGTGAGGCAGATCGGTCGCTGGCCTCTGGATGCCCACTCACAGCGGCTCTTGGCAGCTCACACCTGGTGCTGGCCACTCATGCTGGCTGCCCACCACTCACTGTAGCCAATGGCAGCCCACTGCAACAGGGGCTGCAGTTATGCCAGCCTGGGGACTCACAGCAGCCCAGCTCCAGGTGGAGCTGTTTTTCACCATCTTAGCTGTAGAGGGCAGTGTCACTGGCCCTCTTATGTGGGATCCGAACCAGGGCCGCTGGCGTCCCAAGCCAGCTCTTAACAAACATGCCACTCAGCCAGCCCTCCAAGCCAGCTCTTAACCAACGTGCTACTCGGCCAGCCCAGGGCTATAGATATTTTGTCAGTTGTGTCTGTAATTGCTGTTCAACGTGTCTGGTAATCATGACGGCTAGAGTGCTTGTGTGGAGTAGGCTATCAGAGCGTTCAGTTGCTGTTCCCTGACTGATTCAACTCTCTACCCTGATGGAGAGTCCTCAACATTTCTGGATAAAGTTTCCATTCCCTCCATTAGCAAAAACTTATATTTCCTGAAATGTATTCTCTTGGGGTCAGGACTGTGTCTTCCAAAGTGACATCAAAGATAATTTGATAAGGAGAATTTTGTGACTGGATGGAAATTTAGGTCCAGATATTTGAAGTGACTTGATCAAAATTGTGTACTTTGTTTGTGGCTAAGCTGGGACTAGAATCTCTGTGTCTGTTCTCAGTTCTGTGCTCTTGACATTATGGTAGCTATGTCCTTGCCCCTCATATCATCCTGTTTTTGTTTGTTTTTTGCTTAACAATATAAGATACTAACAATGAACTCTGATCACATTTGGTGAAGTTTTCTTCTCTGTCTGCAAAAGGAAGAACTATTAATCATTAGAGATTAAGCCCTAATAACCTAAAGCCTTTGGTTAGCTGCCTGAAAATAGTACATGTTAATTTTTAGAAGCCCACAGTACTAATTTCTTGTGATACCTGGCCAAAATTCTCCTCTAACTTTATCAAAGCTTCTGTAATACTCAAGAAATGTATTAATTACTTTGAGAGATTTTTGTCCAGAAGCCTTTGCTTCAAACCCTTTGTAAGATACTTCTAAAAGGGGTTGGCCATGTAACAACCTATAAGTCATTAACTAGAGCTATATTAAATTTAAATGAATCATTCCCAGTAGGATACATTTTTCTTTTCTTTTCTTTTTTTTTTTTTTTAAGATTTTATTGGGGAATTGGGGGGAGGGGAACAGCGTTGGGGAAACAGGGAAGGGGAACAGACAAGTTGCTGTCCTTTTCTTCTTCAGTCTAGTTGTGGAGGACATTGCTTCACTGGCCCATGTTGGTATCATCATTGCGCTCTTCTCGGGTGAGGCAGATCGGTCGCTGGCCTCTGGACGGCCACTAATGGCAGCTCTTGGCTGCTCACACTGGCTGCCAGCCACTCATGCTGGATGCTGGCCACTCACTGTAGCCTATGGCAGCCCACTGCAGCAGGGGCTGCAGCTATGCCGTCCCTGGGGACTCACAGCACCCCAGCTCTAGGTAGAGCTGTTGTTCACCATCTTAGCTGTAGAGGGCAGTGTCACTGGCTCTCATATGTGGGATCTGAACTGGGCTGCTGGTGTCCCAAGCCAGCTCTTAACCTGAGCGCTACTCAGCCAGCCCGTAATGTTGTCTTTAAACAATCAACCCAACAACAAATAAACAGCCAAACAAACAAAACTAGAATATAAAGGTTAAAGATATCAGTACCATGATGTGAAATTGAAGCTAGATGAGTAGATACAGATTCTGTGCAAGCATCACTGTCGGTCAGTCTTTCTATCATGTATGCCCCCGCCCCCAGTAGCCTCTAAACTCTATGCACAATTTCATCACTGCTGTAACATTTCATTACAATTTTTTGTTTATGTATTACATGTGATCCATCAGCTTTAATCAAAAGCTATTTAGGATTATTATTTTTATATCCATAAATGCAACAGATATCTGTGGACCCTGTTTCACTAGAAGCCCTCTGGGTGGCCATCATCCTGGGAAATAGCCACAGATATTTAGAACCCATGTGGCTCATCTCTAATATACCACAGACTTAACTTGTATGTGCTGTTTTTTTAAATATCATCAGCTTGGAAAAGGAGTCTGTCTACTTGAGGGCCCCAAGAGTGATGAAAATATGATTCCATCTCTTTTAGTGCTATTTAATTAAACCTTTCTGTGTATGTTGCTCATCTCATTTTTGTGCCTGCAAGAATGTAAACATTTGGTATACTCTCCCTCTTAATTTTGACTTTTCATCACAAGGTTTTGATGGCTTGTAATCCAACAGAATGGACACATTAGATTAATATTTCACATTCAGTAGTCTAAAATTTACTTTTATTTTTATAAACTCTGCTATGTTTGTTTTATACCAGGGTTATTGCTAGCTACCTCAAATGGATTGGATAGCATTCCAGCTTTTCTTAGGGCCTAGAAGAGTTTATATAGCATGGAAAACACTTAGTCCTTGACAGTTTGACTGCACTTTCCAGTAATATTCGTTGGCCCTAGAACTATTTTTGGAGGTAATCTTTAGTAACTTTTCATTGGTTTATTCATATTTGTAAGGAAATACTTCCTGAGTCTGTTTTGGCAATTTAAGTGTTCCGAGAGAAAAATTTACTTCACTAGGATTTAAGAATATTCAGATATATCTCTTCTTTCATTCCTATTTTTTCTTTTATATTAGATTTTTCAGATTTTATATTTAATTTGATTATTTTATTTGTTTTCACCTCCCCTTTCAACCATTTTTGAATATGTCAGTTCAGTTTGTCCATTTTGCCCTTACTAGGTTATGCATTATTTTTAAATATTTTCTTCCTATGCATAGGTTATCATTTATCTTCCACAACAACTCTGCAGAGTACATTAATCCCCCATTCTGCATTTGAGAAATCAGGCTTAAATTGTACAACCTGTGATGGCAACATTGAGATTTGAACAAGACCTGTCTAACTTTAGGGTTTAAGTTTATCCCATGACAACTTATTTGGTTAACAAATAATACAGTTAATAGATGTTAGTTAAAACACAAAACCTAAATATATATTTTGTTTGTGTATATATGTACTGCATGGATTCTATAACATTATCTTACAAGATAATAACCTACAGGGATCAGAACTGTGTTTCGAACTTGCCTTGGACAGGACCTAGCATTGGAGGTGGCCAATGAGTCAGTGATCGTTTAGTAATTTAAGAGAACCTGCAGGATCAGAGGGGCTAGAAAATGCTTTAGAAATGATGATGATAGTTATGATAGATTTAAAATATTTATTCTTGGTAGTATATAAATACTCTCCTTTAGAATTATAGGCAACCGTAATCCCTAGAGCACAAGAACTCTCAGTCCTCCTTCCCCATCCTAGGCTTTGTTTAATTTTTATTTAATGTTTAGGTCATTATTTTTGAAAACTTTATTTTTATGAATATATTTCTTTTTTTCTTTTTCTTTTTTTTTTTTAACTGAGCCATCCTGCCACCTGTTGGCAGCTCAACGGCAACTCAGCTCGGGCTGGCCTCGAACCGCTGTTGCTCAGAGCTCAGCTTGTACTCTTGAGTGAGCTCTTAACCAACTGAGCCATTCGATCGGCCCTGAATATATTTCTTAATACCTTATATTAGTATAGCAATATATTTTTAAACATTTATTATTAATTTACATTTTTACTTACTATGGTTATAAATGTTTTATAGTTGAAAATATATACATCATTTTTTGTACTTGAAAATATTATTTTTGTATATATGTATCTATATACACACCATTTTATATTTGAAAATATAGATATACATCCCTGAAAATAGTGTATTTTCTTGTGCCTATGTTAATCAATTCTAAACCAAATCATACTTTCCTGGTTTTCACTACCTAGTACTAGGACCAGGCCAATCTAACTTAGCTACTTGGTCCAGGATATAATTGCTCCTGGAGGTTAAGATTGTAAACCAACCAAAATAGCTTACTTATCAAGAACTTGCTTCAAGCTCCTAGCTTCACTTTGTTCATCTATCCAACACTATTATATCATAAATTTTACCCAAACCCACGAGTTCCCTGCCTTCCAACACTCAGTTTAAAATCATCACCTAGCCCAGGCCCTAAAACCCTAAATGTATCTTGTCTTGATTTTCCTCTTCCAAGACGTTACTCAGACTCTACTAACATTATTTTCTTCTTTACTGCAGTGATTCTAGTAATTTTCATTGATCAACAGGCTCTTCTGGTATTTATTTTGGGAACTCAAAACTTAACGTTACAAATTCTGTCATCAACATCACTATTGGTATTTGAATGTTTGTAATTTTTTCCTTCTGACTTCATCAGACAAAGGTTGTTATTTTTCTCCTGAGGAAGTTTCATTTGTCCTGGTTAAAGAACAGATGAAAATTGCCTTCGGTTGTGACAGTGTCTTTAGAGAGTGAGTTTTGTTTCTAATTGATTTTCGATAGATTAGAACCCATTTTCCTTCCATTTTACTGAAGTATAATAACATAATGCAAATATTTGTTGAAGTATACAGAAAAGGGCAATATCATAAGTATACAGTTTAACACATTTTCATAAAGTGAACCCTTTTTGTAACTCTCATTAAGATACAACATGACCAATGCCTCAGAAGTCAGCCTCTGGCCCCCTATCAGTGAATACCACCCCTAAGCTACACAGGAGTAATTACTATTTTCTCTCTCTCTCTCTTAGGGTTAGAGCGACAATTAGGGTTAGGGTTAAAATTAAAGTTAGGGTTTATGGTTACATTTAAGGGTTAGGTTTAGGGTTAGATTTAGGGTTAGGATTAGTTTTTTTTTTTTTTTTTTAAAGATTTTATTGGGGAATTGGGGAAGGGGAACAGACAAGTTGCTGTCCTTTTATTCTGTAGTCTAGTTTTGGAGGACATTGCTTCACTGGCCCATGTTGGTATTATCATTGCGCTCTTCCCGGGTAAGGCAGTCACTGGCCGGCCACTGGATGGAGGCTCACGGCAGCTCATGAAAGTGCATGCCAGCTGCAGGCCAGCCCCACTGCAGCCTATGCCATCGTGGGAGACTCATGGCAGCCCACCTCCAGGTGGAGCTGTTGTTCACCATCTTAGCTGTAGAGGGCGCAGCATCACTGGCCCTCATGTGGGATCTGAACCCGGGCCCTGCTGCTCAGAGCTGGCATCCCAAGCCAACTCCTAACCACCGCGCCACTCGGCTGGCCCTTTGCTATTTCTTTAAAAAAATCTTTTGTTACATGAATGTTCATTAATTTGCTTTTATCTTCTCTAGGAATTTGGAAGGAATTCTGTAACTGCTTTAAATAATTTTATAATCGTTTTTGTGTTTTGTTTTTCGTGAACAGAACTTGTAGCCTATATTTCTCCAATTATTAAAGTATAAAACAAAAGGGTATATTTTGATCTTCTTGAAATTATCCTGGGGCTGGCCGAGTGGCTCATTTGGTTAAGAGTTCACTCAAGAGTGCGAGCTGAGCTCTGAGCAACAGCAGTTCGATGCCCAGCCTGAGCTGAGCAGCCACTGAGCTGCCAACAGGTGACAGGATGGCTCAACTAAAAAAACAAAAAACTGGAAAAAACCCAAATCATTATCCTGGGTATAGATCCAGAGGCCATTAAATGACTGATTTGACATTCTACATTTCATTTTTCAGTACATATGATGGTAGAATGGATTACTGCTTACCAGTATTTGCATTCCCTCCTCAGAGGAGAATTAATTATACAGTCTTGGCCTGTTGATTGATTTCAGGTGGGACTATATAACTTTGGCTAATAAACTTTTAAGCAGTATTGTGTGTCACTTCCAGGCAGAAGCTTAGGACCAGCATATTCTCTGCCACTCTCTCTTTTCCTTCTGTCACTTTGGCATGCTCTGGATGGTTTTCTGTTTCCTCAGCCTGGGTGCTGCTGGAGGGTGACTATTATACATACAGCCCTATTATTGATCAGCTGGGGACCTATGATATGAATGAGAAAAAGTAACCTCAGATTTTATAGACCACTAAGATTTTACAATTATTTGTTAATCCAGTATTACTTAACTTCCCCTGACTGATACAATGATGTTTGGAGAAATGTCTGACAAGAGCTTGGGGATGAGTTTGCCATCAGAAAATTAACCTGGTAAAATCTATCTACAACTTCATGATCTGTCTATTTGGTAGTCAAGCAAGAAATTGTAAATGTGTTCTGGAATGTCCAAGAACTGTCCTGGAGCAAAGCAATTCTGCTTTACAGGTCAGAAATCAGTGGTCTCCTCAAGAGACACAGTTAGAAAAGCCATTGAGAGCTAAGTATTCAATAATGAAGAGTTTATCTTTATCCTGAAAGCAGCAGGAATCTGATGAATGGTCTTAAGTACTCATTTGTTCATTCAACAAATAAGTATTGGACAATGACATTGCGCTCATCACTATTTTTAATGATGGTACCAGCTGTGAGAAAAATAGAGTTCCTGTTCCAATGGTCCTTTCTTACGGCAAGAGGACAAGCTATGCCCTTGACACTGAGGCAATACCAGCAGAGCCAACTCAATAGTCTTTGACAGGATTAGTCTTGCTTATTGCCTTCAAAATTACTCTGAGAAAATTTTGATCAATAGTTTGTGGTATAATTCATTCCACAAATATGTATGGAACTATGTGTAAGACGTGTGATACAGGCAGCCAAGAAAAACAATATTTGAATGATATGGGCCAAGTTTCCAGTTTAAACTATAAATATTATAGACTTGAAAGCTATCTTGTGATTAAAATAAATGTTGAGGGTTTTGATGAGAGAAATTTATATAATCTTTGTAATAGAGTTTGTGTTCTTTTTCTCTGACATTGTGGCTACTTAAGCTAGCAAAAAGAAAAATGTTACTTAATAGAAATAGAGTTGTCCAAAGAAAATACCATGAAAATTTTGGAATAAAACAATACTGTCAAAATGAATTATTCTGACAGGCAAGAGGGAAACTGCATTTAAAGAAAGTGAACAGAGGAGGGAGCTGCAGATACAATTTTAACTATATGAACACAAATTGTTATATATTAGAGATTTTGGGGATGTGCTAATATAAATGGTAACATTAAAATTGTATTGCACATAAAAATTGTATGTTTCTGTATCCGTGAATTGGTAGTGTTTGTTTGGTGAAAACGAATGTCACCAGGTTAGTTCTAAACTTTTCATTAAAGATATTTGTGTTCAGAAATGAGGTCACTCTTCTGTAAGTAAGTCATGTTTCCAAGGTTGCTCCAACCTGGGGGCAAAATAGAAAAACATTAAAAAGAAGACAGATTTCTCTGGCTCTGTCACCATCCACCCTGTGTGGACACTTATCTCCTTCATATTCCTGCTAAAATGTGATACCCCATGACGTGTGATACTTGCCTCCTCTTTCACTGTGGTTTGCTGAATATGTCTTCTGTGTGGAGCACCTATGGAAGGCCCAGCTCAGGGGCCATCACTGCTGGTTCTGGGAGACGTCTACACTGATGCTTTTCTGCCATATTGATATCTGTGCCAGGAGTTTCTCAACACTGCCAATACTGCAGGCACAGCATCCATTGATATAAAAAATACCATCACTAATTCCACTTATATATATATATATATATAGGTTTTTATCCTAAATTTTCATCCTAAATAGATCTCTTTAGTCTTATTTCCATTGCTAGGTAGAAGTTAGAAAATGGAGGAGGAGGGGTGGGAGGGGGGTCCATGGTGCCTACAGTAAAAGCTCATAACTAGCTTTAATTAACTGCCTCCAGCCATGTATCTGTTTTTACAACAACAGGTGAAAAAAAGGTGGCCTGGAGCAAGATAAGGATCTGAATTAACAGAACTCCACCCATCTTCGTATGCACCACTTTTTTTATTTTTAATTTTTTTTTAATTGGGGAATTGGGGGAAAGGGAACAGTGTTGGGGAATTGGAGAAGGGGAACAGCTAAGTTGTTGTCCTTCAATCTTAGTTGTAGAGGGCTCAGCTAGCTCAGCTCCAAGTCCAGTCACCATCTGGTCACCCATTGGCAGCTCCCAGCCGCTCAGCTCAAGGTGCCATGTTCAATCTTAGTTGCGGGTGGGCATAGCCACTATCCCATGTGGGAGTCTAACTGGAAACCTTGTTCTTAGGAGCACATTCTCTCACCAGCTGAGCCATCCTGCCACCTGTTAGGAGTTCAGCTGCAGCTCAGCTCAGGTACAGCATCACTGGCCCATGTGGGAATCGAACCGGTGACCCTGTTGCGCAGAGTTCATGCTCTTAACCACCTGAGTCGGCCCAGGATGCACCACTTTTCCTGCCAAATCAATATGTAACTACCTCACTCCACCCAGTAAACTGTAAGTCCTCGGGGCAAGGGCTTTCTCTCTCTCTCTCTCTCCCTCCCTTCCACTCTCCTTCCTTTTCTCCCTCTCTCCCTCTCCCCCACCTTGGCTAGGCCCATTCTCTTCCCTGAGAATGTATCACTAATAAACCCTGCTTGCATATTAATAAGCTTGCGGGACTTTGATTCTTCACTGCGTCTGCAAGAAGAACCGAGACTCCGTAACACCATTGGGTCTCAAAATATGATCAGTCTTGCTTATAGTCTGGAATAATATGCTCAGTCTTGCTTATATTCTTGAATAAAGGCAATTTAGAATCAAATTTGGATTTAAAAAACTTTTAGGACAATTTTATTGCTATTCTTTGCAGTCAGAGATGGAGGGAGAACCCCTATTGCTGAGTATATCTGAGATAATATAATCTAGACTGAACTTGCTCATGGAGGTGAGGATAAAATTCTAGCAACTGTTCCCCAAATAATGCATTAGCTATAAATTTTCTTGTCATTTAAATACACAGAGCTATGCTCTATTGCTCTCTAGGCTCACACCAATTCTAGTGTAGGTACATGAACAAGTTTAATTCAGGCAACATTTGCTTCTAGAGATACTTTGTTCCCTTTGGAATATATATAAAAATCTTCCAAATGCTGAACTCTATCCCTTCCTCCCTTCTTTCTTTTTTCTTAATTCCTCCCTCCCTCTCTCTTTCCCTCCCTCACTCCCTCCCTCCCTCCCTCCCTTCCTCCTCTCTCCTCTCCCCCCCACCCCAACAATTCTACATGGATCACTCATGTTTTTGCTTGTCTTGTGAGCAAAGGCATTGGCCATCTTTGTTCTGGACTATCTCTTCAGGGATGTCTGTAGAGCAAACAGCCTTGGAAGATGGAGATAGTGTTCTGCTCTGGAGCAAAAAGCAGGTTTTTTTACTGTCTAGTATCATAAAGCTAATGATTTAATTTGGGACAAAGAATTCAGGGAGGCTTACTGCCCATTATAAAAGATTGGAGTTCTCTAAGTTCAAAGTTTCTGTGCTTGATGAAAACACTCTGCATGTGTAGCACCAGCCACTCTGCAGTGCCCCACTAAGCAAAGAACTAAGACTGAAAAAAACAGAACAGAATATCCAAGAACAGTGGGGCTATAACAAAAGGTATAACATATGCATAATGGGAATACCCAGAGGAGAAGAAGAGAAAGGTACAGAAGAAATATTTGAACCGATGATGACCAAGAACTTCCTCAAATTAATGTCAGACACCAAACCACAGATCCAGGAAGCTGAGAGAACATGTTTCTAAAAGCTTAGGAACATGTAGGTGATTTAGTTTGGCTGATTTTGGTTAGGAAAAGCTATGATAAAATATTCACAGGTCTTTTTTCTTAGAGAGTTCCAGTTTGCAACAAATTAATTTCAAACATATTAGGTAGTTGAAATTCTGATTTTTGCATTAATTAATATTAAACTGCTTTCAGATTTTGTGTAAAATAAATATATGACTACTAAAGTTAGAGCATTTTAAGTGTTTGAAGTTCAGCTACTATTATCTCGTCTCCTTGAGTCTTCTATTTGAGCCAAAATTTCCCAAATCCCTTAAATGTTTCTCATTTGAAATGGTTTTGCGTCTGTTCACCATCTTATATTTACCTCTGCAAAGTTCCATTATAAATTGTAGCACCCAGTATTTCTATATACTATAATGTTCAATTATAAACTGCAACAAAGCCAATATAATATCCAATAATTCCATAAAAATAATTTAGGTATAACTCTAACTGAAAGTGTGTAGGATCTGTATGCGGAAATCTAAAAAATACTCAAGAATGAAATAAAAAATAAAGTCTTAAATAAATGAAGAGAGATGCTGTATTCATGGATTGGAAGACTTAATCTAATTAAGATATTAATTATCCCCAAGTTGATATATAAATTTAAATAAATTCAAATAAAAATCCAATAAGGATATTTTATAGATATAGACAAGCTGATTCTAAACTTACATGAAAAGATAAAGGAACTATAATAGCTAGAGTAATTTTGAAAAAGAATGAAGTTAGAGGAAGCATAGTACTTGATTTTGAGTTATGATAAAGCCACAGTAATCAAGATAGTGTGATATAGGTGAAATGATGGATTATAGATCAATGGAACAGAATAGAGAGTCCAAAAGTAGATGCACAAGTATATAGTCAATTGATTTTTGACAAAGTTACAAAGGCAATTCAATGAAGAAAGGGTACTTTTCCAACTAATGGTGTTGAAATAGTTGGACATCCATATGCAAAAACATCCAAATTTTCATGCCTTGTAGAAAAGTTAACTTGAAATGGATCATACATATAAACTTATAAAGATTTTAGAAGAGAAAATCTGCATGACCTTCAGTCCGGCAGAGTTTTCAGATAAAATATCAAAAGAACCAACTCTAAAACAAACAAACAAAAGACTCTGAATAAATTGGACTTCATCAAAGTTAAAACACTTGCTCTGCAAGAGACACTATTAAGAGAATAATAAAACAAAAAACCCAACTTTATCTATCTATCTATCTATCTATCTATCTATCTATCTATCTATCTATTTAAAAGATTTTATTGGGGAATTGGGGGAGGGGAACAGACAAGTTGCTGTCCTTTTTTGTTCTTCAGTCTAGTTGTGGAGGACGTTGCTTCACTGGCCTATGTTGGTATCATCATTGCACTCTTCCTGGGTGAGGCAGATCAGTTGCCGGCTTCTGGACAGCCGCTCTCACTGGCTGCCGGCTGCTCATGCTGGCTGCCAGCCACTCACTGTAGCCTATGGCAGCCCACTGCAGCAGGGGCTGCAGCTACGCCATCGCCCGGGGACTCACAGCAGCCCAGCTCCAGGTGGAGCTGTTGTTCACCATCTTAGCTGTAGAGGGCAGTGTCACTGGCCCTCATATGTGGGATCCAAACCGGTGCCCTGCTGCTCTGTGCCTGCATCCCAAGCCAGTTCTTAACCAGCATGCCACTCGGCGGCCCACAACCCAACTTTATAATAGAAAAAACTGGGACCATATTTTCTTAAATGATTTGTTCAAAGTCATATGGGTGGTTTGTAGAACTGGTACAAAAACTCAGAAGTCTGGCTGTCCAATCAGCTTTTTTCCCCACAGTATATTACATTGATTCTACACACATACACCCACAACAATTCACATTAGTCTGATTGGCACCCATAGTCATACACTGTCAAACACATGTAATACATTACCCAGAATATTGACCTTGTAATTATAATTTGCATATGACCAAACTAGTTTCCACATTTTTTTTGGTAAAAGGACACTGGATACAATAGTATAAATAGATTTATTGTTATGCAATGATAATAAGGTTTAACAAATACGTTTTATCCTCAGGGGTTTGAAGTGATCAATTGTGAATAAAGAGATTCTGTCCCATGCCCCCAGTCCACTGAATGCTGTAAGAAGTAGGTACTTCAGCAGGGAAGTCTCAGGTTCAGACATGTCTGATTGCGGTGGACGGAATAATTATGGTCCCTAAGAATGTTCTATAATCCCTAATCCCTGGGACTATGAATATATCACCTTATATGGTAAAAGGGAACTTTGCAGATATAGTTAAGGTTACTCATCATTGGACATTAAAATAGGGAGATTCCTGGATTTTCTAGGTAGGTCCAATGTAATCAAGTGAGCCCTTAAACCAGAAGAAGGCAGAGGAGGAAGTTAGAGAGATGCAACAGAAATCAGATTGATTTGAAATACTAGAAGGATTGGGATCACTGTTGGTGGCTTGAAGGAGGGGGCATGAGCCAATGACAGCGGGAACCCTCTAGAAGGTGAGAATGACCCCTGGCTGACAGTCAGCGAGGAAGTGGGGACCATTCAGTAACCTGAATGATCCTGGGTGTGGATTCTGTTTCAGAGTCTCCAGAAAAGTCCGGGTCAGCCAAGCATCTTGATGAGACTTTGATCAAAGGACTCATCTGAACCCTTCTGGAATTCTGACCTCCATAACTATGAGATAATAAAAGGGTGTTGTTTTAAGTCCCCAAATTTGTGGTGATGTGTTACAACAGCAATAGAAAACAAATACACTGGCCATATGTGGAGGTTGGAAGGATGGCCCACCAGGGGTGTTATGACTAAGGTGTCTACTTGGAATGAACTTGGCTTAAGAAAAGAGAGAGTTGGGGTACTTGGAGTTTTCCTCTGACAGTAGGCCATTGTCAGAAGATCAAGACAATTTTGAGCACGCAGCTTTGGGTGTCTATTTAAATTGCCTGTCAGGTTAGCATTTTGGAAACACGCCTTAGCTCTAGCTTTTAATAAACAGTGAGTTAAAACCTGAGCTATTTCACAGAAATTTACATAAGGCCCTGAATCTATCAGATGCTTTTTTTTTTTTTTTAAAGCACATATATCAGAGTATAGCAAAATTGAGTTAAGGTTACTTTCCTCACAGGAAGGTTTCTACTGAAGCATTTTGGTGCCCATAATGTTCAGAGTGGCTTGGGCAATTAAAAAGCTTCTTCAGAGAAGACACAAGGGAAGAACATGTTCCTAGAATTCCTACTGAGTCTATGACAATATCAGTTGTTTTAGAATTACAATATTTTATGTTACTGTTTACTTAAATTGTATAATTTTCTCAGATAAACTACTTGTCCAAGATTACTGAACAAAAGCTACCAAAATCATTATCTCCAGACCTTAAAATATGACCTGAATGTAGATTGGGGTCCATACCCTAGTTCACATTAAAAGGTGCTAAAATTCACCACTACTTAAAATTTTCAAATCTTGAAGCACTTATATATTTTGGTCCAAACTGGCTTCCTTGACTTAAAACCCTGTATTCCCCAAGGGTAATATAACTTAGTTTAACTTAACACTATTTATATGTTGAACTTGGGGCTGTAGATACTTCTTTTACTAGAGGTAAGAGGCATTAAATAGATATTGAAGAGCCCTACAAAATCCTGAGAAAAAGATGTCCAAGTTATATTATGACTTCTATGGAAATCTGGAAGGGATTTATGAAATCTTCTTGGCTAGATTGTGAATATATGTATGTATGTAAATTTTCCTAATCTTTATTTTACTGTTGCAGGTTGTTTTTACCAAAAATGGCAAAATAAAAATTGTTTGTATTGGAGCTATAACTATATATGAGCTAAGTAGCTTGCTAAAAACATAGTTTCAAATAGAAGATTTAGGATTACAGGAGTGATTTAAGGGAGGAGGGGAATGAGTAGAAATGGCATAAGAAAAGTGGGAACGTGAAGAAATCATGGACCATCTAGGAAACAGGGAGCACCCTGAGTGGACTGCAGGGTTTATGTTGGGAGAAATGACAACTAATACTGGCATAGGTTAGGTTGTTAAGTTAGGGTTCATTGCAGGAAATAAATGACCCAGATAGTTGAAGTAGTAAGGAATTTAAACCGAATGGGAGAAGATATTTGCCAACAACACTTCTGATAGTGGACTAATATCCAAAATACATAAAGAACTCATATAACTCAACAACAAAAAAACAAATAATCCAATTAAGAAATGGGCAGAGGACCTGAATAGACACTTCTCCCAAGAAGAGATACAAATGGCCAACAAATATTTGAAAAAATGCCCAACTTCACTAGCTATTAAGGAAATGCAAATCAAAACCACAATGAGATACCACCTCATACTTGTTAGAATGGCTATTATCAACATGACAAGTAATAGCAAGTGTTGGAGATGTAGAGAAAAAGGAACTCTCATACACTGCTGGTGGGAATGTAAATTGGTACAACCACTATGGAAAACAGTATGGAGGTTCCTCAAAAAATTAAGAGAATTACCGTACAACCCAGCAATCCCTCTTTTGGGTATCTACCCAAGAAATCTGAAAACGTTTATCTGTATAGATATATGTATCCCTGTGTTCACTGAAGCATTATTCACAGTGGCCAAGACGTGGAAACAACTGAAGTGTTCTTTGATAGAAGATTGGATAAAGAAGATGTTGTACATATATACAATCGAATATTACTCAACCATAAGAAAGATGAAATACCATTTGCAACAACATGGATGGATCTTGAGATTATCATGCAAAATAAAATAAGTCAGACAGAAAAAGTGGAGAATCATATGACTTCACTCACATCCATTGAAAGCAACAAACAAACAAGGCAAACCAAGATAAATAAAAAAAATACTCATAGGCACAGACAACAGTTTAATGGTTACCAGAGCGCCAGGGGGGAAGAAAGGTGGTAGAAGAAGGTAAAGGGGGTCAAATATATGGTGCTGCAAGGAGAACTGAGTCTGGGTGGTGAAGACACAATGCAATATATAGATGATGTATTAAAGAATTGTACACTTGAAACCTATATATTTTGGGTTGTCAGAAAAGTCATGATATATTTTGTCTATGTTTTTCAAAAGTCATTTATTTCCATAAAGAACAAAGATCAATCAATAATATATTGCCCATTTTGTTCAATAACCTTTTGCCATCTTTCAGTGAGCTTCATTATTCCGTTTTCATAGAAGGACCTGTCTTTACTTGCAAAAATCTGATCAAGGTGCTGAGTTAGCCTCATCTGAATTGAACGTTATACCACTCAAGGAGTTTTGAAGAGAGCAAAACAAGTGGAAGTCTGATGGCACAAGGTCAGGCAAGAATGGTGATGTGGCAATACATCCCATCCAAGCTCCAATGATTTTTTTTAAAAAAAGATTTTATTGGGGAATTGGGGGAGGGGAACAGCGTTGGGGAACCGGGGAAGGGGAACGGACGTGTTACTGTCCTTTTTGTTCGTCAGTCTAGTTGTGGAGGACGTTGCTTCACTGGCCCATGTTGGTATCGTCATTGTGCTCTTCTCAGGTGAGGCAGATCAGTTGCCGGCCTCTGGACGGCCGCTCACAGTGGCTCTTGGCAGCTCACACCAGCTGCCGGCCACTCACTGTAGCTTATGGCAGCCCACTGCAACAGAGGCTGCAGCCTACACCGTCGCCAGGACTCGCAGCAGCCCAGCTCCTGGTGGAGCTGTTGTTCACCATCTTAGTTGTAGAGGACAGTGTCACTGGCCCTCATGTGGGATTGGAACTGGGGCTGCTGGCATCCCAAGCCAGCTCGTAACCACCAGGCTACTTGGCTGGCCCAAGCTCCAATAATTTTTGACAGGTGATCAAACTTGTGAGTGGTCTTGCATTGTTGCGATGGAACAAACCTCCTTCACAATTAAGCTCTGGACCTTTCTGGATGATGCATTCATTCAAACTGTCCAATTGTGGAC
This sequence comes from Aselliscus stoliczkanus, assembly GCA_033961575.1. Classification (NCBI taxonomy): domain Eukaryota; kingdom Metazoa; phylum Chordata; class Mammalia; order Chiroptera; family Hipposideridae; genus Aselliscus; species Aselliscus stoliczkanus. The sequence continues at coordinate 144,144,514 of CM066727.1, forward strand.
AGTACACATTCGAATTGATTGGTTCTTTGGTAGGAGCTCGAAAAACACTGACACCTTTAAAATCCCACTACACTGAGAGCATAACCTTCCTCTGATGAATGTCTACTTTTGATGTCATTTGAGGGGAATCATCACGTCAGGACCAAGACTGTTTGAATACCACATTGTTGTAAACAATCTACTTCTCATCACCAGTTTTCAGTCACTTCAAAAAAGGATCATTTTCGGGCCGGCCGAGTGGCTCAGTTGGTTAAGAGCTTGCTCAAGAGTGTGAGCTGAGCTCTGAGCAACAGCAGTTCGATGACCAGCCTGAGCTGAGCTGCTGTTGAGCTGCCAACAAGCGGCAGGATGGCTCAGCTAAAAAAAAAAAAAAAAAAAAGGATCGTTTTAATCACGTTTAATGAGCGTATCGCAGATGTTTATATGCTCCGTCAAATGTACTTCTTTGAGTTCATGTGGAATCCAAATATCGAGCTTGCTTAAGTATCCCAGCGTCTTCAGGTGGTCGTGAATACTAGAATGATGGATGTTCAATGTTTCTGCAATCTCTCATGTCGTGTAACCTGGGTTTGATTTGATCAATGCCTTCATTTTGTCAACCTCGTTGGCCCTCTCTGAGCAAGGAGCATCACTGAGGTCAAAATCACCAGCACGGAATTTCGTGAACCATCGTTCGTTGGCACTGATGTTCTTGTAGAGCATTGTCACTGTAAACTTATACGACTTTTCACAAACTTGACGCGTTGTTTTCCCTTTATGGAAGTAAAACAGTAAAATATGGCAAAAATGTACAGTTTGTAAAATCTCCAAAACTCAACCAAATCGCTCAATTTTTCTTTTTTTTTAAAAGATTTTTTAAATTAGGGAATTGGGGGAGGGGAACAGCGTTGGGGAATCGGGAAAGGGGAACAGACAAGTTGCTATCTTTTTGTTCTTCAGTCTAGTTGTAGAGGACGTTGCTTCACTGACCCCATGTTGGTATCGTCATTGCGCTCTTCCCGGGTGAGGCAGATCGATCGCTGGCCTCTGGATGGTCACTCACCGTGGCTATTGGCAGCTCATGCTGGCTGCCGGCTGCTCACGCTGGCTGCCGGCCACTCACTGTAGCCTATGGCAGCCCACTGCAGCAGGGGCTGCAGCCCAGCTCCAGGTGGAGCTGTTGTTAGTTTAGAGGGCAGTGTCACTGGCCCTCATATGGCATCTGAACCAGGGCCCCTGGCGTCCCAAGCCAGCTCTTAACCAATGCACCACTCGGCCGGCCCTTGCTCAATTTTTTTTAAAGAATGAAGCTAGAACGGTCAGCTGTCAAATGACACAGCGATAACATAGATGCAAATGACTCTAGTACTTCCAAAAATGAACTAGTGCCATATGTCGCAAACATGCATCATGGATTTTCTGACAACCCAATAATTTTACTAACAGATGTCAAAACAATACATTTAATAAAAATAAAAATAAATAAATAAATAAAAAAATAACCCTCCAAATAAACGAAATAGGAAATTAGTTGTTTACCAAATTTTTAGAAGGGAGGAGGAGCAGATTCTAGGCTGGGCCTCCAAGAATATCTTCAGAACAATAACAAACTGACCTACAGGGGAGCTCCCATCCTTTAGGCTACACAAAGACTGTGTCAAAGTTAGGACTGCCACCAACACCTCACTGCCACAGTGCTTTTGCCTCTGGACATCAGGAAACCAAAGAATGGAGCATTGTAGCTACTAATAGCCTACCTTTAGGGATCCAGCTCAAGATGCTGGTGTGTCCACCTAATTGCCTTTCAATATCAAGGAAGCTGAGATTTAGTCATTACCAAAGTGATGTTTGCTAGCAGAAACTGCCCAGAATTGACTAGATGATGACCTCCCACTGATTTCTGCCCTTCAAATCTTGTTTGTGGACATAGCTTGCATACAAAGCCTTAGTTCCAAGGGAGTCAGAGTATTATTTTAAGCTTTCTAGTTTCTTTAACCAAAGACAAGCAGATAAAATGTGTGAGCCAATGCACAACTTTTACACATTTGGGTAGGCCATGGAAGGCTGGGACCACAAACCTAAGAAATTTAACTTAATCTTAGAAAGAAAAATAGCTCACATATATCTAGTGCGTAGAAGATTCCAGGAACAGTTCAAACCACTTATATATGTAGTACCTTGTTCAATGTTCTCAATAACCCTATGAGAAATTATCCCATTTACACATGAGGAAAGTGAGGCATGGATTGATTAAATTACTTGACAAAAATCACACAGCCAGTAGTTTGAATTCATGAACCATGTTCTTAAATATCATGTTATATTGCTTCTTGGGGGCAGAATCAAGGTAGGAGATCTGGTAATACCTCAATTAAGTACTGAGCATGAATTGTATTGGGTTGTCAGAAAAGTCATGACGTATTTTTTTCTGTTTTTCGTTGCAAAAATGCATCATGACTTTTTCCACAACCCAATAGTTTCCCAGGTGAGAAAGATAGGAAAGGGCTTTTTAGGGAAAGCTATGAAGACATGATGGAACATGACTTTTCCTACTCAGGCAATTCTGTGGAGGTCAGGCATTGTTGCTTTGAGCCTTCCTAAAGTTTCAGTCAATTCATCAACATTCCTTAAAACTTTTTATTATAGAAAATTTCAAACACACAAAAACAGAAATCAGATTTATTTTGAGTTTTGGCAAGAATACTTCTTAGGTGGTACTATTTTTTTTTTTTTCAGTTTCAGGTGTACAAAGCAACATAACAGTTAGACATTTACACCCCTCACAAAGTGATAACAACCCTCCCCCAACCTATTACCCCTCTGACATCTTATATAGCTGTTACAATACCATTGACTATCTTCCCTATGCTGTACTTTACATCCTGTGACTATATATATTAAATTATAGCTTTTTTTTTTTAATAGTTTGCTTTAATCAGTTACTCTAAGCTGAATGCCATCTTCTCACAAATGAATTAGTATTGTAAACAGAGCAATTTATTGCCTGACCACTGAGTCAAATACAACCCCATGTGGTTGATGAACATGGATATTTGTTTTTTTGCTCAATGTTGTTTCAAAAATTAAAATTCCAATCTGTTTGGCTTACTATTTTCAAAATTTTCATAGGAAATAAGCTAGTGTCCTAAACTTCTCGCAGCATGAAGAAGTTCATTAAAATTGATTGAAAGATAATATTTTCTCTATGGAGTCCTATTTATAGTTCTTCTCCCATCATACTTGTTACTTATTAAATTAGCTCTGTTTTACTTGTCACTTTTAGTTATGAAAAATGGAGCTCACTTCCTGTTCCTTTTAAAGTAAAACATCTAGATTTGCTTATTGTAGCATGAGTCCCACTCTAAGGTGAATGAATTCCTTAGCCTAGGCGTCCCCAAACTGCAGCTCGCTTCTTTGGGTATGTTCCGACTCAAAAGTTTGCCGACTCCAGGAGGAGCCAATCCTGTCCCTCACAACAATTCAAAAATTATTTGAGAGCCATAAATATATTTTTACATAATCACCGTTATATGAATAATATCCTTTAAAAATTTTATAAATGAAACTATGATAGTTTTATTTTCATTTTCAGGTTTACTTCAGAGCCACACTCCAAGAGCCACAGCTTGCTGATCCGTAGCTGATCCCTGCTTGCATTTCTGACCTGCAGAATCGTGAGCAATACAATTGTTATTTTCAGCCATGACATTTTTGGATCATTTACTATTATGCAGCTCACTGAGAGAATATTCTACTTAGACTTTATCCTCATTTATTTGTTTCTTGTATCAATCCAGGCTTTGGCTTGGATTCACATTTTGACTTTGAGAAGGACCTAAAATTGAGTTTCCATTTCCCTGCCCCATTCCTCTATAGGTAGCTAGTTAGCCCCAAATTCTTCATGCTCTGCATCAGCCTATGTGACCAAAATCTCCAGATGTTTCATGCCCAAGCCCTTCCATATAATAACAAAGATAGAACAACAGTCACTGAGTTTTTGGTTAGGCACCGATTTATGAATTTCAGGAGACAAGTTTCATGACCATATGTGAACAAGAGTCAAGCTGTGGGCTAAGGAGTGGTGAGAAAGTAACAGCAGTCTGTAAACTTTACAAAATTTGAGAATGAAAAGGAAGGTGAGGGATAGGTAGATAGTGGAAGGGGGTAGGAGTGGGTCTAAAAGAAAGAGAAACTAATGCAAATTATATAAATTAAAAGACATATGTGTATCCCTATCTCTGTCCTTATTCCTATCCCCATTCATCTATCTATCTATCTATCTATCTATCTATCTATCTATCTATCTATCTATCTATCTATCATCTATCATCTATCTGTCTCTATCTCTTTTCCAGTATGCAACTATTTGAAGACTTGAAGTGGTTCTGAGAAGATTTAAGGAATATGAATACAAGGTGACAAAAAAGCATGAAATTACCAAGAATGATGATTGAAGAAAGTGTGAAGAGCCAAGTTTTGATTCAAACAGATGCTCCTTTGGAAAATGATTGAAACTAATCTTCCATACAGTGTCATATTTCTTGAGAAAAGAATAGATTTAAGAAAATCACATCAAATTTAATGGAAAAATAATTGTGATTTGGCAGCTTCTCTATTTTCAAATAAGTTTATGCTGAAGTCAGAAAATCAAGGAAGGATAAAAAAGGTCGAAAGTTCTATAAGAAACTGTGACAAAGTTGCTATATGAGATGGTTGTGATTTTTTTTTTTAAAGATTTTTATTGGGGAATTGGGGGAGGGGAACAGCGTTGGGGATTCGGGGAGGGGGAACAGACAAGTTGCTGTCTTTTTGTTCTTCAGTCTAGTTGTGGAGGATGTTGCTTCACTGGCCCATGTTGGTATCATCATTGTGCTCTTCCCGGATGAGGCAGATCGGTCGCTGGCCTCCGGATGGTCGCTCACCGCGGCTATTGGCAGCTCACGCTGGCTGCCAGCCACTCACACTGGCTGACGGCCACTCACTGTAGCCTATGGCAGCCCACTGCAGCGGGGGCTGCAGCCCACACCATCATCGGGGTTCGCACAGTCCAGCTCCAGGTGGAGCTGTTGTTAGCTGTAGAGGGCAGTGTCACTGGGCCTCATATGTGGGATCCGAACCGGGGCTGCTGGCGTCCCAAGCCAGCTCTTAACCAATGTGCCACTCGGCCAGCCTGAGGTGGTTGTAATCTTATATTTACTGATATTACTCTTCTAACAAGCTCCTTAGTTGGATATTCCTAAATATTACTATCTGGCAGAAATAAAAAATAAATGTCCCCAAATTTACCAACACATAATCTGAAAGAGAAGGGACTTAAGGAAACAAATATATATTCAGAATCTTCAAGTTGACAGAAACACCTGCTACACTGAATTGCTTAGAATATTGTACAAAAATGGATATATTTTTTTGTGAACACTAACAATGCCTTCTATATAAATAAAATGAAAGTACTTCAAGAGACAGAAAATCAAGTTGTTACAAAATGGTGTCATACTGACCTATGGTGTAAAAATGGCAATTGCAACCTTATCCTGACAGGTAATTTCAGAACAGAAAGATAATATATTTGATAATTTTACCAATTGTCTTGTCCTTACATAGGATGGGGTGCCATTTTTCTGTTTCCCATAACAGTTTCCATGCCCCCTCCTCCATCCATATAGTTTAAGTTTTTGTTCTATCAACACCCCATTTCTAGGGCCAATTTCTGTATTAGTTTTTGCTACAGTAATGCCACATTACAAACAACCTCTATGACTATTTTTGTTTGTTTGTTTGTTTTTTGTTTTTGAGGGCAGTGTCACTGGACCTCACATGTGGGATCCGAACCGGAGCCGCTGGCTTCCCAAGCCAGCGCCCAACCACCGCGCCACTCGGCTGGCCCTCTATGACTATTTTTCATATTACATGTTTGCTTTTTTGGTCAGCTGTGGCTCTGTGCTCTGGCCTGCCAGTAGACTAAGGGTTGACATTACATGTCTTCTTAGTTTGGGACTCTGTCTGAAGGAACCTCCTTTGTCTGCACATGCTGCTCTTACATGGCAAAAGGCTGGAACAGCAAGCCATGCTGAATCAAGCAATCATACTTAAAGGTTCTGTTCAGAACTGGCACACTGCAACTCCTGTTCACATCCCATAGGCCAAAGTATGCCACATAGCCACCCAGTGAGGTGCGGAGGACTATTTCCAGAGGACACACCTTGCACGACAATAGGCAGGGATGTAATATTCTATTACAAGGAGGGAGTGAGGAGTTGGAAACAATTATCCAATCTACTACAAATATCTTTTCATTTCAAAATATTTCCTTAGTACAGACTGACTTTCACTCACTCATCTATGAATTCAACAAATACTTACTGAGCACCAAATATATGCTAGATATTGTTTTTGCTGGACACTGCTTGGATTATAGGCTTTTCCCATGAAGCTTATATTATAGTTACTATTTTAAAAATAGAATATTGGAGTCTATACTTCAGCGTTATTTCTTATTGCCCATCTAGAATTTAGGTTTGTTGGCAATTTTCTCCTCATTGTTGGACTGCTCTTTTTTTTTAAATGACTTTACCTCTATTATTTATGAATATTATGAAAGTTATGTCAAATTGTAACTACATGTTCATACTTGAAAGAATTCCCTAAGATGTTGCCAGATGATGCTATGTAAAAGGGATAAGAAGCGGGCAGGCTAAGTGGCTCAGTTGGTTAAGAGCTTGGTCAAGAGTGTGAGCTCTGAGCCACAGGGTTGCTGGTTCAATTCCTGGCCTGAGCTGAACTGCCAACAGGTGGCAGGACATCTCAGCTAAAAAAAAAAAAAATAGCATTAAAGATATTGTGATATTTAAGCAAGGACTTCAAGGAGCTGAGAGAGTGGGCTATGTGGGAGGCTGAGGGATGAGTATTCCAAGCCAAGGAAAAGCAGATGCAAAGTTTCTGAGGCAAAGCACTCCTATGTGACTGGAACAGAGTCTAACTACAATAACTTGAGGGGATAAAAGCAGGGAGTGAAGCAGGAAGTAATGGAGCAGCTTCACCAATCCCTCCATTTTGAATTCTGAAAGGGCACCCCACTTATCTGCTCTGCTGCCTGTGAGAGCCTGGGGAGACCCTCAGGGTGGGTGCAAAGAGGGTGGTGGGGGTTCTATCTTTCATGCCCTGACCCTGAAGTAAAGATCCTTTGTCCTTTCTCTTTCTCCATTTAATTTTTTTTTTCTTGGTAAATGGAGGCAGACAAAGGAATAAACTAATCTCTCAGAAAAGCAGGGTTTCTAAGTTTTGTTCTTAATTCCTAATCAGCATTGAAGCAAACTACCTGTTTTAAAGGAAACTCTTGAGAACCTTGCTTTAGAGTTTTGAAATTTAAACCCAACCTCAAGGCCCTTGAAGATGCTTGTGAGGAGAGGAGGGGAGCTGTAGTAGGAAATTTCATCCTCTCCGCCACTCATGGTGTGTACAGCACACCCTTGCAGAAACACAGGGGAGACTAATGAAAGATGTAGCAACATATTTTTGAATGAATTTTCCATGGGAATACTAAAGAAACTGTGATAAAATTGGAAGAGGAAAAAGGTAATTCTGAAGTATTGACTCTGTCTTCAGAGAAAATTCAGTCATTTCATTCATCCAATTTTATCTGCATAAATCACATAGATCAGATAAAATTTTAGGTAGAAAGGGTGAATATGCTCATCAGGGCCTTTATATGAATGAATATTTACTAAGTAGAAAGTGACAACTCCCTTGTGACTGTGTCTAAATTTTGAAGAGGATTTTGAGTTCTTATGTCTCCAGGGGGCCTACACAGACTTTGTTATTAGTTCCTCACCAGGAGATAAAATCAGCAGAGGTGTAAATGTATAAAAAATGACCTTCATGGATTATGAAGAATAATTCAATAAATAACATGTTAGGATATGATATGCAAAAAAAAATCCCAAAAAACCAACAAAGTTATATTTCCTTGGAGTGTTTTCCCCAAGGTTATTATTTATCTGATTTCTAAAAGTTTTGAATTTTGATTTCCATTTATTTAGAAGGTAGTGGAAATTACAGAATATTCATTTATCACCTTTCAAAAGTGAAAATTCAGTGGGTAAATTTTGTTTTCTTTTGAATCCATGAGTAAACTATAGTGAAAATACATTACCACTTTGATATCTGTTCAAGAAAGAAATACGTTCAGAGTTAGAAGGAGGAACAGAAGCAGACTGCCAGAGAATATACCTGATCTGTGACTTTCTTGGATTTAGTGACATCAGAGATGATAGGTAACTCTCAGTTAAAAAAAAAAAGCTTTCAAACTTGCACTTGCTGTTATTTCAATAATACCTTTCCAGAGTGTCTAGGCTAATGCAAAATCTTTTGGTGTCAGTGTTAAGTGAAACACAGTTATTAAAATGTCTGAATTTTCTGAGTGCCAATGCACATTAAAAAGTTATCATTATGGAGGCAGCCGGTTAGCTCAGGTGGTTAGAGCACAGGCTCATAACAAACACCAACATTGCCAGTTCGATTCCCACATGGGCCAAGGAGCTGCGCCCTCTACAGCTAGATTGAAGACAACTACTTGACCTGAAGCTGATGGGCCCTGGAAAACACACTGTTCCCCAATAAAATTTCTTAAAAAAAAAAAAAGTTATCATTATGGAATCTGTATAGTACATAGTTAACAGAACACCTACCTTTCCAGGTGTTTCCCAGTTATTCTTTTCTCATTGAGAACAATTAAATAATGACTAACAAGTAGAGGGCACATTCCTTATCATTGAACTCATATGTTAGAAAAGAAGTCTGGGAAAGATAAATGTATAGATTACATTTTTGTCTTGCAGACTGACACAAGCCTTTTGGGTATTGATAATTCTTAGTTTTATTTTTCGGCCGAGATAGTTAATATCCAATATTTAAAGATATATGAGGGTTACAGGTCTCCTCTCCACCCCATCCCCTTTATCAGGTAATATGTTACAACCAAATTACATACTGCCACACTAACATGTATTTATTAGCAGACTGACACAAAACATTCCTGCAATCTCTTCTGTAAGTTAGTTAAGTCCTAGTTCTGTTTCTTCGGCTGTTTCAGAAACATCATTCAAGAAAGGTTCATTCAAGGCAACCTATAGTGACAATATTCTAGTGTCAGGATTTGGCTGTTCTAGTTTGAGTGAGGTGACAGAAATCATGCAGTGTGAGGAATAAATACACTGTTATTGTGTTAGATCATTAGAGTTTGGGTTTACTTGTAATTCTTTAGCGTACCCTAATGGACACATCACTTTTTTACAGATAAAGGTCAGCCCTGGTCATGCTTTCTTCATTTATTGGAGTGGGAAATGAATCATTAGAGCTTCGTGAGTTGCATACATAAAGAAATTGGCCAAATAGGAAGGGATATGTGTATATATGTATAATAAACTTTACAATGTGTCACTCAAGTAATATACATATTTGTTTTTCCTTAGGAGTAGTGTGGCTCATAGATGACATTGATGAAAGTGTTCCAGAAGATATATGTGACATGTGTAGTGAGTTTTAGAATTATCTAGGAAAAAGTCTGCATTAAAAGGGCTAAGTTCTAAAATACTCTGAGTTTCTTCACCTCTTCCTTGAGTACCAGGAAAGAATTTTATTTATTTATTTATTTATTTATTTATTTTGAGGGCAGTGTCACTGGCCCTCATATATGGGACCCGAACCGGGGCCTCTGGATTCCCAAGCCAGCACTTAACCACCACGCCACTCGGCCGGCCCAGGAAAGTATTTTAAACTAAATGTAAATAAATATTTTACTACTCAAAATATTTTGATTCTCCTATGCCTTACCATTAAACAAACTTTATTTATTTTCATTAAAATTGAAGAATTAAAAATGACCAGAGAGAAGATAGAGAAACAAAAATAATGGTAAAATCTAAGACTCTGTAAGCCATTCTTAGTGACTTAGGTGCTATCATTATATCCATGAAATTCTTTGATTAACATTTTACTTTGAGAAGATGTTTAAGCAATATCCTGATTCTTTTTAGTAATTTGATGAATTTGATCAAAATCTATTAACAGGGTGTTGGAGTAGTTAACAAGAAATAATCAGAGAGGCAGATGCACTTGAAGTCCTGGGGAGTCCAGCAATTTCTTAAGTAGCAATAGATAATGAAGAGAGGGGATAAAAACATAGAGGCAAAGATGAAGATTATAAGTCTAATCACACAACATATAGGAAAATCCAGGCTGGGATATTAAGTGTGAATAAAAAACCTCTTTCCTTAAATGGTTTTCATAGATCAGTGGTGCTTTAAAAAGTACATGGTGACTCTTGGGGGCATGACTAAAGAGTGCACTGCTTGATGGTCCTGACATCCTGAAGAAGCCCAGGTCAGGAAACAAGCAAACACCTAACTTGCACTTATGTTGCCTTTTTGTTTTGTAATTCTTGGATGTAAGTGATATTTGCTAGGCCAGGTCATAAGTGCTTAAATCCATCCCTCTTTCATGTCTATGAAGATGAATTCTAAGAACAAATATTATTGGCCATATGATTAGAATAAACTAGATAAAAAGAATAATAGTATTAGGTTTCATCATCTTTTCCTATGAAAGTAATACATGGAAGAGTTGCTATTTTACTTAAGCATTAATCTATTGCTTTTGGCAGCAACAACAAAGGATGCAAAGAGAATGACTCAAATATGTGGATGTTGTCTCATTTCACCAAATATTAGACACCAGATTTAAAGATTCTTGTTGCATTCTTTAGAGGCCTACTACTTCTAACTGTGTAAGTCCAATGCTTGCTCACTTCAAACAGTGTCTACTCTGTTACCTTGCACAGCTACTGAGTATTTTTATGAATGAATAACATTTATGTTAAGTTCTATAGTCCTAACTTACTCCATCCATTAAACTACTCAACACTATTCATAAAATTTAAGCAATGACTGATTACCACATTCAGTTGTACAATCATTATAACACAAATAATTGATAAATCTGTGCCATTAAATAATTGATTTTAGGAAGCTGTAAGTAACAAACAGGAGAAGATATTTAATATGGTTAGTATCCTAATCAGTATATATAGTTGGCCATCCAAGGTGTTCTAATGACCAAGAAACAGTGCTACACCTGACTGACTGCTCCACGGGAAAAAAGTGAGATGATGCTGTTAGATATTAATGAATCATCTAGAAGAGATTTCTAGCCTTGAAAAGATGTGATTTCACTCTATCAAGTTTTCTTGGAAAAGCCAGAGCCTGGTTCCATCAAATGACCCATGGAAATATGGCTGTCAGGATCCAAAGACCCCTGGACTCTCTCCCTCAGATCCTTTCACTTTGATGCTGTAGGAGCTTTCTGTGGTGTCTCTCTGGATCTGAGCTGGACCTCAAGTTATCAGTTTGTTTTGAGTCAACCAGGTAACTTTGCCAATAGGAGTTTTTTATTCCCACCACTACTAGATATTAGGCTTGTATTGTGTTTCAGTCGGAGCGAAGAGAAAAAAAGTAGCATGTTCTTGGCAACATACAGCTATTGTAGCATTGTGGAGCTCACTTCTCATCTACATGCCAGGGTAAAAGACAGCATTCTTCAAGAAGCACCTCCTTTTTGCTGTCACTAGTATTATTGATCTAGACTATGTCTTGCTCCAAATGAACTTGGTACAAAGTCTGCGCCTCCTGTGACTGACAAATTATGGCACCTCTCTGCTTTGTCTCTGAGAGTGATGAGATGATCAGGAAGATGCTATTAACATGTGTAGGCAATGAGACCCAGATACATCACTTTGTTCACAGCATTCCACTTGCTTTGAGTCCTATGCTTCCTACGAGTACCACCAGGAAAGTGGCATCTTGTGGAAATGATGTAGACCTGGGAGTCAGGTGTACTTCAAATCCATGATTTGTCCATTACTAGCTACATGATCTTAAGCAAATCACCATAAATCTTAGTTTTGTAATTTGCAAAAGAGGACTAAGGATTGTTGTAAGATTCAAATTATATCTAGGACAGTGTATATTAGACACGCAGTGAATGTTAGCTCTTATATAGAATGACCCATCTCATGAAACTGCTGACCATGCTTAGCTCCTGGTGATCATTAGTAGCTAATATTTGTGTAGCGCTTTGCAGGTTACAAACTGTTTTAAAACCTACTTTTTTATTTGCTACAGCAGGAGAGAAGGGTCAGAGTCATTGAGAAATGTACCTATCACAGATAAAAAATGGCACGGTTGGGACTTAGAAGCCCATTTTCTGGCTCCAAATTCCATGGTTTTAGCACAACAAAGAACTTCCTCCCAGAAATATATTCCTCCTCTGCATTCCTATGAAATATTGTTTCTACTACTCCTTTGGTATTATTACCCATTGCTTTATACAGGAACTTCTTTTTGTGGATCTATGTTCTGTTTCCCCAGTGAGTTAGAAATAGGCACCATGCTTTATAACTCCCTAGCCCCCTCAATGTTCTAGCTTAGTGCCTGCTCTGAGAAAACATTCCATAGAATTGGATTGATATATCAATGGGGGCTTTTTCATTGTAAACAACAGAAATGGATGATTCTGGCTCACCTAAGCAAGAAGGAATCTACCGAAAGGCTTGCACAGGCTCACATAATTTATGGGAAGCTGAAAAACTGAGCAGGAAACAGGTTTATCCATGGCTGCACTGGAGATGGAAGTGCAACATTGAACTTATTATGAAAAACTGTGTTCAGGACACTGCTAGTTGGGGGGAAAAAACCAAACGTTAACTGGTTTCAATTTCTATGTCATTCCACTCAAGAATTGTATTTCAAGGAGAGAGTATTTTGTTGTTGTTGTTTGTTTGACATTCAGTATTATTTCATATCAGTTTAAGGTGTACAGCATAGTGGTTAGACATTTATGTATAATTTACAAAGTGATCTCCCTGATTAGTCTAGTACCCACCTGGCACTATACATAGTTATTACAATATTATTGACTATATTCCCTATGCTGTACTTTACATCCCCGTGACTATTTTGTAAATACCAATTTGTATTTCTTTAATTCCCTCACTTTTTCACCCAGTCACCCAACCCTCCTCTCAGGGAGAAAGTATTTGAACAACCCAAAAATTCAAATAATGATGGTGGACAGTTTGTATGTTTTTGAAGGTTAAGGGGTTGGCTTCCCAGCACCTATTTCTCCTTTCTAATAGCACCCAAATTTCATTTTGAGGAATTAAGTCTATCCCCATTGAATGTGGCCTGGTGGGACTGTATGTAATAAGAGTGCCCTAGCTTCCTCTAGATGAGAGACAGACCCACACCTTAAAAATTCATTTTTAATTTAATAGACTTAAAAAAGAAAAACAATTTGTCTCATGTTTCTAATGCAAAGAGAGCAATCGATTTCTGCTTCATGAAGGATTTCATTTCTTCAGGGGATCAGGAAGTCAGTTAATATCCCAAATATAGTAAAAACAAACAAAACACAACAAAACAAAGACAATGCGCATCTGGTGGATGTTTAGTTACACACTCCGCTAAGCACATCAAATAAGCCATTGCATTCAATACTCATGACAACTGCATTAGTTTTGAATTTTAAATTTGAGTTTTGGTTAAGGTTCCTTGTTGTTTCTACCTTGAAAGGCACTTCTGTTCAAAGACCATTGAGAGTGTTCAGAACAAAGCCAGACTCTGGACTTCCTTAAAAGGTGCTGAATTGTGTTTTTTCTGTACATTTTGTGGAGAAAAAAAGGGGAGAGAAGAGAAGAGAAAGAGAAGGTTTATGGACCTCTTTACTGTATCTTAGATGATTTGGTAGTGCCAACAGAGAAACAGGCAAGTCCTAACTCTTGAGAGTGTGTGTTCATGAAGCTATTCTACCTTGGGGCTGGTTATTCTTGTTTATATGTGTCTGGCAAGTAGAGCTATAGCCACAAGACCATGCTCTTGTTGCCAGTTGCAGCGCCCTCCACCCTGAGTGGAGGCTGTGTCCTTTTCATCTACCTGTGGGACCTCCCCACCCATCACTCCGTATTCTGGGCCTTCTGCCTTGACACATGGTTCTTATTTATTTATTTATCACTAGGCACCCTCTCCCCACAACCTATAATTGACATTTTTGGTTAGTGTTTTTCTCTGCCATAGTTTTAAGTAGTTTAGAGAAGTTAATATTTCCTTTAAAGAAAAAAAAAATACACATTCCATCCAAAGAAATTACACACATAGTCACACACAAACGCACAGTATATATGTGAATGTGTGTATCCCCCAAAGGAAAGAAAAATGACATCCCATTTTATGGATCAGGAAACTTGAGAAGATGAGGTTAAATACATTACCAAGGACACAGCTAGATAAGAATGGACTTGGGGTTTAAATCCAAATAAAGTAGAATTCTACCCTTAACTGGTTTGAACAATGAACAGTTTACTTATACCAAATAGTGGATGAAATATACATGAGGAAGAGTACATGAAAAAAAATAATTTCTATAGAATTTTTATTTTGTATTTAAGATTCACTCTCTCATTCATTAGAATATACTATCTTAGATCCTCAAAGCTGCACAAGTGAATTAAATATATAAATGTATTCCCAGGAAATGAGTTCTTGGGAATAAGTCTGATGCCTATTTGGGGATTTAACAACTTCTCAACAAACTCTGAAAATAAAAGTAATATGGATGTATTACAGAATTGTGCACCTGAAATCTATGTAACTTTACTAACCATTGTCACTGCAATAAAAGCTAATTTAAAAAAAGTAATATGGCATATGCTGTACATTCACTTAAAAAATTCTTCATATCATTGTATAAACACTTTTACTCTGAGATTCTAGGAAATAGAAATATCTACTCATATGCTCCTCTCACTGGAAGCTGCCAATCATACCACATTTGGAAAGCTTCTGAGAGAGCTCCCTTAATGGAAATGGTCTTTTAAAATGAAGATACTTTATTGACTAAAGTAAAAGCACAAGCCTTGAATACACGGCTTTCAATTATAGGATTTATCAGTGCCCCTAGGAGTTAGACAAGTTTAAGTGCATTATTCTGATAAAGAACTAATTTTCTAGCACAGAGGCAGGAATTAGCAGAAGATTCTTTTTCTCCCCTTAAACGATTATGCCTTTTACACAGGAACACAAACATAAGGTATGGATAAAATGAGTAGGCTTTATGGCGTCAGCTTTCTTTTCTCCACTTTTTTTTTTTTTTGAGGGCAGTGTCACTGGCCTCATATGTGGGATCTGAACTGGGGTCACTGGCATCCCAAGCCAGCTCTTAACCACCACACCACTTGGCAGGTTCAGCTTTCTTTTCTTATCTCAAGCATATCATGAAGATAATTTACTTAGACCCCCTACCTGTATACAAAATTGAAGAACAGAAATTTTTTATACAGGAAACATGATAGATATTTGTGGTATTTATATACATTCCTTATGAAATGCTGTATTCAGTCAATGTTTATTGAATATCTATATTGTGGAAACAGTGTTAAGCTATGTGGAGGAAAGAGTAAAGCTATCTAACCTCAAGGAGCTTATACCATAGATGAGGAGACGGGACTTATATACATAGAAATGGAATAATGGAAAGATGGCACTAGAAAGGGGGGTCGAAGAAGAGGGAGGGAAGGAATAAGTGAGGGAGAGAGAGAGAGAGAGAGAGATTGATTTCCATAGATAGAAGTAGCCTAGCCCAGAATTCTTGGAGGACAGTGAATTTGATTTAAGGTCTACAAGAGAATACAATAAAAATAAGGAGGGCATTCTTCAGAGAAAAAAATTACAAAAGGTCATAGAAGTGGATGCAGTAAATCTAGCATCTTCTGCAAGGGAGAAGTGGGAGATATGAATGTAAAGTCAAATTGTAGAAGGGTTAGTAGGCCAGGCTAAGAAGTGTAAATTTCATTTTAAATGTAATTGGAAACCACTGAAGATTTTTGAGAAGAACAGGACATGGTATAAGTAATATATATTTTTTTTAATGAAAATTAACTGGTATGAAAAGAAAGGAGACATGTCAGAAGGCTTTAGACAGAAACACTTTCAAAACATATCAAAGTGCCTTACAGACAGACATCAAAGTACAATCAAAGGGTAGTAAAATTTAACTGAGAAATCCATTTATGAATCAAGGATAATAAGTTTAAATGTAATTATTTTAGGCTCAGCTCTGGCTAAGTTTACAAGTTGATAAATGCTGCATTCCAACAGGAAATGTGAGTCCACCTACATGACTTGTAAAAGAGATGGACAAAAACTCATTGTACTGCTTAAATTATTTTTCCAAATAAGTATATAAATGGGTTAGGAGGCTAGAGATTAGAGGAAGATATTGGGAGAGTTGTTTTTTCCAGGGTGGGTCTCGAATTATCCTTCTGAAAAGGCAGAGGTATGTTGCGTGTGGACTTCCAGCTGTGGAATTACATTTACCCTGTCCAAGAGTGCTGCCTGGAGGAATGTGAGAACTGAGAAAATGGAAAGTGGAGCTATATGCCAGATCCTAGGGGTAAAGGAAAAAGTGGTAAGTGACCATCCAGAAGAATCGCTTTCATTCAGAAAAAGAATGCAGGTGAGAGATTACATGTGACTGGCCTCCAAGAAGACCAAATGAAATTGCTCAATGAAAAAATAAATGATACAGCCAAGAAAGATCTTTCCCGTTTCCTTATTTCTCCTTCAAACCACATGCCTCTGATGGTAAGAAATTTGGTTAGCAGTCTGCATGAAGAGAATAAACTGGCCATGTCCCCTCTCCCTTTCCTAGAAGGTCCAAACTTAGGTAGAAGAATCTTAACCTTTAAAATATGAAGTTTCTAGGGCCAGCCGTGTGGCTCAGTTGGTTAAGAGCTCGCTCAAGAGTGAGAGCTGAGCTCTAAAAAATGGCGGTTCAATGCCAGACGGAGCTGAGTTGCCGTTGAGCTGCCAACAGGTGGCAGGATGGCTCAGCTAAAAAAAAAAAAAAAATGAAGTTTCTGACTATTTCATTGGACTGAACATATCAGTAAGTAAACGAAGGCTATATGGTTTTGTCTAGAAGTGACAAACACTTCTTGTTACCTAAAAGTGACAAAGTTGTGGAACTTGCTTAAATTTTTCCAAGGTCAGGGAAATACCTAGTCCTACTGAAAGGCAGTGGGGAAAATGAAGTTGGCTTTTGATTGGGCACCATGAGTTCCGCTTTCTCAATTCTAGGGTTACACAGGTCTGCTATACTACAGAAGAGTTTCTGCTACCAAAAGATGAACCCCACAAAGGGAAATTGCTAAGTAGTAGAGATTACCTACTAGAGACTCACTCGAAGAAAGCATAGCAGTATTTGAACACGCCTTCCTATCCATTCTCCACTGGCTCCAGAGAAAAGTAAAGAAGATACCCATTACCTATTCATCTCCATGGTGGGTTCAGTGACTTCTGAGGATTACTTGACTTGGACAAGCTTAATATGCCATTGGAAAGCTGGCTTTGCGTAATACTGGCTGTTTTGGAGGGGTGGTATTCTTTTTCCCCCCTCCTCCCTTCCTTCCTTCCTTCCTTCCTTCCTTCCTTCCTTCCTTCCTTCCTTCCTTCCTTCCTTCCTTCCTTCCTCTTTCTTTCTTTCTTTCTTTCTTTCTTTCTTTCTTTCTTTCTTTCTTTCTTTCTTTCTTTTTTTGAGGGCAGTGTCACTGGCCCTCATATGTGGGACCCTAACTGGGGCCGCTGGCTTCCCAAGCCAGTGCTTAACCACCGCGCCACTAGGCCGGCCCCTCCCCCTCCCCCTTTTTAACATACAAGTCAGAATATCCATTTATTTTTTATTTTTTATTATTTATTTATTTATTTTTATTAGTTTTCAGTGTATAACACAATGCAATAGTTATACTCTTTACCCCCCAAAGTGAAAACCCCCCTCCCCCAGTTCGCCACCCCACTCCCCCCCATATCATACATATCCATCACAACTCCCCTGACTCGCCTCCACAGCATACTCCACATCCCGTGACCACCCACATATTCAGTTGCAGTTGGCATACAATACTATACAACATCAGCTTCAGGTGTACAGTGCAGTGATCAAGCCTCTATTTCATCCATGAAGTGGTCTCCCTAACAAGACATGTGACTATCTGACACACCACAAAATTTTTACAACATTATTATAGTCCCCGAACTGTGTTTCATATCCCTGTGGCAATATTGTAGTTGTCTATTTATGCTGTCTAATCCCTTCCCCTTCCCCCCATCCCCCCCCAACTAGCAACCCTCAGTTTTTCCTTTACATCTATGAGTCTGTTTACTTTGATCGTTCACTCAGTTCTTCAGACTCCACACACAAGTGAGATCACATGGTACCTGTCCTTCTCCGACTGACTTATTTCTCACAACATAATAGTCTCTTCACAACAATATCAATTACATTCCCAGAACTGCCCCCATAACCCTGCGGCAACATTGTAGTCCCACATATACTGTCCAAAACCTTCCCCCTCTCCCTCTTCCCCACTCCCTCCCAACCAGCAACCATCAGTTTTTCCTTTATATCTGCTTGATATGACATCAATCTTCTTAAATTGTCTCTCTGGGTTAGCTTGTTTACCCCTTTCTTTTGTTTAAAAAAGTCCTTTTAACATTTCTTGCAATGCTGGCTTGGTGGTAATGAATTCCTTAAGCTTATTCTTTTCTGAGAAGCTCTTTAGTTCTCCTTCAATTTTAAGTGATAGCCGTGCTGGATAGAGCAATCTTGGTTGTAGGCCTTTATTTTGTGTCACTTTGAGTATCTCCTGCCACTCCCTTCTGGCCTGCAGAGTTTCTGTAGACAAGTCAGCTGTTAGTCTAACAGGAGTTCTTTTGTATGTAACCTGCTGTCTTTCTCTTGCAGCCTCTAGGATTCTGTCTCTGTCTTTAACCTTTGCCATTTTCACTATGATGTGTCTTGGTGTGGACCTGTTTGGGTTCAGCTTGTTTGGAACCCTCTGCACTTCCTGGGCATGTATGTTGATTTCCTTCACCAGGGTAGGGAAGTTTTCAGTCATTATTTTTTCAAATACCTTTTCAACCCCTTGCTTCTTCTCTTCAACTTCTGGTATCCCTATGATTCGAAGGTGGTTGCGCTTCATCTTGTCCCATAGGGCTCTTAAACTATTTTCATTGTTTTTTATTCTTTGGTCTTTTTGCTGTGCCAACTGGGTGAGTTCTGCTATTTTATCTTCCAAATCGCTGATCCGCTCCTCTGCTTCATCTACTCTACTGGTGATTCCTTCGAGTGTGTTCTTCATTTCAGTTATTGTATTCTTTAGTTCTAACAGGTTGTTTTTTATGGTTTCCCTATCTTTCTTTATGTCCTCGCTAAGTTCCTTAAACATTCTTATCATCAGTGTTCTAAACTGTGTCTCTGAAAGGTTGGATCCCTCTGTTTCATTTGGTTCCATTTCTGGAGGTTTCTTCTGATCTTTTACTTGTGACATGTTTCTTTGTTTCCCCATTCTGGCTGTCACTCTGGGATTGCTTTGATGTATTAGATAGATCACCAGGAGAGCCCTGGCTGGATCACGCAGGCACACAGCTCACGGCCCAACACTCCCAGGAGAACTCCCAGTCTTAGCCTGTCCCAATCAGCCGCTCGCAGATCAGGCCAAGCAGCCCGACAACCAATCACCAGCCTGGCAACTCTGCAAGCGCAGTGTGGAAAGCAGAGACCCAAGGCGGCTTGCGTGCTCCCGCGTCTCAGTGAGCAGCCTGTTGGAGTCGGATCACTCCCACTAGGCGTTTTCCTGGCAACACAGCACAAGCCGAGCCGAGGGTGGGGATCCGAGGTGGCTCGCGCTCCCGGGTCTCAGTGAGCCGCAGTAGGAGCCGGAGGGCACCGCCCTATGTTTCCCTGGCAACGCAGTATAAGCCGGGCGGAGGGTGGGGATCCAAGGCCACAGGCACGTGCGCACGCACGCACGCACACACGCACGCACGCACTTCGCCAATTCCACCAGACCAATTAGGTCTCGGACCTGATCCTTCGTGGGAGGGCCCAAGCCCGACAAAATGGCGCCCTCCTTACACCACTCGCGTGCAAGCTCCGCACCACGGGAACAACAATCCAAAAACCTCCAGCCTTTGCACCAAAGGTGCTCAGCTCAGTCCGTCCCTGCAGCCTCCCGGCTCACACAGCCACTCCCTCCATCAGGAACCAGGTAAGTGCTCACCGGCGAGCAAGCCCGGGCGCCGGCCCCACTGATTCTCCAGCCGCTCTTAGCCTCACCAAGCTGAGGAAAGAGAGTCCTTATTAATTTATTGCCGGCTATCTTAGAACTCCTCTTCCCGGCAAAGGAGCTCTGGGCTGGTGAGCTTGGGGTGTGGCCGGAGGGTCTCTCCCCCAACCAGACAAGCTTCCCACGACTGGGGTTTCCCTCACGGGGCTCGCCCTCTCTCGTCTCCGCCCGTCCTACCAGACCCGACGTGGCCTCCTCTTTAAGTTCTTCGTTTAGTGGTTCTGTTCCTCCAGTGTTCCGGGGACCTCCAGGGTTGAATGCTGTATAATTTGCTTGTAATTTTGGTGTGATCCTTGGAGGCAGTTAGCACAGCGTCTGTCTATTGCGCCATTTTACCGGAAGTCCCAGAATATCCATTTAAAAGAATCTTCTCTTCAAGGTGACAATGAGCAATTTTAGGAAACCATCAGACATGAAGGAATGATTTTGACCATCTAATAAATGTGGTGTCTAGTCTCTGAAGGGAAACTGATGACTCCAGTTTTGAGAATTTCAAGTCAGGTAGGAGTGGACTGTTGTCCCATGGTGGAGCAGTGGGGAAGATGGGTTTTGGCCTCCCATCATACTTCTTATCTTACTAAATAATTATAGTGTTGGAGGTAGGGATAGCAAAAAAGAAGGACTATTCAACATAGGATCATTGAATGAAAATTTTGTAAACTAAGTCTTATTTTTTTTTTTTTTAAATTTAAGAGATGAGACATTTCTTTTTTTTTTTTTTTTAAAGATTTTATTGGGGAATTCGGGGAGGCAAACAGCATTGGGGAATGGGGGAAGGGGAACAGACAATTTGCTGTCTTTTTGTTCTTCAGTTTAGTTGCGGAGGGCGTTGCTTCACTGGCCCATATTGGTATCGTCATTGCCCTCTTCCCGGATGAGGCAGATCGGTGGTCGGCCTCTGGAAGTCACTCACCTCGACTATTGGGAGCTCACACTGGCTGCCAACCACTCATGCTGACTGCCGGCCACTCATTGTAGCCTATGGCAACCCACTGCAGCAGGGGCTGCAGCCTACACCGTCACCGGGGCTCGCACAGCCCAGCTCCAGGTGGAGCTGTTGTTAGCTGTAGAGGGCAGTATCACTGGCCCTCACATGTGGGATCTGAACCGGGGCCGCTGGCATCCCAAACCAGCTCTCAACCAATGTGCCACTCAGCCGGCCCAAGACATGAGACATTTCTGAGTACATTCTGGATTTTTAAAACCCTATCCCTGACTCATAGTTTAGTTCTGACCCTCAATACTCCTCTGCCTTTCCATTCCACAGGTTCAAAAGTACATGCTTTAAAAAAGTACACACGGTTGCATTTTAAAACGTTCTGGGGATGTTCTCAGTACCATTTAAAAAAAAAAATTAACTAACCTAGGACACAAACCAGTAATTCAAAGGTGACTCATTCTACAGCTCAGGTATTGTCCAGGATTTCTGTCTCTCTCTCCAAAAGTATGATTTCATGTACAGTTTTCTGCTTCTTGATTTATAACTCAATAGTATCTCTTGGAAATTTCTTTAAGTCATCTTATTATCTCTTTGTTATTTACAGTGGCCACATAATATTTGGTTATGTGATGTATTTCTCAGTTATTTGTCTATCGATGGGCATTCATTTTGTTTCCAGCATTCTGATAAATGTTGTAATATAATAATCATTTCTATAATCGTGCTCTCACAAACTGACTTTTATGTCTATGGGATAGTTTTCCAAGAGTGTAATTGCTATGTTAAAGAGTATTTATTTGTAATTTTAATTTTAATAGATCTCCAGATTGTTTTCTGTAAAGGCTGAAATACTTCAAACTTCTAGCAATGCATAGGAGTATATCTATTTCCAGATTTTCACCAATAATAAGTTCTATAGCTCTACTCAATTTATTTTCCTTGGGCTCATAGGTGAACTATATTATCTCACTGTCACTTTAATTTGCACTTCCCCAAGTACTGTTTGTTCATTTGGATTTATTCTCTGTCAATTGTCTGTTCATATATTATACCTATTTTCTCTCCATTATATTGTGTGTGCGTGTGTGTGTATGTGTGTGTATGTGTTTGTAGTGTGTGAATAAATTATAAAAGTTCTTTATACATTGTAGATATTAGCTTTATGTTTAACTGATTTTATTTTGTTCAACTTTGGTTACTGTATTTTGGCTATATATTTCTTTTTATGCAGTCAAATTTGGTAATTGCACAAAATGACAAAAAGACAGTAAAATGATCTATAATATCAAGGTCTTTTCCCTCATTTTTGAAGCATATAACCCCCTCGACTCCCGAATCCTATGTTGTAGAAATAACTACAATAAATATATTGGTATGTAACTGTCCAGTTTTTAATTCAGGCATATAGAAATACATCTAAGTCTTTATTGTGAAGAGCTGTATTATGAAGTATTGGCATGGATTTTTGGGTCCCGTCAATTCCCTAATTTACTCACTACCTCATTTCCACTAATCTCTAATACAAAAATGTGTTTGAAAAGTATCTTGTCCATTTATATTTTTTCCTTTGACATAGGAGAAGAGATCATTACTTTTCCTGGCCTGAGATATACACAAAAAGAATCAGAGAGGAAGCAAAATATTAGGCTTGACTGTGGATCTCTGAGAAGATGGCCTTGAATTTTGGCTGCTCCCCTTTAGGTCAAAAACCCTTTGAGAGGTGATAAAGCCCTCAGGGTTGTGTGGTGATCTGAGGACAGTGCATCAGCATCACCAGCAGAGGTGGGGAAACCACACACAAGTGGCAGCAATAGCAAGGCTCTCACCTCTCACATAAACACCCAGTGGTAACCAGTGGAAGGGGCAGGCAGTGACTTAGGGAGGAAGAAGTTTTCCTGGATTGCTGCTGCTTAGTGCGGGGAAGCTCTTCTATGGACACCTGAGTTAGTGCCAAAGGCCTTCCA
Organism: Aselliscus stoliczkanus; assembly: GCA_033961575.1. Classification (NCBI taxonomy): domain Eukaryota; kingdom Metazoa; phylum Chordata; class Mammalia; order Chiroptera; family Hipposideridae; genus Aselliscus; species Aselliscus stoliczkanus. The sequence continues at coordinate 144,167,630 of CM066727.1, forward strand.
CACACTTTCTCAGGCAGTTGAGACCTTGGCTGCAGATACAATAAGTCCTCACTTATCATTGTTGATAGATTCTTTGAACTGTGGTGAAATGATGTATAACCAATTTTACCAGAGGCTAATTGATATAAACAAGAGTTAAGTTCCTATGGCATCTCATCAACATTATAAGAAATGACATTGAATGAAATGACATTATTGGAGAGCTTACTGTATTTCTGAAGGAAGTTGGGTCAGAGGAAATGAGAAAATGACACAGGACAAATGGTAATCTGGAGCAGGCTTGTGCCCCCTCTCATGTGAGGCATCTTTGGGAGGCGTTTAAATGATTGTGGTCCCACAATAGCAATTGGACACATGAACTAGTAATGTGGCTCCCATTTAAAATCTCCAGATGAGTGGGGCATGAGGAAAGAGATAACAGGAAACTATTGAACTTCACTAGCATTCAACAAATCAAAATTTAAGCAATGAAATATACCACTCTTCATGTTTCCAATTAGCAGACCCTGAGCAAAGGTTATATTCAATGCTTTCAAGAGCGGGCCACTATTTTATACTTCTGCTACAGATATACATTGGCACAGGTTTTCTTGATGGCAATTTAGGGATCTGTATAAACATTCTCACATAAAAAATCTAGTGCTTGGAATTAAAGAAATTAATCAATGAAGAGACACAAAGACTTATCTCCCCAGATAGTCATCTCAACATGAGCAAAAATGAGCACTAACCTAAGTGGACAAATACTGTTTATCAGATAGGGCTTTGGAAATTAAAATAAAGTGAGCAGAGGAGCTGGCCGAGTGGCTCTAGTTAGGGTCCCACATATGAGGGCCAGTGACACTCCCCCCCCCAAAAAAAATAATAATGTGAGCACAATGCTTTTCTTATGGCAGTTATTCAATAGATATCATCATTGTCATCATTATCATTTTATTATAACTCTTTTTTCCTACTCTCTAGAAAAATGCTTTCCTCTTTCTCCTTTGTTATTTCTTACTCTCACAGTGAGATTTTTGATAGAATTGGAATACCTCTTTTTTGTTCATTAGAGCTGCTATAGCATTCATTTGGTTTTAACGGATTTTAAGGAACTTCTCTATTGATAGAGACTGAAGGAGGTTTTCGTGATAACTACAGTAGTTTGATTCTTCAAATACACCTCCTTCTCCCATTCTGCAAAGTGGATATTTCTTTCTTTGTAGAATTTCAAAGTGAGTTCTGGTATGAAATTAAGGGTCACAAAAGGATGAGTCAATTCTCCAATGGAAACACAACTCAGTGACTCCACTTGTAGTGGTATTAAGGCCTGACAACAGCTACAGAGGAAAAGTCTAAAAATCCCTGCATCTTTTGATTTCTAATTTTGCTCCATAAAAAATTTTCTTTTTCCAGTTATTTTCAACCAGTAAACTAAAAACTATATTGAGGCCTTATAAGAAGTAATGACATATTAAAACTGTTTTTCAAACAATAACTCCAAAGTGGCAATTGGGAGGTGGACAGGAATTGGGAACAACTGAGGGGAGGGGAAGAACAGACACTAGCCCACTGCAGCAGTCCCAACATTGTGAAGCCCTGAAACAGTAGTGGCAATAAGGAACAAGAAAGAGATTAGATGTGCAAATCAGTTCTGTGATAAAATTGACTTGATTTTGTGCCTTCTGAAATATAAATATTGAGGCTGAAATACAATTTAAAGATAATATTGACATATCAAGCATGGGTGGCTAGCTGAATGGTGATGCCTTTTACCAGAAGAAAAATTTTATAAGGTGGTATGAATGGCTTTATGAAGGACAATGAATTTAATGAAAACATATTTATTTTTAATAAATTGCCCACAATTCTGGGAGAAATGTAAAAAGCATAGAAGGGTATACAGTGGAAAGTGTTTCAATTCTATATTTGACCTCCGATTTCTTCATTTCCCTCCACAGAGTCAATCAGTATGACCACTTTTCGTTTCATCTCTCAGTTACTGATCACAAACCAATGGAATCTCATTTAGCAATGGAATCTCACTTTTTTTTTTTTGGAGGGGTCAGTAAACATTATATTTTACAGTCTTCCTTGCAGATAAAAGTGCCTATGTTACTACATTCTGATCAATGATATTAAATAGAAGTGATTGGATTGGATTTATGGGAAAGTTCCTTAAGAGACCAAACAGCTTTGCCCTTCTTCCCTTTCTCTTTCATTTTTATTTGGCTTGGAATGTGGATGTGATCATGAGAATTCTAGTAGTCATCTTGGGCAAAAAAGCAAACATGAAGATGGAAGCCATTTACTGATGATGGTGGGCCAGAAAGATGAAAGTGTGCCAGGTGTCGACTATAGGGCCACCATATCAGTTGTGGATTACTTATATCCTGATGTCTTTAACATTAAAGAAATATGGACCTGTATCTTGTTTAGAAATTTCTTTTTGCAGCCAAACCTAATCTTAAATGATATAGGATTCTTTTATGAATTTCATTTTGAAAAAGTTAAATATAAGATTATCCAGGTACAAATACCAGATGGATAGTTAGCACATGCATTGTAATTTCTGCAAGTGCCTCAGACAAACAGTGGCTGTTCATTTAAAGAGCTCAAGAAAGAGGTCTGGAGGTGAAAGATTTTGAATTATCGGCAAATAAGTGGTGGTTGTAGAATCACTCCACTTAATGGAGATTATGTAGAGTAATAATACAACTAAATATAGAACAATTGAGATACAAACATCTAAGAGGCATTGAATTTTCTTGTTCTTCAACCTAATCTATTTCTCTATTTATTCAGGCCTTATTTAATGCCCTGAGTAAAGTTTATAATTTTATCTGTGCTGGTTTTGTATTTTTTTTTTTTTTTTGAGGGCAGTGTCACTGGCCCTCATATGTGGGACTGAACCGGGGCCGCTGGCTTCCGAAGCCAGCGCTTAACCACTGTACCACTCGGCCGGCCCTGGTTTTGTATATTTATTGTTAGGTGTATTCCTAGGTACATTGTACTTTTTATTACCATTGTTAGATTTTTGAAAAATTACATTTTCTAGTTAGATACTGTGTTTGACCTTATTCTATTATTTATATAAGAAAGAGCTATTTTCAAAGATATCACAGAGAGGAATATAAAGTATAAGAATAAATATCTGAGGTAGTAAACAAAAAAAAGTAAGTATATGAAACGACATACTATCGACTTCATTGTATAAAGGAATATGAAGATGAAGGAAAAAAACCCGAATTATTAGAAACCTTAAAACAGATGGAAGAAATAAGATTAGAATGAAGATGAGATTCTGGAAAGCTCTGATCGGTGCGATACCTAGGGCTGAGAAGTTGGGACCTCCCCTTTCGGGTCGGTATTTGGGTGCCCAGCGGGGAACAAGCGGCAGCTCATCCAGGCTCCAGGCATTCACCGGAGCTGCGGAGCGACCGTGGATACTCGGCACCGCCTGCTCCTGGCGTGACTCCTTTGCAAGCCGCAACTGTCCGCTGGAAGCCGGGGCGTCCGAGTGACACAGGGGCGGTTGGACCCCGCGGCAGCTGCGCGCAGCAGGGTCGGGAAGCAGCGGCCGGAGGACGCGGAGCCATCCCCGGGGCGGGGGCAGACCGCGAGCTGGCCCTGCAGGTGGTGGGCTGGACAGGGGCTCGCAGAGCTGCTCCATCGCGGTGGCCCGGGCCGGGGGCATTGAGACCCTCGTCAACGAATTCAGCGAGCGGTGCACCCCGCTGCAGCCAGTGCCTTCCGCGGTCGCCCCGGTTTCCCCGCCCGGCTGCTCTGAGCCGCAGAGCCACCCCAGGCAGTCCCTTTCCTCCGGCCGTGTCTTCTCGCCCCGTATAGCCCGGCTGCCGAGCATCCTGCACACTGAATTCGGAAGGGGCTAGAAGCTTCCAGAGCCTGTCTGCAGCTGCTTGTCCTGCGAGCGCCCATAGAGTCACTCCTTTGCTAAATGAATGTACCCTGGTTACTAACGTCGTTTCCTCGGTTCCTGGGATCATTGTGAAAGTCAGAAACGTCCTTTTGGCTCATTTTATGAGAGCCATGCAAGAGGAATCCTAAATCGTGTTCGAATTCCTTTATTAACTTCGCAATTTACATAGAGGAGAGAAAATAAAAATGAGCTTCTTCAATACTAGAACTCCTAAAGAGGATGAATGGTGTTACTGAATTAAATGTTGTATTCGACAGCAGCGTGGGGTGGGCAAAGGGTAACATTTTAAACAGCAACCTTTTCAGGGGGCTTATGGTCTGAAGACAATTTATACGAACATACCTGCATGTGCATTGATAAATGCACCTGCTTACTTCTTAGGGAAATTAATGTAGGTGTTTAGTTTTCATTGCCTTAAACCCAAGATAAAGAGTATAGAATGAAACAGTGAGCTGAAAGGTAAAATGACTGGGCTTGTATCACTATTTGAGTGCAGATGAACATTTATGAAACTGAGTGGAAGATTAGAAAATAGGCACTTGACAATACTGGTAGCATTGAGGAGACTGTTATTCCCTGAGCGTCTCATGTGTCTACCTATTTGCAAATCTGCAGTCTGTTTTCAGTTGTTGCAGAGGGTCCTGTAATTGGAATCTAGTAAGAAAGAAGACAGTATCTCAGGCTTCCATGCCGAAGTGCACTTTATATCTTTGTTCTCTTTGATCCAATAAAAGAAAAGCTAGCTCTTCAATTGAGGGTAGGAAAAATTGTGTATGTGGGACTAGTGACCTCTGTGAAAATAAAGACAACAGGTATGCCTCTAAAACATGGAAACGAGGGCAGGGTTGGAGTGCCCTTTAATATATTTGATAAAATAGATGTTTGACTGAATTGTGTTGGCTACTATTAATTTTTGTTTAATATTAATTTGAGTCCCCTTGGAAAACGAGTAAATTTGTTCTGCAAGTGTGTAGTTACTCTAGGCTCAGAATGATACTCGGTTTTTTGGAAGAGATCTTAAAGGTCTAGCCTTTGCTTGAACACTACCCTGGCTTTTAGGATACTATTTGGCACCTGCTCAGATAATGTAGGTCTAGGATGTCTCTATTAGAGCAAATTTAAACTTCAATCAGCCTGGTACTTAATGTCCTCAGTATGTTCCCCTTTTGTTTATCTCATTTACCACTGCTCCTACTTGTCCTCCAATCTAAAACCCAGTCCACCTACCTCCTTCTGAGTCTTCTGTTCTTGTCTGTGCTACATTCCATTTCCATTGCTGGAAAGCTGTCTGAGTTACAAGTCACTTTTGTCCCTTCATTAAAAAAAAAAAAAAAGATTAGAATGAAGACAGCTTTTTCATTTTTAAGTTTAAAACAGAAATCCAGTTCTAAGAATTCTATTACTGACATAATTGAAACTCCAAGGATATTTTTCAGCAAAACCATTTTATAGAAAAGCTGCAATTCTATATTCTTCAAGTTAGTAGATTACATTTTGATTTTGAGGAAAATGGAATTCAAGAAATTAAGAAAAAAACTACAGACCAAAGTAACAGAAAGCTCATCAAAATATTGTCAATCAAATTAATGAGATACAAAATCCAATTAAAAATCGTTATTTGGAAAAGGAATTATGGCCAAAAATCTCTAGAATGAAAGGTCAAAAAATAAAAGGGTAAATAATAAAGTGCAATGAATCTGAAGAATGAAAATATAGTAAAATGGTACAATGAATGGTTTAGAAATTCGATTGTACCTCAGAACCAAAAGCCCATTGGTAAATGGGTCAACCCAAAGAAGGAAATTTCTTTTTTTAATTTAAGATTTTATTGAGGAATTGGGGGAGGGGAACAGCATTGGGAAATCGGGGAAGGGGAAGAGACAAGTTGCTGTCTTTTTTGTTCTTCAGTCTAGTTGTGGAGGATGTTGCTTCACTGGCCCATATTGGTATCTTCATTGTGCTCTTCCTGGATGAGGCAGATGGGTCACTGGCCTCTGGATGTCGCTCACCGCAGCTATTGACAGCTCACGCTGGCTGCCAGCCACTCATGCTGGCTGCCAGCCACTCACTGTAGCCTATGGCAGCCCACTGCAGCAGGGACTGCAGCATACACCGTCGCTGGGGCTTGTAGCCCAGCTCCAGGTAGAGCTGTGATTAGCTGTAGAAGGCAATGTTACTGGCCCTCATATGTGGGATCCGAACCGGGGCCGCTGACATCCCAAACCAGCTCCCAACCAATGCGCTACTCAGCCGGCCCAAGAAGGAACTTTTTTTTTTAAAATTTTTATTTATTTTTAATTAGTTTCAGGTGTACAACACAGTGCAATAGTTATACATTTTACCCCTCAAAGTGACAACCCCCCACCCCCAATTCACCACCCCACTCCCCCCCCATCATATATATCTATTACTCTTCCTCTGACTCTTTTCCACAGTATAATACACATCCCGTGACTATCTATATATATTCAATTACAGTAGGTATACCACCTCCGCTTTAGTTATACAGTGCAGTGATCCAACCTCTACTCCATCCATGAAATGGTCTCCCTAACAAGACCTATGATCATCTGACATTCCACAGAATATTTACAACATTATTAATTATATTCCCCAAACTGTTTTTCATATCCCAGTGGCAATATTGTAGTTGCCTATTTTTGCTGTCTAATCCCTTCCCCTTCTCCCTCATCCCCATTCCCCTCCCAATTAGCAACCCCGATTTTTCCTCTATCTATGAGACAGTTTCTGTTTACTTTGCTAATTCATACAGTTTTTCAGATTCCACATATGAGTGAGATCATATGGTATTTGTCTTTCTCTGACTGACTTATTTCACTTAACATAATAGTCTCTAGGTCTATCCATATCATTGCAAATGGTACGATTTCATTCTTCTTTATAGCAGAGTAATACTCCATTGTATAAATATACCACAGTTTCTTAATGCAGTCATCTACCGATGGGCATTTTGGTTGTTTCCAAGTCTTAGCTATTGTAAATTGTGCTGTTATGAACATAGGGGTGCACAACTTTTTTGAATAAGTGTCTTGGTTTTTTCAGGATAAATACCTAGGAGTGGAATTGCTGGGTCAAACGGTAGCTCTATTTCCAGTTCTTTGAGATACCTCCATACTGACTTCCATCGTGGCTGCACCAATCTGCAATCCCACCAACAGTGCAGCAGGGTCCCCTTTTCCCCACAGCCCCGCCAGCACTTGTTGTTGTTTGTTGATTTATTGATGATAGCCATTCTGACTGGAGTGAGTTGGTATCTCATGGTGGTTTTTATTTGCATTTCCCTAATGACCAGTGAGGTTGAACTTTTTTTCATATGCCTGTTGGCCATCTGTATGTCCTCTTTAGAGAAATGGCTCTTCATATCTTCTGCCCATTTTTTAATTGGGTTGTTTGATTTTTTGGTGTTGAGTTTCATGAGTGTTTTATAAATTTTGGATATTAACCCCTTATCAGATATATCGTTGGCAAATATATTCTCCCATTCAGTAGGCTTCCTTTTTGTTTCATTAATGGTTTCCTTTGCTGTGAAAAAAACTTTTAAGTCTGATATAATCCCATATGTTCATTTTTTCTTTTACTTCCCTTGCCCGGAGGGATGTATCAGTAAAAATATTGCTCCGGGTAATGTCTGTAAATGTACTCCCTATATTTTCTTTTAGGATTTTTATGGTTTCAGGTCTTACATTTAAGTCCTTAATCCATTTTGAATTTGTTCTTGTATAAGGCGTAAGGAGGTGGTCCAGTTTCATATTTTTGCATGTGTCAGTCCAATTTTCCCAGCACCATTTATTGAATAGACTGTCTTTACTCCAGTGTAAATTCTTGCTTCCCTTGTCATAGATTAACTGTCCGTAAATGCCTGGATTTATTTCTGGGCTCTCTGTTCTGTTCCACTGATCGATGTGCCTGTTTTTATGCCAATACCAAACTGTCTTGATTACTGTAGCCTTGTAGTAGGTTTTGATGTCTGGTAGCGTGATCCCCCCGACTTTGTTCTTATTTCTCAGAATTGCCGAGGCTATTCTGGGTCCTTTATGATTCCATATAAATTTTAGGATTATATTTTCTATTTCTGTGAAAAATGCCCTTGGTAGTTTGATAGGAATTGCATTGAATCTATATATTGCTTTAGGCAGTATGGACATTTTAACTATATTAATTCTCCCTATCCATGAGCATGGTAGGTGTTTCCATTTATTTGTATCTTCTATGATTTCTTTCTTCAGTGTCTTATAATTTTCTGAGTACAGATCTTTCACTTCTTTGGTTAAATTTATTCCTAGGTATTTTATAGTTCTTGACGCAATTGTAAATGGGACAGTTTTCTTAATTTCGCTTTCCATTAGTTTATTATTGGTATATGCAAATGCCACTGATTTCTGAACATTGATTTTATATCCTGCTACTTTACTGAATTCATCTATCAGTTCCAATAGTTTTTTTTTTTTTTGTTTGTTTGTTTTTTAGCTGAGCCATCCTGCCACCTATTGGCAGCTCAACGGCAACTCAGCTCAGGCTGGTCTTGAGCCGCTGTTGCTCAGAGCTCAGCTGGCACTATTGAGCGAGCTCTTAACCAACTGAGCCACTCGGCCGGCCCTCTCCAATAGTTTTTTGATGGAGTCTTTGGGGTTCTCTATATACAGTATCATGTCATCTGCTTATAATGACAATTTTGCTTCTTCCTTGCCAATTTGAATGCCTTTTATTTCTTCTTGTTGTCTGATTGCTGTGGCTAGAACTTCCAGCACTATGTTGAATAAAAGAGGAGAAAGTGGACAGCCTTATCTTGTTCATGATCTTAAGGGGAATGGTTTTAGCTTTTTCCCATTGAGTACGATGTTAGCTGTAGGTTTATCATATATGGCTTTTATTATGTTGAGGTATGATCCCTGTATTCCCACTTTGCTAAGGGTTTTTAACATAAATGGCTGTTGGATTTTGTCAAATGCTTTTTCTGCATCTATTGAGATGACCATGTGATCTTTATCCTTCATTTTGTTGATGTGGTGTATCACATTAATTGATTTACGGATGTTGAACCAGCCTTGCGCACTAGGGATGAATCCCACTTGATCATGATGTATGATCTTCTTAATATATTGCTGAATTCTGTTTGCTAATATTTTATTGAGAATTTTTGCATCTATATTCATCAGGGAGATTGGCCTGTAGTTTTCCTTTTTTGTGATGTCTTTATCTGGTTTTGGAATCAGGGTGATAGTGGCTTCATAAAAAGAGTTTGGGAGCCTTCCCTCCTTCTGGATTTTTTGGAATAGTTTGAGAAGAATAGGTAATAGTTCTTTTTTGAATGTTTGATAAAATTCACTTGTGAAGCTGTCTGGTCCAGGGCTTTTGTTTTTTGGGAGCTTGTCAACTACTGATTCAATTTCCTTGGTAGTAATCAGGGTATTTAGATTTTCTGTTTCTTCTTGTGTTAGCTTTGGAAGGTTGTATGCTTCTAGAAAATTATCCATTTAAGAAGGAACTTTTTAATGCAAGCCTTTTGTAATTATTGATATATTTGGGTTTAAAATAATGTATTTTTATGTTTTCTCTTATGTACAATCCTCTTCTACTTTATTTTTGTGTCCTTTTTGCCTTCTTCTAAATTACTTTTGGTGATTCTATTGTTTTCCCTTTATCTTTATTAATTTGGATTTTAATTAAAGATATGTTTTAAAATTAATGGTGGTGCTAACATTTATTTTCTGTTAATTAAGAACAAAAATTGATAACATTAATTTGATGTACAGGTGATTTGGCAATTAACTCATAGATGTTCTATCTGAAGACAGTTAAATAAAATCATAGTATATGTTCAAAGTCAGTCTAGCCTACACTGACTTTGGTTATTATATAGGCAGGGAAGAAAGAAAACAAACAAACAATCAAAAAACTAAACCTAAACCCTTAGAAATAAGCACTTGGTCTTCTGAAGAAATAGTGAGCAACTAAAAACCAATAATGCTGTATCTGTACCCTGTCTAACTTAAGTTCATATTATTACTCTGCAATCTTCTAGATATTACTATTACTTATAGATTCTAAAATACATGGATCTAAACCATTATTCACTTATAGGGAGCATTCTATATGAATGTCTATGAATTAATCTCTAAATAATTTGAAACAAGCTACATGTTACAATGAGAATTTGATATGGAATGGTTTAATTTCCTAAGGGTGTTTATGTAGATTAGAGTAACTCCAACTTCATTGAAGAAGTCTATGAAGTAAAAATCTTATACCTTGAAAGGGTTCTTAAAATCTAAGTTGACACAGTCCTATGTTTCTAGACTGTTGCCATTGTTCCCACTTTGTTTTTGGAAGAATTGAGGCCTAGAGTAGTTAAATTCCTAGCTTAAGTTCTCATAACCAGTATGTGACAGAAGAACAAGGAGGTCTCGAGACCTGAAAGTCTTAGATCTTTTCAGTAAACATGCTGATCCTCTTTCAGGTGTACTTCAGATCATAAATCATGATGAAAAGTAAATAATCCTAGCTGAGCATTTAGATAACTATAGTTCCATATCCTCAAAGTCAGTGTATCGTAATTCATTTATCCCTCTGCCAAAATCAAAGGGAAAGGAGAGAGATTCTTTAGTGAAAATGATTTTATTTAAATTGGGCATTTCATAAGAACAAAGTCGGGGGGATCACGCTACCAGACATCAAAACCTACTACAAGGCTACAGTAATCAAGACAGTTTGGTATTGGCATAAAGACAGGCACATCGACCAGTGGAACAGAACAGAGAGCCCAGAAATAAATCCAGGCATTTACGGACAGTTAATCTATGACAAGGGAAGCAAGAATTTACACTGGAGTAAAGATAGTCTATTCAATAAATGGTGCTGGGAAAATTGGACTGACACATGCAAAAATATGAAACTGGACCACCTCCTTACGCCTTATACAAGAACAAATTCAAAATGGATTAAGGACTTAAATGTAAGACCTGAAACCATAAAAATCCTAAATGAAAATATAGGGAGTACATTTGCAGACATTATCTAGAGCAATATTTTTACTGATACATCCCTCCGGGCAAGGGAAGTAAAAGAAAAAATGAACATATGGGATTATATCAGACTTAAAAGTTTTTTTCACAGCAAAGGAAACCATTAATGAAACAAAAAGGAAGCCTACTGAATGGGAGAATATATTTGCCAACGATATATCTGATAAGGGGTTAATATCCAAAATTTATAAAACACTCATGAAACTCAACACCAAAAAATCAAACAACCCAATTAAAAAATGGGCAGAAGATATGAAGAGCCATTTCTCTAAAGAGGACATACAGATGGCCAACAGGCATATGAAAAAAAGTTCAACCTCACTGGTCATTAGGGAAATGCAAATAAAAACCACCATGAGATACCAACTCACTCCAGTCAGAATGGCTATCATCAATAAATCAACAAACAACAACAAGTGCTGGCGGGGCTGTGGGGAAAAGGGGACCCTGCTGCACTGTTGGTGGGATTGCAGATTGGTGCAGCCATGATGGAAGTCAGTATGGAGGTATCTCAAAGAACTGGAAATAGAGCTACCTTTTGACCCAGCAATTCCACTCCTAGGTATTTATCCTGAAAAAACCAAGACACTTATTCAAAAAAAGTTATGCACCCCTATGTTCATAGCAGCACAATTTACAATAGCTAAGACTTGGTTTTTTTTTTTTTTTTTTTTGTGTGTGTGTGTGTGTGTGTGTGTGTGTTTGAGGGCAGTGTTTCTAGCCTTCATATGTGGGATCCGAACCGGGGCCGCTGGCGTCCCAAACCAGAGCTTAACCACCGCGCCACTCGGCCGGCCCATACAATAGCTAAGACTTGGAAACAACCAAAATGCCCATCGGTAGATGACTGGATTAAGAAACTGTGGTATATTTATACCATGGAGTATTACTCTGCTATAGAGAAGGAAATCGTACCATTTGCAATGATATGGATAGACCTAGAGACTATTATGTTAAGTGAAATAAGTCAGTCAGAGAAAGACAAATAGCATATGATCTCACACATATGTGGAATCTGGAAAACTGTATGAATGAGCAAAGTAAACAGAAACTGTCTCATAGATATAGAGGAAAAATCAGGGTTGCTAATTGGGAGGGGGATGGGGATAAGGTAAAAGGGGAAGGGATTAGACAGCAAAAATAGGTAACTACAATATTGCCACTGGGATATGAAAAACAGTTTGGGGAATATAAATAATAATGTTGTAAATGTTTTGTGGGATGTCAGATGGTCATAGGTCTTGTTAGGAAGACCAGTTCATGGATGGAGTAGAGTTTGATCACTGCACTGTATAATTGAAGAGGAGGTGGTATACCTACTGAAATTGAATATGTATAGATAGTTATGGGATGTGGATTATATTGTGGAAGAGAGTCAGAGAAAGAGTAATAGATATATATGATATGTAGGGGGGAGTGGGGTGGCGAATTGGGGGTGGGGGTTGTCACTTTGAGGGGTAAAATGTATAACTATTGCACTGTGTTGTGCACCTGAAACTAATTAAAAATAAATAAAAAAATAAATAAATTGGGCATTTCATAATTTTCAGTCTCCTGACATTTACTGATCCAGTAGCTAGAAGAAAAGAGTAAGAGAAGGATGGGTTCAATTTTCAGATGTCTTCACACAATTCCTGTGATTCCTCTTTCAATCTCTTGAATTGGACTTTCATAGTTAAATTAAACTATGTGAAGTTTAACACTTCAACATATTCTAATATACTTGTGTTTTTGTTTTTGTTTTTGTTTTAACTGAGCCATCCTGCCACCTGTTGGCAGCTCAGCGGCAGCTCAGCTCAGGCTGGGCATCAAACTGCTGTTGCTCAGAGCTCAGCTCGCACTCTTGAGCGAGCTCTTAATCAACTGGGCCACTCAGCTGGCCCTCTTCTTGTGTTTTTAATAGATGCTTGATTTAATAGGTACTATTTACAAAACGCTCTGAATAACAAGTGAATTGTCCTCTTAATCTCACCATGCATATTTGTAACTTCACTGGTGAATAGATACTCAATTTTAATACATCACATCATTTTTGTGTTCTTCTTCTTCTCTAAAAATGCAATTCAACAAGAAAAAGGTAAAAATGCAATTTTAAAAAATGCAATTCAACAAGAGTAAGAGGATGCAGTTCAAGACTTGAGGAAGAATAATATCCAGTTTGACCAAGCTTATTTACCAATTAAAAAATCTACTTGGATTTCAGTTCTGTTCTGCATTATGCTAAACTTGGGAAATTTGCTTTAAAAGTCCTGCTCCATAAGGCACTATTTTTTAGTGGCGTACAAACTTATATGTGCCAATAATTTTTGTATTTGTTTTAGACTGGAATAGACAGACCCCAAGTAGAGTTATTAATATCTTTGTGAAATGTTTTTTTTTTTAAATGTTAAAGATTAACAAACTGGTGTAGTGGATGATTTCATATCTCCATGGTGAAACAGTAGTTAGTGTTAAACATCACTATTCTGACACTGTTGGCACTCATAGCTATTCCCACAAAGTCTATTTCAAGTTTTCTGTTCACATTTTGGCTTTGGCTAAGTTGCAAGAGTGTCACTTATGGATGTAATAAGATATTTCAAGATTAGCTTTTTCCTGGCATGACCTAGTATGGTATTTCTCAAAGTAGAATCCCAGACCACTGTGATCCATAGATGTATTCATTATAAGAATTTAAAAATTTTGGGGCTGGCTGGGTGGTGCAGTTGGTTAAGAGCTCAAGCTCTGAGCAACAGGGTCGCCGGTTCGATTCCCACATGGGCCAGTGAGCTGCATCTGAGCTAAGCTGCCAACGGGCAGCTGGGTGGCTCAGCTGGTGAGAGCACATGCCAGTTTGACTCCTTCATGCGGCGGTGGGCTGCGTCCCCTGCAACTAAGATTGAACAAGGCATCTTGAGAGCGCGCACTCTTAACAACAAGGTTGCTGGTTCAACTCCCACATGGGATGGCAGGCTGTGCCTCCCCGCAACTAGATTGAAAGCTGCGACTAGACTTGGAGCTGAGCTTGTCCCTCCACAACTAAGATGAAGGACAACGACTTGGAGCTGATGGGTCCTGGAAAAATACAATTTCCCCTTCCCCAATTCCCCAACATTGTTCCCTTCCCCAATTCCCCTATAAAAATCTTTAAAAAAAAAATTTTTTTTTTTTTGTATTTCCTTTCAATGAAAGTGTTTAAAAAATGCAAGCATATTGGGGGTTGTCTGCATATCTTATAACCAAATGTGGCAATTTCAGTTCTCATTTTTGATTTTGTGTTGATCATGGGATCATCTTAAGTGACCCTGATTACGTTTTAGTGGGGCAATAGACTCTTCTGATCAATGGGGTCAGTGAATATATTCTCAAGATAAAAGAATTGTGAAGTTTGTGATGTACTGGTCTGGCTTATTAGAAATGAGGGCAAAGCTATTGCCTTCTGCAGAGACCAGTAATTATTTGGAGAGAAGTCTGTGAATTGATAAATATTTAATCCTACATTTTCTAGGGAGTATTATCTTTTCTAATAACTTTCTGAAACACATATTTTTACTGAGCTACGTCATCAATACTGCCCTGATTAAAAGTGTGGATATTTATATGCAGAGAATGAAATTAGACCCTTATCATATATCATACATAAAAATCAACTCAAAATGGAATAAAGACTTAAACATAAGACCTTGAAAAAAACAGAGGAAAAGCTTCATGACATTCATCTTAGCAATGATTATGTAGATAACACCAAAAACACAGGCAACAAAAGCAAAAAGCAATAAATGGAACTACATCAAACTAAAAACTGCACAGCAAAGGAAACAATCAACAGGGTGAAAAGGACAACCAGTGAATGGGAGAAAATATTTGCAAATCATGTATTTGATAAGGGGTTAACCTTCAAAATATATAAGGAACTCCTCCAACTCGGTAGAATAAAAAACACCCTGATAACCTGAATAAAAAAATGGGCAAATGACTTGACTAGATATTTCTCCAAAGAAGACATATAAATGATCAATAGGTATATGAAAAAATTCTCCCTGTCACTACATCAGGGATATTCAGTTCAAAACCACAATGAAATATCACCTCATATCTGTCAGGATGGCTATTACAAAAAACAAAAACAAAAGAACCCCCCCAAAAAAACTAACAACCAAAAGTCAAGTATTGGTAAGACCATGGAGAAAAGGGAATCTGTGCACACTGTTGGTGGGAATGCAAACGGTACAGTCATTATGGAAAGTAGTATGGAGTTTCTTCATAAAATTAAAAATGGAACTACCTTATGACCCACCAATTCCATTTTTGAGTATTTATTCAAAATAACTGAAATCAGGATCTTGAAGAGATATTAACATTCTCAGGTTCATTCACAATAGTTAAGATGTATAAATAACCTAAATGCCCATTGACAGATGAATGGAGTAGGAAAATGTGGTGTATACATACAATGGTTTACTATTCAGCCTTTAAAAAGGAGGAAATTCTGCAATATATGGCAACATGGATGAACCTTAAGGACAAGATGCTGAGTGAAACAAGCCAGTCATAGAAAGACAAATACTGTACGATCTGAATTACGTGGGATATCTAAAGTAGTCAAATTCATAGAATCAAAGAGTGTAATGGTGGTTCCAGGGCTTGGGCCACCCTTATTATCTGAATCCATTCTGGATGATTCTAATCTTCCAGATTTCCTGCAGTTACCACTTTGTGCATGGACAGTTTTCTTGTAACTATGAATGTATTGTGGAGAGAAGTTCAGATCAAGCTTGCCTGTAAATCACTATTTTCTTTACCCATGGCTCATGGTGTTGTCCCTCTTTATTTTTTCAAACATTAATTTAATATTTTTGTGAGGCTTCATCAATGTCATTTGGAGTGGGGCATTCTTTTTTTAATTTCATTTATATTGATAAGGTACAAACACACACACACATGCCATAACATAATAATACAGTATAATAGAACATCAGGTAGTAATAAATGCTATGAAGAAAAATACAGTGCGGTGATAGAGTGTGGTGAACTGGAGGGAGTGACTAGATACAGAGAGTGCAGGGCCTAATTTTAGGCAAGGTGACTATCCTAGGAGATCCCTCAGACCATGAAGTCATCCTTGCCCAACCCCTTGATTCACCTCAAGTCCTGTCCTCCCTCTAGAGCATAGAGATGGCTTCAGGAAGCCCTTTTCCAAGGCATCAGGCCGTGGCCTCTACTCAGTGCCTCTGGATCTTGGAAAGCTATGCGTCTGGGAGAAGGCAGGGCTGGGCATGCACTGGGCAGATGAGGGTGGCATGGACCGTGGTTTTTGTGGACAAAGGGGAAGGTGTTGTTTCAGGAGAACAGTCCTCTCTGGTCTGCTGCAAGGGGAGATGGAAGAGGGTGGCCTGGGTTAGGAGTGGGATTAAAAAAACAATTAGGCCAGGTGGTCAGGGGAGAGCTCTCTAATGAGCAGAAGCTTGAATGAAATGAGGGAGCAAGTAGAAGCCACATGGCCTGTGGGGTAGAGCATCCTAGGCAGTGGGAGCAGGGTGTGAAATTTGCTTTGGAGGGCTAAGTGGGACTGTGTTGGAACCCACAGGAAAAATACAGAAAGGATCTGGCTTTATGGAAGAAAGGTCAAAGACATTTTTGATGTTCCTGTGCTGTGACATCTGGCTCATTAATAGAAAGACCACTCAAGAGATGTGTTAGCCAGGAATAAAGGATGCATTTGCCTGGGGCATTTTTTTCTGTCATATCTCTTGGGAACCTTAGGTACACAGATGTAGGAGCAGACCTTGATGTACATCTGCCTAGATCAAGGGGACTGCTCAGCATTTGGTGAAGTTGGCAGAATGAAGCCCCAACATTACACATGACTAACAAATATTAACTTATGGTTTCCATCCCTCAGCATGCACTCTCTTTAAGGCTGCACTTCAGTTTTCAGATGGCAGCATATCTATATGTTAAAAATGTGCAAGTGTTTCTGGAATCTTCACAGGTTGACTCACCTTTCATTCCCAACTTTTTTTTTTTTTTTTTAAAGATTTTATTGGGGAATTGGCAGAGGGGAACAGCGTTGGGGAATCGGGGAAGGGGAACAGACAAGTTGCTGTCTTTTTGTTCTTCAGTTTAGTTGCGGAAGATGTTGCTTCACTGTTGGTATTGTCATTGCGCTCTTCCCGGATGAGGCAGATCGGTCGCTGGCCTCTGGATGTCGCTCACTGCGGCTATTGGCAGCTAACGCTGGCTGCCAGCCGCTCACGCTGGCTGCCGGCCACTCACTGTAGCCTATGGCAGCCCACTGCAGCAGGGGCTGCAGCCCACACCATCACCGGGGCTCACACAGCCCAGCTCCAGGTGGAGCTGTTGTTAGCTGTAGAGGTAGAGGGCAGTGTCACTGGCCCTCATGTGGGATCCGAACCGGGGCCGCTGGCATCCCAAAACCAGCGCTTAACCAATGCGCCACTTGGCCGGCCCCCCAACTTTTTCCCTAGTCATTCAACATCAGTTAAAATTTTGCTGAGACTTGCTGTCTATAAATGTCTTTCATTTTCCAAATATGAATTTATTTCAAATATGCTTTTTATATTTCATATCTATGAAATATATTTCATATATTTCTCTATCCAATATTCTGAAAATCCTCTCCCATGTGCCAACTCCCCAGGTTGAGAAGTCACTGTTTTAAGGTCTTTTGCCCTCTCTCAGGCTTTCTTTCTTTTAATAAATGGAGTGGTCCAGTTTACATACATGGACTGCTCCTGATAAACCTTGTATGATTTCCTTTACTAGATGGGATTTATTTATTTATTTAATTTTTATTTTTTAAATTTTTATTTATTTTGTTTTTTTTTTTAAAGATTTTATTGGGGAATCGGGAAAGGGGAACAGACAAGTTGCTATCTTTTTGTTCTTCAGTCTAGTTGCGGAGGACGTTGCTTCACTGGCCCATGTTGGTATTGTCATTGCGATCTTCCCGGATGAGGCAAATCAATCGCCGGACTCTGGATGGTCGCTCACCGCGGCTATTGGCAGCTCACGCTGGCTGCCAGCCACTCACTGTAGCCTATGGCAGCCCACTGCAGCAGGGGCTGCAGCCTACACTGTCGCCAGAGCTCACACAGCCCAGATCCAGGTGGAGCTGTTGTTAGCTGTAGAGGGCAGTGTCACTGGTCCTCATATGTGGGACCTGAACGGAGCCACTGGCTTCCCAAGCCAGCGCTTAACTGCCCCGCCACTTGGCCGGCCCAACTAGATGGGATTTAAAATATTTTGTCCACCTTGATCGTTTAGTCTTTTGTTTCCCATTGTCCATTGACACTGAAATGGCCTTTTACTTATAAACAAAAATCTCTGGGGCCAGCCTAGTGGCTCAGTTGGTTAAGAGTTGGCTTAGAGAGCGTGCCCTGAGCAACAGGGCTGACGGTTCGATTCCCACATGGGCCAGTGAAGGCTGCGTCCTAGCTGAGCTGTCACTGAGGCAGGATGGCTCAGCTGGTGTAACAACAAGATTGCCTGTTCAATGGTGGGCTGTGCCCACAGACAATTAAAGATTGAACTCGGCACCTTGAGCTGAGCTGCCGCCCGGATGGCTCAGTGGATAGGGCTTGCACTGTTAACAAGGCTGCAGGGTTCCACTCCCACATGGGATGGTGGCTACGCCCACCTGCGACTAAGATTGAACACAACACCTTGAGCTTAGGAGGCCATGGGCTGCCGACAGGAAGCCAGATGATGACTGGCACCCTCCGCAACAAGACTGAAGAACAACTTGGCCAGTCCCCTCCCCCAATTCTCTAACACTGTTCCCCTCCCCCAATTCCCCAATTAAAATAAAATAATACAGATTAAAAAAAAAAATCTCTGGAAAAGGTTGATTGGCTCCACAGAAGCTTTTACAGAGGAAACAAAGTATATTTGTAAAAACAAGTGTTTATTGAACACTCATCATGAGCTGGGGACATAGCAGTGAACATAATACTCAAAATCCTGCTCTCATAGATCTTTAATCTACTTTAATCGCATTGGAGGCAAACGTGAGAATAGCTTTAATAACGGTGGGAGGTGACTTTGAAAGGTAACTGGGTTCATTCTCTGGCTTCTAGGAACATAGAAACTTCCGAATTGAAATATCATTTGTCTATTTGCTGGTTAAAAAATATTGTAAAATAACTCTAATTTGGATACCTAGACTGCTGAGGTTTCATACTTTAGTTTTCTTTTTTTTCCCTAAAGTTAATACTTTACTCTTAAAGTTAGTACTTCAATCTTATTACACTAATTCTTTCTGTAAATCTCCTTTGCCTGATCTTGAAAAGACTTGCTCATTTCATTGAATATTAAATTTGAAAAGTTCTCTGTATCTTCCATTTTATGTAGATACCATATTTCAGCACCACTTTTAAATCCTACTGGTACAATGTAATAATAAACATGAAGAAGGGTTATTAAGAAGAGTAAATCAGTTCTTTTAAGTGTTAAAATAAATTGAACTGACAGCTAAGAGAAAAGTAAAAGCTGTGTCAAGCTAGTGATAACATGGTTGAATAAAGGGTAAAGGAGATCAAATATATGGTGATGGAAGGAGAACTGACTTTGAGAGGTGAGCACACAATATGATATATAGATGATGTATTACAGAACTGTATACTTGAAACCCATGTAATTTTACTATCCATTGTCACCCAATAAATTTTAATTAAAAAAAGAAAAAAAGAATCAGCCTTTTTCATTTAAAAGATATAAACTGGAAGAACTATTTAAAATTGAAAGGCTAATGATGTTCCTTTCTTCCCAATAATTTTTGAGTAACAGTAATAAAGCTTTCTGTAAGGTGACTTAATAAGTATGACATACATAAAAATGACAAACTCTTACGTAAAAAGCATTTTTCTTTCCCACTCATCACTTTCTACATAGCCAGTTTCAGTACCCCAATGGAGGGTTTCTTTTCAGAGAATTGCTGGGTTCATAATGAGTTTTTTCCCTAGATGTTCGAAGAGCTCAGTGACATATGCCCGCTAGTTGCTCTAGGTCTCAGAACAGCAGAGGCCAAGGAAATCTCTATGTTTCCTCCCTCTGTTGAAAATTAATAACTATAACTCCTCCATTCATTGTATTTCTTTTCATTTTGTACAGGCTCATTTTTATTTTCTACGATGATGGACGATTCTCTCCGAACAAATGAAACTAAAACAAGGCTTTCTGATTCTGAGCCGTGTGAAAGACAATGTTCCTTCCTCCTTGTTTGGGTATCAGTATTAAAGCCCTGGATTTAAAATACACACACACACACACACACACACACACACACACACACACACACACACAAATTTCTCAGAGTTATTGCTAGAATTGTAATTTTTTACATCACCATAGGACTCAATTTGAGTTCTCTATGTTTGTCAGTATTTCCCCAATCTAGAAATGTCCCATTTAATACATGGCATTAAGTATTTATATACAATAAACTTTATTTTTAATCTAGAGCTCTGCTGTCCAAGATAGTAGCCAATAGCCACATGCAGCTGTTTCAATTAATCAAAATTAAATAAAATCAGAAATTCTGTTTTACAGTCACATTAACTACATGTCAAACGCTCAACAGCACCGATATATTTAGAACATTCCTAGAAAGTTCTATTCAACAGTGATGATTAGAGGAAAATGATTAGTTTTTTGCTTTGTTTTTAAAGATTTTATTGGGGAATTGGGGGAGGGGAACAGCGTTGGGGAATCGGGGAAGGGGAACAGACAAGTTGCTGTCCTTCTGTTCTTCAGTCTAGTTGCGGAGGATGTTGCTTCATTGGACCATGTTGGTAACTTCATTGTGCTCTTCCTGGATGAGGCAGATCAGTCGCCGGCCTCTGGATGGTCGCTCACCACGGCAATTGACAGCACACGTTGGCTGCCGGCCGCTCACGCTGGCTGCTGGCCACTCACTGTAGCCTATGGCAGCCCACTGCAGCAGGGGCTGCAGCCTACACTGTCACCGGGGCTCGCACAGCCCAGCTCCAAGTGGAGCTGTTGTTAGCTGTGGAGGGCAGTGTCACTGGCCCTCACATGTGGGATCTGAACTGGGGTCGCTGGCATCCCCAAACCAGTTCTCAACCAATGCGCCACTTGGCCAGCCCCAATGATTAGTTTTTAAAAAGGTATCCATAACTATTTCTCTTGTTCCCTTAATATTTCAGGGACAGTTCTACAAAAATCTTTTAAAAAAAAACACATTAATAAACTTACTAACGCACTTATAATAACGTGTTACATGAAATCTATCTGTCTGATCATTAACTGCTCTATTACCATATGTTGAAAAGGTCATGTTGACTGATTTGAATCCGAATGAACGTTCCATTATTAAGATTAGAATCAACAGAGATGGTTATCGGCAACATAACTGACTGGAAAATTAATGGATCGAGACCTTGGATTTTTGAGAGAAAAGAAATTAAGATCAAGGTATTTTTAAAAATAAGGTAAGCATTATGTCACGTAATTTTTCTATCCCCAATGGTTAGTGCATGTAAGGGTTGTTTCAAAAATGCTTACTGAAATGGAAATTTAGTGCAAATAATTATAGGGCCTTCAGTGTCCTAATACTAATTGGAATTGGATAACATGAATGTAGTAGAGAATAGTCCTAGTCCTTCACTCTATGTATTCTCCCTTTTCCTTTTATAATATAATAGACCCTTCAGATTTCAGCTGGACACATGGTCATCCAGCATAAAGATCATAATTACTAGTCTACTTTGCAGCTAGTTGTGGCCATCTAAATTTTGCCAATAAGACATGAACAGCAGCCATGTATGCAACTGCTTTTTTCTTTTCTTTTCCTGCTGGGTCCACCATATAGGTGAAGATGACCCTTAAGTACTGGCAGAGCCACCAGAAAGAGGGACCCTGTGTGACTTTGATATTGTACTATTCCTCAATTACTTAGACTCAGATACTTACATAAAAGGAAAGTAAGCTTCTATCTTATTTAAGTCACTATTATTTTAAGTCTTATTTTAGCAGTTAATACAATAGACCTAATACAATAATCAATATAGTACCAGAGTAGAGGGGGAATAGAATGGGAACATTTTCAGATAAAAAAAAATGTATCTATCCTTATTGTTCATTGTGGATTTTATTAATCATATATATATATGATATAAATTCCATCATGTGCAGTTTCCAGTACAAAGGTCTATTTCCTCTTCTATCAATGTTAATCGTTTCTATTTATGGTAATATTTACACATATAATTGTTTTACAATTTGAAAAGTCACACTTACATCTGCTATTTTAGCCTTTGCACAAGTTCTATAAAATTTTATCATTTCCTTCATTTTATAGAGGAGGAGACAGAAACTCAGAGAGTTTGAGTGATTTACAAAGTATACATAGGCCACAAGTGGTGGGGCTAAGTCCCAAGCTTAGGGACGAACCCACTGTGAATCCAGCTAACATGTAATTACGCTGGTGTTGTCTATAGGCAAATTTATGATTGCGAATGAAAGCTGTTATTTAATTGGTGGAAAAATAGGAAGCTTTCTAATGTGGAGATGATGGCTTCTATCCCAATAGTTAGTGTTTCAGAAAAGGTTCCTTGGAACACTAATGGCTACCATCAAAGGGATTCTTTGCTAATTGTTTAAGTTAAAGAGTGCTGAAAACTGTTTCTCTTCTGAAGATTTACACCTCACATGTGTGTATTAAAGGCCCTCAGAAATACCATTGTCAAGAGGCCTTTTAAACTTCAACTCAGACTTGATCTAACTCATTCATTACAGAACTCCCTTTTAATGTATATATTAAGGCAGAACATTCTCTAGGAAGTCCTGCCTTACTTACTATTAGTTCAGTTTCTGTTAGAGACATATAATAGTGGTCTAAATAGTGGGCTGGCCGAGTGGCGTGGTGGTTAACAGCTGGCTTGGGATGCCAGCGGCCCTGGTTTGGATCCCACATATGAGAGCCGGTGACACTGCCCTCTAAAAAAAAAATAAAATAAAAAAAATATATATATATATTTATAACTTATATATATATATATATAATTTGAAGGCATTTTAGAAACAATAATTTAATGAATTTTTTAAACCACAAAATTATATACTCAAAGATGCTTGGGGAGTTGAGGTATGTGGGAAGTAGACAACTTATTTATTCTCGGACTTTTATGAACCCCAATTCTTGGGAAGTTCTTTTTATGGATTTGGAAATACCAGTTACTCCTCAGGGAGGGTGTGTTGGCTACACATCCCACTCTGTGTTACTAACTGTTTTAGACTTCTCTGACTCAGGACAAGGCAAATATGTTTAAGGTTACTTACTGGAAAAGCCTTATGATTATATGTAGCTACATTAGACTATGAGATAAGACACTACCATGATTAGAATAAACTTTAAAAATTGTAAAGAAAAAACTACCAGTTATACATAAAGAAAATAAAAGACTATCAGTTCCTCTCAAAATTCCCCAAACTGAGAAATGCTTACTAACTTTGCTTTTGATATTTAGGTACTTGATATATATTATTTATGTATTAGATTCTATGTCACCAAAGCAGCATGGAGTATCTATGAATGCTAATGTTAGATACAGAGTATTGAAGCCAATGTGGATATTAAGTGAAACTAAAAATAAAACCATGCAGGTGGGCATAGCCACCATCCCATGCGGGAGTAGAACCAGCAGCCTTGTTGTTAAGAGTGCATGCTCTATCTCATGAGTTACCAGGTGTCAGCTAAGCTCAAGGTGCTGAGTTCAGTATTTAGTTGCGGGTGGGCTTAGCCCACCATCTTGAACAGGCAACCTTGTTAGGAGTACGTGCTCTCACCAACTGAGTCATCCTGCCGCCTATTGGCAGCTCAGCGGCAGCTCAGCACAGGTGCAGCTCACTGGCCCATGTGGGAATCAAATCGGTGGCTCTGTTGCTCAGAGCTCGCGTTCTTAAGCAAACTCTTAACTAACTGAGCCACTCGGCCAGCGACATTTTTTAAACGTGGTCCTTTTCACTGAATGGCTGACTTGAAAAGCCAAAGGAACTTAAACTTGAAGCAGCAATGTAAGTGCCATGGCTCCTCACGTTCACACGCTTTGTTGATGGAAAAGGGAATTTCATTTCTCTTTTAACTTAAATCCCTTTTCTCATCAAGGATACTAAATATTTTCCCTATGTCTGTTGATCATTTGTAAAACGTTGTCCAATTTCAAATTCAAGGGTTCTTTTTTTGTTCATTTCAGAGTTTTCTCTGTAAAATGAAGATAAACTTTTGGTCTGATGTAAGCATGTTGTACAAATTTGCAAGTACATTTTCTTTTATTTTCTTAACATTATTTTCTGGTATACAGAGTGTTTTGATTTTTTTTTTTTGAGGGCAGAGTCACTGGCCCTCATATGTGGGACCCGAACCGGGGCCGCTGGCTTCCCAAGCCAGCGCTTAACCACCACGCCACTTAGCCGGTCCGTGTTTTGATTTTTTATATTGCTCAACCAAACTACAGAATTCTAGCTTTTACAGTCTTGGTCAACATAAAAAAAAAAATGTATAGGCATTTGTGTATTCTATTGGTATTTTCCTCATATTACATATTTAAAATGTTTAACCAATAGTCCATCTGGAACTGATTTTAGTCATATAAATATCAAACTAATTTTCTCAAAAAACTTCAGAATTTTTACCCCACAAGTTGATCTATTGTGGAAATTGTTTTTCTCATGCACTTTTCTATAGTATATAACATTATGTGATCTAAAAATGTGAACATCAAAAATAAAATGCTGTGTATACGTAGAAAAAGAATAAAACCAAATTATTATTATTGTTTATTATTCTCATTAGATTTAATGGACAGTATACATGCACATCACATATCCATGTTTATTAGATCTAGAGACTGTACTATGAAATGTTTCCTGAGAAGTTTCAATTTCGGCTTGTAAAACAAAAATTGTCCTGAGTCAGAGTAAGATGATTTAGGGTTTAACACTAGCAACAATGCACAGAAGAGCAACTATTTTAAAAATGTAACACAGGAAACAAGACAAACTAAGGAAGAAACAAAATCTCATAGACAGACACAGAGGATAGCTTACTAGAGTGTGGAGGGGGGGGATGGTAAATGAGGGTAAATGGGGTCAAATACATGGTGATGGAAGGAGAACTGACTCTGGGTGGTGAACACACAATGTGATATATAGATGATGTATAACAGAATTGTACACCTGAAACCTACATATCTTTACTAACCATTGTCGCCCCAATAAATTTTAATTTAAAAAATGTAATTCTCTGCAAAGTCATTTGTATGTTTGAAATAATTCTGATATAAATCTCAATAGACTTTTTAAAAATTAAATTAATTTAAAATTTATTGGGTTTACAATGGTAACATAGGTTTCAGGTGTTCAATTCTATAATACATCATCTATATGTCACATTGTGTGTTCACCATCCAGTCAGTTCTCCCTCCATCACCATATATTTGATCCCTTTTACCCTCAACTAACCCCTTCCTCTCTTACCCTCTGGTAACTCCTAAACTATTGTTTGTGTCTATGAGTTTTTGTTTCTTCATTTGTTTGTCTTGTTCCTGTGTTGTTTTCTTTTGAAGTTTGAATATCACTTCTAAAATCATTTGTAAGAATAAATGAATGACAATATCCAAGAATGTTTTGAAAAATAATACTTTTGTGTTGGAACTTTCATTATTAAATATTAAAACATATTATAGGGCCGGACGAGTGGCGCGGTGGTTAAGCACTGGCTTGGGAAGCCAGCGGCCCTGGTTCGGTCCCACATGTGAGGGCCAGTGATACTGCCCTCAAAAGAACAAAAAACAAAAAAACCCAAAAAAACCCCAAAACAAACAAACAAACAAAATACATATTATAAAACCTCAGTAATTAATGTACCACAATAATCACCAGAGAATAAGTTATAGATGTAGAATAGAAAGGCAAGAAATAGATTTCATATACATTATATGTTAATTATGTCTCAATAAAACTGGGAAAAATACTTTTAAGTGACTCATTATTTTGCGATGTGTCTTATCAAATGTAACTATCAAAGTTATAATAGATATAAAAGAAATATACCTGGACCATTGTGTTCCAGGATTATTTTGCAAGCACAGTTTATTTTTCATAAATACTCTGTACTCCTAGCCATGTGATTTTTATATCTGTTTTGTGCTTATCTTATTCTGCTTGGTTCCATAGAATGTATATATCAGTCTGTACTAAGCAGAAAGATCCTGTATCTAAATCACAACAAAACCTGCCATTTGGATCAAGCCTTAAATCAAGGGTGGGTATCTTCTCTGCCAAGGAGACCCAGGCAGGTCCAGTGATGTACATGGACTGGGTGGGGGCTGTCAGAAATAGAGTATACCAGTGTGTGCGATGGTGGCTCCAGGGAAATGAAAAACAGTACTGCCGGGATTTCTTATGTCGAAAGATAATCAAAATCCTAAGTTTTTTGTGAAATATCCAGGTTTTTGTAATTTTAAGCTATTTAAATAAATTTAGAAAAACTTTCTAGGCTAAACTAAAACTTTGAGACTACCAGTTCATGACCTTGCCTTAAGTAATTTTAGAGACTATTTTCCATTTATTCTTCCACTGAATCCTAATAAGAACGCTATGAATTACTTTTTATTATTGCTATTTCATAATTATGGATAATGAGACTGAGCACAATCAAGTAATTTGCCCAAAGTCACACAACTATTATAGTATGTAGACCTTCTGATTCCAGTTCTAGCCAGTGTTCTTTCCACTCTTTATGCCTTTTTAGAAGATGTTTTCTAAATATTGAAATGGACACAGATCAGACATCTAGTTATCGCTATTCTGGTCCCAGTTTATGTTGTTTCCATGTGAACTTTGAATTTAACCTTTCTTATTTCAATTTTTCTTCTGTTAGATAAGGGGCACTACTAGAGCTTGTGGCTTCTATGGACACTTTTAATTCTGAAATCCCAGTTTCCAGCCAATAACCTAGTTACCCCATATATACGTAACCTAATAATATAACTTCATATAATCCCATGAAAGGCTCATGTCACCAGGTCACATAATGACCATGACAGCGTGGGTTATAAACAGTTAATCAGCACATACAGGGTACCCTTCTTGCCCATGTTACTTACATTTTTGGCATTCTCTTTCTTGTCTCCACACAGTCTAAAAAGACACCAGATCTGAGCCCCCCAATGTGTTAATTTGCTTCCTACTTTTATTTATTTATTTATTAAAAAATTCTTTTATTGTGAAATAAACATTTTTTAAAAAGCAATTAGTTTCAGTGTACAACACAGTGCAATAGTTATACTTTTTACCCCTCAAAGTGACAACCCCCCTTCCCCAATTTGCCACCCCACTTCTTCCCCCATATCATACATATCTATTACAATTCCTTTGACTCCCTTTCACAGTATACTCCACATCCCGTGACTATCTATATTCAATTACAGTTGGCATACAATATTATACAACATCAGTTTCAGGTATACAGTGCAGTGATCAAGCTTCTACTCCATCCATGAAGTTGCTTCCTACTTTTAAATTAAGAATTATGAAATTAATCTTTTACTTCTTCCTACATATATACATTTCTGGAATGTTTAGCTGTAAATATCAATGACTAGAGTACAGATAAAAGGGGCAGAAAGGCAATTTTTATGTGTTCTTTACTTACGAGGTTGACAATTAAGTTTGCGAACATGTTGCAGCAATGTTGCTAAACTTTTTGATATCAGAGGGATTATTCATTACGAATTTGTACCAACTGGACAAACAGTTAACAAGTTCACTATTTGGAAGTGCTAAAAAGGCTGCATGAAAAAGTTAGATGCCCTGAACTTTTTGTCAACAATTCATGGTTCTTGCATCACGACAATGCACCAGCTCACATGACACTGTCTATGAGGGAGTTTTTAGCAAGGAAACAAATAACTGTATTAGAACACCCTCCCTACTAACCTGATCTGGCCCTCAGTGGCTTCTTTCTTCACCTGAAGATAAAGGAAATATTGAAAGGAAGACATTTTGATGCTATTCAGGACATCAAGGGTAATACAATGACAGTTCTGATGGCCATTCCAGAAAAAGAGTTCCACAATTGCTTTGGAGGGTGGACTAGATGCTGGCATCAGTGCATAGCTTCCCAAGGTGGGTACTTCAAAGGTGACTGTAGTGACATTCAGCAATGAGATATGTAGCACTTTTTCTAGAATGAGTTCACGAACTTAATTGTCTGACCTAGTATCTATTAGTATAATACATAGAAGTTGCAGTGGATGAAATTACTGGCTCCAATACTTCACCTTTCTCTGCATCCATATCCTTGCCATGGCTTCCTTTTTTTTAAAAAAATACTGAGATATAATTGACCTAAAATTATATTAGTTTCAGGTATATAATGTAGTGATTTGATATTTGTGTATATTGCAAAATGATCACCACAATAGATGTAGTTAACATCCATCACCATAAATAGTTACAATTTTTTAATCTTGTAATAAATACTTCAAGATCCACTCTCCTAGCTACTTTCAAATATGCAATGCAGTATTATTCACTATAGTCACTATGCTGTACATTATATCCCCATAACTTAATCACCCATGGCCTCTTTCTTTTTGGTTTTGAAAGATTTTATTGGGGAATTGGGGGAGGGGAACAGTGTTGGGAATTGGGGGAGGGGACCAGCCAAATTGTTGTTCTTCAATCTTCGTTGTGGAGGGCGCCAGTCACCATCTGGCTTCCCATCGGGCAGCTCATGGCCTCTAAGCTCAAGGTGCTTTGTTCAATCTTAGTTGTAGTTGGGCATAGCCACCATCCCATGCGGGAGTCAAACCAGCAGCCTTGTTGTTAAGAGCACACGCCCTATCCACTTAGCCATCCTATCCACTGATCCATCCGGGTGGCAGCTCAGTTCAAGGTGCTGAGTTCAATCTTTAGTTGCGGGTGGCCATAGCCCACCATTGAACAGGCAATCTTATTGTTACACCAGCTGAGCCATCCTGCCACCTGTTGGCAGCTCAGTGACAGCTCAGCTAGGGCGCAGCGTTCACTGGCCCATGTGAGAATTGAACCAGCGGCCCTGTTGCTCAGAGCATGTGCCCTAAGCCAACTCTTAACCAACTGAGCCACTCGGCTGGCCCCAGAGCATGCGCTCTTAACAACGAGGTTGCTGGTTTGACTCCCACATGGGATGGTGGCTACCCCCAACCGCAACTAATATTGAACACGGCACCTTGAGCTTAGAGGCCACGAGCTGCCAACGGGGAGCCAGATGGCGACTAGCGCCCTCCACAAAGAAGACGGAAGAACAACTTGGCTGTTCCCCTCCACCAATTCCCCAACACTGTTCCCCTCCCCCAATTCCCCAATAAAAAATCTTTAAATAAAGAAAAAAATAAAAGAATATTTTTATTAAACAAAGTAAAACTACAAACATATGACTTTTTCCGAAAGGGCACTGCTTTAACATGCTATCTCATCTCTAGCTTGAGAATCATCTATTGCTTTTGAAAGATCTTTCAGCACAACTTGAGCACTCTTGCCAGGTGACAGCAACAAAGGTGTGTGTATATGTGGGCAAAACACTAGTAATAGCATTTGAAAGAAGATGTCTGACCCACCAGTTCCAGGTCCCGGGAGGTTAATAAGAGGCACAGCTATGAAACAGGAACTCACATCTGTTTCTCTAGTGTGGATTCTAGGGTAGATTTAAGACTTGATGGTATATTTTTTAGCTAGTTTTTTTTCACTTCCTGGTGAATCTAGAGGCTTCATATCAGAAATAGAGTGTTTGGGTGGTGGACAAGCTGAATGAGATTCTGCTTCTAGATATTTAACAAGAAGTTCTGAAAAATAGCTATTAAGCATGGATTGTTTCTTTGGTCTCAGGGATGTGTTGGGGACACTTTTTTGATCTAAGCCATCTAGTCATCCACCTAGGGTAACACCGCCCTTGATCTTTATTAAACAACTGCTCCATTTCTTCGCTTCTGATACCCAGAGTGCTTCCCATTAATTGTAACACTCTATGATGTTCATATTTTGGTGTTTGGAAATATCCCATAAAGAGGTTTCTCCTTAGGATTCTGTTGACTTTTCCTTCTGTACTACTTACTAAGTTCATCAATTTTATTTTTTTGTACGTTATCCAGCACTTCATTTTATTTTCTCAATTCTTCGATTTGTTCTTCCTTTGGAGCCAAGCCAGTATTCTCTTTATCCAAGTGTCTCTGTAACAACATCAGTTTTCCTTCTGGGCTGTCTGCTTCTCCACCCATTCAGCTACTACCAACTTCAGGTTAGCCAGTGTGCAAGCACACTGCTTTTCTTATTCCTGGGGGACACAAGCTGCAATGAAGATTCATCTTTCTCCTTGGTGACAACATTCAGTTGTTCCTGCAATGACTCCACCTGCGAAGTGGCTTGATAGCTTTTCCTCCTCACCAAACAACCCAGCCCAGTGGAAGATTCTGCACAGGAAAGAAACACAAGGGAGAGATGAAATACTTCTCTTTCCAGCTCTCATTTCTTCGCCTCTCAACCTCAAGAGCTTTGAAATTCATTTTTTTCATTCACTCATTCTTTCATTAATTCATTTATTCTTTCTTTCAAGAAACACAGAGTAATATGCTAGATCTTAGAGGTTTGAAAATTACTAAGCTCACATCTGTGTCCTGGAGAAATTCAATGAACTGGAAAGATAAATAAACAAATAATGGTCTTACAATCATGTATGTTTACAGAGATGTGGTAGCAGGAGGTGGAGAAGCAGCAGAGAGCAGGGAGACATTAGAATAACTTGGCAAAAGAGATGATAATGGCGGTTCTTCTTCCGTCATCATGTATTTGACTCTGTTTACCCTCATCTACCATCCCGTGTACCCCCTTTCCCTCCGGTAACCACTAAACTATTGTCTGTGTATATGAGTTATTATTTGCTTGTTCGTCTTTTTTCCTTTGTTGCTTTCAGTTTTGTTTTTTTTCAAGATTTTATTGGGGAATTGGGGGAGGGGAACAGCGTTGGGGAATCGGGAAGGGGAACAGACAAGTTGCTTTCTTTTTGTTCTTCAGTCTAGTTGCGGAGGACATCGTTTCACTGGCCCATGTTGGTATCATCATTGCGCTCTTCCTGGGTGAGGCAGATCAGTCCCCGGCCTCTGGATGGTCGCTCATCGCTGCTATTGGCAGCTCACGCTGGCTGCCAGCCATTCACTGTAGCCTATGGCAGCCCACTGCAGCAGGGGCTGCCGCCTACCATTGCTGGGGCTCGCACAGCCCAGCTCCAGGTGGAGCTATTGTTAGTTGTAGAGGGCAGTGTCACTGGCCTTCTGTGTGGGATCCAAACAGGGGCCAGCGGCGTCCCAAGCCAGCTCCCAACCAATGTGCCACTGGGCTGGCCCTGTTGCTTTCAGTTTTATATCCCACATATAAGTAAAGTCATACAGCTCTTGACTTTTCTTGCCTGATTTATTTTGCTTAGGATAATAATCTCAAGATCCAGAACTTAAGTAATTAGAGTCTAAAAAGTTTCAGGATCTATCTATCTATCTATCTATCTATCTATCTATCTATCTATCTATCTATCTATCATCTATCTATCATCTATCTATCTATCATTTGCCTGGGTAGGCGTGAAGTGTTTTCCAGTCTAGAGAACAGGGACATGTAAAAGAGGAACACTGAGCCATGGGCCACAGTATAATTTTAAGCAATAAGAAAAGAAAAATGTGTCAAGGGAAAAGCTATAAAGCCATAATCATGAATAGCAAAGGAGACATCAGATCACACAACTGAGGACAATTCAGAAATACGAAATCAAAATGCATGAAGACAATCCACATGAAGAAAATTCAAGAGGAATTAAACTAGACAACTCAAATATTAAGGAAATTGGCTTTCCAGAAGTGGCAAAACACGAGCAATTTAACAAGAACAGTTTGTGCAAATGAGCTTGTACCCTAGCACTATGGTATATCAAAAGGAATTAAGAAATGCTATTACCCCTCTTACTGCTACTCTCTGTTTGACAGTAATTACTAGACAAACCCAAATGGAAAGGATTGACATTTTAAAATCTCTATTCTTTGGAAAGCAGTTTACATGAAATATCTCATTGAGTCCTCACAGCAATTTATGGGATACATATTATTATTCCTGTAGGCTCAGGATGGTTAAATAATGTGTCTAAGGTCACAGGGTATGGTGGCAGAGCCAGGATTCAAACCCAGAACTGACTTCAAATTTTATCCATTTATTTTACAGTGCTACCTTTCAGGATCTTATCTCATTATATAAATAACCTCATTATAGGATAATCTCTCCCACCTTTTGATGCCATTGCATTGAATCCAAATATAGAGTGACAGTGATGTTCCTAAGTAGTAATAAGATTACATTGGTACTTATAGAACATCTTTTTTTTTTTTTTAAGAAAAATTTTAAATTGAGAAAAGTATTATGAATATTGTAACAACATGCAACTACTTACAGAACTAATAATTATTAATATCATATTTTATTTACATCATTTTTCCTTGTAAAACAATAGATTAAATTGAACCTTTTCTGTTGTTGTTGTTCCTCTTCCTTTCTCTCACTCCCTAACCCACTTCCACTTGCAGAAAAACTCTAAATTTGGTGAGTTACAGATGGCCAGCTATTTGCTAAAATTCCTGCTTTCTTTTTTGTAGTTTAGAGCTGTCACTGGGAAATGGTTGTCCAGACAATGGCTTTAAGTCCAAATTCTTCTTCTATTTAGATGTGGCCTTGTGATTACTTCTCACCAATGAAATGATCAAAAGTCACTTCTTGCCAAGGTTTTTAAGAAACAAGATGTGTTCCCTCTATAAATCTATTCCCTTTAGTTGGCTGGATGTGGAGAACAAGGTCCTAGAAGATGTTAGAGTTTAATTTTTTTTGGATGTTAGAGTTTAAAGATTAAAGCAGTCTGAACCCCTAAATCACTTCATGAGGGAATAACATGATGACAAAGAAAATTTACACTGGACTGTTTAATGAGCCACAAATAAATTACTGGCTTAAGCCACTGAAATTTTAGAATTTTTTTTATACTACCCTAATTAATCATTCTAATCAATTACCTAGCTAATAACTGTAATCTCATATTTTAGTTTTGTAGATATATTATTCTTATTAACCTCTCTAATAATCCTATTTTATACATATATTTTCCTAGTTAATTATTCTTATTAATCCAATATTTAATTTTTATGGATATATTACCCTTACTTTATTAATCTAAATATTTTTCTAAATGATCAATTTTTATTTTGTGTAGGTGTTTATCAATAAAGTAATTTTTTTTTTTAAAGATTTTATTGGGGAATTGGGAGAGTGCAACAGCGTTGGGGAATCAGGCAAGGGAACAGACAAGTTGCTGTCTTGTTTTTGTTCTTCAGTCCAGTTGCTGAGGATGTTGCTTCACTGGCCCATGTTGGTATCGTCATTGCACTCTTCCCGGATGAGGCAGATCGGTTGCCGGCCTCTGGATGGTCGCTCACCGCAGCTATTGGCAGCTCGCGCTGGCTGCCGGACACTCACTGTAGCCCATGGTAGCCCACTGCAGCAGGGGCTGCAGCCTACACCGTCGCCGGGGCTCGCAGGCCAGCTCCAGGTGGAGCTGTTGTTAGCTGTAGAGGGCAGTCACTGGCCTTCATACATGGGATCCAGACCGGGGCCGCTGGCATCCCCAAACCAGCTTTTATCCAATGCGCCACTAGGCCGATCCTCAATAAAGTAATTTTATTTGTGTCTTTTAGAAGAAACAATATATGAAAAATACAATGTGAATATTGAGGTGTGAATTATTTTTTCCACAGAAGAGTAGGTTTTTGAAATCTTTCTATGTTGAGATACACACACACACACACACACACACACACACACACACACAGTGCCAAAAAAAGTATACACATTTTAAGAAAGGAAAAAAACTATATTAAAATTGTAATATTCAATATGTTCCTATAACAAAAGATGAATACAAACATACGTTATGTATCTGTATAAAAACAGATTATTTCTCTTCCTGATACATAAATTCTATTTTATGAATATGTCTTTACTTATCTATTCACTTCTGATAAGCATTTAGGTTGCTTTCTCTTTTTTTCCTTCTATTTTGCTATTATAGACACTGCTGCAGTGAATAGCTTTCTACAGTTTCCTTGAGCATAAATGCAAGAACCATTCTAGAATATATGCCAATAATTAAAATTCCATTTTAGTGCTTTATGAGATATTGCTGAGTTGATCCCCTAAAATAGTTGGTCCAATTTCTACATCTCTACAGCCATTTATAGTGTTCCCATTTCGCTGACGCTTGCCATCACTTTAATGTTCTTGACAATCTGACGATGAGAAATGATATCTTTTTGTTGTTTGAATTTTCATTTTTCAAATACCTGAGCATTTTGTCAGGCCATTTCCTCTAATGATTATTACCTGTTCATGTCCTTTGTTTATTTTCTGTGGGAATATTTTTCTTTTTCTAATAGATTTCTGAAGGTTTTCAAAAATATTTTGTATATGAATTTGGTTATAGTCTGTCTTTTTGTGCTCTTCACTTTCAATTTTGATTATGTGTTTTTGTTGAACATACATTTTTTTTTTAAAGTTTATTGGTGAGTTGGGCAGGGGAACAGACAGGTTGCTGGGTTTTTTTTGTTCTTCAGTCTAGTTGTGGAGAACGTCTGTCTCTTCACTGGCCCATGTTGGTATTACCATTGTGCTCTTCCCGGGTGAGGCAGATCTGTCACCGGCCACTGGATGGCCACTCACAGTGGCTCTTGTAGCTAATGTCAGCTGCCAGCTGCTCACGCTAATTGCCAGGCACTCACAGTGGCTCACAGCAGCCCACTGCAGCTCCACTGCAGCCTATGCCATCACCGGCGACTCATGGGAGCCCAGCTCCAGGTTGAGCTGTTTTTCATTATCTTAGCTGTAGAGGGCACATTGTCACTGGCCCTCATGTGGGATACAAACTGGGGTCCTGCTGCTCGGAGCTGGCATCCCAAGCCAACTCTTAACCAACAAACCACTCAGGCCACTTGGCAGGCCCTGAACATACATTTTTAATTTTGATGGAAAATGTATCAAATGTGTTTTTATCATTTTTTCTTTTTTTAACATAAGACAATCTCCCTTGTCACTAGTATTACACATTTATTTGTATTTTTCTTCTAATGTTTAAAATTTTATAATTTACAAATAGATCTTCATCTAGCTGGGGCTCATTAAGATAGAGATCTAATTTGATTTTTCCATGTAATAAACAAGCAGTCCTAGATTGAATAGTCTTCCTTTAGTCTCTCATTTGTAATGCTATCCCTACCACTTTCTGTGTAACTTGGGCAAGTTACTTAATGTCTCTGTAAATTGGAAATTATAATAATAATAACTTTCTTATAGGGTTATGGTGAGTAATAAACTACATAGCTGCATCACTTGGAATGGTAACTGGCATATGGTTAGTGCTATGTATTTATTAGCCATTCCTGTATTTATTAGCCATTACTGTAACTGGTATATGGTTAATACTATGTATTTATTAGCCATTACTATATTATGTGATTTCAACAATTCTATTCTTTGGAAATAAGCATGTATTAAAAACCTGCAGATGAAAAGTATGCAATTTTTATGTGCATATTTTCATGATCTATTAGCCCAACTAAGAGCAGTCCTTTCAAGAGCCAGCCACTTTAAACTTGCCGTGCTTATTTGAAATTTAAAAACAAAATCACATTTCACATACGTAATACACATAAACTACATAAACATCTTTTGTGTACACAAACAGGAGAAACATGTGATAATTTCTTTGACAAAATGATTATTGACTAAATATTCTTTAGCATGAATGAAAATTAAAGTTGAGATAATGTCAAAATGCCCAGCCCTTCAATTTCAGAAGCACTAAGAGATGCTAGCTATTAAATCAGAATTTGACACAATGATGGAAATTGCAGACAAAGAGGGAACACAGAAGGCTTATGATGACATATGGACAATGAACAATGGAAACAATAATGACACTAATCAGCAGACATGAAAATAAGGATGAAAGCTAAGAATATAAAACTGGAAATAGCCAAAGCTCATAGGTAAACAGTTTCATCCTAGGTGTCAGACATAAAAAAGGCAGAGGAAAGATTCAAACCCAGGTCTCCATGATTTCAAAATATGAGCTCTTAACTATACTAGATCCCCTCTTGTATACAGAATGTGTATAGAATGTGAAAAATACATGAGGTGAGGCATCAGAAAGATTTTTATTTGAATCCTGCCTGTGCCGCTATTATATCTGTGACCTTGCCTGGTTTCCTTCTCATTAAATTGGGAACAATAATAACCACCTTCTCTTAGTTGAGGGAAGAATTAAGGTGTTTGTGATGCTCCTGACATGTCCAGGTGTCTAAGCAATGTTAACTCCTAGTTCCTTTTCTGAGAAATCATGTAGTCTGTATAATTAGACTAAACTATCCTCAGCTTCCTTAAACAAATTATTTCTACAGAAAAATTGGACTCATTTCACTTT
Source organism: Aselliscus stoliczkanus (assembly GCA_033961575.1). NCBI lineage: Eukaryota > Metazoa > Chordata > Mammalia > Chiroptera > Hipposideridae > Aselliscus > Aselliscus stoliczkanus. The sequence goes on from CM066727.1 coordinate 144,204,153, forward strand.
GTACTTGTTAAAGAATACAAAATTGCAGCCAAACACAGGGTGACTTTGTGACTGGGAGATGGAAACAGCAGCTTAATTCTGAGCACATATAAGCACACGCGTGTATGTGCATACACACATCTGGTGTCCTAGATATTGTCCCTCCAATTCAGCCCCAAGGTTCTGTCTCTTTACCAAAACTTGTTCCTCACTTATTAAAAATGCTAGGCCTGGGGTGGTTCAAAATCTAGCAAGTATCAAAAATTCTAGAATAACAAGGAAATATCATGATGTTAGGATATAATGTTATGCTTATGACATAATTTAGTTATAGGAACTAGCAAACAGGTGAGGAAAGTAGTTGAAGGAAAGAGAAGGTTTCCCCACAAGATCTTTGAATATTTGATTTCTAAACTGCTTTTCATACAAGAGTTAACTTGGAGAGGTGGACCTTACTTGTGCCACAAGGAGCCCCAATTATACTTCAAGATACTGGGTGATTCAAGGGGAGAATTTGGAGTATGAAGGCAAGAGGATAGTTGGAAAATCATATTAATGTGAAAATACTAGGCAGGGAGGCAGAATCCAGGAATGAAGAACAATACAGACATTGAGCACATTGAGCACACCAAGAGAAAGAGGGTTCATGATGGAAGGAAGAGATAGAACAGGAAATAGATCCTGGAGTGTGTCCACACAGAGACCTGTGTGGCAAGGATGCCAGGAGGAGTCACAGTTGCCTAAGACGTGCACTCTCACTAAGTAAGGTGCCCCTGCACACGGTGCTATAAGATGGAATGAGAATCATCAACGTGATGCTGGAGGACACAGAGCACATCATTTCAGAATGAAGAACTTGTAAAAAGAAATGGCAGAAAGTCTGCAAACTGCTCCTGGAACAGTGATCACATATTCTGAAATAAATGCAATTGTCTAAACAGCAGTAATGAGATTTTTTTAATGGATATTAAAATAAAAAGATTTCAGAGCCTGGTTTGCTCTTAGTGGTATCTTTTTTTTCCAGTGTTATTTATTTTATTTTTTTATTGGTGAACAGTTATGGTCATTGGTTATGCATTGCTTTCATGCTACAATAGCACAGTTGACTCTTGTAGGGAGGGCGCAGCTCACAGTGGCCCATGCAAGGATTGAACCAGCAACCTTGGTGCTATCAGCACCATGCTCCAAACAAGCTAACCAGTCACCCCCTTCAGTGTTATTTTTAATGACTTAGTCTCATCATATTTTCGTGTCAGAGTTGTAGTGTTTGTGTTCAGCATGTGTCAGTCCACAGCTGGGACTTTTTTTAGACATTTGTTGGCAGCCTTATGCCACCTTATAACTACAGCTTTTATCAGTTGAAACCCACCTTATTCATATTCAGTGTACATTTCTCTTTTTTATTTAAAAGCTCTCTGAATTGGATGTCTCTCTCTCTGTCTCTCTCATCTTTAGTTAAATACAAAAGAAAGGTCTTCCAATATATTTCACATCACAAGTTACATAAAAGAGGCAAAAAAGGCTTAAACAGTGAAGACTGAGGCCTGACAGTCAGGGAGGATGGTAAAGTGCCACTAGAAAGTGTCAGTGTTTCTGTTCATGTTACAATTCTATTTTCCAAGGGGGCACCAAAATGGATATTGCTTGTCTACTAGAAGATTTCCACTGTAACTTTACATCAATAAAGGGCATGCAGAAGAACAAGTGATTGGTAGGAGGAATTTTGTCAAGAGTTGGGAGAAAACAAGCACCCTTAGAAACACAATGGAAGAAAATTGTTCCGAACGTCAATGTTGAGCAGGTATATCATTAGAGACAGGAAGTAAGGACCCTTGATCATCACAAAGTAGAAACAGCATGAAATACATACAAGGGGAATCAGCAGGATATGGACTGTGCCAGGATAAAGACTACAGAGATGAATCTTTTATACCTGAGTCATACTCCACTGTATGATATTCAGGGTAGCTATTTAGTAAAAGTGTATATATTTCTTATTTCATAGCATGGGCTCAGTCATCCTCAACTAATCTATTATTTTCATTAAAACCACAGAGAGGGCCGGCCGAGTGGCGCATTGGTTAAGAGCTGGCTTGGGACGCCAGCGGCCCCGGTTCGGATCCCACATGAGGGCCAGTGACACTGCCCTCTACAGCTAACAACAGCTCCACCCGGATCTGGGCTGCGAGCCCCAGCGACGGTGTAGGCTGCAGCCCCTACTACAGTGGGCTGCCATAGGCTACAGTGAGTGGCCGGCAGCCAGCGTGAGCGTCCAGCAGCCAGAGTGAGCTGCCAATAGCTGTGATGAGTGACCATCCAGAGGCCGGTGACCGATCTTCCTCATCCGGGAAGAGTGCAATGACGATACCAACATCAGCCAGTGAAGCAACGTCTTCCGCAACTAGACTGAAGAACAAAAGGATAGCAACTTGTCTGTTCCCTTTTGCCCGATTCCCCAACGCTGTTCCCCTCCCCCAATTTCCCAATAAAATCTTTGGGGAAAAAAAACAAAACCACAGGGAAACAAGCCCCCCCAACCCGGACTGGGAAATAAATCTTATGTCAGGATATGCTCTGTATTGCATATTAATAATCACATATGTGCCCAATTGCCATATCCAGGTATGGGCTTTCTGATAGTGTTGAGAAGTATCTCTGCATGTTAGGCGGCTAAGAAAGAAAAAAAAAAAAACCCTACTGTTTTTCTATCCTAAGGAGTGAAATGTGCCACAATCATCATGTTTCTTTGTGTTGTATAAGAATCCTGGGGTCATTCTTGATTTTCATTCCCTCATCACTCCCCCTCCCCCAACAATCTAGCAGCAAGCTCCCTAGGATCCATCTCAGAAGCATACCCCAAACCGAACACTTCTTGTTAATTCTGCTGCTACCTTCCCTGACCAAGTGACCCTAAACAGCCCCCGAAATGGTCTCCTGGATTTTGCCTTTGCCCCCTATATTATTTCTTTTTTTATGAGCAAGTCCAAGTTAATTTTTTGTATTAAAAATTTTAAAGTAAAATTGTGTATATAGAAGGTATACAACATAGTTGATATACATAGTGAAATAATTACTACGGTCAAGCTAGTTAACTTCTCCATCTTCTCACATAGTTACTGTTGTGTATGTGTGTGTGTGTGTGTGTGTGTGTGTGTGTGTGTGTGTATGTGTGTGTGTGGTGTGTTGAGAGCACCTAAAATGTACTCTTAGCAAATTTCCAGTATACACCCCCTATATTTTTTCACCACACAGCAACCGAAGTGATTTAAAAAAAAAATAACAATCATATTGTGTCACTTCCCCCTTAAAAAATCTACTTCCAATAACTTTCCGTTACAACTTTGAGTATAATTCAAACTCCTTGCTATGGCCCAGAAATGCCTTCATGTTCCAGTCCCTGCTTTCCTCCCTCTGATCTCTCACCCCCTCTCCCTGGCTCACTACTGTCCGGCCACAGTCTTCTGTTTGTTTTTTGACTGTGACATGCTCTTCCTCTTCTTAGGACCTTTGTACCAGATGCCTTCTCTTCCTTTCAGTGTCCCATTCCAAGCCCTTGGCATCACTGCCTTCTTCTCAACATTTATGTCTCAATAAGAATCTCATTTCCTCTGAAAATGCTTTCCCTACTGGCCATGTCCATAGTAGCCACAGACAGCACACTCCCTTCCCTGCCTCATTACACAGTTTTGTTGTATGCATGGTAATGTTCACTATGTAAAATCACACTATACTTGTACATGTGTTTGCATAGGTATATGATCATTGTCTGTCACCCACTCACCATACAGAATATTGCCTTTGTGAAGGCAGTGACTTTGTCTGTCTTCTCTGTTATGGCCCAGAATGGAGATCAGGGCAAGTTGTATAATATGACGTGTCTGGCAGATATTAGCGGCTTGAGTGATGTGTAGAGCATATTGATGTAACTATGTGGGAAATTTTACTCCCCACAGGTTCTTTTTTGGGGAGCAGATTATTTGTACAGAAGACATGCTTTAATAACTCATTCCTCTGGACAGTGAGACCCCAAAGACACTCTTAAGCAATACAAATAGTTGCTTAGTTGCTATACCTGGGGCAGAGAAGGATTCACCTTATTCCTAAAAAGAGATGGAAGTTGGGGAGGGGAGTTATCACTTTGTGAGGGGTATAAATGTCTAACTATTACATTGTTTTATACACCTGAAACTAAACAACAGAAAAAAAGAGAGATGGAAGTGAAATGAAAGAAAGACTGAAAGTGAAGATTGCAGGCTCAATGGTCCATAATCCTGCTCATCTTTTTGTGATCTGCATATTTCCTTTTGGTATTTGTACAATGCTTGCTAGAGATGCTCTTTTTTTTTTTTTTAAGATTTTATTGGGGAATTGGGGGAGGGGAACAGTGTTGGGGAATTGGGGGAGGGGGAACAGACAAGTTGCCCCTGTCCTTTTGTTTTTCAGTCTAGTTGTGGAGAATGTTGCTTTACTGGCCGATGTTTATATTGTCATTGCGCTCTTCCCGGCTGAGGCAGGTCGGTCGCTGGCCTCTGGATGGTCGCTCACCGAGGCTATTGGCAGCTCACACTGGCTGCCAGCCACTCACGCTGGCTGCGGGCCACTCACTGTAGCCTATGGCAGCCCACTGCAGCAGGGGCTGCAGCCTACACCGTCGCCAGGGCTCACACAGCCCAGTTCCAGGTAGAGCTGTTGTTCACCATCTTAGCTGTAGAGGGTAGTGTCACTGGCCCTCATATGTGGGATCTGAACTGAGGCCGCTGGCGTCCCAAGTCAGCTCTTAAGCAATGTGCCACTCGGCCGGCCCTAGAGATGCTTTTAGAGCAGAAATGAGTGAAGAGTTTTATTTGACACCTGAATCAACATGGTGTGCCAGGACTTGGAGGCAAATGATGTCATGAGAAGATAAATCTCTGGAAAGCTAATGAAATCTAGAGAGGTTCAGACTTTGTCAGGTCACGGAATTGGTGGAAATTGAAACATGCTATCCTTCAAGCACCTAAAGGAGAAGAGCCTGAAATCATACCTATGTTTCATTTGTAGTTCTCTTATGCTGATTCCAACATTAAGTCCACTAGCTGCATCCAAAAGGTCAGTGATGAATTCTGCCACATTCTGAGCTTGCAGACATATGTCTATTTTCAAAATGACACAATCTGCTGCCCGTCCTCTTTAGGAGGCAGTGTACTCTCAGGCTCATGAGCCAGTCATGCTTGTCTTTCAAAGGGGTTAAATCATGTATAGGAGCCTTTTTTTTTTTTTTGAGGGCAGTGTCACTGGCCCTCATATGTGGGATCCGAACCGGGGCTGCTGGCTTCCCAAGCCAGTGCTTAACCACCACGCCACTTGGCCAGGCCTAGGAACTTCTTTTTAGTAGAATATTTTATCTTTTTGTTTTACTGAACTTATTAAATCTATTAAGCTGCCAAAAATATTTGGTTGGAGTTGAAAATATTCTTCTATCTTCCTATTTGGCTGTGAAAAACTAGAATTATGGTCCAGTCAAGTGGCTTCTTGAATTTAATTGACTTAAGTCAAAAACACCCTGAACCATATTCATCTTATAAGTTTTGGTATTCTCCAGTTGCATTGCAGCTCTCTGCTACAAAGTGTGTTATGTACTAAAACTTACATATTGCCTATGTCAATCATAATGAATAAACTTGAAAGATTAAGTTTCAAATGTACATAAGGTCTCAGTTTAGGTTATTTTTATTTCTTTAAGTAAAACATGACTTTTGATCTTATTCATATTCTATGGAAAAATCATCATTTTAATACATAATGGACCTCAGAGTATTGAATGTTTTTGCTTTAACAGTTGCTGTGCCAATCCTGACACCTAAGCCATCTCTTTCTACTTGACATGTACAGCTGCAATGATGAGGAAGAAAAAAATCTCACTGCTCAACAGATTTTGAATATTTCAAGAGCCTTATGGTTGAGAGCCCCATGTCAGGATTTATTTTGTAATGTTAAGTTGAAAAAAAGATGAACTATGTCAGAATGACATGGAAATTAATTTGCCATGACTGAATTTTTCCTGCCATTAGAGTTTCTCAGAAGAGAATAATGAAAATCAGGATCCAATCATTGTATGCTAGCTTCAGGTATCTTTTCAATGGAGTTTTATATTTATGGGTACAACAAACTGGACAATAATGCATAATAGGGGCTACCTATCTCTTATTAGAGGGACAGGAGAGAGTTCGTGTCAAAATTTCCATTAGGTTTGAGGTTTCATAGACAATGTTCCTTCGCAGTATGGATTGGTTCACAAACCACATGTATAAGGTGAGACCGTCTCGCCTTACAAGAAACCTCCGCAACATTGTGGTCTTAAAGTACTTCCCACCTTATGCACCTTACGTCTTCTAGTGTAAATGCTAGGTGCCTGGCTCGCTTCTCCTCCTCCTTACTCAGCACAAGCTCACAGAGGCCAACTTTTCCCTATTCACCCCTCTGTCCTAGCCCAGGCATTACAGGGTATCCCTGCATAGCACTGTGTGTTCTTCCTATTGTAGCAATTAACTTATTGTTTCATGATTCCCTATTTAAATACCTGTCTGTTCTATTCTACCTCAAACTCTCGAGGACAGACTCCTTCACTCTTGCATAGTGCCTGCTACAGGGTAACAATAGTGAAAGCTATGATTTATTAAGTGCTCACTGCTAAACGCTTTATCCTTTGCAACTTAAAAGATATTATTATTCTCAGTTTACAGATAAGAAAGGTGAAGCTTAAGAAGGGTTAAAAGTTTGCCCAAGTCTATACAGCTAGTACTGTCAGAATTAACAGTGCAAACCAAGCATGTCTGACTCCAAAGATCTTGTCCCTAATTAAGGATGAGCCTGGGTACACACAGATAAGGGGGTGTTGGTGGAATTTTAAATTGGCAATGTAGATTTAACAGCCTATCATACAAGTACCCTAAATTTGTTATTCAAACCAATTTATTTCTATTCATAAATATACACTGAAATATCTCATAACACTTAGTAGTTTCTTTTTCTCTTATAATAGAAATTGTTTCCTCTATTTTCTGATATAGTCACTATTTGCAAAGTTTTTTAGTTAAGTAATTCATAAAATAACTCATGATAATGCTATCAGCTAATAATAGCTACTATTTATTGAACCCCTACTGTACAGCATCTGTACCTATTTTGTTATATGCATTACTTTTTTTTGGGTATATTCTATAGTTTATTGTCTTTTTTTTTATTAGTTTCAGGTGTACAAAACAATGCAATAGTTATACTTTTTACACCTCATGAAGTGACAACTCCCTTCCCCCAAAACACCCCCACCCCGCCGATATCATACATATCTATTACAATTCCATTGACTCCATTCCCCACATTATACTCCACATCCCATGACTATATATATACATATAAATTATAGTTGATGTACAATATTATTCAACATCAGCTTCAGGTGTACAGTGCAGTGGTCAAGCATCTACACCTTCCATGAAGTGGTCTCCCTAACAAGACATATGGTATCTGACACCCTACAAAATATTTACACATTATTAATTATATTCCCCAAACTGTCTTTCATATCCTTGTGGCACTATTGTAGTTATCAATTCATGCTGTCTAATCCCTTCTCCTTCTCCCTCATCCCCACTCCCCTCCCATCTAGCAACCATCAGTTTTTCCTCTTTATCTCTGAGGCTATTTGTTTACTTTGCTCATTATTCAGTTCTTTATATTCCACATATAAGTGAGATCATATGGTATTTGTCTTTCTCCAACTGACTTATCTCACTTAACATAATGTTCTCCAAGTCCATCCATATCATTGCAAATGGTAAGATTTCATTCTTCCTTATAGTGGAGTGATACTCCATTGCATAAATGTACCACAGTTTGTTAATCCAGTTGTCTACCGATGGGCATTTCGGTTGTTTCCAAGTCTTGGCTATTGTAAATAGTGCTGCAGTGAACATAGGGGTGCATATATTTTTTTCGAATTAGTGTCTTGAGTTTCTCTGGATAAATACCTAAGGGTGGAATTGCTGGGTCATACGGTAGTTGCATTTCCAGTTTTTTGAGATACCTTCATACTGATTTCTGTAATAGCTGCACCAATCTGCAGTCCCATCAACAGTGCACCAGGGTTCCCTTTTCTCCACAACCTCGCCAGCACTTGTTGTTTGTTGATTTATTGATGATAGCCATTCTGACTGGAGTGAGGTGGTATCTCATTGTGGTTTTTATTTGCATTTCTCTAATGATTAGTGAGGTTAAACATTTTTTCATATGCCTGTTGGTCATCTGTATGTCCTCTTTAGAGAAATGTCTTTTCATAGCCTCTGCCCATTTTTTAATTGAATTGTTTGATATTTTTTCGTGTTGAGTTGAATGAGTGTTTTATAAATTTTGGATATTAAACCATTATCAGATATATTGTTGGCAAATACCTTCTCCCATTCCGTAGGCTTCCTTTTTGTTTTATTGATGATTTCCTTTGCTGTGAGAGAAAACTTTTTAGTTTGATGTAATCCCATATATTTATATTTTCTTTTCCTTCCCTTGCCTGAGGGGATATATCAGTAAAAGTATTACTGAGGGTAATGTCTACATTCATTACTTTTTAAATTACTTGTTCAACATTTGCCTTTGAGGATAGAGACTATGTTTTTCTCATTTATCCCTATTTCCAACTCTCTTTTCCTTCATCGAGCATGGTGGGATTATTAGTTACTCAGTAATGATTTGTTGAAAGAATCTGCCAGACATTTAAAAATATTTTAGTATTTAATATTCACAACAATCTGGAGGTGTTATTGTAGATAATTTAAGTAACTTGAGGGCCGGCCGAGTGGCGCGGTGGTTAAGCGCTAGTTTGGGAAGCCAGTGGCCCTGGTTCGGGTCCCACATATGAGGGCCAGTGACACTGCCCTTAAAAAAAAAAAAAAAAAAGATATTAAGTAACTTGAGCAGGGCCACATAGTAAATGCCAGAGTTAGAATCTCACCTCAGTCTGTTTGATCCTGCAGCTTATTCTGCTGGGTCACACTGTCTCTTACTTAGCAGGTCTTCCTTTATGATTCTTTTTGAATGCAGGGTTCCAGTTTTCTATGAGTGTACACTGCATATAATCTCACAATAGTTGATAATATTTTATCTCTCTGTTGATACAAATTGCTATGGGGTAGCACTATATTTGAACAGCATATTTCTGGAACTACATTCCCTAAGACTACCTTGGTTGACTTGTCTTTCAGAATCAAAGAATAGTTTTAGGAGTTACTGGTTGCAAGTAATTCTGTTTTGCTACTATTACCATCCAAATATGTGGTTTACCAGTTAACTCTCTCAAGGTTGTATTTTATCAGATGGCAAGCAAATAGAAGAAAAACAAAGAAAGGAAATTGACAGATAACTAAGATCTGATTTTCTTCGATTATTCAAGCCAAGCAATATCCCTATCTTACCAGGTATTCAGGACTTTTGAAGAAATTCCTGGGAAGAAGGACACTGCAAAATTCCAGGACAAATGTGATGGTCCCTGAGGAAGCAACAAAGGGCTAATAAAAGTGAGCCTGAAAGGGGACTGCCCAGGCCTGTGTCCCTTCCCCAGGAACCGCCCAGGCTCTTCTCCTAGAAATAAGTCTAAGATGTCCAAACACTCCTAAGAAGAGGAGATAAGACCCAACTAGTATTAACTGGTTCTTCACACATGTGCAAACTGTTAAAACCTGTCAGTTAGTTGAACAGACTCTAGCCTTATTATAATACAATTAAAATAAAATGAACATTAAGGCTGCCTACCTCCATGGGTTTTTCTGGATGCATTCTGGATAACAGCATGAGCAGAAAGAAACTAGTTATATAACCAACATATATCAACAAAATGACCTCAGTCTATATGTCACATCTCCTGCTGTAAGGAAATTTACCTACCCTTTCCTATATAAGAAAAACCTAACATAAAGTTAGAGGCAGTTGTCTGCCCTTCTATGCCGGCATCTTTCTTCTTGAATAAACTTACTTCCTTGTTCTCCTCATTTCAGGCTGAGTTTGTGAATTTGTTCACCTTTTGTGAACAATCAGGGATTAATGCCAATGGTATAACAGTCCCCAAATGGCCCCAAACAATAAGGCCAATGTAGGGCTGCTCTAAGTTATTCCCTGCTTTAAGATGTTGCTGACCTCTCAGATTAAACTCCGTCTGGACAATGGTGTGGGGAAAACTGACTCTGCATGGAAGAAACCATCCTCCCCAACTCCGCCTCCCCCCCCCCGCCCTGATCCACTTCATCGCCATACACTGTAGCTGTCACCTAGATTCTCAGCAAAAGCATTGCTGAGCTGATTTTTAACTGCCACACCCGTTAACACTTGGATAAAGCTAAGCAAATAAAGAACAAGTTAAAAGTAATGCTGTCTTGTGCTTCTAAAATATCCACAAATTGTTCTGGAAGCATAAAGAAGGACCACTGAAGCCAGAAGAGATCTGGGGACAGATGTCCATCAATCTGCAGCTATTCTCCAAATCAGATGAGCTTGACCAAGAGAAAGGCTCTGAGGCCAGAAGAATGGAGTTGAGTGAAGTAAATATTTCCATGTGCCCATGTTGAGGAATGCAGCCCATCGGAAAAAGATCGTATGTATAGAACCTTCAGGAAACAGCAAGTAACTCTTTTGTCTGTACCCTAATAATTGTCTGAGGTTCCATTGTTGGCTTATTTTAGGAAGAGAAAAAGTACAAAGAAAATATCTTATTATTATTATTTTTTTTTTGCCAAGCAAAGAGCACATTGTTTTTACTTATACTGTTCTTTTTTTTTTTACCTTAAAAGGATAATTATAATTTGTTCTTGATATATTCATTCTGTATCTCATTTGTTCTCACTGTTTAGTTTTAAGCTAAGAATTTCCAAATTTCTGTCTGTGGCCCTCACTGTTCCTCTAAGATCCAGAATCTTATTTTTAATAGACTGCTTGACTTGTCCATCAAGATACCTATGTCATGGGATAAACTCATCAAGTCCAATACTGAAATCCTCATCAGCCACCCAAACCAGCTCTTCCTAAAGACTTGCCCCCTTATATTAACTTTACCACTAAAATGAATCAGGCTGAACCTGAGCCCCATCTTTTATTCATCTCTCTTTCTTACCCTGACATCTCCTCAGTTCCCAAGATTTTTTGTTTCACTTCTACAAGAGCTCCATTTTTTTTGAGCTGTGCGACCTTGGATATGTCATTTAACCTCTTTAGGCTTCAGATTCTTAATCTGCAAAAAGAGGATAATAACACTGACTTCACCATTGGATTAACTCCTTCTTGTGAATAACATGTAGTACATTGTGTGGAACCAAGAAACAGTCCAATAATTTTCTTTTCCATTTCCTCAAGCCTCTACCTAAATCTGGCCCTGCTATTTCTCAGCTATATTAATTAAGTGTTTCCGCCTGCCTTTTGTTTCTTTATACTCAGATCAGTCCTACATTCTATGGAAGAGTATAGCCCCAATCATGTCACATCCGTAATCAACAGTGTTTCATTATTTTATTGCCTGCCACAATATTGAGGATGTAGGCCACACTACTTAGTCAGGTATTAAAGACACCAGTGTGCTTTTTGGATTTTACTTCTTTCTTCTTCATGGCTCTCATAGATCAGCCAAACTGAATTTCTCACTCTTTCAAAAGTCTTTCTTCCAGCTGTGCCTTTTCCCTGGCAGGTCCTTTGTTCCGTCAATGTGTGTTTGAATCTTACTCAATCAAAACTTTTCTGTACATTTAAATATATATCTTGCAAAATAATGAGCTCCTTAAGAACAAAGGCTATCTGGGCCAGCCAAGTGGCTCAGTTGTTTAAGAGCGCAAGCTCTGAGCAACAGAATCGTAGGTTCGATTCCCACATGGGCCAGTGAACTGCGCCTGAGCTGAGCTGCCACTGAGCTTCCAACAGGTTTCAGGATGGCTCAGCTGGTGAGAGCATGTGCTCCTAACAACAAGGTTGCCAGTTCGATTCCCCTGGTGGGCTACGCCCACCCACAACTAAGATCGGACATGGCACCTTGAGCTAAACAGGTGCGAGCTGCCGACGGGCGGCCGGATGGCGACTGGACTTGGAGCTGAGCTAGCTGTGCCCTCCACAACTAAGATTAAAGGACAACAACTTGGTTGTTCCCCTTCCCCAATTCTCCAACACTGTTCCCCTTCTCCAATTCTCCAATAAAATCTTAAAAAAAAAAAAAAAAGAACAGAGGCTATCTTTTGATCTTTTGCTCTTTCATAACCTCAGTGAGTGGTTCTTGCAAGTGAACGTGCTCTGGCAACAGACTTTATCATTAATAAATATTTTGTTTGATTGGCTTTTTAAAGGACACTTAAGAAGTCCACAACAGAGCCAAAATTAGAAAGAACTCTTGGTTCTTAGTCCTATGTTTAGATATATTTAGTCATAAGGCTTCTTTGCAAACACTGATACTCATGAAGTTGAATTGTTTTCCAAATTGTAAAACAAGCCAGCTTTGATAGACTCAGACTGTAACAACAGCTACCATCTACTCAACACTGACTTGCTCCGGGCACTATTAAGCACTATGCAAATACTATTTCTAACTCTTACAACAGGCAAATGTAGACATTCCAGGCCACATTTTTTTTTTCAGATGAGAAAATGGAGGATTAAAATTTTTGCCTAACAGCACATGGCTTGTAAACCAGAATTTGAGCCCAAATAGATATGCTGCACTGTAACTTTGCTACCAAATTGATCAATACACATTTACTGAGATCCTACTATGTTGAAAGCACTTGAAAAGTCACACATATACTGGCAAACCTTTTGCTACTGTGCCAGTACTGCTTGTGTTTTGGCTTAGAACCTTACCTACTGGGTCTACAGGCTGCATGAGGCCACCTGGACTGACATGCTGGCTCCCAACACAGCCTTCTCTCCCTGACTACTAAGCAAGGACAGAGAGCCATGCTGTTTCATGTTATTCTTAGCCAGACATGTAGGTGATGCTCATTGGTATTATATTAATAATAAGAATTTACATTTATTGGGCTGGCCGAGTGGCGCATTGGTTAAGAGCTGGTTTTGGGATGCCAGCGGCCCCGGTTCGGATCCCACATGAGGGCCAGTGACACTGCCCTCTACAGCTAACAACAGCTCCACCTGGAGCTGGGCTGTGCGAACCCCGATGATGGTGTGGGCTGCAGCCCCCGCTGCATTGGGCTGCCATAGGCTGCAGTGAGTGGCCGGCAGCCTGCGTGAGCTGCCAATAGCCGTGGTAAGCGACATCCAGAGGCCAGCGACCGATCTGCCTCACCCGGGAAGAGCGCAATGATGATACCAAGACGGGCCAGTGAGGTGACATCCTCCGCAACTAGACTGAAGAACAAAAAGACAGCAACGTGCCTGTTCCCCTTCCCCGAGTTCCCAACGCTGTCCCCCTCCCCCAATTCCCCAATAAAATCTTTATTAAAAAAAAAAAAGAATTTATATTTATTGAGTGCCTGTCATGTGTCCCAAGGACTTATGCATTTAGTCTTCCCAAGAACTTTGTGGAGTATTATTATTTTCCTTTTTTTCACATGAGCACATTGAAGTATAAACAGATATAGTAACTAGAGTAAGACCTTAAATCTGGTAAGGTAGAGGAGCATTTGAATCCAATAGCCTTGTTCTCGAAATTGGGCTATAAATCACTCTGCTTTACTTCTCTTAGCAAAAGAGGTCTAGGTGAAGGCAACGTGGCTTCTCAAGGATAAATCATTATTTGAGAGAGCAACCATACCCTACCCTGATGTTCTAATGCCTGATGTGAGCAGAAATTTTACTCCCCTTTTCTTTTCTTTCCTTTCCTGTATTGTTTAATTTCTTACTCAAATTTCAAAATCATGCAAATAAGATACCAATATCTCCTTGTAAATATTCATTATTACAAAAGTATCTAAAGAGTTAATGTTCCCTCTATCTCCCCCTCTGCCTCATTTTCTACCCTCACCTTACCCAGAGGTGAGCTCACGCTCCACTCAGAACTCCCTCTAGGAATACATGTATGTAATTATTCAATTACACACTTTGGTTCTCTTTTGGTGTGCTTATATTAACATAAATGTAATCATACAATGTACATATAATGTGATTTGCTTTTTGCAAGAGCCCCGGCTTACCTTGGGCCTCTTTCCATGTAGGTATATATTAATCTTCCGCACTACTCTGCATATCCAAATATAAATGTACCATAATTCATTAAATTAAATATGTAAATTTATTTATGTATATATTTATAAATAATTTTTATATTTATTATATGAAAATAAGAATTTTATACATCGAATATATTTTTGTTTTATAATTTACTTATATATTTTAGTATATTTATTTAACATATATCCTATAGTTCTTATTTTTAGATGATATACTTTTTCATTTCAGAGAATTCTGAAATAAACATACATGCATAACTTTTTCTGTGTATACGAATTATTCTATGAAATAGATACTTAAAATTGTTGGGTCTAAGACTGCAATTGGAAATTTTTTTCTTTTTTTTAAGATTTTATTGGGGAATTGGGGGAGGTGAACAGCGTTGGGGAATTGGGGAAGGGGAACAGACAAGTTGCTTTTTGTTCTTCAGTCTAGTTGCGGAGGACGTTGCTTCACTGGCCCATCTTGGTATCGTCATTGCACTCTTCCCGGATGAGGAAGATCGGTCACCGGCCTCTGGATGGTCGTTCACCACAGCTATTGACAGCTCACGCTGGCTGCCAGCCACTCACTGTAGCCTATGGCAGCCCACTGCAGTAGGGGCTGCAGCCCACTCCATCACCGGGGCTCACACAGCCCAGCTCCAGGTGGAGCTGTTGTTAGCTGTAGAGGGCACTGTCACTGGCCCTCATATGTGGGATCCGAACTGGGGCTGCTGTCATCCGAAAACCAGCTCTTAACCAATGTGCCACTCGGCCAGCCCTGCAATTGGAAATTTTAATAGAGACCACTAATTACCCATCAAATAGGCAGTAGCAACTGAATGTACACCAGTCATGCCTGAATGTCTATTTTCCCATATACCAATACTTCATATTATCTGTTTTTCAATTTCTCATCTAATAGCCAATAATGCATAATCTTTTACATGTTTTTTTTTATCAAGCTGAATATATTTTAGATGCTATTAGATGTCCCTTTTTCTATTTTTGCATTTTTCTTCTATCCATTTTTCTAGTGGTTTGTTTACTCTTATTTATAGAAGTTTTTATATTTCTAAATATTAAATGTGTATTTATTAATATATTTCTAATATTTCTCCACATCAGTTGTTGGTCTTTTAATTTTTTCAGTTTTACTGAGGTATAAATGATAACTAAAAATTGTAAAATATTTAAAGTGTATTTCTTTTTTTTTTTTTTTTTGAGGGCAGTGTTACTGGCCCTCATATGTGGGACCCAAACCGGGGCCGCTGGCTTCCAAGGCCAGCGCTTAACCACCGCGCCACTCAGCCGGCCCTTAAAGTGTATTTCAATTGGTCTAAACATAAACACACACTTTTCTTAATTTTTATCCAGAAATTTTTTTATTTTTTTAAAGATTTTATTGGGGAATTGGGGGAGGGGTACAGCATTGGAGAACTGGGGAAGGGGAATAGAAAAGTTGCTGTCCTTCTGTTCTTCAGTCTAGTTCTGGAGGACATTGCTTCACTGGCCCATGTTGGTATCATCATGCGCTCTTCCCAGGTGAAGCAGAGACGGTCACCAGCCTCTGGACGGCCACTCACAGCGGCTCTTGGCAGCTCACGCTGGCTGCCAGCTGCTCATGCTGCCTGCCAGCTACTCGCTGTTGCTCATGGCAGCCCACTGCAGCAGAGGCTGCAGCCCGAACCGTGGCCAGTGACTCACAGCAGCCCATCTCCAGGTGGAGCTGTTGTTCACCACCTTAGCTGTAGAGGGCAGTGTCACTGGCCCTCATATGTGGGATCCAAACTGGGGCCCTGCTGCTCAGAGCTGGCGTCCCAAGCCAGCTCCTAACCAACGCGCCACTCGGCCAGCCCTATTCAGAAATTTTTATAGGCTCAATTCCATCAATTTTTTCTTTTAAAAATGTTGTGGTTGCTTGTTGCTTAGAAGAGCCTTCATTACCACAGATTATTTTTAATAACTCCAATATTTTCTTCAAATATTTATATAATTCAGGTTCCCATTTACAGATGGATTCCCCCCACCCCTTTGGTGAGGTCAAGCACTGTCTCATGCAGCTTCATAGTGTGTTAGAAACCAAAGCAAGAGTCCCCTTCCTGACCTCAGCATTTGGGATTATGCGGTGGTGTTCAGCATCTCAGTTTACGTGCAATTGGAGAGTTCCTCCTGTGCCCCAGGCACAGATTTTTAGCTCTTCTAAAATCAGCAAGTAAAATATAGTGGTATGTGAATGGGTTTTTCTCACGTTATTTGAGCATTAACAGTGTGCCAACAACTGACTTCTGGAAGTAGCCAGAAATACTTTCCAGTATAAATTTTCTCTTTGATCTGGGAGCCTGGGAAGGATCAGTTCTCAGGGCAGCTATCACAGTTAAAATGATCGGAGGACGGGTTCATGAAAATGACTTGCTTAGTGATTTCAGGTACCTAAGCTGCTGGAGTTATTCCATGGACTGTTAGCATTGGGAGGGATCTTCTATGTCATGTTCAGTGTCTATAATTCTATGTGCCTGTATGTCTATAATTACAAACAAGGAGACTGAGGTAAGAGTCATTTGTCTAAGGTCACCCAGCTAGAAGGACAATAATAAAACTAATATTGCACATATGATGTGATAAACAGAGAGCTTTGTTAGGCTTAGAAACAACCTCTGCGGCTTGCTGTGCTGACCTTTCAGCATTTCTGACATTCAGGAAATATTTCAACCTTTGAGGTTATTTAGAATCCTATCCACAATATGAAAAAGGGAATGTAACCCTGTGAGTGCCTCCTCGAACTCGTTTTGTGATAGAAAGTCCTTATTTTCCTCATTGTAAATGAACACAAATTGATGCGATTGTTATCTTACATTAAAATTGTACTGCTTTTTCTCATTTTCAAAATACTTCCCCCTGCATGATCTCATTTGAATTTACTTCATCAAAGCTAAAAGAAATAAATATAAATAAAGAAATAAATGACATCTCTGTTTTTTGGGTATCATTAGAACATGCTACAATCACCACATAGTACTGCTTTTTTATTTTTATTTTTATTTTTATTTTTATTTTTATTTTTATTGGGGAATAGTGTGGTTTTCCAGGACCCATCAGCTCCAAGTCAAGTCATTGTTTTCCATCTAGTTGTGGAGGGCACAGCTCAGTGGCCCATGCCGGGATCGAACCAGCAACCTTGGTGTTATGAGCACTGTGCTCTAACCAACTGAGCTAACAGGCTGCCCAGTACTGCATTTTTACCATCCCCACTACCTTAGACTTTTCATGATGCAGTATTTTCTTTCTTTCACGACGCAGTATTTTCACGACTCTGAAAACCAACAGTTTGTTGGTTTTCTCAGTAAAACCCTAAGGCAGTGCCTGGCACACTGTAGGAAATCAATAAACTTTAAAAAAGATGTGTTTGTCCTTTTATAAATTTGTGTTTGTTTGTTTGTTTATGATATTTTAACAAAAGGATATACTATGAAAAGTTTCTCTCAACCTTGCCCCCCAGAACACGCAGTTCCCTTTCCAGAGGGCTACTCCTAGGTGAGCACCTACCAGCTGATGTAGAACTAGTATGTGGCTGGCTGTTTTTCATCCCTGTGATACAGGAAACTGTTAGTCTTTGCACCTGGACCCCAGTTTGGTCATAGGGAGTTAATGTTTAGTTGAGTATTTTTTTTGTTTTGTTTTGTTTTTATGAGGGCAGTGTCACTGGCCCTCATATGTGGGACCGAACCGGAGCCGCTGGCTTCCCAAGCCAGCGCTTAACCACCACGCCACTTGACCGGCCCGAGTGTTTTTTTTTTTTTACCTTGGAAAAAACCACAACCCACAGTAAGAACCACATTTAAACACCCACATTTAAAACAACATATGCATTTAAGGAAACAATACTTACTTTTGCTACATGAGATATACTCACACCCTAATATTTTCAGTTCTGTTTCATTTTTTAACAATCTCCTAAACATGCATATATATTATTTATCTTTCCAACTCAATTTAAGAATATTTCTGGGCTGGCCGAGTGGTGCGGTGGTTAAGCGTTGGCTTCAGAAGCCAGCAGCCAGCAGCCCTGGTTCGGATCCCAGATATGAGGGCCAGTTACACTGCCCTCAAAAAAAAAAAAGAATATTTCTTATTTTTCTTGTTGTAAAAGTTATAGAATCTTTTGGTTAAACATAGGACTGAATGTTCAAATTTGAGGGAGCTTCCTTGCAACCTTGCTCTCATCCCCTACCATGATAAAAGAATTCATTTATTTACTAATTTTTAATATTTTCAATTTTTCAAATCACAGTTGATATACAATATTACATTAGTTTCAGGTTTACCAATGCAGTTGTTAGACATTTATATAACTTTTAAAGTGATCACCCTAGTACCCATCTGTCAACATTGCTATTACAGTACTACTGACTATATTCCCCATGCTAAACTCTGCATTCTGATGACTATTTTGTAACTACCAATTTGTACTTCTTAATTTCCTCCCTTTTCACTCATGCCCCCAACCTCCCTCTCCCCCCTCTATCTGGAAAAATTCTCTCTATATCTATGAATTTATTTCTGTTTGTTAGATTCCACACATATAAGTGAAATCATATGAAATTTGTCTTTCTCTGTCTGACTCCACTCAGCAAAATACCCTCTAGGTCCATCTATATTATTGCAGATGGCAAGATTTCATTCTTTTTATGGCTGAGTAATATTCCAGTGTATATATGTACCACCTCTTCTTTATCCATTCATCCACTGATGGACACCCAGGTTGCCTCCATACCTTGGCCATTGTAAATAATGCTGCAATGAATATATGGATGCACATGTCCCTTCAAAGCAGTGTTTTGGGATTCTTTGGATAAATATCCAGAAGTGAGATTACTGGGTTCTTCTTTGTCTCTTATTACAGCCTTTCTTATTATAGCCTTACTTATGTCTGACATAAGTATTGCTACTACAGCTTTTTGTTTGTTTCCATTTTCATGAGTTATCTTTTTTCATCCTTTACTTTCAGTTTGCGTGTGTCTTTTGATCTAAAGTGAGTCTTGGGCTGGCCGAGTGGCATGGTGGTTAAGAGCTGGCTTAGGATGCCAGAGGCCCCAGTTCGGGTCCCACATATGAGGGCCAGTGACACTGCCCTCAAAAGAAAAAAATAAAAAAATAAAAAAATAAAGTGAGCCTTTTGTAGGCAGCATATAAAAGGGTTTTATTTTCTTATCCATTCAACTACCCTATGTCTCTTGATTGGAGTATTTAATTAATTTACATTTAAAGTAATTGTTGATAGACATGTAGTTATTGCCATTTTATTATTCACATTTTTGAATTTGGTTGCCTTCTCTTTTTTCCCCAAAGTTGGGCAAGGTTTTCTTTGTTTTTTTTTTCTTTAATACAAACTGAAAAATATTGTTTTCCTCTTCAGCATTTGCTTTAAGAGAAACATCCTGAAATATGTAGGGATTTCTGATGCCAAGAAATCATGAAATATAAGAGTATATTTAGCAATCAGGGTGGCTCAGCTCATGGTAATTGAAATGTACAATTGCAATTTGCATTTCAGTTACTTAAACTTAGATATCCTTGACCAGGTTGTTGAACATACTGTGAGTAGAATATCTCTTTTTCCAAGCAATAAGTTGGAGAGACTCATTTGAAAGTGTCCTCACTGAATTGGTAAGTTAATTTTTTCCAGAGTTTGGTGATTTCCCCAGTTCTTCCATAATTCCTCAGTGCTCTAGCCATTTTCTGGTAAGTCATGGTTTTCAGCTGCCTTTTCTTTTCCCCTAAATTTGGGCAAAGTTTTCTTTTTGTTTGTTTGTTTGTTTGTTTTTGATACAAATTGGAAAATATCTTTGGTTTTATCTACCCACCGAATACAAGATGCCATCTTGGGATTACACACAGATTCATGAAGGTATTGGAACAGTTGGAGCTTCCTCCTGCCCTTTCCTCCCTTTCACTGGAGAACAGCAGGTTGTACCAGCTAATTTTCAGGGTTGTTTTGCAGAGACTGGTGAATATATCCCTCAAAAGAGGTCCGCAACATTCTTTATTACTGTTCTCCAGTTACAGACCAGTCCCTCTGCAGGCAGCACACCACAGCATTTGGAATTTCTTCTGATGTGGGAACAGTAGTTGATGAAAGTCAGGTAATTTTTGTAATCTGAAGATTTTCAGTTGAAAATCAGTTGAATGTTACCTCAAAAGCATCTTCAGTTGAATGTTACCTCAAAAGCATCTTCAAACGCTTGACCCAGCTTGTTTTGTTCAACACAAGCCATGGTCATTAATAAACTGATAATTCTATTCATCAGAGTCCAATGTAGCATCCACAGGAACCAGGTGTAAATAACCTTCCCCTCTGAAGCATGTATCTGCATCAGCCTTAATTATCTGTAGCCTTCTGCCATTTAAATAGATGTTCCAAAGGAATTTTAATATAAGAGTAAAACACAAGGGCCAAGTGGAGAAAATAGCAACAACTCTTTAAAAGTTAGATGGTAGATGGACAAGCGATAACAGATTTAGCTGAAAGCCTTTCCCTGGGAAAAGCACAGAAGCCAAATGTTTTCTGCCAGAGAATCTCAGAAAAACTCCGGAAATGGAGGTCCCAGCTGCCTCTGAAAGAAGTTGTAAAACCCAGAAGCTATTCCCTTCACAAAGGCTGGTGCTCAGAGGCTGCATTTGCCAACAGAGTGTGACTTTTCCATCCAGGAATTTTCTACCTGGGTTGGAGGAGCAGCATGAAGTGGATTAGACTCTATTATATGGAGATGTCCCAAGAATCTCTCTGTTTTCTGCTCCACTTCTCATTCCTGACTTGACCACTGCCAACATTCCCAGGACCTAATGTCTTTGGGTTCTGGGGCGCTGCCTCTCTTTAGCTTTATGCCCTGCCCCACTCATTTTGGATGCCACTTCCCATGCTATGCTTCATCAGCAAACCCCTCCGCCCACTTTCTGTCTCAGAAGTGGGAAGAAAGCTTTTGTTAGGTAATGGCTCTTTTTTTTTTTTTTTTTTTTTGCTATGTGTTTTTCTAAAAATTTTTTATTATTGTTGTTGCTTTGCTCAGTATTTTTCAATTAATGAGGGTTTCAAAAGGAGATCAGGTAATAGCATGTGCTCATACTGAACAGGAAGTAGATAAATCTTTCTTTGGTAAATATCTGTACATGTAAGTGAATATTGATCATATGGATGCAACTTACAAAACACAATGGTAACCCACCCCCTGACTTGAGAATTACAATGGGGACAATTCCAGTGAAGCTCCCTGATGCCCCTCCTCAATTATGTCTCCTCCTTCACCCCAGAGACAACTGCTGTCCTGTATTGTGTTTTTACTTTACTACTGGTTTCTTTTATGGCTTTATCAGATATGTAAACATTTTCATTTTGCTACTTTGAAGGTTTTATAAACATTGAATCATACATATATAACCTCTTGTGACTTACTTTTCTTTATTTCACATTTTGTTTCTAAAATCATCAATTATGTGAATAGTTATATTCTTTACTTTTCAGTGCTGTGTGGTGTGGATATGCTGCCATTTATTTATTCATTTTCCTGATGGTTGGTCATCCTAAATGTTTCTTTTTTTTTTTTTTTTTTAAATTCATGAGCAATGCTTTAATGAACATTCTTTCACATGCTTTCTGTTGCAGATACACAAAAATTTCTTTGGCTAGGAATGGAATTCTAGAACTGTAGCATATGCACATGTTTAACCTTACAACAAAATACCAAATTGTTTGACAAAGATTTTTTTTTGTGCCAATTTACACTTCTAAAAATGAGTTCCCATCTTACCCATTCTTGATAAAACTTTTCATAGTCACATTTAAAAATTTTTTCCTATTCTCCTGGGTATAAAATGATTTCCAATTGCAGTATTAATTTTTTAACTTTAAATTCCTCATTGTGTTATATACAATACAGAAAAGTGCACGGATCATAAGTGTACAGTTAAATTTTCAAAATGAATAGTTAGATCCAGAAACAGAGTATTACAAGCACCCTAGTATCTCCTCCCCCATGATCCTTTCAATTCCTTCCATCCCTAAAGAACCACTATCCTGACTTCCAACGGCATAAATTAGTTTTTGAATGTACATTTTTGTGTGTCTGGCTGCTTGCCTCAGTGTAAATGTTTTGAGATTCATGCATATTGTGTTATGTGGTATTAATTTTGCATTCTCAGAAAGCTCACTGTAACTCCACCTGGTCCT
The DNA here is from genome assembly GCA_033961575.1 of Aselliscus stoliczkanus. Lineage (NCBI taxonomy): Eukaryota > Metazoa > Chordata > Mammalia > Chiroptera > Hipposideridae > Aselliscus > Aselliscus stoliczkanus. The sequence continues at coordinate 144,226,524 of CM066727.1, forward strand.
CTCTTTTTGTTGTAAGACTCAACACATTTGGGACACAGAATTACTACCCTGAGCAGCTCAGAAATCTGACTTCTGTTGTCTTATCCAAAGGGAAAGCACAGAGAGGGAGATGAGAGATGGAGCCAATGAGGTTAGAAGCCAGAAAGACACAGGACCAGAATAAGGAGGAACAGGGTAAGAGGGTCCAGGAGAACCTACATCAGTGGTCTGGGAGTGCCTGAGTCTCCTGCTTGTTGGTGGTCAGCTTACTCTAAGTAGACTTAAATAAGTAACCTTGTATTCATTTACTATGTAGGGTGCTGAGGATTGAATAGTATACAGATCTTGCCCTCAAGAGCTCAGAATATGGGAAGGAATACTAACACATTGATGAGCTAGTAATTGCAATATAAAGTAATAGGAAGAATGTTGTAAGTGTAGCAGCTACAGGGAGTATCATCTCTGCTTGGGCGTCAGGGCTTCAGGAAAGACTTGTCCAAGGAAGCGCCCTTTGCCTTAGTCTTTACAGGATAAGGGGGGTGTTTGCTATGTGAGCAAGAATATGAGAACAGAAGAATTTCCAGACACAGGGGATAATGTGCAAAAGAACGACATCTGAGAAAGCATAGTTTAATTATGGGATCTGAAAGTCTTTCACTAAATAGGCAGAAGGGTATGTATGTAGGCACTGAATGTTGAAGACTCAGGAAGAATTTTGATTATGAAGCCCTTTGCATACCATTGGGAGGATTCAGGATTTATTCAACTACCAAAGTATAGGAAAATAACAATTTTGGATCAGTGTTTTGGCAGGATTGAGGAGGACTGATTGGAGAAATGTTCTTGCTTACTGCGTTCTTGCTCTCTTTCAGTGTCCACCTGCTTCAGACTCCTTGGCTAAGTGTCCTTTCCACTGGATGCTTTTACTTAGGACTTGACAGGAGAAAATGGTTTTTATGGTTTAGAGAATGTAGATGAAAAAAAGAAAATGAATTCTATTTAAGGGTCAGGCCTAGGATGTAATCCACATCCTGGTTGAAGAGGGGGTGCAATGAAATTTTAGGAGGCAAGGAAATACAGAAATTCTTTATTTAAAGATGAGTTAAGCACCATGCGTACTGCTACTGCGGTTTCCCACCGGAATGGTAGAATTGAGTTGAAGAGGAAATGCTACAAGTTGGGTGTGAGAATCCTACAGGAATGTGAGGGATTAACCAGCAGGAAATTGACAGTGACATGAAGAAGGAAGAGCTGTCATGACCTATTAGTACAAGCTTGAAGGGAGATGGCTTTCTGCACAAAGTGGGACAAGCAATGGTCTGGAAGTGAAGCCGGGCAGCTGAGAGAACGACAACACTGTTCTTAGTCCCATTACCATAGTGTATGGGAGGGTGGTCTGCCTCCATGGAAGAGGGTACAAGGAAAGCAGTTTCCTTGTGTGAAAGCCAGGTCCCATTAAGGGTAAGAAATGAAAAAAAAAATTTATAGAAACCCAACTATTTGTTGTTTTCCTTCATTGTGATGGTTAATTTTATGTTTCAATTTGGAGGGTGTTTTTAGATGAGATGAACATTTATACTGGGTAACTCTGAGTAAAGCAGATTGTTCTCCATGATGTGAGTGGGCCTTGTCCAATCATCTAAAGTTTAGAACAAAAAGCATGACTGCCGCAAGCAAAAGTGAATTCTCCAGCAGACTATCAGTAGATATTATTTGCACCATTGAATCTTCTGGGTCTCTGGCCTGCAACCCACGCTACAGATTTTGAATTTGCCAGTCTCCATAATCACATGAGCCAATTCCTTATAATAAGTCTCTTTCTTTATGTATGTACACATCCAATTGCTTCTGTGTCTCTGGGGAACCCTGACTAATACATTCATCTCTCAGATTTTCCTTGTACAGTATTTCACGTAATCCTCAAGAGACTGAGGATTCAGGAAAATTTGTTTACAAAGCAGCAGAGGTTCCAGAGGACAGAAGGCAAAAGTTTTTACAGGGTAGCCAATTAAGCCTTTGGAGTAAGTGACAATACATGGAAACTAAGAAGCGTGCATGATGAGAAGCCCCATGATACTAAACTAAATTACTGTTCTTCATACTGGAAATTGCAAACCCCAGGAGAGCATGGAAAGAGTCCAAAGAATGTGTAATTTAGATGTTGCTTGCAGCCTCTCCTGGTACACTTTGGGAAAGAGCTGCCATCTGCCTCTTTAGGTCACCTCTAGAGGCTACAGGGCTGAGAGTGCCCCTGTCCGCACATGGCCTGCGGTGCAGCAGGGCGCAGGTGTTAACAGGCTCTTCAAAACTTTGACTCCTCCTTCTCGTCTCTGAACAACAAGTTCAGGTGTGTTCATCTCTGGGGTATTGGGGTAAACAAAGCCCTTGCTCATGCTTTCCTAAACATAACTGTCCAGTGGTGTGCATCCTTGCTTAAATCTCTCAGGGTAGAGAAGAAGCTGCCTTCTGGTGTCCATACCTGATAGCTACAGACAACTGTCCCATTTCTCAGTTTGACTGCAACGACGCTGCAAGGACCACCTCCTCTTCCCTTCAGAGCTCATTTGTCTAGGAAATGTGGCTCACTACAATCACCTTCAGCCATGCTGGTGATGAGCTGGCTTGTCTTTTAGGGTCCCTAAAGGATTCTTCTGACCCTCAGGTTTTCCTTCATGTCTACCACAGTGCCTGAAATTTCCACAATTAGTGATCACTTTTCAGTGACAGCAAAAAAAGCTTCCTGGTACTGATTGCTGGTGCAGAGTGCATGCTGCTCTGACTTGGTGGGGGCCACTGACCACATCAAGTGGTGCCTTGGGAGCCTGCCCCACCCACCTAGAGCTGTGTTGCCAGAGGCACCCTGAGCACCCAGTGCCTGGCCCACATCTCAGCAGGCTACAGAGGTTTTTTTTTTGCAGTAGCAGACAACCTGCAACAACCTGTGAAGATTTTTTTTTGGTAGTGAGCATGGTTCCAGAGCACACAGCAGCTAATTATGGAAAGCTCACTGCAAGCCTGAGAGGGACGCTGGCGTATAACACATTATGCCCTTCCCCACAATAGCTGGTGCTGAGTCACCCAGAGACTCTCTATTGCTGAGCAAGTGGCCTACAGATTAAAGAGGATGGAGAGCCACCCCCCACCTCTTTTTTTTTTCCTTCTCTCTTCTTTCTAGGTGATCTATCTAATACATCAAAGCATTCACAGAATGACAGCCAGAATGAAGAAACAAAGAAACATGTCCCAAGTAAAAGATCAGAAGAAACCTCTATAAATGGAACCAAATGAAACAGAGGGATCCAACCTTTCAGAGACAGAGTTTAGAACACTGATAATAAGAATGTTTAAGGAACTTAATGAGGACATAAAGAAGGATAGGGAAACCATAAAAAACAACCAGTTAGAACTAAAGAATGCAAAAACTGAAATGAAGAACACACTCAAAGGAATCACCAGTAGAATAGATGAAGCAGAGAAGCAGATCAGCAAATTAGAAGACAAAATAGCAGAAATCACCCAGTTGGAACAACAAAAGAAAAAAGAATAAAAAAGAATGAAAATAGTTTAAGAGACCTCTGGGACAACATGAAACGCAACAACCTTTACGTCATAGGAATACCAGAAGGAGAAGAGAAGAAGCAAGGGATTAAGAATGTATTTAAAGAAATAATGACTGAAAACTTCCCTACCCTGGTGAAGGAAATCGACATACAAGCCCAGGATGTGCAGAGAGTTCCAAACTGGCTGAATCCAAACAGGCCCATACCATAGTTAAAATGGCGGAGCTTAAAGACAAAGACAGAATCCTAAAAGCAGCAAGAGAAAGACAGCAGGTTACATACAAAGGAACTCCTATAAGACTAACAGCTGACTTTTCTTCAAAAACACTGCAGGCCAGAAAGGAGTGGCAGGAGATATTCGAAGTGACACAAAATAAAGGTCTACAACCAAGATTGCTCTACCCAGCATGGCTATCACTTAAAATTGAAGGAGAGATAAAGAGCTTCTCAGAAAAGAATAAGCTTAAGGAATTCTTTACCACCAAGCCAGCATTGCAGGAAATGTTAAAAGGGCTTTTTTAAACAGAAGAAAGGTGAAAACAAGCTAACCCAGGAAGACAAGAAATGCAAATAACAAAATGGCAATAAATATGCACCTATCAGTAATCATTTTAAATGTGAATGGGTTAAATGCTCCAATCAAAAGACACAGAGTGGCTGAGTGGATAGGAAAACAGGACCCATGCATAAGCTGTCTACAAGAGACTCATCTCAGATCAAAAGACACACACAGACTGAAAGTAAAGGGATGGAATAAGATATTTCATACAAATGGAAATGAGAAAAAAGCTGGAGTAGCAATACTTATTTCGGACAAAATAGACTTTAAAATGAAGAGTACAATAAAAGACAAAGAAGGGCACTATATAATCATAAAGGGATCAATTCAACAAGAGGACATTCCCTAGTAAACATCTATGCACCCAATATAGGCGCTCCTAAATATATAAAATAGATTTTGACAGACATAAAGGCAGAGACCAACAGTAACACTATCATAGTAGGGGACTTCAACACCCCATTGTCACCAATGGACAGATCCTCCAGACAGAAAATCAACATGGACATAGTGGCCTTAAATGACACTTTAGACCAGCTGGATTTAATTGATATTTTTATAAAATATAAATTAAAAAGCTACAGAATATACATTCTTCTCAAGTGCACATGGAACATTCTCCAAGATAGACCACGTTAGGCCACAAAACAAGTCTCAACAAATTTAAGAAGATTGAAATCATATCAAGTGTCTTCTCTGACCACAATGCTATGAAACTAGAAATCAATATAAGAAGAAATCTGGAAAGCTTACAAATACATGGAGGCTAAATAACATGCTATTAAATAGTGAGTGGGTCAAAAATGAGATCAAGGAGGAAATCAAAAGATACCTCGAGACAAACGAAAATGAAACCACCACGACCCCAAATCTCTGGGATTCAGCAAAAGCAGTCCCAAGAGGGAAAGTTCATAGCAGTGCAGGCCTACCTAAAGAAAGAAGAAAAATCTCAAATCAACAGACTATTTTTACACCTTAGGGAACTCGAAAAGAAACAGCAAAACAAGACTAAAGGGAGTATAAGGAAGGAAATAATAAAGACCAGAGCAGAAATAAATGAAATAGAAAACAAAAAAAAACAATATAAAAGATCAATGAAACCAAGGGTTGGTTTTCTGAAAAAGATAAACAAAATCGACAAACTCTTAGCCCGACTAACCAAGAAAAAGAGAGAGAGAACCCAAATTAATAAAATCAGAAATGATAGAGGAGAAGTGACAACAGATACCACAGAAATACAGAAAATTTTAAGAAAATACTATGAGCAACTATACGCTAACAAATTCAACCATCTGGAAGAAATGGATAAATTTCTAGAAGCATACAATCTACCAACTCTGAACCAAAAAGTAACAGAAACTCTGAACAGACTGATTACTGCCAAAGAAATTGAATCAGTAATCAACAATCTTCCAACAAACAAAAGCCCTGGACCAGGTGGCTTCACAGGTGAATTTTACAAAACATTCAAAAAAGAATTAATACCTATTCTCCTCATACTATTCCAAAAAATACAGAAGGAGGGAAGGCTCCCAAAATCTTTCTATGAAGCCACTATCACCCTGATTCCTAAGTCAGACAAAGATATTACAAAAAAGGAAACTACAGGCCAATATCCCTAATGAACATAGATGCAAAAATTCTCAACAAAATACTAGCAAACCGAATTCGGCATCTCATTAAAAACATCATACACCACGATCAAGTGGGATTCATTCCTGTTATGCAAGGTTGGTTCAATATCCGCAAATCCATTAACGTAATACATCACATTAACAAAATGAAAAATAAAAATCATATGGTCATATCAACATATGCAGAAAAAGCATTTGACAAAATCCAGCAGCCAATCATGATAAAAACTCTTAGCAAAGTGGGAATAGTGGGATCATATCTCAACATAATAAAGGCCATATATGATAAGCCCACAGCAAACATCGTACTCAATGAGGAAAGGCTAAAAGCTTTCCCCTTAACATCAGGGACAAGACAGGACTGCCCACTTTCACCACTTCTATTTAACATAGTTCTGGAAGTTCTAGCCACAGCAATAAGACAAGAAAATGAAATAAAAGGCATCCAAATAGGAGAAGAGGAAGTAAAATTGTCATTATATGCAGATAACATGATACTATATATAGAGAATACCAAAGACTCCACCAAAAAACTGCTAGAACTGATAAACATATTTGGTAAGGTAGCAGGATACAAAATTAATATTCAGCAATCAGTTGCATTTCTATACACCAATAATAAACTATCAGAAGAAGAAATCAGGAAATCAATCCCTTTTACAATTGCTTCAAAAACAATCAAATATCTAGGAATCAATTTAATAAAGAAGTAAAAGACCTGTACTCGGAAAATTATAAGACACTGAAGAGAGAAATCAAAGAAGATACAAATAAATGGAAATACATACCATGCTCATGGATAGGAAGAATTAATATAGTTAAGATGTCAATACTACCTAAGACAATATATAGATTCAATGCAATTCCAATCAAACTACCAAGGACATTTTTCTCAGAAATAGAACATAGAATCCTAAAATTTATATGGAACCACAAAAGACCCCGAATAGCCACGGCAATTCTGAGAAATAAGAACAAAGTGGGAGGCATCACAGTACCTGACATCAAAACATACTACAAGGCTACAGTAATCAAAACAGTATGGTACTGGCATAAAAACAGACACATAGACCAATGGAACAGAATAGAGAGCCCAGGAATAAACCCATCCATATACGGTCATTTAATCTATGACAATGGAAGCAAGAATTTACATTGGAGTGAAGATAATCTATTTAATAAATGGTGCTGGGAAAATTGGACGGACACGTGCAAAAAAATGAAAATGGACCACTACTTACACCATATATGAGGACAAACAGAAAATGGATTAAAGACTTAAATGTAAGACCTGAAACCACAGAACTCCTAGAAGAAAACATAGGGAGTAAGTTTGCAGACATTACCCTGAGTAATATTTTTACTGATATATCCCCTCGGGCAAGGGAAATAAAAGAAAAAATGAACATATGGGATTACATCAAACTTAAAAGATTTTCACAACAAAGGAAATCATCAATAAAACAAAAAGGCAGCCCAATGAATGGGAGAAGATATTTGCCAATGATATATCTGATAAGGGGTTGATATCCAAAATTTATAAAACATTCATGAAACTCAACACCAAAACAACAAACAACCCAATTAAAAAATGGGCAGAGGATATGATGAGGTGTTTCTCTAAAGAGGACATACAGATGGCCAATAGGCATATGAAAAAATGTTCAACCTCACTAATCATCAGAGAAATGCAAATAAAAACCACAATGAAATACCACCTCACTCCAGTCAGTATGGCTATCATCAATAAATCAACAAACAAGTGCTGGCGAGGGTGTGGAGAAAAGGGAATCCTGGTGCACTGTTGGTAGGACTGCAAATTGGTGCAGCTATTATGAAAATCAGTATGGAAGTATCTCAAAAAACTGGAAATGGAACTGCCGTTGACCCAACAATTCCACTCTTGGGTATCTACCCAGAGGAATCCATGATGTTAATTTGAGAAAATATATGCATCCCTGTGTTTATTGCAGCACTATTTACAATAGCCAAGACTTGGGAACAACTGAAATGCCCATCAGTAGATGACTGGATTAAGAAACTGTGGTACATTTATACAATGGAGTATTACTCTGCTATTAAGAAGAATGAAATCGTACCATTTGCAACGATATGGATGGACCTAGAGACTATTATGTTAAGTGAAATAAGTCAGTCGGAGAAAAACAAATGCCATATGTGCAATCTGAAAAATTGAATGAATGAGCAAAGTAAACAGAAACAGTCTCATAGATATAGAGGAAAAACCAGGTTTGTAGTTGGGAGGGGGGTGGGGATGAGGGAGAAGGAGAATTAGACACCATAAATAGGTAACTACAGTATTGCCACAGGGATATGAAAGACAGTTTGGGGAATATAATAATGTTGTAAATATTTTGTGGGGTTTCAGATGGTCACATGTCTTGTTAGGGAGACCACTTCAGGGATGGAGTAGAGGTTTGATCACTGCACTGTATACCTGAAACTGATGTTGTATAATATTGTATGCCAACTGTAATTGAATATACAAATAGTCACGGGATGTGGGTTATATGGTGGAAGGGAGTCAAAGGAATTGTAATAGATAGTATGATATGGGGGGCAGTGGGGTGGCAAACTGGGGGAGGGGGGTTGTCACTTTGAGGGGTAAAAGTATAACTATTGCACTGTGTTGTACACCTGAAGTTAATTAAAAAAACAACAACAAATACTTCCTGCTGTTTATTTCCCAACACTATAATATCAGAAGGAGGGAGAGCAATGAATTATGGATGATGTTTGATTACATCTAATTATCTTATTTCTTCCTAAAGCCCATTCAGAAAAGAAACTTATTATTTGCCTCAATTGCGCTGTTTTCCGTTTGTTAAAAATATTTAGTAATGCTTAGTAGTAAGGACAATGTTTTATCTACGTGTTTCTGGTATTAACAAGTCATCTTATTCACATTCTCCTAACGATGCATTTTACTAATAATACTTCTCATTCTATGCAAGTGTATAGTGCCATCATCAATCTTATATAAAACCTTCTCTATCAGGATAATACAGTTCATTTATCACAATGGGACTTAAATGAATAGAATGCTTCAAGCGGCCTCATATGAACATCTCATGTGCACATGCCATTGCTCATCTCATCAATACCATCTCAGTGTCCTTCCTGCTGCTTTCTGCTGGGCCATCATCTTCAGGGCTAAGATACTGTCATTTAGTATTAAAGTGCAATAGATGAATATTCAAGTCATCAACAATTACAAAAACCTACTTAGTAGTAAGTAGGTTTATCAGATTCAATTAGGAGTCTGAGGGACTGGAATGGACGAAGGGTGGGCTTGGCTGAGGAATGGAATGAAAGGGGGCTGAAAAGACTTAAAGCCCAGAGTTCTACCAGAGAGGACAGATGTGGGGACGCCCCACAGGAAGGGCTCTGGGGAGCCAAAATTGCCTGAACACCAGACACTTACTGGGGCTTCTGCCAGGCAAGAGCATCAAGACTGGAAGAGATGGACCTACACCCTGAGTGGGAACACTGATAGAGACCTTCTTTCTTCTACCAGGTAAATGCTCTACCTGGGCCCAGAAGCTTTGTTTACTTAAAGCTTGAGTGTGCTGGAAGCAACAACAATGACTGTCTGAGAGCTGAGAACTTGGTTCTGAAAATCCTTTTGCTGTCTGAGGTAGAGAGTAGGATAGCAAGAAGATTCAATATAGGCAGTGTAGGTGAAGGCAGAAAACAGCACTCTTTTTAAAGGTTTCAGTTGAGACAGAGTAGAATAGAAACTGAGAAATGAAAATAAAGAGGTAGAAAGGAAGGAAACAGATATAATGATGCTAATGGCTAGGGGTATTTTGAATGGCTGAGAGGGAGGGAGAACAGGAAGAGGGGAGAGTATAGAGGAAGAGAGAGAGAGAGGGAGAGACAGAGGAAGGGAGGGACAGAGGGAGAGAAGGACTTATCACCACAGGCCTACAGAGTGCAGATAAAATCTCAGCAGCTCGGAAACTTCTCAAAGGTATAAAACGTCTTAGGAACAATACATTCATCTGAACAGAAGACCAGAATTGGCCTGATGTTCATTTAAGTGAATGAAAAGCACTGCAGGGTGTTTTGTGGAGTATCAGTCCAGAAAGAAAATAAACAGTGATCTATTTGATGTTCTCTATTTCTGACTTATCCAATTCTGTGATAAGAGGTCTCTTTTTGGAAAACATGTGGCTGAGATCTAAGCATGCATGCAAAGATCTAGACAAAAGGAGACTACGGAAGGGTTTATACCAAAAAGGAATTATCTACCTCCACCCCCAGAAAAACATGGTAAACGTGAAAAGTTGGCATTATCAATTTAATGTAGTTGGAAATTATCTTAGAATCATAGAGAATCCAGAAACTAGAGGTAGAAACAACTTAGAGTTAGAAATTTAGAAAGAACTTCAGAGGCGATTTGCGTCAGCTGACTGGCTTTATGACGATAAGGTGTTAATATTTATACTTGGCAGATGAGGAGGTTGAGTTCTGAGGCCACCCAGCTAGTTAATGGCCAAAGGACAATTCAATCCTATGTTCCCATCTTTAGTACATGTTATCTAGAGTTAATAAAAAATTTTTTTTAAAGATTTTTATTAGGGAATTGGGAGAAGGCAACAGCGTTAGGGAATTGGGGAAGGAGAACACAAAAGTTGTGGCCTTTTTTGTTCTTCAGTCTAGTAGTGGATGACGTCGCTTCACTGGCCCATGTTGGTATTATCATTGTGCTCTTCCCGGCTGAGGCAGTCAGTTGTTGGTCATTGGACTGCCGCTCATGGCGGCTCTTGGCAGCTCACTCTGGCTGCTGGTTGTTCACACTGGCTGCCAGCCACTCACAGTAGCTCGCAGCAGCCCACTGTAGCAGGGGCTGTAACCTACACCACTGCCGGTGACTCATGGGAGCCCAGCTCCAGGTTGAGCTGTTGTTCACCGTCTTAGCTGTGGAGAGCAGTGTTACTGGCCCTCATATGTGGGATCCAAAGCAGGGCCCACTGCTCATAGCTGGCATCCCAAGCCAACTCTTAACCAATGAGCCACTCGGCCAGCCCCAATAAAATATTTTTAAAAATTTTTATGATATTTTACAAAAGCAGAGTCGAAACCCCAATATATTAAATGACAAAGTCCAGAAGGGAGATTCAGGGAGAGGGTATTTAGTCTTATCAAAGGAATAACTTAGAAATTTACAGCTAGATGCCCCAGCTCAGGAGACCCTGAAGAAAGAAAAGTTTTCTTCCACTAAAATGTGGGAAGATACAACTTTTTCATGATCTGTGTTTATCTTTCAGATTTTTCGTCTGTGTTATTTCCCCTAAACACATGTACCTTCACAGAAACACTGGTTTCTTCACTAACAGATCAAAGCATTTCGCATTCCTTTGCTTTATTACAACTGCACAGGCACTGAAAGTGTCCCCATGCCATTAAGAGAAAGTATGTTTCCCTCTTTCCAAATAGCACAAATACTGGGTGTGCCAAAAAAATGTATACAAAAAAACATTGCTCAAGTAGTTCACCATAATCAGATGTGTCTGGACGATGATGGTAACCACTTTGAGCACCTCTTGTAATTGCAAAAGTCAAATGTGACTCGTATTCATCTTTTGTGATCAGTATATATTGAGTATTACAATTGTAATAGTTTTTTCTTTCTTAAAATGTGTATACATTTTTTTGGCACCTTCTGTATATTTATTCATATTCTATTATCTGTATATATTTTAAAGTGTCACTGATGTTCAAAATGAAAGAGTTATGAACGACAAATTCTCTTTCCTGTTATACCTTGGTAAAAATCTCAAATTTCTTCTTTGCTTAAAATAAATTCTAATATATCAACAAAAAGTAGATAAGATAAGGTTTCTCTTTGTTTCAGAATGAATTTCACATTTCCCTTTTTGGAAACTTTGGAGTAAACTTTCATAAGTCTTACTGTGAGCAGGACAAGATGATAATACATAAAACTTGTATCTTCACAACTCAAAAGATTGAAATTGACCAAATATTATAAGACTAAGAACAAATGAAATGATCTTCTGGACAAATATAATAAAATTAAGAGTTAAAAGACTTGAAAAAACCACAAAGATCACATCTTTGCCATTACGTAGAACGATAACTAGATCTGTGGCCTTTTGATTTAAATGCAGAAAAATATATCTTACTCTGAGATAATTTTCTTGAATTTCCAATTGGAGATGAAGCACCTAAGCACTTTTTAAGCAGTTGAGGGAAATAAAGATTGTTCATCAATGGAAATTTTAGTGGACTGATAAGAGCATCTCCAGGGTTAAGTTACATTTGCTGCCTATTCAAGGTGTCTTTGAAGGGAGATAATGAAACAGGTGAAAATGTTCTCTTTAAATGACTCTAATGATTTTTAGATTGAATTGAATGAGTCTTGCTTTGTGTGATAGAACATAAAAGGAAACTGCAATCTGATTCTTTTTTTTTTTTTTTTAAAGATTTTATTGGGGAATTGGGGGAGGGGAACAGCATTGGGGAACCGGGGAAGGGGAACAGACAAGTTGTCCTTTTTGTTCTTCAGTCTAGTTGTGGAGGACATTGCTTCACTGGCCCATGTTGGTATCGTCATTATGCTCTTCTTGGGTGAGGGAGATTGGTCGCCGGCCTCTGGACCGTCGCTCACCGCGGCTCTTGGCAGCTCACGCTGGCTGCTGGCCAGTCACTCTAGCTTAGGCAGCCCACTGCAGCAGGGGCTGCAGCTATGCCATCCCGGGGACTCACAGCAGCCCAGCTCTAGGTGGAGCTGTTGTTCACCATCTTAGCTGTAGAGGGCAGTGTCATTGGCCCTCATATGTGAGACCCGAACCCCGTGCCGCTGGCATCCCAAGCCAGCTCTTAACCAATGTGCCACTCCGCTGGCCCCCTAGGCATTTTTTTTTTGATGCAATTGTAAATGGGATTGTTTTCTTACCTTCTCTTTCTGATAGTTTGTTATTGGTGTACAAAAATGCAACTGATTTCTGAATATTAATTTGGTATTCTGCTACTTTACTAAAATCATTTATCAGTTCTAATAGTTTTTCTGTGGACTCCTTAGGGTTCTTTATATTCAGGATCATATCATTTGCAAATAACGACAGTTCTACTTCTTTTCCAATTTGGATGCCTTTTATTTCTTTTCCTTGTCTGATTGTTGTGGCTAGGATTTCCAATACTATGTTGAATAAAAGTGGTAGAAGCAGACATCCTTGTGTTATTCCTGATGTTAAGGAAAATGCTTTTAGATTTTTGTCATTGAGTACAATGTTAGCTGTGAGTTTGTCATATGTGGCCTTTATTACCCAACACTTCAATCTTAAGTCAAAAGTAAGACCTCTAGTCAACATATACAACACACACACACACACACACACACACACACACACACGCGCGCGCGCGCGCGCCTCTCCTCCTAGCTGAAATGAGCTACTGGTTGTAGTTGTGAAAGCCTGTAGGGGGCAGGAAGAGAGGGTAGGTTCTTCACTTTTCCCCTTCCCCTTTCTCTTCAGCTTTCTCCTGACTTTAGGATTGGAAGGAAGAGGAAAAAGGTTCAGGAAAGGTTTTACTTGTCTGGTGGCTTTCTGTCATAAACTGGCTATGGGGATCTTGGAGGCTGGCAGAAGATTAACATGATTTTCTTGAGTCTCTCCTGTTTTTTTTTTTTAATTCTTTTATTGTAAAATAAACTTTAAGAAAACAATTAGATCAGGTGTACAATGCAGTGTAATACTTATACTTTTTACCTCTCAAAGTGACAACCCCCCTCTCCCAATTCGCCACCTCACTCCCCCCACCATATCATATATATCTATTACAATTCCCTTGACTCCCTTCCACAGTATACTCTACATCCCGTGACTATCTTTATATTCAGTTACAGTTGGCATACAATATTATATAACATCTCATGATTCTTTTAGTTCTCCTTTTGGGCCCCTCCTTAGCCTAGACGATAGCTCTCCTTTTCTCTTGGTGGACAAAGGTCTGCTCTACACAGACTCTCATTGCTGTAGTGCCCTTGCCCTCTCAGTTGGTCCTCTTGACCATGACTTAAAATGCCTTCAGTTTTCTGCTCCTTCTCCCACATAAGCCACATCTATTCCATGGGAAAAAAACTCATATTCTTGTTTTCCTACAATAAGTGTGACAATGGTTACTCTCCAAACTCAGTCCTCCACTCTGCCTACTAAAGGTGATTCTAGTTTTCTACAGCTTACTATGGGGCCAGTTTGTGATGTTCTCAGCTCCAGAGAATGCATATCAAGTGAAGGAGAGGGCAGCATCACTTTGGTGATGGTTAGGGGAGGGGATTGGAACCAAGACAAGAAGCAGCTTTTGCCTAACCAGTGCTTCTCAATCTTTATATGTAATCGCACACATAGAAAAGAGTAATGCTTAGTGGTCTGCTGGGGTAAATTGGATGGGATTTAGGGGCATTATTTTAAGACAAAGAGAATTAGGAAAATGGTAATTGCCTAATTTGTATAAAACTTCTCATTAAAAAAAATAGTGTGAAAACTTGAGCTCACTTCCATGAAGTTTTTTTTTTTTTTTTTAGCTGAGCCATCCTGCCACCTGTTGGCAGCTCAAAGGCAACTCAGCTCGGGCTGGCATCGAACCGCCATTGCTCAGAGCTCAGCTCACACTCTTGAGCGAGCTCTTAACCAACTGAGCCACTCGGCCGGCCCCGATAAATTTTAAATATCAACTTTAAAATTTCAAATGGCTACACGCAATTCGTGATCAAGAATTTTAATGAGGCTCTCTTAAAGTCCTTGAAAGACACTTCTGATGAGAAAATGAACAAATACGTAATAAAAAATAGCAGAAGAGAATGTATTCCTTTTTCTCTCATTAATGGAAACTCCTTTCTCATTATTAGCTTGATTTTGAGTGATTCAGTTTCTTTATTGTATCTTAAGAATACAATAATTCTTTACAATTCCTTTTCTTTCACTGTTGAAATTTCAACTGGAATTCAAATTCAACTAAATGGATTCATATCAATTATTTAACAGATGTCCAATCCATCTTATTTATTACCATAAACAAGTAGAGGATTCTCTTTCACCACTCTTTAAAGCACAGAAAAAAAGGCATAGAAAAGTTTTGTAGTCTTACTAATAGGACGTGACCTATAATAAAGGCCATTCTGTTTAATGCAATTATATACATATTAAAAAAAATAGAGTGGATACCCATAACTTCTTTTAAGTTTTCTGAAGTCTTAAACTTTTAAATAATATGTATGTCAAAATTTTAAACTAGCCTGTGTTACAGGAGAACATAAGAATAGTCACTTTCTAAGTTATATAAATGTCTAATCTCTATGTTGTACACCTAAAACTAACATAATACTCTATGTCAACTGTAATTGAATATTTTTGTTTTTTTTAAGAATAATTTATGTCCAATTGAAAAGTAAAGCCAAGCCAAGCAAAACAAAGCAAACCAGGGGAATTTCAAAAGAAATGAAGCAACATAGCATAACTATTTGTTATGAATATTTCATAAACAACATGATTCCAAAATGTCTAACTTGGCGTGTCAAGTATTTGATTAAACTTAAGCTACACAGTATTTTTAAGAAGTGTATCAGTATGAACAGAGCAATTAGCTGAACTATTCACAAGGCCTTCATTTATGCTTTAAAATACTATGCTGCAGACATCTCCAGGTACCCAATTCCCACATAGATAATGAAACTTCATCTGATGGTCTAGGCCCTAGGGGATATTGGTGTAGGACATGAGCAGTGCAATGATCATTTTCTTGATGGACTTACAAGAGGATATAGGGTAATTTAAACTATTTTCCCAAGCCAATCACAAAGCTAATTTGCTATGGATTCACACTGTGTTACTAATTCTTCAAAATATGTTATTTGGAACTTCTCTAACACAAAAATCTTTATTTTTCCTGTTCTTTTATTTCATTGGTTTAAATAATTTAATGTTTCAAAGTTGATTATTCACTGTTACGGACCATAAAATAACAACATGAATGTTGCTGGGCAAAATATGTACATGATAGAGACAGCGCCATAAGGTTTTTCTTTTGGAAATTTAATCCTCCCCTATCACTAGTGGTACATACATTACTGGCAATCTCCACTTCTTTTATTCCCACCTAATGTTGACGCAGTCCTGTTGGACAGAAACTACAGATTTTTTTTTTCACACTACAGACTCTAGAGTTTTTGGAAACATGCATTTATCTCTGAAGATGTGCTCTTGTGGAAACTAAGCTGTTTCTAGCCTTTGAATTTAAGTGACATTGCTTAAATGCTGCCAAAATGCAGGAATATTTATCTTCTAACTTACCTAGTCAGGTATTCTATAATCGATGGTGTGATTCTATGCAGATGAAGCATTGGTGAATTATCCTTTTTGATCATGACATTATTCTGCAAAGCAATGGCTAAATGAATGAGATCAATAATCTCTTCTTCATTCATCAGATCAACAGTCGAAGAATACTTTTGGAATTTTGTGCTCCTTCTTATAGTCCTCAACTATATTAGTATAATTATTGCCTACTTCTTCTTATGAAACTTAGATCTTGTGTACAAATTCTTCTTTCTCTTTTTCTTACTAGATCAGCTACATTTAATATTATTTTGATTCCATGAATTTTCCTTATTGTCGTGTCAATCCATAAGATATTAATTCCATGACAGTCCAAGAGAAATGAAAGTAATAAAAAGTCAAGAAATAGTCCATGCAGTACAGTAACAATGGTCATTTTTCTATATCCAGAGTTTACCCTAAATAAAGACCTTAGGAATATTAACTGGAATCACCTTGTTTTTAAATACCATAGTTAAAGATATCCAAAATATGGGTAATTTTCCCCTAAAGTGTATATAAAGATTTCTTATCACTGATAAAATGGTAGATCACATCAAAAACAATCCTATAGTTTGGAAGAGGGTGTGTGGCAGTATTTTCTCATTATTGTCTTTGGAACTTGTGTTGAATTTGACATGACTTGCAAAATGCTGCAATTCATTTGCTTCAAATTCCAGAGTTGGGAGCAAATGCAACGGTGACGGCATCAAATACAACTTGAATAATTCTTGCTCAAAGCTGTGACTAATTATTTTTATTTTTTATTTATTCATTCATTTATTTATTTATTTATTTATTTTTTTGAAGGCAGTGTCACTGGCCCTCAAATGTGGGATCTGAACCGGGGCCACCAGCTTCCCAAGCCAGCGCTTAACCACCACGCCACTCAGCCGGCCCATTTTTTATTTTTTTTTTAGCTGAGTTATCCTGCCACCTGTTGGCAGCTCAGTGGCAGCTCAGTTCAGGCTGGGCATTGAACTGCTGTTGCTCAGAGCTCAATTTGCACTCTTGAGCAGGCTCTTAACCAACTGAGCCACTCAGCCGGCCCTTATTTTAATGAGCATGAAGGTGGTATAGAATCTCCTGGCCCACATGGTGAGAATACTGAACCTGAATGTGGTATGTGATAGTTTTAGAGCAATGAACTTCAGATTCATTGGGATTTCAGAGTTTTCTGTGCCAGTTTTTAGCTAGCACCACAGAATTCTGTTCTTTGTCAGCAATAGAAGTTGGGATGATCTAACTCTCAGCCTCTGCCTTTACCATTGTAAACAGCAGCTTACATGCTGTTTATCCATGGGATGCCATTTTGGAAGTTTTAAGCTTATTAGTAGACATTTTCCAAGCCATACAGTGAATCCGCTTTATTCCAGCATCTTGGATTTCTGTTTATATTCCTGGATCACTCTAACAGGAATACTACATGGTACTAAATGGAAAAAGTTATAACTTCCATAAATAAAAGGATTTATCTTCATTAATATTTGCCAAAACTTGAGGTTCACTGATTCTAGTAGCTTTGCACTGTTATAAATACTGTTTTCCAGAAATGGCTGGGTGCCTTGAAAATGACGGGCTTAAGAAGCTACTCTAATGAATGACTCCACAGCAATCAAAAGACACCTAGAATGATGTCTGGCAACATCCCTGCTCAATCTTGCTGGAAGACATACTAGCTGCTGGCCAGAGGCTAGTGGGATTGTGCTATCATGATAAGCAAGTGCCAGATGAAGGTAGACCCAGATGAGGTAAAGGGCTAAGGACTAGGCGTTGTCTTCTCAGTGTATGCAAGGAAATAAAATGTCAGCTGTAGACCCACCATCGGCTTGTAAGGCACTGGACTGTCTTGAACCCATGGGCCTGAGCAGGCTGCAAGGTTCCACATACCTGTACACCTCAATTATTTTTACCTTGAATTTCTGATTTCTTATGCTCTTTCATATTTACCAGGTCATGATTAATTATATTTAATTTGTGTTGGAGTATTAATGTGTTATAGTATTTTTATATTTCCTGGCTTTTTTTTTTTTTTGAGGGCAGTGTCACTGGCCCTCATATGTGGGACTGAACCGGGGCCGCTGGCGTCCCAAGCCAGCTCCCAACCACTGAGCCACTCGGCCGGCCCTTTCCTGGCATTTTTTTAAATTTTTTTTTTATTTAAAGATTTTATTGGGGAATTGGCGGAGGGGAACAGCGTTGGGGAATCGGGGAAGGGGAACAGACAAGTTGCTGTCTTTTTGTTCTTCAGTTTAGTTGCGGAGGATGTTGCTTCACTGGCCCGTGTTGGTATCATCATTGAGCTCTTCCCGGATGAGGCAGATCGGTTGCTGGCCTCTGGATGTCGCTCACCGCGGCTATTGGCAGCTCACGCTTGGCTGCCAGCCGCTCATTGTAGCCTATGGCAGCCCACTGCAGCAGGGGCTGCAGCCCACACCATCACCGGGGCTCACACAGCCCAGCTCCAGGTGGAGCTGTTGTTAGCTGTAGAGGGCAGTGTCACTGGCCCTCATGTGGGATCCGAACCGGGGCCGCTGGCATCCCAAAACCAGTGCTTAACCAATGCGCCACTCGGCAGGCCCCCTTTCCTGGCTTTTTAACTTTGATTTTTTTTTTTGTAGCCCAGTATATGATCATTTTTATAAACATTCTCTATGCCTTGCAAAGAATGTATATTCTGTAATCATATAGTATTCCATATATGTCAAAATTGTTGAATCATATTGTTCAACTCCCTTACAGATTTTTTTTGAATGCCTGCCCCGTTATGATGGTGGTCTTTCCTGGTCATTTTTTTTTTTTTTAAGATTTTATTGGGGAATTGGGGGAGGGGAACAGTGTTGAGGAACCAGGGAAGGGGAACAGACAAGTTGCTGCCCTTTTGTTTTTCAGTCTTGTTGTGGAGGACACTGCTTCACTGGCCCATGTTGGTATTATCATTGTGCTCTTCTCAGGTGAGGCCGATTGGCCACTGGCCTCTGGACTGCTGCTCACACCGGCTGCCAGCCACTCACTCACTGTAGCTTATGGTAGCCCACTGTAGCAGGGGCTGCAGCTATGCCATCCCCCGGGGACTCACAGCAGCCCAGCTCCAGATGGAGCTGTTGCTCACCATCTTAGCTGTAGAGGGCAGTGTCACTGGCCCTCATATGTGGGATCCGAACTGGTGCTGCTGGTGTCCCAAGCCAGCTCTTAACCAATGTGCCACTCGGCCGGCTCTCCTGGTCATTTTTAAAAACTGTTTTCTTCTTAAAAGTATTCTTATTTTCCATCTTATTTTTTGAATGCAGAATTCTTTTTTTAAAAATTATTATTAGTTACAGATGTACAAAACAATGCAATAGTTATCTTTTTCACCCCTTACAGAGTGACTCTCCCCTCCCCCTTCCTTAGCCCCCCCCGATATCATACATATCTATTACAGTTCCATTGACTCCATCCCCACACTATACTCTCCACATCCCATGACTATATATATGTTAAATTATAGTTAACATCTAATATTATTCAGTGGCAGCCTCAGATGTACAGTGCAGTGGTCAGGCCTCTACACTGTCCATGAAGTGGTCTCCCTGTCAAGACATGAGTCCATCTGGTCCCCTAAAAAATATTTACAACATTATTGATTATATTCCCTAAACTGTCTCTTCTATCCCTGTGGTAATATTGTAGTTACCAGTTTATGTTACCTCATCCCTTCCTCTTCTCCCTCATGCCTACCCCCGTCCCATCTAGCAATCATCAGTTTTTCCTCTGTGTCTCTAAGACTATTTCTGTTTACATTGCTTGTTTATTCAGTTCTTTAGATTCCACATATAAGTGAGATAATATAGTATTTGTCTTTCTCTGACTGTCTTATTTCACTTAGCATAATGTTCTCTAGGTCCATCCATATCGTTGCAAAGGTACGATTTCTTCTTTCTTTATAGTGGAGTAATACTCCATTGTGTAAATGTATCACAGTTTCTTAATCCAGTCGTCTACCGATGGACATTTTGATTGTTTCTAAGTCTTGGCTATTGTAAATAGCGCTGCAATGAACATAGGGGTGCATATATTTTTTTCAAATTAGTGTCTTGGGTTTTTCAGGGTAAATACCTAGGAGTGGAATTGCTGGGTCAAACGGTAGCTCTATTTCCAGTTCTTTGAGATACCTCCATACTGACTTCCATAGTGGTTGCACCAATCTGCAGCCCCACCAACAGTGCCCCAGGGTTCCCCTTTCCTCACAGCCTCCCCAGCACTTGTTTGTTGATTTATTGATGGTAGCCTTGAACGCAGGATTCTTTCGCTCATTATTATATATGTTGGATTTTCTTATGCCATCCAGAGCACAAATCTCATACAGGTGAGTGAATGAGATACAGGGGGCTGTCTCGGGTTCTTAGTTCAAGAGGACCCTCTACTGTCTTATCAAGAAACGACAGTTTCTTTAATAAAGGGTGACTATTTTGGGGGGAAGATAAGGGACAGGTTATTCCTCTCCTGGTTTTTTGAGACTGTCTTGTTTCATTAGAGCCCTTCTCTTCAGCTGCTTTCTTCTCTCCACAGAGTTTCCAAGGACCACCACCCGCTTTCCCCTGGAAGCCCCACCTTCCCCATGAGTGCCCCCTCCGGTCCTGTACAACTTTAATCCCTTTCCTTCAACACTCCAGTAGCCAGTGCTCTGATCCACCAGGTCTGAGTCAAGTCTGGGTATTTTCCTTGAGGAAAGGACTGTCCCTCTGGGCGTGTCCCTGTTGGTGTCACCAGTGCTCCAGCAGGACTGCAAACTCAACCCTGGTGGCCTAGCTTCTCAGCCCTACAATCCCTGCAATCTTAGCCCAGCTGTCGGTGCCAGAACAAAGCTTGCTGGTCTCTGACATTTAATTCCTCACTTATGTGTACACTGAAGAACTTTGTGGTACTTTTTGTCCCCTAATTGTGCAGTAGGCATAGGGCTATTTGCTTTCCTTATTGACCTGTGTAGTTTTTTGAAAGTTGTGTAAGAGGGATTAAATTTATATGACTGCCATTGTCCTACAGAAATGCAAAAGCCTTAATTATCTTTGAGAAAAAAAATAACTGTAATCTAGAAAAATCCATTGTTAAAAATGTATGTTATCTCAAGTCATTTCCACACAGTGATTTATATCAATATTTTTCTTTGAACCTCTTCACAGAAAAATAGTCATTTTAACATGTGTATCAAAAACAGTTTTATAGTTGTTTTAAAATGTCATTTCCCTTTTACATATACCTTTTCCCTTGGTTATAATCTACAAAATGCTGAAAATCAACCTGGTTTTAATAGGTTGTGATTCAGTGTTTAATGGATTTGGAGGTCACTCATTTGAAGAGAATCAGAATTAGAATTCATGGAGCTTTGTTAATGACTGATTGCCCTTGCAAAAATAAAGAGATAGAGACTATCTTAAAAGTTGCTTTTCTCCTGGGAGTTTAAGAGATAAAAATGCTAATGACAAACCATAAAACTTTATGAGTTCATATGTTTCAATTATTTCAGCATGCATTTTTAAATCCCAGTCTCAATAATTTTTCTCAGAACGTGCAATTTTAAAGCTATTACTATAGCTAGGCATTATATTTTTCAATCTAATTCCATACCCAGTAGATACTAAAGATCTACTGACATCAACAGAATTTAATTTTGAATTTATGTGGGGTCTATTTCAAAACCTATCGGTCATTTGAAAGCAAATATTACTTGAGTCCAACTGAAATAAAAAAGATGATTCAAATGCATTTAGTTTTTAAAAGATAACTTAATGTATTTTTAATATAATAATTTTAGTATGTAAGATTGGGTTTGTTCAAAGATTATTCTCAGAGCATGACTATGCCAATTATTTTCTAGTGCCTTTTAATAGTTTTAAAACATTAAAAATATTCGGAACAATACAACGATAATCAAATGTTCCATTTATACTGACTTCTCCTCCAAGAAAATTAGCATTTCTGTGTCATCGAAGAAGCCGTCTGATATACTCTAATGGTCAGCCAACAGCTCACACCAATAGAAAACTGTTGACTCATATTGGGCAGCCGGTTGGCTCAGTTAGTTAGAGCTCAGTGCTCATAACACTGGGGTTGATGGTTCAACTCCCTCATGGGCCAGTGAGCTGCACCCTCTACAACTAGATTGAAGACGACTTGACTTGGAGCTGATGGGTCTGGGAAAAACACACTGCTCCCCAATAAAACTAAAAAAAAAAAAGAAAACTATTGACTCATATTACGTGTAAGGTGCTGTAAAGGATAAAACGACAAAAGCAAGATATGAACTTTGAGGAGTTTAGAAGTTTAAAAGCAGACAATCAAGACTTAAATAGTTAAAAAACATACGAATATAAGTCTTATTATAATAAAGGGAGAACAAAGATATTAAGGAAATACAGAAGAGACACAGGTCATCTCAGAATGGGAAGATTCGGAAAGGATTTAAAGAAAGGTAGGCCTGCCCCTCAGGCTGAAACTCTAGGGCAAGCGAATGGGCCCTTTTCACCTAAAGACTGGTGGTGTGCTTCAGTCTCCTGTGTGTTCTGTAATGGAGGGGTGGGAGCGAGCCAAGAACTGCCTCCCTGATAGTTACAGTCCCAAGGAACTCAGGAACGCAAGCACCCTTAGCCTCCAGAACCTGGTGATTGAGGGGAGTCCCCTGGATGGCACTCATGGGCACATCTCAGGACTTTCTTACATCCCTCTTCATGTCACCTTGTTTTAACTTTGTTAGGGTGAATCTCTATCCAATTTAGGGAATGATTTTATCCTGTTCACAAGGGATTTCATTTTCCCACCAAACATATTCTTACTGTAATTCTCTGCTGATTCTTTTTCTTCTTCACCCCATCTCCAACTCAGGCTGCACTAGGTTACTCTCAGTTTAATGCCTCAGGGAAAAGATGGATTAGTAAAAAACAGAAAAGGAGTTTTATTTAGGTTTGAGTTTCAAAAGTCTTGACCTTGATGGAAACAGAAAGGGCTCCCAGCATAAACAAGAGACTTGGGAGGCCTTGAGGCAGATCAGGTAAGGCTCCCCATCCTAGAGGCTAACTTTTCCTGGGTTGGAGAAGGAGGAGAGCCAGAGGAAAAGGGTAGATGCTGCTGAGTGTCAGGGAATGGAGTCCTGAACTACCTCCTCACCTCCCAAACCTCCAGTGGAAATTCCGAGGCTCAGAGGGAAGTAGAACTCCCAGGTTGTTTGTGGAGTCCAGGAGCAGAAGGGATCCAAGCCCCATTTCGATGAAGAGCCCTAGGAAAGATGGAAAGACCCTCGAAAAGAAACCACCGGAAAATGCCCAGTATGCACAGTAGTTGCCTAATGTTTCTTCTGCTGATAAGTGTGTTAATTCCCCCTTTTCTTAACAAGCAATTGCAGAGTTGCTCTTTTTTGTGTGGCTTATTTTTGTGTGCAAAATAATTGCTTATTTTGTTTGCAACTCTCTCCCTTGAAGGACGCTATAGTTTCAAGAATTCCTAATTCAACTGTTAGGACAATACATATACATTTGGAGTAATGAGAAACAATATAAGGAAAGCACCACCATACAAGTTCAAAATAAAATCTCATAAAGTATATATAAAAAGTTCTTAATTTTCTCAGTTGTTATCAATAAAGTTGAATTTTAATTCCATTTGAGAAAGGAAACAGAGCTGTCTAATTCTTGGAGGAAGTGGAATGATCTCATGTTTTACTCTAAGCATTAAAATTGTCACTTACTCAAAATTCAAGGGAAAAGAGAAGAAAATATCAACAATCTCTTTCTACAGTAACTTTGTCTAATTTTCTTCTCCCTATACTCACTTGTCTTGTCTAAAAGGAGGTGTATCCCTTTGAGGTACATTATCCTGAATTTTTGTTATGTTGCTATTGGTGAGTGAATAACTGACTATTTATAAAAAGGCAACTATAATACAAAGTGGCTTCTGGTTTTTATTTTCTTTTTTCTTGAAAACAGAGCTTTATAACAATTGTGCAATGTAGTTGTAGAATATACACTTCCATTGCATAAGTTTTGAAATTTAGAACCATTTTTGTCTGTTTTCATAATCAAAGCAAGGCAATCAGTCAAATCAGAACTTTTATAACCCAATTAAAATCCTTCCTACTTTTTTCACATGGTCTAAATCTCAAATGACTCAAAGATATTCCTTTTTCAATTTTAGCTGCCTAGGGAAGGACAATTTTGTACCTGACCAAAGACATGGACAATTTTATGCAGGCAGTTCATAGCTGATTAACTGTATATAGGGTCTTAAAGGAAGTGTTCTCTTTGGCTCAAATGACTAGAACCCATGGTCTGTATTTTCAAGGAGCTTCTAGTCTATTGATACCAAATCTACACACTCAAAGCACTTTGTGAAGAATTACATATTGGGCTGGCCGAGTGGCACGTTGGTTAAGAGCTGGCTGGGATGTCAGCTCTGAGCAGCAGGACCCTGGTTCAGATCTCACATATGAGGGCCAGTGACACTGCCCTCTACAGCTAAGATGGTGAACAACAGCTCCATTTGGAGCTGGGCTGCCTTGAGTCGCTGGCGATGGTGTAGGCTGCAGCCTCTGCTGCAGTGGGTTGCAATAAGCTACAGTGAGTGGCCAGCAGCCAACATGAGGGGCCAGCAGCTGGTGTGAGCGGCCGTCCAGAGGCCGGCAACCGATCTGCCTCACCCAGGAAGAGCGCAATGATGATACCAACGTGGGCCAGTGAAGCAATGTCCTCCACAACTAGACTGAAGAACAAAAAAGGACAACAACTTGTCTGTTCCCCTTCCCCGGTTCCCCAATGCTTTCTCTCTTCCCCAATTCCCCAATTAAATCTTTAAAAAAGAAAAAAAGAATTACATATTAATTTTTTCATAAATTAATTTACAGTGTAAATAAGAGCTGAAGGAAGAGAGAACAAGAGTGTTCTGAATGAGATGATTTTGGAAGGCTCTCGCTAAGCACTTTGGCAAAATAATTTTTAAATGTTTCTGCCACCCATATGCTCCAGAAGATATGTGAGTTGTGTCAAGGAGAATATACGGTCCCTTTTGAAAGGCTTCATTCTCTGGCAGGACACCGCTTACTTACAATGGGGCAACTAAGATGGGACAACTGAATCTGATCCAAAGTGAGGTGACCCACTGCTTTAATTTCTGTAAGGTTGTGACTTGAGTGGTTGAGTATATATCTTTCAGGCCAGTTAACACCTTCTGAGTGCTCTCCGATGAGACAGTTTTCCTTGGAATTATCTCCGTATGGAGACAACCCAGGTCTGGGCATGTTCTATGGTTAAGTTCTTCTTGCATCAGCTTGCTCTCCAAGCTAGATGAAAATAGGTGAAGGTGATACGATTGTGATTATCATTTTCTGAGGGCTATACATTGTTTAATGGCTAATAAACCACTTAGTGGACCCATTTTCTTGGAATATGATAAAATGGTTAAGAGTTTGTATCTTAGTTCTGACCCTAAAGAAGTCTCTTCAATACTCCAAACTTTGATTTCCTCATAACAAGTGGGAAAATAAGAATACCTACCTCTATATAAGTTACTGTACGAGTGAAATGAAATAATTCATGTAAAGCACTTAGCAAATTTCCTGACATAATTAGTGCTCAAAAATGTTATCATTATTACTCTCAATGACAGTGCTCACACTTGGCATTCCTGCTTCTGTTCCTTCCTGCGTGCTATTCCTCTCTCATGGAGCATCCTAACTTTTGTTCTTAGTTCACTTAATATCCTAGGCATTCAAAGATCCACTCAAGTTTCATTGTGAATTTCTTTTCAGCTGCTTTAGCCTGATTTCTTGTTTGTCTGACCTCTAATTGCATTTTCGATGTCAAGTGTGGTAGTTAAATGCAAGGCCCCTGGAGCCAGACAACCTGGGTTTGAATTTTTTCACTTACTGGCTGGAATATCTTGGGTAATTTACTTAACCTTCCTGTCTCTTCTCTGTAAAATGGGCATAATAATAGTGCCTACTTACAGGGGCTGTTGTGGAGATAAACTAAAACATGCAAAGGGATTAGAACAATGTCTCATAAACAGTAATTAAATATATATTAACTATAATCATGACCTTACATTTTTGTACCAGTTAGTTCTTTAATTGGTTCATATTCTAGCTCTACATCATCAATGATATTATAAGCTTCTTGAGAAGAAGAACCATTGCTAAGGTAACATTTACAGTACCCATCACAGCAACGGAGACACAGTAAATGTTCAATACTTGTTGATTGAGTGAAGTCGAACAAAGTTATAAGCAAATTATTCAGAATGAGAGAAGACAATGAGAAACGCCCATCTACTGAGTGCC
This sequence comes from Aselliscus stoliczkanus, assembly GCA_033961575.1. Taxonomy (NCBI): domain Eukaryota; kingdom Metazoa; phylum Chordata; class Mammalia; order Chiroptera; family Hipposideridae; genus Aselliscus; species Aselliscus stoliczkanus. The sequence continues at coordinate 144,252,920 of CM066727.1, forward strand.
ACATGCCTGCATCACATACATTGTATCAACGCATCTTCACAGCACCCTAGTGTGAGAAAGCTTTAACTTCTACATGAATAGGGCTTGTATAAAAATGAAATAATATTGCATGTGATGTGCTTTTTGTAACGTTTAGCACATGAATGGCTCAATGAATATTATTTAATATCAGTAGAAAGGAAGATGCTAAAATTTTCACCTCATTTTACAGATAAAGCAACTGAGGTTCATAGAAGTTATATCAATACCCTGAAGTCAAACAGCTACAAGTAGTACAACCAGGGATTGAAACTCTGACTGGGTTTTACTACCAAAAACTGCTAAAAATTTTCTTTGATAAAAGGCTTTGAGTTTATGGTGATGGGGTGGGGCTCTTAAGATATCTCTTCTAGTTAAATTGGTTTAATTTTCTACTGTTGTAAGATGATCTATAGACAAGGAGCAGATATTGGAGGAATGGTAGGGTCAGAGCAAAGAGCAATGAATTAGAAGCCAGAATCTAGCTCTAACCTTGGCTTTGCCTTTATATAGCTGTTTTTGACTGGACGTCCCTGGGCCTCAGTTTCCATCTGTAAAAGAGAAGGGTGAATTTGAAGAGAAAGGATCTCTAAGCTCCCTTTAACATCTGACATGCAAAATGATTGAATTTAACATAGAGAATCTTAAAATGTGGCACTCACTCATCAAAGAAAAGTTGTTTTGTGCATCAGGGTACAACCTCTTATTTTCATGAAGAAACTGCAAAAATAAAAAATGCTTTGAACTACATGTTCAAATGAAATATTTTTTGTCAGTATGTATTACTGATTCTGCCATGCTAACCTTAGTTGCATGGATACAGAAACACTGAAATCATTTGTCATTCATTGTGAGGTGAACATTTAGGGACAGTTACTCTATTTTCTTTACTTCCAAAAATGCAGAGTACACATAATCTTCCAAGCCCATTTCCTGGGGTTTTCTCATTTACCATATTAATATTAATACTTTAGTAATGTCATATAAGGTCCCAAGAAAGACATGTTATTCCAGGGAAAGTAATGTGGAGTCTGTGCAATGCCATATGTCTGAAAGATTGAAGACATTGTTTATTATTCATATATAGATATTTTATATTGGGTATATTTTTCTAGATACTCAGGAGATGAAATAATGATAAGTAGAGTAAAATATCCCTAAATGATGGCTATTGATCTTGTATCAGAGTCACACACACACAAAAGGGCTAGAAGAAAGAAAAACATCTTGTTTTTAACTCAAAACAAAGGTGGATTGGACCTGTGATTTGCATGTTTATAGAGTCCTGAGAATACCGCTTACTAATTGCACTTGTGGGAGTAGATTGTAGTTCATTGTTAAATTCTGAACAAAACAGAATGAAATTGCCCTGAACTAAATATGAGATGTAGAAAACCCCTTATTGAAGGGCTGGTCAGTGGCTCAGTTGGTTAAGAGCTCACTCACGAGTGCGAGCTGAGCTCTGAGCAACAGCAGTTCGATGCCCAGCCCAAGCTGAGCCACCGCTGAGCTGCCAATAGGTGGCAGGATGGCTCAGCTAAAAAAAAAAAAAACAACCCAAAAAAACAAAAAGAAAACCCCTTATTGAGAAAAATATCTCTGTGTTTCCCCTATGCACTTCTGTGAAGACTGGCAAATAAACCTGAGTAAATCATTTGCCAATAGTAATGACTAAGACAGAAGTAAGAGAACATGAGTAGAATAACCCTATTCTATTGTAACTTAATTGGTTTAATCCAAAGGAACAAGCCAGTGGTGCGATAATATGACTCCAGACAGCAGCATCATTAAATGCTATTCACAGTTGTTTCAATAGGTCTTTTAAAACCAATACTCCTAGGAAACTTGGATCAAATAAATAGGAATAAATAATGACAAAAAAAAAAAAAAGAAAATCAGATCAAACAGAAACATCAAAAGTAATGAGGTTAGCTACAGTTAGACTCAATTGGATGCTCTTTTGCTCCATGGATTTCAAGGTTAAAGAAAGTTCAACTTGTAAAGTGCCTTGGCAAGATAGCAACCAATGACCGCTACTCACGGACAGAGGGTGTTTTGCAACCACCTGTGGGGACCACAATAGGGCTTACAGTTCAGCTGGATCCACTTCACAGATACAGTTTTACCCTTTCAAGGGAGATTAGCAGAAGGGATAAGGGCAAAAAGGCCCAAACCTATCATTTTTTAGATTCTACCCCAAATCCTCTTCCTACCCACACATATGTACAAATGTGTTCTTTTTCTTGATGCTTCTATATTCCAGGTTTGTACTAAGAAAGTGCCTTCAACAAACAGGCCCCAGTGGGTTTCTAGTCCTTAGGAAGAAAGGAGAGGGGAGAAAAAAAAAGGGGAGAGGAGGAAGGGAGAGAAAAGAGCCACTTTCTTAGGAGGAAAATTATGACAGCAATGCCATTCTGATGATTTACGATAGGATAAATAAACTTTTCTACTTGAAGGTCAAATGTTTTTGCTAAAGGATTAGCATCTTATTCTTTTGGAGATAAGTGTTAGATTTTATTAATCAAATTTTTGTCTTATTTAGTGTTTACTCTGTGCCATGAAATGTACTAGACGTTTTGAGAACAGGATATATGCACAATCCCTGCACCAGGAAGAATGTCATTAAACACATGAAACAGCTGGGACCCAAAGCACAGAATGAAACATTTCCACGAAGTTAGAGCACTTGTTTTGGGATGAGCTGACAGGGAAGTTTTCAGGGAAGAGTAGTGACTTGTATTAGACTTTGTGTCATTTCAAGGCTGTACTAAGAGATGTATAGAAATAGGAAAATCAGTAACATTTTCTCATGTTTATTATTTCCTGATTCTAGGTCTTTGCTCATGATATTCTTTCCCAGCTGGAGTACTGCTCCTGCAAACATAATCAATCACCTCCTTCAAAATCTGGCTGACAACACACCTCTGCAGGAAATCCATCCTGCTAATTCCTTTGCACTTTATCATTTTCAATAATTCCACATGACTGTGCTTTTTTTTTTTTCATTTTAATTGTTCTTATGTCATTGTCTTGGGTGTGCTGATTTTGCTGAACTTAAACTACTAATGAGCAAAAATACATAATGTCTTGTTCATTTGATGTTATTTCTTGTTATCATTTTCCTTTTATTATTTTGGCACTCAGTGCAGGCTTTTGCACCTAGCAGGTTGCCTGTTTCATGTGAATTTATTTTTCTGAACTTTTAGAATGAGGTGGAGTTCAGAAAAGCTTTTCTATGGCCTCACTTTCCCCTGTCTTCTGCCTTCTCTCTCTCTCTCTCTCTCTCTCTCTCTCTCTCTCTCTCTCTCTCTCTCTCTCTCTCTCTCTCTCTCTCTCTCTCTCTCTCCTCTTCCTCCCCTTCCTCCTCCTTCTCATTCTCCTTCTTCTTCAATGAGGACTTGTTTTCTGGGGTTTTCCTGCCCTGTTCTCTTCTGCCACTTTTTTTTTTTTTTTTGAGGGCAGTGTCACTGGCCCTCATATGTGGGACCCGAACTGGGGCCACTGGCTTCCCAAGCCAGCGCTTAACCACCGTGCCACTCTGCAGGCCCTCCTCTGCCACTTTGATCTAGACTTTCACTTTCCTTTGTCCCTACTGTCCCTAATGTGCTCAATATTTTAAAATCTGCTTTTTTTGAAGTATAATTTGCATTAATTGCAAATTTTGATGAGTTTTGACAGATTCATATAGTTTCATAACTATCGTTACAATCATGATCTAGAACATTTTATCATCCAGAAAGTTTGCTCATGTCCCTTTGAAGGCAAACCCCTCTACCTCCCCCTAGCAACCTTTGATCTGATTTTGTCACCAGTTTTGTGTTTTCTACAATTTTATGCAAATGGAATTATACAGCATGTAGTCAGTCTGATGCTAATACTCACACTCTATATCTGTACCTATTGACTCTCTTGAAAAGATAGACAGTGGTGAAGTAGTTGAATAAGCTGAAACTGGACACATTGCCCAGGATAGCTTGTTGGCTGTCAAGGTAATCCAACCTGGCCCCATTCAGACACAACAGCCTTATTATTAACCAATCAATAAATCAAAAAAATTTGGGGCAACTGCTATTAGTAATTATAACAACTGAGAAAGACCTTGGGAATCCACAAATGAGTAAAATATGTTTGCTGCCTTCTAGAACTTGCTGCTAGCAGGAGAGATAAGACAGGAGCAGAAAAAAAACTCTACTATACCAAATAGTAGAGGGGAGGGAGGTACACACAAAGCACTCTAGAAGTTCAGTGGAGGAGGAGATCATAATCTAGAGGATTGAAAAAACCTTTTTATTTACTTATTTATTTTTTAGAGGGCAGTGCCACTGGCCCTCATATGTGGGATCCGAACCAGGGCCGCTGGCTTCCCAAGCCAGCTCTTAACCACCGCGCCATGTGCCACTCGGCCGGCCCTGAAAAAACCTTTTTAAAGCAATGTGTCTTTGACATTGATCTTGAAAAGTAAGACTCCAAAAAGAGGTGATGTTGAGTTGACATTTCAGGGGGAGACAATGGGTGCAGGACACAGAATAATGGTCTTCCAAAGACATCCATGTTCTGGTCCCTCTCACCTGCAGATATATTATCTTACATGGCAAAATGTAATTTGCAGGTGTGATTAAGTAAGAATCTTGAAATAGGGAGATTATCCTGGGTGGGCCCAGTGTAATCACAAGGGTCCTTAAGAAAGGGATGCAGAAGGGTCACAGTTATAAAAGGAGATGCGATGTCAGAAACATAGGTGAGAGAGAGACAGCAAGAGAGAGAGGAAGAGGGAGAGAAGGAGAGAGACAGGGAGAGAGGGAGAGAAGGAGAGGGAAAGATATAGAGATTGAGATCGTTTATATATATATATATATATTATAGATATATATATATTGGGAAATTGGGGAATGGGAACAGTGTTGGGGAATTGGGGAGGAGGATCAGCCAAGTTGTTGTTCTTCAATCTTAGTTGTGGAGGGCGCCAGTAGCCATCTGGCTGCCTGACGGCAGCTCATGGCCTCTAAGCTCAAGATGCTGTGTTACAATCTTAGTTGCGGGTGGGTGGGCGTGGCCACCATCCCATGCGGGAGTCAAACCAGTAGCCTTGTTGTTAAGAGTGCACACTCTATCCAGTGAGCCATTCAGGTGGCAGCTCAGCTCAAGGTGCCGAGTTCAGTCTTAGTTGCAGGTGGGCGTAGTCCACCATCCAACAGGCAGCCTTGTTAGGAGTGCGTGCTCTCACCAGCTGAGCCATCCTGCCACTTGTTGGCAGCTCAGCACAAGCACAGCGTCACTGGCCCATGTGGGGTTTGAACTGGCTGCCCTGTTTGCTCAGAGCTCACGCACACTCTTAAGCCAACTCTTAACCAACTGAGCCACTCAGTCGGCCCATGAGATTGAGATTCTTTTTTTTGAAGGCAGTGTCACTGGCCTGAACCAGTCACAGGCCTGAACTGGGCCGCTGGCTTCCCAAGCCAGCGCTTAACCACTGCGCCACTCGGCCGGCCAGAGATTGAGATTCGTAAAGCCGCTATGTCACAGGCCTTGAAGATGGAAGAAGGGGCCATGAGCCAGGGAGTGCTGGGCCTCCAGAAGCTGAAAAATGCAAGAAAATAGATTCTCCCCTAGAGCCTCTAGAAGGAAGATGGCTCTGCTAAGACCTTGATTTAGCCTGTGAGACCCACTTCTGACTTCTTACCTCCAGAACTATAAGATAATACATTTGTGCTTTTAAGTTTCTAAGTGATACTTTGTTACAACAGCAATTAATTTTGCACGTTTCTTTTTTTTTTTTTTTAAGATTTTATTGGGGAATTGGGGGCAGGGAACAGCATTGGAACCGGGGAAGGGGAACAGACAAGTTGCTGTCCTTTTGTTCTTCAGTCTAGCTGTGGAGGACGTTGCTTCACTGGCGCATGTTGGTATCATCATTGTACTCTTCCCAGGTGAGGCAGATCGGTGACTGGCCTCTGGACAGCCGTTCATGGAGGCTCTTGGCAGCTCACACTGGCTGCCAGCTGCTCACGCTGGCTGATGGCCACTCACTGTAGCCTATGGCAGCCCACTGCAGCAGGAGCTGCAGCTATGCTGTCCCGGGGACTCACAGCAGCCCAGCTCCAGGTGGAGCTATTGTTCACCATCTTAGCTGTAGAGGGCAGTATCACTGGCCCTCATATGTGGGATCCGAACCTGGGCCGCTGGCATCCCAAGCCAGCACTTAACCAACACGCCACTCAGCCAGACCTGCTCATTTCTTTTAAATTTTTAATGTGACTACTAGAAATTTAAACGGTAGCCAAAATTATATTTCTGTTGGACAGCACTGCTTACGACTATCCTATTTGCTTAGTACTCTCCCTGATTTCTTTTTAAGAACTGTGAAGGGTCTGAGTCTTTATCCTTGCATGCTAACAAATGATCTTGCCACAGTTTCAAGTATTCTAGTATAAGACATGAGACTCATGGATCAAAGATAAAGGACAGTTTATTATTCATAGCAACACTAGGAGCCAGAGTACCAGCATTTTTTTATTTTTATTTTTTGCACTAGTTCCCTGAGACCCAATTCCCATGGGCACTATAAAGATACCTATACATCTAAAGGGTGACATTACAGGAGAATTCTGAGTTTGAAAAACCCAAATCTTCTATAATGATCAGTTTGCACGCCTACCCTTTGCTCCAAAGGGATACATTATCTTTATTATGCTGGAGAGGAAGCATGCCTGCCCTTTGCTCTGGAAGAGGATACTGCATCTTCTGAGACTGTAAGTAAACCTACCCTGTGCTCTGAATAGAGGCACTCATTCTATCATTGCTATACAAATATCCTTGAAAAGATCATCTGGAACACAGAGCACTCAGAGCCTTGCTAAAAAAAATGATGTGCAAGTGAAGGCCACACCTTGGCTTTCCAATCTGTGCTTAAGAGATGAAAGGTGAGGTAACCCTTATGTGGATATCCAGGAGAGAACCTCATTCCCCAGTGTATGGAAGAAAGTCAGTAGAGAGGGGGTTATGCTTGTCCTGCCACATTTTTGCCTTCCTGAGGAAAAGAAAAGATAATCTCGACTACTTAGTCAAGCTTCCTGGACCACTGTGTGTGTCAGGGCCTGATGAGAGAGCTCAAGCATACACAGGACCTGACACTCCTATCATCCATCTTGGTTGGTACCAATCATGCCATAATCACTTATTTTTCCTGCATAATAATACAATACAATATAATAGTTATATAGTATATATATAAAACATGTAAGTCAAATATATAATAAAGTACAATATTTATAAAACTTACATAGCCAAATACATAGCATTTACCTTCAGAAATTCTTAGGGTAGCAGACACTAAATTCAATAATAATACCACTAGGCAAAGTATATTCAGCAACCATCTGCATTTTTGGAATCTTGTTTTGATTATTCCCAATGATGGAAATTTTTCGCCGTTGGCAAATGGTTAGATTTCCATAAACATCTCAAAGTTATTCATAGCTAAGTCCTGTGAATACTCCTAAGTTGAGTAATACAGTAGGGCATCACTACTTTTTAAAAAAGCAAAGTATGATTTTAAGACTCTGCTTTAAGTGTCTTAAAAAGCCACTTATAAGAAGTTATAAGGCAATTAAAAAAAAGATTTTAAATTGTTTTGAGTAAAGGCAACATTTCCCAAATAAATACATAGCTTCAAAAAATGACAGATTTGAAAGCGTATTTCCTTTCTATTGCATAAATGTTAGTAATAACATTTAAAAATCATTCTTTCATTCAACAGCCATCTCCTATTCCCTGTATTAATAATAATAGCTGATAATTATAGGTCACTAACACTGTGATACATACTTGATATGTATTAATCATCAGAAATTCTATTTACAGGGAGAAAACTGAGGCACAGAAAGTTTTAGTAACTTGTTCATGGTCACCCAGTTAGTTTGTAGCAGTCTCAGAATTTGAACAAGGCCATATTTCGCATATTTACTATTTCATCAAGCCAAATGAAAATGACAAAGTTCGAAATACGCATAACTACATGTCAACTTCTGTATTTTCACAAACATTTAACCAAAGATGTGTGTTTACACAGAGAGGAGTGGATATTTCAGCCTGAGTAAAGAATGAGAAAGACTAGGGGCTGTGAGCTGCATCTGAGACAAGGCAGAGGCAGAAGAGTGATGGTGCTTAGAAAGGAAGAAAATCGTTATTTTTACCAAGGGACATTAAAGTAAAAAACAATATTAAACATGCGGTCAGAAGACCTGAGTTCAAATCTAGACTGTGCCTTTGAATACTTTCTGAGTCTCAGTGTCCTCTTTTGTGAAATGTAGATACTATTGACCTGTCTACCTCATCACAGGGCTTTTGTGGGGCCAAATTATGTGAAAGTGCTTTAAAAACTACAAAGTCCTGTATAAACATAAGCTATTTATGTTTTCACTTCTAGGCAACCCTGTCTGTCCTTTCCCCTAACGTGTGTCTCATAAAAATCTCACCCTTCAGGATGAAAATGTTCCAATGACATCATTCATATATACCGTACACCTTATGAGGTAGTAAACAGTTAACATTAATGCCTTCAGGTTGAAATATCAAACCTCTTTCTACTGAAAAGAAATATATATATATATTGTTCGAAATATGTATTTCGAACAAAACCCAAAGATTTGTGCTTACTATGCTGAAAAGATAAAGCTTTTTAGAACTTATATACTCTATACCAATATATATTGGTTCCATTCAGTGTCAATAACTCATTTTCGTATTCAATATCTCCCTTGAGTACAAAAAGAATGTGAAAATCTCATGAGAGATGTAAATCTAATTTTGCCTTTAAATGGGTTTTCAATCTGTTATATTTATAAATTCAAAATAATAAACAAAAATAAGATACAGAAAAGCCTTTGAATTATATTGAACAATGTATAAAAAGAAATCCCTTCATACTTCTAAAAAGGAAAAACAACTTCAAAAATCAAGGAGCTAAGTACCAGTCTTATTACAGACTTATAGGCTCTTTGTGTAGACTTTTCTGGTCGTAGGAAAATGGTAATTGAAGTCATTCTTTGATGTCTTGGAAATAGAATATAAATGTTTGTCCCTGGTTTTGAAGAGCAGTATAAAAATGTATCCCTGAAGAATAGCCTCGAAGTGAGATCCATTCACTTAGTTATTCATTCATTCATTTACATTTTAATTCAACAAATAGTTATTTAGGGCATTCTATGTGCATGGTACAATGCTAGGGGATACACAGGATACAAAGATGTATGAAATAAGGTGCCTGCCCTACCCTCATAGAGTTTACAACGCAGTTGTGCAAATAACATATGTGCACAATTAACTAGAGTGAAGGTAGTATATGACCTAAAGAAATAAATTTCAATTCAAGTCAGTCAACTTTATTGAGCACTTGTATACATATGTTTTACTAGGCACTGAGGATACGAATATGAATGAAACATTTTAAGCTAGAAAAGTTCTTAAAATAAAGCTGGTCCTTATGAAGTATGACTGTGTACCATTTATAGTTTGAAGAAGAAGTAAGTTTCTTGTCATTAGAGGTGTGATTCACAGACTGGTGGTGACATCTTCAGAATACAGAGAAATAAGAGTTAAAATACCAACTGGTTGAAGTATTTGGCCATTACATTCCTTCAAATCTTGAGACTCTATGACTTAAGCTCCTATGTAATTCTTTCAGAGGTAGATAGGTGTTTCAGAAATTCTCAAGTTATCACATATCTGCAGCTGCCTACTTTGGGTTTAGATGGAATTTTCCTACTGCGGAGAAGTTGAAATGCTCCCTTAGAAATCCTAACCAGTGTTTTCAAACATATAAAGTCTTCTCAGTCCAGAAAACATGTTTGTTGTTTATTCTTTTCATTTCTTTTTTTAAGGCCTCATTCAAAGAGCATGTTTTTTCATTTAAAAAGCTGTGAAGTAATCACAAAGTTTGATTGATGAAAATTCAGTACATGTCATTTGACCCTTTAAAAACATGGCTTCCCACATGTTGTCGAAAATAAAAGCTTTTTTTAAAAAAAGATTTGACTCGTTTCAAATTGTATGCAGAGCATTGTGCTTAGGCAACTAACTGGATTTATCAAAAGGGAAAGAGAAAATGGAGATTTATTACAACAAAAGCATGATGTGGCTATGATGTTCATTTGAAAAATATATTTTGAAGTATTGTTCTCCAAGTTGGTCTGCTTTCTTTCTTTCTTTTTTTTTTTTAAGAGGGCAGTATCACTGGCCCTCATATGTGGGATCCGAACTGGGGCCACTGGCGTCCAAAGCCAGCTCTTAACCACCATGTCACTTGGCTGGCCCGGTCTGCTTTCTTATTTTGGTTTGAAGGCTTGAGAGTAATGGAAATAAAGTATTTCCGTATCCAAAATAGCAACATAAATTTCCATTTTTGTATTTTTTTTCTATAAAATTAACTATAAATTACTAAATTAAAAAAAAATCTTTGAGAGGGCCGGCTGAGAGGCTCAGTTGGTTAAGAGCTCGCTGAAGAGTGCAAGCTGAGCTCTGAGCAACAATAGTTCAATGCCCAGCCCGAGCTGAGCTGCCACTGAGCTGCCAACAGGTGGCAGGATGGCTCAGCTAAAAAAATAAAATAAAATAAAAATCGTTGATATGTGGAATTTTCATTGTAAAATTTTACTTCTAGTTTTTCTCCTAAAGGCTTTTCTTATATAATTTTATTTCAAAGGAAGACTTTTATATAATTTTATTTCAAAGGAATCACTTTTCCAGTGATTCTAAAACTGTCATTGCATGGTTTTCTAAAGAGGAGTTTCATTCTGTCTGAATCCTTACCTAGCATCTACTATACCAGATGTTGTGAATTTGGTGGCAAAGGGGTTTAGATGAGTTGCAGTTATAGAAATAAATCAAACTGATGTTTGAGTCATCTCAATTATGGTCTACTGGATAGGACATCAGGGCCATTTGAATGGCAAACTAGGGTTAGTCTGGCAACTTACAGACAGAAGGTCAGAGTGGGACAAACCATTGGAAAGCATGTTTGCTTTTGGAATGTATGTTTGGAAGTTTGTTGCTATTTTAAACTAATTTTAAAAAATGCAGTGTGTAGCAGTAAATGTAGATGGAGTAGATGTAGATGGAGTAAGACTGTAAATGTAGATGGAGTAGAGGCTTGATCACTGCACTGTATACCTGAAACTGATGTTGTATAATATTGTATGCCACTGTAATTGAATATATAAATAGTCACAGGATATGGATTATACTGTGGAAGGGAGTCAAAGGAATTGTAATAGATATGAATGAGATGAGGGGGGGAGGAGTGGGTGGTGAATTGGGGGAGGGGGGTTGTCACTTTGAGGGGTAAAAAGTATAACTATTGCACTGTGTTGTACACCTGAAACTAATAAAAAAATGTTTATTTCAGAATAAAATAATTAAAAAAAAGACTGTAAATGTATAACCAATTTGGCTGGGTTCATATCTACACTCAACTGCTTACTAGCTTTTTATTTTCTCTTTCGATAATTCCTTAAACATTCTGTGCCTCAGTTTCCTCATCTTAAAACTGGAGATAATTTTAGGACTTCAGCAGTAGTAAAGATTAAATGAGTAAAGGCCTTTGACCAGTTCCCAGCATAGTAAACACTCAATAAATTCTCAACCCTGTTAGGTAAGGGCAACGGTTAATTTTATGTGTCAGCTTGACTGGACTAAAGGATGCCTAGATAGCTGGTAAAACATTATTTCTGGGGATGTCTGAGAGGATGTTTCTAGAAGAGATTTGCATTTAAATCAGTAGACTGAGTAAAGGAGTGCCCTGATCCATGCAGGAGGGCATCATCCAGTTATTGAGGGCTTGAGTAGAACAAAGAAACAGAGAAAGGGTGAATTTGCTTTTTTTACTTGAGCTGGGACATTCATCTTCTACTGTCCTCAGATAATGTCACTCCTGGTCACTCCTGGTTACTGCACTTGGACTGAGATTTTCCCATCATTGGCTCCCCTGATTCTCAGGCCTTCGGGTTTTATTGGAACTATACCTCTAGTTGTCCTGGGGGCTTTTGTGGAACTTCTCAGCCTCCATAACTGCATGAGCCAATCTCTCATAATAAATCTCTCTCTCTCTCTCATATATATATATATATATATATATATATATATATATATATATATATAGTTTTTCTCTGCAGAACCTTGACTAATATTAGTATCAAATCCTTTACAGATGAAGAAGCAAAGGCACAAAACAATTAGGTAATTTGCCCAAAAGCACACAGCTAGTTAAGTGGCAGAGCTGGGATTTGAACCCAGGTACTGTGCCTAGAGATTGTATACAATGACTCCAGCAGATTTGAGAGATTTTGGTTAAATTTTAGTGGTATTGTCAAGATTATATCTCAGTTTGTTAAAATATCAGCTACTAAACAAGAAAAATGCTTTAAAATATGACTCTTGCTAATAAAAACAGAGTTAAGCCTTTTAAGCCTCAAAATAAAAAGAACAAAAGTTTCCTACAACTATGTAACTGAATACGATTTTTATAGATAAAAAGAGAATACTGTCCTAAAGGCCACATTTAGATGAAATTTGAACCAGTGGGTAGGATTGAGTGACTTATTGTGCAGTTCACTCACTTAGGAATATTAATCTAATAAAATTGAATGAATTCTTTCCATTATTTTTCTTGGCCCACAGAAAAGTCAATAAAAGTTAAAGTATGATAGAGTCACATTAGGTCAGATTCAACTAAGAGTAGGGGTCTTGAGGAAAGTAAGTTTTTACAAATGTCTTTTTGGCTTCTCTGGGCTACCCAGAGTTATGTTTATATTGAACCTTCTATCTACAAGTTATAATTTGAAGTGTTTGCTTCCTGAAGCCACTTGCGTTCTGAAGCACTTGAGCGTGACATAGGACAGTGAGAAATAGCCATTCTGACACTGCATGGCATAGGGATTTAAGAGCATGGATGGTGGAGTCAGACCATGGGAGTTTATAATCCAGCTCTGCCATTGCCTTGTTATATGACATTGGGCAAGTTACTGAATTGCTTGGCACTTCCTTTTCTTCATGTACAAAAGGGAGATAGTAACAAAATCCACATCAGAGGGTATTGTAAGGATTAAATGAGTTAACCTGAGTAAATCTTAGATGGTGACCAATGCTAGAAAGAATAATAGAAAAGTGAGTTCTTGTTAATGTTATTGCTGGTGACATCAGCTTGCTTTATTAACTTGGCAGGTGTATCCCACCAGTGATGAACCTGCATATATCTATACTTTAGTCACAGTGTATGTAGTAGAGTAAAGCCCTGGCTTAAGCATCATGAGGCTAATCAGGCCTTTTAATTAACATAATTTGAAAAACACTGATTTTATAAGGAAAAAGTAAATAAAAAGAACACCATCATATTGTAAGAACTAAGTAGAGGAAAACAACAGTGTTTAAACAAACATTAGGAAACTCCCAATCTTAAGCCTTTCAGGATATGTCCTACGATCAGTTCAAGTTCAGTTCCATTTCCATATGATGCACTTACCACTGATAAATTCTGACAATACTCCTCACATGTCCTAGGTTCGTCCCTTAACATTTCTGAGCCTTGAATTTCTCATTTATGAAACCAAAGTACTCTTTGCCCTGCCTGGCTCACTGGATAGTTGGGAGGGAGATGAGATGCTATTATCTAAAAGAAACCCACTAGGTCTGGCTGGGTGGCTCTGTTGGTTAGAACGCGAGCTCTGAGCAACAGTGTTGCTGGTTCGATGCCCACATGTGCTAGTGAACTGTACCTGAGCTGAGCTGCCAAAGGGCAGCTGGCTGGCTCAGCTGGTGAGAGCACATGCTTTTAACAACAAGGTTGACTGTTTGACTCTCACACAGGATGGTGGGCTGTGCCTCCCCCCACTCTCCACCCCCAACTAGATTGAAAGCGACAACTGGACTTGGAACTGAGGTGCACCCTCCACAACTAAGATTGAAGGACAACTTGACTTGGAACTGATGAGTCCATGAAAAACATACTGTTCCCCTTCCCGAATTCCCCAACAACGTTCTCTTCCCCAATAAAAAAAAAAAATCTTAAAAAAAATAAAAGAAAAGAAGCCCACTATATCTAAATTATTATGTTATTATATGTTGGGCAAAATATGGTATTACTTTAAGAATGATTCTTAGATACCACAACATCCTCAGATTTAAAACTGCAAATTAATCTAATCCCCTTAAGTCACAGGATAGAAAAATAGACTCAAAGATTTTCATCAAGTATCAAAATGAAAAGATGTAATTAAACGAGATATTAAATTCCTGTCCATTTGAAGTAATTGTTTAACTTTTTAAGTGCTGCTTTATGGCATCTGATGGGGGAACTTATTAAACAATTACTTCAAATCTCTAATAATTTAATAAATACAGTACTGAAGTTATGTTTGAGTCATTTAAATTTTCCTTTTTTTTAATTAAAGATTTTATTGGGGAATTGGGGGAGGGAACAGCATTGGGGAATTGGGGAAGGGGAACAGACAAGTTGCTGTCCTTTTGTTCTTCAGTCTAGTTGTGGAGAATGTTGCTTCACTGGCCCATGTTGGTATTGCGATCATTGCGCTCTTCCCAGCTGAGGCAGATGGGTCCAGGCAATCGGAGAGCTGCTCATGGCAGCTCACACCGGCTGCTGGCCGATCACGGTAGCTTAAGGCAGCCCCATTGCAGCCTTACTGCAGCCTACACCGTCGCCGCCACTCTCAGCAGCCCAGCTGTTGTTCACCATCTTAGCTGTAGAGGGAGCAGCATCACTGGCCCATGTGGGATCCGAACCAGCAACCCTACTGCTCAGAGCTCATGCTCCCAAGCCAACTCTTAACCAATTAGCCACTCGGCTGGCCCTGAACTTCTTTCTTTATGGAGATTTTTATTTTTGTTGTTTTTGACTGTTAGGCACTTTTGAATCAAACCTTTTTATCATTTACAAAAGTCCCTATGTATAAGAAGACAAATACAAAGAATGAAACCAACTGAGACGTAGATACTGGGCAGATAGCTAGACTCACACACTAGTGAAGAGATTCGCTCCCACATATGAGCCTCATAGTGCCTTGATGCAAATTTGTAACTAGTCCAAAATCACAACCTATCATGGGAATCAGAGTCACTTATAAGTGGTTAAACCATGAAGGCTAAATTTGTTCATGCTGAAGTCCACTATATTTAGGGTAAATTAGCCAGCACTAATTAGCCCTTTTTTTTTTGGCTACGTAACATTTGTGGAAGAAAAGTGAGTTGCCAATATACAGATCCATCCTGCAAGTTCCTTCAGTCTCCAGGTGAACGTCCCCAAATTTTTTTATATGCAGCTTGGTAAAAAAGGATACAGATGGAACAATATATTTTCTTTGTTTCAGGGTTCATGTTTTTATTGGAAAGAGCACAGGATTGGTAATCTGGTTATCTGCCATTTCTAAACTATGATATTGATCGGGCCACTAAGTCTCTCAGGTCTACAGTTTCCACATTGCAGCATGACCTGTCAGGGCGGAAAAGGTCTGTAAAGATCCCGAGCTTCAGAATGAAATGTCCACCTAATAATATTTCTAGTTTGATATCCTCTGCAATCCATTACACTTCTCAAAGGTAACATGTCAAAAAAGAACTCAAGTTTTTTCCATCAGATTTGTTCCTATCTTTGTCTTTATTAATTTCAGAGCCATGTGTCCAGTTTTTCAGGACAAAAACGTAGGAGTCAGATGTCACCAAGATGGCAGTGTAGGAGACCCCAGTCTCCCTCTCCCCACAAAGACCAACAATGAGACAGCTGTCCACAGACAAGAACAGCACTGGGAGAGCTTGGAAATCTACTTAAGAAGCTACAGCAACACAATGGAACACAAAATCTGAGAATAGCCTCATAAAAAAGGAAGGAAAAATAGCTTCATTTTCCTTGTTCCATTCCATTCTCCAGGAGGAGACTTGCTCAGCACCAACAGGGAACTCTCCAGCTGGAAAGGGACAAGGAGAGCGGGTTGAGCAGTCCACTTCCCCAGCCTTTTGGGTCACCACCCGAAGGACTTGCTTCTGTTTCACCCCTGCCATCTGGTAAAGCTGAGAAGTATAGAGACAGCCAGGAACAAGGAAGAAAGGCAGGGGCTACCAATATAAGCCACACAGTGGGAGCAACTGTGGTTCCCAGTGACCTGCCCTACAGATGACCCTAGAAGCTTTCTCCATTGAGGAAATCAAGGTCCATCATAGCTGTTGCAGACCCAGTCCAGATTTCACTAGGGTTTGCCCAAAAGGTGTTTTTGTTCACAGACAACCGTTGCCTGAGTCCCTCCCTACACCCTCAACTCCCTTTGCCCCAGGTTGCTCGGGACCCTGAAAGTCAGTCCAAGCCCCTGCATCTGTATGAGTTCAAGATGCCAGCCAGGACTCCCTGAGCTGATGCCCACCACTGTGTGTGTGCTCCCTTAGGGCTAGTCCCTCCAGCTGTGCACCTGCACACCCCTGGCCTGAATTTGTCACTGCTATGTACATGCCCGTGGAGAGACTGTGCAGCCACAGGAGTGCACCTTGACTGCTGTTAGTGGGCCTGAATTCAGCCCTACTCCCAGCTACTGGCCTGTACTCCTGGGCTTATCTGCAGCTAGCCCCTCCATCGTATACCTATGTGCTCCTAGCCTGACTCTGCTGCAGTGCACACACAGCATTACACAGCAACCACAGCCAGTGGTTACTCCTTTAGCCACCTGTATGCCTGCATTTGGCTGAGCCTTTGCTGCTTGCTCTGTCCCCATCACTATGTGTGTCTGCAACTGGCCTCTGTCACAACACAGGCACCTGCAGCTATGTGTGTGTGCACCATGAGCTCTGGCCACCACTGCTGCTTGCCTTGGCCCCAGGAGTAGGAGGCACTGTTTGCCTTGGCCCCTGGATGCTGGACTTGGAGGCACTGCTGAGAACCTCAAGAGTCCTTGTAGCCTTTGTGGACTTCTCTCAGTCATTTCCAAAGACCACACAGCTGTCAATGCTTTGGACTCCAGTGCCCCAGCCATCCTCTGTTCCCCAGATTTGCAGCTGCCACATGGCCCCACACTTGCTAGAATCAGGGTTACACATGCTTCAATGTGCCTCCACCCACAGGTGGTCTTTCTGTACCATGGTCCATAAATTCTGGAAGAGACGGCTGCTCCTTCAAATGTGCAGACATCTATACACAGCTATAGGGATCACAAAGAAGCAGGGAAAGATGACTCCATTGAAGGAACACAGGAAACTTCCAGCAACGGACTCTCAGAAAATGGAAATCCAGAAATTGCCTGACAAAGAATTCAAAATAATTGTCCTAAATATGCTCAGAGAGCATATTTAACACAGATAAATAATATAATAACCATCTATGGAATTGGAAGCATATTTGTAAACCATATATCTGATAAAGATTAATAGCCAAAATATATAAAGAACTTATACAACTCAATAGCAAAAAATAATCCCATTAGAAAATGAACAAAGGACCTGAATAGACATTTTTCCAAAGAAGATATACAAAGGGCCAACAGATATGTGAAAGGGTCTCAAAGTCACTAATCATCAGGGAAATGTAAATTAAAGCCACAATGAGATATCACGTCACACCTGTTAGAAATGGCTATCATCAAAAAGACAAGAGATAACAAATGCTGGCAAGGATTTTGAGAAAAGGGAACCCTTGTGCACTTCTGGTGCGGTTGTAACTTGATGCAGCCACTATGGAAAACACTATGGATATTCCTCAAAACATTAAAATAGAACTACCATACTATATGTCCCAGCAATTCTACTTCTGGAAGTATATCTGAAGGAAATTAAAGCACCACGTTGAAGGGATAGCTGCACCCCTATGTTCATAGCAGCATTACTTACAATAGCCAAGACATGAAAATAACCTAAGTGCCCATTGTGGATGAGTGGATGAATGTATATATATATAATTGGATGGACCTTGAGGGCAATAGGCAAAGTGAAGTAAGCCAGACAGAGAAATACGAATACAGTGTACTGTATGAGCTTACTTATATGTGCAATCTAAAAGCATCAAACTCATGAAACAATAGAATGGTGGTTGCCAGGGGCTGAGGGTAGGGTAAATGGGGAGATGTTGGTTAACACGTACAAACTTTCAGTTATAAAGGAGTAAGTTTGGGGGAATCTAACATACAGCATGGTGACCACAGTTAACACTAATGTATAGTACACTTGAAAGTTATTATTAGAGTAGAGTTTACTATTCTCACAGCAACCAGAAAAATGGTAATTATGTGAGGTACAGGATATATTAGCTAACCCTGTTGTGAAAAGCACTTCACAACATATATGTGTATCAGCGTGAAACTTCTTGCCATGGTCTATCAGTGTCAGATGATCTGGATGTCCACCATCTTTTCCAGTCTGTCTGTAATACCAAGCTCTTAGGCTCCTCCCATTTCCCTGCACTTGAGCACAACTTCTGTCCTTTGAAAATGCCAAACTCATTCCAGTCTCAGGGCCCTTGCACTTGTGGTATTTCTACTTGGAAAACTGCATAAGATCTATGTTTGAATTTCTCCTCTGCATCATGCAGGTCTTTGTCAAATATCACTTTCTGAGAGAACCTACCTTGCCACTTAGCTGACAATGGCCTACCTGCCTTCCAGTCACTCTCTGATCCAGTACCTTGCTTTACTTTGTTCATAGCACTAATCATCACTGAAATTAACTTTATTATTGTTTTATGTGTAAGTTCCCCAAGGGCAAGAGGTTTGCTTTGTTCATCATTGTATCCCTAATACCTACAAAAATGCCTGGCATATAATAGATGCTCAATAAGTATTTGTTGAACAGAGTAATACAACTTCTGTATCTTTCAATCTCTGTTTAAACACTTTAGTCAGATGCTCTCCCACAGCCTCCCATGATCTTGGGAACTCAAGGATTCTGGGAATGCCAGCGTAAGAAAATAATCTTTTAAAAATCATTCTCCAACTATCCACACACCCCTGAAGGTAAGTCTCTTATCAGTGGCTTTTTGAGGGCTGAAAAGGTGTTTACGTTGATGATTATCACTGTTGGTTTTTTTCAATATGAGAATGATTCAGTCCTGGCATCACACTTATTTTTATATTGTTGGAATGCTGACTATCCTACTGAATTGCTAATTGCTTCTCTTGGTTCACGTTATGAGAACCACCAAGTGGAAAGGAGGCCTTGCTGTCAGTTATTCATCAACATCTCCTCCCCTTTCCTGCACCCAAATGTGAAACCAAACATATTATTCTCCACTGAAATATAAACTGCTCACTCTTCGCTGATGTTCATAATTATCTGTAGTATTCCACTCTCAGAATGCTTGGATCAACCTAAATTTATTAAGAGACCAGGCTGGGTTCTGAATTTTGCTTCTAAGGAGAATGCTATGACCTAAGACTTGAGAGGAGAAAAATAAGATAATTTGTCCCAAAAATGAATTTGCCTTGGGAAGAAAAATGGATTTCCCCTAAGAAGTAGAGAACTCTTCAATAAACGTTAGGTCCAATGCTGACAAATATGTTTTGCAATATGGTGTTCTTTATGAAAACACATTCTAAGTGATGTACCCCTTCTCAATAACTGTGATGGCCTTAACAAATAAGAAAAAAAATATATTACCTAATTCTTCTTTGTTAAGCAATCAAGGATGAGAGGAGAAAGTAATATTGAATTTCAATTTTATTCCCCAAGGCTGTAAGCCTGCAGTTTCTTTTTACATTCTTATGTTTTCTTGCCTGAAGCAATGGTATTGTATCACCATTTAATTTCAAAAGTGTAAGAAACATGGCTGGCAGACATTCCTACCGGTATTGGTAGACAACGTCTACATTCCTTTTATCATAATATCCACTTAGTATTTATTTAACACATCCCTTTTCTTTTTTTTCAGCTGAGCCATCCTGCCACCTGTTGGCAGCTCAACGGCAACTCGGCTCGGGATGGCATTGAACCACAGTTGCTCAGAACTCACCTCGCACTCTTGAGCAAGCTCTTAACCAACTGAGCCACTGGGCCGGCCCTAACACGTCCCTTTTAATCATCTTAAATTCCTATACAGATTGACCTGGTGCCAAGTCAAGCATAAATATAAATTTATAGGTGAAAAATTAAAGTGGAGATTATAAAAACTGCCAATTGTAAATATAGCCAAAACCTGATCTAAGGGAGCAAATAATTGGTCCACTTTCATGTCTCTGACTTTGCTGAAGAAAGACAATTTTGGCTTAATTGACACGCTTAGAATCCCATCTGTAGTGAAGTCAATTTCATAGTGATTAAAATAGATGAATACTTTCGTGTTGATTCAATTTGTACTTACCCCAAACTAAAACAAACAACAAGCAAAACTAACAATCAACTTACTGTCGAACTATATATTAATTTTTTATTGCTGCTATAAGAAATTACCACAAATGCAGCTGCTTAAACTAACACACATTCATTCTCTCTCAGCTCTGTAAATCAGAAAACCATGTGGGTCTGACTGATTCTTCTGTTTCAGGTCTCACAAGGTGAAATTAAGATGTTGACCAACTTGGGCCCTTACCTGGAGGTTCTGGGGAAGAACTCACTTTCAGTCTCATTCAGGTTGGTGGCAGAATTCAGGTCCTTGAGGTTGTAGGGCTAATGTCCTGTTTCTTTGCTGGTTATCAGCTGGAACCTCTCTGCTCCTTGAGGCTGCCTGCGCTTCTAATCACATCGCCCCCTCCTAAGGCTTTCAATTTCTCTGACTGCCCTTCTGCCTCTCTCCTCACCTTCCACCAGCTGGAGAGAGTGCTTTGCTTTTAGGGACTAATGTAATTAAATTGGGCCCACCTGGATAATCAAGAATAACTTCTCTCATTAGGTCCATAGCCTTAATTAAAGCTGCAAAGTCCCTTCTGCCATATTCATGTCTCATATATTAGGGTGTGGACACCTTTTTGGAACCATTTTGCACATCACACTGGCTTATAAAGCTCCACTTGATATGGGATCTACCTCATTCTTTTGTTTTCGTATGTTGCTTTCACACTAGCCTTCTTTCTATTCCTTGAATATGCCATGTCTGTTCTTTCCTCAGTAACTCTTTGCTCTTGCTGTGCCTTTTGCTGGGAATTCTGTGCCCCCAGCTCTTCATAAAGCTGACACTGTCTCCTCATTGAGGTCCAAGTGACACCTCCTTTGTCATTTATATTTGTCCTCCTTGTAAAGTTGCCTGGTCCTCCTTATAAAGATGCCTCCTAGTTCTTCAATCACTTTATCCCATTATGTTATTTTATTTTCTTTATAAATTATCTTTATTATATATTTATTTATCTACTTGTTTATTTCAGTGCCTCCACCCACCATGATTCAGCTTCCTGAGGCCAGGGGCTGTAGCTGCCTTGCTTTCTACTGCATCATTCATATCAAGATCAATGCCTAAAACAAGGGGGTGGGGAATCAATATTTGTTGCCTAACATGTTTTAGTTCTTTCTTTGAATGAATAAAATCAACAGTTTTGTACTACTTTATCTTTTAGTTATGCCAACACATCTTTTAATGAAAGATATTATAATACATACATACATACATACATGCATACATACAGTTCACCTGCCATGAAAATAAGTACACATCTAAGAATAAAACAAAGCCAGATTGCAAGGAATTTGGGCAGTTGACTTGTGCTGTAAGTTCAAGCATCTCCACCTTGCCTGCACAATAGAATCACCTGGGAAACAAGAAAAAGAAACTAACTTTCAGGACCCATAGCAACTGATTAAGGTAGAATTTCTGGAAATGCAGCCCTGGTGTATTTTAAAGTCTTCCTAATGTCTCTGCTTTCATCTTCACACAGCATTTTCCCTGTGTGCATGCCTGTCTCCAAATTTCTCTTTTTTATAAGGACACCCATCATATTGTATAAGGAGCCCACCCTACTTCAGTGTGACATCATCTTAACTAATTACATCGGCAACAACCCTACATCCAAATGAGGTCATATTCTGAGGTGCTAGGAGTTAGGACTTCAACATATGAATTGAAGTCCTAACTGCTAGCACCTCAGAAGAATTGAGGGGAACACACATCTCAACCCAAAACATGCAAACATAAAACTAGACAAAACACATGCCATGGCTGTTTTCAGTTGTAGTCCAGGACTGAGGTCCTTGAGAAGTGGAAGCACAGGAAGTATGGCTTGGCTCTCTGGCAGGGACACTCTCCAAAACTAGGAAGGTTGGAGTGTAGCCCAAGCATAATGGTCTTCCTGAGCGAAGAAGGCAGAAATGGGCTGCTGAGGCAGCTGGAATTCACAGGCAGAATCCAGGACAGGGAAGCTGTGGGGGAGGCTAGGAGATGATGGGGGTACAGAAGTCTACCAGAAAGTGCCCTGCAGGTGACTGTCCAAGTACAGGGCTGAACATGCATAGGGCAAAACTCTATGAGACCTAAGAGGGTGACCGTCACAGAGCTGAAAGGAGATAACCAGAGAGAGCCCAGTGCTGGGACTAGGTATCAGTTCAGCTGGTATATTGGGAATAGACAGAGGACCTCTGGCGTTCTATTGAGACCCCAGAAAATTCACACCCTAGGACTAAAGACAAAAGTGAAATACACTCACACTAACAAGAAAATAAATAAGTCCAAGCCTGAACAAAAGGATTAACTTAACTGCCTGCCATGATAACATGCAACACTGATTAAAGGAAGACAACCAACCCAGATTCTCTACAATGTATTATCCACAACATCCAGTTCATTATGTAAAATTACTGGACATGCAAATCAGTAAAAAAAATGGGACCTAGCCTCAAGAGCAAAAAGAGTCAATAAGCCTCAACTACTACATCACATTACACAAAAATTAATGTAACATGCAAATGTAAATGTTAAAATTATAAAACATGTAGAAGAAAAGGTAGAAGAATACATTCATGACCTTGGGGATGGACAAGAATTGTCTTAGAGAGGACATAAGAGGCACTAACCACTGGAGGGAAAAAGTGTTAAACTGGACTACACTGAAGTTAAAAATTTCTGCCCATCAAAAGCTATTAAGAAAATGAAACTGCAAATCATGGACTGGAAGTATATTCTTTCATTTTATATATCTGACATATACTATTATGACTAGGATGTATGTAGAACTTTTATAAATCAATGAGAATAAAACAAATACCTCAATTTTTTTTTAAACAAGGAAAAGACATCTTTTATACAAGAATTTATACAATGGCCAATAGGCCCATGAAAAGGCAAATTAAAAACCTTGGGACAAATTCACATGTATCAAAAATGGCTAATATTAAAAAATAGAATGAGAAAATATTGATGAGGATGCACAGTAAATGTACCCTCATATATTGTAGATAATAGGATAAAAATGGTATAGCCACCCTGAAAAACTGTTCGGCAGATTCTTACATAAACATTTCTATTCCTATATATTTACACAAGACAAATGGAAATGAAAATTTCCTCAACAGGAAAATGGATAAACAAATCATGGAATATTTAAATAATGACATAACAGGAAATTAAAAAGAGTGAACTTCTGTTCCACTTACCAACATGGATGAAATTCAAAAACATTGTACGGAGTGAAGGAAGTCAGACATAAAAGATTACCTTCTGAATGATACCATATATAGGGAGTTCAAGAACAGCAACATTGCATCATGATAGAAATCAGAATGGCGATTGCCTCTGGGGAGGGTCATTGAGACACAAGGGAAAGGAAAGAGGCACGAGGAAAATTTCTAGAGTGATCAACATGTTCTAATCTAGATTGGAGTGTTGGTTTCACAAATCTAACCTGTCAAAAGTCATCAAATTTTACACTTAAAATATGTGAATTTCATAATATGTGTGTTGACTTTAATAAAAGCTTCATCATTGAAAAAGTTAAAAAGATACAGAGAAAAGAGAGGCCATTATGGCCAAAAGCACATTTGAAAAGAAATTGCACCCATCCTCCACTGTGACCAGCTCTACTGGTAGACTGTTTAGTTTGAGCTGGGTTCCAGGTGGAACACTGTGGGGTTCTTAGTTAGTTGTAGGCTGTGGAAGCTATGACTACCCAGCGGAACTCTTTGGGGGACTTCAGTGCCACAGGAGAGGTTGTGAACAATTATGGAGCTTGGCTTTGAGCTGATCCTGGGGAAGTCAAAAGAATTGGTAGCAGAGCTGCTGCCAGATGACACGAGACCAGGCCTTGCCTACAAGGGCCTTCAGTGGGAGTCAGTGGTGTGTGTTTCTGTCGTTGGGCTTTTGGTGAGTCTCTTATATTTGCTCAGACTTATGCATTAGGTGAGACGCTGATTTTATGTGGAAGGAAAATTTGACTGGCACACTGACTGCACTGATTCAGGGGAAGAAGCATCAATTTTTTGACGTGCTTCGTCCTGTTCAAAAGGAATATTTAAATATTGAGTCATCCTTAGAAGATGCCAGCCTAGAAAAAAAGAGTCATCAAAGATCCAGAGCTTGGTGGACACATATGCAACTTGCTCATGAAGAAGGAAATGACTTCTTTTGTAAAAGAAGTAAATAAAGAGAGATCCAGCCTCTCAAGACAAAAACAGATGATAACTGAAAGTATAAGAATGACCCAGTCACCAGAAAATGACTTAGAGGTCATCACCTCACAAGATTTTTCAAACACTGAGACCCTATTGTACCTCGCTAAGGGTCTGAAAGCAGAGCTCTTCGCTTCCCTCCACTCAAACCCTTGTGCCACCAGGTTCTGTTCTCGACTGCCCCTCCAATATGAGGTCTTTTGTTGTCTGTGCTTCTGGAAAGCACTTAAGAATCCTTCAAAGGCTCGACAGTCCCCCCACACACACACACACACTTTCATATTCTGAACACAGATGTGAGTTCCTTTAAGGTTAATTCAAACCTCAAATGAACAAACTGTTGGAATTCCAGAAATACACCAAGAAACTTGGAACTTTTTAAAACTGCCTCTCTTCAAAAGGAATTTTAATCTCATTCATTATTTTAAAAATTGATGATACTTACAAGTCCAAGCTTGTGCTCAAAATAAAGTTTGATGGAACTTAGTTCTCCGAATTAGTATTCTGTAAATATTACTTTCATATAATTTTTACAGGTGAATTATTTCTTTTATACTTTTATCTTTATATCACATACATATTGTGTTTTATTTATTATGTACAGTTTAGTACAAGGAGATATTTAAAATGCAAAGGCAATTTTGGTTTGCCAAGGACTATATTTATTATAGTTAAAAACTGAGGGTTGCTAGTTGGGAGGGGGGGTGGGAATGAGGGAGAAGGGGAAGGGATTGGACACCATAAATAGGTAACTACAATATTGCCACAGGGATATGAAAGACAGTTCAGGGAATATAATAATGTTGTAAATATTTTTGTGGAGTGTCAGATGGTCACATGTCTTGTTAGGGAGACTACTCCATGTATGGAGTAGAGGCTTGATCACTGCAATGTATACCTGAAATTGATGTTGTATAATATTGTATGCCAACTGTAATTGAATACATAGATAGTCACGGGATGTGGAGTATACTGTGGAAGGGAGTCAAAGCAATTGTAATAGATATGTATGATATGGGAGGGAGGAGTGGGGTGGAGAATTGGGGGAGGGGGTTTCACTTCGAGGGGTAAAAAGTATAACTATTGCACTGTGTTGTACACCTGAAGCTAATTAAAAAAATGTTTATTTCAGAATAAAAGCATAATAATAAAAAAAGTCATGACACATTTTTGCAACGAAAAACAGAAAAAATACGTCATGACTTTTCTGACCACCCAATATATAATTTCATTGTAAACCCATATAAAACCTTTCAGCTACTTTGTCTTAAGCATATGACAATACTCCAATCACAAAAGAATAGTCCTATATGAACAGAATTAAAATAAAAAAGAATTGTCTACAAAGGAATACTGCCACATAAATTTATAAGATATGGTTTGATATAATATAAAGAAGATTACATTTTTCATTAGAAAATATATTTATGGATCTACTATTGATAAATTTGTCAAGGTTAATTTTTTTTTCTTCTTTTTGTATGGTGTCGTTTGGTTCTCAATTGTCTTCAGTTTCCCTGTTTTTAAAATGAATGACTAAATGAAAATTCTTTGGTTATAGAATGAGTAGAAAATTTGGAGATAAAGGAGTTTAAGACTGATTTTTGACCTATTAAGCACTGGACTTTATAATTAACCTTAAATGAAAAGAACAATGACTCTTCTCCTCCAGAGGCATTTTTTTTTTAAAGGTTTTATTGGGGAATTGGTGGAGGGGAACAGCGTTGGGGAATCGGGGAAGGGGAACAGACAAGTTGCTGTCTTTTTGCTCTTCAGTTTAGTTGCGGAGGACGTTGCTTCACTGTTGGTATCGTCATTGCGCTCTTCCCGGATGAGGCAGATCAGTCACTGGCCTATGGATGTCGCTCATCGCGGCTCTTGGCAGCTCACCCTTGGCTGCCAGCTGCTCACGCTGGCTGCGGGCCACTCACTGTAGCCTATGGCAGCCCACTGCAGCAGGGGCTGCAGCCCACACCATCACCGGGGCTCGCACAGCCCAGCTCCAGGTGGAGCTGTTGTTAGCTGTAGAGGGCAGTGTCACTGGCCCTCACGTGGGATCCGAACCGGGGCCGCTGGCATCCCAAAACCAGCGCTTAACCAATGCGCCACTCGGCCGGCCCCAGAGGCATTTTTATGTATTTCCATCTCCTCTTCTAATTCCCTATCACAATCTTTTCTAATGCTGGAATTTCATTTCTTCCTGATGCTACACTCACTCATAGACACAGGACTTTGTTTTTAATAAATATCCTGCTATCTGAGTGTAAGCAATCACCTTTTTACAATAGTTGCCAATTGTTAGTGTGGAGCCTGCAGAACTGAAAATTTCACAACTTCAATTCTTCAGATCATGAACACGAATTGTTTTCTTATTTTAGCAGTTGAACAAAGTAAAATTTTATACATAGACATACATACCATAAGCTATTACTACACTATATAGTATATAATCAGTAAGTTATTGCTACCATAATGCTCTTAAACTACTCCACAACTTAGAGGCAAAAAACCAACACAACCATTTTTTGCTTTCATGTATATGGTGGGTTAAGCTTTATGTGGGGTTCAGCTGACTGAGGCTGGGATTGGCTTGGCTTGGTTTTGGTCTATGACTCGGGTCCAGGTCTGCTCCATATGTCTCTTATCTCATGTGGTCCAGGAGGCTACCTGAGACAAAAGGCAAAAACATGGAGGGAAGAATAAAAACACACAATGCCTCTCAAGCAATTAGCTCAGAATTTACACTCTATTACTCCTGCTTACATTCCACTGGCAAAAGTTCATGGCCAAGCCCCATATCAATGATACTGGGAATATACACTACAATGGAAGGGTTGTGAATATTTATTGTACAATAGTCCATACTATCATATCTATCTACATGTAAAATGAAGGATAACTGTATTCTACATGATATCTCTCTACAATTTATTTCTTAGGATGGCTTATTTGCAGAAAATCCTCTTCATAAATCTGCTTCAACAAGCATTTACATCCTATTAGCTTTAAGATGGAAAGCATTAGCAATTTCATTAACCAGAAGGTAAAGGCAAAGCAAATAAAAATTTTACAGTTAAAAATTTTAGACCTATTTTTCTAAGCTCTAACTTTTGTCTCTAAAAACCATAATCCTGGTGGAAAGAATGGATGGTTTCTATCAAAACATTTAACCTCAAAGCAAATGTGGCAATTAAAAGAATAATTTAGGGGCCGGCCGAGTGTTGCATTGGTTAGGTGCTGGCTTGGGACGCCAGCGGCCCCGGTTTGGATCCCACCTATGAGGGCCAGTGACTCTGCCCTCTACAGCTAAGATGGTGAACAACAGCTCCACCTGGAGCTGGGCTGCTGTGAGTCCCCAGGACGGCATAGCTGCAGCTCCTGCTGCATTGGGCTGCTGTAGGCTACAGTGAGTGGCTGGCGGCCAACGTGAGTGGCTGGCAGTCGGTGTAAGCTGCCAAGAGCCAGCCACTGATCTGCCTCACCTGAGAAGAGCTCAATGGTGATACCAATATGGGCCAGTAAAGCACTGTTCTCTGCAACTAGACTGAAGAACAAAAGGACAGCAACTTGTCTGTTCCCCTTCCCCAGTTCCCCAATGCTGTCCCCCTCACCCAAATCCCTAATAAAATCTTAAATTAAAAAAAAAAGTTTAGGATTTCTTCCAAATGGTTTCTGAATCAGAATTCTCCCCAGAAGGCAAAGAAAGCTTTTCTCATTAGAATGATTTTTATTTCTAAGAGAGGCAAGGAAGAGAGGGTAGGGTATATGGGGATCGGTAGGTGGAAGTGCAGTTTTGGATAATGGTATTATCTGGTTTCCCACAGCCATGGTATTATTATACTTATGAAGGACAACAGGAATTCACACAAAAAGGACTTTCTTGAAGGTTGGTAGGCAGGTTATCTCAGTAGATTGAGAGCAAAATAAAACTGACACTGCACTGCCAGACACAGAAGTTGGTAAAAAACAAAACTTCATGCCATTGTCAGCCCTCTGACTCCATGGACCCTTCTTTGAAGTTCTTCCCTGTAAGTTCAGGCCAGAGCTGTAGTTCTGGTTTATCAAGATAGGGGCTCTCTCAACAGAATCCAACCTATCAATGGTGGGGTTCAGAATTCGTCTTACTGCCATAAATCCATTTCTATGTGTCCAGCATGGTTTCCACCTCAAGGTTTCCAGGTCCCAGCATCCTATTTTCTCCATTTCTCTGGAGAAACCAGGTTAGCCCAGCCTGTCCATTTGGACTTCTTTTTTGACTTCCGGCCAGTAATTCACCTCTTTCTTTGATAACTTGTTTTGCTTGATTTCCTGTCTGTTCTGCATCTGGAGTTTGGGGCTTATTCTCCATGTGATCTTAGGTGAATGCACTGATCTGTCCTGATCTCCCCAGCTGCTATACCATACCAGGCAATGTGAACACCCCATCCACCACTCCACTTTCACTGTCAAATACGTGACATGTTCCACCCAACTGTCCCACAGATGTTAGCTTCTGTAATGAGGTTAATCTCCTATTGCTATCATACTGATTCCAGCTTTCTCTTTCTTCCCCTACCAATATATATGCACAATGATGTCTGAAAACTCCTACAAGCAAAGTATTTGTAATGCTGGGTCCTCAGTTAAATTTGTGTTGAAACAATAACTTGTAGATAAATGAAGTAAGCCTGGCATTTTGCAGCCTGCAATGTGAATAACTAGATAGCAATTGTATTTACTCTGAATTATCTTAGTTTTGTCTTTTAAGACATGACAATAATCTAGGATTTGAATTTGAAAGGCAGTTATTTAGATCAATAACCCTCAAGAGTAGAATCTTATATCTTTATATTTAAATCAATAACTATTTTTATTTTTTATTTATTTTTTTAAACTGGGGAATTGGGGGAGGGGAACAGTGTTGGGGAATTGGGGAAGGGGACCAGCCAACTTATTGTCCTTCAATCTTAGTTGTGGAGGGTGCAGCTAGCTGAACTCCAAGTCCAGTCATGCAGCTCAGCTCAAGGTGCTGTGTTCAATTAGTTGCAGGTGGGCTTAGCCCACCAGTCAAACAGGGAACCTTGTTATTAGAAGCAAGTGCTCTCACCAGCTGAACCATCCCGCCACCTGTTGGCAGCTCAGCGGCAGCTCAGCTCAGGGGCAGCTCACTGGCCCATGTGGGAATCAAACTGACAACACTGTTGCTCAGAGCTTGCACTCTTGAGCAAGCTCTTAACCACTTGAGCACTTGGCAGGCCCCAAATAAGTAACTATTTTTAAAATAAGATTAAAATATATCATCGGTCTTATAGTGCTTTTTGAAATGTTCACTTCCCATATTTGCACTATTGGTTTATATGGGTTGTTACTATTATTGTTTTTTTTATTAATTGAAATCATAAGATGTCTTGGATACAAGCATGGACTGGGCAGTGTTAAGCAGTGGCTCACCACATGTATATTGGTGCTTTGCAAAGTTCAAATTTTTCTTTCTAGATGAACATAACAAAGCTCTGAAATTCTTGTGCCAGGTAAATATATAACAAAGGGATGTCTTTGGAAATTTGGAAAACAACAAAAAAGCAACCCCCTCCCCCAAATACCAGAGGGTTTACAAATTCCCCGAGCTGTGGGTATCACCCATTTCTACATCCTCAGGAGCTAGGGACTGGCCAAACTGAAACCATACATAAAGCACTGTGCCTAACCCAGCTGAAGGGGCTGTTAAAACTAGAGTTCTCTAATTATCTCATGATTCTAAACAGAATTTGGACCTTGCTTTTTGGTGCTGTCCACAAACCCATAATCTTGGGGCCTAGCACAACAAGGTATCTAAAATCTGTCTGATAATTGCTCATTTCCATACATTCTGGTCCCTATATCAAGGGTAGCAATAAACTTTCAGGACCACAGTCATAGAAAAGTTTCTGCTTCCAGAGCAAAGATTTGGAAGGGCAGGTGAGGAAAGAACTGTGCTATATTCTCAATTCTACCTGTTTTGTGTCTTCCAACAGACTTCTGTTTTTAAAAGATTAATTCTCATAAATGCTTGTTTAAATGACCTCACAGAGTTCAGAAAGAACTTTGGGCATCTCAGAGGCTCTGAGTGAGAGTGATAACTTTTTACCAAGAGATTGGATCTAGCCTGGGGCCTTTCTGCAGCAAGTTTCCCCAGAATTGGTCAAACTAAATTTATTTATTACCTAGATTTATTTATTACCCTATACTTTTCTTCCCAGTCTAAATGAGTTTTATGGATTGGTTTTCTCTCAGGGGAAAAAATGTTCTAAACCTCTGTTTTTAATCTTGTGTCTTGGAAAACCCATAAATGCTTCAAATTCCATAAAACTATAAGAAAATTAAATTTTTGTAATAGTATTATAACTTTTTCAGACCCTTGTTAGAGTCCTATATATATTATCTCTGATCTCAAAATAAATAAATAAATAAATAAATAAATAAATAAATAAATAAAATAAAAACCCAAAGATATACAAATAGACAAACCCTAAGAAGGAGATATTGTTTTTATTTTACTACATGGAGAAATTAGAAATGTTTTAGCAAACTCCTTTATGTCATAAACTAAATAATTTGAATATAGGTTCTCCTGCATCCAAAGAACTTGCTCTCCCCTTGAATTATATAGAAATGCACATTAGGAGTGATTTTATTAATCATTTCAGTAGTTTCCTTGGTAACGAGGTAACATTAAAATTCAATCATTTCAAAGTACCAATTATAGATCCATTGTCACTCCAAGGACATTTCATAAATTGAGTTTTCTTTGTAACTGAAAAGTTGACGTTGTCTGTGTTTCATGACATTATCTATCCAAGAAAGAAGATTTACCAGTCATTTGGCTAAACTGGAAGAACACAGATTAAATCTTTTATCTAAGAAACAATTACAGTGGTCCTGCTATGAACTCCCCTGAGCAATTCTCATATAACAAATACAATTATCCCCCTTTGGATTACCAGATACATACAATTTTGGAAACTACAACAAATTTTATCTGATTTACTATTGCTATAGGCCAAGAAAACACATTTTCAGGCTTAATAGTGAGACTACATTAATAAAAACCATTATTTTAATCTGACTTCTCTAGCAGGCACAGTAATTCTTGAAGGACAAAATAAAAAGTACATACACAGGACAAATTAAATGTACTACATGTCATCAGAAAAAAATGTTTGGGGTTCCAAGTTTAATTGAGTATCAGTTACCAAGTGTCTCTGGATAAACTGACATTTTCTTAATATTGTTAAAAAGCAGCAAAATAATATACATGAGTGCACATGGAATAAACATTAAGAAAAACAGTAGTGTATAACTGTTACATTTTTAGACTTAATGTTTGGAGAATTGATCCCAATAAAGGTGATACAACTTATTCAAATTCATATGATTGTTAAATAAAAGAGCTGAAGAAAGGACAGTTATTTTGTAAGTAGTTCTTGGTGCAGCAAATGTCAGAATCCCAACTGCCTGACCCGGGGGATATTAACTAAAATTCAAGACGTTATGATTTTTTTTTTGAGGGCAGTGTCACTGGCCCTCACATGTGGGACCCGAACCGGGGCCGCTGGCCTCCCAAGCCAGCGCTGAACCACTGCGCCACTCGGCCAGCCTTAACTAAAATTCAATGATAAAAAAAAATAGAGGCAAAAGCAATAGCTGAATGAGAACTTTGTCAATATCCCAGGGAAATGGAATTTGAAAAGGTCATTTATTATTGGTTAATGAATGACATTAGGAAAGAAGCCAGTAAGTCAATTGTTAGCATATCCTTTCTCACGAGATACTGCCGGTAACTTGATCATGCTCAGTCTCTCTGGTTATCATAAACTATAATTAAATAAAGCAGGGCTCCTTTCCCTGCTGAGTCCTGATTGGGATCAAAGGCAGATTCCCAGCACTTCCTCAATCTTTACCCTGGCTACTTGCACACAATCTCATCATATCACTTCTGCTGAACTAGAGTTTCCTGAAGTTTCACCCCTCAGAACAAGGACAGCAAGTCCATTGGGTTGCACTGCGGTATTATTCATAAGAAAAGTGTCATATTCTGGGTACAGAGTATTTAACTCTATCAGGAAAACTGGGTAGTTGAGAAACCTGGGGTTTAAATAATTTTAATGGAACAAGGCAGACCTTCTTAGCAAGAGACTTTAAAGCCAGTCAAGTTCTGCAGACAAATCAGTAAACTGTCAAAGATAACTTTCAAAAAAAAAAGAAAGCTAAAACTAGACTCTCAAGCAAATGTAAAATTAACATGTCAAAAATTTTATTTATGCCATTAGTTAAATGAGAGAACTAGAAAAGGTGTTACAACTGATTCAAAGGAGAATCCAAAGAACAAACAGATTTATAATCAGGAGTATTGAAATGAACTTGCAAATGGATCCCAAACTTTCCATACTCGGGAAGGTTGTCTCTCTACTAGACAGAAGCCATTTCCATGACCATAGATGAGAATAATTTGCATCACCATCAGTTCTGGACAAGTTCGTTTCAATTTCTACAGACTTGTAAAATATCCTTTTCAAAGACAAAGGTCCATATCCTATCCCAGATAATCCCTGGGATCTCCAGCATTCCATTGAATTGTATCTAGTAATCTGGGAGGGAGGGTGTGCATATTCCACAATAGGCTCTCCAAAACATCCTCAAAAACCCAAACCCCTATTTCTAGCAGCTGTTGATTTCTGCAGTGTAAATGCTTCCACCATAGCTGATTCCAAGCTATTGGTATGTCATCATCACTGAAGGTGAGTTGGGAAGAGGTAGCAGTGGCACCGCTATATAGTATTTTTCTCCACATAGACACAAGAGACATAAATAATCTCAAGAGCATAGATGACAACAAAATATAGTTAAATAACTGGAAAATGATATGGCTTGAATGTTTATTACCTCTGTTTGCTTGCTAATTTGCTTAATAATTGATAGAACAAGTAGACAAAATCAGTAGGGATGTTAAAAATTTGATTTTGTGAATGTGTCTGTTTATCCTTCAGGTTCTAATAGCTTTTGCTTCATGTATTTTGAAGCTCTGTTAGTAGGAGCATAAATGTGTAAGATTCTTCTGCCCTTTTGATAAATTGCCCCCTTTATCATCATGAAGTGACCTTCTTCATCTTTGACAATATTCTTTGCTCTGAAGTCTACTTTTTTAGCTATTATATACACACTCCAGTTTTATTCTGGTTTTTGTTAGCATGGTATATCTTTTTCCATCCTTTTACCTATCTGTGTGTCTTTATGTTTAAAGCATGTTTCAAGACTTTATTGCGGAATTGGGGGAGGGGAACAGTATTGGGCACTTGGGGGAGGGGAACAGTATTGGGGAATTGTGGAAAGAGCACAGCCAAGTTGCTGTCCTTTTGTTTTTCAATCTTGTTGTACAGGACGCTGCTTCACTGGCCCATATTGGTATTATGATCATTGCGCTCTTCCTGGCTGAGGTAGTCGGTTGCCGGTCATTGGGTGGCCGCTCATGGCAGCTCACGGCAGCACACAGCGGCTGCAGGCCACTCACACTGGCTGCCGGCCACTCATGGTAGCCTACAGCAGCCTAGGCTGCAGACCCACTGCAGCCTATGCTGTCGTCAGCCATTCACAGTAGCCCAGCTCCAGGTCGAGCTGTTGTTCACAATCTTAGCTGTAGAGGGTGCAGCTTACTGGCACATGTGGGAATCGAACTGGCAGCACTGTTGTTCATAGCTTGTGCTCTTACCAACTGAGCCACTTGGCTGGCCCTAAAGCATGTTTCTAATAGGCAGCAGCATATTGAGTCATGGGTTTTTTAAATCCAATCTGGCAATTTTTTACCTTTTAGGTAACGTATTTAAAGCATTTATATTTAATATAATCTTTGTTTCATCTGTTTTTCCTTCCTTTTTCCTTTTTTTCTGTCTTATTTTGGATTAAGTTATTCATATTATCCCCTTTGTTGGCATATGAGGTATAACTTGTTATGTTATTAGTGGTTGGTTTAGTGTTTATAATATATATATCTTTATCTTATCACAGTCTAACTTTAGTGATAAGAACCTTACAATAGTATTATAAATCAAATGTTCCTGTCTTCCCAAAATTAATATGTTGAAACCCAATCCCCTATTGGTATGGTATTAGGAGGTGGGGTCTTTGGGAGATTATTAGGTCATGAGGGCAGAGCCCCATAAGTGGGATTAATGGCCTTATAAAAGAGACCCCAAAGCTCCCCTGCCCTTTCAGCCATGTGAGCACACAGTAAAAAGATGGGCATCTATAAACCAGGAAGTGAGCTCTCAGACTCTGAATCTGCCGGCGCCTTGATCTTGGACTTCCCAGCTTCCAGAACTGTGAGAAATAAATTTCTGTTGTTTATAAACCACCCAGTCTATGGTATTCTATTAGAGCAGCCTGAAAAGACTAAGACAAATAATGTACTTCCATTTGGAGTCCATTTGCTGGGCTCTGCTTATGTTCTACTCTGCACTGCACTCTGGAAACTTTGTCAAGCCAGTAAGCTGAGGCAATTGTAGGGCTCTTCTCATTTGTTTCTCATCTCTCAGGGATCACTGTTCCTCAATGCCTGACATTCCAGGTATTGAAAACCTTTACTTAATACATTTTGCCCATTTTTTTAGTTGTCTCATGCAAAAAGGCAAATGCAGTTCCTGTTACTATATCTGAACCAAAAACCAGAAGTCCTAGTTAATTTTCATGAGTGGCAGACCATATATATATATATTTCATATACATAGTCATATATATTGCATATATATATATATCTACAAATAATATAAAAGCCTAGTATATACTATATTTCTTTTTATTTATTTATTTATTTATTTTTGTTTGTTTGTTTGTTTGTTTTTGAGGGCAGTGTCACTGGCCCTCATATGTGGGTCCCGAACCGGGGCCGCTGGCTTCCCAAGCCAGCGCCCAACCACTGCGCCACTCGGCCAGCCCTATATTTTCTTTTAAAGTGATTAATTTTTTTCCCCCTCTGATTAGGTAGTTAGGGGCACTAGAAATTCCATTTCACCTTTATGCAATTTCAGGAATTGAGATGATTCTAACTAGGGCTTTATTTTCTGCAAGGATCTGTGTTTTTCTGGTATACTTTCCCTTTTAAGTGGATCAAGTCTTAGTAGCTCCCCTTGCCGGATTCTGGGCTATAATTTCTTAGCCCTCTAGTCCTATGAGAATGTAAAAGAATTCTTGGTTTCTAGGCATCTCAACAACCTTTATAACAATTGACAGATGTTCTTAGGATTAGACATGCCTCAATTTGTTGAACTAACTCTCGGGATTCCTTGTTTTCCTGTATCTTTACTGATGTGTTAGATTTCCGATGATATATATATTTGTTGGAAAAATCATGGCATATTTTTGCAATGAAAAACAGAGACAAAATACGTCATGACTTTTCTGACAACCATATATATATATATATATATATATATATATATATATATATATATTCTGCTCTCTCTCTCAGCCAGCTTCCAGTAGCACGTAATTTTTTTCCAGCTCCATCCCAGTATGCTCTCAATCACCTGGGTGGTTTTTTTGTTTGTTTGTTTTTTGCTTTTTAATTCATGGTGGCACAGGGGCGCACCATGTAGTTCCATCCAGAGCTGTGTAGGGGAGAGAATAGAGTAAACCAAACACTAAATCCTTCTTTTTCTCCCAAAGTCCTCTCCTTTGTGCCTTGTTCTCTTCCACTCTCAGTTCCTGTTCTTCTTCCACCCCATCCCCTTCTCCACACTAGGACCTAATCATATTTTGTTGGCTCAGTGATTTCTCAGAATTTTAAGATTAGTTTCACAGATCCATCAACTTCTGCATTTCCAAGGTGGTTTCTGAGGTGTGTTCAGGGAAGGGAGGCAGCAGCCAGTCTCATTTTTTTATCATTTCAGGAACTAGAACAAATATATATATATATATATATATATATATATATATATATATATATATATGGATTTTAAGTCAAATTTATTGAGACATAATTTACATTCATGTAACCACCATTTTGATTAAAAGTTTTGGCTAATATATAGTCATGTAACCAGTACCACAATGAAGACATGGAATCATTTTATCACCCCAAATTTCCCTCATACCCCTTTATAGTCAATCTCTTTCCCCACAAAAGCTCCTGATCTGATTG
The DNA here is from genome assembly GCA_033961575.1 of Aselliscus stoliczkanus. NCBI lineage: Eukaryota > Metazoa > Chordata > Mammalia > Chiroptera > Hipposideridae > Aselliscus > Aselliscus stoliczkanus. Next base: position 144,289,647 of record CM066727.1, read on the forward strand.
TGTCCCTATAGTTTTGTATTTTCTAGAATGTCATATAAATAAAATCATACAGTATGTAGCATTTTGTGTCTGGTTTCTTTCACTTAGCGTGATGCTTCTGAAATTTATCCACGCTGTTATGTGTATTGGTAGCTCACAGAACCAATATTTTTAATATGAAAAGTTCACTCAAAAGAGTTAACAGGCAACATGATAATCTAAAGTGTTCTCCAGAGAAAAATTTTCCTGAAATATGTCCAGGAAGCATCAGTTCTATAACATAAGACTCACCCCCATATTCAAACTATTTTTCAGTCCACATAACATGTATACCATCTTTTCTATTGCAAATCCTTAAGAAAGGTTTATTTTCCCTTTTCAAAAAGATAGCTCTGAAAAGCAAGCTTTGATTAAATAAGTTTGGAAATGTTTCATGCTGTAGACCCCTCCTGGAGATGCACATTTCCATATTTAAGGTTCAGAAAAATTCTGCATTAAAGAACTCCAATTAATATTGTTTATCCTAGCATTTTCCAAAGTATTTAAATTATAAAACAACACTGTCGAATAGAACTTTCTGTGATGATAGAAATGTTCTATACCTGCGATGCCCAGTACAGTAGCCATTAGCCATTTGTGGCTATTGAACACTTAAAGTGCAACAGAGGAAGTGAGTTTTTTTAATTTAATTTAAATTTGCTAGTAGCTTTGTTTGTATTGGAAAGTGCAATCAGAGACTCTTAAAATATACCTACATAGCACTTCTTTTCACTCCTCATTGAACCATTATTTCATACAGGACCATTATTTCATACAGAACCATTATTTCATACATAATTTGCAGGACCCAAAGAAAAATGCAAATGTGAGCCCCTTTGTTCAAAAAGCAGGAAAAAAAGTGCCATTAAAGGTGCTACAGTATAAAATAAACATTCTCCATTTCTTCTGTGGTCTCTCTATTGACCTGTCATGAGAGGTTTTTATTTGCTATTTGATGGTGTCATAGGTAAAGTTAAAACTGTCAATTAGTAGCTTGAATTTTTTTTAAAAAAGATTTTATTGGGGAATTGAGGGAGGGGAACAGCGTTGGGGAATCGGGGAAGGGGAACAGACAAGTTGCTGTCTTTTTGTTCTTCAGTCTAGTTGCGGAGGACGTTGCTTCACTGGCTCATGTTGGTATCGTCATTGCGCTCTTCCCGGATGAGGCAGATTGGTCGCCGGCCTCTGAATGGTCGTTCACTGCGGCTATTGGCAGCTCACGCTGGCAGTAGCTTGAATTTTAACATTTATCTTTGTAATGTGCAGTGCCCAAGTAAAATATAAGAGCATTTTAACTTTTATATGTAATCTCCAAAATTGTATACTTCATAATTAGCAGCTTCTACATACATTTGTCTTTTGTTCTTACCAGAACAGTAGAAATGCTGCAGAAAACTTACTTGACTGTTTTTATTTTATTTATTTATTTATTTTTTAGAGGGCAGTGTCACTGGCCCTCATATGTGGGATCCAAACTGGGGGTCGCTGGCATCCCATCTTAACCACCGTGCCACTCGGCCAGCCCCTTATTTTATTCTTGATGCATATTCGTTCTACCAATGTGCTCTACCTTAGGCTTATTGATGAATAAGAGAAGACTGAAAGGCAAAAGAAAAATGTGTTACCTGATCTTTCCTTTTCCTTCTATGTCATCATTTTTAGCATAAGCGGTCAGCTGATACAGGGAAATAACATGAATAAAAAAGGATATGATAGGGCCAGCCGAGTGGCTCATTGGTTGGGAGCTGGTTTGGGACGCCAGCAGCCCTGGTGCGGATCCCACATATGAGGGCCAGTGACTCTGCCCTCTACAGCTAAGATGGTGAACAACAGCTCCACCTGGAACTGGGCTGCTGTGAGTCCCCGGGACGGCATAGCTGCAGCCCCTGCTGCAGTGGGCTGCCACAGGCTACAGTGAGTGGCCGGCAGCCAGCGTGAGTGGCCAGCAGCCAGTGTGAGCTGCCAAGAGCTGCTGCGAGTGGTCGTCCAGAGGCCGGAGACCCATCTGCCTTACCCGAGAAGAGCACAATGATGATACCAACATGGGCCAGTAAAGTAAAATCCTCCATAACTAGACTGAAGAACCAAAGGACAGCAACTTGTCTGTTCCCCTTCCCCAGTTCCCCAACGCTGTTCTCCTCCCCCAATTCCCCAATAAAATCTTTAAGGAAAAAGGACCTGACAGGGTTCCTTGATAGTTTGTGTTTCTTAGAATGGCATTGCTTTCATGCTGTGTACAAAATAAATTCTGGATCAAATGGAAATCAGCGCCTTTCTGGGATGTTAACATGAAGCTGTGTGGTACTCGTGTTCAAAAGCATAATTACAAGTGTATTGCTTAACATGTTGCTATAAATGATGGTTCCATCTCCTGACCATAGTGTAGAGGTCTATTTAATTCATTCTGTGGCTACGGATTTTAGCATTTGAGCTAACTTGGCACCTGAGAACAGGAATTCTTTTTTTTTTTTAAAAGATTTTATTGGGGAATTGGCGGAGGGGAACAGCGTTGGGGAATCGGGGAAGGGGAACAGACAAGTTGCTGTCTTTTTGTTCTTCAGTTTAGTTGGGGAGGATGTTGCTTCACTGATGGTATCATCATTGCGCTCTTCCCGGATGAGGCAGATCGGTCGCCAGCCTCTGGATGGTCTCTCACCGCAGCTATTGGCAGCTCACGTTTGGCTACCAGCCGCTCACGCTGGCTGCGGGCCACTCACTGTAGCCTATGGCAGCCCACTGCAGCAGGGGCTGCAGCTCATACCATCACCGGGGCTCGCACAGCCCAGCTCCAGGTTGAGCTGTTGTTAGCTGTAGAGGGCAGTGTCACTGGCCCTCATGTGGGATCCGAACCGGGGCCGCTGGCATCCCAAAACCAGCGCTTAACCAATGCGCCACTCGGCCGGCCCGAGAACAGGAATTCTTAATAGAAATGGTTGCAGTGCATCTGTGAGGCCACTAAATGTGTATGAAAAATTAGGCATATATACATATGAGAATTTTTCTAGGAAGTGTGTCCAGCTATTAATAGATTCTCAAAGAGGTTCATGACACAAAAAGCCCAAGAGCTACTAATTTGGAACATTGTTTATAAGAGAAATAACTTTTCAGATCCAGAAAAACAACTTGCAAACCAACTTTTGGAAACTCGCCTGTTGGGAAGCTGAGGGTTACCAGATACATCTTGTAATGATGAGTAACACTAAATGTGATTTTATGAAAATTTTAGTAAATGCTTGCTTTGAGTTTGCTCTCAGTCCAAATTGATCTTAAAGTGTTCTTACACTTCTTACCCACTCTCCCCTTCCCTGAAATTATCCAAAGTACCCAGGGCTCCAATATCAGATATTACTATGAAATGGTTTATCTAGGCTTTTGTGTTTCTTATTTTACATCTAAAATATATCTAACTTCTTAAAGCCCTTTGCTCTGGGGAATGAACAGATCAGAGGCAAGGGAGAAAGTGTAGGAGACCTTTTGCATGTGAAATAATAGAAGTTTGGGGCTAAGGACACCATGTCGGAGCGTGACACTGTTGATCTTTAGGGACTTGCAAATAATTCTGAATAAACTCAGCCCTGACCCAAGCCTTGTAAAGGTTCAGAAACCAAGGGCTAATTTTGAGTTTATTTGCTGAATTTTCACATGGTCCACAGTGCTTGCTTCCAGCTGGAACTGGATATGGAAACACTTATACTGAAATAACATTAGGAAGGGAGCCCCTGTGAGGTTTCTGATCAAGCAGGAACCAAGACAAACTAAAAATCCCAGGAGACTGCGTCATTTATTATTTTCATCTTTTCTTCTATTTCATCCTAAGAAAGTCTCTGGCTGACAAGGATCTGTAGTACATAACAGGCATTTTGTGAGATATATCAGCCTCAGATCTCTTCGGAAATCCCAGCTTTGAAGAAGTTTATGGGACAGTGAGTTTATCTGCCCATGAATTGCTCAATAAATCATCCTTCCCAACAATGTTGGTATTACTAGGGGCTGCCATCGTTTTGAGCTTTTTTCGTGACTTATAACAAGTAAATTAAGTGAGCTTTTTTAGAAAGAGCAGCTTCTTAGTTCTAGTCAGATTATGTTTCCAGCTTCTCGCAAAAAGCAATCTACGTATTTATTTTTGCAGAGTCTACTAAGGTTCCTAAGAACTAAAACACATATAAATCAAAACTTAAATATTGATTCTACTTGACTTCTATATTCTACTTATCCATGTATTGCACACTGTAGCCAGTCATCTCTTACAAATATATCTGCATTGGCAAGATGGATGAATCTGTCTGCATGTGTAAACAACAAGTTTTCACAGGGGCAGCACTAGCAAAGAAACAGCTGTGGGCATTGGACCATGGAGTTCTTTGTTTCTGCATTCACACGGCAGGAGTGGTGTGTCCCTCCTTCTCCACAGACCCTGGTCCCATGAGAAATGACGGGAGTGCCCTTTTCCCATCGCTGAGGCCTCCTAGAGTTGGAATCAGTTTTGTCTATGGCTAACCGGGGCAGGGCAGGTCTGTATTGTACATTTCGCTTATGTGTCGTGCTGTGCTGTTTATCAAATATAAAACCAATTGACCACATTTTCACATTTTGTAGCAAAATTGTACTTTGACAATATAACACTTCTAAGGGAAGAAATAGGAAGAGAAAGATATTGCCGGGATTCCCAAGAAAAGGAGAACTCCCAAATTTTAGCTAAGTTGGGAAATGCTTTTTTGTACCTTCCTTTATCTAACAGGTAGTAAAATTAACCAAAAACATCTTTCTGAGTGATCTCAGGTAAACAAGCAGAATATTCTTTCTTGAATGTTCCAAAGTTGAACTATTATATCATGTTATGAGTTTCTCATGGGCAAACACTATATCTTGTTTGTCTTTGTGTTACTGCATTTTTAAAATTTGCTCTTAATTCCTCAGAGCTTGGCATGGTGACTGGCACATAGGAGAAACTCCATAAATGTTTATTTCACTTGTTCAGTTTGGTCAGTTAGAGTACAGAATTCTAGGACTTAGGCTCAAATTTCAAGCATGAACATCTTTGGGCAAAATTGTTAAATGGGAAAAATGTGCTTATTTCCCCTGTCACTGTATATATTACAAGTGCCAGTGCAATTTTGCTCTTCTCTGGTTGAGATTATGGATTGTCACCAGGACTATTTCTCTTGATCAAACTGTTTTTTGATAAAATAAGAGCAGGTCATGGTGATTCAATATGAGAGCTCTCCACATAACTTATTTGTTTGGAGCTCCTGGGAATGATACTCATGTTAATGGAAGATATATTTTAGGGTGTGGCACCCTTGCAAAACCTCTCAGATCACAAATCATATCAAGCAGGAAACAGCCCTAGTTTTAGCCTGAGTTTTAAGGACTAGAAAAGAAGCACAATATCCCCTTGGGACAACACAGTCATTCCCTTATTTTACAGATGGGAAAAATTGAAAAATAGAACATAAATTACTGCACAATTTGACATTATGAGTTAGGGTCAATGTTGGAAATAAAAACAAGAGATTATACTAGATTTTCTATCATGTTAAGCCTTTGTTTACTTAAAGGTGTATAAATTAACTTGATCTATAACTCTGACTCTTTCTTTAGAAAGTGGTAATTATATTTCCTCAAACTGTGATTAATGTGTGTAATAAACATAAATCCCTCTCATGGGATCCCGCCATATCCAGTTTTCTGGGTCAGTATGTATTGTGCTCATAAAGTTCAATAAACCTTTTAAATGCTATTTTGAAATAATTCAAATATAGTGAAATTTTTTTTCTTTTTGAGGAAAATCATATTTACTGTGTACTAAATTTGGATAAAGTGGTTTTCTTTCACATGTCTGTCATTTCAACTGGATGTTGAAGACTGGGTAATAAAATTATTACTTGACTGTGGCATTAATATAATATTTATACAGTCTTCTTGATTTTTTCCAGGCTTCTTGATTTTCAAAAGCTATTTTAAGAGTATATTTTTGCAAAAACCTGAAATTTTTGTTAAGTTCTTTTAGCACAATTTTAATGTTCTAGCTGTCACCTCAAAGCACAGAGTAGAAAAAAATTAAGAACTATTTAAGCTATTTTTAAACCTTCACTTTTGGAAGGCAAATAGGCATCTTCATAAGCAAAGTGTTTTATTAATTTTATTAATTTCTTGCAAAGTTATGCAAGAAAATTTATTTAATAATGCACTTTAAGGCACTATTCTGATATTTTGAGTGTGTGAAATAAAACACAAAATAGAATTCCCCTAGTCCATTCCACATGGCAGCAGTAATTGTTTAGAGAGCTATGGTGAATATTTTGGACAAAAAGCATAAGGTTTTGCAATCTGCATTAATAAGAGGAGTTTCTGGGTCATCTTTAATATCCTTTATTCATGACTCTATCTGCATGCTCTTGTCACATACAGTAAGTCAGAAAACATGGCTTTCCCCAGGTGTCCTGTCACCTGGCAATTCCAAGTGAGGTCCCTGACAGTGCAATTAACACATGATACCCCGGTAATTATAGCACTATTTTGATTAATTATTATTATTATTATTATTATTATTAAGAGTTTTTTTCTGTTTTTTATTTTATTTTATTTTATTGGGGAACAGTGTGTTTTTCCAGGGTCCACCAGCTCCAAGTCAAGTAGTTGTCGCAGTCTAGGAGTGGAGGATGCATCTCAGTGGCCCATGTGGGGATCGCACTGGCAACCTTGGTGTTATGAGCACTGTGCTCTAACCAACTGAGCTAACCAGCACCCTATAGCACATTTTAGAATAGATACCTTCTAAAACAAATTCCCAGGTAACTTAGAGGGTAAGTCTGTACCCGAAGACTGACTCATCACTGTGGTTGGCTCTTTTATGCCCTAAAGCTTTCACACAGCTTCCAGAAGTGCCAAATTACACCTTGGGAGTGCATGGAACTTCTGAGAAATGAGAACATTCATCTCTCTTTAATGTCAGCCTTTAGTTAGAAAGGCTTAGAATTCTGTGCCCCATTGGATTCTGAATCCCATATGTGCCAGAGCATACATGACTTTGAAAGTAGGCAGAAAAAGAGCAATTGCTGCTGGTGAATGCACTCTAAGTTCACTGAAAATGTGACAATTTTTATATGCCATGAATTAATAGTATTGTTTCTAATTGACTTCATGTCAGTTTGTTGTCAATATTCACTGGCTTATTTTTTTTTTCTTTTTTAGCTAAGCCATCCTGCCACCTGTTGGTAGCTCAGTGGCTGCTCAGCTCGGGCTGGGCATCAAACTGCTGTTGCTCAGAGCTCAGCTCGCACTCTTGAGCGAGCTCTTAACCAACTGAGCCACTTGGCTAGCCCTTTCACTGGCTTATTTGAATTTTATGGTTTGTGTGCTAAGATACTAGAGGAACACAAAAAGTGTGGGTGAATGTTTATCCAGCAGATCTATATCATCCTAAATCTCCCACGTGACCTACGTAATGATTATCATACTTTTTAAAACTAAGTATGATGCAGCATCCATTGTCAGCCAATAGACTTGAATTACTACCTCATTAACTCTAAATCTGTAAGATTATGACACCTACGTTGGATATGAAAACATGTGTTTTGAAGAATTTGAATTCTGGCGTGCTCATCATTTAGAGAAAAAACTCCCAGGGTCATCAATGCAGGAAGCAACTTAGAGCACATTGTTTTGGTACATCAACTTGAAAGGCATATAGGTCTCAGCAGTCAGCTTCCTATACCTCATAAGCAGACAATCTGTATGCAACGTATTTCAGTAAATTTGGCAGTCAACTTTTTATTAACACTGACAGCCTTTCTATTTAAACTCTTTGTAGGACACAGAATCTTGTTCATTCTTATACAGGAGGAGCAGCAGAAACAGAAAGAGAGAGCCTTATCAAAATAATTACATTTCATGCTGTTTTTGGGATATGAATGAACCAGCAACTTGGATAATTGAAAGTTTACTATGAAAGAAACGAGTGTCCATCTGGATATTCCAGGATAATCTCCATATTTTGAGGTCAACTGATTAATTGTAATTCTATTTTCGACCTTATTTCCTCTCTAAAATGTAATCAAAAGGGTTTTTAAAAGAGGGACGCAGACGAGGCCAGAGTGAGTTGATGTGAAAACTCCACCAGCCATTGTTGGCTTTGACAAAAGGGCCACAAACCAAGGAATGTGGGTGGCTTCTGGAAGCTGAAAAAGACAAGGAAACAGGTTTTCCCCTGAAGATCCCAGAAGGGAATGAGACCCTAAGAACATCTAGAGTTTAGCCCAGTGAAACCCATTTTGAACTTCTGACCTGCAAACCTGTAAGATAACAAATTTGTGCTGTTTTAAGAAAAGAGGTGTGTGGAGAGAGGAGGGGGATGACAGGAGAGAGAGACAGAAAGAAAGAAGTGGCATTAATTACATGTTGCAGAAAGACTTCTATTCTTCTACCCTTTAGTTTGGCAAATGGCTGCTGAGGCAATCAGTATGTCATCTGAGTTACAATCAGCCACCTGCCATTCCAGGGAACACAAATACACATTGGTATTTGTGGCTTTGTATATACGTGCAGGGAGTTTGAATTTCCTCTAACTTTCCACAGTTTATTAATATTGGGTTGTCGGAAAAGTCATGATGCATTTTTGCAAAGAAAAACATAGAAAAAATATGTCATGACTTTTCTGACAACCCAAAAATTATCTTTCAATATTCCTGTCCACTGCGTTACTTTCTTCCTTAGCTTATATGCTTTTCTAAGTAACCCCTTTTCCTAAAAACATACATCTACTCTAAAATCCAAATTTAATTTTTATATGCCTAGCTTATTTCTTAATTTTCATAAACTATGTAACCAGAAAATATTGATTCTCAACTTTTATGAGGATACAGGAACTTGGTGTCATTAATTCTCTAAGGATGCTACAATAAAGGGAGTGTTGGGAATAAGCATTTATAGCAATTACAAATTAAGAAAAAGCCTAAATAAAAAATAAAGGCTCTTAGCTATTCAAATGACAATAATTATTATATTAATCCATGTTACTTAATTCCTTAAAAAATACAAATCTATCTACCCATTGTAAAAATTTGATTATTTGCACATGCGATCTTGTTTTTAATATATACCATATAAATATGAAAAAGTCCTTTGGTCATAATTTATTTAAACTACGATATTTTTTCAAGTCAAATTACTCTAAGTTCATTGTGAACATATATTATTTAGCAAACAAACTGAAGGACTAAAAATCCAGTCAAGTTTCAAAAAATCAGAATATGCAAGAAAGATTGGAATACGATGGTTCATTAATGTGCATTCACCTAAGCATGGTATCTGAAGGGAATGTAAGTTCAATAAAATGCACTTAGTGTGAAGTGAGCATGACCAGAGAACCCAGGCTTTGGGAAGCTGACAAATATTAGAATACTGAGAGGCCAGAGGGAGACCTCACCCTAGGGGTGAACATGAGGTATCTCTTGTAGGGAATTGTTTCTATCCTGAAAAGAAATTACTTCTGGGCAGGCCATAACTTGAAGAGACATTCCTGAAAAATGAATGGGAGAACAAAGTTTTTCTGTCTCTCGGGTAGAAATAGTTTGTCCCAGACTAAAAGTCTGGTGTGATAAGGACTGGAATTTGAGTAGTAGGGAGACTAATAGAAAATATTGAAAACTTAGTATGAGTGAAGAATTGTTGTAAGTGCTTTACAGGTATTCATCTCATTCTCACAACAACAATATGAAGGTGATCCTGTTATTCTCACCCCCATTTTACAGATGAGGAACAGAGAGGTTAAGTAGCTTGTCCAAGATTACACAGCTAAGAAGTGGCAGAAGCAAGCTCAAGACCTAGCAGCCTGTCTCTACAGTTGTGCACATCACCACCATATGCAACTGGCTACCTTTGAGACAGGCCTGGCAGCATACCAGTTAGGATTAGGAAGGCTGCAGAAAGCTCAACTAGCACGTGGACTAGCATGATTTAGGATGTAATTCAAATGCAATGTTGTCTTTATTACCATTTTTCTATTTCACTGTTCCTTTACACTCTATTTAGTGGAAGCAATCCTCCCCTAACCCTGGATGAGAATTTTATAAGTGCATGACCTTTCTGTGCACTCTGAGCTCATAGAGAGCCCTATAGTGAGGACAGAGTAAAAACATGGTCTTAGTTTGAAATACAAATAGATAAATCTGAACTTGATTTAAGTTTGGTTCTTCTTTCCTCTCCTCCTGGCAGGAAGTCTGTAATGGGCAGGGGTGGGTGGCAAGGCTGACTGCTATGTTTGTGCCTCTGCCTTGCCCAGAGCCAGCCCCAGGACAGGAAGAGAAGGAGTAAGGAAAGGGCTCACTTGAGCTGACAGCACTCTGAGATGCCTTCTGCTCTGTGCTTAGTAGAGTTCAAAGATAATGTTTTCTATTATGGATAGTTTTTGTGGCTCCCTCCTCCTGCAGTTCTCTTTTCCTAGAAGGATGCATCTCTGTTCTGGTGGTCACTTGGAACCCTCCCTGAACCTCCTAAGCAATCTCTTTCAGCCTCTTGCTGCTGGGTCTCTGTGCTTCTCCATGTGGCCTCAGTGGAGCAGGTCCGGACAGTCCATGACAGCAGATTCCTGCATGGCCTTCTCTTGTCCTTGTGAAGCATCATGTACCCCTTGCCCTAACAAGTTTGAGAGTGCAGGCCCATCTCAGCTCAGTAGCAGCCTCTCAGCTCCACCAAAGCAGTGTATCAGCCTCTCCCATCCTCTAGTGCCCCAGACAGGAGTCAGCCTCGGTCCACTCTGCCCCCAGCTCTATGGGTAAAGGGCTCCCTGTGCAGCATCATGTGACCCTCCTCACTGACAACACAGCCATCTTGACCAGAAGTCTGTAGTTACTATTGGAACAAAAATGGGTTGCCTTCATTGGTTTCATGAGCTTTCCACTGCTCTTAGGATCAAATCTAAATTTAGCACAGCCTAATACACGAGGATCCTCTTTTCACCATACTCCAGCTTTATTTCCTTTCTTTCAGTTTCTTAGTTCTCTTTACAGCCTAAGGTATTTTGCACTTAACATTCCCTCAAAGTCCCTTTTTCATCCTCTCATCCCCATTATTCCCTTACTCAATTTCTACCCATTGTTAGGGGCCAGATTAGGGCCCAGAGACCTCAGGAACGCCTTCATCAATAGCTGTATTTAGATAGTGCCCCCTACCCTGCTGCCCCCTATGAATGTATAGCATCTTGCTCTTCCTTTTTTTATAGAACTTAAGTCTTAATTATATAAGTAATTCTTTTTGTTCATTTCTGTAACTAGAACGAGCGTCCTGTGAGGCTGAAACCATGTCTATCTTGTTCACTGTTTTATCCCTAGCACCTAGTTAAATATTTGAATTAATGAATGAAATTATCATTGTGTTTTCCTTATTAAAAATCCCTAAATCCATTTCCTTATATTTGGAAACCTACTCTTGGGATATTTATCAAGATTTGTTTTATTAAAATTCTTAACTGTGTGTCACTGACAAAAAAACACTTTCCTTACAACCTACTGTTTTGCTTCATCTAGTGACAATGTTTTATTCAAAATGTCTATTGTGTGAGTACTATTTTCAGTTTTAAGTAAAATGAGAAAGGAAACAGAACAGATTTGCCTTTTTGCAGATGGAATGAGAAACAATGAGATTGTCAGATATTTAAACACAGATGTCTTGGCTCAAAATTTATTCTCACTGTTTTTAGCCTTTAGTCCATCAATTGTGCTAGCATTTCCTACTGTAGTTCAAGGTCATAGATCCACTTCTAGGTTTGTAGAATGACTTGGTTGTTCTTTCTTTAAAAAAACAAAACAAAGAACCAAAACCTGTCTTCAAAATTACATGAAAGAACATGTTTATTGTTGAATAATCAGAAAGAGGATATAAAGAAACAAGAAAAAAATATCACTAACAGGTTCACTACCCAGAAACAGATACCCTTAGATATATTTTATTGTATCATCTACACAATTTTTATCTCTACAAAAATGGATTCTATTGTATAAACTGTGTGTAATATAATTGTTTTTTACTCCAAATATATCACAAATATGTGTATCATATGTGTGTCTGTTAAGCAAGGAAAATCCACCTATTATTTATAGGAATGGGAGGTTTTGTTGTGCTAATCTGAAACTCAGATTAGCGCCATGCTCCCTGTGGACACTTAGTAGACACCTATTGGCTGAGTCACGCTGCTTTGTTTTTCTACAACATGAAACTTTTAAAACAAACTTACTGGTAACCATGATAGTTGATATGTGATATACAGTTCTCTGCTCTTTGTGGAAACATGTAAACCTTGTTGTTCCTAACCTTGGACTAACTGATTCCTCAGCAACTTCCCAAAGAACCGATCTCAAATACTATCATCTGAAATTCATTACTTCTTGGTACAACTGTGTACAAAATTACAAAGTGTTGACTCTAAAATTCAATACTTCAACACTCAAAATTCCCTGTAAGTTTAATGTGTTCCAATTCTTTACTTTTCAAGCCTCTTTAATATACTTTAGGCCATATAACTTCTGGTTGTAGCTATTTCACTAGACTTGTGAGGAATATCCCACCACCTGCCACTTTCTTTGCAGTTAAGCCTAAACAAACATAAATGCATTTTTACATCAACAATACTAAGGGGTTGCTCTGCTCATCACATTAGTACATATGAAGACCTATCTTCTTCAAGCCAAACCAAGCAAAACAGAACAAAAACAAACACAGCAGCAACAATCTGTCCCCTCTCCTAGTGTGCTTGATTGTTCCAAATTGTTGAAGACCTACCATTAAATCATTGATGTACTTTTTCATTTGTTGGCTCAACATTCTAACATCCTCCCCATATGATAAACTTATCTTCTCACTCTTTTCAAAATAAACCACACGACTCAGAAGTAAACACCCACTCACAAGCACATGATGACTTACATTGTACAATCACTATGCAATTGTAGGAAAGTAGAAAACACTAGAACAAAGGTGAAAAATGAATTCATTAATCCTGGAGGTCTTTGTTTATTCCTAGTCTTTGGGTCCTGGCCACACAGTTTTTGAAAGTATACCTTTATCCACATCTTAATCAAAATCTTCTAAATATTTCCTGTTATGTTTCTCTAGACCAAAACCCCTAAAGTAAATGCCCAGTGGAAACTACACACATTGTCCAGGCACCAAGTAATGGAAATTTCTTTATAATCACATGTTGGAACATCATGCATCTTAATTGCTTCCACAGTTCACAGAAACAATACAGACACAAACATGCAACTCAAATCCTGACAGTTTTAGAAGAATCCACTTCTTTGTCATCTGAAGGTACTTCTGGTTGCCACAGAAAAGAGTACAAAGGCCTGATACTATCAGGACTTAAAGTTCTTTTTTGTGATGCTCTTTGCTTACATTCTCACTTCCTGCAGTGCCAGATCGCTGCCAACAAATGTCAACTGCCAATCACAGGGACACAAGGCAAAATTGCTTGACGTTGACTAATACAAAAGGAAGCACGGCCAGTCTGATGTGTTTTCCTTTCATTCAAAGCCTTGGCCACACTACAAGGGGGAATTGCATAAAACTGGAAGGCATGCTAATAGAGGTGTGGAATGACAATGTACCAAAAAAATAGCCGAGTTTCGTGAAAACGATTTCCACTAAATAAGAACTGTGAAATGTACATTTCCATAGGAACCTCCCCAGCTGTGTTGAATCCGATGAGGCAGACATTATAAACACAAAAACAGCTAAGTATGTGTGCAGAGCCATTTTGAAGACCTCCAAGTACCCAGATAGTGAATATAGAGTACATTTCCTGGGCTTTTCTGTTCCACATGTATTGCTCCTCCTATCTTAGGAAGCCTTGTATTTATTAATTAGTTTTGGCTGTTTGTGGCATTCATACCGGCACTACATAACTAAAAGTTTTAGTAATAACCAGTGCTGGAATGGCACTATTTGCTAGGCTTACTGGGCTAAACCCTTTTTCATCTCTGTAAACTTTCACAATAAGCCTATGAGGATAATTTTATTATCTCCATTTTACAAATAAGGAAACTGAGGTAGAAACATTAAATAATGTATCTAAGATTAGTCAGCGAAGAAAAAGCATGGGCAGGGGAAAATCCTAATGTAAGTTCCATATCTGACTGAAAAGATCCATGCTTTATACTGATAAGTTCAGCAGTTGAAGTGTTGCTTGCTTCCTCTTAGCTATTTTGACTACAATTCAGGAGTGCCGTCTACCAGAGACGTTGCCTCAGTTGAGGAGGTAGTATTGTCCAAGCAGCAGGCTTGTACCTATTCATATTTAGGTACAATGTGGATCCCTCTTTAACATTTTGAGCCCTGAGTATTTTTACTTATCTTACTTTTCTTTTGTTTATGAGTATAAATAAGGAAATAATGCTAAAAAGGAGGCCTTGGGGAGAGAAGCATTGGCTATCGTCACCCATCAGTTAGCTGCCTATCCCTCTCTAGTTGCTATAGTTGTGCCAGCAACCAAGAGAATGCTGAGGCCTAGTGCCCCAGGAAGATGTCAGAGAGGATACAGTGACGTGGCCCAATAGCAGAGGCAAAACATGGTGTCACTTTGGAATCAAAGCAAGGCTCCACCACCCTGGGCATGAAGACTCTCCAAGAGACAATAGAGAGAGAGGAAAACCCAAGAGGGACTGAGCTGCTTCTAAGCTGACATGTGGGGAATGTACAGGCATGATTATTAGGTAATTAATATAAATATGATCTTATCTGCACTAACTGGCCAGAGAAGAAGGAACATCCCTGTTATTCTTGCAAGTCCTCCCTTTTAAAAGAAGACAGAATTCTTCCCCAAGCAGATTAACTTAATATGGAATGCTAGTTTTTAAGGCTATTCATACAATATAGAAAGTAAAGCAAACAGTCTAACTTATAAAGCAGTACCTTTCTCATCAATCTATAGCTATTATCAATCACTTTAACCCTTTGGCAGTGATAAAACCAGACATACTAAGTGGGACCAGGATTGAGAATGGTGCCAGCCTGGTGAGCAGAACAATGTATACAGTACACAGGCCAGAGAACACATCAGTTTACAGAGGCAAGATGTGAAGTCATCCACAGTCCTGTAGTCAAACCTAGGTCAAAGTACACAGCATGCCAGATCAAGCTGGAAGACTAAACGTTTGAGATTTGACTAGTTGGCTTATGGCAAGGATTTAGAGATCTAAACTGAGTAGGCAACACAGATTATAGAAGGGTCATGGTATAAAAACTAGAGTCAGTGTCGAGTTCCAAGCAGGGCATGGACACAGGAAGAAGTCCAATTCAAGCATAAGGCTTGGGTTAGAGATGAATTTGAGAAAGAGGGATGGGATCTCAGCTAGGAAAAAATGCACTGAAAACTCAGCAAAAAGATATTGATCTACATGAATCCAATAATCCAGACTGTTAATGTTTGGAAAGAAAATGATTGTCCCTGAATTGATTTGCAGCAGCCTTTCCTTCATGGGCAGATATAGAGAAGATTGTGTCAAGCTGGAAGCTGAAGTTCTTCCAGAAATTTAGCTGAGAGACCAATATAGTCCCATAGTCAGTCTGTTATGGAGTATCTTTTCTACCTTCACTCAGCTAGGAAATCTATGATGAATTCCACTGGGATCGAATGTAACTTTTCAAACAACTGACCAAAGAATGAAAAGAAACTGACCTATGGTAATAAAATTTCATAAAGAGCACAAACATTCCCAAGAGTGGTCTAACCTAGAAACTTTCTTCATTTTAAAAATATTTTTAGAAAACTTAATCCAGTAACCTTCTCTAGCTTTATACTCCCATAGTTGGCAGTAGCTAGCCAGATGCAACTTATTTAACAGCTAACAAAATTAGAACAACAGCTGGGCTCAGAAAGTCTTTTGGAAACCAATAAAAATTATATTAATATAACCTTTGAAAAGGAAAATTGCACACTGAAAACTAAAAGTATTAGTACAGCACAGGGAATTGAGACAATGAAATTGTATCAGTAATAACAGTTATATACGATGTCAGAGGGGTAGTAGCTTGCGGGAGGGGGGTTATCACTTTGTGAGGGGTGTAAATATCTAACTATTTCATTGTTTTGTACACCTGAAACTAATAATAAAAAAAGTAAATAAAGTGGAGATATAAAATTGTTCTATTCCAGTATTTATGGATTTCATTTTGTGTTACACAAGTCCTTCTGCCAGATGAGGTGGGCTTCTAGGGTTCTCTAAAGTGTTTTGAGTAAGATTTAAGAAAGTGTTGGATTGTGTTTATTTTTGCCACGTTGAATTTAGGGGCTTCTGCACTGTGCCACACTCTTAAGTACTGACCAAGATGTGCAGCAAGATAACTTAAAATATGAAGCTCAAACACTAGCACTCTCATAGGACTTGGAGAACAGCTAGTCTAATCTCCACATAACCCCATCCCTTCCATTTTACAGACAAAAAAACTGAGAAGGTGAAGTGATTGCCTCTAGACTGCAAAGCAAGGTAGAAGCACATCCAATATTTGATTGCTTGGACCTTATTTGGTCTTTCAATAAGAAGTCTAGATGAGGAAAACTGACCCCTTTAGGATTTCGATCAAGATGAGATTTAATACAGGATATTAGGTGCTTATAAAATCATTGCAAGTACTAAGGGAACAAAGGTCAGGGAGACCTTCCACCTGCTTCCAGAGAATCAGAAAGTTGCAGAAATTGCAACAAACTACCAACAATAATTTCAGCTGTAGGCAGACTAAAAGCAGATGAGTTCAGAGGAGGATGGCTGCGGCCAGTTCAGAATCTCTAATGTACTCTCTGTCAAAGCACTCATATCTGTCAGCCAATGCCAGAAACAAATAATATTGTTTTGGACTCTCTTTTGACTCCTAATTTTAACCTGTGTACTTCTCATCAGCAAAATCTAATGAGAAACACTGTTGTCAAGGGATTCTGAGAAATATAGTTTCTAAGTGTCCAATACCTGCAATATAAGACAGAACCTAGAAGGATTGGTAACAGAAAACTTAGCACTATCATGTTGCTGTGAAATTGGAGTCTACCCTGAATTATCATTATCTTTTGGAATGAGTGTGTGGTCCACTGAACCATTTATCTCTCATATCCATTACTATAGACTGTTGTACATGCATGATGGCAGAAGGTGGGGAGAAAGGGAAATTGGAGGGAAGATTGAGGGTTAGGGCAACTGTGAAATTGTCCAAGGTTCTTGTTTATAAGGATAAAATACAGTTTTTTAGGAAAATGAGCAGGTAGAGGTAATTATATTTACTAGAACTCTCCTCACAAAGAGTACATGATCTAGGAGAAAATCCTTGTAGGTAAGATGAGCCTCAGGAGGTAAAATCCTAAAGGGCTGGCTCAATTTCTATTAAAATAAATAGGCAAAATCAACAACCAAGACCAGTAGGAAAAGACTAATATTCACAAATTTATTTCTTAGTTAGGTTTATTAACTGTTGCAGGTGAGACCATAGCTGGGAAGCTTTAGGTGTCTTAGTAAGAAAACCTGAAAGGAGCGTCTTATATGAATAGAGTTTGGGCCTATGGTGGATGGCTCTAAAAGGAGATTAGGAAGCCAAGGGCCAGTTCTGTAGTGGATGCTGTCAACAAATATGGGCAAATTGGTGATTGGTTATCTCAAAAATTTTGGTCCAGAGGAAGCAAGATCAGAGCGGGGCTAGAGTTGTCATTGATAAGGAAGCAGAAATCACTCCTAGTGGGATGTTAGTAACATTTACAGTAGCAGCTCAGCCTTGCCTATGTTCTAGTAGAAATTTTCCCCCTGTTAATAACATTGATTATGTTGGCCTTGTTGGCATACGGTTGGAAACATCAAATTTTCTAAGGAACATTGCGTCGTTGTTGCCCAGACATAGACTCTCATGTCTTCAGTCGTTAACTGTGCAGCTTTTGCTAAATAGGTATGCAGATCTGGAACCAGAACTGGGCTGCTCAGGAAAGCATATGCCCATCTCTATGCCAATAGCAGTCCTGCTTCTCTGTCTTTCTTCCTGAACAGCACTCATTCTGACATCTATTAGATTGGTGCAAACATTACGAACAGCAGCAAAAACCGCAATTACTTTTGCACCAAACTAATACTTTCATGCTGAACAAATATTTAAGGGAGTTTAGTTGAGGGGCACTAAAATATGAGACCTGCCTGAGGCACTTCACATGTCTCAACCTCTTTATGGGGGAGGGGATAGGGTTTACTGGAAACAATATACAATTGGCTTTCCGATTTATTAGCACATCCTCCACCTGATTCTACCAAAATACTGTGATAGGGGAACCAACGAATGCAATGCAGGTACTGATAAGTGCGGATGTAACTATGAGTATAAACCAGGATGGACACATGTAATATGGATTCTTTCGGAAAACGAAGAATGTATGGTCATATTTTTAATATAACTTTTATTGTTCTTTAAGAACGTGATCATCAAGAACAATGCAAGCTCCGTGAGAGAAATGCTCTTCCTGCTTAGCAAGATCCAGCCCATGTTTGGAGGTGGGAGATAAGAGCAGTGGTGGGGAGGGCTATGGACAGAGTTCTAGGCACGCCCAGAACCAAAAAAGCTGCTTCTGTTCTTATCTGGGCTCCCATACCCATCTACATACACCAGCCTTATCTTCATGAAGGCAAAAATCAGAAGGGTGCTGGGAACTAACCGGGACTGGAGAAGCACAGTGTATTGAATTGGGCACCCACTGGAGAGTGTGCATTTACCTCCAGTGGAGAAAGAAGTTGTGCATTGTAGGGGCTTGTGCTTTTATTTGTTTAGATTCAGCTTTGTGAAAATCAGGGCACCTACAACAGGGTGCTTTGTGTTCACTTCTGACTCAAAAAATTAAGCTGCATTTGACTAGAGAGTTTCTGTTCTTTCTTGAGCAGAGTGGAAGAAGAGAATAATTATATCTTAACGGGGCTGACATTTCTTTTTTTTTGCAGAAATAAAATGTTAATAAGAGGTCAAGTCAATCCTTCATAACCAAGGGCAAAAATACAAGGAGATTAAAAACTAGAGAGAACAAATTAAAAAGGCATCAAGGACTGACATTTATTTTCAATGAGATGTTCCTGCTCACTAACTTATCATCAAATATAACAATTGTAGGGAATGTGTTGTTCTCGCATGAAATTTCAGTAGCACTAGATTTGTTTCTGTGAATGTACCTCGTGTGGGTGTCCTGTAGCAATCATAAAGGGGTGTAAATAATAAAACCCACACCATAGAATGCTGAGTTGTACAAATAGAGGCACTACTTTACCATTTTCCCAGTAAAAGTCAGCCCCGACTGAGGTGGAAAGAGCTTTGGAGACAGGATGCGTCCGAAAAACCCTCTACTTTGTCCTTTATTGCTCTGTGCTCTATTCTACAGAGAATGCATCTAGCGTCTCTGAGTTTTAATATCCTCACTACGAGATGGCAATAATAATGCTTATACTGTGGGTTTTAAAGGCATAGACACAAATCATGTGTGTAGACATGTAGCTATTTCTTTGAAACTAATTTCCTCTTGTTCATGAGACCACATTTGTTGTTTTGTACCAAAAACTGTAGACAAATAAGTTCAGCCTTTGGTTTTAAAACAGCCTTCTTCAAATGATATGCAATCAATTTAGCATTTCAATTGGTGCTTGTAAACATCAAATTCCACGCTTCCCCCCCTCCCCAACCCCCACACACATTTCCCAGGGCTCCTTCTTTCTTCTTCTCTTTTCCTTCCCAGGTTGTCAGAGGCAAGAAAATCGCGTGTAACATCATGTTGGTAGACAGAGTCCAGCTGTGCCCTCAGTCTTATTCTTGGCCTCTCTTGAGATGTTTTATTGCTGTTGGTCTTTTGCATCTATGTCCACTCATTACTGTCCATATCCCATGACATATGTTTTGGTGGTATGTATAGGCACAATTTTTCCTCCCACAGTGATGCAGTTACTCCTGCTGATTGGCCCCACCATGGTTCTCTCTCTGCTGCTCACCCAAGAGACAACTTTATCCTCCAGCAAAATGTTGTCTGAGGGCCGCCTGCTCACAGCCTCTGCTATTGGAGGCCCGCCCTTGACTCAGCTACTCCCATGCAGGTGCTCTCTTCTTCGCTAACTTCTTTACCCCTTTTTAGGGACAATGGAATATTCTGAAGCTGAGGATACTAAGACATCTTGTGTCCTCTTCTCACTTAGGCCTTGGCCTAGAGCTTGGATCCTGAAACTTAACACTAAGTGGCGTTAATAAGACCCCTCAAATAGAGACCCCTGTGTTTGATGGCATGGTATAGAGGTAAGAGCATGAGGACTGAACCAGAGTCACCTGGCTGCCCAGCTTTATCACTTATGAGATGTGACCCTGGAGAATGAAAGAAAGAAAGAGTGATCTCTTTGTATCTCTGCTCCTTCTTCAGTAAACCAGATGAAAGAATCCAGCTTTTCAGGGTTCTAAGGGTTATATGAGGCATTGAAAGCAAAGGATCTGGTACATATTAGATGACCAATAAATGTTAATTTCCTTTTTCCTCTCTATTTCTTTTTCAAAAAGATTTTTATTGGGGTATTGGAGGAGGGAACAGCATTGGGGAATCGGGGAAGGGGAACAGACAAGTTGCTGTCCCTTTTTTCTTCAGTCTAGTTGTGGTGGACGCTATTTTACTGGCCCATGTTGGTATCATCATTGAGCTCTTCCCAGATGAGGCAGATCAGTCGCCGGCCTCTGGATGGTCGCTCACCGTGGCTATTGGCAGCTCACGCTGGCTGCTGGCCACTCACGCTGGTTGCCAGCCACTCACTGTAGCTCATGGCAGCCCACTGCAGCAGGGACTGCAGCCTACACTGACCCTGGCGACTCATGGCAGCCCAGCTCCAGGTGGAGCTGTTGTCCACCATCTTAGCTGTAGAGGGCAATGTCACTGGCCCTCATATGTGGGATCCGAACTGGGGCCCTGCTGCTCAGAGCTGGCATCCCAAGCCAGCTCTTAACCAACTCATCAGTTGGCTGGCCCTCTATTGTCTTATTTTCAATTTTGGATTTTCTATTTATCTTTTTTTGTCTTATGTCTTTGTTTTTTGTTTGTTTGTTTGTTTGTTTTAATTTAGTCTTTTGGATTAAGAATTTTTACTTTCCTTTTTATTCATTCTACTTGAGATTCATTGGATATCCTCAATCTGAGGATTGATTTCTTTCATTAATTCAGGAAATATTTCAGCCATTATCTATTTCAATATTGCCTCTCTCCTATTTTCTTTATTTTCTCCTTTCGGAAATCTAGTAAGATGTAAATTAAACATTCTCACTCTGTCTCCTGTCTTCTTTTACTTATCTTTGTTGTTTTTCCATCTCATTGTCCTTCTGGGTTTCATTTTATGTAATTTCTTCACTTCTATTATAGCTTCCAGTTCATTGATACTCTCTTTAGCTGATTCTATTTGCTACTTACTTTGTCACACTGATTTTCTAATTTGAGTTATGGTATTTTTTATTTTCAGAAATTCTATTTGTTTTTACTCTTTCAAATCTTTCTTGTCAATTATGATAGTCTCTTTTTCTTAACAACTTGTAAGTTCTTTTATTTATTTGAACATATTAAATATATTTATTTAAAAATTTTTGTCTGATAATTCCAAAATCTGCATTCTTGGAGGAACTAAATCTATAGTTTGTTATTTTAGCTGAGACTTGCTCAGGAAAATTTGTTTCCCAAAGTGTTTAGTGAGTTCTTATTTTGAGCCCTTGTTCATTTGAATTTCATTATAGGGGATTATTTGAAGCTTTGTTTAAAGCACATTCTTCCAGAGACTGTTCATGTTTGATTTTGCCAGGCACCTGGGAACACAATCAACTAGGAGTGGTTTTAAATTCAACTTCTGACCTGCAGTTTTGGGAGCCACATTGGCAGAGTGGTTGCAGGCCCCAAGCTTTGGGAGAGGTAGTTAGAGATTTGAAGGGAAAACATTATCTGCTTTCTCTTTAGAGTTGATGAAAAGATAAGAAAACTGTCTCCCACTGCAGGGTAATTACTTTATTTGGGGGACTGTGTCCCTTGGCAGAATAGGGATTTTTGCTTAGTCACTGATGTTATTATTATCTTTTTGGTTTTCCACCTTTCAGTAGAGGTCTCTGACTCAAATCCCCACCTCCTTGCCCTCACGCCTCACTTTCTCTTGCATCTTGGGTACAAATAGCTCATTAAAACGCTAGCAATGGACCACCAGGGATTACCAGAGCCTCATAAAGCAATGCTTACCCTTGTGAATTCTTTCTTTCTTGTGATTTCTGGCTTTTAAAAGTTCTCTGACTTAATCATAACTTGGCCATGCATTAAAACATTTATCATACATAATTTTAATATGAAACATTATCTAGTCTACAAAATGTTTCTCACATTATCTAGTCTACAAAATGTTACTGAAAAATTAAGCCTAAAATATATTAATGTGGATTTGTAAAGGGATTCCTATTGCAAGTCAATATGCAACAAAAAAAATGCCCTTAAAAGATGTTTAAAATAAATAGCAAACTTCAGAAGAAATACCAAGCTATAACTAGAATTTCATCATTTGTATTTGTGTTCACTTAAAAAATCATTTTTCTTTTATATACCAACTAGATAACTATTTTAACTACTCTAAACAGTAACAATGGTTAATAAAGTTACATAGGTTTCAGGTGTACAATTCTGTAATACACCATCTATATGTCACATTGTGTGTTCACCACCCAGAGTCAGTTCTTCCATCACCATATATTTATGTGAAAATTTTTTCCATTATAACAACTTAGCTGAGAAACGAAATATTTTTAACAGAGCATCATTTAATGGTAAAATCACTGTAATAACCAGAGTCCAAAAGGTTTTCTAATGAACCTTGCCTCTTGGTATCCCTGTCCTAGCAGAGTCTCCTCCTATACTGAATAGGGCTGACCTTTGTAATACGTTATGGAAGAAATGATGATGTGTTTGCAAGGCTAGGTTATATAAAGCATTGTGGCTTCTCTCTTGATTTGGATTATTCTGGCAGAAGCCACTCACCACATCATGAGCGCAGTCAGACAGCCATATGGCAATGTCTTCTATCAACAGCCATCACCAGCTGGCCTGCCACACAAATGAGTCATCTTGAAAGCAGCTCCTCCTCAGTCAAACCTTTAGATTCCAGGCTTGGATGGCAACTTGACCATAACCTCACGAGAGACTCTTAGCTAGAAACATCCAGCTAACCTGCTCTTGAATTCCTAACCCGCAGAAGTCATGTGATATAATAACTATTTATTGCTATTGTAAGCCTCTAAATTTGGGGATCTTTTGTTATTGCAGCAATACATGAAAACTACAAGTATTATACAAGTTAGGTATGCTGCTATTTTCACTTAATTGAAAATTTCAGGTCATTCTTTTTTTTTTTTTTTTTAAACAACCAACTGGTGACTTCATCTAAGTATCAGAATAACAAGACCCATATAGGGACAGAACTCAGCTTAGAAACCCTCTGCTACACACAATTACCAGACACTGGAAAGAGGAACATATCTCTAGAGATCAGGGAGATGTCTGTGATAAGCTGATGGCTGACTCATGCGATAGTAGATATGTACACTGTTTATATACAAAAGCTCTTACCCCTGGACTACTAGTTTAAAATGCACACACACACACACACACACACACACACACACACGCAGTTCTTCTGGAGTGTTTGTGTAGTGTGCCTACCTGTTATACTTCACAGAACATATTTACAAAGATATGAATTGCATCACTTAATTTCACATAGCATCTAATCCCTTTATGTACCCCATAGTGTGTGAATAAGGAGGCCAGAAGAAAATGTAGGTTTGACATTTTTCCCTCTTTTATCCATTTTGCTACCATCCAAAATTTTTACTCTGACCCTGTTATTCCCTTTATATAGGATCCCTTCTTGTATTGCCCTTTTTATTTATTTATTTTTTTTGAGAGCAGTGTTACTGGCCCTCATATGTAGGATCCGAAACTGGGCCGCTGGCATCCCAGGCCAGCTCTTAACCACCGTGCCACTCGGTCGGCCCCTTGTACTGCCCTTTTAACTCCCCTTTCTACTTACTACCTAGTTTCCCTGAAAATAAGACCTAGCAGGTAAAAAAGCCGTAACATTTTAGGTGCCAAAATATGGCACCTTGGTATACTGAATATTTTAAGCTGAAGATGTTTGTGGAAAAGGCACCCTTCTCCCTGATACAGGTCATAAAGCCCTCATATGAGGGCTGCATGCCCTCCATATCCTGGAGGAATCAGGCTATGGCTTGTTCTATGGCTAGGTCCTATTTTCGGGGAAACACGGTAAGAAATTTTGCTTTCAGGGAAAACCTAATAGTGATGGAATAAATGTAAATTCCTCTACAGTGTGGATTCAAGCTTTCTTTCTGTCCCCTCTTTCATCTTGTTGCCCCATGTAAACCCTTAACTCTAGTCAAGATATCCCTTTCCTGTATTTCACACATTTCTGCTTCTGATGGCTTCAGTCCTACCATTTCTTCTCACAAGAGACCCCTTTTTCCTGGTTCATGAATGTCTTTTTACCCTTCAAAGTCCAACTCTGAAACATGTCCTCCATGAGGTCTTCCATCACTGTGACAGTGACCTCTGTTTTTCCTTTTCTCAACTACTATTGCAATCTTTTGTACCACCCCTGGGACTTCCAGTTATCTTTTTACTAATGCTTGTGCCCTCACCACCCCCACTACCTGAATACACACAGACAAGCTTCACTTCCCTTCTATCTAACTTCTCAGTTTTTAGAAGGCAGGAATGATATCACGTTTGTCTTCCCTACCTGCTCTCACCTCAGTACATTCTTTGTACGTAGTACTTGTGCAGGAGAGGAAGTCCAGGAAGGGATAAACACATCTTGGGACAAGATGGGCTGCAGAGTATGTGGTGGCCAAGGCCCTCAAGGGGGCAGTAAAGGACTAGGTGTTTACTATCCACAAGCAAAAGTAATTAACACTGGGTCCTTGAGATTTGTCAGATGGTCCCTGGTGGTGGGGGGTGAGGGGCAAATTAAGTCTAGAAGGTAGGAAGAAGATGAACAGGAATTGCTTGGAATTTAGTCTAAATAGGATCAGGAACCGGGAACAGAAATCAACCAAACACATGATGACCACCAAACGGGGGGAAGAAATCAGGACGTCTATATAAAGAAAGGCATGAAGGCCCCAAAACATGTGTATAAGAGCCAGAATTCAGGTTGGTCAAGAGACAAGGTCTAGGCCAGATTCATGTTTTGATAAGAAAGAGAAGTAGGCTCACAGGTATGAGAAACCAAAGTTTGGGAATCCAAGAACTGAACAAGGTGGCAGGAAACCATCTATGGCCTGGGTCAAATTACCCTAAAACTTTGCTGAATTTTTGAAAATTATATTGCAATTTTAACAAGTAATATGAGCCTTCAATTAAAAAAATTTTGGAATAAAATTAGTATGCAAAAATTAATGTTCTTTAGAAATACAAGCAACAAAAAACTGAGAGATATAATCAAAGAAAATCTCATGTACAAAGGCAACAAAATGATAAAACACTAAGAAACAATCAAACAAGAAATATATAAATCCTATATAAGAAAAACATTAAAACATCCCCAAAGAACACATACACACACACAACATTTTTAGTATACTATGTTTTTGAATAAAAAGATTCAAAATTGTAAATATTTCAGTTCTACCCAAGGTAATTTATAAATTTAGTGTGGTTCCCATTAAAATAGCAATAGAATTTTTTCTTTGACTTGCCTTTTTCCGACCATAAACAAATTAAGTATGTCTTGACAAATAGGGTAATGGTTTCTCAAATTTTTTCTCTACTGAGTCAGAACTTGGGCTAATATGAGAATGAGGCCAAGAAGGTTAACACATCCCTAGTGAAGGATTAAAAAAAAAAAAAAGGACAGGGAAGAGAGAGAGCTTGAAGACAAGGAATGAGGAAAGAAAGAACATAAGGATTCTAAGTTCATATAAAAAAATGAAACAAGAACAAAATCACTGTGAAATCTTTTAGAAGAGCAATGAAGTTATCAGATACAAAAACACATTATAAATTCTCAATAATGGCCACAGTATGGCATACACGAGGTCGGACAATTAAGTTCACAAACTCATCCTAGAAGAAGTGCTACATACCTCATTGCTGAATATCACTACAGTTACCTTTGAAGTACGCCCCTTGGGAAGCTACACACCAATGCCAGTGCCGAGCTACCCTTCAAAGCAATTTTGGAACTCTTTTACTGGAATGGCAATCGGAGCTGTTGCCATATTACCCTTGAGTCCTGAATGTCATTGAAATGTCTTCCTTTCAATATTTCCTTTATCTTTGGGTAAAGAAAGAAGTCATTGGGGACCAGATTAGGTGGGTAGGGAGGGTGCTCCAATACAGTTATTTGTTGACTGGATAAAAATTCCCTCACAGACAGTGCTGTGTGAGCTGGTGCACTGTCATGATGCAAGAGCCATGAATTGTTGATGAAAAGTTCAGGTCATTAACTTTTGGTGCAGCCTTTTTAGCACTGCCAAATAGTAAACTTGGTTAATTGTCCAGTTAGTACGAATTCATAATGAATAATCCCTCTGATATCAAAAAGATTAGCAACATCGTTGCAACAAGTTAATGAACTTAATTGTTAGACTTTGTAAATAGAATGGTACATAGAATAAAATATAAAACTCATGAATAGACTCAAATACATACAAGAAAGTCAGTATATAATAATGATGTCACATAAAATCAGTGGGATAAAGATGAACTTTTAAATGAATGTTGAGATACTTGGCTAGATTTGGGTACACCTGGAAGTCTTTGGAAGCAGTTATCTTTTAAAGTGACATTTCTTAAAATGTGTTTCTCAGACCATCTCAACAGAAAACTCAGTTACATGTTGAAATGCAAATTCCAAAGCTCCATTTGAATCATCCACCAAATTAAAAACTTTCAAGGTAGTTCCTGATAATTTGCATATTACCAACTTTCCCTGGTGATTCTGATGGACACAAGTTTGGGAACCTCTCCTCTAAGTTACCTCTCCTGGGTGATTGTGCCTATCCAGCTAGCTCAGTTCTCCCTGCTTTTTTCCAGCTGGGTCTACAGCTTTCACAAATACTTCTGGGCAATTGAAGGCAATTGAAAAGGGCAATGAGATATCTACCTACTTTGTTTGACTGAAGTATAATGTCCTCTTTCAAGCTCTTAGTTTTTAGTTAAGCTGAGATAAGGTTGGAATTTCTTTAAAGAGGTGTTCAGGAGAAAATAAAACAAATGCAAAGTTATACACATGGGTTTGTTTACCTGGTGCTGATTTCTTATCATCAGTTACCTGAAGTGGAGCTTCAGAATGACTAGGGCAGGTAAAACACAGGTGTTGTACCCTGTAAAGGCAGGTGTTGCTCAAGGCTTGCTCCGGGCCCTCTGCTCCTTTCCTAGGACCTGCTCCTTTCCCTATGTGGTAGGTGACTCATGAATTTATATCCAGCTTAAATATCTCTTCTGTTGGGTTGTTGTAAAAGTCATGACCCATTTTTGCAATGAAAAACAGAAAAAATACGTGATGACTTTTCCGACAACCCAATATGTTTCAGATACATATGGACAGCTGCTTGACATATCCTCTTGTATATGAATCCTTAATGCACCTCAAACTCAACATTTTCAAAACTGAATTATTATCTCTATCACCCACCCAGCACCTTTTTCGACACCCCCACTCCACCCCCACCCCTACCCAAAGCTGTCTGCTTCTCGTGTTCCCTCTTTTGGACAAGAGCACCTCTAGCCAAACAGATAAGCCCCAAACCCTGGTTTTATCTTTGACATCACCCGTTCCTTCGCTTCCCAGATTTAATCCATCTTAAAGTCTTGTCTACTTTCCCACTTAAATATCTCTCCAAGTCACTCCACGTCTGCAGTGCCCCCCCATCCAAGCTATCATTAGTCAGAAGAGCCTTCTAACTTGTCTCCTTGCTTCCATTAAACAGGTGAGCTAACAACCAATATACCAATGGATCATGTTCTGGGGGCACTTCAGTCCAGTTAATAACGCTTTTTAGTTACCCGTTGCTCTTGGGATAAAAACAGAAATCCTTTAACGTGGCCTTAGAGTGTCTGCAAGTGCTCCCCTTCCCTGACCCCAATTTTCCTCTATTCCTTCCTTCACCCTCTTTGCTTTGGCAAGACTGGTCTGTTCTTGGGGCCTCCTACTAACTCTGCTCTCTCCCAAACTCAGACCATGTTCACGGTCAGTACCTCCACCTGAAATTCTTGTCACTTGCTTTTGACCTAGTCAGCTCTTATTCATCCTTCCATAACTTAGCTCCACAGTCACTTCCCAGGGAAACTGTCCCAGGGTTTTCTCGCCAGGTTAAGTTTTCCTTCTATACTCTCTCATTGCATCATGCCCTCCCCTCTCTAGCACTAATCATTCGTGAAATTTAACATTTATTTCTATGATTTTGTTTTTAATGATTGTCTCTTCCACTAAAATGTGAGCTCATCAGGACAGGGACCACAAGTGCTTTGCTTGTACCCCAGCACCCAGCACAGGGAATGGGATCCTTGAAAATACTGGGTGAGTGAAAGAATAAACTTATCCCCAGGTCCTTTAATTTCTTTAATGTTGTCTAGGGTGGATATTAGAGTGAATGCTGAGCAAAAGTATTCAACAAGACAAATAATAATTAGAACGGCTAATTCATGGGTATGAATTTGAAAGCACCTGAAGCAGAGACACAGTATAGAAGGGAAAGCCATTCCAGAATGAAATGGGCAGCAGGGATTTTGAAGAGCAGTTCCAGCATTTGCCCAATTGTGCACCATATAATATGGGGAAAAAAAAGAGTTATGCAAATATGGGCAAGGAGAAGAATACTTCAATATATGAACTCTGAGCAGTTATAGTTAAAAGGGCTGGAGAGGCTCTACAATTGAGATAAAATTGATGGTTTTAGTGCAAGGACATAGAAGATTAGCTGCAAATTATGTGGAACGAGGAACATTATAAAAAAGGAAATGCTCTAATGAAAACTAGGTTCTAGTGTTAAAAAGAACAAGAACAGACAATTCTCCAAAGAAGAAGAGTAACATGCAAATGGATAATAACACATGAAGAAAACCAACTTTTTAAATAATTTTTACCAAATTATCAATTTTTTAACAAATGAAAATAATAAGTTTTGCTCTTCAAAAGGTAAAATTCAGGGGCCGGCCAAGTGGCGCAGTGGTTAAGCTCTGGCTTGGGAAGCCAGCGGCCCTGGTTCGGGTCCCACATATGAGGGCCAGTGACACTGCCCTCAAAAAAAAAAAAAAAGGTAAAATTCAGTGGGAATTTAGCTCCTAGTGGGCGTTTAGCTCCTAGTGGGAGTTTAAATAGGCCACCTTGCTTTATAAATAATGGCAACAGCAAAATAATGAAATCCTGTGACAGTAATTGTAGTTTTAGTATTGCTTGACTTCAAATGTACATGATGACAAACAGCTTCTATGAATTCCAGTAATACTGTAAATAATTGAAATTTTGTCAATTGCAATAACATCTACATTAGTTTGAAAGACAGAGGTTTACATTTGCATAAGACACTGCTTATTCAGCCTATAATCAAAGCTTGGAATATTATATGAATTCACAGATTTGTTGCAATAATTTCATGACCTCCTAAAGCGAGTGGGAAACACTTGTATATATTTGTGACAAGCTAAACTGAAAAAAATCCTCTTGCCCTCCTTCTATTAGAAGCACATTAGATTCAAGGGATCTTAATCAGACTTGGTGCATCGGAAATGGCATAATTTCTGATATCAACAGATTACCAGGAGAACAAACTTTGATAGCTAATGTGGTAACTAATCATTTAGCTGCTCTGCAGCTCCTTTTCTAGCTAGTGAACCAATAATATTGCTTGCTTCTGAGGAAGGGGAAAGAAGAAGGTCAAATATAGCCCTGGACTAAGAACTAATCTCAAGCACTTAATAGGTTTTATTTTACTCACAGAAGGCACTCTCATCTTAAATGGAGAGGCTTTTGATTTATAAGAGCAAGTATAAAAGAAAAGTGAATATATTTTGAAATCCAGAGAGGCCTGGGAAATCCAAGCCAAAGATTGGAGGACTAAAATACAGAGTTCATAAAAATTAAATGACATAGAGAGGTTTGAGTAGTTTCCAGTATAGAAAAGTCAAAAACAAACAAACAAACAAACAAACAAAAAACCCACCACCGTCTTGCTGGACTACACCATCTTCCTAAAGAGAAAGACAAAGGGAGAGTCTTTATTTGCAAGGGCTGCCATAACAAAATACCACAGACTGGGTGGCTTAAACAACAGACATTTGTTTTCTCACAGCTCTGGAGGCTGGAAGTATAAGATCAATGTGCCAGCAGAGATGGTTTCTGATGAGGCGCCTCTTCCTGGTTTGCAGAGAGCCACTTTCTCAATGTGTCATCCTATGGCCTCTTCTCTGTGCATAAAGAGAGAGGAAGACAGAGAGAGGGAGGAGAGAGGGGAGAGGAGAGGGAAGGAGAGAGGAGAGAGAGAAATCTCTTCCTCTTCTTTTAAGGACACCAGTCCTATTAGATTAAGGCCCCACTGTTTTTTACCTCATTTAACCTTAATTATATCCTTAAAGACCCTATCTCCAAATACACTGGAGTTCATACTCCATATACATGGAGTTGGACATGTATATGGACTTCAACATATGAATTTGAGGAGATACAGTACAAACCAGAACAGGGAGAGAATAAAGAAAACAATTAGGTTAGGTCCATGAAAGGACTTTGGCTCTGCCTCTTCCAAGATAAGACCTGAAGAGAGACGCTGAAGACATCAGAATTGAAGATTCAAAGGTAAACAATCATGTGACCAGTTTCTTGAACTCTGAGAGATGACACAAGCTTATGGAGTACCTTTCCCTGCCCTCAATGTGGAAATGCTACAATAAAATTATAGAGCAGAGCAGTTCTAGAAAGAGAAATCTTGAAATATGTTACTCATTTCTCCCAGGTGACAACCAGCACAATAAGCTGTGGAAAGGATCTCGAAAAGTTCTAACAGCTCCCTGAGAAAGTCTGGAAGATAACCAAAAAGGGAGTGAGGAACCTAAAGAAGAGCAAAAGCGTGAACTGCTGAGAGCCCCGGGGCAGAGGGAGACCATGGCTAAGCGAGGATCTGGGAAAAGTTATGGCAAAAGCCTGGCCAGAAACGAAATGGCTGGGTTCCTTTCAGCGGCGTTTTCTAGCTTTCAGTTTACAAGTTTTGCACATTTTTCATTGCATTTATTTCTAAGTAATTTATTTATGTTATTAATGCTAATGTAAATGGAACTATTCTTTTAGTTTCACTTTCTAGTTGTATGTAGTATATGGTATACAATCGATTGTTATGTCACATTGCATTTTGTAACCTTGTTAATATCATATATTTATTCTAGGTACATTTGTAATATGTGCAAGCATGTTATCTGCAAATACATTTTTTTGTTTGTTTCTTCTTGTTATGTGGTTTACTTTTTTCTTGTAATGATTTATACTTCTAGCCTTATTGTTTCAGCTATGGCATTAGTACTATTAATATATTGAGTAGAAGTAATGAGAGCCCATTTTCTTGCCTTGTTCCTTCTCTCAAACTGCAGGAATGTAGTCGATAACCATCAAGTGTGATGGTAACAGTAGATTTTTAAAATAAAATAGATGGCTTTAATCAGATTGAGGAAGTTCTCTTTGATTCTCAGTTCATTAAGAGTTTTTTTTATCATAAATGAGCAACGATTTTTGTCAAATGTTTTTCCTTCATCTACTGAGAAGATCAAAGGGATTTTCTCCTTTATTCTATTAATATGGTGAATTGCATTTATTGAGTTTTATATGTTATACCATTTTGAGTTCCTGATATAAATTCCTTTTGGTCATGATGCATTATTCCTTTCACATATTGCTGAATTCATTTTACTAATATTTTGTTAAAGATTTTTGAGTCTGTGTTAATGAAGAATATTGACCTTTATTTCTTGTGATATCTTTGTCTGGTTTTGGTACGAGGGTCTGGCGAGCTTATAGAATGAGTTGGGACATGTTCCCTTCATTTCTGTTTTCTGAAAGATTTGTGTAGGATTAGGTGTTTTTTTTTGTTTTGTTTCTTTTTTTTCATACTTAATGGTTTGGTAGAATTCACTAATGAAGGCATGTGGGTGATAAGTTTTCTCCAAGAAAAGATTTTTAGTTATGAATTTAATTTCCTTGATTGACATAAACACATTCAAAGTTCCTAAACTTCTAATTGACTTAGTTTTTACCAGATGCTGCAATACTCTTTCAAGAGGAAATTCTTCTCAAATTCCTACTTGGCTTTGATCATTTTCCAGGGCTTTCAGTTTCTTATTTTAAATAATTTGGCCTGGTTTTCTTAATTGTGGGAGGAATTGCTTTCTCATGTCCTGATTACCCAGTGTTTCCAGCTAAACTCCTGATCACCTTGAATTACCTATGCTGAAATCTATATCCATAGATGGATACAGCAAAGAAAAAGGCTATGACCTTAAGACAAATTGGAATAAAATGTCGATGAAATTCAATAAAAACCAGAGAAGAGCAGGTAGACTAGATGTCTTTCTACTGCTCTCATCAGGTTTCCCACAATATCTAGACATTATCCAGGGAGCAGAAAGGGGCAGGGTAAGCCACTGAGAAAAAAAAGAGCAGTCCTGAAAGATATTCAGTCAGTATTTTAGTATGCTCTGTGTCCTCAGCACAGGAACATGAATTGGTCCAATCAGTGCAGGAATAATCTTCCAATCTTAATGGAATTGTAAGAGACACTGACTTGACTCTATCCTCAAAAAATTCTTTAATAGAATTGGAGAAGAGAGTCTATGCCTACAGAAATACTGAGAATAAAAAATAAACATGGTTTGCTTTCATAGATCTTACGTTATAGTAGGAAAGACAGATATTGAAAAAGACAAATAAGGACAATATATTGTGAAGGGTGTGAGAATATGCCACCCCAAATATGCTTATTTGGCATATGGATTATTTTGAGCTAAAAGCCATTGAGAAGCAGCAGATGCAAGAAAAGTTTTATTTTTATTTTTTATTTTTTTTGAGGGCAGTGTCCCTGGCCCTCATATGTGGGATCTGAACCACACCACTCGGCAGGCCCAAGAAAAGTTTTAAACACAGAGCATAACTTTTCCTTTTGTAAAAAAAATTTACAATTGTAAAATAAATTTCCATTGGTAAAGATGCATCCCTCTCCAGTACCAGAAAGAGGAGGACTCTTAACAATTCTTATCGAAGGACAAGGCACTGATTTAAATCTGCATAAGAAATCTTACTTAAAAAACCTTGTTTACCATACCTTTCCTGGTCACTTTCATACAACCTATCTCCCCTACTCAGAAGTCCAAAACCCCTTTCCACTGTTTTAGTGTAAAACCAATTTCTAAACACCCCTTTGGATTACTCATATTAATTATCTTTTGTTTGTTTTTCTCTTGTTAATTTGCCTTTGGCCAATCTCTAGGGCCCCAGCTGTACGTCAGATAATATGTGTTATGGAGAAAAAAAGGAAGACAAAAAAGTGAAAGGCAGTTTTGGGGGAGAGTTAGAATTTTTAAAAGGGTAGCCAAAGACAGTTGGTTAAGAGCTCACTCAAGAGTGCGAGCTGAGCTCTGAGCAACAGCAGTTTGATGCCCAGCCCAGGCTGAGCTGCCAACAGGTGGCAGGATGGCTCAGCTAAAAAACAAAAAACAAACAAACAAAAAAAAGGTAGCCAAGGAAAGCCTCACTGAGACCGTGTCTTTGTAACATCGGTGACTTTTATTCTGAATGAAATGAAATGGAAAGCCATTGGTGAGTTTGGGGAAGAGGAGTGACATCATCTAATGACATGTAACGTCATCAGGAGAGAGTTATGATGTGGAAGAGGGTGTTGGAGGTATGAGGAGAAAGATGAAAGCATGAAATAGTCATTCAGCAGAGAGGGGGAGTGAATGAACCAGGATTCCTCAGTAGGGTCACTCTGGCTACTGTATTAGGACAAATTTGCCAAGAGGCTATTGCAATAATCTACATGAGAAACATGGTGGTTTGAACCAGATAGGTGACACTGGACGTTATGAGATACAGCTGGATTCTGTATTTATTTTGAAGGTAGAGCCAACAGGACTTGCTTATAGATAAGATACAGAGTGTGAAAGAAAACCAAAGATAATATCAAGGTTTGGTGTTTTTCTTTTGTTTGTTTGTTTGTTTGTTTGTTTGTCTTTTTTTACCTAAATAACTGGAGGAATGAAGTTGCCATTTACTGCAATAGGGAAGATGTGCAAACTTCTTGTTGTGGGGATATTTATATAATTGCATTTATATATTCATAAATGTATGTAATTGCAAAAATATATAAAATTTATATTTATACAATTGTAATATATCAGAAGCTCATTGTATACATGTGAAGGTTGAGGAATCAACCAGTCATACAGATGAAGATGTTGGATATACAAGTAGATAGTCAGGAATGAAATATGAGACAGAGATATAAATTTGGAATCATCAACATACAGACATTTAAAGTTTTGAGGTTGGATGTAAACAGCAAGGGAGAGAGAATAGACTAGAAAAGCTAAGATTAAGAAGCAGAAAGAGAGACAAGTCTGAAGCAGAAGTGCAAAGGCCAGTCAGATGTGTGCTGTAAATATAGCTGTGAGAGTTTTAAGGGTGAGAAGAAGCTAACCAGAGCAGCCAAGAGGCAGAGAAACCCCAGAGGAGACATTTTAATTCTTTCCTACCTCTTCCTAAAGAACCCTGGCTGTGTCTGGGTTGGGCACCTTTGACTTTTCTCAATACAGAAGAGTACAAGACAGTAATCATGATTTCTGCTGTAATCACAATGTGCAAAATCATTTGGCTTACTTGATCCAGGTTATGCTTATTGATTCAATTAAGAGAAATGGTCACAGGCAGTGACAGTACCAGTATGCCTATGCTTCTAAAACCCAGTCCTGACATTTTTGAAAGCTATTACCCAGCCTAAATTTTCCTACCTTAATTCATGATTTAAGTGTTCCAACAAACTTTGACCAGTTTGTAAATTATTTTTTCATCCATTTGTTATTTTCACAAAATTATGTGCTCTGTCTAAATTATACGTTTGTGTTCTATGAATATTCTAGAAAATTGTACTTTCAACTTCTTCCCATGACATGCTGTGAACTTTTATAGACAGTCCGTGAGGGCAGAGTGAGGTGAGCCTGGGAATGTGGAGATAAAGGAGACAAGGTTGTCTCCTGAGAAATAAACGACTTAAATTAGCATGTGATGGAAGGCGACAGAATGTCCCCTAGCCCCAGAACAGCTCATTGACGAGGGATAGCTAAATTGGCTCAATCTGAAATATTTACATCTAAGTAAGAATATATCAACAGCACTTGGGGGACAAGCAAAGAAAATGAAGCAGTGTCTGAATATAGGGAACTTGAGAAATCTAGAGATATACTTTTGCAGTGAGGTTAGCATATTTCAGTTAGTCAAATACTCCTTAGGAATATCCACCCCTATTTGCCGTATTCCTTGCTAAGACAGCCACATTCTGATTAATATTTTGGGGAAAGGGGTGCTTTGAGTAGTGTAATCGATCATTTTAGTCACTGATAAAGAATTACCAGACACACTATGAAGGAAATAATTGTATTCTGGTTTACATGGAAATATAGAGTGAGGTTTGGTTAGCATTGGTCTATTGACCAGAGACTGATTATCAACAGGTGCTGAAAAGCCTAGTTTTAGAGCCTAGTTTTATGCTGAGGACCAGATGCTAGACTCTAATAGCATCACCAGGCTCTCCCCACCCAGTGAGACCTTACAGGCAGTCAGCAAACTTCTCCTGGTGACTCACCTTCAATGTCTCCCTTGTGGCCTTTCTTCCACATAAATCTTTATTACCACTAGGTTAGTTAATAAGCCACAGAGCATTCTGTGAGAGAAGTAGGCCACAATTATTAGTAAACACTTAAGTGTGTATAAGTGAATTAATAATTAATTTCTTGTTGGAAAAATAGAAATTAAGACACCAGGTCACACAGAAAGCTAATCATAAAGGCACAACTCAATGATTTCATATTTATGGCCTTTTCAATGGGTTTCCCCATTCACCTCAGTAGAATAGCATATCAAAAACACTTTTCTATCAGAATCATAGCTCATGTTTACTGCATTCAGAGACTCCCAAATATGCATTTAAACTTTGTTGGTGATTCCAGATCATTTCTCCTTCTAATCCTATCTTATGGTGCTTAGATGATTAATAGAACACTTAAGAATGCATAAAGCAATTTCTTCCAAGAAATGAAGTTAAGTTATTCAATAATTACTCTTAGAAATTTTTTCATTTTGTTTTCTGCTGAATCTAGGAGAGAAAAATAAATAACTTGTTTTTTGTTTTGTTTATTTCCAAAATTCACTGATTGACTGAAAATTATTAATGGCAAAATAATAAAATTTACATCACTAAGCCCACAATTACTAACTACATCATCAAGCTTTTAATTTTATGAAAGCATAGAAATATAAAATATCTCTCTAAATGTTGTAAAAGTTGCAAAGTGGTATATTTAGGGAAAACATCAGAATTTATTAACTATCATGTCTTGTAATTTAAATATATATATATTTTTTAAAAATGTATTTTATTTTACTTTTCATTTTTTTAAAGATTTTATTGGGGAATTGGGGGAGGGGAATAGCGTTTGGGAACTGGGGAAGGGAAACAGACAAGTTGCTGTCCTTTTTGTTCGTCAGTCTAGTTGTGGAGGACATTGCTTCACTGGCCCACGTTGGTATCATCATTGCGTTCTTCCAGGGTGAGGCAGAGCGGTCGCCGACCTCTGGATGGCCACTCATGGCGGCTCTTCGCAGCTCACACTGACTGCCAGCCACTTACGTTGGCTGCCGGCCACTCACTGTAGCCTATAGCAGCCCACTGCAGCAGGGCCTGCAGCTATGCTGTCCGGGGGACTCACAGCAGCCCAGCTCCAGGTGGAGCTGTTGTTCACCATCTTATCTGTAGAGGGCAGTGTCACTGGACCTCATGTGGGATCCGAACAGGGGCCCTGCTGCTCAGAGCTGGCATCCCAAGCCAGCTTTTAACCAATGCGCCACTTGGCCGGCCCAATTTAAATATTTTTTATACTTATTTTAGTAGCACTCATATTTGAAAAGTAGTGGAACATTTGCATCTCTAAAATGAAGATAAAACAATGCAGAAATGAGTAAGGTTATTATTGACAGTAGCAAGCAACAGCCTTTATTTTAAGATAACAGTTTACTCAAGGAGAAGGACATTTCAAGGTGAATGGTACCTGTCATATTGTTCAGGTGCAAAATTGTACTGATCTTTCTTTGGTTAACTGTACGAGTAGAAATTTAAATACTTGTTCAGGAAATGGTCTAAAATGTTTCATGTTGTTTGAGGAGTTGTATATGATTCATATATGCAAGTAAGCTTCAAACAGATGTTTTCTGAACCTAATGCCTGTTCAAGGAATTATGAGAATGTTATTGCATTTTGATACTATTTTTTTATTTTTTTAAATGAACATTTCCCAGGGTAAAATGAAAATGGATTTTAAATTATGTTTCTCTTCATTTCCAATCTCTTCCCTAGATTTTGGATGACTTTTGTTGAAATTTTAGTATATTAAATTAAGATGTTTTGGTATCAAGTGTAATTGTATTTATGGACCATAAGACTTAAAAATGTGTTTTAATTAGAATGGTGTTTTCCAATTGTTGAGAACATTTTTATGAGACTGAGAACATTTTTAATTGCATGTCAAAATTTTAACACTGGGGCCGGCCGAGTGACGAGTTGGTTAAGAGCTGGTTTGGGATGCCAGTGGCCCCAGTTCGGATCCCACAGATGAGGGCCAGTGACACCGCCCTCTACAGCTAAGATGGTGAACAACAGCTCCAGCTGGAGCTGGGCTGATGTGAGTCCCTGGGGCGACATGGCTGCAGCTCCTGCTGCAGTGGGCTGCCATAAGCTGCAGTGAGTGGCCGGTAGCCGGTGTGAGCTGCCAAGAGCCGCTGTGAGCAGCCGTCCAGAGGCCGGCGACTGATGTGCCTCACCCAAGAAGAGCGCAATGACGATACCAACATGGGTCAGTGGAACAATGTCCTCCACAACTAGACTGAAGAACAAAAGGACAGCAACTTGTCTGTTCCCCTTCCCCGGTTCCCCAACGCTGTTCCCCGCCCCCAATTCCCTAATAAAATTAAAAAAAAAAAACTTAACACTGAAAAAGAGCTTTGGATCTATTTAAACCCCATTATGTAAGCGATAAGGAAACAAAATCACATAGAATTTTAGCAAATTCCTCCATGCCATGCTAAATCAAATTAGTAATAGTTTCATGATTGAACATAGATTGTTTGATTCCAAGTATCACGATAATTTTGTCATAACATATTTGTAAAAATACAGTCTTTAAAATTCAAATATAGGGTATCAGGAGATATTTAATTTTCCTTATAAATACTTAACTAAGTGTTACTCCAAGGAGTTTCTTTACCATTTCACCATCATAGGCCATTCAGTAAGCTGTCTTTGATGAGTTATGATGCTGCCTTACAAGGTCTTGGAGAGAAACAGCTTCTGGGCTTTAGGCCTCATCATCTAAAATAACTTTTCTGGGTAAGAACTATTCTGTTACAGTGGATTAACTCACTCTGCCTCAACACAGAATCAAATAGATGAAGACCAGAGTATTAAACTGATTATTCTATAGGCTTATTGAATAGATGAGTTACAAGCCATGGTTAGAACAGCTTGGCCATGGAGCTGAACTGCATGTGTAATGGCAAATTATAGAGCACTTGTGGATCTCAGTTTCCTAGTTTTAAAAACGGGTTTAATGAGTAGTTTACCGTATATGTATTTCATACATGAATATAAGTAAATACAGAGGGTGCCAAAAAAAGTATACACATTTTAAGAAAGGAAAAAACTGTATTAAAATTATAATAATATATACCAATAACAAAAGATGAATACAAGTCATATATATACATTTTTTTTGGCACCCTGGTATATATAAATGACATGGGCTAATCTATGTGTTGGGTATAGTATAAGTGTTTAGCAAATGTTAGTTTGCATTATCATTACTATTATTATTATCTAACTTTTATTGCAAAACTTCCCCTACTCTCTGTAGAAAATCGGTCCCACCCTCAATCAGAAAAATCATAGCCTCTCAGGCAAATAGTTTTACTGGATTAAAGTCAAGAAACCGTTAAAGAAAAATGCAAAAGTATCCCAGTTATTCTGTATGAGTATAAAGTTACAGCTACCAAGACTTTGCACCATGAAACAGAATATGCAAAATGAAATACATATATTTTATTTCTTTACTAAAAGTAATTGCTGTAGATATAATTTTCTTTTACTAGCTTATAACATGGGTCCCAGACAAGTAGTTTACTACAAAGATAAACTCTGCAAAATGTATTGGCTTAACTCAGAGTGATGACCTTTTTTATTTCCATTTATCCCATGTAATCTCATTAGCTGTCCATACAAAATTAACTTGGCAATGTCCATTGGATGAAGCACGAGTTAATTTCTTCTGTAAGCTAACACATGTTCTGAACATGCAGACTAAATATCACATTAAGATGTTAAATTGTCACAAACATTTGGGTATTTGATGATAATTCTAGGTTTTCTATTGAAATGGGAGTAATGGGATTATCTTAACCTTAGAAAAAAGAGGTAGAGTTTTGATTTGGGCAGTTTTGCATACGCTGATAAATAATTACAAATGAGAACACTAAATCTGATATATTACAGATAGATTAATGGACCATGTTATGCAAAATTAATAGAAACAAGAGGAGAAGTATGTTTGTGTATCCAAATGAGGGCAGGTTTTAAATTAGACTCTCACAGTATCTAATATCATGTACTTCATGTCCTGGAGATCCAGTTGACTTGAGGAGAAGTTGATATTCCTTTTTTTTTTTTAATTTTTTTTTTAGCTGAGCCATCCTGCCACCTGTTGGCAGCTCAACGGCAACTCAGTTCGGGCTGGCATCGAACCGCCGTTGCTCAGAGCTCAGCTCGCCCTCTTGAGCGAGCTCTTAACCAACTGAGCCATTCGGCCGGCCCCCTGGAATTGATATTCTTGAAGCAAAAAATAAATCAAAGAATATTTTACCTTTTATAATTTTAATTTTGCTGACTTCATGAAAATATTTTTTTTTTTTGTTCTTCTGTATCAGGTTTAACAATTGGGAGAATATTTATCTTAAGATTCTCTTGTTATGTTAGTCTCATTAAGAAGTTTTAAATCACCACAAAAGAAAAAGGATGGTGACTGAATATGTATTCAAACTATTAACAGTCAAACAGGCTATTCTAATGAAAAATGTATGGATATCTCTGCTGTTTCAGGTCAATCAAAGATCCTACTGAAAATGTCACAAGGAAATGAATTTTATCTACAAGTTGGCTTTGCTCAAACATAATCTCTTTCTTTAAATTTCGTAAGCCTTACTAAATTTTGGGTCATCAGATGCTCTCTATTTGAAATATTTTCAAATATATGTAAGAAGTACTAATTGAATCTCTGGATTCAATTCTACTTATAAGTAGTATATAATAAAAATAATTTCTACTTAGTTTGTTGAGGTATACAGACAATAAAATTCATATTTTATAATGCACAATTCTATAAGTTTTATCAAATGCATGTAGTTGCATAACTATCACCACAATCAAGATATAAAACAGTCCTTCTCTTTCCAAAATGTCCTCATTTTTTATTTTAGTCAACCTCTTTCCCCTCCAACATTGCCTGATAACCACTGATTTTTTTTCTGTCCCTATAATTTTGCCTTATCCAGATTGTTCCATAATGGAATCATAGAATATGTAGCCTTTTGAATCTGACATCTTTCACTTAGGATAATACAATGGAGATTCATCAATGTTTATATGTATTCATAGTCCATTTATTTTTCTTGCTGATTAGTATTCCTTTATATAGATGTAATACAATTCATTGATTCATTTTGCTTTCAATGAATTTTCATTTGATTATATGTTCTTTTAATATTTTTGAATTATATAACATTTGAGTTAAAATAATGTAGGGACG
This sequence comes from Aselliscus stoliczkanus, assembly GCA_033961575.1. NCBI lineage: Eukaryota > Metazoa > Chordata > Mammalia > Chiroptera > Hipposideridae > Aselliscus > Aselliscus stoliczkanus. The sequence goes on from CM066727.1 coordinate 144,330,835, forward strand.
TAGAAATGTGACTAATGAAGAAGAAGCCCTTGCTCAGGTAGTTTTATACTTTTCCCCTGTATCTCTCTTTATCCTAAGGCTCAGCAATGCCTCTGCCCCAACTCAGCAAGCTGATTCCTTGGCTGAACAGTACCCTGGATTGTCACCTCGATTGCTCTTTCTGAATTATTCTCAAAGTTGAAAATATAAACTGGGGACATGGCCAATTAACCACAACCCTGGCTTCATAGACCACATGGCAATTACACCTTATCATTAAAAATATTAAAAGGCTATTGAAATAGCATTGGTAAAAGCTGGTAGACTTGTTGACATAAGGCATTTAAGGAAATTACTGTTTAATCATTAGCTGACCATTAGGTAAACTGGGCAGACTTTAGTTGCCTTACATGACAGAAAAATACAGTCATTACATTACAGGAAAGTCAGTAAACAAACTACAACAACAAACAACAACAACAATAAACACTGGAGGGGGTGCTTATTTCCAGAGTTGTCATATTGTATTATTTAAAATGTCCAGCTTTCGTATGAACCATATCAAGGTTTAATTTGTTTGTTTTTGTTTACTGATATATTTCCCTAAGAAAAATAACAACAACCATAAAATGTTCAGTGTTCAACAAAAAATTTTCAGACCCCTACAAAAGAGAAAGTATGGCCTATATGGGAGGGTTGGAATCGGGGGGCAGACAGTCAATAGGAACTGTCCCCGAGAAAGAACAAGCATTGGACCTACTACAAAAAGACACAAAATCAGCTATTATAAATATGCTCTAAGGACTAAAGAAAACCAATTCTAAAACATTAATAGAACATATGAAAAAAATCTCTTACCAAACAGGGAGTATCAGTAAAGATAAAAATTATAAAGAAGAACCAACTATAATTTCTGGAATTGAAAAGTGTAATACATGAAATGAAAAATTCACTAGAGAGACTCAACAGCAGATTTTGAGCAGTCAGAAAAGTCAACAAAGGTCAATTGATATTTATTCAGTTTGAGGAACAGAAAAAAATAGGAATAAAGACAAGGCAACAGAGCCCCAGAGACCTGTGGGATACCATCAAGTGTATCAGTATAGTGGGTATTCCAAAAGGAGAGAGAGAGAGAATATTTGAAGAAATAATGGCTAAAATCTCCTCAAGTTGATGAAAACACAAGTCTGTACATTCAAGGATCTCTGTGAAATCCAAGAAGTATAAGCTAAAAGAGATGTATACCTAGACACAAATCAAACTGTCAAAAGAAATGGACAAAGAAGACAAAGAATATTGAAGGCAGCAAGAAAAAAGCGACTGATTCATCACATATAAGAGATTCTGAAAATGATCAGGCTGAATTACATTTCATTGAGTCTATTGTCCGTTATGATATGATAGCCTTCTTTAAGTTGTATTTGCTTGATAAATGTTTTCCACTTCATTAATTTTAACTTGTCTGTTACAATGTTTTACATATTTCTTTTATAAGACAAAATAAAATGACCTGAGATTAAAAAAAAAGAAAATGATCAGGATGAAATGAAAGAATACTAAATAGTAATTTGAAACCATATGAAGAATAAAGAATGCTCGTACCTACATAGATAAATGTATAAGACAATAAAAATGTATTTTTGTTTGTACAACTTTTCTTTTCACATCATTTAAAAACCAACTACATAGCAATAATTACAAAACTGTTTTGATAGGCTTATAATATATAAAATTTAATTTGCATGACTATAATAGTACAAAGGAGGATGACAGGGAATGGAGCAAAGTTTATATATACTATTAAAATTAAGTTATTATTATCCAAATTACAATAGATGATTTCAAATTAAGATGTTAATTGTAATCTTCAGGGCATGTACTGAGAACATAACTAAATATATATATATATAAATAAATTAAGATAAACAATAAGGGAATTAAGATGAAACACTAGAAAATATCTATTTAGCACAAAGAAACAGTATTGGACAAATAAAGGCATAAAAAAGTTATGACATAAAATTAATGGTAGACATAAATCCTACTTTACCAGGAATTACATTTAATGTAAATAGACTAAAACTTCAATCTAATTCCCAAGCATTTTAGAGCTGTGAGAGAAAATACAGCCACTACTTGAAAGGCTGCAAGGGACAGTGCTCAGGGGACAGCCAAGTTTACCATGAAAGAAAAGATGGAGAGAAACGAAGTGGGATGGTCTGAAAAGTTGAGAAGGGGTGGAAGACAGAGTGAGCAGAGTCTTGTAGTGATTAGAGTATGAAAGATGAGGAAAAATCTGAAAGTATAGGTCTTCTTATGGTGAACCATGTAATTGAGATAAAAGGTATGAGATTGGACTTGGTGGATGGACTCATGGCTGTAAGTATTGGTGGAAGGGGTAGTTTTCTGTGGCTCCTTCCTGAACCTTGTTAACTGGGTCTGGAAATAGACACTTGAGAGTCATGAACATATGGATAATATTCGAGGCCTCAGAGGCTAGAAGAGATGTACAGCGTAAACGTAAACAGAGAGAAGACTGAGTACTGAGCCCTGGGGACTCCAACATAAAAAGTTGAGAGGAGGGCCGGTCGAGTAGCGCATTGGTTAAGCACTGGTTTTGGGATGCCAGCGGCCCTGGTTCGGATCCCACATGAGGGCCAGTGACACTGCCCTCTACAGCTAACAACAGCTCCACCTGGAGCTGGGCTGTGCGAGCCCCGGTGATGGTGTGGGCTGCAGCCCCTGCTGCAGTGGGCTGCCATAGGCTACAGTGAGTGGCCCGCAGCCAGCGTGAGCGGCTGGCAGCCAGCGTGAGCTGCCAATAGCCGCGGTGAGCGACATCCAGAGGCGGAAAGAGCGCAATGACGATACCAACAGTGAAGCAACATCCTCCACAACTAGACTGAAGAACAAAAAGACAGCAACTTGTCTGTTCCCCTTCCCCGATTCCCCAACGCTGTTTCCCTCCGCCAATTCCCCAATAAAATCTTTAAAAAAAAAAAAAAAAAACAGTTGAGAGGAATCTGGCAAATAGATGAAAAAGAATAGCCACTGAGGCAAGATAGCAGTAAGTGGTAGCCTAGAGGCTAAGTGATAAACATAATTCATAAAGAATAAGTGGTCAGCTGCATAAAATGGCTGATAGGTCAAATAAAATGAGGACTTAGAATTTACTACTGGTTTTGATAATATGAAAATTTTGATGGAAGTGTCAGCGAAGTTGGGGGAGTGAACAAAAGCCTAATTAGAAAAAGTGGAGAGAGATTGGGAAAAGAGCTGTTGAAAGTAGCAACACTGAGAGAGGGTTGAGTGAAAAACGTGGTTTTCATCAATTTATCCAAATAAATTTTTATCTAAAATTAATCCATGTATTAAACTAGCTAATAGAAATCTGACATTTTAGCCTGGTCTTATCCCTAAACAGAACTTGAAATACAGGCTTACTGTCTTAGTCATTTTGAGATGCTATAACAAGATAGTATTGACTGGATGGCTTAAACAACAGTTCTGAAGGCTGGAAAGTTGAAGATTAAGGCACTGTGAGGTGCAGTGTCTGGGGAGAGCCCACTTCCTGGCTTGCTAACAGCTGCCTTCTTACTATATTCTCATATGGCCCAGAAAGAGAGAGGGAGGGAATGGAGTGGGAGAAGAGAAGCAAGCTCTTTTGTGTCTCTCCTTATAAAGGTACTAATCCCACTATGACCTCTCAAAGGCTCTATATCCAAATACAATCACATTGGAGATTAAGGTTTCAATATATGAATTTTTGGAGGACACATTCAGTCCATAGCATTTATATACTGATAGTATATTTTGAATATGACCCCAGGTAGCAAAAGTGTAAGACAGGGAAGAAAAGATGGAGGAAAAGCCAGTTCAATACAAGGATGAGTTTTCTAGTTGGCTCTGGGTGCCCGGTGTTCATTTCTAGTAGGATTTTGAGAATTCATGTAATCCATATAAGGTGCCCACTGTTGCCCCTTCTATGCAACATAGTACTAAAAGTCCTCACCAGAGTTATGAGGCAAAAAAATAAAATAAAATAAAAAACAAAAGGCACCCAAATCAGAAAAGAAGAAGTAAAATTATTTGCTTGTAGATGACATGAGTTTACATGTAGAAAACCCTAAAGATTTCAGAAAAAGACTGTCAGAACTAATAAACAAATTCAACAAAGGTATAGAATACAAAACCAATGTACAAAAATAGTGGCATTTCTATACACTAATAACAAATTATCTGTTATTAAGAAAAGTTATCTGAAATTAAGAAAACAATCCCATTTACAATAGCATCAAAACCAATAAAACAGGAATAAATTTAACTAAGGACGTGAAAGAACTATATGCAGAACACTATAAACCACTGATGAAAGAAATTAAAGGAGACACAAATAAATAGAAAGACATCCTATGTTCACAGATTAGAAGACTTAATATTGTTTAAATGTCTATACTATCAAATGTGATCTACACGTTCAATACAATCCCTATCAAAACCTCAATGGCATTTTTTACAGAAATAGAAAAACAAACAAACCCTAAAACTCATATAGAATCAAAAAAGACCCTAAACAGTGAAAGCAATTTTGAGAAACAAGAACAAAGCTGGAAGCATCATACTTTCTGATATCAAAAAAAGTATTATAAACCTGTAGTAATCAAAACAGTATGGTATGGGCATAAAACAGGTGTGTAGACCAAAACAGGTGTGTAAGAACAGACTAGAAAGACCAGAAATAAACCAATGCATATTCTGTCAACTGATCTTTGACAAGGATGAAGAAGACACAGAGGGAAAAGGATGGTGTCTTCAATAAACAGTGTTAGGAAAACTGGCTTTCCTCATGCAAAAGAATGAATTTGGACTTTTGTCTCATACCATTTACAAAAATCTCAAAATGGATTAAAGTCTTAAACATAAACCTGAAATCATAAAAACACCTAGAGGGTCAGCCGAGTGGCACAGTGGTTAAGTGCTGGCTTGGGAAGCCAGCGGCCCCGGTTTGAGTCCCACATATGAGGGCCAATGACACTGTCCTCAATAAATAAATAAATAAATAAATAAATAAATAAATAAACAAATAAATAAAAATAAAACACCTAGAAAGAAACATAAAGAAAAACTTCTGGACACTGGCCTTGGCAATGATTTCTTGGATGACACAAAAGCACATCCAACAAAAGCAAAAAGAGACAAACAGCACTACTTCAAAACCTTCTGACAGCAAAGGGAACAATTAACAGAGTGAAAAGGCAATTTATAGAATGGGAGAAAAATATTTGCAAGCCATATATCTGATAAAGGGTTAATGTTAAAAAATATCTAAGGAACTTCTAGCACTCAATAGCAAACAAACAAACAAACAAAAACCAGATAAAAACATGGTAAAGGAACTGAACAGACTTTCTTCAAAGAAGAGAAACAAAAGCACAACAGATACATGAAAAGGTGTTCAATATTAACAATAATTAAGGAAATATGAATCAAAACCACAATGAGATATCACCTTACATCTGTAAGGATGGCTATTACACAAACAAACAAACAAAAATTAGCAAAAGTTGATGAAGTTGTAAAGTAAAGGGAACCCTATACACTATTGGTGGGAATGCAAATTGGTACAGCCACTATAGAAAACAGTATGGAGATTTCTTAAGACACGAAAAACAGAACTACCATTTGATACAGCAATACCACTTCTAGGTATATATCCAAAGGAATTGGAATCAGGATTTTGAAGAGAAATTAGCACTCCCATTATTCACAATAGCCAAGACATAGACACAACTGAAATATACAACCATGTGTGAATGGATAAAGAAAACCGGATGTATACATACAATAGAATATTATCCAGCCTTAAAAAGAGAAGGAAATTCTGCTATTCGCAACCATATGAACCTGAAGAACATTATGGTAAGTGAAATGAGGTTAATACAGAAGGACAAATATTACATGATACCACTTATATGATGAATCTAAAGTAGTCAAACTCATAGAAGCAGAGAATGGAATGTCATTTCCAGGGGCTGGAGGGAGGGGGCAATGGAGAGGTATTACCTGAAGGGTACAAAGTAATACAAGATGAATAAATCCTAGAGATCTACTATACAGCCTACTGTGTATAGTTAACAAATTCTGTGTGGTATACTTAAAAATTTGTGAAGAGGTTAGATCTTATATTGTGTTCTTATCACACACACACAAAAATAATTTAAAAAAATAAAAGGATGGGAGAAAACTTTTAGAAGTGATGGGTAGGTTTATGGCATAGATTGTGGTGATGGTTTCATGGTGCATACAGTACATATCTCCAAACTCATCAAGTTGTATACATTAATTATACATAGCTTTTTAATGTAAAAAAATTTTTAAAAATATTTTTCTAATAAAATTTTCTAATATTAACATGCACATTTTACATATTAATTGCTGCTACTCAAGGCAAGAATACAGAAAGTGTTATAGAATTTGGGGAGAGATTAAACTGCAAAATGGCCATTGTTATCATTGTAGAAGCTTAGAACGATGTGTTTGCAGAGTGTATGGCAGAAAATCCTCCCTAACTTGATTGAAGATTTTGAAGGATTTGAAGCTTCCAAGCAATTTTTCTTTTTTTTTTTTTAATAAATCAAAGCAAGCTGCGTTGATCTAGCAAAGGTATTGCAAATGGTTTATTGCTAGTGTATTGTAATAATATTGATTCCAAACGTTTTCTTCATTTGGCTGGTGGGAACCTGACTGATTCCTATCTGGTGTCAATCTGGGAATTGGTTAGCCTACAGCATCCCAGTGTTCGTTCTTCCCCTGAAAGGAACTTACCCAAACCAATGGAGTTCACTCCACGCATGTGCAGGATGATTTTTGGCCAAAGACTTAAGGGGTCCCCTATGCAGATTACTGAAATTTCTTCTCTTACGTACTCAGCCCAGAAACTTTAGCCACCTTGGCTTCCCCAAACTCTTATTTCTTTCTTTGCATGTGACTGTTGGGCTGTATTTGCATTTCCTGTCCCTGCAAAACAACCCAGAAATTACCTCCAAGCAGAAACCCTGGGCAATGAATGGTAAGACTTATATCGTTTGTTTCCCTTCTTTTCTGGATCATAGGTCTACTGTGCCTGTTGCCCAGTGTCCAAAAATAGTTATTTCTTATGTTTTGCCCAGTTTTCAAATTGTTTACCACAGAGGAGCAATCTTGAGCTATTGCTCCCTCAGGGTTAGAACATAAAATCTTTTAATTTCTTTTACATTGTGGAATTTAAACACATTTAATACTTAAAAGGTGAATATATATGCATTTTTTCAGCAGTAGAAAAACAAGAGGATCATAGGCAAAGTAAGCCTGAAATATCGCTGGAGGCAAAAATGACAAAATTGAAACTGTCCACTTCAGGCATATCATTGTCTTTGGAAAAGACAATAATGCTGGGAAAATAGAAAGCAGCAGGAAAAGAGGAAGACCAAATATGAGATGAATTGAGTCTATAAAAAAGGCCACAGGCATCAGTCTACAGGGACTGAATAGGGTCACTGAACAGGACATTGTAGACATCACTCATTCAAAGAGTCACCAGGAATCTGAGTCAACTGAATGACAGGTAATACACAACCGAACCACAAAAGAGCTTAGTATCTAGCTATAAAGAATATGTAGGTGGGCTGGATGAGTGGCGTGGTGCTTAAGAGCTGGCTTGGGATGCCAGTGGCCCCGGTTTGGATCCCACATATGAGGGCCAGTGACACTGCCCTCTAAAAAAAATAAATAAATAAAAAATAAAATAAAATACATAGGTAGTTAAAATAGGAAGCTACCAGATGATTTTGTTGTTAATAATACCCACCTATAACAACAACAAATTGAAATTTACAAAGTTGATTTGAGGATGCACTCAAGCTCCAAATTACTATGAATTTCCTATAACCTAGCCTTGCAAGTTCAGAGACTTAATCTTATCAGTGTCCAGATTTTTTTTCTTTTTTTTTGAGGGCAGTGTCACTGGCCCTCATATGTGGGATCTGAACCGGGGCCACTGGCTTCCCAAGCCAGCGCTTAACCACTGTGCCGTTTGGCAGGCCCATCAGTGTCCAGATTTTGAGTTAGAAGAGTTGCATGTTGATCTAATTCATATGAGACTAATAGGTAAGCAAGAATGCTAAATAAATGCTCTGGATGAAAACTTACTTTGGTTCAAATTCGATCTCCACAACTTGTTAGTATTACATTTGAAGTGGTTTCCTAATGTCTTTGAGTTTCCATTTTCCTATCTGTGGTATGAAGATAACAGTGGCCACTTTACAGAATTGTCTTGAGAATTGCATGAAATTATGTAAGTACAAGAGGCAGGGCAGCATGGTGGTAAAGACTGGAAACTCTGAAGTGAGATTCCTTTGAGTTCAAATCCTGTCTCTACTTGGTAGCTGTGTGACCTTGGGTAAGTCACTTAAATTTTCTATTGCTCCATTTATTCAAACAGAAAAGGTGAATAATAATAGCCCCTATCTCACCAAGTTGTTTTGAGGATTAAACCAATCAAAGATGTACAGTGCTTAGAATAGTGTGACTGGCATAACCTAAATTCTATGTAAATAGGGTTACGATGAGTTTAAGTTCCTAACCCAATGTCCAACACACAGGAGGTGCTTTTAAAAAATGGAAGCTTATCTATTGGATTTTCAGAAAAGTCATGACGCATTTTTGCAAGGAAAAACATAGAAAAAAATACATCATGACTTTTCTGACAATCCAATATTTACTATAGAACTCAAGAACCTAAACTTATAAGGAAACACCACAATGATAGAGAAGGTTGTAGAGGCGGGAAGAGGAAAAGATGCAGGTATTACAAAATAAGTTTCTAAGTGATTCTTACAAAAACTCTTTAATACCTCACTTCCCTGAAAACCACTGCTATAAAGATGAGATCATTATCATGCACTGGGTAATTGAATAGCATATAGTTAATGGGCTTTGAGATCAGTTAGACCAGAGTTGGGATCAGCTCACTCTTAGTAGCTGAAAAAGTGGTAGCTATTACATTGAGAAATAAAGTTGTCAAAGGTACCTGGTTTATCTAGCTGATTCTTTCTCTCCCATGAATAAACTACATAGAAACCAGGTTTAACCCTAGATGGTTGCATGATGTTTTGGAGTTCAGAACATGGGGAACAGTTTGGGAGAATCAAAGCTCTCATGTCCCCCATTAGAATGTGAGGTTTATGAAGCCACAGATTGTCTGTTTTATTCCCTGTTGCATTTGTAGAACCTAAACAATGGCTGACATATAGTAGGTGTTCAATAAACTATTTTGACTGAACGAATACATGAATAAAAAAATAAGGGCAGATTTTACCTTGGGTTCAGGGCAAGTGGAAAATGCTTGAGTAGGCATTACTAGTGAGTGCGTTTTTGACTGTAATTTTTCTTACTTCCGTTGCTGTTCTAGCTCTCTTCTAAGATATTCTTCCTTTAAATAGCTTAATATACTCAGACTGATTACTGTCTCACTTAGACTGATATTTATGCAATATATCTAAGAAGAGTTTGCAAATGTGTACCATGATCAGTTATCAGTTGTTTGTAAATTAACCTTCGGAGCACAAACTTAGTTGTAAGTTTTTCAGAGGTATAACCAGCAGGAAAATTACCCTTAAACTCATTTATATAGCGTTCTATCTTCAACAGGATAAACCCATTTTTTTTTTCTTCCTGCTCGTAGAGTATTTGTATATCTTTTGGTTATGCCTTGACAATTATATGTTTCTAAATGCAAATTCTTTTACTTTTTTTTTCTCTAAAACTGCAATGTACAACATGGGCTACACTTTATTGTATCACTTTCAAATATATAACAATAGATGAATTTTTCATTTTAAGCATAGTAAAGTTTGTAACAAAATTATGCCACAAAAAAACTGATACAAAGAAACATCCCAATTCAGATTTTCCAAGATAAAAATAAATATGTAGTTAGATCATTGGTTATTAATCTTTAACTTTAAATGTAGTGAGGCTGAGTTGGTCAATATCTCTTTAGAGCAAATTAATGTCAATAACAATGTATTGTGGGGGAACTCATTCAACCTCAATCACAGAGGCTAATAAATAGCTGATATGAGGCTGCTAGCAAGGCAATCAAATAGCAATGTAGATATTGATGGAGAAGGCCCGAAGCTTACCTACCTGATTCATATTTATAAATCTATATTTAACACTATTTATGGAAGTATAGCTCAAAGAAAAAAAATAATGTTATTTAAATTGAAACTCCTTGCCAATGGGTTTTGTTTTTTTTGTTTTTTTTTAAGATTTTATTGGGGAATTGAGGGAAAGGACCAGCGTTAGGGTCCCAGGGAAGAGGAACAGACAAGTTGCTAGCCTTTTTGTTCTTCAGTCTAGTTGTGAAGGACATTGCTTCATTGGCTCATGTTGGTATCATCATTGCGCTCTTCTCGGCAGATCAGTCGCTGGCCTCTGGACGGCCGCTCACCGTGGCTCTTGGCAGCTCACTCACACTGGCTGCCGGCCACTCACTGTAGCCTATGGCAGCCCACCGCAGCAGGGGCTACAGCTATGCCATCCTCGGGGGACTCACAGCAGCCCAGCTCCAGGTTAAGCTGTTTGTTCACCATCTTAGCTGTAGAGGGCAGTGTCACTGGCTCTCATATGTGGGATCTGAACTGGGGCTGTTGGCGTTCCAAGCCAGCGCTTAACCAACACGCCATTCGGCCATGCTGCCAATGGTTTTTAAGTATCAAAGTTGGAAAGTTCTTAAACAAGGAAATTTCTAATTTTTTTTTTCAGCTGAGCCATCCTGCCACCTGTTGGCAGCTCAACGGCAACTCAGCTCGGGCTGGCCTTGAACTGCTGTTGCTCAGAGCTCAGCTTGCACTCTTGAGCAAGCTCTTAACCAACTGAGTCACTCGGCCAGCCCGCAAATTTCAGATTCCTAATTCTAACAAAACTAACTTGGAAATGATTTTGTCCCTGCTCTCCAGACCTCTCCACATACATACACAATTAGAATGCTGCTGAATATTCCACAGTATACTGGAAACAGGGATCGTTTGGCAAATGTTGAATTTTTGCTAAGTGTTAAATATTTGCTTAATACTGAACCTGGTTACTCCACTCAGACTGGAATTTAACTGATATTTATCAGGATCCTACGGGAGAGGCGATATGTTAATGCCTGTGGCATAGAAAACAGATTCAGAATCCAGATACTGCCTTCAAGTGCTTGCATTCTAGTAAAGGTGGATGACATACATGCTCAATAAAACAACAGCAAACTTTTAACAACAAATTGTGTGAGTTCTAAGTATAGAGATTATTTGGAGTGAGGAATAGTAGAATCAGAAAAGAGTTCACAGAGGGATGGAAAGAGTGAAATTTGAAGTGAACTTAGAAAAATATCAGGAAGGGACAGCAATCTTCTGTGGTAGCTAAGGCCAGCATTTTCTCCCAGTCTGATACAACAATCAGCAGCGTCAATTGCTCTTTTCTGCATCCCTTTCCTTTTTTGTGCTGTTGCATTGGCATTTGAAGCCCCCAACATAACAGTATGTATTATTGTTTTTTTATGATTTTTTACTTGTCAAAATTATTCATCCATATAGGTATATGTATCAAGAATTCATTTTTAACTCTGAATAGCCACGGCAATCTTGAGAAATAAGAACAAAGTCAGGGGTACCATGCTACCAGATATCAAATCATACTACAAGGCCATAATAATAAAACAGCATGGTACTGGCATAAAAACAGACACATAAGGGATGGCCGAGTGGCGCATTGGTTAAGAGTTGGCTTGGGACACCAACTCTGAGCAGCAGGGCCCTGGTTGGGATCCCACATGAGGGCCAGTGATGCTTTGCCCTCTACAGCTAAGATGGTGAACAACAGCTCAACCTGGAGCCGCCGTGAGTGGCTGTCCAATGGCCAGCGAGTGACTGCCTCAGCTTGGAAGAGTACAATGAGAATACCAACATGGACCAATGAAGCAATGTCCTCCACAACTAGATTGAAGAACAAAAGTACAGCAACTTATCTGTTCCTCTTCCCCAATTCCCCAACACTGTTATCCTCCCCCAATTCCCCAATAAAATCTTAGAACAAAACGAAATGAAAACAAACAAACAAACAAACAAAAAACTGGAAATGAAACTACCTTATGACCCACCAATTCCATTCTTAGGTATCTATCCAGAGAAATTCAAAATGCCACTTTGAAAAAATATATGCATCCCTATGTTTATTGCAGCACTATTCACAACAGACAAGATATGGAAACAACTGAAATGTCCATAGGTAGATGACTGGATTAAGAAACTGTGGTACATTTATACAATGGAGTATTACTTGACTATAAAGAAGAATGAAATCTTACCATTTGCAACGATATGGATGGACCTAGAGAACATTATGCTAAGTGAAATAAGTCAGTTGGAGAAAGACAAATACCATATGATTTCATTTATATGTGGAATCTGAAAAATTGAACGAACGAGCAAAGTAAACAGAAATAGTCTCAGAGATATAGAGGAAAAACTGATGGTTGCTAGTTGGGAGGGGTTTGGGGATGAGAAAGGGAAGGGATTAGACAGCATAAATAGGTAACTACAATATTGCCACAGGGATATGAAAGACAGTTCGGGGAATATAATTAAAAATGTTGTAAATATTTTGTAGGGTGTCAGATGGTCACATGTCTTATTAGGGAGACCACTTCATGGACAGTGTAGAGGCTTGACCACTGTGCTGTATTCCTGAAGATGAAGCTGAATAATATTGCATGTCAACTATAATTTAATATATACATATAGTCATGGGATATGGCATACAGCATAGGGAATAGAGTCAATGGAATTGTAATAGACATATATGATGTTAGAGGGGCAATAGATTGGGGGAAAGGGATTATCACTTAGTGAGGAGTGAAATGTCTAACTATTACATTGTTTTGTACACCTGAAACTAATAAAAAAATTTATTTTTAAATTGTTGAATAGTATTGCCTTGCCTGGACACACCACAATTTGCTTATCCATACACTTGATGAATATTTGGATAGTTTCCAATTTTGAGCTCCTGTAAATAAAACTGCTATAAACATTCATGTACATGTCAGTGTACGGGCATTTGCTTTCATTACTCTTAGGGAAATATTTAGAGGTAGGATATTTAGATCATGTGTAGGTATATGCTTAACTTGTTAAGCCTTTCACAGTAGTTGTATTATTTTTATATTCCTACCAGTTATTCATGAGAGTTCTAGTTTCTCCACATCCTCATCAAAACTTGGTATGGTGAGTCTTTTATGTTTTTGTTTTGTTTTGTTTTGTTTTTGAGGGCAGTGTCACTGGCCCTCATATGTGGGACCGAACTGGGGCCGCTGGCTTCCCAAGCCAGCGCTGGTGAGTCTTTTAAATTCATGGTATGTAGGGTGGTTTCATTATGGGTGCTATGTGCATTCTCCAACTGGATAATGATGCTGTGTGTCTTTTCATGTGCTTGTTCACTATCCAAACATCTTTGGCGAAGTCTTTGTTCAAATATTTTGCCCATTTTATTAGATTATTAATCATATCATTTTTGAATTTTGAAAATTCATGATATATTTAGAATATAAGTTCTTCATCAGATATATGCTTTGCAAATATTGTATCTTAGTCTGTTGCATATGTTTTTACTGCTCTCAGTAATATTTTGTGGTTTTCAGTGTGCTTCTCCATCTCTTGTCAGATCTATCCCTAAATGTTTAATATTTTTTTCTTCAGCTGTACTAGTCACATTTCAAATGTGCAACAGTCATATATGGCTAGTGGCTGCCATATTGGCAAGCACAGACATAGGACACTTCCATCACTGCAGAAAGTTCTATTGGACAGTACTGCTCTGGAGTATACATTTGTATTTAACGCACTTTTCTGTGTGTGTATTTTACACATATACAAACACACTACTGAAAAAATATTTATGACTATTTTGTACTATTATTTAACACGGCTTTATAAAAGATATATGAAATCAGATGTTTTTCATAAAGGGCAAAAGCAAAACAAACCCAGAACATAGTCTAGTGTCAGTTTTCCTGTTTGGGGTCATTTAGTTATTTTGTTTTGTTTTGTTTTTAAGAGGGCAGTGTCACTGGCCCTCATATGTGGGATCCGAACCCGGGCCGCTGGCGTCCCAAGCCAGCTCTTAACCACTGCGCCACTTGGCCGGTCCCATTCAGTTATTTTTAAAAGGTATTCACCTCCTTTGCTTAAGCAGGAAATCAAATGGACTTAAAAGTTTCAAGGGATTATTTGATAATCAAACTAACAAGAATGATCCCTGCTTATGTTTTTAAAGCAGCAAAACCAAAGTTATCAGACTGCATCATAGGCTAGGCATAATATGAGAGTGATTAATTTAGTAAAATTTTTTTTGGATATTGAGAACACCCATTTAATTTTAAACTCAATGCTCTAAAGAATAATTATATGTGAACACTGCATGTCTTTTTGATAGCAAAAGACATATGTATACATTTGGAATTCCTTACTAATTCGTTCTTCTCCTCATACAACTCCAATATTTACCTATATATAACTTCTATATATACCTCCTTTCTATTATGTGTAATATCTGCTCTTGGATGGTTCATCTTCAGAAACCCCTTCTCAGGAAATATCACCTGGTACTTTCCCCAGGCTTGCCTATTTACATTTATTGCCCTTAGTTGAATTTTAACAGGTTGTAGCTATAAGCAACAAAATCACTCATCCAGAATTTCCATAAAACAAAGAGCTACTTTTTTGTGAAATTATTCAGCATTAATCATTTTAAGGAGATAAATTTAATAAGCTACAATATTTGACTAATTTTGTGGTACTTTTGCCTTTTCAACTAAATAGAGTGGACTGAAATTGTGAAAAATTTTTAAAATTAAGCCTCTCACATGAATGGCATAATGGCACAGTCCTTATTCACACAAATGAACATATAAGTGAGAGAGAGAGAGAGAGAGAGAGAGAGAGAGAGAGAGAGAGAGAGAGAGAGAGAGAGAATGAGAGAGAGAGGTTAGGCATGACCTAATGTGTTTGACTATTTTAGATATCTCACATAAATGGTATCAGGTACTATTTCTCCTTCTGTGTCTGGTTTATTTTACTCAGCATAATGGCCTCCAGGTTCATCCAAGTTGTTGCTTATGGCAGGATTTCCTTTTTTTTTTAATGACTGAATAAAATTTCATTGTATTATTTAGATATTTTGTTTATCCATTCATCTGTTAAGGGGCATTTAGGTTGTTTCCATGTCTTGACTATTGTGAATAATGAGGCAATGAATATGGGGGACCGATATTTCTTTGCAATTCTTCTGGATATATACCTGGAAATGAGATTGCTGAATCATATGGTAGTTTTCTTTTCAATGTTATGAGTAACCTCCAAACTGTTTTCCATAGCAGTTGCATCATTTCACATTCCTACCAATAGTGTCCATGGGTTCCAATTTTTCCACATCCTTATCAACACTTATCTAGTTTTTTTTTTAAAGAAAAACCAATGAACTTTGCATTTAAAACTTCTGCCATAGAGGACCCTATAGATTAAAAGAAACTTAAGATATATATTAACCAGCCATAAATATGGATCTTATTTGGATACTGATTCAAATAAATGATAAAACATTAATAACATTCATGAAATATTTGAAAATGTTAACATAGCCTGGATTTTTCATATTATGCCATTGTGATATAATATGGCTTTATGTTTATTTTTAAGTATCATTAAAATGCACATACTGAAATACTGATGAATATCTAGGATCTGGCTTGGAAATAATATGGGAAAGAGAGGGGTCAGGATATAGGTGAAACAGGATTGCCCTTGAGTTGAAAATAATGAACCTGGGTAATAGGTATTTGGAAATTCATTACATTCTTTTGTTTTGTATATGTTTAAAATTTCCCATTAAAAAAGTTAAATAAAATTTTGTCATAAAAGTTCATACCAATTGAATCATTTTCAAACTGGTCATTTTTATCTGCCTTTTTCAATAATAGCCATTATTTTTAAAAAAGTGCTACCCGGTTTTATCAGACTCACTCCCTTGATAATCTGAATCCTGTCTTAACATCCCAGAGAAAATTAAGTCCTCTTGGCTTACAACACAGATATTTTTGCCTTGGAAAATCCGTAACCAACCTTTTTATTGGTGCATTGCAAAATACGAAAGATCTGTCCTGATTGCAAAATGTCAGATCTGTCCTGATTTTTCTGGGAACTTTTCAGAGAACTAGCACAAGGTTCTTGCTGTAGAGCTCATTATTCAGATGTTTGGTAAACACTTGCATTTAAAATCTTATAAATATGAAGAAACAGTACTTTATCCTGAAAATTCTTTCCCATGATGTCCTTCTTTGTTTTACCTCTAATTTACTTGCTGCCCTTGATCATTTTGAGTACTTTTGGGAAAACCGCATAAACAAGTGAAGCAAGACAAAATTATTTGTTAGCCTACTGAGAGGTACATGCCATAAAAAGTACAGCACCTTGTAGTAACCACAATTTTGAATTTCAGAGTTAGTTTCTACTTCTTTACCAGCAGGATCTATTTTTTTTCAGTCCAAGTCAAAAAGCTTTGTATCCCTTCAAGAATCTGTAGATGACTGACATCCTTCAGAATATCTATTCAAATGACATGTCAATCACTTCAAATATATGTTGCAAGAAAGTGAAAGGTACTTAGAAAGACTGTGGGAGATATAAGAGGAGGGCATTAATATAGCATAATGTTTATTATTTTATTTTAAGCTAATATGTTAGGTTTCGAAGTCATCTTCCAAGACTGCACAAAATTTATCCATTTATTTTGTTTGTTATCACTGTTTCTGAACTGTAAATGCCCTGTAACTCCAAAGACATCCATTCAGTCATCTTTGACCAAAAATCATTTGGAGACAGAAATTAATGCAGGTGACAAAAACGCTTTCAATTAGCTTTCAGTATAACTTTGTAAATATTCCTTTTGTCATCAAATACCAAATTGTACATTTTCTTTCCCTTTAAAAAAGGATTAAATCAAAACCAAACAATAGGGCTGGCTTAGTGGCGCATTGGTTAAGAGCTGGCTTGGGATGCCAATGGCACCGGTTCGGATCCCGCATGTGGGGGCCAGTGACACTGCCCTCTACAGCTAACAACAGCTCCACCTGGAGCTGGGCTGCTGTGAGTCCCTGGGATGGCGTAGCCGCAGCCCCTGCTGCAGTGTGCTGCCATAAGCTACAGTGAGTAGCCAGCAGCCAGCGTGAGTGGCCGGCAGTAGGTGTGAGCTGCCAAGAGCTGCTGTGAGCGGCCGTCCAGAGGTTGGTGACCCATCTGCCTCATCCAGGAAGAGCGCAATGATGATACCAACATGGGCCAGTGAAGCAACGTCCTCCACAACTAGACTGAACAACAAAAAGGACAGCAACTTGTCTGTTCCCCTTCCCCAATTCCCCAACGCTGTTCCCCTCCCCCAATTCCCCAATAAAATCTTAAAAACAAACAAACAAACAATAAAAACTAATTGTGGGTTTCAGGTATGTGAGTACTGGTTTTTAAAAATAAAAAGATAATTAAGAATTTTTGGCAATACAGTAAAAACTAAAAAAGGCTGGAGAGGATCAGGAACTAAAATGTATTTTTTCATCTGCAGACACCAAAGGTTCAAATGTGCATAATCATTATCATTACCTATTTCTGGTCTTAGTTAGTCTTTTGAAATACCCATTTTGTTTGATGTGGGCTACAAAACTTGTTTGGGCAATAAATGTGATAAATGTTTACCCTAACACCATACCAGCCTTACCCTGTGCAAGCTTTAATAACCTTCAATGACCTAGTTCATTCAAAAATATGCTTCTTGCTGAGAGAGCTTTAACGATTTCATTGCCATTTGTACTTTCCACATATCTAAGTACTAATTTAACACCTTGTGAGCTTTACTTTAAGCATTAAACATGATTTCAAAATAGGAAACTGATTTTTTTCCCCCCAATCTTAATCTGTCTCAATGTCAGTTTATGTGGATATCTTTGAAATTATTGATCTGGTTTTCTGTGTATCCTATTCTCTTGCCGAAGTTTGTTCTGACAAATTGTTTATTGTGCCCTGCATGGCTCTGATTTTGAAATTCCCATTTGGAAAGCTTTATTTACTCAGCTTCCATATTGCTGATCTGGCAATCCTAGGAGCAGGGTTTGTTCCTTCTCAAGTGAGGGTTGTGGGAAATGTCAAAATTCGTTCTCTTCTCAAGGAGCTCTCCTTTTTCTTGTTGGCTTTGGAATAGTTAGGAAAACAAAACAAAACAAAACCAGGAACAAACTTGTCTCCTAGCTTGTTTTTGCTCATCTATGACATTTCCCTTCACATCCCATCTTGATGCATCAGAAGTTGTCCAACTTGAAGAAGTTGATTGAAGAATCTCCTATCATCAAAATTTCTAGTTGAGGGCCGGCTGAGTGGTGTGGTGGTTAAGCGCTGGCTTGGGAAGCCAGTGGCCCCGGTTCGGTCCCACATATGAGGGCCAGTGACACTGCCCTCAAAAAAAAAATAAAAAAAATTCTAGTTGAGCTGGCAGAGTCTTTGGGGTATGCTGCAACAGTGGCCCAGGCTCATCCAGGCTTCTAGGCATAAATGTCATAAGCACGAAATATTCTGTGTCCGCCCACCTGACAGTAGGTCCTCAAGGGGCTCCTGAAAGAGAGCTCACTGTGAGTTTGCTGACCCACACAATCAAAGCAAGCACTGCTTTCCATATACTGCTAATACCATTCTTAAGGTTGAGTATTAAGCTTTTGGTGCCCCGATGATATGTGGTGTTTTGTAGCCAGGAAGATTTATCTGTTTAAGCTTATCATATCACAGACAAGGCAGCAAGTTATTTATTTATTTATTTATTTATTTATTTATTTATTTTTATTTTTTTGAGGGCAGTGTCACTGGCCCTCATATGTGGGACCGAACCGGGGCCACTGGCTTCCCAAGCCAGCGCTTAACTACTGCACCACTCGGCCGGCCCTTATCTTATTTCTTTTTATAACGCAACTGAAATATTGATCTGGTTAAAAATTTTTAAACAGCTCAAAACAATATCTAATGAGTTTCCCTTTACCTATTCTGAAATCTTGCATTTAATAAACAGAGATAAATAGATAGAGGATAGATGAGTAGATATACATATATCTGTGGATACATAATAAAGCTTATGCATATAAAGGAATAATCTAAAACTGTTAAAAAGAATAAAGTAGGTCTCTAGGTGCTGACATGTGAATTGTCTCTAAGAAATATTAATGTAATGTATATGTGTGAATGCTTTTTTTACCGAATTATTTTATACAAATTCCTATGTGAGTTTAATTTATTTAACCAATTTTACTCTGATAAACACTTAGGCATTCCCAATATTTTATGGTTATCACTCTTGTACGGCAAATTTTTATGCTCTTAGAGTACTGGTTTCTGGAAGCTGAATTTCTGGATCAAAGAGCAGAATGCTTTGCATAGATGAGCCAAACTCCTCTCCAGAGATCTGATGAACAATGGGTAAATAGGTCTGATTCTCTACATTCATGCTGGCAGTTGGTATTATCAAATGTTTTCATTTTTGCCGATTGATAGGGTAACCACATTATTTACAAGCATTTCTTATTTATAAAAGAGTTTGGGAAATACTTCATATATGTATAAACCATTTGTATTTGCTTAGTGTGAACTCAACTTATCTTTGCCTATTTCTCTACCTGGTTGCTTATATTTATTGATTGATTTATAACTCTTTAGTTTTCTTATGTTAAGAAAATGTGCTGCAATTAACAAAATTAATACTAAATGCTTTCTCCTGTGCAGTTAAACTTAGCTTATGGCATTTTTTTTCCTTAATAGTCAAGTGAAAATTTTAATCATCATGTAGTCACATTTGTCTGTCTTATCTTCTGTGGCTTCTAAGTTTTTGTGTCTTGCTCAGAAAGAATATATCCAATCCAGCATTATGGAAATATTTGTCTGTTTTACTAATTTTGTAACTTCTTATTTCTACTTTAACATTTGAAGTCACCTGGAAAATTTATGTATCAGGAGTGAGGATCAATTTTAGTTTTTCCAAATGGCTAGGCTTTTGCTCCTGCAACCTTTACATTTTGTCTGCTTTACCATTCACAGGAGATTATACCCTATCATATACTGAATTCCAAAATGATTTTGTCTTCGTTCCTGAACTTTCTATCCCATTGATCAAATTTGATGATCTTAAACGAAGTATTTTCTAATGAATACTTGCATGTCATTCATTCATCTATTACTATACAATAAATCATTTCAAAACTTAAAACAGTAGTTTATTGTTCATCATGACTCTGTGAATTGGCAATCCAGGAGGTTCATCTGCTGCTTTCCTGGGATCACTTATGTGGCTGCAGTCATCTGACAGCTTGACAGGGACGGGGGAGTCCAGATGGATTCACTCACATATCTGCAATTGGTGCTGGCTATTCACTGAGACACCATTGTTTTCCTTTACATCTCCTAGGAGGTTATCTTGGGCATCCTCACATCCTGGTGGTCTCAGAGTTCCAAGAAGGCAAGTCCCAAAGAAAATTACTTATCAAGTGTCTGATTCCTCCCACACACATGTACTAATGTTCCACTGGATGAAGCAAGCCATATGGCCAAGCTCAGAGGCCATGTTCGAGAAGACTTAGGCTGCTTCATTGATACAAGTGGTTAAGAATTGGTTGCCTTTTTAATTCACCACAGTGGCTATTAACTCAATTTCATTTCTAATATTGTATGTTTGTGCTTTCTTTCCCTTATCCTTAATTGGGATTCATTGTCGTTTATATATCTTATTCTTGCAGGGATTTTTCTCCCCAGAGAACTTTTTCATGTAAATTTATTAGGTATAAAATTTTTCTGCGTATATAAAATATATATGTATGTAATACTGTAACATAGTGTAATCCTATTGATTCTATTTTCATTCTCATAATTTTCTAAATATTCTGCTTTTGCAATTCTGATTTCTATTTTGAATAAGGTTAGTTAAAACAGACAATTTTGATATATTTTCAAATAAAATTTTTGGTTTTTTAGAGCCAGAAACTAAACTTAGCACTACATTGAAATTTTAGCAATTGTTGATCTATTAATTGTGACCTAATTTATGATCCATTTTTATAAATTGGAAACATATGAATAAAAAAAAATTATTCTGCATTTTTGAGTTATAGCCATTGACATGGATATGTGTGTAATTGGCAAGGGAAATGTATATATATGCACACATACACATTTTTACCTATATAATGTTTTTAGAACAGTCTTTGATATTTTATAGATATAAGTGTGGATAATTCATAAGAGAATATGTATACATATAATATTGGTCATAAATTAATCTACAAAGATTATCTCAGTAATTTCTAAATATAAATACAGACCAAAGTACAACTTCTGATTTTAGTTAAGAAGCAATAATAAAAATAAAATACAAAAACATCTCTTTCTTAATAATTCCATTCAAAATAAAAGTCAAAATGAAAATTACAGAAAACTTAGAAAATGATGAGAATGAAAATAATGGGATCAGGCTAAAGCAGTTCTGAGAATATGGATATCCATATATCCATATGTGTACAGAGCATGCCCAAAAGAATGTATTTCTTTCCTTTAAGAAAGGAAAACTCTATTAAAATTGTAATACTCAATATATACCAATAACAGATGAATACAAGTCACGTTTGACCTCTGCAATTACAGGAGGTGCTCAAAGTGATTACCATCAGCTTCCAGACACTTCTGATTACAGTGAACTACTGTTTGAGCAACTTTGACCGAAGTGTCCACTGGTATACATTTTTTTGGCACCCCCAGGATATACCACTTCTTTTATTCATTTTGTTTTATGGATTCTTTACTTATATTTTGTCTACGTAATTTGTATATCTACTCATTCCAAAATTTCCTGCAGATTTTGCCTTAGTGATCGTGATGTCATTTCATAAATAAACATTCTCAAGGGCTAATCTTTATTATAGATTGTACCCTTTATCATTATAAATTCCCCTTATTCATCTTTTCACTGCTTTTTGCTTCAACCCAATTTTTACTGATACTGGTATTATGTACTCTTCTTTTTTGCTGGGTTGACAATTTCCTGGTATGGGTTTGCTCTGATATTCTTGATCTGTGAAGCTCAAAAACTTGATTTTTCCCCTCTAGAACATAATGTTTCAAGTTTAAACATTAAAATTTTCCCTCATCCCAGAGACATTTTCTTGTATTATATATTTGAATATTTTCTCTTCCATTTATGGGGTTCAATGCTTCCTGAACATTATGTATCATTGTTTTGGTTCTTCTTTATTTGACCAGCACATTTATTATTTTTTTTTCTGTTCCTTTAATCTAATGGTCTTTTGCATTTTCATACACTGAAGCCTTCCTCCACATCATCAATGATTAAATTTTTAGCTATATATTTTGCTTTATTGTTTCTAATTTGTGTTGATTATATAATAATGTTTGTGATCCTTAATTGTTTCCTTAGGTTTACATTGTTCTATTTGTCTCATTCTGTCGTTTTGTATTTTAGGGGAGGGAAATTTTTCTTTGACCCTTTTAGGGTCACTGAATAGGTCTGAAAATTAAACTAATAAATTAACAAGAATAAAGCATAACAATTTATTTAATATAAATTTTACACGACACAGGTGCCTTCATAATGAAATGAAGACTAAAAGAAACAGACTTGAATATTTTTATGTGAGGTTTGATAAAGAGTAGACAGTTGTACAGGGATGTATGATAGATCAAGCAATATAAGGTAATAAACTAAGAGAAATTTCTCAAGGCCTGCTTGTTTTGATTCTTCTAGGTTTCCCTTTGTCTTTGGATATAAGAATGATCCTCCAGGTATAGGGAGGGCACTTCTCACATGAGGATTTTAATGCCTGTTTCAAAGGAGAAGGGAATAAGAAAGGTCAGAGTGACCTTCCGGCTTCTGCCATTTTCTCAAACTTCATTTTAAAATATTCAGTATTCCAAGGTACCATATTTCGGGGTCCTGCGTCTTGAACCACATCACTATCTATTGTTTGGATACTCGTTTTATTGATTTTGGCTCTCATTCATTTAGTCCAAAACATGAAGCACTCGTAGGGAACTACTTTTTGTTTCATGGGGCATGTTTTCCTCCAGACCGAATTCTTCACCTATCCTTTACTTGATATGTTTTTTTTCTTTCTTTTGTATATTCACATTTTTGATGATGTGACTCAGCAGTGGTTGTGATAGAAAACCTTGGTGAAAACTGAGTCACCATAGAAAGACTTGAAACTCTTGGTTTTTTTTTTCTCTTAACCCAAGTCTATATTAGAAGATACTCATGTATTCCATAGTACTCTGTGCTTACTGCTACCTTAGAACTTACATTTTATTGTAATTGTTTGTTTATCTGTATTTCCCTTTAGGTCATTGCCATTCAGCGAGTAGTTCCAATCAATCTGCATCATAGTCACCCCAGGGACTTACTGAAAATAAAGATTCTTGGTCCCTCCCCCATCTATTGAATCTAAATTAGTGAGGGTGAACCTTAGGACTCTGCATTTTAAACTCAATTCTTGGTAAGACTTTTGGCATGAACTCTGAGCTCCTTGGAGGTATCTTGCTCATCATGGCTTTAATATAGTGCCAAACAATAGTGTAAAGGGCTCAAGATATCAGTATTGGATGAAGAAGTAAATGAATAAAGAAGTTACATATTACATGAACCTTATAGTATATGTGTTAGCCAGAGAAGGTGACATCAGTAGCTAATTTTTAGTATTCTTTTTTTACCATTGCCTAGTCAATGAAACAGTGTAATGTTTTATGAAGGCTTCCCATGACTTTTTTCTCTGCTTTTTCTATTATCAGTACTCTAAAAAGTTATTTCAATGAAACATAGGAAAATGTCTTATGTAATGAAAACTCTGTACTGAAATAACTTGGATTGGAATGTCATTTAGTGATTGATAACTATTTGGCTCCAGAAGTAGAATCATCAGCAATCATTGTTGATAAACTCTGACAGATATAGGTTTGTGAAATACCTTTCCCCTTAGTTGGAACAGAAAGGAGTTTATTGCAATAATCATAATGTTGTGAAATACATTGCCATTGGAGTCTGAAAGACTTAATGTTTGAGTCTCATTTCTATCTCTTGCTATCTGAAACTCAGTACCTTTTCAGGAGCTGTTATGATGATACAGTGAGATCACACTTGTAAATAATTAAGCACGGAACATGTACTCAAAAGTTATAATGATTATTTTTTAATTATAAATAATTTGAGAATGAAGCATGGTAAATAATTTTGTCTGGGAGGTACTGTAGCTTAATAATTGTAGCAATAGGCAAAGATGATTTCAGTATAAAATATTAGTTATGTAGTAAAGTATTTTAAAATTTGTAAGTATGATCTATAGAATGAACACTTAGAAAAGTGGGTAGAAGACTAATAGAGTATAATCCAAATTTATCAATCAAAATGTTTTTAATTAAAAGGATTTTGGGAATTAGCATGAGGTTCATTCCATGTGCCTGAGTGGTGAACATGTAGGAAAGGAGAGTGTTGCTTAACTTGGCAGAAGATCCTGTTTTCTTCAACAAGAACAATCAGAACATCAATCAAAAACAATTGACAGGGTATGTTGAAATTTCAGAAGCATAGGACTATAGAAGTCCCATTAGCTTGAGCAACAGGACAACAGAGATCTCATAAAAGAGCTGAGAGAGGCCTTAGAGACAAGCTCCATCCACATCAACATGAAGATAAAACTCTGCTGCCCTTTATTTCAGTTTTGCTAGGAATCTCATTTCTAGCTAACATTCCCATGTACAGTAAATATAAGAATAAAACACAAAATCTGGGATTAACTTTGATGGATTGTGTGATGGAATATGAACACCTAGTAAAATTTTGTATCTGTGGCCAAATCTGTCTAAGCAATCTTCCTTGAAATTTAGCCTTCTAAATATCACATTTTCAAAATTTCTGTTGGCTATGCTCTGATCAGTTTTACTGGATTCTGGTCCATCTGGTTAGAAAACCAAGAACTGGGCCAGCAAAGTGGCTCAGTTGATTAAGAGTTTGTTTAAGAGAGTGAGCTCTGAGCAACAGAGCTGCTGGTTCGATTCCCACATGGGCCAGTGATGCTGTGTGCTGCCAACAGGTGGCAGGATGACTCAGCTGGTGAGAGTATGTGCTCCTAACAACAAATTGCCTATTTGATAGTGGTCTACGCCTGCCCACAACTAAGAATGGACTTGGCACCTTAAGCTGAGCTGCTGTCTGGATGGCTCAGTGGATAGAGCGTGTGCTCTTAATGACAAGAATGCTGGTTTGACTCCCACATGGGATGGTGGCTATGGCAACCCACAACTAAGATTGTAGCACCTTGAGCTTAGAGGCCACTAGATGCCAAAAGGCAGCCAGATGGCGCCCGGCGCCCTCCACAACTAAGATTGAAGAACAACAACTTGGCTGGTCCCCTCCCCCAATTCCCCAACTCTGCTCCCCTCCCCCAATTCCCCAATTAAAAAAGAAAAAGAAAAAGAAAACCAGGAACCACCATCAGAATGGCCAAGCGGTGTAAGTTGCTGTCTTCAAAAAACCAACAGGCAGTAGTTATGGAATCCAGGTTCTACATGTGTTTTCCTTTTATAGAATCAAAATCAGGCTGCCCCAGAGAGAAAACAAGCCCAATTTTAAAGGGGTTATTTTGGTATAATCCTGATTCTTGGTAAGATTGGCGACATATTCAGAGACTAGGCTGACTAGGCACAAGTACCTATAAACATGCTACTATGTCATCCAAACCCCGATATTTTAAATGAAGTATTTGAGAAAAATTTAAACCATTGTGTTACAATCAAGTTGAATAAGCCTGATTTATATTTAAGGTCTATAGGCATCAACAAATTTGGGACAAGTCAGGAGAGAAAGTTGCAGTATAAAGAGGCGATTGCAATGGAAATTTCAGATCTATAAAAGATTTTTTCTCCTGGGTCCCCTTAATAATATATTTTGCGTGGTGAATTGCCCAAAACAGGAAACCCCTCAGAAAGAGAGAAATAGAAAAAAGTCATCTTCTGATATATAAGTTCTAAGTTAACGTGTCATTCTTTAATCAAGAATCATTTATTTATACCTTTATCTAATAACCTCGCTTTTAGGATCTTTCAGGGACATCACTTAAAGAAATCATCAGCGATATAAAGATTTGTGTTGGGGGGATTCTGGTCAAGATGGCAGAGCAGGTAAATGCTGTGCTTGCCTACCTACATCACTACATTAAAATTACAACTAAACTACAGAACAACCATTATTGAGAATCACCTGACTTCTAGCTGAACTGAAGCCCTACAATTAAGGACATACAGAAAAAGCTACCTCAAGACTGGTAAGAGGGGTGGAGACATGGAATGGGCTGGTCCCACACCCATGTGACCATTAAAAACAAGGAGGGATATCTTAGCTGTGGAGATCTCCCCAGAGGAACGAGGGATCCCAGCCCCACACAATGCTCCCCAACCCAGGCTTCCACTGCCGAGGAGAAAAGTCCCCATAACTTCTGAAAACCAGTGGAGATTGTGGCTGAGTGAGATGAGGGTGGCTGCAGTCCCAGGTGCTACTCTTAAAGGGCCTGTGCACAAACTTACTCACTGATGGACTCACTTGCTCTAAGCTCCAGCACTGGGGCAGCTCGAAAGGCACCAGGGACATATGGGGAGGTACTGAGTTGTCTGGATTCAGGGCAAGGGCTGGAGATACAGCTTTCTCCCAGTCAGAGGAGCTAGAGGAAGCCATTGTTTCTTTGTTGAGCCCTCCCACTTCCAGCATGCAGACACAGGCAGCCACCATAGCTGTGTCCATAAACCTAGCTAACACCATTTGTTTGCCTCACACGAGTGATTCTCTGAACCCTGCCCTACCCAACTTTCAGGCACGTCAAACTGCTTCCAGTGGCTTTTCTGTACAAGTGGCATGTCTTGGCTCATGCTGCAGACTTTCCTAAAAATCTCTCACAAAGAGAGATCTCTCATAAAACCCAAACAAGGAGCATCTATCTTTGGCTTGCCCCATACATCTGGGTGAACAGCACTAAGTCTGGCACTAGTGACAGCTGGTTTTGGTTCATGACTTGACCTCTTGAGGCACCTCCAAGCCCAGCATGGATGGCAGCCAATTTTGGATTGCTTTGTGGTTGATGCCAGGTGGCCCTAGACAAGCTAAACTTCACCTGTGGTGGGGCCTCTTCCAGAAGTCCTGGGGCTGGAATGCCCTGTGACCAACTCCAAGGATTACACACCCAAAGGGCACAGTGGGCAGGCACCAGAGCCTTGCTAAAGCTAATCCTGCTCTGTAGGAAGAGACCCTGCATAACAGTTCCTCCACTGTAGTCATGACCAGTCCTCACAAACAATCCACCTGAGGGCAAATCCCTCCCATTGACATGCAAACAGCAACCAAGGCTCAACTACAACAGGAGGGCACATTCAAGGACACAGTTGGAGCACCCAACTATGGTGACAAGGCACACTGCCACTGGGACCCACAGGACACCTACTACATAAGGCCCCTCTACTAAGACTGGGAGGTATAGCAGCCATACCTACTACTTACAAACAAACACAAAGAGGCAACCAAAATGGGGAAACAAAGAAACATGCCCCAAATAAAAGAATAGACAAAGCTCCAGAAAAAGAACTAAACAAAATGGAGACATGCAATCTATCAGACACAGAGTTCAAAACACTGATTATAAGGATGCTCAGTGATCTCAGGGAAAACTTCAACAAAGAGTTAGGAAAGGTAAAAATAGAGATAGAAAACATAAAAAAGAACCAGTCAGAAATAAAGACTACAATAACTGAAATAAAGAGTATATTACAGAAAATCAACGGTAGATTAGATGAAGCAGCGAACAGAAGCAGTGGTTTAGAAGATAAGGTAGCAGAAAATACCCAATCAAAAAGAAAAAAGAAAAAAGAATAATAATAATAAAAGGGCAGTTTAGGGGGTCTCTATGAAAACATTAAGCATACAATATTCACATCATAGGTGTACCAGAAGGAGAAGCGAGAAAGAGAGCAAGAAATTGAAAACCTGTTTGAAGAAATAATGACTGTAAACTTCCTTAACATGGTGAAAGAAATGGATATTCAAGCTTAGAAAGCACAGAATACCAAGTAAGATGAACCCAAAGAGGCCCACACCAAGAATAACCACAAGAAATGTACATATTCAGTTATAATTCATGAATAGTTTAGCAAACATTGCATTTTAAAAAATCATGTATCTAATAAATGCATAACATTGACTCAGTTGTTTAGGCTTCATTCTAATGGCTCATAAATGCCATAGTCTCTCAGCATCGTTTCTCTTATTTCTTGAATCTGCAAATGGATCATTGGTGCAACTGCTCTTTTCTTAAACAGGAGCTGGTATGTGTGGACTGACAGTTAATTATTTGATTTTCTATCCTATAAAGACTATATGATAAACATACATATCCAAGAAATGGCTCTTAAGATTTTATTCACATGTGATATAGTTTTACAGAACTTTCCATAGGCTGTAACATGCCAAATTTGAATCATTGAAAAGAGTTATTTAAGAATGTCTCCATGGCTGCCACTCAAAGTTGTACGTTATCATAAACTTGAGAAGTCCCCAGACAAATGGCATGGCTTTCAAGATAAACTTTGATTTTATTAAGAACAAACCAACAGTCTTTTACTGGGAGCAAAAACTATTTAAGATTACCCCCTTTCTAAATCACTGTAATAAAGCCCACATAACTAAAAAATGAACATTACTGTGAATCATTCTGCTTCTTGGCATATCTAGCATAGATGATAGCTTCTGTTTTCCTCAAGATATAATTTATGGCTTCACAGGAACCACTACATACTGAGTGCCTGTCACTTGTCAGAATTGACTACTCATTATTAGATTTAGAACTTAATGCACTTGTTCCCAAATCACACAACTGTTAAGAGGGAGTACCCCTCAAATTTAGGCCTATTGATTCCAAAGCCTATGCTCTTTCAAAAAAAAAAACCAACCTTATGATTTCTTATTTACTATCTGTGAGGAGAAGAGGGAGGGTAACTTTCACCAGGACTGAAATGAAGGGGGTTTGGTTTATTTTAGGGAGAAAAGATAATCATTCACTTAATTCTCTCAATTCTTTGATGCCAGTGGATAAAATAGTCTTAACATAAAGTCCATGTTTGCAGTAGTAATATGAAATTGCTCTCAAATATTTATTCATTAAAATAAGGTTTCCAAGTAACATACAACCACGTAGCAAAACGAGTTGTTGAGAAGTTAACTAGATTGTTTTCATACAATGCAGTTGAATAGGTATTGTTATTAGGCTCATTTTACCAAAAAGGAAACCGAGGCATAGAGTAGGTTAAGTAAGTTGACTAGTTGGTAAGTGGTAGATCTGGGTTTGAATCCAGGTACCCACTCTATTGATTCCCACAGGTGATGATGAAAACTGATGCAAAGTTTGAACTGCACGACAATCCTCACTTTCATGTGAACTTTGAAAATATACTATGCTAAGGGCCGGCGGAGTGGCTCAGTTGGTTAAGAGCTCGCTCAAGAGTGCGAGCTCGGAGCAACAGGGTTGCTGGTTGGATTCCCGGCCCAAGCTGAGTAGCCACTGAGCTGCCAACAGGTGGCAGGACAGCTCAGCTGAAAAAAGAAAAAAAAAAAGAAAAAAAAATATATATAAAATGCTAAAAAATTTATGCCAGCACATTTTAAATATGCAAATAAATAAATTATATATAAAATCCTTTAAGTTGGGTTATATGTAAATAATGATTGAAACATTGTATAATTATATAAATATCATGAGTTCCTGCTCTGAAAATATTTCACAACTTATTATCTGAGTATAAATAAGTATGGGAATTTAGTGATCTTGAATTTCTGATACTTCTTTTCCCAAGTTTCTTTAATTCTGAATTTGTAGGTAGAATAGAACAGAAAACATGTAAGACAAAATCAATATACAGTAATTTCTTGGAAAGCTTGATTATAAATAATCAGAACTAGGTTAGAGTATATTCTTAGGCTACAGTGTGCATGCATATTGACATTTGCTAATAAAAATAGATGTATATTCTGAAATGACTCGGAGGAATATACAGTTTACAGAAATGAATTAACCTCAAGTGCAAGCTGTGCATAGGAAAGATAGTATTGACATTGAATACCAAATAGTGACCAATTCTCTATCATTTTTGTTGGTTCTTGAATATATCATATGAATTTTTTTCAATGATATTTGCTTTCCTGATTTGACTTTTTTCTAATACCAGCCTAAAAATCAGTTTCTATTTTCTGGGCCAGAAAAACTGAGAGTAAGGGGAAGCAGTCCAGCCATATTTAAGATAGCAGATCAGTTGAGTATTTACATTGCAGTTACCATCAATTTGTGACTTGGGACTCAAGATATCTGTGCTCTCTACACTAAACCATGTTCCCACAGGATTGAACTGTATGGAAAGGTACTTCTTTATAAACTAACTGACCAAAACTTCTATAACGGAATCAACTGAACAAAAGCAGCAGTTCCTTTGGTTGTAGAAACCTATTCTCCATGCTAACATACCAAGGGATATGACACATCTCACCATTATCAGTGGGTCACCAGAACAGAGATCTCATGAGAGTTGAGGGGACCTTGTTGGTGTACAAAATCCTGGAGGAAAGATACATGTGTTTTTAAAATCCCACCAAAGGAATTCAGATAAACTGCCCAGCTCATCTTGGAAAATGACTCAGTGGTAAAGGGATTTCTAAGGAGTAAAATTCCATACATTCAGTGACCAGTCTATAAATATTCATAATAGATAATGAGGACAGCTATTATTGCCACTTTTGTAAGTTATTACATCCTCTAGATTATTTTTAAATTTATTACTATACTCATTATGAAGAATTGTGTCTCTGTTCTATGTTAAAGAGGGTTTTATTTTTATGTTTATGAGGGCCTTATAAAATAAGAACCTATAAAACTATTAAAAGATAATTTATATTTCATCTTGTTGAATTCCTGCCTATGCTATAGATCTGGAGACACAAATGCTGTTTTCAGTTATTCTACATGCATTGCCAAAAAGATTATTTTAGTCAGCCTAGACAGCTATAAAAATATACTGTAGATTGAGTGGATTAAACAACAAACATTTATTTCTAACAGTTCTGGGGAGTGGATAGTCCAAAATCAAGGTCCTGGCAGATTCAGTTCCTGGGGAGGACCCCTTCCTGGAGTGCAGATGGCTGCCTTCTTGCTATTTCCTCACAAGGCTAAGAGAGGGCACTATTCTTTCTCTTCTAATAAAGACACCAATCTCATTATGGGAACTCCACCCTGATGACCTCATTTAAACCTAATTGTCTCTCAAAAGCCCGACCTCCAAATACTATCACGTTGGGGATTAGAGCTTCAACATATGAATTTTGGAGTAACACAAACGTTTAGTCTATGGCAACAATAACATAAAAAATTCAATAATAGGGCCAGCCGAGTGGCGCATTGGTTAAGCGCTGGTTTTGGGATGCCAGCGGCCCCGGTTCGGATCCCACATGAGGGCCAGTGACACTGCCCTCTACAGCTAACAACAGCTCCACCTGGAACTGGGCTGTGCGAGCCCCAGTGACGGAGCAGGCTGCAGCCCCTGCTGCAGTGAGCGGCCGGCAGCCAGCGTGAGCAGCCGGCAGCCAGCATGAGCTGCCAATAGCCGCAGTGAGCGACATCCAGAGGCCAGCGACCGATCTGCCTCATCCGGGAAGAGCGCAATGACGATACCAACAGTGAAGCAACATCCTCTGCAACTAGACTGAAGAACAACAAAAAAAAGACAGCAACCTGTCTGTTCCCCTTCCCTGATTCCCCAACGCTGTTCCCCTCCGCCAATTCCCCAATAAAATATTTTTAAAAAAATAAAATAAAATTCAATAATAATAAATTATTTCTGGATAAGGAACATCAGAAACATGGAGGAATGAGGGGTTCCCGTTAATCTCTACCTTTTAAATTACAACAAGTTGAACAGTTATAATTCAAAAGTGTATTCCCTGCACAACACACAAACACGTCTGAGAGATCCATGCATCAAAACATCTGATAGTGGACAAAATGGGGGGAACAAGGGAGGAAGGAAGGGAGAAATGGGAGCCACGGACACAGCCCAGAGCTCACTGCAGTGCTGGGAGAGGGGAGGATTGAGACTGTAGGTGCACTCTCTGTGGCCATGAGCATTCCTGCCTGAGTGATCAGCATATAATACAGCTGGATTGGGGCAGAGACCTCAGGGCAAAGACTGAATGGGTAAATGAGATACCCGTGGTCTCACAGCCCTCATTGCCAAGCAGAAAACAAACCCAGGGAGCCTGGCTGCCTCCTTCCACCCTCGCAGAGCTCACCTTCCCTGTACCCTCCCAGTGTTAGCAGTGGGCCCCAGAAGAAACTGTAGCGGTGTCAGGTTAAAGAACCGAGTATGCACAGTCCTGAGAACTGGAGAGAGAGTTCTTGAGCAGCATAGGCACACCGTGGCTAATTCCAGTGACAAGGGAGTAGATATAGGGGCAAAACGGCTGTGGTCTGGCAGGCACCATTACTCAGAGAAGAAAAAAGTCATAAACACACTGGTGCACCCTGCCCCCACCTTTTGCAGCTGATCCCAGCAAGGAATACCCAGGGCTGCTGAGGCACACAGTTCTGCATCTGGCTGGAGGAGCAGCACTGGGATTTCAGGGGCCCAGAGCCCTATCATCCATCACATTCTCCTATAGAGGTGGTGCCCTAAGACTGAAGCCACCTGGTGACAGAGGAGATGCCCATCTCTGCAGGAAATCTTCCACCATGAGGAGCCAGAACAGGGCAATAGAAAATAAAATGGTCCAGTGCTACCTACTGGAAAACAAAAGAAAAGACCTTTTCATATCAACTGGCTGCAGAACCCATTTTTGTAAATGCCCAGGAAGAGAAATAATTCACCAATTGCCATGAATAACGAATGGAACAAGGCAGCTCAGAAAGAAAGTAAAAAATCTCCAGAAAATAAACGTAAAGACATGGAAAAATATAACTTAAATGACAGAGAATTCAAGACTGCAGTTCTGAAAAAGCTCAATGAGATGCGAAAAAAACTCGAAAGGTAGTTTAATGAACTCAGAAATAAAGTCAATAATCAAAAGGAATATTTTACCAAAGAGGTTAAAATTTTTAAAAAGAACCAAATGGAAATTCTGGAGCTGAATAGCTCAATAAAAGACAAAGAATGAAATCACAAGCTTAGGCAGTAGAGCTGATCAGGAGGAGGAAAGCATTAGTGATATCAAAGATAGAAATCAGGAAATGACACAGATGGAAAAAGAGAGACTTGAGGGTTAAATGAAATGAAAGGATTTTACAAGAACTATCTGACTCCATCAGAAAGAGCAATATAAAAATAATGGGTATACCAGAAGGAGGAGAGCTGGAGAAGGTCACAGAGAGGCTTTTCAAACAAATAGTCAAGAAGAACTTCCCAAACCTATAGAAAGAACTGGATCCTTGAATCCAAGAAGCAAACAGAACACCTAATTACCTCAGTCGGAAGAGGCTTTCTCCAAGGTATATTATATTGAAACTGTCAAAAGTTAATGACAAAGAGGGCCAGCTGAGTGGACCGTTGGTTAAGAGCTGGCTTGGGACACCAGTGGCCCTGGTTTGGATCCCACATATGAGGGCCAGTGACACTGCCCTTTACAGCTAACAACAGCTCCACCTGGAGCTGGGCTGTGCAAGTCCCTGGGATGGCATAGCTGCAACCCCTGCTGCAGTGGGCTGCCATAGGCTACAGTGAGTGGCCAGCAGCCAGCGTGAGTGGCTGGCAGCTGGTGTGAGCTGCCAAGAACCGCTGTGAGCGGCCATTCAGAGGCCGACAACCGATCTGCCTCACCCGGGAAGAGCGCAATGAGGATACCAACATGGGCCAGTAAAGCAATGTCCTCCGCAACTAGACTGAAGAACAAAAGTCCAGCAACTTGTCTGTTCCCCTTCCCCGCTGTTTCCCTTCCCCAATTCCCCAATAAAATCTTAAAAATGAAAGTTAATGACAAAGAAAGAATTCTCAAAACAGCCAGGGAAAAGAAGATGGTCACCTACAAAGGAATGACCATTAGATTATCATCAGATTTTTCAGCAGAAACTTTATAAGCCAAGAGGGAGTGGAATCAAATATCCAAACTATTGAAAGAGAGAAATTACCACCCAAGAATAACATATCCAGCAAAGTTATCTTTTAGATATGAAGGAGGAATAAAGACCTTTCCAGATATACAGAAGTTGAGGGAATTTTCCACCACAAGGCCTGCTTTACAGGGAATACTAAAGGAATTTATCTACCTGAAACAAAAAGATGAAAGGATACAAAACTATGAGTAAGATTACTAACAGACAGAAGCAGGAAATGACAACACCTGTGCAGAATAGGGTACTATACACTTAAACATAATAAAGGGTAAAGGAGATAAAAACATAAAAAGAAAGGAAGAAGAAGACAATTTGCTACTGCAACTCAGAAATGAACTTACAGCATAAACAGGAATAATTTGTGACAACAAAAACATAAAAGGGCAGGGTGTAAAGGTCTGAATTTGCAAAGCGGAATAGAGATAAGAGGCATGCTGAAGAAAAAGGATTACTGTATATATGAAACTGTCTTTTACATAAACTTAATGGAAACCACTCAAAAAGAATCCAGAACTGAGACACTTAACATAAAAAATGAGGTAACAGAGAGGAAAAAAATCATAGAATACCACCAAATTAAAATAACAGACAGAAACACAAAGACAAAGAAACAATGGAGATACTGAGCTATCAGAAAACAAAAGATAAAATGACTGTAGGAAATCCTCATATATCAATAATAACCCTAAATGCAAATGGACTGAACTCACCAACAAAAAGGCACAGAATAGCAGACTGGATCAAAAAACAAAACCCAACCAAGAGACAAATCTCAGCTATAAGGACAAATACAACTCAAAGTGAAAGGGTGGAAAATGATACTCCAAGCAAATGGCATCCAGAGGAAAGTGGGAGTATTCATACTTACATCTGACAAAACAGACTTCAGGATTAAAAAAGGTAACAACAGACAAAGATGGACATTTCATAATGATAAAGGGGACAATACAACAAGAATACATAACACTTATCAGTATATATGCTCACAATAAGAGAGCACCAAAATATATAAAGCAGCTATTAACAGAACTAAAGGAAGAAACTGACAAAAACACAATTATAATAAGGGATCTAAATATGCCACTGACAGCTATGGATAGATCATCCAAATGGAAAATCAATAAGGAAGCATCAGCCTTAAATGACATATTAGACAAAATGGACACAATTGATATTTACATAACTTTTTATCCTAGAACGCCAGACTATACATTCTTTTCTAGTGCACATGGAACATTCTCAAGGATAGACCGTATGTTGGGACCCCAAACTAGCCTAAGCAAAAGAAGGCTGAAATCATAACAAACATATTCTCTGACACAATGCTTTAAACTGGAGATCAACTGCAAAAACAAAATGGGAAAAACCACAAGTACATTGAGATTAAACAACATGCTAATAAAGAATGACTGGGTCAAAGAAGAAATAAAAGGAGAGATCAAAAGATACACAGAATCAAATGAGAATGAAAATACATTGTATCAAAATTATTGGGATGCTGCAAAAGCAGCATTAAGAGGGAAATTTATATCATTACAGGCCTATTTCAAGAAACAAGAAAAATCCCCAATAAACAACCTAACATTACATCTTAAGAAACTAGAAAAATAAGAACAAATGAAACCGGAAGTCAGCAGAGGGAAGGAAATGATAAATATTAGAGCAGAATTAAAAAATAGAGAACAAAAGGACAATATAAAGAATTAATGCAACAAAGAACTGGTTCTTTGAAAAGATTAATAAAATTGACAACCTCCTGGCTAGACTCACTAAGGAAAAAAAACAAAAGATACACATAAACAAAATCATAAATGAAAGAAAAGTTATGACAGATACCACAAAATATAAAAGATCATACGAAAACACTATGAAGGACTATATATCACCAAATTCAATAACTTAGAAGAAATGGACAAATTCTTAGAAATATATAACCTTCCCAGACTGAATCATGAAGAACTGGAACATCCAAATAGACTGATCAACAGTAAGGAAATGGAAACTATTATCCAAAATGTGCCCAAACACAAAAGTCCAGGACCAGATGGCTTCACTTGTGAATTCTACCAAACATTTGAAGATGCTTTATTACCTGTCCTTTCAAATTCTTCCAAAAAATTGATGAAGAGGCAATACTTCCTAATTCATTTTGTGAGGCTAATCTGATATCAAAACCTGATAAGGATAACACAAAAAAAGAAAACTACACACCACTACCTCTGATGAATACCCACAAAATTCCTAAACAAAATACTAGCATAT
The DNA here is from genome assembly GCA_033961575.1 of Aselliscus stoliczkanus. Lineage (NCBI taxonomy): Eukaryota > Metazoa > Chordata > Mammalia > Chiroptera > Hipposideridae > Aselliscus > Aselliscus stoliczkanus. Next base: position 144,367,421 of record CM066727.1, read on the forward strand.
TGATTACAATAATACACTAAAAACATTATACATCATGATCAAGTGGGGTTCATTCTAGGGCCACAAGGATGGTTCAACATATACAAATCCATCAATGTGATACATCTCATAAACAAAATTAAGCATAAAAATCATATGATCATATCAATAGATGCAGAAAAGCATTTAACAAGATATATCCATTTATGGTTAAAATGCTTATTAAAATCAGTATAGAAGGAAAGTACCTCAACATAATAAAGGCCACATATGACAAATTCTCAGTTAATATTTTATATTAATGGTGAAAAACTGAAAGCTTTTCCTTTAAGATCAGAAACAGTACAAGGATGATCCCTCTCACCACTGTTATTCAACATAGCATTGGAAGTCCTACCCAAAGCAATCAGGAAAGAAATAAACAGCATCCAAAATTGGGAATGAAACCAAATTGTCACTTTTTACAGAGGACATGATTCTTTATATAGAAAACCCTAAAGGCTCCACCAAAAAACTAGTAAAAGCAATAAACAAATACAGTAAAGTTGCAGGACACAAAATCAATATACAAAAACCCATTGTATTCCTATGAACTTTCAAAACAAAAAGTGAAAAAAACAATTCCTTTTGCAATTGCAAAAAAAGAATAAAATACCTAGGAAAAAATTTAACAAAGGATGTGAAGGACCCATACATTGAAAACTAAAACATTCTTGAAAGAAATTGAAGAAGACACAAAGAAATGAAAAGATATTCTGTGTTCATGGATATACCATTTTAACATCGTTAAAATGGCCATATTATCCAAAGCAATATACAGATTTAATGCAATCCCCATCAAAATCCCAATGGCATTTTTAAAGAAATAGAACAAAAACTCATCAGATTTGATGAGTATGGAATCCCAAAAGACCCCCAAAGCAATCCTAAGAAAAAGAACAAGGCTGGAGGTACCACACTCCCTGACTTCAATTTATACTACAAAGTGACAATAATCAACACAGGTATGGTATTGGCAAAAAAAAAAAAAAGACACACAGACCAATGGAATAGAATTGAGAACCTAGAAATAAACTCACATTTTTATGGGCAGATAACTTTCAACAAAGGATCCAAAAACATACAATGGAGAAAAGAAAGCCTGTTCACTAAATGGTGCTGGGAAAATTGGAAAGTCATGTGCAAAAGAGTGAAACTGGACTGCTATCTGTCACCATATCCTAAAATTATCTCAACATGGATCAAAGATCTAAACATAAGACTGGAAACAATAAATTGCATAGAAGAAAGCATAGATAATAAACTTATGGACATTGGGTTCAGAGACGATTTTATGAATTTGACCTCAAAGGCAAGGGAAGTAAAAGTTAAAATAAATGAATGGGAGTATACCAAACTAAAAACCTTCTGCACAACAAAAGAAACATCAACAAAACAAAGAGGCAACCAACCAAATGGGAGAAGATATTCACAAACAACATCTCCAATAAGAGGCTAATATCCAAAATATATAAAGAACACACATAACTCAACAACAAAGAAACAAACAATCCAATTAAAAAATGGACAGAGGACCTGAACAAACACTTCTCCCAAGATTCAAAGATCTGACAATTCAGTTCACAAACTTTTGCAAATATGTTGCTAACCTTTTTTGTTTTTTGTTTTTGAGGGCAGTGTCACTGGCCATCATATGTGGGACCCAAACCGGGGCCACTGGCTTCCCAAGACAGTGCTTAACCACTACGCCACTTGGCCAGCCCAATTGCTAACCTTTTTTGATATCAGAGGGATTATTCATTATGAATTCATACCAACTGAACGAACAGTTGATCAAGTTTACTATTTAGAAGTGCTGAAAAGGCTGTTTTAAAAAGTTAGATGTAGGGCCGGCCGAGTGGCATGGTGGTTAAGCACTGGCTTGGGAAGCCAGCGGTCCCAGTTTGGGTCCCACATATGAGGGCCAGTGACACTGCCCTCAAAAAACAAACAAACAAACAAAAAGTTAGATGTAATTTTACTAATCCATATCACCCCAATAAATTTAATAAAAATGAGAAGAAAATGTCATAAAGAAGCTTCTGTTTTTAACTGCATCATAGTTACCCCATCATTTGTGATAGCATTTTTCATAAAGCTTTAACTAGGGAATATGAAAGGAATAAAAACTCCTAAAAAAGTGATATTCAGAACTGAGAAAGTAGGAGTATTATAACACATTCTGCAGTTTGATTCTAATGATGTCCTTGAGGTCTTTGGGAAAGTTCCACAATGGAAGTGACTGCCTTTTCAGTGAAGTCCACTTGAAGTTCAAGTAAGTAAACGACTTTAAATTAACTTCACCTAAGATGGACTAAACATCATATTGGGTTGTCGGAAAAGTTGTGATGTATTTTTTTTATGTTTTTCATTGCAAAAATGCATCATGACTTGTCCGACAACCCAATATAATTCTGAAGAACTTTTTCTGATTAATCAGAATTCTCTCTCTTGTCTATTCTTCCTTTCTTTTCTCTCCCTTTGTTTGTTGCTTGTTTTTAACTTTTTCAAGGAGATGTTACAACTGATGTTTTGCTGTAGATACATACTACCTCAACCACCTCCACATTGAGTAAGACTGTCTCTCCAGGATGAAATTGTGGAGGTATCCAAAGATATATTAGCTAATGACACTACATTTTTCAGAAGGGAACACAAAGAAGTTACTCCTACTTAATTGCTCCATACAAAGAAAATTCCTGTTTTCTTACCTCAAATCAGTCCTAAGCAGTGTCTATTAAGAAGAGGTAAAAAATCAAGGGATGGGATGTGGGCAACAAGACACATGGCCATGGAACCTAATGTTGTGTAAACAGAGCAGAGGTTTCTAAACATCTCAGTTAGTTCTCTCACAAGGATAGTAGAAATGTTCAAGGTCATTTCAAATGCTTTTCAGAGTAAAATGATGGTTAGAACAGCAGAGAAAAATGTAATTCCTTCAATGTAGGCAATATTCTAGTTTCTCTATAGAGATGAAAAGAGCATCCATATGTAAGTTCAGGATTTCCTCAGGGACATTTTTTTTTTGGACCTATATCAAATCACTTAGAACACCGAGAACAAACTTCCCTCTATAACATTTGAGGAACTCAACAAAAGGTTAATTAGAGGATGCAAATGCTATAACTTTCTCAGACAACAAATCTCCAGTGATAATGCAGGTGGCATGTGCTCAGTTCTCTTATCCCTTGAATAAGAGGCCTTATTTTCTGCCAGGTATTTTCTTCATTATAATTAGAAAAATTGTTTACAATATCATTGTAAAATTATAGGAGAATTAAGCATCTTTTATGCTTACAAGATATTGTGCATAAAGAAGAAAAAATTGTGGACCAAAATCAAACATATGTAATTCTTGTTTTACTACATTTCCAATGTAGGTACTTAATTTTCCTTATCCTAAGCTAAGTGTCTTATTTAGTGATGTTATAGAAATTCTTTTTATGTATATTATTAAATTAAGAAGTACTCATGATCTTGGGCCAAGGATGAATTTAAAGGATGATATTTCTGGCTATATGTGATTAGAAATTTATTCGGATGTTCTATAGCATTCATTAATCATTCATTCATCCATTCAAAAGTACTTAGTGAGCATCTATTATATGCAGGCACTAATCTAGGCACTAAGAATATAACAGTGATTCAGGTCCATATTCTCAGAGGCAGAGACACACAAGTGAATAAATATATAATATGTTGGGTGGTGAGAGATTTAATGAAGAAAAATAAAGCAAGTTATGGGCTAAAAAGCCTGAACTGGGAGTGAGTTTGCTTTTTTTGTTTGTTTGTTTTTTATGTAGGAGTGGTCAGAAAAAGATCCTGGGATAAGGTTACATGTGAGCAAAACCTTGAATAAAGTGAGGGAAAAAGTCATATGGCTACTTGTGGAAAGAGTGATCCTGGCCGTTAAAACCGCTTGGTGCAATTCCTGAGGAGATGATGCACATGGCATGTTCGAGAAAGAGCAAAGAGGTAGTGTGGGATGTAGACTGAGGAGAATGATGGGAGATGAAATCAGGTAGCCTCCAGGATGGCCCCACTAATACCTGTCTCTGATAATCACACCGTTATGCTAACCCTTCCCACACTGACTAGAGTGACACTGTGTAAACAAGAGGATGTTGTGGAAATTATGGTATATGACTTCCACTGAAAGACTTGGAAGCTTCCACCATGTTCACTGTTGGATCACTCCCTCTTGGGAAAGTTAGCTGTCATGTTGTGAGGACAATCAATTGTCCCAAGGAGAGGTCCATGTGGTGAGGAGCCAGCTTTAATTTGCCAGTCATGTGAGTGACCTTTGGACAACTGCAGTCCCCGCTGACATCTTGACTTCAATTCATGAAATACCCTGAGCCAGGCCCATCCGTTAAGTATCTCCACTATTCCTAAAGCACAGCAACTGTATGAAATAAGAAATGATTATTGTTGCTTAAAGGCAGAAGTTTGGGGATTAATTTGTTATGTAGCAATTGATAGCTAATACAATAGAGTTTTGCAGATCATAGCACCAAGGACTTTAGATTATATTCTAAGTAAGATAGGAAAGACATTGGAGAGACATGGTCTGGTTTAGATTTTTAAATAATCACTTTTACTACTATATGGATTATAAACTATAAGGAGAAAGGGATAGAAGCAGGGAGACAAGTACAAAGCTTCTGTAATGGACCAGTCAAACATGACTGTAACATGATTGGCTAAATAAGCAGTGGATGGGATCAAAAGGGGCCAGATAGATGTTGGATAAGTGTGGAAGGTAGAATAGAAAAAAATTTACCATGAAGTGTTTCTGATTTTACCACTACAACTTACATGTATAAAATAATTCCTTCAAAAGTTCAAAATACAGAATTCTTCAAAAAACAGACTACTCACAGTTCATCTATCATAAACCTCTGTTCATCATCTTTATCTTAGTTTTCATAAATTACAAACTAGCAAATTATAAAAAGAGTCAATGATAATTGCTGCCTGTTAGAGTGTCTGCTAGAAAGTTCACTGATTCTGTATATCAATATAGTAACAAGTTGCAAGGTTTAATAGAACATGTCTGAATAACAACTTTTTATGCAATGCAATAGAATCTCTTTTCTAAAACTGTGCCAATGAATCTAAGTTAGCAATGTAAATAATGAAAATAATATGAATTAACTACAGTAATTTACATGGTTTAAATACATTTAATGGTGGCAATCTGTTTAGTATGTATATATTTTATTTTAAATTACTGTAATAGAAAAGATAAATATCAGCCCTGGTTTCATTAAGAACAATAAGATTTAGTAAACAAAATTAGCCTAAAATCTCACAAACATTACCTTTTCAGAGATTGTTTGAAAGGGAAAAAAGAAAACATTTAGGAAAAGGGAAGGAGAACCTAGAATAAATGAAGAAATTGTCATCATAGGAAATATCTAAACCTGTAAAGAGTTTTTGAAAGAGTTTATTTGAGGCAAACTAACAACAATTGCTAGGAAGCAAGATTTCTTATGCTTCAGAGAATGACAGTTCATAGTTTCTTTTATGCATTTAGAACTGAGGAGAGAACTAAGGAAGATTACACAGAGGTGGAAGAAAGCAAGATGGAGACTGGATTACAAAATAGTGAACAAGATTATATTCTCTGTGCTGTAAACAACAACGTTGCCAGGTTTGACTCCCTCATGGAATAGTGGGCTGTATCCCCCTCCCCTCAACTAGATTGAAAGCGGTGACTGGACTTGGAGCTGAGCTGCACCCTCCACTACTAAGACTGGACTTGGAGCTGATGGATTCTGGAAAAACATGCTGTTCCTCTTCCCCAATTCCCCCACACTCTTCCCGTCTCCAATTCCCCAATAGAATCTTAAAATAAAAACCCAAAAACTGTTATATGCTTGGGGCATGACTATCCACTATGACCCGCCCAGTTAGGAATTTATGATCAAATCACCCTATGAGGTTACTTTCTGTCAGTGGACTTAACAGTTTAATTACAGAACCCCCTTTTCATTTTAACCTACTGCTCCTAGGTTGGTGAAAAGACTGCTAATAGTCCCTTCTTCATTTTAGTAATAAACTCCTCCATGTTTTAACTAGGTTGGCACATCTCCACCAACCTTGCCGACACACTTTATATCCTTCCTTGCAACTGAGTATAGACATGTAACTACATGGGACAGTGACATGTAAATGGTATGACATATGAAATTTCAGTGCCACCTTCTTGATAAGATAGCTACCTGCCACTTGAGCCTTCCCACTGAGTAGAATTCAGACATGGTAAAGAGCAAGCATCGATTAAGGGGTTATTCTTACAACACCCCAGGCATGTGAGCAAGGTGGAAACAACTTGGGATCTTTTCAGTCCAGGAATGCTCACCTCTCCTTCGACTGTTTAGGGAAAAAAAATTCTCTCCTATTTAAGCCAGTTGTTTGAGTCCCTTTGTTATAACAACTTATACCCTAACTTCCACATAGGATAAAGGATTTAAAAAAATTTTCTCAGTCTGTTCCCTTTTTTTTTTTTTGAGTGGCTCCTCTTCCTGTTAGGAACTGGGGATAAAATGGTGACTAAATCTCTACCATTATGAAGCTCAGAAAACAGTGGAGAAGGAACGCAGCAAACAAATAATCATGCAAATAAATGTAAAACTACAAGCTGCAACACTAGTTCTATCATTTAGGGACATTTGGGACAAATTAATTTCTCTTCTACATGATGACACTCAAAATATTTGAAATCTCAAGTCCTTGCTGCTTATTAAGTAGAAACAATTATTTCCAACATTTTTCTCAGGATATGGTTTGGGGTTTATAATTATGATTCACTCCAATAAACTTACATCCTTCTTGACTCAATGACTCAAATTGAATTTATTAATTCACATGTGATCCAACTGAAAGTTTGTTCTATATTAGTTTTCTATGTCTGCTGTAACAAATTGCTATTGGGTTGTCAGAAAAGTCATGACACATTTTTTTGCAACGAAAAACATAGAAAAAATATGTCATGATTTTTCCTACAACCCAATACAAATGTAATAGCTTAAAACAACACAAATTATTCTCTTACAGTATTGGAAGACCAAAATGAGTCTTATGGGGGTGAAATCAAGGTGTAGACAGGGTTGTTTTCTTCTGGAGGCTCTAGAAAAGCAACTGTTTTCTTTTTTTTTTTTTTTTTTTTTTTGAGGGCAGTGTCACTGGCCCTCATATGTGGGACCGAACCGGGGCCGCTGGCTTCCCAAGCCAGCGCTTAACCACTGCGCCACTAGGCCAGCCCGTTTTCTTGTCTTTTTAGCTTCTGAAAACCATCGGCCTTCCATGGCTAGTGACCCCGTCCTTATATCAGATTGTCTTTTCTCCCCCACTTCTGTTGTCACATCACATTTTCCATCTTCTGTAGTCAAATCTCCCTCTGCCTCCTTTTTTAAAGGATACTTCCTAATAATTATTATATTTGAGGCCCTCTTGAGCAATTTAGGATAATCTCCCCATCTCAAGAGCCTGAATTTCATCACACCTACAAAGTTCCTTTTGTCATATGACATAACATTCACAGGTCCCAGAGGTTAGGGCTTGGATATCCTTAGAAGCCATTATGTAACCGACCATATAGTCACATGTCAGACTAAAATTAAATTTATTGGCAATAAAACTTTAAAATCCTTCATACATGCTGTTAACAGTCATCTTCTGTACCCTGTACTGTTGAGGGCCGTGTAGCCCAATATTGAGGGGCATGCAGGTTGACTTCAGTGGGCTTGGTGAATCTGAAAGTACTGTTGATTAGACATGTGTTCCTCAAATTTGTATTCCCTTGAAGCCTGTGTTTTTATTACAAAATGTATGTTTTGTTAAGGTTTGTGATAAGTCTTGAGAGAACTTTAGGTACAGTTAAGCCAAAATTAAATATCAAAAGTGAGATTCTCTTTAGTATTCACACCCAGGATTACAGATTATGTAGAAACTGAGTCTGGGTCATAAAGAGATTATCATAGATGGGATTATAGAAAAGGTCACAGTGTGCCCTAAGGAAACAATTATAGGGACTAAATGTCTTAAGAGAAAAATACATCAAGACCATGTGGAACTTAAACTTGTAATTGGATAATGGTCAAAAGTCCCTATAAAAAGGACATGTTATTGTAATAAAGTGTGACACTTTTCTCTTTAACTCCCCCGGTGTCTCCACTGTCTCCCTTCTTTATTTTCCTCCCTCATTTTCTGTCTTTTACTGCAACAAACAGTTTCTGTCTTTCATTAACCGCTGACGCCGTGTCCACCTTCTTGAACCCTGGTCAGCGGAGGCTGGTCCCCCACACTGTACCTATGCACATGGATTCTTAATACTCAAGTGAAGACCAAATATTCAATACCCTTATTCAGTTCTACTTGTTGGATTAAATACATTGAGCTGGTCATAAGCTTTTGAATCCCTACTCCTTCATGTGGCATGTTTAATAACTGATCCACTTAATTTCTAAAGTATCAAAGAATTTCAATCCAACATGATTTTGCTTGTTTTTAAAATTCTGTTATGATGAAGTTTAAGGGTACGTGGGCAAGGGATTATCATAGCTCACTAGTCCTGAGACCAAGGCTGAAGAAACTAACCAGGCCAGTAGGGCTGCTCAGAAAAAGTGTTGCTCAAGTCCATTCACAGTTGTGAAAGGGGGATTGTCCTGCAGGCTGTTGGCATCATGGGGCTCCAATCTAGTGTGTGGGCCACAGAAATGGACAGATTTCTCACCAGGGACAGCTGAGGCCAGTGGTTTCAGGACTTTCTCTATTTACAGCAGAGTCTGGTCTGATGCTGAGGGCATAGGTAATAGACTCTAACTTTGCAGTGCAGAAACTAGCAATATCTAAATAAAAAACCAACCTGACTGAAGTTCAGACCAGAACTCCTGTGCCAGTGGAGAAGGGTGCTCACCTGAAAACCAAGGCAGAAGTCCAGGCACAATTACTGAGCCAACTTGGAAGGAGGCTAAAACTTAGCCTATGTGAGGATGCCCTTCCCTGTCACTTACCGGGCAGGCACTGGGAGGACTTCCATGAGATCTCACTCTGCGGTGCGTAGGTCAGGGCTGAATCAGAATCCGAGGGACTGAGACTCTGGATGGAAGTGCCTGGGGAAGACAAGCGACTCATGACATACAGAACTGTAACCTTGGAAAATGCATGGCAAAGGCTCTATTTTATTACTTTTACTCTTTAAAACCAACCTACACTTGATACAAACTCCTTTATCAGAGCTGAAAAATTGCCCTTCTGCCCTAAAGGGAGAACTCTGGCCCAAGTGTTTGAGGTGCTCCAGGAAATGATGATGATGAATGCCTAAGGGGTGTGTGGCACTCTTCAAAGTGCTCCAAAGCACAAGAACCTATTTAATCCTCACAACAACCTATGAGGAATTATTTTACAGATGAACAACCTGAAGCATAAAAAGATGAAGTAACATATTCAAGGTTACACAGTTAGTGAAGATTTGAATGTGGGCACGCCCCTCCAGAGGCCATGCTTGTAACCACCAAAATATGCTGCCTCTTCTGTACATGCCTCTTTTTGTACTTCTCACTGTGTGTGATGCTTTGCACATAATCAAAGCCCAATAAATATCTGTTGGATTGACAGATAAATGGGGTTGGCTGCATTATTGAATGGAGAGATGGAATAAACCCCAGCGGGGGAAATACAAGGTTTATTTGATTTTTAAAAATCCTGAGAATCTTTCTATTATAGATCTCTTCATAAAGCAACCCAACTCCATCTATTATTATCAACTGCTTTCTGTGAAGCATCCACAACTAAAAAAGGACCCAAACTGGCTAAGTTCCATAAACAATGTGTGCAGGTCTTTTTTTAAAAAAAAATTTAGAACTACGAGGGAACATTAGAATAAATGGAACGAGAACATTCTTAGCCAAGCACAGAAAATTGGCTACACTCTTTCGTTACTTTGTTTTTGTGTGTCAAAGTGTTTTTTAAACATTCATTATTCATATTTCTAATGAAAGACGTAGTGTTTGTTAAATTCTGACTTGAATGAAGGTGGATGAGAGGAACGGGAGTTTTGTCATCAATATTTTCCCTCTTGGTATAATTTTCTCTTCATTCCGTTGTAAAGTTAAGTCTAAGACTATGTGATTTTTCTGGCATTTTATAATGCTTGGTAATGAATAGCCCTGCTATTATTATTGCTGGTCTTATTTTAGTATTTTGCTAGTATGTTCATTGAGTGTAATTCTATTAGAAGTGTTCTTGACAAATAATTTTTCTCAGGTATCTCTTATAATGTGATGTTCTAAGAACACATTTCTTTCTTTTTTTTGTTATTAAAATACAGTTGGCATACAATACTATATTAGTTTCAGCATATAACATAATGATTCGACATTTATATACCTTACTATGAGATTCATCTGTCTAGTAACCATCTGTCACCATGCTAAGATATTACACTAAATTGACTATAATATATTCCCTGTGCTGTATACTATAACACCATGGTTCATTTCCCTTACAACTGGAAGTTTGTACCTCTTATTTCCCTTCACTTTTTTCACCCATCCCCTCATCTCTTCCCTTCTGGCAACCATCAGTTTGTTCTCTGGTTCTATAAACCTGTGTTTGTTTTGTTTCATTTTTTTCATTTGTTTTATTTTTTAGATTCCCATATAAGTGAAATCATACAGTATTTGTCTTTTTCTGACTTATTTTACTTAGGATAATGCTCTCTAGGTCCATCCATGTTGTTGCAAATGGCAAGATCTCATTCTATTTTATTGCTGAGTAATATTCATTACAATCTTTATCTATTCATCTATCGATGAATACCTAAGTTGCTTCCATATCTTGGCTGCAATGAATATAGGGGTGCATATGTCTTTTTGAATTAATGTCTTCATTTTCTTTGAGTAAATACCAACAAGTGGAACTGCTGGGTTGTACGGAAGTTCAATTTTTAAGTTTTTGAGGAATCCCCATACTGTTTTCCAATAGTGGCTGCACCAATTTACAATCCCACCAACAATGCCTGAGGGTTTCATTTTCTCCACAAACTCACCAACACTTGTTATTTCTTGACTTTTTATAATAGCCATTCATTCTGATAGGTGTGAGGTGATATCTCATGGTGGTTTTGATTTGCATTTCCCTGATGATTAGCAATATTAAGCATCTTTTCATATGTCTGTTGGTCATCTATATGTCTACTTGGGAGAAACGACTCTTCTGGTCCTCTGCCCATTTTTTAAATCAGACTGTTTATTTCTTTAATGTTGATTTGTATGAATTATTTATATATTTTGAATATGAACTCATTATCAGACATATCATTTGCAAATATCTTCTTCCATTCAGTAAGTTGTCTTTTGTTTTGTTGAGTTTCCTTCACTGTGCAGAAGCCTTTTAGTTTGATGCAGTACCATTTGTTTATTTTTGCTTTTCCCCCTTTGCCTGAAGAAACATATCAAAAACATATTACTAAGACCAATATCAAAGAGTTTACTACCTATGTTTCCCTCTAAGAATTTTATAGTTTCTGCTCATTTTTGAAATGTTGTATGGTTCTAGAAATCTATTCATTTCTTCTAGGTTGTCTAATTTATTGGCATATGATTGTTCATAGTATACTTTAATTATCCTCTGCATTTATGTGATATTGGTTGTAACTTCTCTTTTATTTCTGATTTTACTTATTTGGGCTCTCTCTTTTTTTCTTGATGAGTATGATTAAAGGGTTGTCAATTTTTTTTTTAATTCTTTTATTGTGAAATAAACTTTTTTTTTTTTTAATTAGTTTCAGGTGTACGACACAGTGCCTAGTTATATAGTTTTACCCCTCAAAGTGACAAAGGGGTTGTCAATATTATTTGTGCTTTCAAAGAACCAGGTCTTCATTCCATTCATCTTTTCTATTTTTTTTTGTCTCTATTAATTTATTTCTGATCAGATTAATTTCTTTCCACTCTGATCTTTCTACTATTTTTTTAAAAAAAGATTTTATTGGGGAATTAGGGAAGGGGAACAGTGTTGGGGAATTGGGGAAGGGGAGCAGCCAAGTTGTTGTCCTTCCATCTTAGTTGTGGAGGGCGCAGCAAGCTCAGCTCCAAGTCCAGTTGCGCTGCTCAGCTCAAGGTGCTGTGTTCAATTAGTTCTGGGTGGGAGTAGCCACCAACCCACGTGGGAGTGGAACCAGCAAAGCCTTGTTGTTAAGAGCGCATGCTCTATCCCCTGAGCCACCTGGGTGGCAGTTCATCTCAAGGTGCCAAGTTCAGTCTTTAGTTGCGGGTGGGCATAGCCCGTCATTCAAACCAGCAGCTTTGTTGTTAGGAGCACATGCTCTCACCAGCTGAGCCCTCCTGCCACCTGTTGGCAGCTCAGTGGCAACTCAACTTGGGGCGCAGTGTCACTGGCCCATGTGGGAATCAAACTGGTGATCCCGTTGCTCAGAGCTCTCACTCTTGGGCAAGCTCTTAACCAACTGAGCCACTTGGCTGGTCCCTTTCTACTTATTTTGAATCAAATTTCCTTTTAACCTAATGTGGGAAGAAAACTCATGCGGAAAAACGTGTCATTTCCTTAAGCATTTAAGTTTTCGTCCAAGTATTGTTGACCTAGTCACTTAATGAATGGCAGATTGTTTGAAAATATTTAAATTTTAGGGTTTGGTAAGTTTTCAAATAATTGAAGGCTGCCCTTGATAAAAAAATTTCTTTGTACAGAGAGTCTGTGTGGATTGACTGTTGAGAAATCATTGGCATGTTTTATGGATTTTGGCTTCCAGCCCACTAGCTTAGGCCTTGTCTGGTCATCTAGTTATATTTTCACAACAACTCCAGTGATAGGATCTTTTCACTATCATTTGGCATGCCTTACAGCTGTCCTTGTTAGCCTTTCTATTTACCCTGACAAGGAGCAAAGGGCAAATTGTCTTCCAGTTGAACTCAAGTGAAAACACTAGAGTTTTTTTGTTCGTTTGTTTGTTTTTTTGAGGGCAGTGTCACTGGCTCTCATATGTGGGATCCGAACCGGGGCCGCTGGAGTCCCAAGCCAGCTTCCAACCACTGCGCCACTCGGCTGGACCAACACGAGAGTTTTTTAATCTTTAGTTTCAGATCTCATCTAGGTCATACATAGACTCACATTTTACATGCTCTTTAAGGACCAACGGCTTGATGCCTTTAAGGCAAGGTGGTTTTCTCTAGTCATTCTTCCTTTCATTCACTTATTCACTTGTACATTCAACAAAATTTCATTGAGTGCCAATATATGTCCAGTTCTATAATACACAAATAAATAATAGTTGATTGGCAGTCTAATGAGATATGTAAACAGGAATTAGAATATCATGTGCAAAATGATATTACTGAAGTAAGTGCCAGGGTTATAGGACCTCAGATGAGAGAGCATCGGGGCATGGGGGGAGGAGAATTAGAAATTATTTAATCTTTTATTTAACATATTTAGATTTTGAGGGACTTTTCAATGTTTTTGATTCATTACTATCATCATTATATTATATTTTAGGCAACACAATATACTAGAAAGAACAGACTTGAAAGCCAGTTCTGTTACCTATTACTCTGTGTCTTTGACAAATGATTTAACCCTTCTATGCATTAGAGTTTTATTGGTATAGGGGCTGATCCACTTCTAAACTTCCCGTTGTATTTACAAGAATGTTTTCATTGCCTGAGTCTTGGTGTTAGTCAATCTGTGCTACAAAATTAAAAGACAATGATACTTGCTGTACCCCAAACTCCTGGAAGCTAAAGTTCAGCCAACCTGATTTAAGTCCATGGGACTTAAATTCTTAAACAATGTTATAAGGCACAGCATTCAGTTCGGGGCAGTGATACCCAGAGTGGAATGTAGTGATTTCTCTCAGCAGTAGTATCTGATATTGGTGCTCAGGACACCATTGAACCAGACTGTTCTTTGTGGTCCTGCCACCTAGCTTCTAGTGGCACTGGCTTATTTTTACATCCTGGCTCTCCAGCCTTCTTCACATACTTCCAATAAATACCTTTTTTGATTATGTTATCCAGGATTCATTTTTGTTACTTGCAACTAAGAAGACTGGATAAGATATTCAGTTAATGTCTCAACTAAGGTATTGTTCATTTAAGGTTTTGTTGATGACTTAAAATGATAAAGGGGGTATAGTTCATAATGCAAAGTACTTGGTGCACTATGGATTCGTTATCAAGGTAGGGTTCTTTTTTTTTTTCCTGTTGTTGTTTTTTTATTTATATATATTTTTAATTAACTTCAGGTGTACAACAAAGTGCAATAGTTATACTTTTTACCCCTCAAAGTGACAACCTCCCGCCCCCAATTCTCCCCTCCCACTCCTCCCCCTCATATCATACTATCTATTACAATTCCTTTGACTACTTTCCACCATATAATCCACACCCTGTGACTGTCTATATATTCAATTACCGTTGGCATGTAATATTATACAACATCAATTTCAGGTATACAGTGCAGTGATCAAGCCTCTACTCCATCCATGAAATGGTCTCCCTAACAAAACATGTGACCATCTGACACCCCACAAAATTTTAACATTATATTCCTCGAACTGTCTTTCATATCCCGGTGACAATACTGTAGTTACCTATTTATGCTGTCTAATCCTTTCCCCTTCTCCCTCATCCCCACCCCTCTCCTAACTAGTAACCCTGTTTTTCCTCTATATCTATGAGACTGTTACTGTTTCTTATGCTCATTCATTTAGTTTTTCAAATTCCACATATCAGTGAGATCATGTGGTATTTGTCTTTTTCCGACTGACTTATTTCACTCAATATAATAATCTCTAGGTCGATCCATATCGTTGCAAATGGTACAATTTCATTCTTCTTTATAGCGGAGTAATACTCTATTGTATAAATGTACCACAATTTCTTAAGCCAGTCATCTACCAATGGGCATTTCGGTTGTTTCCAAGTCTTGGCTATTGTAAATAGCGCTGCAATAAACATAGGGGTGCATATGTTTTTTCAAATTAGCATCTTAGATTCCACTGGGCAGATTCCCAAGAGTGGAATTGCTGGGTCATATGGCAGTTCTATTTCCAGTGTTTTGAGATAACTCCGTACTGATTTCCATAATGGCTGCACCAATTTGCAGTCCCACCAACAGTGCACCAGGGTTCCCTTTTCTCCACACCCTCGCCAACACTTGTTGTTTGTTGATTTGTTGATGATAGACATTCTGACTGGAGTGAGGTGGTTTCTCATTGTGGTTTATATTTGCATTTCTCTGATGATTAGTGAGGTTGAACATTTTTTCATATGCCTGTTGGCCATCTGTATGTCCTCTTTAGGGAAATGCCTCCTCATATCCTCTGCCCATTTTTTAATTGGGTTGTTTGTTTTTTTGGTGTTGAATTGCATGTGTTTTATAAATTTTGGATATCAACCCCTTATCAGATATATCTTTGGCAAATATCTTCTCCCATTCAGTAGGCTGCCTTTTTGTTTTATTGATGATTTCCTTTGCTGTGAAAAAACTTTTAAGTTTCATGTAATCCCATATGTTCATTTTTTCTTTTATTTCCCTTGCCCGAGGGGATATATCGGTAAAAATATTACTCAGGGTAATGTCTGCAAACTTACTCCCTATATTTTCTTCTAGGAGTTTTATGGTTTCAGGTCTTACATTTAAGTCTTTAATCCATTTTGAGTTTGTTCTCGTATATGGTGTAAGTAGGTGGTCTATTTTCATTTTTTTGCACGTGTCAGTCCAATTTTCCCAGCACCATTTATTAAATCGACTATCTTTACTCCAGTGTAAATTCTTGTTTCCATTGTCATAGATTAAATTACCGTAAATAGATGGGTTTATTCCTGGGCTCTCTATTCTATTCCATTGGTCTATGTGTCTGTTTTTATGCCAGTACCATACTGTTTTGATTACTGTAGCCTTGTAGTATGTTTTGGTGTCAGGTAGTGTGATGCCTCCCACTTTGTTCTTATTTCTCAACATTGCTGTAGCTATTCGGGGTCTTTTGTGGCTCCATATAAATTTTAGGATTCTATGTTCTATTTCTGAGAAAAATGTCCTTGGTAGTTTGATTGGAATTGCAATGAATCTATATATTGCTTTAGGAAGCATTGACATTTTAACTATATTAATTCTTCCTATCCATGAGCATGGTATGTATTTCCATTTATTTGTATCTCCTTTGATTTCTCTCTTCAGTGTCTCATAATTTTGTGAGTACAGGTCTTTTACTTCTTTAGTTAAATTGATTCCTAGATATTTTATTGTTTTTGAAGCAATTGTAAAAGGGATTGATTTCCTCATTTCTTCTTCTGATAGTTTATTATTGGTGTATAGAAATGCCACTGATTTATGAATATTAATTTTGTATCCTGCTACCTTACCAAATTCGTGTATCAGTTCTAGCAGTTTTTTGGTGGAGTCTTTGGGATTCCCTATATATAGTATCATGTCATCTGCATATAATGACAATTTTACTTCCTCGTTTCCAATTTGGATGCCTTCTATTTCATTTTCTTGTCTCATTGCTGTGGCTAGAACTTCCAGAACTATGTTAAATAGAAGTGGTGAAAGCGGGCAGCCTTGTCTTGTTCCTGATCTTAAGGGGAAAGCTTTCAGCCTTTCCCCATTGAGAATGATGTTTGCTGTGGGCTTATCATATATGGCCTTTATTATCAAGGTAGGATTCTTAAGATACTTGTCTGGAGAGCCCAAGACCACACTGACAATCATATCTCCAATTCTTTTCTGTAGATTCTAGATAGTGGGAATCAAAATACCACTTTATTTGTAGCTGTTCCTAATAATAATCAATGCTGAACTTTGGTGAAGCTGATTTAGAGCATGTGACTTTGGCTTTCAGTACTAAAAGAGTGTGCCACATATGTACAGACAAACAAATTTAGAAACCTTTCAACATCCTGGTTGACTTCAGGATCTACAGACATCAGCACTTTGCTCAGTTACGCAAGAGACAAGAGACAGAGAGAACCAGGTGTACTTACAAATGGTATTTATAGCATAGTGAAGACATCCATTAATAAGTGTAAGTTTGTAAATTTCTATCTCTCTCTGAACTGTTTTTGAACCTCAGGCATAGAGAGTTGAGTTGCTCACTACTCACTCACACACCATTGTTCATAACACAATATTATTGTGAATATGAACAAGACCCCCTCTTGTTTCATTTTAATGTAAATCTTACCTTTGTTCTCAAATACCACTTCCATTCCCTTCCTTACGTAGGCATGCACTCTCTGATGTTTGTTATATGTCCTCAAGTATTTATGTATCCTAATAGATTATGTAGCTGTTGTTGGGTGTATGTTTAAATGCACATATAGTGTTGAACTCTAAATCTATTATGTGTCTTTCCATGTTGATTCAACACTGTTTCTAAAATCAATTTGGCTGTTTGCCCCTCTGGAGCTTCTCTTTTAACTACTGCATAATATCCCATGGTATGCATCTACCACTTTCTATGTATTCATATCGCCATGGCAAGTGACAACTAGTCTGCTTCCTATACCTATGATCACAAACATGAGTACAACTATCCTTGTATGTATCTTATATGGACTCATGCAAGAGTTTCTCTGACATACACTTCAGAGGGGAATTACTGGACTACAAGGCATAAACATATTTTATTTCTGTAATATTTCTTTCCAGAATAGCTGTGACCATTTACATTTCCACCAACAGGTCATGAGAGTTCCTATCTATCCATGTCTTGCATGTCATTTGGTACCCATGTTTTAATTTTTGTCATTCAAATAATTTTCAATTTCTTATTGAAAAACTTAGAATTTTCTATTTTTGTATAAATTTATATATTTATCTGGACTATAATATTTATGTGCAAATAGATGTCTGTAATTTTGAATTAAATTTAGATCTTTTGTCTAGTTATCTCATCTGTTTACTCTGGATTTTTTATTTATATATTCTTTTTTAAATAGAACTGTCTTGCAAGAGATATACTCCTCTTATCATTCTTTTCAAAGAATGATTAAAACTTTAATTTTCCTTGTAAGCACTGCTTTAGCTCTGTTCTATGCAGTGACATGCACCTCTTTGTCATTTGATTCTAAATATTTTATTATTTCTCTAATGATTTCTTCTTTAACTCAAAGTTCTATAGTATTGTTTTTTCTGTTTTTTTTTGTCTTCAAACTTGTAGAATTTTATTAACTACTCTTTTGTTGTTAAAGTCTAATTTTATTTTTTATGGCTGAGTAATATTCCATTGTATATATGTACCAACTCTTCTTTACCCATTCACACATCCGTCCAACACCCAGGTTGCTTCCATATCTTGGCTACTGTAAATAATGCTGCAAAGAACATATAGATGCACATAACCCTTCCAAGTAGTGTTTTGGGTTTCTTCAGATAAATAACCAGAAGTGGGATTATTAGGACCTTCCTTTTCTCTTGTTACAGCCGTTGTTTTAAAGTGTATTTTGTCTGCAATAAGTCTTGCTACCCCAGCTTGTGTGCGTTTGTTTCCGTTTTCATGAAATACTTTTTTCTATCCCTTTACTTGCAGTTTCTGTGCGTCTTTTGATCTGAAGTGAGTCTTTTGCAGGCAGCATATGTAAGGGTTTTGTTTCCTTATCCATTCAGCTACCCTATGTCTTTTGATTGGAGCATTTAATCCATTTACTTTGAAAGTAATTGTTGATAGATATGTAGCTATTGCCATTTTATTATTCATATTTTTAATATTTTTTCCCCTCTTCTTCTTCTTAAAGAAGTCCCTCTAACATTCCTTGTAATACTGGTTTGGTGGTGACGAACTTGAGCTATTTCTTTATCTGTCCTTTGATTCTAAATGATAGCTTTGCTGGATAGAGTAATCTTGGTTGGAGGTCCTTTCTTTTTGTCATTTTGAATATTTCTTGTCGATCCTTTTTGGCCCTGCAAAGTTTCTGTTGAGAAATAAGCTGAAAATCTTTTTTATTTTAAGTAAAGTTTATTGGGGTGACAATGGTTAGTAAAGTTATATAGGTTTCAATTGTACAATTCTGTAATATATCATTTTTATATCACATTGTGTGTTCACCACCCAGAGTCAGTTCTCCTTCCATCACCATATATTTGATACCACTTACCCTCATATACCACCCCTCCCCCTCATCCTCTGGTCACCACTAAGCTATTGTCTGTGTCTATGAGTTTTTGTTTCTTCATTTGTTTGTCTTGTTCCTTTTTGCTTTCAGTTTTGTATCCCACTATCAGTGAAATCATATGGTTCTTGACTTTTTCTGTCTGACTTATTTTGCTTAGCATAATAATCTCAAGATCCATTCATATTGTTGCAAATGGCACTATTTCATCTTTTCTAATGGCAGAATAATATTTCATCGTGTATATATACCACATCTTCTTTATCCAATCATTTATCAAAAGACACTTTGGTTGTTTCCATGTCTTGACCACTGTGAATAAAGCTGCAATGAACATCGTAGCACATATATGTTTAAGGATAAATGTTATCAGATTTTTTTGAGAATATACCCAAGAGAGGGATTGCTGGGTCATATGGTAATTCTATTCTTAATTTTTTGAGGAACCTCCACACTGCCTTCCATAGTGCTGCACCAATCTGTATTCCCACCAACAGCGTATGAGTGTTCATTTTTCTCCACAGCCTGTCCAATACTTGTTATTATTTGTCTTGTTGATGATAGCCATTCTAACTGGAGTGAAGTGATATTTCATTGTGGTTTTATATGCATTTCTCTGATGATTAGTGATGTTGAGCATCTTTTTATATGCCTATTGGCCATCTGTATGTCTTCTTTGGAGAAATGTGTATTTAGGCCTCTGCCCATTTTTTAATTGGATTGTTTGATTTGTTGTTGAGTTGTAAGAGTTCCTGGTATATTTTGGATATTAGCCCCTTATTGGAGGCATTGTTTGCAAATATGTTCTCCCATTTTGTTGGTTGCTCTTTATTTTGTCTATGGTTTCTTTTGCTGCGCAGAGGCTTTTTAGTTTGATACAGTCCCATTTCTTTATTTTAGCTTTTACTTCCCTTGCTTTTGGAGTCAAATTCATAAAATCCTCTTTGAACCCAAAGTCCATAAGTTTAGTACCTATGTTTTCTTCTATGCAGTTTATTGTTTCGGGTCTTATGTTTAGGTCTTTGATACATTTTGAGTTAATTTTGATATATGGTGACAGACAGCAGTCTAGTTTCATTCTTTTGAATGTGGCTTTCCAATTCTCCCAGTACCATTTATTGAAAAGGCTGTCTTTCCTGAATTGTGTGTTTTAGGCTCATTTGTCGAAAATTATCTGTTCATATTTATATGGGCTTATTTCAGAGTTTTCAATTCTATCTCATTGGTCTGTGTATCTGTTTTTCTGCCAATACCATGCTGTTTTAATTATTGTTGCTCTGTAGTACAAGCTGAAGTCAGGGAGTGTGATACCTCCAGCATTATTCGTTTTTCTTAGGATTGCTTTGACTATTTTGGGTCTTTTGTGGTTCCATACACATTTGATGATTTTTTGTTCTGTTACTTTTTTTAAAAAAATGCCAGGGCCATGTGGAAATGTTGAAAGAGAACCGCTTCAAATTTTTCCCCAGTGTTTCCCATGACCACGGTGATCTCCTTCACCCCAGGCTGCCTTTCCTCCTCATCTACTAGGTCACAGCTACTTTCTGTCTCCCTATTTTATCCTTGGATCTTTGAATTTACACACTTTCCTCTTACCTTGAAATCATCCTCTGATGTCAAGTAGAAACATGGAGCCTTCAGTCTAGCTGGCTTTCCTAATATTGTCCCTACTCACCCCAACACCTTTCTACCCTCATTATTCACCATCCCTTTCTCCTCTGTCCCCACAGAAAACATACCGATACAGAAAACATACCCACACAGAGGTACTCATTAGGATAGTGCTCTCCATCTAAAAAAATCCTGGTGGGGCAGAGGGAGAAGATAGAATGAGGTAAATGTACATGCAGGAAGCAGTCTTTTAGGTAAGTGTTCTGTTAATTCAAGTTCAAATTTCCTATCAAGATTTCTTCTATCCTTTCAAGGAATCCCAACTTTCTACAATGATATATAGGTTCAAAGGTAAGTCTACGTCTGGCAAGGATTTGGGGAAAGGAGACCCTCCTCCTTCTCTACTAGTTCTCATTGGCCACTGGTTGAGGTTCAATTAATGTCTCCTGGCCTGTCTACAGAGGTCTCAATGGATCTCCTGCTAAAGTCCTGCATCTGGTGGAATTTGGAGTGTGTCCTCTCTGTAAGGTGGGGGAATTCCAACCACCTGGCTGATTCACCTTGTCTTCCTCATGGCTATCACTCAGATGTTCCAAGCCTCAGGCTCATCCTCTATCTGACCCTTGGCCTAGCCTTCCCATGTTTCCACCCTCTGCCATCAAGCCACCTCATGGTCTCAGCCTTTGGAGCACACTACAGCTGCTGTCTCCCTCCCATGCCATGCAGAAGCATTCACAGGTTCTATTTCTGAAAGCATGCCAATTTAAGAATAGCCAGTTTGTAGAAAGACCAATTTCTATGTTTCTTAACTGTTGTTTTATAAACTTTTTTTAGTTTTCACACCATGAAAGCACTGTCATAAGTTGTTATTTTGTGTCTCCCCAGCATCTTGTTTTTGTAGTTGAAAACTGAGAAATAGAGAGGGTGGGGCTAAAGGGTGCAGTGACCAGCAAATTGACAGACATTAGTAAGCCACATTCAGAAAACTGGAGATCTTCTTTATCAATATGAATTTATATGAATACACCCTTTATGAATACATTGATTCTTACACATTTCTAGGAATATATTACAGGATATCTTAGAGCAATTTTAAGTGCCATCAGAGTTTCTGAGTGTCTCAAACTTTTTGTTCATGGATATTTTATCTTGCAGAACTTTTTGAAGAACTATTGTTCTATGAAATACACTTTAGGAAAACTGTTTCAGAGAATCAAAATGAGCGAGTGCTCTTTTTTCTTTAGCATTAAGGCCTTTTAATAAAACTTGTAAAGCAACTTTGCTGTCTATTTGCCTAAAAATTTATATTTCTTATACCAGAACATTCCTCAACTATAATACTTGTTAAAATCAGAAAAAAACTTTTCCCATATATATGTGCCTGCTCTAAATTCCCAAACTCTCACTCTGACCTGACATTCTAAGCACCTACTAACATATTAAAGAATAGAACATAGAGGGGGAAATTCAAAATCCACCCTCACACTAATACCTCACATACTAATACCTTTTTACAGCACTTTGTATTTTTCAATAGTATTCTCTCGAGATGAAATATACTGATCAAGATAACTGGCCAAAGTCACATGGGCCCTAAGTCAGAACTCTTGATCCACACTCATTCCCCAAAACTTCTGTTACATCTGGAGACAGATGTCTTTATGTAGCGTTACTATGATTGCCATGTAGAATAAACAGAAGCAAGCCTTTAAATAAACTTGCCAGGATATTGGAACAAAATTCTTATTTAATTAGTGAAATAATTTATATCTCTTTTACTGGAATTCAATTCTAATGGCAAATTGCCTAAATTGGTCAATAGGATATATTTAGTTATGTTTTCTCAACCAATGTATTCAGTTTATTTAGAAATTCTGAAAAATGGAAGCAAATGATGCCTGGGAATGATTTTATGGCAATGAGAATGCATGAAACTGCACTAGTCTAAACATCTAGCCATACATATACACATGCACATATATATACACACACACATTTATACATATATAAATATATATATATATAATTAAGCTTATTTAATTAATAAAATAAGCAAGCTTAAAGGTGAGTAAATTGGTGGAGACCCAAGATGGTGGAGTACATAAACACTGTGCATGCTTCCTTCTGTGAATACACTAAAATTACATCTAAATTATAGAAAAATCCACCTGGAGAACCATCTGAAGTCTGGCTGAACAGAAGTTTTATAACTAAGGTTATAAAGAAAAACGTACACTGAGACTGGTAGGAGGATAGATGTGAAATAAGCTGGCCCCAAACCTCTGTGTGCTAGTTGAGAATCAGGAGGGATAAGTCAGCTGTGGAAGTTCCTCCCCAGCCCCACACCAGGCTGCCCAGCTAGAGTACTGGTGCTGGGAAGAGGAGACCCCACATCTGGCTGTGAAAAACAGTGGAGATTTTGACCATCCAGGTAAGATGGAAGGCTGTGGGAAACCCAGGCATCCTATTAAAAGACCCATGCACAGACTCACTCCTAGGATCTCACCGTGGGCTCCAGCAGAGGGACAGTGACTTGAGGAGCATCGGAGGTGTGAAGGGAGCAGGCTGAGGTGTATAGCTCTGGGATGAGGGCTGGAAGACAGTCGCCATTTTCTATGTGTGGGGTTTTTCTCCTGTGTAGCCAGCAGGCAGGTGCCATCTTTCCAGTGTTGAGCCCTCCCCACATGGCCAACTCTAAATCTGATTGGCCTAGTAAGCAACCTACCAGAGACAGAGTTTAAAACAATGGTTATAAGGCTGCTCAAAGAACATAGTGAGAACTTCAATAGAGAGATAGCAAGCATAAAAAGGGACATAGAAACCATAAAAAAAGAGCCAGTCAGAAGTTAAGAATACAATAACTGAAATGAAGAATACACTAGAAGGAATCACTAGCAGACTAGATGAAGCAGACTGAATCAATGATTTGAAACACAAGGTAGCAGAAAACACGAAATCAGAACAGCAAAAAGAAAAAAGAATCCCCCCAAATGAGGGTAATTTAAGAGGTCTTTGGGACAAATCAAGTGTAACAACATTCTCATCATTGAGGTGCCAGAATGAGCAGAGAGAAAGCAAAGAACTGAAAACTTATTTGAAGAAATAATAATTGAAAACTTTCCTAACTTGCAAAGGAAATAGACATAGAAGTCCAGGAAGCACAGAGAGTCCCAAACATGCTGAACCCAAATAGGCCCACACCTAGACATATTATAATTAAAATGGCAAAGATTAAAGACAAAGAGAGAATACTAAAATCAGCAAGAGAAAGACAACTAATAACTTATAAGGGAGCCCCATAAGACTGTCAGCTGATTTCTCAACACACACTCTGCAGACCAGAAGAGACTGACACAAAATACTCAACATGATGAAAATCAAAGACCTACATCCAAGACTATTCTACTCTGCAAAGCTATCATTTAAAATTGAAGAATGGATAAAGAGCTTCCCAGACAAGAAAAAGCTAAAAGAGTTCATTACCATCAAACCAGTATTATGAGGAATGATAGAGGGACTTCTTTAAGCTGGGGAGGAGATCAAAATTATGAATAAAAAAATGGCAATACCTACATATCTATTAACAATTACTTTCAATGTAAATGGATTAAATGCTCTAATCAAAAGACATCGGAGGGCTTAATGGATAAGAAAACAAAACCCTTACATATACTGCATACAAGATACTCACTTCAGATTGACAGACACAGAGATGGAAAGTAAAGGAATGGAAAAAGATATTTCTTGGAAATGGAAACAAAAAAGCTGGAGTAGCAGTATTTATACCAGACAAAATAGGCTTTAAAACAAACTCTTTAACAAGAGACAAAGAAGGACCCAGTAATTCCATGTCTGGGTATTTATCTGAAGGAACCCAAACGCTACTTCAAGGGGACCTGTGCATCCATATGTTAATTGCAGCATTGTTTACAAAGGCCAAGATGTGGAGGCAGCCTGGGTGTCCATCAATGGATGAACATATAAAGAGGAGGTGGTACATATATACAATGGAATATTGTTTGGCCATGGAAGGGAATGGGTTCTTGCCATCTGCAGCAGAGCAGCATGGATGGACCTGGAGGGTATTGTGCTGAGTGAAGAGAAAGACAGATGCAATGTGATTTCAGTTATATGTGGAATCTAGAGAACAAAATGAATAAACAAACAAAATAGAAACAAGCTCATAGATACAGAGAACATTTTGATGGTTGCCAGATGGGAAGGGATTTGGGGGGTGTAGGTGAAAAAAAAGGAAGGAATTAAGAATACAAATTGGTTGTTAAAAAGTGGGGATTAGGGTATAGCATGAGGAATGTAGTGAATAATATTGTAATAACTATGTATGGTGTAAGATGGATACTAGATTTGTTGCAGTGATAGATGGGAGGGGGTGGGGGCAGGGTGAAAAAAGGTGAAAGGATTACGTATAAATTGATAGTTACAAAGTAGTTATGGGGATGAAAAGTAAAACATAGGGGATATAGTCAATAATATGTTAATAACTATGTATAGAGCCAGGTGGGTACTAGGATTATCAGGGCGATCACTTCTTAAATTATATAAATGTCTAACCACAATGCTATACACCTGAAATTAATATAAAATAGTGAATATCAACTGTAATTGATAAATTAAAAAGGAAAGAAAAGGTGAAGGGGAATCAGAGTTCCAAATTTCCAGGTATAAAACAAGTAAATTATGAGGATGTAATGCACAGCATGGGGAATACAGTCAATGATATTGTAATAGCGTGTGACAGTGTCAGATGGTTGCTGGACTTATCACGGTGATCAATTCTTTAGGTCTATAAATGTTCACTAAATATAGTATACCCATGAAACTAATATTGTATGTTAGCTATATTTTTAATAAAAGTCTAAAAAAATGAGTAAATTAACTCTTTCATAATGGCTCCTATATTGAAAGAAAAGTCTACATATTTGTTTTAAAGCTATTATACTCTGTGTATTTTAATCTCCTTTCGGAAAGAAATTCTATCAGAATTAATTCTCTTTTCATTTTATATTATGTCCTAGCTGTTTCTTTGTTTCATTATGTTCTACTCTGTGTTTCACTTAGAAGAGGGTTGCATCACATTTCCATCTTGGAATTCTGGAATTCTGGGTCATTAAACACACCCAGGCCTAAAACAATAGAATATATATGATATTGTGTGTTTAAGCAGAGAGAATCTGAGACATCCCACTTTGTAGGACTCCCTAGGAACATAAAAGAGATTTTTTAAAAGTTTTGCATGCCCACGGAGGGAAGAAGTAACAGAGGACTTACAGAAGGTGGCCAGTCAGTCTGTCTTCATGAAGGGTAAGGGAACTCCAAAGTTAGAGGATTCAGGTGAACAGTCAAGCTGGGGACAAATGGTGGATCTGAGTAAGTCTAAGAGGGTGAACAGTGTCATAAAGACAGGAGGGAGACCAAAGCAAGGGAAAACACTGTGTTCCTCCCCCACCCCAAGCCTGAAGCCATTACCATGCCTTGCCTATGAAAGGAGAATAGAGGACCCACTAGAAGCTATGGACCTCAGCATGGGATATAGCAAAGATGGTCATATCCCTAAACCCACATAGGGCTGCTAAAATATAAATTCTTAGAAGATAAAATTAAATCTCATGCAAATGTATTATGAATACATGCTCACATTTTATTCAACTTATTAATTAAGGAGGGAATCAGGAGGATGTTAAAATCTGTTCAGGGGTGAATGTGAAGAAGAGGAATACATAGGCAGTCTGGAATGTTGAACTGAATTTGCTAACGGATGCAAGATTAATGATTATCCAAATGGATCATAAAATACAATGATTGGTATTATCTTCTCTATAGGACAGAAACCAACCACATTTCTGTTGAACCCAATTCATTTGCATTGTTACGGTCAAGAATTGCTTGCTTTACTATCTGTTTCCTACAAATTACCTTCTGGGAGTTGTAAAATAGGCTAATCACTAGAAAGTCAATTTAAGATGCACACAAGTGACAATGTCTATCACTCCACTGAAAGGACATACAGGAATTCCTTTTGCTCATTTTTATGTGTTGGACAATTTTTCCTCACAGTCCTCAGTTGAAGCTAGCAAGAGCCTGTGACAGATGGCCTTCTACTGATATCAGAAAAGGACTTAAGCTCCCATGGGCATTCAAAACCCCAAGCAGAAGTGGAGAAGAGAAATGGGGAGCACAAGTAGGGATGAAGAGGCATTGGGCTACAAGACTGAATGTTAATTTGACTGTTGCCTGGGATTAGTAAGGTTAAGTGTCTCACCTTCAGCATGTTATACAATAGATAGAGCATTTTATAATGACGTTATGTCCAGTTATATCAGGATAAAGATGGTTACAATCCTTTGGTTTTGTGCTTCTGTGTAGTGGCAGTTACGCTCATAGCTGTTCCTTACACTTTGATTCTGTCTTTCTGAAGAGAAGAGGAATATAAATTGCTTGGCTCCCTCCTGGGATTTTTCTGTTTTGGATATGCCTCTCCTCAGACACCATGTACTCTGAGTTGTTCTGCCTGGTACAGAAAGCTGTCTGCCTGTGTGGGAGGTGCCTATGGCAGAACAAGTCTGTCTCGTTTAAGCTCATTGGGGCGGCACATTGGAGACCCATTCTCTAATCTGAAACATCAATTATGAAACTCATATTTTGTTTTCCAAATACCTGACTTGTATTTATGTCTCAATTACTTCTGTAGATAAGGCAGGCAGAAAAGTATTATTTATCGGTCTCCAAAAACCCAACTTCATTTTTACTTAGTCAAGTTTGAGATGGAGAAACTCAAAGCAAAAGATTTTGATACAAGAGTTCTAATATTTAGTTAATAGCTTCAAGGCAGAAGATCCACAGGAAAAAAAATAGCTATTCTCCTAAATGTCAAATCTCCCCAAATAATATGCAATCATTGCTATTATCTTTTCTATAGGGCAAAAACCTGTTTTTCTATTTTTATTTAATCTTCTCTGGTAATTGATAATTACAATCATCACCATTTTAGAATGTTTCTCCTCCTTTAGTTTTTTTGGCATAAAAAAATGAAAGAAATAATAAAATATTATTTGATAAAATTTATTTAGACCTTAGGAAAATAAAAATGACTAAGAGATGGACCCTATCTCCATGGGTTTCTATGTCATACAAGATGACCCATGAAATGGATATACAGTAAATAAAGATTTTATAATAAAATGTATGCCATAAGAACAAGAGAAGGCTAATTTCATTCTTGCATTTCTAGTTTTCTATTAATTTGCTTTAATTAGTTTTGATATTTTAGTATAAAATCCTTTCCAGGAAAATGATTAAATGCACATATTATAAAATTTGGCTTAAAAAGAGTAAGGGAGCACCATGACAGGAAAAAATGTTGCAATATAAAATACAAATTATATTCTATTCCACACATTATTCTGAGACTCACACCAAATAATATATTTTTAATACTTTAAACTACAAGGTATACATTGGCAAAAGGTTACAGACAATTGGTCTATTTTCAAATGGTATTATAATTAATTTTATTAATTTTAAGCCACTGCCAATAGTATAGCACTTTAAGTTAATTCACAAAGCCATAGTTAGTAAAAATATTTTTTACATTTGCATAGTGAAAACATAAATATTCTCATATATATGTATTGGCTCAATTTTTAAATTTGAAAAATTATGATATCTTAGACCATATTGAGAATAAGTATATCTTCACTGTTCTTCCTCTTGTTTGTGGACAATTATATTTCAAAATATTTGTTATTTTGGACTCACTCTCCAATTGTAGTTTTAGTCAGATTTATTTTACCGATTTAGATGCTTCTGTAACCAAAGTTGTATTTTCCTCTAAGCAACATCACTGAGTTCACAAATTTTATTTTGACTAATACTAAAACATTAGTCAATTTATTTGATTAAAACAAAATAATAAAACCAAAAAAAAAAGCACAAGTTTTATTTTCTAATGTGATTATTGTGTACCAGAATATACCCTTCTTATGAAAACTGATTGGCAAAATCAGGGTATCCTCCCATGAGACCTTAGTCTAGAGTTCTGTGAAGGTAGTGTGAGATTTATAATAAGATTCAAAATGTATGAAAGATCTTTTGTGGCCTGTTTTTAGAGTTGCCTGGCTTTCTTAGCCAATACATATTTTTCTCCACTGAAAGTCCCAGTCAAACCAGAAAAAACTAGGAAGGGAAGCCAGAATTTTCCCTCACAGAGCAAACAGTTTTAAATTTGTCAACAGTTGTTAAAAGATAAAAGGGAAGTATCTCTTTCAAAGCCCAGGAAACAGAATCTCAAAAGATCTTCAGATAGTCAAGAGTTACTGCTGAAACTTGAAAGTTTCTTGTTTCCTCGGCTCTGTCCAATTAGGAAAACAAACGGACTCTGTGACAGCCATGGCAAGAATTATGGCAATAGAAAAAATGTTTTCTACCTAGTCCAAGCTATCCATTGCAAGGCAGACCGCAAACATGGAGAGATTTACTATATCAGAGACAAATTAGTAGCGGGGAAAAAGAGCACAGTGTTGGGAAGAAGAAAAACCAAAAATGAGATCCGAGCGGGGCAACTACTGGCGCTGTGTTCCTGGGCAACTTATTTAACCTCTCTGAGCCCCAAGATCTTATCTGTGAAATGGTGGTTAACCTGTCTCATTGCATTGGTGAAGATTCAATAAAAGTATGCATGTAAAACCCTTATTACAGCTTCTGCTACTTATGGTCAGTAAACATCATGTATTATTTTTACTGTACAATTTACAATAATGCAAAGAGCAGAAGTAAACATAAAATTTCTAACTCAAGCGTTTTCTGTGTCACAGTTCAGCATTCCCAAATTCTGATTATAAATTATTTGGAAGAGTATTGTCCTCTAAAAAGGATGCAGCTGTCCCTATAGAAATGGTCCACCAGAGAACAATACTCTCATTCTTCATCAGTTCCAGGTACATCCAGCTGGTCATTTCAGCTGTCAACCTTAGCTTACAAGTCCTCCAGATATAGCTCCAGCATGGATTAGAAGATCATCCAAAGGGTACCAGAAACCTATGCACACTATATACCCAAATAGGAAAGCTATAAGTATACGGTAAATTATAGATAATTTACCAGGGAATCTATGTAGAACCAAAAGCAACAAAATACTAACGTATGAGTAACGTACGAGTTGGAAAGCTGTGTGACTCTCCTCCAGTGTTGACCGAAAGGAAAAATGTCCAACTACTGACCTTACTATAAAACTTCAAGTATGAAAGCTCAGCCTAAGTTTGGCAGGTCAAGTTCATGCTGTTTAAAATATGGCATAATCTGGGTCTGGCAAACAGGAATTATTTTGTGTGCTATCTTCACACAATTGAGAGTAGCTTCCTTTACTGCTCTGTTGAGTCAGATACACGGGTTGGATGAGAGGTGAGCTGGAAATAGTGCAGGGATCCAATAGCAGTGCGTGCTTTGGGCCCAGGATGAGGGTGTGACATTTTGTGTGCCACCTATTTGGCATCTCGGAACTAGGCTGTGTTTGGAAAGAGGAGATACTGCAAATTTTCTGGATCAAGTTATCTATACTAGTAACTTAGAGGTAGAAAATGCTAATGAACTATCAATAGAGAAAGTGAAGTCAGGAAATCAATGGGGCAGCCTCCACTCAGAATCCAAGGCCTTGTTCCGGAGGTGGATTTGGAGTATCTTTCACAGAGCTCCATGGGAAATGAACTCAGCTCGTGCAACGGTGTGCCAGGTCTCACTGAGAGGAGAGGCATGAGCGCTTATTCAGTTGAATCTCTCAGAGACTCATAAAACATAAACATAACATAAAAAGAATTATCATTGTAGCTTAAGCTCTTTGTTTAAAGCCCACCTTTGCACTAAGTCTAATATGCAATTTGCACAGGGAGAGCTTTAATTGCTCTGGGAACTTTTTAAAACCGTTAGCTATTCTAGGAAGTCTAGGTAAGGGTTGTTTTTTTTTTAAAGATTAATTTTTGTCATCAATATTAAAAGGGATGTATAGATATCTAAAGGGGGAGCTAGAAGGGACCTGGGCGGGGGACAGACATCTCCAACTGCCCTTTTACTGTCATTTTCACAACATGCTTCCTGCCTGCTTTTTTGGATAGAAAACAAAATTTTAAAAACTAAAAGAAAAATTATTGAAAGAGTAAGATAAAAAACAGGCACATAAGAAATAGTTTAATGTCAAAGGGCTAAAACGTTAATAAAAAATTAAGCAGAAGATAATAGCATTAATAGTAATAGCTAATAATAGAGAAGAGAGCTAAGATAACAAAAGAAAGAACAAGCTTTAGAATCAGATAAACCTGGAATTAAATTCGTGCTCTGTCTTTTATATGTTTTATAAGCTTGGGCACATCACTAAATATGTCATTGAGTCTTAGTTTGCAAAACTGGAAAATGGAAGTAACAATGTCTGCCTTGCAGGCTGATTGTGAGGATTAGAAGATAGTAAATGTGTCTGTGGCCCCAACAGTGTCTGGCACACAGCATCCTATAAATGACATTGGCTGCTAGGATACCATGTCGACTATAAGCCTTTGCCTCTGCAAGTACAGCCATGAAATAGGGAGTCAGAGGTGCCCACCTTGAATGGCCTGACAACATGTTCATCTCAGTTAATAAACCAATTAAAAATAAGACTGATAAGTCTGCATAGAAATATGTCATTTTGCATAAAAACCACCTATTGCACAGGGCTGTTGTGGGGACAAAATGTGAAAATGTGTGTGGGAAGTACTTTGTAAATTATGAAATGCTAAACAAATATCAGGCATTACTATTCTTTATACCCATTAGTCTTTACACTAGTATTCACACAGCCTGTTACTTTTAAAAATTTTTGTTTGATTTTTGTTTTCTAATAGAGAGTTCTCACACATAATGAAAATAATTTTGTGAGACAAAAAGCATAGGGATGGAGGCTTGTACATTGTGTAGTAAACAAATTGATTTAAATAAATAGGGCTCTTAACAAATTCCTCTGGTGATGTCAAGGATAAATGATAATATTTTTACAATGCTTTACTTCATTGGAGCTTGAAGCATTTTACCTGCACCTTTAACCAAGTAACACTTTTATCAGATTGTTTGTTATACATATTTTTTTGTTATAAAAATATTGTACTCGATTTCTCTTTAGTTCAATTGATAATTGAATCTCACTTTGGAGTAATAGCTACCAAAGCAAGACGTTGTGCATAATTTCTCTAAAATTGTCAATAATACTAAGAAAATGAATCTCCAAACCTCAGGGATGTTATTGGGATTGATGACAGATTTTCCAGCAAAATCAAAGGATTCCATCTTTGGATAATACACAACTAACTGAAGAAAAATTTTACACTAATTGTTTCTCCTTTGAACCTCTCAAAACAATCCTCACAGGAAAAAAAGCCACAGAATCATGGATATGATTTTTCTGTAGCATATGATAGCTGTCAATTCCCTCCTTGAAATATACCTTATTCTTCAATGTTGTAACACCACCCTCTCCCATTTAAGGTCACTTTACTCTCTTTTACTGGCTCAGCATATTGTTATAAGTTTGTTTTATGTATACAATGAATGAAAATAGATCATTCTTCATCTGTATTATGGACACAATATGTTCTTTGCTTTATAAAATAAAAATATTAGAAAGAAATGCTGTTTAAACACTGAAACTAGAAAACATATTTCAAATGAAAGTGTTGTTCAAACAGCTCTTAAGTAAAAATGGTAGAGGTTCAAAATACATGATGCAAATCTGACAGAACTGTAAGGAAAAATAAATCCACAAGCAAAGCAAGAAATTTCAATACCCCTTTCTTAATAACTGATAGAAAAAGTAGACAATCAATGAAGATAAAGAAGACTTAAACAATACTATTAATATCTTAACCTGGTCAGCATTATAGAATAGTTTACCCAATAACTGATGTACATTCTTTTCAACTACACACAGAATATTTACCAATATAAATCATCTCTTGGGCTAAAAAGAGATTCAACAAATTTAAAAGAATTCAAATCATACAAAGTATTTTCCAGGACCCAAATGGAATTAATTTAGAAATTAATAACAAAAAGATCTCCGGAAAATCCTCAAGTATTTGGAAGTTAAACAACGTACCTCTAAATAATACATGGGTTATTTATTTTGAAGAAATAAAAATGGGAATTAAAAACTATATTCTGAACTACAAGAAAATCAAAATACAACACATTAATATTTGTGAGATGCCACTAAAGAAGTATATAGAGGGTAAAGTTAAAACATTAAATGCCTAAGAAAAGAAAGGTCTCAAATCGATGACCTAAACTTCCAAGAGCAAAGTAAAAGCTCACTTACTCAAAGTAAACAAAAGGAAGGAAACAATAAATATAAGAGGAAAAATTAGAGAAATGTGAAATAGAAAAGAGGTAAAACAAAGGAGAAAATTAATGAAAACAAAATTTGGTTATGGTAGGGAGAATCCTAAGATGACCCACAAAGGTTCAGTTCCCTCATCTCCACTGTCTGCATAATCCCCTCTCATTGAGTGAGGGCAAGACATGGGAGTATTAGAGAATGTGTCTACTGTGATTATGTTATAGTATGTAGTAAAAGAGATTTTGAAGGTGTGATTAAGGTCCCTAACCAGTTGACTTCGAGTTAATCAAAAGAGATAAAAATCAGATGATCCCTTGAAAGGGATAAAAAGCAGCAGCAGGCACTCTCATGCTTGTTGAAGAAGTAAGATACCATGTTGGGAGAGGAAGAGGACACATGGCAAGATTCTGAGGAAGGCTTCTAGGAACAGAGAGCAGTCTGTGCTAACAAAAAAAATGG
Source organism: Aselliscus stoliczkanus (assembly GCA_033961575.1). Classification (NCBI taxonomy): domain Eukaryota; kingdom Metazoa; phylum Chordata; class Mammalia; order Chiroptera; family Hipposideridae; genus Aselliscus; species Aselliscus stoliczkanus. Next base: position 144,401,021 of record CM066727.1, read on the forward strand.
GGATCTCAGCCATATGGCCACAAAGAAATGAATTCTGCCAACAACTAGAGTGCTTGAAAGAGGATCCCAAGTCTCAGAAGACATAGGAGTCCTTGCCCATACCTTGATATCAGCCTGGTGAGACCTTCAGCAGATGGCCTAGCTGTACCATGCCCAGACTCCTGACCCAAAGACACACAATACTAAATTTCTATTGCTTTTAGACCACTAAGTTTGTGGTCTTTGTAATGCAGCAACTGATACAATGGTTCTTTGAGACAATCAATAAAAATTGATAAACCTCTAGCCAGAGTGATTAAGAAAAAAGAAAATGAAAACTAAAAATATGAGCAATAAAAGAGAGGTGTAATCACTAAAAAGTCTAGTTATTAAAAGAATAGTAAGGGAATAATATGAACAACTTTATGCCAATAAACTCAACAACTTAGACAAGATGGACAAATTTCTTTAAAGACAAACTATCAAAGCTTACTCAAGAAGAAGAAATAGGTAACTATCAACCACCTTAACCTTATCAACACACACACTATATACATATTATATGGTACAGAAATATATATTTATATTGTATATAAAATAACATATAAAATATTATATATAAAGATAATATTGTATTATATATAATACATTATATTATATATAAATTTAAATATATATTAAATGTATATAGCTAAGAAGTACCTATATAAAATGTCTATAGCTAAAGAAATATTCAGAGAATTATTTGTAGGATTAAATACTTTAATATTAAATATTTATATATACATATGAATATCTTGGAAATAGCACATATGTTGTATAATTATAGTATTTCCTAGATATTCTGTAATTTGATTTGGATTTCCTTTGATCCAAGAGTTGATCAAGAAGGATTTTTTTTTTTAAAGATTTTATTGGGGAATTGGGAGAGGGGAACGGTATTGGGGAATTGGGGAAGGGGACCAGCTAAGTTGTTGTTATTCAGTCTTCGTTGTGGAGGACACCAGTCACCATCTGGCTTCCCGTCAGAAGCTCATGGCCTCTAAGCTCAAGGTGCTGTGTTCAGTCTTAGTTGCAGCTGGGCGTAGCCACCCTCCCATGAGGGAGTTGAACCCGTCAGCCTTATTGTTAAGAGCTCATGCCCTATCCACTGAGCCATCCAGGCAGCAGCTCAGCTCAAGGTGCTAGCTCAGTCTTAGTAGCAGGTGGGTGTAGCCCACCATGGAACAATCTTGTTGTTACACCAGTTGAGCCATCCTGCCACCTGTTGGCAGCTCAGCCACAGCTCAGCTCAGGCGCAGCATCACTGGCCCATGTGGGAATCGAACTGGCGGCCCTGTAGCTCAGGGCTCACACTCTAAGCCAACTCTTAACCAACTGAGCCATTTGGCCAGCCCAAGAAGGAATTTTTTATGTTTAGTTTTATTTTGTATAAATCTAATTGGTTAGGTTATTTGGCTTTCTGGTTCTGTTATTAATTTCTGGTTTAAATTCATAATAATCAGAGAATCTTGTCGTTACTCTTTTTATTGTTGTTGTTATTATTACATGGGCATATGAAAAGAGGATGTATCTTCTCTTGTTAAAATGCAGGTTTGATATATACTATATGTTAATGAGATATAACTAATAAACAAGTTAGTCTTTTATATATTTATTTTTTATCTACTTAATTTGTAACAGGCTAAGAGAATTTACTTAAATTTTCCTACTATTACTATATTTCTATTTCTATTTTTATGTCTATGCATATATCCCAAATTATTTTATGAATTTTTCCTCCTTTCCAGACTTTTGTTGGGTAGATAAAGTTCACTATATTCCATATTCATCTTCAGGTAATTTGGAAGTTATTGATTTTTCTTTTTATTGATTTACTTAATTTTTAGCAAGCATAGTTAATTATAAAAGTTTCTAACAATGCATTATTGTCTATTGCTGAAGAACAAATTACAACGAAGTTAATGACTTAATACAACATAGTAGGTTTCAGTTCTATAGATCAGACATCTGGCATAGTTCTCTCTGCTTAGGGTCTCATGGATCAAAATCAAGATATGGACCAGGCTGGCCTCATGTCTGGAGGTCCTCAGGAAGAATCTGCCTCCAAGCTCATTCAGATTGTTGACCAATTTCAGTTCCGTGAGGTTTTGGAACTGAGGTCCCCATTTCCTAGCTGGCTGTCAGTGAGGACTTCTTCCTATTTGTGAGGAACGCTGCCTGCATTCCTACTCATGTGGCCCCCTACTTCTTTATGTCAGCAACAGCACATTGAATCTCCCATGTCCTTATAGCCTGTCTGATTTCTACTGACAACCAGAGAAATCTTTCTGAATTTAAGGGCCCATGTGCATACAGCTGCTGCTGCTTCTGCTTCTGCTTCTCCTTGTCCTTCTTCCTATTTTTACTTGTGGTTCTTCCTAACCATAGTAAAAATAATGCTAAAAATGTGTTCCAAGGGGCCAGCCGAGTGGCTCAGTTGGTTAAGAGCTTGCTCAAGAGTGGGAGCTGAGCTCTGAGCAACAGCAGTTCGATGCCCAGCCAGAGCTGAGCTGCTGCTAAGCTGCCAACAGGTGGCAGGATGGCTCAGCTAAAAAACAAACAAAACGTGTTCCAGTTGTTGTTTTTTTTCCACTCAGGTCTTCATTCTGGCTGAGTACATCACGTCATCATTCTGTTATGATAAAATAAATTCATACTGAATTTACTTGTGTAAAGCAGCTTTCTAAAATGCTGCATGGCAGCAAGAGATCCTTATTGAAAAAATAGCAAAATTCTTGACAAGGTGGACTGGCTTTTCAAATACAAATTATGACAGACACATGTTTGAAACTATGTGGGTTAAAAGAGGGAGTGGGTTCCAGGATCTGCATTGAACATTTTTTCCTGCTGAGATATAAAAATTATATCATATCATATCATATATATATATATCTTCATATGTTGTTATATGTATATTCAATATATATGGGTAATTAGTACTGTTGTTCACTGTATAAAAATATCTTCCAACTGTGCCCCCTATATAACATAGCAAGTTATTTTTATAAATTGGATATAGTTGATTATTGGATCAGAGGGCCTGACACACATCAAGGATTTCCTGAGAGGCCACCACCATCTTTCTGGAATAAGAACACCCAAAGAAACTTTGGTGACACTGTGCTACAGATTACTGCCCCTTAGGAAGTCTAAATACTGAAAGGCAGGGCCAAGAGCAATAAAATTGTCGGTTTCTGGCCAACGGACCACTTTTGCTATGCCCAAGGATACGAGGGTCAGACAACATAATTTCTCATAAGGAGCACTAATGTCATTCGTGACTTATGAGTAAAAGAAGTTCATCTTTCCAAGTCAGTGACTGCTCCTTAATTGCTTGAAAGATTTTCCAGACGATTGGTCTGGAAACCTTTTACGTACTGCCATCTCTGAACTTTTAAAATCCTTTTCCTCTTAGATATCCTGGAGAACATGAGACAAAGCAGCACAGCTTGTAGTTTTGAGAGCATTTCCCTACCCAGAACCATGTCTTACTTGGTCCTCACAATAAACCTATAAGTAAGGAGGGTACTTTAATTCCCGTTTTTAAGATGTGTCAACCGATCCTCATAGAGCCACAATGAAGCAGGACTCCAAAGGTCAAGTCCAGCACCTTGATGTCGCAATCCTGGGACTCTGCATGAATAAAGTGGGAAGTAAAGTGGAATTATCACTGAAAACCGCACCTCAGAAAGAAAATCTTTTGGTTTCCTTTCCAACATTTCAGATATTTATCTGAGGCAATTAAATTTATTCCACGGTCACAATACACAAAGGTTCTGATTAAAGAATCATGTTCGTGTATCTAGAGAGTAGATAACCATATAAAGTGTTTCTTTTACAATTTTCTTTTGTGAAATAGCCTGAAAACAGCTCCCCCTTGCTGTCCTTCAAAGCATATCTTTACTACAGTTAAAACGCAGAGCTCACGCACAATGTTAAGTATTTCTGCCTCGCTTGGGCCCCGCTGCTGGGTTCCAGCTGTCCAGAGTAACTAATTAATGGGTAATGTCTCTCTCTTCCTTCAGGACGCCTCTTTCTTGCCGGGAGTTTGCCTCTGTCTCACCCCCAAGCGCAGGAGCCCAGCGTTTTTTTTGCTCCAGTGCCATGGACAGCGCTGCCTGGGTGGCCGATCTCCAGCAGCTGCTTCCTGTCCACTCGAAGAGATGTCCCCACGATTCAGCAGTAACCAGACTAAGTCCCCACGGATTGCTGTGGCCCAATTCCTGCCCATCCCCCCTGTGGGAATCAGGCTTTTCCTGGAGAAAACACCAGGAATCTAGTTTAGAAAAAACTAAGTTTCCCCCGTATCCCCACCCCTGACCCCGGTGTGTGTGTGTGTGGGGGGGGCGCGTAAGGGGAGGGGGGAAACGACGACTGGAAAACCGGGAGACGTTCCTTTTCCCGGCAGTAGATACACGCAGGGAGCCATGAAGGGCTGCAGTGGGACAGGTGAGTGCGTCCTTCCGGGCAGCCAACGTAAGAAGGGTAACAAAGAGCAAGCAAGCGTCAAAGAAGTTACTGGGACTAGAGCACTGTTTGAGTCACCCAGATGTTTTACCATGCAGAGGAAGGTGGGGAGGAGCGGGGCGGAGAGAGATGGAATCCCTGTAGCCAAACGGCCCTGGGAATAAAATTAGCGGGACTGGCTGCCCCGGGTTGGGCAGGCGCGCTGAGGAGGGAGAAACCCCAGTGGGAGGGGGTGGCGTCATGCTCCAATTTCAGGTGCAAGAGCGCGCCCCTGGGCGTGGACTCGGGACTTTTTAAGTACAGTGTTGACTGTGTTTGTTGAAGTCAAATGCGGGGTTAAGGTGGTTCTGGAGGGAGGTTTGAGCAAAAGCCCAGAAGAGGTATGATGCGTCCAGTTCTCCAAGTTTTTTGGAAGGGCGGGAAAGCGCCACGATTCCGCCTATTATGCTCCCAGCCCCACCTCTGCAGCAGTGATGCAAAGAGGACAGATCGCCGACGTAAGGAGGGGGAAATAAACAACCGGGGTGGGGGGCGGTAAGGAGGTCCGGAGAGGAGGCGCGGAGCAGTTTCCAGCCACTGGGGCGAGAGGGAGCGCCTTCTGGGGAAACAAACCCTGCCTAAATCATTGAGTTCGGAGCCCAGTGTTTTCAGAGGTTCGGAGCGCACCTCCCCAGCTTCGCCTGAGTTGAGACGGATAGACAAGGGAAAGGGGACGTGCGCGGGACCGAGAGCAGCTCAGCTGGCGGGTGGGACGCTGTGCGGGGAGACTTCGGCAGGAGGGAGAGTGGACCCCTGCGAGCGGCGAGTGTGAGAAGGAGAGAGCGCCTCGGGCCAGGAGCAAACGCCCGCGGAGGCGGTAAGGGAGCGAGACTCCGCCGGAGCGGAGGAGGCTTTGCATGGACAGCATGCGTTTCTCCGGAGGCTCCGACCCCGGGTCCGCGGGCAACTCCAGCCCGTGGTGGCCTCTGGCCACCGGCGGGGCCAATGCCAGCCGGGACAGGGAGGCGCTCGGGGAAGCTGGAGGTCCACCGAGGGACGTGCGCAACGAGGAGCTGGCCAAACTGGAGATCGCCGTGCTGGCCGTGACTTTCGTGGTGGCCGTTCTGGGTAACAGTAGTGTGTTGCTGGCGCTGCACCGCACGCCCCGCAAGACGTCCCGTATGCACGTCTTCATCCGTCACCTCAGCCTGGCGGACCTGGCCGTCGCTTTCTTCCAGGTGCTGCCGCAGCTGTGCTGGGACATCACCTACCGTTTCCGAGGACCCGACGGGCTGTGCCGCGTGGTGAAGCACCTGCAGGTGTTCGTCATGTTCGTGTCGGCTTACATGCTGGTAGTCATGACCGCCGACCGCTACATCGCCGTGTGCCACCCGCTGAAGACGCTGCAGCAGCCGGCGCGCCGCTCGCGCCTCATGATCGCGGCCGCCTGGGTGCTGAGCTTTGTGCTGAGCACGCCGCAGTATTTCGTCTTCTCCATGGTCGAGGTGAACAACGTCACCAAGGCCTACGACTGCTGGGCCACCTTCGTCCAGCCCTGGGGCTCCCGCGCCTACGTCACCTGGATGACCGGCAGCATCTTCGTGGCACCCGTGGTCATCCTAGGCACCTGCTATGGCTTCATCTGCTACCACATCTGGCGCAACGTCCGCGGGAAAACGGCGTCACGCCAGGGCAAGGGCGCTGAGGGCGCGGGGGGCCCTTTCCACAACGGGCTGCTGCTCGAGCCCTGTGTCAGCAGCGTGAAGACCATTTCCCGCGCCAAGATCCGCACGGTGAAGATGACTTTCGTGATCGTGACGGCTTACATCGTTTGCTGGGCGCCCTTCTTCATCATCCAGATGTGGTCTGTCTGGGATGAGAAGTTCCCCTGGATCGGTAGGTGCCAGGACAATGGAGGAAGCTGCTGGGATAGGGCCGTGGTGGTGGTGGTTTGTGGGGGTGACTTTTCATAATATCCCCTAGGGCAGTAGGTCTTAAATTTCTGTGCCTTAAAAAGAATCACACCTTGGACGAAATTATCAAAAAGGCAACTTCCTGGGGTTCCCCGTCCCAGACATTTTGATTCAGTAGCTCTGGAATGGGGTACAGGAATCTCCGCTTGTAGTGTGCAATGATCTTAAGACCACAAATCCAGAAGCTGTGCCCTCGAGTCAGCCACACAACTGCGAAACAGAACGACTTTTTGCCAACGCCTAACCACTGTGTTAATACCCGGCGTTCCAGTCCATTGGATTCAAGAATATATTTTTATTGTCATGACTACTTTTTGCTAGTTTGTGAAAAGTATCACAATTAATATAACATTTTTATAGAAATGCCCCAAGGGCAAGGGTAAAACGGACATATTTTTCTGAAGAAAGATTCATAAGTCAATTCCAATTTGGCATATAGCTAGTGCTTATCATAACCTTTTAATTCTTTTCTAACAATTACTTTAACACTTTTTCCCCCTGGTATTTCAAAGCAGCGGTATTGATAAACTAAACTTGTTACGTGAGTTAGTCAGCCTTTTCGGTAATAACTTGACCACACAGCTATACACCTTCTCATGCCACCCTTGCACCCGAGAATGTACTCTACACCTTCTAGCTTGTTGAATTTTAATTCCTTCACAAACTAGAAAAACTAACTTCACAAGAATTTACCCCCCAAAAGAATGATTTACTATTGTATCTAGAAAAAAATATTTCCTTTCGGTAAGAAAAAAAACTTTTCAAATCAAATATATTACAGGAATATTACCAACAACATCTGTAGTTCGGTAATAGGTATCTGGGAAGAATTATCTTCTTTTGTTATTTGAAATTGGGGTAGGGCAATTATGTGATATACTTTGGGAGTTATATGAGCAAATAAAACATTTGAGAGTGAATTTAATTCAAACGAATGAAAATTCTTGCATGACTATAATATCACCAATGAAAAATACAACATAAGTGCTATATTTTTGGCTTCCCTACCATTTCCTATCTTGCTGGATCTTAGTAGCCTCTTAATTATGGCCAATCAAATAAAAAATTCAGTCTAATTATTACTTTATCAGGATTTAGATATGATTACTAAAAACTTCTTCACTTATGTGTAGGTTGATGATTTCCATTCTTTTTGAATACAGTCTTAGCCTCATAGTATAGCATTTTAGCACAAAGTATGATTAAATAAATAACCTGTCATTTATTCTGGCATGACAAGAGTGAGAAGACCCGGGCTTATATTTAATAATCAAGGGAGAGTCAGTGCTTGCTGATTATTCTTACCTTCAGAAAAGGTACCCTACCAATGCTGTAGGTCTACTGTGAAGGGCTATAATATGTGTGTAGTTTACCAATGCAAATTAACACAAAATATTTCAAAAGCCTGTTGGGAGTTTCCTAATTCAGCTGTTCTTAATAATAACATAATTTAATTGTTCAAACCACAATCAAAGACGGTTTTCTCATAAAAATCAAAAGAATTTTCTAATTAACCTAAGAAAAACAACTAAAAATTGCATCCTTCAGGGACCTATTTTAACTATTCTTTTCTGGATAGCTTTCTTATTAAAAGAATATGTTTAACAGTAAAAAAATTAAAACACTAAACATCGTCCAAAATGTCATACTTTTCCCTGAGTTATTGTGATGAATACAATTTGATGTCTGTGGTTATAGACTCTTGAGATGTCATTGAAATTGCAGCCATTCTGTAAGGACTATGTCAATTAGCACATACTAGTGCGAGTATAAAGGATATAAAATTTAAAATAATAAATTAGTATTCTTAACCCCTTGAAAGTCCCACATATTCTACTTAAATATTTAACAGTGTTTTAAAATATTTGAATTAATTTCAAGACATCCTGTTTATGAAACTATTTTATTACCAACCAATTTCCATACACCACCTAGTTCCCTGATTGATAAACAAAAGAGTTCATTTTCTATATTAACCCATAACTTTTTCCCTCCTTTCATTAGTCAATAGAAAAACGAGTCTATCCAGTGCTTAGTTATTTCCTTTTTGACTATTTGAATAATCTCCCCTTATGTTTTTCATACAGAGTCGGAAAACCCGGCCATCACCATCACTGCATTACTGGCTTCCTTGAATAGTTGCTGCAACCCCTGGATATACATGTTTTTTAGTGGCCATCTCCTGCAAGACTGTGTCCAAAGCTTCCCATGCTGCCCAAACATGAAGCAAACATTCAACAAAGAAGATTCTGACAGTGTGAGCAGAAGACAGACTTCTTACACTAACAACCGAAGCCCAACAAACAGTGTAGGTACTTGGAAGGACTCACCTAAATCTTCCAAGTCCATCAGATTTATTCCTGTTGCAACCTGAGCCCCTCTTTAATGCAGCCTGACCCTTGTAATAGACTTTCTGGACTGTTGGCTGAATCCAGCTAGAAATCATGTGAACAAATGAACTATACATATGACATAAGCATAAATCAATTCATTGGGTACAAGACTGTGTTTCTAGTTGCATTTTCACATTGCTATGACCAAAAGCTATGAATTGTTTTATACGGAATGTTAATAAAAACATACTACACTGAAATTCTCAAGCCAAATTCCAAGGAATACAACAGAAGTTTCTAAAAGAAAAATTATAACCACCCTTGCTTTATATTTTGTTGCTGGTTTCTTTTCTTTTGTTTTCTTTTTATTCCTGACATAACTAAGGTTTGATTGGTTAGAAGTCATATAATGTGGGGCCTTATTTATGAACAAAGTGAGCTCATCATCAGCCTTAGGGTTGAAAGAAATTAGAAGAGACTTCAGAGAAATTGTTTCCATCCAATAAAACCGATGTATGCATCAGAAAATGCAGCCTCAAACAGTGGCCTGGAGATGGAATGTGTCTTGAGAGGCATGAGGGCTTGAAGCATATTGAGCATGGGGTGCCCTGTTCAGAGGGGAAAGAGGAAAACTTTATTAGAAGCTATAAGTAAACCTAAATTTCAAAACAGTAACGTTAGAACTGGTAATTCTCTTCGTTAGGTTCCTCATGTTCTATCGGTTGTGAAAAGCCAATGATGATGTACTGAGATGCTGAAGATTAGGAAAAAATGTGTCAATTCCCTGATAATATCTTTTTTCCTCTACGCCAAGGTTGTTTTAAAGTCAGATTTATATCAATTTTATTAGAAGAGAAGTGGATTGCCCAAGGTACAATGTAGACTTTCTCTAGAATATTGTCAACATGTTTTGACCAGTGTGAAAAGGTATCCTGTGCTATGCTAGATATTTACACAAGTCTTGCTTTGTGTTTACGGAATCTAGATTCATAGATAAGAGAGTCTGCTAAAGAGTGACTCAAGATATAGAATGCCCCCTCACATTTAATAAAAAATAACTTGGTCTTTCCTTCTGATCTCCCACCCCTCTAACAGTTTCATGGTAGAGGAGAAGCAGAGTTTTGAGCGGGTTGGTGTGGGAGATAGAAAAATAACTGCTCTGCCCTCAGTCTGGCTTCCTTCATTATTAAATGCATAACTTTAGGCAAATTAGTTAAAAACACATAAAGCTCCATTTCCTTGATTGTACCATGGAGTTGATAACATTTACCTCACAGGGTTGCTGTGAGGACTAAATGAAATCAAGTGTGTGAAAAGACCTTCATAAATTGTCAAGTGTTATGTGAATGCTGAACATACACTTAGCAGTTGCTTTTATTATAGTCTTAGGGCCTTCAGAATTGCACAGCCCTTTTCTGTTTACTTTTCATTAACTAGAATTTGTTGGTTTCATGTCTGGGATATAAAACCCTAACATTTAAATATAGCTTAGCTGATTCATTGGAAAGCATTGACAGCAGTCTCTTAAGCCTGACTTCTGCCTAACTAAAGTATTTTTCCAATTTAAAGATAGAACTTTCCTTTGAATGCAGGTAAATCAAAGCCAGCCTAGAGCATCAATTTATTTCATTTCTAAACAGAGATAAATTATAACACTGCTTGGCTGTTGTTGCTGCATTTTTTTGTTAATGGAACTTAGGGGTTTTTTTTCTAGCTATTTTGTCTGGCTCGTTTTCCTTCTTAGAGACCATGCAATGACTTGAGGAGAACTCAGAAATATTTTGCATCTCTTAAAGGAAGTAATAGTTATTTTAATACTATTACTGTTTTGTTTTGTTCTTTTAAACTCTGTAGATAAGAAACTGAGGACTGGATGGCACTGTGAGAACCTGGAACCATCAACTTCACTCCTCTTCATTCTCTTGCCTTTCCAAATTCTCAATCCTTTTACTCCCTGGATTGATAGGCCTAAAAAATGTTTGCTCATGTTTTATAGAGATTAAGCTCTTAGGTCTTGGAATTCTGCATTTCAAAAATAACAAATATGTTTCCTAAAGGGTGCTGTCCAATATGAGCCATTAAATTAATCAATTATTCATTATTAAAGCACAGCGGCGTTTCAATAACCCTGCCCTCTGTAACATTGTCAGCCCTTTTGACAACTTCTCTTTGACAGTTCAAACACTAAATTCTTTTGGGTTGAAACAAAGATGAGCCCCTGTTTTTCCTAAATCCAGTTCCAAAATAATAACCTCATGGTTCATGTACCAATTGCTTTAAAATGGTGATGTGTACCTCCAGGTAAAACAATTCAGATTGACTCTTATTTCTAGGAACATGTCTCAAATAAGGCACATATCAACCTACCCAGCTGTGTTTTCTTCTTTTAAATGCATCAGGAGACAAGATACAGAAAAAGGGCTGGGGAGACACCAGAAGACCTGGCGCTGCTTCTGCACTAGGCAAGTACATGGTCTTATTCTCTGTGGTTTAGGTGAAAAGCTTAACTTTTATAGTTGCTAAATTTTCTTAATATTGTGTACCCAGAAATGATATTCATATGTCCCAAAACAATATTCCAAACTGGAGGAGTTCTGCCTATCTATTTCAGAAGAAAAAAACTGTAGGCAGTAAGGAAAAAGAATGTGTTGAGAAGAGACCTCCCTTTCTTGCCAAAGAGAAGATCTGAGAGACTATGCCAAATGATGTCTTGCAGTTAAAAATCAACCTTATTTTATTTTGCAGAGTTATCTATAGTAAGCTCCAGCAAATACACAATATAAATGTATCTACATGGGGATAAGAACGTGATTGACAGATAATCCACTGGTAGGGAGGAACTGGTAGGATTGTCTTTTGGGCATTTGATAAATATGAATCGATGATGAAAAAGAAACGTTTTAAGTATATTTTAAAGTACATGAAATGTTTAACAGATTAATTTTTGGACATGCATTTTTAAGGTATAAAACTATGCAGCTTTTATATTGAAATTTTATTTGGAACTCGTAACTGTGAAAAAAATTAATGAAATTCTTTGGTTAACTATATACTTGTTCTACATAGAGAATTTCTATAACCAGGCTTCAGCCATGATTGAGGGAAGGGTGTGGTTTTTAAAGAGAAACAAACAAACAAACAAGTAGCCCTAATAACATTCAGTACCCTACCAAATTTATAGTTCCTAAAACGGACAAGCCATTGATGAGTAAGTTATTACACAAGTAAAGTAATCCAATTATACTAAACTTTTGTGTTTTTTGGATTATAAAACCTACATTTTTGTAATGTAATTGGACACCTGGAGCTTTAAGTTATAGCTTCAGAGTTTTCTCTACCACTAACGGGTAATTAGGAACCACCTAGGGAGACATTGAGCTTAGTTCTTCACTCCAAATATCAGAGATTAGTTTCCCTTAAGTCCATGTAAACTGGGCCCTTTTTGATTTTTCATACTGGAGGCAACAAACAGCTCTGTTCAGAGTAAGCGCCGGGCAGGGCCAACTGGGATGCCAGTCCAGGAGGTGAGAAGCAGCCAGTCTTCCTCCCACTTCCTGTGGCCCTTTTAGTACATCCGGTGTCACTGGCAATGCGTGGAGTCATGAAAACACAGGACCATAGATACTAGAGAATGATTCTTAGTTACAATTTGACCTCAGCCAATTTAAGCAAAAATGTAAGGACCATTCATAAGAAGAGTTTTGTCCCCAACGCAGCCTAAATGGATTGAGCCACCCAGATTGTGTGATTCCATTGCGTACACAGGCTCTTAAAAAGTATTGTTCTAACTCAATTTTGTGGTATACTAAGTTATCAGGAGTAAAAAAATACACGTGACCTATCATATGTCAGCATCAAAAATATATACTCGTATTATGGCTAAAAATTAAATGTCATTATTTTTTTCTTTTATATAATACAAAATCACATCACATATTTTTACACTGATTTATAAACCAATAAAAATGAAGTGTTGTAGAGTGAACTAAATATTTTTGTGTTCCAGGATCAAATTAGGAAATACAAAAAAGTAAATCTGAGAATAAATCTGACAGTAATATCAGAATAATAATTATTATTGATATAAAATAATTAGCATTCCCACACATGAAAGTAGTTGTCTTTATATCACAGGAATTCTGACTTATATTCTATGATGGTTTAGCTCATTACTGTAACAAATTTATTAAGAATGTTGTATATTTACTATTCCATTTTTGGAACTGTTTTTCAAATGTCTTATATGCTCTAGTTCATTATGCTATATAGAAGAATTTCAATATGTTTTCTTGGGGACATTTGCATGATTCTGGTTTTGATGGATGTTGAAATGTTTTGTGATTATACATTTGGTCCTTTACAGAAATGGCTTGTGGTATTATATTGAAATAACTGGTGAATTAATTCTTCAGTTTTAATGTGTATTGGCTTGATTCTATAAATAAAAATCTCAAATTTGTTTGAAACAATTCTTTTACAATCTAGTTTAATGATGAAATATATTTCAAGTTAATTATGCTGATTTTGGAAAAACAAATGTTTTACAGCTGGTAGCTACTGAAAGCGTCATATTTGAGCACAAAGATGTTTGTGTTTACACCCTCTGACTATAGCAAGGACAGATGAAACTTCATAATTGCCTTTTCAATAAATTACAATCATGAAATTAATTTTGTTAGTCTGTATTAAACAAGCAAAATAATCAGTTAGCTGAGGTTATGTGTGTCATCCTAGTCTATAAATATTACTGTCTATTTGCTTTTAGAAGTTAGTAAGACTGATTTCTGGGCCTGTAGATCAAGACTTTTCCATTTTATAATCTTTAAAATTAGAATTCTTTACCCTGTAGGCTAATAAATTGAAATCATATTAACTTTCAATTTTTGTTTTCTTTTACAAGTTAAACCCTAGTAGCATGTACTGAAAGGCTTATTTTGGGTTTGGCTTAAACTCTACAAGCAGTGAATGCCCAGAATGAAAGAAAGGGAATTTGAAGGCTCTATTTTAAAATACTGTTATTTTAAAACTCACCATTATTTTAAAAGACTTATTAATGCTTAAGAATAAACAGGATTTCTACCAAAACATATTTCTACAAGGTCTTATTAATCAGGTAAAACTGAAATAATAGTTCCATTGTATACCAGAAGAAACTCATATAAAGAAATATGCTAGTGCAGAAATTATTCATTCATTCATTCTCTATCTTTAACCTTTCGTAATCTCTAGACTTAAGCATTTCTTCCTTTTTTTCTTTTCAAATACCCTCTAAATACCTTCACTATGACACGTATCAAAATGATTATAATGTTGGTTTATTGGTCTGTCTCTCCACAACAATCATATCATGTTTATCTTAAAAATAAGAAATATCATTGCATCTTCATACAGTAGATGCTGTCTATAATATGCTTAATTAATGGAATTATTCCAAATAAATATATACATATGGCTAGCGGTTAGAAAAACAAGGCAAAGTCTGTGCCTTTCCCTAGATTCAAGAAGAATTTTAAGGGTATTGTGAATTCCTGCTTCTGTTGAACTCTCAATCCACAGTTTATTAGTTAATTTCTCAAAGCTTTTTCTTCTTCACCCATTCCCCTGCCACTTTTCTTCCAATACTTCTATGAGCACTTGGCTGCCCTGTGTGATGGTATTCTGTGAAAGCTGGGAGTCTGGTAGGGGCTGAGATTATGCCTCAGAAGAGACAGTAATTCATATTCAGTCTACTAAAAGTTCATGGTCATCTCTTCTAAGGAGTATTAGTCTCTAATTCATTCTTCCTCTTAGGACCTTGCTGGCTGCTGTCTTGCTCAAGTCTCCTCTTACCAAGGCCCAAAACCCTTGCTATTCCAACTGTCAGAAGTTAACACTTCTTCCACTTTGTTTTGTAGAAGCTATTTAACTTTCTTTTGTCTAAAACACTCTCACTTAGACTACACCTTTCAAAACAGTGCTTTGTTTTTAAAGGTATTTTCCCCAAGCAAAAGAGCCATTCTCGTTCCAAAAGGAATGCTGTTTTTCCTAGATCAAAGAATACAAAAGGCAATGAGCTTTTCAAATCACCTATTTTTTCTTCATTTCTTTTACATTATTACATTAGTATAACTTTTGCACAATTGATATTTCCCCATGTTGGACTGCCTCCTATCCCCATAGGTGCACTGTTACAGGATCATCTCAAAATACTCAGCCAGATATTCATTGCATAATACTCTTAGAGGAAAATTCTGTAGCATTCCTTTCCATAGCAGTCAAACATAAGCAAATGCACAGGCTAATGGGACAGAAAAATTAAGTAAAAGGTACAGAGATTTCCTATGTGCCCCCATGCCGACACATGCATAGCCTCTTTCATTCTCAACATCCTTTATCGGAAAGGTGCATTTGTTAAAACTGATGAACCTACATTGACATATCACAGTCACCCAGAGTCCACAGTTTACAGTAGAACTGGGTACATAAGATGATTACATTTTAGATAACTATAAAAATCAGCCTCCAGGGATTTTTAAAAATGGCTTACTTACATAACCAAAACTGGTAATTTCCTTAAACAAGTACAAAAACTGTTCAATAAAGAAAGGGATGCTTAGGGCCGGCCAAGTGATGTGGTGGTTAAGCGCTGGCTTGGGAAGCCAGCGGCCCCGGTTCAGTCCCACATACGAGGGCCAGTGAGACTGCCCTAAAAAAAAAAAAAAAAGGATGCTTAATTAAAATATAGAGAGATCTTTAATATAGTGTCAATGGGTGATTACATATATAGTGTGGGAATGAATGTTTTGAGTAGGTGAATAAGGTCTTGTTTTGGTGTGAGACGTGGGCTAGGTTTGTCAGAATTAATTTATTCCAAAACCATTCACTGCCTTTTTTGTTTGAGATGTGAGAATGTAAGTCTATTATTTTCAAGGCCTACACTGACATTCAAGGAGATAGACAAAGTTCAGAATCTTTGGAAAATAAAATCCTAATGTGAATTATATCTTCATTAGAATAAAGAGCTACTATACTTATCCTTTACCATTTCAAATCTTTTGATTAATGAATTTCCCTGTAGAAATTTGAAGTGTGTTCCAGCTCCGTAGTTTCATTGGTAAATGAAAAATGAAGGGACACCTATCATCAGGTTTTATGATTTTTCATATTCTTTTTGAATATTTTAGGCTTAATTAGATGTTATTTTTCTCTTTTTCAAATACAGAAAATATGTTTCTGAACATTACCAGAAGAGGGGAGAAATGATTTCTCATTACTTCTCATCATAACTTCTTTAACCTTAAAACAGGTCCGTATTTCTAGTTATCTTGTGTATACCTTTCCAATTTCCCTGTCCAACTTTGGGTTGAGTGGACTACAGGGAGTGGAGCTAAAGACCAGTCTCTACACTAGACCATTTCATTTCTTAATGTGCAAATTCTTTCTCCTTCTCAGTAACTGGCATCAGATATTGACGTCATATGCAGACATATGCTGGCCCTGTCAGGTAGCCCTGCCTTGGACTTATTAGCTTCTGCTATCCAGCCTGACTCCAGCCCACCTACTCGTGGAGATCAACTCCTTCCAGCTTGGCCTTTCAACACACGTTCACACAATTCTCTTCAGCCCACTGATGGTCTCTGCATCGTGGTTCCTCGGACTAGTGCTTCTCAAACTTTAATTTGCAAATAACCCAGGGATCTTTTCAAATGTAGATTCTGATTCAGCAGATTATGATTCACTAGGGCTGGTTATACAATTCTGGATTTCCAACAGCCTCCCCAGTGATGGCAGGGCTACCGATCTGTGCATCACACTTTGACCAGCAGGGCCTTAGAGGGTCTTGGAGCCTTTTTCTACATAGTGATGAAAAGCACTGTCTAACTATTTTCAAGATTTCAGACTGGATCAGTCCCATATATGATATATGCTGCCCCTGAAATGGCAAGGTAAAACCAAATTGTCCAGTCTAGTCACTTCCGGAGAAGTGGTCTCTGAGGTTCCTTACTTTGCTTCTTGTACCAGAATACTTCCTCAGAATTTCCCTCTGTAGTTACCAGATTCCAGACCCAGAATGCAGAAAAAGAGAATGGACCCAGGAACTCAAAGGCTAAAGTAAGAGTAACTTTAGAAAGAGATTCTGTTTCTGATGAAACAAGGGGAACAGTGCCCTCCAGTATAGAAGATTTTTTCTATCTAAGTACGCTATGATCACAATCTATCTCATCAAAGTGAATCCCCTAAACCTCTTGTTTCTAAGAGGAATGGTTGGTGTCTCTCCCATAATAGGTCTTTCCCCACAGGCAAGATGATTAAGCTATACTCCCATAGCACCTGGACAAAGTCATATCACAGAAGCATCCTTAATTTATTGAAAAATGTTCTATCTGATAACTGCACAGCTTTATCTTTAATATATTTATGCTTTTCCATTTTGTTTTTTCTTATTTTAACAATGTAATACATGTATATAATTTTAAAAATCAAGTGATACTAAGAAGATAAAAAGTAATTCAGTTTTCCAGAGGTATCACCATACTTTTAAATAATGTAGTTATTCTTTAATTTGTTGATTTATTTAAGTCGTTTATTGACTTCCTGTTATAATAGGTGAGAGACAGCACACTCACCTTCATCTTTTCTCTTCCACCTTCCGAATATAGTTAAATAATATTTTAGTTATTTCAATATCAGTGTTAATCATTATGATGTAGAAAGTAAGATTACAAACTCAGAACTTAAAAAGAAGATGGTACTTATTTATAAAAACCCCACTGGAGAAGGAAGAATGAGTATGCTCATGAGGCCTCATCTGGGCAACCCATTCCTGGGCTTCATAACACATATCATAGTTTGCTTTCTTACATGAGGACAACCTAAGACCCTAAGACACCCTCCAAGCATGCCTTGCAATCATCAGGATTGGAAGAGCCCCAAATCATTTAAGTAAGGAAAGGGAGACTGCATAGTCCTAAAACTGGACTCTGGGCCATAAATAATGAGCTTCAAAAAGACTTACAAGGGATGCCGAAAGTATATTTGAATAAAGTCACAGCATTTGTCCAATAAAACATTTAGAACATATGGGAAGTGATAATGCTCAACCAGGAAAGTATAATATTAAGGATCTCTTTGATAATGAAAATTTAAACTTTTTTTCTCTAATTATTGACAGGTAACATTCATTCTTTAATGAGTCTAATATCTTTATAAAATGGAATCCAGCCCTAGAGAAAAATAAAAAAAACAGCTACTATTTATTGCCCACTTTCTAAATCTAATAGTCTTCAGTATTACCCTTATACTTAATTTTACCCTTAATACTTAGGAAAAGCTTATTAGTTAAGTTCAGAAACTAGGATTTGGAGCAACTTGCCAAAAATCATAGAGGCACCAAATTCAGAGCGGGAATTTCAAGCCAGACCCACGTGATTTTTGTTTCCTCTTACCAGTGAGGCTGTGCATTTCATAGGAATGGGGAGTCTGCCATTGGTACCCCAGCTTCTCTATTCTGTGTCATTTTCCTCTCTTCTACCAAAATGCGCCCAGTTATACTATCAGTCACCACTTAATATGTCACTTCTCTAATGAATTATTAACATGGTTTTTTTTTTCCTCATGAATGAAATGGATGTTTCCCCCACCCCTATTAAAAGTATCTAAATCTTACTGGACTTGATAAACTTTTTCATTTCTGTGAGCATTTCTATAATTATTCCACCTATGTACCAATTCAGTCCTTGAGCAGAGTTAAATCTCTAAATAGAAATTAGACTCTACCAAATTTATATCCAATTCTCAGGAACTCTACATAAACTTTGTAGCACAGTGCTGGCTAGACACATTATATACATGTTTTCATGCCATTTCAGATCCTTATATTGTTAACTGCAAATGCACTACATATCATCCTCATTTATAACAATGTTCGTTCAATTCAATATTTATTGAATACCAACCTACTAGATGTTGAAGAGTTTTCTAGGCACACAAGTGGTATTTAGTAAAGAAGACAGACAATAAGCAAACAGACAAAAAATTGTGTCAAATAAATGCTATGAAGAAAAATGATACAGGCATAATAAATAGTGATAATGATACAGACATAATAACTAGTGTAGAGAACAGGGACAGTTATATTTTATTTTTATTTTTTTTGAGGATAGTGTCACTGGCCCTCATATGTGGGACCCAAACCGGGGCCGCTGGCTTCCCTAGCCAGTGCTTAACCACCGCGCCACTTGGCCAGCCCAGGGACAGTTTTATACAGCATGGTGGGAGAAAGCTCTTTGATGTTATTTTAAGTAGAGGAATGAACATAGCGACAGTGAGGGAATCTTGTGGACATCTCAGGGATGAATGCTGCAGGCAGAGAAAGCAACAAGCGCAAAGGCATTGAGACAGGACAATTCTGGTCAGCGAGATGCAGGAGGCTGGAATGGAATGAGTGACGTAGACAGTAGTACGTGATGACGTCAGAAGTTGGAGTGTAGTGTAAGGGCAGGGGATCTAGTGGAGTTCAGGAAGACTTGGGGTTTTATTCAATTTCAAATGATAAGCCAATGGAGATTTGTGGAAGAGGAACAAAAAAATCCGATGTGTATTTTACAGGATGATTCTGGCAGCTGTGCTGGGAATAGACCATATAAAGGCAAGGACTGCAGCAGAAAGAGCAATTAGGAGACTTGCAAAAAAAAAAAAGCCAGTCGATGGGTGATGATGGCTCAGGCTGGAGGGTTTGTGGGAAGTGGTTGGATTCTAGAAAAGTGTTGAATGTAAAACTAATTGGTTTGCTAATGGATTGGATGAAAATTTCAAAGGAAGAGACAAATCATGAATAACCCAGGTTTTGACCTAAGCAAGTGAATGAACAAAGTTTCCATTTATGCTAATGGAGAGGATGAGGGAAGTGCAGGTTCAGAGATCATAAGCTCAGCTTTGGACATATTAAAATTGAGAGACTTATTAGATATCTAAATGTAACACTTGAGACTCCATGCTAGTTTGCCTCTCTCTCAACAAAGACCACTTCAAGTCGATAGACATCACCCCAACTGTTATAACATTAGAGACATCAGAAATAAGAAACATATCAAATAGGCAGTTGGGCATATGAATCTGGAGAATAAGGTTATGGTCAGGGTTGGAGGCAAAAATTTGGGAGTCATTAGCATATAGATGACATTTAAATCCAGGGATTAGACGACGCCCTCAAGGGAATGAGAGTACTACCTAGTAGGAAAATGAGAATACTTGTGAAGCTGGAAGTGGATACTCCCCAATATCTCGTTGGCATTGTTCCTGGAGTCCCATGGTACACACATCTAATCATACCTGTGCTGACCAGACAGAGTCAGCTATAAGGCAGAGAATTTAAGGTGGCTCACGGGAGCCACCTTAAACTCCCAATTACTTAAAAAATTAAAGAGCAGTACTGTTTGGGGGTAAAATGTAAAAAACCAGTGAAGTCAGCTTAAGCAAAAGGGCTTTACAACAGTTAGAACTACTGAAAACCCACATTTCATTTCTAGCAGGCTACATCCACAGAAATACAAATGGTACTAATTTACACCAATTCCAAATAATAAACAATATTCTTTGGAAAACGCTGGAATAGAAAATATTGAGCTAATTTAATATATTTTGACATGGAAAAAAAAGAGAAAAATAAAAAAGGAAAAAACATTGAGTAACTACACTTCAGTGGTTGAATGTTTTTAAACTAATACATTGCTATTGTTTGGAATTATTAGTGCATGTGAAATGTGTCTCAAAGGCACTGATGAAATGAAGCACTGATTCTGGACTCAATGCTTACCATGGTGTCAAATTCTTGCAAGTGCTTAAAAATAATCATTTAATCCTTATAAAAACCATATGAGGTAGAAACTAATATTATCCCCATCCTAGAGATGAGAAAAGTGAGGCATAGAGTAGAAGAAACTTGCCTAAGTTTATGCCCGTAGGAAGATCACAGTCAGGATTTGAACTTAGCAACAAGATTGCAGAGACTTCACTTATAGTACAATGGTATTCTGCCTCTCAGCAAAGACTTTCAGTTTCATACTAAATGTCACAAATGGAGACAGCCTGGTCATCATTGGGAACAATCAGAATATCCGTTATTGCCATTGGTATTTAATGTTCTAAAAGTTTCCAAAAAGCAATACAATCTTAACTAGAAACAAAGGCACAAATATACAGGGTACACAATTATCATAGTTTGCCCATTATATAATTATGTTGTATAAAAATCCAAAGTATTCCATTCCAGAGGTATTAAAATGAATAAAAGATTACTAGACAAAAACAAGGAGCATTTGCTTATACCAGCAGTGATAAGAAAGACAATACAGTTGACCCTTGAACAACATGTGGGTTAGGGGCCCTCACCCTTATGCAGCAGAGAATCCACACATAACTTTTGACACCCCCAAAACTTAACTACAGCCCATAGGTCCAGTCCCTTGGGATCAGCAGGGGATTGGTTGTAGGGTCACCCCCCTGGTCCTTGGATACCCAAACCAGAGGATGCTGAAGTCCCTGACATAAAATGGTATAGATAAATGCATACAGTGACCCTCTACATCTGACATTTCTACCCCCAGATGTGAAATGCAGGGATATGGAGGACCAAAATATACTTATTGAAAAACATATGCATATGAAGTGGACTCCTATAGTTCAAACTCGTGTTGTTCAAGAGTCAACTGTATATTGAAAAAAGCAATACCTTCACAACATTAACTGTCTAGAAATAAGCAATACAAATTGTTGGAACCTATATTAATAAAATTAAGTTTTAATGAGATACATAAAACGAGGCTTAAAAATCAATGGACATACTATGGTTTTGAATAGGATGCCTAAATGTAAGATGTCAAGTTTTCTTAGTGTATAGCTTTAATACCATTACCACAGCAAAAAAAAAAAAAAAAAAAAATTCCTGATATTTTTAAGCCTTACCAAATGTTTGAGAGTTGATCTGGGCACAACAAAATGTTAACAGTGGTTACACCTAGGGAATGGAGGAAGTAGAAAAGTGAGGGTGAGGGAGAACATGAAATTTCTGTTTTTCCTATATATACATCAATAATTTTTATTTTTTACATCATTATAATTTAAGAATTAACAAAGAAGAAAAAGACAAAGTTCATCTAAAGAGCAATTTTGCAAGAATGGATAACACTTTTAAAAGAAAACCACTAGCAGAGATGTAAACAGGAAAATGGCTGAATAGAACAGATTCTATTTCACATTTCATATGAATTTTGTATGATAGAGAAGGTCTGACAAATCAGTGAAGGAGAGAACCATTATTCTAATAAATGGTGCTGATATAATTGCTTAGTAATTCAGAACAACAACAAAAATCAATTTAGTTTCTCACTTCATTCCATGCTCCCATATTAAATTTGGAAAGACTGAAAAGTTACATAGAAAAAAACAAATCTGAGCCCTTACCAAAATTCTGGAGTGAGGAGAATCTTCTGACTCTAAAACTGTAATGGGAAAACCACGGTGTAAAAGATGAACAGATTTAACCACAAGTAGCTTTAACATTGCTCTTAGCACCCTTAGAAAAACACAGCAACAGTAAGGCATAAGACAAATTTAAACATGTTATGATCTCTAATTAATTTTCATGTCTGGAATTTTTGTACAAAGCCCTGAAATATGCTATCTCAGAAGACAGAGTTTTACTAAAGATTATTTGTGAGAAACAGAAATGTGACATCGTGTATATGGCCCACTGATCTGCTCAGAACAAACAGAAGGACAAAATATATACAGATCTACAGATGTTTCAGTATGCCATTAGGCCATATTTAAGCTGCAATGGAGATGAAGGAAAAAAGGTATTCCAGGTAAAGGTAAAAACACCTTTCTATGCTAGATCTTTTATCAGCAACTATACCTTAGACATGATTAGAAAGCCAATACTTCTTTTTCCCCCATGACCTTATCTGGGCATGTACTTATTAAAAGGTACAGACGATGTGGGTATCTGGGGAAACAGCTATTTTTCAAACACAGAAAATAAATTTTACTTTCAGGTGGTGTTTTAGTCTGTTTGGGATCCTATGACAAACTACCATAGACTTGGTAGCTTATAAACAACAGAAATTTCTTCTCGTAATTCTAGATCAAGGCGCCAGCAGATTCAATGCATAGTGAGAGCCCCCTTCCTGGTTCATCCTCATAGACTGCTGCCTTCTTGCTGTAACCGCACGTGGTGGAACCAGGGAGAGATTTCCCTGGAGCCTGTTTTAAAAGAGGGCTCATCCCATTCATGAAGGCTCCATTCTCATGACTTGATAACCTCAGAGGTGTCACCCTCCAAATACTATCACCCTGGGGGATAGGTTTCAACATATGAATTCTGGGGGGACAAAAATTCTGTCAATGGCAGGCAGCCTATAAAATTCTATTTTTAAAGCTTTCCTACAAATTTCAAGAGTTAACATGTTCTGTTAAAATCCATAGCTAAAATTATATTTAGCGTTTTATATTTATCTATTGCCATCCTCAAGTTTGATGGGCTATGAAGCTGAACTATATATAACCTGAATGACAACTTTTCACTAAAGGTATTCTGATTGTATCCATGGAATTACAGACACATGAGTCAGATCTCATCTAAAACTAGGATCTAATTTCCTTGATTGAAAACAGTTATGCTGGCAAAAGAACCTTTATCTTTCTACTTGTTTTTTTTTTTCTTTTCTTTTTTTTTTTTTTAAAGATTTTATTGGAGAATCGGGGAAGGGGAACAGACAAGTTGCGGTCCTTTTTTGTTCTTCAGTCTAGTTGCGGAGGATGTTGCTTCACTGGCCCATGTTGGTATCGTCATTGCGCTCTTCCCGGATGAGGCAGATCGGTCGCCGGCCTCTGGATGGTCGCTCACCACAGCTATTGGCAGCTCATGCTGGCTGCCAGCCACTCACTGTAGCCTATGGCAGCCCACTGCAGCAGGGGCTGCAGCCTACACCGAGCCGGGGCTCGCAGCCCAGCTCTAGGTGGAGCTGTTGTTAGCTGTAAAGGGCAGTGTCACTGGCCCTCATATGCGGGATCCAAACCCGGGGTGCTGGCATCCCCAAACCAGCTTTTAACCAATGCGCCACTTGGCCGGCCCTCTACTTGGTTTCAACATGACTGCATACTGAGAAAAATACTCTTTATCATTTTAGTATGTTCTAAATAGGGTGCATATGAAGGCAATGTATGAAATAAGAATTCAAAATACAGTTGAGAATTTTAAATGTGAGGGTATTCAAATATAGCATTACAGATTTTTTATACAGTGTTTTGAACTTTCCCTTTGAATAACAGAAATTTTTCCCCTCCTAAAAATTTGTATCTAAATACAATTTTATAGAGCTTGTTTGATGGTCAGCGACTTCCAAAAAAGAAAAAGAAAAAATCAGGACTCCTAAATCAGCTGTCAGATCTGACTCCTCAGCCAATGATCAATCCCATTCCAAACCAAGCACGAATTAGACATGTCTCCACAGACACTGTGATTTGGGTTATATCCCAACAGGAGTCAGACACCACCACCCCCGTCACACACACATACACACACACACACACACACACACACACACACACACACACACACACTCATAACTAGGTTATTTTCCTAGCCCCGTGCCAGACTGTATCTAGCTTAATCTGATTTTGAGTTTTTATCATGTTGTTTTCAGTTTTTTTCAATTTACAAATCTATCTTATCACTAGACCAGTGGTTCTCAGACACTATATTTACATGTAGATCACCTGGAGAACTTAGATAAAAAGTAATAACCCCCACCCCAAACCAATTTACATCAGAGTCTCAGAAGAGGGGCCTGGGTATTGATATTTTTTAAAATGCTTCACACATAATTCAAATACACAACAATAGTGGGAAAACAACTGCACGAGTGTGGCAAGATCCTTAAGAACTGGAGCTCTTCGAGTCCCCATTTACTAAGCACTGCCAGGCCCTCAGGGTGGGCACTCAGGTCCCAAGTCCAGAAATCAGGTTCATTTCTCTTGGATATATACCTCTGAGTGGGGTTTTCTTTGGTCATACCGTAGATGTATGTTTAGCTTTACTAGATACTACCATACAGTTTTCCAAAGTGGTTATACCAATTTATGCTCTCACCAGCAAAAGTATGAGAATTCCATTTGCTCTATATCCTCTCCATCCTTTCCAACACTTGGTATTGTCAATTTCAATCTTTCTCTCTCTCTCTCTCTCTCTCTCTCTCTCTCTCTCTCTCTCTCTCTCTCTCTCTCTCTCTCTTTCTCTCTCTCTCTCTCTCTCATTAACTGATCTGAAAAAGCTTCATTCAGTTTATATGATCCGGATCTGTACTCTGGCCTTGGCCACCAAGATGCTCCTTCTTGATCTATTGTATCTCTGCCCTGACATCCCTCTTCTGTACTCTGCTCTGTCATGCTGCCTCTTAGATACTTTAATAAGAGGAACTAGTAGGAGACTAGAAGTTGGAAGCACCTATAGGTGTCCCTTTACCATGGAGGACAGCCTCACCTCCAGACGCCAGATGTTTTCGGCACTGCCCGGCACACTGCATCCCGATCAGGGGTCTAAGTGTCAGCCACAGTGTGTCCTATAGAGGTCTAAACTACTAGTTATGGGACACCGCCCACCTCAGAGGGACTAGCACATGCCATACTGACTACACCCTTTATAAAGATCCCAGAACTAGCTATAGATCCCTCTTCTTAAAGATCTGAGCACCTACTATGTGTAAGCATGTCCTCCAAGCTCCTAAATTTTGTAACATTTCCTCTCTTTTTATCTTCCTACAGCTCTGGTGAGAGATGATCCCTGTAGTTTCTAATATCTGGGTTATTTTCTTTGCCTTCCCTTCTTGCTCTTTCAGGCTTCCAATTTGTGTGTAAGAATTCTCTGTACTAAATCTCCTCTCTTTGAAATATCTAAGGTTGTTATGTTTTCCTGAAACAGTCATCAGGTCTTATACAAGTCACATACTATATATATATATCTTCTAGACTGTTATCACTCTTCCTTGTCCAATCTTATAATTGCTATTATCACAATAGTCCCTGGATAGGGACCTCTTTAAAGAGGTACCAGTGTGGCCTCTACTAGGGATGAAGGCCCTATATAGAGGAGTCATGTTTTAGAAGAGCTTCTCTTAGAAGGATTTTAATGAACACTCTCAAGAAAAAAACAAGGCGGGGAGGGGGAGAGGGGGAGAGAGAGAGAGAGAGAGAGGGAGAGAGAGAGAGAGAGAGAGAGAGAACAATTTAAATAGTGCAAGCAATTCATCTCACCATCCCACACAGTGAGCTTGTGTTTATGTTGATAAAGAGTTGGAAGATGTAGACCCACCTTTTTCCTGCATGTCCACGAGCCTCTCATACTGTGACTGTATACCCTGCTGAAGGTGAGTCTAATGCTTAGAGACAAATATTTTTCATACAGCATGACCCCTAAATGAAAACAATGCTTCATTTTGTGCTCAACTAAAGAAAAATTGACCTGATCCACTTCAGCATAATCTCCAAACCAAATCCTTCCAAAGGGATTTCCAAGGGTAATGTTGCCTATACTAAAGTTTTGTCCTATGTTCTACTTTAGAACATTAGCTTCAAGTAAAATGTAGATTCTTTGTAAGAGCAACTGGTAAGACTAAGTTCCGTACAACTAAATTACCTTTGTAGGATCTAATTAAGCACCTCCATGAAGTTTCCAAATCAACAGAAATGTTGAAATTTTTCAGAGAGGAGACTCTATCACCTCTCCATCATATACAGATTAGCATAGAATACAGTCCAGTGGTTGCCTGAGCCAAGGGCATAAGGTATTCTACATTTTTTCCCCTTCGTTTTGGAGCCAGGGAAGGCTTCTCATTTATGCGTTCTGGTTGCCTATAGTAACCAGGGTCCTGAGGTGGTCATCGATTGTTGATCTGTCTGTTTTTTCCTGCATACTCTCAACCACTCCTCACTGAAATCTGTATAACCTATGTTTTAAGATGGAAAAAAAGGCAGGGATTGGCTGGTGCATAGGACCATGGCGATGAGAACAGACTAGGAGAGATGCCAAGCTGAGAGCTCTGAGCAATGATGGCTCTGACAGCTCTGAGGTGGGGTCCATAGCTAGTAGTTTAGACCTCTATAGGGCACACTGTAGCTGATACTTAGATGCCTGATTGGGATGCAGTGTGCTGGGCAGTGCTGTGAGGACATCAATATTAAGTAGGAATTGAGGAGATAAGTAGAAAGTAGAAAAGAGGATGAAGTGATGGAAAGGGAGGGACTGAGTCATATCCTTTGAGATCTATGTAAAATGTATGTACATCAGTGTTTTCCCACAGTATTCAAAGCCTTCAATTCAGTGAATTGGAATTAATATAGATAAATAAAACATTGACTCTGGCCTTAAAAATAGTGTAATACATGCACATAAAAGCAGACACAGTGATATCCATGAAATAAGGCAAATTATAAGAGAGAAGAATATAGAGGAAGCCTAGGAAACACAAAGAGTGGGCATGGAATCAATCACATGACCGATAATTCCCTATACCAACTTATTTGATTTGTGCTAGGCGTATAGGTTGAATTTTATCAAATCCTGTTCATTTTCCTGGTGACCATGCAAGTCCAATCCACACTTCCATCATAAAATGGTGGGGGTTACATATTATAGTGATGGGTGAAAAGAGTCAAAAATGTGACAATATCCTTTACCTCTAACTGAATTCCACCTATAATCTTTTTATCTACCCCAGAGTGAAGATGAAGATTTCAGTGTGATACAATTATAAATTGACAAGAGAAAACATCTGGTCAAACATTTTGCTCTCTCTCTCTATTCAACCCCGACTGAACATGTCCACTGAGGATGATTTTCCAAGTTTAGTGAAGACTATCACCAGCTGGACAGCAGGTACTGGAGCAGGAGATAAACTCTAGGGATCAGCAAAGAAGAGAAGCGGCCATGCCAGAAAACCCCGGGGAGGGTAATACCCAACTGATGCAATTCAAATTTCCAAACCCAAGTATTTCTGACTTGTTCTGTTTCACAACCTTCCCCCTCCACATAAAATAAGTTGCAGATAAGAGCTTTTGTAGAGTGTGAAAACAGGCCCAGCTCTCACACGGCATCCACATTTGATCATTAGGATCTAGTGGGGTCAGTGTAAAGGAAATAACTCTCTCTCCTGGGTTGGACCTAAGCATTCAGACTAGATTTCTGCAGCCCTAGCCAAAGAGATCACAAAGTTCTCCTTTGTTCTTCTCTTTGACATCAAATATGAGCACTCCCATTTATAGAAGACCTCTTGTCTTCCCACATTTATCATCTTCCCTTTCTAATCCAGACTATCCACTACTCAAAAACTCACCTTCAAAAGTATGCATTGAGTTAAATAGTTACAGTGTAATTTTGGCTCTCAAATTAAGCTGAAACAATCTCCCTGGCTTTCAGTGCCCTTGTATTCAGAGAACTGAAATTAACATAGAAGAATAAGACACTGACTGTGACCTTAAAGATAGTCTAGTGGAAACTTAACCAAAAAGCTTTTCATCTCTACCCTTCAGGTAATTCTGTCTTAGACACAAAAAGAAGGATCGAAAACAGTTGCTTGGGCCATTTAAAAAGTCTATTATAGATGAGAAAACTACTTAATAACCAGTTTGTTTGAAATGCACTATGGGTATCTTTATTATTAACTGATCCTGTAGATTCATAGTAAATGACAAAAACAAATTTTCAGTGTTTTTTTTTTTATCACAAACATACCAGGGAAAGCTTTGCCTGCACACAATCCCATAAGCTCACGTTATCTTTTATGTAACAGGTTGAGCCATTGATGCACCTGCTTTTCCAGGTTTACTAAGAGGAACATCATACTCTAGCATCCCCAGGGTTACATCCTGGGCAGTATCTTTGGCTTCACCCTTTTCTTTACATTCCATAAGCAACCAGTAACCTAGTTCTGCAGGTTTATTGATCTTATGGTTTGGCAGGTGTTTTCCTTTCTCTCTACATTGCTGCCAACACCTAACTAAAGCCTTCTGTTACCTACTCACTATAGAACACAAATAATCCTGAACTCACACTTGAAGAGGCTTCAATTCCTGTCTCTTTTCTCTGTAAGGTGTTGGCCAAGTCATTATCCTCTCCAAGTTCCCTCATCCTTGAAACAAGACTAATAATATCTGCTCATAGGGTTAATATACTTAGAATTAAATGCTTAGATTTTCAAGAAATCACACATTAAGCATCTTTCACAAAATAATTATGTATATATAAAGCATTATTGTTTGTGTTCTTGTTGTTGTGTCAGCTTCCTCTTTTGTCTTCCTATTTTTATCTTCCCTTCCTAACCCAGGCTTCCCATTGTTCAAAATCTAATTTTCCAGAAACACTCCTGCAATCACATTGCTTTTTAGCTCAAGAATTTACAATGACTCCCTTTGACTCTCAAATTAAGCCCAAATTGTCTCTGTGGTACTCAAAGCCTTTCAATTCAGCGAACTGAAATTAGCACAGATGAATAAAACATGGGCTGTAGCTTTAAAAATAGTGGAATACATGGACATACAAGCAGGCACTGTGATATCCATATAATATGGTAAATTATAAGAGAGAGGAATGTAGAGGGAGCCTAAAATGCCCAACGAGCAGGATGTCAAACATTGGAGATCAAAGAAAGCACTCTGCAGGCTGTAAGGACTGAACTGAGTTTTGAAGGATAAGCAAGAAATTAACAAAATAAAGACAAATGAGAAGGACATTCAACTAGTCACAGTCTATTCAAACTTAGTTCTCTGTTCTCAGTATGAGAAAATAGTCCCTGATTATATCCTACATTCCTAGGACATTCTAACTAATGTTCTCTCCTATTTAAACTCTATCATCTACTCATTGGAACCTAAGAATCACCTCGCTATGGTTTTCCCAGGCTAAACTCTCATACCCTAACCTTTTCTGTATTCTGAGTGCCATTAGTCCTTAGGCACAGGGCGCATTCATGTGCTCTCAGGCTTCCCTATATGTGGTCATACACTAACTTTCCAGTTGTTTCACATTATTAAAACAAAAGTCTCTTTCGTGTATTGTTTTAGTTTGTCACTGATTTATTAAATGTTCTTTTGACCACATGGAAAAAAGACAGATATAAAGTTTCTGAAGTTCTTGTGTAAGAGAAAAGAAGAAGGTGAAGATTTTATATAATTTTAAAAATTATAAACACCAATTTGAATACTGTTACA
Source organism: Aselliscus stoliczkanus (assembly GCA_033961575.1). Classification (NCBI taxonomy): domain Eukaryota; kingdom Metazoa; phylum Chordata; class Mammalia; order Chiroptera; family Hipposideridae; genus Aselliscus; species Aselliscus stoliczkanus. The sequence goes on from CM066727.1 coordinate 144,431,034, forward strand.
CATAACAATCAATTAGCATGCAAGGTTTTGGAATTAAAAGTGACATTCCACTGGAGATAACATTAAATGCAAGAAGTCCGCATATTCCCTCCTGTAAGCTTTATTTATTTTGGGTTTTTTGTTTGTTTGTTTGTTTTATAGCTAGCCTTGTAAAGAAGCTTTTATTATTTGGTTAATAAAGCAGAGGACTTTATTCTTCAAATAAAGCTAAATGGTTTCACTGTTCAAAACAACTCCCATTTGCATCAGTATTCTCGTCTTCCAAACTCACCTGTCTGCAGTTCTCTTTACTGACTAATTTGTTAGTCTTATAGTTCTGAGCCAAGAAATTCTAGGCCTGAAGAAAGCTATCATTTAATAAAAATATAGAAAATAACATAAATCTAATTATAAAGCAGGGAGTATGTTGGGGTCCATTTTTTTTTAAAAAGATTTTATTGGGGAATTGGGGGAGGGGAACAGTGTTGGGAAATCCGGGAAGGGGAACAGACAAGTTGCTGTCTTTTTGTTCTTCAGTCCAGTTGCGGAGAATGTTGCTTCACTGGCCTATGTTCGTATCCTCATTGCCCTCTTCCCGGGTGAGGCATATCGGTCACTGGCCTCTGGATGGCCGCTCACAGTGGCTCTTGGCAGCTTACACCAGCTGCCAGCCACTCACGTTGGCTGCCGGCCACTCACTGTAGCCTTGCCAGCCCACGGCAGCAGGGGGCTGCAGCCTACACCATCACCGGGGCTTGTGCAGCCCAACTCCAGGTAGAGTTCTTATTCACCATCTTAGCTGTAGAGGGCAGTGTCACTGGCCCTCATATGTGTGATCCGAACCGGGTCCGCTGGCATCCCAAGCCAGCTCTTAGCCAATGCGCCACTCGGCCAGTTGGGGTCCATTTTTTAATCCCTGCACCCAGGACAATACTGGGCTTGCTCTAGCTGTATACTGATTGAAGAAATTAAGACAAGGACCCTACTCAAAGAACCCAATTTTCATTTCTTAAGCAAATGTCTTATGTCAGGGCTAAATCAAGAGAATAGTTCATATCTGTCATCTTCACATGGCGACAGGATAAAATGTATGTAGGCAACAAGCAGAGAGTCCCTTGATCTCAGAGAAGAAGGCCGTTCCTCCTAGTCAGGGAATGGAGCTTCGTGGTCAGTCTTGGCCACTGAGCTATAGAAGATGTATTCGTGGCTTTCTGGAAATGATAAGGGAGAGAAAAGAGTAGAAATTCTCTGCCCTGTGCTGTCTCCTGCCTCCCACCTTTAAATTCAGTAGCTTGATAACATCACACTTGGAGCTGCCTTAGCAGCTTTTGACCATTGGTCTCCTGGGACCAAAGGAATGCAGGGACACCCATCTAGAATACTGACAGCGCTGAGCTCTTAAACCATCCCTGGAGCTGCCTACCTCTGGGCACAATGTGATGTGAGAAAAATAAACCTCTCCTCTGTTATTGAAGCAAGTACACATTAGGGTCTTTTCCTTCTCATGCATTGGTCATATGTACTTGTGCCTGAAGCTGTTCTGACCAGTATACCTGTGCACTGTATCACTTAGGTCAAATCTGATTTTTTTGAGAAAACAATTTTTAGTGTCATTGACATTCACACAGAATTATTCACCAATATGAACATGTACACATTATCACAGGTAGGGTCTAACGTAGACAAAATTGTGAAATGAGTATGTTTTGGATCGCTTTTTGCCTATGTACTACTCTCTGCCCTCTCTTTGCTCCTAAAAAAACTTGCCCTGAGAATGAAACACCCCTGGGCTTATATCCCAAACAGCATATGGAGTACTAGCCAACAACTTCTTCATGAATTTCATGCCATATGTGGTATACCACAATAATGAAGCAATAATATTATACTAACCTGTACTGAAATTTACCATGTCTAGCATCTTACATGCATTAACTCATTTAATTTTCTCAGCAACCATATACAGGAGGTACAACTATTAGCCCATTTTGCTGATGAAATAGTGAGAAATAAGAATGACAAAAAACTCTCCTGGGCCGGCCGAGTGGCGCGGTGGTTGAGTGCTGGCTTGGGAGGCCAGCGGCCCCAGTTCGGATCCCACATGTGAGGGCCAGTGACACTGCCCTCAAAAAAAATAAAAATAAAAAAACTCTCCTGAAGTCTTATGGTTAGTTAGTGGTATAGCAGAAAATAAAATGCAAGTCATCTTTACACCAAATTCATTCTCTCACTGGCTATTCAGTATAGCCTCTATCTTAGAGAGAATGTGGATCTTTCTATCAGGGAAACTCCCCCAGTCTATACGTGTTACTCTGTTGACTAAATTAGTACAAAAAGATTTACAGGTTTGCCTCCCAGGAATTATACAACCTGCTTATGTGACTATATTCGCCGTGACACTTTCCTTGTACTAATATTTTTCCAAGTCTTAAAAATAAATCTGCAAAATGTAGCTCAGGGAAAAAACTGTTTTAGTCATACTCCATTTTATTGTCTTAAGGGCTATATGTCTGCTCAGTCAAATTCATATACCACAAAGGATTTTTATTAATGATGGGGAAATCACTTCATAAATAAAATAAGGCCAGTGGCAAGATCAATCACAAAAATATATGTCATGCCATCATGGATGATTAACAGAGGTGGGCATTACATTTGTATCTTCCTGGTAAAGAGATGTGATCAATTCCAAGATGCCCAATATTCATACGCCAAAACCAAGGCAGCTTTTCCAGAGAGGAATAGCTTGTCCTGACACTGAGAAATGAGAAAATTTCCTCCAGAACAGAAATACTGACTGCATCCAAAAACTGGGGGAGAAAGCTAATGTACTTGAATATCCTAATGTTTTCTTTTTCGGTGCTCTGTTTTCAAAGAAAATTACACCCAACCTCAAATATCTACTATATAGAAATTTCACTTTGTAAACTCTTTCACTAGTTGTAGAATAAGTCTGACAAGGAATTTCAGGGCATTTTTTGTGTATAGGGTGAAATTGTAATCACTGATACATTCATATTTAGGAGGCATACATTTAGGTTAAATTTAGAAGTTCTACAGTATGAAGTTTGTAGAAAACATCTTACAGAGAAAAATGAGTGGACTGGATGTTTGGAGATATTACTCTAGTGGCAATAACAATGTGATGTCTCAGAGCTCAGTTTTAGATTCAGATATAGCTAGGTTTGAATCAGAGATCTGCCATTTACTAATAGTATATTTGGATACGTTATTTCATCTTTCTGAATTTAGTTTCTTCATTTGCACATGAGATGATATGAACTGTCTATGGGTATTGTTTTAAAAATTAAGTACCCAATAAATGATTGACATCAATACGATTACGACTCTAACAAGATGTATGATGTTACCCAAGTAACTGATCTATAAAATGAGGCAATTGGACTAGATGACCTCTAACTTCTGTCCAGATCTTAAATCACATGAATCCTATGATTTATAATTACTTATTCCTTTTTCTGTGTCTTTACAGCATATTCACATATATATTATTGTGCTTGATACCATGTATTATAATTTATGTTTGTACTTTCCCATGCCTGTTTCAGTGCCATGCCTGTTATATAAAGGGGTGCTAATAAATATTTATTTTGGAATGAGTGAACAAATGAATGACTAGACAGATTAATGGATGAATTAATATCATATAATTCATGATCATAAAGAACAATTAAAAAGATACAGGCAATACTGAATGGGAGAAGATATTTGCCAACAATATATCTGATAAAGGGTTGATATCCAAAATTTATAAAACAATCATGAAACTCAACACCAAAAAGCAAACAACCCAGTTAAAAAATGGGCAGAGGATATGAAGAGGCATTTCTCTAAAGAGGACATACAAATGGCCAACAGGCATATGAAAAAATGTTCAACCTCACTAATCATCAGAGAAATGCAAATAACAACCACAATGAAATATCACCTCACTCCAGTCAGAATGGCTATCATCAATAAATCAACAAACAACAAGTGCTGGTGAGGGTGTGGAGAAAAGGGAACCCTGGTGCACTGTTGGTGGGACTGCAAATTGGTGCAGCCATTATGGAAATCAGTATGGAGGTATCTCAAAAAACTGGAAATGGAACTGCCGTGTGATCCAGCAATTCCACTCTTGGGTATCTACCCAGAGGAATCCAAGACGCTAATTCGAAAAAATATATGCACCCCTATGTTTATTGCAGTGCTATTTACAATAGCCAAGACTTGGAAACAACTGAAATGCCCATCAGTAGATGACTGGATTAAGAAACTGTGGTACATTTATACAATGCAGTATTACTCTGCTATAAAGAAGAATGAAATCGTACCATTTGCAACGATATGGATAGACCTAGAAACTATTATGTTAAGTGAAATAAGTCAGTCAGAGAAAGACAAATACCATATGATCTCACTTATATGTGGAATTTGAAAAACTGAGTGAATGAGCAAAGGAAACAGAAACAGTCTCATAGATACAGAGGAAAAACAGTGTTGCTAGTTGGGAGCGGGGTGGGGATGAGGTACAAGGGGAAGGGATTAGACTGCATAAATAGGTTAACTACAATATTGCCACAGGGATATGAAAGACAGTTCAGGGAATATAATAATGTTGTAAAAATTTTGTGGGGTGTCAGATGGTCACATGTCTTGTTAGGGAGACCACTTCATGGATGAAGTAGAGGCTTGATCACTGCACTGTATACCTGAAATTGATGTTGTGTAATATTGTATGCCAACTGTAATTGAATATATAGACAGTCAGGGGGTGTGGATTATACAGTGGAAGGGAGTCAAAGGAATTGTAATAGATAGTATGATATGGGGGGGAGTAGTGGGGTGGCAAATTGGGGGAGGGGGATTGTCACTTTGAGGGGTAAAAAGTATAACTATTGTACTGTGTTGTACACCTGAAGCTAATTTTAAAAAAAAAGGAGAGAGAAAAAAATAGAGATAGGCAAGAACTATTCATTTTAAACTATATTCTGGATACATTTTAAGGCATCTTGACAAAAGTAGAAAAAAGTAATAATTTTCATTTTTCCCTAAATGCAGGTAAAGGAAAAAATTATTTGGGGTTGGAGTTTTGTGGTAATGCAGGGAAAAAATAAATATAAGCATGAATTGATGTTTTTTAAAGCGTTCCACACATCACTGACTTAACCTGTATAGCTCTCAGTCTATCACAGCCTAGTGATTACTGAAGAAGGTTCTGGAATTTCTTCTCCCTGGAAAATTTCAAAAAACTATTTTGACTTAAAGTAAACACAAGAAAATAAATTAGTTTTTGTATAGTTGGTTTTGGTTTTTGCATGCTCCTTCCAAACTCATGATTTATAATCATATTTAAAAAGTTAACCTGTGTCTACAATTTACATAGTTATAAATAGAACACCAACAAGTGTTTGGCACTATGTCTTACAGTTGAGAAAGAAAAGCAAATAGGACATGGTTTTGCTGCCTATGGGACTGATACATAATCCTCTAGATTAAATTTATTTTCACCAAGGCATTGCTAAAGTGGTTTAACACCTTTGGATTTCATAAAATTTCAATGTCCTTCCAAGGCTTCTCAGAAGGAGGTAGTACAATTATTTCAATGTGGATTGAGTTGGAGGTGATCCCATATCACTTAAGATGAGTCTTAAATTACTTAGCCAAAAACCCTGGAAAATTTGGAGAAAACCTCTATGGTGCCCTTAGTTTGAATACCTACTTTAAGCATGTTTTTCTTTTTTTCTTAGTTAAGTCAGCAGTCTGTATCTCATTGGGTAAGTGGAATAGAGACTTATCAGAGTTTCAGCAAGGAACTTGAGCAAACTCCGTAGTTATAGAAATCAGTTTCCTTTTTAAGATATTTATTGCTTGTGCTGCTTTATTTTTAGAATGTTATTGGGGAATTTAAGTGTAAGGGTGTATTAAATAATGTATAATAATATCAATGAACTGCAGAGACTTTTTAAATTTGCAGTTATTGATACAACTGCAGAAAAGTTGAGTTAAAAAAATGATAAGCTGTAAAAGTTAATACAACTGAAAGCTTTTAAAAAGCACACTTCAAATGATGTAATTCTTTCTATAAAGATGAGCGAGAGAGAGAGAGAGAGAGAGAGAGCACAAAAGAGCACAAAGTAATTACATGTCTGTATTGGTAGTGAGGGGGAGTTCATACCCAGCCATTCGCCCTCATTTCTGAAACCTCAACAAACAGGAAGAAATAAGAGATATGACAGAAGCAACTTGCTTAAATATAGTTTTAGGTGAGTCTTTAAAATCTACCAGTAAATCCCAGTCTACTAACGAGAAACCTCTCCTAGGGCTTCTCCATTAATAAACAGGTTCTTCTGTTTAGCTGAGCACTTGTTGACCTATTCAGTTATTCTTTTGATGTCCTATTGGGGTAGCTGAGGAGCTATTTCCAAATCTGTGCTATGATTCATGGAAAGGGTTTAAGAGAGCATTCATCATGCCTTTAATTCTTCGGTTTGCCTCTAAATTATTCCCAGAGATGTTTTAAAGGCAAATATACGAGTATATATATTCCATTAAAAAAAATCAAAGGAATGCAGTCACAATATGTTAAATAAAAAGTTTTTGAAATAGTATGATATTACAGTCCCTATTTATATTGTTCATATTTCTTTACATACAGAGAGCAAAATTTGTTCCATGAAAACCAATTCTTTAAGATGCTAAATGACGCTATTTTTTAAGTTATTTAAGATTGTGAAATGCTCACCTAAAATAAAGTTAAATTGGTTTCTTTCCTGCAGGGCTGTCTCAATCTATAATATGAAAATTGTAAAACTCCTATAATAATATATGTAGTTGTAATGGGATAACTCCAGTTCCCATTACAAGAACAATTCTCTAGAACACAACTTAAGGTATGACACAAAGCTTCCACTCTATCAATCTAAAGGGAAAAACATACTCTCAGTTATTCCTGGGATTTCTCCTTACTCCCTGGAGCTGGGATATAGTTCTGGAATCTCAGACAGTGTTAAGGCATGTGTGTGAAGTCAGCAGTATGGGGGCAGGATGGTGAATGATGCAAATCTAGACCCCCTCTAGCCCCAGGTCATCAATAAACACCAGTTGATATTGAAGTGTAAATCACTCTTTTTCTTGTTCCTTAGGGAATATTCCGCTTGCAATACCCAATGAGACCCAGGAATATTTCAAAAGCTGCCCAATCTCTTTCTTTCTTTTCTTTCTTTCTTTTTATTATTGGTTTCAGATGTACAAAACAATGCAATAGTTATCATTTTCACCCCTTACAAAGTGACAACCCCACACCCCCCTCCATTGCCCCCCCACCCCAGATATCATACATATCTATTACAATTCCATTGACTCCATTCCCACACTATATTCCACATCCCATGACTACATATGTGTTAAATTATAGTTGACATATAATATTATTCAGCAGCAGCTTCTGATGTACAGTACAGAGGTCAGGCCTCTACACCATTCAATCTCTTTCTTAACTTGTCTACTAGGGAAGGATCGCATCTTGCAATCAGATAAGCTCTTGAGAGCCAATTGTTAAATATTCAGGAATTTTGTAAACCCTTAAGAGTTGACCTCGGTAGCTTGATATGGGCCAAAATGGAAGTATGTGCGCCATGGTTTAAGTATTTATACCATGGGAATTAACAAATGCCACAAGTCAGGATTTCCTGCCCCACCATCTATAGAGAGCTATTAAACATTTGTTTGCAATCAGCTGCACTCTTGCCCTGTCTGAAGTCCCTTTCATTTTCTGGCCAAACACTTTAAAAGTTTGTAAACTATTTCTGTTTTCTATCCTCCCATATCCCCATTCCTCACCCATTTCGGTAAAGTACAAAATTGACTTGTTTGAAGAAACAGAAGAAGGGAGAAATATAGGAAAAACAATAAACATAAATTAATACTTCCAGCTACAGCATCATTGCAAATTTATTTGATCAAGGAGCACAATTCTCTCAGAGAATGCTGATATACTTTAGCAATAGGAAGAAAAAGCCTTAATTTAGGGGACCAAAAAGTTTAAAATTGTAAATCCCCAAAGATAGCTCAAGATTATAAAGAATATTTAACAAGTTTACCCAATTGGTGAAAAAAATTCTGCAAATCCACACTCTACTCTCTTAGCCCAATTTTTGATTGGAATGAAAAAAACAGAAACCAATAAAAATAACATTGCACTTAATTATTTTTCTAACACTTCAACTCAGTGGAGGTAGTAATACTTATTCATTCAACAAACAAACATCAAGTGCTACTATATTCTAGGCATTTTTCTAAATACAGAGACTATAGCAATGAATAAAACTGATAAAATTCCTAAAGAGATGTTCTTCCTACAAGAGTAAAAACATTTTCAACTCCTATTCACCTCTCCTCTTCCCATTTTCTCCTTTTGAGGCTCAGGGGTGAGATGTGTGTGTGTGTGTGGGGGGAGTGGAGGATAGGGGAGTACAGAGGGTTCTCAGATAACATCTTTTCATTCAATGTTGTTTTGTTATAACGTTGATGAGATACTGTAGGAACTTAGCTCTTGTTTATATCAATTAGAATATGGTAAAGTTGGTTTTATTATATGTCATTTTGCCACAGTTACAAGAACCTATCAACATCATTAAGTGAGGACATATAAGCTTTCTAGCTAACACATATCTTATATAGCACTCATTTCATCAATGAGAATATGGGTTAAAGATTCTAACATTGCTATACACACATATCCTCAGATTGATTGAACAATTAAATAAATGGATGGCAGATTGTGGGAGCCATGTTACTCACTGTTGGAATGAGAATTTACAGATAAGGAAGCAAAGGAAGCCACAATAATTTATGTGGCAATATATTAGAATTGGAGAAATCAGTATGAATTCATGTTCAATACAACTTAATATCAATACAGATATTTATATAGAGAAATGTGTACATACGTGGGTTAGTATATACACATATATTTCCTTGCTCTGTCAGCTGACGGGGCCTAGAGCAATGATACCCCAGTAGCACCAAGTACACATGGCATCCAGATTTTTGTTTCTAATACCATTCTCCAAAAAAAGGAACCAGTGCTCCTTGGAGAAATGTCTACAGACTAGGGCAAGAAATACAGGGGATGAGCCTGAAGCATCCTATAGTGCCAAAAAGTAAGAAAGTGCTAAAGACAATAAAAATAAAAATAACCTATATTGATGGGGATATGTCAAAGAAATTCAGAAGAGCAACAAAATAGTTTCTGAATTATAAGCCAAAGTATAAAATAACATCCATGAGTCTTATTAATATATATTAAAAAATGATTGAATAAGTGGAGAGAAAAGACAAATCTCCCATGTAGAAGAATTCCAAAGAATCAATGTAGATACTACACCTTCAAGACAGTGAAGCATAATTCTCCACTCCTTCAGTGAACTCTATACATAGTGACTTTATTCCAAAGAGAATAGTATTGAAAGGAGGAAAAAAGTAACTACAGTAGGGAATCCTGGAAAACACTACCTTAGTCAGGTGAGGTACTGTTTTGCAGTATTAATATACAATGAATTTTACAGGAAAGTAACTAGTAACTACAATGAAAATCAAAGAAAGATTTTACTTTTCTTGTTGGAAACTGGACGAAAACTTGTTCAACATTTCAGAAAATTACTTCCTCAATGGAGCACCACTCAGTTTTTGATATACTGTCACATACCTTCACCCTGAATTTGTAGCTATCATATTCCTATGACTATGAACACATTGTAGCCCACATTTTATAATATAAAATATAATTCTTAAACTTGAATAATATTTAATTGAAAACTGAAATTGAGTTTTACGGCTTCAACCACAACTGAACATTTATCAATATATCTACCAACATGTTTTTCTAATGAAGAAATGAATCAATCAAGCTTAGGTAAATTGAGTTGAGAAGAGTGATGTCAGGAGCATGGTGATATGAGGGGACTTCCAGGTCCCTCCACTTGATATAAGTTGGACAGCTGTAATTTAACAAGGGATTCCCTGCTCAGCACACCAACACATCTGAGGGATCCGTGCATTGATACACTTGAAGGTGGGCAATGGGGAGACTGGCTTGGGGGAAGGACTGACATTGGAGTTTCAAAGACCAGCCCTTGCAGTAGGCCCTGAAGATGAGATAGCAGTGAAGGGTCAGGGTGAAACCCCCTCCGAGTAAATCAAAAGGGCAAGGGCAGCAACTGGGCTTGGGTGGTCAATACATACTGAGGCTGAACCCAGGGGCAGGGAAGCAGTGCAAAGGGTGGCAGCATTCCACAAACCACCATTGCCAGACAAAAAAGCAGCACACATGAGAACCTGCCCCACCCCCCACCCTCCTCCTGTGGCCCTATAGGCAGTAAAATCCTCAGTTGGTAGGTCACAAAAGGACAGAAACAACTTTCCTGCCCAAGTGTTCTGTACTCATTGTGCCTGAACCCACTGGAAAGAACACAGCCACAGACACACAAACCCACTTCCCCCACCCATCATGGCAGAGCCTGATGGAGGAAGCTAAGACATATCAGACAGACCAAAGCAGCTGGCAGCTTCTGGCTACAGGAAGGCAATGCCAGGAAACACAAGCTAGGAGACTCCTAACCTGCCACATCCCACCACTGCAGTGGTGCCCTGAGACCAAGGTAACAGGGGAGTAAAAAGGACACCAACCTCCTCAGGTAATACAGGGCACTTTCCACAGCCCAGGTGGCACCTATTGGAGATCCCAGAAGCCCCACTAGTGCAAGTAAGAGAAAACAAAAACTTGTACCACCTACTGGGAAAAAAACACCTCTACTTGTCAACCTGCTCAACAGTTGAGAGTCAAACACTTTAAAAAAAAAAAAAAAAAAAGCTTTAATTTCCACAAATTCCCAGGCAGAGAAATAATACATCAAGCTCAATAAATAAAAAAGGTAACAAGGGAATTCAGAAAATAAAGACATGGAAGACTGTGATTTATGTAACAGAAAATGCAATATTTCAGTTTTGAAACAACTCAACAAGATACAGGAAAACTCAGATAAGCAATTCAACAAGCTCAGAAATAAAATCAACAAACAGAAGGAGTACTGCACCAGAGATTGAAACTTATAAAAAAAGAACCAAACAAATTCTGGGGCTGAAGACCTCTATAAATAAGACAAAGAATGAACTAACAAGCTTAGGAAATAGAGCAGACCAAATAAAGGAAGGAATTAGTGACATTGAAGACAGAGTTCTAGAAATGACTCAGGTTGAAGAAGAGATTCAAGAGGAAAAGAAAAAAGAGAAAAAAGAACTCTATGAGAACTACCTAGCTTTATTAGAATGAGTAATATAAGAATAACGGGTATACCAGAAGAAGAAGAGAGGGAGAAAGGAACAGAGAACTTATTTAAACAAATAATTAACAAGAACTTCCGAAACCTATTGAAAGAGCTGGACCCTTGAATCTAAGTAGCTAATAGAACACCTAATTATCTCAATCCAAAAAGACCTCCTTCAAGGAATTTTATATTAAAGCTGTCAAAGCAGCCAGGGGAAAGAAGATGGTAGCCTATAAGGAAACTCCATTAAATTATCATCAGATAAGCAGAAACTCTAAAAGCTAGGAGAGAGAGTGGAACAAAATATTCAAAATATTAAAAGAAAGAAATTACCAGCCAAAAATAATATATCTAGCAAAGTTATCCTTTAGTTATGAAGGAGAAATAAGGGCTTTTCTACACAAGCAAAAGCTGAGGGAATTTACTACCACAAATCCTGTATTATAAGAAATACTGGGTGAGGCCATTTAGTTCAGGTGGTTACAGCGCAGGCTCATAACACCAAGGTTGCCAGTTCAATTCCCACATGGGCCAGGGACCTGCATCCTCCACAACTAGACTGGAGACAACTCCTTGACTTGGAACTGATGTCACCTGGAAAAACACTCTGTTCCCCAATAAAATTTCTTATTAAAAAAAAAGAAAAGAAATACTGAAAGGTGCTCTTCTACCTGAAACAAAAAGACAAAAGGATACAAAACTGTGAGTAAAATGACTAACAGACATTCCTGAGAAAAAAAGAGCAAATCCAGAGGTATCACACTCTGTGACTTCAAATTATACTACAAAGCTATGATAATCAAAGCAGTATGGTATTGGCATATAGATATATGTACCCTTATGTTCATTGCAGCATTATTCATGGTGGCCAGACATGGAAACAATCTAAGTGTCCTTCAATGGATGACTAGATAAAGAACATGGGGGGGAAAAAAAAAAAAAAATATATATATATATATATATATATATATATATATATATATATAATAGAATACTAGTCAGCCATAAGAAAAGATGAAATATTGTCATTTGTGACAATATGAATGAATCTTGAGAATATCATGCTAAGTGAAATAAGTCAGATGGAAAAGGTCAAGAGCCATATGATTTCACTCATATGTGGAATATAAAACAGAAAGAAACAAATGAACAAACAAAGCAAAAAAAAAAAACTCATAGAGGGGAAAGGGGTAGGGCAGGATCAAAAGGGTAAAGGGGTCAAATATATGGTGACAGAAGGATACTAGATTTTGGGTGGTAAGCACACAATGCACTATACAGATGATATATTACAGAACTGTATACTTGAATCATAATGTTATTAACAAATGTCACTCCAAAGCATAAATGAAACAGTTGAATTTCAGGGATAAAGCATTAGTTTGAAATTTACTAAGGAAATCAATACTCACTGGTACAAGCAAGAATTTGGAGGTGATTTGGAAAGACAGGGACTTCTGCCTCTCTGTTTTTCCTCAATCCCCAGTATCTCGAATGACATCCAGAATACTGTATGAACTTTATGTAATCTGTTTGAAACAAAATTAACAAATGAAGACAATTATAATAAAAAAGATTAAGTAAACTGTTTTAAAGTCTTGGAAGAAGAATAAAGATTTTATTTCTTTTAGAATAACACAAACGATTACAAAATGTAGTAAGCCATGAATATAAAAAATAATCATAACAGCTATAAAGAGGTTATGGTTTAATGAAAAGAACACAAATGAAATAATTTCTTCTGTTTTGTTTAGCGATAACATTGTTTTGAGAAGAAGCAATGAAATATGAAAGATATCAAAATAGGCTTGTAATGAATAGCAATTGGGCAAATTTGATTTACAAGTGAATAAAGTAGGATGAAGTTTTATTGCTTGCATATATAAGCATTATATGGAATAAAAAGCCAAAGAGAAAATGCCATTTTCAAAATTATGGATCTTAGCTACAAAGGAGTTGTCAATATTAAAACAGTTAAAACTCTTTTATGAAAAAATTTTCCTTTTTTCAGTTTCATTACTTGTGTAAAGATGCACAACTATAGCTGGTTGGCACTATAGGTTTTGACCTTTACAAAAAGTAGCACCAAGTATTTAATTACATATTCATTGACAAGGCTTAGTTAGCAAGAATCTTTGTGAACTTCTTCATGAATGAAAGAATGTTGTTAGAAGTGTTATTAAATTAAGAGTAATACCTGGAATAATAGATTATTTTATAAACTGAACATTGGCAACAAAGAGGAGTTTTAATATTATTATTCTACATATGGAAATAAAATGGGTCTACACAGGAAATTGTTTAAGAAAATTTTGTTCATTTTTAGATACTACCATAGAATTTTTTAATTCAAAGGATCAAAAATTAAACATTAAATTTAAAATACTACTAAATGATATGGTATATTTTAAAGATACATTTGAAATAATAAATGGGGTACTTAAGCTGCAAAATAATTAGAGGAATTAAAGTAAAGGATTATGAAATTTATCAACAAACTTACATTGTTAAAAAATAATCTTGATCACTGATTATTTTTAGTTCTCGCTCTGTAACAGGGAAAAATAGGCTTAAAGATATCAATTTGGAAATATTACTGTTATTTGGATACTAATTTTAAAGAATAATGATTGGATTTAAAGATTTCTGTGAACTCATAACCCCCTGTTGAGTCATTAATTTCTTTGAAAAAGATTTGGAACAGCTTAACCAATTTTTATGTACATACTTCTTTGAGGAAAGAAGCTGAAATATTTTATCATTTCATACTTCATATTTAGTGTAGCTACTTTAAAGACTTGTAAATAAAATCATTTACAAATATATAACATGCCATATTGCTGAAAACATTTAAAATGCATATTTTAATTTTATTAATAAAAGTTGTTTTTAAAATACTTCACTTTATAAGATGAGAAAATGAAAGTATGGATAAAATTCTACCCTAAGGGAGTAATTGATTCTGACTGAGGTTCAGAAAAATCTTTTGTAAAAGAGATATCATTTGAGGTAGGTCTTAAAAAATAAGTCAGGTTTCATATACAGAGAAATTGGGGGATAGTATAGAGATATAAATAATAAAGTGCATTCTAGTGACTACAAATATAAGATTCAAATTAATACATGTGTAAAATTTTGACATTAGCTATCACAAGTAGATGACAGAAAGAGCTAAATTTTAGAAGAAATAGTGGTGAAATTAGTAAATTATCTCAATAGTATTTTTTCCTAAAAAAAAAAAAATTAATACTTCACTTTATTTTTTGAAATGTTATAAAACAATAAGAATCTGATGCTGTAAAAATTCTGTACTGAAATTATTTATTAAATTTTGGGACTGACTACTGGTTTTGGATCTTACTCTAAAAGATTATAGTATAAATTTTCTATAGTCTCTTTTTTAAATTTTTATCCAAGCCAGTCTCTATGCACCATCTCCTTTTCAAGGATTTGGTCTCTGAGCTCTTTTTTAAAGACTAGAGACTGGGTGACTATAAATCGTGATGACTGCATTTGATTGTAGGTTCCTGACACCTTCTAAACCAGCGGTGGTAATTTACGTCCACTCCCTCGTTCCCAACCCAGCCTACACACATTCATAAACACTTCTCAGTGATCCCCTGGATCTAAGAAAACAGTCTGACAGAGGAGAAAGGTGAATAAAAGAGAAAAGTAGAGTTGAGTTGCCTGACAGTCTCAAGGACGAACTTGAGGTTAGGCAATGAAATGAAGAGGACACCGGTTCTCATGATTATGGGCTTTTTCCCCACTCACAATCAGCAGCGTGGGTCCAGGAAGAGTGGGGGGAGAGTTGGATTTAACTGGAGCTTGGACTGGGCCAAAGCATCTAACCTTGTAACAGCGGGTCAAGGGAAAGGAGGCTGTGCACAACAGATTATAACGAAGGTAATCACTGTTTACAAAGTATGACTTCACTGTCCTTGCACTTGCGCATGCCCCAGAACCAACATCAGTTTCAGAGGATTTGTGTCTATGCCCCCAAAACAGAAGTCATCTTTCCACTTCCGAAATGAAATCTCTCTTTTTGTAGGAAGCGAGAAGGAAAGTGGTGTTAGTGTTATTGGGGCACGCTAAATTTGTTGATATCCTTTATGTATGTAACCTACCTACACAAATAAATTTTTACCAATGAAATCTCACATTTTCACATAAAAAATAAATAACAAGAACTTTACTAGGAAGGACTTTTAGATAAGGGTTGGGACACATACCAAGAGCCCCTTTAGTGGAGGTGACTTGACTGTTCTCTAGCCAGCTTCTTGGCAGACAATGGCAAGCAATCAGTGCTTCAAGTAATGGAAACCCCCATTCCATTCTTTATTTCCAAGAAGCACATGTTTGTTTTAATTTCAAAGCAAATAAACAAGTCAAATAAACAGGCCAAGACAATGTCACCTTTTATGTGTGAGAATGCAGCGCTAAATGATTTCGTTTAAGGTCATCCCCATGATTCGATTACTGTCAAGGTTTTATTTAGAGTCCCAGTTGTCCCTCATTAGGAATTTTCAGTAACAAGCCATGGCATTTGCTCCCTTAGCCAGTGATTGGATTGGGGTTAGCTCCTCAAAAACAGCACTAGCCAATCCATTGGCAAAATAAGCACACAACGAAAAACCACATTTAATCTATTAAATGGTGATGGAGGGGAGGTGATTATTCAATGTAATCTCAGTTTTCAGAATTAAATCTACTAAAGCATGGAGAAGCAGAAAAAAGATTTTGAAAACTGGAGGGACCTGAAAGAGAAAGGGCTTGAGGGAAGGAGATCAATAACAACAGGATAAAGGGCTGTTTTATAGCTTGCCTCAGAAAATTTTGACATAGAGATAGCGTATTTGCCAAAAAGAAAAATTTACCCTAGAAAAAAAAAAAAGAAATTATTTCAGAATACAATTTTCAGGTGGTACCTAAACGTGGTTGTAAGATCAATTATTTAAAATTGAACTTCTAGTCACATATTTTTTACTTTTTTTCCATTTGACTATGAGTAGTTTGTTTTGATGGATAACATGAGGGAAAGATGGCTATTTGGGGGGAAAAAAGAAAAATGACAGTCAGCTTCTAAATTTAGTCTCCCAGATGGATGGCCTTTTTAATTATGCAAAGTATGTCCAAAAGCCCATAAAGGAAGCACTGAGGCGAAAGAGTTATATGTTTCTGCATATTATGGTGTTATAATGCCTATAATTTACTTTAAAATACTTCAGCATAGACAGTGTGATGTTATGTATTAGTCTAAAATACAACCCTGGTGCATTCAGATATTCTAATCAGGATTTCACATTGGAGTGATAGAAGGGAGTAGGGGAAGCAGCCAGAATTTTATCAAAAGGGCCCCTCTGTAAGCACTGTGGTAGCCTTCTCTGATCAACAACACACATTTTGTTAATTAGCATAATGGTGAAATTTATAATTATCAACATAAATGAAATTACTAATAGGCTCTCACCAGTGAAAATAGAGCTCAAGACACGTGAAGTTGCTAATATACGTTGGAACGGAGATTCGCAAACTATGCCCCACAGGCCAAATCCAAACCATCTTGGTTTTAGTATGACCTGTGAACTAAGAATATTTTTTACAGCTTTAAATAATTGAAAAAAAATTTTTTAAGAATATTTTGTGATGTGACAATTATACAAAATTAGATTTTGGTGTCCATAAATAAAGTCTTATTAGAACACAGTCACAATCATTTGTTTATATATTTTCTATGATATGGATCAGCAAACATTTTCTGTAAAGAGTAAGATGGTAAATGGTTTAGGCTTTACGGGGCATATCGTCTTTGTCACAAGTATTCAGCTCTGCTATTGAAGGCAGATAATCTATAGGCAGTACAGAAATGAGCAAAAGTGGCTGTGTTCCAGTATAACTTTATTTATACAAGTAGATGATAGGCAAGATTTGGCCAATGGGCCATAGTTTGCCAATTCCTGGCCTATGGAAGCTTTTGCAAAACAATGGCAGAGTTCAATAGTTGCACCAAAGACCTTCTGGCCTCCCAAGCCTAAAATGTTTCCCATCTGGCTATTTAAAGAAAAAGTTTGTCAACCCCAACTCTAGAATGTAAGCTCCATGACATCAGAACTTGTCCAAAACTATATTCCCAAAATTTAGAGCAGTGCCTGGCACATAGTAGTCATTTGTAATTATTTGTTGAGTGAATGAATGAATACACATAAATTTGCTGTGCCTCAAAACTCACTGTTCCATCATGCCGTCCATTCCATTTTGGAACAGCCTTATAGTGTGTTCTGCCTTATAGTGAAGTTGAATTTTCCCCCTGTAATTTCCACCAAAGATCCCAATTATGTATTCCTTTGCTACTTATAAAAACATATTCTGTCTTCTACCTGCACCTTAGTCAAACATTTGAAGGTGATTTTCATGTTCCTTGAATTGTCTCTTTGGATTGAATTGTCTAAAAAGCATCTTTAATGCTATATCCTACATGTGATTTTTGAGTTCTTTAGAAAACCAATAGCCCCTTGTGAGTATTAGTAATCCATGAATTCCTTGTTTGTTTTCAAAAACCTAACCACGAGATCAAGAACAAAAGGTCAGTGCTGTCAGAATCTTCTAATGTGGTACTTTGTCACTGAAACACATGTAGCAATACAGAACATTATTCTTCTTTGAATGTGCAATAAATGAAATGATTTGCCACATGCTAAAAACTATTTGTATGACACACACACACATCAGAGTTCTACTCATCTCAGTTTTATTCTTTCTATCCTGTCTAAAAGTTATCTATAGATCTCTCTAAACCCTGCAGAGATATAAAGTTCTTCTTAAAAACTATTTTATTAAGCAAATTTGGACAAGCCACGCTCAATTAGTAAGTGACAACTAGCAGTTTTCAGTTACCTTTAATTTTCTCATTGGCATTGGTACAAGTGCCACTCCTAGGACAGTGTTACACAATCCCACAGTTGCCTTGATTTCAGTTCCAGTCTTAAGAAACATTCAGCCTATTTTTAGTTGCATTCCAGGCCCCATAAGCTACATTTGGTAATTTACTTCTCCATTTATGTCATTCTCCCAACCTCCTCTTCCCCGAGGCTCTCCCATGACTGAAGGACAATTTAAGCTACTCTGCTCTGTCCTATTATAGTGAACTGAGACAGATAATAGCATTTCTAACATAATGAGACATCTATAATATAATTTTGCTGTTAATCGATGTATCTTTTACAGCAGATGGGCCGTTGTGCAATATAATTAACCCAAGACATATTAAAAAACACAAATATTACTCTCTTACCTGGAGAGTTAGATGGAATTGCAGATTGTTTGAATCTAATGGACTCCAACTACAGTTTCTGGGCCCCTAATGAACTTAGAGTCTTATAGTAGCCTTGAGTTTGGTTCTGCTCACAGGATAGGCTGCTGTAGTGTTTTATAGGTGTCTCGGTACTGGGAGACAAGCAAGCGTGTCGAGGGAGTTTACTCCAAATGACTTGATCTTGGAAACTCACTAACCAGAGCTCAACTGTTGAGCTAGAAATTATGTTCCTACTTCTCTCGTTTAGAAAGACTTTTCAAAGACCTTAGAAAATCAAATTACAACTTAGGGGTTCAGAAATAGTCAAGACCACTAGTGAGAGTGGTGTGGTGGAAAAAATGCAGGGATTAGATCAGGGAATACCTGGAACCCACACTCATGTGTCATAGATTAGTTGACACATATGTGTCATGGATTACTTGACCATATATGGAGTTTTCCACGGCCTCCTACTCCCCTTGGTCTCATTATGAACAATGCTATTTTCAGTCAAAAGGAACTATTAAGGCAATAGATCTCAACTGAGGATGAACATGAGACTCACCCAGGGAGATTTTTAAAATGTAGATTTATGGCCTATCAAATCTATTATATCTGAATCTCTAAGGATAGGGTCAAAACATGTATATTTTCAAGAGCGCACACACACACACACATACACACACACACACACACGTCTGCTTTTGATGTGTCATCTGATTTGGAACACAAATCAAGTAATAATAATCTAGGAGCATTTGCAGGTTAACATTCCTTAATCAAAGGAAAGAATCCCTAATGATGTTGTATTCATCAGGAAGCTTGAGTATGAAGGGAATAGTTTTGTATTTGTGAAGTCTCTCAAACTACTCAAAACTGCTATTTTCACCTACTTTTAAAACTTTTTTGATTCTATGTGAAAGTTATTTTTTAAATGGGGCTATATTTGTTGTTTTCTTCTGTATACTTTCTATGTCCCTCATATACATTATATACAACAAGTTTCATAAAAAGAAATCTAATACATTAAAAAGCAACACACTGGTAAAAAGGTCATTCCATTGAAGGTCCAATTAGTGTGGAAGATGTCAGGGTCATTGTCATACAGCTCCTGTGTCTGTATTTCAGGTCACTGCAGGGCCGTTTGTCATTTTTCAATCTTGTTTACATGGCTAACTGGCTGTCTACCTGGTTTTCTTTATACCATAAGCTTCCTGATGGCTCACTTCAGGCTTGTGAGGATCTTTACAGATTACTTATTCAAATGCATTGCCATGCAATATTATTCTCTCTGTGGTTCAGCAGCATGGGCAACTGTTGGGCACTGTTAGAAATGCAGAATCTACATTTTAATAAGATCTCTGGGCAATGCACATTCAAATTGGAGGAGCACTGTTCTGCTGAGTCTTCCCCCCAACACCCTTGAAGGGCTTCCCCCACCCACTCATACTACTAATAGCTCAAGAATGCAGCAAGTCTCTAAGACAGTGGTTCCCAAAATATGGTCTCCAGACCAGAAGCATCAGCATCACCTGGAAACTTTTTAGAAATGCATATTTCCAGGCCTATTTCAGGCACACTGAATCAGACACTCTGGGGGTGATGCCCAGCAATCTGTGTTTGAAAAAGCCCTTTAAGTGATTCTTGTTGGATATGGTATAGTCAAGTTGGTGTGGCCATAGGAGGAGAAGAGAAAGAGGTTTGGCAGCAGTTCATTATCCTCACAGGTCCCAGAGAGAGTCACCACATGCCATGCAGGGTCACAGGGGAAAACACTAGATGGTCAGGAGGCGGAAGGCAGAAAGTAAGTGGAAGGTTGAAGACAGAGCCTTTAATTGGGGTTTGCAGGGAAAGGCAAGACAGGGCACAGCTAACAGGTTAGGATTAGCTGGTTTGAATAATTCTGGTGAGCTTTGGGCTATAGTTGTGGCCTCTAGTTGCCTGGTACCTGGCCCTGGGATGACTCAGGCAGGGAAAATATTAGCTTGGTGTGTGAGAGTTAGATATGGAGAGAGGTGGGAGCATAAATTCTGGATTGGTTGGTTTGCATATGACCAGTATACTCCTCAGCAAGTTATTAGTATTGTTAAGCACTAGCTAGCCCTGGAAGTGTCAGTTTCTCCCCAGCTAGAAAGGTGTTTTAAGATATCAAAACATCATCATACACAGGAAACTGAAGACACAGATATTTATAATGCCATCTGATGCATGCTAAAGTTTTAAAATCATTCCTCTGAAGCATAAGTTATCAACCCTAGCTTATATTGACATAATTTGGGGCACTTTTTGTAAATACCAATACCAGTGCCCTACCCCAGATTTTGAACAAACACATTGCCAGGTGATGTTAATGTGCCATCAAGGTTCATAACTGAGGCTCTGAAGGAAGATGAATGTGGTTGATAAAGTGGTTGAAAGTGGTTGATACAGATCAAATCTAGTGTTTCTTAGCCCTGACTGGTTAGGGAGAAAAAAGAAAAGAAATCCTGGCATCAATCTCCCCACCCCTAATTTGTCTGAGATGGTTGTGAGAGATTGTTTTTTTTCAGTGCTTCTCACATGATTCTAATGTGTAGCTAGGATAGAAAAGCACCACTTAAATCTAACCTTCATTTTATAGACAAGAAGTATGAAGTTTAGAGATTAGTTTATTTAAATTTACAAGAAACACCTCAAGGGTGTGGGGATTAGGACTCCCAACTGCTAATTCCTAACCCAACGCTCCTCTCTCATATACACAGCTCTGTTGTCCTCTGACTACACATAGTTTGGCATCGGCCTTCAACTGAATTTCATTTCCCAGATTTTTTTAAGGTCTCTACAAAATTTTACCTTGATTCTCCAGGGGCCTAGGCATTTTGACCACTAAAATTTTAGAGATATGACTCATGTCTTTTGAAAGAATAAATATGGATTTGGCAGAATACATTTCCCCAAATATCTCCCATCCTACATATTCTTCTACAAGATGGCCTTGTCACTGCTCCCATCAAAAGACTATGTCTGTGGCACCCTCCACAATGAAGACTGAAGAACAACAACTTGGCTGATCCCCTTCCCCAACTCCCCAACACTGTTCCTCTCCCCCAATTCCCCAATTAAAAAAAAGATTAGGGCCGGCCGAGTGGCGTGGTGGTTAAGCACTGGCTTGGGACACCAGTGGCCCCGGTTTGGATCCCACGTATGAGGGCCAGTGACACTGCTCTCAAAAAAAAAAAAAAAAAAAAAGATTATGTCTAATTACCCTCTTCTGGAATCTGGACTGGATGTGGTGAGTTGTTTGACCAATAGACCGTGGTGGGTATAATATTCTTGGACTTCCAAGCCTAGTTCATAAAAAGCATTGGAGTTTCTGCCTGGGCCTCATGAAATTCTTGATCTTGGGACATTTCTCTCTAGACTTCCAGCTGCCATGCAGGGAGAAGTCCAACCTACACAGAGAGGCTATGTGTAAGTACTCTAGTCCACAACCTCAGCTGAGCTCCCAGGTAACACTAGTATCAGCCTTCTCAACCATGTGAGTGTGCCGTCTTAGACCACCAGCCCAGCAGTCTTCTGATTACTGCAGCCCCAGCTGATATCTGACTGCAACTACTTGAAAGACATCAAGCAAAAACCATCCAGCTCAGCCCAGTCCATCTATAGAACTAAGAGATTATAGCCCCTAGCTTTTGAGGTGGTTTGCTGAGCAGCAATAAATACCTGAAATGATGGAAATAATGAAATGATGGAAATAATATAACTCCAAGTGGAAAAAGTGTGGCGTTAGTGAGTTAATAGTATAGAAGAGTTAATTGAGAGAGCACAGGGTAGGGGAAGGGCGAGGAAGATAAGGAGTGTATGTGCGCACCTGCACCTGTACCCAAAATACAGGGTGCCAAAAATATGTATATGCGTGGACACTTTGGTCACTGTTGCTCAAGCAGTAGTTCGCCGTAATCAGAAGTGCCTGGACACTGATAGTAACCACTTTGAGCCCCTCTTGTCATTGCAGAAGTCAAACGTGACTTGTATTCATCTTTTGTTATCAGTATATATTGGGTATTATAATTTTAATACAGTGTTCCTTTCTTAAAATGTATATACATTTTTTTCGGCACCCTCTGTATATATGTAATGTCAGAACAGGAGTATATTGCCTCCTTAGAGAGTCAATGACATATAATCATTACTCTTTTCAAGTAAAGTTTCGAAGTACAAAAAATCCATAAATTTAATCTGTAAAATGTTTTTGCTGTAAATTTTCTGAAATTACCAGAAAACTATAAATTTAAAGATTAAAAACATGTTAAGAATACAGTGAAAAAGAAAATATTTTCTAAGTAAAATTATGACTGGAAAAATTAATAATTTCTATTCCTGCAAAGATCCACTTACTTTAGAGTCTTGGACATGAATCTTTATTGTGACCATAAATATTGCATCATAAAATTAGTGACGACTATATGGCCCCTTTGGTAATGATTTTTAGAGGACAATTTTCCTTTTTTTTTTTTGTAAACTTTTTGTGGCTATTGATTTCTCTCTCATTTGGAGATACAGTTTATGTAAATGTCCTTTGAAAATGCTAGAACTGTACAAAATAAAAATAATTAGGGCTATATGTGTTGTTAATAATTATGAAACATGTCAGAGCCAGAAATTTGACTCATTTTTTTTTGTGAATGCACTTTTATTATTTTTTTATTATTAATAGTTACAGATGTACAAAACTATGCAATAGTTATCTTTTTCACCCCTTACAAAGTGACTCCTCCCTTCTCCCCTCCCCTACCCCCCCAATATCATACATATCTATTACAATTCCATTGACTCCATCCCCACACTATACTCCGCATCCCATGACTATATATGTGTTAAATTATAGTCAACATCTAATATTAATCAGCGGCAGCTTCAGATGTACAGTGCAGTAATCAGGCCACTACACTGTTGATGAAGTGGTCTCCCTGTCAAGACATGAGTCCATCTGGTCCCCTAAAAAAATGTTTACAACATTATTGAATATATTCCCTAATCTGTCTCTTCTGTCTTTGCAGTAGTATTGTATTACCAGTTTGTGTTGCCTCGTCTCTTCCCCTTCTCCCTCATGCCCACCCCCATGCCATCCAGCCCTCATCAGTTTTTCCTTTGTGTCCCTAAGACTATTTCTGTTTATTTTGCTCATTTATTCAGTTCTTTAGATTCCACATATAAGTGAGATCATATGGTATTTGTCTTTCTCTGACTTATTTCACTTAGTATAATGTTCTCTAGATCCATCCATATCGTTGCATATGGTATGATTTCTTTCTTCTTTATAGCTGCATAATACTCCACTGTGTAAATGTACCACAGTTTGTTAATCCAGTCATCTACCGATGGGCATTTCGGTTGTCTCCAAGTCTTGGCTATTGTAAACAGCACTGCAATGAACATATGGGTGCACATATTTTTTCAAATTAGTGTCTTGGATTTTTCAAGATAAATACCTAGGAGTGGAATTGCTGGGTCAAAAGGTCCATTTCCAGTTTTTTGAGATACCTCCATCTTGATTTCCATAGTGGCTGCACCAATCTGCAATCCCACCAACAGTGCAGCAGGGTCCCCTTTTCCCCACAGCCCCGCCAGCACTTGTTGTTTGTTGATTTATTGATGACAGCCATTCTGACCGGAGTGAGGTAGTATCTCATTGTGGTTTTTATTTGCATTTCCCTAATGACCAGTGAGGTTGAACATTTTTTCATATGCCTGTTGGCCATCTGTATGTCCTCTTTAGAGAAATGTTAGAGGACAATTTTCTAGGTAGATAGGTAAACAAGAACATTTCCAAATGTCAGTTCTTTGCCTGGCTGGATAAATCCAGCACTATATCAGAAACTCAAGCTGTGACCCCTTCTTTTCATATTTAGTATTCTTTCAACAAAAATAATGATTTCAAAATTGGATTTGGATGACAATTGCTTTTGAATCAGAGCACAAAAAAAGAATATTACATGGTTTATTCTTGTCCCAATTTTTATTACAATACCCTCATGCTGCAGTGGTTTTCACAATCAAAATATATTTTTACTGACATTAGAGCTGACTTGCAAGACACCTGGAGCGTAGGTGAATGTTGTTTCAAGGCACCATTTTGTGGTCCAATTTCCCTCCACTTCATGAATTAATCTCCTCTGCTCATTTCTGGCTGTTGAGTTTAGGTGGTTAAGTTCAGTCAAAGTGGAACTAAAGTCAGGAGTTGGTTCTCTGGGTATACATGTTACCTTGTGCTCTCTTTCATAACAACACTTGAGCAATTTTGTAGGCATATTCTATTTATCAAGAGAGGAAAAGTAGGGAAGACCATGAATCAGGGAAAAGCTATTTCACTAGAAATAACTCAAAAACACTGATCCAAGTATAACAGTTATTTAGCATACATGCCACCACTCTCCCTCCTATATGTGTTAGGAATCACTAATCAATCATGGCTTTCCTTCTCTCGGAGTCAGGGCACAGCCTCAGAATTCTTCTCAACACAATGGCCCAGACTACTACCACTCAATCAGAGGAAAACATTTTGTTATCCTGTACTTCCCATCTTGATGGTGCGTTTAAGAAAAATCATCTCTCTATATAACTAGCTTTGTCATTATTATTGGCTTTCTAAATTTGGTGGGTAGATGAAACAGAGAATCCCCCTACTGACTATACACTGTGAGGTTAGCTATTTTATAGAAAGTACTTTTTTAATATTGAACAATAACTAATTTTCCCTTTAAAAATTGCAGATACTCATAGTATCATATATTGTGTGATCTGAATCCCATGGTGGGAATTAATATAAAAAGGTCACTTCTCATTACAAGCATCAGAAGTGTCCCTAATTTTCAGATATTTTTTTAATTCATGAAAAAGATTATGAGAGAATTTCTTTGTCCATTTTTTAAAAAAGTAAATGTTACTTCTTAGATATCTCCATTAACTGGCACTGAACCATCTAGAATTTCCATAGCAATAGTCTGGGATGATTTCTTAAGACATACAAAACCCATTCAGAGGACTTCATCCATCTGGCAGTAGGGTCAGCTCACAACCGGGGCCGAGTAAACAAATATCTTCAAAGTGAATCTAGGCAAATAAATCAATGCAGGGCAAAAAGTAGCAAATACTTTTTCAGTTATTATTTCAACATACTTTGCTAGTCATTATGGAGAAGGTGAGTTGTTAAGTGAACCTTTCCCTACAGAAATTTGTAACAAATTGAAGGAATTATGCCTTGAAAAGTAAAACAACTGTCCAAGGCAGCATGGTGTTAAATAAGTGATTGGTATAGCCAGGAAGCCTCAATTATTGTTCACAAAGGAATGAATTTTTACTTTCCCAGAATCTTAAAAGAAGTGAAGTGTGTGATGAAAAAAACCATGGTACTGCTGACCCATAAGCTGACTTGTTTTAAAATCTAGAATCTGTCATTTACTAGCCATGTGGACTTGGATAAGTGTGACGTCACTGAACATCTCTAAGCATTGGTTTCCTCATCTGTAAAATAGGGATAATAATAGTAATAGTCACCTCACAGGACTGCTGTTAAGATGAAAGAAGATAGTATATAGAAAGAGCTTAGCATGATGCCTGTCATGCTCAAAAAATGTTACATTATCATCATATGATCACCATACTGCCAGCAAACTACACAAGTTGAACTGGGAAGGTCATGGAGGATGGTATCCTTACAATCATGACTGAGTTAGAGGTTCCCCAGACAGTGGACCTCTCCAGTGTTTGCTAACCCAAATAGATAGTCAATTCCATAATTTCAGACAAAAAACTAGTATGGGCTGAGGTAATCAAGATTGGCCTAATGCTGGATGTAGTACTTTCATTGCCTTGACTATTAAGTAGACTTCAGATAGGTGGAGAAGAAAATATAAGCAAGAATACCTCGAGGCATGATGTGTGTGTGTGTGTGTGTGTGTGTGGGGAAACAATGAGTAAAGAATCTGATTAGAGTGGACAGCTCTGAGGAGCCGCAGGAAGCAATATGACAGCAGGCCCTGGATGAACAGCTCAACAAAGTGGAGGTTGATCCTGTCATTCCTTATCATGAATCCTCTATTTCAAACAAATTGGATTATACACTTCCCCTCACCCATAGCCCTTTAGAATATGTAGCTTTAATAGATTTGTAAAGGAAGAAATGATTTATATAGGTAATACCTCCCATTATTGCCAGTACAGAAGAATGTCATGCACTGGAAGCTGAAGTGAGTGCTTTCTTTAAAAAAATATGAGGAGAAAATGTCTACATATCTTTGAAGTTGGATAAAACGTGAAATACTTGTCTGTTCACATGCACTGTGAAGAAAAACTAGACTGTGCAATTTCCTTTTATTTTTGTAATCGATATTCTTCAGATTGAATCTGCTCACTGCATTCTCTCCTGAAAAGCCCATTCAGAGGGCTTCACCAGTCTACTAGCATCAGCCTTATAAAGCCAGCATTAGTACCTAGAGAACTTCAAAGTGCATTAGGTCAAATAAGTCAAGACAGAGAAAAACATGCAAAAGGTTTTTTTTCCTTAGTGAAATAAAGGTGAGGGTGCCATTGATTGTCTTCCTCCTATGCCAAGTAGTGTGCTAGTGCTTTACATGTGTTATGTTATTTAATTCTCACAACAACTTTATGTGGTAGCTATTAATAACACCATTTTAGGTGTAAATGTCTAATCATTATGTTGTTTTGTACACGTGAAATAAAATTAATAATAATAACCCCATTTTACAGAGGCAAAAAGTGAGGCTGAATGTGCATAAGCAACCTGCCCAAGGTCACACAACTATTATGTGAAAGAGCCAACACTTGAACCTGGGTCTGTCTGATGCCAAAGCCACCATGCTATACTGCTTCCCAAAGAGCATCCATAAGAACTTAGTGGACAAGCTGAGATGAAAACCTTCTGTGCAAGTCAGAATTCTTAAGGAGAAGAAAGGCTTCAAGCACACAGCTGTCAAATGTTTGTATCAATGGAGAAACAACCGTTGATAATCTCAATCTAAATACTGAGGCTAATTTAAGATGGTCATTTGTATTCGCTGGTTGAAAAAACAGATGTAAATAACTAATGCTTACGAACATAAAAAGAAACTTCAGAAATATGCCAAAAGCCATTTTAATGTATCTCTTAGTAAATAGATGTGGTTTACTAGATACCTTATTTGATCACTTAAACTTCAAAATACATTGCCTACCAAACTAACTGGTGTGGCCCAAGACCTCAGATAAACAAAAGCACTTTTAACAGATAGGCTATTCCACTAGTTTAGAGGCTATTTCTAAGAAGTTGGGTGAGGACCAAGCCTTTGTTTGGAATGTGCAGGGCTTAGACAGTGCAGACTTGCTGAGATAATCCTTTACTGCACAAATAAACATTATTTATAGTTGAGTAAACTGATACTCAGAAAGCTTAGGTTACTTTTTCAATATCTACTAGATATAAACCCGGTACCTAGGGTTTGGATCTAATCTCTGCTCTTTCCATTAGAACACACTGTCTCCTTTCCAGGTGATTAAACATAATTCTGAAAAAATTAAGGGGTGAATAAAGTTCTAACACAAAGAAATGGCACATGGAAATCAGTGTTCAAAGAAGACTTCAAAATTATTTTCCAATATTAAGAAAAAAATGATTTGTAGAATAAACAAATACCAGCAAATTTTTCTTTTTTTGCAATCAAATTTTTCTTTATTACAAGTGTAATGTAGTAAGCTCATAGCTATAGGAATATAAAGGAAAGTATATGTGAACTATTTCCAAGAAAAGAAATTACAGGATGTTGTTAAAGATGGGCTATTGGGAAGAGAGAGAAAAGGAAAGTAAGAGACGATACCAGAATTTCTCATGGCACACATGACTCTTTATTGCTTGCTTTACATTTGATAGCTCCTTGAATCCTCATTGCAACACTGTGAGGCTGGAATTACTATTCTGTTTCCACAGATAAGGAAACAGAGGCTCAGAGAGCTTAACCACCTTGCAAACTTCTTAAAACTAGTATGCAAAACTGCCTAAGTCCAAAAGCCCATGTGCTTTCCACATCATTCTGCTACCTTCTGTGAGGGGTTGGAAAAACGTTGATGCCTCTGTCAAAGTGTGGAGAAGTTAGTCGATTCAGTTTTGGAAATGCTAAATTTGAGATTAACAAAGTAGCAGCTATGTAAAGATTCTGAACTAATTGACCTTACAGTTTGATTAATTCTTCTACAGTTTGCCCTTAATATCAATGCATGTCTTTGTGGAGAACTCTTCTTTATTAAACATTTCTTTAAATAAGCTTAAATATCAAAGACTAGTGAGTAGGCCAAACTAATATGTTTTAAATTTGAATTAAAAGAATTATATTCCTTTAAACAGCATTTAGCCTACATTTTGGGCCTCAGAAGTTTGTCTGCTTATAAGTACATGTGCATAAGGCAACAGCACTCAATAAAGACAGACAAGTCCTAGGCCAAAAAAAAAAAAAAGGCATCCAGATAGGAGATAGAAAAGAAATCAAAATCTACTCAAAGGATATAAACATACTAAAGTTTATTCTGTGGAAAAGAAAGGTGCTTAGCTTCTTCTTCAGTCCCAAAGATAAAATGAACACTGGAAGAGACTATACCAATGACCAATGATGGGGAAACTGGTGGTATCATTTCCATCTAAAAAGAACATGTTCTAATTCATAGCAATATTGAAATCCAGTTCAGAAAATAAAATCACCCTCAGGATGTTGTACATCTATTAAATTCTAAAACTATATATTTTATTTCCTCCTCCTTCTCTGACAGGGTCACATCATTTAGCCTGAAAGCAGACATTTGTACCCAGTAGGCATACCCCGTGGCCACTTTTGCTAGGTGAGTCATTATTTTGTTTTGAAGTACATTATACAGTGTTCTGAGGAACCCAAAATATTCTGAAATAAAAAATAAAACTTTGACCAAATCTGCTCCTGCCAGAGAAGACAGTGTTGCAACCCGGAAACACTACCTTCAGAGACCCCCTTGCTTTCTCTGCCAGGCCAGTCATTACCTTGCCTCCATCCATACTGCACAGCAATCTGAAGGTTCACATTGAAGAAAATAGCTGAAGAAAATTTTTGACTTATAAATCTATAGCTATGGGACGAGGAAGTTTATCATATCCAGGAAATGTCATAAGAGTAGTTATTACGGGAACTACTAGCCCTCTGGGAAATTGCAGGATTTCTTGGATTCGTTTTTTGAGTATGAGCCAGGGGAAGACTCCAAACTAAGAAACATGGACGGGTGACTACAGAAATGCTCACTACCCTTTCTTTTCTTAAGAATAGTTCTGCCAAAAACCCTAAGAATGTTGATGGTTGGTCTTACTGTTTCAGTTTCTTGTGTTTCAGTTTCTTTAAGATGCAGCATAGCTATTACCTACCCTGCTGTATGCAAGTGGCTCAGAATTTCATTTTCTTCTGTGACGTCATCTTCAAAATAAAATTTAAACTTCAACATGACCTGCCTGCTTACCCCTTCAACCTCATTCCTGGTCCTACCCCCAGGTGCACCACAAAATCAAACCACTGAAAACTCAGTATCTCATTTGAGTCTTTGCACAAGCTGTTCCCACTGCCTGGAGTGGCCTGACAGGCCTCCAGCTTATTTGAACAGCTAATTCTTACTCATCCTTCAAAATTCAGCTCAGAGCTACTACTCCAGACTGCCTTCTCTTAGCTCCACCGATTCTCATCTAAGAGGCCAATTCTGTTCTGTGCTCCATAGTGATCTGTGCTCACCCTTCCCATAGCACTGACACTGAACCACATTTGTCCATTTCTGTGTCTGATACTACCACTAGACCCTGAGTTCTTTGAGGCCAAGGATGGTGTCTATTTGGCACCTGAGAGTCACTAATAAGTCAGTTATAGAATGAATATATGCATAAATACAATTCAATATATACTTTAAAGCAACAATCTGCTATTAAAATTTAGTACAATCCAAGTAGACACAAATTTACTTTACATGAAAGAATGCGCTGCTTCCAATCTTGCCTTCATCCTCCTTTTTTTTTTTTTTTCATCGTCCTTTTTCACTCTGCCACTTAATGCTCTTTCTGGACAAAAGCCATCGTGTGAATAGCTCTTCATGATCTGGCCTGCATTACTTCTTGGTTTTGTTCCTCTTGCTACCCTTCTGCACCATGGCTATATTAATCCATTTGTCTTTCTCAGGGCACATTGTGATCACCCCTTCACAGTGCCCACACACAGGAAGAAGCATTCAGACAATGTCTGCGTAATAAGTGGAAAAGGCCAATCATCTTGTGACATCCTGAAGCTTGTAGATTGCAACTGAGTGGGAAAAAAAAATCTTAGCTTTTTGGTTCAATAGCCTATTATATGCCAGGCACTGGAGGTACCAGGAAAACAAAGGTGAATAAAGCATGGTCCCTGTCCTTTCAGAATTTACTGTAGAATGGGGTAAAAGATACATAAGTAGATAATTTATTTTTTAAAGTGAATGCAATAAAATAAGTTGAATATAGTAAAATAAAAGTTTGTGAAAAGTTTGAGAAAAGACCTCTTAGAGAAGATGATTCATGAGCAAATCTTGAAGGATGAATAAGTCTATCAGTTTAAAAAAGGATACTTCAGACAAAGGACAACCAAAGGCATGAAGGCATGAAACAGATGGCATAAGCTCATGCTATATGTGACACAAGTACAGGATGTGGTAGCCTGAACTAGAGCAATCGTAATAGAGATGGAGGGGAGGGGATCAATTCAGGAAATTGATCAGCATCTTTGATGATGACAGAATTGATGGGGAGGGGGAGAGAGAAGAAAGTAATGAGATGGTGGAGAAGGAGCAGTTTGGGGTGGGATGGGGAAGAAAATGAGTACCAGTTTCACATGTAGAGCTTAGATATCTGAGGGACGTAAAGTCACTATTCTAAGGAGTGGACAGTCTGATATATAATCAGATATACGCAACTGACAGTTTGATATACAACCCAGGCTCTTATAATCAGAGTGGGAAATCTAAAACCATAAGAGAAAATGAGATTGCTTGAGGACCATATACAGCAGAAGAAGCAAGGAACCAAGAACACAGCTCAGGGTCACAGAGAAGACACAAGGGAGGAATTGCCCAGGAAGAAGATCAAAGAAAGCAGGAAGTAGTTGCATAATCAAGGGTGAGTAGTTCATGAGAGTCAAGGGCATAGAGTTTGGAAGAGAAAGAAATCAAGAGTGACAATTGCAGCAGAGTAGCTGAAAGAGATAAGGACAGTAAAAATAATCATTGGATTTGGCAAGATAAATGCCATTGAGCTGATGCTTACATTGGCAGGGAAGATTTGATGGAATGATAGAAGCTGAAGCCAAATTGCAGATAATTGGTAGGTGAAAGGCAGGTGAGGAAAGGGAGGCAGTGAGTGTAGGATGACCCCTAAAGAAGCCAGAATAAGAAGGAAAGAAAAAAAAAAGTGTGTGTGTGTAAATATTGGAGGTGGCCTGGGAAGAGAAATAGTGGTTTCATAGTCACAGGAAAAATTATATTAGAATAGGAGAGTCATAAGCATGTTGGGAGAAGCTAATGAAAATAAAAAGAAGACAAAGGAAACTCACTAAAAATGACCTCCTTATTGCCTTGCATTATGTCTATTTCATTTCTTCTCTCTCACAGCACAGTGTCTGACACAGAGAAATCCTATGTGTGCCAAATGAATAAACGAGTGAGTAAATTATGAAGCAACATCCCAGAGAAACCAGCAGAAAGTGGTCAAGGGACGAAGGTAAGAGACTGACCTTCAACAAGAAAAAAGACATTTCATTCTCTGAAAGAAAAATATATGAAAGAAGAAATGGGCTTCCAGGTGAGAGCTTTCTCACTTTGATAGATTAATTTTGCAGACTGGTGAATGCAAATATTTAAAAATTCTAATTAATTGTTTTATTTCCTGCTTCAACACTTCTTGAATGGACATTTCCAAAAAGGTAAAATATATTCTTTCTGGCTTTCTGGTCTATTTTTCTATTACATTACTCCTTAATAGACAATGTGCCTCTTAAGAATATGAATCTTGACTTTTTTACTTCTTTTATTTTTTAGAGAAGTTTTAGGCTTACACAAAAATTTAGAGGAAGATAGAGAGATTTCCTAGATCCCTCTGCCCCCACATATGCATAGCCTCACCTATTATCAATATCACTCACCAGAATGGTACATTTTTAAACCAAGAATGACCCTACACTGACACATCTTAATTATCCAAAGCCCATAGTTTACCTTGAGTTTACTTTTAGTGTTGTACATTCTGTGGGTTTGGACAAGTGTATAATGACAGGTATCCATCATTATAGTATTATACAGAGTATTTTCACAGCCCTCAAAATCCTCTGTGATCTCCCTATTCATCTCTCCTCCTTCCCACTCCCAGCAGTCACTGATCTTATTGTCCCCATAGTTTTGACTTTTCCAGAATGCCCTTTAGTTGGAATCATATAGTGTGTAGTGTTCTCAGATTGGCTTCTTTGACTCAACAATACACATTTAAATTTCTTCCATGTCTTTTCATGCATTGATAGCTTGACTTTTTTTTGTTTTAATTCCTTACAACACTTAAAGCAGTGTTGGGTATCTTAAAGGTATTCAATAAAGGCTTGTTAAATTTATTATCACAAAACTACTAGAGTCAAAGGCAATGTGCTTGTATTTGTTTCAAATGTCTGGGTAAAGTGACTGTATTATTAAATAGGATTCAAAGAACTTCAAACATTAGGATTATTTATAGGTTTTGACAGTCAGTGAGTCATATATCAAGATATATATGTGACTATAGTAGTCATGTTTGATCCACATTTGCCTTCAAAATGGTCATTGACTGAGTCAAAAATGCTTCTTGAAAACATCTACATTCCGGTTCTCTTTCAGGTTCTCCGCTGTTAGCATTTAGGGTATGACACCAACAGGGAAGTGTTTCAACTTTCTCAAATCCCTTACTATTCCCAGGTCACATCACATCTCCACGCCCTACCTTCTCTGCTTGAAACTCTTCCAGTTCCATTCCCCTGGCCAACTTCTACTCATCCTTCAAGATCCAGTTCAAATCCCAATTTACTTACAAAGGTTTTCCCAAAGCCATGTCTCACCCTACCGTGATTATTCCTTTATTATGACACTAATCTGCTTTACTGCAATTCTTCATCAGATGAGTTCAACCAAGCATGGCTTTCCATGTTTATATCCATAATATCTATCACACAATGGCTTGGTTCCTTTTCAGGTTGTATTTTGAAGACAGAGCCAGTGATATCAATCGGTTGTACCCGGTGTATAAAAGAAAGAGAGGAACTAAGGCTGACACTAAAGTTTTGCCCTGAGCAACCAGAAGTGTAGAGTTTCTGTTAATGGCTGTGGGGAAGACTGTGGGAGAAGGCAGGCAGGCATTCAGTTTTAATTTGCGATGCCTATTAAGCACCCAAGTGGAGAGACTGAGGAAGCAATTGAATATAGGAGTTGGAGTTGCAGGAAAAAGTCTGCATTCTATAAACTTGGACACTGTCAGTGTAGAAATGTTATTTAATGCCAGGAGACTAAATGAAATCTCCAAGGAATAAGTATAAATAAACAAGAGAAGAGGCCCATGGCTCTAACATGGGCAACTCCAACGTTCACAA
Source organism: Aselliscus stoliczkanus (assembly GCA_033961575.1). NCBI lineage: Eukaryota > Metazoa > Chordata > Mammalia > Chiroptera > Hipposideridae > Aselliscus > Aselliscus stoliczkanus. The sequence continues at coordinate 144,465,290 of CM066727.1, forward strand.
GGAATGATGTGTGAAGTGGGAGGCAAACTATAGGGGAAACCGGGAATGCAGCACTGGTATCCTTGAAAGTTAAATGGGAAAAGTGCTTCAAAGAGGAGATTGTGTTCCCTCTTGGAAAAGTTCATTATATTTGGCTAAGGGGAGGTCACTGATAACCTTGTAGAAAGATTTTGGCAGAAGAGCGGAAGTAAAAGCCTCACTGGAGTAAGGACAAATGACAATGGGAGGAGACACTCCAGAGGCAGTAGGTGTAGACAACTCTTTAAAGGGGTTCTGTTGGAAAGGGGAGCAGAGAAATGAGGGGAATCATTGAAGGTTTTGTTTGGTTTTGATATTTGTTTTTAAGATGGGGACTACTGTTGAATGTTCCATATTATTAAGAATGATCTAACAGAGAAGGGGAAATGAATGATGAAGTAGAAAGAAACTGACTGAGGTTCTAATTACCAGATAATTAATAAGCAATGTCTTTGAGAAGTTTAAGATTGATGGGATCTAGGAGACATGTGGAGGGACTGGGGTTAAATTGGAAGGAATACAGAGAGTAACAGCCAGGGGGAGTGAAATATGGGTATATATGCAGGCTGGCAGGTGAAGAATTTCTCTTCTAATTACTCCTAATTTATTAGTAAAATAAGAAGTAGGGTCATAACAGTGAAGAGATGAAGGAGGTGATGAAAATTTGCAGACAGAAGAGAAGATGTGAAATCATTGTCTGGGACAGTGTTTCTTGAACTTTTTTAAAAACACAAAATACATTTTACATCGTAACCCAGCACACGTGTATATATAAATATGTATACATATAACTGAAACGAACACTTCATGAGATAATATGGACCCTTATTATATGCTATGAACTCTATTAAGTTCTAGTCTATTCTAATCTGTTCAGCTGTCTAATGCACAGTTTGAAACTTGATGAATAATTAGCCTAGCAAAGTGGGAAAAGGAATGGACTAGAACAGGGGTCGGCAAAGTTTTGAGACAGAGAGCCAATCTTGTCCCTCACAACAACTTAAAAATTGTTCAAGAGCCATAAAACGAACGAAATCACCATTATGTGAATAATATCCTTGAAAAATTTTATAAATGAAACTATTATAGTTTTATTTTCATTGTCAATTTCCCTTCAGAGCCACATGTACATCCCCAAAAAGCCACATGTGGCTCGGGAGCCGCAGTTGGCTGACCCCTGGACTAGGGAGATAAGCTAGGACTACCAGGCAACAGGCCTGGTCCACCTGAGGTTAATGGGGATAAACTTCATGTGAGTCATGACTGTAGGTTTTTATCCAGTTATCTTTAGTTGTAAGGAGGCCGGCATGGAGTAGGCAGAGAATTAGATTTCACTAGGATTGGGGTTTCTCAGGCACCCACGATGAAGGATGAAGCAAGGACATCCTGGAGTCAGCAAGGAATTAATACAATGTCAAAGCGTGGAACCCAGGCCAGGTAAGGCTATAAAATGAGGGAGAGTGAGAGAAGGAGAAAAGAGAGTCAAATCCATGGACTCAAGTTCTGGTGGGCTGGAAAAGTGAACACAGGGCCTCAGAGGGAGTGAACTAGAAGGACAGGATGTGTTGGTAGAAATGTGGGCGCTCGAAACTGAGGTTGAAGTAAACACATGGGCAAGGGTATGACCATGGGAGTGAGTGGCTGAGATAAGGAAATAGACAAGATCCCTGGAGAAGAGGAGGTTAAGGAAGCAAGAGCACAGAGTGTTGAAAGGATCATTTATCTGGATACTGAAATAACTAAAAATTGTCTCCGGAGTTTTAAGAGGAAAATGGCAGTGAGTCAGAAGCTAAAAAACATTAAAGAAATTAAGAGGAGGGGCAGGAAGTTGATGACTGCAACAAGCAGGGGTTGTGGAATAGCCTGACAGCAAGGACTTCAAAGCTGGAGGTTTCAGGAGCTGGAAGGGAGAATGGTCAGGGACAGCAATCAGGACGTGGCAGGCACCTCCTGCTCCTCTAGGCCCAGTGGTAAGAGGGGCATGGGAGGGAACGTAGCATGAGCGGAAGTAGCAGGGAAGCAGGGTTCTCACCAAGAGCCAGGTTTCCATTGAGCAAAACCATAAAACGAATATTCGGAGAAGTGGTGGCCCTTCCAGTTTTGCAGATGACAGATCCTGTGCTCCAGAGAGCACAGGGGAAGGTTTCCAAAGTGGGAAGGGGAGAGAAATGGTTCCAATGAACAGATCTACAGAGCCATAGGAGGATGAGCATCTAGTTAACCCACTCAGGAAAGAAACATAAATAGATCAAATAATTTAATTCAAATATGCTGCATTTACATGAATGTCAGGCCTTGTCAATGAAGTGATAGGAAAAATTGCTTCGTTTCTGTTGTCCTTTAGAAGGTGTCAGTATAGTTGACATTCATGTGACATTCTTTACCACAGTTAGGCCTGTCTGTTCTCTTTTAAACAGATTTTTCTCATTCTTTAACATTTTTAGGTTTGTTTTTTTCTTTTTACCCCGAAATAAATGCAACAAATTTAACAATTGTTGAATGTTGTGGAGAGGAAAAAGTTTTCACTTACCTTTAACTCAAGTGCCAATGATTTAAATTTTCCATTAGAAAGCTATGAAACACTAAAATGGTTGAAGCTTGGCGCCAATTAATACTTACAAAAAAAAAATCTAAGGTTATTACAGAGTTCTCACAGAACCACCTAAAATTCACCCAAGTATATGGAAGCATTCATCCAACAATGTTTCAATTCTTGCTTTGTCATATTCAACAAAATGCAACATGGGCTCCACCCACTGGACATTTCCTGTTACTACAATATTACCCTTTAACATTGGCAAATAGAGGTTTTCATTCATTATTATTAATTATTGGTAAATATTATTTAATGATTGTCTTCTATGTGCCAAGCACTGTTATAGACCCTTGAGATACAATAGTAAACACATAAGACAAAAATCTCTGTCTTCATGAAGCTTATAGTGTATAAAATTTCTTATTTTGTTCACAACTATAAGCCATATCTGTGTAATAGGTATCCTGGATAATGCCAAACCCTAAGACTTTAGAAACTTGATGAGTAAAAACAAAAATTCTCTTAATTAAGTTACCCCAATTTTTTATTTTCTAGAGATAGAAACATCAATTCACCTTTTATTACTGTGGCAATAAAAACACAAATCTTATGTGTCCACTACCCCCTTGCATTCTTTTTACACAGTTTTATTAATCTACTACAAATTCATCATTTAAAAATGTCTTGTTATTTTCACTTTGCAAAAACGATATCATGCTGTATGTGATTAGAGGGTGGCTTCCTTTTCCATTTCATATTACACTGGTAAAATTTTTCATGGTGCAAATGTACCATAATTCATTTACTCACTCTTCATTGATGGGCATTTAGGTCCTTTCCAGGCTTTTCCTATTTAAATAGTACTGCTATGAGCATGATGTACATGTTCCAGGTATATATGCATTAGATATTTTCTTAGCTATATACCTAGGGTGGAATTGCTGAGTCACAGATATGAAAATGTTCAATTTTTAAAAGATAATGACACGCTATTGTTTAGAGAGACAGCAACAAATTACACTCCCTCCAGAAATGTATAATGGATTGTTTGAAACCAAACCTTCTTTAACACTTGATATTTTCAGATTTTTAAATTTTTAGCAATTAATTGGATACAAAATGGTTTCTCATCGTGGTCTTGATAAGCATTGTGAATAATGTCAAATATGTCATCATGGCTTTACTGGCTACATGTATGTCCTGTTGTGTGACATGTTTGTTCTTGTTTTTCCCTCATACTTATGTTGTATCACTTATGTTTTTCCTTATTATGTGGAGGAATTCCCAATATACTCTTTTAACTCTTTAAAATAATTTAAACTTGCAGAAATGTCGAGAGAAAAAAATAGAAAACATTTCTATAGTATTTGTCTTTCACTCACTTGACAGCTGTTAACATTTTATTACGTTTTCCTTACCATTCTCATTCTCTTCTCTTTCTATTTTTCGCTTTCTCTCTTCCTGCATGTGTATGGGTGTAATTTTTTCTCTGAACCATTTTAGAGAGTAAGTTTCAAACATGACTCCCCATTATGCATCAATACTTGAGTGTGTATTTTCTAAAAACAAAGATAAACTCCCAACGGCCAAACAAAACCAACAAAATCAAGAGAATAGCATTGATACAGTACAACCATCAAATCCACACACTCCATTCAAATTTTGCCAATTGTCCCAACAGTGTCTTTCCTGGTCCAGGATCACATGGTACACATAGCTGTCATGTCTTGTTAATCTTCTTCAATCTAGAACAATTCCTCGGTCTTCTGTTTTTCATGACCTTGGCATTTTTGAGAAGTCCATGTCAGGTGTACAAAACGATCATACACCACTTTGAATGTGCTTAATGCTACTGAAATGTAGACTTAAAATGGTTAAGATGGTAAATTTTGTTTTTTACTACATTTTACTACAAGTACAAATTTTTTGTGACTCCAGGGAACACTGAGAAGGACACAATTTGCTTCTGTGGTATTCCCACCAAAAGCGAATCTAATCATAAAGAAATGTCAGACATATTGGATTGAGGAATGTTTTACAAAATAACTAGCCAGAACTCTTGAACAATGTCAGTATGAAAGACAAAGGCAGGCTCAAGAAATGTACCAGATTACAAGAGATTGAAGAGACATGACAACTAAATGCAAAATGTAATCCTGGGTGGGGACTTGGTTATCACCCACCTGTCCCCAGATTGCTGCAACAGACATTACTGAGACAATTGGTATCATCTTAAAATTACAGAGTAGCATTGCCTCAATATTAATTTCCTGGTTTTGATAAGCACACAGTTGTTATATAAGCAATTTACTCTCAAATGGTTCAGAAAATGTGTGTGTGTGTGTGTGCATGCGCACGCGTATGTGTGTGTAAAGAGAAAAGAGAAAGGATAAAGCAAATGTGGTAAAATGTAGGAAAATCTAGGTGAAGAGTAAGGAATTCTTTGTACTGTTCTTGTAACATTTTTGTAAGATTGATACTGTATCAAAATTAAAAGTTAAAAAGAAAAAGTACATGCTGGTTACTTTGTAGAATGTCCCTAGTTTTGGGTTTGTCTGGTGTTTCCTCATCACAAGCTTTATGTTGTGCATTTTTGGCCACAATACCGCAGAAGTGGTTCTGAGTCCTTCTCAGTGCATCCTACACGGAAGCCCATGATGTTGATTTGTGTGACGTTAACATTAACTGGTTAATTTGGTGCCTGCCAAGCTTATCTACTATAAAATTATGTAATCAGTATTGTGAACTTATTAATATCTAATTAATAAGCATTTGGGGATGCAGTTAAGTCCTCACTTGATGTTGTCGATAGGTTCTGCAACTTTAAACAAAATGATGTATAAGGAAACAAATTTTACCATAGGCTAATTGATATAAACAAGAGTTACTTTCCTACAGCATCTCATCAACAGTATAATTAAACAATATTATTGGAGGACCTGATGTACTTTGATACTATGTAAATATCCGCCCCCTATCTATTCCCATACTGTTACATCATTGTCTTAATTACAACTTCACATTAAGTTCTGATATCTGTTACTTCAGAAATGTGTTGGCTATTTTGGGCCCTTTACTCTTCCATATAAATTTGTGAAATCAGCTTAGCAAGTTCCATGATTTTTATTCAATTGCTTTGAATCTATAGTTCAAGTTGGGGAGAATTGACATCTTTGTGATATTATCTTCCCATAAATATGACATGTCTCTCCATTTATTTGTGTTCTGATTTATGTCTCTTAGTAAAGTTTTATAATTTTCCCTGTGGAGGTCTTCTTGAAGAAATGCCTCAAGGCATTTTAACAACTGGTATCAAGAGATGTAGGGCTAAGATTTGGGTCAGAAAGGATATGAAAGTATAACCTTCACCTTGGATTGGAAATGAGCCTACACTGAACTGGGCTTGGTTCAACTCAACTTGAAGTGAATGCTGAAGTCACATCTATACATGATGATTGATGGTGAGATGTGTTTGACTTTTGATGCCTTGAAGGGAGTTGAAGCATCCACCACTCCTTCCCTGTCTCCTGGCCTGAGACCAGTACTCAGCTTTCCCTCTTGAGAAGTCAGTAGGAGCTGGAGTGGATAGAGAGACTGCTAAGATCCAGGTGAAACCTGACAAGAAGAAGACCTCAGGCCAGGATTCTGTTATCCTAAGTGAAAGATTGTTGTTCTGTGGGAGAGAATGGCAGCATTGAGCAACAGGGACTATGGAAGTGAACCATGAGGAGGGTTATGGGAGGAGATATTTAAGAATCTAAACAACACCCAGGAGGAAAGACCTTTGAGTAGGCATTCAGAAAGTGATGGGCATCAACTTCATATGGCATATATTAGTAACAACTCCACCCCGTTGAAAATCACCAGTCTCAGGGGTGTCCCAATCAGCAGGTAACTACTCAGGCTAAGAGAATCCTAAGGCAAAATCCCCTGGTTTCTGCTACTGACACCGTTACCCACCAATGCCAGAGTGGCTAAATAAGTTTTATGCAAAATAGAAAGGAGGAGCCTTGCTAGTGAGCTATAAAGCAACAGTGACCATTCCATCGCAGCTTAAGAGCCCAACGAGATGTAAGAGCACAGCCTACGAGAGAATAGGAGTCCATGAGGGCCAGCACCACGTGGTCCATCCTGGTGTGGCTTGATTCAGGCTGGACTTCAGAGCGCCAGGGGAGTCAATGGGCTCATAGCCTAATGACACTCCTTTGAGAGCTAATCATCAGGAGTTTGCAGTCATTATTCCTGGAGAGGATAGTTCAGTGGGATTAGACAAACAGGTGATGGGCCGGCCGAGTGGCGCATTGGTTAAGCGCTGGTTTTGGGATGCCAGCGGCCCCGGTTCGGATCCCACATGAGGGCCAGTGACACTGCCCTCTACAGCTAACAACAGCTCCACCTGGAGCTGGGCTGTGCGAGCCCCGGTGATGGTGTGGGCTGCAGCCCCTGCTGCAGTGGGCTGCCATAGGCTACAGTGAGTGGCCCGCAGCCAGCGTGAGCGGCTGGCAGCCAAGCGTGAGCTGCCAATAGCCGCAGTGAGCGACATCCAGAGGCCAGCGACCGATCTGCCTCATCCGGGAAGAGCGCAATGACGATACCAACAGTGAAGCAACATCCTCCGCAACTAAAAACTGAAGAACAGAAGGACAGCAACTTGTCTGTTCCCCTTCCCCGATTCCCCAACGCTGTTCCCCTCCGCCAATTCCCCAATAAAATCTTTAAAAAAAAAAAAAAAAAAACAGGTGAGAAAAAGGTAATAAAGGGTGTGATCTAGTGAACATCAAAACGCCTAACCAGGAATCATGCCCTTTATGGAGATCTACCATAACCTCTGCCACAGAAATGGGCCAGGGAACCCTCCATGGGCGGGCCTAGCTCTTCTCAGAAAATAGCCCTGGTGCTGCTCCCTCCCACGAATAATGCAACACACAAAGCTCAAAAACGTTTACTTTAGCCTGAAATGTTGGAAGCAGCAGCTTCCCACTAGCCATTAAAATGCAGTAATGGCTTGAAATGTCAAATTTAAAATACTGTAACTTCCTGATGAGCCTTTCAACATAATTTAACTGACAAATGTACTCCCAGGTAACTAAATATATTGACCAATTAAATAAGCCAATTAAAGGCTGCTGCCTAAAATGAGGATTTTGCTGTAGAATGGTATTTAGGTCATTTTGTTTGACAGAAATTAGGTGCAGAACGAGTTTCCTGTGGAGGCAAATTCATGAGAGCACTCCTACACATCCCCTACCACAATTATAGCCCCATTCTGCCAGGAACTCATTTTGTGGCCTGTGGAAGAGTGCAACTTAATAATGTGTTTAGGTTTAGAAACTGTCAGGTATGTTGTTTTTTTTATTTAATTTAAGCTTGTCAAAAACAGCTGCAATATAGAAACATCAATTATAACTAACATCAGTCATCAGAAGTTAAAACAATGTAATCAATGGGGAGAAATGTAATTAAAGGCACGAAAGGAAAAAATAAGGAAGGATTCCCAGTAAATTCAATTTGAATAGTTAGAGATCCGAAATTATGAACTACAAGCTGATGAAATATTTCTACCTTCTAGCCTAGTCCTATTTTATGACATTTTAGAGCTATTTAAGCTTTTTCACAAAAATGTGATTACCGTGGATGCAAAGAAATTGAGATTTGTATTTTTAAACACATAAGAATATATGCCGTATACACTTAACAGTTCTTATCTCCTTGGACCATGGGTGAGAAAGCTCAGAATATTTAACAAATAGTAATCTGACTTGAGACCTTTGTCCTCAGCTTAATTAATCCAGCTAACGACCTTTGTAAACTTCCCCACTGCCCAAGGAATTTTAAACATTTCATGGCATAGAAAATGTACTATGCTGCACAAGGATACATTTGGATAAAGGTTGCTTCCTTTTCATGTATCCAAAGCTATTCTCATAATTCTGATTTCATATATTCCATTTTCAAAGACTTCCATTTGCTCCTCTGTGCAACAAACAAACAACAGCCCTGTATGTCTCCAGCTTCTCTTTTAGCCACCACAGCATCTCTTCCACGCGTGCTGTCTTGTGCAGGTTGCAGTGAAAAAGAGCGGGGACAACCTGGGATCAAAACTCAACTCCACTGCTTCTTAGCTGAGTGGCTGGAAGCACATCATTAACCCTCCTGAGCCTTCGTTTCCTCCCTCTGTCTATCCAACCATCAGAGTGGTTGTGTGGATTTGAAATAATCTATGTACAGTATCCGGCTCATAATAAGACTCAGAAAAGTGCAGCTATTCTCTTCATCGCAGAAGTGCTGTCCTCCATAAACATAATGCTACCCCATCCCCAGCTACAGCTTCCCTTTGCTCACTAAACAATTTGGCCATTTTTTCTGACAATGCTTTCACAACCCATTTACATCTACTGTGTGACAAAATATGCCATGTGGGTCTTTGATTTATTTTTAAATTAGTAATCCTCTTTAATTTTCTTCATGTGTGACCTGAATTTTAATGCCACATCATTATTTGAAATGAGTACAGGAAGAATAAGCCACCCTGGAGGTCCCTCTAGGAGGCAAAGCACTCACAGATGTAGGGGCAGAGAATGGGAGAGGGGCACTCAGGGGTCGAATGGGGAGCCTGAGGAGGCTCTGGGAAAGGAAGAGCATAGTCCAATAACCAGAAGAAGGACTTGGGGGGTCAGAGGGTCTTGACCTCTTTCCTTGCTCTGCTCCTCCATACCACTTGACCCTGACAGGTCATCTTCCTTCTCTCAGCCTCAGTTGTCATACCTGTAGACCTGATATAATAATATCTACCACATGGGTTCCTTATAAGGATGGCATAAGATAACGTATGTCAAACATTTAGCTGAGAGTAAACATTCAGTAAAAGATGACAGCAGCAGCAGCAGTAGTATTTCTTCATTTCTAAGATGCTAACGGGTATACACACCATGTTTTTAGTTTGATTTGCTCAGCTCTTTCACTGAAATGTAGTTGAGGGTGAGAATGTATGTTCTCTGCATGAGGCAGACAAAGCTTATACATTCTGTAATGCGTGTCTCATGTGACATATTTAATTGAGACTATTCCGTTCTACTGTAGCAGACAAGAAAAAGCAAGTCAGGTGGATAAATATCTTACGATACGCTAAATAAGGATAATAAGCAAGTTATTGAGGGATATGAGCAGCATTCACAGATGTGTTAAGTATAGACCATTGGCAATCAGTAAGACATGTTAAAGATGGAATGAATTATATATTTTTAAAAGATGGAACACTCAAGAATATTTACTTATAAAGAGAAAAGGATGGAAGGACCAAATCCTAAGGTACAAATCAAGCCTCCTTCAGATTGATGCGTCATCTCTAAATTCGCTAGCCATTGGGTCCCCATTCTGGTTTTGCATGTACTCTGCCCAAGAGATAAAGTTCACAGCTGCCCAGCAGACTAATTGGTGAGCTACAGCTGTGGCCAGGCATCCTTGCCCCTGTGTCGACAAACATGCGTTGACTCCAGACACTTTGAGTTTGCTAAGCCTCCTCCTTGTTCAAACTCAGTGCTGTGGTCTTTGTAACCACAGCACTATGAGGAAAAACTGATGCAACACAGAGAGTGGGAGAAAGACAGTGGGGAGAAGGAAGAGGGAGAGAAGGAAAAAAGGAAAGAGAGCGGACAGAACATAGGGACAGTTGTGCAACACAGGATTCAGTAGTGTGGCCCTTCCACTCCATCCTAGCTGTGTAAACTTAGCCCATATATCTTTTCCCTTGCTACTCAATGTGTGTTTTATGTTGATTTGATAAATCATCTGATCTGAGCATCTTATTTTGGTCTGTGAGACTTTCTTCTGTTCCATTACCCCTGGGATGGCTTGCCTGGAGTGCACTTGGATGCTACCATTGCACTAAGGTAATTTCTCATATAAAAATATCTTTCCTTGGCACCAGCATTTCTTCTGAGGAAAAAAAAAAAACAGTTGGTATTCTTCTACAAATAAATCAAATTGGTGTTATTTTGCACAAGGGAGCAATAAAAGCTTTCCTCCCATATTTTTCTGGTGAAAGCAATTTTGATACCTTGTTAATGTTTGAAGAACTAGTAATTTCATATGAAATTACAGCCTTTCCTTCCAGGTGATTGTTTCTAGCTATATTCCCTGCTGTAATCTGATCTTTTTCATGTTATCGTCATGCAGTTTTGGGTTTGTTTTTTAAAACGAACAGTAGGCCGCCATTATCCTGATGAGGCAAGGACACAGCTCTGACAGGAAAAGCAGGTGAAGCCCGAGCTCCTGTGGACAATGGCCACAGCCAGCACCTAAAGGCCACTCCAGCCCAGCCAGCCACTTTCTTTTCTCTCTCTCTCTCTCTCTCTCTCTCTCTCTCTCTCTCTTTTAGCTTCTTTCATTTTTTTACCCACAGCTCACCTCAGAAACCACATATGAGTCCACTTGGGGCTCTACCCTGAACCATTTTTCTGCTCTAAAAATTGATATTTTTTCATTATATCAAGCTTGTCTCCTGGGCTTCCCAGAAAATGACATCTCTCCTGGGAGATTCCTCAGTCTTTTGTAAGCCCCTGGTGGACCCACCCCACTAATTAGTCAGGCATGTTTATGCTAATCTGAATCCCATTGGTAGACAAGTCTTCAATTTAAGCACCAACCTCTTAATACATGTGTAGAAAATAATGTCTAAACACCAAGGGGAAGGCTTGTAACAGAGTTATCCTATTGGGAGAATGAAGTAGGGATGACTGGGTCATTCCCTCAATGTACTTTGTCACAGTTCCCATGGGTTTTTCTCCTGGCTCTCTCAGGCAATGTACACACACCATCTTGTGTTCCCTTCAATAGAGATGGAGGGAACATGTCAGCTTCTTCTGAGTGAAATATCTATAAATTAAAAAAAGAAAGAAATCTTTCTCTTACTAATACTGCCTGCCAGAGAAGAGTGAGGCAGGAAACGCCATCACTGGTGACATGGCCTTTGGATGGGTTGGCTTGCATATGGAAGGCTTGTAAGTTGTTCGCTATCTCTAGGAATTAGCTAGCCCTCCCCTTTCCCCAAGGAAAAAGTCTCTCCAGGATTAGCAAGACCCCAAGATTTCAAAGTATCATAAAATACAGAAAATGAAAAACGTGATTAATACAGTGAGGAGAAGGGAGAAGACATTAGCGCTTGCTTGTGTAAAGAACCAGGGCAAGCATTAAGCATGTGAATTGCATCTGTCCTGGGCCATTGCAGGGCTTTCATAACATCCTTCCTATTTGCCGGACCATTCAACACCCATCCCATCCCACCCCGTTCTGCACCAGGCCCCTCTCACAAAGAACTTCTATTCACTCCCAACTTAAAGCTCACCATGCCTGTGGACGTTTTCCCAAAGTGGTTTTACCTGGGAAGCAACTGACCTTACGTGAAGATAACTTTATTGACTTCCTTCATACTTCTGCCAGTTGTACTGGACAGAGGTAAATGGGAACAAAACACTGTGGTTGCCTCATCAGCTACTGGTGAACATGAGAAAACTCACTCTACGACAGGGATGTGATATGGAATGGAGTGGTGATATCCAGCCCTCTCCCTCAGCCCTGTGTCCAATCACTAAGTCATCAAGTCTTGCAGATTTTACCTTACAAATATATTTTTAAAATCTCTTCCCTACTTCCCATTGTCCCTGCTGCCCCAGCCCTAAGTCAGGTCTTCATCATCTTTCACCTAGATTAGCGCATTAACCTCATAATCTTCCTGCCTCTGGCCCTGTCTCCCTCAGACTTATTCTCCACACAGTTGAAGAGATTGTTTAAAACATAAATCCAGCTTTCATATCCATGGCCCTGTCAGGCCCCCTTGTCTGCAGCAGTAGTTAGTTCTCAGACTCTTCAATTTAGAGACCAGGATAATTTTGTTTTCAATGTTAGTAACTTATACAAAGATGCTGAATTACACTTTGCTAAAGAAGGATTTAAAATAAAAATCCCATCTTCTATTAAAATCCTTTCATAAAAGATCATTTAAAACTACATATACACACAATGTAATATCAGAAAAATGGACTATCTCTTCCACTGAATAAATTTAATTGTGAAAAACTCTCTGGGGGCCGGCTGAGTGGCTCAGTTGGTTAAAAGTTGGCTTAAGAGCATGAGCTCTCAGCAACAGGGCCGCCGGCTCCATTCCCACATGGGCCAGTGATGCTGCGCCCCGAGCTGAACTGTCGCTGAGCTGCCAACAGGTGACCGGATGGCTCAGCTGGTGTAACAACAAGATTGCCTGTTCAATGGTGAGCTATACTCACCCGCAACTAAGGCTGAACTTACCTTGAGCTGAGTTGCTGCCCAGATGGCCCAGTGGATAGGGCATGCGCTCTTAACAAGGCTGCTGGTTCGACTCCCGCATGGGATGGTGTCTACACCCACCTGCAACTAAGACTGAACTGGGCACCTTGAGCTGAGCTGCCGCCTGGATGGCTCAGTAAATAGAGCATGAGATCTTTTTTTTTAATGAATTTATTGGGGAACTGGGGGAGGGGAACAGCGTTGGGGAACTGGGGAAGGGGTATAGACAAGTTGCTGTCCTTTGTTCTTCAGTCTAGTTGTGAAGGACACTGCTTCACTGGTCCATTTGGTATCATTATTGCGCTCTGTGAGGCAGATCAGTTGCCAGCCTCTGGATGGCAGCTCACAGAGGCTCTTGGCAGCTCACACTGGCTGCCGGCCACTCACTGTAGCCTACGGCAGCCCACTGCAGCAGAGGCTGCAGCTATGCTGTCCCTGGGGACTCACAGCAGCCCAGCTCCAGGTAGAGTTGTTGTTCACCATCCTAGCTGTAGAGGGCAGTGTCACTGGCCCTCATATGTGGGATCCAAACCGGGGCCGCTGGCATCCCAAGCCAGCTCTTAACCAACGTGCCACTCAGGCGGCCCTACAGCATACACTCTTAACAACAAGGCTGCTGGTTCAACTCCTGCATGGGATGGTGGCTATGCCCACCTGCAACCAAGATTGAACACAGCACCTTGAGCTTAGAGGCCATGAGCTGTCAACGGGAAGCCAGACGGTGACTGGTACCCTCCGCAACAAAGATTGAAGAACAACAACTTGGTTGGTCCCCTTCCCCAATTCCCCACTACTGTTCCCCTCCCCAATTCCCTAATAAAATTTTTTAAAAAACAAACAAATAAACCTCTCTGCACATCTCCAGGGAAGTGAAAATTTTGCCTCATCTTGGCTCCAGTCTGCAGTCTGCAAGGTGTACAAGGCCTCCTGTGAGCTGGCCCCTGGCTGCTGTGCTAGCCTTATCCTTCTCTGCCTAAGCTCCAGCTGCTCTCCATTGCTCCGAGTTCATCCCCCACCAGCCACACTGAGATGTTTCTCACCTGCCCCTTTGCTCAAGCAGCCTGCCTGGATGGTGCATGGATAGACAACTGCCCCCCACTGCCATGCTATTCCTTTGCTTGGCTAACTTTATGTATCCTGTTGCATTCAGAAAAAGAGTTCCATCCTCAGAACCACTGTCTTACTCTGTACATGTCTGTGTCACCATCCCTAGAGACAAGTTTAAATAATTCAGTAATACCCAGTGCAAATCAGTGACATTATTCCTAGTGTATTTATCTACATTGTGCCTAGCATAATCATCTGCCCTTTTCCCTCTTTCTTCCACTAGATGAGAGTTTCTATAAGTCAGTAAATCAGTGATGGTATATTTTCGTTTTTGTGTCGATAGCATCTAGCACAGTGACTCCTGGCATAACATAGGCATTGAGAAATGTTTACTGACTGAACAAAGTAAATGGATAGCTAAATTTCAAAGGAACATGTGATAATGAGAAATCTAACTATGAAGCCATTTTTTTTAATTCTTCAGAAGGAAGATAATATATAAATTAAGTTTTATTGACACATTGTTACTTTGGTCTTCTGTAGGTCTCCTTAGCTTTCCTCCCCATATTTCATTTCATTAACTCAAAAAGTCAGTCAACTCTCTGCTTATTCCCTAACCCACAGATATTTTGAAACCTGGAAAAATTTGAGTATGGGACAGTTATGCTATTGGTCTAAGACTTCCACAATCAAAAAAAAAAAATTACAGATGCCAAACATGTTTTTTGTTTCTGTGTTAATGCATGCCTCAGTGTAATACTGAAGAAAGTGTCTTTAAAAATAGTTAACTGGCCACAGGGTAATTATAGTACCCTAGGTGGTAGTTACTGAGAAAACGTGTATGCACCTTGCTGGGAATATCCTTGATTCTGCCTTAGAGTTCAGCTCCAATGTGAAACGGAGGATTTCTAACCCTGTAAACTGTGTCAGAGTAAGCAAACAGCACCTAATGAGAATTAAACCTTAGTTCTTCCAGCCCTCACAAATATGAGGTCATACATGAAGAAAAGAAAGTGAGGGGTCTGGAACCAGATTGCTAGAGTTTTAAGCCTGTGCTCTTCACTTGCTGGCAAGTGCCCTTGGACAATTTACAATTTACTTAAATTGCAGCTTCCTCAAAAGTCTTATCTGGACGAAGACAAATTAGTGTGCAATTCATAAGGTTGCTCTGAGAATTAAATGACACATCTATCAAAAGTGCTTGGGTTTCAAATAAGTTACGTTTTTTACTTGTGCTTTTCCTGCCTCCCCATGTGGGACGCCAGCCCCCTGAAGAATTCCACCTGCCACAAACACATGAAGTGCATTGGCCACTTAGCTGCCCTGAAATCGCCCACTTTCTTCCTTCTGCTCCAGCTCCCTGAAAACTTAGCCCCCCACCACCACCTCATAGTTTCCTCCAGGTACCACTGCTGGAGCTTCTAAGCACTGCCACCCACCAATGTCCCTGTGGAGCTCCTTAGGTGCCAAAGCTGATTCAAAAGGGTGATATGAAGTGCCAAGACATTTGTCCTAGCACCCTAAGGTCTAACAGAGTTTTTGTAAGAAAACTCTTTCAGGTTTCACTGATGATATACCATGATCACCACTCCACCCCGACTGTGTCCCACTCAGTGCATAAGGATCGGGCTAAGGACTGGGTTGAAGAACCAGCAACACAAAGTGCTCAGAACTACCCCTCACTTCTGCCTTTCTAGGTCAAGCTAGAGGTCCCTAGAGGTGAGCTCACTCCCAGGAGGTTCTTTAGTCTCTCAAAAACAAAACAAATCATAGACATCAGGAGGCTACTAATTTTCTAGACATATCTTGGTGAGTGCTCTTACGGTCTGGGCCATGCTTCTTGGTGGGAAAGGGAGATAGAAAAGTAGGAAGTCATGCCTCCTAGCCTGCAGATATTATTTATTCCAGGGAAAGCTCCAGTTCCTGGCAGTGTGCTTCCCTTCTATGCCAATACCCTTTGTTTCTGACTCAACTCACTTTTCCTCCACTCACTGCAAAACCCATGTGCTCTTTCAGCATCTCTGCTCCTCTGCCCCTAGAACAAGTACAATTCCCTTTTCAGATGTCCCCTTTCACTAACATTGGGGAAGCCAGGGGCAAAGGGTAAAGCTTCAGTATACCTTTAAAGATAAACAGTGCAACTTGCCACTGACATTCCCCAGAGACTCAACAACTGTCTTTAGAGATACAAACTGTCTTTATTAATTTTCTCACAAATTTTGTCTACCTCCCTGCAGATCTTCATTAGCCTAGGTATGTGAAACTGGGATTTTAAACCTGCCTCAATTTGATTCCAAAGCCTCTATTTTCCCATCTACAAGAAAGGAGGTTTAATCAGATAATCTCTGAGGTTCCTTGAGATCTGAATTTCAGTGAATCTGTGCAATAAAGGGTTAACTCAGCAGGCCTGGGCTATCCAAACCTTGTACATTACAAAGAAAGGTTTGCCCTTGGCTGGCTCCTGAGAGATAACCTCTAAGACTGGAATACCCTGCCTGATAAGAGTTTCTTAGTTTGCCTGGGATCTTAGGCCACTCGGATAGTTTATGCTAACAGTGTTATTTATGGTGGAGATCACATGCCACTGATATCAGCTTGAGACTGAGTAAGTAAGGCTAGCCATGTGGGTGTTCAGCCATGCTGATGTGACCAATCCCCAATAAAAACCCTAGACACCAAGGTCTGGAAGAGTTTCCTCAGCAAAAAATACTTCATATGTGTTGTGACACATCATTGCTGGGAGAACAAGGCACTGTCTAAATAGCTTCATTAGGAGAGGACTTTTGGAAGCTCACATCTGGTCTCTCCCAGACTGCTTTAGGAACCCTTATCTGCACCGCTTTTAATCTGTACCTTTGCTGTAATAAATCATAACAGTGAACACAATAGCTCTTCTGAGTTCTGTGAGTTCTTTTAGCTGATCGTTTAACCTGAATATGGTTTGCAGTATCCCCAACCATTATTTATTTTTCTTAATTAAATTGATTGGGGAACTTGGTTAATAACATTATATAAATTTCAGGTATACACTTTATAATATAACATCTGTATACTCTATTGTGCGCTCACCACCTGAAGCCTAGTCTCCATCCATTACCATGTATTTGACCCCTTTACCCTCTTCATTCTCCCCCCATCCTCCTTCCCTTCTGGGAACCACCATTCTGTTGTCTGTATCTATGAGTTTGTGTTTTGTTTGTTTGTTCATTTGTTGCTTTTTGTTTTATATTGCACGTATAAGAGAAATCATATGGTTCTTGTCATTTTTCCATCTGACCTATTTCAATTAGCATAATACTCTCAAGATCCATCCATGTTGTTCCAAATGGCAATATTTAATCTTTTTTATGGCTGAGTGGTATTCCATTGTATATTTGTACCATATCTTTATCCAATTATCTTTCAAAGAACACTTAGGTTGTTTCCATGTATCAGCTACTGTAAATAATGCTGCAATAAACATAGGGATACATATATCTTTATGAATAAGTGTTTTCAATTTTTTCAGGTAGATACTCAGAAGAAGGATTACTAGGTCATATAGGAGCTCTATTCTTAATTATTTAAGGAACTTCCATACTGTTTTCCATAGTGGCTGCAGCATTTTACATTCTCACGAGCAGTATACAAAGGGTTCTTTTCTCCACATCATCTCTAATACTTGTAATTTTTTGTTTTATTGATAATAGCAATTCCAATAGGTGTGAGGTGCTATCTCATTGTGGTTTGGATTTGCATTTCCCTGTGACTAGTGATGTTGAGCATTTTTTCATATGTGTTGTGACTAGTCTCAATTGTTTATGCAGTACAAACAATTAGTCAATGCAGTACAATTGTTTCTCTGCAATCCACAGGAGACATGAAGAGTAAAATTCCCCCAAATTACTTCCCCATACGTCTCTAAGGATTTGCCAGTGAGAGGCATTCTCAAGAGACTTGGAAGAAGAACAAAAGGAACCATCATTTGATAGAAGTAGTTGCAGTCAGATGCATAAACCAGGGATCTGTAAGCTTTTTCTGTGAAGGGATAGATAGTAAGCAAATATTTTAGTTTTTTGTAGGTTTTCCAGTCGCTGTCACACATACTAAAATCTGCCATGTAGTACAAAAGCAACCATAAACAACATATAAACAAGTGAGTATGGTTCTGTTCCAATAAACCTTTATTTGTGGGCACTGAAATTTGAATTCCATGTAATTATCACATCAGAAAATATTGTTCTTTTTTACAACCATTTAAAAGTGTAAATCCATTCTTAGCTTACACACTATATAAAAACAGGCAGCAGATTTTTCCCATGGGCCATAATTTGCCAACCACTCATATAGAGTCAGCAGATGTAAGATTCACTGTGGCATCTACATGAGCTTTTAAGATCTGCCCACTTCCAGTGTTTCAGAATGAGACTCTAAGAAATGGCTTCTCTGATTCTGGCCCCCTAGCCTTTCCAATGGTTTGTAGGTCTTTAATTCTTTGTATTAAAAGCCTTCCTGTTTGGAATACACAGAGTGACTGCTGCTTTAATGACCGAACTGTGGCTCTTAGAACATTTGGCATCGGCAGCAGTTTCAGGAAAACAGAACCTCAAAGGAGAGAATTTGGGATTCGTTGTATGATCCAAATGAAGATTAAGTAAGAACCTCATTACTAGTGAAAAGTGAGGCCTTTGGGTGCACAACATGCAGTGGCAAAATAATCCCTTAAATATCTACTTTTAGTTTCCTAGAAATAAGTGGCTATAAATAGCTAAGTTTGACAGTCCATATGACTGTTGCCATAGAATGTTCTAGTAGAAAGTTTAACGACAAGGATTGTGGAACTGACTGGACACAACACTGTAGCTTATAAAAGGAAAGCCTTTAACTTCTCAAGCACAGTCAGAGAGAACCAAAAAGCCTTTATGACAGTCCCCAAAGACCCTTTTATTTCTTGTAGCTGCAAGGTTGAGATACCTGAAAATCAGATCCAAAATGTGATCCTATAGTTGGCTGGATAACAATGAAAGTTGAACTCACAGTGAACTTTGCCTAGCCTCCTTTGTAAAGGTGAGGGTGTTGACTGGGAAAGAATGGGGCCGTGAGAATTGGACTGGAGCACTTGGGGAGATTCCAAAGGAGAGGAGAGACTGATTCTCTAGGGGCATTGCAGGCAGATTGCAGATGAGGAGCACACAGCATTGTCTCTTGAAGACCACCCCCTTCAGCATTGCTGGCTGAGATTGCTGGCAGTGAGTGGGCTTCTTGATCTGCCCTTTCCTATCCCATCTGACAGGTGTGAAACCTCTAATTTCCTATATTAGAATACAAAGAACATCTTCAGCTTGAATTGCTTGAAGGAACAGTGACTGGCTGATACAATGGCTAAACACCAGTTATCCAAAATAGTAGGAAATTTGTTAATATGACACTTGACTTCTCAGTGATGTTAAACAAAAGGATTGTGCAGACATGAAAAAGTGATATTCCTAAACCAGGTAGAGATGGGTAGATATTGGTGAGTGTTCCCAGCCACGTGCCCCAGTTACCATGATAGGGCCCATTATGTTGGCTAGATGGAGAGTGAAAAAAAAATTATCTCTGAATTAAGAGCTTTTGAGTCTTTTTATCTTTGTAGCCCAAGGCCCTGTCCCAATGTCTAACACATCTGAGTGCTCAATAAATGTTTATTTAGCATTTGAATTTGCCTGGATAGCATGAATCCCTCCGTACCCAATTGTTATCGACAATTTAATAGTCAACAATATAGCATAATCACATTAAAAGTTTCAATGTCTGCCTGTCTCACAAAGACCTTTAGAGGGGGTCATGGATTTATTTTGTTTGACCAAACAAAATAATAAAGCAATCCAACTTTCATCTTCCTATTTGCAAGTTTTCACATTTCTGAACAAGAAAATTTTAGAACTTGGGTGTATTCAATGAAATTCCAGCTTGTTTTCCAAAATTTATGTGAATGTATTTTAGAGCAAGAACATCTTATTTCTACTGTCAAGATTATTTTCTTTGCTTTAAACATAGTGTACCATGATTTCAACCTAAGAAGATTTTTGGGGGGAAGGATACTTTTCCATACAATTTAACTTTAAGTACCCAAATCTTTGGAGCGAGATCTATTGAATATTTTACTTTTAAATTTTATTTTATTATTTTTTAATCTACTTTTATTTTATTTTATTTTATTTTATTTTATTTTATTTTATTTTGAGGGCAGTGTCACTGGCCCTCACATGTGGGATCCGAACCAGGACCACTGGCGTCCCAAGCCAGCTCTTAACCACAGCGCCACTCGGCCAGCCCTGTTCAGTATTTTAAAATTACACTTGTAAAATTGCTATATGAAGGCTATTTCAATAGTGTTTTTTGGGTTATAAAGTTATTTCACATACATACATACAAAAAAAAAAAAAGCCTCTCCTGGTGACATATTTTTTCATCTAGGGAGTAATATTTAAGTAGTTTTTGACTGATAAAGTTCAAGAAAGAATATATAAAAGCACAATATTCTATCTATCATCATTTCTGGACAAAAAAATACAAGTATCTTATGGAAATAAATTAGCAAACTTATGAACTAGTAGTCAATAGAGCACTTAGTAAAAGGTCAACAAAATAATGGAAAAAACTAAATAAATGTAAAATGTCTTAAAAATAAAATAAAATAAAACCAAATTTGGGCCGGCCGAGTGGCGCGGTGGTTAAGCGCTGGCTTGGGAAGCCAGAGGCCCTGGTTCGGGTCCCACATATGAGGGCCAGTGACACTGCCCTCAAAAAAAAAAAAACGAATTTGATCTGTTGATTTCTTTCTGAAGGTAGCATTGGTCATTTAATCTTAACATTCTGAATTTATTTCCACTGAGAGTAGGGACTTCATCTAGTTTACCACTTTAGTCAGAACCTAGAATATCTGTTAGAAGCAAAACAATCAATAAATGTTCCTTTAATGAATGCAGCATGGATGGATAAGTGGTTTTTTTTTTTTTTTACCTTTTATTTTACCATTTTTTCCACTTTACCCTCAGTCATTAAAGACTGAATTTAAAAAAATTTTAAGGACTCTGTGCCTGCTCCAATTACCATTAGCAACCTCTCAAACCATAATCTAATAATGCTTGTCCAACATTATCACTCGAATAACTTTCTTACAGACACCTCAAACTGAATTTATGGTCTCTCCCTCCCTCCCCTGCCTCAATACCCCTATTGCCAATGTGCGCCCCCCAACCATCCCTATCTCAGTACACATCACCACAATCCACCAGCTACCTCCGGCAACCTTCCTTTTCCTTAATCCCTAGGTCTAGTTACTACCAAGTCTCATCCAATCCAAACCACTCCATCTCTACCTGGACTCAGCAATAGATTTTTAACTCATCTCTCTGCACACTTGCTCCCCTCTAATTCATTCTTGTAATTTAGCCAGAGAGATCTTTTTAAAACTCACACTAGATCAAGTCTGCCTCCTGTTTAAAATCTTTCAGTGAGGATGTGGAGAAAAGGGAACACTGTGTACAGTTAGTGGGAAGGTCAATTGGTGCAGCTGCTATAAAAAAACAGTATGTTGGTTCCTCTAAAAATTAAAAATAAAACTACCATATGATCCAGCAATCCCACTTCTGAGTATATGAGTATATCCAAAGGAAATGAATGCAGGTTACTGAAGAAATATCTGTACTCCCATGTTCATTGCAGCATTACTTATAATAGCCAACATATGGAAACAATCTAAGTGCCCACCAATGGATGAATGGATAAAGGAGAAAAAAAATCTCTCTCTCTCTCCAAATATATATATATATATATATATTTGATAACATTGTATTATATAATTGAAATTTATTAAGAGATTAGAGCTTAGCTTTTGACACACACACACACACACACACACACACACAAAGATAAACATGTGAGGTGACAAATGTGTTCATTAACTCAAGTGTGGGAATCCTTTCACAATGTGTATGTATACCCAATCACCATGATGTATACTTTAAATACTGTTCAATTTTATATGTCAATTATACCTCAATAAAGCGGAAAAATAAAGTAAAATATAGATTTCCTTCTGAAAATAGAACACCTTCAAAGGCTCATTTCTCTCTGACTGGCCTCTCCTCATCTCTTCAGCCTCATTTTGTGCCACTGTCCCCTCATTCAGGACCACTCTCCTGTGGTCTCAGTCACAGGCAGAGATCTGAAACTCGCCCTGAGGCTTGTGGCATGGCCAGACAGGATTAACTAGGAAGAGGCAGGCAATAAATATTATAGATTAGTCTAATTCAATCAAGTGGTAAAGTAACCTGGGTTGGGGTTTTCAGACTCAAAGCAGACAGAAGAATTAGATAATGTTCAATGTGAATCTGGGATATGTGCATTGTGAGAACACACTATCTGGAGAGCGTGCAATTGCAAAGAAAAAAAGTTTTGTAGTGGCCAGAGGCCAGAAGAGAATCAAACCTAAGAATGAGACAAATTCTCTAGTCAATTAGCAGCCTCAGTGT
The DNA here is from genome assembly GCA_033961575.1 of Aselliscus stoliczkanus. Classification (NCBI taxonomy): domain Eukaryota; kingdom Metazoa; phylum Chordata; class Mammalia; order Chiroptera; family Hipposideridae; genus Aselliscus; species Aselliscus stoliczkanus. Next base: position 144,487,709 of record CM066727.1, read on the forward strand.
GTTGGGATTTTTTTTTTACCTCAATTTGCTTGAAAAGGTATACTTGGAACAGTAAAAATGTTTTCCTGATGGGCCCGGGGCCACCATATACAATTAAGCTGACTGGGCACCACTCAACACTAGGGGTCACCTCTTACATAGGAGCTGATATGAATGTTGCCCCCAGAGTTGTCCAGGAAACCATAGGTAGCAGTCTTCAAAGTATCTTTTACCTCCAGGAAGAATATTAATACTTTTGTATTAAGTTCATGAATAAATATTTGTAATTGGTAGTTCAGTCTTGGCATAGTTACTATTTGTAATACTAAAGAGAATTTGGCATATTAGCATATCTAAAAGATTAGATTTTTGAATCAGTAGGAAACACCTTGGAGGTGCCAACTGGGAAAAATCTGAGTACAGTTTTAATCAAGAGACTATTAAGAAGGGATATATAGTACTCTGAAGCTAGTGTCAGTGGAAATTACCTCTCTTGGCCTGAAGAGCACAAAGAGGGGGGATCGTTACCAGAATCCAGAGGCTGAGAGTTGTATGGCATTGTGATCTAGAACTCAATCATTCCATTGCTTCCCCCTCACTTCCACTCCATCAGTCCTTTCTAAAATTTTAGTAACTGTGTTATATCTCTTTCTGCTTAAAATACCTACATTGGTTACTGTTTCCGGCACAAATATTCAAAGCACTTGCAGAGAATAGACCCTCAAGGACAGAAATGTGGAATTGATTATCTGATTTGGTTGGATTGAAGACAGGGATTATCTGGAGACTATGAAAAATGAGACATGTGTAGTTCATGCATTAGCAATATGATTGCTTAAATTATTACCTGTGGTTCCTTAGAATGAAATACCTATTGCAGGCATGGCTTTACCAGACTACCTACCTGGCAGCTAAAGTGAGAGTGGGTAATATAGCTGTCTTGAAAAGTTTAGAAAGAGACTTTCAATTTTCATTTTAAAACATGGCCAGAAAACCAGGAATCTCCTCTACTGGTCTGAACAAATCTCTTATATCCTTAAATCATAGGGCTTGTGTACCTAAAAAGTCCATCAGAATAAGGTCCTGAAGAGTATGGAATTTAAGTTTAATTCAGAGGCTCACTGGGCTCTTTAGGTGAAAGGTTGGATGTTGATTGGGAAGACTGGGGCTTAAGAACTGGAATAGGATCATTGGATGGATTTAGATGACTGTGAGCTCCCCAAAAGTACTAAATCTTCTTTAGTAGGTTTTGCAGTTGCATTGGTTATAAGTTACTACATAACAAATTACCCCGAAACGTAAAGGTTTAAAATAACAAGTATTTATGAATTCATGGCTTCTGAAGGTCAGGACTGGACTCTGCAGTCGTCTCAAGTTCTGCTGGTGAAGGATTCACCTCCAAGCTCACTCACATGGCTATTGGGAAGCCTCAGGTTCTCACTGGCTATTGGTCACAGACACTGATTTCTTGCCACATGTGCCTCTCCAAAAGGCAGCTCACAATGTGGCAGCTAGCTTCCCTCAGCTCAGGTGAGCAAAAGTGAGAAAGGATGCCCAAGATAAAAACCATAATCTCTTTGTATCCTAATCTCAGAAGTCATGTTCCATCACTTTTTCCATATTTTATTGTGTGTCATGACGTCCAGCCCACACACAAGCAGAGAGGATGACATGGGGTATAAATAACAAGAAGCAGGAAACACTGGGGCCATCTTCAAGGCTGCCTACGTAGCAAGAGAAGTCTACCTTCTCTTGGCTGCAGTTATTCCTGCCTTGCTTAAAGACTCTGTGAGAGCCTCATGTGACATGGTAGCAAGTTGATTTTCCAGAGGGTGACTTCTCATGCCCCTCTCCTTTTGTCCTCTTATTTTCCCAGACAATGGTGTGCTACAGCTCCTGAGAGCTGATGGTGCACATCTCTTCCCAATTCCAGGTACAGGGACTTCAGGTTGGTAGTTTGAAAACAGCCATGGTGAGTGTTTACACTCTGGAACTGGCAGATGCTACAAATTAGGTTTTTCAGAAAGCTGATTTACTAGCACATTACTGTCCTGAGACCTATAAAGAAAGTCAGATTTCAGCATGCCTTAAAGGGAGAAGCACAAAGTCTGACCCTGGAAGATAAGGCCAAACTAATTGTGGTTTTATGCAGAAACCATGTTTTTATGTGTGGGAATGAATTCTAAGACTGCTAGAAGGCCTTTAGATCAGGCCAGATGTTCCCGTGTGACTGCACTGACTGGGACTCTGCACTGGATCACCTGCTTGAACAGTTAGGAGTGGTTAGAAAAGACTGTACTTGGTTGATTGAAAACTACACTCAATGGAGCCCTAAGCCAATGTGGAAACTCTATGGGCAAAATAGCCCAAGTTGTTCAAAGAATAAGTCATAAGAAAAACAAAGGAATGGAAAGTGAATATATAGATTAGAAGAAAGTTAAAAGACAGTCACACCAAAAATATGGGCAAGACTAAGCTAAAATATCTAGGGATGCAAACTAGGGTGCTAAAACTCTTAAGAAACACAAGGAAGTGATTACTATAAAAATCAGGGCAGCAGTTGTTGTCATGGGGAGGCAGGGGGTTGTGATTAGAATGAGGTTTAAGCTGAAAGGATGGCTAGGAAAGCAGTGTCTTGACCTGAAGTTGTGGTTACAAGGGTGTTCACTTTGTAATACATAATTAATTAAGCTATACATGCTTCTGTGTAAATTTTAGTATTTGTGTCTTATTTTATAATTCAAAAAAGTTAACAGTGAGCTGGCCGAGTGGCTCAGTTGGTTAGGAGCTTGCTCAAGACTGCAAGCTGAGCTCTGAACAACAGCAGTTCAATGCCCAGCCCAAGCTGAGCTGCCGCTGAGCTGCCAACAGGTGGCAGGATGGCTCAGCTAAAAAAAAAAAAAGAGTTAACCGTAATGTGGATGTATGATTATTGACATGGAAAGAGTCATTTATTCATTCAACAACTATTTATTGATCACTCTTTCTGAGCTAGACACAATAGTGGAATGAGATAAATTCTCTGCCTTCATAGATTTTACTTTCTAGTGAGAGAGACAATAAATAGATGAAAATACAATATGAAGGATAAATGCTGTGAAGAAAATGAAACAGATAAAAAGGCTGGAGAGTGGATGGAGGCTAATAAGGGGAGGGGAGGCTTCTCTGAGTAACATCTGAGCAGAGCCTTGAATGGAGAAAGGAAGGGGCTGTCAGAGAGACAGTAGAATATCCAGGCTTTGGGAACAGCAGGCCCTGGGCCCTGAGTCGGGGTGAGAGAGAGTGCTCAAGGAGCAGCAGGAGACCCACGCAGTGAGAGAGGAAATGAGGGGAAAGGAGAGGAGGTGAGCTCCAGAGATCCCTGAGACCAGATCTTACACAGCCTTAAGGCCAACTCGTGCGTATTGAATGTAGACTTCAAAGTAGTACAAATCCTTTTTTTTGAGATATGGTATAAATCCATTTGAAAGTATATACTTATTTCTATAAAACAAAATTTTTAAAAATAACATCATTTTAACTTCATTATCATCTGTTCCCCTTCTAGTAAATTGACAGAACAGTGGCACTAACACAGCACGAGCTTTTTGTGCACAAAAACAATTACTACATTTTAGAGTACAAATTGTGTCTAGTAAAATATCCAATAAACCTCCAAGGTATGTTTAACCATGCATAAAACCATGCCACCTTCTAACTACTCCCTAAATCAAGTGTTTCTGAATATATATATATATATATATATATATATATATATATATATATATGTATATATATTTTTTTTTAAAGCTAACTCCACCAGAAAAATATATGGTTGGGGCTAGTTCATTTCTACCTACACATTCAGTGGAACCATATGTAAATTATAACAGATGAGATGTGGGATAAAATCTAACTGCGGTATCTTTTTTTTTTTTTTTTTTTTAGCAGAGCCATCCTGCCACCTGTTGGCAGCTCAGCAGCTGCTCAACTCGGGCTGGGCATCGAACTGCTGTTGCTCAGAGCTCAGCTCGCACTCTTGAGTGAGCGCTTAACCAACTGAGCCACTCAGCCAGCCCTTGGGATAAAATCTAGAAGGAATACCTTGATGAAATATGGTATAAAACAGAGAAAGAGCTTACCAAAGTAGCTTTTGTAATCATTTCTTCTGTTAAATTATTTTAAGAATAAAGTGGATGCCTTGTAACATTCTGACCTAAGGCAATTTAGTCTTTTCACCATTGTCAGCTTCTCTTTCATGCCTCCAGAGACTAGAAATGAGAACTCTGAATCTCCTTCCTCACAACCTTGCTACCAAGAATACTAGGATGAAAGCAAAATTTGAACTGAATTCCGCTCTATATGCAAACATTTATTGCTAGATGCTTATATCCTGTTCACACAAGAGCTAAAATATCTATGCAATATTTCTAGTCAACCACATATCTCAAATACCATTAATTATACAAAGAAACATTGTTTCAGGTATCTCCTATGCTAATTAACAAACTACTGCAGATTTAGACAGCAATATTTGTAATGCTGCAGTCAGTCACTTCTCTAGCATGGATCCCTGAACAGCCTTTCAAATGCTAATTAACCACTCATAGAGTGTGGATTTCTGATTAGAATACTTCAAATGTTCTAATCACTCCTAGGGGTAGATTAAACTGGCACACTCTTTGACATGACTCTGACTTCAACACTGGAGCAATTTTAAATGAATTACTACTGATTTAAAAGAGCCTTGGGGTGGCCAAGTGGCGTGGTTGTTAAGCGCTGGCTTGGGAAGCTAGCGGCCCCGGTTCAGGTCCCACATATGAGGGCCAGTGACACTGCCCTCAAAAAAAAAAAAAAAAAGGCGCCTCAGATGAGGCTGATTTAACTGAAAACCTGCTTGGAAAAGGGGAGGTTGACCAGTTGACATCTTGTCTTGACCAGGATTCTTGACTTCTTTACAATATGTACGTGGGCAGGTTCCAGAGAGAGCTTTACATTGTCATATAATGCAGCCCAATAAAAGTAGCAGTTTTGAGTCTGGCCATCAGAGGTCAGTAAATCCCTGTGTAGTCAATATTTTCCATTTTAAATCTTTTTTTTACATCAAAGGGCATTATAAATTAATTTATACAAAGCATGGGAGAGTTTTTCTCAATCTTTAAAGAAGTAAAAGAAATAACCATTCTGCAAAGAAACCTAAAGAATGCTTGAGCCATGGGCAGAAGACTCCACATTTTGACTCCCATCTCACATACAGCTCAAAACTAAAGGTTCTGCATAAATTCTAATAGAGTAAGCCTGGGTTTAAAAAAAGAGTCCAACCATTATCATTTGTTTCCATTTGCAGCAAAAAAAAAAAAAAAGAAAAAGAAAAAAAGAAGAAACAGAAAAATTCAAACTAAAGCTTTTTAAAAAATGTACATTTCTAAGATGAAATATAATTCCTAAGATTTGTATACATTATATTAAGTTCTCAACTTTTAATTAATTTAACTTCACAATGATCTTTGAGGTATGCAGGAAGGTATTATTATTTCAGTTTTATAGAGTAGAAAAGTAACACACAGCAGTAAGTAACTAGTCTGAGGTCCAATATCTAGTTTATAACCCGTAGCCCTCAATGTGTTTACATTCTCTAGACTCCATCACAAACTACCTTATATCTTTATTACACCACACATGCATGTATTTATGTCTTTCTCTCCAATGACAATGACATTGTAAGTTCCTTCGGGGCAGGAATCCAGTCCATTCTCTATCATCCCACAATGATTGGCATGTAGTTAATCAAGAAATTGCATTTGCTAATTAACTAAATTGAATTTTCCTGTCTCCTTGGCTGCCCATATACTCTGCAGGACACACACACACACACTGAAAATATCTAGTATTGTTTTGTATGTTTTTCTAATGCACAATGTTATTTTGAGCATTTGGGTCATTTATTAATGCATAACAAACCCACAGAAACTTACTGGTGTAAAACAACTAATATCTATTATGCTCACAATTCTGTGGGTCAGAAATCAGGGCATGGCACAGTAGGGGATGAGTCATCTCTGCTCCTCATGCCTGGGGCCTCAGCTAGCGGGAGCTCAGAAGGCCAGCAATGTCTGGGATGGTTTGACTGGGCCATATATCTGAGACCTTGGTTCTTCTCTACATGGCATCTGCTAGGGTTGTGATGTCCATGATGGCAACTTCTTTCACCAGTCTGTTGCCTGGGCTGGGGTATCTGGAATAGTCCGAGCTGATTGGCATCTTCTTCTTGCTACACATTAATACCAGCCCAGATTCTAGGGGAAGGCAGGGAGAGACTCAACTTTTTGCTGAAGGAATGGTATGTAGATACAGAGGGAAGGAACTGATGGTGCCACCTTGGATACAAGATACCATAGTGAATAGCATTCTGTGACTAGGTTTTTCACTCAGCAATAAAAGTCTTGAAGAGGTACCCAAGTTGGTTCGTATAGACCTACTTAATTTTTTCTAATTGTTGCATAATATTTACAAAGATTCTACTGCAATTTTTCCTTTAGGAACATATAGTTGGTTTCCATTCTTCTACAGAGGGTGCCAAAAAAAATGTATACACATATTACTGATTGTAACCACTTTGAGCACCTCTTATAATTGCAGAAGTCAAACATAATTTGTATTCATCTTTTGTTATTGGTATATATTGAGCACAATTTTAATACAACTTTTGTTAATATGCTGATTTTTATGTTCCTGTATCTCTAAGGTTAATGCTGACAGGTAAAATTACATTTTTAGCATTGTAGGATATAAACATATTTAATAGATACTATCAAGTTGCCCTCTAAACTGGCTGATACAGTTTATATTCCCCTGTGGATGCCTGACAGTACGAGTTTCCCTAGTAATCCCTTGATATTATCAAAGTTTTAAAATGTGTGCCAGTTTGATTAGTGAAAAATGGTATCTCATTCTTCATTTTGCTAATACCATGAATACTTACTCATCATTGGGTTTGTTCTTCTGAGAGTTACCTGTTCATATCTTTTGCCCATTTTTCCATTGTTTCAATGAAATTTTTAATGTTTTATCTTTATTTGTAGAAATTACTTGTCTATTCTGGATTCTATTCCTCTTTCTCTTGTCTATTCAGAGCAAGATTTGAGAAAAGTCAAGATCCTGGCTACATGACTAGAGCTCAGATGAAGGGAAGGGCTCAAAGCTATGAGGCTCAAGGTCTCAAGTCACCACACCTTCTTCATAATTTAGCTGAAAATTGTATTCTCGAGTGACCCAAAGTTCCAAAGATTCCTCAGGCCAAACCCCAATCTGGAAGTTACAAATTATACCCTTGACAGTGTTCTCTAAGTATGGTTATCAACTAATGGTCTCAGAATCATCTGGGTACTTGTGTAAAGTACAAATTCCTAGCCAATGCCCCAGAATGTCATGGGGTGGCTCCTAGGAATATGCACTTTTAACTAGCCATTTACCACTCACCACTAAAACTTGAAAATCACTACTCTGAGCACAGGCCAGAAAGTTATTCTAATAATGGAAGAAAGTGAGAGGTGGAATAATATGTCACCTTCTCATGTGCTGTGGGAAAGAAAAACAAAAGCACATTACCATAGGATCTGAGAGCTAGAGGCGTCGCAGAAGTCACCCAAGCCAGTGGTTCTTACACCTGTTTGGTGTCAGCATCACCTGCAGAGATTCACCCTGATTGAGTAAGTCAGAGGTCAGAATCTCTGGAGGTTGGGTCAAACATGAGTATTTATAAAAGCCTACGTTCTATGTCATGCACCCTAAGAATCACCAGCCTAATACAAACACTTTACTTTAAAGAAAAACAAACTCAGGCTGAGTTTACATCATTTTTCTGGGGTTTCAAACAAATTCTAATGGCAAAGAATTTAGCTGTCTTGACCAGATGTCCAGTGCTCTTATTTAATGGTTCCTCTAGCAGGGCTGGTTTTAGTTGGAAAGTGTTAATGCTAGCAATATTTACTTTGACAATAAAGTGTTTTCACAATATTGGTAAATGTTCTTTTCTAAAAATCAATTCTGTACTCGTATATCTGTATTTCCATAAGAACTTATAGGAAAAAGCTGCCAGACCTCTGACTGTAGCAGTATTACTGGCAGGAAGCACAGTTATAATTACACATAAAGCTCTTCCCATTATCTATGTTTTCCTCAAGTGGTTTCAAAAGTCAAGCATTACACATCTATACATGAGTAACTGATTGGGACTTGAATATTTATATTTTTTTACAACCTCAAACTTGTGTTCTCAGAGGCAGAAAGTAATATAAAATGTAATCAAGCATTACAATTTTCATTCATCTTTGTTTCTGTTTTTCATTTTTTACTTTCTCTTTTCCCTGTGTTCCCCTTTGTGTAACAAGATACACTTAAAAAGCCCTGCACAAGGGTCTGACCGGGTGGCACAGCTGGTTAGAACGCAAGCTCTCAGAAACAGGGTTGCCAGTTCGATTCCCACATGGGCCAGTGAGCTGCTCCCGAGCTGAGCTGCAAATGGGTAGCCAGATGGCTCAGCTGTACAAGGTTGCTGGTTTGACTGCTGCATGGGATGGTGGGCTGTGCTCCACCCCCACCCCTGAATCTAGATTCAAAGCAGTGACTAGATTTGGAGTTGAGCTTGCACCCTCCACAGCTAAGATTGAAGGACCACAACTTGACTTGAAGCTGATGGGTCCTGGAAAAACACAATGTTCCCCTTCCCAAATTCCCCAACACTGTTCCCCTCCCCAATTCCCCAATAAAATCTTAAAAAAAAAAAAAAATGTCCTGCACAGCTAAGGCCAATAAGACTAGGTTTGGCAGGGAGGGATCTAGGCTCTAATCCTTACTATGCTTTAGTTGAGTTATACAAGACAGTTCATTTAAAGTTCCCATCTTGTTTTTCTATTCTACAAGATGGATAAGATAATCCATGCCCTATTTATCTCACAGAATCATAATGAGATAATGAGATAAGAATTATCAAAGGAGTTTACAAACAATCATTGTATTAATATGTTCTATAACAATCACGATGTGTTTCTGATAAGGTAGATTTTGGTATATGATATGTCTATTGGAAGCCACATGCAAAGAAATTTCCTAAAATTGTGTACCTCAGGAAATGTGTTTCGTCTTACTGATAAGATGCCCCAAAGGCGTTTCCAGAATGTAATGCGTATAGTTGGAATCATACAGTATGTAGCCTTTTCAGATTGGCTTCACTTGGTAACATGTATTTAAGGTTCCTCCACATCTTTTCACGGCTTGATTGCTCATTTCCTTTTAGTACTGAATGTTATTCCATTGTCTGGATGTACCACAGTTTATTTATTCATTTGCCTACCTTCTTGTTACGAAGAGCAGAATGCTCCAAAATTATATATATATATAATTTGTTGTTGTTGTTGTCCTAATTTTTCTATTTTGCTTCTTGGTGTTGTTCTGGTATATTTTTAACTGGTTTCTTTCCCCTCTCCCATGCCAGGCATACAAGATAACTTTTCTTTGATATTAACTCTGAGAGCCAGGTCAAACTCCTGGAAGTAAAACTCACAAAAATATAGTGTCCCCTTATGAGTGGTTCCCCTGGAGTTTTTAACAGAGCCTCTAGCAATTCATCAATTACATTCAGGTTTTCCTACCATGGCACAGATTTCCTGTTTATGGGTTTCAGCTCTGGTAAATTGTGGTTCACTGCATTCACCTGTGTGTCTCTCCAATTCTGGAGGCAGTGGTTTGCCCTGTGACCTCACTTTTCTTAAGGATCTAAAAAGAATTGACTTTTCAGTTTGTTCAGCTTTTTAAATATTGTTAGGGCCGAGTGGGAACTTCTAAGCTTTTTACATACTGCATAAGAAATCAGAAGTCCAGAACATTCGTATATTATCTTTTTATTCCCACAACTCGGTTGAATCATGTGAAATATCCAGTGTTTGATGGGTTTTAACAAAAACTGGCAATTTTAATGATTCAACCTCATAGGTATTACCATTATTATACAGATACAGATTTTTAGAGGTTAATTACCTGCCCATGTTACACAGCATAAGGAAAGGCAAGGATGTGAACCCACATCTGTCTGATTCCAAAGCCCTGATCTTTACCAACAAATCCTCCCCCTTCTGTTTCTATTAACACTCTTCTTTCCAATTAAAATAATATTGCTTCCAATTCTTTATCTTATGTAATTCCCTGATGATCAAAAAGATTCATTCTTTTTCTATTCATTTGCCTAACCTCTTTCTTTTATTGGAAATCTCTCCTAATTAAACAATTTGAACTACTTCAAAGACTAGCCATAGAAACGTCACAAAGCACCTCACTTTCTCTAGGTTCAAGATGTGCTCTCTTCATTCTTTTATTCTCTGACTTACCATTTTAGATTACCTTATTTGGGTCAGGATAGGGCAGAGTTTCACACAGTCTTTCCATGTACAGACAAGACCAGAGGGACAAAACTCGTTCATTAAGCAGGAACAATGTGCTCCTTATAATGGAAAAAAAAATATTTCACACATTGTAATATTTCATTCTGTGTTCCTTGCATACAAATTATTATCCCCATTTTACTGATGAGCAAATGGAAAAATTAGATTTTTAATTAACTTGTTTATGAGTACATAAAAAGGAACAGAGCTAACATTTTAATCCAGGTTGGAAGCCTTGGGAGATACTGATTTTATGCAAAATGGTTGCATAGAAATATCCATCTCTAGCAGTAAAGAGAAACCAATTATTCATGCTGGGTTTCACTCATCTTCTAAATATAAATGTCCTGAAATCTTGCTCAGATACTTGTCTATTAGCAGAGTAAATGTCTTACCTGATCTCTACACTTTCTTGGCGTGGTGTCCCCATCTACCAGATATATTACTAGATAGATTCACTGCGTAATTTTAGGCAAGCCGCTTAATTCACTGATCCTTGACTATATCATCTACAAAATTAGGTCCATTTACGTTTTAATGCCCTGAAAATACATGTGTAAGAGGCAAGAAGATCCACTATCTATCAGACAAAAGAAAATAACTACACCAGTAGTTTAAAATATACAGAAACCTCCCACGCTAAGAAAAAAAAATCACAAACACACTGTATATAATCAATTACAGGGTCATCTGAAAATATATAAACTCAAAGGCAAATAAGATGAAACTTGTAATATAGAACTGAAAAATATGTGAAACACCCAAAGGGGCTGGCAGTGAGAGATGGGAGCCAGGCATTCTTCACGAAGGATGCATTTTAGAAAACAGGTAAAATCTCTCTGCTATTTTGCATCCATCAATTGGACCACTCCTCTTGCCTACTTTGTCCTTCTACCCCTCCCTGTGTGGGTCACTGCTCTTTGGTATGTGTCTAAATCTGCGTGTTTATATTATCATATGCACTTCATGGCATCAGGGATCTTTTCCTTTTACCCAACTCTGTTTACAAGAGTTTGATTCATGCTCTATGCAGGCCTGGTGTCCATAAGGGGCTGGATGATATGACGATCAGGCTGAATCTGACAAGAATAAAGTAGGACAATTGATAATTATTACTATTTTTCACAACAGCTAACTCCTGTTAAGCATTTACTATGTGATAGGTAATGGGCTAAACACATTCATTCTTACTGAGCTACTTGACAGCCCATGGGCAGATACTATTATTATCCAGGATGAGGAAAGTGAGGCATAAAGAGGTTAGGTAACTAGTCATATCACTTTCACATTGTGACTTTCACGTTTGCTTTTGTTAAGAGAAAGTTATACATTCTGTTTGGGGGTGTGATATGTTTTGCTTTTGTTAAAAGGATACTTTGTTTTTGTTTTGGGGATTGTTTTAAAAAAGAGCACTGAGCTTGGAGGTAGACCTGAGTGCTGGAATTGGATTAATACTATTCCTTACTCTCATATGAGCTGTGAGAACCGATTTTGTTTACTGTAATTTTAAAAACAATAAAAATAACTTAGGGAAAATGGATAAATTCATAGAAACATACAACCTACCCAAACTGAATCATAAAGAAATAGAAAGTTTCGCTAAACTACCAACAGGTGGCAGGATGGCTCAGCTAAAAAACAGAAATAGGAAGTTTGAAAAGACTAGCTAGCTATTAGTAAGGAGATTGAATCAGTAATCAAAAACTTCCTAACAAAGAAACGTATAGGACCAGATTGCTTCACTGGTGAATTCCACCAGACATTTAAAGAATGAATACCAATCCTTTTCAAGTGTTTCCAAAAAATTAAAGAGTAAGGAACACCCCAAACTCATTTTATGAGAGCAACATTACTTTGGTACCAAAGCCAAACAAGAACACAGACAGAAAGGAAAATTGCAGGCCAATATTACTCATGAACATAGATGCAAAAGTCCGGAAATATTAGCAAACCAAATTCAACAGTAGAGTAAATGAATCATACACCACGATCAAGTGGGATTTATTCCTGAAATGCAAGAATGGTTTAACAAACACAAATCAATATCATATATGATATTCTCAATACATGCAGGTATAGTATTTGACAAAATTTAACATTCTTTCATAATAAAAACTCAACAAATTAGGTATATGTGGAATGTATCTCAACATAATCAAGGCCGTATGTGACATGCTCACAGCTATATCGTATGCAACAGTAGGGAACTACACAAGAATGCCCACTCTCATTGGACTTCTCTGGAAGTCCTACCCAGAGCAATTAGGCAAGAAAAAGAAATAAAAGTCATCCTAATCAGAAAGAAGTAAACTTGTCTCTATTTGTAAATTACATTTTATTATATATAGGAAGCCGCAAAGATTCTATGAATTAACTATTAGAATAAATGAATTCAATAAAGCTGCAGTCCACAAAATCAATATGCAAAAATCAGTTGTGTTTCTATACACTAACAATGAACTATTGGAAAGAGAAATTAAGAATTAAATCTAATTTACAATTGCATAAAAAAACTAGAAATAAATTTAAGCATGGAGTTGAAGGATCTGTACATTAAAAACTATAAAACACTGATGAAAGATATTGAAGAAGACACAAATGGAAAAGAATTCTGTATTAGTATTGGTATTAGTATTAGTATTGGTAAAATGTCCATACTAATCAAAGTAATAACAGATTCAATGCAATCCCCATCAAAATTCCAATGGCATTTTTCATAGGAATAGAAACAACAATCCTAAAATTAATGTAGAACTACAAAAGATCTCAAATAATCAAAGCAATCTTGAGCAAGAACAAAACTGAAGGCATCACCCTTCCTGGTTTCCAGCCATCTTACAAACCTATAATAATCAAAGCAGTATGGTACTGGCATAAAAACAGACACATGAATCAATGGAACAGAACAGAGAGCCCAGAAATAAACCCATGAATATGGTCAATTAATTAACAACAAAGGAACAAGACTATACATTGCGAAACGACAGTCTCTTCAATAAGTGGTGCTGGGAAAACTGGATATCCACACGCAAAAGAATTAAACTGGACCCTTATCTTACACCATACACAGAAATCAACTAAAAATTCATTAAAGACTTGAACATAAGACCTGAAACTGTACAACTCCTAGAAGAAAACATAAAGGGTAATCTCCTTGACATTGATCCTAGTGATTTTTTAGATTTGACACCAAAAGCAAAGGCAACAAGAATAAAAGTAAACAAGTAGGGCTATGTCAAACCAAAAAGTTTCTACACAGCAAAGGAAACCATCAACAAAATGAAAAAGCAACCTATGGAATAGGAGAAAATATATGCACACCACATATCCAATAAGGGGTTAATATTCAAAATATGTAAGAAACTTATAACACTCAATGGTAAAAAAAATTAATAAAAATAATAACCTGCATTAAAAATAGGCAAAGGACCTGATAATAGACATATTTTTCCATAGACAGCAAACAAAAATGGCGAACAAATACAAGAAAAGGTGCTCAACATCACTAATAAACAAAGAAATGCAGATCAGAACCACAGTGAGATATTACCTCATACTTCATTAGAATGGCTGTTATCAAAAGGAGAAGAGATAATAAATGATGGCTATGATGTGGACAAAGGGAATCTCTGTGCACTGTTGTTGGGAAGGTAAACTGGTACAACCAATATGGAAAATTGTATGAAGTTTCCTCAGAAATTAAAAGTAGAATTACCGTATGATCCAGCAATCCCACTTCTGGGGATGGATTCAAAGAAAATGAAATCATTATTTCAAAGAGATATCTGCACTCCCATGTTCATTGCATCATTATTCACAATAGTCAAGATATGAAAACAACCTAGGGCCAGCCGAGTGGCGCATTGGTTAAGCGCTGGTTTTGGGATGCCAGCGGCCCCGGTTCGGATCCCACATGAGGGCCAGTGACACTGCCCTCTACAGCTAACAACAGCTCCACCTGGAGCTGGGCTGTGCGAGCCCCTGTGATGGTGTGGGCTGCAGCCCCTGCTGCAGTGGGCTGCCATAGGCTACAGTGAGTGGCCCGCAGCCAGCGTGAGCGGCCAGCAGCCAGCATGAGCTGCCAATAGCCGCGATGAGCGACCATCCAGAGGCCGGCGACCGATCTGCCTCATCCGGGAAGAACGCAATGACGATACCAACATGGGCCAGTGAAGCAACGTCTTCCGCAACTAGACTGAAGAACAAAAAGACAGCAACTTGTCTGTTCCCCTTCCCCGATTCCCCAATGCTGTTCCCCTCCCCCAATTCCCCAATAAAATCTTTTAAAAAAAAAAAAAAAACAACCTAAGTATCCACCAACAAAGGAATGGATAAAAAGGATGTGATATATGTATATACATAGATAGATAGATAGATAGATAGATAGATAGATAGATAATATAGATACATATTATTCAGCCATAAAAAGAAGGAATGCCTGCCATTTGCAACAACATGGATAATCCTGTAGGGTATTATGTATACTAAGTGAAAACAAACAGAAAATGAGAAATAATGCATGGTATATGTGGAATCTTTAAAAAAAAACAAAAAAAAAACAACAGTTGACTTATAGAAACAGAGTAATAGAGAGTAGAATGGTAGAGCCAGGGACTGCAGGGGGGCGGGGGAGGTGGGCAGGGAGGCATGTTGGGGGGAATAGGGAGATGTTGGGCATAGGGTACAGACTTTCAGTTATAAGATGGGTAAGGTCTGAAGTTCTAATGTATAACATGGTGACAATAGTTGATAATACTGTATGGTATAATTGAAATCTGCTAAGACAATATACCTTAAGTGTTCTCAGCAAAAGAAAAAAGATAACTATGTGAGATGATGAATATGTTAATTAACCTGATTGTTGGAACCCTTTCACAAGGTATATGTACATCAAATCTTTGTGCTTTGTACTTTAAGTATATTATAATTTTATTCATCAATTATGCCTATTAAAGCTGAAAATACATATATCTTATTTCTTTGATAGCTATGGAAAAGTAAAATTTAAGAAGCATACTTTTACAAAGAATTTCATAATTGGCTTGTTTTATTATAGTTTTTGTGAATCAAAGCATTGTGCTTTAGAAAAAATCCATTTATTATTTGCAAGATTTCTTTTTCTCTCTAAAATAACAAAATGCTGTGGTTATCCACGAAAACTATCTTTTCATCATTAAAAAAGGAGAGGAGGGAAGACTTGCCCATTGTACATAAACCTTCTCTGAAAGAGCTAGCTAACTCCACTACTAGCTGCTACTTAAACAAAAAAAAAAAAAAAAAAAGCCCACTTCAGCTAAAAAATAATAGAAAAAAGGATTGAAAATGGGAGACAGTGCCTGCTTTCATCTTAGGATGGCTAGAATATTGCCTCTTAAATAAAAGAATCCATGTTACAAAAGGGATGTAGCTATTGAGTGCTTGAACTCTTAACCTTCTGACATTTCATATTGGAAAAATAAAATTGATGCCACGGGTGTGAGGCTCAGCTAACTCAGAGTAGTAATGATGTGGAGCAAAATGAAAACTCTGGAGTATTTATTGGGCAGAAAGTAACAATAAAAGAGAGGCCGAATATGGCACTATTTTAAAGGGACAGTGCCTAAAAGAATAAGATTTAAAAGGCCTCATTCATGGTGGGATTGCATTAAATCCCCCCAGTCATGACATCAAGCAGTAATCAAAAAGCTGAATTTCTTCCTTGTTGAATGAGGTTATTCATGTTTAGTTGGTGTTTAATGAACATAATCAGATATATAACCAAGAAATACACTGGTGCTTTTATGAATAAGAAATAAATTTGTAAAGAAGGATCCTTGAAAAGCTACTATGACAGAGGAGGACATGTGAGCATACTTACAAATAGCACCTGTCTTAAAAGAAAACAGACATGGCTTATGGCTTGTTGATGGCTGTCCATCTACAATGAGGGGCACCCAGGAAGCAGCCATTTTTGTTTGGTAGGTAATGCTATTTCTGCGACACAGTGTATTTTAGTGGAGTGTAAGATCCCCATTCATAGGGCCGGCGGAGTGGCGCGGTGATTAAGCGCTGGCCTAGGAAGCCAGCAGCCCCGGTTCGGTCCCACATATGAGGGCCAGTGATCCTGCCCTCAAAAAAAAAAAAAAAAAAAAAAAAATCCCCATTCATGATCTTAAAGATATCTCTTAGAAGGTAAGTAATAATGAAAAAGCATACTAATTTGAGACATTTGCATTTGAACCATCTTACAACTGGCTAACAGACTAAAACCTACAGGGCAATGTGAGTGTGAGTCACATGAGTAATAAATAGGGCACCTAAAGGAGCATCCATGGGTCACCACTGCAGAGAAACCAAAAGCTTCTGAAAGGAATGAAAGAGGGCTTTCTAGAGACCCTTCACCTGAATGCTTCGTGAGGAGACATGTGGTCTAGTGGAAAGGGCTTGGCTATGACAGTCACACAGATCTTGGTCCACATTCTGGTCCTGCCACCTAATTACTACTCAACTTCATTTAACTTCCATTTCCTCTTCTGTAAAATGGGGATAGTATGCCTTTTCCATAGGGCAGGTATAGTAACTGAGATAGTCACCATAAAGCACCTAATATATAATCCATACCCAGTAAAGTTTAGTATTACAAACATTTTGAGCTGGAAGCATCCTTGGCAATCACTTAACAGAACATCATCCTTTTCTAAAGAGAGCTGAGATCCAGGGAGGCTGAGATTTAGCCCGACCACTCCTGAGATTCAGTGGCATTCAAATGGCTCCTCAAAGCTCCAGCAGTTCCACAGAATCTGCTTGGGAACTGCCCAGAGGGTGGAGAGAGGTGACAAAAAAGGAGATATTGTGGACCTGTTATCCCACTTTAACACAGCCACTCTACATTTCTCCCTTTGATATGTTGGGCTTTCATATAAATGTCTTAAGAGAGAGAGGATAGTGGCCAAAAAGATGTTAAAAAACCATTGCACTGGGTTACCAGCCCCTTTGAGTAACTTAAGTGAGCATTTGGTTAGAGATGGGAGCATGTGCCCAATTCCAGAGCCATGGGGCCTGGGAGAGGCTGTCACCGCATCGTGGTTGCAGCATATGTCCTGGGAGGGTTTGTGAGGGGCCCTTCCATGCCCCATGGCATGTGCGTGCTTGCGTGTGTACACACACACACCTCTCTAGTGCTGCCTCAGCATTATCATCGCTCAGGAGCACATCTGCCTCCCCTGACTTTCATCAGGGGACTCCAGAACCAAGAAGTTATCTGCCAGGAACAGCAAGAAAACACTAATAATGTTCTGTGAAGGCCTCAGGGATCCAGCAGTAAAGGGCAGAGACTAAAGTTGTGTCCTCGCTGGCCCTGGACACCAAATCCTCTCTGTGAAACAGGACTGGGAGGCAGATCCCCAGAACAGCTTGATTTTTGGATTCTACCAGCTAGTGAGGCCCAAGCCATGTTTTAAACAAAGCCAATGACCAGAGAGCTAAATAATAATTTCATCTTTACTGTATTTGTCAGAGTTCTCCTGAGAAACAGAACCAATAGGATACAGAGAGAAAGAGATTTATTTTAAGGAATTGGTTCATGTGAGTGTGGGAGCTTGAAAGTACAAAATTTGCAGGGCAGACCAGCAGGCTGGAAATTCCAGAAAGAGTTGATGTTGCATCTTGAGTTCAAAGGCAATCTGGCAGCCACATTCCTCTCTCTTCAGTGGACTTCAGTCCTTTCTCTGAAGGCCTTCAAATAACTAGATGAGCCCCACCCACAGGATAATGGAGGGTAATCTGCTTTACTCAAAATCTACTGATTTAATGTTAATCACATCTTTAAAAAGTACCTTCACAGCAACATCTGGACTGGTGTTTGACCAAACAATGGGGCATTGTAGCCTAGCCAAGTTGACAAGTAAAATTAAACATCACATTTACGATGTGAATACAGGTGACACCTCTTTTTTTGTAGGTTTGGGGGCTTTTTAGTATTATTTACCTGTGCATGCTGGGTTTCTTTGTTTGTTTGTTTTTGTCCTTGCCCACATCTGTTAATATAGCATTTGGATTGCTCCCCCAGTTAGCTGCAGCATAAACCAACCACCCTGAAACAGTGGCTGAGAGCACCAGCCATTTATTTAGTTCACACTTCTTGGGTGAACACTTTAGGCTAGGCTTAATTAGGCCATTCTAGTCTTTGATGGGCTTACTCATATGTCTGTGGTCAAATTCTGGGTCAGTCAAGTGCTGGTGGATTTAGGATGGCCTCAGAGGGAATGGCCCATCTCCGCTCCACGTAATCTCTCATCCTCCCTCAGGCTAACTCACAGAGGAGACAGAGGTCCCCACAGAGAACAAAAGTATGCAAAGTCCTCTTGAGGCCTCAACTTGCAAGAGCTGGAGAAATAGACTTGCCTCTTAATTAGAGGAAACAGCTGTAGGAATAATAGTAGCTATTTTTGCAAAGAATCCTCCACAGTTCCTCTCAAGTACAGCCTATCAGCTAGCAGCCCAACAAGGCCTGACACATAATATAAGGTCAATGAATATGCTCCCCCTTCCCAATCCTTTTGGTCGTTTTTTGGAAGCAATTCAAGTTTTCACAAATTTGGGCGGGCTATAATTTCTGATTCAGACTTTCATCCTGTGCTGCTGTCTGCACTGGGAATCGTAGAAAGGTGGGAGTAAAAAAGAAATGGAAAGAACCTTAGCCTATGCCCACCCTTCCTCCAAAGCAAAATCATTGGAGATATCCTATGCAGGTGAATAATTTCCTTTTTAAAAACAGAGGTTCTTAAATGTAATCATTCCTAGGCAGCTGAGTGCCTTGTAAAAAACTACTGCTATTCCTCTAAGTCACTATGTCTCAATCTTTTTTCATTTTGCCTCCCCTCAGCCTTTTCAGACTTTTTTCCCCTAATCATCACCCTCATGAAATTTAACTATTACAGACATGCTGTGTACCTGTGTTTCATACCTAAAAAGGGCATGATATTTTTTTGGTCCCAAATTTTACCAACCAAGTTTCACTCCACTGTGGACAAGACTGCCCTTGCTGGGCTTACATGCTCAAAGCTCTCACTAAAGTTTCATCTGCCGCCCCCAGCCACCCCTGCCCTACCTCCCATATCCCAGGGTCAAGCCATCACTTGCCCATATTCAGCTTTAATCATAAGTCAGGGGCTGCTGACACCAGTGAATCTGTCTTCACATGACAAACAATAAAAAGAGGAAGATAGAGAAAAAAGTCAACTTAAATAAGTCCTTAACTCATAGGGACAAGCCAAAGGGAAAATAATCACCAGTTATGACTGAAAACTGAATCACAGTCCAGAACTATCAAACCCCAAAATAACATCCATGCTGACCTTTACAGAAACTCAAGGTATGAATTGCAAAGGAAAGAATTTCCAAACCGACACTATTCCATGTTTTCCTGATCTTTCTTCATGTATGTGTACGCATGCGTAAGCACATGTGCCAGTGTATGTATTGGATTGTCGGAAAAATGATGATGTATTTTTTTCTATATTTTTCTTTGCAAAAATGCGTCATGACTTTTCAGACAACCCAATACATTATGAAGCAATTAAGCCTATTTAGGTACTAGTATTTCCTCCTGATAAGTGTTTAGATTCCTTCGTATCTTTTACTTGATAAAGCTCACTCAGTAATATGCTACAGTTGATCTAATTTCCAGAAGCAATGCTTTTGTTGACCTTCAAGCTTATTAATTTATTACCTTGCTAAATCTCTAGAACTGATGGTTTAGGAAATGACATGATAAGCAAAACCTCCAAGGATGTACTAAATTTGCTCTTGACATATAATCGAGAAAGTTCACTACTTACATGTATATATTTGAAAATATAACTATCCCATGACATAATAAAAAAAGAAAAATCCAACCATAGGGAATTGCCCATACTCTGATTTTCTCAACAAAGTGATTAAAGCGCCTTCTCAGATCACATTTCAAGGAAATTCTTTGTAGACTGGTTCTTTTTGGTAGAATGATCATCTGTTGAGTTAGACATTATTTTCTCTTATACTAGCATTTTAGCTTGATTTAAATTCTGTGCTGAATTTTCCCAACAACAGGGATGGTTAGGAATTAAATTTCAAGAACAATCACAAAGGTAGAGTCAATCAGTGCAAAGCTCTATCTTCAGGCCAGAAATAATATGATTCTCTATTCCTTCAAGGACTGAGGGAATCCTAAAGGAGGAGCCTGGAATTTCTATGGTTAAGCAGGAATCGGTTAACTGCCCTGAGCTTCTTGAAGCGTGAAGTTCTCAGTTTGATTCCCTAGCTCTTCGGGCTCCAGTAAGTGAGCTAGTTTGTATATCCATTGTGAAGTTCTTGCTTCACAGGGCTTTCAGCAATGACTGATGAAGGATCAAAAATAGTTCCAATTTAAATTGTAAAAAAAACTGAAAGGGCCAAGGAAACCAAGTGCTCATACCACTGATAGAGGACAGGTGCTGTATTTATCAAACACCTAATTTGTCAAAAGCCTGAGGTGTACATACTCTATGACCCAGCAAATAGAGTTCTAGAAATTTATTCTAAAGAACAATGAATGTGCCTAAAGATTTACTACAAGGATAGTAATTTCAGTGTTATTTTATTTAAGTCCCTAATGATCTCATTGCAGGAAAAGAGTTAAATAAACAATGATGGAGCCAAACATATCCATACAAAATCAGGTAACTACATTAAAATTAATATATTAAAATATCAAGTATAAGTGAAATAACACAGCCACAGAAAGACAGGTATTATACGATTCCACTTATATGATATACCTATAGTAGTGAAATTCATCATAGAGACAGAAAGTAGAATGGTGGTTGCCAGGGGCTATGGTTGGGGGAATGGGGGGCTATTATTTAAGGGGGACAATTTCAGTTAGGAAAGATGAAAATGTTCTGGAGATTGGCTGCACAACAGTATAAATGTACTCAATACTACCACCGAATTGTACACTTAGAGATGGTCAAGATGGTACATTTTATATTATGTATATTTTACCACAATTAAAAATTTTACCATGAAGATACTACAAGTAGTTTAATTTTCTACACTATATTTGTCTGTATTTTCTAAATATTTTCTATACATGTATTTTACTTATAATAATGGGGAGCCTAATTATTTATATAAAGAAAAGCAAACCCATTCCATCTTCAGTTAATATTATTTTTAGTGACTGGTAACTTTGTGTGACAATAATTAGGGATTTTGGTCATTGTTCCTGCTGAATGTATTTTTTTTTTTACCCAGGATGCTCTCCCTGCTGCACACCTCCATATCTGTCTACAGAAGGTGTACACACTCAAGACCCAGTTGGAGTCCACCTCCCCTAAGAAAGCTTCCCATATGACTTCAGTGAGAGTTCATTCTCATTCTCATAGCATCTGTAATAACAGTAATAATACTTAATGTTATTGGGTGCTTGATATGTAACTAGTACTAAGATCAACATATTATTTCACCTCATAATAATGATATTTAAGTAAGCATTATCATCCACATTATACAGATGAGAAAACTGAGGAACAGACACAAAATACCTTGACTTGTAAGAGAGATTACAATCTATATCTAAGTGCTCCAGAACCCACATTCCTATAATGCCTATCGTACCTTGCAAGGCTATGAAGAATGCTGTGCTGGCTTCACTTATTTTCAGAAACAGAGTTTTCAACAAATATTTTGCAGGACAATATTTTTTGAAATATTTTTTTCCTTTTCTGCCAGTATTTGCTATCCCTTTTACAGAGATACTAGATTCTGAGCCCCTTGCCACTGGGGAGAGATACGATAGATCCAGAAGTAGAAGAGAGCTAAAAAGGCTCTCCCTGACTGTGATTTCTGAGAAGTCCAGGGTAGACAAGATGTTTGCGACAGGCTTCATGAAAAAGAACATGACTTCCCTCCATCAACATCCCTATACTCCCACTCACCCATTTTTTTAAAAGGGAACAGAGGAACAAAGAGCAAAGGAGGGAGAATCAACAGAGAAGCAGGGAGAACAGTAACCTAGATGGATATCTGTGAGAGGGGTCCTACATTCCACTTCCCAGGTTGGGGTTGGGATGTGTGAGTGATTTTGGTGCCTATCTAAGTAGACATGGACCACGGAAAATTTCAGAGACATTACTGTGCCACAGAGGGTTATGAGCATCTCAATTATAGCACTAAAGGAGAGAGAGAAACTCTGGTCCTAACAGGCCCAGGCGAAGGGCTTCTCGGTGCTGACCAACATGCAACCAGGCCCACCTCTTGAGTTGGGCAACTTAAGTTCCCGAACTTGTTGTAACGATGTTGTTAACCTTTTTTTATATCAGAGGGATTGTTCATTATGAATTTATACCAAGTGGACAAACAGTTAACCAAGTTTACTATTTGGAAGTGCTGAAAAGGCTGCACAGAAAGTTAAACGACCTGAACTTTTCTCTAACAATTCAGGGCTCTTGCATCACGACAATGCACCAGCTCACACGGCACTGTCTGTGAGGGAGTTTTAGCCAGTAAACAGATAACTGTATTGGAACACTGTCCCTACTCACCTGATCTGGCCCCCAGTGACTTCTTTCTTTACCTGAAGATAAAGGAAATATTGAAAGGAAGACATTTTGATGACATTCAGGACATCAAGTATAGTACGATGACAGCTCTGATGGCCATTCCAGAAAAAGAGTTCCAAAGTTGCTTTGAAGGGTGGATTAGATGCTGGCATTGGTGCATAGCTTCCCAAGGGGAATACTTTGAAGGTGACTGTAGTGATATTCAGCAATGAGGTATGGAGCACTTTTTCTAGGATGAGTTCCTGAACTCAATTGACTTCATAGGACAACTGCCTGGGCCTTGTTCTAGGAGGGTATCATGGGATACTGCACATCACACCTATTTTCTAAACATTACTCAAATTCAATATTATTGTATATTGTCTGGAATTTGCTTCAAAATAGCTTAGTGTAATGGGGATATAGATGAAACAAAAATTTATGATTGTTGTAGCTATGTGAATATTTGGTGGTTTACTGCTCTCTATTTTTCTACATGTTTAGTGTTTCATAATTTAAAATTTTTTCACTTTAAAATTTCTATCTTTAATAATATTCCAAAGGCCAGCAATATAGTTTCTTTTCAACTACAGTTATCTTGGGACTGTCTTGCCCCACATTATTTGAATTGCCCTAGGCCCTATACACTTCTAAGGAAAGCCCTGCCAGCACAGATCAATGCAAGAACTGATGGGACAATGGATGTTTCATTGATGCCTGCATGATATGGAAATTTCATTTATTTTCCCTTCTCTCTTTTTAATGCCTTGGGCCTTACTACATAAGTCCCCTTAAACTTGTTAAATACAATCTTAGGAGGAAGGTAGGAACCACAAATTGACTGAGATTGTGTTTCTATATAATAGAAGAGTTGAAGGGAAAGTCATATTTCTTATACCTAAGTCTATGCTTTAAAATTCTTACTTGCTACAAATATTTTCAGGGTGTTCACTATATACTGCCACTGTATAGTAAGTTAGCCAATATCTGATTCCATTGGTTCCAATCTAATACATGAAGATCAGACAATTAAGTTCAAGAAATTTCCACTATGCACTTACACGGTGGAAAGTTTGTGAACTTAATTGTCTGACCCTTTTCATACATGTGTATGAGTATATGTGCCATACTTCATATACAAAAATGAAGTGGTTGATGTATCATCCAAAGGAGTATAGTGTTTGTAGGAATTCCTGGCTCCTGGGAAATTTCTTTTTAGGGCTGAAGCTCCACCAAACAGAAACCACTTGATAATGACACTTGTCTTACCTTTGTCATATGACTGTTCTCTAAATTAGCTTACATTTTTAAGCCTTACTTGCAAAGCTGTCTGACACAATCTAATAATAATCCAACAACTTGAATTTAAGCATTAACTAGATTTTGAAATGAAAGAACAAGGTTGGTTTTTAACTCTACACTTTAAAAGGTGGATGGTTCATTTTTTGCCTGGGCATCCCAGATTCTGAGCACCTGACTGTTCTTGGTATAAGTCAGGACTACACTAATTACCCCAGAACAGAGGTCTTCCCAGAGCAGCCTGAGGCAACAGGACATATGCGAGTATTCAGGGCCTTCAACTGCTGCTGTACCTACTTAGACCCACTGGAAAAAGAGCTGCTCGCCTAGTGTCCTTGAATGCCCACCAGGAACCAAAATAGCATCTGAGTAGATGCTGGTATCTGAGGGTGAGACACCATAACCCTTTACTCCCCCTGCTACATCTTTCCCCTCTCTTCCCCACTAAGTCTAGAAAGGATAACAGGTGGCACTACAGTTTGCTGTTTTGCCCATAACTCTGAATGTATGCACTCTGTCTGACGCCCACTTTTTCACAGCTGGAGGGACTTACTCCTTGTCTCACTCTTGAACTCTGACAGAACACAAATAGGCTTTGAATTGTGTCTCTAGTAGTGGTCATGGGCTACACCTATCCACGTGTACGTTTCTTTTATTCCACATGAGCTGTAGACTGTATTTACAAGGTTGCCCACTTAGGTTGGGCCTTTCATCTTTCAGCAATGAACAAAATAAAGCTGATTGGTGATATGGTTTTGTGGCTATGAGTATAGAATTTGGAGTCATGCCAACCTAAATTGAACTCCCACTCTACCACTTTCTAGCCCTGTGACCCTTAATAGGTTTTTAAACAGTCTGGGCCTTTGTTTCTCCGTAAAGTGGACATAATACTATCCACATTATTATAAATGTATTTTAGAGTACTTAACAAACTGTCAAGCATATAGGAAGTGCTTAATGAATGCTAGATGTAATAAACAAATGTGCCCAAGAAGCTGGACACCAAACCAAAATAAATCTAGGGACATGGTCAAAAAAAACCTTTCAGATGGAGAAATGTCATATTCTTTGTATTATTCCTGATTGACACAGTATAAGGCATCCCTGGAGAGAGGGCAGAAAGAGATGCAGTAGCTGGCATGAGAGTTGACGATAAGCCTTTATACAGATCCTAACATAAAAAATGAAAATCTAGGAGAACCAAAAACATTGTGCTAAATTGGCCTTGATAGAGAAAGAGAGAATAGGGGGAAGGGGAGGGAGGGAGAGAGAGAGAGAGACGGAGGGAGAGAGAGGGTGGGCCTAAAATGAGTTGTGTACTATTCTGGTTGCTTTACATATATAATATATCCAACTTTCATTTTAAAATGTCTTTCAATATCAACATCCTCAAAGATCGGGTATTTGGGATACAAACCCATGAAGTCAGGTACTTGAGTTCACACACCTAAGCTCTGTGTTATGTGGCTTCTTGCTCTACTGTTTTACCTTATATAGTTCTTAGTAACTTGGAAGATCCCAACCTCAGTTGTCAACCTGACCCTACTCATCTAACAAAATGAATAACAAGCTGAGACCTTGGCCTACATGTCAGTCATGTAAATTTGGAAGACACAAATGACCTGGCCACTCCATGCAACTCTACTGACGCCCTCAGTTGCTTTTGCTACGGAGGCCAATGACATCATATTCTAGACATACAGAATGACATGGGAAGGCCTTGAAGACACAGCAATAGCCACAGAAATTATTTTCTGCCTGGAAGAAGCACAGGGGCGCCTCTTCCCCTGGTTGAGTTTTTATCGGCTGGCAAAGCTACATTCTTTTTCTCCAAAGAAGAAAATAGCTATTGCATTTCAACCTCTGTCTTTTATATGGAAATGACTGAGGTATTCTGCTTTCTTTGAAAGTAAGTTTCTGGTTGCAGTACCTGGCATCTCTTCTCTTCCAAGTACTAAATAACATATGTCTGACCTGTCTTTTTACTTAAAATCAAGTCCTGTTTGCTAGCTGCAATTTGTGCACAAAATGCACCAATCTTCCAATTTCAGTTGGGAAAAAAAGGTGGATGGTTACAACTGTTCATTGAAGGAAGACATTTTTATTTCATCTTAAGCATGCACCCTGGTGCTATAGTGTTGGTAACAACAAGTCTTGCTGTGAAAAAAAAATCTTATTTGAAGGATAAATAATGTTATTAGTTGATCCTGTTGCCAGTAAGTTTTTATAGTAAATTTTTGATTGAGAGATCAGGTTCTGGTGTCAAACTCTGGTACCAGTGCATGACATTAGGTGGGATTCTACTAGTAAGTTCCACTTTCCTGTCTGTAAAATGGGTCTTGGTGATGAGGAATGTCTTTAATGCATAAGGTTCAAGTAAAGATTACACAAGACCCTCCACAGACATGGCCCAACATAATGTCTGCCAAATGTAGGCGCTTAATATATGTTAGCTATTATGATTAATCATTTGAGAAAAATTACCAAAAAATTCTAGTTTTATTTATTTTTCAGTTAAATCTACTAGACTTACTTTGAGATGCTTAGCGTATGTATCCTCTATTCAGACTCCTCTTCTGTTAACATGTTCTGACTCCAAAATTAAAACCTTATTCACTACTAAAGATGTGGTTTATCTGTGGGTTTTGTACAATAATTGGTAAAATAGGACCCTTAGTGACTACAGTAACATGCTGGATGAAAACTTCTCATTATCTGGTAAAATTATTTCTGTTTCTACCCACGTATATGAGTTTGTTTTTACTTCTAAATACTTATTGAATGTTTAAAATTATTGGAAAGAACACAGATTTGAGTCACGCAGACCTGGATTTAAATCCTGTGCCCATAATTTACCAGTTGTGTGACTTCAGATAGTCAGCCTCTCTGATCTTTTGTCTTTTTACCCACAAAAATGGGGAATAAGAAAAAAATCACCCATTTTTAAAAACTGAATATTTATGAGTTGTTTAGTATCTAACACCAAATTTTGAACATCAGCTCTCACTGCAAAATACTAAGAAATAAATGTAGAAGCTATTAGAGATTATATCCAGGCTTTTAAAAATTCACATTTAAAAATGGTTGCCATTGTAGGTATTTTTCATGGTAATTCCAGAGAGGTTTTTATTATAAAATAAGGCTGACAGGGAAAAGACATGTCATTTTTTTTTTTGAATCATAGTCCAGTGTTTCTAATAATGGGATGAAGTAACCAGAATCCAAGGCCACAGCATCTCATTGATAAACTCACTGTGATCATCGTTGGAAAGGCTCATTTCTCCAGAGCAATGAAGGCTTTAGGAGTAGAAGTCAGTCTTCATCCACTACTTGATGTTTTAAGGAGTTCTTCTTTCAGCCCCTCTGATCTGCTTGGCCTGGGTCCCTCACAGGTAAACGTTCTACCCTCCCTTTCTTTTCAAGGCAGGCTCCTGGCAGATGACCACCTTTAACAGTGTCTGCCTTCGGACTTCAGAGAGCCAGCTTCTTTCTTTTGCTTCTTGTTTTAAGGAGTTGCATTTGTATTTGCTTGCTTAATACGGAAAGGCCTGGTTATTACGGAACTTTATTAGCAATCTCAATTCTCTCAGAATTTCAATCTTCGTCAAAGACCCCCAGTTTCAAGACATGTGTCTTAGTTCCAATTCCATTGGCAAATGTTGAAGAAACAAGAACTGGGTCTTCAGAGAACTCAATCTCCTTCCAAGGTTGGAGGAGCTGAGATCATTCAAGACACAGTGTGTGGCTGATGCTGCAATTGCCTCAATCATCCAGGGGCCAAGAGGAATCACAGTTGTAAATGTATCACTATCATAACTACACTTGGATCTCAGACATTTGGGGCTGGAGAATACCCATGAAGGAGCATTACACCAGAACAATCATCTTCCTTAGGCATATAAGCAATCTGGGACACTGAGGTGGATGTTCTGGGTATTTTTTTTTTCCAAATAGCTAGACCACTTGGTAAGTCTAGGGGTAACCCAGGCTTCTTCTCTCCCCAGTCCTAAGGTGTAGCTGAAAACAGGAAGCAGGGGTCAGGGTGAGATAGGGTGGGGATAGGGCTTCTAAGAAAACCACTAACCACCAGTCAAAGAGAAAGGGCCAGTAAATCAAGGTGAGACAAGAAGATCAGCCAGAACACACCAAGACCAAGATGGCAGCATAAATCACCTCCAAGAACCTCCAACCACGTTTATATGATCATTATAATACACCTCCATGCTAAATGACACTCCCACCAGTGCCAGGACACCTCCAGAGAGGATCATATAAGGACAAAAAAGGGGTGTATCCCAAATCTCTGGAAGAGCCCACCCCTTCCAAGAACTAATAAAACTATTTCCTCCCCCTTATTTCCATATTAAAAAGCCTAACTATTGTAATAAAAACCACAACCCTAAGGAAGATCGGTCTGCCTCTTGCCTAAGGGCAGCCTCTACTCTGCCTGTGGAGTAGATCACCTCACAATAAACTTCTTTTGTTCTTTTGTGTGGCTCAGCTTGAATTCTTTCCCAGGAAGCCAAGAAGCTGCTTTCCAGCAACAAAGGTTTCTCCAGGGGCTACAGCCAGGAAATTGACCTCCAGGGGTTTCTGAGTTCAACCATTCAGATCAAGGAGAACAAAGCAAACAAATAGGAGACTGATTCATGGAGTTTTAGCAATATTTGGAGAGAGGAACCCTGAAGAAATCCTAAACTTCTTGCTAATCTCAGCAGTAGGGGGTTCTATAAATCATTGTCATTTGAATACTAAAGACAAAGTGACATTATTTCCTGCCCTCAAACTGGTCAAGGAAGGCATATCCATTACACTCTTAATGCCTAGATTTAATTTCTGACAATGATGCTTATTCCATTTTCCATATTTATGTTATCAATTCAGAAACTGAATCATATAAATATTTTTGGAGCAATCACTAAGTACACTGTGCTAGGTTTTCATATATCTGTTCATGCAGGAGCCTGCAATTTGCCCATCACTGCTCCAGGTGCTACAAATACAAATCCTCAAAGAATGGGGAGACAAGTCAATAGATGCATATAATAGGGAGTGAAAAGTGATGCATAGAGAATTGTACAAGATTCAGTCAGACTACTGAAGAGGAACTCATCAATTCTTTGTGTGAAGGTGAGGAAAAGCTTCTCAGAGCTGAGACTCAAGGGAAGATAGAATGAGAGGGTGAAGGGAGGAAGCAAAAAGGGGATGGGAGAACACCACGTGCAGAGGCATGAAAGTGTTAGAGAACTGCGAGAGCAAAGGTAAGTCAGTTCAGTACACAGCGGGGACACCAATGGTAGACTGGAAGACCAAATTGCAAAGAGTCACAGGGTAACCTTCCCTCACACCTTTCCCTCCCTACACTCTAGCTCCAGCCCCACCAACAGTACTAGAACTTTCCCTGTTCTGGTCCAGAGCTGTGGGTCATTCTTGCTGATAATAGTGAAGTTGCATGGAGAACCTGTTTATGCAATGGCCCAACGAGTTTTCATTTTGTTAAAAAAAAATTTCTACTTGTTGCTCTGTTCTACAATTTGGGGCCAAAACAATACATACATATAAGAATATGTGCATCTTTTCAAAGAATTAATAATCCACTCAATCTCCAACTATCTCAAATCCACTAAATTTGAGATAGTTGGAGAAAGTAGTGCCCTGTATGGTACAGTGGAAAGAACACAAGGACAGGCTCAGAACAGGATCGAGCTCTAGCTGGGTCAGCAACAGGGAGTGTTGAGCTGGTCTATTACCTTTTCTGAAGTTCACTTTCCTCACCTAGATAATAATCTAGATAATCTAGAATTTGAGGTGTGGCTGTCACCTTTCTTCAGGGAAAGATAACAAGGCCAAGAGAAATACCTCAATTTTAGAGGGTTATGTTTTAACTTCCAAAATGAAATATAGTAGATCTAAGTATAGAGAGGGTAGGATATGATTCCCAAAACAGCAGAAAGCAAAAGGGTAACATACCATACCCAAAAGTGTAAAAAGAAACCATGTGGAATAGTTCAATTTTAAGCCCAAACACTGGGAATAAGAATGAATAATTTAGTAGCAAAAAATAATGAATAAACGTACAAACAAGCCCTTCCTAGTTCTTACATCAGTAAAGGGACACTTCCCAACCTTTCTTTGCATGAGCTCTGAAAATGATAACATATAAGATGCTAGCCTTACTGAAAGATTCATTCCGATGATAGTGAAAGAGCCAAGAAAAGTAAATAAAGAAGCAAATAAATAAAATGACTGCTTGTGTTATGAGGCTCCACCATCACGAAGGGGATTAGCACCCTTATAAAAGAGGCTCCAGAGAGCTCCCTAACCTGCTTTGCCATGTGAGAATACAACAGGAAGTCAGCAGTGTGCAACTCAGAAAAGGGCCATTCCCAGACCCTGACCATGCTGGCACCCTTATCTTGAACTTCCCGGCCTCCAGAACTGTGAGGAATGCCCGCCAGTCTATTGTATTTTGTTGTAGCAGCCCAAATGAACTAAGACATATTGTAAGTACTCTTTTGTACCTGGTGTATTACTTTTAGTATGCTGTTTTTTTAAAATCATGCATGCTGTTGAATGTATCAGTAGTTAACTTCTTTTCATTGCTGAATAATATTTTGTTGCTCTCATTGAATAGGTATACCTCTATTTTGTTGATCCGTTTATTAGGTGATGGGCATCCAGTTGTTAACAGTTCAGGGCTATTATGAATAATACTTCCACAATCCTTCACATACACCTACCAGTATGTGTAGTGTACGTGTAGATGTATGTTTTCATGTCTCTTACATAGGCATTTGGGTAGGGAATGGCTGGATCATATGGTAGGTATATGTTTAACTTTTTAAGAAACTGCTGAACTTTTCTAATGGCTGTAGCATTTTTTGCATTACTGGGCTGACTTTTAATTAAGCACATTTTAATTATCTTTATTTATTTGTTTGTTTGTTTATAAACCAAATCCTACATTTGGAGCTTTGTTCTGCATTCTGCAATTTTTCTGAGAGCCTGCTTCTCAGTCACACATATGCACTCCCCAGAGCCAAGCAAAATCTCTTAAGCGTCTCTGTCCCTGATTTAGGGTTCTTAGAACCAGACTGAGCAGTGGGGCAAATCAAAAATATATTGGATTTAGCCAATGAGTATAATTGACTACTTCTATTTATTGTGATTGACTTTCTTTTCAAAGTCAGCCCTCCGACAAGAATGAAATCTTCTGGACAAACAAAAGAGCCAACAAATCTGTATGACAATGGAAGATGGTCTGAAATGGCTTTGTCTTAAGTGACCCTTAAAATAATACCAGAAAAGGCTCTATCTTTTCCAAGAGACAAAACAAAACGATAAAAGAATTCTCCGTCAAGAGAAAATACATGCTAACTACAGATTTCACCGTTTTAGAAATTGCCTGCATTACTGAAAAACCTTGAAAAACCTTGTAAGCTCTGCAGGCAGACATGAAAAAGAATGTACTGACAAGCATTCATTCCAAAGCATTAACCAGAGAATGGATTCCTTATGTTCTAAGAAACACTTGTTTCTTTATATAATGATAATAAATATAATGATTTTAACCATAGTCCCTTAAAGTGAGAAGGCTTTTCTCTGGAAGAAAAAGGTGAAATGGGAATATATAAGTCAACATTTGCAAATTAATGAGAGTTTTCCAAAGCTTTTTTATTTTAAATTAATCTGTAAGGTTGATTTATACACACACACACACACACACACACATAGATATATAGAGATATAGAGATATAGATATTAGATGGGAATAACAAACAAAGAAGGAAAATGTTTTAAAAGAATTAGCAAAATTGACACCTTTCTCTTACTTGACCTTTAGCCTGATGTTTAATCCTAGTTTTATTAAAAAAGATCATTGCTTTGTGTTAAGAAACTACAGTTTCCCTTAGCCAACAGTAATACATGCTAATAAAAATAACTTTTGCTAATAAGAGGATTTAGAATTACCCCAAATTTTTAGTCCTTATCCAAGAATAAAAAGATGCCTTGTCTTTTCTCTTTTTTTTTTTTTTTTAGCTGAGCCATCCTGCCATCTGTTGGCAATTCAGCAGCAGCTCAGTTTGGGCTGGGAATCGAACCAGCAACCCTGTTGCTCAGAGAGTGTACTCTTGAGTGAGCTTTCAATCAACCTAGCCACTTGGCCAGCCCTGAAAGATGCCTGTCTTTTCTTGTTTGGTATCTTTTCAAGAGTTATTTAATTATTATAGAAATAAT
Organism: Aselliscus stoliczkanus; assembly: GCA_033961575.1. Lineage (NCBI taxonomy): Eukaryota > Metazoa > Chordata > Mammalia > Chiroptera > Hipposideridae > Aselliscus > Aselliscus stoliczkanus. The sequence goes on from CM066727.1 coordinate 144,520,179, forward strand.
ATTAATGGCACGATCACATTAGATTTATCTAAAATAAGAAAACTACCTTGAAAAAGTCTTTGGTGTGCATTTTAGGCATGGTGGCTAACTGTTCCTCTCACTTGCATTAGGCCATTTGCTCTTTGTCAGCAGGAATGATGTTACTTCTATCAGTTGAACATGTGCTTTGGTTTTTCTATGAGTGGGATGGGTTTCACTTGACCCAGCTCTACTCACCAAGCTCTTATGACCAATATCAGGCATTTACAGAATTCAATTACAATTTTCTTGAAATTTTAAAGGTATTCCCAACAAATCAATCAGACTTTTAATTTAACATCATATTGTATGTATTGCACCTGGAAATTCTTTTGAATTCAGACCATATTCCAGTCAGAATTTAGAAATATGTTCTGGGTCACTTAACCCTCCTTCAGCTATCTTTTCTCAGGACATCTCCATGTTTGTAGCTGCTGTGGCCTCATTATTGACTCATGAGTTCACCAGACCCCAGTCCCAGCCCTCCCACCAAGTTATTGGACGAAATTGGACTTTTGACTAAGGGAAGTTAATCCATTGGCTAAACAATATATGATTCCCTCTCTGGAAAATCTGAACTGAGGAGCAAAATTATTTTTGGCATGTGGTACTGGGATCCAACACTAAAAGCTCATGCAGAGGGAAAGCCAGAGTTGGGGCAATGGCAAGTTAGAGTTGCTCGCACACTGTGATTATGGGAGATTGATTGTAAAATACGAGTAAGCAGAGGAAGTTGACCTACAGAAAGTAACATAAAACAGACAAATGGAGAAATGAGAGATGAGAGACCAAAGAGAAGCAGAAAAAGAAAGGAGAAGACAGAATTTATCTAATCCTGACATTGTGATTCGCCTTTCCAGTTTGCAGAGGGTTTGGTTATATTTTATTTCTAGGTCATAGATGACTTTATTCAGCAATTTCTTATGGAATATTAATCAAACATAACTGTTAAGATTAACCATAAAACAACTTGAATTTTTTCTTCTGCTGCCCTCTTACATTTTATTTGGGGTGGGAGAGTTCTTTTGCTGCTCCTGTTTGAAATGTCTTTTCTGCCCATTCTTATATAACATAGCATTCTATGGTCAACTTAAATAGTAAAGAGAAGTCTCAGGTCTTGCTATTTAGAAGGTCTTTTCCATATTAGGGACAAAGCTTCCAATTTCACTCAAAGTTTTATAGCTACTTCCTGTGGAGGGACACTTTTCCATGGGTCTCCCATGTTTCTGCATATCTTGCTAGACTGGCTAATTTGGAAGTAAAATAAACTCTCAGGCCCTTCACAGTTTTGACACTTCCTACCTTCCAGGTAGGAACCTCTACCCTGGAAAAGGTATGGTAGCAGCCTTGTCATCAGCTCTCTCTACCTCCTCTTCTACTCACTGGCTAATTTCTGGTTCCTAAAAAGTTAGGGAAATGGTTGGTGGGACGATGGAGAGGTGAAGGAAAAGAAGGCTCTTACCTATCACTTTCAAATGCTGGTTTCTACCTTGCTGGGAGCCTGATAGATATTTGCATTACTTTTATGCATCCTTTAAAGAATCCATTGCTAGACATCACTTCCTGAAGTTCCTCTAACTTAGACGAATGCCTCTCTCAGCAGGATGACACCATTTTTTTCTTTCACAGCCCCAGGGAATCCTGTGGTCCATCTTTAGCCTCCATCTGCTGCATTTCCATCTCCCATTCTGATGGCCCTATTGAACAGAACTTAATCGAACATCACACTGCCTCGCACATGAGTGTGGTTTTCAGAAGACAGCTGTGCATCTTTGCCCTGGCAAATTTGAGGAGTGCAGACTAACAACAAAACCGCGGCCTCTCATTCTGCTCTGGCACAAGTCAGTTCAGACACTAACGCTCAGTGTTCTCCATCTGCTCCATTGCTTAATTGTGTTGAAACCACCTTTCTTAGGCTTGAAGGGAAGATCAGATACCATCTATCTCTACCCTTTGAGCACACAGCCCAGTTCTAACAAATACTTTTCACAGATTCTGGCTCCTTAGGTTTTAATATTTAACCTTTTATATCCTCTAATGTTTGGAATTTCCATTTTAACATACTGCAATATTTACAATAACTCATCTTTTCCCTCGAGCTTGTTTTTAGTGGGTTTTTGATAACCAAACAATCCTTAAAGAACAGACCAACTATGATCATTTAATATCTTTTTTGTACCTCCACAAATAGTAGGATTTATTTTGAGATGCCATCCCAGGTACTTACCATGGACTTTCATGCAGTTTTGCCTTATTTTATAAAATGGTGTGTTGATGTAAAGTTTTATCTCAATAATAAAATGTATAAATTGTATGCTAACAAATTAGATAACCTAGATGAAAAGGATAAATTCCTAAAACTAATGAAACTGACTAAAGAAGAAATAAAGGAACTTGTTAAAGGAACTGACCTTTAACATGTAAAGAGATTCAATTAGTAATCAAAAAACTCACCAGAAATAAAAGCCCAGGACCAGCTGGCTTTATGGGCGAAGTCTACCAAACTTTTAAAGATTAATTAGCACCAATCTTTTACAAATTCTTCCCAAAAATAGAAGAAGAGGAAATACTTCTCAATTCATTCTATGAGGCCAGGATGACCCTGATACCAAAATCAAAGATGACCCTGATACCAAAATCAAAGATATCATTAGAGACAAAAATCACAGACCAATATCTCCTGTGAAAATAGATGCGAAAGTCCTTAACAAATCACTAGCTAATGGAGTCCAGCAACATATAGAAAGAATTATATAGAATGACTGTATTAAGCATGTCTTTTTATCCTGATACTTTGACATCTGAAGCCTTGCTGACTGTGGAGAGATTGTCCTTCCCAGGGCCAACCAAATCCTAAAGATAACAAACTTATCTGTTAATGCTCCTTTCAAATGCAAACCAACCAATGCAGGGCTCATACTGCAACCGTCTCCTTTATCAGGCTCTCAACCCTAAGCATTCATAGCCAGGTACCAGACAACTCAAGATAGCCTCTACACTCCAAAGCCCACCAAAATTATTCAAACTAGTCAGCCTAAACCTGCTTCCCGTGCCTTGCCCATTCCTTCCCATAAAAACCACAATAAAGATTCTTGCCCACATTTTCCTCTCACTCCCTCTGTCTCCTGATGACCATGGTGCTTCCTCCATACATCCCTCCATGTCCTCATGACATAGCATGCCCGCTATTCATGGGAACTGTGAGTAATGGCAATCTTCTGATCTGTTGGCCTCACTGCTCCTGAATAACAATAAAACCTACATTTTAAAACAATGACAAGTAGAATTTATCCCAGGAATGTAAGGTTAGTTCAACAAACAAAAATTAATCTATTTAATGCACCCTATTAGTAGAATAAGGACAAAAATCACATTATTATATCAATAGTTATCGAAAATGCATTTGACAACATCCAATACCCTTGAATCATAAAAAACACTCAACAAACTAGGAATAGAAGAGACTTCTCTCAACCTGATGAAGGACATCTATAAAAACCCACAGCTAACATTGTACTTAATGGTAAAAGATTGAAAACTTTCTTCCAAAGATCAGGAACAAGACAAGCATGTTCAGTCTTACCACTTTTATTCGTCATTATACTAGAGGTTCTAGACAAAACAATTAGGCAAGATTGAGAAATAAAAACCATCCAGATTGAAAAGGAAGAAGTAAAACTATTGCTGTTAGCAAATGACATGATGGTCTACATAAAAAATTCCCAAAAATCCACAAAAACTATGAGAGCTAATAAATTAATTCAACAAAGTTATAGGTTACAAGATCAATATATAAAACTCAACTGTATTTTTCTACACCAACAATGAACAATCTAAAAATGAAATTAATAAAACAATTCCATTTATAATAGCATCAAAAAATTAAAGTAGTTAGGAATAAATTTAACAAAATAAGTGCCACATCTGTACATGTTGAAATTAAGAAGACTTAAGAAAATGGAAAGGCATCCATGTTCATAGACTGGAATACTTACTTTTGTTCAGATGACAATACTACTGAAATCTTGTAAGGACTGTTGGTGAATATATATGCAAATGGTTATCTATTAATTAAGACTGGAAACGCTGAAGCTATTTTAAATGTAGCCATTTACAAATCAATATAAACATATTTAAAACTGTAATGTTACGGGCCGGCCAAGCAGTGCGTTGGTTAAGAACTGGCTTGGGATGTCGGCTCTGAGCAGGAGGGCCTGGGTTCGGATCCCATATATGAGGGCCAGTGACACTGCCCTCTGCAGCTAAGATGGTGAACAACAGCTTCACCTGGAGCTGGGCTGCTGTGAGTCGCCTGCAACAGTGTAACTGCAGCCCCTGCTGCAGTGGGCTGCCATAGGCTACAGTGAGTGGCCGGCAGCCAGTGTGAGCTGCCAAGAGCCGCCATGAGCAGCTGTCTAGAAGCCGGCAATTGATCTGCCTCACCCGAGAAGAGCACAATGATTTTACCAATGTGGGCCAGTGAAGCAATGTCCTCCACAACTAGACTGAAGAACAAAAAGGACGGCAACTTGTCTGTTCCCCTTCCCCGATTCCCCAACGCTGTTCCCCTCCCCCAATTCTCCAATTAAAAAAATCTAAAAAAACCCTGTAATGTTACAAAGACTGGAGACTGGGTCATACAAGGCCGCGCAATTTCCTTTTAGCCATCTCTCAGATCACCACTCTGGAGGAAAGGTTAGGTGCCACATTGTGGGTAGCCTTATAGAGAGGCCCATAGGCTGAGGAACTGAAGCCTTCTGTCCACTGCCAGCCCATACATATGTATATGAGCAGGTGACAGACACTCTTCTAAGAGCTTCAGATGTATTAGTTCATCTAATTCTCATACTTCTTTGAGGTAAGTTTTATGATCTTCATTTTATAGATAAAAATTGTAAGTCACACAAAGCTTATGAAACTTCCCCAAAGTCACACAGCTTATAAATGGTGGTGCTGAAATGAGAACAGAATATTGCCTCTTATATTCATGCTTTTAACTACACATATTACAAGATCACTAATATGATATGGAGGTAAAGACAGAGGGCTAGAGGGTGGAGGGAAGAAGAAGCTAAACGAGTATAGGGAAAAAAATGACTAAACGAAGAAAACAATATTACAATATCATCACATTTATACATTTGTAAAATTAGTATATATATATATATATATATATGAAGCCATTTTACCAGTAAAAAGAAAATCAAATACTACAAAAGACTATACCAGAAATTTTAAAACTGTTATATCTCACACAAGGGGAAAACTGTCTTAATTATGATTAATTCACTGTAGTGCCTATTTTTATTAATATTTCATTCAACAAATATTTAATGAGCACCTACTATATGCCATGTGGTATACTACATGCTGGGAGTATGACATGTCCTCTCTCCATTCAAGACATTGACAGTAGTGGAAAATGGAGATTAGCAAATTTGCTATATAATGAAGTTATATAACCCTCCTCACACCCTTAATCCCAACCAGATGGACATAATTTGTTCTCAAGTAGCACTAAAGAATAAAGTGTACGTTGACATCTGCAAATCAAGTCTGCCAATCAATCAACTATGCTGACCTTCCTCAATTCCTCCTAGCAAAACTTTCCATGTAGCTAGTCTGAAATAATATGTACACCTAACATTACCCCCATTAGCTCAAGTGACCATAAAATCTCAATCAAAAGGGGATAAAACAAGAAGCAAGCAGTATTTGATTTGCAAGTCTTTTTGAGATTTCTGAAGTTCAGGACATAAACATAGCTTTGACCATAGCACATGCTGATTCCATTTGAATGGACACTTTCTGCTGTGTCATTTGTCAGGATCTACACAGAGATTGATTGGAGACTTCTTTAAGAACCACTCTTCGAATTACTTTATCCATTGAAGTCCATTATACTAACAAAGTAGTTGCCAAATGAGTGTCTCAAAACATTAAATGCTGATGTTGCAAAAATCCTCCCAATTAGAATCCCTTTGTGGAAACCAAAATTTGCCAAATTAGGGAGCATTTGATGATTAGAAACTCACTGGAATTAAATGTGCTGGTGTTTATTCCTATTGCATAAGCTACCTGAGAAATAGGCATGGAATAATGTCTTAGGGGTTTTTCTATGAAAGTACATTAAGGCAAATGAGGTCATTAAGTGCCTTGCTATAGAACAGGCAGGAGAGAAACACGAGACTGAGGCCCACTGTGCAGAGCATTTTCTCTCCAATTTTACAGTTCTGGGGAATCTTGCAAAAGAGACTACAAAAAGAAGGCATAAAGGCCAGTCGAATGGCTCAGTTGGTTAAGAGCTCGCTCAAGAGTGTGAGCTGAGCTCTGAGCAACAGTGGTTCGATGCCAGCCTGAGCTGAGTTGCTGTTGAGCTGCCAACAGGTGGCAGGATGGCTCAGCTAAAAACAAAAACAAATAGAAGGCATAGAATTTTCCTCTGAATTAGCACCTAGTGAATTGACTGGAATGTAGTAGTCAATCTTTTTGGAATGAATGAATGAATGTGTTTTCTAACACTAACCCTTTCTCCTTACAATCCAGTCACACTGGTTTTTTTTTTGTTTTTTGGTTTTTTTTTGAGGGCAGTGTCACTGGCCCTCATATGTAGGACCCAAACCCGGGGCCTCTGGCTTCCCAAACCAATGCTTAACCACCACGCCACTCGGCCGGCCCAACACTGATTTTGTTTTTTGCTTTTCCTATTCTTACTATAGGGCCTTTGCACTTGTAAACCTATCCACTGGAATCTGTCCCCAAATTTTCCACAGGGCTCCTCCACCCTCCAAACTCACATGCTTTTATTTTTTCTTGTTCAATGTCCTTTAGCAGGCACTACTCTCTGAAACTCTCTGCTTTGTTTATTTTTTTTACTTATTTATTACCAGTCTCTCTCTCTGTAGAAGATGAGCTTCATGAGAAGCTCATTGCCTGGTTCAGTCATTGCTATATTCCCAGTGCCTAGCACTGTGCCTGGCATATAATAGGTGCTCAATCAATGTGTTGAATGAATGAATGGGGGGAGAGAGAGAGCACCAACACAGGAAGACTGCAAATACTTGCTCAAGCTCAATGAGATACTCTCATTGGATTTTCCATGAAAATTCACTGAAACTCCTGGTATAGACTCAGAAATCTTATTTTTTTAAAAGATTATTAGGTGACTAAAGTGATGGAGGATATTTCCAGTGCCTTTTGTCCCAGTGCCTTTTGTCCAAGGCCAACAGCAGCCATTTGTCTCAGTGTCTTTTATTTCCGGCCCAATCTAGGTCAAGGTTTAAAAACGAGAAGAAAAGGTGAGAGAGAGCCACTCATTAAATCAGCAGTGCTGGTTTTATTTCCCTGCTGTCTCTAGTTCATTCGTGCTGTGGACAAGACACTTAGACATCCAATTACTTCAATTTCTTCTTCTTAACTGTAGGACTAATATGGCTATTATGAGGGTTAATGAGATCATGTTTCTCTAATGCTGGTAGGTGCCATATAAATTTTTTTTAAACATAATTAAATGCTATTTGCTTCTCTTCTTGTTTTTCTTTTTGTTTCTAAACACAGGGGCCAGGGTCTCATCTCCTTCCTCCCACAATTTACAGAAAGTCACTACTGTTCATATAATTGCAGTTCAAATAGGCCTTCGAGGTAAGTGTCTGTTTTGCAAACCACAGCTTTCACCGCCTCCTGGACCTGCTCTATGATGATATGTTGGTAAACATGATGATGATCATGGCTGTGACAGTCTTACTCCTTTAGGTGTCATTATTGTAGGAGTCATCTGGCACCCAGGCCACACCTTGGTTGTCACGTCCTGCGTGGCAAGGGCAAGTGGGACACGAGAGGGGCGACGCAGATTAAGGAAAAACAAGAGACAGAAGAAAGATAAGAGCGAGACCAAGGGACTCAGCCAAAGACGACTGAGCCCAAGGGACTCAGCCAAAGAAGACTGAGCCCCGAATCAGGTCAGCGCATAGCTTTTATTGAGAATTTTCAAGGAAGCAAACTGCAACAAATCATTAACGGTGGTTTGTAGTTCTCAAGATTTACACAGTCTTTTACTCCCCTGTACGTGTTCTCTCCAGGGTGCACTGTGACTTGTTCTCCCATCAAAGGATTCATCTTGTTTTACAGTGTGATAACCTCTGAGACTCAGACCCAGTCTCTGCCTATTATCTAAAGAATGTTTATCATAACTACCTAGCCATTATCCCAAATTCCAGCAGCTAGACTCTCAGGGAGTATACTTGAATTATCACTAAAAGACTAGCTGTTACCTTGTTTTAGGGTAAAAGCATCTAAAGTTTTATTACTATGTAAATACAAAACCTAGCAATTAAAGGGGTCTCACACCACTCTATCTTACAGAGGGCTGTATCTGTCTCTTAATTAAAGCTTCAGTATCTGTTGCTGTAACAAGGCACCAAATGAAGGAATTTACACAAGGCTGTTAACATAACTCATGGTCAGCAAGCTGCCTGGAACTCTCATGGCCTGGAGACCTTTGGTCTCTGAGGAGACTTTTCACAGCAGAGCCCTTAGGCAAATGCATCAGCTTCTCACAGGCCTGAGTTTTCTGGCCTGAGTTTGTCAGAGGTCTGTGCCTCAGTTTCCAAGGGGCTTGAGTCCCCAATATCTCAGTTCAGGGGTTCCCCACGGAACTACCGCCTGGCTTGGGTTGTCTCCCCTCTTTTAGGAGATCTTACCCGTTATTGGCTGCGTAGTTAGCTCATTGGGGTACCACAGGAACATGTCACAAGTGTAGTGAATATATTGTTTCCTATAGAAGAAAAGGCACATGGGTTCACAGAGGCAGGAGATATTACATGACCAACCATAAGGCAGCACCCCTAATATCCAGTGCTGAGCAGGGCAATGTGGCCTTGTCAGACACTGGGGTGCTGTTAACTTCCCACACTTGGTCATGGAGGCTAATTAAATCTGACCATTAACACTGCAATTATACAAACACTGCTGATGACTTTGCTCTTCTCATTATTTTTATCTTTGAGGGAATTATTCAAGTCTTTCATAAAAAATATTTTTTAGTCTATCTGCTGGTGATGCCTCCACAGATTTTTCTCTTTGCTCTCTGTCACCTCCACATTATTTTGGTTGTTTATCAGGACAACGAGGGTTATGTGCCAAAGGGACTGTGGCACTTTTGGGAAAGATTTTCTTCCCTGATAAAGAGAGAAACATGTGAAGAGAAACCCCTTCCCTTCTTTCCTACTTGAGATATTGTTGTGTGAGAATATGATGCTTGGAGCTGTCGTAGCCATATTGTGATCTTGAGGGGAAACTCAAGAAAATGGCAGAAAGTTCACTCCTGGCTTGAACATAACTCTGAACTCTGAATCCACCCAGAACGACATGTCTATAGAATTATTGTTAAGTGAGTAAAATAAATTCTCATTGTTAAAGATACTTTTAGTTGGGTATTCTGTTGCTTACAGCCTTCTTTCTGTGTTTGAAGCAAGTTCTGGTTCAAATGTGAAGTGTGACTTCTTGGGACTGTCAAAACACCTGTTTGCTTTGTCCTGCATGTAACATGCTTATCTTATATTTGCCTTAAGTCTCACTGAAATCCTGTACATTATGGATCCGCTGGAATTCTATACTCATAGGCATCACACACGCTATATGGGAATGGGGAAGCAAAAAATGTGGTAGATACACATGTATCTCCTCTGCTCACATGCACGTTCCATTGTCCCATCAGACTTCACTTAGGAAACATATATTTAACCATTAAATTACTAAGAACTTCAAGACGGCAACAGCAAAGCATTAAACCAAGCACAGGGCCCTGCTGAGCAAGGGAGCCTCTATGATGCACAGGTCACATGCCTAGGACGCTGGGTCTGAATGGCCCATCTAAGTATTCGATAAATATTTAATATGAATAAATGAATGAATGAATGCATCTCTTTGACTTGCTTTCTGATAACTTCCATATGTGTCTGACATTTCCTCTCAATGAGACGTGCAGATTCTTAAACCATTTTCCTAATCCTTTTACTAACTCCAGGTGGGAGGCATACTAGGCTCTTGGTAGTTCAAGCAGGTAGGAATGACCTGGAGAAGGGTAAAATATTGAAAAACTGGGCCAGAGGCGTTTAAATATGAAGTCAACAGTCCAAAATACAGAGCCCACTGTATCATAAGAAACTTATGTTGGGGCATCTGGGCCTCAGTGTCTGTGGGCGTCCAATCTCAGCTCAATAGGAGATCTGAAGTGGGGCCAACCAACTGTACTATTTGGTACCATTGACCACAGTGTGAATGGTGCCCCCAGAGTAATGGCCTGGGCTGGGCATTGTGGTTCCCTCTGATCAGAAACACAGAATTGACAGGGAACAAAAGCAATCTGGTAAGCATAGACCGGATATTAAGGACCCACCCAATTGGGCTAATAGTTAAGGTAGAATCCCAGTCCATAAAGAAACTTCGGTCTTAAACTGGAAATTAGGACCAAAATAAAAGTACAAGGATCTGGAGTCATTTCACAGCTTTGACTCAGCAGAAACACAGGTAATACCTACTAAGTTAACATACAAATAATAATAATAACAAAAACAGTAAATATGGGAGATGTTACCATTTCATGCAGAGATCTCTTATCTCCCCAATAAGAGCATAAACCTGTCAAAGGCAAGAGAGGTTCCATTCTGGCTTTTCAGGCAGAACCAGCTAAATTTTCATACTGCCTTCTCTATGTGGTCTTAGGCAAGCTATTAAACTGTACCAAGCCTTTCTTCTTATCTCTAAAATGAGAACAGCAATACCTAGCTTGCTGGATTGATGTGAGGGCTACATTTAAACCACCTAGCACAGTGCCTTCCACATAATAATTCTAAAAACAGACAGTGGCCATAATTATTATTATTTTAGCTTTCATAGTCTTCCAAGACATCTATGGCCTTGACCACTTCAAAAACTTATAATTATGCAACACTTAGAGAAAGTCTATGCCAGAAGGTATACTTTAATTAATCAAAAAGAAACACTTTAATCAAAAAGACCATTCCTCTGTTCAAAAACTTCAAGCTATACAAAATCCTTGCAAGATTACATTCTTCCCTTGGCTTTCAAACCAACTACAATATTGCCCCAACTTATTATCATATGCATGCTTCCTAAGAGTCCCTATGCTGCAGTCAGTCCAATGCACTGCTCCTCTGAATAATACTCATGGCTTCCTGTCATTGATCAAGCCACCTAGGTATGAGACCTTCTCCCACTCACCACTCCCCAAGGTCTCCATGAAATGCTACTGACTCTCTGCATCTGTCTATAATCTCTAGTTCTGCCTTCTCTATTCTATTTACAAAACTTAACATGTTTTTTTCCCCCAGGGTTTGAATTGGATGCCTCTCTAAATAACTCCTTGTGAAAACATCTTCTTTCTTTTTTAAGTGTCTAGAGTTCCACAGTAACTTTTGAAAAGTACTAGAACCTTTCATTCTTTCTGCTGTCTATGTAAAAAACTACTTCATACAGTCACAAGGGTTTTTTGTTTTTTTTACTTCAACCTTCTTGAGGACTAATAAACACTCCACATTTGAAAAGGAACAATTTCTTTCCATAAAAAAAAAAATCCATTAATCCATTATGAGAGCTCTAGTATTATTTTAAATTTCCAAGTATTTCCACAAAAGCTATATAGTATATTATGTTTCCCAAATACAGCATGTCTTCATTTAACATTGATAAGTTATTGGAAACTGCAACTTTAAGCAAAACAACATATTAACAAAACCAATTTTACCATAGGCTAATTGATATAAACAAGAGTTAAGTTCCTAGTGCATATTTCTGGTCATAAAAACATCACCAAACTTCTAAAGACCCAAAGCACTTCTAACATTAAACATTGAAATAAATGTGAGCTACACATACATTTAAGAAAGATAAATAAAAACAAATAAGATTATTATTTTCCAACCTGATTATTCCAGTTTACAGTGTGGGTAACCAAAGCCAATCCCAGCAACTGGTGCTTAAGGCAGAAACCAACCCTCAACAGTATGCCCTTCCATTGCAGGACACACTCACACACTCACTCACCTCCTCACTCAGACTGAGACAATTTAGACATGCCAGTTCACCTCATGTGCACATCTATGGGATATAGGGGAAACCAGAACCTGCAAAGAAAACCCTCACAGACATGAGCAGAATGTGCAAACCATACAGACAGTAGCCCCTGCCAGGAATCAATTTTTTTGTCCTAATCAATGTTATAATGGAACAACTTTGAACCAAAGTTTATTCGAGGACCTGCTGTACTGAATTTTACTTCACATAGTCATCAATTTACAAATGTATAGCCTTTCTCCCTTATCTGTGAGGTATACGTCTAAAGACCCCCAGTGGATGCCTAAAACCTCAGATAGTACTGAACCCTATGCATACTATGTTTTCCCCATACATATATACCTAGGATAAAGTTTAATTTATAAATTAGGCACAGGAAGAGATTAACAATGATCATTAATAAAAAGAACAATTACAACACTATACTGTAATAAAAGTTACGTGAATGTGGTCTCGGTCTCTCTCTCAAAATAATTGCACTGTACTGACCCTTCTTGTGATGATGTGAGATATTACTTTGTCTATGTGATGAGATGAGGTGACATGAGTTGGTGAATTGCATTTTGGCATAGGTAGCATTAAGTTACTTGAACACAAGCCCTGCAAGTCTATGACTGTAGATCTGATAGCTCAGACTACTGACTAACTGGGGAGCATCTACAGTGTGGAGATGCTGGACAAGTGGATAATTCACATCCTGGGTGGGGATGATCAAAACATCGAGAGATTTCATCATGCTACTCAGGACAGCATGCACTTTAAAACTTATGAATTGTTTATTTCTGGAACTTTTCATTTAATATTTTCTGACCACTGTTGTCGGCAGGTAACAGAAACCAAGGTAAGTGAAACCATGGATAACAGAGGACTACTGTACTCCTAATCTACTAAAGAAACATCTCCCTTGATAATACATTTCTTGGAAGAGTTGTTTGTAATCAAGAACTCTACTTCCACATCCTTAGCCTACTCTAATTTGCCTCAGCCTGCACCATGCCACAGAGATTGTTTCACTATTATCTCCGTGCCAAATCTGTAGGTCCCATCTCTTTCCTTTTTCAGCAGCAATCAACACAATTGCCCACTCCATCCTTGAAATGCTTCCTTTTCTTGGCTTCCATAACATGACACCTTCCTAATTCTCCTTTTCTCTCACTGAGCTGCTACTTTTCAGACACCTTTGCTGACTATTCCTCCTCTCTCCAAATTCTAAATATTGGTGTGGATTAGAGCTACGTACCAAACCCCCTTAGATCTCATCCAATCTAACAGTTCAAATGATATCTGCAGGTTGATGAAAGCCAAAACAAATATCCAGGTTTGCCTTAGTCATGAAACTTAAATCCTTGGATTTATACATGCAATGGCCTACTTGACATCTTCCTTAGATGTCTCAGAAATAACATGGCCAAAACAATTCATGACTCCAGAACACTTCCCCAATCTGATTTTTCTATAGCTTTACCCATCTCAGCAAAAGACACCAACATCTATCTAGTTTCTCTAGCCAAAAATCACCCTACACCCCCCACTCTATCTGCTAGCCCTGTCTTCTCTACTATGAAATCATTTCAGAACGTCCATTTTTCTGCTTCTCCTCTAACTAAATCCCTGTGTAAGCCAACATTACTTCTTACCTGGACTTCCTGACTGTTCTCTTTGCTTGTATTCTAATACCTTCCCTCCTACAAAATATTCTCCATAATATTGTCTTTTTAAAATATTGGATCTTATAGAATGTACATTAGTACATGATTTTTTGTTGTTGTTTTTTTTGCTGCATCAGTGATTGGGGTTACCTCAAGAAGAGTATGGCTTAAAGAGTTTGGCTTAAAAGCAAAGCAGACTTGAAGGAGTTGACAGGTGGAGGCTACCCACTAACTGTACAATCCCTGCAATTGGGGCACAAGTCCTTTTTTTTTTTTTTAAAGATTTTATTGGGGAATTGGGGGAGGGGAACAGACAAGTTGCTGTCCTTTCATTCTTCAGTCTAGTTGTGGAGGATGTCGCTTCACTGGCCCATGTTGGTATTATCATTGTGCTCTTCCCGGGTGAGGCAGATCGGTCGCTGGCCTCTGGATGGCCTCTCACGGCAACTCTTGGCAGCTCACACTGGCTGCCGGCCACACACAGTAGCTTATGGCAGCCCACTGCAGCAGGGGCTGCAGCCTATGTAGTCGCCAGCGACTCACGGCAGCCCAGTTGTTGGTCAAGCTGTTGTTCACCATCTTAGATGTAGAGGGCAGTGTCACTGGCCCTCATGTGGGATCTGAACTGGGGTCCTGCTGCTCAGAGCTGGTTTCCCAAGCAAGGTCGTAACCCATGCGCCGGTCGGCTGGCCCAGTATGTGATAATTTTTTTTAAATGTGATCTTTTAAAAATGTATATCAGATCGTCACCCCCCAGCCTTCTCCTAACTGAAAAACCCTGGATGGCTTCCAATCACATTTAGAATAAAATCTGAACTTCTAACACTAGTTGACAAAGCCCTCCGTAATGTGGCTCCATTTGTCTCTTATCATTCTTCCCTCACCCACTCCACTCCAGCCGTAGAAATATTCCTCAAATACACTGAGATGATTTCAAGCCTAGGGCCTTTGCACTGGCTTTTTCCTCTGCTTGGAATATTCTTCCGATTTTTATTTAAAGAACTGCCTATTTCTTGTCATTTTGTTCTCAGCTTGAGTTTTGCCATCTTCAATTCACCTTTCCTGACCACCCAACCTGTTGCAGGAGGTAAGCAATGCCTCTGCCCCAAAAGACCAAGAAAAGAGGTCTTGGCCAGTAGGTTCTTGGCAGTACACAGGAAAGAATTCAAGCGTGAGCCAAAATGAAAGTAAAGCAAGGGTCAGCTATTCAAAGTAAAGGCAAGAAGCAGGCTATTCCATAGACAGAGTAAAAGCACTCCTGCCTGGGTTTATGCCTATTATCAGTGGGTGCTGATACATTCAAATTTGGGCACTGTACATTCAAATTTGTAGGAGGAATATTCAGGTTTTCTGGGAAAGAGCCAAGATTTCTCAGAAGGGCTTCATCGCCGTTTTGTGTCCTTTTATGGTCTTTTCATTTCTGACAATGGTGGCGTGAGGGTGTATCTTTTAGCATTGTTAGTGCATTGTAATGAGTGTATAATGAGTCTTAGGGTCACTACTAGGTGATATCGGTTGCCATGTTGGTTCTAGCTGGTCGCAGCTGGTTTTAACAGCTCCCAGAGGCTCCCAGATTATTAACTGTCTATCCTGCCCTAGGTCAGATAAGTTTCAAGGACAAGTTTCAAAAAGGGATGAGATTTCTTGTTCTGCGTCCAGCCCTGCCTTTTTTGTGCAGCTAGTCCTACTTTTTATCTACCTCAAATCTACAGTAGCCCCTGCCCACTAATATCTTTACATCCCATCACCCTGGTACTTATCATATCCAGTACTTCTTTCTTTCTCTCTCTCTCTATTCATTTCTATAGTTTTACCCAACTTTTGCCTCAGAATATAAGCTCCTTGTGAGCAAAGTCTTTGTCTACCTTGATTTCCTATAATACATGGCTCCTCAACTATCCCTGACACATAGCAGAAGCTTAGTATTAGTGTGTTTGTCCCTTTACATACACACACACACACACACACACACACACACACACCCCTAATGGAGTATCAGGGTACACATGATTGGTCATTCAGCTATTATAGAGCAAACAAATAAAGACAAGATTTCAGAATTTGGGCCTATAGTTAGTTACCAGCTTGATGGGCAACCACTGGAGTTATGCTTCTTTCCCAAACAGCCCTTCCAAATAAAGCAGGAAATCATCATATTAGGGATATTCCACTTACTAGATGGTAATGAAGTGTCTGAATCTTTCCTCTACTCCACCCAACCCTTACCTGAGCCCTAGGGCATTTCGTGTGTTAAGGTCTATAGCTCTGACCATTACCAATCTATTTTGCATTTTTTATTGTCTTGACTGTCTTTTCAACAAGACTTCAATAGAGTAGCATAAAGAAAAAGGTATTTATTCCCAGTTAAGCAATGACTGAAAATAATTCAGAAATAGCAAGAGTCAAGGGAGTAGAAAATGTCAAAAAATACAAAGCAGGAAAAATGATATAAAAAATATGTTCACTTCAATATAGACTTTCTTTTAAACATTTTGAACCCATTAAATCTTAGATCTTTAAAATGTTCTCTTAAACCTGACCACTATTTGAGGAGCATCAATCAATTCTCTTCTTTAACTCCTGAAGCAGAGAAACATATCACTCCTATTGGAGGAATCATTCTGGGTATGGATTGAACTTTTTCAGAAATTATATGAGGCTAAATCTCAGATAAGCCCTTCTGTTATTCCCAACAACTCATTAAAAATTTTCTGAAATGTTTTACTTATCCTTACTAGATGCTCCAGAAAAAAAAGAAAAAAAAAGGCCAGTTTTAAACAATATTAAATATTTTGAAACTAATTAAGGTTGCCAGTTCCTCAGTTGCCCCTATTGAATATGAAAAATGTTGTTTTTTAGTTTTGTTTGTTTTTTATAACATGCAAATGCTCTAACATTTTACTTGTATTTTTTCCCCATAAATTCTTTAACTTAAAATATGCTGCTAGAAAAGTCAGCATTTTAACAAAATAAGAAATAAAACAGAATATAGTATATTTATGGATATTCTTGTAAGTTTCCATATCTTTTTAACTTGAGTCATTAAAATAAACATTCAAAATGTAAGAAATGATGTTTGATTATTTAATAAGAGCACAAAGGAATCTCAATAAATTACATTGGACATCCAGTTTGACAGAAATGATTTTTCAGTATCTATTCTCTCTTACACTGTTTTTCTCTTCCACTATTTATCTGTATTTTTATCATCTCTTATTAGATAATGGTACTTATTCTGGAAATTCAGGCCAAACATTTAGGTGGTAATATTAATATAAATTATTTTGCTTCAAAGCTTCAATATTTAAAATGTTAGTTAGCATATTTACATTCACCAAGGGGAAGGAATAAATATTTGGCCAGGATAGTTATTTATTTATTTATTTATTTATTTATTTATTTATTTATTTTCATTTGCTTTTACTCTTAAGAAACATGATTTTAACACAGATGGGATAAAAACAGGAGTGTTATTTGTGAAGGGATCATCTGTTCCTGGTATTTACTTCTCATCTTTAAAGCATAAGCCAATGCTGCAGCATCATACCTTGTTATTGTGAAAATAAGAGTTCTGATGTGGTTTCCTGATACGATATAAAACTATACTTTGTGCTGCACAGGGTCATAGTTTTTAAAAGGTGGGAGGTATTATACTTTTAAAAAGGCATTGCAGATGAAGAAACATGGTACACATAAGACTTAGCTTGTGTAAATCCTTTGAAGAGGATAGTAAATTATGCTAGACAGGAACTATGGAATAATAGAATAATCATATAAGAGTAGCATTAGGAGTTCGCCAGTGCAAAATTCTTTTTTTTTTTAATTGATTTTTTTATTGGGGTACAGGTGTTTTTCCAGGACCCATCAGCTCCAAGTCAAGTAGTTGTTTTCAATCTAGGTGTGGAGGCACATCTCAGTGGCCTAAGTGGGGATTGAACCGGCAGCCTTGGTGTTGTAAGCACTGCACTCTAACCAACTAAGCTAACTGGCCACCCCAAAGAATTATTCTAATTGTAGAGGATTCCAAGCTTTAATTTGGTTTTTTAAATTACTGCAGTTAAAAGTTTCTAAAAAGGAAGAGCAAGGGAATCAAAAGAATTCTTTAAGATGAGAATGCCTGCAGCTATATAGTATCATAGATTTGAGAACTGGAAGAGGTCAAGAGACTGTCTTACAGAAAGCTATAAAGGACAATGGTCAAGGGTCCATGCTCTAGACTAGAGTCAGAGAGCCTGCATTTGAATGAAGATCCCATAATTTTAGCTCTGTGAAGGTGCCCAAACTGTTATTCTCTCTGCTTCTTATTCCTCTTCTGCATAAAAAGTTTAATTATATTTATGACTCAGTATAGGGGGTCAAGAGGGTTAATTAAGCTAATGTATGTAATATGGTTAACAATGCCTGCCATAGATTAGTAAGTAGTCCATAAATGTTAACAATTGTGGTCTAGCTATAAATGAAGTATATGAGACTCCGGGAGGTCATGTGAGTTACTAAGCAATTAGTTAAAATTCTTGTCTTTGACTCTGGGTTTTCACTTCTACACTGTAGGATACAAAAATCTGTTAAGACATAGTACCTGAACTTCAGTCGATAGAGAATGAGTGTAGTATACTGGAAGGAGTAAAGATTTTTGTTATAGAAACTAGGTTAAAATGTTCCTTATAGCTGTATGACCTGGGTCAAGTATCTGGAATTTTCATAGTTTCAGTTCCTTTATTTATAAATTCTGTTCATAGGGTTACTATGGCTCTCATATACATACATTGCCAAGCACATGGTAGGTCTTCAGTAAATGGTTTCTGTGCACTAGAAGGAAAAATAAAATCGAGTTCATATCATGACTGTCTTTTTTCATTCCTCCCCATCCCCAAACTGGCAGGGGTGGTAGAGGTACTACAAGACAAAGGGCATGCCTATTAGGTTATAAGATAACCTAATAAGATTAATTTAAACCTTGTTTTGAGACTGTTTTGCAGAATCAGACTAGATACCTAGACCTGGAACAATGGAACACTGGCAGTAATAACAATATATCCTAACTGGCCAGGTCACTAACCTAGCAAAAAGAAAATGACACTAGAACTTCAATGATGGGACAGTTTTAGGGAGCAACTGCTTTTACTCTATCCTTTACATTTTGATCCATGGAGCATTTATCATTTATGGCTCCATTGATTCTCGTTTTCTCATTCATTCTCATTTTCTCTCTCTCTCTCTCTCTCTCTCTCTCTCTCTCTCTCTCTCTCTCTCTCTCTCTCTCTCTCTCTCAAGAGTTTCTTGGAAACTACACTTCACATTAATGGTTCTTCTTATTCTTCATAACAATAACCTAGATGAGCTTGAAAAAAACCCAGCCACAGTTGCTTTTCAAAGTGCTTGAATTTTTTTGAGCCCATCTGGGTTAGTAGATTAAACCAATCCTGTGGAACTTGACACATTTCCCATTGTCATTTGAGAGAATTTCTCAACCACTTCTTTACTTCACTGACACAATTCTTATCTCTTACATAGCTAGTTTTTCTGGCCAGAGAGTGTTTCTTTATCCTCTTTTAGCCTGGATTTTGATCTGTACTATACTTATCCCCATAAGCAATGTCAACTTACTAAGTGAAAGATTTCCAAATATCCACTGAAAAGAGGAAAACAATCTATTAAAGGGAACTCACAAACCACAAGGCAAGTCACAAGCGGCTGGGTCTTTTCAGGCTCCAGGTCATTTCAGTCTATGGCTGATGAGGGAGATGCAGAGAAACAATATGTGTGGACTTGCAGTCATCTAATAAAAAAGCTGAACAGTAAAACTAGTGAGCCATGTAATGTGGTGCATACTTCACAATGGCATGAACCTCAATACCTTTTAAGTTGAAAATATGTCATGGGACATTGCTTCTAGGTTTTTTGATGGATTTTAGAATTCCGAAAATGTGTGTGTGTGGGGGGGAGGGAAAACTTGGGGGGGGCAGTATTAGAGACCTTAAACATTATGTATCTCATTTGTGATGGATTATTCTAAAAATGCAGTGTCTTTATGTTGGGATGGTAAGTACAGCCAGAGGCTCAAAAAGCAAAGGTCTTTAATTTATAGAATTTTTCTTTTTAAAGAAGAGCATGTGAAGTAAGTTATTTTGGGAATACAGTCTGAACAATCTTAATGACTAAGTTGTGATAATGAAAAAGCTGTGTAAGTTTTCAAAGTTAGTATTTTCTATTTTAAAATATTCTTTTTTTTTTTTTTTTGAGAGCAGTGTCACTTGCCCTCATATGTGGGACCGAACCAGGGCCACTGGCTTCCCAGGCCAGCGCTTAACCACCATGCCACTCAGCCGGCCCTTAAAATATTCTTTACATCTTAACTTAGGCTGTTATTTGTATTATGTATCCACATACTAAGTAAACCACCAGTTAAAGAAATCAAACAAATTTATAGCACTCAAAGGCATCTCCAAGTGATCACATGGCTTCATTTTCTAAACAGTGTGTGTGTGTGTGTGTGCGTGCGCGCGCACACACACACCAATATGCTAACAGCCCTTCCTACACTGAACGTGAATTTATGTTTCTAAGTATTGCACCTGAACATAGGGCACTAAAAAGCACAAATGATCCTCCATTTTCTTTATTTTTGAACCTCCTATCTGGCAGCATTATGACTGTTGGGTAAATATTGACTGATTACTGAAACTAACGTCAGTACTGAAAAGCCCATAGATGTCAGTGACTCCCACAAATCCACCTTTGCATATTGCTTTCACTTAAAGAGAACACTATTGCTTTTAGCTCATAAAGAAGCCTGTTGCTATAATTGTTTTCCAGTTATATAGTCAGGTAGGTTATTTTGCTTTAAGCTCTGTTTCAATGAATTTTTAAACCACTTCTCCCACCCTGGCTTTCAATGCCTTAAAATTGTGGTGGGACCAGTGGGAAAGAAATTTGGGGACAAATTGCATGCCTTCAGTTTAGGGGCGGAAATAAATGCAGAGCTTCAAAGAGGATATGGGCAAGGAAGGAAAGGTTAGGGGCAAAAAGGTGAAGGAAACATGTGGGTGAAGGGCATAGGGAAATACTGGTGGCACATGGCTTCTAAGGTGTAACAGGTATAACAAATCTAAAAATAAAAAAGTTCACAAAGCACTTTTACAGACATTATTTCACAGCAACAGAATGAAGGAGAGAATATCTTGATTTCAGAGATGAGAAAGGAGGCCCAGAGAGCTTGAGCAATCGGCCCAAGGTCACACAGCTAGTACACAAGTAGTAGCACTGGTACCTAACCTCTAACATCATCGTTGTCATCATCATCATGCCAGAGCACCATTTTCTCCAAGTACATACATGACCAACTTTTACGCCCTTCCTTTGCACAAGTGATTGTGGACACCACAATTAAAGAAATATATTCAAGCACTACATAATAAAGGGTAAATGTAATCATAGGAGAAGGACAAACTTTCTAGATATCAGGCAAATTATCATTACTTATTTTTCAACTATGAACAATAAGCTCTGGGAGATAGAGAATTAACATTTTGAAATCTCTCCCTATGTATACATAGACTGTTTGAAATATAAAATAACAATAGTGATGTAGCATTACCATATGCTAGACCTCTTCTGTGTGCTTTACCCTCTATAAGGTATGGATTGTGACTATTCTTGTTTTACAGATAAGGAAACGGAGGAGCATAAACTTCAGTAGCTTGCTAGAATCACACAGCTGGTAAGGAGGAGCATGCTGGGTCACCCTGGTCTAAGTCCTCAGTGGTCCAGTATACTATATATCATTTTAGGTGTGGATTTCAAAACAAAATAATTCCAGGTGATTTCGTTATCAACTCAGTAACTTCAACTATCTGTATCTATTTTATTATAAATTCATTCAATTTTATATTATGACTTTGAAGCTTTTTTAATTGGTAAACGCTTTTTTTTTTTTTTTTTTTTGAGGGCAGTGTCACTGGCCCTCAAATGTAGGACCCGAACCGGAGCCGCTGGCTTCCCAAGCCAGCGCTCAACCACCGTGCCACTCGGCTGGCGGTAAACCCTTTAAAAGACATAAGAACATCAATTCCCGTATGACACTTAGAAATAGTTGTTGTATCTATTTTTAATTACTAAACTTCACACTAGTGTAAAAAACTAAAACATTAAATATATATATATAAATATATATGAGGTATACGTAAAGAAATACGTTTATGAAACAGTTACTGTCCTGTATAAATTCGGCCTCTCCCCTACCATAAATTACTATTACACCATCAACTCACTTTAAACCATCTCAGTTATAATGAACTCGCTTAAAACTTGAGGCCTAAATCTTCAGCAATGCACATTCACATTTACAGTGTTCGGCTAAATGCACCCATTTAAGGCTTTTCTAGCAATGATGGCAGGCAGGCAGCACCCACATGAACTTAGCCAGTACAATGAGTATTTCAGCGAAGGCTTTATTTTACCTGCCTCCCTCAGCCTGCCCTAGGGTCCACTCACTGGAGTCCAGGTCAGCATCAACACCGCTGTGCCAGGTAACTTGAGGTGCACTGAAAGGAGAGTGAAAGGAGACCAATGAGAGGAGCCAAGTAGAGCAAAGGAGAGAGAAAAGGGAAAACAGCAGGCAGAACAAGGTGCTTTGATGTTCTTCAAAGAAAATCAAGAAAGCCATTCTCTTGCTGGGAAACAGGCCCTGAAGATAATCCCAAAGAACAAACTTTCCCAGTATTTGGGAGAGGTTAAATTAATTCAGCACATATTAATTATCACCTACTCTATGCCAGGCACTGTGCTGGGTGCTAGGAACATAAAAATAGCCTTCTAGACATGCTTCCTGACACATGATGTTCACGATATAATAGCGAAAACAAATATTAATTAAATAACCACACAAATACAAAATGAAAATGAAGATAATTGTGAAGAAGGCAAGTTACACGGTGATGTTTTGAAAGGGATCTCATGTAGATGACTAAGTTGCTGTGTGCGGTGAGTAGGGGGAAAGTTACTCATTCCTTTAAAGGTAAAGCTCATATACAATCTTTTACAATACTCAGTCAATACAGAGAAAAGTGGTGCTCTTGTGATGCATGCGGTCCTGTCACAGAAAACACACCAGCTGTGTGGCTGATTTGATTTTAGGGATCCAGGGCCCAGAGCCATGCTGGGCACCTTTGAATTTGCCCACCCTTCAGCTACAGCTTTTTGATACTGATAAATGGCAATGCAAAAAGGGGCCAAAGGTGGAAAAATGCATATGCAAGGGAGGTTTGGATCAAGCAAGTTAAAAGACAGATGTGTTTTACATGACATCGGAGAAAGAGGCAAAGCTGCTGTTTATGAAATGATAGTTCAAGAAAGCAGCTGGGAAAAAACAACAACAACAACAACAACAACAAAAAAACAACAACAGGAAAAGAAAGCAGTTGCTGCTATCAAAAACAGAAGACTCACAATTGGATTTCCTGGGCATAGATCTGATACAGGGAACTTTATGGAAAAGGGGTTGGCAAAACAGCAAGCAATAAATCAATTTCTTGAAATCCCATCAGTTAAGGATACCTCTCCCCTAAAGAGACAAATCTTTTCAACAACAGCTAGATGAATCTACTAGTTCACATGATTTGCTATAGAAAAAAAAAAAGATTTACATGTTGATTTATAAAAAATTATGATATGATATTTAAATATACTTGTGAGTGGTTAATTCATTGGGCTGTTTACATTCATTGGAAATCACTACAGAGAACTTTGAAACTGTGCAGGGTTTAGGTATTTCATTTGTGTTTTAATAGGTATTTGTGAACATTTTATTTTAAAAAGCTAGCATCAAACTGTTGGAAAGGACAATACCCTGCAGTTACAAAATTTTCTATAGAAAGCTCTGAGATCATCAACCCAGGGTAGAAAGATGGGTTTCAAGGAATCCATAAACCGTCTAAAATGTCACATCATTGGGTACTTTCTTAGAAGAGGTTTCACAGCTTTCATCAGATCTGCCAAGAGGGCATGATCCAAACTATGTGGAATCATGAATACCAACATTTATAACTTTAAGAGCCTTTCTCATCTAGTCTCTCATAAGTATGAAAATTTTCTTCTTGTGTGGTATGTAAAAGTGTGTTTGTAAATACATATACACAAATAAATATTTTTCTCCATGCTTGTATATATGTGTATACATATTTATCCTAGAATGTTATAAATGTATGAGTATATATGTATATATGGGTATATGCATATATACACACACAAAGCATGAAGAAATTTAAAATAAATGTAGATATGTATGTTATGTAAAATGGTATAACGTACTTGTTTTTGTGACCAATAATAGGTACTCCCAAGGATTATAAACACCTTGAGAGCAGAAACTACATTTCATTTGTCAGTCATATAAACACCTTGTCTAGCATACAGTAGGTGCTCAATAAAATAAATGTTGAAATAAAGTGAATTACGCAGTAGACCCCATCTAAAATAATGTATCTAAGAAAAAAATGGAGTTTGTTCATGATTTTTTAATTATAATATCAGAAACATATGACAACCCACAATAGATTGTTTGTTTTGGGAGGTTTTAACATTGAATTTTATTGAAATATACTTATAAATATATACTCTGAGTTTCTTCTTAAAAAAACTTTTACTCAACCATATGAGAAATATATTGGGAGATTTAGAGGGTTAATCATACAATTCCCACCCCACAATTCAGACATTGTTTTTCAATATATGAATTCTATACAAAGGGTTAACAATAAATACAGCTTTTTTTTTTTTTTTTTTTTTTTTTTTTTAGAGAGGGCAGTGTCACTGGCCCTCATATGTGGGATCCGAACCAGGGCCACTGGCATCCCAAGCCAGCTCTTAATCACGGTGACACTCAGCCGGCCCTAAATACAGCTTTTTAACAAGCTTTGACATGAGAAGTAGGAAGGAAAAAACCTTGAAAGGGATATTCTCTGCAAAGAAGTCTTTGCCTTTATTTCAGTAAGTTTCTAACCCTCTTTCTGATGGACTCCTTGCTGCTTCCCCTTTTATCCTTCATCATCTTCTTTTTCCACCTTGGGCCTCCTTCCCATTCCTCTAGATACCCATGAGCACTAGAAATACAATGTAAATAAATTCAATCTAGCTTATTAAAATATCTGTACCAAAATTTTACATTAAAAAACATGTAATTATATACTTGGAGGAGAGCTTAAATTTCTAGTTCATTCTGCTCACTTAACAGATAAGGAGACTGAGTCTCATGGGTATTGCCAGTTATCATTCGACTAAAGAAATAAAAGCAGTAATTTTTTTTTTTTTTGAGGGCAGTGTCACTGGCCCTCACATGTGGGACCAAACCGGGGCCGCTGGCTTCCCAAGAAAGTGCTTAACCACTGCGCCACTCTGTCGGCCCTAAATAATCTAAAATTTTTATCTTCCTATGATATTTGCATTTTCTATTACTAAGTAAATACTTGATCTACCAATAACTGTACAAGATTTGACATGTGACAGACAGTAAGTTTACTGGAGTTCAAGAAGAAAGAGATGACCATGGGCTGAGCAGTCAGGGAAGGAGGGTTCAGAGGGAGCAGAAGGGGCTGGCAAAGGCAGCACTGCCAGCTTCATAAGAGTAAGCCTGGATGAGCTTCTGCTTCATTTTTTCAGTGGTGTGCAGCACACAGGTTCGGGCATGCAGTACACTTTCAATCCATTTTGGTTGAATGAATAACAGAGAAAATGAAGAGATTAAGCATGAAGAAACAGTATCATCAAGCCACAGAGGTGGGAATGTGCATGATATTTAGGAGAATTGCAAATAGATCAATCTAGCCCCAATAGTTTGAATAAAAAAGTAGTGGGAGGTACATTGGTGCCTTTCCTCTGAACTTCACAGTATGCTCAGTTTACTTCTATTACACTTTACCACACTGCACTGTGAATGATGTTTTGTTGATCTGTCTTTCCCTCTAAAAAGTGACCACTTGAGCTGGCTGAGTGGCTCAGTTGGTTAAGAGCTCGCTCAAGAGTGCGAGCTGAGCTCTGAGCAACGGCGGTTCGATGCCAGCCCGAGCTGAGTTGCCAAAAGGTGGCAGGATGGCTCAGCTAAAAAATAAAAATAAAAAGTGACAACTGTGTTTTGAGGGCAGGAACCATAATCTTCATATATGCCCAAAGTTTAGCACAGGGAAGAGGCTGGAAAGATGTCAATAAACCTATATTGAATGAGTGAATTAATGAATCAATTTATATTATCTTGTATAATGCTCACAATACTGGTGTGTCTTGATGTCAGATTGGTTGGATTTTATCTTAAAGACATTGGGTAATCAATTAATATTATATGTTTGTGTGGGAGAATATGGCCTAAATGGTGAGGATCCAGAGGCTAATGCCCTGGCATAGGTAAGAGTTGGTGGACTGGACAGTGGATGTGGACAAGAATGGACCTATAAATGCAAAAATATATTGCTTATAACCCCAAAACACACTGAAATGGGTACCATCTTCCAAAAACCATTAATATCATTGTTCTATTGTTCCATTTCCAGCTACTACCTATATTACAAAAATATCCCTATCTTTGGGCCGGCCGAGTGGCGGGGTGGTTGAGCACTGGCTTGGGAAGCCGGCGGCCCCGGTTCGGGTCCCACATATGAAGACCAGTGACACTGCCCTCAAAAAAAAATCCCTGTCCATTTTGATTTCAAAATATTCTTGGCTCTTACCTTTTATTGTCTAGACTTTCTACTTTCCATAGTACAATTATCTAGGGCACATTTATACCATGCTCTGTTATATCTTTGAAGTCTGACAAGTACACTATAATTTTATTTAGAGGAAAAAAGAAAGGGGCTCTGCGATTTAAACCTGATGATTTCCGTTGAATTCTGTCAACAAAAGCATCATCAGATATTGGGAAAACAGATTAAATTAGGTCAACAGACCTTGTTTTAGAATGAGAGAACAGAATGTTCCAGCATTAACTCACCTTAAAATTTTGATAAGGAAATAAAAGAATGCTATTTTAAGACAGTGTATAGACACAGATCACAAACATCTAAATTTTTCAAACGAGCCTTAATTGAAGTGGGGTTTTAAGGGCCTATGTAACTTTTTTTGCCCTTGATAAGAAGTACTTCCATTACATAACCATCTAGTTCTAAACAAACCAAATGTAAATGCAATCATCAAGGTTTAGGGAACAGAAATTATGTAAAACCACCAATTTTGTTTTATATACATTGTATTTTCCAGAGTTAACATGTTATTAGTAAATCTAGTCTTATCAAGTATTTGCACTAGACTGAAGAGCTTTTCTTGGGAATCTATTAGCTAGTAAGTCAATATTTATTGAGCATTTATTATGTGCCAGGGAGTGGGGTAGGCACCCCTTAGTGGTGGGGACAATCTAAATGGAAGTTCTACTTAAAGACTCAAAAGTCAGAAGCTACAAAGAAAGTGTTAACCTGATGTAGCAGCCTTGATTTCTCCCCGAGGGTGAATTGTGAAATCTGTACATTGTACCTTGTTGCTAGGTTATGCCTTTTAGTAGATTGCTCATGATTTGCCTACAGATGGATCTTGTACTGGGTTGTTCAAGTGTCAATCCAGTCAAGCTGGAAACTACATTTTCCAGAATTTTTTGATCTGTAGGTTTCAGCTTAGCATGGACTAAAAGAACTTGTGTTTTGAGAGACAGAGTGAAATAGTGGTTATTATCTCTAAAGGTCTTTGCAGTCAAATAGAAATGACAGAAGAGAACGAGGGGCCTGGAAAATTCTAGCTTTCCCTTCTCTGCTCCCTATCCAACACTTCTTAACTGCTAGTCCTGCTGCTTCACAGAGGCCCTGTGCCCACCACCAGAAGTCTAGCTATAGACCCACAGTAACTTCCTGTGAGCTTCCCCTTTGTGTTCTTACTTCAGGGATTGGACCTCCTTGACTTCTCATATCTTTCCTACACAGTCTGCCTTGTGCACACTCACCTGAGCTCTGGGAAGACTGATTAGGCCTCTTCTGATCTCCAACTTTTTTTTGGACCGTTTTTCTTCCAGCTACTCCCACAATCGTGTACAGCCTAATTGGTATAACACATCTCTTATTCCATACACCTAATGGTGGTTGTGCCTCCCTATGTAGTAAATTCCCTTTTAATTTAAATGGTCCTTGTTCATCTAGGAAGTAGCCATGTCTCCTTTGGTTCAGGAAACCCCCTTGTCTATTTCATCATCTCTCCTATATCCATAGAAAGGGGAAAAAAAAAAATGCTGAAGGCTGAAAAGAAACTGAATTCCCCAAATCAGTGAGGTAGATAGATGCTGACTCATCCTCTAGCACACACAGAGCTCTCATGATAAAATGTTCTAACTTTATTTAATTTCCCAAAGAGGAGTTGGGTCTCCTGAATCTTCTATACAGGATAATCAAAATCTAAAACATGGGCACGGCCAGTCAAATTTGCCAAACAGGCACAGTCTACTGGCAGGGAAAATGTTAGAATGAGAAAAAAACATAGGTAGCTTATTTGGCAGAACTCATGGCAAGTAACACTAACCCTATTCAAGCTAAATTAAGCAAAAATGGGAACTTATAATGTCATACAAATAACAAATCCAATGATGATCCCATTTGAAGCACAGCTGGATCTGGGTGCTCTGTCTCTAATCATTTCTTGATACTATTTCTCAAGTAGAGTTGGTTTAATTCTCAAGTATGCCTTCTGCTAGTAATGTAAAACATGGTTGTAGAGACACATCCCACAAATCAACTACTATTACAAAAAGAAAGATTCCAAGTAGCTTTGATATAAACATCCAAAGAATGACTTTGACTAATCTGGATAGGGTCTCATGCTGGTTCCTGAAACATTCATCATCGCCAGCAAGAGTAAGGCACTTTGTTTGGCTAGAACTGAGTCATGCACTATATTTGTTAGAGTAATGCTGCACTTTCATAGCAGAAATTCAAAAATATTTCAGGGCCTTCATGAAAATACAGGTATATTTCCGGACACAAGGAGTAGGTAAACACTGCTCACCCCCTCTCAGGACCACATAAGTTACAACGAAACCACAGAACAACCATTATTGAAAATCGCCTGACGTATAGGTGAACTGAAGCGCTATAACTACTGACCTATACAAGAAGCCACCTCGAGAATGGTAGGAGGACCAGAGACACAGAACGGGCTGGTCTGACCACCAAGTGTGACCATTAAAAATCAGGAGGGGCCAGCCAAGTGGCGCGTTGGTTAAGAGCTGGCTTGGGATGCTAGTGACCTGGGTTCAGATCCCACATGAGGGACAGTGACACTGCCCTCTGCAGCTAAGGTGGTGAACAACAACTCCACCTGGAGCTGGCCTGCATTAAGTCCCGGTGACGGCGTAGCTGCAGTCCCTGCTGCAGTGGGCTGCCGTAGGCTACAGTGAGTGGCTGGCAGCCAGCGTGAGGGACCAGCAGATGGTGTGAGCTGCCAAGAGCAGCCATGAGCTGCCGTCCAGAGGCCGGCAACTGAGCTCCCACACCCAGGAAGAGTGCAATGATGATACCAACATGGGCCAGTGAAGCGATGTCCTCCACAACTAGACTGAATAACAAAAGAACAGCAACTTGTCTGTTCCCCTTCCCCGGTTCCCCAACACTGTTCCCCTCCTCAATTCCCCAATAAAATCAGGAGGGCTATCTCAGTTGCAGAGGTTCCCCCTGAGGAGTGAGGAGTCCCAGCCCCTACCCAGCCCAGGGTTTTAGTGACAGGGAGTAAAGTCCCCATAACTTCCAACTGTGCAAACCAACATAGATTGTGGCTGAGACAAAGGGTGGCTGCACTCCCAGGCACTCCACTTAAAGGGCCTGCACATGGACTTAATCACTGATGGACTCATTTGCTCTGAGCTCCAGCACTGGGACAGCAGCTTGAAAGGTGCCAGAGACATATGGGGGGGAGCTAAATTGTCTGGCATCAACGTGAGGGCTGAAGGTGTAGCTTCCTCCTGAAAAGAGCTGGCAGAAGCCTTTATTTCTTTGTTGAGCCCTCCCACTCCTTGTATGCAGACATAGGCAGACATCATGTCTGAGGTTTTGTCCAACTGGCTATCACCTTTTATCTGCCCGCCCTCATAGTTCCTGAGACCACACCCCATCCAAATTTCTGGCACAACCAACCCTCTTCCAGTGGCTTTTTCATACAAACATCCTTGCTTAGTTTAAGCTGCAGACTTTCCTAAAATCTCTCAAAGGTTCACAAAACCCAAACAAGTAGCATCTGGCTTCAGCATGTCCCGTACCTCTGGCTGAGCAGCCCTAAGCCCAGCACTAGCAACAGCCAACCTTGGTTCACAGCTTGGCCTCTCAAGGCACCTCCAAGCACAGCGCAGGTGGAGGACACCTCTGGATTGCTTTGTGGCTCATGCCAAGTGGCCCCAGGCAGAGCACAGATAGTGGCTGAACATGACCTCCAGCAGGTCCCCTCCCAGGAGACCCTGGGGCTGGAAGTCCCAGTTGCCAGCTTCAGACTAGGCCAAAGCATCACCTGGCCACCTCCAAGGACAACACACCCAAAGGGCAGACTGATCAGGCACCAGAGCCCCACTAAAGCAAAACCTGCTCTGTAGAATCAGTTCCTGCACAACAGCTCCTCCATTGTAGTCACAGCCAGTCCTCACAACCAATCATTGGTCAACCATTGGTCAATCCTTCCCAATGATGTGTAAACAGCAATTAAGTCTCAACTAAATCAAGAGGGCATACACAACCCACACAAGGGACACACATGGAGCACCTAGCTCTAATGATCAGGGAGACTGCACCACTGGGCCTCACAGGACATTACTACTTAAGACCACTCTACTAAGACTGGGAGGTATAGCAACCCTACATAGAAACAAAAACACAGGGAGGCAGCCAAAATGGGGAGACAGAGAAACATGTCCTAAATAAAAGAACAGAACAAAGCTCCAAAAAGAGCTAAACAAAATAGAGACAAGCAATCTACTAGACACACAGCTCCAAACACTGGTTATAAAGATGTTCAATGATCTCAGGCAAAACTTCAACAAAGGGATAGGAAACATAAAAATGGAGATAAAAAAAAACATAAAAAAGAACCAGCCAGAAATAATGACTACAATAACTTAAATGAAGAATATATTAGAGGGAATCAACAATAGATTAAAGCAGAAAACATCCAATCAGAACAACAAAAAGAATCCAAAAAAAGTGGGAGTTTAGGGAGCCTCTGGAACAATATTATGTGTAATAACATCACATCATAGGGGTACCAGAACGAGAAAAGAGAGAGTAAAGAACTGAAAACCTATTTGAAGAAATAATGACTGAAAACTTTCCTAACCTTGTGAAAAAAATAGATATACAAACTCAGGAATCACAGAGAGTCCCAACAAGATGAACACAAACCCAGACCAAGACACATCATAATTAAAATGCCAAAAGTTAAAGACAAAAAAAGAATCTTAAAAGCAGCAAGTGAAAAGCAGTTAGTTACCTACAAGGGAGCTCCCATAAAACTGTCAGCTGATTTCTCAACAAAAGCATTGCAGGCCAGAAGGCATTGGCATAAAATATTCAAGGTAATGAAAAGCAAGGACCTACAACCAAAGTTACTCTACCCAGCAAAGCTATCATTTAGAATCAAAGAACAGATAAAGAGCTTCCCAGACAAGAAAAAGCTAAAGGAGTTCTTCACCACCAAACCAGCATTACAAGGAATGTAAGAGGAACTTCTTCATGGTAAAAAAAAAAAAAAAAGGAGATAAAAAATATGAATAATACAATGGCAATGACTACATATCTTTCAAAAATTACTTTAAATGTAAATGGTTAAATGCTCCAATCAAAACATAGGGTGGCTGAAGGGATAAGAAAACAATACCCCTATATATGCTGCCTAC
The DNA here is from genome assembly GCA_033961575.1 of Aselliscus stoliczkanus. Taxonomy (NCBI): domain Eukaryota; kingdom Metazoa; phylum Chordata; class Mammalia; order Chiroptera; family Hipposideridae; genus Aselliscus; species Aselliscus stoliczkanus. Next base: position 144,551,835 of record CM066727.1, read on the forward strand.
AAGAGTCACTTCAGATCAACACACACACACACACGCAGACTGAAAGTAAAGGAATGGGATAAAGCTATTTCATGAAAATAGGAAAAAAAATAGCTGTCATAGCAATACTTATACCAGACAAATAGGTTTTAAAACAATGGCTATAACAAGTGACAAAGAAGGACCCAGTAATCCCACTTCTGGATAATTATCCTAAGAAATCCAACACACTACTTCAAGGGAATGTATGCATTCATATGTCCATTACAGCATTGTTTACAATGGCGAAGATGTGGAGGTAGCCTGGGTGTCCGTTGATGGATGAATGGATAAAGAAGAGGTGGTACATACATACAATGGAATGTTGCTCAGCCATGGCATGGGGTCTTACCATCTGCTGCAGCATGGATGGACCTGGAGGGTATTGTGCTGAGTGAAGTATGTCAGACAGAGAAAGACAGATGCAATGTGATTTCGCTTACATGTAGAATCTGAAGAACAAAATAAACAAATAAAACAGAAACAGATTTATAAATACAAAGAATATTTTGATAGTTGCCAGATGGGAAGGGGTTGGGAATGGGTGAAAAAGGAGAAGAGATAAAGAAGTACAAATTAGTTGTTACAAAGTAGTCATGGGGATGTAGGGTACAGCATAAGGAATGTAGTCAATAATATTGTAATAACTATGTATAGTATCAGATAGGTACTAGATTTGAGGGGGATTGGGGGACGTGGTGAAAAAGGCAAAGGCATTAAGAAGTACAAATTGGTAGTTACAAACTAGTCATGGGGATGTAAAATAAAGTATAGGGAATATAGTCAATGATATGGTAATAACTGTATAGTGCCAGGTGGATACTAGACTAGTTAGGGGGATCACTTCTTAAATTATATAAATGTCTAACCACTATGCTGTACACCCAAAATTAATATAAAATAATACTGAATGTCAACTGTAATTGAAAAATTTTAAAAGGGGAGGAAAGGTAAAGGGGAATAAGAGATCAAAATTTTCAGGTATAAAACAAATAAGTCATGGGGATGTAATATACAGCACAGGGAATATAGTCAGTAATATTGTGATAGCATTGTACAGTGCCACATGGTTGCTGGACTTATGGTGATCATTTCTTTAGGTATATAAATGTTGAATAACTATGATGTACCCATGAAACTAATATTGCGTGTTCGCTATATTTCAAAAAAAATCTTTTAAAAATAGGAAATAGATGTATACTTCTCTCTCATGTTGCAGCTTGATGTGCTATTCCACACCAGTAGGGGCCCTGCTCTGTGGGGTCAGTTAGAAATCTAGGATTCTTCCATTTTGTTTCTCTATCAGCTCCTGGAGTCTGTGTGATCAAACCTGGGTAAAATGCACACTCATGTTCTAACTTTTGGGAAAGGGGAGGAGAGCATTGAGGAAGCATGACTTCTATGTTAAGGCCTTGACCCAGAACTTGTATACATCACTTTTACTCACAGTCCAATGGTACAATCTTAGTCATATGGTCACTCCTAGAGGCAAGGGAGGCAGAGAAATGTCTACTGCTACAAGAAGCAGTAGAAATGTCTACTGTGCCCAGGAAGAAAGTGAGAATGCACAATAATAGTCTCAAACATGAACCCAACTCTGGCTAGGAAGAGGTGAAAAATGTCACGTCCAACCCCAATAGAAGGAATTCCCCATTGAAAGGAGGGTTTTGATACCAGAAGAAAGGAAACAGATGATGTTCAGGCAAAAACAACAGATGTCCCTGCAGGTAGGTATCAGAATGGCACATTCAAGGACATGCTGAAGCCAAGCAAATAAGCAGGCGTCAGAATCAAGCAATATGTAGCCACCCAGAAGACTGTTTCTGAAGGCATGTATTGCAGAAGACACGCAGAACAGCACTAACTTACTTGATGATATTGTTTAAAAAAAAAAGAGACTCGTGGTCATCTAAGTTTGGAAAACACTGGGTTAAGCAAAGTAAAGCAAGCTCCGTGGCTGTAGTAGTCCTAGAAGTCTTTAGTATGCTAATCTTCAAGTTTGCAACACTTGCCAAGCTCATTTAAGGTCATAGGGCATGTCACAGAACTATTGCCTGAGGAACAAACTACAGGGAAGTCTACATGAGTGCAAGAAACAGATGCATGTGAGGGCTGCAGAGCCTAGGACAGGACCACCTCTACAATGTTGGTCTAGGAAAGTTGTACCAGGGTGACCACTGGGGCCACTTTAGTGGGAGGGTGAGATGAGCTGAACCACTGTCAACAGTGAGTGATGCAAGGCAAAGTCCTGAGTGATATCTGAGCAGTGACAGAGTGGGACTTTCATAATAAAATTCCCTCTTAGGTTAAGCTCCACTGGCAGAAGACTAAATTCTGGTCTCAAGTCTCATAACTCTCACCTTCTAAAGTTGTGCTGATATATAATAATACAATGATCACTAGCCACATGTGGCTATGAGCACTTGCCATAGAGCTACTGCAGGCTAACAAGCTGAACTTCTATTTTACTTAATTCATTTACATTTAAACTAAAAAACTGAAGCAATAAATGCAAATTTATTGTTTTAGTTGTACTATATTCCTGTTTAATCATTGAAAATTTAGCATCTGAGTTGAAAATTTAGCATCTGCTGTTAGTATAAAACACACTGGATTTCAAAGACTTAGTATTAAAAAAGTTAAAATACCTCAATAATTTTTATATTGATTATATTAAAATAAAAATATTTTGGATATATCAGTTTAAATACAATTATTAAAATTAGTCTGACTGAGGGCCAGCTGAGTGGCTCAGTTGGTTAAGAGCTCACTCAACCGTGTGAGCTGAGCTCTGAGAAACAGCAGTTCGATGCCCAGCCCGAGCTGAGCTGCCGCTGAGCTGCCAACAGGTAGCAGGATGGCTCAGCTAAAAAAAAAAAAAAAAAAAAAAAAAAAAAAAAAAAAAAAAATCTGATTGATTTTTCATGTGATTACTAGAAAATTTAGTTTCATGTGTGGCTCACATTACATTTCTAGTAAATGGTGCTGTTTTTGTCAACAAAAAAACATCCAGCCTAAGAGACAGCTTATAAGAGTTTATATGCGCCAAATTGACGACAGTTGTGGGGAAGCAAAGTCTCAAAGGATTGAGAAAATGCTCTGGAAAATGGCCATTGTGCAACTTATTTTATACACTAGAATCAAAGGAGGAAGGTTACATGAAATCCATTGGTTGTAGATTAAGGGGGTGGGAGAAAGTAAAGCGAGGGAATCTCTGGGATTGGATAAAATGTAAAATGGAGAGACACACTTCTTTTACATTGGTGGGCACAGGATAGTTAATAGCATTTTATAGCACATAGAGATGGTATTTGGGAAACAAGATAACTATGAGGGATTTTGCAGATTCCTGCTCTGATGTGGTAGGTTGTGCCTCCAAGGGGTCTGGAAAAAGAGATTACTCTGATATTGCAAGGGTATTTTATCTTCGATGCAAAAAGATGACACGTAGGCTCACTAAAGGTAAAGATTGATCTTTGTTAAGGAAGCTACAGGCCAAGGATGTGACTACCTGGCACAGCTCACTTTTAGTTAGGAATTTTTATGTTCAGACCATCTTATGTGGTTATTTTTCAGTTTCCTGAGCTTGTCAGGTTTAAAATGTGGCTCCTTTTATGTCCACACATCTTATAAGATCAATCCCCAAAACCAGGCCCTAAGTCAGTGATCATGTCTTCAGATGCCCTCCAGAATCCTGTAACAAAGCAATCAACTAATCAGCAGACTTTGGGCAAAACTATTTTTAAAAAAGAGGAAAACCAATTAGAAAGTCTGTTAATTAGCATACTTCTGCACTTAGGTCATTTGTTTGAACCCGTTTTTTCCTTTGCCTTCCTCACACAAATTAGTACCTGTCAACAAAAGATAATGTGTTTGAACTTTACAAGAATGCATAAAATTTGCATGCTGTGACATTTCTATCGGTAAGACAGGATCAAACAAATTTTCACCCAAAGCAAGACAGATAAGTCAAGATCTAAAATACTTATTAAGTTAAAAAATGATTGTCTTTCAAGCTAAATCTCCAAACAACACTTCAGTTATTTTCTTTGTTTTTATATTCAGACATCAGCCATACCTTATCCTTAGCTTTAGCAATCACAATAACAATTCGAGAAAGAAATCAAAGAGGTTTGGAAGGCCTATTTTGTACAAAGTTTTATTCATGAGGCTGACATATTAAATATAACAAGCATGTATTGAGGAACTATTCTATGCCAACATTTTTAGGAATTTCTGGGGTAGATGCAGCCCTATACCCATTTCATATTTGTAGCAATGTTTGTAGGACATGACTCAGTCCCTCCCTCACCACTACTGATTGGACAAGGAGTTCGAACATGACCAAAACTACACCAATCAGAATATCTTCTTGGAATTTAGAATTGAAATACAGAACCTAATTTTACTTGGTTTCTGATGAGTGCTAGAGCTAGGAAGTTAGGATAAACAGAGGCTGGGACCAACAGGAAGACCACAGCATAGTAAAATAATCTGTAATAAAACTGAGGAAAAATAAAGTAGATGTGTCGAAAGAAGCTCAGCCAAGAGATCAAACATTCTAGAAAAAAATAGAGCAAATAATTTTGGATTCAAATTTTCTAGTTCATGATTCCAATGCCTTATGACATATCTCTACAATTATTACTCTATAGTTACTAGGGGGGTCTTCAGACATTCAATAAATTTCTTTCTTTTTTTGTTCCTGACATAAGCTAGTTTATATGAGTTTCTGTTCTGACAACAAAACTGATCCTTGCTTTAATCATCCAGGCACTGGATCTCATTGTGCATTATGAAAGTATTTAATAGGAAATCAATAAATGAAATTAAATATAGGAAATTAGTAAATAAGATATTATAACAGGAAATACAATACCCTGAAAGAAAAAGGAGAGTGGCTATCTAAATTAGATACTATTTATTAAATTCAAACAAATATATTGGTAGTCATACAGTACAACTCTTATTACTATATTAAAGGTAGGAAGAGGAGAAAATAAAAGAGGAAGAAACAAGTTAGCTCAAAGAGATCCAAAATGGCAGAGTAGATGAACACTATGCCTACATTCTTCTGTGAAGACATTATAATTACAACTAAATTATAGAACAATCAATCTGGGGAACCATCTGAAGTCGAGCCCAACAGTCCTAAACCAAAAATATAAAGAAGCCATATAAATACTGGTGGGAGGGTCGGAGATGAGGCATGAGCCCAAACTTCCCTGTAGCAATTTGGAATCAGGGGAGATACTTTGCCACAGAGATTTCCCCCATGGGTTGTGAGACCCCAGACCCCCACACCAGGCTCCCCAGCCCAGACTACTGGTGCTGGGAGGAGGAGCCCCACAACATCTGGCTGTGAAAAACAGTGGGGATTCCAACCATTTGGGTGGGACAGATGGCTGTGAGAAACTCAGATGTCCTCTTTTTTTTTTTTAATTTTTATTTAATTTTTTTTAAAATTTATATATACTTTTAATTAGCTTCAGGTATACAACAAAGTGCAATAGTTATACTTTTTACCCCTCAAAGTGACAACCCCCCTCCCCCAATTCCCCCCCCAACTCCTCCACTCCATATCATACTATCTATTACAATTCTTTTGACTCCCTTCCACCATATAATCCACATCCCGTGACTGTCTATATATTCAATTACAGTTTGCATACAATATTATACAACATCAATTTCAGGTATACAGTGCTGTGATCAAGCCTCTACTCCATCCGTGAAGTGGTCTCCCTAACAAAACATGTGACCATCTGACACCCCACAAAATTTTAACATTATATTCCCCGAACTGTCTTTCATATCCTTGTAACAATACTGTAGTTACCTATTTATGCTGTCTAATCCTTTCCCCTTCTCCCTCATTTCCAACCCCCTCCCAACTAGCAACCCTGTTTTTCCTCTGTATCTATGAGACTATTTCTGTTTCTTACGCTCATTCATTCAGTTTTTCAAATTCCACATATAAGTGAGATCATGTGGTATTTTTCTTTCTCCGGCTGACTTATTTCACTAACATAATAGTCTCTAGGTCCATCCATATTGTTGCAAATGGTACAATTTCAATCTTCTTTATAGCGGAGTAATACTCCATTGTATAAATGTACCATAGTTTCTTAAGCCAGTCATCTACCGATGGGCATTTCGGTTGTTTCCAAGTCTTGGCTATTGTAAATTGCGCTGCAAAACCATAGGGGTGCATATATTTTTTCGAATTAGCATCTTGGATTCCCCTGGGTAGATTCCCAAGAGTGGAATTGCTGGGTCATACGGTAGTTGCATTTCCAGTGTTTTGAGATACCTCCATACTGATTTCCATAATGGCTGCACCAATTTGCAGTCCCACCAACAGTGCACCAGGGTTCCCTTTTCTCCACACCCTCGCCAACACTTGTTGTTTGTTGATTTGTTGATGATAAACATTCTGACTGGAGTGAGGTGGTATCTCATAGTGGTTTTTATTTGCATTTCTCTGATGATTAGTGAGGTTGAACATTTTTTCATATGCCTGTTGGCCATCTGTATGTCCTCTTTAGAGAAATGCCTCCTCATATCCTCTGCCCATTTTTTAATTGGGTTGTTTGTTTTCTTGGAGTTGAATTGCATGAGTGTTTTATAAATTTTGGATATCAACCTCTTATCAGATATATCATTGGCAAATATCTTCTCCCATTCAGTAGGCTGCCTTTTTATTTTATTGATCATTTCCTTTGCTGTGAAAAAACTTTTAAGTTTCATGTAATCCCATATGTTCATTTTTTCTTTCATTTCCCTCGCCCAAGGGGATATATCAGTAAAAATATTACTCAGGGTAATGTCTGCAAACTTACTCCCTATATTTTCTTCTAGGAGTTTTATAGTTTCAGGTCTTACATTTAAGTCTTTAATCCATTTTGAGTTTGTTCTCGTATATGGTGTAAGTAGATGGTCTATTTTCATTTTTTTGCACATGTCAGTCCAACAGACTCACTCGCTTGCAGGCACTCATCTTGGGCTCCAAAAGAGGGATGGTGACTTGGGGGACCTCAGAGACACATAGGGGCAGACTGAGGAGTGTGACTTCAGGGGAAGGACTAGAAGACTGTTGGCATTTTCCCAGTGAGCGGACCTCTTCCCTTGCGGCCAGCATGCAGGCGCCATCTTTCCTGTGTTGAGCCTGCCCCCACAGGCCAAATCTAAATCTGATTGGCCTGGTGAACTCTGCTGCTCCACCCTGCTGATTCAGCTGGGACCATGCCTGAGCCAACTCTCCCACTGCTAGAGCAGCCAGCACCTTCCACATTGTAGTCTTCCATAGAAAACTATCAGAGTTCATGGGCCCGGTAGGGGGAGACATGCGTTGATATTCTTTGAAACCTTTGCTGAGTCACTCCAGGCTCAGCACTAGCACCAAACCAATGTCTATATTAACCTGATGACCATAACTCTTTCCACTCTAGAGACTCCCTGAAGCCCTGCCTCGCCCAACTTAAGTACCACATGAGGTTTTAACTGTGGCTGAACCTTAAGGGAGCCAACACATGGCAGAAGGCCTCTGGGTGTCCTGGCTCTTTGAGAATTTATGCCAGGCTTGGTACTGGTGGCAGCCATCCTCGGTTCTCAACATGACCTCTCCCACAAGCCTCCAGGTTTAGCACTGGCAGCAAACAACTGCAGGTCACTTTATAGCTCCAACCAGGCAGCCCCCAGCCAGGCACAGGCAGTGGCTCCTGGGTCTGCACCAGAGCCCCACCCAAGAGGCCCCAGGACCAACATACTTGGAGGTTGGCTTCAGACCACAGCAGAGCACTGCCAATTTACCGCAAGTGGCACACACAAAGGGTGGTCTCAACAGGCACCAGAGCCCACTGGCATAAATCCCACTCAGTGGGGTAAGCCTCCCACATAGCTGCCCACAAGCTGTGGACATGGCCAAACCCCACAGCCAATCCCACCCACTGACTTGCCAATAGCAATCAAGGCTCAACTATAACAGGAGGGCACACACAATCCACACAAGGGACACTCCTGGAGCACCCAGAACAGGTGACCAGGGTCCCACAGGACACCTACTACATAAAGCCACCCAGCCAAGACTGGAAGACCTAGCAGATCTACCTAATAAATACAAACAAACACACAGAGCCATCAAAAATGAGGAAACAAACAAAAAACAGAGAGCCATCCCAAATGAAAGAGCAAGAGAAAACTCCAGAAAAAGAACTAAATGAAATGGAGACAAGCAACCTACAAAAGACAGAGTTCAAAACAATGGTTATAAGGATGCTCAAGGAAGTTAGTGAGAATTTCAACAAAAAGATTGCAAGCATAAAAAGGAGCATAAAAACTATTTTTAAAAAAAGAACAAGAAGTGAAGAATACAATAACTGAAATGAAGAATGCACTAGAAGGAATCTGCAGCAGACTAGATGAAGCAAAAGACTGAATCTGTGATTTGGAAAACAAGATAGCAGAAAACACCCAGTTGGAACAGCATAAAGAAAAAAGCATCCAAAAAAATGAAAATAGTTTGAGACCCCTGGGAGAACACCAAGCATCACAATATTTGTGTCATAGGGGTACCAGAAAGAGAAGAGAGAAAGCAAGGGATTGAGAACCCATTTAAAGAAATAATGACTGAAAACTTTCCTAACCTGGCAAAGGAAATAGACATATAAGTCCAGGAAGCATAAAGAGTCCCAAACAGGATGAACCCAAACAGATCCACACCTAGACACATTTTAATTAAAATGGTAAAGGTGAAAGACAAAGAGAAACCTAAATGCAGCAAGAGAAAGGCAACTAGTAACTTATACGGGAGCTCCCATAAGACTGTCGGCTGATTTCTCAACAGAAACTTTGCAGGCCAGAGGGGATTGGCAGGAAATATTCAAAGTGATGAAAAGCAGGGACCTACAACCAAGGTTACTCTGTCCAGCAAGGCTATCATTTAAAATTAAAGGACAGATAAACAGCTTCCCAGACAAGAAAAAGCTAAAGGAGTTCATCACCACCAAACCAATATTACAAGGAATGTTAGAAGGACTTCTTTAAGATGGAAAAAAAAAATCAAAATTATGAATAATAAAATGGCAATAGCTACATATCTATCAACAACTACTTTCAAAGTAATGGATTAAATGCTCCAGTCAAGACATAGGAAGGCTGAATGGATAAGAAAAGAAAACCCTTACATATGCTGCCTACAAGAGACTCACTTCAGATCGAAAGACACACACACAGAGAAAGTAAAGGGATGGAAAAAGATAATTCATGAAAATGGAAAAAAAAACAAACCCAGACAAATAGACTTTAAAACAAAGGCTATAAGACGGACAATGAAGGACCCAGTAATCCCACTTCTGGGTATTTATCTGAAGAAACCCAGAATGCTACTTTGAGGGGAATGTGTGCATCCATATGTTCATTGCAGCATTGTTTACAACGGCCAAGATGTGGAAGCAGCCTGGGTGTCCATCAATGGAAGAATAGATAAAGATGAGATAGTACATATATACAATGGAATATTGCTCGGCCATGGAAGGGAATGGGTTCTTGCCATCCGCAGCTGCATGGATGGACCTGGAGGGTGTTGTGCTGAGTGGAGTAAATCAGACAAAGACAGGTACAGTGTGATTTCACTTATATGTGGACTCTAGTGAACAAAAAACAAACAAACAAACAAAAAACAGAAACAAGCTCATAGATACAGATAACATTTTGATGGTTGCCAGGTGGGAGGGGGCTTGGGGGTGTGGGTGAAAAAGAGAGAAGGGATTAAGAAGTACAAAGTTTGGTTGTTACAAATTAGTTATGGGCATTAGGGTATAATAGCATAAGGAATATAGTCAATAATATTGTAATAGCTATGTATGGTATCAAATGGGTACTAGATTTGTTGGTGTGATAGATGAAAGGTGGTTGCAGGTAGGGTGAAAAAGGTAAAGGGATTGAAAAACTACAAATTGGTATTTACAAAATAGTCATGGGGATGTAAAGCATAGAGAATATAGTCAAAGATATGGCAATAATTCTGTATAGTGCTAGGTGGGTACTAGACTAGTTAGGGCGGATCACTTCCTAAATTATTTAAATGTCTAAAAACTATGTGGGACACCTGAAATTAATATAATATTGAATGTCAACTGTAATTTATAAATTTAAAAAGGGAGAAAGGGAGACGGGGAATAAGAAGTCCAAATATCCAGGTATAAAACAAGTTTAAGTCATGGGGATGTAATATACAGCATAGGGATATAGTCAATAATATTGTGATAGCATAGTATGGTATCAGATGGTTGCTGGAGTTATCATGGAGGTCACTTCTTTAGGTATATAAATGTTGAATAACTCCTGAAACTAATATATTATTTTAATAAAAATCTTTAAAAACATAAAAAGAGAGGTGACCAGTTAGCTCAGTTGGTTAGAGCACGGTACTGATAACACCAAGGTTGCTGGTTCAACCCCTGCATGGGCCACTGTGAGCTGAGCCCTCTTTAAAAGAGTCAACCATGCCATTGTAGCATGAAAGCAATGTGTAACCAATGACCATGGCTGTTCCCCAATAAAATTTTTTTTTTTTTTTTTTTTTTTTTTTTTTTTTTTTAAGATTTTATTGGGGAATTGGCGGAGGGCAACAGCGTTGGGGAATCGGGGGAGGGGAACAGACAAGTTGCTGTCTTTTTGTTCTTCAGTTTAGTTGCGGAGGATGTTGCTTCACTGTTGGTATCGTCATTGCGCTCTTCCCGGATGAGGCAGATCGGTCGCTGGCCTCTGGATGTCGCTCACCGCGGCTATTGGCAGCTCACACTTGGCTGCCAGCCGCTCACGCTGGCTGCGGGCCACTCACTGTAGCCTATGGCAGCCCACCATCACCGGGGCTCGCACAGCCCAGCTCCAGGTGGAGCTGTTGTTAGCTGTAGAGGGCAGTGTCACTGGCCCTCATGTGGGATCCGAACCGGGGCCGCTGGCATCCCAAAACCAGCGCTTAACCAATGCGCCACTCGGCCGGCCCTAAAATTTTTTTTTAAATAAATAAATAAAAATAAATAAACAAAGAAAAAGAAACATGTCGGCTCTTGATTTTTAATTTCTTTGTCTACTCTTCTTCCTCTTGTTTTTATAAGATCTCCAACAAAAAGTAAACTGGGGAGGGTGTGAAAATTAGAAATGTATGAATTAGGAAAGAGGAAGCATCTGATAAGAGCTCAAGATTATATGAGTTTCTTGAAGGGAATCTGCAGGAAAAAAAAAATCATTGATCCTGACATGCAGGGAACTGCATTCTAGTTATCAAGATAACACCAACACCAGAGTCATTGCCTGGACCTAGAATATTGGAATGATTTCTTTGGGTCTGAGTCTCAGAAAAAGAGTGGGTCCCATGGTATGCAAGTTCACTAGAGCAAGGATATAGAATCAGATCCAGAGCCAGATTGAATATCCAAATTATTATCAAGGTGGAGACAGGTATATAGTCAGGAATATAATACTGAGCATTAAGTCTGAAGAGAGAGTTAGAGATCGAAAAATAAGAAAGAACAAGTAGGTATAAAGCAGAGAAGATGCAGTTCTTGATTAATATGAAGGAGGAGTGGGCCAAGGTAAGTAGATTGAAACAAAGATCATGACTAGGAAGAGCAGTACGGTGCGGAATTGCATGGCGCTGGGTATCAGACCCAGGGGTTATCCAGGATGGTTGCTCAAAAGGAAAGTGAATGGTTCTGACAGCAGACAGTGTCTGAAAGACATGAAGTCCAAAGCCAACCCCATATTCCCCATCAAGGCAAGAATCTGCCCCCAACTAACACCTACCTTCCTTCAAAACTGCTGAATCAAATGGTTACTAGAGTTATTATGGTGATCACTTTGTAAGGTATATAAATGTTGAATCATTATGTTGTGCACCTGAAGCTAACATGTCAACTATAATTTTTTTAAAAATTTAATTAAAAATTTTTTTAAAAACACAGCTGAATATTTATGTTTTAGCCATTGTATCTAGTGTTGGATTATCTAGTCCAGCCCATTAATTTTAAAGACAAGGCCAGGGAAGTTATATAACTTGATCAAAGCCACATAACTAGTGACAGAGTCAGGACTAAAATCCACATTTCCTGATTCTTAGTCCAACTCTGTCATGTTGAAAACTTCCTTTTCCCTTCTAAGCTGCTCTATCAAACGTTCATTTTTAACTTTTAATCTCTTAGTAGAGAGCTTTACACATGCACATTCTCCCCTATTCTGCACCCTTTAACACCCTTTCAGTGTTCCTCACCACAGATCAAGTATAATGAGAACTAAAGAAAAAGAAGAGAACTGAGAAGTGGATTGGTCAAAAGAAGTTTCAGCAAGAAAAATAAGTATGATTTAGATAAGAAGAGGGAGGAAGGAAGGAGATTCCCAGGGAAATAAAGAAGATCCTCACCAAGAATGTGCCGTATGAAAGTCTGTGTTTTACAACAAGATGAAGTGGGAGAGAGAGAGTTGGGAGAGAGAGAAAGTGTGAGACAGAGAGAGATGCTCCAGTCACAGCCTTCAAGTTAGGAAAGGATGCAACAAGCTCCCCTTCATAGGTGTCCTCTCCCCAACACCACCATCCATAGATCTGAATATTCATTTGAGGCTGAGAGGCAAAAATGTCGATGGTTAACATTGCTTGACTGAAATATATTTGGAACTGTAAGAGATGGAATCTTGCCTGATAGACCAATAGAAATGCAGCAATGTTGTTTCATACTTTTCATATTTTTCATGGTTTAAGAGCCTCAGAAATTTTCTTCATACCTCAATGGTTTCTGATATTTGGCATCTTCTAGAACCATGACTGCAACACCTGGCCTTTCCTCCTCTCTGTGGTTTCTCCATCCGTCCATTCATCTCAAGGATTGTCTCAACATTTTCCCATAGAAGTAAACCAAACATTCTCCTCTCTTCCTTTTTAAAAATATTTATGTTTTGTCAAATTAATGTGTGTATGTAGTTTTAATTCTCAAACAGCAACATAGGGACTGTAAGGATACACAGCAGTACCCCACCTCACACCTTCCCACCCAAGTCCTGCTTTACTCTCACCAACGAGCTCACTTCACATTTTTTAAGCAAAAACACAGAACTTCAGAAAAAGTGGTATGTATTTATAATGGAATATTATTCGGCCATGAGAAAGAAGGAAATCTTGCCATTTGCAACAACATGAGGGCATTATGCTAGGTGAAATAAGCCAGATAGAATAAGGCAAATACTGCGTGGTATCCTTTATATGTGGAATCTTTAAAAAAAAGTCAAAATCATAGAAACAGAGTAGAAAAGTAGTTGCCAGAGGCTAGAGGATAAGGGGAACAGGAAGAGGTTAGTGAAAGGGTTCATACATACTTTCAGCTATAAGATGAATAAGATCTGAGGATATAAAGTAAAACATGATGACTATAGTTAATAACACTGTATTATAATATAAAAATGTTCTAAAAGAGTAGAAGTTAACTATTCTCACCGAAAAACAGAAATAAAAACAAAATCAGAACCTCCCCAAGTCCCTACCATATCTCCCACCTACTATCATCTCTCTTATCATTATAAATGAGATTGAATGAGGCTAGGCTCCAATCTGTGCACTAGACCCTGTCCCCTTTCATTTAGTTAATAATAACAACATGTTCCTCTCCTTCTCCTGCAACATTCATTCTTTTTCTCTCTGTGGAAACCTTTCCATTGGTGTATAAACATGTCATTAATTCTCCCATCTAAAAAAATTAAAACTTATCTTGGCTTCCACTCCCTCCTGACTCCACTGCTTTTCTCTCCTTTTCATCACATACACCCACAAAAATTCCCTGAAACAGTTGTCAATACTCACTGTCTTCTATTTCTCTCTTCCCATCTGTCTTGAACCCAACTACAGACAGCTTTTCATCCCCTCCACTTCACTGAAGTTGCTTTTATTAGGTTAATAATGACTGTCTGATGCCAAATTCCTCTCCTAACTTGACCTGGCAGCAGTGTTTAGCATGGTTGATCACTCTCCTGCAAGTATTGCCTTCGCTTGGCATCCAGGACACCACACTCTCCTGGTTTTTCTCCTCCTTCTCTGTCTGTTCATTCTGGATTCCTTTCGCTGCTTCCTCTAATCTTTAAATGTTGGCATTCCTTCAGTTTCTGTCCTTAGACCTCTCATTCTACCTGTACTCAGTCCCTGCATGATACCATGCAGCTTCAGGGCTTTAATTCCATCTATGCATTGATGATTGCCAAATGTATATCTTCAATGCAAATCTCTTCCCTTAAACTCTGGACTCATTTCTATCCAGCTGTCTATTCGATATCCTCACTATGGTGTCTCATAGACATTTCAAACTAGATTCATCCAAAACAGAGCTCCTGCTTTTCCCCTGCCACCTGTTCTTCCAGCAGTCTACTCCCCATCTCACTTGATGGCAACTCCATTCTTCCAGTTGCTCAGAAAACAAGTTGCAGAGGCATCATTAAATTCTTTTTCATATCCCATATCACATCCATCAATAACTCTTGTTAGATTTACCTTCAAGTTATATCCAGAATTCAGCCACATCCCACCACATTTACTGTTACCACCATCATCTCTCGCTTGGATGATTCAATAGCCTCCTACCTATAGTCTTCCCATCTCTCTGCCCTTGTCCCCTTTTAGTATAGTCTTAACACAGAGCGGCCTTTTTTTTTTTTTAAGTTTTTTTTATTGGGGAATTGGGGGAGGGGAACAGCGTTGGGGAACCAGGGAAGGGGAACAGACAAGTTGCCGTCCTTTTGTTCTTCAGTCTAGTTGTGGAGGACATTGCTTCACTGGCCCATGTTGGTCTCATCATTGCACTCTTCTCTGGTGAGGCAGATCGGTCACTGGCCTCTGGATAGCCACTCACAGCAGCTCTTGGCAGCTCACACAGGCTGCCAGCCCCTCACGCTCGCTGCCAGCCACTCACTGTAGCCTATGGGAGCCCATTGCAGCAGGGGCTGCAGCTATGCCATCCGGGGGACTCACAACAGCCCAGCTCCAGGTGGAGTTGTTGTTCACCATCTTAGCTGTAGAGGGCAGTGTCACTGGCCCTCATATGTGGGATCTGAACCAGGGCCACTGGCTTCCCAAGCCAGCTCTTAACCAACATGCCACCTGGCCAGCCCAAGAGGCCCTTTTAAAGCACCAAGCGGGTCACAAGAGGTTCCCTATGTTACACACAATGCAAGCCTTATTGAAACCTTTAAAAGCTTCAATCTGGCCCTCTAGGCATCTCTGCTCTCACTTTCTTCTCCTCCCATCCCCATCCTGTTAAGCCCTCTTCAGCTATACTGGCTTTCTCTACCTTCTGAATGTTCCAGGCATGATCCCACCTTAGTATCTTTGCATATGTTGCTTCATCTGCCTTGGCTGCTCATCCCCAAATATCTGCATAGCTAGTTCCCTTATTTGTTTCAGGCTCTGTGCAGGTATTTTCAGCGAAGCTTCCCTGGCCAAGCTGTCTAAAATGTCAATCTCCCTTGCTGACATGTCCTACTACGTTTTCCTGCTTTATTATTTTCTTACCACTATTCACTAACACACTAAATATTTTACTTTGCTATCATGTTTATTGTTGATTTTTCTCATTAAAATGCAAGCTCCATCATAGCAGGAGTCATCTGTTTTGGATTTCTGCTGTTTCCCAGGCACTCAGAACAGTGCCTGCATATAGAACTCAATATTGGTTGGAGTCATATATTACAGTTCTCTGTTTTATAGACTGAGGAACTGGTGCACAAAGGCCCCTGAAGCCGCTCATGTTAAATGGTGAGGCCTGAGCTAGAATG
This sequence comes from Aselliscus stoliczkanus, assembly GCA_033961575.1. NCBI lineage: Eukaryota > Metazoa > Chordata > Mammalia > Chiroptera > Hipposideridae > Aselliscus > Aselliscus stoliczkanus. Next base: position 144,567,663 of record CM066727.1, read on the forward strand.
TGAGTCCTGACTCCCAAGGCTGAACTACTTCCATTTGCCAGGGTATTTTCCACCATTTGATTTAGAGTTTTCTACATAAATGTCCATCAATAACAGGAGAAATCAGTTGCAGCTAGAACATGAGCAACACTTTCCCTCAGCTTGGCTCTGTTCATGCATTTAAATTGCTGTTTCGTATTTGTACAATTGCATTAAAACACACAAGGATGGGCCGGCCAAGTGGCATATTCATTAAGAGCTGGTTTTGGGATGCCAGTGGCCCTGGTTCGGATCCCACATATAAGGGCCAGTGACACTGCCCTCTACAGCTAACAACAGCTCCACCTGGAGCTGGGCTGTGCAAGCCCCAGCGATTTAGGTGTAGGCTGCAGCCCCTGCAGCAGTGGGCTGCCACAGGCTACAGTGAGCGGCTGGCAGCCAGCGTGAGCTGCCAATAGCCACGGTGAGCGACCATCCAGAGGCCGGCAACAGATCTGCCTCATCCGGGAAGAGCGCAATGATGATACCAACATGGGCCAGTGAAGTAATGTCCTCCACAACTAGACTGAAGAAAAAAAAGACAGCAACTTTTCTGTTCCCCTCCCCCAATTCCACAATAAATCTTTAAAAAAACAAAAAACACACATGCAAGGATGATCCCTGCAATATTCTATGTAAGAGCAGAAATTTTAAAATCCTAAATGCCCATCAATAGAAGACTGGTTAAATAAATTATGTTGCATCCATACAATGGAATACTTCTGCAAACATGAAAAAAGACTGAGGTATATCCATAAGTATTGATTTAGATATTATACCTCCAAGATACATTACATGCTCTACAATTTCTTATCCACAATTCCAAAATCCAAAACACTCTAGAAACTAAAAGGGTTTTTTTTTGAAATGTAATTTGTGGCAAAACCTGACCAGTCCTAAACCCACTTGACAGCAAACATCTATCTGTCCTGACAAGAAAATATGTCAAGTCTCAATTGATCTCACTTGGTGCGAATAGGCTATTCATACCTCCAGTGCAAGAACAATTCAATGTGTTTAATTATGGGATGCTGCCTCAGACACACCAACTGTGTTATGTGATATTTGGTATATGCACTGGATTACTACTTGAAAATCCTAAAGATTCTGAACTCCTAAACTCAGCTGGGCCTAAAGGCTCTCAACAAGGAATTATGGCCTACACTAAATGAATAAACAAGATGCAGAATAGTGTCTGTGAGAAGATCCGATTTGCACGATTTAACAAGATGCATATATTGGTTGATGCCTGGAAATTCTGAAGGGAATATGTATTTTTTTTATAAAGAAACAATTTACATTGATTATTTCTAAGGAATGGAACAGAGAAGTGCTGAACAACTGTATCATCAAGGAACTGGCTCATCTCCTGGGGCTTGGGCCCACGGGAGGGAGCTCCTAGGTCTTTCTCTGCGGTGTTGCCATGAGATGATTGGACCCCAAGCACCTTGCATCCCTGTATGTCTCTGCTGAAGATTACATGCTCTAGAGACAGAAGCTGATTGGCCATCTTAAGTCACATGCTCTGTGGGTGCAGACAGGATGGAGAGATGTGAGGAAGTCTCTTCTGACAGTGCAGATGGGAACTCCACAAAAGAGGCAGTGCTCAGGCTCTTACAGGGGGAGGAGAATGACCTTCTGGGTCAACTAAAACAGATGTCAATAACACATGGCACAGGACTTGACCTGACTACATACCTGCCACTTTCTACCTGTCTGTTAGAAACTGGGTAAACCTCTTAAACCTTCTGGGCCTTGCTTTCTACCGATGGAGGGAGAAAGTCCTCTATGCTCTCACAGCTTTATCACAGTTTGTGGATGGACTAGACATAATGTCTCTCAGTCTTGAAGGTGCATATGAATCACCTAGAGATCTTATTAAAAATACAGATTCTGATTCAGCAGGCCTGGGGTGGCCTGCACAAGCTCCTAGGTGATGACAAAGGTGCTGATCAACCTTTAGTGGCCAGGTCCCAGAGCACTGAGCTGTGGCTAGCAGGTGATGGCACACTAAGCAAAAGTTAGCAAATGTGAACTTGGAATGGTTTACTTTATAATAGTGATACACTGATCAAAACTTCTTTGGTGACGCAGTTTATTGCATACAGTGAAAGTATAGACATAAGCAAGAATGGGGTTTGTCCTTTGTGAAGGCAAGTGACTTTCATTTAATCATTAATCAATAAACCAAGAGTTTATCCACATATTAATACTCTTGAAGTATAACCAAAGAGCTTTATCATATAATATGGTTTGAGAACCATATTAGGTACTCAAGAAACAAATGATTCTAACTTTGGCTTAGAGCTAATACAAAACAATCACTTTTCAAGGTTTTCATGATTAATGTAAACATCAGGGAATTTTTTTTGAGCTGTAGACCAATCCATTGTCCAATAATACCAGGATATTAACCAACAAAATTTAGCTTGGGGGACCTCCAGGGGATGCCTGGGTTTTCATTATGGCTGTTCAGAGTCAAGCACATAGATGGATTTCAATAAATAATTCATTATAATGGAACTGATCTAAAGTGAGTTGAGTACAGTACTAAAAGTATCACAATGAGTTTGTTTATCTAAGGCTGTGCCTACATTAGGAAGTCAAACCCGCCCCCTGCCCCATAGGTTTGATGGTGTTTAGTCTACATTAGGTATAATTTTAGAAGTCAAGTACCCTCATGTCAGACATTTTCCAAATTACTTTCAGACTAGAAACCACATCAGAAACCTGAGTTGATTACAACATTAATTATCCCCAATCAAACATCTGCCCCTGTGCCAGTATTCTTCCATTCCTTCCATTCTGTGTCCTCTCACTGGCATTATACTAGCATGCCTTGGGGACACATGAGGCTGAGAGAGTCAAATAAGATAATTACCTGTGAATTATTGAATAAGATGGTGTCCTGGGTACTTCAAGTTATATTGGGTTGTTGGAAAAGTCATGACGTATTTTTTCTGTTTTTTTTTTTTTTTTTTTTTTTTTTTAAAGATTTTATTGGGGAATTGGCGGAGGGGAACAGCGTTGGGGAATCGGGGAAGGGGAACAGACAAGTTGCTGTCTTTTTGTTCTTCAGTTTAGTTGCGGAGGATGTTGCTTCACTGTTGGTATCGTCATTGCGCTCTCCCCGGATGAGGCAGATCGGTCGCTGGCCTCTGGATGTCGCTCACCGCGGCTATTGGCAGCTCATGCTTGGCTGCCAGCCTCTCACGCTGGCTGCGGGCCACTCACTGTAGCCTATGGCAGCCCACTGCAGCAGGGGCTGCAGCCCACACCATCACCGGGGCTCGCACAGCCCAGCTCCAGGTGGAGCTGTTGTTAGCTGTAGAGGGCAGTGTCACTGGCCCTCATGTGGGATCCGAACCGGGGCCGCTGGCATCCCAAAACCAGCGCCCAACCAATGCGCCACTCGGCCGGCCCTATTTTTTCTGTTTTTTGTTGCATCATGACTTTTCCGACAACCCAATAATTCACTTGAAAGACATAAAGCAGTTGGAATCTTTGTTTTTAACCCTCAAAAGGCAGCATTTTGTATCAAACAGAGAGCTTGAAACCTCAGGTGCTATGGGATACTTGACAGTGAGAGCTAAAAACATAACTATAAGGGCTTCTAAGTAAAAAGAGACAAAATTAAATAAATATTTAATACGACAAGTGGTAACAGGGAATGTCTGGAAGCACTCAGCCCAGAAGGCAAGCTTTTCCTAATTAAAGCTAAGGAGCATAGAAACCCTCTGTCACTGGTTACAATGGCAGTTCCAAAAAACCATCAGGGTATCAGTGGCAACCCAGTGAAGTCTGGCTGGGGAAGAGGTACACCTGCAGCAGGTGAAGAGTGAAAGGGATAATTAAGATCTACTGACTTCACTTTCAAATATATAATTAGTTAATTATAATCATCATGATGCACGTTAGATGCTCAGAACTTACTCATCTTCTAAGTCTGTGTCCTTTGACCCCAATTTTCCCATTCCCCATCCCACCCCCAACCCTTGGCAACCACCATTCTAGTCTCTGTTTCTGTGAGTTATTTTAGATTCCACATACAAGTGAGATTATACAGTATTTTTCTCTGTCTGACTTATTTCATTTAGCATAATACCCTCAAAGTCCATCCATGCTGTCACAAATGTCAGGATTTCCTTCTTTCTTATGGTTGAATGATATTCCATTAGATATGTATATCACATCTTCTTTGGACAGTCAGTTGAAAGTAGGTCTTAAATGTCAATGCCACAAAAAAGTAATGGCAATTATGCGATGTGATGGAGGTGTTAGCTAAATCTGGTGTGTGTTGGTTCAAAACCTCAGGAGATTTCTGGGTGAAATCTGAAACTGGGCCTTATACACAGAAGGCAAGGAGAAACCTAAGAAAGAGGCAGACCACTCCAGATACGTAGGTAGATAGCAGGTTTAATAAGTGAAGGAACTTCCATATGAAGCTTGTGTTAGGTGTCCTCAAGACAAGTAGATCTTTGCACCTGCCCACCAGAATCTTAAAAGTTTATACAGAGGCCTTACCAGGTTTCAGTCATGTATACCATCCAGATGGTCTCAACAACACCTTACTCTCTCAAGGTTTGTCTTTGAAATGGCTCTGGCTATGGAAAAGTGGACAGAACGTACATTCCAAGGGCAGGGAAGGGCGATAAGGTGCTTCCGATTGAGTGGGTCCAGCTCACAGGTCAACCAGCACTCATATTTTCCCAATGACCTTCAACGTGGCAGTAATTATTTTGTAATATGCAAGGTATCAAACCAACATGTTGTACATCTTAAACTTACACAATGTTATGTCAATTATACCTCAATAAAGCTGGAAAAAATGTTTTAAATAAAGATACATACATTGTACAACCCATAATATCCACCTCTTGATCAATTCTGTTCCATAAATTAGACATAATCTAACACACATGTATAACGGAATTGTGTACAAGGAATTTTACTTAAGCGTTTATTTTAACAGCAAAATATTGAACTTAGCCTTACTGTCTATAAACAGAAGATGGATTCAAAATCTAAAGTATATTCATGTAATGGAAAGCTATTTAGTAGGTAAAATTAATGAAATACCGCCACATGAATACATGTGAATAAATCTTTAAAACAACATTGAATGGAAAAAATAGCATGTTATACAAGTATGTCTCCTATTATGGTAAACATTAAAAATGTTTGGATCGGGCCAGCCGAGTGGCGCATTGGTTAAGCGCTGGTTTTGGGATGCCAGCGGCCCCGGTTCGGATCCCACATGAGGGCCAGTGACACTGCCCTCTACAGCTAACAACAGCTCCATCTGGAGCTGGGCTCTGCGAGCCCCGGTGATGGTGTGGGCTGCAGCCCCTGCTGCAGTGGGCTGCCATAGGCTACAGTGAGTGGCCCGCAGCCAGCGTGAGCGGCTGGCAGCCAAGCATGAGCTGCCAATAGCCGTGGTGAGCGACATCCAGAGGCCAGCGACCGATCTGCCTCATCCGGGAAGAGCGCAATGACGATACCAACATGGGCCAGTGAAGCAACATCCTCCGCAACTAGACTGAAGAACAAAAAGACAGCAACTTGTCTGTTCCCCTTCCCCGGTTCCCCAACGCTGTTCCCCTCCGCCAATTCCCCAATAAAATCTTTAAAAAAAAAATGTTTGTATCAATGTTATCTACTGATGAAAACACATAGGTGTAGTGAATGGGTAAAACACGAGTGGAAAGAGGAATCATCAATGTAAGGGCAGTTGTTACCTCTGGAAAGGGAAGTGGGAAATGACATCAGTAAGGGTATAAGTGTAGTTATAACTGCAAAATTAATGACTTTTTAAATTAAAAGTCCTGAAACAAATATGTCAAAACATGAACATGTTAGCACCAGGGCTGCTAGGCTCCCACCTCATTTTTGTCCTTCCCTGTCTTTGTCCTTAGTATTTGCTGTAATAATAGGAAACTGTTACTAGGAGCTCTGGGCAGCTATGTGTACTGTTGCTGTCTTAGGTAACTGGGGTTTTCTTTGTTTTTCATGTGGTTATGAAAATTAAAAGTTAGTCACAGTTGAGGAACATTTAAAGTAAAAGAGAAAAAGTGGGCAGAAGTCAAGGAGTGCAGATATCTGAGAAACCCTACATAAGAGGAACTTTCCATATAATTAAGCCAGATACCACAAATTTGCCTCTAGAGAAATTTCCAGGTCACACAGAGAATGCCCAAGCCTACTGGAGTCTTAGATAAGAACCAAGAAAAGCTTCAGCAATATTCTTTACTTAGTAACCTGGGCATAAAACATATATTAAAGAGAGATAAGAAGAATTAAAATGCTTTGAAGGAGAGAAGTGTCGTTTAAATGCTACAGGATTCTAATTGTAGGTGTGTGTGTGTGTGTGTGTGTGTGTGTGTGTGTGTGTGTGTGGTTTTAGTAGCTTATACCTTTATTATGAATAAACAGAGCACTGTTTTTAATCTTCTTCTTTCCATATCCATTTAAAAACAGAATTTGCGTTTTGGTTTACTAATAGCAGCATTAAGTCGATGGCGTTCCTGCAAGGACAATCCTAGAGTCCACAGGGTACAAAGATAGAAAATTGTATTTAAATCTTGCTTCCAGTTCTTCCTAGTTGCATGACCTTGGCCGAACCATTAATTTCTCTGAGCCTTCTAGTTTCTCATATATTTAAGAGGAATACTTAATTAGCTAATTATTTCCCACATTATTGTTGTAGGATTCAACAAGGTAATTCTATAAGGTGCCTGCTGCATGAGGTAATATCTGTGCATAAGAAACAGCAAATACTTTTGTTATTATCAACAAGAAACAGAGGTGAAAATCCTTCCTGAACCTCACATGATGTCACAATTACTGGGAAAACAAGTCAGTCAAATGTTTAACCTGAGTGATACAAAACTAGTCTGACTACATTTTTTATGAAATTCTTAATTTTTACAGGATTTACTGAGCTTTATTTGGTTGTTAAATAGGGAGAACCTTTGTTCCTGGATATGTCAAAATTAGGGTGATTATAAACTCATTAAAAGCACATCTCATATTTTGTTGATTCAGTAAGAGGAGCTTAATAAATGTTAATCACCCTTAATTGAACTATTCCTGATGTAAGAAAAATACCTAAATTTCATGATCCTAGGGAAACTGCTGAACTATTAATGAATCAAACAATGGTTGGAACTGGAGAATTTTCGGGCAGAGAAAATGAAATTAAAATAAAGATATAAATAGAAGATTAAATTCATTTGAGATACTATAGAAACAAATTTCAGCTGGAAACCTCCATGTCTAGGTGAAATTCTCTTGAAGCCCTTTATTTCATGACCGGTGGTGCCCCAAACCTGCCTCCTGTGTCTCCTTCACACAATGCCTGTCCTACCCTATGAGAAACCTAACCTAAAACAGCCACTTCTTTAGATCCACAGCAGCCCTCATTCACATCAAGCCTTCTAGGGACAAGCAATTTTGGTGGGGATTATAGATTGGGGTGTTGAAGTGTGCCCTGAAGAGCTTTCCTCCAGTGTGATGGCTTTATCTTCCCTCTCCTTTGTCTATCTCTGTTCATCGCTGCTGTTCCCTTCCCCTTTTCTGCCATCAAATCAAGAGCTTCATTTCTCTTAGGGTGCTTTACCCCACTCTGGGTGCCAGCCAACATCCCAGCATTGGAGAACTCATCTGCCCGATAAGCACATTTCAAAACATTTTCTCCAATACTCTACTGAGTTTCGCCTGTAGGAGGAATTTCAATACTGGTTGTTAAGGCAAAACTGTTAGCTCATTATAAGTTTGCTTGAAGCTGCAAAGGGAGATAAAAGAAGACACTAAGCTGCTCAGGTTGAAGAAGGTAAACCAAAGCCATGGGAAAGGTTTCCTTGAGGGCAGGTTTATCTATCCAGCACACGAAAACTTGTCCTGCCTGGAGGCCTCCATGCTGACTGTTATGGCCATACCTTTCTCTCCCACCATGACTGGGAAAATGACACAGACCTCAAGGTCACTGTCAGCACAGCTCTCGCTATCACATGCTCCCCTACTGCTAATGGACAATTGCACGTTTTTAGATTTTTAAGTAGTCAGGAGTCAATTAACCTAAAGTGGTCTAAGAGGACAAATATTAGAAAATAGCTCTGGAATGTGAAGCTTTGCCAGTGCGGAAAGGAAAGCTTTGGGCAGAAGTCCAAAATGAGTCCAAGTCTGGGGGAAACTCAAGCCCATCATGGATGTTTTGGTGATCAGGGAAATAGAGAGTTGCCCAGAGTCTTCAAAAGTGGGAGACTCTAAGAAAATAAGATGTTGGGGGACAGGAATATAGTCACTAATGAATTAGGGTTTAAGACATGCAAACATGTTAACGAAAACTGGTTTCCACAGTAGGTACTGAGGAACCAGAAAACACACCTGGAATCAGTTTCTTGGAGATTGAGGGTAGAGTCACAGTAATAGCTCAATGTCTCTAGGTGAGGTACAATATTATAGTATTATGGAAGAAGCACAGCCTTTGGACTCAGATAACGCTGGGTTCCAACCCCAGCTCTGCTACTTACTAGCTAAAAAACGTAAGTTAGTGTCTCTCTAAGCTTCAGTCTCCTCATCTACAAAAAAGTTAATAATATAACCTTCCTGGATGTAATGATTAGTCAAGGTTAGTAATAAGTCTTGGAGCTATCCTTGACTTCTCTCTTTCTCACACGCACTTCCAGCTAATCAGGTTGCACTGCGTTCAGAATAAAAACATCCAGTATGTAATCAATTCTCACCAACTCTATTGTTACTATTTGCTGAGCCCTGATCTTTGCTCATTTGCATTATTATTATACAACAGGAATCACCTCCCCACTCATTGCCCTGTTTCCTCTCTCATCCTCCTAGAGTGATCCTTTCAAAACTTAAGTCAGACATGACACCCCTCTGCTCAAAATTCTCCAGTAACTCCTTATTTCATTCTAGGTGAAAACCAAAGTCCTTATCACAGGTAAAGGCCTTAGAGACTCAGCCCCTGAACCCCACTGCTCAGCCACACTGACCTCTTCACTCTTTCTGGAACTCAACAAACACATTCTTGACTTGAGCCTTTAAGGCAATAGTTCCTTCTGGCCAACATTTATTTTCCTCCTGACAGCCACATAGTTAACTCACTCATGGGCTTCAAATCTTTGCTCAGATTATCACCTTAGTGAGGTCCATACTGACCAACCAATTTAAGATTGCAGCCCACCTCCCCTTACTCTTTCCACTTCCCCTGCTCTTTATTTTTTCAAAACATTTACCACCTTTCTACATACTATATCATTTACAAATTGATTGTGTTTATTGTCTGTCCCTGCTCACTGGTGTATAAGTTTCACTAGGCAAGATTTTTTTTTTTGTCTGTGTCACTCACTGATGTAGTCCAAACACTAGGAATGGGCCTGCCCAGCACACAGGAAGCACTTGAAAAGTATTTTCTGAGTGAATGAATAATGATGCATGAAATGCACTTGCAACTTTGCCTGATACCCAGTAAGCATTTATTTAATGTGAATCTTAAAAAAGGAGTATAGTGTTGATGCTTATATGGGGGCAGGGAATGACTGCTGGCATAAGTTCTGGAATCAGAGATACCCAGGGGCATGAGGGAAGTGCCAGATAGGACCAGCCTCTGGGCTGAAAGGCATTCAGTGACAAAAAGCCTACACACAGATCTACTTTTTACTGAATCTTATTTCATTAGGCTTGCCCTTCATATTTTTATGTTTTAAATAAAATTACTTCAACTCACTTAACCTTTCTTCAAAGATATTGCTTCCAACCTTTCATCTTTCTTATTACTCTGTAAGACCTGTGAAGTTAGTTCATCCACAGCCATTACAAATAAATGTGAAGCTCATAGCTGAATAGCAGAGACAGACAAATAAAATAATCCTCCTCAATCAGGCAGGCTACTTTGAATAAAAGCCTTTGACTGTAACATGCTGAGGATTCGAGCACAGGGCAGCCCCCTTTGGGCAGATGACAAGACTACCTTAGGATGGTATATATCATCCTGGTTTTCATCTTTTAGAAATCATATTCTGTTTGGCTGGAAAAGGATCAAGAAGCGTGCATATATCTTGGAATCTATAGCTGTAGTAATATTGTATGACAAATGTTGCATCCAGATTGGCTTTCCTAAGAGTATCTATCTGCTCAAAGGTAATTTCACAGAATATTAACAGGTGTTTCTCAGAGGGGACAAAAGGGGAAGAGTGGCTTTTTAGTCAACTTAAGAAATTATATAATCAGTTTTAAGCAGGATTTTTTTTACTACAGGATTCTTGGAGATTTCATTTGCTGATGTGCAACTGAATACCCAAGAAGATGGCATAATATGCAACATTTTCTAAACTCACTAGGTCAAGGTAGCCCTCCTTGAAAGAGTTCCTTGAGAGGCCAATTTCATTCATTCAACAATATTTAACACCTACTATGTGCACATATTTCAAGTACCCAGGATTCAGTGGTGTATACAGGACACACAGTCCTTGTACCCATGGTGTTTACCATCTAGCTGAGAGAACACATAAAACTCTTTAAAAGTTGATGAATATGATGAAAGGTAAAATACAGGCTTCTGTAAGAACCTTTAAGAGAATGATGTTTAGTAAAATAAACTGTGAGAAAGCCTGACTTAATTGTTTTCATGAATCAGTTTTACCTCTAGGTGATTAATCACAAATTGTTTATCATTGACTGTGTATATAACACTGTAGTGAGTGATATTCATAAATATAGATGCATATGACATGAACCTTGCTTTAAAAGAATTTCTCTAACTGAAGAAAAGACCAATAAAAATAAAATAAACAATGCAAGTCAGAATAAAATTACAAGTAAATTGGAATGGTTCAGGTACCCATTTAAATGCTACCTATCTATTAAAGATTAATGGATCATAGTTTCTGGGAAGTGCTCTCCCAACTCTGAAACCAGCTGTACCTTAGGCTGACTGTGATTTGTGTACCTTAAAGGACAGTGATTTGTGTGCATCTCTGCTCTACCAACGAGCTAACTTTGTGGTGCAGACACTGGATCTTTAACATCTTTGTATTCTTCACAATGCATAGTCATTTGTGGGAACCAGCAAAGCCTAACGGTCAAAACATCAAAAGTTTTGAAGTCAAACCAACTGGTTGAACCCTGGCGTTGGTTCAAAACCTCAGGAGTTCCTCAGGTGAAATCTGACCCCCAACTTACACTTTTATACACACGCAAGGAGAGACCAAAGAAGAATGCAAACTACTCCAAATTGGTAAGTAGTGGTTTAACAAGCAAGAGAACTTACTTATGAGGCTTATTTTAGGTATCCACAAGTCAAGTAGATCTCCATATCTGCCCCCCAGAAGCTTAAAAGTTTAAATAGAGGTTTAACTGGGTTCAGTCACGTATACCATCCAGATGGTCTCAAGAGCACATTGCTCCGTCAAGGCTGTGTCCTTAAGGCAGCTTCTAGTATAGAGAAGACAAGCGGAACCTACATTCCAAGAACAAGGGTGAAAGCTGAGGAGCCTCTGGTTGCGTGGGTCCTGCTGGTGGGTCAACCAGTCCCATGTCCTCTCCATGATCAACTCCAACACCTGGTTCTGGCATTCACTAGCTGTATAACTTTGTGCAAATTTCTTAATTCTTTGAGCCTTCGTTTTCTTGTTTGTAAAATGGAGATGATAATTCCTATATCTACCTGTGTTATTGTTTTAGTAGAGATCTGTTTCAGCAGAGAGGATACATACAAAATAATTTAGTGCCTGACACAGTAAGTACTCTGTAATGGAAGATATTGTTGTTATGTCTGTTGTTGTTGCACAATGCCCTGTAATAAATGCTTAGGCAATACAGGTGTTGAAAGAAAGGAAGGAGGAGGTCAGGCCCTGAAGAACCCGGCCCATCACCTCAGCTGTCTCTCACAAAGTTGCAGTAAAGATAAAGATGGAAGACATTTGAAAAGATCTCCTGAGTCAGGTTAACTAGCTACTACAGATCCTAGCCAAGGGGCTGCAAGGTGGAATAAATGATGTTGAACAGACATGGAAAAGCCTGATGATGGGGGTGGAAAGGATTTGAAATACATGGGCTGAAATATTCAGATTTGATCTAAAGACAATGGATAAAACTAAAAACTAATGAAGAAGGAATAGTTTTCAAGAAAGATTAATTTGCCAACCATGATCAACAGGAATAGATGAAAAGAACCAGCATCTAAGAGACCAGTAAATGACTGCCATGTAAAATAATAAAGTTGTCAGATCTAACACAGAGCTTACGCTCTTCTTTACACTTGGTGATAACTCATTAAGTGAATGAGGACCTAGATAAATGGGGAGTTAGGGGGGAAATGACAATGTATGTTCAAGGTTGGTTAGTTGCCATGAACCAAAATACTTAGATCATAATTCTGAATGATGAACTGCAGGACAGCATGAGGCCTATCATGAACCCCCAAATACTTCCTCATGAAACTATACTTTTGCTTAAGAAAATAACAATTTTGTCACATGGTTAATTTATTCACCAAACATGAACATCATTCACACTGGGAGTCTCCATGAATTTTGAACAACGAAACTTGAATTAAACACATTATGGGTAAAGCAGTTGAGGAAAGAGTTAAATCTTTTCCAGGGTTAATCTTGGAAGATTACTCATATTTCTCTAAAGAATTTTTAACAAACCATTTTCTGTCTTGCATGTATTTTACAGAAGAAAAGTAAATACTGAAAATATCTAAATGAAAACATGATGATATAACTGGATATTTGAAAAGACCTGTTTTTACCTTATTGAAATAATAAAATATTTACTTTGACCTTGTTATACTCCAGTGACTTTCTGAATCAAGATAGAAATCTGAAGGCACAATGTTTGATTTTTCAAAAGTACTGTGGTTAAATTCATGGGACACTCCATCCCTTTACATTCTCTTTCTTCTTCATGCATTAACTTGGGGAGGTTTGTTCTTAAAGATCCTAGTTAGAATTATGAATGCATTTTCACATAGAAATTCTATAGGATTCTATAAATGAATATGTATACTTGAAATATTCTATATACTAGGTGTTTAATTTCCAGGGTAGACCACAAAATATAGTTCAACCATAACATACCTATTACAATTTAATTTTGACACACAATCTGTTCATATTTTCAGGACTTTCTGAACACTTAAAAATTGGGCCAACCACATTTTTTTTTTTTTTTTACAATTTTTTTTTTTTTTTTTTTTTTTGAGGGCAGTGTCACTGGCCCTCATATGTGGAACCGAACCGGGGCCGCTGGCTTCCCAGGCCAGCGCTTAACCACTGCGCCACTCGGCCGGCCCAGGGGCCAACCACATTTAGGAAATTCCTGTCAGAATGACAAGTGGTTTCATAGTAGCAAAATTTATGCCTGACCTCCTATGCAACACTTGCATGGCAGATTTCTAAAATCCTAGATCTGTAGGATCCTAGAGATATAGGTATCTTCAGAATCACCAAGTCACCTCCTCATTTTATATAGAAAGAAACTGAGGGCAATGAGGTAAAATGATTTGTGCAAGGTCACTTCACTAGTAGGCAAGTTAGGATTTAAACCAGTTACCATATTTTATAAACTCTGTTTTCAACTGAGAACATGCCACTGGTTCATTTATTTGTTTACTTGTTTCTCATTCTATAGTGAAGAGCCATTTGCTGCATTGCCACTAACGTGCAGAATCTTCTTCTAGCTCCTCAAAAATTTAAGGAAGAATGCAAATTGGCTTTTGCTTTAAACTAACTAAAATCTAATTGAGCATAAAGTCAGGGCTTTCAGAAAATTAAATGGCTGCATAAGAGTTATATAAACATGAAAGTAATGTCAGCATATGTGATTATATGTGAACTGAGTTATCCAGATAATGTGTTATGAGTTGAGAGAATGGAGAGCTCAGGGTGAATTTGAGATGTCAGAAAAGCCTTAATAACAGATGGAATTTAGATCCACCTATCCATCTGTCCATTAAATAGACACTATTGAGCATCCTTTATTTCCCATATACTAAACCAAACCCTGGGAATATAAGAATGAAAGACATTGTCCCTGATCCCCAAGATTCACAATCTAACAGGAAAGATAAAGAGAAGAGGGCAAGAAACAAGAAGTAGAGGGTGCATATGGTATATTTGCAAATATATACAAATACTTGTCTTTGCTATTTTAAATATAAGTAGAGGCAGGGTTGGGATTAGGGAGACAAAACAAATAAAACAATTAGGGCAAAAAACTTAAGGAAGCACTCACTCTCAAGGTTCTGCAACTATAGTCAACAATTGCACAGACCTGAAAGGGAATGCCTCCTTAAATGTTGTACCCTAGACACCTTACCTGCCTCACCCTAGGCCTGGCCCATTAATACTACTTAGTCATCATGCAAAGTGGCAGAATGGTATAAATGACAACAATAAAACAAAACCCAGAAAACCTTTAATAGAGTCTGAATAAAATCTGCCACTAATCACTACTTGATCGAGAGTAAGTTGTTCATACCTCTGAGCCTCAGTTTCCTCTTCTGCATAATGAAGAGGTTGACTTAGATTAGTGCTTTTCAGACTATGATCTTTGCAGCATGTGGAGTCTTCAGAAATAACTCAGATAAGGAGGGGCTGAGTGGAGAGAGTTCTAGACCTCCCCATCTTTGCTTTAACTAGACTATGAATCTTTTATTGATTTTAAGATGATTCTTATACATTCTTTAAAAAAAGTTTTCAATGATTTTTAAAAAAATCAATTAGAAAAATCAAACATCATATCATATTGACCTCTAATACCTTTGATAGTTGTCCATTTGCCTTTTCATGAGGGATCTGGTTTCTGCCAAGGGCCAGGGAGAACAGTTACAACTATTGTTTTGATGACCAGTGGTACTAACTGAGTAATATCCAAGGGCATTGATCTCTTGTAAGTCCTATGGTGAGTACATGAGTCTGGTTTTTTCCCACATAAAGTGTTGAATGAGTGGGCGGAGAATAAGCAATGAGGGATAGACCAAAACTATATATCAACTTGATGTTAATCTAGGGCTGTGGTGGGAGTCAACAATCTATGAGTCTGATGATGCTTCAGATTTGAAACCAGGAAGTACTGATGCAATCAAGTTTCATGCCCTTAAAATGATGCCTCATGACTGTCATGGTACTTTCTATCTCCTTTTCAGAAATACCACTGAGTTGATGACTAGTCACAAATTGTCACACATAAGATGCTTGTTCAACAAATTCTGGACTAACTTTGTGATCAACAGCTCAATTTATTATTTGCTCCATTCTAAGAAACAAGTTAATGATCTCTAAAGATGTGTGAGTCTTCACAAGCATTCCAAAGAAATAATCAGGAGAAAATGAGTATAGTGGGAGAATAAAGAAGCACAGTAGTCAGGTTCACATCTGTGAGGTGGCACGGCTGTTTAAGTATTTAGAATGGAGATAAAAAGCATAGCCATAATTCTGTGTAGAACAAGAGTGGATATAACCTCATGATCCAAACAGGAAATATAAAGTATGATTTTTAGTTTTAAGCACATCAGGGACAAAATTGCTTTGATAATAAATCTTAGCCCTTCACCTAAATTGGAAGAGATGCTTCAAAAATAGGAGGAAGAGAAAAGTAGCTCCTAGGAGAGTTCACTTAGGGAATATGTACTTCACATCAGCACTTTGAAGACATCACCTCAGTTAATACCACTTAAGCTGGACAATATCAGTCCTATATGTAGATAAAGAAACCAAGTTTCAGAGAGATCCAGTCCATTTTGTGAGTCATAAAGCTAATAATAAATGGCAGAGTTGGTCTTCAAATCCAGGACTAATTCCAATGTGAATTGGAATACAATTCCGATTTTCCACTACAATTCCAAAGATGTGAAGAAAGGTGTATAAAAATATAGTCATTTTCAGGTTTAGTGTGTGAAAGTCATAATTCTCAAGAAAATGCAACATAAGGAGAAGTAAGGGTATGTTGGGGAAAAAACTCAGAAGCATGTGAAAACCCATCCAGTTACTTAAGAGTTCTCTAAGTGAAAGGTGAGTGATGAGGAGGAAAACATGAGAATGTGATAAAACATGACACACATTCAGTTTCCTATAGCTTCTGGAAAGTTAGGGGGCACAATTGTTTAGTTTACTACTGTATACCTCAGCCCCTAGTATAATGTTTGGCTTGTTAAATCAATAAATATCAAATGAAAGTTGAGGAGATGGAGGTAGATGGAATTGGATGTACCATCCCAAGCCCATGACAAATACAGGCTTTTAGTGTGCATATACTCAAATATTCATCATAGGTGAATGAAGGAGAAATGTATGACTTTTGCTGAATAATGGCCATATGCATAAAGCTTCTGCCATTATACTTCAAAGCCAATTTTACTCCTGGACTGAGTAGGTCATTGTATGTTGGGTGTGTTTTCATCTTACTACTTCTCCTGATATGGTAGAAACCCCCCCCCCACACACACACACACACTCTGACATTTGCTTATTTCCGGTAAACTTAAATGTAAATGTAACAGGAAATTAGCACGAGATTCTTTCTAACTTAGTTTGAAGGAAGCAATAATCAGAGATCAAAGTAAAAATGAGATAACCCCACACCATCACCACCCTCCACAGACTTAAAAACAAAATAGACACAAGAAATTGTTCCACAGCCCTTGATTCCTTAGTCAGTTGAAAGCCAATAAAAAGCTTAGAGGGTGGGCAGGAGTTGGATTGGTGGAGAGGTCAGAGGCCCTAACTCATCCTTCCACCTTGGATGGGAGGAGCAAACTACTAATCACAAACTTAAAGATTACCACTCAGAGAACTGTGCTCCCTAAATTTGGAGACACAGAGTACCAGTGCCTGACTCACATATGAGAAAACTTAAGGTGGTTCTGGATTCCCACTAGGAAATCTCGACAGTGAGAGAAAGTGCTAATAACCACTTACTGAGGGGAGCCGGAGAGAGCAGCTCTTGTAGGATCATCCCACATTTCCAGTTTTGCAGGGCAAAGGATGTGTATTCTCAAGGAGCAATGACTTGGTTGTATTGGGTCTTGCCCAATAGAGCCATCTGAAGTAGACTGAAATCTTTTGCAGGAAAAAGCTGAGGTGGACCCCCTGATTGCCCAGAGGCTAATGAAGGAACGAAACACATTTTCATCTGCTCAGATCAAGCAACCTGCATGAGAGAAGGGCCTAGCAGGGGTATTATCATCATGAACTGTTGGCCTCAGGTAGAGAGTGTGATGCCACTGAACCAAGCAAGTCCTGGCTGATTGCCTTATTTCTCTCCATGTACCCCACTCACCTTTGACCCTTGTGGGGTCCAAAACTACAATTCACCTGGTGAGTATAAAGACAATAGAACAGAAGAACCACACTCCTCTTCTCCGCAACAGACTTCGAATCTGAGGCTGACCCAGGCTGGAGGAGAGGAGTCCAGGTTCTTGATAATTAAACAGGATTGGACATTCTAGGCCCTGAATTGAATATTTTTACCAAAAGTGACTGGAGTACTTTTTATTTTCTGAGAGTGATCAGAAAAGAAATGCCTAAGTCTTCATTTAGGATGACAAAATATAATTTTCAAAAAATAAACACATGACTCTCAGAGAAGCTAGAATAACCATGTGAAAATGTATTTAACTCATTGGTGAGAAAGCCAAAGGGAAGCTACTGTTGATTCATTTCTCAATGAATATTTGAGAAAATAAATATTTGTGGATACTGAATGAGGATAGAATTTTGGAAGACTGAGAGATTACAAACTAAAATGGCTAAATTCCTACAGAGGAATAAAACCATAACTCTTGGGCATTTTTTTTTATCAGGCAGAAATCATTTGCATCTCTACTGGACAAAAATCTAAGTGTGGGCCGTAATCAACAGTAACAAATGGCATATTCCCCTAGAAAGTTAAGTAATTCTAGGATGGCCCTGTGAGACAATATTCCAGTATACTTGACACAAAAAAAACATACAGCCATCCTCTTGCCTTAGTTCCAAGTTTTTAATAAGTTTTCTTAATAAAGGTGAGGAAAAATGAGCTCTTCTTTACCCCTGGTCAATTTTATAGGATTATGGGAGACAAAAATACGGTTATATTTTGATCATGATCTGTGGGATATGGTTGTGCAACATACTAGATAAATATTTTCAGGCCTAAGAAGATAGCTCAAGACTTTCCTGATCAGAATACAAGAGATTTGGTGATCCAATTCATCATCATCAGACTCAGGCAGCTGAGTTTGAGGAAAGAGGAAGGAAGAGTTGAGACAAAGGTCTGAATAATCAGGAAACCATGAGAGGGCAAGAGCCTGAGAAAGGCTGATCTCCAACACAGCATTTAGGATGGTCTTCGGGGATAGAAGTAGTTACAATTTTGGAGAAAGCATACAGGGCAAAATTGACTTATTGAACAGCTTTTGTTGTTGGCATTCTCCTAAGCAAAGATAGGATTTGTTTGTTTTTAACTGTACCCTATGTTATGGTTCTATATTTTTCTAACTAACCTAAAAAATTTTCCTTAAAAAGAAAAACAGGGATGACTGTCTATTTGACCAAACATTGAGGCATATTTAGTTTAACCTAGTTACTGACAGGAGACTTTAACGAAACAACCCAGTGTGTTGTAGTCGTTGTTCTAATTTAAGATAGTGAAATGTTCGATGACAATTCAAAATTATGTTTTGTTCCTCATCACCAATAGACTAGACACAAGCCAGAAACTCCCCTGCAGAGTGTTCTGACATTATGCAAATATTTGTCGTCTCCAATTCAAAGGAACATGGTGATTGTTTGAGAGAGTGACACTATTTCCCTTGGTCATACACAGTGGTCTTCTAACAAGCAAAATGGTATACCAGGGCCAGAAGTGCCTTTGTTTTATTTCTGTAGAAAACTGGTCCAGCACGCAGAGTTTTTGACAGGCTGTTGAGATTCATGCTCTGTCCTTGAACAAGGCCATGAAGAGTTAACTCCTGCCTATTAAGGTCTGCCATCCTCCTGGTAATCTAATCTAACCCTGGATTTGGGCAGCTGACTAAGCAGTGGAGTCTTTCTATAACCCCCAAGCTAAAACAAACAAAGAAGCAGATATTTGTTTCCAAAGAAAAATGCTTATACTAAGAAAGTGGTGGAAATGGCAAGTGGGATAAAAGAAAAATGAAAGGAAGGGGGAAAAAACCCA
The DNA here is from genome assembly GCA_033961575.1 of Aselliscus stoliczkanus. NCBI lineage: Eukaryota > Metazoa > Chordata > Mammalia > Chiroptera > Hipposideridae > Aselliscus > Aselliscus stoliczkanus. The sequence goes on from CM066727.1 coordinate 144,586,866, forward strand.
CACTATCCTACATGACAAAAAAAGAAAAAGAATAAAATAGCTCCAGGAAGGAGTGGGGTGGGAAACAATCTTAGAATAATGATCTTTTCCAACACTAAGGATGATCAGATGGTAACTTTTAAAGAATAAAAAATTCATCCTTTTTTTCTGTAAAATCATGGAAAAGTAATCAGTCTTGTTTGATGAATGGAAAAACATTTTTATTTTATTTGTGAAAGGAAGAGCAATGGACACAACACCACATGTAGACTTGACAAAGGAGTTCCTTAAAGTTACAGATAAAAGGGTCTTTTGCAAATCCAGTACTTGTTTGTTTTAAAAAATCAGTAATAGTTGGCAAAAATTTGTTTTCAAAATCCCTTCATATTTTCACACAGTGTATAGTGAAAACTAGTGACTTTTAAATATAGTAACCCAAGTATCAGAGTTAATATTTGCTCTGATTTTTCATTACCAGAGAAATGATCTGATGGCCTTAGCCTTTTATATTTGTCAGGTACTAATTTTGCACTAATAATGAGAACATTTAAGCTTAAAAACAAATACATTATTTGATTCCCAATAATGTATACTAAAAGATAAAAATTAGAGATCTATACATACATATAACCCCAATTACTTATATATACCCTGGGATTGAATACATTTTTACGTCTATTTGAATCTAGTTCAAGTAGAGAATTATCATCTTTCAAATAAACAAGTGGAATAACAATGAAGCCTCAGGAAGGCATTATGATCTACTTTTCTCATGGCTCCACAGACTTAACTTAGACCAGGCCTGTCTCCTCTCTCTAAGCTCCCTTTTCTAGAAAACACCTTTCATGGAATGAGATGAAGAAGAAAGATGGGGGAAATTAGTTGCTGTTTAAAAGGCTTTTCTGAACTGACTCTGGGTGGTGAACACACAATGTGACATATAGATGATGCATTACAGAATTGTACACTTGAAACCTATATAACTTTATTAACCATTGTCACCCCAATAAACTTAATTTAAAAAATAAATAAATAAAAAATAAAAGGCTTTCTGAGCAATTGAGACAGGGGGTAAAAGAAAAAGGTAATGCAAGAAGCTGAATTAAAATGTAGAACCTGGACATAGTAAATGAACTCCTTGACCTTCAAATCTTTAGAGTCCAGCTCCTGCTGTGAAGTCCAGCTAGGACCTAAGTCAGAATCATAGTCATTTGCATATGTGGTAACAGTGTTGTGTGCATCACTTTGGTGATGGGTGATAAGATAAGGAGAAACAATTTGACTGACATTTTCCTATGGTTGAATTAAAAGACACCTTTCTTTTGTCTTTTAGTTTAGGAGAAGCAACTAAGATACTGGGTGTTGACTTTATCTTAGTTTGACTTGGAGTAATAAAGAGAGAGGAAAGAGATGGACTTAGGTTTCTTCAGTGGCCTTCCCCGAAAGTGTGATAGTGCCCATATTTTTATCAGTTTTACACATCGTATGTGATGAAACCATGCATCTCACTTATGTAACTACAAATCATTGTCATTTATTTAAAACCAACAAAACAGTGTAACAGTTTTTTTTGTTGTGTTTTTTTTGAGGGCAGTGTCACTGGCCCTCATATATGGGACCGAACCAGGGCTGCTGGCTTCCCAAACCAGTGCTTAACCACTGTGCCACTCGGCTGGCCCAACAGTATAACAGTTTTTAAGTTCAATGATATTAAATATTGTATAGAAATATATTAGAGGCAAAGTTCAGTTGATGACAATTGTGTATGGTATTGATGTTGTAAATTATTTTTAATAAAGAAAATTGTAGTATCACATGAAAAAAAAACATACAAAAAAAACTAAGAAAGGTAGTGAGAACTGCAACAGAGGATTTAAAAGTTGTGTGTCATTCTCTCGTTGGAAAAAAATATGAGTGATAATTTCTGAAAATATTTTTCTATTGTTTTCATGAACATAGGAAAAACAATGAAAAACAAATATTTACTGGGAAAGAAAGAAATTGGTGGATAAGATAGATATTTTCAGATAGAAACTATTCATTGATGGGTGTTATTCATGGAAAACCATAATATTTGCGAAAATTGATTCTGAATTTCAAATGGAAAATTCAGTGACAGACATTCCCACATATTGATTTATGCTTTAGTAGGACAGCCAAGGGCATTAAGTATAGGGGCGCACAAAATACCTTCACATTCAAATTTAGGACACAGTTGTATTTTCCAGATGTGTTAAATAAAACGCTTTTCAACATATGAAATCACTTGATTTGTAGATTGAGGACATTTACATTAAATCTGGTAACTCCTGAACATCAAACAGGGTGCCGATGGACACCTATCTAGGTTTAGGAACAGTTTACCTCTATTTTCTTTTATCCTAGAAAGTACTACTAAAATTCCTCTAATTTGGCTTTTACCATGAGACACTTCTTGCTGCTCTTTTGCCATCACCATTTATTTACTCTTTTATTTATTCAACCTTTATTGAATACATATATGGCAAATGTTATAGATTCAAAGAGAAAAAAGAACCAGCCCTCTTTTTAAAATTATCTTACATTGCAGGAATCATAATTTTAACACAATATGATGTGCTATAATTATGTACTGAGTTATGTAAAGGTGGTTTGGGAATATAGAGAAGGAAGCTTTTAACTGCTGAAAGGATGTGGGGGATATGAAAAATAAAATAGAAGTTAGCCACTGCGTGAGGAGGAAGGGGCAGGAGGGAGGGAATGCAGTGTTTCAAGTAAAAGAAAATAGCCTGTTCAGACAAGAGGGAGGAGGAAAGGACATCAGATTCTAGAAATAAGTATGAGTAAGGCTGAAGCACAGAGTTGTTGGATGGAGGAAGAGTTAACCAGTGACTAGGGTGAGGGTTTTAACCAAATGGCCAGCTGGAGAGTTTAAACTGGGAAGGAAGTAGTAACATCACCAGGGGCTCTGTTTAAAAGGTCCTTGTAGGCCGGCCGAGTGGTGTGGTGGTTAAGTGCTGGCTTGGGAAACCAGCGGCCCCGGTTCGGGTCCCACATGTGAGGGCCAGTGACACTGCCCTCAAACAAAAATCAAATCAAATCAAAAGGTCCTTGTAGCTGGTGTGTGAAAGCTAGCTCCTTCACCTGGTCACCAGCAAGAGTCTGCTCTGCAGTGTGACATAATGAAGATCTAAGTAAAATCAGTAGACTTGGGAGGTATTTGGAAGGCAGGAACAACAAAACTGGATGACAGACTGATATGGGAAGAGGAGAAAGGGGATGGAATGGAGGATAGCTTCCAGGTTTCTAGATTGTGCAAATGGAGTCTGATGTCATGAGCTAAGCCTACGAGTATATAGCATCAGTAGGAGAAGCAGAGTCATGGGAAGATAATGAATTCTCTTTGTGACATGTTGAATTTGAGGTGCCTGGGAGATATAGAAGTGGGGAATTCTGAACCAGATTAAAAACACCAGGCATTGAAAGATTGTGTTTAGTACCCTGGTTCCAGCAACTGAACTAAAAACAATACAAAACCGTACAACAAACATGAGGTCAAAATGTTTTTGTTTTTTCTAATAGTGACCACTTTGTTACTTTTAAAAACCATTACCAAAAATATAGATTTAAAAATATATATTATATATAAACATTTATTTATATAAATACCGGGGGTGCCAAAAAACTGCTCACATTTTAAGTGATGTTATCTATGTATTACCTTTTGAAGTTGAATTGAATTACGGTAGCAAGGTATAATATGATGTTCACTCAAAAAGTGGCATTAATCGAATGAACGCTAGCATCATTCATTGTATTACAATTTTAATACAGTTTTTTCTTTTCTTAAAATGTGTCTACATTTTTTTGGCACCCTCTGTAAGGTTATATATTACTTTTCTTTCTGCCACTGCCCAGCACATGACAGAAACATGTGCATAGACATGTGCCTGTTGGGTAATCCAGGCTGAGAGACGACAAGCAGGCAGCAGTTGATCCTACTTCCTTCTCTACAGCTTCCCACAAGCTGAAGAATTCACATATCTGCCCACAGCCAACGTACTTAGGGTTTCATACTAACACAAGCCCACAGAAATCAAGCAGAAAGGAACAGTTCATACGTATCTGACTAGATCCAGTTCATGAGTCTCATTCATGGCTGTTCTTGTTCTGCAACCATTTAGAGTCAAAGCATTTGGACCACTGCTTATTTTGGTATTTAATACATTCCCTGAATTTCCATGTCTGGCTGTCCATTAGGTAAATAGCACCTGTTTTCCATACGCCAGTGTTTTTTCAAATGGTTTCTATCAGAATCTCCTGAAGGGCTTGTTAAGCTAGATTGTTGGGTCCCACTCCCAGGTTGATTCAATAGGTCTGGGATGGGGCCAGAGAGTTTACTTTCTTAACAAGTTTACAGGTGATCCTGCTGTTGCTGGTCTAGAAAGTGCAATGTAATATGCCAGTTTATCACAGCCAAAGCAATTGAGAGAGAATTGAGACAATAAATGAATTTTTTAAATTCACAGAAGTAGACATAAGGAAAAACTAAAAGTAGGATATGTCCATTCTGAAAGGATAACCAGGGTAACTGAGGTGGGTAGCCTTGCTTTTAAATAAAATGAGATTATTTGCCATGACATTCTACTTTGTTTTGGTTTTGGAAAGCTGGCCCTAAAAATTTTTACAGGCAAGCATAAAAAGTCTCCCTACTTTGGGCCAGCTGAGTGGTGCATTGGTTAAGTGCTGGCTTGGATGCCAGTGGCCCCGGTTCAGATCCCACATATGAGGGCCAGTGATACTGCCCTCTACAGCTAACAGCTCCACCTGGAGCTGGGCTGTGTGAGCCCCTGCCACACTGGGCTGCCATAGGCTACAGTGAGTGACCGGCAGCCAGCGTGAGCTGCCAAGAGCCACTGTGAGCAGCAGTCCAGAGGCCGGCGACTGATCTGCCGGGAAGAGCGCAATGATGATACCAACATGGGCCAGTGAAGCAACGTCCTCCACAACTAGACTGAAGAACCAAAGGACATCAACTTGTCTGTTCCCCTCCCCCAGTTCCCCAAAATCTTAAAAAAAAAAAAGTCTCCCTATTTCTATTCAAAAGGCAGTTGATGACAAAAAGGACAAAGCAACTAATTCTGCTTTTCAAGTCTAGATAGCTATCACCCATAGTGGAATACAGCAAGACTGATCCTTAGAGAGAATAAAAAGTAATTTGACTTTATAGTTCTTAGTTAAGCAGCTGTCTGTAATTGCTTGATTTCTGAATTTTGATGAATCACCTGCCCTTCTCTGAGCAAACACTGACTTTCTCATTCAGTAAATAATCTTCATTGGCTACTTCACTCAGGCCACTATTACCCTGGAAATAATTCTATTGGGTTGTTGGAAAAGTCATAATATATTTTTCTATGTTTTTCGTTGCAAAAATGCATCATGACTTTTCCGACAACCCAATAGTAGCAGGAATTTTTAAATGGCAAAAGAGTTGGGGTATAAATCATATTTAAAAAGAGACGTTAACATGGCAATGCTTGGAAACAGACTGGTAATATTATAATTTTTTAAAAAGAATTTTCAGTTGAATAGGATTTAGAATTTCCATACAACTTTATAGTATGACCCAGGCAGCTCCCGACTTACAAATGAGTTCTACCTGAAAATCTCACTGCAAAGTAATTTGTTTGAAATTTGAACAATTTCCAAGTGACATTCCTGCACTTATAACATTCTATCTAAGGTTGCTAAGGGATTATTTTATTTTTTAATACATAGAAAATTTCCAAATAAAAATTTATTTCAATTGTCTTGAGGATTTGATAAAAGGTATAAAAAAAATTTTGTAACGTAAACTTTCTTTTTGATGGACTATTTTTAAAAGCACCCAATGGGACTAGGTGCTGCTTCATTACTAGCTGTGTGGACTTAGGCAAGTCATTTACCTCCTCCCAAATGGTTTCCTCACTAGTAAACTGGTAGTGTTGACTGAGAGCACTAGAAACAATGCTTAACTTTTAGTGCATTGGAACAATGTTTGTAAATTCTCCTTCCCTCCACTGCAGGGTGCTGTCAGTATCCTAATTCATAATACTTGTATATGTACTAACCACACATTCTGAACCAGGAAGAATACTAGGAATATTCATGTGATTCCATTTAATCATCAAAATAAACCTATGAGACAGTATTGCTATTTTATGGCTGTAAGTGAAGAACAGAAAAAAGAAAATGGTTTAAAATTTTAATATTAAAAATTAGTCCCTAAGAAAAAAACTAATTTAAGTAGAGAAGGATAATAACACTGGACCAACATTAGTTATATCATATTTACAATTATTATCTTGCAATTACTCTATGATTTTGGAATGATTATCTTTTCCATTTTATATATAAGCAGAGTCATGGGATAGAATACAAGTCTTCTGATACTCAGCACATTTCAGAGTCTAATCTACAGTAGGTGTTATGGGACCAGGAATTATATGTAACAGATTCATGTTTATATAATTCCCATATCAGTTACAAAGCAGTGGTTCCAGTCTAGGACAATGTGGACACAGAATAGAATAGTCTATAGAAGGGGGCCAATGGGAAAGTAGTAAGAAAAGTCAGGTGTAACCCATTGTTTGAATGCGCAAGCCACTCCAAAATCAGGTGTTTATAATCTGGGGAATATCTGCATTTGACTGACAGAAAATTTGCTAATACTCTAACTCTGTACTCAAAAATTAGTTATCTCTTGTGTCATAAGGAAATTATTTATAAATAAATGGTTTTGTTTACTATGGAGAAATAAATTCTTTCCAATGAATCAGATTTTTTAGCCAGTACATTGCTACATATGAGACCAGAATCTAAGCTATTTCTGAAGCAAAAACAAGTCAATGTTAACTATTTTAATGTCATATTTTCGTTATGATGTACATCAGGTTACCAGTATAGAGTGAAGCATGACCCAGGATCCACAGTATTACCAATCTGGATATTGACTGATGTTAGCTAAGCTTTATCTTATTAGATATCACAGGTTAAGAAAGTTCTGCTTAGAGATTCAAGCAAGATGGTGGAGTAGAGAAACACCGTGTCTGTGTTCTTCCATAAACACATTAAAATTACAAGTAAATTAGGGCCGGCTGAGTGGCGCAGTGGTTAAGCGCTGGCTTAGGAAGCCAGCGGCCCTGGTTCGGTCCCACATGTGAGGGCCAGTGACACTGCCCTCAAAAAAAAAAAAATAATAATAATAAAAATAAAATAAAATTTTATTTAAATTACAAATTACAAAACAATCAACCTGGAGAACCATCTGAAGTCTAGCCGAACAGAAATCCTAAAACATAAAGAAGAAGCCATGTCAAGACTGGTAGGAGATACAGAGATGCAAAATGGGCCCCAAACCTCCACGTGGTGGTTCAGAATGAGAAGGGATATCTTGGCCATGGAAGTTCCCCACTCCCTGGAGGGGCAAGAGACCCCAGCCCCCTACACCAGGCTCCCCAGCCAGGAGAACTGGTGCCAGGACGAGGAGCCCCCATAGCATCTGGGTGTAAAAAACAGTAGAGATTCCAACCGTTTGAATGGGACAGAAGGCTACGGGAAACCCACCATCCTCTTATTAATCAGCCCGCAAACAGACTCATTCACTCGCAGGCACTCACCTTGGGCTCTGGCAGGGGGATGGTGACTTAGAGGGCCTTGGAGACATGCCGGGGAGGGCAGACTGAGTTGTGTGGCTTGGGAGGTGGTGGCTGGAGAATGGTTGGCATTTTCCCAGTGAGGAGTCCTCCTTCTGACCAGCTGGAAGGTGGGCACCATCTTGCTTGTTTTGAGCCGTCCCCCACAGGCAAAATCTGGATCTGATTGGCCTGGTGAACTGCACTGTTCTGCCTTGCTGAGTCAGCTGGGATCCCACCCCATCCAACTCCCACACAGGCAGAAGTACTTTGTGGTGAGCAGCCAGCCCCTCCCATATTGTACTCTTTCTTAGAAAACTACCTTACTCTAGCTGACTCCAGGTAGATGGTGACTGGCCTCAGTGTGCTCTAAGACTTTTGCTGAGTCGCTCCAGGCTCAGCACTGGCAGCAAACCAGAACTTATATTAACCTGGTGACCACAACTCTTCTCACTAGTGACTCCCTGAGACTCAACTTGCAAACTGCATGAGGCTTTATCTGCAGCTGAACCTTAAGGGGGCTGGCAGGTGGTAGCAGGCCTCCAGGTATCCTGGCTTTTTGAGGAGTTAGCCCAGGCCTGGTACCATTGGTAACCAACCTTGATTTGTAGTGTAGCCTCTCCCACAAGCCTCCAGATTTAGCACAGGCAGCGAATAATGGCAGATCACTTTGTAGCACCTACTGGGTTGTCCCTGGCTGGTCACAGGCAGTGGCTGGCCTGGGCCTGTCCCGGAGCTTCTCCCAAGAATCCCCAGAACCAACATACTTGGAGGTTGGCTTCAGACCACAGCAGAGCATCATCTGATTACCCGCAACAAGCAGAACATCCAAAGGGCAATCTCAACAGGCACCAGAGCCCCCTGGGACAAATCCTGCTCCATGGGATAAGCCCCCTGCACAGCAGCCTATAAGCTGTGAACGTGGCCAAACCCTACAGCAAACCAGCCTGAGGGTCAATCCCACCTACTGACATGCCAATTGCATCCAAGGTTCAAATATAACAGAAAGTCACAAACAACCCACATAGAGGACACTCCTGGAGCACCCAGAGCAGGTGACAAAGGAGACTCTGCCACTGGGCCCCACAGGACATCTACTACATAAGGTCACCTGGCCAAGACTGGGAGACATAGCAGATCTATCTAATACATAGAAGCAGACACAGAGAGGCAGGTGAAATGAGGAAACAAAAAATGTGTCCCAAATGAAAGAACAGGAGAATACTCCAGGAAAAGAACTAAGTGAAATGGAGGCAAGCGACCTACAAGAAACAATTCAAAACAATGGTTACAAAAATGCTCAAGGAATTTAGTGAGATTTCAACAGAAAGATAGCAAGCATAAAAAAGGACATAGAAACCATGAAAAAGAACCACTCAGAAGTGAAGAATACAATAATTGAAATGAAGAATGCACCAGAAGGAATCACCAGTAGACTAAATGAAGTAGAGATTCGAATCGGCAATTTGGAAGACAAGGTAGCAGAAAACATCCAATTGGAATAGCAAAAAGAAAAAAAAAACACCCAAAATGAGGATAGTTTAAGAGACTTCTGGGACAATATGAAGCATAACAATATTCACATCACTGGGGTACCAGAAGGAGAAGAGAGAAAGCAAGGGATTGAGAAACTGTTTGAAGAAATAATGACTGAAAACTTTCCTAACCAGGCAAAAGGAATAGACATGCAAGTCCAGGAAGCTTAGAGAGTCCCAAAAAGGATGAATCCAAACAGGCCCACACCATGACACATTATAATTAAAATGGCAAAGGTTAAAGACAAAGAGTATCCTAAAAGCAGCAAGAGAAAGGCAACAAATAACTTACAAGGGAGCTCCCATAAGAATGTCAGCTGATTTCTCAACAGAAACTTCGCAGGCCAGAAAGAACTGGCACAAAATATTCAAGGTGATAAAAAACAAGGGCCCATAACCAAGATTACTCTACCCAGCAAAGCTATCATTTAGAATAGGAGGACAGATAAAGAGCTTCCCAGACAAGAAAAAGCTAAAGGAGTTCATCACCACCAAACCAGTATTACAAGGAATACTTAAAGAGGGACTTCTTTAAGATGGAAAAAAAAAAATCAAAATTATGAATAATATAATGGCAACAGCTACATATCTATCAACAATTACTCTCAATATAAATGGATTAAATGCTCCAATCAAAAGACATAGGAAGGCTGAATAGATAAGAAAACAAAATCTTTACATATGCTGCCTACAAGAGACTCACTTCAAGAGACACACAGACAGAAAGTAAAGGGATGGAAAAAGATATTTCATGAAAATGGGGGGGGGCGCAAAAAGCTGAGGTAGAATACTTATGCTAGAAAAAATAGACTTTAAAACTAAGGCTATAGGGCTGGCTGAGTGGCGCAGTGATTAAGCGCTGGCTTGGGAAGCCAGGGGATCCGGTTCGGGTCCCACATATGAGGGCCAGTGACACTGCCCTCAAAAAAAAAACAACAAAAAAAAAAAACTAAGGCTATAAGAAGAGACAATGAAGGACCCAGTAATCCTACTTCTGGGTATTTATCTGAAGAAATCCAAAACTCTACTTCAAGGAGGCATCTGCATCCATATGTTCATTGCAGCATTGTTTACAATGGCCAAGATATGGAGGCAGCCTGGGTGTCCGTCAATGGATGAGTGGATAAGGAATAATGAAATGTTGCTCAGACAGGGAAGAGAATAGGTTCTTGCCATCTGCAGTAGCATGGATAGACCTACAAGGTATTGTGCTGAGTGGAGTATGTCAGACAATGAAAGACGATGCAATGTGATTTTGCTTCTATGTGGAATCTAAGAACAACATTAACAAACAGAAACAGAAACAAAATCATTAATACAGAAAAATTTTGATGGCTGCCAGGTAGGAGGAGGGTTAGGAGTGTGGGTCAAAAAAAGGGGAAGGGACTAAGGAGTACAAATTGGTTGTCACAAAGCAGTTATGGGGATGTAGGGTACAGCATAAGGAATATAGACAATCATATTGTAATAACTATGTATGTTGTCAGATGGGGACTAGATTACTTGGGGTGATAGATGGGAGGGGGTTGTGGGCAGGGCAAAAAATGTGAAGGGAGTAAAAGAACAAATTGGTAATTACAAAATAGTCATGAGGATGTAAAGTAAAACGGAATATAGTCAATGATATGGTAATAACTATATATAGTGTGGATGGGTACTAGACTAGTCAGGGGGATCACTTTTTAAATTATATAAACATCTAACCACTATGCTGTACACCTGAAATTAATATAAAATATTGAATCAACTGTAACTGATACATTTAAAAAGGGGATAAATGAGAAGGGGGATAAGAGTTCCAAATTTCCAGGTATAAGACAAATAAGTCATGGGGATATAATGTATAGCATGGGGAATAGAATCAATAATATTGTGATAGCGTGTGGTACAGTGTAAGATGGTTGCTGGGCTTATCATGGTGATCACTTCTTTAGGCATATAAATGTTGAATAACTATTGTATACCCCTGAAACTGATATAATATTGTATTTTAGCTATATTTTAAATAAAAATTTTTTTAAAAAGAATGTTCTGCTTATAGATAACAGATCTTAAGAAAACAGAGAATATAAACCTAACAGCTTTGGTCATTGAAACAACTTGTATTCTTTCTTTTCTAAATGGAATTTTTAAGAATCATTTTACCAACTGAACACTATTACTTGTTAGACGTTAGGCTAGGTGCTGAAAACACAGATATGATAAGACTGTTCTTGCCCTGCAGGATTTCACTGTCTAATGTGAGGACATAGGTAAACTGCTTGTTATAATACAAGGAGACTATAATGGAGGCATGAATCTACAGGTATGAGAGGGATGAGTCCTGGAAAGGCATGATACATCTTTCTCCAGGACTGACTTCCAAATGAGCATTTGCTTTCTTTTTGAACCCAAATTGTCCTTGATTCTTTTTGTTTTGTCCCTTCACCCAGCTTCCCCTAATCTTGACATCAAAACTAAGACATTAACATTGGTACAGCACTTTTTTTGGAGTGTGTCTCCGTTGTCTCCAAGCTGTCACAGTTTCTCAGGCTTCCTTTGTCTTTTAAGACCTTAACACTTCAAGATACCTTGGTCAGGTATTTTGTAGAATATCCTCTGTTTGGGTTTGACTCGTGTTTTCTCATAATTATACCAAGGTTAAGGATTCAGAGAAGAATACCACAGAAAGGAGGTGCCCTTTTCAGTGCATGATGTCATGGGGATACAGGATATTACTATGCTCATCACTGGGGATATTAATCTTGCTCGCTTATTTTGGGTGATGTCTGCCAGGTTTTTCCACTGTAAGTTATTGCTTTCCCTTTTGTAATTAATAAATATTTGGGGGGAATCCCTGACGTTTTGACTGAAGAAATCATCCAGACCTTTTTTTTTTTTTTTTTGAAAATAGTCTTGTTTCTTTTCTTTTCTTTCTTTTTTTTTTTTTAAATTGGGGAATTAGAGGAGGGGAACAGTGTTGGGTAACTGGGGAGGAGGACCAGTCAAGTTGTTGTTCTTCAATCTTTGTTGTGGAAGGCGCCACAGCAGCTCGTGGCCTCTAAGTTCAAGGTATTGTATTCAATCTTAGTTGCAGGTGGGCGTAGACACCAACCCACAGGGGAGTTGAACTGCCAGGCTTGTTGTTAAGAGTGCACGCTCTATCCATTGAGCCACCCAGGCAGCAGCTCAGCTCAAAGTGCTGTGTTACAATGTTAGTTGCGGGTGGGTGTAGCCACCATCCAATGCAGGAGTCGAATCCAGCAGCCTTTGTTAAGAGCGCTTGTTCTATCCACTGAGCCATCCAAGCGGCAGCTCAGCTCAAGGTGCCGAGTTCAGTCTTAGTTGTGGGCAGGCATAGCCCACCATCAAACAGACGGTCTTGTTGTTAGGAACATGTGCTCTCACCAGCTGAGCATCCTGCCAACAGGCAGCTCAGTGGCAGCTCAGCTCGGTCTCAGCGTCACTGGCCCATGTGGGAATCGAACTGGTGGCTCTGCAGCTCAGAGCTCGCGCTCTTAAGCTAACTCTTAACCAACTGAGCCACTCGGCTGGCCCAAAAGTAGTCTCATGGAGGGTACAGAGTTGTTGAATAGTTAAAACCATAGTATTACAGACCTAGAAATGAGATTAGTTAATATGAAGAACATCCAAGTATAAGGTCTATGTATCTAACCTGTAAATGAATGCTCTATTAAAGTCTTTAAACCCACATTTTCCAGGAAGAAACAGAACAGGAAGAGAAAAATGAAGGGTAACTATTGATGACTGGGGCACACATACAGTGTGTAAAAACACACTGAGGGCCTCTCCATTCCTGATTAGTATACCATTTGAATTTAGGGAATCAGGATTTAGGATTAAAGGTGGGAGAACAGATACTCCCAAATCTGCATCTGTAATAGGTGTGAAAGTTACTTTTTCTGAGGGTTCCCCCAAAAGGGATGACTACCCCCATTTAAATCAGAATTTACCCCCCCTCTAAAGCACTGATCTTCATGAATGACATAATTGAGGAGTAAATTTCATGGAAAATATTTCTCTGGAAAATTGTCAGATGGGGCACTAATCTTAGATAAGACAGTAGCTTTATTAGTTAGCTGTGAACACTCATACTATAGAAATATGTAAAGGAGAACAGGCATGAAATTCCTGTTTGCTTGCTGTTACTAGAACAAAGTTTGCTGTGCAAAGCTAAAGATACACAAACACTTTCCCATAATAGATAATAATCAGGTTATGGAGAAATAGAACAACTTCTATAAAACATTGGTTCAAAAATCTGACTAATATTGCCAAACTTAATTATGCTAAATATCCTATTTGATAAAAAAAAAAAGTAGAATCCTACAGAAAATATTGACAGTGGTAATCCCTTGGGGAAGTGTTTTGGAGTCTTTTAGTTTCTCATTTACAGTTCTGTACTATTGGATTTTGTTTATTTATTGACCATGATCAAGCACTGTTTTTAAATTGAAAATAAATCAGACAGGAATTTTTTAAAAAAATCCTATTTCTAGTAAATACTAAAGCCTTGCCACAAAGTGAAACGAAGGGAACATATTAAATTCATTTCAGTACAGGTTTGCTACTGAGATATCCAGGGGACATGATTAAAAGGTAATTGTTTTACAACAATAGCTTGAGAAAGGGATTCAAAGTTTATAGGAGACTCCGTGGATGTTTAGCCACTATATAGAGATTTCCCATTAGAACTAATTTATAGTTTAACAAAGCAAAAGTTAAGAAGACCAGTTTTGCTCATTTAGATTTTGCAGCATTTAGAATCCTGCCCCAAAATTTAAAACTAGAGAAAGGGGCCAAGATAAAATTATGTTTCTGTTCTGTGAAAAGTAATAAAAGAACTCATTGACAGGAATGGTATTTCACTAAAGGTTGAATGTTTTGTTTTTTACACAATTGTTTAGTATATAGTAAACTGGAGTACCTATTCATGAAAAAGCCAAATGGGGAAATGCCTTAAAAAATATCATAGATATGGAAAAAAAGGAACCCATAAGGTTTACCCAGTCCACACCTGAAAGCAAGGATTCCAATCCCTCTTCAGAGAATTTTCTTTCCCTCCAGCACCTGGGTGGTTTCCCTCCACCCCAATCCTTGAGAAGAATGACAGCCTATATTCCCTCCTGAACTCCAAGAGAGCTGTCAGTGCATAACTCCACAAGTAACACAGAATCCTGGCAAATTAAATGGTAGATAAACATAGGGACAGGATACAGAAAAAGTAAACATGAACAGGATATAGCTCTCTTGCAAAAAAAAAAAAAAAAAAAAAAAAGCCCATACTAAACCAATGTTACCGGTAATGAAGCATATTCATGGGTTTTTCACATTTTTCTGTTTTCTTTTAATACAAGACCACCAACAATTTTATCGTTGCAAACATTTATCCATTTTTACTTTAGTATGTAATTGAATTGCTATGTTCTAGTTAAATTACGTTAGTTTTAAAGGGCACGTAGATAATTTTGTAACAATGTTTCAAAGTAAGAAAAGGCTACATACATTAAGTGCCTCAATAGTAAACACGGTCAACTCTGAAAAGATACTTTTGTTGCTATGTTGGAGGAAAATGCTTGTACAAATTTATTAAGCAGTTAAATAGCAAATAAAATACTTCGTTTTTCTGATTTCTTAGAGCTCTCGTTTTCTTCTCTATTAAATTTATTCTGGGTTTGAAACAGGGTTTGCTCCGCAGATAATGAAGCGTGTGGTGGTAATGAGAGAAAAAGAAAAGTAATTCTAGAAATGCCTAGGGAGAAACTTTGAGTGATTCTTGGGCAATCATTGCAGGGTTCTTTTTTGTGTGTGTGTGTGTGTGTGTGTGTGTGTTTTTAAAGCTCTGAAAAAGTCTGTTACACCAGGTGTTCCTCATTTCCACTGCAGGACTAGGAAGGTCCCACCAGGATTCCACCTGTCTCCCCTGTCCCCCACCAGCTGTCCAAGTTTCCTTTCCCAGAGGCGTAAATGCAGCATTCCTCTGAGAGTGGATTCCTCAGCTGGGCTTTTCCTGGCTGCCTGGCCCCACGTGACGTGCCCTAACACCTGTACCGGCTACTGCTCACAGCGCCCCCATCCCCGCCGCCAGGTACCGACCCGGCCTGGCTCCCCCTCCCACGGGAGGTCACAGACCTGGTGCGAGCCTCCCTCGGGCCGGCAGGGGAGGGGCTGAGCTCCGGCCACAACAGCAGCTAGAGCCCTGGCAGCCTGATTATCACATGACTCGACGGCGGCGGTAGCCGTGGCAGCAGCCGGGCGGGCTCCGCGGGCTCGGCTGGTGGTCTCAGTTCTGTTTCCCGCAGGAGCCGGGCGCAGCCGGCAGGGACGGGACCTGCTGCAGCCGCAGCCGCGCAGCCGCGCCCGGAGCGCGCGGCGCCTCCCCCGGCCCGGCCGGCCCGCTCCATGCCTCTCCGTTGCGGAAGCGTAGCGGGGGGAGGCGGCCGCACGGAGCGCGGGAGGCCCGGGATCGGCCCCCTGCAGCGCTAGGAGGCGCTGGGAGCCGCGCGGCGCGTCCCGGCGGCCCGGCTGCTCGTGCGCCCGGCGCCCGCCGCCCGCCGCAGCCTGCATGCCCCGCGCTGCGCCTCGCCGGGCCCGCGTCTCCGCCTCCTGCTCGCACCGGGCGCCAGAGTAATATGCTCACTCGGGTGAAATCTGCCGTGGCCAATTTCATGGGCGGCATCATGGCTGGCAGCGCAGGCTCCGAGCACGGCGGCGGCGGCGGCGGCTGCGGAGGCTCGGACCTGCCCCTGCGCTTCCCCTACGGGCGGCCGGAGTTCCTGGGGCTGTCTCAGGACGAGGTGGAGTGCAGCGCCGACCACATCGCCCGCCCCATCCTCATCCTCAAGGAGACCCGGCGGCTGCCCTGGGCCACTGGCTACGCAGAGTGAGTGCAGCGACACCGGTCTCCTCGCGGCCCTTCCCTGCACCGTTCCAGCCCTCCTCTCTCCCTGCTCCTCGGCCCCAGGGCTCTCTGGCTGCCGGCGTCCAGGCCTCGGCGGGCACCTCTTAACTTGCACTGGCCATTTCTGTCTTCTCCCGCTCCCCCTTCCCCCAACCCCAAGGACGCGGCGTCTCCTGCCCGGGTACTGCTGGTAGATGGGTGGGCGCAGCGCTGGGCCGTAGGAAGGCTAAGATTGGACGGGTCTCTGATTCCAGGGGGTTATGACATTGGGAAGAAAGTGCGCAGAACAGTGTTTGCTGAAGTTTGAAACACAGCAGGGACACCTAGCATCTGTGCACCCCCCGCCCACCGACCCACCCACCCACACACACAATTTTTGTGCCTCTGCCTGAAGTTTGTGGGGGGACAGCCTGAAGGAGCCGTCCCTGCGCCGGGGAGGGGCTGGCGGATGTCTGATCCCTGGAGGCGGCCGCGTTGGCTTGCGTGGTTGCACATTTCAGAAGGTCTCCGTTTCTCCCACTTCAGCCTAAGAGCTCATTCGCTTCTCCTTTAGCAGGTAGTAAAACTCCGCGCGTTCGTGAAATGCCAATACTATTTCCTCCGTCTTTGGGCAGGGGTAAACTTATTCCAGGTGTTTAATGGTAGCATTTTAGCAATCGGCGTTGGCGGTTAAATGAGGGTTTGAGTGATTTACTATTTCAAGAACGGATTGAGTTGGGTTGACCTGATGTGGAACTGGGAAAGGAAGGTTTTAATGGCCTCTGCCCCACGCTACGGCTACTCCTCCATTGACTATTAATGACCATCTTATGAATGGTAGGATAAGTAATGTTTCTCCTCCTATTCAGCGTTATGAAACTGGGAAACTCGGAAGGTGGAATTTAGAAGATCGGAGTTCCGGGGTTAACAGTGGGTGCAGAAGTGCACGTAAAGCCCGGATGCCTGGCACACCTGCCCCCTTTCCTTTAACTCAGTCCGCTCTGTAATCTTGGCCCTTCTCTACCCCTGCACAGCCTTGGCCGCTGATTGGTTCATCCGGTAACCAATCAGCTCTCCCGACGCCTGGGCGCGTTGATGCTGACCCTGTTCTGATGGCCCGGATACCCCAGGGCAGTCATGGTTCCCGAAGCTCCGGGTTCCGGTGCGAGAGATGACCTGGAAGATGCTCTGCTTAGAATATCGAATTCTCTTTCTCTTCCCCTTTCATCATATGACAGTTTCTCAACTAGCTGAAATAGAAAATGTGTATAAATGGAGTAGATGCCTGGAGTGTGAAAGAGATGAAGAAACAAGAGAAAGTGATGGGTACTAAAACAATAAAAATGAACACATAGTAAAGAATAAACCTGGTAGAGAACTTTGGAGGTGGGGAAGTACAAAATAGCTTTGTAACTTCCAGGAGAAAACCGAAACAAAAATAAGCACCTGTGTAAAGGAGGGAAAGGTGCCTGCCAAAACATACCAAGCACTGTTTTTTGACTGAAATAAGAAAATATTGTTTAAACGCCCATTTGGACCCTTTGCAAGATAAAAAGCAATTTGGAGGCATACTCCATCCTTCAATTGTGCAGATGGGGCCCTGTGACTACCAGAATATGTAGGACCTGGTTGTCCCTTGAGTGACTTTCCAGGGCAAGGGTGCCTGTGTGAGGTGCAGAAAGATGGGCAAATGGTGAGAAAGTTATGAGAGATAGGAAGATGTTGAGACACAGAATGTGGAAGCTACTTGGACACAATAAAAGGAGTGCCTCAGATAAGCAGGAAGGAAAGGAAAGAGGGGGGAGAAATCACCAGTTTCAGAATGTTGGGATCCTATGGTGGGCGTATGATGTGCCAAGGGCTGTAAAAAATATAAGGTTATCTGAAATGAGACATGTAGGAGATAGTATTTATAGGGCTCTACCTTCTAGCTGGGCCTCAGTTTCCTTATCCCTAAGAAGCTTATCGTTTCCTAGACCAGGACATGAAAGATGTTCAACTTGAAGGTTAGAGGGGCCACTGTAAAATGTTTAATTTTTAAAAGTAGTACATACTTGTTAATTCAAGCAAAGACCCATATACAAATATAAGCTCCTCCCCTTAGCCTCTCACTCCCTAAGGGTAATGATAGTTCAGTGTTTGAGCCTTTCTAGACTTGGATGTACCTATTGCATTGTTGGAAAAGTCATGATGTATTTGTTCTATGTTTTTCATTGCAAAAATGCATCATGACTTTTCCGACAACCCAATATAAATATGTATCATGCCTTTCTTATTTCTTACCCAAATATACTCAGAGAAAGCATAATATTCTGTAATGTTTGCACAAAATATGGTGTCATGGACTTTGTTCCAAGTCATTACATATAGAATTACCTCATTTAAAAAAAAGTATGCATATTACTAATAATAGCTAATAACATAGTGCATACTGTTTAATGCTTATGCTGTGCATACTGTTTAATGCTTACACTGTTTCCAAGATTGTATCATAATCATTTCATTCTCACAACAACCCTATAAGGTAGACAGGCACTAACATTTGCATTTTATAAATGAAGATACAGGGGTAGGGAATGCTTAAGCAGCTTGCTCAGAGTCACACTACCTGTGCGGAACCTGTATTTGGACCCAAGCAGCCTGACTTTGGAGCCCACAACAACAAGCTGCCTTGTTACAGGGGATGAAATGATGGTGCATCCGTCTGTAGCCACGGTTAATCACTAGCGTTGGCTTGCCGCCTCTCTCTGTCAGATATATGCACTACTTCCCCAAACCTTGAACTATATATAGTTTATCTTCCTACAAAAATACATCTTGAATAATCAAAGTGGCTGAAATAGGGAAGGGGAGAGAAAGACAAGTAGGAGCTGTGGCAAGTAGTTCAGAGGCTGCTACCACTAAATACGGCCCTTTGCTACAGGATGGACCAGGAGGAGGAATTCTCTTTCTTTGTTCAAGAAGGCACTTGAGAAGAAGAGCATTGGTAGGAAGATTCTTGCTCAGGGAGTGGGGATAAGAGAGATGCCAGTGAGTCAAGGCCTGAGTCAGAAGTGGTTTGCTTACCTTTCTAGAAGTAAGCTACTTTCTAAGCTTTCTCGGCGAGGGAGAATTGGCATCACTTGCTGAGTGAGTGAGGAATTAGAAGAGAGTTGAGCTCCAGTGTTGATGACCTTTTAGATGGTAGAAAATTTGAGAAATGGTTTATTGTTTGCCACTTACTGTTAATCCCTTTCAAGAAGAGATACTCTATAGGTTATAGAACTAGAGAATTAGCTTACACAATCCCAGTGAGACTTGGGGATCCAGAAACTGAAGACCCTTGTTATTGGCATTGGGCTGGGTGGAATTTCCGGGCTCCTCAAAAACTTTCTTATTGTGGCTAAAAAGCCGCTTGATTAAGGGTTATACGAGGTTGTAAAGCTGTGTAAAGTGCTGCAGTTACAGATAGCATCCACAGAGCTAAAATCTTCCCCCAAACTTGCATTAACAAGTTTTATTTTTCAGTTTGGCTTTGAAATCACTGACAGCCTATTAGATCTGCTCAGAGAGAGAGACAGCCCATGGGGAGGCAACAGTCTGACTCAGAGACTCCACTGGGCAGCCACTTCCTTTCTCTCTCTTCAAGTTTAAATACAACCCAAGTGGTCCCTGTGCTTCAGGGACCTGAAGTCAGATCAGTTTTTAATAGGTTAGGAGCCCATTTTCACTTTTGTTTTTTGTTTTGACCTGTTTGCCCAAAACTTTCTCCTGTTGATGGTCAGTTGGATTTAGAGATACAAGTGAACATGGAGTTTGTGTCTGAAGCTACAACGGTAGAGAATGTTAAAGAATATGCAGTGCTCTGTCCGTGAAAGCATCATGTTCAGGCTTTTACCAGTGATGAATTTCTTTGCTTGTGCAGAAAGAATAATAATTATAGCATAATTTTACTTAGGATATAGCTGTAACTATGCAATTCTTCCTCTCCCTGCCACCCCGTTAGTACCTTATAAAAGTGCTGTAGGGCCGGCCAAGTGGCGCGGTGGTTAAGAGCTGGTTTTGGGATGCCAGCGGCCCCGGTTCGGATCCCACGTATGAGGGCCAGTGACACTGCCCTCCACAGCTAACAACAGCTCCACCTGGAGCTGGGCTGCGAGCCCCGGCGACGATGTAGACTGCAGCCCCTGCTGCAGTGAGCTGCCATAGGCTACAGTGAGTGGCCGGCAGCCAGCGTGAGCTGCCAATAGCCGCGGTGAGTGACCATCCAGAGGCCGGGACCCATCTGCCTCATCCGGGAAGAGTGCAATGACGATACCAACATGGGCCAGTGAAGCAATGTCCTCCGCAGCTAGACTGAAGAACAAAAAGACAGCAACTTGTCTGTTCCCCTTCCCTGATTCCCCAACGCTGTTCCCCTCCCCCAATTCCCCAATAAAATCTTTAAAAAAAAAAAAAAGTGCCGTAGATATGGGTACAAAACAAAGCTATCTTCAGAGTTTTTGTTAAATGCATTACATAAGTTCTTTATGTCTCTCAAAGTTCAAAATTGTGAAATTTTGGATAAAATCACCCTATTTAAATCCTGCAAGCAGCCCATAAGTATTCAAATTTATTTGGGAATCTATAGGCTGTTCTGTCTCCCCAGTCATTGGCATTAATTAGCAATTACCAGTAAATCCCGTTAGTTGCCTGTGCAGTGGTGTTAACGGAGAAACCTCTATTCCTCTCTTGCCCAAAGCTCAGAATGCCCCTGGCCTTTCTTTTTTCCCTTCTAACCTCATGTGGTACACCCACCCCTCTTGAACCTCTTAGCAGAGCTCCTGCCTGGGTACTTCCTGTGTAACTTCTGCAAGAACCTCCAGGTTCTCCACTTCTTGTTGTCTGATAAAAAAGAAATGTGTGTTGGGGGGTGTCTTATTTGACAGAGCTCTCCATAGCACTTATTTGTAGATGATTCAAAAGTCCAAAGTAGTGTAAACTATTTCTCTGACCTTTCTGCATGAGGTATTAATTTTCCTATTTAAAAGCAGGTGGCTAAGATCTCCATTTTTCAAATGTAACATTGTAATGAACTCATCCCCTTTAGGGTGAAGCTCCCAGACTGTTCCTTTCACTTAGGAAAATGCTTCCTTCAAAGACTAGTGATGCTTTGAGCAGGTGATTTAACCATTCTGAGGGGTTGTATTTAGTATCCTATGCTTCAGCCCTAGTTAGGTAGATATCATCTCTGATTCACCCTACTACAAAGTGCTTCTTAATTATCATGACAACAATATCAATTGATGACTTAAAACTGCATACTGGAATTGTTTTCTCAAAATACATTATTGAAGGTATAATTTTTTATTGAGATATAATTGACATATAACATTAGTTTCACAGGTTCACAATGTGGCTCTCTCTCTCTCTATATATATATTGTAAAATAATCACCACAGTAAGTCTAGTTAACATCCATCACCACATATAGTTACAAATTATTTTTCTTGTGATGAGAACTTTTGTTAAGATTTATTCGTAATAACTTTGAAATATGCAATACAGGATTATTAACTGTAGTCACCAAGCTGTACATTATATCCTCAGAACTTATATATTTTATAACTGGAATACTTTTTGACTCCCTTTACCCATTTTCTTCCACACTTCCACCCCATCCCTTTCCCTACAACCAGCAATCTGTTCTCTTTATGAGTTTGGGTTTTATTTTATTTTATTTTTATTGTTGTATTTCTTTTTTTTTTTTAAGATTTCACATATAAGTGAAATCATATGGTATTTGTCTTTCTCTGTCTGACTTATTTCACTTAGCATAATGCCCTTAAAATCAATCCATGTTGTCCCAACTGGCAGGATTTTCTTCTTTTTTGTGATTGAATAATATTTCATTGTGTGTGTGTGTATGTGTATGTATACACATGTATGTATGTATGTGATGTATACATATATATACATCATATCTGTATTATCCATCAATGGATACTTAGGCTGTTTCCATATCTTAGCTATTATAAATAATACTACATTAAACATGGGGATACAATGGCCAGCCGAGTGGCGCAATGGTTAAGCGCTGGCTTGGGAAGCCAGCAGCCCCAGTTCGGTCCCACATATGAGGGCCAGTGACACCGCCCTCAAAAACAAAAACAAAAACATACACACACACACACAAAAAAAAACAAAAACATGGGGATACAGATATCTTTTTGAGTTAGTGTTTTCATTTCCTTTGGCTAGACACCTAGAAGTGGAATAACTGGGTCATAAGGTAGTTCTATTTTTAATTTTTTGAGGCACTTCCATACTGTTTTCTATAGTGGCTGCACCAATTTACGTCCCCACTAGTAGTGGACAAGTGTTCCCTTTTTTCCTGCATTCTCACCAACATTAGTTATCTCTTTTAAATAGCCTTTCTTACAGGTGTGGTAATAATTCATCATGGTTTTGATTTTTATTTTCCTGACCATTAGCAATGTTGAACACCTTTTCATGTTCCTGTTGGTCATCTATATGTCTTCATTGGAAAATGTTTATTTATATCCTCTGTTCATTTTTATTTTTTATTATTTTTTATTTTTTCATCTTTATTCCATTTATTTATTTATTTTGAGGGCAGTGTCACTGGCCCTCATATGTGGGATCTGAACTGGGGCCACTGGTGTCCCAAGCCAGCTCTTAATCACCGCGCCACTTGGCAGGCCCTCCTCTGTCCATGTTTTTTTTTTTTTTTTAGCTGAGCCATCCTGCCACCTGTTGGCAGTTCAGCAGCAGCTCAGCTCGGGCTGGGCATCGAACTGCTGTTGCTCAGAGCTCAGCTCGCACTCTTGAGCGAGCTCTTAACCAACTGAGCCACTCAGCCGGCCCTCTCTGTCAATTTTTAAAATCAGGTTATTTATCTTTTTCCTTTTGAATTGTATGAGTTCTTTTCTATTTTGGATTTAACCTCTTATCAGATACATGATTTGCAAATATCTTCTTTCATTCAGTAGGTTTCCTTTCATTATATATTAGTATAATATGTCATCTGTAACTGATATTAAGAGTTTTTACATCTATCCTTCTACCTGGACTACCTTTTATTTCTTTTTCTTGTTAATTGTTCTGACTAGGACTTCCAGTATTATGCTGAATAAAAGTGGGAAGAGCTGGGTATCCTTGTCTTGTTCCTTAATCATCGAGGAAGAGCTTTTAGCTTTTTACCATTGGGTATGATGTTTGCGGTGGACTTGTCATATAAGGCCTGTGTTATGTTGAGGTACATTCCCTCTATATCCACTTTGTTGAGAGTTTTTATCATTAATGGATGTTGAGTTTTGTCAAATGCTTTTTCTGCATGTATTGAAATGATTATATGATTTTTATCCTTCATTAATGTAGTATATCACATTGATTTGTGTATATTGAACCATCCTTGCGTCCTTGCAATAAATCCCATTTGATCATGGTGTATGATTCTTTTAATGTATTGTTGAATTGGTTAGTTGATATTTTGTTGAGGGGTTTCACATCTATGTTCATCAGGATGTAATTACAGGGATGTCATTTTCTTTTATTGTGGTGTCCTTGTCTGACTTTGGTATCAGAGGAATGCTGGCTTCGTGAAATGAGTTTGGGAGTATCTCCTCCTCTTCTATTTTTCAGAAGAGTTTCAGAAGGAAGGATAAGTTACTTTTAAAGCAGATATCTTTAAATCTTGATGTTTGGTGGAAATTAAAAACTCAAATGTCTTTATAGTTTTCCCTGATTTGCTTAATTTGGACAGAGGATTGATATCTTTTATCTTGAATTGATGCTGTCATCTTTCAGGAAATTAACATCATTCATCTGCTTTCATTACTTCTCTCATTCAACCAATGAAATCATTGCCTTCTTACTATGAGTCAGGCATTGGTCCCATGCTGGGATCATAATATGACATAGTAATCATCCTGAAGAAAATTTTATGGCATATTTCTCCCTTTTGTGTCATTTAAAAAAATTAAATTAAAATGAAATCATGGACTATTAAAAGAGGCCAGCATGGGGGATGGGGATTTGATTTTAATGTCTTAATGCTTCTGAGCAATTACAAATCTCAGAATTTGGAGCCTGTAATCCACTAGGGAAGCAAACTGTTCTTCCCAGCAAGCATTGTCATTAGCTGCCAAGTTCTATCTATATAAAGAAAAAATTATTCTGACACTTGTAAAAATGGTAAGGAAGACTTTATTCAAGATTGTTGCAATAGGGGCATTGTAATAGGGGAGAGACATCAAACTCAATTCCCAAAACAGCAAAGATAGCTGGGAATTCATAGCCAATGAGCAAGAGTGAGGATGGAAAATTACTAAGAGGAGACTTCAAAGGTAGAGGAATTCTTACTGAAGTCAGGTCAAGGATTTATACAGCAAAGGTAGAAGATGAGGAAATTGATCACATACCATAGGTGATCAGATTTGTCTGCTAAGTCGCATTATATCATGTCATCAAAAAGGTTATGTCATCAAAAAGAAGGTTTTAGTTTTTTGAAAATGCTATGATATTGCTTCTATTTTTCCTTATTTCTCACAAAGCCATAAAACCATGCATTCACCTGCGTTAGAGCATTTCCAAGGCTTTTTTTCAGTTTTAAACTCTTAGAGTTCCTTGGATTAGGCTAACAACCAGTTTCCATCCAGGCTGACATTTATCCCAGTGGACCCTGCTGTCTCCTATGTTGTGATTACAATTTTGAATTATTCCCGCCCCCCCCCCAGCAATTTACTATGAAAATTTTCAAACATGCAGAAAAGTTGAAACCATTATATAGTACTTAGTACCTGTATGGCAACCACTTAGATTCTACAATGCACAATTTGTTGTGTTTGCTTAAGCATTTGCTTATCCATCAACACAGTCTTGTGACTTTCAAGTGTGTATTTCTTTTAGTCCAGTGGCTTTGGTTTATACTACTAAGTTATTTTCCACAGTAAAATAGAAATTAGGTTTGAGTAGCTTTGAGATTCACCGTTGAGAAAACCACCAAACAACTGAGTCCTCATACATGTGAGCAGAGGGACCCCAGAATTAATTTTTATAACATTGGCACCCTGCAAATGCTTGCTCAGCTTGTATACTTTCCATAACAGAGTTTACATAACTGAGAGCTTTACTTGGGGACAAATGGGAAAGTAGAAATAGATAACACATCTCTTTGCTATGCTCCTGTTTAATTAAATCAGCAGGAAACTTGAGACTTGAGTCACTCCTCTTTTCAGCTGGTAGCCAGTCAGTTGAATACCATCTGAGTGCTTCATTTAGTAAAGATTTTGGAATGTATTGTCTGAAACGTGCTTATGATGAAGACACTGTTTGTTGTGTTTTCCTTAACTTTTGATGTAGATATTGTCCACTAGAAGGCTTAGGGAAATCAGAGTACCTGCTTAATTGCTCTTTTTTTCCGGTGTGGTCAGATCAGTTGGTGGGTTTTCTGGAATGTGAATCTGTAGTTTTTCTTTGTTATACTATTTCTGACTTAGTTTTCTCTCAATGGCTGTAAAATTTAAATGCTTCCCTGTATATCCTCTCTGGTGTGGACTTTGTGCTTCCGTATTTACGAGAGAGAATAATGATACCACCAACTTACATCTGTATAGCTCTGCATGATTATTAAGGCCCTGCCATGTACACTTAAATGCAAGCATTTGTTATCCGTGTTTAATAAAAGCAAAAATGAGGCCCAGAGAGAATCTACGTTACTTTAGAATCTCCTGTGGTTTGAGGATCATGGTTGACTACAAGGGAGTCATTGAACCTGACCAGTCATCGAGTTAAATTATTCATTAATAAAAACACATCGTGTTCCTGTTAACAAAATGTCACAGAAGAGAGTTGTAATGGATTTTGTTACTTAAAAGAAACTAATAAGGCCTAATCTCCAGATGGCTTTAAATTGGATAAGGCCATATTAACACATCAAGTTTTGTAGAAAACGATACTTTTTCAAAGCTTTTAAAAATACAGTTGACCCTTGAACGACATGGGTTTGAACTGTGCAGGCCCACTTCTATGCTGATTTTTTTTCCCCCAATAAGTGTCTGTACTGTTTTTGATCTGTGGCTGGGAGTCTGTGGATGCAGAGGGCCAACTGTGCATTGATCTACACCATTTTATGTAAGGGACTTGAGCATCTGTAGATTTGGATATCCACAGGGGGCGGTCTTAGCTGCTTAGAAGTGAGGAAATATACTTAGGAATTCTGAGTTGTAGGGCTCAAATCACGAGTCAAGTTTTAGGAGAGAATCCCTTTGACAATGTACTTTGGGGATTCTGTTACCTAAGTTCTTAAGCAGAGTCAAGTTTTTCAGATTTCAAGGGAATTTTTCAAGGTAGTGAATTTGGAGGGCCGACAGTGCCAGCAGCATCAATGTGACATTCATTTGCTGCTCTTCATGGGTTCTTTGCAATGACTTGCCTGTGGAGTGTGGGCATCGGTGACTTGGCCAGGTCAGGTCAATGGAGTCTTGCCGGATGGGTGGTGTAATCAGGCATCTGAGGGCTCTGGGGCGGACAGAGAGTCCATTGGCCAAGCTGAGAGGGCCGAAGTGGTTTGTGTACTCTACTGTCCTTCCAAGGAGTTGACAAGTAGACATTTCAGCTATTAAAAAATGGTGTCTCTTTAACCATTTCAGCTTTTTTCATGTATTGTAACTATAGGAAGAGAAAAAAATCTTGAGTGATAAATTGATTAAAAAAAATAAAAATGCTGTGGATTATTGAATTGCTATATTTATGTAGTCGGCTATGGCATACTGACAGTTATTCTCTGCCTTTTTGAGAAGGTGCACATGGACAAATTATATTTAGAACATACAGCTGGCAAAAATAAAAGATAGAGAATAAATGTTTAGTAGGAAGCAAGTTTTAAGGTACAATGAATATGAATAACCCATAGAGGATGTGAGGGGAGGGAGTGGACCAAGCTGGTATTACTATAAAAGAATTATTAAGAGATTTGTTTTTATTTTCTTAATATAAAAGAGGAAATAGCTACAATATTTTGTTACAAATAAATAGCCTGTGAGATTGAACTCTAAAATATAAGTTTGGAAAAAAACAAGCAATTTTATCAGCCTTTTAGGACAGCATTTGCCATGTGAAGTGGATTGAGAGAGCCAGATTAGATGGCTTCTTGGCATTCTTCCCTGTGCTTCCTCATAATGGGGCCACGCTGCCCTGTTGTTAGAACCAGGTGCCCAAGCTGGGCTGCTGATTCAGTGCAGCAGCAAATGGGAAGAGAAGAATTGGCACCTCAGACTATACAGCAGCTGGTGTTTATTTGTAAAATATCTAGGTGCTCAGAGGGGAATTGCATGGGCCCATGGTTGAAACCCAGCCTCTCCTCTTCTCCCTGTGCCCCAGGTCATCAGGTTACTGCTGACTGAGGCCACCTGGCCTCCCGTATGACCTTTTCCCACCTTACATACCACCTGAAGCTCCCTGCTGCCTTGCAAGCCTCAGAAGGTGCCATGGGGTAGCATTGGTCTTCAGGAGGGCTGTGGATTCCCTCCAGTCCTCGTTCCCAACCTTCTCACTGTTATGGACTCTTTCATTTGTAGATTTATTTTTTCTTGGGTGAAAGATTTTGTCCAGCCAGCTATATAAAATAATTACTAAGTTGCCGCCTTAAAAAAATTTTGAACCATGGGCCGGCCGAGTGGCGCATTGGTTAAGCGCTGGTTTTGGGATGCCAGCTGCCCCGGTTCGGATCCCACATGAGGGCCAGTGACACTGCCCTCTACAGCTAACAACAGCTCCACCTGGAGCTGGGCTGTGCGAGCCCTGGTGACGGTGTAGGCTGCAGCCCCTGCTGCAGTGGGCTGCCATAGGCTACAGTGAGTGGCCCGCAGCCAGCGTGAGCGGCTGGCAGCCAAGCGTGAGCTGCCAATAGCCGCGATGAGCGACATCCAGAGGCCAGCGACCGATCTGCCTCATCCGGGAAGAGCGCAATGACGATACCAACAGTGAAGCAACGTCCTCCACAACTAAACTGAAGAACAAAAAGACAGCAACTTGTCTGTTCCCCTTCCCCGATTCCCCAACGCTGTTCCCCTCCGCCAATTCCCCAATAAAATCTTTAAAAAAAAAAAAAAAAAAAAAAAATTTTGAACCAGATGCATACTATGTTCTAGTCAGCAGGAAGGCTGGGTGTGGCAATGGAACTAACATTTCAGCCACAAGCAAAGGATTAACTTTTGTTTCAGTAAACGTGGGAGTCCTTATTGCTCAGAATCTATTTTTCATTAGCTTTTTTTCTTTTTTCCTCCCCTCCAATATTCAAAATAGCTCAGGTCTCCTGTTGCTACCTTTCCAGATCCTTAAGGAGCCTGAACCACAAGCTGAATCTCGGGCAACAGTCTTAGCTTTTGCACCACCTCTGGGTTTTCAGCCAGGTGTGCTCAGGTTCCTGTCAAATGTGTTAACACCTTCCTTGAGCTCATTACTTCAGAGTCCCAAATGTTCTTTTCCTATTAAAAACTATGTTTTAATAGTTCTATTTTCTTGGCTCTCAAAGTGCTTCTAGTTGCCTCAGAGACCTGATGCTTGTCAGCTGCAAATTTAATTAAACTCGTGCTGAGAATATTCTTTTTCTAGCAGATATTTTACTCTGGGGCAAAAGTTTATCTTGTAAAAATCTCTGTCAGTCACTGACTATGGGTGAGAAGAGCTTGACACATTTTTAAGTGTCTGGTAACCTGTCAAGGTGGAGGAAGACACTGATTAGTGAGGACCATAGAATTAATTTTTAAAAATTATATACTTTTTTTCTCATTGCAGAATTGATGTGTGTTCATTGTAGGCACTTCTGAATTCTCAGAAGTACTATGAAGAACATAAACATCCATCAATTCTGTCACTCGTAATTAGCTTTAATTGATCATTTGTGTGTATCTCTAAGTACATTTATATTTATTTATAAAATGGGATAATTCTACATACCGATGAGTAGTTTTTACACTTCAAATGGAGCGACTATCTTTCCATGTAAATAAATATTATACTCTGTCATTTTTTTTTCTTTTAAAGATTTTATTGGGGGAATTGGGGAAGGGGAACAGACAAGTTGCTGTCTTTTTGTTCATCAGTCTAGTTGCGGAGGACGTTGCTTCACTGGCCCATGTTGGTATCGTCATTGCGCTCTTCCCGGATGAGGCAGATCAGTCGCCGGCCTCTGCATGGTCGCTAACCGTAGCTATTGGCAGCTCACGCTGGCTGCCGGCCACTCACTGTAGCCTATGGGAGCCCACTGCAGCAGGGGCTGCAGCCCACACCGTCACTGGGGCTCACACAGGTGGAGCTGTTGTTAGCTGTAGAGGGCAGTGCCACTGGCCCTCATATGTGGGATCCGAACCGGGGCCACTGGCATCCCCAAACCAGCTCTTAACCAATGCGCCACTCGGCCGGCCCACTCTGTCATTTTTAATAGTTGCACTGTATTTTATTTATGGTTTTAACATATATTTTTTTCCCGTGGTGGTAACCAGTATTTTAGTTTTAAAAATGATCCTGGGGTGAATATCTTTGTGGATAAGACTTAATTTGAAAAGTGACATTTTTCTGGGAAAAATGTTCTGATTGAGCTTTTCCAGTATTTCTAGTGACATTATTTAATAGTTTGAAAAGATCAATGATAAGATTGAAAATTGTTTTGAGAAAATGTCAGTTAGGTACTTTATTTTTTATTTTTATTTTTTATTTTTTGAGGGCAGTGTCACTGGCCCTCATATGTGGGACCCGAACCAGGGCCGCGGGTGTCCCAAGCCAGCGCCCAACAAATGTGCCACTCGGCCGGCCCAGTTAGGTACTTTGTTTTAAAGTACTTTACCAAAGTATTGTTTTGGTGAGCCAGTATTACTCATTTAAGAAACATTATTGCTTCTTTTTTATATTTAGGATTAAATAATAAGTTTTAGAAAAACGATGCTTAAGGACTAATTTAAGACCCTGCTCTGAAGAACTGCCCAATGATTCTATCTTTCTCCAGAACTAAAGGCACTCATTGACTGTCATGCATTTGATAATCCGGTAACATCTCGTTTTTATTTGTTTTAACTTTTAATGAATAATCTTGAGGGTGTGGGTATTATCATATTCAATTTATTTATTTTATAAAGTTACCTTTTTAAAAGATTTTTATTAAAATATAGCTGACACACAATATTATATTAATTTCAGGGGTAACCATAGTTACTTGACATTTATATACCTAAAGAAGTGATCACCATGATAAGTCCAGCAACCATCTGACACTGTACCACACGTTATCACAATATTATTGACTGTATTCTCTATGTTGTACATTACATCCCCATGACTTCCGATTTTTTAAAATTTCATATTCAGGTGCACAGTGCAGTGGTTAGGCATTTATATCATCTATGAAGTGATTCCCCCCGATAAGCCCAGTATCCATAATCTTTACATAATAAGCCCAGTACACCCTACATACTCTTTACAACAGTATTGATTATATTCACTATACTGTATTTCACATCCCCATGACTATTTTGTGGCTACCAATTTATACTTCCTTATCCTTTCACCTTTCTCACCCAGCCCCCACCCCCTCCCATCTAGCAACATCATACACATTTTAATTCCTCCAATACTTAATATAGAGCCATATACATTGACACTCAAATATATAGACCTAAAATAGTGAGGACATAATCAAAAGAGTTCTTTTGATTTCAAATGAAGGAAAGATAACCTGTATTCTATAGGCTGATTTCAAATTATGTGGTCAACTCCTGGGAATACAGCAGTTATCACAGTACTTACACATTTCAGACATCCATCTGCTCAGTAAATGTTTGTTGGAAGCATTGCATCGTATTCTCTGCATCTGGACTACCCGTTGGGGATATGGGGGGAAACTATATCCAGTTTTCAGGCTCTTAGCTGGAGATAAGCAGTAAGAACAGATCCTGCTGAAACAAGTTGATTTCTTGATATGTATAAATGATTGGCTAGGAATGGGAATCTGTCTGTATAGACACTGAGTTCAGAAACCCATTGAAGTTTCTGAACGTTATCAATCCTTTCTCTGCCCTCTTACCTGTTTTTGTTTTATTGATATGTTCATAAGACAACTGCTAATTAATCCTTTCTCTCTGCACATGTTAAAGCATTATTAAATTAGGCATAATCTATGATTTAGTTCATTTATGGCCTGGATTATTTATGCTGAAGCTTGTAGTTTGCTTCTGATACAAAAACTCAAAGTCACCCAAGGTAATTGGCCCATTTCTTGCTCTGTCCAAACCCAAGCCAATTATCCTCTTATTTAAAATCTTGTACATGTAGATACGCATATGAACCAACTAGGATAAAGAACTTCTGTATTAAAGTTTAGTTTCATTAATTCATTTCTGCTCCTATATTGGTTCTCCAGCTGATCTGAAGAGCTTTTGTGTCAGCTATAATAAATATTTGCTATATTAGAAATTAAAACGGAGAATTTAAAAAATATTTATAAATCCATTTAAAAATAAGTATGTAAACATGTTTAATGAAAAGTAACCATGTTTTCCAAAACAAAAACCAATTTAGTAAGAAGAGTGGTGTCATTATACACTAGCAATCTCTTTAGTGTCTGGCTTAATAGAAGACAGCTGGAGTCTTACCTGCTTCTGCATTGAATCTGTTGTACTATCACACTCTTGAGTATACTCCACTCAGACTCATGAGAGGATGAGAGTGACAAAGGAAAGTAACACCATAGTATGATGGTGAACATCTTTTTGACCTCATGTCCTTGAAAGGCTTGGCCTCATGACCTTGAAAGGCTTGGAGGCCCCCATGCGTTTCCAGACCAAACTTTGAGAAATATTGGTGCAGAGGATAAAAAGTTAGCATCACTTTTTATCTTATTTTTTAACTGTCTTTTACAGATAGACCCCTTTTAAAAAGTTAGATAGTGGAATGGAGTTCTTCCACTCTGACATGAATGTTTGTACTGATTCAAGAGGATACTTTTCCACACTGCTTGTGCTCTTTCTTCCAGATGGAGAGTACTTTTCTCCAAAGTTTGGGCTGTTTAAGACTGGTGGACAATTGGGGGCAGGGGTGGGGTAGTATTATCCATCTTTAACAGATAATGATAGGGGCCAGAATTCGCTGAGTTTAGGGTTAAAGAACAAGTCTGAGCGTTTAGGATTAAAGCAACTCTGAGATTATTTAGCAGTAGTATTGCACTGGTTTTTGTATCATTGTCATACATTTACTGTATACTTCACTTGGGCTAAGGGGCAAAAGATACAGAGATTTTAACCTTAACCTTAAGAGGCTCAGGCTTTTGTTGGGAAGATAAATCATGAAAAGATTAAAACCTAAAACTAGTGTGACAGAAGAGAAGCTGGGAGAAGATTAGAACCAGTTTGAGGTCTTCTTGGCTCTTCTAACTAGCTTGTAGCTTCATCAAGATGATGGAGTAAGTAATATAACAGAAGTTGTGCACCAATTAGTTAATTTCTACTGACTTTTAAGTAGTGTTTTGTCCTTAGCCGTGTTGACTTTCTTAAATGAAAGCTCTGAAGGCTATATAGGCTGAATATGCATTTTAGTAAAAAGTGGAAGTGAAATGAAAGTCTGATTACATTTGATTTCATGATGCAAGTTTCCAAATCTAAAAGCGTGGTAAACCAAGGATGGTGAAATGGTAATTTAAGCCTTTTGCCTGGAGGACAGCCTTCCCTCTCCCACGCTATACAGCACTGAAAGAAAGAGCACGGAGCATAGATTGTAACATGTTTTCTAGGGGCCGGCTGAGTGGCATGGTGGTTAAGTGCTGGCTTGGGAAGCCAGTGGCCTCGGTTCGGTCCCACATATGAGGGCCAGTGACACTGCCCTCAAAAAAATAAAAAAATAAAAAACAACATTGTTTCTAGAACAAACAAAATAAAAATAAACTTTCAAATAAACAGCCTATCCTGAATTAAGAGGGGCTAAAATCTTAGGCTCCCCGCTCAATTCTTTTTGAGTAATGATGCAGTTACTATAGTGCCCAGAAAAGTAATGATTTCAACTATTTGTCTAAAAGGAGAAATGCTTCAAAATTTTATCAGTGAAACATGTACAAATGAGTTTGGTGATGATTCCACCATAATTGGTTCCTGTTGTTTCTCCTCTGGATGCCCTTTTTTGAGTCATGATTCAGTGACAGCCAGATTATGATTTGTAATGTTACATAGAGGTCTGAATCAAATCAATAAAAAGTTGAAAAAAAGATGTGAAATTGAGATCTCTGACTGATTCCTTCCAGAAAAAAGAGGAATGGAGATCGCAACCAGTTTTGAGTTTTGTCCCTCTCTTTGCCTTACAGTAGGTGACCTGAGGACATCCCAATGTTCTCAGAACTGTGCTGTCACTGGTGCAGAGCTAATGTCCTCCACTTTGGCTGCTAAATTGCTGTGGCAAGCAGCGTATCTGATGTAATTTTGATCAATACCTTGTACTTATACGTGTCCCCACAGCCACTGCATCAGTCTACTCTTAGCGTCTCTGATCTAAGAGTAAAGAACATGATGTCTTGCTTGAGATTTGGTTTCGAAAATTGCTGTCAGTCAAATTATATTTGAAAAGCGCGAGGAAGCTGGCTACTTAACACATTGTTTGTGGGAAACGAGTAAACTCGTCATATCGCTCAAATGCCCGCATACAATGTGTTAAAATATGTCCTGCAGCATAGAGCTGCACAATGTTGAGAATAGTTCTGTCCATCGGCATTGGTTCTTTTTGAGTTGAACTTTACGGCGTTTTTCTAATATGGAGGATCACGAGTGGTCTGTTCATTTCAGACGTTAAGTGACCAGCAGCCAGCTAGCATCAATAATTCCTCGTAGGTCATCAGGGGTAAGTGGCTGAGGATAAGTGGATGGGACTCTGCTTACCTCAGCTTCTTCCCTGATGTGCTTTTTGATACCCTTATAGGATTGATTTATTTTACTTTTCAGTATCTTTGTTCAGATCAGAACTGCTTGAGCTTCCATTTTTGTGGTAGGATTATTCTGATTTAAATAGGAACTATTCGAAACTGTTCCACTAATTTTTTCACACACACACACACACACACACACACACACACACACACACACAACACATGCTCTTCAATGTTTGAACTTGAATTACATATCCTTTCCTGAGATATTAATTTTTACTGTGTCTCGAAGCAGTGAATTTCCTCATCTGTGAAGTTAATTTTGCAGCTTTATAAGAAACTAAGTAGTTATTCTGTAAATATAATTGGCTAAGTACTTACAAATTGAAGGGTGAGCCATCTCCATTTCATTCCATATGAAACGCATTCAGGCTTTTCAGAGTATGTTACAGGACAGACACCAAAACCAAAATGGGTGTTTAGATTGTGTTATGTTTGTCAAATAAACAATTTGATTGTTAAAGTTGTTCATTAAAGAAAATAATATATGACCAACAATGTCCATTTTTAATAAGCCATTGTGCAAGTAAAATGGACTAATTCAATCAGGTTGGCAGAAAACATTAAGTTAACTCAGTTTTCAGTCTTTTAACATTTATTAAACCTCCACTGAACATAAGGCTGTGAAAGCTAAAAAAATGCATTCCCTATCTTCAAGAAGTTCACAGATTAGAAGGAGCGACATTATGTGCGTAACTGTAACACAGTGAGCTACAGTGATTAACAAATTGGTGAAATGCAAAAGGGAACCTAGTAAATGGGGGCCAGGAAGAGCTAGTTCTTTCTGGGGGAAATGGGAAGGGGGTTAGCAAAGCTGACATTGACCTAACACTTAAGGAATGAGCATTGGCTCCAGGAGGCAGATGAAGGAGACAACAGAGTGAGTAAAAGCATGGCTGTATGAAAGTGACTATTTCTGGGAATTAGAATAATCTTCGTGGCTATATGTAGGTCTACATTTCTAGAGGATCCTTAGAGCAAAATCCCCACCTAGTGCCTGTACCACCTGTCACTAGACATAGAACGATTGATTTTCCCTTCTTACGGAAAGAGTGGGTGCTGAGAAAATTTTGACTGCTCTGCATGTCATGCCACGCCTGGCCTCTGGAACCTCCCTGTCAGTTTGTGCTGCTCTTTATTACGGCAAAAGGAACCTATCTGGAGGTTGCATCTGTATTTCGGAATCCTGCCGGGCTGCTCTTGGGATGTGTACCTTCACATTACGTATTGCGGAGTGGAGGGGAAGTGGGAGGGAGGTTAGATCTTACCTGCTTCTCAGATAAAATCTTGTGGGATTTGTCATGGATGGAGGTCTAAGGTAAATTCTCTACGGACCACAACTTTTGCTAGAGGAAAGGTAATACGAGGACAATAGGTAATACGAAAACAATATCTCCCTTGTTTGCTGGTCAGATCCCCTGGAGATGTCCTGCAGAAGTTCTGTTGCTGTCTGCCCCCCTCCCCCAAGAACTCCAAAGGCCCTGCCTTAAGGCACAGGTCTACAGACACTGTTGATGGTGCCTGCATAAGACAAGAAATAAAGGGCCACTGAAACTTGAGGCCCATTTTTCTTTTGCCCTGGAGTTTCTGGCTAATTGCAATTAAGATCAGAGTAAGACCTCTTCCAGAAAGTGTCATACCTTAGAAGAGAAGTGAACAGCCAGAAGCATAGGGCTGAAAGCTGAAAAGGTAGATTGAGATGAAGATAGTGAAGGCCCTTGCATCAGGATAAGGAACTTTATACCATAAGCAGTGAGCAGCCACAAAGAATTATTTTTATTTTTTATTTTTTAGTAACAGGTATTGGGAATGACATGATGCAGTTTGTATTTGGGAAAAGTAACTGTCAGGCATGGGAGATAAACATGGAGGTGAAGGTGAGGTATGGCGAGATAAAAGAAGGGACTGTCGGAGGGTTCCTAGATATAAAACTAGCAGATTATGGGGCTGATTGGGAAGGAGGAAGAGGTGTGTGGTAGAGACATCCAGTGCTCGCTGTTCTCTGGTTCTTTTCTTGTCTGGGCACCTGGGAGGCTTATACTCTTCTCTGTTTTCAGCCAGGTGAGCCCATGTGACATTCTGGCCAGTGTGTTGTGAGCAGAAACCAAGTGTCGTTTCTAGGTTGAAGCATGTAAGTGTCACTGGAAGACCTTCCATCATCATCCTCCTCTTGTACAATAATGAGGAGGCTGTGTGTTTCAGATAGTTCACTACATGTGGGTGGATCCTCAGTCAGCTGAGCCTCTCTGTAAAGGGGACAGTCACCCTGTAAATTGTTCAGGTCTATAGGGATCAACATTTGTTGCATGAAGCTACTGAGATTTAGGGGATGTTTGTTACCACAGCATATCCTAGCATATCCTGACTAAAACATGGTGATAGTTGGTAGCATGCATTTGTAGATGGAACCTGCAATAAAAAAAACAAACAGATTTTCCTTACTGTGTTCCATTATATATTTAATAGGTGTGACCTGAGAAATAAAACCCTGCTCACATGCTGAGTTAGAATAAGGCAGATTTCTTTCTGTGATTTCTTAGAGCTTTTAATACATTGTGGTGACTTTTGAAACTTCACACTGAGGGAGAGTATGCATTGCTTCCTGAACTTATCATCTGGCTATGAAATCAGCCTTTTCAGCAAGTGCACTTATTAACATTTTGAGGAACACAGTTAAGAAATACCAGGTTACACAATTGTAATGGTCCAGGCATAACACTAATTGCATAAGTTTTATTTTTATTTGCAAGAGCCCTCAACTGGAAAGGAAAGGTAGATTCGAGGGAAAAATGGAAAGGAGTAGCAGTAATGGAACTTACTGGACATTTAAAGGAAGAGTAAAGAGATTGTGTTGTTTCAGTATACCAACTCATTTCCAGTTGATTCCTTACCAGTCTCCACTTTCCAGACTTTGTTCCTTTCCTCAAATCATCAATTCCATTTCTAATGCTCTTTGTGTCAGCAGAGGGTCTTACCTTCCCACTTTTCTGAATCTCTGTTCGACAAGAGCTCCTCTTTCAGTCCACCTTGGGATGTCTTCAACATCATCCTTTTTATTCCCTGCTGTCTCAGATGGAGAAATGTTCTGCCAAAAGTGTTAACACACCTCCCCCTTTTCTGAGGCGTGTGCATGCTCTCACAAGCACACATTTGTGCTCTGTCTTCCATTTCCTCCGTTTGTTATTTTGAGTCCTTTCCTCTTCATTGTCTCCCCCTTTGCCTATTGATGTGTTGAGTCATTGCTATTGGGTGAAACAACAGGTCTCCCCTTCTAGTCATCATCA
Organism: Aselliscus stoliczkanus; assembly: GCA_033961575.1. Lineage (NCBI taxonomy): Eukaryota > Metazoa > Chordata > Mammalia > Chiroptera > Hipposideridae > Aselliscus > Aselliscus stoliczkanus. Next base: position 144,624,134 of record CM066727.1, read on the forward strand.
ATCCCCAAATTATGATAGCTCTGTTTTTGTAACCCCTTTATTTCCTTCCTTATAAAAACAAAACATGTATGGAATGCCTACTTTGTGCCAAGAACTCTTCTGGGTGCCAGGGACACAAAGACAAACATGATAAGCCTCTTCCAGCTGGAGGATCCATCCAGCTGAACAGGCCACTGCAGTGGAGTGTGGTGGCATTATGATAAGGTGCAGCACAGAGCTTTATACCCCAAGCAGGAGCACAGAGCTGGGATGGGGAAACCAGAGAAGGCTTCCCGCAGGAGATGAGTGGTGCTTAAAGAAGCTAGCCGCCAGTGAAGGGGCTAGAGAGGGGGAGAACAAGTGTGGGGCATGGAAAGGTGAGAGTAGGATGGACTTCAGAAACTGAGTGGCCTCCATGCATTGCTTCACCTTCAGTGCTGCTTAGAAAGAGGTGCACCGGAGCTCACCAGTGAGTTTTGATATTCAGATGGTCACTTTAAAATTCACTCATCCTGGGCTGGCCCAGTGGCACAGAGGTAAGCCAGCGGCCCCGGTTCGGTCCCACATAAGAGGTTCAGTGAAACTGCCCTCAAAAAAAAAAAAAAAATTCGTTCATCCTTCATGTCTTCACTGGAACTGCTCACTCTCTAGTCCATGAATTCTTTTCTCTCTTAACTTCTGGTCCTTTTTCTAATTTTCTAACCATCCTCCTTTTCTCAGAAATCTCCCTTAAATACTGGGATTCCCAAGCTCTCCAGACCTCTGCTCCTTCTCTTCACCCTCTCCATTAGCAGTTTTTTTTGTTTTTTTTATCCATACAACTTGCTTTGGGATTTAAATTTATCTTCAGCTTTGCCTTTCCTCTCATGGTCCCCTCTGCTGTGACTGCCCCTCTGCTGTGCCTGCCTATATTGTATGCTTTGTATGAGTCTGAATTTATATTTGTTTGAAATGTGAGTGTACACTATAGGAGTTTAAAAAGAGCATGGTAGCTTCCCCATGCCCATGTTATTCACGAGCTAATAGATTTTGACAATGCCAGGTGGAAGCAGGTGGACAGTGCTGAGACCTCCTTGCGCCAATACCGTGAACAGCTGAGGAACAAGTCTGCTTTTAGTTTCTAGAGCTACGTTGGATTGTTAATAAAATTCTGTTATGTAGGTTTTCTGAGAACATGTGTTGTCTTCTTGTCCGGTTACATTACGGTAGATTCTGTTTTTGATGACTTGCCACATAATGAGGAATAACCTGCATTTGTCTTGTTAGTTTTGTTACAGCAAACAATTAATTGAATATATTGATTCAGTGTTACCTTTTGGGATGCCATAGGTAGAATGTTAACTACTCTTGTAGAACGTTTATGTTTCTGCCAAACCTCCTGTGGTGTGATCACTAATGCTGTTTGCCAATTATTTCCGGTTCTGCTCTTCTGGGGCAGATGGCTGTTCACCATCTCCCCTTCCTCACCAAATGTTGAACCTCTAGATTGTGGAGGCTCACTCCTCTCTGTTGAGGAGACATGGAGCCAACTTGAGATGGACATGCAGAGTGTGTGAGAAATAAAACTATGTTCCCCCAGCATAATGTGGCCCATCCTCACTGATGCGCTTTAGCAAATGTTGTCAGTATTTGGAAAATTGAAGTTAATGGTTACTGGGGTATAAAAGTGGTTCTAGATTTTCTTAATATCTTAGGCAGTCCATTGGGACTGTGAAAAATAGTTCTCTGGTAGATGAGTGGTATTTTACCTTGTTAAATGGGTTTCTCTCTCTTATCTGAATTTCTAATTAGAGTCCTTTAATATAATCACCATTTTGTGGCATAACAGGCTCTCAAGAGTATTATAAAATAATATGCTTTTTACTGAAAAAGGGAACCAGGTGAGTTATTGAAAGATTTCATAAGGATAGTCAACAAATGTGGCCAGGTGCCTTGGAGGACTTTGGGTTTTAATGGTAACCAAGATAAAACCTGGACCTTTAAGAACTTAATCTAGCAGAGGAGAAAAACTGCAATTAAAGCATTAGATAAGTGTTATTATAGGGGATGCTTAGGATGTTAAGGACTAACCTTGAGCTGTCACGTTGGGAAGCTTTCCTGGGGACGTTTGTTTGACTGAGATTTGTTAGATGCCTCCACTGTGCCAGGTAATGTGATGGATGCTGGGGAGAAGATAGAGAAGAAAAGCATGGTCCTGCCCTTGCAAAGCTTGTCGTTCAATGGATGAGTGGTGATTAGTGGGAGTTAGCCAGTACATTCTCTGAAGGTGAAGGCCTGTGTGCACAGGCTGGGGCTGGAGAGGAGCCAGGGACCAGAGAGGATGGAGGGCTTCCAAACGTACTTGTTAAGCAATGGTCAGTAAATGAATTGTACAAGATAACAAACACATTTCCTGAAAATACAATATCTTATGCAAAAAAGAAAAATTAGCAGATTTTGAATGCTATATTTGATTAAGGAACGCGTTAAGTTAAAAGTTGCCTTTGGGGGCTGGCCGAATGGTGCGTTGGTTAACAGCTGGATTGGGACATCAGCTCTAAACAGCAGGACCCCAGTTCGGATCCCACATGAGGGCCAGTGACACTGCGCCCTCTCCAGCTAAGATAGTGAACAACAGCTCCACCTGGAGCTGGGCTGCCTTGAGTTGCTGGTGATGGTGTAGGCTGCAGTGCCTGCTACAGTGGGCTGCCATAAGCTACTGTGAGTGACCGGCAGCCGGTGTGAGCTGCCAAGAGCCGCCTTCAGCGGCTGTCCAGATGCTGGCTACTGATCTGCCTCACCCGAGAAGAGCACAATGATGATACCAACATGGGCCAGTGAAGCAGCGTCCTCCAAAACTAGACTGAAGAACAAAAGGACAACAACTTGTCTGTTCCCCTTCCCCGATTCTCCAATAAAATCTTAAAAAAAAAAAAAAAGTTGCCTTTGGGGAGAATAAGGAGATCTCTTATATAGTAGGGTTTTCAAACTTGGTAAACTAGGGTAGTTTTATAGTTTGTAATACTACTGGGGGAAAAAAGGAGTCATGGATGATGCCAGAGTTTTGGGCCCAATGCTAAGCCAAGGAGGCCAGGCAGAGGAACTGGTATACTGTTGCCCTTGCTCCAGAGTCCCTTAGTCTAATCCCAAATCAGGTGCTTCTAGCTGACACTTAATGGCAGTTTCCACATCTGTGAGCCAGGGATTAGTGGTAACTCTTAGAATGCTTGTGAGGAGTAAACAAATGTGGGAAAAAGAAAACAATGGTAAATAGTTAACTCGTAATTACTTGTTTAATATATATTGCACTCTTACTGGAATTAGGGCAAGGTCTGCATCTGTTTTGTTTATTGCTTTATTCCCAGCACTAATAGAGGCCTGGTACATAAGTGCAGTAAAACTCCCAATAATGCAATAGCGGGGTTTCATAAGGGAGGAAGTGTAATTTCCCCTCTACCCTTCTAAATTCTTGGTTGAGACTTTCTCACCCCCATAATAAAATTCAGATTAACAGGAGCGAAACAGAAGTGTGTTTTTTTTTGTGTGTGTTTTTTGTGTGTTTTTTTGAGGGCAGTGTCACTGGCCCTCATCTGTGGGACCCGAACCAGGGATGCTGGCTCCTCAAGCCCGCGCGTAACCACCGCGCCACTTGGCTGGCCCAAGAAGTTTAATAACCTGTATACCTCTTGTATACATGGGAGAGACCCAGGGAAGCTGAGTTACTCCCCCAGGTGGCCCAAGATTTCACCTTAACTACTTTCTTCAGCTAAAGACAAAAGATGTAGGGTATGGTGGTGATGGTAGGGAGCCGGTTATGGAAGGTTTCCAGGGAAAGCACAGTTAAGAGGACAAGGTTGTTACACAGATTTAAATCACTGCCTTTTCCACTGAGAAGAGTTTCTAGAGATTTAGAGTCATCCTCCCCTTTGTGGAACCCAGAGGGAGACACCCTTTACAAATGGAGCTTTCCTTTTTAAATTTAAATGTCTCTTATATAAGGGTAATTTCTACCAGGTTTTCAGAACTTTTCCTGTTTACTTTTTCTTAAAAATAACCAGCTGAAGAGAATCCTTATCCCAAAAAGGTGCATACTTGTGCAAAAGAAATTTGATTGCCTAAAATCAAGGGGACATGATTGTAAGGGTCTAATCACAGCTGGGCACACTGTGAAGCCAGCTGTCTGGGAATCCCCGTGTCTGGCCGCTGACCCAAATCCCTCCTGGTCATTGCGTGGTGGCTATCCTTTCCAGTGTAATGATCAGGTAGGTCAGTTCTGTGTCCTCTGCTTGCCTGGCTGCGACTTGTGAGCCAGAAGATGAGTGCGTTGGAGCTTTATCGTACATGCTAAGTATTTGTTAGGTGATGCCTAATGTATTTGTTTATAGGGCTGAAACCGGGGGCCAAACAAATCTGGAGCTCATGCTGCCTGCACTGCTCAGCCAATAGATCAACACAGGAATTGGGTCATAGAATAAGTGTTTATTATCAGAGCACCGGTGGTCTGAGAAGGCAGCGAGTGAACACCTCCAAAAACTGCCTTAACATTCTCTGACAAGCCTGGAGTTTTAAAGGAAAATCTGGACATTCCTCCAGAGGCCACATGATGGTTCCGGGTGTCTGCATGGAGCCTTCCCCTGGTGATGTGGCTCTCCAACGTGGTCATCAACCCAGGAGCAGTGAGGACAGTAACCTGGAAAGAATGCTAGGCCTTAGAGATTGTGATTAGTAAGCATGTGGGTATTGTGATCATAAGCAAGCATAAGTTTCAGGGTAATTATCTAAAGCAAGAAACTGGACAGGGGATATTCCAAACTAGGAACTGGGACAGGGGACATTCCAAGTTTAAACCGCAGGGAGGGGGTTGATCAATTGTTAAGCTCTAGGGCAGGGAGTGATGAGGCCAGGGACACAGCAAGGCCTCTTTTGTGGGCATCCCAACCAGGCCCTGTTTTAGGGCTACTGAAAAAAATGACCATAAACTGGATGGTTTAAAACAACAGAAATTTATTTTCCCCGCAGTTCTGGAGGCCAGAAGTCTGAACTCAGTGTGTTGGCAGCGCCAGGCTCTCTGAAGGCTCTAGGGCGAATCCATTCTTTGCCTCTTCCAGCTTCTTCAGGTGGCTGCTGGAGGCTCCTCCATGTGAGACATATTTATCAGATAAGAATTAGATGCTTTTTGTTTGTTTCAGAGTCAAGGTTTTGACTTCACAACTCGTCTGAGAGAGAAAGCACTGTTGACCGTCAATCCCCGTATGCAGACTAGGGCCTAGAACCCAAAGCAGAGAGTTTGCAGAACAATGAAATAGCCCATAGGCTTTGGCTGTAGACATGGACTTGCAGTTGCTCTGACGACCTTAAACATTTTGCTCGTTTAGCCAGTCTCTCCATCTATAAAACTAGAGTGATGATATCCAGCTCCCCAGATTCCTGATGATGTATTGAGATGTAATGGAAAGTTCCCCACGCAGTGCCTGGCATACCTTAGTGCTCATTCAGTGCCTGTCTTAGGTAGGGGAAGGGGCAGGAGCCAGCGTGTTGTAGAAAGAATCCGATCCAGCCTTTCAAAAGTAAAACATTGCATTCGTAAGGAGAGTAATTGCCAGGGATGAACAGTCCCAGGCATCTGGAGGTGACCTGTTCTGATTTAACCCCTTCTTCGGGGAGAAATGGGTCAGTGGTATCTTAAGAGCTTTTCTCAGCTCCACTCTCACCTTCCTCCATATTGAAAACTTCACTGTAGTGTTTAATTGCTCTAGACACATTAGCATTCCTAATCATTGCGGATTCATTTTATTTCAAAGCTGAAAGAGAAGGAATTTCTTGTTACGCTGTATATATCTGACCACATTTACTTGACAGTGAAGCTAGAGTCCAATTCTGCTCATGTCCTACTTTTAATAGACAAATGATGGGAGAACTCTTATCAACTGTAGCGTTTCTTTCTTATATCTTCTATTGTTGTCTTTATCTTTTGTTTCCCTTGGGGTCATTGTGGTGGAAGAAGTAGTCTACTGTATTTCTGAATAGTCTTTCATGTGTAGAAATACAATTTGTACCCTTTGGACATTCTGTTGGTGACCCACTTAGTATATTCTTTATTGTGCAAGTGTTTTTGTTCATGGAAAGAAGCACCTTCTACTATGTGTATTTTGTGCACAAACTATTACATTTATATCTACAATCCAGCTTTGAAAATCAATTTCTTAAACAGTACTTCAATAGACTTAAACGTGATTATAGCCTTAAATTTCTATTAACGTTTTAAACTACAGTGATTCTTTTGAATACTCCAAGCACTGTAAATAGCACCCAAAGATCCAGTAATTATGAAACATATAACACACTTAAAACCTCTTCCAAAATGCCATGGGGGATCATTTATTGTTCTCGAACTTGTTTACTTTTCCCAGTTCTGTAGCAACATATATTTTGATAACTTGTAGCGTTAGAACAATACACATTTTGATACTTTCCTGGGATACAGTAAAACAGTAGGACAATTCCACAATTACAGAAACCTTATCCCAGCCAGAAGAATGTTCAGCTGAGACGACAGGATCTAGTTATCAACCAGTTGAGTTTTGGACATCTCTGTGTTCATCAGATCCAAGCCACTGGTTATCTGGCTAGCCCCTTTTTATATTTGTCCTCCGTTAATTAACATCAATAAGATTTGGAGCCACGCTTTCCATACAGGTCCTAGTTTTTGTGAGGCATGCTGTTCCCCCTAGAATGTTTTATTCTCCAAATTTTGCTTGGCCAGCATTTCATGGGCCATTGCTTTGTCACCCTGATTGTTGCCAGGTCTCTTTGCATCATTGGAAACTTACATATGCTTTATGAGTATCCGACGTCATTGGTGGGGCGCTCCGAGGGTATCATCTCCTAGGACATGAGGGATGAAGTCTGCAGTTAGTGCACATTTTAGAACATGTAGCTAATTCATCATCTCGACACACAGTTCGGTTTTCTCTCCCCGGTTATAAAGTGCGCTGAGGCCTTAACTGTTATCAGTATACCCTGCCTTTGCTGGGACTAGTATTACAAACTTTCCTGCATTTGCCCTTCTGTGCTTAAATAAATATTTAACAGATGAAACAAAACACCTAGCACTCTTCCATTTATTAAAATAAAAAGCTGAACTGATACTCTTTTCATTTCTCTCTTATGATAACACCTTGTTGTATAACTTCTCTTGTTTGGGTATCATTATGAAATCATGCCTTTCGCTTGGGGATTGCATTACTGTCTTTGATGCCCACGTTGCCCCATCTTGGCTGGGGATTCGTCCTTTCAACACTACCCTGACCTCCTCAAATCCCATCTACCTTTCTGGGCTTGCTCATCTTTAATTTTTCCTGCACCAAGATATGTAGTTGTTTACCCTCCAAGAATCCTGGGTTCCTTTCTTTGGAGAGTAGCTTGAAACCAAAATCTCGGTGCTAGTTTTATGGAACAAGTACTTACATGATGTTTACTATGTGCCAAGTATTGTTCTAAACTCTTGATAAGTATTGCCTCATTGACTAATTGTAAGAATCCTATGACGTGGGCACTATTATCTCCCTTTAATAGAGGACACCGAAGCCCAGAAAAGATAAGGAACTTGTCCAGGGTCACACAACTAGTAGGCAGCCCAGCCAGACTTGGAATGCAGGAAGCCTGGCTGTGAATTTGTCTGTGCTGCTTGGGGGATTGGGTACCCGTGACTGTTGTTGATGTGGCCAAAATGTTTGCAGCTGTTGAGCTAGATTGAGGTGAAGGCTGGAAATGTTTCTTTTCAAGTTTATAGGTTTAATTGATTTTTCCAAGAAATTAAGATTTCACATACTAGAGTGTCATTGATTTTAGACATACTATTATTTTATAAATTAGTAAGAAAAAAAAAAACACTGCAAACTTAGCTAGGACACAGTGCTCATCCTGGTGACCCTGGGTGACTCCTGAATTGATCACACCCACCTCTGTGGCTTTGAAACTTCTTTTCCTCTGTTATAAGGAAGGTAGTTTCTCCACCTTTCACTTTCATTGGTTGGCACCTGACAGCAATCCTTTCACCTGTTAATCATGACAACACGTGCAAAGCTTTGTTTAATGCCAAATTTCTTCCTTTCTTAGGTCCCACGAAATAGTCAGTTATAGCATTGCAAGAAAATATGGCACAACGAATATTTGCTTTTGTCATAATTTTATAGCCCACCGTTCTGCGTTGTGGGCCTTTGTGTGTGCCTAACTGCTCTGTGAGCACGCAACGATTTGTTTCACTGCTGAGTGGAAGGAAGCCCCCATTTTTTTTTTTTTGAGGACAGTGTCACTGGCCCTCATATGTGGGACCCGAACCGGGTGCCGCTGGCTTCCCAAGCCAGCGCCTAACCACTGCGCCACTCGGCCGGCCCGGAAGGAAGCCCTTTTGAAGGCATTTTCTATGGTAACTCAGTTCCACATGAGAAGTACCGACAGTGCACATCAACTCAATTGACGTGGTGACAGTGTGAACAATTTTAAACAAGTCAAGTTTGTATTATGTTTTTATACCCTGTTCTGCTTCTTATGCTATGAGGTTTCATCAACCGCTAAGACTTTCTATTATAGGGTGACTGCGGAAGAAAGATACCCTTTCAGAAATCAGAAATGCATTACCCAGTAAATAAATTGAATACGAACGTGTAATAGGACAGAATTTTGGAGTTGCCCTTCCACTTCTCAGTTCTCTTCGAGAAATTGATAGCCCCTTGAAAATCTGGTTTAAGTATTCATATATAACCTAGTAATATTCCTAAGCACTATTTTTGAAAGGATTCGATTCTCTTAGACTCTGTACCCCTTTGCTCTCTTCCTGCTCCCTGCAATGACAGCTACACACAGTGCTGGTGACTTGGTGTACTTATCAAGTTTGCAAATCTTAAGTAAACATAAGTAAAGTTGATGGTTAGTGTTTCATTTTTTCTGTCATTGGAAGGGTTTGAGTGGGTAGGTATTCTTCATCCTTTTCTATCCAGCTGGATCTAAAAGCATGGACAGAATTCTTATCCTCAGTGATTAAGCAACACCTGGCTTTTAGGCCCAGTTATTTATGTACCTAGAATCCATTTTTTCCACCATTGTTGTTTTCCTGCCTCCTCCTTCACATGTTGTGAAAGCACTAGAACATGGAGGATGAGATTACATCAGAGGGTGGAAATCTTAAAATAGTATTTCAGGATATTTCTGGACCAAGAGTGTGCCTGACTTCCTGTTGCTTTGTCATTCACCAAGCTCTGTCTTCTCCACCTAGAGTATTTGCCACAGACACGCTTCCACCTCTTCACCAGCTGTTTTTATCTTAAAGCATTTAAGAGGTTTTCAGACTCAAGGTTGGTTGATGGAGGCATCTCTTAAGAAATGGACTGTACTACTTACTTCAAATGGGAACAACTGGGATCCTGGTGATACCTTAACTGCAGTGCCATAAAACTTCACTCTTTGCCAGGATATTATCTAGTCTGCTCATGTGTGACTTAGCAGGGGGTGACAATTGCCCTTAGAGCTGCCTTACAAAGTGAAATATCCTTGATGGACAGTGTGTTTGTACCGTCCTCGTGCCCCCGCCATGTCCACCAATTTGATTGCTACGTAAGACCCTCATAAAAAGGTGGTGATCAAATATTTAGTCTAATTAGACTAATTCATCCCAGTTGAGGGGAAGCTGAAACTCCTTTGGCCATAGGAGATTGGCCTGTATGTTTATTTCTAAACTGTGGCTGGCATTTCGAATTATGAGCGGGTCCTCCAATCTGTTGTAGATGCTCACTGGTTCTACTTCCAGTGTCATTCTCTCATTCTTAGGAGTAACAATAATTATGGTCATTAGAGCTTCAATGAGTATTGAATCCTTCCTATGTTCCAGATACTGGGTTAAAGATTATACATATATGAGGTCGGACAATTAAGTTTGCAAACTCATCCTAGAAAAAGTGCTACATACTTCATTGCTGAATATCATTACAGTCACCTTCAAAGCCTTCCCCTTGGGAAGCTATGCACTGATGCCATCACCTAGTCCACCCTTCAAAGCAGTTTTGGAACTCTTTTTATGGAATGGCCATCAGAGCTGTCATCGTATTATTGTTGATGTCCTCCATGTCATTAAAATGTCTTCCTTTCAATATTTCCTTTAGCTTCGGTAAAGAAAGAAGTCATTGGGGGCCAGATCAGGTGAGTAGGGAGGATGTTCCAATACAGTTATTTGTTTACTGGCTAAAAACTCCCTCACAGGCAGTGCCATGTGAGCTGGTGCATTGTCGTGATGCAAGAGCCATGAATTGTTGGTGAAAAGTTTAGGTTGTCTAACTTTTTCACGCAGCCTTTTCAAAACTTCAAATAGTAAACTTGGTTCACGGTACAAATGCATAATGAATAATCCCTCTGGTATCAGAAAAGATGAGCCACATCATTGCAAGAAGTTGGTGAACTTAATTGTCCCACCTCGTATTATCTTAATTAATCTTCAGAGTAATTCTATGATGTCAAGAGTGTTGCCATGTAGATGAAGCAGTGATTCTTACAGGCAAAATGATTTCCCAAAGCCTCAGCCAACAATGAGAAGTTGGGATGCTGAGCCAGGTAGAGAGCAGGGGTGGGGGCATCCCATTAGCTTTGGTCCTCACGAGGCTGTGCCAGACAGGGCTGGGAATGAGTCCTGAGGTTGTGTGCTTTGTCCTGAAAATGTCCTAGTGTTGGACAATCATGAACAGTGCCCAAATATCTCTGCTTTGTAAATTTAAAAAAAATCCTAAACCTTTTAAGGAAGCATTTTATATTTGGTTGTTCAGCCCTCTGAATTGGTTTGAGAGGAACCTTCTTAAATAAACAAATCATGAAACAATCATTCTCTTTTCTTATGTATTATCTTATTCTAATCTTAGAAGCTTGTGTCAGAATTAGTAGCTTATAGAACTTCTTTGTCTACATTTGGAACTGAAACCTTGTACTTGCTGCTCCAGCTTAGCAGGTGAATTACCTTCAAGAGCCTCTGGGATGCCTGGAGCAGGGCCTCTGTCTCCTTCCCCTCCCCCTGCAATCTGGGACTTGCTACTCTGGCACCTTATAGCATGTGAATGCAGTCGTCCCCCCTTATTCATGGGGGATACATTTCAAGATTCCTAGCGGATGCCTAAAATCATGGATAGTACTGAACCATATGTATATTATGTTCTTTCCTATACATATATACATACCTTTGATAAAGCTTAATTTATAAATGAGGCACAGTAAGAGATTAACAGCAATAACTAGTAATAAAATAGAACAGTTATAACAATATACTGTAATAAAAGTTACGTGGATGTAGTCACTCTTTTTCAGGGGATCCCTTGCTGAAGCCTTCCTCGAGAGTCAATGCTTTCAGGTACAACACGCTGTCCTCAGTGAGAACACGTTTTCTTTTTTTTTTTTTTTTTTTTAAAGATTTTATTGGGGAATTGGTGGAGGGGAACAGCATTGGGGAATCGGGGAAGGGGAACAGACAAGTTGCTGTCTTTTTGTTCTTCAGTCTAGTTGCGGAGGATGTTGCTTCACTGTTGGTATCGTCATTGCGTTCTTCCCGGATGAGGCAGATCAGTCGTTGGCCTCTGGATGTCGCTCACCGCGGCTATTGACCGCTCACGCTGGCTGCGGGCCACTCACTGTAGCCTATGGCAGCCCACTGCAGCAGGGGCTGCAGCCCACACCATCACTGGGGCTCACACAGCCCAGCTCCAGGTGGAGCTGTTGTTAGCTGTAGAGGGCAGTGTCACTGGCCCTCATGTGGGATCCGAACCGGGGCTGCTGGCATCCCAAAACCAGCGCTTAACCAATGCGCCACTCGGCCGGCCCGAGAACACGTTTTCTGTTCACATCTTCCACCCACACATTTAATGCCTTTCCATTTTATAAGCCCATCTCATGCACTGGGGTGTCACTGTTGCAGTTTGAGGTGCGACAGTAAAACTAGCAATAATTTCTTTTCTTTGTAATTTCACAGGTAGGAGATTCATTCTTCCTGTAGATCTTAGCAACCTCAGCATACAATTTTTTTTTTTTTTTCTGATTAAATCAAGAACTTTCACCTTTGCACTTAAAGGAAGCACTTTCCGGTTTCTCTTAGGCACATCCCAATTGCCAGCATCACTACTTTTGTGCTTTGGGGCCATTATTAAGTAAAGCCACGTTGGATCTGATAACCAAGATGGCTACTAAGTGACTAAGGGGCAGGGAGCGTCTCCAGTGTGGAGACGCTGGACAAAAGAACTCATGTCCTGGGAGGGACCCAGTGATTGGCATAAGATTTCATCACCTACTCAGAATGGCACAATTTAAAACTTATGAATTATTTCTGGAATTTGACCATGAGTAACAAATCATAGAAAGTGAAACTACAGATAAGGGGGGACTGCAGTAGTCATTAATTGCATAGCATGCATAGGAAGGATTTTCTTTACCTGTTAGGAATGTTAAGGACATATATTACTTGTAGAACAGCTGGGCTCTTATAATTCAGATTGATATCTTTTTTCTTTTTAAGGATTTTATTTTATTTTTTAATTCATTATTTTTTTAAAGCATATATATATATATATATATCTCCTATGTATGCTATATAATATATATATATATATATATATTTTTTAAATTGGGGAACAGTGTGTTTTTCCAGGACCCATCAGCTCCAAGTCAAATAGTTGTTTCAATCTATAGGTTGTGGAGGGTGCATCTCAGTGGCCCATGTGGGGATTGAACCGGCAACCTTGGTGTTATGAACACTGCGCTCTCTGAGCTAACACCAAGTTATGAACACCAACTGAGCTAACCGGCCGCCCCCCCTCAGCTTGATAGCTTTAATGTTAAATGTAAGTGTACTACTATGGTTGCACTTTTGTTGAGGCAACTTCCTTTATAAAGATTTACATATATTTAGAACAGTTACCACTGGCAGTTCCCATCATCCCCCAAATACAATTTTACCCAGGAGGCATCTGTTGCTTAGGGTCAAAACTGTCGTGGTTTCTCTTTGGCTTGCTTCAGATTTTGTTTGTGACATGGCAAGCTTTTTATGAAACAAGACAAGGAGTTTCATTATTAGTGATCCTCAATCTTTTCCTTTCCTCCAATTCAAGTAATTTAGAAATAGAAATATGAGAACTAGTTGGATTTGGTTGCTGATCACTGTCATTCCTTCATTACAAATGTAAACTCACCTCCTAAGGGTTTTGAAAAAGTGGCTTTGGAGACTGGGCTGGTGGCACTGGGGACTCAAGGCATCCGTGAATACTAATATTCATTGTACAGCAGAAAGCCCTCTACTGCCATTAGAAGGCCCCAGACTTGCAGGACTGGAATCTCTCCTCTGCTCTGAGCAAACTACCTGTCACAGAACTAGATCAAGTTATGCGGAAAAAGAGGTGGATGTCCTTGACATTTTGTAACCTCCATTTTCTTTGTGTTCTGTACATGAGGGACTTTCCCTGGGCCTGAGAAAACCAAGTACATGTGTGGAGGAGAAAATCATACGTTTCCTCCCATCTCTCTAAATTCTTCTGGCTGGACTAATAAATGCACATGAGACAGATTAACAGGAGAAATGTCCAAATTTATTATGTGTGTATATAAGGGTGATTTCATAAGAATATGAGACTTCAGACCAGATTAGGCAGTGAAGGCTTGTACGCTTATCTTGAGCTAAGAAGGGGGTGGTGTTGTAGGTTGGGTCTTGAAAGGGCAGGAAAGCAATTCACAGGAGGATAGAAAAGCAAATGTTTGGTAAATAAATGTTTGGGGGGGGCACCTTTCACAGTGGGACACAGAGAGGACTTTGATCAAAGGGGCCTTGCTTTCTATTCCCTGTTTATCACACCTAGTTCATGTCATACTGTAGTCATCTATGAGGATAGCTCGCTTTCCTAGGGTGGCAAACTGGGTACCCACAACATGCCTGGGTTTATTTTAGGTGGCCGTGGTGAGGGGGAACGGCCAGAGAGCTTGCTGGAAAGGATGAGATCTGAGATATGACTTAGAAATGATAACCCAACGTATGGAGATAGAAGTATGGGGAGCATTGAGAAGGGGATGCTCACATTTTGTTCTCCATCCCTGGAAATAGAATTTCTGAGGTACGTGTGGCAGTTGGGCAGTGATGCTTTGAAGCCAGAGAGGCCAGAGTTTAAATCCTATCAGTACTACCTCCCCTGGCCCCACTTCCCTCTTTGTAAAATTGAAAACTGCTATGAAGATTAGATGAGATGATGTAAGGACAGTGGCCGGCCATATAGGATATGCTCAAAAGACATTAGCCCATTCCCCCTCCCCTGTGCTGTCCACACACACCTTTCCCCTCTTACCCAGATGAGGACATCAGTAGTCAGAATAATGAAATGGCATGCGTGAATGATAGAATTGGAACTACACTCAGATGTTTTTTTAAGTCCTGCTGCCCCAATTTCCCAAGAAGGCTTTGCATGCTTTATAAATGTATGGCATTGGGCCGGCTGGGGTACAAACCTGTTTCATCTTTGTCCTCTTCATAGTTGGACCTGTTTATGTTGTTTTACATACAAATAAAGGCTGTTGATTTGTCTCAGCAAAGCCAACCTGTCCCTATGCATCACTATGCTTAGTGGTAGGTACCTCTATAAAGGCTTTTCTACTACCTATTTGCCTAAAATGATTACATTTTAAAATGTAATCAAAACACCGTCCTTTTTAAAAGAGAGGTGTGTGCCTCTGAAGCTTCTCTGTCAACATCTTGTAAATTTAACCATTTCCCCATTGATTTACATTCTAATATCAGTTGTGTTGGGGTTTTTTGATCTTAAGTTGTTAGGGGTGCCTATTACCTTTTTCTTTCTTTCCCCAAGCTATCTGTTAGGTAATTAACAAACAGTAAACACATATATAATTACACCCAGGAGTTTTTAAGGGGAAGAATAAAGTCTTCTGTAGTACCTTGATCCTAAAATGCACCTGTTTAATACTGTGTTATACTGCATACACCAATTTCTAAATTAAGGAACAAAATATTACTGTTATACCACAGGTTACTGTTAATATGTGTTACCTTTCCCAGCTCCATATACTGATACTTTGGTTACAGTTTATCCCGAATCTTGATCATGTGCCCTGAGCCCTCAGCTGAAATCAAAATGTGTGCAAAGCCTTTCAAGTGGCCTCCTACTGGTCTTAACACCAATGGAAGGCTGTTTCTTTTTCAGCTAAAGGTTGAATTTCCTGTTGTTGCCATTTCAGTAAGGAGTAAAGGGATATCACATATTTTAATGTGTATAAACTAGGAACGCCACATATGAGAGATGATAAATTTTGAAGTTGGTGTGAGTTACCCAAGCATTCAATAATGTATTTTAGGAAGTTGTTTAAAGAAATGTGGGTGGGTTGATCATTACCAAGTAAATTTTTACCTCTAAGTAGCTGCCTTTTTGAAGCTTTTTTGCAAGTCCGCCTGTTTTCTAAATTTGGAAAAATCTGTGTATTTGAGCCTTGAAAAGGACAGTCTCTTAGCAACATGGAAGGACTAAGAGGAACAAATTAAGAAGCGTGTTATGATTTGTGTATGTTCTCACTGTTTTTGAAAACCACTCTAAAGGTAGGTATTTTTTAAGTGGTTTATAACATTTGATAAATTTAAAATGTAATAAAACAAGAGTGGCGCGTTTTTCCTGCTCTGTGCCTTTTTTTTCTTTGTCTCCCCACACTACATTTTTGCCCACTTACTTGGAGGACATACGTGGCCTTTCATAATGAAAAATTAATGGAAAAGTCTGCATGAAGGACTTTCTACACCATACTTAATTCACTTAGAAACATTGCCGTGATAAACAGATGGATCAGTCTTAAAGAGAAAACAGAGTTCAACCTTGTTTTAGACATCTATAAGAATTTATTCAATTAACCTTGGAAGCATTTTTTACCCATTATGAATCTGTAGATAAGGAAATGTGGAAGTGGCTACTGCCCCCACATAAAGCTAATTGTGTGCTATTTAGCTTAGTTCCCTTGCTTGTGAGGAATAGTGAGTAGGGGGTGGGGAGGGGGCAGAAGGGAATGATTTATAGAGTGAGGCTGCTTCCTGGGCAGGGCTGAGAACCCAGAGGGACCCTGGCTGCTCTGCCATTCTTTTGGTGAAAGCAAGTCACAAGGCCAGCTCAGATTCAATGGGGAGGGCGGGGGGGAGAGTGTATATATGTGTATGTGTAAATTTACCTCCTTATGGGAGAAGCATGATGTGTACACAGGGATGGGAGGAATTCCTGGTGTCCATTTTTGGAAATGGTTTTTTATATAAATTAAAGGAGTATTTACTTATGTCTCAGCTACTATGTTCCATCAGTTCTGAGATATACACCCCATCCCCATGTTTTAATGTCTCTGAAGTCAGGATGTGTTTACTATGATAGCATCTTATCACCATTGGCTAGAGAGCCCTGATACATTGTTGTCATTCCCTGTGATTGGGCATACCTGCAGATGTGGACATAGCAATGGTGTTTATGTATATTGTTCGTAATAAAAATATCAAGGTTCATTGCATATGAAATGTCTTCAGAAATAGGAAATCATGATTCCACACTGAAACAAAAAGCTTTTTGTGTCCATAAAAAGTCATAGAAACAGCCACAAGATGTAAATATCGGTGAAGCAAATCTTCTGTTAGAGGAATGACCACAGTATGTTTTTGCAAAGAAATAACCAAGAGCTTCCTGGGACCTGAGACAGAAGATCAGTAGCTGAGGCTGTTACAGAGTTATGGCAAAAGCATTGCCTTCCAGCTGATAAGTTGATGAAAGGAATTTCAAAGCAATAAGTGGCTGGTGTATCCAATTCATAAGTTGCACAGGACTGTTGAGGTATAGAATATCAGTTTATCAAATCTCCTGCCAATTTAGATCTGCCGCTGCTTATGTTTTAGTCATTTGTGATTTGAGGGAAAAAAATGAGTTTAGACAGATAGGAAATAGCTGATAAAACCCCAGCGTTCTTTAAAAGATGTTTTTCTGTAATGTGAAAGGTGCTAACGAAATCAAGGTCATGAGTATGTGCTATGAAAAGCACCTGTTGCTGTGACACTTTGCACAACTGCTGATGGCCAAAAGTTGCAGCTGTAATTTAATCATAAACTACAAAACAATTCCCAAGAAGGAGTTCTTCTCTGAAAATGTTATTGTGCCTGGGCACACATATGTGTGGCACTTTTAATCTCTGAAGATTAAGTCCTGGTTATCTGGAAAGCTTCCTGTTATGGCATCTGGTAAGAACAAGAAAGTGCCAGCCTGAAAACTGGCATATTGAGTGTCTGGCAGCTAGAAGAATGTCCCAGAGACAACAGTGGAGCATCAAGTGGAGAAAAATGGACATCAACAACTGAATTAAAGTGATTCATAAGAGTCAGACTCGGCATGTGAAGATATGTATGTATTAGGACTATCTTAACCAGTTTCTTTTCTTTTTGTAAATGTAGGTCCGTCAGAGATACATGATAAGTCTAATTATATGAAAGCTTTTTCAATAATTATAAAATAGTTTTGTGTTATACTTGGCAGCCTGTTTTCTTGTACAAACAGATGGCTCTTCTTATAATTGATTATGTCTTAGACTAGGTAAGTGTGTGCCAGGCACTGGGCCAAAAGTTGCTGCTTTCATGGAGTTTCCAGTTTAGCTGTGATGGGAGGATTTCTACTCAAGTCCCAGCATGCATTTCAACATGCTTTTTCACAGAGAGGGTGTACATGAGCAAAATTATTACATCACTTTTATAGAAAAAAATAAGCTGCAAATTCCAAATAGCCAAATCTTAAAGGAATTAAGTATTAGCCTCATTCTCTTGCTGTTTCATGTATGTATATTTTATATTCCCATCTAATCAATGAGTTCTGAGGGCATTGTATAGATTCCATGAATAACTACGGTGTTTCCCGAAAATAAGACCTAACTGGAAAATAACCCCTAGCATGATTTTCAGGATGCTCATAACATAAGCCCTACCCCAAAATAAGCCCCAGTTAAGATCATCAGCCAGCCATGACTGTATTTGAATAAATATAGATTTTTGTACATGAATAAATGAGGGGGGTATGGACACTTTCCACAGAGTGACTATATGCTTTTAATTTATGTTGTTTGTGTTTAAAAAATACGGTACTTCCCCAACCCTATAACTTTAATCAGGCTACTCAGTTATGTGAAATTGTATATTTCTAAAATAAAATAACTTGGATTATTAACACATGTATTGGCATAGTACACATGATTTTGTTAGTTAGCTACAGAACATATCGTCTCTAGTTAACAGAGACCTGGCACTGAGAAGTTATGTATAGAGAGACAACGTATGTGCACGTGTGTGTAACGTAATGCTTGCTTGATAAAGACAGTAATGGTGGTAGACTATCAGGAGCTACATGAGAAATGAAGTCGCAAAGACAGTGGTGGTGAAACTTAAAAGAAACCAGGCTTAAGCAAAGACAGTTCATAAAGGAAAAGCTGTTGAAGTTGACCTAAGTATTGACTCGACATGCACAGTCGACTTTTCACATAGCCATTTTGTAAGGGTTATCTTAAATTCATTTGCCTATATTTGAAGATAAAGAAGTGGTATTGCGGTGCTCTGTAATTCTTATCCCAATAGTTTGTGATTTGGTATGTGACTTTAGAGAAGCTTTATGGCCCTGGTGGAACTCTTTCCCTTTTGGTAAATCAATATAACAGCACAGGATGTTATGGATTTGCAAACTGTTGTGTTATTTCCAAGCACATGATTTTTATTCCATGTTATCAAGTTTTTCCTTTGGAGATGCAGAATAATTGCAAAAGTACTTTAGAGTTTTCCTGTTTCCCCTACTGTTAACATTACACAATTGTAATACAGTTATCAAACCTAAGAAATTAACATGGGTAACTGTGGTAGGCAGAATTGTAAGATGGCCCCAAGATTCCCAGCCCCAGTATACATGCCCTGTATCATCATCTCCTTCTCTTAAGTGTGTGTAGGACTTGTGAATATGATGGGATAGCATGCTGTGATTATGGTGCATTCCATGGCAGAAGGAATTTTGCAGGTGTAATTAAGGTCCCTAATCAGTTGACTTTGAATGTTCAAAAGGGGGATTACCCTGTGTGGGCCCAACCTAATCAGATGAGCCCTTAAGAGACTTACTAACGAGAAACAGCAGACACACTCTTGCTGGCCTAGAAGAAAGCCAGCAGCTCTCTTGGGAACTGCCTATGGAGGGGACCGTGTGGTAGGACCTGAGGGTGACCTCTAGGGCTTGAAACCAATAGTCAGCAAGAAAACTGGGCCCTCACTCCTATAGCTTCAAGGAAGTGATTTCTGCCAACATTGAGCTTGAAGGACCCTGATCTCCAGAGGAGAACCACTGACACCTTGATTTCAGCCTTGTGAAATCCAGCTACACTGCGCCTGGACCTCTGACCTACAGAAACTCGGAGATCATAAGTCTGTGCTGTAAATTTTTTAAAAAGTGGGTTGTTTTGTAATAATAATTTATGATGTAGCAATAGAAAACCAATACAGTGCCATACTATTAACAACAGGATAGGCTTTGTTCAGATTTCACTAACTTTCTGCTGATGTCATTTTTCTGTTCTAGGATTTAACCCAAACATGTGATTCTTTAATGCTCTCATTCCTAATAAGATGAAGTTACTCCTAGTATTTCATGATAAGCAACTAACTTGAATTTGCACAGGATATAAGGGATTTCATCTCCCTGATTGGAGAGGTTGTAATCTGAACATCTGAGTTCAAGTTTTGTCACATTAACATTGCGTGTGGCATGCTTCGTTCTAGGACTTGGTGTTCTTTTGCCTGTTAGGTCCCATCTCTGTCAAAGAGGTGTGTCATGCTCCAGGGGTTGTGCGCCTTGGAATCTGAGAGTCAAAGAAATAGGCATCAGGCTCTGTTGTCCTTTCTCCTCTGCTAACTGCACAGGATCCAGCTGTCTGAGGAGGCAATTACGTGAAGAAATGCCTCTTGCTGTCTATAATTCCTGAGCTTTGAATTATTGGTTTGGGGCCTGGCGAGATATTTACAAATGCTCAAATTGCCTTATAATCGTGGAAGTTACCCTATATTCAGTGCATTCACTTCCCAGGTGACGGAGTGGAGATGATGGGTTAAAGGTGCACGGGGGCTTTGTGGTTACCATCATGGGAATCTAGGCCTTCTTGTTCCTGGTATGTTGCTGTTCTTGCTGTCAGCAGGTCAGTCTTTTCCAACGTGCTCTATCATCTTGCTCATGTCAGGGGTAATGGGTGGGGTTTGGGTACTCTATTGACGGAATTTATCCAAGAAATGGACACAGTGTGCCCTGCCAGTCTCAATTCCCCACTGGGAGGCTCTGGGAGGCTTTCCAGTGTGGGAATCAGAATTCTACTTGATTATAAGCTTCCCAGGCATCCAGTGCTCCAGCGCTGTTATGAAATTGTTCAGTGTTTCTGAAGAACTTTTTAAACAGAAGTGACACCAGACTTGCATTTCTAAAATTAAGTATTTTTTTTCTATTATAAAAATATCAGAAAGTATAGAGAACTCTGAAGAAGAAATACTTGCCCCAGGTTTGGGTTTGGCCCCTCACACTGGCTCCTATAGTTCCCGCAGTGCCCTGGGACAAAGCTTTTGTTGCCCTCCCCAGCTCTGGCAGCTGTTAGATCTCTCACCACTCTGGACTGACATTGCACTGTTCCTTAATCTAGACTGTCAAGCCCTCCCTAAGAGGCAAGAACCACAACTGTCTGGTGCATTCTAAAATCCAGCAGGTCGCCTAGGTAGGGCTCAACAATTCGTTGAATGAAATGAAGAGTTTCAATACACAAAGATAATTGCCGTAAATAGCTTCCCTCATTTTTTTATATGTATAAGCTTATTTTACTTTTATTATTAGAACTATTGAGTTTTCCAGTATTTGACTAGTTTTGTTTTTGATAAATGTCTACATTGTTTGTCATGTGTACATTTTTTAGAACAAATAACCCTGGTCATCTAGAACTGTGCTATTAAACACAACAACTATTAGCCACATGTGGCTATTTACATGTAAATATAAATTACTAAAGTTAATATGTCGGTTCCTCGGTGACACTAGCTATATTTCAAGGGCTCCATAGCCACATGTGGCTAGTGGCTACTATGCTGGCCAACGAAGGTCTAGAACTTCTCCATCACCTCAGAAGTTCCTGTGGGACAGAGCTGACCTCGAGGGTGGATTGGTGGGGAGAGAACCCAAAGGCAGGGAGACCAGTTAGGTGGCCTTTGCATTATGTCAAGCGAGAGATGCCATCTTGAACTAGGCAGACATCTTGAACTTACGGGAGAGAATCAATTTGTGTTGGGCTGAAGTGAGGCAGAGGGAAGGGATAAGGTTGATGTTAGGTTTTAACCAGAGAAGCAAAACAAGTAGGTAGGTTGTGTGTGTGTGTGTGTGTGTGTGTGTGTGTGTTTCATTATATGTTTGTTTATGATTTATTACAAGGAATTGGCTTATGCAATTGAGGGTTGGCTAAGTAAGCTGGAACCCCACAGGCTCAAGCTGAAGCTTGTTGCCCACAAGTGGGGGTCAGTCCTTCTTGCTCCCTTTTTTCTTCCCTTCCTTCCTCCCCTACTCGCTCTCTCCCCTGTACCCTCTCCTCCACTCTTCCCCTCTCCTCCTCCTGCTTCCCTCTTCCCCCTCCTACTTCCACCCCCTTCCTCTTCCTTTTCTCTCTCTCTTTCTCTCCTCTCTTTCCCCCTTTCCATCTCTCTCCTTCCTTTCCTTTTGCCTCCCTCTCTCTTTCTGCCCATCTCCCTCTCTTTCCCCTCATTAAGTCAGGCTACCCAGGATAATCTTTAAAATCAACTGATTAGGGACTTAATTACATCTGCAAAATCTCTTCAGAGCAGCATGTATATTAGTGTTGGATCAAATAATTGGGAGAATGAATGTGTGCTACAAGATGGCTATGCCTCCCTTTAGTTCTCCAGCTCTCATGAACAGCTCTCCTTGTAGCCCATGTTAACATACTGTGTTTCCCTGAAAATAAGATCTAACTGGAAAATAAGCCCTACCGTGATTTTCAGGGTGCTCGTAATATAAACCCTACTCCAAAATAAGGCCCAGTTAAGATTGTCAGCCAGATATGACTGTATTTGAATAAATGTAGATTTTTGTACATGAATAAATGAATAAAATGCATCATTTGGAGCAAAAATTAATATAACACCCGGTCTTATTTTCGGGGAAGCATGGTACTAGAAAGGGAATTCTGGGAGTATAGTTCAGCCTGGTCAAATTGACCCCACAAAGCCGTTACAGACAACTCCCAGGTTTCTGATTAGGGCAACTTTGTGACTACTTGTGAAGTGAACTGAGATCAGGGTTATAAGGTGAAGAAAGGAAGAACATTTTGAGAAGAGTAACTGATGAGTTTGAGGTTGAGAGGAGTAACTGATGAGTTTACTTGTGACTTGCTGAGGTTTTGAAGTGCTGTGAACCATCACATTTCCGGCTCATAAATCTGGGTTCAGGGTCTGGGCTGAAAACACAGATGGTGTCAAGATATGCCTGGTAGTTAGAACCAAGTGCTACACTCGTCCTCCAGGGACAGCCTGCAACAGGGAATATCCACACCTAAGGGGCTGAGGAAGGAAGTGGAGCCCAAAACAGGCTGAGCTAGAAACGTCCCAAGGTGGAACTGAGCACAGACCAGTGAGGGATTGTGGTGGCATAGCCTGCAGAATGGCAATTTGCTCTTCCCAGCCTGGGTGGAGGAGGGACTTTACAGCTGATCTGTGGTCAGAGGAGGGTACACAGGGAATGGCACTGAGAGCTCTGACCTGAACAATCACGAGTGCCATCGGGTGGTCAGAGTGTGCCCCATCAAGTGCACTAAATGCCCTTTCTGTGCTGCCTCCAAGCCAGGAACTACAAACTCAAATGCCAGCCGGGCTCTGGCATGGAGGAGGAACCCCTATTCTGAACTTGGAGCTTAGGGAAGGCTCCACAGAAGAAACAACAAAGTTAAGATCTCTGGGATGAATAGGAATTAGCCAGATGAAAAGGATACCTTGCCTCCCCAGTAACCCTGGTCAAACTCCATCTTTGCAAATTCAATTTTTTTTTTATTTTTTTTTTTACTTCTTTAGAAAAATCTAGTTGGCTCTCTATTGGGAAGATGTTTATTTTCTACTAAAGTACATCTTCTAAGTTATATCACAGAGGTGTATTTTATATATATATTTTGTGTGTGTGTAAAATTGCATTTTAACTACATTTTTCTCTCTCTATTTTTATCAAGGAGCATGCTTACATTAGAATAAAATGTATTTTATTCTCCAAAGGTTAGTTTTTAAAGTTGGTAGATTTTGAAAAGTAAAGTTAACTTCAGTAGTAAAAGTGTTACAGACCTGTGGCCGTTTGCCTCTAGCAGAGAGAACTATCTATAGTGTGTCTAATCCAGGTTCCCATCTTGGCTGCCCATCACAGTCACCTAAGGCATTCTTCAGCAATGCCCAATATGGGACCCCTCTCCCCAGAGTCCAGTTTAATTGGTCTGCAGAGAAGCCCAGCCACCAATACTATTTTTAAACACCATAGAAAACTCTAGTGTGCAGCCAGGGTTGAACCCCTAGTTTAATCATAGCATTTATATCTACAGGGGGTGCCCAAAAATGTAAACACATTTTAAGAAAGGAAAAAACTATATTAAAATTGCAATACTCAAAAAATACCACTAACAAAAGATTAATACAAGTCATGTTTGACTTCTGCAATTACAAGAGTGCTCAAAGTGGTTACCATCAGCATCCAAACATTTCTGATTCAGGCAAGCTACTGCTTAAGCAACGTTGACCAAAGTGTCCATTTGTATACATTTTTTTTGGCACCCCTGGTATTTTAGGTAGAGGGGGAGAAGAACTACTACATCCTCCTGAGGAGGGAGGATAGGGAAGGAAAACAGTAAAAGAAACACTTCCTCCTAAATGGTGACTCATGAGAATAGTCCATTTTCCCTTCCTCCCCTGCCAAGAGGGCACGAAGCTGATACAATGGACTATCATGAAAATCTGCTGTTACAGGTTGGCTTTCAACAGAACCGAACCCATCTGCTGCCCTAGGTGGTATGAATAAGTGAAAATACTCTTATCTCCCAGATACCTTTAGAGGAGTGTTTTCCAGTGTTTTGTTTTAAACAGCAGAACCATTATTTCAAAACAAATCTTTCTCGAAACTCTAACCCCCACCCTCCAGCCACCACCCTCCCATGAGACCTGTCTTAGGAACACTGGGGTTCCTCAAAATACGGTTTAAAAACCAAAGCATCAAGTGTTAAAGCTACTTCTGTCTTGAGTAGAAGCAAAAATAGCATCAAATTGAAACCAGCTGTTTCATCACAAGCACTCAAACCGTGGTCTATTATTTCCTCCTGAGGTTTCCCCCTCCAATAGAGCCCTGAGTGTCTTTCCATCTGAACAGTATGTGACACCCCTTGTTGGGGCTGAGGAGGGAGGGGATGAAGGACATTTTTCTCCCTTCAGGTAACATTTTTAAGCAGGAAATAAGTACTGAAAACTAAATAGCATTTAGCTTTAGATATTAAAATCGAGTGCATCTGACTTCCTCCTTTTCTGTTTAAAATATCTTAGCTGGCATCCCTGCAAAGACAAAATAATAGTAATCAATTTATGGTCTGGACTGGGAACTTCATGTTTAATGGAGCAAGCCTCTGTTAACCAATCAGATGTGTTCTGTGCAGTTTCGCTCTGTGAATGTGGGTGTGACTCATTCCTTCCCCTAAGTGGTTGGACAAGGTGCAGAGCAGACAATGATTCCACATTGCAGGTGGTCAGGGCTTGGGCACCGGACCTCTGCTGGGCCATTTACCAACAGCATGACCTTAGGCAAATCCCCTAACCTTCTGAACACACTGTGGCTTCATTTCAAAGTGGGATTAGTCATATATATATTTCATGCATAGTTGAGAGAAATTAAAAGAGTACACATAAAGTGTTTAGCAGCGTGCCTAGCACATGGTAAGCTCAATTGATTTTAGTTACTATTATTATTCGGTACCTTGGAACAAAATGCTTTCTGTCCTTACGGAGCTTATCGTCTAGGGGAAGTTGAGCATTTGGAAAAGATTTGTTCATGCAGTAAATATTTATTGGTAGCCCACTGGGGTCCAAGTTCTGGACGAGGGGCTGGAAATGCAGCTATGGGATAAGACAATCCAGGCTCTGCCACAGAAGCCTTTAGTCCTGTTGGAACAGACACATGGAAGAATAGAAGCAAGTGGGGAATGTTAGCATGGGGGAAATATATTGTGAGCTGAGCACCTCAACATGGTGGGGAGAAAGGGACAGGTAAGGCATTCCAGGCTGTCAGGCATGACCAAAGGTGTGTGTGTGGTGGTGGTGGTGGGGGCGGGGCAGCAGTCAGGGTTCATGAAAGGAAAATTGAAGAACAGATCAATAGTGAGGGATCAGGCTGGAGACGTAGCTCAGGCAGTGACAGAAGCCGATGCTGAGAACCTTGGCCTCATGACTGAGGGGCAGCCATTCTCTGTGAAAAGTGCTTAGAGCCTCATTGCATGAGGATGTGCTACTGGTATCCCCTGGTCTGCGTTCAGTAACCAGGAAGCCCAGTGCATCTGTAGATATACCAGCCACAAGAATAGCCCGTAATAGCAGGCTGCTCACACAGTATGTGTAGTCCTGGGAGGAAGACTCTGCCAAGATTTAAAAACATTTGGCCAAGTGTACGTCTCCGAGCTGGTTGTCTCAGACTGAGCAGAGACTATATTTCTAATCAAAGCAAAATACGTTACATAGTCTAGGTCAGCAACACCACACACCCATTTCCGAGAGAGACTGCAAGAAATAGAACTGGGGGACAGTGCCGGCCGAGTGGCGCGTTGGTTAAGAGCTGGCTTGGGACGCCGGCTCTGAGCAGCAGGGCCCCGGTTCAGATCCCACATATGAGGGCCAGTGACACTGCCCTCTACAGCTAAGATGGTGAACAACAGCTCCACCTGGAGCTGGGCTGTGAGTCCTGGCAACGGTGTAGGCTGCAGCCCCTGCTGCAGTGGGCTGCCATAGGCTACAGTGAGTGGCCGGCAGCCAGCGTGAGCTGCCAAGAGCTGCCATGAGCGACCGTCCAGAGGCCGGTGACCCATCTGCCTTACCGGGGAAGAGTGCAATGATGATACCAACATGGGCCAGTGAAGCAATGTCCTCCACAACTAGACTGGAGAACAAAAGGACAGCAACTTGTCTGTTCTTTTTCCCTGGTTCCCCAATAAAATCTTTAAAAACAAACAAACAAACAAACAAAAAACAACAACTGGGGGACAGTATGTTTGTAGGAGCAGAAAGAACTTAAACTTTTACTCAAGATAGGCGTAAGTGTTGACCCAAGCTTGTTCCTGACACTGTGGTAAAGGAAAGCCATAGCATGTGAGCATGTGCTAAAAAACAAACAAAACCATAGGTGGCAGTTACATCGTCAGACTTGGTGCCTGCAGGCACTGCGCACAACTTAGAAACTAGTCATTGAACTTGCGTAACAGAACATTGGGTTTACAAGGGACTGCTAAGCGTGTCCGACTCCAACCAGTTTTTTCCTACATTATTCCTTTTAAGTGGCACCCATCCCCCATTTGAATCCTTACACGATGATAACCTCAGACTTTGAGCCAAGCCCATTTCATCTTGGACAGCTGGCTTTTGGTCTTATGGCTGATTTTGCCTTTTGGAGACATACAAGTGAGGTCCTATACACCTTCATTCATGTGACAGCATGTCATTCCAAGGCAGCGCAAAACATGATTTTCAATCTTTTCACCATCATGGTTACTTGCTTCCATACGTTAGTCTTTTCCCACCCCCTTTATGGGTGGGTGTTTTAGCTCTGGCTGCTATCACAAAAATACCAGAAACTAGATGGCTTCAACAATAAAAATGTAAGGGCCGGCCGAATGGCTCAGTTGGTTAAGAGCTCGCTCAAGAGTGCAACAGCGGTTCGAGGCCAGCCCGAACTGAGTTGCCGTTGAGCTGCCAACAGGTGGCAGGATGGCTCAGCTTTAAAAAAAAGTAAATAAATAAATAAATAAATAAATAAATAAATAAATAAATAAAAATGTATTTCTCAGAATTTGGGAGGCTGGGAAGCCCAAGGTCAGGGGTCCAATAGACTCAGTATCTGGTGAGATCCCACTTGCTGGTTCATAGAAAACCAATCTTTTCACTCTGTCCCCATGTGGAGGAAGGAGCAAAGGACCTCTTGGAGATCTCTTTATCAGTTCCACTGATGAAGGCTCTACCCTCATTACCTACTCACCTCCCACAGGCCCAACATCCCACTGGGGGTTAGGATTTTCATATTAAATTTTAGGGGGACATGTATATTCAGCCTATAGCAGTGGCATAAAGCACTGCATGCATCATTCAACAAATGGCCTGATCATGGATCACCACCATCATCTTCCAAAACCATGTTTTTGTCAATGGAGCCTAAGGTCATGCCAAGGTCATATACCAGCATATTGAACCTACTGTCTTCTAAGACCAGCAGAGGTGGTTTGGTTTGGTTTCTTGATTGTTCAGTTAGCATCTCCTACCTTTCTGCTCTCCTTCCTATTTGTATTTTGTTTGTAACAACCCAAGTTCAGATCTTTTATTGATCCCTGTTTTATTTCTCCAGTTTGTAAAGACGATCAACTCCTGATTCAGTGGGGTAGGAAATCCATTCTCGCCTCTCACCAAATAGAGGATCATATTTGTCAGGCTGAGTGAAGAATGAGTCAGCATCCCCCTCCCTCCCCCAGCTGAGCATTCATCAGCATGCTTTGGATATGCTCATTAATTCTTCAAATTGTTCTACCCAGTTTATCCTCTCTTCAGTAAGAATATCATGAGGCCTTAGTGAAGCCCAGTTTTCCCTGATTTCTTCCTGAAAAATTCAACAGTAGATCAGCAACAACATTTCCAAGTTGTTAGGATAAAAGACAAAACCATGCAAGGTGACTTGAACCCATTTTGAACCAGACCTTTTACAGTCTTTTTATTCACCTTGGACGTCATTCTACCCTAGCATTGTTCACTTATTCTGTCTGAAGAAAATGTTCTTTAAAGAAGTCAAATATAAGTTCCACTTAACTCCAAGAACCAAAAGTACCTCTTCCTTGAATTTGCTGTTTAAAAATATTAATGATGTTTTAACAAAGCCCACCTCCTAAAGCCTAATTTTGTTGTATATAAAATTTCTGAAATCCCCAGTTCATTCTGGCCTTTGGATTCCTGACTGAACACACTTGTTCACCATCCTCCTGTGTTCACCCTAAATGCATTTCCCCCAAGGCATTTGCCTTTGGTTTTGTGCCTTCCTTGCTTTTATTTTAGCTTGACTTCAACATTGACACCCGCCTTGGTTTCCATAGCAACATTAACTTTTCTTCTCATTAGGGTTTTTTGGAGATTGCCTAATCAGAACTTCTAGACTTCATGAACCCTCTTCTGTTTTACAGTTTTATGCCTTAGAGTCATGTCTGTGTTGTCTGAGAACTTTCAACCTAAGCTTTACCATTCACAGGGTGTATGACCAAAAATGGTCGCCTCTATGCAAGAAACAGGAGGACCTCTCCCAGGCTTGAATCTGTGTATAAATAAAAAAGAGGGTCCCACCAATGCTTGGGAATTCAGTGGCCATCACTGCCCCTGGGGCAGTGCCTGTGGGTACTCAGCTGTGGCCAGGTGGACCCTTGCCCTTTGGTAGAGGACAGACATCAGTGTAGCTGACATTTGGCTGTGAGCTTTTGTCACTCCTCCTGCTCCTACATGTTCTTTCCTTTCCTCAGTTCTCATCATGTAGAAATCCAAGGGTGACTGTTCAAATGTTACACAATTCAGTCAGTATTGGGACTGCAAATGGCAAGGCGGTTTACCTTTCATTTTTAAATTAACATAAAACCCAGAAGCTATATAAATGTGCTCATTCTTTTCTTAAGATAACGTCATCTTAATTTTCTTTGGAACAGAAAGACATTTGAAAGCATGCCTACATAGATGAGAATGTCTATCAATTTGGTCTTGGACTTTCCTAAACAGGGAATTATCTCTGACCTTAAAAAATGGTTCTCGACAGCCTTGAGTCACCTGTGTCCCAGTTTCTCAGGTCCCAAGTCTTGGTAATAGCTTAGAAAAGTTTCACAGTAGTGTCTGGGGAGTGCCTTCTATTTTTGGCTCAAAGGAATATGGAGACAGCTAAACCATGTTAAAGTTAGCCAGCTGGAGAACTTGATCATCTCTGCACTTCAGATTCATGTCCTGCTCTTAAAATTAAAGGTGAGGATGTTAAAAGCTTATAACTTGGACTTTCAGATAGAGATCCAGTTCCCAGGTTCTTTGGATTTGCCCAACCAAGCTTCATTTTCTTCACAGTCACTCTTCTCCATTTCACGTGGCCACCACCCTGTACCAGACACCACCTCACCATGGTCTAAGTGGTATCCCCACTATCATTTTGTCTCCCTCTAATTCATTTTCTACACTGGATAGCAGCCAAAATGATCTTCTAAAATTGCAAGTCAGACCACAGCATTGCCTTGCTTCAGACTCTTTAATGTGTACCTATTACATTTGGGATAAAACCTTCAATTCTCTACAGTGAGGACGATGATCTGTTTCTAGACTATCTCTTCAGTTACATCTCCTAGCACACAGCTCCTCTGCCAAAATATTTTCTGCCTCAGGGCCTTTGCACATGTTTCCCTTTTCCCTCCCTCCTCACCAGGCTGCCGTCACGCCTCAGCTTAAATATAACTTCTGCAAAGAAGTTTTCTCTAACATTCTTTCTAAGTTAACGCTCCTTGTTATATTCTCTTATAGCTCTTTTCCTTTGCAGTTATCACGATTTGTTATTATGTCTTTAAATCTGTGTCCTCATAAACTGTCAAGTTTATGGGGGCTAGAGACCATGTTTGTTTTGTTTTTTACTGTAGCCCCCACAACCTTTTACACAGCCTGACGCCTACTACCTGCTTAAATATTTGTTGAATGAATATATAGATGAATGAATTAGTGCTCTGTCATCTTAGCAGGCATGGTGAAATGGTGCTCTGACACTGCAATAAAACTCCGTGGATTTTAGACCCAGTTCTGCCATGGAGCAGTCATGTCTAATCTCTTGACTTTCCTTTTGTCTAAGTTGGGGATAACATCTTGACTTCCCTACCTCAGGGAGATGTTGTGAAGATCAAGTGAGTCATTTTGTAGATGGTAGAACTCAGGAATTACATGGTAGAATGCCTTTCTGTCCTCAATGCCATTGCTTTGTGAATGACTAGCGGAAAATAACAAGAACTGAAGGAGCTGGAACTGGAGCATTGCAAAAGCTTGGGGACAGAGTGGGTGCCAGTCTCAGAAGTGAGGTGTGTGTGAGTGTATGTGTGTAGTTGGGGAGGATGTGCAGAGCTGCACGGGGTCATCCCAGACAAGGTCTTCTTTGGCAAAGCACATGCGTGGTATAAGATGGGTATTCTAGTCTTACCAATTTCCGATTCGTTTCCACCTGGAGCCCACATGCCATGGTGGGAAGGCACTCCACCCTGAGGCAGACGTCTTGAAATATAGGCTAACTCTGCCACTGACCAGGTCTGTGGCCTTAGAAACATATTTGACCTCTGTTTCTTTGTATCCTTAACTATAAAATAGACTGGCAGGGAAAATATTATTTTTATTTCTTAGACGTTATTACTGGGAAAGATTGAGTAAAATAATGTATGTAAATGTGCCATGGAAATGGATAAAGCATTATGTGCAGATAGTAGTGTTTAAATTCAGAACTGTGGAAGGGTCCTTTCAAAAACTGCCTAAAGCACCTCCTTCGCAGAGACTTTATACGCAGTTTCTTGGTAGTACATGTTAGCTAAACCATTTCATTTGCAGTTAGCATCCTTATGAATGCTGCAACTGTAATATGTGGATTTGTAGACGCCTTTGGGGAAACAATTTCCATACATCCTGATTGATCTAAGGGCAGTATATTTTGATCAACACTTGCTAGCAAGAGAGCATTTCTCAACTATTTTTACATGGTGATTACTAACATGTATGCAAATATAGTTATTCTTTTTAGCACAGAGAAATGTGGCGTAAAATATCCGGTAAAGACATTGAGTTGGGAAATGGGCCTCTATCTAACACCCTTTGAGTAGGTCACCTATTGACATTAATTGGTTTCAAACTGTACCAAAAGTTGAATGAGAGTGTTTTAGCAAAAAAAAAAACCCAGACCAAACCAAAACAAAAAAAACCCATTCATATTCAATCTATGTCATTTGTAAAATTCATCTTGATTTCAGAAATTAAAATATGAAGGTCAGATCTTAGAATGAACACTATGCCCCATCTTGTTGCTGCCCCGCTGGTGTTGTATCTTAGTAACTTGGGAGTTAAAGGCAGGCTACCATGTGCTTCTGAACCCCGGGCTCGTCTTACTTCTCTTAGAACCCCTCTACTGATGATACAACGCCCTAATGTTGTTTTTGACATTGTAGCACTTCTGTCTCTTGTTATGGCTGAAAATGACTGACATAGATGTGTGAGCTAGAACAGGAAATGGTTGAAGTTGTATTCTTTGACATGTTTCCACCTCATCAGAAAAATCTGATGAAATTGCAAACGCTGCCCATAGCTTTATGGAGGCACATTTGGCAGGAAACTAAAATGCTGCGTTTATTTCCATAGGTCTAAGCTTCAAAAGCTTAGTAAGGGCTTAGAGCAGGATTTTGTAAATCCTGGAAATTAACATTAAATTCTGTGTCCTACCGTGTACGTTATAGATGCTACAGGGCCACCCTATGTCATCTCTAAGTTCTTCCGTTTTTACTGTGTTTACATTGAGATATAATTCACATACCATACAATTCATCCCTTTAAAAGGTACAGGTCAGTGGTTTTTTAGGAGAGGCACAAAGTTGTAAAACCATTACTTTTGTCGCTTTTATTTAATTCTGGTAACTTTTTGTCACCCAAAAGAAAATCCTGTGCCATTAGCCATTCTCCCCTTTCCAGCTTCTGGCAACTACAAAGCGACTTGCTGTCCCTGTGGTTTTGCCTGTCCTGGACATTTCCTATAAATGGAATCACATAATATGTGGTCTTTTGTGTTTGACTTCTTTCACTCAGCACAATGTTTTCAAGGTTCATCCATGTTGTAATATGTATCAGTATTTCCTTTTCATGCCTGAGTCATAGTCTATTGTATGGATGTACCACATTTTATCCATTCATCAATTGTTGCATATTTGGATTGTTTCTGCTTTTGGGCTATTATGAATAATGCTATTGGTTTTACATTTCTATGTAAGTTTTTGCATGAACATATATTTTGAATCCTCTTGGCTACATACTTAGGAGTGGAATGGTTTGGTTTTATGGTAACTCTTATGTTTAACTTTTTCAGGAACTGCCAAACTGTTTTCCAAAGTGACTGTACCCTTTTATATTCCCACCACTGGTGTACAAGAGTTGTCATTTCTCCTTATCCTTGCCAACAATTGTTATTTTCTATCTCTTTTATTATAGCCATCTTAGTGGGTGTGTTGTGGTAGCTCATTGTGGGTTTGATTTGCATTTCCCTAACGACTAACTGTTATACATCTTTGCTTGTGCTTATTGGCCATTTGTGTACTTCCTTGGAGGAATGCCTATTCAAATTCTTTGCCCCTGTGTTCTTTGGCATTAAGCTTATAAGCATTCCACAGCCTAAGAGACAACCTGTCCCCCTCCCATATTCCTACTGGACAGAATCATGCTGTCCAGTTGCCAACACTGGTAACCTGAAAATCTCTTCTCAGCTATTCGCATGTTTAATATCTTAGTATGCCTTATAGATCCTCCCTCCATACTGTGAAATCCATCCTTTCTTTTATCCCCGCTGTCAGTACAGTGGTTCAGGCTGTCCTCCCATCTCCTGAGAACCAGCAACGACCTTCTCACTGGTCTCCTACCTACGGCTTGCTCCAATCTCTCCTCCACATTGCCTGCAGTAAACCTGATTGCTGAAAAACCTTCCAGGGTTCCCCGAATCCTGTAAGCGAATGGCCAGACTCCTGAAAGTAGCCTATAAGCCTTTTGGCTCCTTCATTTTTAGTAGCCCAGAATTTTGTCAAGACAGAGTTCAAGATGGGCTTCATCTCTGGATGCCCTCCCTGCCTCAAGACATCTCCAATTCTGGTGGTGTTTCCTTTCCTTCTCCCTTCACAGCACCGGCCCCTATTTTTGTTGTAGCATTTATCTCACAGCATTGCGGGCTCTGGTTTTAATCATCGTGGATTCTGTTGTTGTTTTTTTCTCTCTTCCTTCAATGGTTTTATAGTTTCTAGGCTAAAGTAATCCCTCAAATATTTACTCAACACATATTCACTGAACACCCACAAGGTGCCAGGCCCAGTGCTGGGTGCTCAGGGCATCTAGACATGGTCATGCCTCTAGATGAAGAGTTGGGAGGGCCTCTCTCTGAGTCAGTAGAAGGAGACTTGTAAAGACCAAGCAGAGGTTGCCCCAGAGAAGAATTGGGGCAACTGGTCCAGAGAAACGATGCAGCCAGTGTGGTTAGAGGTCTGAAGTTAAAAAAAAAAATATATACACACACATACACACACACACACATATTTGAACTGAACAAAAGACCAGAGATGAGAATCAAAGGGAGCACTCTTGAGGCGGCTGAGGGGTGCAGGGGTCTAGCTCATACAGGGGTTTTAGACCAGGTTAAGGAACTTTAGATTTTATCCCACGTACATCAAGAAGCTATTGCAAGGAATTTGAGCAGAAGACCAGGGTCCTGTTATGTTTCTGTTTTAAGTTAGAATATCCCCCAGAGAGAACTTTCATGTAGTGGTTGTTTTGGGTGGTGGAGGGAATGGACGTAGGAAAGCAGCTAACAATGCACAAGAGAGGTGGTGCTGAATGCCGTTAAGACGTGGACTTTGGAGTCACAGCACCTGCATCCACACACGGCCTCTGTTACTCTGTGACCTCGGGCAAGTCACTCAGCTTCTCTGGGGCTCAGTTGCATAGCTGTGCAATGGGGCTATCGCTATTACATGTCCCTTTGAGATATGAGGATTAAATGAGTTAATATGTTTATGTAAAGCATGTAGAAGAGGTTTTGGTATAAAACGTTAAATGTCTTACTGCCACCAATGAAAATAAAATAGTATAAAAGAATGACTTTAGGAACACTGCCCAAACATTATTTATAATCTACTTAAAATGGGCAATAAGATGCAAATACTGTGAAAACAGTTATAGGAGTAACACTAAGAATGCGGGGAGCCAGCCGCCGTGAGGACCAGGGGTTCCCTCGGGTGGTATGGCATCGCCGAGGAGAAAGAAGGAGGGAGACACCGGAAAGAGGTTCACAGGAGCGTCACACACACACTTCATTATTAAAGCCTGGCCCCTTTATAGGGGCTTCTGACCATTACCTCAATTGCAAGTTATGTTTCACATGATCAGGATGTTTTTTCCTTTCTCAGAACTTTTACCTTTTTGTAATTGTATCTTTCCAGGGTACACCGGTTACCATGACTACCTTATAGGGCGTATACTTGAGCTTACTAGCAAAAGGAGTCTCAAACTTTTCCTATCCTACGAAGGGCTGCATATTATTGCAATAGAGGGGAGCATCTGTTTCTCAGTCAAAGCTTCATTTTTTGTTGCTACAGCAATGTACAAAGCAAAGAGTTAAAACAAGGCTGTTAATTAAAATACTTCATGGTCAGTAAGTTGTCTCTTATCAGAACTCTCATGGCCGAGAGACCTTGGTCTCCTGATCTCCAAGGAAACCTTTCACAGCTGCATAGGCCAAGGGGCTTGAGTCCCCAATATCTCAGTTCAGGGGTCCCCTCTGGCTATAACCTGTTTTAGGGAGTTTCCTTTTCTTTAGGAAATCTTGCCCTGTCGTTGACTTACACAACCAGCTATCATCAGGGTACCACAGGAACTTGTCACAAATGCAGTGAGTATATTGTCTCCTATAGGAGGAAAGGCACATGGGTTCATAGAGACAGGAGATATTACATGACCAACCATCAGGCAACACCCCAAACATCCAGTGCTGAGCGTGGATCTTTATTTCAATGTGGCCTTGTCAGACACTGGGATGCTGTTGGCCCCCAACATAAGAAGATGATTGCTTTCATTTCATTGTGCTGTATACCCTTGTTCTTCATATCTAAAGCCAAATATAGTGTGGTGGTGAAAGCACGTATGAAATTCTGCACTGAGAAGTGCAGCCAGGGGTCCCCTTCGCATGTACTGTGTGACCATGTGGACTGTGCAGCCATAGTTACATACCAGGAGTGGTTTGGACCAGGGGCTGGGAGTTATTCACATCTGGCTTTGATCCAGGCCCTGCTATTTATAACTATGCGACCCTGGGTTAGACTTGCAGACTCAGGGAGCCTCAGTTCTGTAAATGAGAAATGGGGCATCCTCAGGTACGCACTGGACACTGAGGTCGGTACACAATAATACACAGAAAGCCCTTTGCACAGCGTTTGCCCTGCATGGATATTCACACATGTGGAAGTTTATTTTAACATCAGTTCTGGAGCAATTCCTTTCCCCACTTGCACTTTCCATAGCTCCAGTTCTGCCTCTTCTCCTGCTAATATTTGCACTGGACATGGTAATATTTTAATGGAAGGGCAAATAGTGTGTAAAAGTTAAAATTCAAGCTCATTATCTGCTGAGATTAGCTGCTACAGTAAATGTTTGACAGTGGTCAATAAGTTAGAGTGGAGTACACACCAACTTCTTTTTTAAAATGCAGCTGAGGATTTTTTTATGTGGTGGTGGGGAGAAGGTGGGAACTGTTGTTGCCCTTTAGCCTGGGTTCCCCCCACTGCCAGAGCCGCGAGAGGTTAGCCGGGCTAGCGAGGCACAGAGAGCTCCTGGCACTGGCTGGAAGCAGGCACCAGCTTAGGACTCACACATTCTGCAAGTTCAGATGTTACATGGTCCTTGAAGGAAGAAGCTTTAATTTCTAAATCCCCATAAGGGAATGAACGTAAATTGAGCAGAGAGACCCATGGTCTCATATACCTGGCTTATAAGAGGTTTGATTTGACCTTGACCTGTTCTTGGTATTAAGGGGGGAAAAAAGCAAAACTATTTTTAGACCATAGTAACCACACTGCAAATTTAGGTCGAGTCAGGATATAAGGGGTCATTGTGCATTTGGCAGACTTTTGATAACTTACAGTGCTCTTGACCTTGGCAGAGTTATACAGTCCTATATATTATTATATCATGTTAGAATTGGTGAGCAACAGAAACTATAATGGCAGAGGGCAAACAGAACCAGCCTCCTGCAAACACTTGGAATGTAATAAGGGCACATGACACCAGTTTCTTGAAGCCTCGGGAGAAACAGTGCTTTTTTGCTTCTAATACTTTGGACATCATAAGCACATTCCATGAGAATGTTTGCGTTCTGTTTTGCTGGATAAAATGGACTCATAAGATCTTCCCAGAAGAGGAAGCTGGTTTAATGTAATTGTATCAGCAATGATGATGTCATAGAATGTTTTGTTTCCCTGGAAATATATTTAGCACTGACGTGAGTTGTGGGAAGAGACAGGAAGGTAAAGCCAGGAACAAGGTAGGTAAAAGGGCAAAAGAAGCCAAAGGGAAAGTTTAGGATAAAAGGTTCAAAGGGCCCCTGATCTGGTGTATAATAAAATTTTTCCCACTCCTAATATGTAGCGAGTGACTGATTATCTGATGGGAGTACCTTGGAGATAAAGGCATCAGAGCTCGGACCTAGCACTAAATTAGCATAGACAGTTTAAAAGTCTGAGCCAAATTTAATGCTCCAAATTCAGAGCCTATATTAATTATAAATGCTTCATACAATCAGGAGACAGTTTACAAATTACCACACTCTGCCTTAATTTCTGTGAGCATTTAAGGATAAACTCAGCTTTTTTGGTGCATTGTTCTGGCCTGTGAATGAGCCACAGGCAAGGCTGGAACAGAAGGTATTTCTTGAATAAACATGTATAGAATGCACCCTGTCTGTGCAGCCCTGAGGCAGGAGGGGGCAAGTGGCTTGGAGCAGAACTGGCCAACACTGGTTAAGACGCCTCAAAGGAGCTTGTCCCTGGGGTGAGAGTCACGGACTCAATTTCTAAGGGATGAAAGAGAGAAAAGCAGAAGGGTGCTGTGTCATTTATTGCTGTGCAACAAATTACACCACTCGTAATGGCTTAACGCAAACATGTATTATTTCAAATTGTTTCTGTGGGTCAGGAACCTGGATGGAGCTTATCTAGGTGGTCCCGGCTGAGTCTTTCATGAGGCTGCCATGCAGATATTAGCTGTGCCCGAAGTTATCTGGAGGCTTCACTGGGATTGCAGGATTCATTTCTAAGATGGCCCATTTACATGGCTGTGAAATTCTTGCTAGCTTTTAGCAGGAAACTTTAGTCCTTTGCCACGTGTCCTCAACACGTGGCAGCTGGCTTCCACAGAGAGAATGATCCAAAAGAAAGATCAAGGAGGGAGCTTATTATCTATTCATATACTATTATCTCTATCATATGTTAACTATATCTATATGTGAGAGGAAAGTCAAGTCTTGTCCACACTTAGGAGGGAGAGAATTAGGCTCCACATTTTGAAGGGAGGGGTGCTGAGGAATTTGTGGACACATTTAAAAACCATCAGCAGTGTTGAGTACAGATGCCAGGAAGTACCAAAGTCGATGCTACCAACAAGGATGCTGGAGGGACTAGGCAGGCCATTGACATCCCCAGGGTGTCTTCAGAAGGACAGGGTCAGGGAGCTGAGATTAAGGGACACAGGAAGAGGAACACAGAGAAGTTATTTTACACACATTTCTTTTGACTTTTCCTCTAAGCAGTTCCGTATTCTAATGATAGCCCCTCTTTCCATCTGACATGACAACTAGACTGCTTGGAAGAGCGGGTATTTGGAATTTACCATAGACGTTGGCTTTTACACATACACACTGAAAAAAACTCCTGTGCCAAGGTGAAAGGGGAGGAGATTTATAAAGTCAGCTGGACTCTAATAGTTCTGGTGATCCCTCTAGTCCAGCCCTCTTCCATTCCTCAAATATGAAACACTCACTCCTGCTCAAGAACAAGTTGGGTGTTCAGCTGGGCTTTATAGGGAGTCTGAAAAAATATACTTTTTCATATTTATCTCTAGCTGGAGAGAGAAGCCTATGAGAAGTAAGGCCTTTAATAATCAGGAAGCAAGGGAAAGAAATGATAAAGGGCCAGAATAGGTGATCCAGATGCAGTAGGAATTCAAGTGAGGATAAGATCCACACAGGAAGGTTTGGGAGCAGGGAGGTTAAAACTAGAGGCTGAACCCTAAAGGGCATGTGGGATTTGACTAGAACTACAGAGAAGGGGAAGGCATTGTAAATGGGAGGGGTGGGGGGGAAGAGCCCCATGAATACATGGGTCTCCTGATGACACTTCATGGGATGGTTGGAGACCAGCTTGATCTAAACTGACAAGAACAGGGCCGGCCAAGTGGCACGTTGG
This sequence comes from Aselliscus stoliczkanus, assembly GCA_033961575.1. Taxonomy (NCBI): domain Eukaryota; kingdom Metazoa; phylum Chordata; class Mammalia; order Chiroptera; family Hipposideridae; genus Aselliscus; species Aselliscus stoliczkanus. The sequence continues at coordinate 144,662,699 of CM066727.1, forward strand.
TTAGGAGTTAGCTTGGGACGTCAGCTCTGAGCAGCAGGATTCCGGTTTGGATCCCACATGAGGTCCAGTGATGCTGCGCCCTCTACAGTGAAGATGGTGAACAACAGGTCGACCTGGAGCTGGGCTGCTGTGAGTCACCTGCTAAGGTGTAGGCTGCAGTGGGGCTGACAGCAGACGGCGTGACCTTTCATGAACCGCCGTGAGTGGCAATCCAGTGGTCTGCGAGTAACTGCCTCACCTGGGAAGAGCGCAATGATAATACCAACATGGGTCAGTGAGGGGAAGTCCTCCACAACTAGACTGAAGAACAAAAGGACAACAACTTGTTTGTTCCCCTCCCCCAATTCCCCAATAAAATCTTTAAAAAAAAATAAAAATAAAAAAATAAACTGACAAGAACATTGCTAAATATCATTAAAGAAGTTCTGAATAGCATATTCAACCAGATAAAACCAGAAAATGTTTATAGCAAATACCAGCTATATACCTCTAGACCAGGGTTTCTCAGTCATAGCACTCTTGGCATTGTGGGTAGGATAATTCTTTGTTGTGGGGAACTGTCTTGTGTTTTGTAGGATGTTTAACAGCATGCCCAGCCTCTACCCACTAGATGCCAGCAGCAACCCCTCACTTGGTTGGTACAGCCAAAGTGTCTCCAGGTACTGCCATATGCCCCCAGCAATAGAACCACTGCCTTAAACTAAGAGTCAGGGCTGGCAGGTAAATGAGGAAAACGAGATTATAACATTGATATGTATGAATGGAACAAGAAAAGGTCCTTGTGTTGCATAATTAGGTGTATGTATTGTTTTGTCAGTTTTTATCAGGAGTCTCAATAGGGGGAAAACTTTGGGAATGAATTTAGATCCCTGAATTCTCTTGCCTAGTTGGGGAATGACCTTTGTCATCTTCTGTGACCCTGTTTCCTATCTCTGTAAAAGGTGATAATGCCCCTAAACCCTGTTTCAGTTATAAAATTAAACCTATTTCTTTCTCCAAATCTCAATTCTCCTTTTTCCTTCACTTTGACTAAAGCTGTGGTTTAAAACAATAACAACAGCAGCAATAATCCTATATTGCCAGATTCGTTTTTACTTAAGAGAATCTAAAAATTTCCCAGTGTCAGATTTATAGGGAATGGCATTTCCACATGTTTCCTTTCTTTTGGAGAATGTAAATATAATAGATACATTTCCTTACATGTGAGAGTAAATTACTTGAGACTTTGCCTCTGAGAAATTGAATGCATATAATCAGCAAGTTAGCCATAGAATCAGAACCCTTTGCATTTTAAATGAGTATCTCTGAATAGGAATATTTGGGTTTTAAAGTCCACATACCTGAACAACAGAGGATGTTTGAAGTTCCAATTATTTTTATTTAAACAGCTCTGTAAGTGGAACCATTTTGTATAATGGAATTTCAATAAATGTAAAGCTTTGAGTAATTCTTTGAGGGTTGTAGAATACTATTCTACCTTGGAGAACAATAACAACAAAAAACTTCATTAAGAAAACTATTGAGTTTTCACAAAAACACTTTCAAAAGATTGAAATGATGTGTGTTAAACAATAAAGGATAAATGGGTGCTTTACTGTATCTCTGCCTTTTGTATAGGAGAGAATGATTGAAATCTCTGACTGATGGATTTTCTCAGCACATTTTTTAAAATTGACTATTCTATGAGCCATATGTTTCTAAAGAAAATACTAAAGTGTCTGACTTTCTTTACTACCACTAGACTTATTTCAACAGGGACTATAGCTGCCTGTACATATTTAGAAGAGTTATACGTATGTTAAGCATGCAAAGGTTTTTTTACATTTCTTTTTGTTTGAAGTTCGTTTTCAGTTGTGCCCTCACAGAAATGATATTTTAAAAGGCATGAGTTGTTCTCATCAAAAATCAAATCTTTGAAAGAGGACTAAAGGTCATACATCATTCCTGTATTAGAAAGCCTTCAAGTATGGGGAATAAGGCTCAGAACTGTTTGCATCAGTTAATCACCCTCAGACATTCAAGTTTATTTAGATCAGAGCTCTAATATGTAATCAGAAGCCCTTGCATTGGTGTTTTTGTGCAAAACCCCTCTGGGAGGTCTTTCTTCCAGCTAATAACTTTTGCTGTCTTTTCATCACTGCCATCCTCAGACCAGGTCCCTATCTCTCCTGGAGGCAGCGTGCATGGGCAGCAGCCATCATACAGCCTAACCCCTGGTTTCCAGTGAGTTCTGTTGAAGATTTCATCCTTTTTATCTTACCAGCCTGCTCTCTAGGTCTGTCATGATCTTTCCATGGACCAAACTTACTCCTAAGTGTAAGTTTGGCCCACACTGTGTATTCAAAATTTAGAAATTTTCCATAATGTCGATTCTTGGCTTCTCTTAAAATACCAGGAGACTTGGCAGTACTGAGCCATATTCCCATAAGCAAGTGGAGCTGGTTTCAGGCTACTCCCCTTTAGAGGGGCACATGCATTTTAGTTTGCTGCTAGCACCTCTGTGCCCTAGGTGTAATCTGCTGGTCCAACAGGCATTTGGGTCTCTGCCCTGCTCTAAGGAAAATGGAGACCTCCCTTCCAGGAAGTCTTAGCAGTGAGGGTTCACTTCTTCATCTGCCACTTTCTCTACAACCATATGGTTTCTCTTCTGGAATTAAAATAAATTCTACTCATATTTGGATATACAAAGTACTTACGGGCTGGGGAGAAGGAGAAAATGCTTGTCAGAGATAGTCACAAAGTCAATATAGCAGGAAACAAGTACAGAAGGGACAGCAACAAATGTCAACCCTAGCTAATCAACTATTGTCAACTCCATATCTAAAGGTTTTGTGGTTTAAATGGAAGATATATTATCTGGTTCCAGTTTCCATAACTGCAGATTTGTAATTTGTTAGACTGTTTCATTGTAGTGCCTCATAACGATAAATAGTCAGCATTCAGTGAGAGAACTGCTACTGTCCAAGAAGGCACTTTGCAAAAGTTCTAGCTAATCCTCATAAAAGCTTGAAAGGAAAATGGTTATGGGAGTCCCAAGTCACAGAGGAGAGATGAATGAGCTTAGTAAGGTGACAAGATAGGATTTAAGCCAGGCTTGTTTGATTTTTAAATTGATGCCCTTAGCAAACCTTCCTGCCTATCTTTGCCAGTTTCCAGTGTCATCTGATTCATCTTGTATTTTGTTGTGATTAAGTAGGCCTGAGACTCAGTTTTCTCATCTGGAAAAGTGGAGATGTAACGTTTACTCTTCCTCCCTCACAGGATTGTGGGAGTGTTAGTCGAGATGATAAATGTAGAAGTGTTGGGTAAAGAATAAAACTCCAAATAAGCAGTTGAGGCAGTGCACTTCCATTTATCCACCACCATGTTCACACTTGGCTGGTGTCATGGCTGGAAACTTAACAGCAGCAATTCAAACTGCTGTCAATTGGAAAAGAGGATGTTGGAACGTGATCCTTTAGAAGCAGAGGTGATGGTTTTGTTGTAAAATTAACATTTGCACTTGGAAGATGAAGCTCAAGGCCTGCTAAGCTTTTCAGCAGTAAGTTATAGGGACAGCATTAGACAGGGATTCCATACTTCATAATCAGGGTTATCACCATGTGACCTCAAACAAGGTAGACAGTTTCCTCATCTGAAAGTTGAAACAGTTCATCCATATCATTTCTGAAGTCCCAGCTCTGATTTTCCATAATGATGCCTGCTTCATTAGTTTTTATTTTTATTTTTATTTTTTTATGGTAAACATCAAGGTTTTTAGCCTTGTAAGGAACACTTTCAAAAGTTTCAATTGTTGGTTCATGTCAGTACCCCCACCGACCTCCTCAAGGGACAAACACATACCTGACATCTTCTCTTTCAGTCTCTTCTGCTTATGAAGATCTCTGTAGCATACGCTTTGTTCTTTTTAAATTTGGAATGTCGCTGAAGGAGTGAAAGAGCCCCGACTGAGGAAATCCTAGCCAGAAGACCCCCCACAGCAACAACGGAGGTGTGGCTTTATCTCTTGGGATCTGAAGGGCCTGGTGCCAACTTGGGTATCAGGTGATAGCTTGGTTTGCTTCACTCAGACAATTGACTTCCAAACTTTAGGGTTTTTTAACGCAAAGTGTTGAAGGCTTTTATCTGTGATTGTTCCATAAGACAATGAGCAGTACAAATTTGGAAGAGGAATGAGGCCACTCCTTGGCAAATTGATGGGAAGAGCGGCTATTCAGAGCTTTGGTTACTAGCTGCAGATGTAAAAGGATCTTTTTCTGTCCTTTGCTGAGACAGTTAACTTCCTCCAAAATGTGGCCAGGACTGTTATTAAAGATAATGGATCGATCGTGCTGTTTAAAATGCAAGTCACCACAGAGTTCATTTTGAAAATAGGAGCTTGAGTGTCTTGGTTTAACCTGTGGAGCAGGAAGGGGGGCAGAAATGTCAACAAATGACGGATCCCATAACTAGCTGTACAATTTTGACCATATATTTGGAGATCTGACCTTGCTTTTTATATACCAGTCCCTCCCCCCCCCACTCCCCCCCACCCCACCCCCATGTTTCTGGATGAATGTTAATGAGGAACTGGAATTGAAGATCACATGCTTCCTGGAGGCCTGTTTCCTAATTAAGTCACTTCCTTAAAAGGTACTTCAGTATCTCTTCCAAGGATGTATTGCCCCTATAGTAATTATCAGCTTAGCTTTTGACTTTATACAATTTCAACTAGTCTGTATTTATATACAGTTTGAGGCAAATAATGAGAAATTAATGATAGCTCTTTATGTGTGAAGATTATATGTAAGGAAGGCATGAAATCCATAAACCAGCTTTTAGATTATAGTCTCTTTGAAATTCTATTAATGGAAAACATATTTTGTTTACTGCTGATCTTCTCTATCTGGCAGAGGGTGAGGGGTATTTATAGCTCCTCTGCTTTATCAAAGCAGTTAAATTATATAGGTATTATTGCTGGATAACACAACTGTCAACAAGCATTCAAGTAGGTAGCAATATTCACCCTTATTTCCTTATTGGTTTAAGGCCTCAAGATTTCGATTAACAGCATTTCACTTCTCCTTTCAATTGAGTAATAGGCACAGAGTAAACTGAGACTAGAAAAGTCAGGGGACAGCTTTGAAAGCATGGACAGACCTGGCCCGAAATTATAGGAATGGCACAGAGGGAGTGGGCCAGCAGGGGAGAGAGACTGCACATCTGCAGGTGGATGCTGAAAAGCAAAGTTTTATAGTTTTATAAGGAATGTTGTATAATCAGTTATGAAAAACAAACAAAGTTTTTCCACTTCACAGTTACACATGATAAATGAGGACAAGTTGGCCAGTTGTACAAGAAACTCTAGGGAGTGGGCCTGACGATCTCCATCGGTGCTTGTAATAATAACACAATATATTTGTTTGTACCTAACATACCGATCTCTGGGCCGTATCCTATGAGCAGCACAAAGATAAATAGTACCAAGTTCTCTTTGGGTTCTTGTCAATTTAATAGAATAAATGTTTCACCCGAGTGTGTAATTATAATGCAAGGTGGGCTCTGGTAGCCCCTGAAAGAGTCTAAAAATCACGGGGAGATAGCAATGAAAGAGTGATTCTCTGGGGCTAATTGAGACAAGAATTGGGACAGTGTTTTTTTGAAGTGGTTTTATAAATAGGCCTACTGGGAGAGTATTGAAATGTTCAGGGATTCCATCATTGTAACACTTTTATTTATATATGGAGCATGTTAAATTTATTTGGTTACTAAGTGTTGTTCCTGTTGCCAGAACTCTGAGCTTTTCTGTAGTATTAAAACATATGCTGGTTCATCTTTTATGGCACGCATTCTCAGTGAGGGTGCAAAAATTGGTTCTTGGAGGGGGCAAAATATTTTAGATACGTACTACAGTGGTTTGTGGCCCTCTAAAACATAACTATTCATGAGAAATATTTTTCCTTTTTAATTTCTCTTATTGGGAAGAATTTGTTTAATTTTCCTCTAAAAACAAACAAACCAACAAATTCTCCCCTCCCCCTCAAAAAAAAAATGGTAGTTAAAATATTGAGAAACCCTGCATTAGATAATCATCACCTCTGGTGCTTATGCAATAAATGGCACTTTATTTTAAATGTCACTAATTTTATGTTACATATAATGTGGTTTCACATTATGAAATATAGTTTGAGTCTCCTCATTCTTTAACATCATTTTTATTATCATAAAACATTTGATGTAATGCAAATTCTGTTGAATAAAAATAGTGCCCTGGTGAATACTGTATAAAAGATTCTACAAAGACAATTGATAAACGTGGTTACATCCATCCATTAGGATATGTCGTGCCTAATACTCAGAACGCGTGGCAAATCACAGAACCGGTTCTGTAATATCGGAATATATGACATAATTTTGGAAGAGGAAAAACTTTTTTAAGATATGTGAACTTAAATGAGTTCGCAGTTAAACAGAAACCTTTGCAGCTCAAAGCTTTTCTGAAAGGAGATTTTTGAGCCATATACTAGCTAGAAAAAGGACCAGGTCCTGGGACCTACAGTCTAAACCACCAGTGGCAGGGCAAAATGGAAAAGGTCTGCCATCCTGGAGCTGACAGGGCTCTTTTATACTAAGATATACATTGTTTTGAAAGATATTTACATTGGCTGTAGATAAGGGTGGGGGGCGCGAAAAGGTGAAGTGGGGCAGTTCTAGGATTGGTGGTACTTTTTAATTTTAATACTTTATTTAAAAGATTGATAAAATTCTTTTCCATGAGGGTAATGGGTCCATTTGGGGATCTATCGCAAATGTGTGCTAGGACTTATTTTTAAAGATAGGTCAAATGAGAGCCAAAAGAGTTTGAAGACTCCTGACAAATGGATGAGGTTGTGTGCGTTCAATAGTCATTACATAAACACTTTATTTATGCAAAGAGCCTAGCTGAGTGCATGCCTTCCCTGCTGAAACCTTCGTAAAGGGAACTAAGCATGCATTCATGGAAGAATAATGAGATGTAATATGTACAATATAATAGTTTTGTAAGAGTTCAGAGGGGTGTGTGTGGGGGAGTAGAGGGAGTGAGCAAAGTGGTCTAATTTGGAGAAGAAAAGGTTGAGGAGGAACTTTGATGGCAGCAACATAATAAAATCAGTTTGAACTGCAGCATGAAGGACATGAAAAAAAGCTCGACATGCAATGGGCATTGAAGCCAGACGAAAAATGACTGGATCTATGTCCTTGAGACATCATCATAAAGCATTCAAGAGAGTTTCCAATTTGGAGTCACTTATAAAAGGCTTGCAAAGCTCTTTTATGAGCAGATTTTTATCTCTTTGTGGTCATTTATAGTCTTACCTATTATAGGAATAAGTACAATAAGAAAATAAATTATAAAAAATACAACTAGGATTATTTGGGTTACAGCTGCAAACACCAGTCATGTTGGCGCTTACTGAACACAAGCATCACTACTCTTCCCTTTGCTGTTAACAAACCAAGAGAAGAACGGAAGTTATACATTTCATCCAAGATGCCTTGGGACCACTAAAAGGAGTTTGTATTGTACATATTTCGAGTCTCACAGTAGTAGCATTCCTTCCTTCCTCCCTTTGATACATATTTGGGTACTATCTTTGTGCCAGTGCTTTTGTGAGGTGCTAGGAATGCTGTGGTACATAAGACACATCCTCCCCTTCTTTATCCACCCCTACACCTCCTTCCTCTGTGCATGAGCACACACACATTCATCCACCCACCCACCCACAGCACATATCTTCATTGAAGGTGGAGGCAGTAGAGATTATATGATTCCAGAAGGCTCTTCACATCTTTGAGTCCAATTTTTAAATTGCTCTAATGATCACATAGACATGTTAGGTTTATGTGTAGCCAATTTAAGAAAAGACAGAACACTGTTCTTAGGTAATTTAATACCTTAGCATAGCTATGGAGGTGAATAGATTATCTTGATGAAATAACTATGTGCATAATAACCTGTAAAGCTGTAGGATCTCTCCAGCTCTTGGGATCTCCCAGGCCATTTCTTGATACAGATACTGCTTTACTTTCTAAAGTATAATTTTTGGTGTGATACCTGATTCAATATCAGATCCTATTTGGCATCAGCTCATTTTTAAATTGTTGATGAAGACTCCCTCTTAAACAAATTACCCTGGAACATTTCTGCATCCAACCAAGATGGAGCCACAAGGATTGGATTTTCCCTACTATCTGAAACAAATACACAAGCAAACAAAAGACAAACCAAATATATGAAACAGTGGTTTTAGGGACACTGAGCATCAGGCAACAAAAGTTTCCCATCCTCTGTCTGAGAGACAGGAAACAAACAAGGTGAGGCCTACGACTGTCCCAGCTTTGAGAGAGAGGAAACCAGGTGGAATGAGGCAAACTCCCTGAGTTGAAGAGAAAGAGCTGAGAGTCTGAGGAGACCAAGGAGGCTAGATCTCACAGAACAGCATATTGAAGAGATAGGTGGAGAGAGAGAGGGTTGGGAGGGAGGGGAGAGAGAGAGAGAGAGAGAGAGAGAGAGAGAGAGAGAGAGAGAGAGAGAGAGAGAGAGAGAAAGAAACACCTATAGGGGAGTCCCCCTCAAGTATTCAACAGAGTTCTGATCAGCTCATTTATGTGAGGAAACTAGCTGAGCCTGAAGAAGAAGACACCCAAAAGGATTAGAGGGAGGAGTAGTATGCAGTGCTCCCTTGGACCTATCAGCCAGACTGGAGAACTCATGGGGCATTGGGTAGGGTACTTAGAAGGGTCTTGCCTTAATAGCAAGGAATAACTAACCCTAGATTAAACACTCTGTGGTCCCACCTAACAGATCTTTAAAGGAGAACCTGAAAGGATCAAACACGTAACAAGTAACTGTATCCAAGAATAACACTCAAGAATATTTATATGTACATAAAAATATCCAGTATCCAACAGGTAATATTTGCAGTGTCTAGAATCCAATAAAAAATTACCAGACATACAAAGAAGCAGAGAAATACGACTCAATTGTTAACTTCTACTTGACAGTCTGTCACAGGCCCAGGGACCAGGAGTGACTTGGGTGCTCTGATGGAAAAGGCTTAAACTTCAAACTGGTACCTGGGAGGTTGGATTCTTACAATCTCATGGGTTGGAGGAATTGGACCCAGATGTTATAAACTGGCCCTTTGAATGTTGGGTCCTAATAAGCTATCTCTTTTTCTTACTGCTAATTAAAACCTCAGTACTTTTGCCGCTGCAGTGTTCAAAGTCAGATCTGCTTGGGTTTTGTGCCATGACAACCTGTTTCTGTTCATTATCTCAACGATGATCCTGACTGGCTGTGTCTGAAGTAGTTTTCCCCATTTCTGCCTTCTCCAGCTTCACGTTCAGTAGTTTATTGAACATTTTGTCTAAGAGCTTTGGCAGTGTCCAACTTAAAGAATCACCAGCCTGTTCTTGGATCAATAATTTACATTAAGAGCAAGTGGACTTTAGAGAATGTGACCAACCCTTCTGGTTTATAGAGGCTGAGGAGGCAGAACTTTGAGTGCTAAACCTGGACATCTGGTCACCCTAGCTTGAGGCCTACTTATTGTACTATTGACTTGCATCATATATATTTTATCATGTGGGAATATTCTTCAAGAATGTCCTAACACAGTGGCTTTTTGTTGACTTTTCTTCCATATTTGACTGCACCGTGACTGGTTTAGAGGAAGCCACATTCATTCAGTAGATGCCTGAATCTCTGAAGCTTAGCCTGAATGCGAACTTTCACAGATATGAACAGACCTCACATTATGAGGTCTGTTCTGAATGCAGAGCCTGCACTGTGTGAAGGTCAGGATCAGAGAAACCGTCCCCTGACCATTATAAGATTTAGATTTGTCTTCCACCTTTCTTCCCCAAACACAAATACGTGAAAAATTCTTATGTTAATTACAGTAAGTCCCCGATTTACAAACGAGTTCCGTTCCAGGAGAATGTTCGATTCATTCATAAGTCTGACAAAGTGAGTCTTATATACCTTTAACACAAATATACAATGTAAAGCATAGAAAAACTAAACACACATACATAATGTGCCAATGGTTGAACAATTCATGTTATAAGAATGAGCGACGTCTGCCATCTTTTCGCCTCTGTCCAATCTCTCAATTATTTTCACTTTTGTTTCCATGGTTATTGCTTTGTGCTTCCTAGCAGTGCCCTCCACATCCCCACTGCTTTTCCTCTTGCTTCCGGGCACCCTGGGCTCTGACTGAGCACTGTACTACTGTCCACTATCGCACTGCACAGTAAGCACACAGCAGCACAGCTGTGACGTCCGGCAGACACGTGAGCTACTTCCCAGATTTGTTCGCATCTACGAATGTTCGTAATGCGAGGTCTGTTCATATCTGTGAAAGTTCACAACTCGAAAGTTCATAAGTCGGGGAATTACTGTATTTGATATTGCTTTTGCGTCATCCTGCCTTTTTTGTTTGCTGCCCAACTTTTAATTAAAAGTCCTTCTGGACCAAATGGCATGTATGGAAATTAATTTGAATGACATGTAGCATGTTTATTTTTGTAAATACTCAGTGAACGTTGTCCTTATTCCTCATTCCTACCTTCTGCTCCCCAACTTGGCTTTAGTGCACTTCACTTTGGAACCACCCCTTCGGTTAGATAGAGAGACCAGCAGTGGAGGAAATAGCCTCCCTTCCCCTTGCATTTATTGTAGGAGTGATGAGGAGAAGGTCCCTTTTATCAGCAAGTCATCTCTGTAGGAAGACCCTGGCCAGAGAAATTTCCTTCTGAACTAGCTCTAGTTTCCCTACAGAACTAATAACCTTGAGCTGTGGATGATGGAAAATTGTGACGGTGACTGCAGCTCCCTTTCTGGTGTGGCAACCAGGGAACTCTGAGCTACATTCGAGGATTAATCTTGATGGGTCTTGAACTGTAGTCAGTATATGGGCACTTAAACCCCTCCCATCCTTAATCTTTCATTTTATTCTTTTTTTCCATTCTCTTGAGGTTTGTTTGTTTGTTTGGAGAATTTCTATGAGGTTATTTGAGCCAAACTGATGGCAATTACCGGGAAAGAAAATCTCAACAGATTGAGAAAATGCTCCAGAGAATGGCAGTTTTGCAGCTTATTTTATATAACGATTAAAGGAGGAGACGTGAGGAGGGTTATATGAAATCCATTGGTGGTAGATTATGGGGGGTAGGAGACAGCAAAGCGGGAAAATCTCTGGGATAAAAAGTAAAATGGAGAGACACATACTTCTTTGACATTGGTAGCATATTTATTTTTTACCACTTACTGTATATATTTGTAAAAGCTTTCATTTCCTCAAAGGGTTAGAGCATGATATAGATTCTCATCTCAACTTTTTTTTTTTTAATTTTTTAATTTTTTTTTTTTTTTTTGAGGGCAGTGTCACCGGCCCTCATATGTGGGACCCGAACCGGGGCTGCTGGCTTCCCAGGCTAGCTCCTAACCACTGCACCACTCGGCCGGCCCTCAACTTTTTATTGTAATATACATTACAAACATACAGAAATGTTGAAAGAATAATTCAGTAAATATCTGAATGCTTTTTACCTAGATTCACAATTTATTAACAATTGGCTAGTTTGCTTTGTCTCTCTCTCTCTGTGTTTTTTTCTTTGAATCTTTTAAAAACACCTTGACCCTAGATATTTCAGTTCGATTCACCTAAGATCAAGCACATTCTCTCACACAAGAACAAAACCATTACTGACACCAAGAGCCTTCCCATAAATTCAAAAATATCTTGTATATGGTCCACGTTTACATTTTCCCCACTATCCCAAAAATGTCCTTTTTATTATTGGGTCGACTTTTTGAAGAAGCCAAACAAGCTGTCTGTAGAATATCCTACATGTTTGTGGTTTCCTTGTGACGTTTGACCAGATTCTCCACCCCCTTTGTTTCCCATAAACTGGGATTTACACCTAAACGCTTGGTTAGACTGGGAACTCTACTTTATAGATGATGGTGTGTACTTCATATTATAATACAGCTCCCCAGAAGCCCCATAATGTCTGGTTGTCCGACTCATCCAGGCTTTATCACTTGGGTAAGGTGTTGATCATCACATCTTTCCCTTGTAAAGGTGTGTTTATCCCTATAAAATTAGCGTGCAATCTGTGAGGTCATACTTTGTCACCATGTATCCTTTCGTAGTAATCTTTCACCCAAGGATTTTAGCATCTGTTGATGATCTTTCCCCAAACCAGTTATATCATGGGGATTGCCAAATGATTGTCTTCCAGTGATCAATTCTTTTGTGTCCTTTGTGGCATTTTTCTATAAAGAAGGATTTTTCTTTATTAACTAGAAATGAACTACAGTTCTTCCTAAAAATGACAGGATCATCCTTTAATGTCTTCCCTTTAATGATCAACTTTCAGAATAAGTAGCTAACATAATCATTTCCAATGGTAGCAATTTCACTTTTTTATTTTTCTTTAATTCACTATGGATTTGGGGGATTTTTTTTTTTCTCTGTGTTCTCTAAAATCCGTTCCTTTTCGCTCCAGTTTTGTCTTTTAACCAGTTACAGCCCCCCTTCAAACATACTCCCCCACCCCCTCATCCTTCTGAAATGCCCTGTTATCTTTGAGTTCTTCCTTGCTTTCTGGTCCAAAAAGCTGCCTCTGATTTACCTTGTGCTTCCACTGATTCCTATCACAAATCAGCCATTTCCCCAGGAGGCCTAGTCTCTCAGTGGGAAACAGTTTTTAGGACAATAGTCTGGGTGCTTAGAGTGCTCAACTCATGTGGTGTCATTGCTTCCGCCATTAAGGTGGACAGGTGTGAAATGTGTGTTTCTACAGGTAAGCTGCTAGTAATGTTTCAACTCAAATTTCACATAAGATTTATCTTAACTTGGATTTAATTTATATTTATTGCTTTACATTAAAAATCTTGGGTCTTAATAACATTGGTGTTTCCTATAGTCTAATAATATGCATAACATAGCTTCAAATTTTCAATGCCAATATTTCTGCTAACAGTAAAACTGTTGAGCAAATTTTAAGTTTTTGTGTTTTTTTTTTCTCTTTATATCCCATAGTTGTTTAAAATGCACTTGAAATAACATGTATGGTTAGATTGCCAATTTAGTACACAGCTTGAGTTTGTTTTCACCTATATGGTGTGTGTGTGTTTTACATTTTTTATTTAATTTTTAAAAGTCAAAATAATTTTAAAAAAAAATGATATACACACTTAGAAAAATCTAGGTTTCATTTCTTTGTTTACCCTATCCTTCCCATACATGTTCCCTATGAATATCTGTTTTTATTTGTTTCTAGTTTATTCTTTCAGTTTTGTTTTTTTTGTTTGCAAGTGTATATGTATTCTTTTCTCTTTCCTTTTTCAAAAGACAGTATTATAGCACTTTCTTTCATTTATTATATTCTGGAGATCACAATGATAATATACATTTAAAACAATGACAAAAACTTCTGTTCCTGAAATGTCCATTAAAATCTGTTTACCAGGGAAGTTGAATCTGAGCTTTAAAAGACTAATAGGAAAGTGTGAAACTCAATTATCAGTAAGTCTCTGACTACAAAAACATATATATTAGATTTTTGAAAAGTTTATAGAGCTTTGGAGTTTGGAGCTCATTAAAAAGTTTGTTGGTATTTGTGAGAACCTTTTAGAGCAGTTAATGGTGTCTGTCACCTTTGGGTTAGAGCTAAATGGAGAGGGATGGATTGTATTTTAAGTTTTTTTTGTTTTTTTTTTCTTGCTTATTCACAAAAAACAAGGACGCAGGTGAAATGCTTTCCTGGAAACTAGTACTTTCAGTCTCAGACGGTGCATTTTATTACCTTCAACTTTTTTTTTCTCTGGGAAGGGAGAGTATGTCAACACTTTGATTTTATATAGTCCTTATCAGTGGCCACCAGTACCCTCGTAATTGCCAGATCTAGTAGACACTTGACTTTTTCTTAGCACCTGACACGTTCCCGTCTTCACGCCTCACCCCCTTTGCTTCTGTGACACCAGTAAATCTCAGATTTTCCCTCTGGATCTGCAAACTTTCAGCCCCCTTTCCCTGCAAGTGTAGGTTAGTGGTGGAGATAGACTTTGGAATTAGATGGGCATCTGAGTTTGGCTTTGCCACTCAGTAGCTGTCTGAACCCTGGTTAGTCAACTTTTTGGATTTGGATTTTTTTAAATGGGAGAAATAATACCTTTCCTATCTACTTTACTGTTGAGATGCTTAAACGAGATGATATGCAATTAAAATATAAAGTATCGACACGTGTTGCATTAGTCATTTTTCTGAATAGTGAAATGTACCTTGTAATTAATGATTTGGAATATAGGTAGTGTGTAGTTATCTTTGATACGAGAACAGTTACCCCAGAAGGTAATTGACCTCCAGGTTCGATATGCTAAGTAGTTAGAATGCCCTTCATCCCTTTGTATTGCAGCCACTTCTACCACTGGAACAACCTTCCTGTGTATTGCCTTTCCCTCCTCTACCTCCTCTTACCATTTCTTTTTTATTGCCAACTGTTTCCTAACATGAGTCCTATGTGTGGTAGGCTCTCAATCACCACTACTCAAACTCTCTTCTCCTGGGGTTAGTGATCCCTTAGAGCTCTGCCCAGACTCTTATTCTCAACTTCTTCCTTAGGGGTCTCCATTGCCTGTCACACATTCCTGCCACACTCTCAGGTACTGACCCACCCAAAGTTCATGTTCCTGCCGCCCTGGATCCCTCTTTCCATCTCAAGAAGCCGCTTGAGCTTCCGAGTCTAGCAATGCTAACCAGCACCAATGGCTTATTCAACTAGGAGTATCACATTCTATTCTTGAGCTCAGGGTGCCTCATTCCCTCATTGAAGGGAATTCCAGTCCCTGGCAAAATCAAAGGGACTATGTTTCACCTAGCCCACTGCTTCTCAAGTGTCACTAGTAAACCAAAAGTATCACCATCGCTTGAGAGCTTTTTTCACATCCTACTTTATGTCTACTGAGTCAGAATCTCTGAGAGTGGGACCCCAAAAATCCATGTTTTAACAGGTTGTCCAGGTGACTTGTAGGCACACAAATGTTTGAAAACCATTATAAACAACTGAGTTGGAATTCTAAATGTACTTTTCCATAGACATGTTGTTATAAATGGCATTGTCGTTATTCAGTGCTGTGTTTCATTAGGTTATGGTTTAGTATAATAAAATTTCCAGGTAAGCCTGGATCTAATGTTTTGGTCAAAATGTACAATACATTCAGTTAATCAGTCATTTTATTTGCAAACTTTTGGACTATAGCACTTTAGGAATTCTTTAGTAAGTTAGAAAGCATTTTGAAAGCATAGGATGTAAGAATGAGTTTTGTATTATTTTTATTATTTACTGATTAATTCCTTATACTTTGTATCAATGCAGAAAGGATATGTTGCAACCAGAATACAAAAATATGTGCAATTTAGAATTATAATGAAATGAAAATTACCCTCATGACCCTTTTTATGAAGAAAGATTCTTCCTCCTGATTTCCTTTGTCATGCCCCTGGTTCCGCTATTAAAATTCATTTTCAGCCATTTAGAGCCTATTTCTTATGAGAGCCAGGATTCTGGAACAATGAGATCTATTTTAATCTCTATATTGAAATGCAATAAGGAAGGTAAACAGTTAGCTCATTTAGAGTCTGTGGAGTTTCCAACAATTTCTGAGACTTATGTAAGTCCCTCTATATCCCAGGGTCACAGCTGGGAGTAGTGGTTAGTTCTGTTTCTAAATTTCCCATAACTGAACATTCCACTGTCTCCTGATGGTAAGCTTCAGGAATATTGTCTACATTAGTTAAACATTTATTCATAGCATACAGCTTTTTTTTTTTTTTCAATTCTCCCAAATATTGATTAGCTCAATTGATAACAAGTCAAAGATATTCAGGGGGCTAAATATGCCTGACTCAGAGTGGCTCTCAGATGTCTATCCAGTGCCTCTTTCTGGTCAGAACTGTCAAAATTTTGCTACTTTTTTTTTTTTTTTTTTTTAAGTTTCTCTATAACTTGTTAGGACACATATCTAGAGCTTCTTGAGCTTGTGATAGGAATTTTAACCCCAAGTTAGTATTTCTCCCCTGAGGTCAACCTTTCATTCCATATATTTGACTGCCTGCTGTCTATCAGGCAGCTGGTCTATGGGAATACAAAACCAAGTAAGATTCTACCTCTGCCTTCAAGGTACTTACTTATTGCTACAATAATAGTACAAATGAGTGTATGAGAGTGGGATATTGTGAGACGCCACCTGTGATGGACAGCCACCCAAGGGGAATTTATTGTAGGATATTGGGATTACCCAGATAGTCCAAGAATAAATGGGTCTTGGGAATAGCTGGAACTAGGGACTCAGACTCCATTGAGACTCTACCCATAGTGAGTACTCTTCTCTTACATCATCTGCTTCATTTTTCCTTTGTCACTGTCTCCCCCACCCTTTTCTCTCTTATTTTCTATGGAAGGGCTCTGATTGGCTCAGTGACGGTCAAGTGGCCATTTCTAGACCAATCAGCTATGGTCAGGGAACAACTATATGAGTGAGAGGGAGTTGGTTAGGAAGGAAAGGCAATGTCTACAAGAAAGGGGGTCTGGACAGATACAACATGTCTCTGCTAGGTCTTTGCTAAGTAGTTTACATTCATTGATTCTTTTAATCTACACACCCCAATTTTACAGCTAAAGAAACTGAATTTTAGAAAGATTAATTATTAATAACTTTCCTAAGTCACACAACTAGTAAGTGGGAGAGCTAAGAAACCAGTCCAAGTTTCTGGTAATCTTCATCCTTGTAACCACTAACTACTTAATGGCTACATTGCAGTATTTAAAAACAATAAAGAAGTTTATAGGAAGCGCCTTAAGACAATGAGGTGTTTACACTGAGCGTTCAGGGACGGGGGCATTTGTCAGACAGGAGAAAGTTAGATCATTCCAGGCAGAGGGAAAGACCTGCGTGAGGGAATGGTAGTGTGCAACAACACTGCTTTCCCTAAACTCCAGGCTGTAATTTATGGCTGAGAATTAGAGGGAATATGGATAGGGGCCAGATCATGAAGACCCTTGTGTGGCAAGGCGAAGAGTTTACATCGTATTCTGAAGTCATTGGAGTCTGGAGGAATTGGCACGTGAGAGAGATGTGGCCATATTCATGCTGTGCAGGCTTTACTGAAGAGTGGCCAACTAGTTAGGCTTAGGCAGTGGTGCCTGAATAAGGCATGGGAATTGAGGGGATTTAAGTCATAGTCGTGAGGTAGAATATGCTGAGAGAGAGCCTAGATGTGGGCCAGAAGCTAGGAGGATAGGGATGTTCCTTGGAATTCCCAGCCCACTAAGACCGCCACACCAGGAGAATTGTATTTGAGACAAAGGTAGACAGCAGGTGGAAGGAAAACATGAGTACAGCTTTTGGGCAGCTTGAAAGGGTGTGGTATGCAAATGGAGATATCCTGAAGGCATTCAGAAAAGCAGGTCAGACACCCCACAGATCTGTACTGGAGATAGGAATATGGCGGTGCTTAGCTCTTAGGCCGTAAATGCAGCCTTGAGAATAGAGAAGACCTCCCAGGTTAAGTCGGGTAGGAAGAAAAGCAAGCAAAATTGGGAGCCCCAGGAAATGGCAGCATTTGAGGCTCTCTTACAGCCCCTACGTTAAAGGGCTGATTGGGATTGGAAGTTTGAATTAATCCTATCTCCAATTTCATCGCAATTTGCCGTATGTCAAATGTGATTTACCAAGTATCAGAGAATTATCTTAGCAAGACAAGCCCCACTCTAAAGCTGTGTTCCATGTGAGTTACTTTTAGCTCTGAAAGCGGTGGAGGTTTTGCGTTAACCGGAGGTAGGGATGGAGACAGATATCAACTCAACAGTTGGAAAAAAATCCTGAGAACCTTCCTATTCATGGCAGAGATCTCAGAGTATCCCTGAAAGGTGACAGACCAGTTTTTGGACATCTCTAGGAAAGAGAATTCCTACATTCTGAAGGAACTCCTTGCTTTGCTGAGCAGCTTTAAACTGATGGGGTCACAATTGCCTGTGTGCCACCTCTGGGTCCGCCTTTGGCCTCTGGAATTCCCCTCCTGCCCAGCAGTGTTTCAGTATTGAGAGAGTGCCATCCTGGCCCACCACACTGTTCTTGGAGGCTCTGACTGTTAACACGGCGATGTGATTGAGTGAGCACTTAGTTATAAGTCAGAAACCAGCAGTAGAGCTCAGATCAAATTTCCACCTGGAGATGAGCTAGTCTCGGACTCCCTCAGCCACAGCTCTGCTGCCGATGTTTGGGGCTTTCTTGACATATCCTGCTCCCACATTCACCAGTGCTTATTGTTAAATAATTCTTTGGGGGGGAATGTAGGCTTATTTTTCTTGAAGCCAATTGATGGGACACCCTAATAAAAATATTTTATGCTTTAAGAAACCAGTAGTCAGGCTTAGAAGTTGGTTGTTATTCTCATCTCCCCTATGGGATGTTATGGGGTACATGAGTTCATTTGTTCATTTCAGCCAGCTAACATTGATTGAGTGCCAAACCCCTGCTGTGTGACTTGAGATGGGGCAAAACATAACCCAAACCAACAGACAGCATCATGGAGCAGCATATCTATCTTTGATTGGTTGAAATCTATTGGTAGCCTACCCTGTCCTTTTTAATTGAGGATGAAATTGGTGATCCAATTGAAAATAGTGTACATTTTGTCAGTGCATTTGTCGCCTTCAAGGCCATAGATGCTCATTGTAATTTATTGCTTGTTGAGGATGAAGAGATCAATTTTCCTAAAATGGGACCCAGATTGGCCCTTCTGGGGCCTCAAAGTTTAAAGTGACATGTTCTTTCCCTTGTTAATTTAAATTAGGGAAGTGTGAATTGCCCTGGGTCTGAGCACAAAGGTAAAAAATATTAGATCGGATAACAACCAGTTTTCAAAAGGCTACTTTTTGTATTGTTCAAGCTTTAATCTGGAAACAAAACAGACTTTCTCTACAAGTTAGCCATCAGGGGTGAAGATTTTCCAAAGCAGGTTGTTTTCTGTTAAAATAATGTATGTGTTGGGCCGGCCGAGTGGCTCATTGGTTAAACGCTGGTTTTGGGATGCCAGCGGCCCCGGTTCGGATCCCACATGAGGGCCAGTGACACTGCCCTCTACAGCTAACAACAGCTCCACCTGGAGCTGGGCTGTGCGAGCCCCGGTGATGGTGTGGGCTGCAGCCCCTGCTGCAGTGGGCTGCCATAGGCTGCAGTGAGTGGCCCGCAGCCAGCGTGAGCGGCTGGCAGCCAAGCGTGAGCTGCCGATAGCTGCGATGAGCGACATCCAGAGGCCAGCGACCGATCTGCCTCATCCGGGAAGAGCGCAATGACGATATCAACAGTGAAGCAACATCCTCCGCAACTAAACTGAAGAACAAGAAGACGGCAACTTGTCTGTTCCCCTTCCCCGATTCCCCAACGCTGTTCCCCTCCACCAATTCCCCAATAAAATCTTTAAAAAAAAATAAAATAAAAAAATAATGTATGTGTTAAAAAAAGAAAGATGAAAGTCATGAGAGGAAAATTAATTATTGCTCTTAATGTACACTTGCTGTAATACTGTGCTTGCCTCAGAAACAGTTCCTTCTTTAAATACCTATGTTCTATGCGTATTTATAGGCTGTTGTGCAACTAATTAAAAAAGCATCATTTTTGTGAACACAATCCATTGTTTAAAACCTCAGTTGCTATGAGAAAGTGCCAGAATGAGTTGTTGAAGACATTTAACGGAATCATTTTGCCTATGATATCAGCAGGGCCAATAGGAAAATGACACCACCTTTCTTGTGTTTAGGGTTCCAAGCATTAATAAAGTGGTTAGATGTTAAATGCTTTAAACAGCTGTTTTCCAACAGTCAGATAACTACTCAGTAAGGAAAAGTAGAACTAATTGTCCCCATCTTACTGGTGAGAAACTGAGGCACTGGGAGATAAAAGTAACTTGCTGAAAGTCACGTAGCTACTTACTGGCTGATTTAGGATTCAAACCTTGTGGAATCTGGTTCCAGCAAACTGCCTCCCAACTTTCTAGCAGAGAAGCCTGTCTGCCTGCCCTCACCTGGTGTGTCCTGATCTGTTGTGTGTTTAAGCGGCATAGCCAGGGCATCTGTGGAGACATGAGTGAGTGACCTTTACCTCTCCTGTGAAGGACAAAAGCACATTTTTGAAGATCTCCATGAAAGCAGGAATCAGAACTTCTGGAAAGCAGGAATTACCACCAAACAATCTTCTCCTGTATGGAATTGTTGTATTACTGGAAGGTTACAAAGGGAAATATCAGAGTCTTTGATTGCTTAGAACTTGCTTTTTCCCATAGCAAGGGAAAAGCCAAGATTGTATCTGGGGTCTTTGAAGAAACTGCTGATTAAAAATTGATGTATTTCATTTGATGTCTTTTGAGATTAGAGTACTTTTATCTTTTGGTTTCATTTCATTTCAGGCTTTTTAAAGTTCACATTTTTAAATTACACTTTTGAAATTGACTTGTGCTTTGTTTTATGAGCGAAATGCATTTCTCTCACATTGCTGATAGGACTGATACATCTGGTGAACAAAAAAAGGAAACCTCACCTTTAGAAATGTAGTAGCTTCAAGCATATTGCTTCCCTCCCCCGCTTAATTGCCACTAGAAGCGAACAGCTATATGGAAGTAATATTGTTCTAAACCTGCAAAAAGTATTTTTCTGCTTTATTTAAAGTAAAACTTATAAACTTTACATCCTTTTTGGATAGGCCTTTATTTTGATGTTACAGAGCAGTACTGTGGCCTTGTATGGGAATTTTTCAAGCATCTGACAGAGCACAGACTTCCTTATTTAAATATGGAAGTTGGATTTGGGTGATATTAATGGTTTTTACAAGAGGACCAGAGCATAACTGAAAGGAAATGTCCAAAGGCAGCTTTTTAAATTTTTATCTTTGCAGCCAGTAGGAAGAAGAAAACACTGATATATGTATGGGGAAATCTATGGGACAACACCATATCTTCTTTGGATCTTTAATGTTTTTTTTGTAACCTTCAGTTATTTAATTACAGTGGTGAGGGGGATAGACACTAGTGAGGTTCCCCAAGTGCTAGCAGCAAAAAGTATATCAAAGCTGATATTACTAATAGCACCAAGATGCACATTAAATTCTACCCAAGCCTACATCTCTCTCTCATTTGCTTCACTTATTATATATTATGTATAATCATGTGAAATTTTTAGCTTTTGACTTACAAAAATAGTTTCAGAGTTCAACCTAATTGCTAAGTTCTGGTGTCAGCACATATTTTCTGTAAAGGTTTAGTTAGTAAATAATACAGGCTTTATGGATGGGACAGTTATTGTGGAAACTACTCACTCTGCCATTGTACCTGGGAAACCACCATAGACAATATGTAAGTGTATGAATGTGGCTGTGTTCCAATAAAACTTTATTTATGGACACCAAAATTTGAACTTCATGTAATTTTCACGTGTCACGAAATATTCTTTTGATCCCCCCCCCCGCTACCCCAACAACTTAATAATGTAAGAACCATTCTCAGCTTGGGGGTCACCCAGAAACAAGCAGTGGTTTGGATTTGGCCCACGAGCCATAGTTTGCCAACTGCTGGTTAAGTTGAAATTGCCTGTCACTGCCTTTGTAATTTCTGGTACTTTCTGTTTACTGATGTAAAACCAGTCTCGTTATCTCATCCCACAGAACTCCCAACCTGCTAGACTTGTTTCACTGTCTCATCTCCCTTCATAATCAGTGTGCCTCCTCTGCTCCTTCTGCCAGTAGAAACCTGACGTCATCCCCTTTGCTTCTGTCTCCTCCACCACCCATGTCCAGCAGGTTTTACTAGCACTTCTCAGTTCATTCACCTCCTCTCAAACCCACTCCTTCCCTCCACCCAGAGCCGTTGATTGGTTCAAGGCCTCTTTGTCACCAGGGCTATGATAAGAGACCCTAACTGATCTCTTTGCTTATCTTCTATAATCCATCCTCTGTTAGGCCACTACTGTCACTGTCCTAAATAATTTTGATAATCACAATCCTTCGTTTAGGCATTCTCAGGTTCCTCCCAGTGATTATAGCTCTACAGGGTAAAGTTCCCGGAGCATTTCCTGGTCTAGTTCTGATGTACTGGGTTGTTGGAAAAGTCATGACGTATTTTTTTCTATTTTTTTATTGTAAAACTGCGTCATGACTTTTCTGGCTACCCAATAGATCCCTCACCAAACCTATGCTCAGGTCACACCCAACCCCTTCTATAAAATTCACTTCACCCTCTGCTTTCACAAGCTGTTCCTCTGCTGGCAGAGCCTTTCCTCATTTTTTCTCTGGCTGTTGGTTTCCGCCCACAACCCATCTGACTGAACTGGGTGCCGCCTCATTGGTGACACTTTCCCCAACTCTTGTTTTGCAGAGTTGTCTCCTCCTCCGCATTCTCAGGTCCCTTTGACACATCCCTCAAGAATGGCATCAGTCCCAGCAAATTGTATTTATCTGTAAGAAGGTCTCCCTACTATTGTTGACTCTGGGCTCCTTGAGAGCAGAAGCCATGTCCCGGTCTTCTTGGTTTATCCCTACTGGGTTACACAGTAAATACTTTTAGAGTAATTATTTCAATCAGTATGGCAAATATACACCATGCATCTAATAGTTTTCTTGATTTATTCATGGAGTCACCAGAGATCTGATTGCAGGGTTGCAGAATCAATGCCCCCAATGCCTTTGGGGGCCAGGCTGGTTACTTAAATGGCAGAAGTGGACAAAGTCTGGGGTGATATTTCAAGAACATGCCCTATCTTGTGGGGCTGCCTCCCCTCAGGTGCAGCTGATTAGTGTCACACATAAGTTTGACAGTTTTTAAGAGAAATGGGAAAATTAAGATTTTTAATGTAACTATCCCAATTTTTTAAATATTGGCAACGAATTCACCCTTTTTAAAAAACACTTTGTAGGCAAAAATTTTAAAACACCAACCTGTCTATGGGCTGCATGTGGTCCTGGAGACCCCAGTTTGCAACCCCTGACTGGTTACATCCCTTCATCAGCCACAGATAGGGCCTAGGAACCAACAGCTGTAAGGTCGCATAACGGGAGAAGAACTGCATGTATTATATATGCTCTTCTCCCAGCGTGTGTTTATCCTGGACCATGCTCTCTCCTCCCCATGTTGGCACCTAGCCCCTTTCCAAAACGGTAAGCCGAAAGAATTCCATTTCATACCATCCTTTCTCCTCCCTGGTAGCACCCAACTGACTATTGACTGAATGGGCTGGAAAGACCTCTTGTTCCCCCGCCTACCCAGAGGTGAGTGAAACGGTCTGGGAGAAGCTATCACTCTGATGGATGTTCTGCTGGTTTTTACTGATGGCTATTATCAAAGGCTTAGGCTCCTAGTCAGAGCCGTGGTTTTTCAGTACACAAGAGAGAGGTTATTAACTCCCTTGGAGCTAGGAATTAAGTTGTCCTTCTGGTCCAGCCTATCTGGGCAGTCAGTAACCATGTCAGAGAATCACAGGGAACATCACCCAAGAAGTTACCTAGAAAAGAGAATTTTAATAATTGTTAGCTATATTTGGTCTTCCATAAATGATTAAATTACCACTCCTTTCCCTACAGTCTTTTGCTGTCTGCTTCTCAATTGTATATGAATTAGCAATATCTCACTTCACCTGATGGCCTTTATAAAACACTTCCTCCTTCTTTCCCAGTACCATTACTGCCTGCCTAGAAACAGTAACACTTAGTGTAAACTTTTTAGCCTAAACTGTTCAAAAACTGTTTGTTTTTCTTTGAAAAACAAAGCCATATAAGAAAAATCAAACAAACAAGCTAAACCAAACAAAATTTTTCTGGCCTTTTCCTGTGGGTCTGGGGCAGGAGTTTCTGCACCCAGGAGCAGCCTGGGGGCCCAGAGATGCCATCTGGGGGCAGATGCGGGTAGGAATCTAGAAGCAGCACGTTACTAACTATGTGAGTGCTTTCCCGTGTACAGATCACCGTCTCATGTGTGGCTTGAGTGTTGCAACAACTTTGAGATGAGGGCTCAGAGGAACAAGTGGCCTTGCTCAAGGTTCCTGTTCTGGGAAGTGTCCTGCCATGCCCCTTGAAGGTTCTGGATGCCTTCAGGTGGCCATGCGTCCTTGAGGCAGGCAGAGGTATGCTGACGGAAAAGGGAGGGATGAGGAGATACTCCACGAATTCACATGACTGGATAAACTCCCCCTGGGCCTAACAGCATAGGTAGATAGCTTCGTATTTGATGTATTATTATTAAATAATACCGGTATTGAGTGCTCACTATGTGCCAGGCACCGTTAAATACTTTTCATGCTAGAGCAGTTAATTCTCATGGCTCTTCTACGATCGGAAGTGACGTATCATTCCCATTTGAGAGGGAGAAGGTAACTTGGGCAAGACACACGGCTAGAGCTAGCAATCAGCGGAAACCAAGTGTGGACTAAGTCTCCCTGATGGTTGTCCCTGTCTGTGCCTCCTGCATACTGCCGAGTACCTCATGGTGGGGACAGGGAGGGCATTGGTAGGGAAGGACTTGACACCTGTCAAGTGTTGAGCACAGTACATGACACATGGGAACCCTTTAAAAAAGGTGAACTGGGACTATCCTTTGTTGACTGTCTTTTGTAAATCCTTTTGAAAACAGTTCTCTTTGGGAGTTCTCTGGACCAGTGGCCTTTGTGACAAGGGCACACTACTTGATACTTGAGAGTGCTTACTTGTCTGTATTTAGTAATAGGGACCTGTCCTGTGTGTCATATTATCAGATGAGTGCCCTTGTCATCAAGGTTTTGAGCAGATGATAAGGCAGATTACTTGGTAATTTAACAGTTGCAATTCATAGCAGGGCTTTTCTGCTGAAATTCAGGGGGAGGTGATTTTTAAAAACTTCGTGACTAGAGTGTTTCACAGAGAGAAGGAAAACAGGTTTCCCAACTGTGTGACAGTAACACAGAATGTATCGCTTGCTCTTTTTAAATAGGTTCTGCTAGCACTGCGCTCTCACTGTCAGGACACATTCACGCCTGATGTCCTGGTCATAGCTGCAAGCTGTATCTGATATACACAGAGGGTTTTTTACTTCCAAGTGCTTACAATTCTGTGTTATTTTTACAAGGGGAAACCATCTAGGTGCTCTGGTTTATCTATGGTTTAGTTTGACGGTAGTTTGGTAGGTTAACATAGTCCATAAATGAATTAACTTTCCGTGTGTCTCTCTTCCTGGCCAAAACACTGGCCAAATGTGTCATGGGTCTTCTTAGAGATGAAAGAACTGGATATGAACTTTCAATATTGAAGACACAGTAGCTATCCCTCCCCTTCACCCTCTGACATTTTTCACCAGGATTTTAATCCTAACTTCAACATTACCCTATTCTTACATTTAGATAACTAAAATCCATCCTCCCCAACACACACACACACACACACACACACACGCACGCACTCTCCTAGCAACTCCCAGAATTTAATCCACCAAGTACTGCTAAGAAACTGCAGTTTCCTGAAGTTAAGTATCTTGACCAAACTCTCTGCCATCCACTAGCTCTGACTTATCTTTAAAATCGGAAGAATAATGGTGGCTAACTCAAAGAGTTGACAAGGGTATTAAATGAGTTAATTAATTACTACATATAAAATGCTAACAACAGTCCCTAGCACATAATTCTCAGCAAATGTAAGATACTATTATTGCTCCACATCTAGGAAGTAGCAGAATTAACTTCTGCCTGATTTTGTTCATTCACTCAACAAACATTTGTTGAGCATCTGCCATGTTGCTACATTCTGGGGAAATAGCCCGTGTTCTTAATCACTGTGCTTTATTGCCTCCAGTTCAGTGTTGAAGAAGCCGTTTTCCTGCTTTGTGGGAAACTGAAAAATAAGGTCCCTAAAGATATGATGATTCATCTCACTGCCCACCAGCATTTTGTTTTATAGTCTTAAAAATAAGTGTGACAGGAGGGTATTGTTTAGGTAAAGAATGCATGTGTTATAGTTGCACCTGTTGAGCACAAGATGGTGCTGACTTTATGCTGGAATGTTAGACAAGAAGGGAGTGTAGCTACTGAAAT
Organism: Aselliscus stoliczkanus; assembly: GCA_033961575.1. Classification (NCBI taxonomy): domain Eukaryota; kingdom Metazoa; phylum Chordata; class Mammalia; order Chiroptera; family Hipposideridae; genus Aselliscus; species Aselliscus stoliczkanus. Next base: position 144,688,832 of record CM066727.1, read on the forward strand.
AAGCTGCTTCCATGTAAAGAAATTATTGAGACTATTAACAGCATGGTGCTCCTTAACTTGGGAAACAAAATTGTTTTCATTTTACTTTTAGAGGAATTAAAGGTTTTATTTACATTTAATAAAGAAAGTATTTGCCTTTGAAGAACAAAATCAAATACACTGGGAGTGCAAAAAAAATGTATACATGTGACTTGTATTCATCTTTTGTTATCAGTATATATCAAGTATTACAATTTTAATACAGTTTTTTCCTTTCTTAAAATATGTATACATTTTTTTTTTGGCACCCTCTGTGTAAGTTGATAGAGGCCAAGCTTTTTTTTTTTTAGATTTTTTTTTTATTGGGGAATTGGCGGAGGGGAACAGCGTTGGGGAATCGGGGAAGGGGAACAGACAAGTTGCTGTCTTTTTGTTCTTCAGTTTAGTTGCGGAAGATGTTGCTTCACTGTTGGTATCGTCATTGCGCTCTTCCCGGATGAGGCAGATCGGTCGCCGGCCTCTGGATGTCGCTCACCGCGGCTATTGCCAGCTCACGCTTGGCTGCCAGCCGCTCACGCTGGCTGCGGGCCACTCACTGTAGCCCGCTGCCAGCCGCTCACGCTGGCTGCGGGCCACTCACTGTAGCCTATGGCAGCCCACTGCAGCCCACACCATCACTGGGGCTCGCACAGCCCAGCTCCAGGTGGAGCTGTTGTTAGCTGTAGAGGGCAGTGTCACTGGCCCTCATGTGGGATCCGAACCGGGGCCGCTGGCATCCCAAAACCAGCGCTTAACCAATGCGCCACTCGGCCGGCCCGAGGCCAAGCTTTTTAAAAGCAAAGTAAACTGAGAAGAATCAGGACTTTCTCCTCAAGCTGTATAGAGTAAGGAATTTGAAATAATATAAAATATGGGATAAGAGTATTTTTTAAAAAAGGCAGTGACTTTAAATTAATATGACTTTATCAGATATCTGACCAAACAGGTTTTTACAGGGCTGGGGCTGCTGTCTTCCTACTACATTGCCATTGCTGACTTTGTGATATTTCATTAGTGTCATTCACAAGCTGTATTCTACATGAAATGGCAAAGTAAAGCCACCATGATTGTTCTTTCACAGTTCTCTGGCTTTGATGAGTCATTGCAGTACAGCCCTCTGAACCAAGTGCTGATAAGAATAGATACAGAATGGGAAAATAAAACTACTGAGAGCTGAAGCAGAAAGAGCTGCGAGCTCCGAAGTGTGTTCACAGCTCTGCTGTATTTAGCGGTGTGACCTTGTACAAGTCACAGTCTTCCAGGACCCCGGGTTTCTCAGGCATAAAATAAAGTTTCTAGAGTCTCTCGCTGAAGTTAAGTCAACTTTGGAGTTTAATATTCACCAAGCGAAATGAGAGATAAAGCACTTTTAGGGGACAATGATTCGTGATTTATGTAATTATAGCAGCTTTGTTGACTGTTGAAAAACAGCAGTGGCAGATGAGTCAGCCTGGCATGTAGCTATTGGAGATCAGTGATGCTTTTTTTGTTAAAAAAAAAAAGAAAAGAAAAGACCTGACTACAGCATAAGTTTAGGTGCCAATGGTCAGGGTATTGCCAAGTTCCCAAAATAGCAGCCAGGCTCTTGTTCAGAGGAATATGGAGAGGACGGTTGTCACGAACTGGTGTTCCCAACTGAACCTCCCTTTCAGCTGTACCTAGGGAACACGCGCCCGTGGGAAAGGATGGGGATGTAGCATCACCATCCAGTAAACTGGACACCCTGAACACGTTGCTTGGGTCGTCACCACCAATGGCTAAGAAGAGGCAGGTGCTGTTTTGAACCTCCTTCCTTTGCCTGGTTTTGTTCTCCAAGGATGGACATAAAAGGGAAACTCCAGTCAAATGCATGTTCTGTATTAGGAGCTCCGGCTCCTCTAGAGACAGGCAAAGCTGAACCACCCATCCTTCACTCTTCCTTTGGGCCCTGTCCCAGATAACTCCAATGGCCCAAGGAGCTAGGAGAGCATTCCCCTTTTTCTCAGCCTGGCCCTGAGCCTGCCTACCTGCTGATTCTGTGCTTCCCCAGACAGTCCAGCTTGGCCTGACACAGACTGACATGACTCCCCATGTATAATAATAGGAAGAGGCCTCAGGTTTGAATCCCAGCTGTGCCACTTCCTGGCTGTGGGGCCTGGGGTGAATTTTTTTTATCACAGGTAATAAGTGTGATTATTATTATTATTATTATTTTTGAGGGCAGTGTCACTGGCCCCCATATGTGGGACCCGAACCAGGGCCGCTGGCGTCCCAAGCCAGCACTTAACCAATGCACCACTCGGTCGGCCCTAAGACAAAGATTTTCAAACTCTGCAAGCAGTCTTCTACTTTCTTAAAAAAAAGTTACGCAAATAATATGTAAAATGAGTAAAAGTAGGCTTTTCTTTATAAAAATATAGTTAAGTTGACATTTATAATAAACCCCATAAGAACGATGAAGCAGTTTTGATTACTACAGAAATTTGAAATAGGGGAGATAATAAATGACTGGTTTGCTCTTTTCCCTCAGTATCCATGGGGGATTAGTTCCAGGACCCCAGCAAATACCAAACTCTGCTGATGCTTGAATCTCTTCTTTTATAAAATGGCAAAGAACAATGCACACAGTTGGCCATCCGAATTCCCATCTGCATATTGCAAATCCTGTTTTCAATCTGAGGTCGGTTGAATCCACAGTCACGAAACTCATGGATATGGAAGGCTGACTGTAATTGCAAATGGTAAATTTTTAAAAACAGTTTTCCTTTCAATCAAATGATACTGGTCAATTAAAGAGAAAGGCTAGAATGATTTTTATGCTGAAACTGCCCAAAATCTATGAACTGGCATGCATTTGTTCACATGGAACAGATGGGAATGACCTTTTAAATGATTGCATTGTTTTTCAAAATGCTTATACATTTAAGAAGGAAATTTAAAGTAATTGTTAAAACATGTGAAACACCTCCATAGAAGCCCAAGGTATGGCAGAAGAGTGCTTCAAACATACTTCCTTAGATCTTCTAGTACTCAAATCTCAATTTGCTCTTCATTTCATGCTTGGTTATGGCTTGTATGTGTTGGCTTATTGAGATCTATACAATTTTCAAAACTAAAAGCCATTTGATATAAAAAAAATGGTGAAATTTGAATAAGATCTGCCGTCTGGTTGATGGTATTATATCAGTGTCAATTGCATGTTTCAATATTGTACTGTAGTTATGTAAGATGTTATCATTGGAGGAAGTTGGGTGGAGGGTACAGCTGTACAGTACTATTTTTGCAATTTTTTCTGAGTCTATAATTATTTCAAAATTTAAACATAAAAAAAGCCATTTGAAAACAATCATCTTCTACTTTTTTGTAGGGCGTACAATCAGATTAATAGAGCAGTGTGCACACCACACTTATAGAATTGACTTCCATTTATTTTACCATAAAAAAAAAAAGCATCTTTTCTTTCCTTGCCATTGAGTTCTATATTCTTCACAGTTGCTCTATCACTGCCTGTGACACTGTTAAAGTTGTGGTAAAGAAAAACAAGAATAGCCACTGGCAAATTAAGGAGACCTCTTTCTGGAAATTTATTTTAGCTGCTTTTTAATTACTTAATAAGAAAATGGTACTGAAACCTAAGGGCTCAGTCTGCAGTCACCCAATACAGAAAAAGGTATGTTACGATGTAGTATTATGTTTATTGGAAGGATTCTTATGCTTTGCAACATTTAGTAATTAGGCCAATGCAGTGTCATGCTGTGATTATGTGGCCAAATCAGAGTGCCCTGATAGCCTGGGGTGATAATACAATATAATGAGCATTTTACAGGAGAAAAGATACAGGATTAAAGATAATTTAAAAAGAGTGAACCTTTGATCCATTCGCTTCTCTGTGTAAAGTGAAAGTGGGCGTGGCAGCAGTGAAATATGGTTCTCTGTTCCCTTGGATTTTACAGTGTTGTGTGTGCTGTCAACTACTGCCTTGTTCTTTGATAAGAGTAATGGTAGTTTTGCTCTTTATCACTTGGAGAAATGTGACAATTCCCCGAGCCTTCAGATCTAGCTTCCTTGTAATTACTGAAAGAGTGATGGCTTTGTGTGTTTTGACTAGAATGGTTCAGTGAAGTTGATCACATCTATCAGACACCTGCAAAGGTGAGCTGAGCTCAAAACAATGCTTCAGTAAGTGTTTTAATGTATGCTACGTAAAATTAGGTCCTTTGCATTAATTTTGGGTCAATTGTGAAGCCTGCCTTGGCTGACTCTTGAGACTAAGTGCTCAGCTTTCCGGAAATCACTCTGTCTGACCATTTTTTTTCTGGCTGCTTCTCCAGGGTTATCAATGCCGGGAAGAGCACACACAATGAGGACCAAGCTAGCTGTGAAGTGCTCACTGTGAAAAAGAAAGCTGGGACTTTTTCCTCAACTCCAAACAGGAACTCAACCAAGAGACGGTCCTCTCTTCCCAATGGGGAGGGGCTGCAGCTGAAGGAGAACTCGGTAAGACCTTCCTTTATCCCCCGTTCTCAGGTGAGAAGAACATGCACACTCTGGCCCTACTGTGAGATGGTCCAGCTGAATCGGGTCTGTAATGGAAGAGAGATAAACGGTGTCCCCGGAGTTAATGGAGTGGTGGGTCTCTGCTTAGGGTATGTCAAAACTGAACACTTTCATGAATGAAGAGCTGGTGTTTAGGTTCTTAACCTTTAAAGTCAATAAAACACCCACATCATATATAGGTTTTGTTGTAAGAATTAGTATATATAATGCTCAGTGGTTTTAAAGAAGCCACTTTATGGTTTTTGTGAAGGAGATAGGCTCTGGATGCCTCTGACGAGGGGTAGAAATAACTCGCGCCATTGCTGACAGCTCTGCTATGACTCTGCCCCTTTCTTTCCCTGGCCTGTCTGTTGGAGTTGTCCAGTTGGAGCCTGTGCCTGATGCTTTTGCAAATTAATATTCGTTTCAATTGGCCCAAAGCCCTTGAATCCCATGAGGCAGCCCTGCAGACTGAATGCCCTGTTGACAAACCACAAAGCATTTCTCTTCTCTCCAGTTTCTGGAGGATAAAGCAGACACCCTTGGAGAAAGTTCAGAAGAAACACTCAGAAAAGGATAGGGAATGACTGACACGCTGTCCATCAGCAGATTATTTAGGCCTACAGAAAAGAGACATTGAATGAATGACCCAAATGTGACCATTCTAATGATCTTGAGGATATTTTTTAATACAAATTTTTATAGGATTGTGAAAGATCTAGGAATCTCTTCTTAGTCTTAGAAATAGTGTCTCACGTATTTATGCATAGAGAATAGGAATACTGATTTATTTTGTTAGTTTTACCACAACTCAGAGTTAGAAACACAGGGACCTATGGAGACTTAATCAGTTGTGCTTGTTTTTAAGGCTGAAAGAAGCATTGATTAGACTTTTCCCAAACAATCAGAGTCGAGGACCTGGATGGGCAGTATAGAATAATAGTGACTGAGCACATGGATGCTGGAGTAAGACATTTGGTACAGTCCATCATTTAATAAGCTATTTAATTTGGGGATTATGATTTATTTGTTAAGCTTCAGTATTCTCTGCTATAAAAAGGAATAATAATAGTAGTAACTACCGGATATGGTAGGAACATAAAATCCATTAAGTCCATGGAAGATGTTGAGCCAGTGTCTTAATCCTTGATAAATATTAGTGATGATTATCCTGAAGTCAGCCCCACTTAGGTCATTCTCTATGGATAATACCCACTGAATTTTGAATGTTTTATTTATTTGCACATTGGAGATCATACAGTTTATTTCATACCTACATGACAGATTTTGAGGATTGGGTTATTATGCAAAAGGGCTCAGAAAATGTGCAACATTAATGATAATGGGCTAGTGACTTAATTAACGATAATGGGCGACAGTGATTTAATGTTGCTCTTTCCTCTGATATTTCTCCCCTGCCACTGGGATATAAAGTGATTTCTGTAAAAATAAGTCAGTGTTGACATTTGGCCCAAGGCCAGTTGGTGATGGCATTTTTCCTTCTTGCTAAGTTCCTCCTAGAAGTAGCCAGGAGTAACTTTTTAACCCTCTGTCCTTAAGAATCACGAAACCAGTGCCTATGCACCTTAGAAGGAGCCGAGATCCTCCCTGGTATGGTTCTGGATCTCTGTGGGGTCTGTGCTCCTGGAGGCAGCGAGGCCGTGCCCAGCAGAGAGGATGCAGACACATCCTGGCCCTCCATCTGCTGCTTCTGCCACAGCAGCGTCACATCTACCCGTATAGATTAGGCTTCTTTCTAGAGTTTAAGGCAACAACTCTGTGCTGCTGCTTTTTTTTCAGTGAAAATATACACAACATAAAATTTTCCATTTTACCCAATTTTAAGAGTATAGTTCAATGGCATTAAGTGCATTCATATTGTTGTACAGCCATCTCCATATATGTGGGCCAATGACACTGCCCTCTACAGCTAAGATGGTGAACAACAGCTCCACGTGGAGCTGGGCTGCTGTGAGTCCCCAAGATGGCATAGCTGCAGCCCCTGCTGCAGTGGGCTGCCATAGGCTACAGGGAGGGGCCGGCAGCCAGCGTGAGGGGCCGGCAGCCAGCGTGAGATGCCAAGAGCCGCTGTGAGTGGCCGTCCAGAGGCCGGCGACCGATCTGCCTCATCCGGGAAGAGCGCAATGATGATACCAACATGGGCCAGTGAAGCAACGTCCTCCACAACTAAACTGAAGAACAAAAGGACAGCAACTTGTCTGTTCCCCTTTCCCGGTTCCCCAATGCTGTTCCCCTCCCCTAATTCTCCAATAAAATCTTAAAAAAAAAAAAGAAATGTCTTTCTTTTGAGGAATAGGGAAAAGAAGTTTCGAGATCTCTGAAGTGGATATGAAGTAGAGAAGGATATTTTCTATGACAAGTTAGGGCTGGAACTTTCCCTGTGCCGGATCACAGGGCAGTTCATGTGTGAGAAACCATAAGCCCACTGCTAGGCAGGTTGGAAATAGATACTCCGTGGCAAAGTGCAAGCCTCTTAACATTCCATGACTCTGATTATTTGTTTGGGAGCATAGGGTGAGTGGGCAGGAAAGAAGGGAATCTAAAATGCCAGCATTTCCAAAAGATGCCTTCATATGATTGTTCTTTAGGAAAGATGCTGTAAGCTTGATGGGCAACATCTTATGCCCAGCAGCCTCCTGCCTGCCCCCCACTGAAAGCTTTTTAATTAATCAGATCAAGATTTGTGGGAACTAATCACCATTACTAGGTTTTCTTTCCTTTGATATAAGAGGTTTTAAGGAGTTTTGATCACACTGGTTGCTATCCACAAGTGAAAATACATCTTTTCCAAGAGCTGTGCTTTTCAGTCCTCAAGTACCTCCTCATTCTAGGAATAAAATAAAAAGGGGAGGACACCAGATGGGTTCACTCTTAAGGGGATCTTATAAACTTAGTATTAAGAAATTCCTCCCTTTCCCAGGTAAGGAAAAGCTAAAGGAGTTCCTTACCACCAAAACCAGTATTACAAGAAATGTTAAAGGGACTTCTTTAAGAAGAAGGGGAAAAAAGATAAAAAATATTAATAATAAAATGACAATAGCTACATACATATCAATAACTATAATACTTTAAATGTAAATGGATTAAATGCCCCAATTTAAAGACATGGCATGGCTAAATAAATAAGAAAACAAAACCCTTACATGTGCTGACTACAAGAGACTCACTTCAGACCAAACACACACACACAGACTGAAAGTAAAGGGATGGAAAAAGATATTCTGTGCAAATGGAAATGAAAAAAAAACTGGGGTAGCGATATTTATTTCAGACAAAATAGAGTTTCAAACAAAGGCTATGTATGATAAGAGACGAAGAAGGACGTTTCATATATAAGTAGCTAAGATATGGAAGCAACCTAAATGTCCATCAACAGACAATTGGATAAAAATGTTGTGGTACATATATATAATGGAATATTACTCAGGCATAAAAAGGAATGAAATCTTATCATTTGCAATAACATAGGTGGGTCTAGAGGATATTATGCTAAGTGCAGTAAGTCAGACTGAGAAAGACAAATACCATATGATTTCACTTATATGTAGAACCTAAAAAACAAAATACATGAATAATCAAAACAGAAACTCATAGATGCAGAGAACAGACTGACGGTTGTCAGGTAGGAGGGAGGTTGGGGGCTGGGTAAAAGGATTAAGAGATACAAATTGGCAGGTATAAAATAGCAATGGATGTAAAGTACAACATAGAGAATATAATCAATAATATTGTAATAACTGCTGAAAAGTGGGTACTAGACATATCAGGGGGATCACTTCATAAGTTATGTGAATGGCTAATCACTATGCTATACATCTTAAACTAATATAATAGTGAATATCAACTGTAATTGACAAAAATAGATCCTATCCTTATGTAAAATGTATGGTGGGAGATAGGGCCTTGGGGGCAGTAACCAGGACATTTCCCCCAGTTTGAAATAAATTGTTTTGGGCTTAAGGCTTGACTTGTAGATACATGAATTCCGAGTCCATTTCCTGAGAAACACCCTCATGTAGTGTAATTTAGTCAAAATACATCAAAGTACATGGTTTAGGTATCTGTTAGTTCAGTGTCTAATTACAATAACAGGAGATGGCTGTGTCTGCATAGCAGCCAAGTTCATCAGCAGGGGAGTGGAAAGCTGATTGTGTTTCTCAGCAGAGGCTAGGGCAGCGCTGTGAGAGTTGAAGCAAATAGGATCAAATTGGGGCAGGAATAGGTAAAAAGAAAATGAGAAGGGGCTATTTCAGCTCTTTGAACTGAACATTTCCTGTTCTTTTTATCTGTTTTTTTTTTCTGCAAGGACTCTTTCACCCCCAGAATTAAATGAAGGTTGCTGGTGGTTCCACAGTGGCAGTCCTTCAGGTATATTTGGCCCTCATTGGGCAGTTTGCTTCCTGCAATGATGTCAATGCTATGTATATATCAAAAAAACAAAAAAACAATAGGAGCAGCCTTTTATTTCTCACTGTTTATTACTCTAAAATTCCTCTCTGAATGAAAGTCTTTGTTCTGTGCATGTCAAAAAAACCCCCAACAACCTTTCTATTTATCGACTTTGATTCTTTGAAGTAGGAGTGCAGTGATAAAAAGGATGACTTTATAACCTGGAAGTATCCGGAATGATGTCAGTTAGAGTAACTTTACAGTTTCCTCCTCAATGGGTGTTGGTTTACTCTGAAGACCAAGTTTGACCAAGGTGGACATACATGGTAGCCACAAACACAACTAAAACTCGGTTCCACGGTAGATTTTTTCCCACTGTGGCAAGTTTTAAGGCTAAAGGAAAATAGAAATGTCTCTTTGCTTCACTTGTAATCTGATTTCCGACAGCTTGAGGAGGGAAGAACATTGCCAAGAAAAATAAGCTCTTGAGATTTTCCTTTCTTCTTCCCTTGTTTTTAGTTTTTGTTTTTTTCTTTTTAAATTAAGGAACAGTGTGTTTTTCCAGGACCCATCAGCTCCAAGTCGAGTAGTTTCAGTCTAGCTGCGGAGGGCGCAACTCAATGGCCCATGTGGGGATCGAACTGGCAACCTTGGTGTTATGAGCACTGCGCTCTAACCAACTGAGCTGACTGGCTGCCACCATCTTGTTGTTTTTTTTTTTTAAACACAATACTCAGCATACATGTGCCAGACACTGATCTCAGTGTGTTGCCAACATTAATTCATGTAACCTCATAGTATGTACGTAAGTCTGTGCTATTACTATCTTTATTTTACACTGAGGCACAGAGCTGGGAATGTGAGGTTTGGGTTCAACCCAGGCAGTCTGGCTGCAGAGCCTTACTTACAACATGCTGACTTTCTCCATTAGCAGTTAGCCATTGGGCAGGAAAATCTCTTTGAAAAAGTCTGAAACAAAGGAAGAATAACTCCTAATATTGATATGTATTATTTCAGCATCATTTGATACTAAATACTTTCTCATTTTCATTATAATTTCTCTTCTGGTTTAGTTGTTATTTAGTCGTTTCCAGCCAAAGGGTTGTTAGAATTAAAGAGTTAAAAATATGACCAGCACTTTGAATAATGCTTGCATGTGATAAGTACTCTATAAATGTTATCTGTTGTTATTCTAATATTGGAGTTTGCATGTGTGTTTCATTATTATGTCATATCATGTTTTTACTGTAAACTAAGGAGAAGTTATTGATTCTATGAAGTAATAGTCTGAATATGACTGAGCTAATTTATCAGTCTAGAATAAACCACAACACAACTAAACCAAAACTTGCAAATGTTATACTTCATATCTCTTAGAAATTAATGTTTACTTAGTAGTATTTTAAAATATGGGAACAAAAACCCATATTTCTAAACATTTATTTAGAAACAAAAACCAAACTTACTAAGTTTATCCTACATCTTAGAATATTGAAGGAACCGAACCAAAGTCATCTGCATTTCATATTGTCAGCTCTTGAGAAGGAAGCAACGTGCTCACTTAAGGGTGTGAAATTAAGGGTTCTTTCCCACTGGGGAGCAAAATATTTGACTAGTTAGTCAAAAAGAGAGGCATGGTAAAAAACAAAACAACCCCCCCCACCCAAAACAAACAAACAAAAAACAAACAGAAAAAAACAAGCAAGCAAACTATGCAGTATGGGCATGATTCCAAGTAGACAGCACTAGAACATGGGGTTATAGGAAAGCCTTTCATGAAGTTAGTCCAATTTTCCCAATCATCTCTGATTCTTCATCAGCATATTCCTCTCCCTCTTGCTGTGTTACTGTGAGGATCAGATGAAGACCTGGAGATGGAATTCCCTATGGATGAAATGCCTACAACAGTTACTCTAGCTTCTGAATTAGCATCCTCACTGTGATGCCTTGAAAACTGGCCAGGAACTTGATGGAAATCAGGCCATCTAGTAGTTTATGTGGTGAATCAAAGGAACATGTAGACTCTGTGTTTCCCCAGTGGGAAATAAGGAACCCCTTGGACAGTGAGGGAGAATGGAGGGAGGCAGGTGCACCCCGTGTTCATACTGGGCCTTTCGGGAAAGTAGCCATGAGACTTAAAAGGGGGTTTCTACATTTGTGATAGTCCTTTTATGGTATTGATAGGGCCCCTCCTCAGCTTATCTAAATCCATGACTGGGTGGGGTAGGAAAGAGAAGACGAGTGTCAAATGAGTTGAGTTCCTATATCTTCAGGGAAGACAGCCAAGAGGAAACCGCTTTTTCCCGTAAGACAACTATTTCTAGAGCAGCCATCTCCAAACCATCAGTTACAATTTTTTTGAGTACATACTCCCCATGTATTTGCTCCTTTATTGATCTATAACCATACTATTATATATTTTATAATTATAAAATATATATATTTAATATCATATTTAATAATTATAAAAATATTAACTATGTAAAAAATAATTGAAAGGTAATCAAGATGAAAAGGATATATTGTAAGATAACAGCCAACCATTATATGGTATTTATTATATTCCAGGCATTGTTCTAAGTGTCTTTCCCGCAATAACTCATTTACTGTCTTGCTAAAAGCAAAGACTTCATGTTCCCATTAGCTAATATCTCAAGGCATAATTCAGCATTCACAGTAGTGATCTAATTCCATATTTCAGCTGTCTTCTTGAGCATTTCAGATACTTTTGGCTAGAATGATTATTATTGTTGTTAGATATGACTAGATTGGCATTGCTTGGAGTGAAGTGCCAGCTGTGACATGTTCTCATTTGCTCGTGTTTTCTATCAGCAGTTTCTTAGCAGGAATTTTTCAGAAACCCATTCTCCACTTTGTGAGGGATAATTTAGTTAAAAACTTAGTAATCTAATGGACAAGACCTTTTAGCAGGGGGCACATGCACCTGCAACGGGCCACAATATGCCAAAGCTAATGGATGTGAGAGAGCATCCATGTTTCCTGAAGACGCCTAATGAACCTACCACACGAGGGCGCCAGAGTCAGTCTGTATGGGTAATACTAGCAAAGCTTCATTTCCTCTTCAGCTTTCATATTTTTTCAGGTAAAAAATATGAAAGACTTTCTGATTTTCCACCTGCGTGCTGACAGATTGCATGCTCTGTTGTGGAGCGCACTCCCCTAGGAGGGACCAGCATGAAGGAGGCTTGCAGACTGTGAGAGCTCAGGGCAGTAGAATGCAAAGTTCCCTTTTCTTTAAACTGGTACAAATGTGTCAAACCTCATTCCTTGGTTTTCTTTGTGTTTCCTGCCTTACATCTCAGCACGACAGTCGGACTCCATAGGACACACCTAGGTTTTGTCTAGAATCTGCCCCCTTTGACAGCAGGCCATGAGGGGGGCTATCTGCCTCATTGCCTCCCTACCTGCTTGTTTGCACGACACAGGTGGCCTCAGAGGGCTGAGAGGTTATAAATAAAGTTAGATAAGTCAGCCTCAATCCTGAAGTAGATTGGTTTTATTCATGTAAAACGTCTTACATAAAATTCTTGGGCCGGCTGAGTGGCGCGGTGGTTGAGCGCTGGCTTGGGAAGCCAGCGGCCCCGGTTCGGTCCCACATATGAGGGCCAGTAACACTGCCCTCAAAAAAAAAAAAAAAAAATTCTTGCTCCCCAAGCTGCTGGTATGTTGCTTTGAAAAAGGAAAAACATGAAAAAAATCTATTCTCTCCCTTCCTTTCTTTGTATATTTAATAAAGATTTGTTGAGCATCTATTCTATACCAGGCACCCCCTGGGAATATCGCAGTGAATGAGATGCATGTGAGTCTCTGAGTTGGGCTGATACAGGCAACGTCAGGCAATTTCACACCTGTGGGGCGAAGCGTTGTAGAGGATGTCCAGGGGCTGAGGTGGTCCAGGCAACCTTGATGGGGAGGTCATGCTTCCACTGAAAACGGAAGGATAAATAGTTCTCCAAGCAGCGGGCAAGGGGTGCGTGTTTTAGGTAGAAGAAAAACATGACATTCATAGTCCCAGAGGTGACTGGGAGTTTGAGGGAATGAGAGAGGTTCAAGACTACTGATGAGGAGCAAGAGAGGGTCCAGGAAAAGTAGGAGCAGCTAGATCCCCTGTTTTAAGGGCAATTGAGAGTCACTGAAGAGTCCATTCAGTGACAGAATACAGGTGTATTTGCAATGAAATCGTGGATTTGAGATGTTTTAAAAGCATCATGGTCCTACAACTTGTGACTTTTCAGGCATCTCTCGAAGATTCAGTTACCCTCCCCAGCTGTCTCCCTTCCTGATGTGAGGTAGGCCCTCGGTGCTGGTGTGACTAAGGAGGTGTTCACTCCTCAGGGTTCTCAGATCTGACTTTATGCATCAAGCCATCCCTTCTTACCTGAGGGTACTCGATGCCATCGTTTTGAGTAAAGAGGGTGATGGAGAAAGGGGGTCCTCATAACTCTTTTCAACATAAATGTGTGGCACATGCTCTTTGATCATGCCACTTTCACAAGTAGATTTTTATTCTCTGTTAATATCTTGGTCCCATGTCAGACACGATGTAGGCCACTCCAGCCCCATGTTGTTCTTTGAAATGTTTCATGATGTCATTAGTCTCCTCTCCACCCTGACCTAGGCCCCCTTTGCCTTGGGCCAGCCCTCTGTGAGCCTCTTTTCTCATGCTTTTCTTCTTGCAGGGCACCTGCAGCAATGCCACAGGCTAGCTTCCCTTATCCTTGGCTCTCTCAGCATTTCGTCACTCCTCATGCCCCAAGACAGTTCAATGAGGCTCCTCACTCCACCTCGCCAGACTCCAGAATCTCACCCTGACCTGACCTAGTCAGCCTTAATCCAACCACTGTCCACCTGGGGCCCCCTGCCCCCATGTTCTCTTTTCACCTGTGTTGCCTATTAGTTGTTTGCTCCCTTTTTTTTTTCCAGAACATTCTTTCTGTCAACCCCTCATTGCCAGGGAGGTAAATACTCACATACAACATGATGAATTCTTCAGTCGGCGTGGGCTCAGGGTGCAGTGGGAGTTTCCAAGAGGAGGCGATATTTAAGATGAATATTAAGACAGGTAGGGGTTTAGGCAAAGGGGATAGCAGTGGTTTCTGATGAGCTGTAAGTGCTGTAATTCGGTGTGGGTGGGATTTGGAATAAGACCGAGAATGTGGAAAGATAATCAGAGACTAGATCAGAGACTTGCAAACTGGGTGCTCGTAGACTGGACCCAGCCCCATCTCAGGTTGTTAGGCTGCTCAGGGAAATTTGATCAGATTTTGTGTTTTAGAAAAAAATTACTCAGGTTGCAACTCAGGTTGCAGAGTGGAGAAGTGGATTCAAGTGCCAAGTGTACATTAGGGTAAGTTTTCCCTCCAGGGGCCAGTGGAGTGTGAAGCGGAGGTGTTCAGCTTAACATAACATAGGGGTGAATGGCCCAGAGCCTGAACTCCAGCCCGGGTGCATCACTTAGGTGGTGACTTTGAACAGTTGTACTCTCTGTTTCCTCATTTTTCTCCTCTATAAAATGGGGATAATAACATTCCTTCTAAGGTGGTTATTCATAGGCTTGGAATAAGGATTATGGAGCTAATATGGGTGAGGCATTTAGAACATTGCCGATGGGAAGTGTGCTCTGGACTCGTGACTGGATGTTTCTGTGTTCAGTAACCTCTTAGACTTTAATAGCTGACCTGGAATTGAAACGTGGTGAAAGCTCACTTTGTGGTTGTATTCCCCTAAATAGAATATCACTCACTTCAAGTTCCCTGCCACAGGAGGACATGAGAGATTTTGAAACCTCCTAATGGGCTTGGTTTTATCTAGTTCAAGGGCTTTCAAAAAAAAAAAATCTTTTTAAACAGTTGAATCCTTTTGTCCAAAATCTTTTGTCAAACCCTTATGTTTATAACTGATAAAACTGTGCTGCTCTGGTTGAAATAATTTTTGAGGCGACTCAGTACCCACTTAACCCTCCTCTTTTCTAAGGTACCACTTCAGAACCTGGAAACACAATTTGGATACCACTGGTCTGGTCAGTTCAGGGAGATGGAAGTGACTTATCCAAGGTCACACAGTGAACCGATGGCAGATTTGGGGTTAGAACATGGGTCTCCTGGCTCCTTTCCAGGGTTCTCAGCTTTGGCTGCTCATTAGAATCTCAAAGGAGAGGGGAGCTTTAAAAGAGATCAGGGCTAGGGCTGTACCTCCAGAGATACTGATTTCACTGGTCTGGGCCTGGCCCCCACATCAAGCAGAGCTAGATTATTCAATAAGAAGCAAACTTTGTTTGTAGTGGAAAAATGACATCGTACAAATTTTTCAGAGTTGCTTTTTAAAAATGTAGTAGGATTCCATTGCGGTGTAGCTTGTTTTTTCATGGGGTTTGATCTTCTTTGATTCAAATCATAGCTCTAAAAACCTGACAGTGTTTGGTGGAACAGAACCTGTGCCCGGGCACTGCAACAATTGCCCCTCTCGCATCCCTTGCCTGCCATCACATCAGCTCCCTCAAAGACGGTTGCTGGGTTTTAATTTAAATTGGATGCAGGGGGTTTTACTCTGGTGGCCTTGGGATGAGCAAGAATTCTCTTCCTTTTGCAACTTTTCCCTAATTGTGAGGCTGTAATACAGCAAGACTTACTTTACCAGTGCAGCAAATAACAAGAGCTAGCGGTGGTTTTAAAGCTGCTCCAAGCAGTGATGAGCCTCCACAGTGAATCAAGCCGTGTGGAATGGCGACACCTTATTTCTGTTGGTGACCAAATCACAGGTACTGCTAACGCCACTGTGCTCTGTTGCCTCACAACCGTAAGAGGAGGAGATGGTAAATTTCAGACATTTGTGAAAATAAAGGTAGATTTATGGACTCCCTGAATTCTATCCAAGAATGCCTTAAATTATGAACCTTTTCCTGGGGGTTCAGTTTTATCCCGTCTACTTGTTCCTACTTCTAATTCTTTTCTGTGCTTGCACCTTACTTATCTGGCACCACTCTTTCCTGCCATGTGTGCCAGAAGTCCCAGGATACTATAGCAACATGTACACCCTTTCTTTTCTATGCCCCCAGCTCTTGTGACAGAATCTAACAACAATGGCTTATGAAAATGTCATGAAAGCCCCTATGACACGATGCCCAGAGGTAATCAGCCCAGGGCCTGTGCAGCATCCCAAGCCAGACATCAAGGGCCTGGCTCTTTCTGACTTCCTGGCTCACTACACTGAGCTGCAGCTTGCACTCTTTTTTGCAAAAGGGTTACTCTATCTCCAGGTGTTGCTTCTGTGACCCAGGCAGGAAGAAAGAGGGAAGGATGAAGTTCAAAAGCCTGGGCCAATTGATTTGTCCTTTTGTCAGGAAAACAATAGGTTCCCCCAGGAGACTTCCACTTGCAGCTCACTGGCCAGTACAGGGTCATATGACCACATGTGGCTGCAAGAGAGTCTGGGGAGGTGTGTATTTTTAGTGGATTCATTGCTGCCCCAAACAGAATCAATAGTGAGGAGGAAGGGAGGATACTCAGAGCATCTATCTGAGTCAGCCACATCACGTAAACCTCCTGGTACTTTCCTCTCCAGGGCCTCCATGTCACCTCTCAATCTATCCAAATTCTACTTGTCCTTTCTTCAAGGCCCATCTGCTTCCCCCACACCTCCAGCCCACACTGATCTATACTTCTTAAATATAGAATTTCAGAGTTAGCAGAAGCATCAGAGTCTTCTAGAGTAACCCCTCATTTTGTTGAATCACTGAAGCCCAGAAAAATGACTTACCCAAGGTCATACTGTAATGGTTGACGATGGCAGCTACACGTGAGTGCACGCTCCAGGCATCTTACTTAGCTAGGCAGCTGGCATAAATTGCCACTTAACCATCCCAAATAGCCCCTCCCCTGTAAGGTAGCCACCACCTGCATTTTACTTATTAGGGAAGCATGGGCCAGAGGTGGTAAGCGGCAGGAACATCTAACTCTACAGTGACCCAGCCAGGGTCAAATGCCTGTACTGCTCCCTACCCTTGCTCTGCCTCCCACTCAGGGGATTGGTGTTGAAGATGCCATTAGAACCCAATCTTCTAATTCTAAGCCTCAGGCCACTTAACTTTCCTCTGAGAGAAAGGGCTTATTCCTCTCTAGCTTTTTTTTTTTTTAATGGTGCTTTTAGTTCATAAGTGTTTCCTACTGACTGAATTAGGCTGAATGTATTTTTAGGGTGGTAGTTACCCCATAACTGGCACCCTCACTTTCGCTCTTTCTTCTTTCTTAATCGTGGTTTGAGTGATCCTTTAAAACCATGAATCAGGGCTGGCCAAGTGGCTCAGTTGGTTAAGAGCGCAAGCTCTGAGCAACAGGGTCACCGGTTTGATTCCCACATGGGCCAGTGAGCTGTGCCTGAGTTGAGCGGCCGCTGACCTGCCAACAGGTGGCAGGATTTCTCAGGTGGCAGGTTAGAGTGTGCGCTCTTAACAACAAGGTTCTGTTTCGAATCCCTCATGGGATGGTGGGCTATGCCCACTGGCAACTAAGATTAAACACTGCACCTTGAGCTAAGCGGCCGCAAGCTGCCAATGGGTGGCCAGATGGTGACTGGTCTTAGGAGCTGAGCTAGCTGTGTCCTCCACAACTAAGACTGAAGGACAACAACTTGACTGTTCCCCTTCCCCAATTCCCCAACACTGTTCCCCTTCCTCACTTCCCCAATAAAATCTTAAAAAAACAAACAAAAACCATGAATCAATTTTGTCATTCCTGCCTCCATCAATGGCTTTTTGTGACATCTAGGCTAAAGCCAAGATTCTTCATGTGTCCTGGTAAGACTGAGTGGTCTAGCTGCTCCCTCTCTCTCCAGCCTGATCTCACCCCCTCCTTTCCTGCCTCACTCCCCCATTCAGCCGAATGGCCATAGGTCAGTCTCCTCTTACTCATTGGGCACCTTCCTACCACAACGACTTTGCACCTGCTTTCTTGCTGCTGCCTGGCCTTCTCTCCCCTCCCTTACCCTCCCCTTCTTAGCTACTGAACTTCCAAGCATCCCTCAGCCTGGCCCCCATGTTCTCAGGAAGCCTCCCTGAGTATAACCCTCTAGAGGTTGGCCTCACAGTACCAAGAACCTTTCCTTATAGCCCTCACTAGAGTTATGACCTTATGTTTATTTTTGTGATTATTTGATCAGTGTCTCTCTTTCCCACTGGATTAAGATCAGACCATGTCTGATGATCTCTTGCATCCAGTCTTTGATCTCCAATGCCTACTTTCATGCCTGTCACATAGAGTGCTCAGTAAATATTTGTTGACTTCAAAAACAAAACAAAACTATTTTATGTCTTAGCACCTAGCACAGAATTGAGTGAAAACAAAGTTTTAAATGGCACAAGTAGAGTAGTGGCATATGTCACCATAACTACACAGTGTGTTGCAGCATCATTCTAAGACCAGAAATTGTGGTTACTAGGGGACAGAGGGTGGGGGCATAGGAGAGATGTTTAAGGGTACAAATTTGCATCAGGTAGTAAATAAGTCCTAAAGCTATAATGTATAGTATATAAATATAGACAATAATATCATGTTATAATAATCAAAGTTGCCAAGAGATTAGATCTTAATTATTCTAACCACAAAAAAAGAAATAATTATGTGATGTCATAGAGATGCTAACTATTGCTATAATGGCAATCATATTACAATATATAAATGTATCAAATCAAAATATTGTACACCTTAAATTTACACAATGTTCTATGTCAAATATATTTTCAATTGAAAAAATAAGATGACCCAAAAGAACTTGATTTAATGGCTTCAGCTAAAAGAACAATTTAGTGTTGATGATTGGGTGATAGATAAGCCTAGCAGTCAGAAGTGGATGTGACATGCACTTTACCTGTTTAAAATAATCTCTATATTTAATATCTTACTCCTCCAGATATATCATAATTGAGCTCCCTTTTCCCCCCATAGCTAAGATCTCAGGCATGTGTGATTCAAACATAGTTTTTAAAACTGTTCATTTTGAAATTGTCTAGAAATTGACTGGCAGGTACTAAATCCATGGAAGATGAGGGAATGTGGACTGCACATGGCTGCATGGATATTGAGGGTTGGAAGAGGAAAAACGATGCTGAGTGACAGATGAAAAACTGTGGGACATAGGAAGCAGGACTAGGAGATTTGAATTGGCTGCATCTTGTGGAGCCTGGACGAGACTGGGTGTCTAATGGAAAAATACGTTATGAAAATTCGGGATATACAGCCCAAAGAAGATGGGGCAGTTTCTGAGAGTATAAGGGCCCTAAAAGAGGGGAAATGGGTCCACTTATTTCCTCTTGAAGAACCTCCAAAGATTCCAAGCCAGACCTACTCTAGGGCTGGAGAGGCAGGAGGTGAGAAGTTAGATGTTAGAGCTGGACTTCTAAACACACATCTATTGGTATGGGGTTTCATTTCAAACATCTACACATCAAATTAAAGTATATCTTGCTCCCAGATAGTAACTGAGCAGTGGGACTATGGCTCACCCCTCTCACCCCCTCCTCTCCACCCCTGGTGGAGGGGCAGAGACCTCATCCCTGCCGTGGTGGTAATGGCAGTGAGGATCTTTGCCATGTTTTGACTCCACTGTTTGCAGACGAAAGACAGCCAGGTAGATGCGCTGGGGTCCTTGGGCCACCCCCGTGGTTCTCACTCCTCCCTGTCCCCCTCTCCCACCAGGAGGCCGAAGGTGTTTCCTGCCACTACTGGTCACTCTTTGACGGTCACGCGGGGTCCGGGGCCGCGGTGGTGGCGTCCCGCCTGCTGCAGCATCACGTCACGGAGCAGCTGCAGGGCATCGTGGACATCCTGAAGAACTCGGCCGTCCTGCCGCCCACCTGCCTGGGCGAGGAGCCGGAGCACACGCCCGCCAACAGCCGGACTCTGACCCGGGCCGCCTCGCTCCGCGGAGGGGTGGGGGCGCCGGGGTCCCCCAGCACCCCGCCCACGCGCTTCTTCACGGAGAAGAAGATCCCACACGAGTGTCTGGTCGTCGGGGCTCTGGAGAGTGCGTTCAAGGACATGGTGGGTATGGCTGAAGAGTCCAGGGCAGCAGGGCCAGGGGGGTCACTTAAGCCAAATCCTCGCTTCCTGCGGGTTCCCCGAAAGGACATGTGTCTGACCTGTCCGCTCGTTGGGTGGTTCCACTGGGACATCGCCCTTTGACAATAGGGTTTCCATTGTCGGCAAAAATTGGCAGCAAGATAAGAGTTCCTGGCATGGAATGCTGGCCAAACTTTAAAAACTGAAAGAGAGGGATGGTGCATGAGGTAACAGGCTTATTAAATAAATGTATGCATTATTGCTTCTCTTTCTGCAGGCTCATTGATGCCAGCTGGTACAATTCCCCTTAATTGAAATGAGCCTGGGTGCCATCTGTTACATACATGTGTGTGGATTCCAGGTGTTTCAGGAAATAGAACTTTTAGTAAAGGGCTCAAAATTACCCCCCTTTTTACAAATCTGATCTGAGATTGGCAGTGTGATTCCTATTGCTTTTTAAAAAGTATGGGCTGATATTCAAGAATCATTTGTTTTACTTGGGAACAACGAGTTGTTTGTACATTTAAATTTGAATGTGCTTGATGAAGAAATTCTGCCTCCTTTCCTCTAAGCCTCACTCTTGAGAACACCCTCGGGGAGAGAGAGTGCAGTTTCTCTCAGTGTCCCTTGCTGTCCCTCTGCCTGTGACAATGCACAATGCTCTGTTCTGCACCACCCCCTCCTTTCTTTGAGATCGCTTTCTACTGAGGCAATGACTTGGGTTCCAAAGATTTTCCTCTCCTGAGGAAGCAGCAACCTGCATTCAGATCGAGTATGAGATACGTAAAGATATTATAAGGACTTGCTTGAGTAAAGTGAGTGGGCAGTAGTTTCTGGTAGCTTCCAATCCCAAGGAAAACACGAGGAGGCTGGAAAAAGATTATTTAGACACAAAAAGGAATCAAAGTAGTAAAATTGACTCCTACTCAGGCTTTATATCATGTCAAATCTCACTCTCCGGCTATCACAGAAACTCTGGAGCGAGTAAGTGTTTCTAGACACTGATGTTCAGAATGCCAAATATTTCATTGAAGTAAAAATTTGAAAGTGGGATCCCCCAAATGGGAGAAAAATTAAAAAACAAAAGAAACCTTGGGTTTTTCATTTCCTTCAATAATTGCTAGTGCCATAAGGAACAGCTTTCACTTGGAACCTCTGTATTCTCAATTTTATCCACTAGAGGCTGACGTCACATTGAGTCAGGCCTCCACGAAGGTCTCAGGCTTTTGCTGCCTATTCACGGCTCAGGGTAATGAGCAACAACTGTATTTGAAATGAGAGGCTCATTCAGAAAAAAAAAAAATAGCAAAGAGCCTCATTCTTGTCTTTTATATTTTTTCAGTTTTTTTTTAAAAAGTATTGTTCTATAGTTTATTGTGTGTGTTTTCTTTGTTTTTTTTTTAGGGCAGTGTCACTGGGCCTCATATGTGGGACCCGAACCAGGGCTGCTGGCTTCCCAAGCTAGTGCTTAACCACTGTGCCGCTCAGCCGGTCCTATGTTTTCAGTTTTTAACTAACCAGGTCATTACCTGAAATTTTTCTTGGAAACTGCGTTGCCAGTGAAAAGATTGTTTCACTTCCTGTGTAATTCACTCAGTCCGTGACTATTTGTTGAGCACTAACTATATGCCAGACCTAATTGTGGAAGGGCACTGAACAAAGTAAGCAAAGCCAGTATTAAACAAGTCAGATATAAACGGGAGGGGGCTGCAGAGGAGCAATGCAGGCGAGAGAAGTGACGCAAAGGGTTCCCTGGAGAAGTGACGCTCGGTGTGGGGGTCGGAGTAAAGCAGACAAAACCCAGGAGGCTGGGAGAGCGTTTTGGGCAGAGGAAACATAGTGTGGAGGACCACATCAAAGACGGAACTTAGGTGGGTCACAGGCAACATGCTGATGTCCACCGTGGTTACAAGATAGATTTCAAAGGCACACGAATGATGGAAGGTGACCTGGAGAGGCAGCCTGGAACGCACGTATGAAGGACTCCTCTGTGCCATGTTATGAATTTTT
The DNA here is from genome assembly GCA_033961575.1 of Aselliscus stoliczkanus. Classification (NCBI taxonomy): domain Eukaryota; kingdom Metazoa; phylum Chordata; class Mammalia; order Chiroptera; family Hipposideridae; genus Aselliscus; species Aselliscus stoliczkanus. The sequence continues at coordinate 144,710,857 of CM066727.1, forward strand.
GGTTCTCAGTTTCTTCTTCTCCACTCCATCCCATCTTATGGCCTCCCTCCTTTTACTCTTCAGTTTTCTCCACTTTGTCTCGCTAGCCCCTCCGCATGCCAGAGGCCCCCTGGCCTTTGGCCTATGTGCATGGCCTTAAATGAGATACTCATCATTCTTAGGTGCCTGCCGTGACCCTGCCTCCTGCCCGGCTAGCGACTGAACCAGTTGATGTCTGTTGGCCCCAAATCGTCATTGATACTGCCCCCTTTTATTCTTAAAAGTGATCCTATTTGGATGGTGTCTTATGTTTGCCCTAATTACAGATAGATGCTCTTGTTTTCCCTTTGCTTCATCAGGGACTTCCGGAAAAATCTACTCCAGTGTCCTAGAAACGGTGGCGGCCTTCACCATTAAATAGCTTAGGGTGAGCTTCTGAAACCACGGCACAGAAATTATACAGTGTACTCTCGATTTAATGCCCTGGCAAGGCCATCGCCAACTCATACGAAATACTTTTTCTTTCCTGTCCCTCTCAAATAGTAGGTTTTCAAGAGTCAGGATTTCAAGGTAAAACTTTGTTTCTTTGAAGTGCCAGCTGGCATCTGATGTCCTTACCATCTGATCTTGGTGGCTCCTCCTCAGGCCTTTTAGATAGGATGAGGTTTGGAATTTCCCTGACATTCGTAATTTTTGTCCTCACAATAGCCCACCACTTGCTAGCTTTCCTATTTCTAGGTGTTCCTTAGGCCTTGCAGACTTTGTGCCATTCCGATAGTCTATGAAAGGAAAATGGTGTTAAATAAGACTCGGTCATGTCAGCTTTGTGGCCCTCTTGCTTTCTTCCTCACTTTTAATTCCCTATTATTTCCCAAGCCCAGCAGCTAAGCCTCAAATTTGCCTCATTGATGACATCTCTGCAGCTACCCCTGCTGAGATTCAGAAAGTAACTTATAATATCTTTCAAGGCAAAGTTTGCCTTTCTCTTGGAGTTTGCTTTATTTATGGCATTTCAGCAACATAGAATCAGAGGTCTTTGGTCTCTCTCTCTCTCTGTCTCTCTCTCTCTCTCTCTCTTTCTCTTTCCCTTTCTCTCTCTCTGCAATGCCTTCTCAACCACTAGTATATCTTGAGCTAATATTTTCTAACCAGCATTCTTCTAGACACCATGGGGGTCTAGAAGTAAAAGATTAGATTTTATACTTAGGGACATTTGTAGTCACACATTATATGACTATAGAGATGTACAGAATCCTTTATTTAATAATGTTCTAAATAATATTAACTGGGGTGGTAGAATGTTGATATCTATCTGAAAGGGATCATCAGTTAGAAGATTCAGAAACACCAAGCCAGAATAAACCATACTTATTTCTGGGAAAATGTAGGTACTAGTCAGAAATAGAGACTAATAGAAGTGGGGGAAATTCCTTTGAGTAAGGGGAGATGATAACAGTTTCATCAAGTGCTGTAAGCTTCTTTGAAGGCACTGCTTTTCCTTTCCTCTTTGGTCCTCGGTTGTCCAGCACAGTATGTGGCTTGTACTGAAGATGACCTCTGACCGCTGGCTTCTCATCCTTACTGGGCATGCCAGCAGAGGCAGGTTTGCCCTGTGGCCTCCTCACTGTATCTTGGCTTAGATCTTCCTTCACAGTGAGAAAGCTGCATAGTCAGTTCCTCGTGTGTCCACCATGGAAGATGAACCATGGCTTCTTAAAGGACCAGGATTCCAGAACTTTGTGACTTGTTTCAGTTCTGTTTCCTAGCAATGCTTTGTAACAATGTCAACTTTAGCAGCTACGTTTTTGTCACCTATTGTGTGTATAGGTTGTTGTTTGGCCCAAGATGATAGATATGAATAAGATAAATGACTTCGAAGTCCTGATGTCCATTTCCTCCCTACTTCCCCACCCTACAAAACCAGGATTGAGTAGTCAGCATGTCAGACCCTTGAAGGGAGTCACTTCCATTGTTGGTATAGTTGTAGGAGACCTGCCCTCTGAGGAGCCACAATCACGTCAGCAGTGATTAGCCTTTCAGCCTGCTACCTATAGGATTTGAGTTCTGGACACAGGCAGGAGAATCTCAAAAGTCTGTCCTATTTCCTCTTCAGTGTGGGTGTATAGTCCTCATAGCAGGGAAGAATGTTCTAGAAACTTGGTTGTCACAATGGAGAAAAAAGGGCAATATTTTAACTTATAAAAATTCCATACATCTTCCTATTATTGAGTAAATGGTTGGAAATACGCAGCTTGGTTTTGTTGGTGAAAACTATGGTGACACTATGGTGAAAAAGAGAAGGATGAATGCAAAGGCTTATTTATAGTTTAGAAATCCTAGTGTTTTCAAAAATTAGCATGTTCCTGGTAAGTTGTGGATCTTTGTATCTGTATTTAAGCCAGAGTTTTGCTTTGTCTTTGGTTCTGGTATATCAAGAAGTTCCTAGAAGGAAAGAGCTTGTCATTCCACGAATAGCCAGCAGGTGGCAGTATTAGGCAGTGCGTACTGGTTTTCTTTCCTTCCGCATTGCCTGGCTGACAGATTGATTGGCTTGATCTCAGAATAAACCGAAATCAGACCCAGATACTAAAACCATGCAGAATCTTATTATTTGTGACTGACATTATTAGCAGTGTGTTCAGAACCATGTTTTAACCCAGCTAGGGGGAGCTGCCAAGCCCTATTGAAACGACCCAACACTCACTACCTTCTGTTTTCTGATAGAGCTTTCCTTCTGAAACTGAAATTGGTAGGAAACAAATAAGGATCCTGGGGTTGCATCATCTCTGGGACTTTTCAAACTAAATTACAACCATCCCGAGCAATGTATTTTTTTTGTCTTGCAGTTCTTTCCTCCTGAATTAGCCTCATTTTTTCCTCCTTCATTGTTCCTACTCTTCCTTGCAACAAAAAGAAAAAATAAAACCTCAAGTCTTAAAAATTGGATCGATTCTTTGATTTAGAGATAAACTTAGCTTAAATGTAATATTTAGACAGATGTAACACAGGATAAATCAGTCCTGCTAAGTAGAAAGTAGCCTTGAGAGGTCTGGAAGACTCTTCATTGAGCAGATAAATCAATTATCTCGTTAGTTAAATCTTATGAGTCATTTAAGTTGATCCTTTTAGACCATACTTGAAAAGGAATGATACTATGTGCATGTTTTTTGCTAGTTTTTCTAAACTTATTATGTGGTGGGGTTCACTGATTTCCTCATTTTAGCGAAAATAGTTTAGCTAAATAGTTTTAGCTAAAATGAGGAAGTATTCCAAATCAGTCTTTGTGTAGCACAGAGCAGTCGGCAGTTTTTCCTATGATTTCATTGATTTTTTTTTTAAAAAAAAGAAAACCCAAACGTGAGAGTTTTTTAAAAAATAATAATTATACACGTTTTGGAATTTTTTACCTAGAATGTGAGAAGCTTAAGCTAATTGGAAAAGTTACGAGTTTGAAGAAAATAGGTAATTAATTCAATGGTAAATATATCTTTATTAACTTCATTTATCATGTTTGACCTGATAGTAAAAGAACCATCCAGATGGTCTTTTAATGTTTCTTTCAGTACCACGATTTTGTGAAACATCTTTTAAATAGGAGTAGGTAGTGTAGGAAAAAATAAATGTGCTATTTTGGCTTCTAGTGAGGGAAGGGGGAGAAGCATTTATTTTTAGAGTATGTTCTAGTTACACCCAGTTTTAGAAGAAATAGAAGAGTGAATTTTAATGTCAGTGAACCTTTCAGGGTGACGAAGTCTTTCACATCTTTCAAACCCTTGTCGCTGTTATTCCAGAGAACATACATTTAGTCAAAGTGTGTTCAAGTGTTACACATGTGCCCACACACACATATATTACCACACAAATGGGGGGAGGTGGCGAAAGCATGAACATATTAGCAGTTTTCTGGATAAAACACAGCTAGACTTTAGTCCACTATTTATGTGACAGTGCTGCCAAATTTAGCATTCTTTATGCTGGGGGAACTAGAGCTGTCCGTAGTTGAAACACAGGAAAAGATGAAAAAAAATGATGAAATCAAGTAGAAAAAAAGTACTGAATCACTATTAATGTAATAGCTAGGGATTAACTGGGCAGGCTAACTGGCTTGTTTCCCCCCAAATTAAAAGTGAACATGAACTGTGCTGTAAGCAGGAAGCCTTAGTGTTGAACACCCTGCCTTGATTTTTTTTTTTTAAGGATTAAATAAGTTTATAATCGGATTTTCTTGTGATATAAACCATGCTAAATAATGCCCTGATGACGCAGAATAAACTCATTTGTCTGCGCCCCAGAGGAATTCTTTGCCTAGACGGCTCTTTTGCGCACCATAGCATTTCCTCCCTTTTTGATTCATACCAGTGAGTCTGTCACTTATTCATACTCTAGTCCATGTACAGCATGCAACAATAGGGTGCTCAAGGATACTTAATAAAAATTGTCTTTAATTCAGACTTTGGGTATTCAAATATTGATTCTAGATGCGAAAGGATAGTTTCTTTAGCTAGAGCATTCCTTCCAGTATATTAAGAACAGTAATATTGGGAGTGGATTTTATAGACCAGTTTATATGTTAATTTGATGAAATATGTATCATAACATTCAATCTATTATTTATTTAAATGCAAAAAAAAAATGAATAAACCCACCCACGAACTCTTTTGTGAATAGGATTGTTGGTTCTGTTTTATGCACTGTCTGGAGGTTAAACAGACAAAACTTCTGATGGCTTGATGCTGCCTCTTTATCCTCTCTTCCACTGTTTTGTGACAACCCTTCCCAGCTGACATCGGGTACCTCCTTTCCTTCATTCTCTAGCCTCCTGCCATCCCTGTGTAGGTTCTGAGAACCATTCATTCATTCTTGTCATGTGACTGTATTTGAACTGAAGCTTGGATTGCTGCTTACTTATCATCTCAGTGTGCATTTATTTGCATTGTGAGCTTTTCATTTGTGAATTGTGAAGCATGTTTCTCATATTATGGCAGAGGTAAGGTGATCATTTTGAAACTTAAACATTTTTTAAAATTAAGTTTATTGGGATGACATTGGTTAATAAACTTACGGGTTTCAAATGTACAGTTTTATAATACATCTGTAATATATGTTGCATTGTGTGTTCACCAGCCAAAGTCAAATCTCCTTCCATCACCAGAAACCTCGACATTTTTAAGTGCCTGTCTTCAAATGCCCTCTTAATAAGACATTTGTTAAACTGTCTTTTACTTGTCTAGTATAGGTGTTGAGGGTCCAGCAATGAGCAAGAGAGGTAGACACCTCTCAGTCACGGAGCTTTCAGGCTGTGGGAAGGATCTAGATAGAATGCTAAGCCCCTCACACACGCCATCTAAGTAACCCTCACAACAGTCCTTTAAGATAGAATTTACACAGGTTTTTAGTCAATTTTAAAAATTCAGAATAGTCCTTAAAGGTAGTCTTTCATGCTGTTGGCCACTCATTCCCTCACTGGAATTTTTCATCACTTACGGGTTAACTACCACATCCATCATACACACATTCTTACCCCCTCCCCATGGCTGCTCAGTCCGCCCGTCCCCTTCCCCTCTCCCCAATTCTTTCCCAGTGTGTTCATTTCTCCGAGCTCCTGCCTTTGTACTTTGTCTCTCCTTACTTTTTAACCAATACGCTGTTTCTAATTTGTAGCCTCAGCTCAGACTCTTCTGTTTCCAGTTTCCCATCGGTGATTTATCTAACTTTGTATTACCACCTCTGGCCCTGGAATAAAGCAGTTGCTCATAAATGCTGGCTTAGTGAATTCTCTCCCCCTTTCCTACGAGGAGACTAGCTGAAGCCACTGAACTCTAATTCTGTGGGTTTCTAAGTATCACACACGAACCCTGGCCCGTCAGTCTGCCCACAGCACCCTCAGAATCACCCAGGGTAACGTTTCTTCCTCTTTTGTGCTTATTACCCAACCCACATTCTCCCTCCTTCTGCCCTAACCCTAGGTTACTAATGGAATGTTTGGCATTTTTTTCTTTTCTTTTTTTTTTATAGCTAGCATTCAGTTTATTTTCCTAACTCAACTTGCAGTTTCTTGAGGTGAAGAACCCTTGCTTCTGTCACTGACACAGAATTTCACAAAGGCATCTGTCTTGAGGACGATGCATATCAGTCAGTAGAAGCTGTTGGTCTATTTTTAATTTTCTTGGGGAGGCCTCATTAGGTGGCACATAGTAACCTGGGCTTCGGGGGGCAGACTGAATTGGAATCCAGACTCCAGCCAGGTCAACATGGGCAGGTTACCCCACTTCTCTGCATCTGAACAGTGAGGACAGTAATGTGGTTGTGAGGACGAGATGAGATTCTATATATAAAGTGCTTAGCGCATTGCCTGACAGGGGACGTGCTTGGTGGAAGTTGGCTGTGCTTCTTTGGCTGTGTGTGTCACTGTTGTGAATTAGTGGGAAGAGAAGTCAGGGCAGAGTTCAGGAGCTTCTATCTTTGATCAGTAAGATGGGGTTTACTCCTGCTTGTGCCGAACAGAAGACACTGTCCTTCAAGTCACCTCACGGCTAACTGCACAAGAAACAATTTATTGAAGACTCTGATCGGTTCCAGGTACTTGGCGTCATCAGCCTCTCCATTGCATTTTCCACATGGCAGCTCAGGCAGTCCATACAGAGACTACATTTTCCATAAGCTGTGATATTTATTGCATACAGTTGGTTTTCTTCTTCTCCTTTTTGCCTGATTATATCTGCTTGCTGCCTCTGGGCTGCAGATGGTCTAGCAGGCAACAGTTTCATGCCAGTGTCCTCTCCAGAAATGCTCACGAGGAGGTGGAAAAGCAAAAACAGGAGAGTCTCTGGTCCCTTCTTTGAAGGGCATGCAAACCCTTAGGGCCGTGTCAAGGGAGTGAGGCTAAGGAGCCTGTGATTCAAGGAGTTCCTGTTCCTGTACAATACAGCACTGACTTTGTTTTCTTCCCCAGGACCTACAAATAGAACGAGAGAGGAGTTCGTATAATATATCTGGTGGCTGCACAGCCCTCATTGTGATTTGCCTTTTGGGGAAGCTGTATGTGGCCAATGCTGGGGATAGCAGGTAAGCAGACTGGCCTCCTGGTTCCAACTAATTTCTAATCTTTCCGATCATTTTTATCTTGTTTTTTAAAAAAACTCAGTGATCAGAAATAAAATAATTTTGCTTGGGATTAGATATTGAGAAAGATAAGCTGTCTACATCTGAATAAAAATACATTTAAGCAGAATCACCAGGCTGATATTAAAAGGTAAAGGCAGTCTTCTTGTCCACAGTAGCAGATACAGTGTATGTATCTGTGATTGATGGAAACCGGTACCATTCAGATGGTTTTGAACATCAGAACTTAATTTTTCATGAAAGCTTAGTGGAGTCATCATATATGAGTGGTGAGGAGAGAGGAAAGGAATTTGAATGAGGTGGGTGTTTGGAGGGGACTCGGGAGGACCCCCCCAGCTGGTTGCACTACGGCTCAGTGACTTTGCACTGTCCCCTCCCAGAAGCCCAGGAGTTTCTCGTTTTGTGCACATGCCCTTCTCCTCTGTCCCGGGTTCACCTGAAAGGAATTTTGGCCAAGAGGTTATGGTTAACCCTTTATTCTACCCAATATCACCAAGAATAAGATAAACTTGTGTTTTAATATTTTTTCTTTTTTTAAATAATTTATGCGTCCTCACTTTTGGTGCAGGAAATTTTTTAAATATAGACTTTGTGAAAAGTATTTTGATATGCATTGCACACTTCTCTCCCCTTTAGTAGCAAAAGATGTTGGCTTTATAGCAGGACTTGTGTATAAAGACGGACTCTTTTTATTTATTTATTTATTTATTTATTTATTTATTTATATTAGTTTCAGGTGTACAACACAATGCAGTAGTTATACTCTTTACCCCCCAAAGTGACAACCCACCTCCCCCAGTTCGCCACCCAACTCCCCCCCATATCATACATACCTATCACAACTCCCCTGACTCCCTTCCACAGTATACTCCACATCCACATATTCAGTTGCAGTTGGCATACAATACTATACAACATCAGTTTCAGGTGTACAGTGCAGTGATCAAGCCTCTACTCCATCTATGAAGTGGTCTCCCTAACAAGACATGTGACTATCTGACACGCCACAAAATTTTTACAACATTATTATATTCCCTGAACTGTGTTTCATATCCCTGTGGCAATATTGTAGTTGTCTATTTATGCTGTCTAATCCCTTCCCCTTCCCCCCATCCCCACCCCCCTCCCAACTAGCCACCCTCAGTTTTTCCTCTACATCTACGAGTCTGTTTACTTTGATCGTTCACTCAGCTCTTCGTTGTGTGAAATAAGTCAGTCGGAGAAGGACAGGTACCATGGAAAGACGGACTCTTGATTCTCAAAGCAATCGAAGAATACTGAACTCTACCCATGATGTCCAGAGGATTTCCTGCATACACTGGCTTAGGATGCTCCCATTCCTCTGTCTTCTTCCTCTGGGCACATGCCTCTTCTCAGTAACCCTGCTTGCTCTGGCTTTCTTTGAGGTCTGACCTGCCATCATGTGACTGCTGCCTCTGTAGCTTGGAAGACCAACTCCCTTAGGCAATCAAAGAACTCACCCTAGTTTTCCAGTCTTGTGTTAGTTAACATCCTGAGATATGTGTCGTTAGGTGATTTTGTCATGCAAACATCAGAGTGCACTTACACATGCCTAGAATGGTATAGCCTACTACACACCTAGGCTACACAGTATAATCTTATGGACCACTGTCCTATACAAGGTCTGTCACTGTGGGTATACCGCACATGCCTGTACTTTCATTTATAAAGCAGGAAAGCTTGAAGAAGTCTCCATTCCCCTTAGTTTGGCATCCCCTCCCAGTCTTGTCACTAAAAATCCTGGGGACTAAAGGAGAGCGAACTGCCAAAGCAACAGTATTTGGGGTTTGAAGTTTGATGTTTTTGAAGGTCTGTGTATTTTTCAAGTGTATGTGGATTGCCATTCTACTCTATAAGATATTTCAGTTTCAATATAAAGTTTTGTAAATGGAAATGTGTGTAAGATGCCATGTGAATCTGAAGGCTATTCCCTAGTGTCGTATCAGGGCCCTGGCAAGAGACAGCTTCCCATTCAGACAGGTCAACTAAATGAAGGAGTGGAAGGGAACTGGCCGGAGCATGAGGCTCAGGAAGGAAGGTGTTTACCACGCTCAGCCTGCGGGGACCAGGGAGCAAGTGCTACATCAGAGCCAGGAGAGTGGGGCCACTAGTGAGGGCCCCTGGGCAGAAACTATGGGAGAGAATGGGAAGAAATACTCTGACTGCTCTCCCCATCCCCCTGTCTCTTGCCAGGGCTTCCCATTTTATGAGCCCAGCAGGAAGCCAGGTGACAAGAAGCCCAGGGCATGTGGGTCACAGAGGTCAGCCATCCAAGGCACAGACACAGGTCAAGACCTCATCTCTGGAGTGGGGCAGGCAAAGAATAACCAGCACAGCTGCTGTTCCTTCTTTCCTTAGCCACCCCAGAGTTGGAACATCTTAAAAAGAAGGATTCGCACTCTTCAGGGGCCTTTTAAGACACACACTGAGGAGGTGGTCTCTGGGCCTCTTGTTCTGGGCCTTGAGCTTGTCGGGAGACAGATGAGCAGATAAGGAGGTGCTTTCTCTCTGTTCTGAGTAAGACCGAGTTGGTGATTCAGCTGCTGCACTCATATTCACCTTTTGTTTTTATGTCTAGGTCCATGACCTTTGAAATGAGTTTGCTTCCCTAGCCCGTCCAGTGACTGAAGCAATGACTGTAGCAGACTGAGTGCCTTGCTCCCTGGCGACAGGCCCACCCCTCATCTCAGGGAAGCACCTCTCACCAGATGACCCCAGACTCAGAAGGAAACCCAACCTCTGTGCCCAGAATACCTTTATGTTGGGTTATTCTTTTAATAGAAGCAGCTCCTCCCCAGCGCCTTTGTCTCATTTGGGAACATAGCTTCCTTCAAAGCTCTCAGCTCCTTACTATGGAGCCACCTCCCCAGCCAGGCCTTCTGATCCTACATTCCAGAAGCTCCAGTCCCTTGGCCAGCACCTGACAGTCCCAACTAGTCATCTAATGGACTCTTTGCCTTTCTTTTTTCTTTTCCCAAGTGCCGATTTCTGGACGAGATCTTGATTTCCTCATTTATAAAAATGGTGGTAGGCATTGGACTAAATAATCTCTAAAATTGCTGGCATTCTAACGATTATCCTATGAGGAGTGACACATAGAAAGTAAAGTGATATTGTAAAGGTTGATCTTTTGGTTATTTTATCTTTCTTAGGGTTTTTGAAATGTTAGTATAATTGAGGTTGCCATGTTTCTAAGTGTCCATCAAAGTATGATGATTTACATGTTATTCCTAATAAATTGAAAAGCCTAACAGGCACTTTTATCCTTATTGAAACTATAAAGCACCCCCCCCCAAAAAAAAAAATAAATCCTGTGATAAAAGAGCATCTCTAAAACCTAATAGGCTTAATTGCATGAATATGAATAGTGTTCTGACCCCACTATCCAGACATGATTTTGGTGTTTTATGGCTGATTTGGTTGGGTTTGCTGTTCACATGTGGTTCATACGCCATATAAGAAACCTTAGAGCCATATGAGTTGTATTTGGCTGTACCATCCAAAGGATAGCTTATAGGAGGACACTTACTCATTAGGGTGCTATTTTCAGCTCTTGGGTGAAAAATACGTATTTCATATCATCTTATATAGGATCGTTGCCCAGTTTATATTAATAATCTATTACAGGTATTTGAGTTTACAAAAATATTCAGTTATTCCCAAGAAACATCCATTAAGTGAACTTTGATTGGACCTATGTAAATGTAGGTCCACTATCACTTATGGACATGTGGTCATGAATCAAGAGCTCAATTTAAGCAAATGATTACAACTGACAGAAGATTCTGGCAACAGGGCCCTGATTAATTAACTGTTAATTTTTCTTTATTGCCAAACATTGCTTGCCCTGTGTTTACCTTAAATCTTGACAGTTTTGAGAGTGAAAGCTAATCTTTGTTGTAGGGTTCACTGCCCCATAATTCCTCACACTCAGGAAAAGAGAAGCTTTGCACTGGTTTGGTTTGGATGCCACCGGTGGTTAGGAACTATTTTGTAAGCCAGTTAGTGAGCTGTGAATTATCTGATTTACCAGCAGGTGCATTTGTGCTGGGGTTGTATTCAGAAGGCTGATGTTGTTTGTGGCTTCCTGGTGTTGGAGTCAACGGCCACCCTTGGTGTAGGGTTGGCCGCCATGATGCCAGGTGATTGGTCCACAGCTTGGGACAGACTTGCGCATCTCCCCTCAGCCGAAGTAACCAGCCATGGAGAAACATGTGATAACTACTTAATGCACGCCAATTGCTTCATTTTTCCCAGGCAAAAGCAGCCAACTCAACACCTAGGGGATCATAAGGGACTAGGAAAGAAGCAGATGGTGGGCGGATTTTCACTTCAAGAAAAAAAAAAAAAAGAATCACACAAAGTGGTAGCATGCAAATGTCATGCAAAGCAGTATGCAAACTATTACCCATGATGTTTGAGTCATCCACTCCTTGGGGTTCTGAGTGCTTCTTCATTTTAAGAAGATACTTGGACTCCATCTTAGAAGATAATTTCATTTTATCTCTAGAGACCTAAGGCACTGAGGAGGCAAAGTCATTACCATTTATTTTAAACAGTGTCTAAAGGTTTGGCAACTGAGACTGGGTGAACTCATTCAGATTAAAGAAACCATTTAATATTCGTTAAATTCATGACTCTGCTCTTGCCAGATTTATAGTGACAGCAGCAATAAGACTGCTAATAAGTGCTATGCACATGTTAAATACTGTAAGAGAGAATCATGTTTTATTCTCTCCTCAATGCAGTGAGATGTAGGCATTGTTAATATCAGATACATATACTGAGGCCCAGTGAGGTGAAGGGATTTGCCCAGGGTCCCACAGCTGAACAAACAGGGCTGCCATCCCACCCAAGACTGGAAATCGAAGCACCGGGCTCTCAACAACGCCCTGTACCCTGGCATTTCCCATCCATGCTAAGAGTCACAGGGTTTTTTGTTTTGTTTTTCACTCTTAACATCTCTAAAATCAACAGTTACTAATTAACGTATTTATATGTAAAATAATGGCATACCTTATAATCAATGGCATCTGTGATTTCACCTAAAATGTTCTATGGGGGTGCAGTGAGTAGAGGGCTGCACTAGAAGCTATGGTAAATGCATTGCAGTAGTGAAGAAAATAAGCTCTGGGTGGTCCAATTCATTCACTTAGGATGTAAGGAATATTTTTTCAAAATGAGGGCTGCCATCCCCTTCCACAGGCCCCAAAGTTCTATGAGAGCATTTTAAATCTCATGTTTCATTTTGATGATAATCTGTCGGAAACAACATAAACATTTTCTGGATCCTTTGGATGACTGTCTTATAAATGATTACTGCCACAAATTTAGACCCCCATTTTGTCATGTGTACAATTTCTTTGGCAGCAAGTTAAGTGTCTTCCAGACTTTGTCAAAATGAGTCAGAGGCTCTGGGAGTACAGGGTTATTATCTTCAGGCTCTAGAAGGTCTCCCTAGGAAAAGGGCACAAGGAGTTCGAATATGTTCCTGAAACAGCTCTGTATCCAGGAGGGAACACGCATTCCACAAATTGTCCTTTAAACAAAGCCAGTGAGTCTAGCCGGGTTGCTTTTCTTTCATTTCTCTTTCCCTCAGTTTTCATTTTCCAGAATTGCCTCCCATTGAAGTTAAAGACTTCTCTATTCATGCGGAGGTGAATTCCTCTGGCAAGTCTGAATTTTCTTGAGGATAGGCGTTAGGTATTAAACAAGGCTTTCATGTCTAAATTCAAAACCAATTAAACATCTGTGGTGTCTTCTCTCTCAGGCTTCTCCCCTTGACTACTGGTAAGATAATGAACATAACGTAACTGCCTCTAACCCAAAGGAATATAAAGCCCTATTCATTCTTTTTTATGTGCATGGGCCTAAGTGGTCTTCCTGAACCTTCCTGGAGCTGCTTATTGCTAATGAGCGGTTGATCCGTCTACACCTGCCAGTGAGCTGCTTCTTTGATAGCAGCCTTCCTCTGAGCTCAGAAATATAATTGATCTTCCTCCATTGACTACCTTATGTTCACCACACCTCTCACTTTCTTTGACAAGTATCTGGAAAATGGCATAGAAAGAAACCAAAATTAATCACCATTCTCTACTAGGAAACTTGAGTTACTGTTTCTACCTTTTTTTCTGCGTGCCCTCCCCTCATCTTTTTAGTAAATATTCACATCATCCCTTAGCTATACCCATAACCCGTAGAAGGGATTAGCACAAAGAAAATATTACTATCAGTTGATCACAAATACATACAAAGACACAGAGACCGTGTGATGGTTCAAAGCAGCCTTTACTTTTCTCATCGAGCCATTCGTAGTCTACATGACTGCTCCTAAGAGGCCCTCCTCTCTCTCCTCTCTAGGAACTTCCTCCCTATCTCCTCCCCTCAGATTTTTTTCAAGCTTCTCCCTGACACACCTTTCCTTAAATCAGCAGTTCTCAACATGTGGCCCCCAGACTAGCAGGAGTAGCAACTGGGAACTTGTTAGAAAAGTAAATTCTAGAGCTCTCCCCCAGACCTACTAAATCAGAAACATGGGATGAGGGTGGGAGAGCAATCTGACTTTCAAGGTGTAAAAATTATAGCCTTTGCGGCCTGAGGCTAATATGTCACACACTCTGAAGCTGTCAAGCACCTAGCAGTCCATGCTGCCAGGAGAGCCCCGCTAATGCTCTCTGACAGTGTTACCTGGGGTGGGGGGGCCCCGCCTACACCTCTGCAGCTGGCTATGGGTCCTTTTTGTCAGCCTGATATTTTGGAACACAGGTCCTTTCCTTCAAAAAGTGGGAGCTGGGGTAAGGATTTCTTGCATGACCCAGCTCCTTCTCTCAGACTCCCACTGACTGCTGGGAAGTGCTGAAGCTTGCATCCCACCCTACACCAGGCTAGGATTCCCTTAGCGTAAATGGGACAGGCATGACTCTGTGTGGAGTTTTTGCCTCTTATTGTTGGGCCCCTGGAAGAGTGGAGCTCGGGCTGTTGTTCCCCCATCCCAACCAAGTTATGCTTGTAACAACTTCGCCTTACTCTTAGCCCACCGAGGGACTGGGCTGGGAAGTCTCATGGAGTTTGTAGAAATGGAATATTTGCACTTATAAATGCTGGCATGAGATTACTGTCGTCAAGATCGTGACCTTATCAATCCTTGGCTGCTGAGATAGGATGAAACAGTGGGTCTATGGCAGGAGGGAACTTCCTAGTGGAGAATGAATCCCAAGCCTTTATCTTTGGGCCACTCTAGCCCACACCAAGATTTTCAGGGCCTCTCATCTAATTTGCTGACAATGTGAAACTAGCCAGATTCAAAAAGACCTTTAGTGCCTAGGAAGGTGGGCTGAATCTAACCAGGTGAAGCTTAACTATAGTCAAGGAAGTTTAACACCTGTTAAAAAGGCAAAACAAACAAACAAACAAAAAAACCCAGGATGGGGAGACAAAGCTAATTAATGGCTCCCATTTTTTAGAAACTGTATTTAAGTGGACAGTAAATTCAGTCTGATCAGTAGTGTGATCTAGACATCAGAACCTAATATAATTATAGGCTGCAGCATTTGAAGTATAAGGCTAATAGCTATAAATAGCTAATGGTTTTTGTTGTGTCTCAAGCTCTGTTTCTCATTTCTAGGGCTTTACATGAATAACCTAATTAATCCTCACACCAGTCCTTTTAGGGAACTACTAATTATTAATCTCCTTTGACACATGAAGTCCCTCTCTAAGTGACACCATTCCCCATGTGCATGAATGAACGGGAACCTTCCAGAGAGAAACTAGAATGGTGACGGGGTTTGTAACCATGTTTGAAGAGATGAGGGAAATTCAAACGAACTAGAGTTTTTTCCAGCCACGTGAAAAGATAACGTGTGTTGGTGTAAAAGACACCTTTTGGTATTTGTCATACATGAGGGAGAGTAAAAAGGCTTGTTCTCCATTAGTCTGGGACAGAGGTGACAGCCACAGGAGCCAGGGTAGTGGTTAAGAGCAGGGACTCAGACAGCCTGGGTGATCTTGGCTCTGCCACTTTCCGTTGTTTGTGACCTCTGGCCAATCTCGTGTTTTTAGTGCCTCAGTTTTGTTTCCTATAAATGGAGATGATGGTAGTACCCGCTTCCCAGGTAAAGATTAGATGAGCAGATGTGTGGAAATCTCTTAGCCCAGGGCCACAGGAACGGCTCAGAAATAGTTAACTGCTATTATTGTCATCGTGCTCAATACGAGCTCAATAAGAGCTGTCAACATTCAGTGGAAAATAGTGGGTTCTCTCTTAAGGAAAATATTTATGCATCAACTGGATTACCACGTAGTAAGAATATTGTACTAAGTAATTTGGCTTTTCAAGGTCGCCTTTAGGCACCATTTCTGATGTCAGGAGCATCTTAAAAATATTGTGACTTTTCATTTTTTCTTCTTTATGAGCTTAATGGCCTCACAATTTGTATAAGGAAAGGCACAAGTGTTTCCTGCTCTATGACAGTATATCACATAGGCTAAGTGTGGAAACAATAGACCCTCAAATTCACTGGCCTAGAGAAGCAGTGGCTTGTCTCTTGCAGGCATTTGGAGACCAGGGATAAAGGAGGGCCAGCCACTTCTATCACTGGACTTCCAAGGTCACTGGGGGCACCTCCCTCTAGTTAGCTGGAGGGAACAAGAGCATGGAGGAAGCACTCAAGGAAGGTTTTGATGGCCCAAGCCTAGAAGACGCACACATCTCATCCACGTGATTTCCATTGGCAGTGCAGGTACATGGCCATCCTGAGAAACAAGGATGACTGCTGGGAAATGTAGTAGTTGTTGATGTAAGAACATCCAAACCTGTAGAAAATTTTTATCAGAGTTTATTAGAGCCAAATGAAGGACATGCCTGGAAACAAGATCTCAACAGACTGAGAAAAGGCTCCGGAGAATGAGTTTTGCAATTTCTTTTATCCATTTGGAATTAAGGAGGGAATGTAAAGATTACATGAAGGTGGGAGAAAGCAAGGCGGAGAAATTTCTATGATTGGACTACAGGGTAGAAACAAGATTAAGTGTTCTCTTGGGGGTGATCACCTTTTAGGAGGAGTGGTCTGAAAGGATGCATTTCAAAAATGTGTTAACTTAGGGTCGGCTGAGTGGCACGGTGGTTAAGTGCTGTCTTGAGAAGCCAGCGGCCCCGGTTCGGTCCCACATATGACGGCCAGTGACACTGCCCTCCAAAAAAAAAAAAAAATGTGTTAACTTAGATGTATAGAAACAATAAATTGGACTAACTTAAGGCAAAGATAAACCTTTTATTAAAAAGTTACGTGCTTGGGGCATGACTACCCACCGTGACCTGCCCAATTAGGAATTTATGATCAGATCAGACTGTGAGGTTACTTTTTGTCAGATTTATTACAGAGCCCTTTTTCATCGACTTAGTCTAAATTGTGTCCCCAGGCCTAAGGACATAGTTTCAGCCATCATTGGACATTGAAAAGGGTACTCATGTGAGGGAATTCATGTGAGGTTCAATTATGATGGTGTCTTTATCTGTTGTTACAATTTTTCTCATATGCTGATGAAGCTACAACTTGGATGTCAGTATCTTTTTTAAAGCCCAAACACCAATCACAAATCTCTTTTGTGACTTTGATTTTGTCACTGTTAGATTTAGAAGAGATGCAGTAAGTTCAGCTTAGATTGTCAAAGGCAGTGAAGAAATACCTGTCTCACCATGATCCACTTTTATCTTGGAGAAGAAGGCATTTGGATATTGAAAAAACCTACAAGTAAAGAGCATACCAAATATTTGTCTTTAGAAAGTCCATCATGGAAAGTAATATTCACTTTATGCAAAAGAAGATTTTATCAGTTTTATTAAAACTTTATCAGTTTTATTAAAGCTGATTTTAAAATTTTGATTTCTGTTTTTTGGAGATTGTTTTTGTTATTTTTTAAAAATTAGATTTTTTTTTCAGTTGCAGTTAACATTCAGTACTATTTTATATTAGTGTCAGGTGGAATGCCTAGTGGTTAGACATTTATATAATTTATGCAATGATTCCCCTGATTAGTCAAGTGTCCACTTGGCACTGTACTTAGTTGTTGCAGCATTATTGACTATATTGTCTATGATGTACTTTACATCCCCATGACTACCAGTTTGTATTTCTTAAGCCTTTCCACCTTTTTCACCCAGCCCTGCAACCTTCCTCCCATATGGCAACTATCAGTTTGTTCTCTGTATCTGTTTTCTTTGTTCATTTATTTTGTTCTTTAGACTCCACCCACATATAACTGAAATCATAGTACTTGTCTTTCCCAGTCTGAATTTTTTCACTTAGTGTAATACCCTCTAAATCCATCCATTGTCACAAATGGCCAGATTTCATTCTTTTTTATGGCTGAGTAATATTCCACTGTATATATGTACCACATCTTCTCAACATCACTAATCATCAGAGAAATGAAAATGAAAACCACAATGAGACAATCACCTCACACTTGTCAAAATGGCTATCATCAATACATGAACAAACAAGTGTTAGCAAGGATGCGAAGAAAAGGGAACCCTTGTGCACTGTTGGTGGGATTTCAAATTGTTGCAGCCACTATGGAAAACAGTTTGGAGGTACCTCAAAAAATTAAAAATAGAACTAACTACCTTATGACCCAGCAATTCCACTCCTGGGTATTTCTCTGAAGGAATCCAAAACACTAATTAAAGAAGATGTATGCACCCCTATGCTCACTGCAGCACTATTTACATAGCCAAGATATGGAAGCAACCCAAGTGCCCATCAATAGACGATTGAGTTTGTTTTTAAATTGTCGTTATGTTACAGAGATTTTTAAGTGACGTACCAGTTCTGTTTAATAATTAAGACGTACCAGTTTAGTTTAATAGTTTAACCTCTTAACTACTCTCAAACTGTAGTTCTTTGGTATATTTTATTTTTGAGCAAGTTTCTTCTTTTGGAAGTCATCCTTTATAGAGTCAAAATAATTACTGTAGAGGGATCATTAATGAATACGTCTCAGTTCATCTTAAGTTTATTTATGTTAAACTTGTATGATTCACTGTGCGTTTATTATACTGTCAGAGTCCCGAGGTGAAGGTAAGATATAAGCTGACTCAAATACCACTGGAGGAGCAGGATCCAACAGATATTTGGATGGCAGCCATGAGGCCGACATGTGCTGGGGAAACACAGTGAATGAGGCAGACAGGTTCTCTGTCTCTATTTGCAATGCAGCGTGATGGGCAAATGCAGGATTTCGGGAGACAGATAAGCACTGGGCTCCCTTGGGTTCAAGGGGGAAACTCTGGCACATATGCAGTTGTGCTCTTTGAGTCCTGGAATAACAGTAATGGTACACGGCATCAACAAGATTGCGTCACAGGTCAAAATCTTTTGCTATGAGTTCAGCCGGCTGACTCCTTGCTTTACTATTCCACAGTATCACTGTTATGGTTGTGAATAGCACTTGAAAACTTGGTAGCTACTTGGGGGTCATTTTGTGGTGCAAATATTTTGGGTGGGCCTGTACTTGTTTTTGTGAACCGTGAGCCTCATTGAATCATCATCAGTGGGTGATGGTATGTGAAGGTCTTTCTTGTTTCCTGATAGGGTGTTGCTCTTCCCTGAGCAGTCCTCATTGATGGGCAGCATGTGGTTATCAGGCAGCAAGTTTGCTCTTGGGAGTTCACTGGACAAAATGAGTATTGAACCTTCAATGTTGCCCCCATTTATGTGACTAAGTAAAAACCGCTCCAGGAAGGTGGTTTAAGCTGTTAGTAGCAACAAAAGGGAGGAAGGGAGGTGTCAGCCTCTGAGAGTGAGCTGGTGTTGTGGGAGACACAGCATGGTGAAATGGGATGAGCCTGGGGTGCTGGAGTTCAGAAAAGCTAGCCCTCAGCCCTACAGGAAACACCTCCGCTCCCCATTTGTGAAGGGCTAGCTCCTGAGGGCCACCACGCATGAAGCACAGAGACACAGTGTGGCAGGTGGTTCATTCTTTCCTTCATTCACCCTCATGCCAGGCCCCGTCATAGGCACTTCCTGCCCTCGTGGAGCTTACAGATGAGTTGGAAAACAGATAACAAGCAGGGCAGATAAGCGAAATGTTGAATGCGCTAGATGGAGAGGATTGCTAGAGAGAAAAATAGGATAAGAGGGGGTGCTCAGTAGTCTCGGGTGGGTTGAAATTTCAGATGGAGAACCAAGGAAGGCATCACTGAGGAGGGGGCCTTAGAGTAAAGGTCTGAAGGAGGTAAGGCCTGAGCCAAGCAGGTGTCTGGGGAAATGAGTGCTGCCAGGTCAAATAGCAAAGGCCCTAGGCCAGGAATGTGTCTTTTCTCGTTGAGGACCAGAGAATAAAGACAGTGGTAAGGGATGAGGCTAGGAAGGTGCAGGCAGAGCCCAGGTACCCTCAGCGGCAGCTAGTGCAGCTGTGACAATGGCCAGGGCCACAGGGAAGTCTTTGCATCAGCTCTTCTCCCTTGCTTGGCTTTTCAAAAAACGGAACAGTCTCCTATCTCTAGTTTTAAAGTCTTCATTCCCTCTCGCACACGAAACCCTCAGGAGTTCTGTAAATTTATAAACAATTGCCTCTATACAAGGCTTTAAAGACCACCTTATTGTACATCTTTTTTAAAGCACTGGAACTGTTGTTTTTGGTTTTCTGGTAGAATCTTATACAATTTCCAAGTATATAAAAACAGATAAAGGCGGGAGCTGTTCTGACTGATGTCGAGAACCAGGCTGAGTGCTCACATCAGTTCCCTTTTCCCAGGGTGGCACCCGGGCTGCTCTGTGGGACTGCAAAGCCTCCTGAACTTAGTCTGAAGGCCAGTGACCTGCTGCAGAGATGCCAAACTTGCTTGCACATCAGAACCACCTGGGGTTTTTTTTCCCCCTTTTTTTATTTGCTTGTCTTTCAACATTGTATTATGAAAATTTAAAACATTCAGAGAGGTTGAGAGATTCACAGTGCACTCCTGTATACCTACAATTTAAATTCTGCAATTACCATAATACTATTTTAATCACATATCTGTCCATTTATCATTCTCTCTGTCAATCACAGATGTCTGTAGACATCCGTGTACCCACCCGGGGGATTTAAAAATAAAAATTGTCGGGCTCCTATTCTCAACCTCACTTAACCAGAATTATTGAAGGTGGAGCTGAAATCCTTATTCTAAAAGCACTCCAGGTGATCCAGGTGGAACCCCTCTGGGAACCACTGGTCTGGTCCAAATCCCTTTTTTTGTTGATAAGGAAAATGAGGCCCAGAGAATCCCCTTTCTCCCCTGGTAGCTGGTGGCTAGGCCAGAACTAGAATTCAGGTCATCATCTGCTTTTGCCAAGCCCACTTTCCAAGATTTTGCTTGGTATCTACTCAACAACGTCAGCTCTTTCTCAGTCAAATGATACTCCTGCGCCAACCCCCCCCAACCACCCTGTTCCATTCTCCCCCCCACCGCCAAGCTCTTCCTACCCACTAGCAATTTGCTGAGCCATTACTCATTTTAGGGAGTCGTGAAGAAGACTTTATTCCCTCCAACACTATCGAAATAAAAGCATACATATAGAGCCCCAAAGCACAGAAATGAAGGTTTCTGGAGTGTGACTTAGTTGCCTCAGTGAGACAGAAGTAGAAACAGCTGTAGGCTGGGAGCCCAGACACTGGGAAATAAACTCCACCCCTGTCCCAAATTTCGAATGGTAGAAAATTCATGTCACTCTTTGGGCCTCAGTTCCCTGCTTTGAAAACAAGAAGAGTTACCAGGATCTTGTTAACTGATATTGTCCAGCTCTGAAATCTGGTGACCACTAAATGACACCCAGCTGGACACTGGCCCAGCTAGCACACCTCCCGGCACCCTGAGGCCCTGGTCCATTTTCCTCTCGTCTCTTTGGCTTAGATGCAAGAAGGCAGATAAGATCCCCCTAAAAACCAAACCAAAAATATCACAAAACTTGAGAGCTGGAAAGAATATTAGAGGCTGCCTAGCTTGCCTCTAAAGCACCTGAAGTATAATCGTAAGCTGCCCCCACGGTCTGACAGAGTGTGTTGGCTTGGATTCAGCACATTGTCCGATCCAGTCTGGTGAGAATATAATTCTAGAGTCCAGAGCTAATATTTGGGCACCAGCTTTCCCTTAGTACCGCACCCTGCCCTCCAGATGGAAAGCAGACTCTCCTTTACCCCTTCGTTAAAATATTGCCCACCCATTACTACTGCTAGTACTGCCATTACATTATCACTACCATTACTACTGGTAGCATTATCATCACTACTGCTAGTAATCCCAACTACTACTTCTCCTATCACTAATACTGCTACGTAAGTACTACTTCTACCACTGGTACTACTAGGACTGCTGTTACCATTATCACTACCATTACTCCTAGTAGTACTACCATTACTACTACTACTACTACCATTAAGACTTGCTGCTTTCTCCTCTCAGTTGGTGGAGCCAATGAAACTGTGATCAGGTTCACCCTCTCCCCTCCCCCCCTCCCCTTTCCTCTCTCTTCTCCCCTCGCTCCACCAGTTTCCCTTTGACTCACCCCTCGGGTACCTACCCAAAGGGAAGTGGCTTCCCTGGCCCGCTCCTTAAGGGTTTCAGCGCATCGCAGATTAAGTAGCAGCTGGCACCACTTCCTTCTGAGGGAGGAAGAGGGTTTCTTCTCGGGTCACAGCTCAGTATGGTTATGATTCAGGCCCTAATTCAGGTCAACTTGACACCTCAGACTCAACGGCACTGCTGTTCGACTCATCAGTCGTCTGTGTTAACCCAAGATGTCTATGGGTAATGAAAAAAAGATAATGTGAAATAAAAAATGAGATACAAATCTAAAATAAAGTGTTCAGAGAGTGGCTGAGGGGGCCCCATAGTGAAGGTGCACGTGTGGCCCTCTGGGCGGAGGACGATTGGGACACAGAGTGGGGCCATGATGGAGCACATGCAGCTGGAGCTCACACAGGCCAGAATCTGAATTCCAGCTGCACAACCTACAGCACGACTTTGGCCAAGGTGCAGGCTCTCTCTAAGACACGGTGCATTCATCTATGTGATTAAAATAATACTAGCCTCCTTCATGGAACTGTCCTATTAAATAAGAGAGAGCACCAAAGGCATTTATCTTATGTGCCTGATACATTGTAAGCACTCAATACATGCTAGCTATTGTCTGTATTAAGACAAAGAGTCGGAAAGGCCACAGATTGGTTAAAAGTACAGGGTTTGGAGCCGGATGCCTGGGTTTCAATTTCAGCTCCATCACTTACTGTGTGACCTTGAGCAAGCTGCTTAACCTTTCTGTATGCCAGTTACCTCATTTGTAAAATGGGAATGATAACAGTCCCTGTCTCACAGAGTTGTTGTGAGGATTTAATGAGTTCATTTAATTAAAAAAATATTTGCATGCAAGCTATATGCCAGGAACTGTTCTGGGAATCAGAGATTTAGTAAATATCGGAGACAAAAATCCCTGCCCTCACTGAGCTTGCATTTTACTGGAGGGAGACTGTAATCAATAAAACAAAAAAGTAAAACATATAATACATTTAAAAACATTAAACATGACATGCTGATTCAATACATTTGAAATGCTTAGACTAGCCTCTAACTTCCATATGGAAAGCACTTGTAATAAATGTTAGCCATTAATATTGATTATCAATTATTATAGCTGCTGTTACTACTAATACTGTAAATAGAGTATACCACTTTAATATAGCTTAGTTTACAATAAAAACAAAGCAAGGTGAAATACATTTTGCATTACAGTATATATAGATGACTTGACTATGAAAAGGTGTCCATTAACTTTTGGGCCAATGTAACAATGTGCATTGTGAACTTTTCAGAGAGCATTTCTGAGCTGTTGAAGGACTCGTGTGGAGTAAGCTCATCGTAGCCAATAGTGCTGCCAAATATTAGTTCTGGACTCTAGAACTATATTTTTACCAGATTGGATATGGATAGCATGCTGAATTCAAGCCAATACGCACTCTAAGAGTGGGGGTGGGGTAGGGGTGGGGGGTGAGGCTCCACATAGTTTATAGTTTCACTGTAGGTTCTTTAGGGGCACACCAGGCAGCCTCTAATATTCTTTCCAGCTCTCTGGGCTGGCCGAGTGGTGCGGTGGTTGAGAGCTGGCTTGGGACACCAATGGCCCAGGTTTAGGTCCCACATGTGAGGGCGAGTGACACTGCCCTCAAAAAACAAACAAACAAACAAACAAAAAAACCGATTCTTTCCAGATCTCAAGTTTTGTGATATTTTTGTTTTTGTTCTTTTTTACCTGGTGTTTTGGCAAGCAACGGTTATCTCTAAGTAACACAGAAAAAGTCCTTTTTGAGCAGAGCCTTTAAAAAGCCTCCAGGCTCTCAGGCATTTGACAAACAAAGTTTTTTTTCTTTTTCTTACAAGACTTAGCTGTGAAGTCAAGGTCATGCTTCCCAGGATGCTCAGGGGCACAAGAAGCTTTCATTCGCAGAGCTTGTCTGACCCTGTGCATCAGGCTGTGCTTGGCTGCCCAGCTCCTGGACCTTTGCTTTTCTCCCCCAGTGGCATTCCAGGCAATGAAGAGGGTTTTGAAGTTGCAGAGTGGAAACTCATTCCCAACTATGGGCCACTAGGCCTGCCTGCAAAAATGGGACTCATGCAATTAATTTTCACACGTATTCATCCCTCTACTTGCTTTCCTTCCCTCCCAGCCCCCAGAACCAAAAGTTTTGGTTCTTTTCAGTGTCAAAATTTATGTATAGTTTAGTCATAAATTCCTCTCTTAGTCATGTTCTTCGTGAATCTGAACTGGCAAGTCATAGCCATAATTGCCACCAGTATTTCAAGGACATCTGGTCCCCTTTCCAAATGGGCTGCTCTAGTTCTCGATGTTAATAGGTCATCTAAGAAATGGCTACACTGTACTATGTACTTTTTAGACCTTTCATTTAGATGAAATCTTGTGGCAAAGCCCTTGTATGTGAAACAGATAAACACATTTATAATAGGACGGGTTACATAGTGGTTAATAACACAGATTCCAGAGACAGCCTAGCTGGGTTCTAGTCCTGGCTCTGCCACTGATCATAGTGCCGTGTGACCTTGAACAAAATACCCAACCTCTCTGTGCCTTTGTTCTTTTATCCTCTAGCTACATCCAAGATCCTCCCAGGGTATAGGGTACCAGTTCTCCAGATACTTGTCAGATAGGGCAACCATGAACTTGCTACCTTTTAATATTTTGAAAGATTCTGTTGAAAGAACAGTATATAGGGAGGATTACCAGTCCTAACATATAGAAATTCCCAAAGCTGTCCCTGGATGAAGGCTGACCCTCACACTTGTGGGCCCCGCCAAATGGTTTTCCTAACTGCTTTCCTATGCCATGAGCCCCGCCTTGGAGAAGGTTACAAGAAACAGCTCTGGGAAATGTGTTACTGCAGGGGTCCTGATTGTTTCGTCACACAGAGTCCTCTTTCGTAAGTACCACAGAGGACATTTCTTTTATGTGCACTTTAGGGAAAGGCTGGGGGTTGGGGGATGGGGTTGGTTTTTTTCTTTTGGACCCTGAGATGCATAAACTGCTCATGGTTGGCTCGGTGCTGCTGTCAGGAAGCATTCGTGACTGCTTTTAGGACAGTGAAGAGCCTTACAGCACATGTGTTTTTGTATTAACTTAATTCTTAGCTTCCTCTGATCTTCCCTAGTTTTATTTTCCACATATATTTATTTGTTATTTTAGCTTGTGTGTATTTGTGAAATCTCCCTTTAAATCCTTTCTGGAGCACAGTAAGGGCTGAATAAGTAAGATGTTTTGCAAACCTTTTTATGTTTAAAATATCTAAAACTAAAAGAGTTTTCTTTTCCCAAATGGAACCCTTTCCCCTATTTTTCCCAATTTTGTTTTAAGATGCTGCTGAGCACTCCAGTACATAAACTACAACCCTAGGATAATTTTCAGTTTCTCCTCTCCCTTAGCTACCACCAATTCCTGTCAATAGCCAATGGCACGCTTTGTAGCCTCCACATAGGAGCCTCGCGTGCGCTCGCGTGCTCTCCCTACAGGGATCGCTGCTTCGCTGGTCCCCATTCGTAGGTCCCTAAGACTGCTAAAATGCTGCTGGTCACACCCCTGCCCTGTTTTAAGTCCTTCAGTGACTTCTCATCTTCAGAACCAAGTCCAGACTCTTTAGCCATCTTTGTCAGCCTCTCTCTCTACCTTCCCCTCCTGTCACTTCTTACCCTCGCGCCCCAACCCCTGGCAGTACCAGACCACATACTTACACTTCCCAGAACTTAAGTGTCCTCTGCCCCTTGCCTGAAAGCATGCCACCGTGTCCCTCTTTGTCTGTCGAGCCACCCCCCAGGATGTATTCCAGAAGACTCAACTTCACTATCCCTTTTTCTTTGAGGCATTCCCATCTCCCCTGTCCCTTTCCTGCCCCCTGATACCTTTCTGTATGTGCCAGGCCCCCAGGGTGCAGTTGCTTCACTTGTCACACTGCAGCATAACTGAGTGTCTCTTCCTCTCTCCCCTAATAGGCCAGAGCTCATTTGTGGCAGAAATAAAATCTTCTCTTTGTATCCCCTCAAAACTCTTCCAGAAGCAGGCTCAGCTCTTCAAAAACTTGTTTATAAATAGGATTGTTGTTTGAAAAGACCATGCTAACGTTGCTACCATTGTGGACTTGATAATATTCTTTAAAGGAGCCTAGTCAAGTAGGTGCACTTAGTCTAGGGACAACACTAAATGATGAGGGTACAGGGGCCTGGAATATGAAGGAGACGGCTCATTGTGGAGAAGCACCCCTCGCAGTCCCTGGCACATAGAGGCAGCTAACAAACATGCCCCCCTCATCCCAAATCCCACTGCAGTGAAACCCGTGTCTTGTCGGTCCTGATTCCGGATTACATCGGCCATGCAGCACTTCCCGTTATCTCCACCGCCCCTCCTTCGGTCAGGACTGACACATCTCTCACTGAACCTTCAGCGACGGGCTCTTTATTTCCCTCCTTCAGCTCTGTCCTGCACCAGTCCACTTTCCACACCCGAGAATAATCTTTGTAAAAGATCAAACCTCTGCTCTGAGCCCTTCAGAACTTGCTGTCAGTCTCGTTTGCACTCTTTCGACACCCGCCCAGTCCTCTGAGCGGAGCTCTGCCCACCTCTCCACCCCCCACCCCCATGCCTGTCTCATTTTCCTCACTGACCCTTGGTCCAGCTCTTCACACGCACCAAGTGTGCTCCCACCGGGTAGTCCTGCCTGAACTGCCCTCTCGTGGCTTTCCACGTGGCCCCACTGCCTGTGCTTCAGGCCTCATTATCCCCTTTGGGTCTCCTATCTGAGTGTCCCAGGACACCCCACACAATCACTGCTCCTTCCATGGCTGAGAGTGCCGTGCAGCCGACACTGATGTCTCCTGGGTGCCTGGCCAGGGTAGGCGCTCGGGGGACATTTGCTGAAAGAAAGAAACCAAGGGAGAGGAAGAAAGGTCCTGGAAGTTCTAATTTGATCAGTAGAAGTGTGGTGTTACTGGGGCTCCCATTACACTCAAGGTCACATGGGTTTAATTTTAGTCCATTTTTTTTATGATGAAAAATTTCAAGTTCCTTTGGAGGCTCAGCCCTCCATATGTACAGAGTGTTTTTAGTTCCGGATAGCTGTTACCCAACAGTTGAGACAGATTTGCCTCACATTGGTGGTTTGGCTCTGTCTAGCATTTGCAGCCATGGTCTCCTCTCTCTAATTTAGGGCATACCTAGATTTCCAGCGCATATGTTCCCCTCTCGGCAATGTAGGACATAAGCCAGGGGACCTGTCTGTCCCCAGACAGTACCTCTCAACATACTGGCTCCAGAGTAAGTTATCTCTCTGGGTGCACACACTCTCTTTTCTTCTGGGTCACTCCCATTTGTTCTCATTTCACTATTTTTGTCCCTGGTAATTGTCTGGAGGGAAATTCGCCAGGGTTCAACATTTTTAGTATTTATTGGATTTTACAAAGGAGGAAAAGAAAGAGAGTGGTCAGCGCTGACAGGAGGGCAGGAACCCAGTGTGGGCAAAAAGGGCATCTGGATTAAAGCAAGAATCCAGGACTGGGAAGCATCCTAAGCTTTGTTAGAGGGTTGCAGAATCCATCAGTTGTGTGCCTTTAAATGTTCAAAACCAACCGGGAGTTTAGGTGGGAAGTATTAGTCTGCCATGAGCGGGAGGAAGCACAGCATACTGAAGAAAGAACCCCCGAGGTGGAAGCGAAGACATGGGTTTCAGTCTGGCCAAACCACTGACTTGCCTAGATCTTGGTTTCTTCATCCCTAAAATGAAACGACTGAACTAACAGGATTTCTAAGCTCCAACATTTCTGTGAAGAATTGTCGTTTCCTGTATGTCTGCATTATGCACCTCGGGTCGATGTTTAATCTAAAATGAGTTTTGGAGTCACGTTAGTGGTTTCCCCTTTCTGTATTTGACAAGGGTTCTCTCTAATTATCCCCTGAGAAAGGAGGAACTGAGGAAGATATGGCTGCGGACTCACAAGAGGTTGTAACAATTTATGTCCATTTAAATGCTTTGTCAAGTTGTAACCAGCTAGACACAGCTCAAAATCAGTCCATCACACGTGAGTGAAGCAGGTGATCTGAAATCAGGTCCCCTTCTACCTGTGTTTACCTGGATTCAGTGCTCAGCCCTTGACGGGGACTCATTTTTCTCCACAGCATACCATGCAGTAATACTTAAGGTTCTTGTATAGCAGAATCTGACTGGCATGTGGCTACAACATAATCTTTAACTTGAGACTCAATGTTTACTCTTCAGAACTACTCTACGTCTTTCGGACATTTTCTCACTTTTTATAGGAAAAGTCATTTTTCCTTTTTTTTTTAATCATTCTGGGAAGTGGCCGTGCCACCACAGCGTTGCATGACAAAGAGAAATCCACTTTAGCTGTCAGATAGTTCCTGACTGTGTGAACTCTCAGGCCACATCCCTTTCTTTTCTCCACAGGGTAAAGGTATAAATAACATGTAGCCAGCATGGGAAGAAAGAGTGCAGTCCTGTAGGCAGAAAGATAAGAAGTTGGAAGCTTCAGCAAAGCTTACTATGTCTCACTGCCAAGGTAGAACACACACAGATTCGGTCAAGATGCTGAGTTTTTTGGGTTGACTGTTCTAGTGAATTCTCCTACATTCATCCTCTGATGAATATGCATCTTAGATCCTCTTAAAATTCCTTGGACTTCAGAAACTGGTGAAAACAATTTTAACTACAGATAAACATATAAGTTGTATAAATGCAGAAACTCCACACATGCAGGGGCCTCCCTTTGGTGAGAACGCTATAGGCATGGATGAATCACGCTCAGATAGTTTTCATCTGTGAGGTTCATGTGAACTCTGACGCCACCAGACCTCAAGGCAAAAATAGATGCCCTTCAAAGACTTTGTAGCTTCCAAGAATTATTCATGTGGAAACCAAATGAAGATGTTGATTCTCATGAAAGAGATCTCACGGCCACAATGAAAGACTCTAAGTGATCCCAGCCAAACTCGAGAAAGTGTTAACTTTTTCATCCATGATTGGAGGAATGTGATTGTAATTAGGATGGAACATGACTTCAGAATTCTGGGGGCAGTTTTAAGCACTTTGCTTTAAGCACACCAGTGTAGCCTTTTGAACAGCAAACTCATGTTTCAAATTACAACCACTGCCTGGATTAATGCTCTCTCTAATTGCTTCTCAGCCTCACTCCTAAATTGCACCAGGATGAGGATGAGAAGGTTTGCGTGTGGAAAGCCTCCATCTGCGTTTCTCCTTTGAGAAGTGGTTGTGAATGGGACCAGCCAGTGGGAACAGGACGATTGTGCTCTAAGGGCCTCTTGTTCTCTGGAGTGTGTGACTTGCTGACGGATACTAAACCTTCGAAATGCAACCTTGAATAGGTCCATAGAAACTGGGACACAGAACATGGGATTTGATGGACTGTGTTTCTCCTGAGTGTTTTGTGGAGTGCTGTTAGAGTAGGAAGCACCTCTTCAGGGTTATTGTAAGAACAAGCTTACAACTTGAACCTTGCCTTCAGAAGACCGTTTGAGAATAATGTATCTCTGATGACACATTTTTGGTGGATTTATTAGAGTGTGTTTTCATCCAGTGAATCTATCTCCATTAATTTCTTTTGCTTTATTCTGGTGAGATATGGAAGGGTGAACTGGTTTATTTTTATTTCGTCATTTGAGGAAGAAGCTATACTCTAAGTAAGTAGTTTGTCTAGAAACTTAAGATTCTTTTATTCACCTGAAGATTTTTAGTTTGTCATATGTACTAGCTCATAATATAAATATTTCCCATCCATTCTTGTGTTGAAAATGGGAATGTCATTTCTTCTGTCTCAGGGAAGTTTCTATGTTGGGCAGTGCTAATCCCAGCAAAAACGGGAAGTAGATTATCAAAAATCACTCACCTGATTTTGTTGGTGATGTTCTTCCTCTTTTCCTGTGCTGTACTGTCCGTACTCAGATAATTCAGACTCATCACCAAACCTTACCAGAACATGAGGGAGACTGGGGATACCAGGCCGTATGGCTGAGAGTTGAGACACCTCACACAGGCAGTTGGAATGACTCAGTTGACAGCAGACTTAAAGAACCAAACCATGCCCATCAGCTCCGCTTTGGCCACAGATCTCCCTTCTGGCCTTGCCTGTGGGGTTGCTTTTTGTAGTCACCTACCTGTTCCCCGACCTCATTTTCTTTTTGAGGACAGTGTCCCTGGCCCTCATAAGTGGGACCCGAACCGGGGCCGCTGG
This sequence comes from Aselliscus stoliczkanus, assembly GCA_033961575.1. Lineage (NCBI taxonomy): Eukaryota > Metazoa > Chordata > Mammalia > Chiroptera > Hipposideridae > Aselliscus > Aselliscus stoliczkanus. The sequence continues at coordinate 144,740,777 of CM066727.1, forward strand.
CGTTCCAAGCCAGCGCTTAACCGCCGCGCCACTGGGCCGGCCCCCCGACCTCATTTTCTAACTGGACCAATCATGGCATCAAGTGCTACTTGTGAGCTCTGGAAGAAGATTGTTCTTCTTTGAGCCCTTGAAGGTACTCTTTGACTTTGGTTAAATCTTTATTGACATCATAGCTACCTCTCCAGTCAGGTCCAACTGGTTCGTGGTTAAAAATCCTGCTTTCTGTCTCCCTCTCATCACTGCCATTCCTGGCAGAGATTGTTCCACATGTTTTTAGCCTTTTGTGTGTCATCATCTTTTCCCTAGCCTGTCAGTTAGCTTCTCCGAGATTCAATTGCCTTCTCTCCTCTCATCCCCACTATTAGGTTTTCCTTATATTTCTCAGTAAATACTCTTCACCTTTTTATAACCACATTCCCACTGTCACCAGCTCAGCAGTATCTTAGCACTCTCTGGCTTGAAACTCCTCTTTGTTTATGAGGAGTTTATGTTGTATATATATTAATATGCACATGTTTACTTCATGAAACATTTATGAAATCTACAAAATAAAACTTTTTTACTATTACATAAGCAGTATATGTTACCTGTGTACAGTTAACAAATACGAATAAGATTAAGAAAAGAAAAGCATGTTCCTACCACCCAGAGATGATCGCTCATTCTGCCACTTGACAGTCTTTTGGATAGTGAAAGGTATCTGTTGTAATCCTCCCCAAATCGTCTCCTTCACAATGAACACCCTGATTTCCTTTACATAGTCTTCGGAGAGCTGGTTTGAGCCCTCATCATCCGGGTCTCTGGTCCTGGACCTGTTCTTGTGAAATTTCCCTATTCACACATGGTACCGCTCAGCACTGAATTGACCCGTGCGGTGTAGAGTTGATGGCCAAAGGCAGAGTATCTATTTGGACTTTAGAAACCAAGAAAATCTCTCTAAGGTGCAGGGTAATGATGGTGGAGGAGGTGGGGTTGGCATTGAGGGTGGGTGCGAGGCCTTCTGTGAGTGTCCTGGCTGGCTTGTAGGCCCAGTACTGGAACCAGCTGACTTGAGTTGAGGCATTGCCTTGTATAAATTGTGTCCCAAAGGACAAATCCTTAATAATCCCTTTGGATGCAGTTTTCTCACCTCACATGGGATGATGACCACTCCTATCCTACTTCACAAAACGGAGCTATGAAACAGGAGAATGTGTGTTATCAGGCTTCCCCATCCCCCTCCATCATCCTGCCTCCCCACTCCTCATCATCTTCATTTTCAGAACTTTTAGAAACAGACTCTTAAAGCAAGATAGCATTCTTAAGCCCACTTCACTTTCCCAAGAGCCATGCCACAGAGTCAAATCACAATGACCGATGGACTGAAACTCTTTAATTTTGTGGGCATTTCAACCATTTTTAGTTTGCTTATTTTTTACTTATTATAGCTCCTTCATTGTCAACAAAAAGATCCTGAAAGGTTTTTTTGGGTTTTTTTTTTTTTTTTTTTTGCTTTCTTAAGTCCAAATAGATACTCTGCTTGTGGCATTTATTTTACTTGGACCAAAAAACGGATGGAGGGCCCAGGGAGAAATAAGAAGCTCCACAGCCAAGACATGGAAACTTTAATTCTCAAGTCCTGTTCTGGGCCCTGCCTACCCGTTCCCAACAGTTAAACAGAGAAATATATGGACAGAAGGTGAGGCAGAGGAACACATTTTATAAGTAACAAATTTTGGCCTTAAATGCCAGTGCAGTCCCTTTCTGAGCCAGGCAGGAACACGTTGGAGTCTTCTTGTCTTTAATCTAGAATCAGATCCAGAGCTTAGGACCAGAACAGCCTGTGTGCCTCCTTCCTCCTGGTCCTGGTGATAAAGGAAGCAGAAATACAAAAATAAAATGAGAACCAGAGCAAGAAAGCCCCCAAGCTTCCAATCAGAACCAGTTGAAGTCAGATTACCAGGAGCACACCTGAGCCCTCTTGCCTGATAAACTATTTAAGCAAAGAGCCAGAATGGAGGAAGTCAAAAAATGGGGAGAGAGGGAGAAAGAGCTGAGCTTTCTTCCTGGCATCTCCCACCCCAGGCTCAGCCCCCTTTACCTCTGCAGCTTTGTGAATGAAATGCATCTCGGAAAAGAAGATGGGATCAGAGAGAGACAGATGCATGTGTGGACTTTTCCCAAGACAGAGCAGCCCTGATTTTTCACCTCACAAGGCTTTGGACAGTAGAAGCCCGCTGTGTCTCTAGGTTGTAGCTCAGTCAAGTGCACCCATCCTGCCTCCGACCCATACTTGATAAAAAGTGAAGAGATGTTAAGAGGTAGATGTACCTCCCCCAGTCAGGTTTGGGAATGATTGCACCGATATCTAGTCTTGGAGAACAACAGTACATATTCGTATATTAAAGATCAGAAAAGTCCTGTAACAGGAGAAAAGTGTTGCCCAAACTCTTTTGAGCATGAATTTTGTTGGTGGTTTCCTCTGATCATCCAGAAGTGTTCATGGAAAATATGATAGAGGTCAACTTCAACTCACTGATTTACTCTGTGATGAGGGTTGACCAGGTAAGTGAGGGCATGGACCCATCTTTCTGTTCTCAGTTAATATTTATCGCCTCCTTTTCTATACCCATTCCCTGGAATGCTTGTTTCAATTCCATGGTTTTAACTACCCTATAAACACAACTCTTCTCGAGTCTATTTTTCTAGCACTGACCCTATCCAATAGCACCACACTCACATTTCCATTTGTGTTCTCATCCCTCCTACCTGGACATCAGGCACATGCTCAGAAGTCACCATGCCCAAAGCAAAATGCAGTATTAGCTCCTCCCGACTGGCTTCTCTTCTCATTTCTCTTCTTGTTAGTAGCACCATCAATCTCCATTGACCAACCTGGGAACCTCAGCAGATTCCCAGACCTTTTCATCTCCTTTACTTGGGAGAATACACTCCTATTTAAAAATTCCATACATATAATAAATACACATAGAATAAAAAGTTTTAATGTATTTTATCTCTAAGACTCTTCTGTCTGTTCCTATAGACATAGGCCAGACTCTCATTTTTCATTTGGACTATTGCAATAGCAATATTATGGGTTAAGTAGGACTTTGCAGGGAAAGGGTATTTGGCATGGGACTCCTTCCTATATCTGTTTGTGAAAATAAAATCTTAAATTACAGATATGTTTGGGAAAATGTTGCAATTATGGCATTAATATTAATGAATGGGGTAGGGTTTTAAAACTAGGGATTGAGAAGAGAAGGAATGCTCCAATACTAACCAGTTGATATTCCTTCTTTTCTGTGGAATTCTGGGGGAATTTAAACACATGAGTATAAACAAATGACAATGGCAAATCAGCATACCATTTTGTTATTAAAGCCTAGATGAGGTCACTAAATGCAATTTGTTTTTTCATTCATATAGCTCCTTAGGATAATAATTGTAGACAGTTGTACCAAATAATAGTTTCAAGTAATTGACTGTACTAGTTTGAATTTTGGATATGTGAGTTTCCTTCAGTAATTCCATCAGCATCAGTAAATAAGCTATACTTAAAGTCCTTTTACGTATAAACTCTTTAATCTGAAGAAAGTGGTATTGTCTCACTTTTCAGGTGGGGAACATTGAGTCTCAGAGTGGCTGATTTTCCCAGCATAGCTACTTTATAGCTTGATGACTTTCCACCATACATCATCCGGCTCCCAAAACCCAGTGGATGCTTATGTTCAATGGGTGAGGGATGGGCTCCCCAAGACTTCGTTGTGTGAAGAACTGACATGGGGTCACCATCAGCATGTAGAGCCAGATAGACCTTCCAGGTTAGGCATCCAGCCTATAGTCTAACCATGAACCACAAGTAAGCCCACCTGTCCTGCCAGGTGAAGTCGTGTAAACTTACTTCGAACAAGGGCTGTGGCAAGGAATATGCCCTGCTTACTGACACAGTATATAGGTTGCAAAACCTTCTCAGTACATTTTACAGTCTAGAATGAATTGTTCATGGATCTGGCTTTGTTCTCATGCAGCAGATGTACGTCCTGATTTATAGCATCATAAAGAAAAAACAGTGAAGGCTGCCTCGAGACTCTTGGCAGGCGAATATAGACAAAGCTCTCTCGTGTCCTTTTGAAGAATCCCAGGGGTGGAGACCCGCAGGCTTTGGTCAATGTATAATGGGAAGTTCAGGAAATTCTTTTCCCATTTCCAACCATAGAATCTTACTGATTCGATTTAAATAGCATTTCCTCTTGTTGGTTTTATTCTGAGCATGAAGAACTCGGTGCCCGCCATTCTTTGAATAAAAGCATTTCAGATTGCGTGAAGGAGAATGTGATCCAATCACTCCTCATTCTTCCCTGCAGGCTAAAATATCAAAATTGCTTTAACCTCTTCAAAGCATCTATTTTCCACCCTTTGAATTGTTTTTATTTCTCGTCTTAGGATTCTGTTCAGTTCCTCCATTTCATTGCATTTTTAAAGTGAAGAGGTCAGAATTGGACAAAAGGTCTAATGCAGTGTGACTAATGGAGACCATTAGTAAATAGATTGCTTCCCAGATTCTGAGTGTCCTACCTGCCTTGGCACACAAACAGTGAGCTATTGTAGTCATCAGTTATATAAAAAAAAATGGGGAGAGGGCAGAAGGAAAGATCCATCCTACTCCAAAAATGACTACAGTAGGAAAAAAAAAATGCCTTTGGAGACCTCACCCAGTCTGGCTACTTGCTACAGGGAGAAAAATATGCTCGCTTTGGGACTTGAGAAGTGTTTGTGTGCATTTGTGCTGGGGAACGATGTGCTGCTGTGGATGATAGGTATTGACCTTGCACTTGAGAAGAACAGAATATATACCCTCGGACACAAACGGGAAGTGAACCATTAAGTGTGCAATGGGTGCCCTGAAATTGAAGCATACAGGCAAAACTTTCTCAGCAAAGTGCTTTTAAAACTGTGAAAAATAAGAAACCACTGTGGGATTTGCAAAAATAAATTGGAACTCTGCAGTCCTTTAAGCAAAAGTCTTAAAACTCACCCATTGAGAATGTAAAATGGTGAAGCCACGTTGGAACGCTGATTAGCAGGTCCTCAAACTGTTAAACAGAGTTACCATGAAACTTAGCAATCCTGCGCCTAGGCAGCCAAAAGAATCAAACACACACATGCACACAAAAACTTGTGCATGAATCTTTATAGCAGCATGGTTCACAAAAACCAGAGTGTAAACAACCCAAACATGCATCAGCTGGTGATTGGATAATCAGAATGTGATACATCCATACAATGGAATAGTCATTCAGGCATAAAAAGGAATGAAGAAGTACTGAGGTATATACTACAGCAAGGAGGAACCTTGAAAATATTATGTTAAGTGAAAGAAACCAGGTGCCAAAGGCCATATATTACATGATCTCACTTATATGATAAATCCAGAACAGGCAAGTCCGTAGAAAATAAATTAGTGGTGGCCAGGGCCTTGGGGAAAGAGGGGATGGAAAATGGGCATGGGGTTTCTTTTTGAGGTGATGAAAATGTTCTGGAACTAGATAGTGTGAGGGTTGAACAACCTTGTGAATATAAATGCCATTGACGTCTACACTTAAAAAAGGGTGAATTTTATGGAATGTGGATTATATTTTTAAAAGATAATAGGACAAACAACTCCAGTGTTAATTTATAGCTGGCTTGCTTGTCTTTTTTTTTTTTTTTTTTAGAGATAATAAGCACCTCAAAAAGTTTTCTTTAATGACCATGAGGCTTTTACCTGGTCTGGAAAATATTGTACTGGTACATTGGGTCTCATGAATGTTGCTGGTATAGCAAGATGTTTGTAGAAAGGGGCTGAATTATGGCATTGAGAAATTATTCTGGGTGGTGTGACTACAACCTGGGCTGGCTGTGAGAAAAACAAGGAATATCTGACTCAGTTATTGCTCTGCAAGTGGTCACTTATTTTTGCTGCTACTTGAAGATGCAATTTTTTTCCCATCTATTTTTTTGCATGTGTGATTATTTTTGCTGAGAAATTTAATTGCATATTTGAGGTCCTGTTAAATGAGTCATCATATTTACAAACCTTTTCTTTAGTATCCATTCTGAAAATGGAATGACTAGAAACACACCCAAACTGCTTCCAGGCTCATGGGATTATTTTTTTCCCTTCAGCTATTTTTTGACATCTCTAATTAGCATTGACAGCCTGGCTGTCCTCTGATGGTGGCAACCCCACCTTGTCCCATCAGCTGCCCTGCTTTCTTTTCCATCGACACATTTCAAATACCTTTGAAGGAGACAGACGCTTCTGCTTCTGCGCTATCCGAACAGAATTCACAAGGTCTGATGCCTTTTGACAAAAGGGACGCCTCCTCCCTATCCTGTAGAATTGACATACTCTCTGTCAAAAAGGGTTTTCTGAATGGTTTCTCTTTGTCACCTTGTACCCGATTTTCTCCTCCATTCTGGAAATGTGCAGTTTAATGTTGCGTTTCGAATCACTTTCAGCTGAGAAAGTGTGTAATGGAATCAGGGCATCCCATGAATACTCTTAACAGCGTCAGAGATGGCTTTTGTTTGCAGCTCTGTGTTCCAAGGGGAACTGGTGACAACAGTGAAATTACATTGAGGGGCTTGCTCGATAATGGGCTCCGTGTCCTTTATGATTTATGAGATGCACTAAGGGTGACTTCTCCAATCCTAGCACCTCTGTATGGTTTATATTTATTAGAATCTAAATTGTGGTGATTGCCTCCTCCTGAGAAGAAAAATAGTAACTGTAGTGCTTCTCTACCCCATGTATGTCAGGCTTGTTTTCAGAATCATTTGAATTTAGACCAGAAAGGTGCCTGAGAAATGATCTGGTCCTTCCCCTTCCTTTTATAGGCGAGGACACGAAGGCCCAGATCTAAAGATTTATGTAAGGCAGGGCTGGCACCTACAAATTCTGATTCCCACTGTCATTCCCACAACACTACATGATTTCACTCACTGATTGTGCGTACGGCCGTGAAGCCCTCCAATGTCATGGACTTTCTGAGCTGGGAAAGGGATTGACAATGTGCCAAGGCCCCACAGTCTTTGTCTCTTAGTGCTTTGGGTCTCACATTGTAACCTTCTGGGTAAACTGTCTGACCTTCCAATATCTAGCAAGGGTAGATACTGCAGAACCAGCCTCCTTTACTTTTCTCTTGATCAGATAACATTTTGACTAAGTTGAGGAACAAAATGTAGGTCTTTTGACCCCAGATTGTGACACTGGAGGATAGAAGTATCAGGATTTCCTAGGAACTGTTCTCTGAACTCAAAATTCTCATCAGTTAGGAATAAATTGCAGTTATCCTCTCCTGAGGCTAATATTTGGAGGAGAGCAGAGAGAACATTTAAAAAAAAAAACTGTATAAAGTTTTGCTTTACCTCCTTATCTCCCATCCTTGCGCTTAACTCATAAGAACCTCATAACGCATTAAACCTCATCATTCACCACATTAAAAAATAGTGCCCCATCTATTATACTGGACAAAATAGTAAAGCATGTACCTTTCAGTTACCATCTCTGTGAATGAAAGGCTAGCTTGAACTTCGGGGCATATGCTTAGGAACCACCCTCTCTGTATGGTTAAGGAATACCAGGTGGGAGGGGGTTGCCAATTGATTACATTGTACCAACAACTGCTGGTAACTTCCTCACTTAATCTCTGGCCAGACTCTGAGTAGGTGACAGAATATCATCCAGTTTCTGACTAGAGTCATATCCACAGGTCCAGACCTAAGGCCCTAAAAGAAAGGTCAGGGCATGGGCCCAGTTCTCCCTGATTCTCATTGCTGCCACAGTTCCTTTCCTTTCCCTCCCTTCCTTCCCCCCTCCTTCCCTCCTTTCCTTCCTCCCTCCCTTCCTCCATTCTTTCCTTCCTAATTTTCCATAGGAAAAACATTTAATAAAATCATGAAGTAGAAGATACAATGCATACAAGGATCCTGTGATGACAGAATGTGGGGTTAAAGGCATTTATTTCCCTCCTTTTTTTTTTTTTTTTTTTTTATGAGGGCAGTGTCACTGGCCCTCATATGTGGGACCCGAACCGGGACCGCTGGCTTCCCAAGCCAGCACTTAACCACCGCACCACTCGGCCGGCCCTATTTCCCTTCTTTATTGGTTATTTAGGACAAGATTTGTCAGCCTTCACATGGACTCCATTCCCTTTGAAACCCCTTCCTTCTCCCTGCCCTACTCCAGATTGGGGGCTAGCACTCTGGCAAATTGACCTCAAGATCAGAGGATGAAAGAGAGAAAGATCAAAAGGAAGCCAGGAATCACATAGGAAGAGGCATCGTGATTTAGGGACTTGAATGTTTGGCAGCCAAAAATGCTGTCTTCTTTAATCCACGGATGTCTCATACAGGAAGAACTTGGTAGTTGATATAGAAGTAAAGAATGTTCTGTATGCAGATGGATTTCGAATATAATGATCTACTTAAGAAAATAATTAGCTAGAGTCACCCCAGGAGTGAATATTGGAGTTGAATGCTGATACATTACTGTATGTGAATTTGAGATTGAAAAACAGAGTAAGCGTAATGATAGCTGCTGCCTTTGATGCCTTCTCCTTCCCATGGTCATGGGCTCTGCTTAGTTTCTCCCTTATCTTTCCAGTCACTTTTCAGTGGTGACTCAGCCAGAACAATATCCTTTTAAGTCCATTGTCTTTTTGTAAAACCGAAGAAAAGGCATTATGGAGTTTTGAGGGCTCAGACTATCTACAATTAGACAATTACAGATAGTAATGTTACTAAGAAAAGTTTTTCTTTGGGGCCTTCCTCCTGGATAGATCTGTTTATCTGCCCAAGTCAAGTTCACTCATCATCCCTTTAGTCACGTAGCTATCAGCAGTTATTGTGTGTCTGCCACAGGTCAGGCTCTCAGCTCTGGAGATTCAGAGACAGCAACTTAGGCTCTGTCCAGAACAGACCCCTGGGTAAAGACAGCCGTGGAAGCAGCCATCGCAGTGAGAACTGGGAGGGCTGTGGTGTAGCTGGTCGTAGGACACACTGGGCGGGTCAGAGAAGGGGCATCGAAGGCACACCAGGAAGGCATTCTCCGGGTCTAACTCTCAGAGAGGAATAGGTTGGCCAGAAGAAGGGAGAGGTAGAAGGGTAAGGAATAGCAAGAGTGAGGCTAAAGCCAGGAATATAGACCTAAACCAGATGATGAAAGAAATTGGAAATTCTGGGAAGCCAGCAAGGAGCTTTAGGTAGGGCATAGGACATGTTGAGCGTAATGTTTCACAATCGCCTTGGTGACCACGTGGATCATGACCAGAGGAGGGTGGACCTGGGTGCAGGGAAGTCAGTGGAGAGCTCCTGAGTCATGCAGACAAGTTCTCATGGGGACCTGGACCTGGGCAGTTACAGCAGGAATCAAGGAAAGGGACAGACTTGCATGCTATTGAGAAGGTAAAATCAACAGGACTTGGTGCCTGTTTGGAGAAACGTGAGAAGTCTGAAATGGCTCCCGGGTCTGGGATGGGTGACCTAGGTGAAAAAGTAAAGCTGTGTTGTTCCCTGAAATAGGGAATGTTGGGAGGACAGATTTGGGGATGTAGGAATAGGATCTTTAATTAAGTTTGAAACATGCTAAGTCTGAGATGCCTTTGAATTTCCAAGTGGGATATCTGTTGGCAGGTGGCTGTTTCTAGGCTGGAGCACAGCAGAGATGGGTGGGCTAGAAAGGATATTTGGAATCATTAGCATATGCGGTTGTTAAAGCCATTTATGCATACAGTAAATATTAAGGGCACACATTCAGAGCCACTTCATGGCTGGGTGACCTGTGCAGTCACACAGCCTCAGTCTCAGAAGGGCCCCACACTGGGTTTAATGCTCTGCTGTCAGCATCTTACAATTCTCCTTGATAAGAGAGCCTGCATTTTTATTTTGCGCTGGACCCTGGAAATTGTGTAGCCAGTCCTGCTTATAATAGCCTGGCCCTGTGTCCAGTAGTGGGGCTACAGTGTTAAACAAGACAGACATGGTTCTTGCCTTAGGAGCTTACCAGCTAGCATGGATGACAGACAATTAAGTCACCAAGGACAAAATGTGATGGCTCTATGTTAGCAGAAGTACCAGGCTAAAGGAGCATGTAGGAGAGACCGCTAAGCCTGGTCTTGGGGGTTAAGGAGTTGGGAAATGACATTGCCCAGGGAGACAGGGTAGAGACACAAAATGGTAGCCCACAATACCAAAGGCATAGAGAAGTCTGAGAGGGAGTATCCTGGCACGTAAGGGGGAAACCAAGAGAATGAGTATCCCAGATGCCAGGGTTGGGAGAGTCTGTCGGATGTTGCCTCGGACACTGGGAATGAGGTCATGCCGAGTGGATATAGCAACAAAGAGGCCATTTGGTGACTTGTGAAAGCAATTGGGTAGACAGAGGGGCAAAGATGAATTTACTTCTGAGGGATCGATCAGTGGGAGATGAGGAAGTAGAAACCCTGAATGTAGATTATTATTATAAACCTTGGCTTAGTAGGAGAGTAGAAATTATAGACTTTGAAGGTGGGTTTTTGGATTAGGAGAGTATCATTTGTTTGGTTTTAGTATTATTTTGTTCGATTTTGAACACAAAGTACTTTGGTCATGGTTTTGAACGAGGGACAGAGAGCCAGTGGCGAGAAAGGTTAGGAATACAGAGGGAGAATAACTGATACAGGGAAGACCATGAGGAGGGAAGTGATAGATGGACTCACTCTGGTCAGGAAGAGAAGAAGAAAAAATAGCTGAGGGCGCAGGTGCATTTTTAGGTGAAGGCCCCTTTCGGCTCTGGTGAAGCTGACCCCACTTCACTTGTGTAAGTGAGCAGCAGTTGTCTCTTAGTTCTACTCTCTTCCTGCCTCAAATTCAAAGAAAAGTTTTTCCTAACTTGTCTCATCTCTTTTTCTTTATTCAACAAATATTCGTCGGGTTCTTGCTGTGTGGCAGCCACAGTGCCAGGCATTTGGAAGAGTGAACAAAACTGAGCTCCTGACATGTAGGTCCTGGAGGGGCACCTTCCATGGCCCCATTGGGCATGTTGACTCCTCCCTGCAGGCCTGCGGTGAATGACACCCAGCCCTCCTCCTCCTGGGTTCCTGACACTCCCATCTATGTCTTCCCTACCTTTTTCCTTTTATTCATTATCTTTTACTTTTTTCCTGGATATCCACTTTTTCTACTTGGAGGCTGGAAGCAGGAATTCAGGAGCCATGGGGAAAAAGGGAAGAAAGAGAGTTAAGACTAGCTTTAAGCAAAATTTTGAACCAGAAGGTTGCCTTTGGAATTAATTACATAATGACTTTTGTCCCCCGGGTTCTCAGGGCCCTTCTTGTTACCTTAAGATTAGGCCCCAACCTAGATTTTCCTTTCAAGTTTCTCCATCCTGTATCAAAACCTCTACTCCCTTACTGTAGTTATTCTCAGCTAATTAGGACAAAGACAATTTGAATGAACTCACACTGATTTGTGAATGGTGGATATTGCATTTTACAAGGGGCCCTGGGTTTATAAGAAGGAATCTTTAATTTGTCCTACTTTCAGTGGCATAATAAAAGAAGTGATATAAATATTAAACCAGGAGGTGTTCTTTTCGCAGAGTCAAGTTCCCCTAACTATTTCCATTTCCTGTTGTTTTTGTCCTAGACGGAAGATTCGCTAAAGCCCCATAGATTTTTGTTGTCATCTCATTCCTTGTCTGTCCCTCTCCACCAGTTTCTGTGACGGCAGCAAGTGGGCACAGGTGGTGCGGGATTGGGGGAGGGGTCGTGACAGCTGCAGCCATTTATAGGAATTGTTTCTAAGTCAGGGACTGTCTCTGCAGTGGGATGGAGGGGTGCCAGGGGCTTCTTGGCACAAAGAAGGCAGCCTCCCCTAGTGTCAACGAGGCGTCACTCAGCTGAGCTCGTCAAATCCCACGTTTGTGGGTCTTCACAGAGAAGTATGTCAGGTCTCAGGGCTCCGGCTCCCTGGTACCAGAGAGCTTTTAGGTTTGAATAGAATGAAATTCCCCAAGCCACTTCCATTTGTCATAGAAATGGCAACCTTCCACCACAACCGCTCGATAGCTGGAAAGTGGCTGTCAGGAACCATTTGGGAACAAGAAGGTCTAAGAGCAGGAAGCCCCTCCGGGAATAGGCCTTGGAAAGGTTGCTCCACGGTTATCGATCGTGCAGCCTCCCCTTTAGACATCTGCCTTGGGGAGCTCTGTTCTTTCGAAAATCCTTGAGTCGGCAGTAGCTCTTGAGCACATTTTTGGGAGTGTGTGAATTTCCTGAGCTTTAAGATGAGATGAGAGTGGTTTTTCCTGGACTCAGGTTGTTACCCTAGAAACTCAGGAGCCTCAGTTGGGCATTCTCAGATTTTGCTGAGCCTTTGAATCACCGAGGGAATGCTATCATAATGCAGACTCTGATATAGTAAATCTAGGGTGGCACCTGAGAGTGCATTTCTAAAAAGCTCCTGGGTGAGGCCAGTGCTGTGGGCCTGCAGAAACTGAGTAACAAGGACCTGGAGCTGTACTGTCGACTACATTAAACACTAGCCACTTGTGATTGCTTAAACTTAAAGCTAAATTCATCAAAATTAAATAAGATAAAAAAATCCTGTTTCTCGGCTGCACTGACCACAATTCAAATGCTCACTACGCACACATGCCTGCACAGATGAAAACATTCCCGTTATCACAGAACGTTCTGTTGGTGAGCACTCGTCCAGCCTGGGCCTCTATTTGACCATTCATTCATTTGTCCATCTATTCACCGAGCATCTACAAAGTGCCAAATAGTATGCTTGCTGCTGGTGTTAAGGCACGATTCCATCCAGCAGGAAAAGTACATGTAAGCTCACTAGAATGGGATGTTCTCAAAGGGCAGATACCTGCGATGTAGTGAGGGATCCAGCGCTGGTAACTGTGAACTTGGTCGTGCCGGTTGGAGGAGAATGTTACCAGCTGGGCATTTCATGTGTATTCTGAACCAGCTGTGGAGTTAACACAGAATCAGGGCACCAAGTTTGGCCGCTGACCATGCATTTTCACCATTTCAGGGCAATAATCATCAGAAATGGAGAAATCATCCCCATGTCTTCGGAATTCACCCCTGAGACGGAACGCCAGCGACTTCAGTACCTGGTAAGTGTCATGTAGGTTTGGTAGAGCACTGTGGTGTTGGGATGGCATCGGGGCTGTTTTGGAGAGACCATGTTGCTATTGACATGGGAGCAGGCCCACGGCAGTCAAACGACATATGGTATTAACTCCCTGCCCTCCCACTCCCACTCACACAGGCGCACACACACCAACACACACACACCTTCTGGATCACACATCCTGGCGACAACACACTCCACCTCCATGAATTTATTATTGTGGCTGATTTTTCTCCCATCTGTGACTGATAGACCGTTTCCTTTAATGGTTTGGTATATACAGTATGGAAGGTGGTGCTGAAGAACCCAGATATCTTCCTTGGCCTGCTGTTCACTTTCATTTAAACAGAGGGGCTCAGTCTGAATCACTTTGTGAGGATGACACAGCCCCAAGATCCTACTGACACACCATTTACTTCGTGCTCAGATATGGAGTCTCATGGGATTGGGGGCAGAGATGCAGGTGTCAGAAAATCTGTTTCTACCCTGAAAATAAATTCTCCATGTAGATGGATCATTCTCTTTGGGGTGAAATTATGACAGGCCTGTTGGGGTGGGGGTGGGGGGTGGGGGGTCTGTGTGGTTTTTCAGATCTTGAGAATTCGTGCTTCACTCACAAGATTTGAGTTTTCTGGGAAACAGAATAAGCTCCCTTCCTTTCCCTCAAATTGCAAGGGGTAGGGCGTTAGGCTTGGAGTCTCAGTTCAGCAACTTGGGCATCATCCTAAATTCCTTTTGGTGGGGAATGTTAGGGGAAAAACTGTGTGAATAGTTGTTTTGTGGATGAAACACTTTCTTGCCAACTGGCTTTCTCCGTAGACAACATAGCTAACGCCATGGCCCTCTCTCTGCTCTTAGGAAAGAATTGATCCAGGCTGCACACAAAGGACTTTGTTCATGTCTCTGAATTTCAGCATTTGTGGACTGCCAGATTTCGATGGCTTTGGTCAATTTTGACAGTATCTGTGTTGCTTTTGGTAGTTGTCTGTTACATAAAACAGCAGATTCCAAAACCAAGTGAAGCCATGTCTTCAGTCTTTTACTGACTATTGTTTTCTAACCTTCCAGTTGTTGTTTTCAAGACGATAAATGTGAAGCCACTGCTAGGAGCCCAGACTTTGGAGCGCTTCATTTTCTTTAGCAGTCCAGGCAGCTGAAGGGATCCTGCAGCAGTCACAGGAGGTCTTCACGCTGGTCCCAGCTCTTGCCAGTTGGGTAGCTTTGTGCAAATCTCTTAACCTTTCCAGACTTCAGTTTGCCACTTACAAAATGGAGAACTAGATTAGAGGGTCACTAAGGACTTTCAAGCTGCCAGGGTGTCTTCCAAGTAGAGTTTATAACAGCTGGCCTCCTTGCCACCTGTCTGGGTTTCTCCCATCCATCTTCCACAAACACTCAAGTGATCTAATCACGGCCCTTGTCACTCGCCTGCCTGAATGCCTTTGGCTCCCCACACAGCACAGAATGTGGGCCATCCTTGGCAGACCCAGAGGTGGGCCCCCACCCACCTCTCCTGCACCATCTCCCTGTCACCCCATTTCCACCTTGCTTCCCAGGCTGTGACCACAGAGAACTACTACGTTCCATTTCTGGGACACCGTGAGCTCTCTAACCTCCATGGATTTGGAAATACATTTTGCCTGGATGACCCTTTTCTCCTTCACCAGAAAAACTCCTCCTCATTCTCTGAGAGCCAAAAGCAAGTGTCACTTCCTCCAGGAAGTGTCCCCTCACATCTCCAGGGGTCAGTCTCCAGGGCTCACACAGAGCTGTGCAGAGGCCTTTAGCATATGGTATCGTACAGCGTGTTCCCATCTCTGTCTCCCCTTCCTTCTGGACTGAGTCCTGAAGGGCAGGGCCCTACTTAGTCACCTGATGCTGCCAGTACCCAGCACAGAGGAGATACTGAGGCAGGATTTGTTGACTGAAAGAAAGAATGAACCAGTATTCATACTGATGTCTGGATCATTACCATATAATTCTCTTCCCTCCACATCCCCCCACCCCCAAACCTATCACAGTGGGCGCCAGGCCGTTGATGGCACCCTGTCTTCATTACTTCCTTGCCCTTTAGTGAAAACTGTTTCCTGTTTTCCTGCTAGAGGCAATGGTGAATAACAGGTTAACTTTTTTTTTTTTGAAATAATTTTGCATTTTCATGTTACAAGAATAGTGCAAAGAGTTGAAAATGTTGGCTTTTGAGGAGGGATGAGAATGCTGACATTTTTCAGATTCCTGAATATCGGTACTCTAGTTTGGAGTGGTTGGAATAAGATTTGTGTGGCTTCGGATCTCAGCTTAGCCACTAACTGTGTCTGATTTCAACAAGGCCCTTCAGTGATCCCCGGCTTCGTCACCAATAATGGGTAGAGAAAACCTCAGAAGGCAGGTGTAAGAATGAAAGGGAATAATATATGCAGGACTCTTTTTTTGGTACCTAGTACTCATTTGGTTCTCGTTTGGCCAATCAGAGTCTTGCCACTTCAAATCCTACTGGCCCACAAATCACAGTAATATTTTTTCCTTGTTTTTACCTAAGCATCACTCCTAATGTTCCTAAGATTAATGTGTATTTTGGTGTCACTCTTCAATAATCACTGTGGACACTGTTAACCCACAGAACTGAGTCTAAGTCTGAATTTCTAAAAGGTGAGGTCACTGTCCCCCTTCTTTTTAATCCTTACTCCTAAAGCACGTAGGTTTGTCTTATCTGTAACTAAAACTTTTCTCCCTAAACAACAAAACTGTAAATGAACAAAACAAATTATCCTGGTTGCCCAACTTTCTGAAATGAACAAATGCAGTAATAATATTCACATGATCTATGATGTGAATCTTTGTGAAGTATTTGAGAGAATTAGGGGATCTATAGCATAAAATAACTTTGTGGTGAAATCTGTATGGTAAAGTATTTGAGAGAATTAGGAGGTTGATCATGTTAATATCTTGAAAATAATATCAATTAGAGGAAAAGAGACGCGTGGTGTGCACTTCTGTCAGCTCAGCCCCATCGTGAGCTGTGTGACCTCAAGTCCCACACACGGTATCTCTGAATCTTCTTTTCTCCTGAGTGAAATGTATAGGAATACGTGCCTGGAGATATCTATTATATGTTCCGAAATTAAAATGAGAAGTAATCCCATGGTATTATTAAACACAGTATATATCTTATATTTTTGAGTGCATTGAATTTTTTAATTCATTTTTTGAAACAGTTCCCTTGAACTAATTGTGAATCAGTTTAGTGCAGTGATAGATGTCACATCTTTTACATGACTTAAACAAGTTAGTATATACATAGAAAGTTAACAATGTCTTCTTTCTTCTTAGGTCAAATCAAATTTTATTTTTATGATATGTGAAGAAACATTTATGATAGAGTTATTAAAACTTTTAGGTCCTTAGAGACTTGATTTGAGCAGCTGTCCATAGTCCCAGGGCTGTTTGACTTATAGAAAAGGTTAATGATTTTCTTGGAGGTAGAGGAAGTTGAGAGCCCTTTGTACGTGAACCATTTTGATCTGTGTGGAAGAGGAATGTTCTTGGTATGCACAGGCTGGATGTTTAGGGATTATAGAAGTGGAAGCAGATTACAAGATGATGGATGTGGCAGGCACGCTAATTTTGTTTGGTCTTGCATCCCGACCTCAGAGGGCCTTTCGTGCAGCTCTCCGGGTGATGTGAACTGTGTTCCGTAGATTCTTGGGCAGGGTGATTAATCAAGCAGGATTGAGGGTTTGACGTGTTCACACAGAATGTGGCAGGTGTGTGATGAAGGGGTCAGGGTTATGCCCTTCTGCCCCAGCAGCCAAGGAGAGCTGATGATTCCAGGGTCATGAATAAGCCGCCTTCTCTCTCTCTTTTTTTTTTTTTTTTTACTGTTTCCAGGGTGATTGAAATAAAATATTTAATGGGGTCCACCAAGCTAGACAGAATGTTTTGATGGAGTCAAGGCCCAGATAGGAGGGAAAGCGGTCTGGTTTGTGGATGTTGCTCACCAGAGTTGACTGCTCTGATGCTGTGGCCTCCAGGAAATCGCCCCCATCTTTGCTTCAGGTGACAGACAGAAATGGGTCTTCCTCAGGGAGATCTGAATAGCCCAAAGGTGTGAGAGTGATGGCTTCCCTTCCATTCTGCCTAGATCATAGTTATAAACTCTGATCTGATTACATTAAGATGTGCTGGTATCATCAAACCTTCAAATAATGCACTTCTGCCCTTGCTGATACTCTAGCCCTGTAGCTGTTTCTCATCAAGGGCAGTATGCAGAAGAGATGAAAGTGGACTTCAAATACACATTTGATACACGCAAGTACAACATTATCTGAGATGATTTCTTGTGGTGTCCTTGGAACTTCCCCCAGCCTTCTACACTCAGCCCGGCTCTGTTTGCCTGCCATTTCCCTGTTGCTGGGCTTGGGAGGTTTCAAAAGGATAGCATTGTGACTCTTGGCTCCCTGGGATTTTTCATGCTCAAGAGTTATCTTCCAAAAACAGTATATTCCATAAACCTGCACCTGCTTTTAAGAGGCTATCATCAGATGAGTCAAGTATGCTAGTGGGTAAAAAGTGACTAACCTGCCACCTGGACATCGGCACTTAACCTTGAGAGCAGGTTGTTAAGTCTTAGAGGCTGGCTTTCGTCACCGGGAAGCAGCTTCACCACCAACCTGCTTCGCTTGAGGACCAAGTCATGGAAAATTTCCATTTAACCCCCTTTCGCAAAACTGCATGTGAGTTTCAAAATTTCTAATTAAAAAATGGCAGGCAAAAGAGGTTGACATTTTTCATATTTACTCGAGGCTCCACTGATCATACAGGTGTCACAAAGAAGCCAGAATTTTAAACTGGCACAGCCCAGGGTTTTAGAGGCACAGTTTATATTTGGCTGCCGTAGGAGCACAGCCTGGCTTCAGGGAAGACTCAAGACATTAGCCCTTACAACTGAACCTCACCACGTCCAGAGCCTTGAGTTTGAAAATGGATATACATGGATATTTTGTTTATTCCAGTTTGGGAGGAGTCAGACTTGATGTTGAGGCATTTTAAACCTACTGTGCAGATCTAAGAAAATGAATTCCATACAACTGAACAAAATAATCATGAGACTGTATCCCTAAATTTTCTTCTTTAAAAAAATTAGTCTTGGAGTGACCGGTTGGCTCAGTTGATTAGAGAGTGGTGCTAATAGCACCAAAGTTGCCAGTTCGATCCCCACATGGGCCACTGTGAGCTGCACCCTCCCTAAAAGAGTCTCGATTATGCCATTGTAATATGGAGGCACTGTGTAACCAATGACCATGGCTGTTCCCCAATAAAATAAAATAAAATAAATTAGTCTTTCTGCACAGTTGCTACACATATATAATCTTTAGATTCTCTAAAGCCCCTGTCCTCTTTGCCCCCAACATTCTGAATAAAAAATTGGGCACATAAAGCCAGAGCCATCTGTCCATAGGGTCCCTTAAGAATTGATCTTGGTGTAAAGAAGCAAGATAATGTCATGCATCCTTTAAATATATTAAAGTTAAACACGCTTTGAGAGAAGTACATAGGATTCATTGAGGTTTCTTAGGGCAAACACTTAACTGTCTATAAAATATTTTCTGTGCTTCAGTAGCTTCCTTTGTGAAACAGGGTAATCACAGGCCCCTCACAGGACTTGTATGAGGATTAATGGGTTAATATTTGTAATGTGCCTACAACAATGCCTAGAACAGAGACAAAATAAAATCTCTTAGTTTTCAAATCTAACTACATAGGAAGAACTTTTTCCATGGCCATCCTGCCATCAGCACTACTTCTGTGGCCTTTCATCAAATTCCTAAGTTTCATTTGCATGTGCAAAGAGATTGAAGATATGTGGGCATATCCTTTTTTTGCTGACATGAGTTGTTCTCTTCAAATGAATGCCTTTCCCCAGATTTTTCCTTAGGAAGAAAAAGTATTAGGCAAATGACTATGGAAACCTTACATGTCTTATGTAAATGAATACTTTTTACCCCTTATTCTATACATTACACTGTTGTAGAGCTGATAAATCTAGGCAATTTTGTTTAATATATCCATTTGCATGCCAGTTTCCATGTGGCTCCTTTATCATGAGATATAAATTTTACAATTTTAAAGTTATTTTAGGGGCATGCAACTTCTCTCTGGTTGATCAGCATAGTTCCATATAGAAATTTCAAAAATTTTCTTGACATCCATGTAAACCAGACAAAATTTCATCAACATTCAATTCTATAATAGCTCTTATTTGGTTCTTATTATTTTGAAATTTTTAAGGACAAATTAAGACTGAGAGAATTCTTTATGAAAGACTCCATCCAACCCATGAATATTTTGATTTCAGCCATTTCACGTTTTTCCTTCATCGTTATTTTTTTTTACCCAAACCAAAATATTCTATTCCTGCCCTGTAAGCCAGGCAGCCAGCCTTGGCTCTGGAGAAGCCATATCATTTGACCATTGGTGTGACCGTTAGTGAGTACCAGTGGTTTGGCTGACGTTATTAATTTCATTTCATTCATGACGTTAGACTTTGTATCCTGATAAATCATCTTGAAATGTAAGGCTTTTTAGTCCTCTTCTCATATAATCCGACGAGGTTGTTTTTTCCCCATGAAGGGCATGAAAGAGAAGAGATTACTCTTTTTTTTTTTTTTAAGATTTGTGTTAAACACTGAAAATCCTCATTTTGATAACTTCCTTTTAAATATTGAAAGGTCAGAACATTTAAAAAGTTAATTCAGATAGACGTTTTCTAGTTAGAGGACTTCACAGAATATGTCCTGCTATGGAATCTGCCCTCTCATTTAACACATGAGTCTTTTTACTTTCCGTACTCTGCTGATGGGAGTGGAAATTGGAACAACTACTTTGAAAAGGGGTTTGGTAGTCACTCTGAAACGTAGCATCCCATGGCCCAACAGTTCCCTTCCTAGGTCTGTACCTAACTGGAGTGTATATAAACATCCACCTGGGGACTAGATGTGCATAGCAGCACTGTTTGTAATAGCCCCAACTGGACATTCTCCAAATGCCCACCGAGAGTCACATGGATAAATAAATGTGGCAGAGTCACAGGATGGAATGCTGTGCAACACCGAGAATGAACAAGTGGTAACTACACACAACAACATGGATGAATCATAAACTAAACATCCAGCAAAGGGAGCAGCCTATAGGATTCCATAGGAAGTAGAGATGGGAAAAACCAATCTGCAAGTTTGGATAATGCTTCCCTTAGAGGGCGCAGCAGTGAGTGGATGGGATCCTGAGCCCCGGGTGCTGGCACTGTTCTGTTTCTTGATCTGGATGCCAGTTACATGGGTATGTTCAGTTTGTGAGAATTCATTGACCTGCACGCCAATGATGGGAGCATTTTGCTATAGGTATATTATACTTTGTTGAAAAGTTTTGTTTTTTTTTATATATAAAGTACTTTTATTTAACTGTATATTACCATTTGTAGGAGCCCTGCAGGAGCCCCAGGTGAAGGGGCAGGACAGATTCCCTAGGAAGCCACACTCCTGCCATCTCTCTGCTCCACACTGTTCTCTCCAAAAAGCAGCTCCCAGAGCTACACGCACCTGCCTCTGCTCTTGCTGCACTCGGCCCAGACCCCTTGCCTGGCCAGCTGCTAAGATTCTCTCTGACCCCAAGATTCTCTCTGAGTGCCCCACTCTTTGTCCCTAGTTTCCCTTACTAGCGCGTGAGCTCTGAGCAGAAGGGCCTCCTGTTTTATTCTTTGAATTCCTAGTCCCTGGCATCTAGCACACGCAGGAGCTCATGTGCTAGTTGCCTGAATTCCTTTGGCTGCATACCCGGAAACCTGGGACAGTCTCCTCATTGGCTGACACTACTCCGTGGCAAACTGACCACAAGGCAGCAGAAGGAAAGTTTATTAAAAGAAGGAAGCATTTTATGTTCCCTAGCAGGCAATTTTGAGTAACCTCAGGACCCACCGTTTCAGTGTCTGCAGGAAGCCTGATGCGCAGTCTCCTCCCATGACCTTTCCATACACATCACACTCTGGGACCCTGGTTCCTACTTGCACTCCCTTCTTCTCCCTGCCTTGCCAAGGTGCTCAGAACTCTTCCCCAGTCCAGGAGGGTGGAGCTCAGGTCCACGTGCTCTGGAGCGAGACAGACCTGGATGCAGGGTACTCGCCTACTCTGCTCTTGTGAGAGGCTTCCTGGCAGGTTCCAGAAGACCTTTCTTCTTCAGGCTTGTTCCCTTCCTTTATGTAGCTCAACCCCTTTGTGACTTAGAGACTCTCACTGGGATGGGATGTTGTGTTTCTTCTCAGAGTGGGGCTCACCTCCCCACCCTTCCCTTGAAACTGGTTTCTGCCTGGACTAGAGAGGAGAGTGGTCAGAGGGAGACGTCCCGATCTTCCTTCCCCATCCCTCGTGTCCTGCCACTTCTTGGCATAGCAGGTTATTCCAGTCCCCTTTCCCTAGAAAAGGTATTTCTTCTTGTCCCTGGCCAGACAGAACCATGTCTGGAAGTTTGTTCTCATTAGTTGCCTAGACACTAAGTGACAAAGATATGTCCTACCCCCTTTTTAGCAAAGCTGTGCTCTCTAGAGTACTTAAGACTCTTGCTGACCTTTGGTTTTGTCAGGGCAGTGGTTACAAAGCTTTCCCCCCACCCTCAGGTGCTATTTGTGGCACACACACTAATTACAGGTGTACCTCCATCCCATCCCCTCAGTCAGGAGCATTCTGTTATGTTTTCTTGAGGGGAAACATAGGATACATTTAAGATAAAAATGGCGCGGTACAGAAAGCGGTCCATTTTTTTTTTTTTTTTACATGTGTCAGGCCAGCATACTTCAAATTAGATTTTAGTTTTAGAAACAAAATAATGTTTCTAAGTTTCAAGTTGGCATACTTATTAAGTAGACAAGAGACATAACATTGTTTAGAAATTCTTAGGACTGTGAAATATGATGGAATTTGAAATGGTATAACTGCACCCACCTACACACATGTGGTTTTATAGGAAGGTATCACATTATAAAAAGCTAACTAAATGTAAAATATGGTAACTTGTGTTCAAGATTATTTTTAACTTTTTTTTTAACCTTAGTTTTAACTTTTTGAAAGATTGAAAGCTACGATGTATTATTTTGTAAAGTTGAAACAATCACCTCTAAGCAATTACATTAAGCAGGTTAGGATGTTTTGGATTCATTGTTTCAGCAAATACTTACTTAGAGCCTTACTGTGTTAAGTGCTATGCCAGGCACTACTAGAGTGTAGCTAAGGTTTAAAAAATAACGGACATATTTAAGTGTAGCGGGTATTGCATCACCATGCAGATGTTTCTAGCATGCATATATCCAAAGAGCATCATCAAAGAAAAAGATAAAATATGTCCAGCCTATCAGATAAATAAAGAATGTTTAGGAGTGTCCAGAATTTTTATTTTGCAGGTGGGCCTGGGGTCTTAATGTGCACTTGCTCCCTTCGTGGGTTGTCATCCTGCCAAAGTCCACATTTTTAATAGGCTAGTATCCCTAGGAAATGTGCCTTGGGAAGGGCGGTAGTCATGGGTACATGTGTAGGAGCTGCCCAGGTATGAGCAGTGGAGTAGAATACGCCAAAACTGTCCATGAATCTTTCAAGTTTGGAGTCAGGAAATCATTGGGTTTTGTGGCTGAAACGAACTGAATGAATTCCTGCTCCCACATTTTACGGACTTGAAACTGTTAATCCCTTGAATGCTGGGCAGGCCCTGAGAAGAAGTTTCTGAGTTCCCAAGTTGTTGGGCAACTCTGCTTCTGGGAACAAAATGTCTCTGTGATAGCCTGTTGGGACACAGCAGGCTTCAGTGTCTCGTGCACTGGAGCCAGGCTCCTGCCCTGGTTGGCCCTTCCCAGTGACTTTAGCTCTCCCTCAAATGCCTGGAATAAGAAGGGGCAGTGAAGCTTCTTGCCACAGTTTTTTGAAACCCAGTTTAAAAACTGGGTTCTCAAAATATAATTTTTAGTTTTTGTTTTTTTTCAAACAAAAGTAATCCATGTTCAGTGGTAGAAATGTTCATGAATTTGGGTCCTAAGTTGAAAGAAAACTGTCATAACATTTTATAATATTTTGGTGATGTTGAGTGTGTGTACCTATATAAGTCCCATTCATATGTTGAAACCCTAACCCCAATGTGCTGAATTTGGAGATAGGGCCCTTATAGAAGTAATTAATGTAAAATGAGGTCATGAGAGTGGGGCCCTGATCTGATAGGATTACTGCGCGGATAAGAAGAGACACCGGAGAGCTTGATACATCTCTCCATGAGGGCACAGAGGATGGCCAGGATGCAGTGAGAAGGCTCCCTTCCAAAAGCGGGAAAGCTAGGCTTCACCAAGCAGCCAATCACCAGCCAGCGCTCACCAGGCAGCCAGTCTGCTGTCACCTTGATCTTACACTTCCCAGGCTCCAGAGCTGTGAGAAATAAATATTTTTTGTTTAAACCCTCTAGCCTGTGATATCTTGATATAACAGCCCAAGTTGACAAGACCATGTATGCAAATTTTTTGAAGTATTGCACAAAAAGACACACTAATGAGCAGAAGTGCGCTTTCCTCTGAAAACCAACTGATATGTATCCCATTATATTTTTGCATCTCATTTTTCATTAATCAACCACCTGTTTGCTCTACTTGTGCTTAGTTCTTGAGTTGCTTTTTTCTTTAACACCAGTACTTCCATCAGGTCTGACAAATACAACAATCATGAATATGGAAAGTGTTGGTAAGCAGGCCTGCAATTAGGTTGTGGATGGTGGTTTTTTTTTTTTTTTTTTTAGCTGAGCCATCCTGCCACCTGTTGGCAGCTCAACGGCAACTCAGCTCGGGCTGGCCTCGAACCGCTGTTGCTCAGAGCTCAGCTTGCACTCTTGAGCGAGCTCTTAACCAACTGAGCCATTCGGCCGGCTGGATGGTGGTTTTAAAAAATAATAAAAATATGTCATAGGCACACATGGAATAAACATAAATTCTATGGCGGGCATGATTGTGACGGAAAAATGTATGCATGCAACATGTGAATGTGCTGTGGCAATTAGCAAGAAAGGAAGAAAAATATAAAGATAGAACAATCTAAGGAGGTGACATCAGTACTAATGGGAGAATGAATATTACAGTATTTCCTCAGAGCTAAGATGCTGGTTTTCATCTTCTGACATATATCAGGTTGGGATATTTTACATCTGATTGCTGCTGTCAGCCAGGAGGCAGGCATGACATGGATGTCATCTCCTGGGCATGTACATACATCAGAAGAGCAGCACAGACTTGTGGGATGGGCATCCATCAGCTTGAAAGAAAGCCCTGCAGACAAAACTGAGGCACTCTTTAAGCCTCTTTGGATCCAACTCATTGTGTGGAGGGACATGGGGGTGGGGTGGTATGAATCGGGCTTGTTCTGCCACATTCCCAGAGTGAGAGTCAGAAGTAAGCTGACTTTAGATAATTGCAAAGCTCACTTAAAAACTTCTCACCCCTGGCTTTCTGTCCTTTTGTGGATTCATTAAGAAACGCTGCATCACCGATGCCGCCATGGAACACAGGCCACTATTGTGTGGAGAATCATGACCATGAATGATTCAGAATTGAAAACGGATGAGAGCTATTGGCTTCCAAATGTGACAAAGTTTTGGAAAACCATAGCCAATATGCTTCACTTCTGTATTCCTTTTTAAATACATGCACTAGAGAGTAAAAATTGGCCTAAGTCTAAAAGAGCTCTTTCGAAAAGCATAAAGTAAAAATCTGAATTGGTAAGAAAGCCTTTTATGTATTTATTTGGCAGCTTTTATTCCCCTTTCTTAGAAGTAAAAAAATAATGGTGCAGCTAATACAGGACATCTTAGAATTGCTGAAGTACAGTAGCCTCTTGTGATGATGGGAGAAGCAAGCAGTTTGAGCCCCTGAGAGGCTCTGCATGTGAAGGGGCTACAGATATCACAGAATTTAAGGACCCTTTGAGCCTGCCCATCCTCAAAGGGAGAGGTGAGACCGCCCCTGTGGAGCAGTTCCTAGCCACCCTGCAGACACCTGCCTCAGCAGATCTTCTGATACAAGTGCCCAGGCAAATATATACTGGCAGAGAGGGCATGAGGGCACCTGGATAAAGCACCATCAAAGGACCCACTCACCCACCTGTTAGGATGCAAAGTGCCTGGAACTCTGCACGTTCGCACCTATAGTCACTTGGGTTGGTGAAGAAATGTACTTAGCAATGGCCTTTGGATAATAGCTGGTTTGTTGATAATATTTGTGTGTTGTGTATCTCTATTTACACACACACATGCTCATTTATATCCAGTCGTCACTCGGTATCTAGGCCAGATTGGTTCCAGGACCAAATCTGAGGATGCTTCAATCCCTTATATAAAATGGCATAGAATGGTGCATACAGTCGCCTTCCACATCTGCTGAGGTAAAACTCTCAGATACGCAGGGCCAACGGAGTACATATGTGTCTAATACAGAGATCTGTATGTGATACAGTTCACGTAACTCATGCTGTCGTATACATTGTTTGATAACTTGCTTTTTACAAACATACCCACTCTTTCAGTGTCATTACATGTGCTCTCAGCATCATTGTAAATGACAGCATTGAGTTCTTTTGTATGGGTTTATGCTAGTTTATTTAATCACTCATATTATTAAATGATTCCTTCTAGTTACTTGTTATAAGTAACCTCAAGAACGCCTGTGGCCAAGCTGTATGCAGATCTGTACTATTTTTAAGCTGGACTTTCATAGGTACCTATTTGTGATTTAGACTTTGGGTGGTCTAGGAGCGACAAGATCACAGGCCTTTTGTTACCCCCCCCCTTTTGTTAATAAATGTGTGTATGGATAGATTAAGGGGCCACCATAAGGGTTAGGATGGAACTATGGGCATGGCATTAAACTTGGGCTTTAGAACCATCCAGTCCTGGCTGATAACTTTGGGTGAGGTGCCTTAACCTCTCTGGGCCTCATTTGTAAACTGAGTCTATGCCACATGCTTTGTAGGATTGTTGGCATATCAAGTGACTGGTACATAGTAACCTCTAAATCAGTGTTCGTCCAGCTTGGGAGATGAGGGGGAGTGACACAAAAACTCCATGCTAGGGCTGGCTGAGTGGCTCAGTTGGTTAAGAGTTAGCTTAAGAATGCAAGCTCTGAGCAACAGGGCCACCAGTTCGATTCCCACATGGGCCAGTGATGCTGCGCCTGAGCTGAGCTGCTGCTGAGCTGCCAACAGGTGGCAGGATGGCTCAGCTGGTGAGAGCATGTGCTCCTAACAACAAGACTATCTGTTCGATTCTGGGCTATGCCCGCCTGCAAATAAGACTGAATTTGGCACCTTGAGCCGAGCTGCCACGCGGATGGCTCATTGGATAGAGCGTGCGCTCTTAACAACAAGGCTGCTGGTTCGACTCCCACATGGGGAGTCCCTACATTCACCTGCAACTAAGATTGTGACACAGCACCTTGAGCTTAGAGGTCACGAGCTGCCAATGGGCAGCCAGATGGCAACTGGAGCTCTCCACAACTAAAATTAAGGAACAACTTGGCTGGATCCCTTCCCCAATTCCCCAACACTGTTCCCCTCCCCCAGTTCCCCAATTAAAAAACAAAAAAACAAACAAAAAAAACTCTATGCTACTACAGTCCCAAAGTTCTGGGAGATGATAAAAGGTACATAATAGATGCTGCTGCTCATTGATTATTTTTTTTTTTTTAATGTCTCTGTTCCTTGATTTTCATGGGTGGAACAGAATAAAGAAGAAATAATGGTACCTACCCTGTAAGCACAGATGGCTTCATGGCTGTGGGACTTGTGTTATCACACAGGGCCCCAGGCTGGACTTAATGCTCTGCTGTCATTGTCTTGAAATTATTAATTTTGAACAGAGGCTCCATATTTTCATTTTGCACTGGGCCCCACACATGTCACCAGTTCTGCCCATAAGGTTATTGGGAGGGTGAAATGAGGACTCACAAAGTACTTAATATAGTAATCATGAGATGAATATAATTATTTTCTTTGATCAACAGAGCCAACTATGGTAAGTGCAGTATAGAAATAATTTCATTATTAAAACAATGTGAGATAAATATATAATACAGCTCATTGTACCGATAAGGAAACTAGGCCTAAGAAGTTAAACAACCCACTAAAATCACACAGCTTATAAATTATAAATGCAGAACTTGGATTCAAACCTAAACCCGGCTCACCCAAAACCCACAGCGTTGACTTGCCCTGTGAAGTATTCGTTCCTTCTTTCCTGGGGAACCTCTCTTTAAAACCCAGTGTGTGAGTGTCCGGATGCAAACAGCAGCCAAGCCTCATGCCCAGCAGAGGTTTCAGAGATGACCCAGAATTCCCATCAGACCTGGAACCTGCTGGGGCCGCAGCGAACAGTCAGGGACAGTTCCCCGTCTCACCCTCAGTCCTGTCCTGTCCCCACGCCTGCTCAGAATCACTGGCTCAGAGTTCCATGATCTGGCCACATCTGACCAGCCTGGTGACAATTCAGTTTGCTCTCTTTTGTTCCTGATACAATTAGCTTCTGATGACTAATTTCCAACTAATACCCTGAACCACCATGAGAATCGGCAGGAGATCTGCTGGTGTCAGTTCCTGGGGAAGAGGCAGTGGGAGATGCCTATTTCCAGAAGACTAAGGACATCGCCATCTGTCCTATGGCAGGGATCCCTTGCTGTCCTACAGTGTCAGGCCATGATTTGCTCTGCCCACTCTTTTCTGTGCCAGAGAGGGAGAGAGAGAGAGAGAGAGAGAGATCCATTCCACCACGCTCTGTTAACAGGCATACGGCTGGGTCTGGGCCGCTCTGTGCAGGTTTACTTATGGTGTGTGGCCTCGAGCGGGGAGGGTAACACTTGAGCATTTCATCTCTTGGCTAGCTGGGTCTGAATTTTGAACATGACAATGAGACTGTTTGTTGTTTCAAAGCAATTCCCTAAGTGGCTGTTTGCTCAAGACTTTTGTAGTGTGAACAGGGATTTGGGGGAGGGGAAGACGCCATCTGTTCTGGAATCATCGTCCAATTACATGATCAAATTACTGCAGAGCAAAATGGAGGGCATCCAACAGAAAGTTCCTGTCTGGCGTGTCCAGCCCCGGTCCGCTTTCTGAGGCCACTGTGTTGACGTGAAGACTCACTTGCAGGTGTCAAAGGCAAGGCCATGGTCACTAGGACTGTGAGCTAGAGGAGAGCAGAGAAAGCCAAGGTGGAGAGAGTCAGGGTGAGCTGTCTTGCCTCATCAACATGCCATTCAGGAAAGTGAAGCCATCTTGGATTGGAATTAAAAAGTGAACCTTGGGAGAAACTCAATCTCTCTTCCTGATGACTTTGGGGATACATGGCTTTGATTACAATTTATCATATCAAATGAAAAAGTTACATCCCTTTATATAAGTTAAGTTGGTGATTTTTATTTGCTAAAATTCTATTTGTATTGAGATTCTTAAATCTATTTCCCTTAAACTAGGAAAACAATTTTTTTTTGGTTTTTGAAATATGGCCTGTGTCGATTTGCAAAGCATCCTTGAGTCTTATTTTTTTCTTCTAAATCTACGTGTGTGTATTTTTTTTCTTATTTTTGCTATTAGGCATTCATGCAGCCTCACTTGCTGGGAAATGAGTTCACACATTTGGAGTTTCCAAGGAGAGTGCAGAGGAAGGAACTTGGAAAGAAGATGCTGTACAGGGATTTTAATATGACAGGCTGGTAAGAGCACTCCTCCCTGCGCCTCGGCACAGCTGTAGTGCGTGTGCAGGAAGCATCACCACCGTAGTCACTGCCATAACAGCCACTGACACAGTTTGGAGCAGGAGGTGCAGCCAGAGACCCAGGTGCAGTTAGGGGGAGAGGGGCAACCCCGCCTCTGCTGTTTGCGTCTGGGAGCTGTTCTCAAATCCCAGTTCTCTGCTTCTCTGAGGTCCTCCTCACTTCACACAGAGCAAGCATTTGGGAACTTTTAAAACACATGAAACTTGAGTTTTAGGTCAGGGGCTCAAAGGAATGGGCCCGAGGTGTATTGGGCCAGACTGGTTTGGATTTGAACCCTAACTCTGACCTTTCTAAATGAGCACCGTTGCGTAAACTACTTCTCCCTTATGATCCCACTTTTCCATGGATGAAGTGAAAAAATTATGTATTCTTTGAAGAGTCATTGTAAGGACTTTAGGTAATGAGCTATCCTCATTATTTTATTACATTCATATTGAAATAAGACTCTTGGCTGGCATGTTTTAGTCCCCAAACACACCTGTATAAGCATCAGGACCATTTCTGTAGTGTGTTGGTGGCTAATGTTGACTAAGACCTTGGATCTATTTCTTCCACCTGAGAAAAAGAGATGTGATGATAAAATACTCATACGTAATGGGGTTCGCAGAAGGATTACCTGAGAGTGGAGATTTGCCCTTTGGCCCTGTGAGCATCTTGCCAGTCTGGAGGCTAGCAGGAGAATGAGATAATGCACTCTTTCCTTGCCATATCTCCAACCCAGGCAAAGAAGTAGATGCTGTTATCACTCCTTCATTGACCGAAATAGCTGTAACAGGTGGTCACAGCCAAAACTCCCATGGTGATGCCTTCTAGGCTAGAAATCTCCTAGGGCACATACTCTCTTAAAGGAACAGTTGAGCGATCCAGGGAAGAAAAGGGGGTGATCTAAGGCATTTCCGGCTGTACTTTGCCACCCAAACAGAAGATCCTCACCAGTATCCACTCTTCTTCTTATTATTATTCTTCTAGAATAGGGTCAGCAGACTATGACTCAAAAGCCAAATTCCACCCACAGCCCCTTTCTGTAATAATTTTTTTTAAAATATGGCCACACTTGTTTGTGTACATTTGACCTTCGGCTGTCTTCACATTATAACAGGTATTTGAATAGTTGCTTCAGAGAGTCTATGGACCCACAAAGCCTAAAACATTTACCCCTTTTCCAAAATATGAATTTATCAGAAAGGGTTCACCTTATTTGCAGCTCTGAGTCCTGGAGTTTGGTGCTTCCTCCTCATTGCCCTAAACCCAGTCCGTTTTCTTTGTAAATTCATTTTTTTTCATTTAGCAAAATCAGCACTTCTTACAGAAAACGTTGAAGGTAAGGGCTCCTCTAGTTCGGAAGAGCATGGTAGGGTTTGGTCTGGGTTTTGCAGAATTTGAAACAATGAAAGGAAAGGCATCCCAGGTCAAGAGCGATGTGACTGTAAACACAGAAGTGAAAAGCATCTGGGAAACCAGACTGAGTTGGTATTGAGGGAACATAAGGATAAGAGAAGCCAGGCAGAGAAATTCAGATTTACTGTGGGGGGCTGTAGGTTACTCTTGTATGTTTTTGAGAAAGAGAATGAGTGATGAAAGCAATATTTTAGGAAGGTAGTCCTAAGAGGAATTTGAGGGAGACTGACTAAGAGAGAAAGCCGATTCAAGCAACCAGAAAAAAACAAAAAATCATAGAAATATTTAAGTGAGATCTCTAGGGCCAAATAGAGGGATTGAAGTAGAAAACAGAGAAGGAATGGAAATGAACAAGAAACTAGATGATTTAGGCCAAGGGATAAGTCATTAATTACTTCGATCATCTGTTTAAATATGTCTCTTCAACTAGTTGATAAACCCCGTGAGGGGGAACCTATGCCGTATCCTATGTCTGACACATAGTAGACAGGCAGCAAGGATTTATTGGGTGAAAGGAAGACATTGGCAAAATTGAGCTGAGGGGGACAAGTCCACGTTGTGGATGGTTGATGGGAAGGGTAGGAATGAGGAGCTTGCATCTGAGATATGTTGCGGTAGACACAAGGCTGTATGTTCATTCTATGCCAGAAAGGCAAATGAGATCTAAGCAATCAAAACAAACTTGGTAAACAAAGGGCTAACAGTTACCTCCGTTTTATAATTTTTAAAATGAAGGTAAGCTTGGGGACTAGATTACAGCCAAGTATATATGCGTACAGTTACTCTTTTGCTGTTTTACACGCACACTCACGCTAGCATGGTCCTAAGTAAAGAAGATGATGGCTGCATTTAATGTATGGAACTCTACACTGAGTAGTTGGGGAGCCTAGACTGAGAATGGCTTCCTCAGACATTGATTTGCTGATTTGTTTCAGTGTAGTTCCCTATGCAGTTGTTGGCTCCCGACTTGGCTATGAGCCGAGCGTTATGTCCACCTTTGCGTATTTCCTACCTGTTCTTACTTTTGATTTGAAAATGATACCTAAGGAAAAGGAGAGCTTTTTACATCATTGTTGGGAAAAGTTGAGAAGTTTAAAACCAATATAGACCACTGCCTATGTAAACTGCCCCCACCCCCACCCCGTCCAACTTTAACTTTAAATGAATTTTTTTTTTAAAATGTTTCTAACCTCTAATGGAAACCCTCAGATCTAGCAGTGATTTAGGACTTCTAAAAACACGGGACTGAAATTTGCTGCCTTTTTTGAGTTGTCTATAGAAAGAGAAAGGCTGGCCATTTCCATGCAAAGGGAGATGAGGGCTGGCGGCCTCTTTTCCGAAAGCCTTAAATTAGACTTGACCCTTGAACAACAACGGTTTGAACTGTGCGGGTCCACTCATTTACAGACTTTTTTCAATAAATGTTCAGTCAGCCCTGTTTATCCGTGTTTTGCATCCACAGATTCAACCTACTGTGGACCGAAAACGGTATTTTTGATCTGAGGATGTAGAGGGCCAACTGTGTGCATTGATCTATACTATTTTACATGGGGGATTTTGAGTATCTGCAGATTTTGGTAGCCGCGGGGCTTCCGGAACCAATACCCTCAGGATGTTGGGGGACAACTGTAGTTAAGTTTTTCGGGAATCAAAATTTATATGCATATTTTCAACTGCACAGGTGTTACCACCTCTAACCCCTGCGTTGTTCAAGGGTCAGCTGTACTACCACGTTGTTGGAAATAGGTGAACTGATGAGTATTTATTTGGAATGTATGATGATCACCTTTGCATAGTCTCTCTGTTTCTTAGTTCAGGTTTCACCTTGGCCTGTGAGCTTGTTTCTCTGAAATCTTTCTAACAAGTAAAGCGTTCACCTGTTGCAAAGCTGTTTGTTTAATCCTTGTTGTAAATTGCTAGTTGTGGACATTTTTATCTCCTCCTGTGTTCCCCTCTAAAATTGACAGTAATGGGGCTAGCTGACAGTTATAGGGAAAGCTAAGTGCCAGGTGCTGTGATGAAAGCTTTGCGTGATTCCTCATATTTAACAACCCTATGAGCTAGAAAACTTTTACAGATGAGGAAATTGAGGCACAGAGGCTAAGTTGCTTAAGATTCCACAACTAGTAAGAGAAGCTGGGATGTGAACCCAGACAGTATCACTTTAGGGCATACACTGTTTACTACTTTGCTAAATTGCCAAACGCCGAATGGCTCCTACTTCTTGTTTCCATTGTATAGTTGAGCAAATTGAGGCTCAGAGGGAGTAAGTGGTTTGTTTGCTCAGCTTCCATCAATGCAAACGTGTCCAGATAAGGACTAGAAGCCAGGTTTCTGACTCTTAGTCCAGGGCTCTTTCTGATACGATGCACCAGTTAACTTTTCCTCAGGATAGATTAGACATCATTATTCAGTTTTGAGCTATGAGGTAAATTTAAGCAGAGGACCTCTATTCACCAGGATTGGTGTCTCCTTGACAGTCCTTGAGGGTTCAAGAGGATGGAACGAAACACTTTGGGAGCTGCTGAGGCAGTAGCTTTTCTAGCTCTCACTCTGAACCGGTAGACCATTGGCCAAATTGAACCATGATGATGAGAGCCTGTGTGTAATTTTGGGGTGCTGATGGTGGGGAAGATGCCCAAAGAACCGGATCTCCCATGCTTAGGAAAATTGCCTGCTCTCATTAGAGGAGCATCCTGCCAGCATTCTGTGGTGTGTCTGCAGCAGGGAGGAAGTGTGGGAGAGGATGTCAGCTCTGGGAAGCCTTGTCTCATAATTAAGGATGAGTCTGTTGCCTCCTGGCGGGGATGCTTTCTCTCCCACCCTCGTGCTTTCTCAGAGACTGTGGAGCAGCTTGGCAGGCCCAGATTGTATAGAGGACAAAAGGTTATTGTCACCAGGACCTTCATAATGAAATCAGTCTCTTCCCTGGCTCCCCCACCTCCCTATCCCCCGCTCCTCAGATAGTTTGCCAGTGGTTTGATTTACAAAGGCGTTTTCTTCACAGCACCCCCACCGCTGAGCTGGTCCCTGATGTGGCCCAGCTCTCACCTTCTGTGCCTGGTGTCATTGGTCCTGGTGCCAGAATCCCAGCCTTGCACTCAGTGCAAGCCTGTGCCCCTCCTCCCCAGCCCTTTGTGTCTAGCTGTTATTGCATGATGCAATAGCTGGCATTGTGAGCTCTCTGTTCTGACCTGCAGCCCTCCAAGCCGGCTCAGGCCATAATTTGCTGGCAAGCATCTCTGTTACGGAGTTGAAACAACAATTTCTCACAGCTGGCTTTGTGGCACCAGGGGTCCCTGCTCCTGTGCCTGCTGGAGGTTTCACTCTCACATGTAAGATCAATGTTCGTCATGCTCTTTGTCCAGCCACATGGGGTGATGAGCAAGCCGGGGGCCCAGGAGGACATTTGCGTGGGAGGGGGCTGTAGCTTCTTCACCCCTGGCGTCTGGCCAGAGTCTCCGGCAGCTGGTCCTGGGCTGATGGGATTTGTAGAGAGAGCCAGGGCCAAAGAGGAAGAGAAGTCCATCGTGTGAATGCGAGATTGCTTCCAGATGGTTCTGGTTATGAGTAAAGTACACCAGAATTCTTTCTTGAAGCAAAGACTTCCTAGCGTTTATGGTGGTCTTATTTCAGGGGCTAGGCGGGAACGTAACTTGAGATGGCATGGCTTCTGCCCTTACAGCTTTAGGAGATAGGCTGCTTGGTACTGGTCCTTGGGCAAATCCTGGGCCTAGGTTTCTTGTTTATTTGCAAAATGCTTCCTTTGCCCCTTGCTGCCAAGTGTCTGGTGGGGGGATGGGCTTTGCTCTGCTTTTTCAGAACTTCTAGAAAGACAGCTTCCATTAGAAAAATTCCAGAGATGGTAACCTTTGATTTTTATCTCTTGCAGCCCTTAACTCTTTATGATTCGAACTTGATGACACAGCAGGGTAATTTTCCCTTCCTTTATTTCTCTTAAAACCTTGAGCAAATCAGAGAATTTTTCCACTGGGAACAGACTGGGGTCAACTACCATTTTTCTCCTTGTAGCATTCATTACATTTATTAAGGGAAAGGAAATCTTTTTTGTGTGCTGTCCAGCACACTGGCCACTAGCCACTCATGGCCTTTTAAATTTAAATTCGTTCAAGTGAAATAAAATTCATTTTCCGAGTTTCACTAGCTACATCTCAGTTGCTGAGTAGCCAGAATAGGACAGTGCAGATAGAAAACATTTCCATCATCACAAAACGTTCTTCTGGGTGGATGACAGTGCAATCTAGATAATATGAGGGTGTGGGTCTAGTTGGGTGGAGGATGATGCACAGAGCTATCTGTAACTAAACATCCCAACAGCAAAGAGTTAAAAAAAAAAAGACAGCTGAGCCCAGCCAGGGAGAGTGGAATGGTGTGACAACATTCTATGGCTTCTGGCCCCACTATTGCTAGATTCTGAGTCATCTCCGGGATGGGCTTCACTCCACTTTTCAGATCTTTGGGGGCATCAGTCATTGTGCTTATGGATGAACTCCCCCAACGGTCACTCAGTGGCAACCCTGAAGCAAGGTCCATTCCACTGGTCCTGGTCAGCAGCACGCCTCTCTCCCAGCCTCCCCTCGACCTCCTAAACGGGTGCCAGCAGTTGGCGCTTTTGTTCCTCTTGCTTTCCCTTTTACTTCTTGGAGAGTATTTCAGACCCTGAGGATTGGATTAACCAGCAACTTCATTGCCAGCCCTCCCATTCTGTGTGGGGTGACCTTTGTTCTTGATCTGCAGCCTGGAGCCCAGCTTGGGTGAGAGGCACAATCCCACAGCATTGGGCCGCTTACCAATGATCCAGCGCACGGAGGCAGCGCCAAGCCTGGTCTGGAGCTGCCGGGTTGAGCTTTACACATATTGTAGATTCGGCTTCTATCTTATTCTTCACTGCTTTTTTTCTGCGCCCTCTGACAGCACAGTCAGGCAGGCTGACAGGGACGTGGATAAGCAGATTGAGAAATGCCACAGAGTGCTTTATGGAGCCAACTCCAGAGCTGCACCACATTTAATATAAATTGATTTACTGAATCAAGCACAGAAGCCCTGTTACAGAAACCCTAGGCTCTATCCTCTGGAGGACCACCTAATAAAGCAGCCCCAACTGACACTCCTCATTAGCTTTTCCACTGATCCCCAGGCAGTTTTTAAAGGGACAGTGTCCCTCTTTTGGGCCGGAATTCATATGTCGGCCATGCCTGTGGGTCCAATTAGCTGAGCATTATTAGTCTTACTTGGAAAGCCTGCATTTTCTAACAGCTTGACTCTTGAGTTTTACAGAGTAATTGGAAAATTCGAACCCTGTCCTTTCCCCTATTTTTGGTTTTAATCACTTTTAACCCATCTTTGGAGATGTACCTGCAGATGTGTCTGACTAGCAGTGTTGGGCACCGGAAGGATTTCTCAGTCCCACCTCAGTGTGGATCCCGACCTGACTGTCATGCCATGGACCTCACGGGGAGGCTTTGCAGACTCACCAGAGAATTTTATAATTACTTCGCAAGAAAGCAGGCCTTCCCCTAGTTAAACCTGGTATTAATTTCCTCCCAGCAACTTGTATTTTTGTATTTTCGTAATTGAATGATTATGAGCCACCTTGGCAGCAATCTCTGGTTGCTGAAAGCAATTTGGAAATCTGACTTTGTAGAGAAAGGAGGGGTGTGGATGTCATTTCAGAGAACTTTAACCCCAACCTTCACCAGATTGTCTGGGATGGGGATTGACTGGGGTGGGGATCAGGCACCCGAAAAAGTCCCCAGGTTCCAAGTTCCTGGAGGTGACGTCCGAGCGGCTCAGCCTCACGTGGGGAGGGGTCTCTTCCAGGCTCCCGGAGCCCAGATGATGAATGGTTATTTGCGATGTGCATGTTCTGCATCTTTTCAAGATTTGCAGCTCTAGCTGCAGGAGCAGCAGGGAAGAAAGCCTGCCCTGCTGTGTGCAGCACATCTTCTGACAGTGATAAATGAGTCCTTGATACCCTGCCCTCCTCCCCGCCGCTCTGCCCATGAGGCCGGTGGAAGCTCTGAGGTCTTTACAAATGGCTGGAAAACAAGACAGACAGGCATTGTCAGGCCACAGGGAGGAGAGAGAAAAGAGATGCCCCACCAGCTTGCTCCCTATTGATGATCCCTCCGCTCTCTGCTTTAATGATAAGTGTAAATTTATCATTCCTGCAGTGGCCAGACTACACCCCAAGCCCTCCTTTTGAATCATACCCTTCAAACAGTCACAGCATTTGTCTGTACCAACTCGTATACCCATATGCAGAGCGTATATACTGCTCTTCCCCAGGGACCATTGTTTGGGGTTGTATAGGATGTGTGTGGTGGTGATTTAGCTCCAAGTGTTTTTAGGATGTGAAGTGCTGGCACAAATCTCTGTTTAAGTAGCCAGTATCCTTTTAGCCAAGGAGCCCTAGGGGCATTGTTTTATATTTGGCAAACCTTTATTGTACATCTGCTACCTATGGAGCATTGAGTAGTAGGTAAGAACAGGGCCATGGAGCCAGCCTGCCTGGCCGGGTCAGTTCCCAAGTATGTCTTAGCTAAATCATGTCACCTCTGTCTGCCTCAGTTTTCCCATTTGTAAATGGGGCTGATGACAGTACGTAATAATAGGATGTCATGAGTTAATAAGATTGAGTGCATTGAACATAGCCTGGCATGGAATAAGTGCTGTATATGTCTAATGATATAATCATTAGCTATTATGGATAGTAGAAGAGTCAGCAAGATCTGATCCTTGTCTCGGAGGTATAAACCCAATATATGTTGAGCTTCTGTTTCTCAAGGTAATGACAGGCTAGAAACCAAAAAAGGTGGGGGGACAGTTTAGAGAAGCAAGAAGACTGAGGTAAAGTCAGGGTGTGCTGGCCAGTTTGCCTGGCAGGTCTGTCCCCTAGCGTGTCAGGAGGGGCTCTTCTCTATGAGAAGAGACTGTCAATACAACTAGGAAGCCATCTGTGCCAGCCCCTCCATGCCTGGATGCTGCTGGGTAGGGCGCTTTTGTTTTTGTTTATTTGTGGGGGTTTTGGTCCATACTCTGACTTGCTTTTTCCTCCCGAGTCCCAGCTGCTGGACCTCTTAAGGTGCCACTGCAGCCCTCGTGTGCGATTTCAAGGATCTGGGGAACCAAGCCCCTCTGCGGCAAAGCCTGTCCTCACCTAGGAGGGACCTTATGAGAGGACTGTGTCAGCATCATAGAGACGACCAGCCGGCCCAGCTGGCTTTCTGGAAATGTATTGCACACTACCATTTTGCCTATCATTCTAGTCTTAAAAATCTCAGGAGTGAGGAAAGTAGGTCTGTTGGAATTTGTGAATAAGTAACTAAAACAAGATAGCATATAGGGCTTCTAAAAAGAAAAGGACATTTGGTTGTGGCAAAGGAGGTGGTTGTTTTCAAGAGGGAGGTTGGGATGGGGGAAGGCTTCATGGAGAAGGTTGTGTTTGAACCAAAGGGCTGAAATACGAGAGTTCGAGAGACTTGAGGGCAGGAGGGAAGGATATTCGGAGCAGAGAGCCCAGCCCAGGGGCATGAAAATCAGATGCGTATTTGGGGCATGTGGAAGCCAGAGGTAATATTAAAAGTATTTTAGTGTCAGCATGGAGGATGAGGCTCCAGCTGGACTCAGCAGGTCCTAGAAGCCCCCTGATGTGCCATGCCTGACTCTTGACTACCTCATGGGAGAACTCAGAGCAGCAGGTGGAGGGGCCTTGAGACAGTCATTGGGTGCTAACCAGCACAGAAGCATTTCACTTTTAGCCCTCCCTACACACTTATATTGGTAGGTATCAACTAGATAACAGTCCTGGCATGAATAGCAGCCTGACATAAGGGATGTGCAGAGAGAAGTGAGGGCACGAAGTGAACTGGTGAACTAGGTCAATAGATCGGAGTGACCTCATGGGACACATTGAATGTAGCGCTAAGAGTGGCATTAATGCACATAGTTTTCGTTTCCCACTCATAAGAACTCTACGACTCTCGAAAGTATGAAAATGACACACCGCAGGGCAGAGCTATAGAGCTAACAGTATATTTAGAAGGACATATGGTCCAATCCTCAGCCTATTTATAAGATCCCGTTTTTAAGGACATTCCAGAGATGTGAGTGCTTCAACACTCCAACTGATTTCCAGGTATGTTCCAACTCTGCCAAGGAAACATTTTCCTGGGTCCAACCTACACTGCTCCAGTTATAAAATTTCATTCTTACCAGAGCTTGGTAAAGTTTTTCCTTTTCCTTACCACCCCTTCTCTGCTCACCAGGCTTCAGGGTAGGAAAAACCAGTGTTGCTGGTTTCAAGCCGAAAATCCCATTAGGTGCTAACCTGCAACGGCCTGGGACCACCTTCATCAGAATCAGAGGGGGTACTGGTTTAACCCCCCCACTTAGCCCGGGAATCCACATAGAGTTGGAGAATCACCACTCCAAAGCCGGACGGACCGCATCCTACCACCTTGTTCCTCTCTTCAGTCAAGTAAATCAAAGACTTCTTCAGAACAAAGATAGGTTCTCTGTCTGTTCCTTGCTGAAGAACTGAATGCAGAGCTTTCCGAAAGCTCTGGAAATGCTAGCAACACATTCACTTTCTGTTCTTCATGCTGATGCTCTGGCAAAGGCAACAGGACTCTGCCAAATTCTAGGTTCCAGTTCCACTAGGATGAAATCAGCCTTGTTAGTCTCCCGGGGTAAACCAGATGCTCTGTACCGTGCTCAGTAGCTTCAGGGACAGAGCGCAGGGTTTTGGCACTGGCGGGTCATCAGCCTTAACTAATTATTCACTCTGTAAAGCAGGTGTTGTATTGGGCATTGGAGACACAAGGATGATTAAAACTATCCCTGCCCTCATGGTGCTTCCAGTCAAGTGTAGGACCGGCCCAGAGATGGAGGATTCCAATCCTGTACTGAAGCTGGTAGAGAAATGTTTACCCACAGTAAAGCTTCTTCATCTGGGGTGATTATTAAAAACAGTCCAGAATACCTGAAGTCCTGGACTCTGTATTTTTTTTTTTAGCTGAGCCATCCTGCCACCTGTTGGCAGCTCAGCTCGGGCTGGGCATCGAACTGCTGTTGCTCAGAGCTCAGCTTGCACTCTTGAGGGAGCTCTTAACCAACTGAGCCATTCGGCTGGCCTTGGACTCTGTATTTTTGTAAAGCTGTTCAGGTGACCCCTGTATAACCTTACACATTGACCTTGGACGACCCCTAGATGGCCTTACCTTGGATATGAGCAACAGCTTGAAGAAACAATCAGTTAAAGGGCATTGGGCAGGAGGATAACTAGGACCTTTGCACCCTAGCTGTCCTCCTGCTGTTGCTTGGGGACCTCTTTGCTTAGCTGTGTGGGCCTGTGTTCAGGAGGGGCCATGGACTGGACTGGCAGTGGAGGACCAGGGGTGAGAAAACCCTTAGATATCAGTTGTGGGTCGGAGTCCAGTTAAGCCTCCCTTTCCCTAATTGATGCATGTGCCCATAATTTGAATAGTCCTGGCCCAGGCGCGTTGTAAATACATGGAGGGCAGGTCAGGAGACCATGCTCCCAGGGCAGGCAGCTAACGTGCTGGTTTCTAGTTCCTATTCATCCTGAGTAAATGTAGTCTCCCCAAATCTGCCTAATCCTTCTGGTGGCCTTGGATCACCCTGTGAAAAACTAGGCACCTAAATTACAAGATTAAGTCTCAATGTATCAACAACCAAACAATTTGAAAGCCAAATCCCAGTCACCTTCTATATACACCACATTGTCAAGAGAAAAAAAAGCCTGAGAAGGTGGTATGTATAAACTTCTGTGTGACTTATCAGTGTAAAAACCTGAGGTAGGGGGATGGAGGAGACTTTCCAAAACGTTTTATGAGTTATTCTGAGGATGAGGGTTAGTAATTAAGTGTTCCTGTTGCATAGCATGCCATTTTATGGTATTTACACAAATTCATAGCTCTTTAGAGATGGGCAGAGGACTATGCTTATGAGCACCGCGCACTTAGGAGAGGACCTGAAAGTGAGCTTGACCTCTATTTTTCCTAGTAGTGTAGCCTCCATTTTCTTATTTGTGTGATGGGGTTCATGTTAATATCTGTCTCATGAGGTTGTTATAATTAAAAAGGTTAAAAACCATTTAAGTGCTCAGAACAATGCCTAGAACAAAGTGAGTGTACAGTAAATGTCGGGTCTTTTATAATTCTGTAAGTGTTAGGAGTGAGGCGACAGCAGAATATGTAACAGTTGCTGCCTTTGCAGTCCACTGTCTAACACAATAGGGCCACCTTGATGCGGAAGCTGAGTTCCTCTCATTGATAGGCAACAATTGCCCAAGTCTGTAATTCTTACCCTGGCGCTGGAGTAATGTGGGGGTTAGTGGAAGATTCCAGAAGAGTATGGGAATCCATAGGATAAACATCTATTTACCTGAAGCCATTTGAGATGGGGGTGAATAGTTTTGTGTGTTGAAATAGATGTTGATTTTTGTGTATGCTTATGCAGAGTTCTCAGGGCTTTTTAAAGATAAAACTTGAAAAAGCATCCATGCTTCCTTTGAGAATACTTGAGCTCTGCAACGCGGTGTTACCAGTTCAAGGGCACTTGAATGGAAATTTTGAAACAGTGTAGCACAGGTTAGAGTCCCAGCCTGTTTGTGAACGGTTTCCCCAAGGGGCTACTGGAGGACGCGGTGCTCCAGGATCCAAATATTGATCGTCTTTTCCAGAGTGAGAGAAGCTTTGTAAGGCAGGGCTGCAAGCCCAGTGCCGAGAAACCGGCCTCTGCAGCAAAACCCTCTTCTTAGCAAACAGTCTATTTGCTCTTTCCTCCCTACCAATCGGATATGGTGTCAATTTTGATTATCTCCTGGTTTGTATATATTGACTTGGTCTCATACATCATAAAGGCCAGTGTCAATGAAATTCATGTTTGTTTCAGGATGAATGGTCCCTGAGAAAGCAGAAATAATTCCATATTTGTGTGCTCATAAAATAAGGATGTCTGATTCATACCTGTGGGAGATCTTAAATGTTATCGATTAGAAGATGAAGCTCTCCTAGCCAAGTGCTAATGCACAACAAGTGGGTACTGAATCAGAAATAATTTAGAAATCTGAAATTTCCCTAAAAGTCATCCAGAACGTTTTATCCTGAAATATTGTTGGTTCTGATTTACATGCACACATGATTGATTACATCTTCTAAAGACGGAGTCAAAGCATTTTCTGAAATGTGACTCTTTTTCCACTGCTAACTGTGGGCCCATGAGTCAAGAGATGACCTTTATTTTTGTTATATTCCCAGCACCTGTGCTGCTGCGTGGCACATAGTAGGTGCTCAGTAAATAGTCACAGATGAATCCAGTGGAACCCTTCCTTCGCTCTCATCTGGCCAAAGTCTGAGCTCCTGGTGTGGCGCTACATGCTAGGAGCAGATTCTATTCTTCTACCCAAAGTTTCAACTATAGGTAGGACCCTTTAGTGGGTCGTGAAGTCGATTTAGTGTATGAAGATGAGCATTTTAAACAAATTAAGTAGCATAGGGAGAAAAAATATCAAAGCGTATATCACATGGTAAGGGTAAAAATTGGTTTTGGAGATGTGTTTGTGTGACCACTGGGCTACCAAGATTGATACATTGCTGGGCCGGCCGAGTGGTGCGGTGGTTAAGCGCTGGCCTGGGAAGCCAGCGGCCCCGGTTCGGGTCCCACTTATGAGGGCCAGTGACACTGCCCTCAAAAAAAAAAAGAAGATACATTTCTTACGGTGGGTCACACAGCATGAAACCTCTGCTCTAACTGAGCCAACTCTTTCAGGGAACATGGACCAGTGAAAGGAAAGCAGGCTCTGTTGCTTCTTGCTATCATCGATAGGCCTGTGGTAGGAAGAGGAGTCTTTAGGCCAAAATGAAGGAATGGTTACGGCTTCCAGAACTCCAGGCAAATCTGATGCAGGCAGGCTGATGGGAGGAAGGGGAGAGGTAGGTATATTCCTAGGGCTAATGAGTTGGCCCTACTAAGCAGGAGATTTCCTCAAGGGCGACTGCAATGTCAGGGAACAGAGCTTGGACTCATTATGGAGAAAGCTTTCCTGGAGAGATAGTCCCCTTTGATTTGTTTCTCTCCTCACACACACAAGCTAGGCGGCACTGCACCTACCAGCTCTCTTCAATTCTATCGCCAAATATTAATCACACTCTTACAATTCAGGCATACTGTGTGTGCCTGAATCCAGACTGTTGTACTGTATTAGCACAAGCGCATCAACTTGTATAGTAGCTTAGAGCCTACAGGCTTCAATTACTTTAAACGACACTCCAAGGACCACAAGGAGAAAACAAAGTAGCGTTTGTTCGCGGAGCCTCAGCCTCACTGGGCACTTCCCCAGGAATCATGTCGTCACGATGTCTATTGACAACAACAACTAACTCATAAATCCAGGGTCCCAGGGCCTCAAAATAAGACACCATCCCCAAAAGTTAGATTTGCAAATAACTGAAGCCTACTCTACAATGGCAGACCCGTGACAGAAACATGGTAAAAGGATGTTTCTAAACCCTCAAATGACCCGCTGGATATGGGACATTGTCCGCCTTTTCCAGCTCACCCCGGGGCCCCAGGGGCTGCCTGTCATCCTTCCTCCACGACTCGGACTTGAGCCTGACCTCGTTAAGCTTGGCTCAGATTCACCCTCCCTGACACTTTAGCAATATTTTTTCAGCATATTAAGATATGATCCAAAGACAAATTTAAGAAATTTCTGGGGATTTCTTAACTGTGAATCTTTGAAACCAGGAACAAAGGCCTGTTAATGAAGACGTTAAAAAAAATGAGTAAGACCTAATAAAATACCCCAATCTTCTAGTGTTGCCTTAAAGGAAACACACGCACACATGGATGGATATTCATGCAATGAGGAGGGTGCAGGGCCGCCTGCCCTGCTGCAGGAAACCTCAGGGAGCAGGAAGCAGCCTCCATTTACTGAGCTCTGTTGTTAGGCTTTGGGTTTGATTCCTTTGGAAATGCATTTCCGGAAATGGCTGGCCGGAAAAAGGAAGCATGAGGTGATTGCCAATCCTGCGCTGCTTTTTCCTGGAAGGTCCGGGGAGGGTGGGTGTACAGAGAGGCAAGTTGAAGGATAATCTCTGCGGACTCCGTGAATTGCTTAGTTGGGGTCATGCCAAGCTCTTAAAAGCCACGAGTGGCATTTGGGCTCCATGTATGTGTCTGTTGCTGACCAGCGGGCCTGGGTTCATTCCTGGGCCTCCTGGGATCTAAGCTTCTGTTAAGATTTGGTTATAAGAAAGCAAAAGTGGGGACCAAAGACCTAGGCGCGTCTGCCCACCGTCCCCCATCCAAACCTGCTCAACTCCTATGAAATGTGCCTCTGTTTGCCCAGGACTTGGTTTCTGTTGTCAGCAAAACAAGACTTTCTGTGGCTTTTACCTCCCTCCTGCAGGGGCTCTGAGCTTCAAACTCAGGGGGAAAATTTCTCTTCTTATGACTATTTCAGACCAACCCACGCACACCCCCTGCCTTTAGATTGTTGGCTCTGAGATAGTCTTTTAAGATGCTGAGACTTCACTTTAGAGCAGAACCATGGACTTTTCTGGATAAAGTTGCACAGG
The DNA here is from genome assembly GCA_033961575.1 of Aselliscus stoliczkanus. NCBI lineage: Eukaryota > Metazoa > Chordata > Mammalia > Chiroptera > Hipposideridae > Aselliscus > Aselliscus stoliczkanus. Next base: position 144,784,784 of record CM066727.1, read on the forward strand.
TTCTGTCCTTGATGCTTTGATATCATGAGCAACCATAGAGAAAGTATGAATTGGGGTGTCTTGGGAGCTCAGCACAAAGTGGTTTTCCTGTGGGGATGTGCTGTCTTCCTGCCTATGGTCACTGTTTATCTGTGTTTCACATCTTCAGTAAAGAAAGAGTGAGCCTCGTAAGACCTTAGTAGCCACAGCGTATAGTTAAATAGAACCTTATCCTTCACAAAGGACTTTCTCAGACACATTTGCATTTAATCCTTGCAACCTTCCATGAAGAATGCAGCTGAAGAAGTAAATTCCATGAGGTTGAAGGACTTTTCCAAGTTCATAGGACAAGTTCACGTGAGGACTGAGATGTGACTTCAAAACCTGTGACTCCAGCCTGGTATTCTCCCATGTGCCGCTGTGGACTCTGCCAGGAGGGAAAAGAAAATTCAGGAAGAAAGCATCCCAGGGGAAGAGAGGCATCCAAGGCCACTGGAGAGGTTAGCGAGTGGAAGAATGTGATTCACGAGTGCGTGTCCTTTGAGCTGCAGGAGCAGACTGCCCAGATTAGGCAATCCCTGACAGAAAAGGGTCCCTGACTCCCCCCAGGAGGGGTCACGTTCTTCTTAAATGACTTTGAAGTATTGCTAAGGAAATTAAGATTTAGGGAAACAAGTGGATATTTCTGTCCCTCTTTCTAATTCAAGGTCATGACTTAGGAGAGAAGGGAGGCTGTGGGAAGTGATCTATATGGATATGGATGATGCCAAAGCATGAACTTTGGGTTCCTGGCCTGTGGGTTAAGAATGGGGGCTCTGGCCCAGAGAGGAGGAATCCAGACAAAACTAGAAAGAGCTTTCGTAAGTGGAAGACTTGCTTTCACAAGTAGACTTTCACTGGAGTCAATATGGAAGTGGAAATTGTCTACGTGACATTATATACCCTGGAGAACTACTGCGACCAAAACTACCATTCTGGAGGTGGTACTCAGAAATGATCAGGAGAAAATAATAGGCAAGAGGATCATAAATGCTACTTTTTATAACTTTATGACCCTTCATTAACATATAGGTGATAAAAGGGAACCTAAATTTTTAATATTCAACAAAAGCCCCAGGTATCATTGATAGGACTCTACCATGAATTTCTGCTGTAAAGAGCTTACCATTAAGGCAAACAAATGGCAGAGCAAAGACTATGATATACTTTTAGAGAGAAGCGTGTGTGCTAAGGAGGAAGGCCCAGGCTTTCTTCATTTAGCTAGTAACTAATTTACATCCATAATGAGCCCACACGGTTGTAGATATGAGGGTATAAGACAGAGTCCCTGCCTCTAGGAGCTCATGTTCTAGAGCGGGAGGTGGAGTATAAACCAATAAACAAACTAACAAGGTGGTTTCGGATCGTGCTGCATGCGTGCCATGAAGAGCTGGAACAGGATAAGCTGGAACAGGGAGCAGTACTTTGTGATGAGGGTCAGAGAAAGCTTTGTGAGTGATGCACGGAGCCAGCTAGGGGAGGACCTCGGGGAAGAATGGCCCAGGCAGAGGCAAGGACAAGGCCCCATGGCCTTGCAGAAGCAGCAAGGAAGCTAGTGTCACAAGCATGTGGCAGAGTGATAAAAGGTGTGTCTGATCAGTGTGCAGAGATCAGATCGTGGAGAGCCTCATCGTTGGGTTATATATACTTAAGACGATGGAACTCCAGTGGAGATATCTAAGTCGAGGAGGGGTGACTGTGGATTAAAAGAGAGAGAATGATTGTGGGAGACTTGCTTGCAGGCCTCTCGGCCAGTCTGGAAAGACAAGCAAAGCCTTTTCCGATACAAAATTACAGAAAAGATGGGTTCGTCCTGAGGGGGTCCTATAATTAATTGCTCCTCCTCAGAAGGCTGAAAGGACATCAGTGTGGCTGCACAGGGACCTCTCGGAGTTCAGATGGTCAGAGAACATGTGTGAAAGGCTCTAAGGAGCAGCGCACAGCCAGCGGAGACCAGAGAGGCACGAAAGGATGGGATTGTGAGTGAGCAGCAGCTGCGACTAGCCCTTCTGAGACACAGGACACAGTCACGGGAAGCAAGTCCCTTTGCCTTTCTTTGCTTTGTAACTCTGTAAAGAATGAGGAAACACACACAGGGCCACATAAAGCCACTGCCTGGGGTAAGGCATGTTGATTGATCTGCTCACCTAGCTGAATGTTTGTTGGGCGCCCATTATCTATTGGGCACACTTTTAGGTACCAGCGATACCACAGGTAGCGAAACAAAAACCTCTTTCCTCATAGCACTTAAATGGAGGGGTGGGGGTTAGGGGGGAGCAGTAGAGAAAATAAACATAATAAAGAAGTAGAAGACAAAATGTTGGTGGTGGTAGCCACAAAGGAGAAAAAAAAAAGCAGAGAAGGGGAATAGGAAATTTGTGGGGGGGAATGATTTTAAAGAAGGTTATTTCATTGTTTGGCTTTTATTTAGAGTATGACAGGAAACCCATTGGAGGGTTAGAATAGGGTAATGATGTTATCTGACATTTAAAAATAATTACTCTGGTTGCTCTGAGAATAGAGGTAAATGACAAAAATGAACACTTTTCAACACCTTCACTGCCATCACCCTGGCCCCATCTTGAAGGGTGGAGATGACAATATTTGGTATAATGTTAATCGACAAAATACTTAATTCCTATTGTGTGTCCTTACTAGAAGATCAAGAAGGTGAGAAATTCTAGCCTGTTCACAAAAGAAGTATTCAAAGGATTTGCCAGGCCAGCCGTGTGGTGCAGTGGTTAAGAGCTGGCTTGGGATGCCAGCGGCCCCGGTTTGGATCCCACATATGAGGGCCAGTGACACTGCTTTGTAGATGGCCTGAGAACTACACCCAGAGTCTGTACCAAAGGTAGACGCTGTGTCCAGATCAGCATTCCTAGCCTTTTAAAATCCTAAATTCCCTCCACCCTGTTTAAACATTAATATCTCATTGCCTACCCTCTACTGTTGAATCTGTCTACTGTGCCATCAGACAAGAATACATTTTTTTCACATTGCACATACTTTGATCCACATGCCTTTGAGAAATGTTGATACACCCCTCTTCTAGTGAGCTTGGCCTAGAGGAAGGTCTCTAATGGCTTGATGCTGCTTAGCATTTTCCCCAAATCTTGGATGAGGATGGCGGAGCTGCTTGTCAAGTTTGTGACATAGCATAGGAGAGCTGATATTTTGGATGAAAGGATATGAATTCAGACGTCTCTGGGTGGGTAAGAACAATGGGCTGAAACTAGCAAGCTAAAATAGAGACACTGGAGTTGTCTAGTCAGAGTAGAATGTCCACTGTATGAGTGTAAATTGGAGGAGACTGTAAGTCAAGACACCTCTTGGCCCTTTTTTTCTCATGGGCTGACTGGGTTTTTGTTTGGTTGGGTCTTTTGTTTGTCTGTTTTTACTCATCATTGCAATATCGGACCCAAACCACACGTACAGACACATGCATACAGGCACATGATGCCAACATAAGCTGCAGTAATTTAAAGAACAAGGTCTAAATCAAAGAAATCATCATTTCATTTTTGTGTGGACCGCATCGTATGTGTTTTCAGTGCTGAGTGTCATTGTTCAAGGATGCTGACAAACTAGAAAGCTCCCAGATGGCCCTATCACAGTGTTTGGTGCTCAATTAATAAATATTTGTTGAATGGATGGTGACCTGAGTGGTTGGGTGGGGTGCTCCAGGTCCTGTGGAGAAAAGTTGAAGGAAGTAGGAAAGAGGAGACTTTAAGATAGCTTTCTTCAAATATTTGCGGAGCTCTCAGGTAGAAGGGAGACTAGATTTATTTTGTATTTTTCCAGAAGGCAGACCATACATACCAATGGGTGACTGTTTGGGTCAACTGAAGAATTTCCCAGGGCTCTTCTCCAGTGGAGTGGGCTGACAGTAGGTACTGTAAAGCTCCTGGGACAATGGCTATCTCATCAGTCCATTCGATGACAGAGGCCAGGGACCAATACAAGGTGTGTCCGAGGAGGGACTCCTGCATTTGGGGTATAACCGATGTTAGTGACCTTTCAGTCTCTCGGTTCTGAGCTTTTCCTTCCAGTAGGTCCAGACAACTGTGCTTTATCTAACTTTGTAGAATCGACAGTGAAAACAAACTACGTTTGTTTTTTTTTAAAAAAAAATGTTTAATGGAAACTTCTGAGGACACTGCCTTAAATTAGAGAATGCCCTTAATTTAGCCCTTTTTAAGCCTTGCATTTTTTCTCATCTTTTTGTCAGTTGACCTCATAAATATTCATTAAAAGTTGACCTCAAATAAAGTTATTCTAAAATCTTTCCCTAAGCCTTTCAGTTTTGCTTCAAGTAATTATTTGAATATGATCTCTGGTCAGTTATAATATTGTACAACTAGGGAGCAATCTGTTTTTGGAGTTATTTTTTAAAAATTTAATCAGGATTTCAGAAATCATAGGATCTAGTGGGAAAGAACAGGCATTTTTTCTTTATCTCCCGGCCCAATTACCTCCATGTCTTGGGGGTCTCAAGCTTCAAGCGTCTCTCCCTAGCCTCACCCCTTCCCAGCTGCGAAGGATGGCAGCCAAGGATGCGCTGACAGAGTAGATTCCAGCCCACAGCCCTGACGTGGACTGTAATGTAATATGAACACAGACAGGCCTCCCAGGGGGGCAGAAACTGGGGTGGCCCCCGTACACCGCGAGAAGATTTGAGGGAGCCCTGCTGTCTGTGGATGAGGACTCCGCTGGATTCTGTGACCTCAGATGCAGTGACCTGGGAAGCGGTGACCGCTCAAGAGCACAGATGGTTGTGTCCCTGACTTTTCTCCATTCTCCCCTGTAGACTGTGCAGACCTGTCCCTAGTTTTGTCCCCACATGGTCACCTTTTGTTCTTTTGCCCAACACAGAAAATCCCCCTTCAGCAAATGCCTGCTTTTCTCCCCCTGAGAGCTGGACAGTAAGGATCTGATTTGACTCTTCAACTAGAGTAAGTCCTCCGAGCTAATCCCTGACATCACATTGCTTTAGCGTGTTTTCTGGGGAACACACTAAACTTCCAGTCCGAGTTTAGCCTTAGGGCCAGTAACATGGAGGGTGTGACCTTGGGAGAGAAACTTATGGTCTCTGAGCCTCAGTCCCCTCGTCTGTAAGATGGGACATGACAGGGTGTCTGAGAGATTTTAGACACTGTCAGCAAGCACCAAGCCTGGTGTCGGGCATGGAGAAGGTATCCGGTGAATCACAGCCTCTGTCATTATCGTTAGCTGGCATGAATTTATACGGACTTGAAGCATTTTCAGTTTTAACTCTTGAGTATTTTATTATTTATTATTCAAGATTTTACCCGTGGAGGGAAGTCCACCTACCTTTATGCAGTGAACTGTGCTTAGGCCCCTGAAAGATTGAGGGAGAGAGGATGTTGTGCTTTCTCCCTTTGCTTTTGGTTAACCCACCCTTGTCATTTGTGGGGGAGGGGAGGGAAGAGGGCTCACATTTGATGGAAACCAACAATAGCAGGCATGGAATAACCCTTCCTTTTCCAGAGGTGTCTCTTCCATTTTTAGTTTTTGTTGTTTAGAAGATGAAGAAACAGGGCCGGCCGAGTGGCGCGGTGGTTGAGCACTGGCTTGGGAAGCCAGCGGCCCCGGTTCGGGTCCCACATATGAGGGCCAGTGACACTGCCCTCAAAAAAAAAAAAAGAAGAAGAAGAAGATGAAGAAACAGAAGCTGAAACATGGAATTTGTAGTTGTCTTGGTCCTGCGGGGGTGACAGTTCCAAGGTCTGTCTTTCAGAGCTATGGTAGGTCACACAGTGTTGATGCTCCTGAAATTTCTCTGTCCTAGGGCATTCCATTGCCTGGGCTTGAGTCATTTCCTGGCTGATTTTGCAAGCCTAGTTAGAGTGCTCCTGGCCTATCTATTCAGAGCTCTAAGTAATTGCCAGTGACTGATTCTAGAGTTGCTGCCTCCTGCCTCCCATTGAATTCCAGGCTCCTGTGCCTGGATGGTGAGGTCCCAGCTTCTCCCTTGGCCCCGCCCCCTGCGTCCTCCTTCCTGTCTGAGCCTGGCTTCTCACTCCCTCCACTTCCTCCTTCATAGCCCTGTTGATGCCCATTTCAGAGCCTTTCTTTCTCAGGCCATCTCCCGCCTCCCCTTGGAGCCATAGTCTTATCTTCTTTAGGGACAAGCTGACAGGGAACTTTTCACTCAACTGATTTTGAATGCTAACTAATGACACTTGGTCTACAGCAGCAGTAATTCTCAACCTTGGCTGCACACTGGAATCACCTGGGAAGCCAAAAAAAAAAAAAAATCCTTATGCCTGGGTCTCATCCCCAGAAGTTCAGATTTTATTGCTTTGAGGGGTGACCTGGGCATGAGGAATTTTTAAAGCCCTTCCAGGTGATGGACTAGGCAGCTGAGGTTGAGAACCACTGGTTTATATACTCCTTCAATCTCCAAGCTGAGTCTGTGCTTTAATAATAGCTCTATTGATTCCCCAGTGACTTGTATACCAGTGTTTTAAATAGTTTATGTAAGTATAAAAATGTGTAAGTAGCTATTTCCACTTTGTGTTAGTTTGGTAGATTTGGAGGTGGGAAATTCTATTTTTGACAATTCAATTCCTAGAGCACCTGTGGGCTCGCCTGACAACAGCAGCTACCTTTTCTTGGGGTCACGGCATGTGCCAGGCACTGTGCTAAATGCTTCCTAAGCTCGGCACATGTGTTAGCCCATGGGAATCCTCACCACAGGCCCATGAGTGAGCCCCGTTTTTGCTTTCTGATTAATGAGGACCCTGAGAGGCTCATTTATCTGCCCAGGGCCACACAGACAGCAGCAATGACCCTGGGCTCAGGAGCGGCTGATGCCAAAACTGCACTGATCCTCTACCCCTGGGAAGGAACAACTTCTCTAAATAACCTGGGGAAAAAAAGACGTACCTCCTTTAGCTTTGGGGTTGAACTTTGTGTAAAAATTTGGTTGCATTCTTTTGTATCTGAAGAACTTCCATGAATTTGATTTCATCTTTACTCCCAAGTTGCCTAGATGTATCCAGGACTGGAAGGCCATTTCACAAGTTAGTTTTTTCATGTACTCTGGCGACATTGTTTTACAAAAGCACCTTGCTTCTAGTGCCTGACCTCAGTAGAAACTACCTCAGCTTTTAATTAGTCTTCCTAATACTTCTCTGAGGTGGTAAGTCGTGCTGTCCCCATTGCAGAAAGAGGAACTGGTGTGCCAAGTATTAAGCATCTACTAAATATTAGTAATAGCTACCACTAGTTGAGTACTTACTAAGCGTCAGGCTCTGTGCTAAGCTCTGTACATCCCGTGTGATTATCCTGGTTTTACAGATGAGGAAACTGAGACCAAAATAGGTACAGCTACTTGCCCAAGGTGGTACAGCTAGTAATCTGGTGCCATGTTTGTTTGTTTGTTTTTTAACTTCCTTATGAGCAAAACGGCAAGACGCGGGCTTCATTTGCTCTCTGGCCTTAGCCTGGCCAGCTGCCACTGTGTGTACACTGGCATTTGGACACCCATGTCCAGAACAAGCCACTGAAGCATAAGTTGGGTTTTCTTCCTGTGTGTTGAATGGCCGTTTAATAGCTATTGTGTTTGGGGTTTTTTTTGTTTGTTTTTTTTTTTTTTTTGAGGGCAGTGTCACTGGCCCTCATATGTGGGACCCGAACCGGGGCCACTGGCTTCCCAAGCCAGCGCTTAACCACCGCACCACTCGGCAGTCCCCTTAATAGCAATTGTGAAACAGAATCTTCTGCCAACCTCGAATATCATCCTAAAGTCACACAGGTTCTAAATAATCCCACTCCATCCATCCTCACATGAGGCTGCTGTGGTGTAAACCACCTCTGAAGGTGAGAACGGACTCTTAGAGCAGCTTCACACTCCATCCGTCTCAGAGCTCTGCTGTGGCTCAGTTTGGATTAATGACAAGGAGGACCCTGTTACTGCTGCTGGGGCACTTCATTATTGCATGGGCGCTACTGCTTTGGACAGGAACACATCTCCCTTTCTCACTAATTATGCATATCCCAACTGGTTTCCTCTTTCTTCGAGCATAGAAAGCCTTGGTATTTTTCTGGTCTGTTAAAATATTATACTACACACGTGCACACACACACGCGCACACAGTGTTGTGGGGAGAATAACTCTATAAAGAAAGAGGTTGTTAATGTGGTGAGCAGATAGAGTCTCGGGGAAAAGAAAGTACCTAGCAGCCCGTGTCAGGGCAGCAGGTCACTAATTGAGTGCAAACCTTTTAAAAATGTTGTTTATCCCCTACAGGGCTTACAAAACCGTTGAGGATGATGACTTGAAGTTTCCCCTTATATACGGAGAAGGCAAGAAGGTAGGCACGTGTGTTTCCCCAGGTTAAGAGCAAGCCTGTCTCTGCAGAGCCCTCGGCAGTCTGTGGGCTCCACTCAGCAGCCCCTGAGCAATTGGTTACACATTGCTTTCATGCTACAGTGGCATAGTTGACTCTTTTTAAGGAAGGCACAGCTCACAGTGGCCCATGTGGGGATCGAACTGGCAATCTTGGTGTCATCAGCACCATGCTCTAACCAACTGAGCTAACTAACCGATCACTCCTTGAATAACTTTTTACAGGGTATAAACATGACCACCTTCACATACATCATTTCATTGTTAGCCACGAGGCAGGCAGAGCTGGCTATGTTATATCCATTCGGTCGATGAGGCAGCTGGGACTGAGGTGAAACCCGCTCTGGCAAAGTCTTGCAGCGAGCGAGGGGTGGTAGCAGATGTGGGGCCATGGCCCTCGACGTCCTTCTCGGGCCCTCACACTCTACCATGGAAGTTCAGACTCTGCAAGTGTGCTTCTCCACTTGCCCCATGAAGGGGACCCAGAGCTTCACTGTGACTAAGCGATAGCATCACAGGGACCAGAGCCCAGGCTGGCAGCACACATGGTTCATCGCCAGCTCCCAGGCCCCCGTCCGATGACACACTGAGCAGCAGGCACTTGCTGCATGGAGGGAAGGCTGCCGCTCTCCGAAAAGCCTGTGAGCAGAGACTGGAGGGGCGTGCACCACCCGAGGAAGCTCTGAACCCATTTCCCAACAAGAACAAACACCTTCTGAATCATTGCTTTCTTGCTGAAAACACAAATACATTTCAACGAGGTGCTGAGAGTTTCAATTAGAAGTGAAAAATGTGGTCACATTAGAAGAATGTTCGACTGAAGTTTTTTTCAGCGTTTGATAGCTTTTAGCAGGAAGAAGTGACTCATAAAACTAAAGGATGCCTTCCTGGGCAAAACCTGTGCGTATGAGTGTGCACATCTCGTGTGTGTGTGTGTGTGTGTGTGTGTGTGTGTGTGTGTGTGTGTGTGTGAGAGAGAGAGAGAGAGAGAGAGAGAGAGAGAGAGAGAGAGAGAACAAACACACAGTAAGATTTGGGGGCTCAATGCAGCCCAGCAGCGATTTTGCTGAAAGTAGGCATTTCATGGAGAAAAATGAAACATGAATATCTGATCCATATGGGGATCACTTTTCAAACTAACTCCTCCCGTCCCTGGAAGTGGACCTTTTACCTCACCCTCCCTGGCAGGGCTCTGTTCCTGATTGGATTGTGTGAGCCTGTCAGCACGGTCGGTACCTTTAACAGCCCAGGGACCTATGCCTGCATTTCCTCACCGGGCTGCGATTCTCAGTATTACCCTGCGGGACCCAGTGAGTTCCAGTGCGCTCAGGACCACATCCTGTTACCCTTATATCCTTAGCATCTGTCTAGCCTGGTACCTGACACATGGCAGTCCTTCAACGAATGTATGAGTATTAAATAAGCTATTCAGCTGCGTTCAGTCTACTCTGCTTTGTGCAACAGGAAAATGGAGAAATGTGTTCTTCAAAGATGATTAGCCACAGGATTTAAAAGAGCATGGGTTTTTCCAGTTAAGCAAAAAGTTCAATTTGCCAAGCTATCATGCTCCTCAAGCAGTTCAGTTCATTAGGGCTTGATGAGTCTGTGATACGTAGCTGGCCAAGTTCTGTCATTGTCACTGCTGACCTATTTAAAAGCCACTATGACTTCAGTCGGTGACTGGCTTGCCCCACACCAAAGCAGCACACCACCCGTCTTGAGCCATGATTTCTCTTTTTTTTTTTTTTTTTTTTTTTTGAGGGCAGTGTCACTGGCCCTCATATGGGGGACCGAACCCGGGCCGCTGGCTTCCAAGGCCAGCGCTTAACCACTGCGCCACTTGGCCGGCCCGAGCCATGATTTCTTGAGGGATCTTTACCACTGCAAAACGTCAGCGGTGTCTGGATGCTTTACAGGGATTTTCTCTTTCCTGTCGGCATACACCTACCCAGCAGTTTCAGAATCCTTTCACAGCCATGACTTTTCATTTTATTTCTGCCAGTGCTTTTAAGGATTTGTGTGGGTGACACCTACATACTCTGTAAACAAGTTCAGTAGCTAGCAGCAACATCAGATTTCTTTGGGACTAACACGGTCCCCTGTGCCTTCTCCAGCCAGAGATGGTGCCATTGCAGGGAGGAGACAGTATGGCTGCAAGGGACTTGGGATTTCTGCATTTAGAGTCAAACACTTCTCAGCTAGAAGGGAGCCCGTCCAGCTGCCCTGCCCAGCAGAGCATTTCTGCAGCCTCACCAGGGGTCCCCAGGCTTCCCATCACATGTCTGTGTTTTACCCACTTTGATTCTTGCCTTGAAGAAAATGTGTCATGTGGGATATAAAACTGAAAGCAACAAATGAGAAAGAAACAAAAACTCATAGACACAGACAACAGTTTAGTGGTTACCAGAGGGTAAGGGGGGAAACGGAGAATTAGAAGAGGGAAAAGGAGGTCAAATATATGGTAACAGGAGATTTATTTAACTTTTGGTGCCAAACACACAGTGCATGATGTATTACAGATTGTACACTTGAAACTTATGTAATTTTACTAACCATTGTTACCCCAATTGAAAAAAAAAACAGTGTCATGGTTTCTTTTCCACTTTAATGTCAACCTGCCCATCTTCTGATCTGAAATTGGTTCCAAACTCCACAGCTTTTTTAGGGAAGTAGGAGGAAGATGATGGTAATGTGTGAGATTACAATGTTTCTTAGTATTTAGAAGTTATTCTTTTTATCTAAGCAATAGAGTGAGGATTCAAGCTTGGGTCTTTGAATAATGAAGCTACACCAGATGTATTATTATTGATGACCCAAGTGTTAGGCCAGTGGGCTTCTTTCTACCTAGAATGACGTTTGTTCCATCCCTCTGTTTACCTGTCTTCATGCTGCCCATCCTTCTGCAGAAATATTTAGTGCCACCTCCAGGGAACCGCCACAGTTGCCTGGAGTTTTTACTTCTTCTGAACTTACAACACATTGTTCAGGTGTCTTTCAACACTTGACTGTATTTTATGTATCTTTGGACATGTGCCTCTTCTCTCTCTTACAAGCTCCTTCATAGTAGGGACATTTGTCCCCCACAGCATGGTATCTGCACATAGTAGGTGTTCACTAAACATTTGGGTAAACCAAATCTGTGGCATCCCGGGAGGTATTCAGGCTGACCATATAGGCACCAGTATAATAGTCTTGCTTCCTTAAAGCATTTGTAAAACTGAAAGCACACCGGAGGCGGGGCTCAGCCCTGAGGTCTCTGTGTGGTTATAGCAAAATGACATGTTCCTTTCTGCCCGGAGAGAATCCGTGGTATTAGGGTATGTTACAGAGTTGCTAATGGTCTATTTTCTGCAGCCATTAAATATGAGTTTTGGGAGGACAGGAGCTGCCACTGACTTCTTTACATCTTTTATTAGTGCCTTATCATGGAAATACTTGTAGAGTAAGTATATAACAGACAGATGGGCGAATGTACAAAGGATGAATGAATGGATGGATGGATGCTATTGGCTTTGGTTTGCACTGATTTTCGTAGCTATAGACATCACACATGTATTGGATTTAGTTTATTGGACACCCTTCCCTCCAATCTCTATAAAAGAAAGCTGAAGAGACAGCCCTGCAACCCATTAAACTTAAGGTAATTGGCAGAAAAGCCACTCATTAAGGACGTAAGTGATCTTGGTGAACTTTCCTTGGAAACAACTACCCACATATGTTAGCAGTAAGGGGGAGAGAGAGGCAGGAGGAATTGGAAAATGATTGCTGCTCTCTTAGCCTGTGGCTTTCTCTGTGTGTGTATTTCTCATGACCCTCTGCTTTGATTCCTAGGCACGAGTAATGGCAACTATTGGAGTAACCAGGGGACTAGGGGACCACGACCTGAAGGTGCATGACTCCAACATCTACATAAAACCATTCCTGTCTTCAGCTCCAGAGGTACCACATAACATTTTTGTTTCTATTTTGTACAATAACACTCTTTCCTGTTCTTCTCATGACTCACACCCCACCTCCAGACAGCAGCCGACGTGTGGCACGTGTATTTCTGTAGTGTCTCTCATGTCTGTTTCTTTTTCCTGCTCCAGTCTCACTTTGTTTTGTTTCATACCTCATCGCCTCTGCCCTGATAGCTGCATAGCCCCTCATGGTATTCCCAGCTTCCTCAGTCCATCCCACATATTGCCATCAGGCAGATTTTCCTAAACAACTACTCTCACCTGTTCGCTTAGACGCCTTCAACACCACCCCATGGCTTAGAGAATAAAGCCCAGACTTCTTCTCTTGGCATTCAAAGCTTGTGATAAATTGATCTAAATTTTTCATCTGATCTTTGTTCCCCTACACTAGCCAGAAGGAACTTGCAATTTCCTTTACATGGCCTTCAGTTTCCCATATTTACTTACACGATTCCTTGTACCTAGAGTGCCCTTCCTGCCCATCTCCAAACATCCAAATTCTTTTCCTCACTAGGGTTTCCCTTCAACGCTTCTCCTGTGGAGCCTTCCCTGATTTCCCTGCCCCCCCCCAACCCATAAGTAAATTCTCTCCGTCCTCCCGATACACACACAGCCGCAGCCTCTGAATACAGCATTTTCACTTTCTGCCTTATGGCACAGTTGTTGATGTATATAGTTTTTCCCCACTTAGATTTTAATTATCTAGAGAGCTTGTATCATTCAGCTGATATCTGGAGAAGTTAATTGAAAAGCAAGTTGTCATATTTCGTTCAAAAATCATTTTTCCTACAATACCGGAAACAATATCAAGTTCCATTTCAGAGTGTATAATTTAGAAAAGATTTTGCTTCTAAGTTATAGAAAAATTTATTAGTAATTTAGGGGTCTATACATCTCATATAACAAAGAGGCTAGAACTTGGTGGCTGCTAGTGTTGGTGCCAGGGCTGGCATCTCTGCTTCTCTAACTTTTCCTTCATGGTTGCAAGATGGTGGCAGCAGCTCCAAATACATTTTAATGCAAGGCAGGATGCAGGGGGCAGCCTATCTGTCCCAAAAGATACTGTCTTGCATCTCATTGGCCAGAACTGTGTCACATGACCTCCCCTAGCTGCAAGGGAGGTTGGGAGAGAGATCGAACGAATGTGTCAACTTTTCCAGTTTCTACAGGTATGGGGAGCCAGGGAGGAGTGAGTCGGAAACCGGCGGTGTTGACTTCCCATGTAATTAACTGTTAAAGCAGTGCCTTGTACTAGAAATGCCCAGAATGTGTAGCCATAGCTCCATCTGCGTGTTCTTCCCAAGGGTAGGTGCTGTTTTAGTGAAGGCTCTTTTTGTTGGAGGAAACAGAAACCCACTCAAGCTAACCCCAAAAAAGGAAATGTTTATTTTGACATTGGAAGAGATGTTTGTGGTGTCCACAAGAACCCTGGAACAGCCAGCCTTTATGGGAGGGTGGCTTTGGACTCAAGGCAGCCCTGGAAAGCCTCCACAGTGGGACTCTGTCACCTCCATGAGGGTGTTCTGCCATTAACGTGGCCAGCCATGTTCTATATGTCTCTGCTACCAGCAACCCAGTTTCTTGCTGTCCCGATTCCAGATTACCAGAGAGAAATCTCACTGGCCCTATTCATCTTTTATACCAGGCCACAAGTGACTTCCTAGCCTGTTGATTGCCCCTTCCGATTGTATGTCCTCTTCAGAGTCATGGATGGGCACAGTCACCTAGGCCCACCCCTTTGGCAGGCAGTTCCTTTAGAGCCCTTTATTGCTGGGGCTGTCATCCAAAATACACCTAGTCACAGGACATTAGGGGGCCACTGAGAGGGAGATCTCCAGGAAATAACAGGCATGGAAGACAGATTTCTTGACCCCACCCAGGGTCTCAGGGGAGGTCAGCTTGGTGGAATTACCATTCATCAGGAGCCTGCAGATGTCTCCCTTGGAGCCCTCATAGCAATTCTGCATGAGGAGGACCGTGACTACATAAAATGCCCAAGGCTAGGGATCCTTGGTCTCTCTATTCTGGCCAATATCAGGATCCATGAATTAATTACTATTAAAGGCTCCCACTGTGGAGGCTTTTCCTGGCCAGAGAAAAACAATAAATACTAGACTCATGGACATCTCTATTTTCCCCCTTGGGAGAAAGGCATTTATCAGACATATTAAGTGGTGCTGTCACCTTTCAAAAGGGACACGTGACATGTGATTCATGTTCCTGGGGTGAGCAGTAATTAACCATTTGCTCCTGAAAGCAGAGTGAAAACCTCCTTCTTACCTCCAGTCCCCTACACACCCATGCTTTCTGTATAAAGTGAGAGGAGGTTTGGGTTGCTTTGAAGAAGAATGATCTCTATGCAGTTAGATATAGATCCTCCCATCACTGCTCCGTGGGTCCCAAGGAGAGACTACTTTACAGTGGGTCTGTGTGGGAGACCCCTGAGGACTGATCAAACATCCCAGTTGGTTGATTAGAAACCTCCTGTCACCTCCCTGGGGTGATGCTGGTTTGTGGGGAAGTGGACTGGTTATTTCAGCATTGGTGAGGAATAGGGAGGATTTGAAAAGAAACTGGCTGCCTCTGGAAAAATGGAAATGCTCTTAGAGAAGTGTAGAGTTTTTATAATAACAATAACAAGTCACATATGTTAACTACTTAGTCTGGGCCAGACAGCATAACTTTTAATTTTTTTTTAAAGATTTTATTGGGGAATTGGAAGGCAACAGCGTTGGGGATTCGGGGAAGGGGAACAGACAAGTTGCTGTCCTTTTCTTCAGTCTAGTTGTGGAGGATGTTGCTTCACTGGCCCATGTTGGTATCATCATTGTGCTCTTCCCCAGTGAGGCAGATTGGTTGCCGGCCTCTGGATGGCTGCTCACGGCGGCTCTTGGCAGCTCACAGCGGCTGCCTGCTGCTCACGGTAGCTCATGGCAGCCCACTGCAGCCTACACCGTCGCCAGTGACTCACAGCAGCCCAGCTCCAGGTCAGGCTGTTGTTTACCATCTTAGCTGTAGAGGGTGCAGTGTCACTGGCGCATGTGGGATCTGAACCTGCAGCCCTGCTGCTCTGAGCTTGCGCTCCCAAGCCAATTGTTAACCAATGAACCACTCAGCGGACCCACTTTTTTTTTTATTTTTAAAACATGCATTTCATTTAACCCTCACAGAAACTCTGTGAGGTATGTATGATTATTATACCCATTTTACAGAATGGGAAATCGAGACCCAGGGAAGTGAAGTAACTCTCCCAAGGTTGTACAGCTATTAAGTAACAAGAAGGTACTTGGACCCTGGCCTGTGTAATTCGATCAGGATGTGTAGGGGAGACAAGCTGAGTTCAAGGAAATTTCTTTGGACAGTGGCCAAGGGACCCACTGAGTACTGGTTTGAGGGGCTCTGAGGAGAGACCTTTGTCTTGGGACCTCAGTGGCCAGAGTTTCCCATAGAAAGAAATAACTGCTGGCCTCAGACTGAAGTTGTAGCAAATGATGGTGTAGTAGGAAAAGTAATTGGGAAAGACAGTAATGACCTTTGGTGGGTGCCAACCTAGGCCAGACAGAATTGTGCAAAATAAGATTGTGTGCCTATAATTTCGCTTAATGGGTATGTAGCCTAGATCCCAAGATTCCTTTGCACGAGATTAAAATTGTCGTACATTTTAAACGCTTCCAGATGGAGAGGCCTTAGCCACAGCAAGGAAAGGGGAGGAAAGTTGGAAGGGAAGAGGAGGAGCAGTTTGAATTGGCAAGTACAGAGAAGTGCAGAGCAAAGATGGGTACAGGGGACCCGTCATCCCTGATCTTGGGACAGAAACTCTTTTTCCCAGTGTTATAGTGTTCAAGTCAGAGAAACAGCTGGGGCTTCTGTTGGGAGCCCAGAAAGCCAGGTAGATTTATTTAAATCGTCTAATGAAGAATAACTGACTCCCTTCCTGTCTTCATCCCCCCCACCCCCACCCCAAGCCTCCTCTGGCTTTCTGTGGCTTCTTAAGAACATCCCCCTGCTGTGCTTCCTTTGCCAAACATGGATCTTTATTTCACATTTGGGTTCTGAATTTCAAACCCAGCTCAGTCTGGTCGTTGTAACGGTTGCAGGAGGAGGGGGGTGGGGAGATGATTTAGTTCTAGGAAAAAAGGCTCAAAAATCTTCTTGGAAATCAGCGTTGTTCCCTTCATCATTGTAGCTTCTAATTCGATTTGATGAGTGAAATAAAAATAAATCAAAAACATGTGGATCGAATTTATGTAAAAAAAATAAATAAATGCACAGGGGTTTAAAAATTAGAGAAGGAGTGCTAGCCAAACACATTTTCGGTTTTGCTGCACACAAGGCGCTGGAAAAATCTTGAGTTTGCCAAACCCAAAGAGCAGCCACTTTCCGAGGTCCCCGGCAGGGGTTTCTGGCCAAGAGCTGGACTCCACAAGAGGCCCCGCCAGCCCAGGGCAGGCCTGTAGCGGGGGTGGGGAGGGTAGGGGTGGGTGGGGGGGTAGGGGGTGGGAGGCGCTGGGCTCTCCCCTCCTCCCAGTCCCCCATAAGGGAAAGGGGCCCATCCAGGTCTCCCACCCCCTTGCTCAGTGAACCTCATCACCTTTTCCACTCAGCCCTAAAAGTTCAAGTGGAGGAGAAACGATCTGTGAACTAAAAGCTTTGGAGCCCAGACCCTCCGCATCTTGTCCTTTCTCAGCGGTACTTTCAGGGCACATGCCTTGTGTGTCATGTCACTGGGGCAGCCTGGCTCAGGCCTGCAGCCTAAACCTCCAGCTGTTCTCTGCTCCGTGCCCCTTTCTGGCCTGTGACAGACCCTCCCTACAGCTAGGATTCCTCGGAATGCCGCTTTGGCTTTCTGGCCTCCACTCGGGGACTGTGCTGTTGTGGGGCCAGTTTGCAAAGCCACACCCCCCTCCACTCCACGGGCCCTCCCCCCGCCCCTGCCAGACTGAACCATAAGGAGCCCAGTTCTCTTCTTGGCTTCATTTTTCTTCTCTTTGGTGTTCCAGCTTCCCGGCAGCTGTGTTTTGTAACTCCAGCCCACTCATGGAGCTCATTCTTGGTTTTCTTCACCTAGACATTAGTTTTTCTTTCATCTGAATCAGGCTTCTCTAAAAGAAGGAAGGCTTAGGCTCTAGTATCTGAATTCCAACCCCAGTACCAGCATTACCTGTGTGGTCAGTACAGATTATTTCAGCCCTTCCTTCAGGTGGGGTGCTAGTGCCCCCATGGACACGGTGCCGGGGACAGCTGAGACTGTCCCTGGGCTTGCCAGGCACAAGCCCTGGTGCATGGTCAGCAAACAGTCTTCCTTCCCTAGGGCTTTCGGAAGGCTTCGCGCTTTGGGATTCCCAGGATTGACTTCCATATTAAGAGAGAATAACTATTTTGTTTGGGACTCCCTTTTGTCTCCTATGAAAACAGGAACAGCATTTACGGTTTCATGTTGATATCTTCACATTTATCGTCCTCTGATTCCTGGTAGCGTTTCATGCCCCAAGACCAAATCCCATTGGGGAAAGAGCATGCCTGATTGTATTGTGTACTTTCCCCAGTCTGGCTAGTTCATAAGGAACAGTATTGGTGCATAATGACATGGGACAATGGCTGGACTATATTAAATGAAACAGAACATGATTGTATATACAAAGAGTGTGATCACAGGTAGGTTAAAAAAAAGGTCTATGCATATATGTATACACATATACATGTCTATATATATATAAATCTTGAAAGTTTTCTAAAACGGTAACGGTAATTATCTTTGGGTGGTAGAAAAGGAAAATCATGTGTTAAAAATTCCCTAGACCCTTCAAAAGTGCCTTAGGAGGCAGTGTGGTGTAATGGGTAGGGACTCCGGCTGGTGATATGTCTTGTGAAAGCTCTGTCTCTTCACTTACTAGCTAGGTGAGCTTGAAAAAGTTACTTTACGGAAACCTCAGCTTTCTTTTCCATAAAAAAAGACGATGGGGTTGTTATACCCAAGAACTTAAGGAACAAATGACATATAAAGTACTTAGCACAGAACCTGGTATAGTAAATATTAGCTCCTAGTTCCTCTTCATATTCCATCAAAACCACAAAATTTCCCTGGCTCTTTACAAAGGGATCATTGGTCCCTCCCTAGAGTTCATCCAGTAGAACAATGGAGGACACATCCTCAAGGAGTTTGAATTTTTGGCCAATGGGCAGGTAAGACTCGCCAATGAATAATCAGCCTTAAACCCTGTGATTCCTGCTTCCTAAGAGACTAGGGAAATTCTGAGAAGGGAGAGACAACTACGTAATCTGAAAAGCACAAGATAAGTAGGCCAAGGGAAGGAAGGAGGCCGGAGGAGTGTGTCTGCTCAACCCTGTGAAGTGCCATGTGCCTTCTAGGGTCATGGAGTTTGGAAGATCAGCTTGAAGGGCTATTAGCTATCATAAAGCTAGTTCTTATGGAGGGCCTTGAGCTGTATCCGCGGCACAGATAAAGGTCTTTAGCGAGGAGAGAACCAGGGTGTGGTAGCAGGAGGCTTTGTCTGTAACAGCAGGTAGGTGGGGTGTAAAGAGATGCCAACAGGAGGCGGGGAGGGGCGCACTACAGGCCTGACACTGGCTGTGAGCAGCTGGGCTAGGACAGGGACTGAAAACTAAGGGGAGGCAGGTCTGAGAGGTGTTCCCCCCCAAAAAAAAGTAACAAGAGCTGATGGCAGATTTGATTTAGAGGTGAAGCAGAGTGAAATTTCAAAAAAGAAATAATAAACTGCCTATGAAAAAGGAAGAATGTTGTTGCTTGTTGGGGTCTGAAGAAGAAAAATAATTTTATGCCTTTTGCCCTAAGTTTTCTGAACCAATTAAAAAAACAGACATGGGAGTCAAATGAAAATAACTTATAGCTAGTGTAAAGTTAGATTGGAAACAATGGTTTGGATGTAACATCAAAATAGACTTCTTATTCTTTTCCTCCAGCCCCCAATTAAACTTATCCACCAGGCAGCTGTGGGCTCTCACCCCCATACACACACACACACACACACACACACACACACACACACACACACACACAGACTCACCCACATGCACACACACGCACACACACACACACGCATGCACACACACACGGAGGTCTTCCTAGTTTTCCACCAGCTGGAGGAAGGAGCAGAGGGAGCAAGTGCTGCTTATGGACAAGTAGGGACCAAGTAGAAATCTCCAGAGGGCTCAGTGTCCCATGTCCCATATCACAATCCAGGAGAGAGAGCCAGGAGTTGTTACAGCGCAATACAATGCTGACTGCAAAACAAAACACCCCAAAACTTAGAGGCTTCACAGAGCACTTTATTATTTCATAGTTCTGTAAGTTGACTGGGCTCAGCTGACTGGTTCTCCCTTGGAGTCTGTCACGTGATCATGTGTCATTTGGGGCCAGAGCCATAGGGAAGAACAGACGGGTGGCAAGTCCAAAATGGCTTACTCACATAGCTGGTGGCTGATGTTGGCTGTCGGCTGAGAGTTCGGCTGAATCAGCTATGCATGCCCTCTCCATCCGTTTCGGCTTCTTGTGGCATGGCAGCTGGATTCTGAGAAAAGACATCCCAAGAACGAGTGATTTAAGAGTCCCAGGCAGAAGCTACATGGCTTTTTAAGATCTAGTCTCAGAAGTGCCAGAGCAGCCCCCCTGCCACATTCTGGAGGTCTAGGAAATCACTGAGACCAGTCCATCCATACTGGAGCAGAGGGAGCTGGCACCCACCTCTTGCTGGGAGGAGCAGCGTGCTCCCTCCCATAAGGAGGGAAGGAACCCATGGCAGTGATCTATCTGGGGGACTATCCACCACCCCTTGCTGCAGAAGTGTCTTCCCTGCTGTGAGGTCTTGAGGATTAAAGTAATCATCTATCTTTGCAGTAAAAACTAATGGAAATTGATGAGTTAGCTGTTTAGTTAATTAAGAAGGAAACCTAGCAGTGTAGAGGCAGATTTGCAAAGAAACTAATTAGAGTATCAGGGCCTTGCACTCACACCAGCCCTTATTGAGTTCTGGTTGTTGCTGGGAAACGGGAGAATGTTCTAGATGGCGAGAAGAAGCTAGGATACAATCAGGAATCATTTCTTCTGTAAACATTTCTCAATAGAAAAGGGCCTCAATTTCCAAGATACTAGTAATTTGTTGTGATTTTTTTTCTAATTCTTAATAAACATTCACATTAGATTCTAAGTTTGTATTCAGAATTATTTCTGTATTCTTTTTCTTAAAGAGCTCCCAAAATTGTTTAAACTTTCTGACTTTACAAACCATGGACTCGAGTCCACTGTACAGAACTAAAAGGATGAGTTCTATTTAAGGATACTTTGATGCCAGTTTTCTTTCCTTTTTCACCCTACCTTTATTCAAATATAACTGACATGTAACATTGTATAAGTTTAAGGTGTACAATGTGTTGATTTGATATACTTATATATTGCAAAATGATTACCACCGTAGCATTAGGTAAACATCCATCACCTCACATAATTACCATTTGTTTTTTGTGGTGAGAACATTTCACTACTTTCTTAGCAATTTTCAAGTATATAATAGGGTATGTTAAATATAATCACCATGCTGTGCACTAGAGTTCCAGAACTTACTCACGTAACTGAAGTTTGTACCTCCTAGCCAGTATCTCTCCACCCCACATCCTGCCCCTGGTAACCACCACTCTACTCTGTTTCTATGAGTCCAGCTTTATTGGCAGTTTTATTAATTGCTCTAGTCCCACAGTCTGCATCATCTCAGTTGGGGTAATTCAACCTTGAGGCTGGCTATGTGATCCTCTTCCATCATTACCAGCACTTTGAAAATGTCTGGAGGGAAGAAAATCCCATAAGAAGAGTGTATAGAAGCTGCTTTGTTTGATTCTGGTGCCATCTGACCTTACATGGGAGAGGATTTCATGACTTTGCCTTTCCATCTGCATGTCTAATTCATGAGTCTTTCTATAAAAATCACTTATGCATCTGTGTGTCATTTATGTGGGTTGTTGCCATGGGGCAGTGACTTAAGATTTGCTAACCAGCTATTTCAGTAAAACCAGAATTTGAAAATTACTTTGACACACACCAAAAAAAGAAGAAAAAAAAATTAGCTTGGCAACCCAAAAAATATATGTCCACACAAAGGAAGCCAAACTGCATGTTTTGTCAAACATTTCTGTCATTGGAGATTATTTCCCTCTGATCCCCTCCTGAAAAATAATTTTATTTGAGTTTTACAGTTAAATATGCAACATCTTTTTTTTTGCATTAATTTATTACATTAATGCACATAAAAATACTTTGAGAAGTTTGTTTAAAATGTAAATCCCCAGAAACCATTTTCTTGGAAATCTAAATCACTAGGTCTAGGGTGGGTCCTAGGAATGGTCACAGTTTTAGACAGTTTTGAAGCAGGTGATCCCAAGACCACTCTTTGAATAACACTGTCATAGCCATTCTTCACGAAGACGCAGGAACTTCAGTTTTACAATCCTACATCCCCGCTCTAGTCCTGGATGCATGATTTATTCTTATGGCGTATGTGGCTCACTGCCAGGCTGTTAGGTTGGAGATTCCAGATTCCACCCCCCCCACCCCACCCCCACCCCCCGCTTGAACACAGGTCTGCTGAGACCTGGGCTGCCGGCTACCAGTCTGTGGGGGTGACTTTGCCACACAGCAGATGCCCCACAGTTTACCAGGGATGATTGTGTCTCCTCTTCCAAGGCAAGATACTTAGTCGCTTGCGCTTTTGCTCACTGGAGAGCTCTGAAAACCTGCCATTGTGAAGAGTCCTTTACATCCTTTACACTAGCGACAGTCTGGTTGCTTTTGGTCCTGATGGTTAGAAGTAGCAACTACCAGAATAAAGAGTAGCAGTCATTTCATTATTTATATGTCAGGTGGCCATATATCCTCTCAACCAGGGCATTTCTGAGAATCAAATGGGACACTTTATAATTATGCTGGAGAACAGCACAAGCCAAAACCACCTCAGGCTGGTCTCTCTGTGGATACCTTGCCTGCTTCCTGGATGGATTTGACACAACTCAATCCATCTACATTGTACCCATGTATTTTTATGCACCGGCTGGGATTTCTTCTGACCCTTATCTCCATAAATGGACATTTTAGTGAACACAGACTTATTCCTCAAATGACTAATGAACTAGATTGAAGCCCCTTCATTCACTGATTCATTCAGGAGCCTTTGATTCAGTGGTGAATATGCCTTTGGAAGCCCAGAAAAAGGATGAGGTCAGGGGAATGCCCCCGCATGTAAATTGGAAATCCCTTCCTGTAGCTTACCTCACCTAGTTGTAAGCTACCAGAATCAGGGAGAAAATGGGAGCCTGTATATGCTGTAGCATAGCCGCCAGGCTCTGGGTCCAACTTCAGGCTGTCTTCACATTACCTAATATTTTAGCTGGTTGAGAAACCTTCTGAGCTATTAGATTGTGTCTACTCTCCAAGGTCAAGTGTTTATTTTGTCTGTAGACTCCAAAAGGGGAAAAAACAAAACAGCCCTCAAGAGTCTCTGTGGTATATTTCAAGTATAAAATTATGCCCACAGCCATAACAACCAGCCCCTTTTGGGGAGCATGAGCAGCCAACATATTTGTAATTCTTAAATGTCCCTTGATTCGTTGAGTCAAAAGCTCTGAGGTCATGCGGTCAGTTGCATCAAGGTCTAACTCATTCTGTGATGAAAGAGTAGGAGAAGGTTAGAGCCATAAACATCTCTAGTGGCCACCTAGTCGTAAGCTTTCATTTCACAGAGGGAGACAATGAAGACTTGAGAAGCCATGCCTCGTCCCTCACCACTTCCCAGCGGAAATCCAGCACTTTAGCCAAACCAAACTATGGAAAGCCGCCAAGCACACCAGCCCTCTCTCACATCCCTAGCCTCTGGCCCCTGCAGTTCCCGCTACATGAAAGGCATATGGGCCGGCCGAGTGGCGTGGTGGTTAAGCGCTGGCTTGGGACGCCAGCGGCCCCGGTTCGGTCCCACATATGAGGTCCAGTGACACTGCCCTCAAAAAAAAAAAAAAGAAATGCATATGACATCCATCTCCTCCTCCCTGACGCTCTCCATCCGAAGAATCATTACTTCATTCATTGTTTCCTGCAGGGGTCCATAGACTGAAAATGTGAATGAGCAAAGTGGTTTTGCCTAACTACTAAGCAGCAGAGGTGGGTCTCAAACCCAAGGCTTTGGCCACCAAATGCAGTGTGTGCTTCATGACATCCTGTAGTGTAGACAGGATCATAACAGCAAATGTGGATGAAGTCCTGATGAGCTGCCAGAAGCCACTATTGAAATAATCGACTTAGTTTATAGGACCACAGGAAATACGACGGGGTTTTATTTTCTTCTGGTACAAGTGCCAGATTCAAAGTTTTATAGGTGAGCCTTTGGGTTGGCCACCCGGGGTAGAGGGGCCAAGACTCTGATGCTCCTTATGGTCCCCCCGCCTGCTGGCAGCCTTTACCTTGGGACCACCTGTCTTCTCTGCCCAGGACACTACCGAGAGTTCCACATACTGTTATTTTAAATGAGACTTCTGGAATTGATGCCCAGGTCCCTTGAGCCCACTCTTATTCGTCTCCTCCCATCAGCCAGCTCACCTTCAGGTGTGTCACTCTGGGATCAGTGCCATAAAAGTAACATGTGGGGCATTAGAATGTGTAATCCTCTTCCACATTATCTCATTGGATCTTTATAACAACATTGTGAGACAGGTAGACACTGGTGTTCTATTTATTTTTCTTGGGCTTTTCTGTTTTCCTTCAATTTTTTCACAATGATTTCGGACAAGAGAAGATTGACAGCTAGAGAAAAGAAATGGTCTGTCTCCAATCCCAGCACCAGTTAGCAGCAGAGCCCTGACGTGAGGGCCTCTGATAACAAGGCAGGGCTCTTGCCAGGCCTGAGCTGTGGGAGCTCACCGGCCTGCACTGAGAACTTTCAAAGGGGGAAAAAAATTTCTGCGACTCTGCTGAGCTGATGAAGATGTAAAAGCTGTGAGGGTATCGCAGAGAAGCTGCCGAGATCTGGCAAATGCAAGAATTGATGGATTCTTTGTAAAAGTAGTTTTAAGAAGACACAGTCAGCTTACGGTGGCAGGAGCTCTCTTCACATGCCACCGAAATTTCGTAATAGAACAAAGATGCAAACACATACTCGACAAATGCTGAGACAGTGGCCTGCGGCTGAGCGCTAAGTGGATGGGCTGTACTAAAGAGCTGCTTGTCACAAGCTCCTGTGTAAACTAGGTGTCCAGTGGTGAGATTCAGGACTTCAGTGCTCCAACGCTGGGGGCCCTGTGAGAGCAGCCAGCTTTCAG
This sequence comes from Aselliscus stoliczkanus, assembly GCA_033961575.1. Taxonomy (NCBI): domain Eukaryota; kingdom Metazoa; phylum Chordata; class Mammalia; order Chiroptera; family Hipposideridae; genus Aselliscus; species Aselliscus stoliczkanus. Next base: position 144,809,468 of record CM066727.1, read on the forward strand.
CAGACTCGGGCACATCAGCCATGGCTCTGTGCACCCTCAGACTCGGTCCTACACACTCCCTAACACTCAATGTTTTTTGTTAGTTAGCAGCTCCATTGAGGACTTGAGAAGAAAAGCAAAGAAATGCAAAGTCTGCTACTTCTATTAAATATCAGCGTCTTACATTTTCGTGACTTCTTGGGAGTTGGCAGAGTTAACAAGTTAATGGGTCACCATAAGCTTAGGGGTCTTCTGAATGGATCTCATAGGTTGAATGTTTTCTCCTTCTTCTTCCCCTGTTCATTCTGTCTCTGCAAATGCGCTCTAAAGATCTATTATGATTTATACTGTGAAAGACACTGCTCGGCCTACAGAAGAAATGCAAAGTGGGATCTCTGGCCTCCAGTTGTTGAATGTGAGGGGGAAGAAAGGATGACCAGCCCACTGGGTGTTCACTGTAAGCAGAACAGGGATACATGTCCAACAAGGGAGAGGCGTCCCTTGGTGATCTGCTGAATGGTGACCACATGCTGGGCTTCCTGTTGTGGGGACAAAAACAAACTGGGCAGCTCAGAGCTCGCCACTAGAGGACCTGAGTGCCTGGAACAGTTTTCAGGGTTCGGGTCCCTCAGCACTTACATGGGAATTACCTGCTCCATGTTTAAACAGGCTTATGCCTGGGCTCAGAGCTACACACTCAGAATTTTTCAAGGTGGACCCTTGAAGCTATAAAAATTTGTTTAGCACCAAGCGATTCTTCAACACATTAAAATTGAGAAGAACGGATCTTGTGGAAGAGACAGCGGTGAACCCAGAGTGGTATCAATAGGTGAGCACCGTGTAAGTGGCCGTGGAAGGATTGTGACCACAGGGACCAGGGCAAAGAAGGGTGCTGCTCTTTGGCCTTCCTCAGGGCTGCGTTGGCAGCAGAGGGTGCCAAACACTCTTAATGCAGAGAAGCAATGGGTCCCCAAGGAAGAAAGGGGCAGCACAAGGAAGGGACCTGGGCAGTCACCTTCCTGGTTCAGATCTCTGTTCGAAGAGTGCCCTCCCAGAGAGGCCACCACAACCACGTCTACAAGGACTCTCTCGTCACTGGTCTTTCCTGCCTGATTTTCCTCCAGAGCACCTGCCCTCTTCTGCCATTGCAAATTGTGTTTCTATCACATCTAGGTTAGAAATTAGGAGAGACTTCGTCATTTTGTTCACAGCTGTATCTCCGGCACCTGGAAAAGTAGTTGGCACATAGTAAATGCTCAATAAGCATGTCAGGAAAGCTCTAGAGGGGCAGATGACTCCACACTGGCCTCCTCTCTTGGATGCTCAAATTATATTCCTCTTGAGAAACTGTAAGAATCTCAAGGATTCCTGGGGCCTTTCTCTCCGTTTCTTGGCAGATGGGAGCTCTGGAAGGAGTTGCTAGAAGCCTTGACCATGTTCTCCAGCCCCTTTCAGACAAGCATTTCTGTAATACACCCCCCAACCCCCTCCCAGGCCTGTGAGACTCTTCTTGGTGTCAGAATCCTGGGGAGCCTCAGGTCCTATTAGTTTGATGTGAGGCTTCTCAGAACATTACGAAGCTATTTAAGGAAATGAACAGGGAACTTTGGGGAGGTGAGTGTGGACTGATTGGGGAGGGCCAACAAGTTTCAGGGAGGGAAGGCCAGGGCTCCAGAGCCCGTTGGAATCCTTTGAAGCCCTTGCCACAGGGGAGGATGAGCGTGCAGGGGGATGTCTTGCATGGGAGTTCCAATTTTTCTGAAAGCATTTTCACAAAATGTTCTGCATCACAGGTTAATGTATAAGACACAAGTTGTAAGTGGAAAGTTGGCAGAGTCCTTTGGAAATTGGCTAAAGGGCAGGAAACAAAGGGTAGCAGTAAAAACCTAAAAGGATGTTAATTAGGGAGTGCCTCAGGGAATAGGTTGAGACCAGCTTTTTATTATTTACATAAAAATTACTTGGAGAATGGTATTGAACGGGATTTTCATGTTGGCTAATGAAACTGCATTAGAGAGCTGTGTGTGGAAATGTGAATAGTGAAATTAGGGAAGGATTCAGTTTATTGATGGAATTGAAAAGGAGCATTTTCTAACATGTTTCTATTTATCAACCCATACTCCTTCTGTCAGCCAGATTTCCATTTGAGTAATGGGCAGGACAGCTTCGGCTTAAGCAATTCTCATCTCCATATTTTGGGGGCCAGCAGAAAGTACTTGAAGAGATTTGGGAACCCTATACACAGGGTAGGGTGAATTCTTGAAATTAAAGGGATGTTAACTTCTGACCTAAAGACCTCTTTTGGAAGGAGTTGGAAGGCAGAGACAGCTCCAAAGCATAAAATTGGGCCACCTGACATCCACAGCTCCTCACTTCCCTTTATTTAATATTTTCTATCCTGTGGAGCTCAGATCATCACAGAAATTGATTGTAGGGAGCTAGTGGTCTTTCTTAAGTGAAATTATGACATACTGAAAGTAACACAGGGAGCCAGGACTTGAAGTTGGGAACCCCGAAGTGACATCTGCCATCCTCTTGATAGCCTTCCTGAGGGGATGGTCTGTATCGGCGTCCCGGAAGCCACTGTGCCCTTGATTTCCTTGTACAAGCCAGTAGGACTCCGCTACAGCCTTGGTACTCACAAGTGTGGCCCAGGGGCCTGTAGCATCAGCAGCGCATGGGAACAGGTTAAAAACACAGTCCTCAAGCCCCACCCCAGAAAAGAGTCAGAGTTTGCATTTTAGCAGGCTCCCCAGCTCATCCCTGTGCATATTAACCTTTGAGACTAAGATACCCAGGAGCCACAGAAAGTGGGTTTCTTTCTGTGGGGATTTGGTTGCTTCTACAGAGTAGAAATTGGACTATGTGACTTCAGGGGCCTGAGGAGACAGTTCTGGCTTTTGGGATGTTCCTCCCATCTTAAGATTCCTCCCCTCTTTTTTCTTTAATTTCACCTCATGAGGCACAGGGCCTGCTCTTGAATGTAAACTTTGTATCCTACGTGAACACGCCTTTTGGGAAAGTGTGAAAAGCCAGCCCAGTACTGTACAGCCCCGATTGCTGCTCTCCTAAGTGTGGTCCCCACACTGGGCCATTAGCTAAGTGTTATCATCTAGCTCACAGGCCACAGAGGCCTGGCACCTGGAGACAGCTTTGCAGTTTTGCTCATTTTCCAAGGGCTCTGTGGTTAGGTGTGGCGTATTTTATTGTTTTCTGCTGCTGCTGGATGTCGGCTATTAGTCCACAGACCAGCCCTGTGACCTGGGCAAACCATTTTAAAACATAGGAGGCTTGGCTTTCAAAGGCATGGATTTGAAGTCTGTAGGCCTTTTAGAATTGTATGCTCTCTAGATCTGAGATGATATAATAATCACTGTGTGTGATGGGGCATGGGAGCAGCTGCTGACACTACCTCCTCCTCCTTCCTCTCCCCTCCCTTCCCCTGCCTACAGCTTTCACTCAGATTTGTTTTTAGAAAATAGGATAGAGTGATGCGTGAGTGTGTGTGTATGGGGGTGGGGTGGGGGGGAGGGTTGAAGTAACTGGAAGATTGACGAAATTGACCTACCTTTGTCCTCAGCTCATGAAGGGGTGTAGGCAGGGGCTGGTTGTGCAAAACTAGGGGATACCAATGAACTCCCAAACTCTGCCTTTCCCCTGCCCCACCAAAGCAAGGTGAACAGAGTTGTGGCCTAACCCAAAAAGGCCTGAGTTTTATTCTTAGTAGTTTTGCCAAGATTACTCTGTTGTTTTCAAAAAATTTTAGGAGGATGTTGAAATATCCAAGTCATTCCAGGTACTAAAGATGAAGAAAGACTTAAAGTTTGCCAAGACCCACTTGGGAGATTCAGACTCAGCATGAGTCCTTTGTAATGTAGGCTAGCTCCTCAAACCTAACTATAGTCAGGGCCCCATCCTTATAGGAGATGTGTCCCCTTGGGCCTCAAATAGGTAAGCTAAAAGGTGATTCAAGTACTTGCATTGAATAGTGTGTGTCTCCTTAGTCCTAGCCCAGTACATACAGAGCAACTACTAAGGATCCTAGACTGGCCTTACCCTCCCCAGACTGAGAGCTCAGAAGCAGGGACTTCTGCTATTCTTTATACTTAGAGCACCTGGCCCAAAACAGGCCTTTAATTAGTGTTTCTGGAATGGATGTGCCAAGGAAGAATGAAAACAAGCCTCTGGCTGCTCTTCTGGCCAGTGTAGTATCTACTGTAAGTCAGTATTCCGGCTACATCTCAGGCATTACATTTTCAGTTCATTTTTTCTTTGTCCAACTATTAAGCCCACCTGTTGGGCCCCATATGCCTGTACACAAGTCTCTAAAAAAGGCTAGCCCTGGCCACAAAGCTTGCTGCACCATCAAGTACCTCCCGATGCATACCTGAACACACTGGGCTGGGCTCCAAAAGAGAAGGGCAATCAGAAGCCAGCTTGTTAGAGGGATTAATGTGCTCCCAGCTTCTGAAGTAGGATTGTTCCTGTTCTTTTCAGGTCAGAGTCTACGATCTCTCCAAATACGAGCATGGAGCAGATGATGTGCTGATCCTGGCTACTGATGGACTCTGGGATGTTTTATCAAATGAAGAAGTAGCAGAAGCTATCACTCAGTTTCTTCCTAACTGTGATCCTGATGACCCTCACAGGTTGGTGCACTCCTGTGACTGTAGGGTTATACCTTGAGCAGTGTTTCATGATGTGACTGAAATAAGTAATTATCTTGCCATTGAGTCATTCATGATGTGTAGTGGAGCTGATATGGATGGTTTAGAAACCAGACTGCAGAAGGGTCTTCATTTTCTGTGAGAGGTACTTTCACAGCCAAACAAAAATCCTCTTGGAGGTGAACCTAGATACAAGGGGTAAAGAATTCTATTTGTAAGATATTTTAGTGTCTTAGTTCCTGTCTTCTAAAGTGGGAATAATCTAATTTGTGATTCTCCTGATAAGAATGATAGCAGATGCTCATGCATATGTTTTTCACCCACTGGGGAATTGTTTCTTTTGAGAAACATTGAGAAAGGAGAGAGAGATTAAAGTAGGTATTCCTTTATAGCATAATGGCAATGTAAATATCCTAGACAACCCCAAGTGACTCTCAGAAATAAACAGATATCTCCTCTGGAGAAAGGCAGTTGTTACTCCAAACACAGGAAAACAAGTCACTATAAGTAAAAGCCAGCAGAATCAACAGACAGCAGAACTGGACCTGTAAATACTTCATTACGGGATTTACCAGTCAAATATGTAAATACATATTTTAACACGTCGCAGAAATGTTTTTAAAAGCACTGAAAATATGAACAAGGACAAAAGACTACAAAAATGTCTACACTGATTTTAAAAACGAAAAATGGAACTTCTGGAGATGAAAAATATAAAAATAGGAACTAAAAATTCACTGGATTAAAGAGATTAGAGATAGTTGAAAAGAGCACTAATGAACTGGAAAATAGATCTGAATAATCCAGAATATGGCTCAGAGAGACACAGAGAAGGGAAATGTGAAATGAGATTTAGAGAGTAGGAGGATAACCTAAGACATTGAAAATAGAGTTCCAAAAGAAAATACTATGAAGATGAGAAGAAAAAGAAAAGTTCTGGAATTGCTGAATGATACTAAATACTTAAGATCCAGTAAGCCCAACAAATCTCAAATGGAAATGAAAATTATAATAGATATTTCATAATGAAACTGAAGAACTTTAAACAAACAAAAAAGATACTAAATGCAGCTAGAAAGAAAAAGAGATACATTGGAATAGCATTTAGACCAACAGCTAACTTTTTAAAAAACAATAGGAGCCAAAAGACAGTGGAATTGTATCTTCAGTTGGCTAAGAAAAAGAACTCAATTTTTAGAATTTTCACATGGAGTAAAAATATCAATAAAGACATTTTGAGGCAAAACAAAGACTGAGATTTTACTGACAGCCAACCTCTTTTGAAGGATATACTCAGATAAGAAGAGGAAATGATCCCAGTTGGAAGATCTGAGAAGTTAAGTGGATTATTCAGCTAAGATATTAGTAACTATATAGGTATATTTAAACATACATTGACTATATAAAACAGTAATAAGGATGCCTAACACGTGCCATTAAAAATGATAGAATTGAAATACTGAATAAAAATAGCACCAGGGGACAAGAGGGAATAGTAATCAGCTAAATTGTGCTGTGATTCTATTTGAGAAGTTAAAGTATTTAACTTTAGACTTTAAGTAAATGAGTTTAAATATCTAAGAAAACTATTATAAGAATAGACAGTATAAATTTTAAACTGGCCAAGTGAGAGGCAATCCACATTGGATTAAAAACCAAACTTCAAATAACTTATAAATTTAAAAAAAAATTCAATAAAAATTAGAAATTACTTGAGCCTGAACAATAAAAATACTGCATATCAAAACTTTATAGGCTGGGGCCGGCCAAGTGGTTAAGAGTTGGCTTGGGATGCCAGCTCTGAGCAGCAGAGCCCCAGTTCAGATCCCATATGATGGCCAGTGACACTGTCTTCTACAGCTAAGATGGTGAACAACAGCTCCACCTGGAGCTGGGCTGCCGTGAGTTAGCGGCCAGCGACGCGAACACTGCAGTGGGGCTGGCAGCTGCTGTGAGCCACCATGAGCGGCCGTCCAATGGCTGGCGAGCGGCTGCCTCGGCCAGGAAGAGCACAATGATAATAACAATATGGGCCAGTGAAACAACGTCCTTCACAACTAGACCAAAGAACAAAAGGACAGCAACTTGTCTTTTCCTTTCCCCAATTCCCCAAGGCTGGTCCCCTCCTCCAATTCTCCAATAAAATCCTTAAAAAACAAAACACAAAACTTCACAGGCTGACTTTTGAGCCTTTTTTTCCTAATTTGATAAGTCGTGCATCCATGAAGATTCCACTGACCCCTGACTTGCCAGCAGTGACTATGTCCGCCCCACGTCATAGGGTAACTCTCCCCAGAGCTCCTCCCTTTACCCACAAACTCCGGACTCCTGACCACAGAAAAAGAAAGGAAGACCCTGACCCACAGAGAAAGATATTTCTCAGAGTACAGACTTGAGGCCTGACTTGTGTTACTGGGCTAGTTCTGCCTATATTAACATAAACATGTTGAAAAGAATTTTTGTTCCTTCAAGGTTCTGAGGAGTCAAAGGAGAGTAGTAGGCTGTTTGTTCTTTTCCCTTGTGCAGACTGTTAGTAAACAACAGTCATAATTTAAAAATTTAGGTCTGTGGTCCTTATTTCAACAGCAGCATCTTATTTAAGAAGTGAAAGCAGCACAGTAAACCCAGGAGAAGGAAGCAATGGAGAGAAACACTAAATATAACGAAATAGAGGACAAATATATAATAAAAATAAATGACAAAGCCAAAATGTGGTTCTCTGAAATAACTAACACATTAGAGAAATACAAATCAAAACCAAAATATGATACCATCTCATACTCGTTAGGATGGCTATTTTCTCTCTCTCTCTCTCTCTCTCTCTCTCTCTCTCTCTCTCTCACACACACACACACACACACACACACACACACAAACAAATGTTGGGGAGGATGTGGAGAAATTGGAACCCTTATGCATTGCTGCTGAGAATATAAAATGTTACAGATGTGAAAAACTGTATGGTGGTTCCTTAAAAAATTAAACATATAATTATCCTAGCCTATGATCCAACAATTCTACTTGTGGTTATATACCCAAAAGAAGTGAAAGCAGGGACTCAAAGGGATATCTGTATACCCATGTTCACACAGCATTATCCACAGTAGCAAAATGGTAGAAGCAACCCAAGTGTCCGTAGACGAATGAATGAATCAACAAAATGTGGTTGGTATATACATGCAATGGAATATTAAATCAGCCTTAAAAAGGAATGAAATTCTCAAACATGCTTAAACTGATGGACCATGGAGACATGCTAAGTGAAATAAGCCAGTCACAGAAGGACAAATATTGTATGATTCCATTTATATGAGGTCCCTAGAGTAGTCAAATTCATAGAGAAAGTGAAATGGTGGCTGCCAGGGACTGTAGTGAGTGGATGGGGAGTTGATGTTAAAAATATGTCGAACAATTGCAGATGGGTTTGTGGATTTGTAGAAAGACTCTGAGGACAGACAGACATACAATACACATTTCCTGTCCTACTCCTACTCTATACCCAGGATCTAAAAGTGTGGTCTTTGGGCCACATGTCATCAGCATCATCTGATTCCTTATTAGGTATGCAAATTCTCAAGCCCCACCCTAAATCTACTAAGTAAAACTCTAATGGTAGGACACAGCAATTTGTATTTTAACACACTATCCAGGTGGTTCTGATGCTGCTACAAGATGAGTCTTGCAAAAACATATCCACAGAATTGTTTTTATTACAAAAGTGAAGCAACGTACATGTCTCCTCCTAGGATGGATAAACAAAGAATACAATACAGATCAGAAAAGGAATGAGCCAAATTTGTGCTCCTTAACAGGGAAGAATCTCAAAAGCATGATTGAGTTTAATAAGTTATCGGAGAATACACATATTATTTTATTTACATGAAGTCAAAAACTAACAATATATCATGTAGAGATACAGATACTAAAACTATACCAAAAAGCAAGATTATTAACCCAAAATTCAGGCTAATAGTTGCCTTGGGTGGAAAGGTGGCACAGGGGGATATGAGCTTGAGGAGGGTGAGTTTCTAAGATACTTCCTGGTAATGTTCTCCTTTAGCTAGATGACAGATACATGATGGTTTGTGGCAGTTTTGAAATATATATATATATATATATATATATATATATATATATATATATATATATGATACATTTATTTGTATGCAAACTGTGAGAGGCGGTATAGTCTAATGGTTGACAACATGGGTCTGCAGTCAGACTGCCTGAGCTCAAATCTTGGTTCTCTTCCTTCTAGACTTGTGACATTGGGGAATTCTCTTAATCTCCAGTGCCTGTGGTTCCTCATCTGTAAAACGGGGGTTCCAGCAGGACTGACCTCATTTGTGTATATAAAATGAAGTGCCTGCTATATATACATAGTCAGCACTAATGGGTGTTTGTTGTTATTATTCTATGTTTGTTGCTGTTTTTGTATGTTGCATATATTTCACAACAACGAAGAAATTCCTTCCGGAAAAACATGAAGTAAGCCTGTCTCTTCCACCAGTTGTCTAGTATAATTTTGCTCAGGTACAAAGGAATCAATGGTACTGTAATTAAATTTGGATGTATTTCTCTCCTATTGAGTTTTTGGTTTTAATCTGTGGTTTATATTCTGCTTGTTACCAACATTCTTATGTTGATGTTCTCTACGGTGATGGTTTTTTACAAAGCTTTGCAAAGCCAGCTGGCAGGTACCAGTGCAAAGGCGCCCAACACTTCTTTTTCATCTCTCGAAACCGGCCTGGTCTTGTTCACCAGCCCTCTCTCCATGGCAACACAGCTGCCCTCCAGGGAGTGGTAACCTATGGGCAGTGTTGTCACTGGGCAGGCGTCTGCCAGGCCAGAGCAGGCTCCCAGGGTCCTGAGGATTGGCACCTGCAGCAGCAGGGCTCAGGGCTATCTCCACAGAACAAATGGGGCAGGAAAGAAAAAGGTTTTCAGTTTGCCTTTCAGGGAAGACGACAAACCAAAGCCTGAGAGTGAACCCTATATCACATAGATAAGACTTGGAAAAAAAGTTACAAGATGAGCAGTTTTATTGCTGACACATAATATCAGGCTGGAGGTCAGAAAAATTCTGGTTGGTTTTTGAGATCTGAAGACCGTCAGACTTAGAGGCGAAGGTGTCTGTCTTTGCCAAATAACTCCCTTTCAGGGTCATCCGTTTGGGAAATGTGAAGGACCTACTTGATGAGTCAGGGCCCGCCAGACACTGGGGTAGAGTCTGAAGAAAAGAGACCTGGTCCCTGCCCTCATAGAGTTTAAAGTCTAGAGCGGGTCATGGAAGCATAAGGAAGTTACAGTCTGAGTGATTAAAGAGAGGAGTCAAACCTAGAGCAAGAGATATCCAAACATCATCCTGAAGAATATGTAAGTAGAAGCCAGGCCACGAAGGGGTGAGGTAGGGTGGGGCAGGGAGAACAACGCATTCAAGGATCCAACAGTCAGTCTGACTGACGGCTTAGCGTGCAGTGGTGACAGCAAGTGAGGTGTGAAAGGTAAGCAGGCCCGATCACAAGATTAATGAATATGGAAATGAGTTGTCGGAAAGGAAGTCTGTCATAATGGTACACAATTTATGGCATTCATTCACTCAGAAAACATTCTGTACACTCTGATGGTGAAAACATAAGATGTGGACTGTTTCTCCCTACCCTTGTATGTTCCTCAGTAATTTAAGCCATTTTGGAAAATAGGAGAAACTTAATTTCAAACGCATGGCTTAGGAATTATATAAAGTGATGTTCTCTTTTGTGTGCAACATAGCTGCACGTATCTGTCTGTGTGTAATTTGGAAGGAGGGCACCACACTCGTGCCCTGATTAGCGTGTCTCCTTGAGAGGCCCATGAATGGAGGGCTGGGTACCAGAGGCTGTGGCAGGGGGTTGCCTGATGGTGCCCTCCCAGCGGGGAGCTGCTTTGATCTTGTCATACAAAATAGAAATATGAGGGGAAGTCAGTTATCCTAATAAGGTTTAGCCTAAGTCCTAATTTTGTGACGAAGAAAGACCCACTATAATTCCAAAGGCTCTGTGAACTCTTCCTTGGCCAGGAGGATTCATCTCTCTCCAACTGTAGACCAGGACCACAGGTCAGCCTATTTAATCATGGGAGTGGGGGGCTCCTGGGTCCAAGCCTAAGGAGGCTGACCAAATGAGGTCAACCTATTGTTTCACAGAAAATGAGAAAGGAAAGACAACAAAGCAAGTGCGGAGAACAACAAAATGTTTCTTCATGTGAGGTTTTGAATAGGCCTGTCAGACTTTGAGTTTTGCCAGGTTTGCCCAGTTTTGTCTAGAAATTTAAGACTAGAAAGGGGCAGGGCCTTAGCTCTGTGACAGGCAGGACTTTTGGGTTTTGCTGTTTGATCATTTGGCTTTTATGTTGTATGTAGGTTTGTTTTTTGTTTTTTTCTTTTTTCCTCTTAGTAACAGTCATTTTCAAAAAACTACCAGCATTGTCTTCCTTGGATGACATGCTTCCCAATAAATAATATAAAATAGCATCTCCCCTCCAGTGTTATGAGAGAAGAAATGCTTAGCATAAAGATATGTGTGCAAAGTTCTGACCCTCAGACCATCTTCTCAGGCAGAGATGGGTAAAAATTAGCTGTCTGATCTTTTTAACCCCAGTATACTTTATTAAGTCCTTTTACTGTTTTCAAATGTCTTGACAAAGGAACTAGAAAATTAAAAGGAGGCTTTATAGACAAGCCAGAATGTGAGTGCAGTGGGTTTTTTTTTTTTTTTCCTTTCTTTCCTTTTTATTAGAGTTTGCCCCGAAGTGTAGGAGAGTTGGCAGTTCTGTGAATCCTTTGTGAGGTCATGCAGTGAGCTGCTTATAAGAAATATACCAAGCTAACATCCTAGAGCAGGGCTGTTGGGGTTGGGCTATACAACCTGTAGTTCTGTAGAATTCCAGTAAAATTTTCTTTTGAGGCCTAAAGATCCTGTACCATTTGCAGAGGGTGCTCTGAGAAAGGCGTGGAAGTGTTTTCTGAGGCAGAGTACCCAGGATTGACCCTTTCTGTAAGCCTGGAAAAGTTTGCAAGTAGTTCTCTTGGAAAGACTATTCAAAATGGAGGCACGCATGTAAACACTCAAGGAAGATGCTTGGTATTTTGTCAGAAAGGAATAAATTATTAATATTACTAAAGGAAAGGGTGTGGGCAAAGCCAAGAGGAATGAGGGCCAAAGAACAGTTAACTAAACATGAAAACATGGCATGGATGCACATTCTAAGTGCCCAGGCCTTCAATCCCCAAAACCCGTCAGGAAATCTCCTCTTTGTAACTTGGACCTAATGACCCTCGGTTCCCCCTGCCATGACACTCAAGTGGCCTATTAAATATGTAAGTGACAATATACTGTAAAGTCTATAGAGCATTTCCCTAATGAGAGAAGCTGTTTTGATGGTCACGTTTCGAATGCCATTTGTCACATCCATGCCCTCCGTGCCTCAGATAACTGTGTGCCTCCACAAGGAAGAGAGTCATCAGCGGAAAGTTAATAGCGAAACACCCACCAGCACTGGCAGCAGGACACGAATGCAGGCATTAAATGCTAGTTTGTATTACCTTGATAATATGACATTTATTTTGGCAAAAGACAAAGGTTCTTTTTATGAAATCTTTCCATGAGCTAGCTGAGCTCATTTCTACCAGCACCATATGGTTTTCAAAAACGATGCCTCAAATGCAAAAAGGAAGGGCTCCATCAATTACCAGTCTTACAAACAAATTCATAGGTGTTTGATCTGGGCTTTGAAGACTAGAGAAAATCTGGATTTTTGTTGCTTTTTCAATGGTTAGCATATCAGCCCCATGGGAATTTAGAAGTCTGCGTGTGACCCTGCGCCTGACAGCCTCTGGACAGCACATGGCCTGGCCCCCATCTTAACTCAGCGCTGGTTAGTGGCCACTGGAGCAGAGCTGTGTGGCCACTTAGTTGCTACATCAGGGCAGTTTAAACGGCTTGCCAGGCAGGATTGAGAAGGAAATGATGTTATGCCCCCTCATATTGAAATGTTGCCGTTTGGGTTTCACACTAAAATATTACTAAATACGCACCACCTAAGAAACCAGGCAGCCAGTGCTACGGGCAGAGATGGGTGAGGCCTCGTGGGCATTCTTCCCCCTCCTGTGGGGGTGGGGGGGCTCTGCCCAGTCTGTGACCTTGCACCTGCTGGCACACCACCCTGTGAGGGACACACTGACAGTGAGGTGGATAGCAGCTGTCATTATTCTAGTGTCTCAGTATATTCTACCCCAGTGGAGTCCCCGCACCAAGGCTGGGGCCAGGACTTGTGTGAGCGGCTCCGGTGTCTTCAGAGCAAGGCAGGGGACATGTGTGGCTCAGCTCCCAGCAGTGAGCGTAAGACATGCCTCTTCCAGGATGAGTTGTCAGGGTTGGAGCACAACAAAGAGCCCTCTCCAAGTCACCTCCCACCCCGACCCACCATAGATCCCTGCCAACTTTCCAAAGCTTGGGAGAACTTTTCTACCTCTTAGATCTCAGAGGCCTGCTCAGAATGCAAAGAGGATTCCTCCTCCTGTTCCCATCACACTCTATTCCTACAGGGCATAGGCAGATGGAGGCTGCCTTTTATATGCAAATATTTGGAACCCATTAATTCCTTAGTTCCTGCCACCTACCCTCCCTTTTGTAAGACCCTGTCTGTACCATCCAAATGGCAAATAAAGTTCCCTCCCAACTAGAACTATTAAAGACTTTAAGGCATGGTTACAGCCTAAGGCCTGAAATAGACATTTTTGACACTCCAGTGCTGAATCAGATGTGGCTGGTAGGAAACAAGACTCTACAAGAGGTGGATGACTGAAGGCAAAACTCTTGGGGAAGAGAAAGGCATTTGATGTCTAATGAAAATGAGAGCTCTCGTTTATTGACCAAATGCTGGGTACTGTGATGAATGCTTTATGGAAGGATCCTCTTTATTCCCAGCAGAAACCTTTGAGGGCTGCACTGTCATTATTCCAGATTTACAAGAAAGAAAAGAGGGGCTCCAAGAGGCTGAGGAATTTTTCCAGAACCACCCATCTGGGCGGTGGTAAAGCCAGGATTGGACTGTAGGCAGCCCACACCCACCCGAGTCCTTTGTACGCTCCACTGAAGAGGTGAAAGGACTAAGAACTGCCACAGAAATGGCATGGACAGCAGAGACAATTGAGGATTTATCGGTCTCCTTCCACCCAGACATTAGAGTCAGTGGTTGTGAAAGGAACTTCTGGCCTTCCCAGAGTTCTTCAGCCCCTCTTCCTTTTTTGTTTTCCTTCCCTTCCCTGCTGGCCTTTCTCTGCTCCTCCCCCTCGGAGCTCCGAGGGAGCCTCTGAGCCAAGCCCTGTGGAGTGTGCCAAGTCAGGTCTCTCCCCGGCAGCCATTTCTTTTCAGCAGAGCTTTGCGGATCAATATTGAAAGCTTCAGCCAAAGAAAAAACGTTCTCAAAATATAAAACTTGTCTCCCAGGGAGACTGTTCGTTAGGAGAGAGGGAATGCATCAGACTGCCCCAGCAGTTCTCTGATGTCTGACCAGGCATCTGAATAAGGCCTTCAGTCACGGCCTGAAGCAGCTCCATATCCAGCTTCCAGATTGCAGGCTCCTCAGCCTGCCTCGCAGTCAGGGCTGGTGCATCATGGAATCTACCTGTCCCTTTCACCACCTGCAGCTGCACTTTCTTCTTTGCTACTCGCCTGTGTATTCTGAACTTGGACTTCATGTTTTGACGCAAATTTTCTCCCGCTGCTCCCTATACCCTTGTGTTCAGCCTCAGTACCAAAATCAGTAGAGCCCTGTTTTACTGTCACATTACGCTGTTTCTTTCATTGTCACCAAAGCAGGCAGCCCTCGTCAGATAGAAATTGGAGAACAAAATGGGAGAGAAGAGAAGCAGTTTTTTTCCTTCCATTGGAAGTTGTCTCTTCTTGTACCAATCAGGATATAAAGCAACCTTGCTAATGGGTTCATGCGTAGGACAAGTTGTCTCTGTTCTATGGATGCCAGTGGGCTCTAAAATGGCCACCAGCCTGGCTGAATATGGGAGCCCTGGCAAAAAAACCCTCCCAAGAGCTGGGTTCCTGGGATTGTGTTGAGTTGACCAGTTAAGCTACCTGTAAGTGGCCTCATTTTACCTGTCTGATTTCATTTCAGTACTCGTCTCCTGTACCAAGAAGGAAATATCAGGAAACTGGCCCTAGAGTTCAGGTGCACTATTATTAAGTTATTGAATGAAGCATCTAATCTGTCCCTTCAGTTGTCCACACAGACTGCTCTTTTAAAGGGGGGGACTTCACATTCACTAGAGAAGCCTGGCAAAGAGAAGTTGTGTGGAGGAATCTGAGCTGCTGGAAGCCATGTTGGGAGAAGAGGACCTAGGGATTCTCTCTAAGCTTCCTGCTCAGGAGGAGCCATCCTTCCCAGAAGGAAGTGGGTACCTGGGTGATGGCTAGAAGCTGATGAAATTGAGGTTCTGAAAGGGAAGGAAAATAGCTGGGTTGGCCCACCACACAGTAACAGTTTGAAGTGAAACTTTGCACCACTCCTGTAGTATGGAGATCCTAAACCAAGAAATTACCCAAACATGTTCTAGGACTGCAAAAACCCAGGGTCCCCCAGTAAGAAGCAAAATTTCAAATCTCTGTAGATAACCCAGGACATATAGTGTTTACTACATTGAAGCCCTACTGAAGAGAAGGTTATATTTTACGTTTAAACCCACCATGAGAAACACTAATTAGATAAAATGGAGACTTCCATCCTGGACCACCCCCCCACTCCAATCCCACCCCATAAAAACCTATATAGTTTGAGAGAAATTTCAAGTATGTGCAATAGAACGAAAAGGTAAGAAGAGGTAGATTTGGAAAAGAAAATAGAAACGCACAACAGTGAAAAATATGTCATTAAAATAGAATAATTCACTGAATGGATTGAATGGTAAACTGCTAAAGCAGGAATAGGTGACTTGAAAGATATCACAGATAAAAAAAAGAAAAGAAACAAATCTGGAAGGTAAATAAGATCTAATAGGAGTTTATTGAAAAAAAATATCAAAAAGAGGAGAGGCAACATTCAACAAGTTCATTGCAGAGAATTTTCCAGAATCAAATATGTTCTCAGTTTAAAGAGGTAAAACTAATTTCCAACAATGATAAAGGATTCCTCATTGTTATGTCTTAGTGGAACTTCATACCATCAACAATAAAACAACAATAAACATTTTAAAAGCTACCAATGAGAAAAGATATTTGCTTATAAAGATATGATACAAGACAGATTTCTCCTCAACAAAAGAAGTCAGACGTAAATGGAATATTATCTCCAAACTGCTGAGGGAAGATAATGGTCAATCTAGCATTCTCTACCCAAGAAAGCTATCATCCAAGAGTAAAGGCAAAAATAAAGAATTTTGTGGTCTGAAGACCACGTGAGTTTATCCCTCATGGGCTCTTAAAAGAATTACTAAAAATGTACTTCAGCATGACAGAATCAAATCCAGAAGGAAGGAATGGACTTCAAAAAACAATAAAAAGTTAATATGTTGGTTTCTTTACATAAATATGTTATAAATGATGATAATGGTTAATAGAGTCTTAAAAACAAGGAGAAATTAAAATAGTAGGTAGTAATGTGGAAGGTGAAAGAAGGCATTCTAAGATCCTATTATTTTTAGGAGACAGACAAAAATATTGACATCTATTAAAAATTAATATATTTTATGTTAATTGTAAATGAAAAATGAAAACTTAAAAAAAATTTAAGCATCAATGCTAAAAGAACAGAAATAGTAAACTAACACTTCTAAACTAGTGTGTGTGTGGGGAAGATATTAAAGAAAGCTATCAAACTGATAGAAGGCAGGAATGAAGGGGGAAAAAAACATAATAAATAGAAATTACAAAATAAGTATGTGTTTCTCTGTCTTACATGTATGAATGAGGGCAAAACCAGATTTAACTTACATCTTAAGCACTATAAGATTAGATTTTATTTTAATTAGCCATATACCACTAATGCAGTACACTTAAAATAATACAAAGTTTAGATGTCCAACTCTGCCTTGTGGATTTTATTATTGAAAAATATCAGAGTAAGAAGGTAGCATTGAAAATGATGATGATTTCTTGCCCAAAAGACTGGGGATACTATTAACTAAGGATGATAGACGGGAAAGACCCACCTTGGAAGCAAAAATAAGTTAACATTTATTGACTTCTTCCTACGTCTTAATTATGGGTCTACAAAGGAAATTAAGAAGGAACACTGGAGAGAGCTTGTGCCATGTGTCATAGAAGAACGGACATAGGAGGAGAATTGGAAGTGTGTAATGGCATGGAAGCTCCAAAAAGAAAGGAGAATTCAAGAAGAAAAGACAGGAGGTTTCGAGGACAAAGATGATGTAACTGTGCTGGAGAAAGAATGAGTATTGAGAAGAAGGCTACATCAACTTTAAGAGGACAAATTAGTAAGGTGCTGGATTTACTGGTAAGACATTAAGGAAGAAAATGGGAAGGAAGAAGCAAGAATGGATCTCTCTCAAGATGTTCGGCACCTAAGGGAAGACAGAATGGATGGTGGAGAGAAATGTAGGCTCAAGGGAAGTTACCTTGAAATAGGCAATAACTATTTTTAAGAATAAAACCTGAAATTATCTACAGCCCTCAGGGAAATCAGTTTCCTGGGTAACCATCTTTTCTAGGTGACCTAATGCTGCTTTTTAAAATACCAAAGCTCCTTTTGACCATTTAAAAAATCCCCGAAGTCACCAGTAATAGCAATATCTGGGTGGTCTCTTGTCTTTAACTAGGAATGATACTCTTTCATGACTTAAACAACCAGTTAGACATTGTTTAACCTTGATCTGTCTTTGCCAATTGAATGCAAGACCTGTTGAGGCCTATAGGATTATTTGCCTCTAGAATAGCTACAGGAGCGGTCTGGAATTCTTTTATCTGTTTTTTTGACATCTGAGTATGTTTTCTTTTACTGCCAGCCATCTTTTCCCATAACTTGCCATAATTTTTCTAGTCCGCTCATGAGCTGGGTTAAGGTGTGTTCAGCCCTGACAGATGTATGTACTCTGTATATTGACTCAGCCAGGTTTCTGAACTTGTAAGGCAAAGGTCCAAACCGTGGCCAGTCACCAGAATAAACACCCTGATATTCCTGGTAGCCTTTCCCTATGTGGTCATAGCTCAGATATATAATTTAATATAAAACCAAGTAACCTGGGGTGAGCCTCTGAGAGGCTCTTTTGAATACAGTATATATGAGCTGCAATATGTGAATTCGGGGACATTTATTTGTCTCTTCATTCAGGAAATGTTCTTGTTTATTTCCTGATCACAGCAGAACTCTGACAGTGCTAACTGGCTGTACCTTCCCTCAAGTGTACCGTTGAGATTTCTGCCTCAAAGCCGGTAATTGTCTCAATACCAGTAGAAAAGGGGGGGTTATCTCTGCTTCCCACCCACCACCCATCCTCCAGGAGGAAAGGCATTTATTTTCTGATCAACTAAAATAGCCTCTGCTCTGCCACCTGTAGTGTATGCCCCACTTCTGTCTGCTACCTGGGCTGTACAAGTAGACTTGTGTTTCAAAGACTCTACCACCTGGAATCTTAACAATCCTGAGATGTAACAATGAGGCTAGATGCAGGTCTTTTAACATGAAAACTGTAAATTCATAAAGGGTAGAAACAGAAAGAATGGAGACTTCTGGTTTCTGAAATCCATAACTCACAGTTCTGAAAACAAGGCTGAGACATTCCAAGTAGGAATGGCCACTGGTAATACCAGGGTGGTCTCCTGTCCAGGGCCCGGAGGCTGGCTTCCAAGAGGCCTTCCTTGTACAGTGACGTTTATTATCTTGGTGATTTACCAGACACAGGCTTTTTAGCTTTTCAGGTTCAGATACTTGTTGAATCAACATACAAAGAACAGATTCATTATCAGAGGTGGGCTTACCTTAACGAAGCTTACAAGATTGATCTGCAAATCAAACTGTCAGTTGACATTTATGCATAAAAACATAACTGACTGATATTCTTAAAGTAAAAATGACTAGCTCATTCTTGCCCTGTAGGCAGGCCTACACTGGGAGGCATATCATAATCAGGTTATTTGGTGAACATGAAATCAGAGTAATGGTGAATCACGTTCAATGACAGGCTAGGAGAGTAAACCATCCACACTCAATACTGTCCTACCAGTGGGACTAAATGTTTTTGTGAAGTCTGTTGGCTAAGACTCTCTCTTGTTTGAATGGACACCTGCCAATGTTTTGTCTCATTCTTTTATGCCTCAAGGCTAACCTAGGCCCACATCTACCTAAATCACCTCCTACCCGCATCTGCCTTTCTCTAGATGTTAATACTTCCATCGGCTTATAGCATAGTCATTCTTTTACTTAACTTTACAGTTTAAATCTCAAAGAGCAATCCTATTTTCAAATTCTTGAGAGAATCCCTCAGTGTACTTATCCTGGTCAAGAGGAGACTGTGGCATTGTTAAGGATGGGTGGAGCAGCTCACCCACACCAAGGTTTATCTGTCGTTACTAATTAAAACCTTCACATTTTTACTATATTCCTATTGTACATGTAAATCATTAATATTTTTCTTTAAATCAACTCACTTTTAAAAAACAAACTAATTTTAAAAGGAGATTTACCCTTACCATAAGTGGAAAATGACTATCCTTTGTACTAAAAGGAATGTGGCCCTAAAAATAAACATACTAAAAATAAAAGCTCTCATTTTTCCCATGTACTTTTTTTTTTAGCTAGACACTGTTTGCCATGGAACATTGAGTCTGAGCAGATTCATGTTAACAATGCACTAGCACCAAACTGAGACTCTCCTTGATATCATCAAAAACCTCAAAAAAAGATTGAGCAGTGGAACAACTGAGGAGGTTATTTAATGTATCTTGTATCTTGTCCATCTACCATCTAAAAAGTAATTTACATTAGGCATCCCACATTTGGGGAAAGGATGACCTAGGCTTTTTGAGACACAAAAGGAAATGTGGAAGCTATTTACATGGCTGTAGTGATGCCTCCTTTCTAGCCTTGCCTGACCCCAGATTTTGCCTGAGGCTGCACTGATGGTCTCATCCTGTTTCTACTGCACAGGTACACGCTGGCAGCTCAGGACCTGGTGATGCGTGCCCGCGGTGTCCTGAAGGACAGAGGATGGCGGATATCTAATGACCGACTGGGCTCAGGAGACGACATATCTGTATATGTCATTCCTTTAATACATGGAAACAAACAGTCATGAAAATGGCCCAGGGGATTGGAAGAACAGAAGGAAGAGAGCTGGGATGCCTCTTGGCAGGGTGGGCCTGGAAGTGCCCCAGCCGCGTTCCGGGTGATGCCACCTCTTCCCAGCCCAGGTGGGGAGTTTGCTGCTGAAAGGCCTCTCTGGCTATGCTTCAAGAGGATCCTTAGGTTTCAGTTTCCTCTTTAGTAAAAGGTCTGGATACTCAACAAAAGCTAAACCTAAAGGCTGCTACTGAGCGTTGTGTTTCTTTTGGTTCCTTCACTAGGCCTCCTAGGTGACCACTGCCTATGTTGGGTACACACATCATATTTATTTTATCTAGAATAGCTGGGGAGCTGTTTTCAGGTTTGACTGGCCGAAGAATCTTCAGCCTGTCCAGCTGCAAATTTCTCTACAGGTTAAAAGTGGTGCATTGGAAAGTTGGGGATCATGCCTCAAGAGAGTGTGAGTGCCCACCTTCTAGTAAGCCAGAGATTGATTTCAGGGAATGCTATCTGTGTGTATGTCTATCTCTATGTTTTCATGATTATGATGGGGTGAGGCAGGGATTTGGGGGTGGGGGATATTCCTTAAATCATAATTGTTTCCCTTCCATAGACCAGGCCTGGTTGGGACTTTCCAACTCCTTGCTGAGGAATTTGTGTGTCAGTGTCCAGCCCCGGCTGTCTGCATATCCTGCAGCCCACACCACCCACGCGGCCAGCCGGAACAGTGCCCTGGCTAACAGAGAGCTGTCTTTGTTGTGTAATCACTTGTTCCCAAGATGAATTTCCTCACTAAATCAATGTGTTCTCATGAAATTTTGGGTGTTTCTTTGGACCAACAGTTCCTCTGTTATCTTCTAGGATCCCCCTTGTGTGGCTTGAGGTTTCTCTGCTTGTTTCTGAGTCTGGGTTTTCATTTCTGGAATTGTCCTCCCACCCTCTGCTGTGCCATGGGGACACATGTAAAGCAGTGTTTAGCAGAGCAGTTATAGGATGCTCCTTATATCAGTCAGTTCTCCATACCTCATTTCAGGGCTGTCCCTCCATTTTGGATCCAGGGTCCATGGGCTGTGACTGTCCCCAGGCCTGCTCCAAACAACATGTAAGCATCAAGAGTCTCTTAAGGAGCAGTAGGCCTACTCTCCCCATCATCTTTGGGCCAGGCCCACTCAGAATGGCCTTTTAATAAAACTAAATTTGAATCAGGTTGATGGGTAATTCTCATGCTGTAAGCCTGCTCGTTCTCCATGGAATCGTGTCCCAGCTACCCAACTACTCAGACCCCTATTCTCACTGTCGCTCCATCTCTGGGTGTTCCTCACAAGAGCAGCAGAAGCAGTAGACAGACCAGACCTACCTGTGGCTTCACTGCCAGGAGGAATCGCAAAATAGATATTTAGAAATCACTTCTGTCTCTCAGATTGCTTCCCTGCATTGGGGGACCTTGTACAGCAATGTCCAGTTAACCAAGTCTTCTTCCTGCAGAGTTCCTGTGGTATCACCGCCATCTTGACAACTTTTTGTAATTAAAACTTTCTTCCCACCCAATGAAGAAAAAGGTCATTGGTGTGATCCCCAAATGCTAGAGCGCCAATTCCAGTTCTCGAGTTTGTCTGAGTCCCTGCTCCGAAGAGAGGGCAGGAACCTTTCCTTTGGGATAATCGCCTGCATTCTTTGACTTGTAGATATTTTCTTAGGAATGGCCTGGAGCCTTCCTGCTCAGGAGTGTGTTCATAACACAGTATGGAAACAAGTACTTGGCAATTCACCCACTAGGTGGTTGCCAAAATGTTGCCTGGGAAGAACTGGACTACAACCTTCTCAGGAGTCCTCTTCATCTGACAGCTTCCCTCCTCCTTTGGTAAATCTTAGGTAACCTAAACATCTCTGTGGAGAGAAGTTTATGGTAAACTATTTGTTTCTCTGGCAGAATACGCGCCATGGGAAAACATGAAGACATCCTACAGCTGTGTGGTCTATTTTCTGTTCCCGCCCTGACTCACAAAGCCACGTACAAACTGGAGACTTGAGCAAGTTTTCCTTGGAGGACTCTGTGCCACCAGCTTTAGGAAGCTGTTCTCACAAACAGTCACCTCTCTCCTGTGTTCCCTTGACCTTTCATTTATTTCCTGTCCTGGGCTTCTATCTGGGCCCTACCTTGAGCTTCTCTAGTTTTATTTGAGCCACCAGAGTCAGAGTTTGGGTGTAGACATCACATAGATGTCATGACAGCCTTCTACTCAATTCATCAATTCATTTACTACCAATGCAAGTCTCAGGAAAAACCCTGGAACCTCCTTATTCAGTTTATTCTAAAGTCTTGAGCATTTAGTCCTACTGATTTTAGTTAGAAAGATACCTTGGAATTCTTTTCATAAGCCCCCTGGGGTGGAAAGATCTCAGTAGCAAGCTGAAGTCATGATTATCTGGGGGGATGGGAAGAAAACTACAAATGAGGCAAATAAATCAAATACGGAAAAAATGATTTGTTAATGCCCATAGTAGATCTATTGCATTGATATTGCTCTGTGAATTGAGCCTACTTGGTTTTGGCTTTATTTTTCCCTCAGGCCCCATGTCATCCCATCCCAGAGCAGTATATGTGACTACATAACAGGTTGGCCCTTAGAGCATTCCTGGAAAGGTCGAAAAGCAACACTCAAAATTCTGCAGAACATATTTATATGTGGTTCTGAAATCTTGTGTATCTGAGTTATAGCCAAGTCTGCTTGCCCTCATAGCCTCAGAGGAAGTCTTGTTTAATAAAATGCTTTCAATTTCTAGTCAAGTCTTTATCGTTGTCTTGGGGTGTGTGTGTGTGGCCACTACTTTCTTTAATGAAAGGCACTTTGAGTTCTAAATCTCATTGTTGGGCTGGTCCCTGCTCTTTAGAATATTCGGTGATGCTCTCTTCCTTAAAAAGAGAGCAAACTCACACTCCATCCACACTCTTCAGCATTTCCCCAGGCAACAACCAAAGCTGTGTTCTCAGAATACCTGAAAACAGAGCGGGGCCAGCAGTCAGAGGTCAAGGTTCTGCAGTGGTTGTGCTGACACGGCTGCTGTTCTTGGGATGGGAAGGGAGAGGTGAAAATCAGGCGAGGCCAGATACTCACCTGTCTACGAGGACAAAGAAAAAAAAAAAAGTGGGAATTTCACTTGTTTTTCACAGTACACAGCTTTGAGGAATTTGCCATGTTTAGTTTTTTAATCCCTAGCAGTTTACCTCCATGGGGTTGCTTCAAGTCAGCTGTGCTCACCCTCTTCTTACTCTTCAAAGTATTCATTTACTTCTTACAGCTGTAGGTGAGCAGGGATGAGAGACCCAGTACCACTGTGGCCTCCGATCTTGGCCATTTAGGTAGGGTTTTTGGCTTACCAAGACTAGCATGGAAACATGTGGGAAATAATCTCCCACATCTTTAAAACACTGCTCCTCCTCTTGATCTCACCTCCTTTCTCATCTGTCAATCAACTTGATTTACAAGGCCACAGGTTTTCTTTCCGCCACAGTTGGAAGATCTAACCTTTCCTTAAATGACTTAGCAGCTCCCCTCTTTTCAGAGTGGATGTTAGGCTTTCATGAAATTCTATTTTCAGTAAGTTAGTGCTTCTGGGACACTTGGAGAAAGCAGTAAGAGTCCTGGTGTATGCAAAGAACAATCAGGCTGACCCCAAAAGTTATCAGATCTAAGAAAATAGTAAAAAATTATTTGTTAGAAACTTGGATGTTTGAGGACTGACAATGAGAAATTTTGCAGCCTGCACACCATACATAGCCCACCTGGCTGAGTGAATCGTGGTGTAGTGTAGGTGAGATGGCTTATGTCTGTACACTGGGGCTTTGCAAAGGACACTACCCAAGCGGCCTGACTTGCCTCTTATGTGAGCACCATGGCAGCTCTTTGTCAGATATGAGTGCCAGTCGGGGGATTACTGCACTTTCTAATCCACGATGTTATCTGTGTAAATAGCTTTAATTTTTCCTCTGTGTATTAGATGAAGTTTTGTTCATGTACAGACCAGGTAGACAATGACCTAAGGAAGCTGTATATGTGTTGTTGTTTTCAACTGTGATGTACTTGAAGGAGAAGCTTGTGTCCTCCACTCTTCGAGTCTTCCGTAGTATTTTGTGTTTGTTTGGGAACTCTTAAGGTTACTCTTATACTCTTGTTTTGCCTCCATTTTCTTTGTTTTTTTTCTCGAGACTGGGGGAGGCCCACAGTGGAGATCATTTGTAAGGAATGTATCATAAGGTCTGGGTTTCCGAAAGCACCCTACGTACAGTGAATGAGAGGATTCTACCTGAAAATGGTTTCAGAACCATGGACCTTTATGCATTGTGATTGTGAAACCTTGACATTTGTAACCCAAAGGTGAAAACTATTTAGTCATGGGGATCTATTTTGTGTTTTGAAACGTAGGTCCAACGTTCCCTGGAAAACTAAAGAAATGTATCTGCTCAATGACATTTTAAAATAAAATATTATATATATGTATATAGGACACCTTTAGCAAAACTTTTGTGTCATTTCTTTAATTCACTATGAAGTTTCTTCATATCAGGTAATGGAATGATGAGTGTATAGCCTAATATAAAGTTAATCAACTGTGAACAGACTCAAAAGAAAATCAAAAGGGAATGGATGGCAACATGATTCATCTCCACAGGAATAGCAGTAAAGGATATACATTTCAACAGAGCCATAAGGAGAACAACCAAGGACATTACTCCCAAGAGGTATTCTTTTTTTAGTTTTATTGAGGTATAATTGACATAATATTATATTAGTTCCAGGCATACAACCTAATGTTTTGATATTTGGATATATTGTGAAATGATCACCACAATAAGTCTAGTTAACATCCATCACCATACTTGGTTACAGAATTATTTTTTCCTTATTATGAGATATATTAAGGTCTACTCTTAGAAACATTCAAATATGCCATACAGTATTATTAACTATAGTGACCATGCTGTACATTACATACCCAGGACTTACTTATTTAATAACTGGAAGTTTGCACCTTTTGACTCCTTTCACTCATTTTGTGCATTCCCCCACATCTAAGTGAGATTATACGGTATTTGTCTTTGTCTGACTTACTTCAGTTAGTAGAGTGCCCTCAGAGTCCTCAGTGTCACAAATGGCAAGATTGTATTCTTTTTTATGGCTGAATTGTGTGTGTGTGTGTGTGTGTGTGTGTGTGTGTGTGTATGACATTTTCTTTATCCATTCATCAGTCAATGGACTTTTAGGTTGTTTCCATATCTTGGCTACTGCAAATAATGCTTCAATAAACATGAGTGTGCATATATCTTTTTTGAGTTAGTGTTTTCGTTTTGTTTCAATAAATAACCCAGAAGTGGGACTGCTAAATCATATGGTAGTTATGTTTGTAATTATTTTTAGGAATTTCCATACCGTTTTCCATGGTGGCAGCACCAATTTCTATCCCCACCACAGTGCACAAGTGTTCCCTTTTCTCCACATCTTTGCCAATACTTGTTACTACTTGTCTTTTCTATAATAGCTATTGTAACGGGTGTGAGGTGATACCTCATTGTAGTTTTGATTTGCATTTGCCTGACTGATTAGTGATGTTGAATATCTTTTCATATACCTGTTGGCTAACTGTATGTCTTCTTTGGAAGAATGTCTATTTAGATCCTCTGCCCATTTTTTAATTAGATTGTTTATTGAGTTGCATGAGTTCTTTATGTATTTTGCATTTTAACCCCTTATTAGATACATGATTTGCACCTATTTTCTCTCATTTTATAGGTTGCCTTTTCATTTTGTTGAAGGTTTCCGTTGCTGTGCAGAAGCTTTTTAGTTTGATATAGTGCCACATTTATTTTTGCTTTTGTTACCTTCTCTTTTGTTGTCAAATCCAAAACAATCATTGGCAAGACCGATGTCAAGGAGCTTACTGATGATGTTTTCCTCTAGGAGTTTTATGTTTTCAGGCCTTAATTAAAGTCTTTAATCCATTTATTTGAGATTTTTCTTGTTTCCTGAGGTAGGCATGTATTGCTATGCACTTCTCTTAGAAATGCTTTTTCTGTATCCCATGTTTTGTATGTTGTATTTCCATTTCATTTGTATCAAGGTATTTCTTGATATTGCTTTTGATTTCTTCATTTACCTATTGGTTATTCTGTAGCCTGCTGTTTAATCTCCACATATTTGTGAATTTTCCAGTTTTCTTGTTAAAATTGATTTCTAGTTTCATACCACTGTGTTCAGAAAATATGCATGATATGATTTTAAATCTTAAATTTGTTGAGACTTGGTTTGTACCTGAATATATGGTTTATCTTGGCGAATGTTCCATGTGCACTTGAGAATGGGTATTCTGTTGCTTTTGGATGGAATGTTCTGTATAAATCTGCTAAATCCATTTGGTCTAAATGTATCATTTCAGGCCAATGTTTCTTTATTGATTTTCTTTCTTGATGACCTATCCATTCAAGTAAGTAGGGTACTGAAGTTCCCTACTATTACTATGTTCTCTATTGCTCCTTTTATGTCTGTAAATGTTTGCTTTATATATTTAGGTGCCCCTATGTTGGGTACATAAATATTTACAAATGTTATGTTCTCTTATTGGTTTGATCCCTTTATCCCAAAAGATATTCTTAATTGAGAGAGCTAGTGACTAATATTCTTACCAAAGACAGCAAGAGTCAAGATTCTCCTTAGTCATTTAAACATTTTAAATACTATGAAGTGTTAGTAAAATACCATCTTTTAGAGAAAAGTAACCTTAACAGATGGGATAAGACATCAAAGAATAGTAATTCTGCTGAGTTCCAGAGTCCAGGAAGTTAAAAGTAATCTAGAAAATATCAACACAATGTTAATCAAAGTTTGATTCACAAAGAAAGCTAAACATAGGCCAGAGCTTATCTGAAGCTTAGTTCAGAAGAACTGACTAGATAGAAAACACTCATCTTTTAGAACGATTTTGTTGCAAAACTTCCGCAGCTCTTTTTACCTTTACTTATACCCTAATATTATGATGCCTCCTCTTCCCCATTCAGTAGTACAAACACATTAAAAGGAATGGATCCTTGGATTAGATGCCTGAAGATTAGAGGAGTCTACTAGCATTTTCTCATGAGCAGTGCTTGTTTAGCTTATCAGATTACCTCTTGAAAGCTGTGGTAGACTGTCTCCAAACGTAGCTGTCAACAATGCCTCCTGTCTGTTCACAAATGTTTCTTTCCCCATCAAGGAGTGGCATTTGTTTCCTTGCCTCTTGAATCTGGTTTGGCCTGGGATTTACTTTGATTAACAGAATGCACAAGTGACATTCTGAGAATTCCAAGCCTAGGTTTCTAGAAGCCTTGTAGCACCTGCTTTCACTCTTGGAAACCAGCCACCCTGCAAATGTCAGACTAAATTACTGAATGAAGAGAGGCCCCAGGTATTGAACCAAAATGCCCAGACATTTTGGTTCTGACCATGTGAGTGACCACCTGAGTCACTCTAGGTGATACCATAAGGAGAGAGAGACCCAGCCAGCTCTCAGCTGTTCAGGCCGTTCAAGCTGAGGCCACAGACATCTCAGGTCAGAGGGGAGCCATCCACATTGAGCCCTGCCCAAATTCTAAACGTACAGAAGCATGAGCACATAAAATGTTGTTTTAAGCCACTAATATCTGGGTAGTTTATTACACAGCAATAGATAAGCAAAAGAGAGAACCTGGCTCTAGGGAATTTGGGAGTAAAGTGGTTAAAAATATAAATTAAAAAGAAGAAAATAGCATTGAGAAAGTACATTTGTAATCTGGAAAATAATCTTCCATTTGGCATCTGGTAGACTGATTGAAATGGGGAAAACCAACTTAAAATAGCAATAATGTGTGCATTCTTAACTGATGGCTCTGATGGTATCTCACCGAGAGTTCTCCACACCCATGCTTTTGTTTCTCATGCACCTTATAATGATCATTCATTCGTAAGCCAAGAAAAGTACAGCTACTAGGGGCAGAGCCACAAAGGAGGAAACCAAGGTCTTTAACCCCTCACTTATCATAAAAGCACCCCATGTTGTACCATTTATGACCCCTGGGAAAGTCAAATGCATCTTTGGCTCCCAAGACTGTTGCTTGAAAGTGTTAGGTATTTGTATGTATATTTTAAACTAATTCTCATCATCATCTAAAAATCTCCATCTACAAAATACTTAAAACTTGTTGCCATCCCAGTTTTACTTCAATTCAACAACAGGCCAAAAGAGTGAGTTACATACTCCAGCAATTAGTCTGTCTTTTTAATTGCTTTTTCTGTAATTGGAACCATGAAAACACTTTTGCTCTCAGTACATCTGTACATTTTTAGTCTTGCCTTTCATTTCTGACGAGATTTTCCAGCCAGCTAACCTCCTTTGCTTTACTGACTCCACTTAGGCTGCAAGAGATTCAGAGTGAGGCTGAGCACAAGGGATGGGCGCCGTGCACCTGGACTGGTCTTGTCTTCCAGGGACTAGGTCCGATCAGATTGCTAGTACAGGGGGACCTTGGACAGAGCTTGGAATGTCTTAATGCAGACTTGGAGGACAGCACTTCTCTGAAAGGAGCATATAAATCAGAGCTTTCTCTTTTGACTCTCTTTAAAAATTTTAATTTACAATTTTGGTAAGTAAAACAGTAAAAGTAGATGAGCTGATTCAAAAGGCAGTGTTTTGAGGTGGGGGTGGGGGTGGGGTGAGGATTGACATGAGAATGGAAGAAAAGTGAAGTTGCAGCAGCAAACTATCCCAAATCAAGTCCTTTCACACCCTTTAAACACTACGAGTATGTTAGTAACAAGACATCTCTGATTTAAACCTAACAGTGGTGGAACCTGAAAATAGTAGTCTTAGCAACTGTAAATTAGGTATGACCTGTCTGTTGAGTTTGGTCTGTGAAAGAAAAAGTTGGGATGAAATTCTGGAGAACTGTGAAATCTGTACTTTCATTGTCCTAGGCGAAAAAAGAAAATGTCTAATTCCTGGAGGCCCTGAACATAAGTTAGAGGAATATATGGCCAATCTACCAACTTTACAGTAGAATTTGAAGGAAAATTAACATTGTGGTTGTTCTCGTACTTATGAAACAGCTAAGTGCTATCATTCCTAGAATATCATCTACCAGGCACACCCAAAGATTATTTAATTCTAGACTGGGGCTCAGGAAATATTTTCTGTAAAGGGACAGACAGAAAATATTTTAGGATTTATGGGCCACTTGGACTCTGTCAAAACTACTCAACTCTGCTTTGTTGCACAAAAGAAGCCAAAGACAAACTGAGCTAGGATCTGTTCTAAAGCGTTAAAAGTTAAGCTTTATATTTTGATCAGAAGAATTAACTCAGGAACTTGTGGCCTCCTGTCTTGCCTCTCTGGTGTGAAATAAATAAGAATGTCAAACATATTAATATACACTAATGGCCTATCGTTAAGAACAAAACAGGTAGGATCAGTAATCATTTATCTTGTATTGAGTTACAAACAAGATCATTTATAAATTTGCCAGTTCTTTATTGTTAAGACAGTCTTAAAGCTTTTAGCAGTGGTGGATGCATCTGGGTTGTGATACTGTTTTCCTAAATATTAGGACACCATCAGTTATATAGTCTTCAATCAATTCAAATCAGTTAAAATTTTTAAAAAATTTTTCAATAAGAAAGTTAACCTATCATTTGCCACACTTCAGCAAGGAGGGGGAAAAAAGCCTCAAAAAACATGTATTATGTTATTATTTATTAGGTCCTGTGCTGGGTACTTGAGATCTGTTTTGTTTTATCCTCTTCACAGGTAGTACACGTTTTACAAATAAAGAAGCAATTTCATTCCATTGTGATCAAAGAACATACTTTGTGTGATTTCTTTAAAATATTTTTTTTTCAATTACAGCTCACACACAATATTATATTAGCTTCAGGTGTGCCAAAGAGTGATTAGACATTTATATAATTTACAAAGTGATCAGTCTGCTGAGCTTAGTACCCATCTGAAACCATATTAGTTATTACAATATTATTGACTATATTTTCTATGCTGTACTTTACTATGACTCTTTCTTAAATTTGCAATTTGTACTTCTTAATCCCTTCACCTTTTTCACCCATCCCCTCAGCACCCCTCCCATCTGGCAGCCATCAATTTGTTCTCTGTTGTCTGTGAGTCGGTTGCTGTTTTCTTTGTTAATTTTTTTTTTTTTAATTCCACATATAAGTAAAATCATATGGTATTTGTCTTTCTCTGTCTGAATTAGCTCACTTAACATAATACCCTTTAGGTCCATCCATGTTGTTGCAAATGGCCAGATTTCTTTTTTTCTTTTTTTGTTTGTTTTTTTGAGGGCAGTGTCACTGGCCCTCATATGTGGGACCTGAACCGGAGATTTCATTTTTTAATATGGCTGAGTAATATTCCATTGTACATATGTATCACCTCTTCTTTATCCATTTGTTTATTGATGGACACTTGGGTTGCTTCCATATTTTGGCTATTGTAAATAATGTTACAGTGAACACAGGGATGCATATGTCTTTTCAAATTAGTGCTTTGAATTTCTTCAAATAAATACCCAGAAGTGGAATTGTTGGGGCATAAGTAGTTCTATTTTTAAGTTTTTTGAACCTCCAGACTGTTTTCCATAGTGGCTGCACCGATTTGCAATCCCACCAACAGTGCACAGGATTCCTTTTTCTCCACATCCTCACCAACACTTGTTTGTTGATTTATCATTCTGACAGGTATGAGATATCCCATTGTGGTTTTACTTTGCACTTCCCTGATGACTAGTTATATCAAACATCTTTTCATGTGTGTTGGCCATCTTCATGTCTTCTTTGGAGAAATGTGTATTCAGGTCCTTTACACATTTTTTAATTGGATTGCTTGCTGTTGTTTTTTTTTGGTGTTAAGTTGTATGAGTTCCTTATTTATTTTGGATATAACCCTTTATTGGCTGTATCATTGCCAAATATCTTTTTCCATTCAGTAGACTACCTTTTTGTTTTGTTGATGGTTTCTTTCACTGTGCAAAAACTTTTTAGTTTGATCTAGTTCAATTTAAAAAAAAAATTATTTCCTTTGCCTGGGGAGACATAGCAAAAAAAAAAAAAAAAGAACATTGCTAAGAGCAATATCAGAGAGTTTACTGCCTATATTTTCTTCTAGGAGTTTTATTGTTTCGGGTCTTAAATTTAAGTCTTTATAATCCATTTTGAGTTTATTCTTATATGTGGTGTAAGGTGGTGTTCCAGTTTCTTCCTTTCCTTTTCCTTTCCCTTTCTTCTCCTTCCTTCTTTCCCTCCCTCCCTCCCTTCTTTCTTTTTTTTGCATATATCTGTCCAGTTTTCCCAACAGCATTTATTGAACACACTGTCTTTATCACATGGTATATTCTTGCTTCCTTTGTCATAAATTAATTGACCACCTAGGTGTGGGTTAATTTCTAGGCTCTCTATTCTGTTCCACTGATCTGTGTGTCTGTTTTTATGCCAGTACATGCTGTTTTAATTACTATAGCCTTGTAGTATAGTTTGATGTCAGTTGGAGGTACTATGATACCTCTACCTTTGTTTTTCTTTCTCAAGATTGCTTTGGCTACTTGGGTTCTTTTTTGTTTCCATATAAATTTTAGGATTATTTTTTTGTAGTTCTGTGAAAAATGCTGTTGGTATTTTAATAGGACTTCCTTTGAATCTGTAGATTGCTTTGGGTAGTATGGACATTTTGACGATGTTAATTGTTCCTATTCATGAGCATGGCATAGCCTTCCCTTTTTATTTTGAATCTTCTTCAATTTCTTTCAGTGTCTTATAGTTTTCTGAGTACAGGTCTTTTATCTCCTTGGTTAAATTTATTCATAGCTATTTTAACTTTTTGATGCAATTCTATATAGGATTGTTTTTCTTAATTTCTCTTTCTGCTAGTCCATTATTCATGTATAAAAATGCAACCAAAGGCTGGCCAAGTGGCTCAGTTGGTTAAGAGCTCACTCAAGAGTGCGAGCTCTGAGCAACAGGGTTACCAGTTGGTTTCCTGGACTGAGCTGAGCAGCCATTGAGCCGTCTACAGGTGGCAGGATGGTCAGCTAAAATAAAAAAATTAAAAAAAAAAAATTGCAACCAATTTCTGAATATTTTTTTATCCTGCTACTTTACTGAATTCATTTATTCTATTAGTTTTTGGTGGAATCTTTAGAGTTCTCTATATATAGTATCATGTTATCTGCAAATAATGACAGTTTTACTTTTTCCTTTCCAATTTGGATGCCTTTTATTTCTTTTTCTTGTCTGACTGCTGTTTCTAGGACTTCCAATA
The DNA here is from genome assembly GCA_033961575.1 of Aselliscus stoliczkanus. NCBI lineage: Eukaryota > Metazoa > Chordata > Mammalia > Chiroptera > Hipposideridae > Aselliscus > Aselliscus stoliczkanus. The sequence continues at coordinate 144,841,732 of CM066727.1, forward strand.
CTATGTTGGATAAAAGTGGTGAAAGTGGACATGCCTGCTTGCCTTGTGCCTGATCTTAAGGTTTGAGTATGATGTTAGCTGTGGGTTTATCATATATGGCCATTATTATGTTGAGGTATGTTCCCTCTATCCCCACTCTGCTTTTTTATTATAAATGGATGTTGGATTTTGTCAAATGTTTTTTCTGCATCTATTGATATAACCATGATTTTTATCCTTCATTTTGTTTATGTAGTATATCACATTGATTTGTAGATATTGTTTACCTTTACAAAGAACCAACTCTTGGTTTCATTGATCTACTGTATATATTTTTTTTAACTACTTTGTTTATTTCTGCCCAGGTCTTTATTATTTCCTTCCTTCTACTCACTTTGGGCTTTATTTCTTCTTCTTTTTCTCGTTCCTTTTGCTATGAGGTTAGATTATGTATTTGAGATTTTTTTGTTTCTTGAGGGAGGCCTGTATTGCTATAAATTTCAGTCTAAGAACTGCTCTGGATGCGTCCCACAGATTCGGTGTCATTGTGTTTTCACTGTCATTTGTCTCAAGGTTTTTTGGTGTGTTTTTTTTTTTTTTTTAAGATTTTATTGGGGAATTGGAGGAGGGGAACCGACAAGTTGCTGTCCTTTTGTTCTTCATTCTAGTTGTAGAGGACATTGCTTCACTGGCCCATGTTGGTATCATCATTGCGCTCTTCCCGGATGAGGCAGATCGGTCGCCGGCCTCTGGACAGCCGCTCACCGCGGCTATTGGCAGCTCACACTGGCTTCCAGCCATTCACTGAAGCCTATGACAGCCCACTGCATCAGGGGCTGCAGCTATGCCATAGCCCCGGGGGCTCACACAGCCCAGCTCCAGGTGGAGCTGTTGTTCACCATCTTAGCTGTAGAGGGCAGTGTCACTGGCCCTCATATATGGGATTCGAACCAGGGCCTTGTTGCTTAGAGTCAGCATCCCAAGCCAGTTCTTAACCAGTGCACCAGTCGGCCAGCCCTCTCAAGGTTTCTTTTGATTCCTGTTTTGATCTTGTTATTGAACCATTTATTGTTTAGCAGCATGTTATTTAGCCTACATGTGTTGTGTGTTTCAGTTTTCTTCTTATAACTGATTTCTAGTTTCATACCACTGTGATTGGAGAAGATGGCTGATATGATTTCAGTCTTCTTAAATTTACTGAGATGTGTGGCCTAACATTTCTATTTTGGGAAATGTTCCATGTGTACTTGAAAATATCAATTAAGTCCATCTGCTCTCATGTGTCATTTAAGGCCACTGTATCCTTGTTGATTTTCTGTTTGGATCATCTGTCCATTGTTATCAACGGGTGTTAAAGTTTCCTGCCATTACTTCATTACTCTCAGTCTCTCCTTTTATGTCATTCAGTATTTAAGTGCTCCTACTTTGGGTATGTAAATGATTAGAAGGATAATAAGGGCTATTTTTCAAGTATTGAGTAGATCTGCTATGTCTCTTGTTTGAATATTCCTTTATCATTATGAAATGCCCTTTTCTGTCTCTTGTTACAGCCCTTGTTTTATAGGCAATTTTATCTGATTGCTTCCTCAGCTTTTCTGTTTATTTTAATTTCTTTTTTTTTTAAAGATTTTTTATTGGGGAAATGGGGGAGGGGAACAGCGCTGGGGAATTGGGGAAGGGGAACAGACAAGTTGCTGTAGTTTTGTTCTTCAGTCTAGTTGTGGAGGATGTTGCTTCACTGGCCCACGTTGGTATCGTCATTGCGCTCTTCCCGGATGAGGCAGATCAGTCGCCAGCCTCTGGATGGTCACTCACCATGGCTATTGGCAGCTCACGCTGGCTGCCAGCCACTCATGCTGGCTGCCGGCCACTCACTGCAGCCCATGGCAGCCCACTGCAGCAGGGGCTGCAGCCTACACTGTTGCCGGGGCTCGCACAGCCCAGCTCCAGGAGGAGCTGTTGTTAGCTGCGGAGGGCAGTGTCACTGGCCCTCATATGTGGTATCCAAACCGGGGCCGCTGGCATCCAAAAACCAGCTCTTAACCAATGCGCCACTCATCTGGCCCTGTTTATGTTAATTTCTATGAAATACCTTTTTCGATCCCTTTTCTTTCAGGCTTTGTGTGTCTTTTGATCTGAAGTGGGTTTTTGTTTGTTTGTTTGTTTTTTGAGGGCAGTGTCACTGGCCCTCATATGTGGGACCTGAATTGGGGCCTCTGGCTTCCCAAGCCAGCGCTTAACCACCGTGCCACTCGGCCAGCCCTGAAGTAGGTTTCCTGTAGGCAGCATACCCTAAGTCTTTTGATTGGAGTATTTAGTCCATTTACAGTTAAAGTAACTATTCATAGGTATGTAGATATTTCCATTTTATTGTTTTCTGATTGTTTTTGTTGTTCTCTGTTCCTTTTTTTTGTTTTTTTGTTCTTTGTTTTCTGTTTTTTTTAGCTGAGCCATCCTGCCACCTGTTGGCCGCTCAACGGCAACTCAGCTCAGGCTGGCTTCGAACTGCTGTTGCTCAGAGCTCAGCTTGCACTCTTGAGCGAGCTCTTAACCAACTGAGCCATTTGGCCGGCCCTCTCTGTTCCTTTCTTATCATCTTGTTCTCTTTTATGTTGATGACTTTCTATAGTGTCATGCCTGGATTCCTTTCTCTTAATTTCTTGTATATCTCCTGCAGAATTTTTGTCTGTGGTAAGCATGTGCTTCATATATACCAAGCTGTGTTTATAGTAGTGTATTTTAAGTTGATGGTTGCTAAGTTCAAATACATTCTAAAATCACTACCATTTTTGCTCACCCCCTCCACATTTTTTAAATTATTTTTTCCTTTTATGTGTGTCTTTGTATCCCTTGATTTACTGTAATTATACATGCTCTTCCTACTTTTGCCTTTTAACCTTTGTACTAGCTTTATAGTTGGTTGATCCACTGCTTTTGCTATGTGTTTGCTTTTGTCAGTGAGAATTTTTTTCTTTTCTATATTTATATTTTTGATCTTTTCTGTTTAAAGAAATCCCTTTAACATTTCTTGCAATATTTGTTTAGTGGTAATGAACTTCTGTAGCTTTTTCTTGTCTGGGAAGCTCTTTATCTTTCCTTCGCTTCTAAATGATAGCCTTGATGGATACAGTAATCTTGGTTGTACATCTTTCTTTTCATCTCTTTGAATATTTCATAACAATCCCTTGACCTGAAAAGTTTCTGTTGAGAAATCAGCCAACAGCCTTATTGGGAGCTCCCTTGTATGTAACCCACTGCTTTACTTTTGCTACTTTTAGAGTCTCTCTTTATCATTAACCTTTGGCATTTTAATTATGATGTGTCTTGGTATGGGCTTCTTTGGGACTCTGCACTTCCTGCACTTATGTATTTATTTCCTTCACCAGGTTAGGGAAGTTTCTTGTCATTATTTCTTCTAATAGGTTTCAATCACTTGGTCTCTCTCTTCTGGTATCCCTGTGATGTGAATATTATGCTTGATGTTGTCCCAGAGGTTCTTTAAACTCTCCTCATTTTTTAAATTCATTTTTGCTTTTTGTTGTTCCGATTGGGTATTTTCTGCTACCTTGTCTTCCAAATCACTGATTTGATCCTCTGATTCTTCTAATCTGCTGTTGATTCCATGTAATTCTTCATTTTGGTTACTGTATCCTTCATTTCTGACTGGTTTTATTATGCTATTTCTTACTGTAAATTCTTACTGAGTTCATCTATTTTTTCCCCTAAGTTCATTGAGCATCCTTATAACCAGTGTTTTAAACTCTGTATCTGGTAGATTGCTTGTCTCCGTTTCGTTTAGTTACTTTTCTGGAGTTTTGTCCTGGTCTCTCATTTGGAACGTTTCATTGTCTCCTCATTTTGGCTGCCTCCCTGTTGGTTTGTAGGTATTATATTAGGTAGATCTGTCTCCTGGTTTTGGCAGATGGCCTTATGTTATGGATGTCCAGTGTGGCCCAGCAGTACAGTCTCCCTTGTCACCTGAGCCAAGTGCTTCAGGGATGTCCTTTGTGTGGCTTGTGTTGCCCCCATTGTAATTGAGCCTTGATTGCTGTTGGCACACCAGTGGGTGAGACTGACCCTCAGGCTCACTCGCTCTGGGGGTTGGTCACGACTACAGTGGACAAGCTGTTGTGCAAGGGCTAACCCCATGGAGTGGGATTTGGTATAGTGGGGCTCTGGTGGCATCTGAGTCTGCCCTGTTGGTGTATTTCTGGAGCTGGGTGGGTGGTGCTCTGAGCTGGGAAACCTGCTCTGCGGCTTGGACTCCTTCCTTCTCAGGGGGGACCTCTGCAGCTGAGACATCCCTCCTGATTATTAATCATCACACTGTGGGTTTGGGACCTCCTCATTCTGCTCTCTGCCCCTCATACCAGTCTCATTGTAGCTTCTTCTTTATAGCCTTAGTTATAGGACTTCTATTTAGCTAGTCTTCAGGTGGTTCTCAATGATGGTTGTTTTATAACTTAGTTGTAATACTAATGTAGTTGTGGGAGGTGAGCACAGTGTTACCTACTCTGTCATCTTGACCAGTCTTTGTGTGATTTCAATCCTTTTAAATTTATTGAGGTTTGTTTTATGGAGACAAACCGCTATCCTGGAGAATGTTCTATGTGCACATGAGAAGAATGTGTATTCTGCTGCTGTTGGGTAGAGTGTTCCATAGTTATGTTATTTCTAGTTAGTTTATCATGTTCTTCATATTTTCTATTTCCTTACTGATCTTCTGCTTAGGTCTATCCATTACTGCGACTAGGATAATAAAGTGCCCAACTATTACTGTTGAATTGCCATTTCTCTTTCAATTTTATTACTTTTTGCTTCATGTATTTTGGGGCTCTTGTTAGGTGCATGTATGTTTATAATTCTTATCTTTTCCTGATGAATTGACCCTTTTATTATACAATGTCCTTTGTCTCTAGTAATAATTTTTATCTTAAAGTCTCCTCAATTTATATAGATACTCTCACTCTTATCTACTTTCCTTTTGCAAGATACATCTTTTTCCATCCTTTCATTGTGAGACTATTTGCATGTATTTTTGAATCTAAAATGTGTCTCTTATAGAGAAAATATAGTTAGGTTGTGTTTCAAAATTCATTTTGGCAATTGATTGGAATGTTTATTCCATATACATTTGATGTAATCACTGATAAGATAGGGTTTCTGCCTGCCACTTTATTATTTGTTTTTCTGTGTGTGTTGTCTTTTTACTCCTCTATTCATTTCTGCTCCATTTTGTGTTAAATAATTTCTATGCAGCATTTTAGTTCCCCTATTGTTTCTTTACCATTTTTTAAGTCACTGTCTTAGTGGTTGTCCTAGAGATTAAAATTAGCATTAAAACAATATAATTTGGATTAATACCAAATTAATTTCAATAGCATATAAAAATTTTGCTCCAATATATACTTCTGATTCTTTCTCCTTTGTGCTATTGTTATACAAATTATATGTTTACAATATAAGCCTATCAAAAGTCTAATAATTATTTTTTAAACAGTTCTTTTATAAAGAAGAGAAGAGCTACAAACAAAAATACATTTATACTGCCTTTTATATTTTATGTTTTTACCTTTTCTGTTGATCTTTATTTATTAATATGGATTCAGATTACTGTCTAGCGACCTTTCATTTTAGCCTGAAGGATTTCTTTTAGTATTTCTTGTAAAGAGGTCTGCTGAGGACAAATTCTCTCTGTTGTTTACCTGGAAATACCTTGATTTCTTCTTCATTTTTTGAAGGATAGATTTTCTAGATAGATAATTCTTGACTGTTCTTCTTTTAATTTTGTATTTTATTTAAAGTCATCCCACCACCTCCTGGCCATTAAGGTTTCTGATGGGACATTAATATTATTGAGGATCCCTTGTATGTAATGAGTTACTTTACTCTTGCTGATTTCAGAAAGTTGACTATGATGTGTCTAGGTATGCACTCATTGTGTTTATCCTGTTTGGAGTTTACTGAATTTCTTGGACATGTAGGTTAATGCTTTTCATAAAATTTGGGGCATACCTTCAGTGCTAGGGAGAGCAATGTATAGCTCTACCTTAGCCTTCACTTCCTGCTTTGGCAGAGCCTTAAGGTCAACCATAGATGACAGGTTGGGCTTACTCAGCTCTTTCCTGAGCATGGGTACTGCTCTGCACATGTTTGAGGACTCCTAGGTCACTGGTAATGTTGGGGTTTTTCAAAGCCCTCTGTGGACATCTCATTCACCAGTTTTTCCTTTTTCAGTTTTTTGGTCAGCCTCTTGTTAGCCTCAACTTACGTGACTGCCTTAGCTATGATGTTAAACAATTATTGCTGGTTGTTGTCGACTAATGCCCTGGCGATAAAGCTATTCATGGAGAGCAGGTCAAGAAAAGAAAAGCCCTGAGAATGGGGCCTTTCCAGAGAGCTGCCAGACAGGTCAAACAGTGACAATTTTCTGAGGATGTGGATCTTGTGGGGAGCTACAAGCCCATTCTGCTCCCTGCAAGTGGCTGCTAATCTGCTGGGTCTCAGAGCTACTATGGTTGTGAGGCCGTCGGTGTTCAAGGCTACCACAGATTGGGAGAGAGGGGAAAGAAAACTGGTCAAGTTAAACTGCCACAAAGCTCCCTGTTCTTACTGAGATTCAACTGTTTTTTTGTTTTGTTTTGTTTTTTCTTGAATAAACGCACTCCTTGGATTGTTGTAATCCTTTGGTTAATTTCCAGAGTTCTGAAAAAGTTGACTTTGACACTTTTTGCCAATGTCCCCTTTGTTTATATAGAGAAGTGGATTTTAAGAGGTCCTTGTTCTACCATTCCAGAAGCGCTGCTCCAAATGAGGAAATAAAGATTCAGGTGGGTTAAGTGGTTGCCCAAGGGCAGTGAGCCTAGCAGCACCAAAGCCAAGATTGCAAATCCAAACCTTATGTTCTTCATGCACCTGCCTCCCAGTACTACAGTTTTCTGAAACTGTTCATTAGATAATCAGTATAGCAGTCTTTTCATATCCATGAGGGATATGTTCCAAGACTCCCAATGGATGCCTGAAACCACAGGTAATACAGAATCCTATATATACTATTTTTCTATATATAAATACCTATGGTAGTTTATAAATTAGGCACAGTAAAATATTAATAACAATAACTCATAATAAAATAATTATAAGCATATACTTTAATAAAGGTTATGTGAATGTGGTCTCTCTTTCTCAAGTAATTTTTATATTTTTCTGTCCAAACCTATTCCTAAATCTGTATACCCACCCCTTACTTGCAGTAAATGGTTGGGTATCACTTGTTTTAGGGGGCCCCTTGCTTAAGTCTTCATACAGGATCAATGCTTTCTGGTGCAACACCTTGCTGTTGATCGGAACACATTTTCTATTCATGTCTTCCATCCCCACATTTAATGCTTTTTCCATCTTAACTGGACCCTAATCATGTACTGTGGCCATAGGTTTTGCAGTTTGAGGTAAAACAGCAAAACTAGCACAGATTTTTTTTTTCTCTTCTTCACAACTTCATGGAGAGAAGATTTGTTCTTATCATAGATCTTAGGAACATCAACATATGATTTTGTTCTTTCCTTATTAAGTTGAGAACTTTCACCTTTTCACTTAAAGGAAGCACTTTACAGTTTCTCTTTTGCATATCCAAATTGCCAGCATCACTAGTCTTGCAATATGGAGCTGTTATTAAATAGAATAAGGGTCACTTAAACAAAAGCACTGTGAGACTGGGACAGCTACCAAGTGACTAACAGGAGGGTACTGGATAGAGGGTGGATACACTGGACAAAAAGGATGATTCACATCCCACACGGGGAAGAGCTGGACAGCACAGGATTTCATCATGCTACTCATAATGGCATGCACTTTAAAACTTATGAAATGTATATTTCTGGAATTTTCCATTTAATATTTTCAGACCATGGTTGACCACAAGTAACTGAAACTGTGGAAAGCAAAACTGCATATAAAAGGTGACTACTGTAGTTACGAAAACCTCCATTGTATATGCACTTATTTGGATGGCATTTTTAACAAGACTTTTCACATCAAATCTCCATCCTGAACTTCGTACCGATCAATGTCATCTACAGACCCCCAACACCATTTTCTATAAAATGTGTTTCTGACACAGGCATTTTATTTTCTTCCCATTCTAGTTACTCAGCTGGAACTCTACAGCATCTTCCTAGAAAATACGATGAAGGTTTATGTTGGCAAGGATTATCTTCAGGATGAAATTGAGTACCAGACTTAAATACAAGGCCCTGACCTAAGCAGAATGAATGGTGTGCCACCCCAGGAACATTAGCCACAATATCTGAACTTCCTATACATTTTTCAGTAACAAGCAAGCAGCAAGTGAGCTTTAGCTCTCCATACATGCCAATTAATAGCTGAAAAACAGATACCCAGGGTCTGGAAGAACTGAACAAAATTATATTCAAATTCCTCTTGAACTAGATCTCACGTTCTTGAGCACTGACCTGAAATACACGTAATGGTAAAAGGGTGCCCAGCTGTACTATTATAAAACCTGAAGTATTGGGATAGAGAGCCATTTGCTGCAGTGGCATCAATATTACAGCTCATGACACTTCTCTATGGGCTCAGTTGACCTGCAATAAGAAAAGCATTTCATATACTAACAGGGTTTTTTTGTGTGTGTGATCTACTTGACCTTGCGTGTGATCTGCTTGAATCTCTGGGTTCAGCAATAAGAACAGTGATTAGAATAAAACCCAAAGCATTTACACTTAAGGGAGCCTAAATCCAACAATGCAGTAACCATGAGCATTTAATTAATCAATACCTATTCTCTTCCTGCAGGGGTTCTATAGCCTGGCTGCACATTAGAATTACCTGGATGCTTTAACAAAATCCTGCGGACAGGGCCCTACCTACCTCAGACCAATTAAATCAGAATTCCCCTAAGGCAGGACCCGGACATCAGTATTTTCAAAATGTTCTTTCTTTTACACTGAGAACCACAGTGTAAAGATATTAAGGACACACGCTTCTGAACTAGTGTTGGCAGATTTAGCAAATAAAAACTACAGGACATCTAGTTAAATCTGAATTTCACATAAAGAATGTTTTAAAATAATCAGTATGTCCCATGCACTATTTGGGACATACTTAAAAAATTATTTGCTGTTTATCTGAAATTCAAATTTAAATGGGTGTCCTGTATTCCATATAAAGGACAAAATTGAAAATTAAACAGGTGGGATAGAAATAAAGCTGTACCAGCAAAGAAATATCATTGGTTGGTAGATTCTTATCTCAAAAACAAACAAACAAACAAAAACCCATGAGGATCACCTGGAACATTAAAAAGTTGTGCCAGGCCAAAGCCATCCCAAAGAAAACAGTTCCCACATCATGGAGGAGAAGGGAGGGCCCCAGTAATGCTCAGGCAGGCTTCCTTCGTGCCTGCTTCATTTTGTTAGGGCTGCCTTCACAAAACACCACAGGCTGGGTGTCAGGAATTTATTTTCTCAGTTCCCAAGGCCAAAAGTCTAAGATCAAGGTGTTGTCAGGTTTGCTTATTCCTGGGCCTCTCTCCTTAGCTTGGCCTTCTCACTGTGTCCTCACACAGTTTTTGTTTTCTTTTTTGGCCTATGTGCAAGCATCCCTGGTGTCTCTTTGTGTGTCCAAAGTTCCTCTTATGAGGACACTGGTCATTGAAATAGGCCATCCATATGACCTCAGCTCACCTTACTTACCTCTTTACAGGTCCTATCTCTAAATACAGTCACATTCTGAGGCACTTTGGGTTAAGCCTTCAACAAGTGAATTTTGGGGGACACAAATCAGCCCATAACAGTGCCTAACACTGCAGTTCAGTTCTGGAGGCCGGTGGGGTAGCACAGGAGATCAAGCATTACTCTGATGTCCTTTTCCCAGGGCCACCCTAGTCCTGGAGAGAGACTTTGCTCCTGAGTGACCAGGAAAGGGAAAAGGGGCATTTCTGAGGGAAGTGATGGAAATGAGTTCCCTCAGTGGGCAGAAGAGTGATGTCATCAGATGGGAGGATGATAGCGGAAGGGAAGGAGAACATGTTAAACCAAGAGGCGAACCATCCGCAGAAGAGAGGAAGGTGGTTACCTACTCCAGAGGTTGAGGACACTAGGAAAGGGAGTAGGTAGGATACAAGAAACAAATCTTGATTTCTATAGCAAAGAGGAGAACTGCAAAAATTACACCCCCCACCCCCACCCCCCCAAAAAAGCAAGACTTTTAGCATTTCCTTTGTCCCTTTTAGAGAAAGAAAAAAATCTGCCACAAGTGTTATAAGACTCTGCACAGGACTTGGAGAGGAGACTGCCTAGTTTCCATTTTATTGAATTCTCAGGCTTGGTCAACCTTCAAGAAAATGGTTCACTGTCTCCAAGCAGCTGACCTGGGTTTTACTGCACTTGGGCATGAATAGGCATGGTTGGGGGCCAGGATGTGCCAAGGCTGCACAGGCCTGTTCTGGTTTTAGGCGGTGCCAACGGAAAGAACAGCCGGGAAGTTTCCCTCCCAGGAGTCCTTGCTGCTGATTCTACCCCCACAGGGCAGGGGAGGCTCTGGCGGCTGCACAGGGGTCTCGGGGAGGGTGGAATCTTTACCTAGGGTTTTGGATAGAGGTAAAAAGCACCTCACTCACTTTGTTTTCTCATGTTGGAGATTTACAAAAAGTGTGACCCAGCAAGGCCTGCGGGAAACAAACGAACATACTGCAAGGGAAACCCAGCCACCATGCCACTGAACTTTTCCAGTGTGGTCCAAATGCCCTTCTTGGCATCTGTGGCGCCCTGGCTTCCCTGCCGCCTTTGTCCTCGCGCGCCCACCGTGCTCGCGTTCTCAGCGCGCGGTCGCCAGCGCGGGCAGCCTGTCGCTCACCCGCCACCAAGCGCTCTCTGCAGCCACTCGCTGCCATTCCGACGTGAGTGAAAAGCACCTTAATAAGAGTATAAATAAAAGCCAGGCTGAGAAATGAGTTTTCCATGCCAGCAATCACCGACCTCTGCTGTAAATAGTCTCGTGGAGCCGCACAGATGGAGTCCCAGCACCTGGGGATCAAAGCCATCTCTGAGCAGCAGCGCCCTGTCAAACACCTGGATGTCGCCCAGACACGAATTCTGGGGGAGGGGGGAGGGAGACGGGGGAACGTGCATCCAGCTTGGGGATTTTGTGACAAATGATAACCCGGGACCTGGCGGTGCCATCTCCCCTCTCCAACCCCAGGAACTGTCTGTCCCCTCGCCCACCGCAGCAACCCCCCACCCCCACCCCCACCCCTGGGGAGGAGTTGGCCACTGCAATAATTTTAGTCTGCAGTGTCCTCAGGAGGGGCGGACCACAGGCCCCTTAATTTATGGTCATTGGTATAATAGCTTTAACGTGATTTATCTGACCGAAGAGGAGATGACAAACGCCTGGAGAAGAACGATTGGCCATGCAGGCTTTGTGTATTTCTGATTGGCCTTATTAATTTCGAGCAGGGGTTGTGGGTGGGGGAGAGCAGCCTCTTGACTGAGGCAGTAAAGTCAATTTGGCAACAGCTTTCATGGAGAGCTGGTTTGGGCTGGCAAAGGTTTAGCTTTTGTCAAAACTGCAGGAATAACGTATTGCTTAAAAAGTCAGGGAGTTTGACAGAATGTGCTAGCATACTGATTAAAGCGTATTTAGTTTGAAAGAGGGTGAAGATTATTTGATTTGACCGATTCTTTTTTCTTTTTCCCTTTGTGTTTGTACTGACCAAAGACATCATGCCTTGGGAGTGGGAGGGAGAGGGGGGGACGAGTGTTTTCTTGTTTTTATTTTCTAATATTGATGTTGGGGGGACACAACATTTATGGCTTAGAAGGGAAGGGATTTGGGGAAATCATGAGGCAAATAAGTATCAGAACATGCTTCTAAAAATATTATATTTCACAATCATTTCTGTGGGCAAAAATCTTTTTTCCCTTTTGAGTTGTCTTCAGACATCACAGCTAGAATTTATGGGATATGTAAATTACTGGATAAGCACACCAATACACCACGATTCACAAGGGCATTACTCTGTGTTACTGTAGCAACTGTCATTTAAATGTCTCCATTGAGTGATACAACTTAGACTCATGAATAGAAGGGACTATACGGGAATATTGGGGGAGTTATATTTACTGGAAAATATTTTCATATGAATGAATTACAAATTCAGTAGGGGTAGATCTGCAATTCAAATGTACATCCATTCATTCATTATACTTATTTGTGTGTAGAACTCAAATGTAGACGCATAGCACTAGGCAACCTCCAAATACAAACTCTAACACTCGGTTCTTCAGGGGGACCAGGGTAGAGACAGGGAGAGAGAGCATGAGAGAATGTGATTGCTTGGGAAGGGGGCAGATCGGTGTCACATGAAGTGGCACCATCATTTATTTATAGGTCTCACCAGAAAAAGAGACCAGGAGCAGCTGAGTACCAATTTATTTTGCTGCCTGAACTGATGAGTGGTTGCCTTAAATGTCATTGAGTTGGAAGGTTGTACATTTCATTCACTGCTAGGTTACAGGAAGCTTTGAAGCAGGTCCAGAAGGCAACCAGTAATTGTCCTGGCACCTATCACGATGGGCAAGTGCAATCCTGCTGGGTAGAATTGGCTCAGTGGGGGCCGAGGGCTGCCTGTCATCGCTGACTAGTCCTGTCAAACGAGGCCTGAGTTAGACAAAGGTGGCCCATGTAGTCCTATTACAAGAGCAAAAGTGGAGCAGAAGGTAAGGGTCACTTCCCAGGACAACAAAAATGGATTTGGAGCTCGGGAGGGGAGACTTGTTTGGGCCACAAGCCATGGCATGTGCCTATGACACACAGGTCCTGTGTCCAGCTCCCTAAATGTGTACCATTCAGATGAACTACATACAATAATAAAGGTATGAAGGCAGCGCAGTGGAGAATCAGTTTACGAGTCTGTAAGGGTCAGTCGGAAGGTTTCCCACATGTGCTGACCACTGCACTGGGTCATGGTCCATCATAGAACGTAAAGGAGAGGAGGCAAAAACAGCTTTTACCTGATAAGGATCCTAGGTGTATGAGTTCAAGCTGCATCTCACCTGTGTGTGAAGCTAAGTGTTTGTAAGGTGCCAGAAATTTCACTCCCTAATAGAGATCAGCAGTCAGGTGTCTCCTCTCATTCTCTAAAGACCATAATGGAAAACTATGTTTTTTTTAAGCACATCTAGCCATAATGACTGCAGAGCAAGCCAAAATCACCGAAGAGAACTCAGAAATCCTAGTACAATTGTTTTTAATTTAAAGTAATCCCACTCTACCAATATGATACATGATAGAAACACATACAAAGTGCTGTCTCCCCAGCTTTCCAGCTGAACTACGCTGTGGTTTTCTCTCAGGACAGATGAGCCAGCAGCTAAGCAGTGGCTCTCCCCGCATCCATCCGCACAATGGCCTGATTCTGCGCCTCAGCCTTGCCTAGCTGGGCTGCTCTCAGGACACTGCAGGAAACTCATTTGTCATCACAACAAAAATAAGCTCCATTTGTCTGCATTCACTTGCTTGCTGGGAAGCTCCCTCCTAGGCCACTTGGTGGGTGCTTCTTTTTCCTCCTTCCTTCTTCAGCCTCCCAGTCTCCTCTTCCTTCCTCTGAAGGGCTCATTCATTGTCCAGTATCAGAATTATGACTGCAGAATTGACGGCTGCCCTTAGTTAAAGAAAAGAGAAAACCGCCTCATTTGTCTTACAGTCAGCCTCACAGGCTGTGTCTAGTTTTCTCTTTGAAGATGCAGAGCTGTGAATCTCATCTTAGAATACACACAATCCCTCAGTCTGGACTTGAGGCCATCACAAACAGCATTTCCAAGACCTTTATCCTCAGACACTCCCCATTTCCGATCTTACTTAAAAGGATCCCTTTCCTTTCTTGGCTGTATTGTTCAGTACCTGTCTCTGTGACTGAGATGGGAGCTTTCTGAGAGGCTTCCTTGAAGGACTCACAGTGCCCGTGGATTGGTCAGAAGCCTGTATAACCCAGGGGCTTGCGGATGGTCCTGTGCTTTTTAATAGCAGCTCTGGGTGACTCTAACAGGCCATGGGGCTTTATTTATGCATTTTGCAAACATCACAGAAGCCCTTTTGTATATCGTAGGGGAGGTGGAGACAAATAAGAAGCCTCTGGCCTAGGGCAGCAGACACCTAACTGTGTAATGCTCCCATGAGATAGTACAATAACAGGTATGAAGAGAGCACTGTGGAAAGTCAGAGGAGAATGTGTGTAAGCATCTGCAAGGATCAGGAAGTGTTTCCCAATATGCTGATCACTGCACTGGGTCATGAAGGACGAAGAATTGCTCAACGGGAGAAGGTCATGCTAGGCATGGGTGGAAAATAAAGCTTAAATGAGAGGAGGAAAAGTAGGACAGGTGGAGACAGAAGGAAGGAGTCCCATAGGGTTGATAAAAAAAGAGAAAATAAACAACAGGAGACGATGGACATGGACGAGTGAAAAGAGGAATTCATAACTGTCTACTAGTCCTGAGCCGCACCCAGGCAGGCCTCCAATACCCAGGCTCACTCCCAGGGCAAACACCATTAGGACTGTATCCATCTCACCAAAGGATGCTGATCTTCAGGAAACTCTTTCAAGTGACTTACAATGTTCACAATATACCACCAAGAAAATACAGAAAAACCTTGGATTGTGTGTAACTTGGTTTGCGAGGGTTCCACAAGATGAGCAAACATTTCTAATACATTTTAACGTGGTAAACAAGCGATGTCTTGCAATACGAGTAGTTTGTTTCCGGAACGAATTATGCTCGCAAACCAATGTATTACTGTACATTGAAATGATATTAGCTGTAATCTATTATCTATGGGTGGTACGATTCTGAATGATTTTAATTTTCTTTTTACTTATGTGGATTTTCTATTCTACAGTGAGCATGAACACTTATATATAAACTATTTAATGGGCTACTAATTGGGTGATCCTTAAGTAAACACATTCTGATAAAAGGCTTCCTAAAATTTATTTAAATTCATAGTAACGGCTTCTGAACTGTATTGCAAAGATGAGGGCAAAAAACTAAAACTATCTCATTCAAGTGGGCAGGCTTTGTAGAGATAATTTCAGGTCTGTCCCATTTTGTATGTATGTAAATATTGCTGCTACCACCACCCTCCCTCATTCCACAAGGGCAGAGATGAACCTATAGCCATCTTAGTATCCCCAGCATAATACCTGGCACAAAGAGGTGCATGTTTAGCAAATGTTGTTTAATAAAATAATCCTAGACTTTCTATCCTAAAACCAGGACTCTTTCCACTACAAGAGTGATGCTCATACTTTAGCATGCATCAGAGTTATCTGGAAGGCTTGTGAATAACAGAGTGCTGGGTCTCACCCCAGAACTTCTAATTCTCACGTCTGGGGTGGGCCTGAGAATCTGGATTTGTAACAGGTTCCCAGGTGGCATCGACGCTGACCTGGGACCACCCTGTGAGAACCACCACACTATAGCACAGTTTTCAGGTGGAAGGATCCTAAGGGCTGCCTGCTGACACAACTTGCCATGACCATGACTTGAAAGAATGCTCCAAAGATACTATGAAGAAGAGTCAAAGCTAACATCACTGGCAGGGAGCTAAAATGACCAAGAGTGCTTTCAATTCAGTTCAGCAGCTTATTAATTACATTTTTTGTCCAGTGCTAGGACTTGCTGAAAGGATTACAAAAGACATACTGCTGCTGTTTGGTATCTTCAGAGGGCATAGAGCTTGGTCCCAGAGTCCAGCTTAGCACGCAGGGAAAGAAAATAGTACTGCATACAGGCATGCGCCTGTTTCAGCCAACAGTGCAGTGGTGGTCCCATGAGATTATAATGGAGCTGAACAATTCCTCTTGCGTAGTGACGTCGTAGCCACCATGCACCATAGTGCAACGCATTACCCATGTGTCTGTGGTGATGCTGGTGTAAACACACCTACTACACTGCGGTTGTATAAAAGCACAACACATACAATGATGTACAGTACAGAATACTTGATAACGATACTAAGTGATATGTTACTGGTTTATGTATTCACCATACTGTACTTTTCATTGTTATAGTACTCTTTCTGGTTATAAAAAAAGTTTGCTATAAAGCAGTATGCCCTGTTACACTGGCAGCAGCCTCATACATCTGTTTACCATATCTCTTGATTGCATCATTTCTTATGTGCTTGATTTGTGTTGTGCTTTTGTTGTTTTATACATTTAGTGTGGCCTAAATGTGCAGTGTTTACAAAGTCTACACCAGTGGACAGCAATGTCTGAGGCCTTCACATTCACTCCCCACTCACTCACTGACTCACCCAGAGCAACTGCCAGTCCTGCCAGCTCCGTTCATGCTAAGTGCCCTATACAGGTGTGCCATTTTGTATCTTTTTATACTGGATTTTTACTGTGCCTTTTCTATGTTTAAATATTTAGATACACTAATACTTAATTGTGTTATAATTGCCTATAGTATTGAATACAGCAGCATGCTGTACAGACTTGTAGCCTAGGAGCAATAGGCTGTACCACACAGCCCAGGTGTGTAGGAGGCTAGATCATCTAGGTTTGTGTAAGTGCGCTCTGTGATGGTCGCACAAGGACAAAATTGCCTGAGAACACATTTCTCAGAATGTATCCCTGTCATTTAGCGATGCATAACTCTATAGTTAGGTAACAAAATGTGTGGTATCAATAAGTTCTATGGGGATTAGAAAGCGAGACATCAATGTCAACTAGACTAGCAAGGCAAAGCTTTGTAGAAAATCTAGGCTTGGGACCTTGAGGGATGGTATTTAGGATAATTATTGCTATTTAGCAAACCACCCCAAAACTTAATGGCTTGAAACTACTACTGTTATCGCAGGGATCCACAGGCTGACTCAGCCAGGTGGTTCTGCCCGGGATTTTTGATGTGGTCAGTTACAGTCAGACAGCAGCTGGGACTGGAGTCCTCAAGTCTTCACTGGGCTGGGTGTCTTAAGATGGCTTCTGCAATCACATGTCTAAGGCCTCAGCCTCCTCCATATAGCTTCTCTCTCCAAAAACAGTTGCCTGGACTTAATAATGGAAGTTCAGGGTTTCAAGACATAGGAAATAGAAAATGCCCATCATCTTAAAGAGTAGGCCCAGAATCGGCACAATGTCAGTTCCATCATAGTCTACCAGTGAAATCAGTGGCAGGCCAGCGCAGATTCAAGGGAGCAGAGGAGTCAATAGATTCCATCTCTCAGCACGGTAGCAGCATGTGTATACAGAAGAGAAGAAACTGACGGCAGTTTGCTTTGGAGACAAGCTACCCCAGATGGGCAGACAGAGGAGACCCACAGAATGAAGATGCAAGAACCATAAGAGGACCAAGGGGAGATCTAAAGACCTGTATGTAAGGAAAATCGGAGTGCAGCTGACCCTTGAACAACATGGGTTTTTCAAGGTCCACTTATACGCAGATTTTTTCAATTGACCCACACATTCATACCCAGGTTGTTCAAGGGTCAGCTGTACTTGAAACAGAAACAAAGAGTCTGGGTCTGCTGATCAACAATGGGCAATCACTGTTAAGTTCTTAGGTCGCAAGGTGACTCACTCACTGAACTCCCCCACAGGTACTCTTTGCTTCTTGGCCTCTGGGCTAAGTGGTGTACATGCAAACATACACAAGACAGGCTGGGACAGCTACCAAGGATCAGACTTTGGTGGGAAATGCAGACAAATGAATAGGCAATTACAGTTCGGTATGATGACTGCTAACAAAGCAGAAAGTGTAGGGTGTTATGAGATCATCCAACTCAGATATGGAGGCAGGAGAGAGGGAGGGGTGGCTGCCAGTGTTGGTTTTAAAAAGATCCCTCTAACAAAAGTTCATGGGCAAGACTGGAGGAGGGAAAGACAGAAGCCAAGGAGGCCAGTTAGTAATACAGGTGATTCGAATTACACATTTTGTATCTCCTCCTCCATCTCTAATAAATGAAGATTTAGCACTGCCAGGGAGTCCAGCTAGATCATGATGAGGTGTGAAAAGTTGTCATATGGCCCCTTTTAAAGATGTGGTTCCGCCCAATCTATAAAGTCATCTGACAAAACCTGTAAAATGACAACAGGTGGCTGAAACCATGCCACGGCATTCATTCTTTGGCGTACCTAAGATTTTATTGGGGAATTGGGGGAGGGGAACAGCGTTCGGGAATCAGGAAAGGGGAACAGACAAGTTGCCATCTTTTTGTTCCTCTGTCTAGTTGAGGAGGACGTTGCTTCACTGGCCCATGTTGGTATCGTCATTGTGCTCTTCCCGGATGAGGCAGATTGGTCGCTGGTCTCTGGATGGTCACTCACCATGGCTATTGGCAGCTCACGCTGGCTGCGGGCCACTCACTGTAGCCTATGGGAGCCCACTGCAGCAGGGGCTGCAGCCCACACAGTCACTGGGGCTCACACAGGTGGAGCTGTTGTTAGCTGTAGAGGGCAGTGTCACTGGCCCTCATATGTGAGATCTGAACCGGGGCCGCTGGCATCCCCAAATCAGCTCTTAACCAATGCGCCACTCGGCCAGCCCCCTCTGCCCATTTTTAAATTTGTTTGTTTCGCTACTGAGTTGTATGAGTTCTTTATATAGTTTGGATATTAACCCCTTATCAGATATATGATTTGTAAATATATCCTCTAGTTCAGTAGGTTGCCTTTATGACTGTTCTTTAGGAATGAGAAACTCTTAAGGCTTTTGAAAGGAGAAGTTACACAAGGAGGAAAGAAGATTGAACACAAAACCTGACGGAAGTGGTAGGGGAAGAAAGATTGTTTATTATGAAGAGGTGAGAATGTTGTTGGTAGGTGGATAGAGGAAAAATAAGAGGTGATATGGAGGTTTGAGAATGAATATATAATAGAAAAGGGAAAATTGATAGGAAAAGTTCCTGTGTTACTATAGTATCTGCTCTATTTTGTAAGGAAAATCTGTATATTAAAAAGCATCCTTGAGGTATGTTTGCTGTTTTATCTATGATAACCATCTGAAGACACATTTGAAAGTGCTTTAGAACAGGGATCAACAAATGTTTTCTGTAAAGGGCTCAGATAGTCAATATTTTAAGGCTTTGCAGGTCACATATGGTTTCTATTGCATATGCTGCTGCTTATCCTCCTTCTCCTTCTCCTCTTCCTTCTTTTTCTTCTTCTTCCTCTTTAAAAACATAAAATCACTCTCAGCTCATGGGCCATACAAAAATAGGCCACAGGCCACAGTTGTCCTGCCGGCTCCAGTTTGCTGACTCTGCTTTAGAACATAGCTTTTCCTGATGAAACATTTGGTCCCCTCCCCTTCCTTCCCCTCCTTTCCCCTCCCTTCCCCTGTCTTTTCTCAATAACTAAAGAAAGAAATAGGTCTTTCTTGGAGAATAAAAAGTTGGAATAATTTAATACATTTGAGTGTATATTCCCCCTGACCTGCTTTTGACTATCATCACTCAGATTTGTGACTGTAATTGCCAAAAATTGGGGGCCATGGGGTATAGCATGGTTTCAACAATAGTTCTTAAGCCTTCCTTTCTTTTTCCTTTTTTCCAATTCTGGTAGTTTTTAAAAACATATTTGATACTTTTTATTTAAAAAAAAAAAGAAAGAGCCTATGTTCCCTTCTCTTGAGTCTAAGTGGCGTTTGTGACTGCCTCAACAAATTAATGTGACAGAAATGACACATGTGATTCTTAGGGTCATTAAAGGTGATAGAGTGTCTGCCTTCCTCTCTTCCTCTCTCTCATGATACATACTTTTGGAGCTCTAAGCATGTGTAAGCACAGCTGCCCTGAAGCTTCCCTGCTGAGAAGACCATGGCGAGATGACATAGAGATAGGGAGATGTCTGAGAACCCCAGCTGGCCTGCCCTTAGCTATTAGGTCTTCCCAGACCCAGTGCGATACAATACAAATGAACAAACCTTCAGATTATTCCAGCACCAGCTACCATCTGGCTGCGACCTCATGAGACACCCCAAGCAAGAACCATCTAGTTAAGATTAATAGAGCTCCAGAACAATGAGGATAATAATAAAATAGTTGTTTTTAAGCCAAAGTTTTGGGGTGATTTGTTACATAGCAATAGGTAACCAGACCTGGAAACGGAATATCACTATAACAAAACCTAAAACGTACAACAATGGCTTTTGGGACTGAGCTATAGTAAGTTGGAAGGGCCCTTGCAGGGATTAGTAGCAGAAGTCCGATGGCTCCTGAAGTTGTCAGTAGAGCTTAAAGGAAGGGGAGGGAAAAATTATTAAAGGTGGAGAAAAAGCCCTTGTTAATAAAACTGTTGGCCTGTGATAATGTAGAAATAGAAAATATACCTAATGAACTGTTGGATCGGCCTGAAGAGTTTTGAGGTTAAAAGTTAAAAGCTTTACCTGATTTCTCTTAGCTGTATATCATACAGATAATAATGTGCTTTAGAAGAAATTACTCAGTTTTCAAGTAAAATTTAGAGGAAATATACAGGACTTGCTGGATTAGAAGATAAAGCCTATTCCTGATAATCAGTTTTTCTAAACAAAATATTCCTCAAGTCAAAAAGGCCTGAGGACAAAAGTGAAATTCATGGCCTTGTCACCAAAACTTCTTAGGGTAAAGATGAAGCTAAGGATATGATTGTAAAAGCCTGTATTTATTAAGACCCCAGAAAGGTTTAAGGTGATGCCTTCTAAATCCTTGCAAAAAGATAAAAGCTTTAAGGATCCTTTCCATAAAACAACAGGAATTATAAGAATTTTAAGGGTATAGATCCATAGCAGCTTTACAGGGACCCCCAAGTAGACAAGATTTGTTGATGTGGCTTTTGTCTAATGAAGTAAACCCTAATAAGATCAATAAGGCTTATAGGAAACTTAACAAAGCTTTTAAGAAAATTATACTTGTAAACGAAGTACTACCAGCTTGGACAATAAGGTACAGAGATGGCTTCAAAATGAAAAGAAGCTTTTAAGACCTTGGAACTTCCCAAGCAGGAAGCGGGCTCATCAAACTACTGAACTTAAAATATGGACTATATTTTCTGGAATAGGAAGGATAATTCAGAGGCTGGAGCCAAGAGCTGAGGAGAATCACTGCAGCTGAGGAGAGAATTCTAATCAGGGAATTGGCAGCATGTGCCCAGTTGGATTTGCCAGGAACCTGAGACTGCTGCGTGCCTTTCGCTTTCTCCCTTTTTGAATGGTAGTGTGTATAGTCAGTCCTATGCCTGCCTCATCATGTACGTCGGGTGTGTGGGGGACAGATAATCCGTCTCTAGTTCACAGGTTTTTAGCCCAAGAGCAATGGACTTTTCCTATAGAAAAAGGTGCTTTTCTTTCTTCCTTTAAAAAAAAAAAAAATGTAATCACATAATAAAGTAATAAAAAATATATTTGTAGTTTGAATGATTATAAATAAGCACAAAAATTCTCCTTTAGTATATGCTAAGTACCTAACACTGTAATTAGCTTTTTTTAATGTCAGTTTCCTTGATCAGCATCTTTACCCACCATATCCCTGCCTTCACGCTGACTTCTCACTCACCATAGGGTTCTCTACCTCTACAACCCTCCTTCCCTCCTCCCCGCAGGCTTCGCCCTACGCCTCACACATTTTCTGGCTTTTTATTATCATCTAAACTCTGAACTTCCCTACCTTTTTAAACAAAACTTACAGAGTGACTAAATAGTTAATATGAATAATGTGAAAGTGTTAACACAAAAATTTTACTTGGATGGTAGCAATAGCAATTTTCAGTGTTTACCCTATGGAGTAAGCAGAAATTTCAAGCACTTTTGTAGGCCACTTGAATCTATTTTGGTTAAGGACCCTTAAGTTGATTCTCAAGTCATGATATTCGTGTTCCTTTCGAAGGGAGA
Organism: Aselliscus stoliczkanus; assembly: GCA_033961575.1. NCBI lineage: Eukaryota > Metazoa > Chordata > Mammalia > Chiroptera > Hipposideridae > Aselliscus > Aselliscus stoliczkanus. Next base: position 144,863,604 of record CM066727.1, read on the forward strand.
GTTGCCATTTTTAAAGGCTATAATACAGTGCAGAAAACAGTGCTAAAATCCATCCTGGCTCCTCGCCAAGTTAGAGGCCATCTGTGAAGCTTTGGAGTCTAGGTCAAATGTATCTCGTCCCCACTTTCCCAGCGTTTTGTACAGGATTCTAATTTAATTAAAATTAACTTTAATAGCAATGTTGAAGAGGAAAACCCGAAAGAATGAGGATTTTGAAGAAAGGGGACTGGAAAAGAGGACGGTAGTTTTACCTAAATTGTTTGGCTTGGAAAATAAACGTGCTTATGTAATTCTGAGTCACCGAATATTTGACCCTTGAACAACATGGGTTTGAATTGCATGGATCCACATATGCCTGGATTGTTTTCAATAAATATTGTAAATCCCTTTTCTTTTTGTTATGAGTTTTCTCAACATTTTTTCTCTACCTTGATTGTAAGAATACAGTGTATAATGCATATAACAAAATATGTGTTAATCAACTATTTATGTTACTGGTAAGACTTCTGGTCAACAGTACACTATTATTAGTACTTGAATTTTGGGGAGTCTAAAGTTACATGTGGATTTTTGACTGCACAAGGTGTTGGCGCCCTTAACTCCACATTGTTCAAGGGTCAACTGTTTATACATAATATGCATTTCTTTATTTAACCAGTGTTATGGAGCATCACTATGTGACTCCTCCAATATACTAGCTTCAATGGAGATGAGCTAAATTAGAGATATTTTAGAAAGCACTTATTCTGAAAGACTGGTTCCAACAATAGTTTGGCGCTGTGTGCTGCATGGGACCTGGGAAATGCTCTGATTCCTCATAGCGTAGGGAAGCTTTTTGCCTAATGTTAGACCAGTCTCCTACTGCAATACAGATTCATTCTTAGATTTAAAAATAATAGTGAATTCTCAGGAGAATTTAATCCATCAACAATAGCATCTTTCTGTAAACTAAAAGCTTGCAAAGCTTTAGTAAAAACAGCAACCATCTAACTTTAAGAATGAATTTATTACTAAGTGAATTTAATTCACAAAAGACATTTTCCCTAATATTTAGGCTATTGTTGGTTTCGGCTTTGTTTGTTTTTAATTAACACTTTTATTGTTTGGTTTGGTCAAATATTGAATTTGAGTTCAAAGATGTATCTCCTCTGACAATGCATTCTAAAGAGGCTAGGTACATAATAGAAAGTCAAGATTTCTGAATTTTGCAGAGCAATGCTCTCTAGTCCTCCCAAGGCAAACAGTATGTGTGACTTTTCCATGTTCTACAAAATTGAGTTATTCCTTCCTACACAAATGTGCTCTGATTTTTGTCTTTTTTTTTTTACTTCTTTGCTCAGTTTCTTCATTTCTCCCCTCTTCTTGTTTTCTTAGTGTCTTCATTTCTTCCTATGCATGGCTATCCTTGCAGAGAAGTGATGAGGCACCAGGAAGGAGGGATAGACTCATAGTTATATACTGACTCATCACAGGACTGACTCGAGGCAAGTCACTAATCAGGGAAGTGGGGGAGTCATTGCTGGTTAGAGAGTTAGTTGAGGAGGCATAAACAAAACCGTTGACTTTGTGGACTTGACAATGGAACGTCTCCATGTTTCCATTGCTACCACTTCGTTACGGGCATTAGGTGATCCAGCAGTGAGTTATTCTGCACAAGAGGGAGCAAGGGCTTTGGAGTCAGGTAGCCAGAGGGTTATATTCTCTGTCTATCTAATAGCTGTGTGACCTCAAATGAATTTCTTAGTCTCACTTATCCTCAGTTTCCTTGCTTGTCATACCTACCATGAGAGGTTATTCCGAGGATCACAGATAATATACCTAAAGTGCCCAATAAATGGGCTCCGGGAGGGCCCTGCTGATGCTTCAGGACATGGCTCAGAAAAAGATAAAAAGCAGAAATGTATTTTCTTTCAAAAATATTCTTTGGAAATTTTAACTCTCTCTTCTGTGCCTAATTGTGATATCTACCAACATGGTCCAAAACAATAGTCAATCCCACTCTTGTTGCTTGAAGTCTAGCCTGAGATTCAGAAACCCCTCCTTACTTGCTAGCAATTGCAGTAGCAATTGTATTATATTACTTGGATTGACAAATAAATGGCCAGGAGTCATTTTGCATGACGGCCTTCTAGTTCTACGGAAACTGTAAAACTGACCCAAAGAGGTGGGTCCCCTGGGACTGTGCATTTGTATGTTGCCCCTTCATTAGAGTTCCAGATCCTCCTGACTGCCTTTCAGGGCAAATATGCATGACCTCTGAGAGCTGTGTGGCTTTGGTAAGAGGAGGGTGGGGTCAGGTGACAAGCTGATAGTATGCAGTAGCCCCTGCAAGAGGGGCTGTGTCTCTGCTGAAGTATATAGTATTGCTGTTGTGACAAGCACCTTTTTAGTCAAAGCAATAAATCTTCCTTTCTTTAAATGACAGATGGTTAGGATTGTTACTTCTGTTTTCAACAAACCCATAAGAGGAAAAACAAACAAATAACTGAGATTCGGAATTCTTGGTTTTCAAGAATACTAGAAAAAATTTCAAACAGTATAGTTTCAGCAAGGTTATGCAGTGTTTCTGGTCGACAGAACAATAGCCCTTCCCCGCAGTGATATCCATGTCCTTATCCCCAGCGCCTATGGATATGTTGGGTTACATGGCCAACAGGAATTAAGATCTCAGGTGGAGTAAAGTTGCTAATCAACTGACTTTAAGATATGGAGATTATCGTAGATTATCCAGTGGGTCCAATATAATCACAGCAGGATAGGGTGGCACAAAAGCCAGAGTAAGAGAAGGAGATGAAACTTCTGAAGCAAAGAGCGATGCCCGGTGAGCACGTGCCCCGCCCATTGCTGGGTTTGCATAAGGAAGGGGGCCATGAGCCAAAGGATGCAGGCTGCTCTGGGAGCTGCAAAAGGCGAAGAAGCACTTCCTTACCTAGAACTTTCGGAAAAGCCTGGCACCTTGATTTTAGCCCAGTAAGACCCATTTTGTACTTGACCTCCAGAACTATAAGATAATTAATTTGTGTTGTTTCAAACAATTAAATTTGTGATCACTGTTAACAGCAGTTTATAGAAAACTAAAAGAGCATTTAACTATGAACTATTGGGTTGTCGGAAAAGTCATGATGTATTTTTTCTGTTTTTCGTTGCAAAAATGCATCATGACTTTTCCCACAATCCAATAAATATCTAAAATTGATGAAACCAAATTTCATCTCTTCTGTCTTTCCAAGAGGTGCAATTGCCAGTAAAATGACCAAGCAAAAGAAAAAGGAAAGGAACAGTCAGGGCCTGGCCGATGGGCTGGCTGACCTCTAATGACCACAGTCTCCATTCACTTCCTGTCTTAGTCTTTAGCCTATGCCCTGCTTTAGACCATCAGGGTTCTTCCCCCATTTCCTCGGTCCTCATGTTGTCTCCACTTCTCTTTTCATTTCTTTTCTGCTTGTGATCCCTTTCTTCCTCATTTTTCTCTGTTTGCATTTCCCCAGTTCTTCTCCCCACTTCTAACAATGGCCCAGCTAGTAAGAGGAAAATGGACATTGCCACTAATTCGCTCCCTTCCCCTGTACACCTACATAGTCCTTGGGGAAGAGTCTTGAATGAAAGCCAGCAAAGAATGAAAGGAATAGGCAGGAAAAGAGGCGTCTGACAATAGTAAGGATTGAAAACAGACAGGTGATGCCACCTCATCTCACTGACTTAACTGTTTTCCTTAGATATGTTATTATAATGTACTAGACACCAGGGCTGAGTGTAGTTATTCCTGTGCTCTTGGTAGTAGGGTGCAGGCACCTCCATTTCTCTAAATAGTTAACTAATGGCACACTTAGCGCTCTTGGCAGAGTTTGGGATGCAGAATTAAGTACTCAGTGTACCTAGCCCAATCACCATCTGTGATCTGGACAAAATTTGATGTACACTTTAAGCTAGTCCCATATTCACAGAGCCTTCGCTTTGTGTTTGGCAACACACCCCATATGGGTAGTGGTGGTGGGCAGCAAGCGAGTGACAGTACCCATGAAGCCTGCTGTTTAATGGAGAGTGATCTCTCGGACATGATAAGCTATTGCTGGCCCCTTGGTACAGCATACAAGCAACTTCCTACAGGTGTTGTTCTAAAGACATGAGCTGATCTAATTTAGACAAGAACAACAAAATCAAAATTCCTCCCCTCAAGGTTAGTTAGCGACACTGTGTGCCTCCAAAGAGCACTGTATGTTCCTCCTTTGGAGTCAGGAGGGTGCTTCTGGGGCATAAAGAAAGAACACTCCAGGGCTGGCTGAGTGGCGCATTGGTTAAGAGCTGGTTTTGGGATGCCAGTGGCCCTGGTTTGGATCCCACATGTGAGGGCCAGTGACACTGCCCTCTACAGCTAATAACAGCTCCACCTGGAGCTGGACTGTGCGAGCCCCGGTGAAGGTGTAGGCTGCAGCCCCTGCTGCAGTGGGCTGCCATAGGCTACAGTGAGTGGCCGGCAGCCAGCTTGAGTGGCGGGCAGCTGGAGTGAGCTGCCAATAGCCGCGGTGAGCGACCATCCAGAGGCCGGTGACCGATCTGCCTCAGCCAGGAAGAGCGCAGTGACAATACCAACATGGGCCAGTAAAGCAATGTCCTCCGCAACTAGACTGAAGAACAAAAGGACAGCAACTTGTCTGTTCCCCTTCCCCAATTCCCCAACACTGATCCCCTTCCACAATTCCCCAATAAAATCTTTAAAAAAAAAAAATGGGCAGAGGATCCAAATAAATACTTATCCAAAGAGAACATACAGATGGCCAGGTACATGCAAAGGTACTCAACAACACTAATCATCTGGGAAATGCAAATCAAAACCACAGTGAGATATCCCCACATACCTGTTAGAAATGGCCATTATCAAAAAGACAAGAGATAAGTGCTGGCGAGGAGGTGGAGAACAAGGAACACTGGTGCACTGTTGGTGGGAATGAAAATTGGTACAGCCACTATAGAAAACAGTATGGAGGTTCCTCAAAAAATTAAAAATAGAACTATCATATGATTCAGCAACTCCACTTGTGGGTTATTGTATGCAGGAATGAAAACATTTAACTCAAAGAGATATGTGCACCCCCCTGTTCGCTATGTAGCATTATTTACAATAGCCAAGACATGGAAGCAACCTAAGCATCCATCAATGGATGGATGAATTTAATGTGATACACCCAAACATAGACACACACACACACACACACACATATACACACGCACACACACACAATTCAGCCATAAAAATGAAAAGTCTTGCCATTTGTTACAATGTGGATGGACCCTGAAGGCATTATGCTAGGTGAAATAAAGACAAATACCTATGATATCACTTATATGTGGAACCTAAAAAATAAAAACAAATAACAAAAAATACCAAATTCATAGATAGAAAAGACTGGTGGTTGCCAGAAGCAAGAGGTGGGGGTGGCCAAAATGGGTGAAAATGGTCAAAGGGTACAAACTTCCAGTTATAAAATGATTCATGGGGATGTAATGTACAGCACGGTGACTAAAGTTGACAATACTGTGTCATATATTTTGAGTTGCTAAGAGAGATATTAAAAGTTCTCATCACAAGGAAAAAACTGAAACAATGTGTGCTGATGGATGTTAACAAGACTTACTGTGGTGATCATTTTGCAATATGTACATAAACTGTTATCGTATACATGAAACTAGTATGTTATATGTCAATTATAGCTCAATTAAAAAAAAAAGTAAGTAGGGCCGGTCAAGTGGCTTGTTGGTTAAGAGTTGGCTTGGGAGCAATAGCTCTAAGCAGCAGGGCCTGGGTTCGGATCCCACATGGGCCAGTGATGCTGCGCCCTCTACAGCTAAGATGGTGAACAACAGCTCGACCTGGAGCTGGATTGCTGTGAGTTGCCGGCGACTGCATAGGCTGCATTGTGGAGCTGCAGTGAGCTGCTGTAAGCTACTGTGAATGGCTGGCAGGCAGCGTGAGAAACTGTGAGTGGCTCTCCAATGGCCAGCGACCTATCTGCCTCACCCGGGAAGAGTGCAATAATTATACCAACATGGGCCAGTGAAGCGACGTCCTCCACAACAAGACTGAAGAACAAAAGGACAGCAACTTGTCTGTTCCCCTTCCCCGATTTAAAAAAAAAAGTCAAAACTCCTTACTCTTGCAGGTCACTCATGATCTAGCCCACAACCATATTTCCATCCTCTTTGTCTATACCACCATCCATGCCCCTGTCCCTGATTCCTAAATAACATCGTTAGACTATATGCTCCTAGAAAACCCATGTCTTTTCATGTCCCATAACTTTTCTCATTTTGTTTTTATATCCAGAAATACCCACTCCTTCATTCTCGTCATAATGAAAACATGTTTACTCCTCATGACTGTCATAGTGATCCCCTGATCATGATCATGACAGAAATGGATGGCTCTGTGTTCTGCATCCCTATGGCATGCTCCTGTATATAGATCTATGTAGCCTTTGTTTTATTGTCTTCAATTATTTATATACATGTCTATTTCCTCAAATAGAAAAGCTTCTATTCATCTTGATACTTAATAAGTACAAAAATTCACAATTGTTTAAAAAAAATGATTGAGTGAATGATCCCAGATTCTCTTCCTTTTCTCCTGAAAACCCACCCTTTTCCCCAAGTTCACGCCGGGGTGCAGCTCTGGTGTCCAAGTTGATCTCCTCTTGTTCTTGCACTTACACTCTATTCCTAGAGCTCCTAAATTCTGGAACAAATTAGCCTATATTCTTCCTAGGAATTTTACGCCCGTTTTTCTTAGCACTTCAAAATGCCATCTACCCCTCACATGACTTTCCACTTAACCTAGCTCGACTGCATGCATTTCGTCATCTTAACTCCTCCCAACAGTTTTCACAGGGCACCAATGACATATGTGCCTACAAGACCACCACCTTATTTTTTTTGCTTACCTTTTCTTATGTTCAAAAACTACATAAGAGCTGAAATCTCATCACAACCACCATTACACATCCAATTGACCATGACTTTTGGAGAAACCAAATATTATTTTTACCAGTCACATTGAAAGATATATGTTATTTTATTAATTGAAAAAAGAAATAAAAGGAGGGACATGAAGAAGGAAAAAAGGTGTACATTAGTTCAAAATGCCAAAGGGTCATTTTGGAACTTGCCCACTAACTTCTGGGGTAATGTATGTGTTTTTCCTGGGTGTGTGATTTGCTGGGAGTGGTGGAGGAACCTTCTGCCTCATGAATCCCTGTGTGTGGTCTGAGTTGATTACTGGAGAATTCCTAGCCTTGGAAATGATGGCTTTGATTCCCTAAAGTAAAATGGTAATGAGAAACTCGATTAACAAGGAAAGTATGATAACCCAGAATCAGGAAGAGTTTAAGAATATTTAGTCAATTGAAGCATAGTGCACTCCATAGGGTTCATGAATAGCCACCAGAGGATACTAAAAGTACCAGCAGCTGTAACATCTATACAACAGTAATTATCCCTAATATGCCTCCAAGACAACCTCAGTCCCAGGGTTAAAATAGAAGATGCCTGTGTATGTATCCTATTAATCTTTGTGTCATTTTGTAGGGGTTCTCACTCTTCCCTTTGGTTCTCTCAACCACAAGATTCTTTCTCTTGCTTTGATTGTTGTTATTTTTAGTTTTTATTATGGAACATTCCAAACATATACAAAAGTAGAATAGTATAAAGAGCCTCCATGTACCCATCATCCACGGGCAACAAATACCAACACAAGTGCAATCTTGTATCATATAAACTCCCACCCATGTATGTGCCTCCTCCACCCCGCCCCCGTCCCTTATTGTGAAGTGTGAAGCAAAGTCTATACATCATATCCTTCCATTGATAACTTATTTAGTATGCATGTCCTACAAGGTTTTTTAAAACCACCATAATAGTGTTATCAAAAATTAACAATTCTTTAACTTCAAATATTCAGTCAGTATTTAAATTACTCCAGTCATCTCATATATATTTTGCAGTTGGTTTTGATAAGTCAGGATCCAAACAAGTTCTACAGATTGCAATTGACTGCTGAGTCTAAGTCCATTTCAAGAAAACAAAAACACTAAGAGATATTCACCCCCGTTTTCACTGCAGTATTATTTACAATAGCCAAGACATGGAAACAACCTAAGTGTCTAGCAATGGATAGATGGATAATGAAAATGTGATATACCTACACATACACACACACACACACACACACACACACACACACACACACACAGTGAATTGTCATAAAAAAAGAATAAAATATTGCCATTTGCGAAAACATATACGAACTTTGAGGGCATTATGTTAAATGAAATGTTAGAGGAAAACGCCCTATGATCTCACTTTTACTCGTATGTGCAATCTTAAAAAAAAACATCGGAGTTCAAATACAAAGAACAGATTGGTGGATGCCAGACAAAAATGAGGAGTGAGTGGGAAAGGTGTAAAATGTGTGAAGGGGTCAAAGGTACAAACTACCACTTATAAAACAAATAAGTCTTGGGGACTTAAGGTACCGCATGGTGAATATAGTGGATAATGCTGTATTACATATTTGAAAGTAGCTAAGAGAGTCCATCTTAAAATTTCTTATTACAATAAAATTTTGTAATTATGTATGGCAGATGTTAAGTAGACTCACTATGGCAACTTGCCAATATATACAAACATCAAGTCATTATATTGTAGAACTGAAACTAACAATGCTATATGTCAATTAAACCTCAATTTAAAAATAAGAAGACAAACAGAGGGATCGAATATACGAAGTGATACCTTGGCTAATAAGACAGAGAAAAATCAGTCATAATGAGTGAGCTATTAAGAGAGTAAGGGAATAAGGCTGAAACTCTCAGGTAGTCTGCCAGGTAAACATCTTAGGTGCTCTCCAGAGCGGTGTCAGTATGAGTATGAAGGAATCAGATGTTCACACCTGCCTCTTATGGAATATTTGAAGATGCCCCTTAATTCACAAAAGTTTTTACTTAAACTACAAAGAAAAACGTGTGTGGATACAGAGAACCCAGAAGAGAATCATCAGGGGAAAAAATATATATATAGAAGCTCATTTCTTCCATATTGTGCCTATTTGCTTCTTGGTTTTAATGACATATTAATAATCATGCATTTTCTATGTTATATGTACAGTTGACCCTTGAATAACATGGGAGTTAGGGGTGCTTTCACGCAGTCCAAAATACATATATAACTTTTGCCTCCCCAAAACTTAACTACGATCATCCCTTGATACTCATGAAGGATTGGTTCCAGGACCCCCAATGCACACCAAAATCTGCAGATGTTTGAGTCTCTTATATAAAAACGCCATGGATCAATGGATCCATTTGGCCCTCTGTGTCTGAGGATTCTCAATGATGGGCCAGAAATACTATCTCCATTCACAATTGGTTGATCCTGTGAATGGAAACCTGGGAATACGGAGGGCTGACTGTATATTTATGGAAAAAAAAAATCCATGTATAAGTGGACCCTGCAGTTCAGACCTGTGTTGTTCAAGGGGCAAGAGTATATTAGAGAGGTACAGTGAATTACTTATAAGAGCTGTAATTTCAAAACTAAAAAAAGTCCATAAAAAAAAAATAACCTGTGCTCAAAAAAAAAAAAAAAAGAGTCCATTTTAATCTTTTTTTCTTACAATTTATTTATTTTTAAAGATTGTTCATTTTTTCCTGTGGAATTTTCAGTGTGGATTTTGCTAATTGCACGCTGTGGTGAGTTCACGTATTCCTTTGTATCTTAAATTTCTTATAAGCTGGCAGTCAAATCTAGAAGCTTTGAGAGTCAAGTTCAATGATCTGAATTTCAAGGATGGTGTTCTGTACTTCTATTGTATCACCTCAGGAGGCACAGAATGTCTAGTTGTCTGTTTTGTAATATTAACATTGATCGGTGGGTTTAAGTATTGTCAAACTGATCTACGCATTAAATAGCACCCCATCAGCATTTCACTTAATAGTTTTAACAGCCATTGAGGAGGCCTAGCTTGATTATTTCATTAGCTGTTGCAAAATGTTAATGTCCTATTTCTATCATACCGTCCATATTTTTAGGCTGGAATTACTCTATAATGAGAAAATCTCCCTCACAACTATTCAGTTACCTTGAGGTGTAGTTTGTGTAAGGCACGATGAAAACTTGATTCTGTCTCCTGTACTCAGTCCTGGCAAGGCTCATAATCATTTCTCCAATGCTTGTACCGTCACAATAATGCAACACTTCTGCTCTAGGGAGGTGCATTCTGTGAGGCCAACTCCACACCCTATTCATGTGTACTCTTGCGTCTTGGAACTCTTTTTTTTTTGAGGGCAGTGTCACCGGCCCTCATATGTGGGACCTGAACCCGGGCCGCTGGCTTCCGAAGCCAGCGCTCAACCACTGCGCCACTCGGCCGGCCCACATCTTGGAACTCTTAGGTTGAGAATGAACATCACAAAATGTGATGTCTGACTACCTTTTGAAAAAATCTAATGATTGTGCATAGCCAGACATTACATTTTGTGATGCTCTAGTGAGACTAAACTATAATTCTTTTTTTTTAAAAGATTTTTTGTTGGGGAATTGGGGGAGGGGAATAGACAAGTTGCTGTCCTTTTGTTCTTCAGTCTAGTTGTGGAGGACGCTGCTTCACTGGCCCATGTTGGTATCGTCATTGTGCTCTTCCCCGATGAGGCAGATCGATCGCCAGCCTCTGGATGGCCGCTCACCGTGGCTATTGGCAGCTCACGCTGGCTGCCAGCCACTCACTGTAGCCTATGGCAACCCACTGCAGCAGAGGCTGCAGCCTACACCATCACGTGGGCTCACACAGCCCAGCTCCAGGTGGAGCTGTTGTTAGCTGTAGAGGGCAGTGTCACTGGCCCTCATATGTGGGATCCGAACCGGGGCTGCTGGCATCCCAAAACCAGCTCTTAACCACTGTGCCACTCGGCCGGCCCTAAACTATAATTCTTTTAAATGCTGGTACAATTATAACAAAAATGGATGGGAAAATAGCTTTTTAAAAAATACAACCATAATACCACTAGTGGTTCTGAGAGCAAGGGCTCTAGAGTAGGTGACTGGGTGGAACTCATGTTGTAAAACCACCCAGGTGGCCCATAGATTGGACTCACTACATGTTTATTATTATAGACAAATGTATTCCCATTAGAATGAATACACGTTGCATTAAGGGCAGAGATTTGTTCGTTTTAGTCTACTGTGTGTCCCCAGTGCCTGATATATAGCAGGTACTCAATATACTTGTTAAATAAAATGAATGAATGGATTTATCTACAACATTCTGTATGAGTTTCATTCACTAAACAAGAAATTAAAGGTTGATTGAGTTCTTCTCACTGATAATTCACCTAAAGTCTTATTAAAACAGTATGAAAATTTTTGAAAAACAGGAAAATATAATTCCATTTGCTTATGTATTTGTTTTTAGAGTTTAGTCAGGTCTTTATGCCATCTATTTGGGTAACATTAAGTCAGTGTTACTACTACTATATATTTACCTCTATAATGCTTTTCTGTTTAATGAGGGTTTTTAAATATACAGTGTGAATATTGAAATAGAAACCTCTAAATCTTAACTTTTTTGTTAGTTATGTTGAAAGTGGTGTGGAACACCCATAATTGTAATGTGTTCATCAGAGAGCAGTTAGAAAATCTAACAGAAAACACAGCATTACAACTACCTGAATGATCTAAATTGCCCAAGTCTGGGGACTTTTTAGTCCCTAATTTTCTTGACTTTCCAGTGACATTTGACACTATATGGCCTTCTGAGAAACCTTGAGCTCCATGATAAAACACTATTATAATGGAACTAACAGACTTTGAAACCTAACTAAAAGCAAATGATAGTTTTAGAAAGTGTTTGAGGTTAAGGAGATCTAGAACTTTTCCTTTAAAATCAATACAAGACTCATATCTTGGGTTTGTCCATATTTTATATAATTAAAAGACCAAATCTGTACTGTTGGGTATCAATGATACAGTTTCAAAGGATCCTATTCACAAATTTAGTAGCCAAGAGTCTGTAGGTGCAATTCCATATATCTGAACAAAACATTGCTCTTTTACAGAAAGGTGACTATGAAATGAAAATTTAACCCCCCAAAAATGTAACTCTCAATTTAAGAAAGCACACTATACTCCATGTAGAACTAGTAGTATTTCTGTTAAACAAATTCATAGAACACCCTAGTATCTTAGCAGCAAATACAGGATTAAAATGTAAGCCACCCAGAGTTATCACTCAGTATCAACTACAATTGCACGGCTGTCTCCAAGGTCTCACTCAATTCCACAGTTAGACTACTGGAGGCTACAAACAATCACGGGACCTCTCGAAGCTACATGACCTATTCTAAGGGCTCCATATTTCTCTTTCCTCAGCTTTCACCCACTTTTTTTCTGCCAGGTCTCAAAATGAAGTCAGTCACTAATATTTTTTTCACCCACTCGCATTTGGATTCTTTAGCACTTCATGTTACTTCTAGTTGCATTTTCCTTTGGAATACTGACTTTGCCATACAATTATTGTTTTTCTCAGGGTGCCTAACAGTGATAATCTAACAAAAAAACTTAGTGAACAAACAGCATTAGACAATCATTCAGGTGATTTTAATATTTTTGCCTTAATTATCTACATATTCGTGGCACCGATGGCTCTTTAAAATTTTGACAATTAACTTAATTCTCCTCTTGGGTATTACCGATCTGACCTAACTCACTTTTGAAGACAATTGTCCTATTTTCCTTTTGTTGCAGAAATTATAGAGAGGAATGTTCAGTGGGGTTAAGTAAAGTAATGGTACCTCCCAGGTTTTTGTTGGTTTGTTTGTTTTTTTTAATATTGAGGGCATGGGATCCAATAATTAGGGGGAGAGAATGTGTAGTTTTGAAGAACTCTCAGCTTTCTTAGTACCTTGTTCCTAATCTCTGCTGTCAGTTGCCTCTGGCAATAATTCTTTTGGGACTACTGTATGAGACACAGTATGTGCTGGGTCCACCCTTATTGGTCAGTCTTGCCTACCTGCCAAAAGGTAATTTCATTTTTAAATAGTTTATGAAGTTTTTATATATGAGATTAACAATCAGGATCTCACTTGGGGGCATGAAGCAAAAATGGGTTTCCCAAGAATCTTCTCCAGGTGTCCCATATACAATACTTATATTTCCAATAACTGAGGATGACATTTATTAAAATGCCATTACCATAACCCAGCTTTTCTTTGGTCGGGTACTTATATAGAGGAGGGCACCCCAAATACTGCCTTATTCTTTCCCATTAGTGGCTTTTTGCTAAATTCAAATTATTTAAAATAGGTCTTTAAAAGTTAATTGTGCCAAATGTCAAAAACACCGATTGTCAAGTTGTACTTTTGATAAATTCATTTGTAGGAAACTGTCCCCAGTAAAAAGTTTCAGTAGGGAATTTCTACCAGTGTGTAGACAAATGTGAAAGGGAAAGGCTGATACATTTTTAAAATTGGAGATTAAAGCAGAAATAGAACTATGGTATTAAAAACAAGCTGGCTGGGGACAGTATTTTGTCTAGTAACTCAGCAAACAAGAGTAACATGGAAATACCTTTACATCCAACAACTCAGAAATGTTCCTATGTGGGCATTAGAGTTTTGGATGAAATTTATTTTAAAAACCAAAGATAAACTATGAATACTCTATCTGTATAGTACAACTCTGTTGTACTATATCTGTTGATCAACTCAAGTTCAATAAATTACTGGCAGGATTTTAATACTTTGGGGTACAGGTTAAACAATATAGTGGGAAAGAAGATGACCTCTGTGAAATGATTAGCTTGGTTGGCTGAATGAAGTGTTTTGGAAAATGAAAGCTTTCACAGTACAATTAAAATTTTATAATTAGTTTCTCTGTAAATCAAGATTTGAAATAGCACTGAGATTTTCAACATTTTAAAAAAACTGGCACTTAAAAGTCCTGAGTTTACTTTGCTGGTTAGTATCAAGAAAAGCAAACTCAAAGAGCCAACTTAAGTATTTTCTGCATTTTAAGATTCGACATAAGGTTCTTTACATCCTTTCCACAATGAAGCAGCTTCATCCAGATGAGATCAGATCGAGTAAGGTTATCGCTCAAAGCTAAACCAAACCAAATCAAGGCACACTTATTAGATCTTTTGAATTAGAAAAGCATCAGACTCCTACTGAAGGGGACAAAAACAATTCAGTTGGTTTTTACATTTTTTTTCTCTTTTTATGGGCCTTTTTTTTTCAATTAAGCATCAAAAATTAAACCACAGGAAATTGTTCATGATTACATTACATTACATTCAAAGCTAATTATTTTGAACAAATCAAAACGAGGTCAGTTTAAGAAAAGTACTAAAATGTACAACCGATGTATCTAAGCGAAATTAAAATTTAAAAGATACAATTAACTTCTTTTCCACCCACATAGACTTCAGGGTATTTAAACTATCAAGTAATTTCATTAGCTATCCAAATTAAATTTTCTTTATAAAAATTGTATTTTCTTATTTAGACTAGTGGTACCTCATGAGTCAAAATGGGTGTCATTGGATTTTTAAACCCAAAGTATCCTGAAACCATACTTTTATGTCCTACCTGGATCCTTTCCACCCATACTAAAATGCAATGCAAAAATAAAATATATAAATAAAAAATCATCATGAGAGTCAAAGGCCAAAAAAAAACCAAAACCAACCACACCATCAAAATTTGAACCCCCAAAGTTAAACTAAAAAGAAAAAAAAAAACACTCCACACTGTAGAAAGAATTTATTTGCCTCATTAAAATAAAAATCTCAATAGTGCATTTCACGATAAATTCAATCTTCTCATTCAAGGAGTTGCGAAGTTTAAATAGAAACGTTTAATTGCTTTAGGTTTACATTTTTAAAACGCTTCAATTTACCGAGGGAACAACATATCAAAAAGCAAGATTTAAAATGTTGTAAGGCATAAACTTTGTAATTAATGGGTCTACTCTTCCGCCCCCAAAGCCAGTTCTGTACGACAGGGCAGTTCACTCTACTCCGTGATCTGCAGCTAAAGCACGAAGTAAAATAGGTACAAACTAATAAATCCTGCATCGCCTGAAACAAGCGTGAAAATTATGGAGGGTGCAAAAGTTGTCATTATCTTCCACCATTTCCATCCTTCCTTCAAGAGTAAAAAGCGAACTCAAAGGCTTAAGCGCTTTCCCCCGCTTTAAAAATGTCCCCGTTCACCCCCTCTCCTCGAAATTCCTTCTTCCTTCAAGGCATCGGCAAAACTAACGGTTTCCGCGGCGGCCGCGCCGGCCGGGGCCCCGCAGGCTGTCCCCGCGCCCCCGAGCTCCGCAAAACAAAGGGGATCCCCAGCCATTGTCCTCCGCTGAGCATCACCAGCACTAGCAAGGCAGTAGCTTGCGCAGTTATCTCCACAGCGGGCAATGTCACAACCCGACCAACAGCACAAACTACTACCTCAGCCAGGGCCATGGTGTCGGGGAGGCCCCGGACCACGCCGAGGGCGAGCGGAGCGGCGCGGGCGCTCCTCCGTCCTTCCGCCGCCGCCGAAATCTGCCTGGCGCCTCTGCCCGGCCCGCGGACCCCGCCCAGCCGCCCCGGGCAGGCCGCACCGCGCTGGAGAGAGAAAAGGTGCGGCGAGGTCCTGGCGGAGGCTGACGCTCCTTCCCCTGCCCCACGGGGAGCTCGTCCCCGGCGCCCCTCAAAAGCAGCAAATGGGCGGCAAAACGCGCGGCAGACGCCGGCGGAGCCGCGCGGCCCCCGAGAGGCCGCGTGCAGCGCTCCCGCGCTCCGCCCGCCAGGAGCTCCCGCCACGTCTCTGGGCTGCACCGCCCGCGCCCCTCCCCGCCCCGAGCGCGCGGCGGGCCCGCCACGGCGCCGCGCTCCCAACCTCCGCGGCCGCGTTGGCTCTTCGCACGGGCGAACGCCGCGGGCGCTTCCCGCAGAGGCGGACGCCGGCTCCGGCGCCGCGAAAAGAAACGAAGTCCCCAGCCACACATTCCCCAGGACCCTTCAGGGGAATCCGGTACACCTGAGCGAGAGACGAGAATCAAACAAAAACCCCGAAAAACTGAAACCGGGCCGGGCGGCGGCGGCTCCGCGCGCGGACACACGCGCCGTCTCGCACTCCGCCGCTCCAGTGCGCCGGGACGAACCATAGAGATCCCTTAAGGCGGCTCGCGCGCTACTCCCCAACACGTGACCGCCCCGCCGGGCGGCCCCCACCCGCGCCGCCATCTTACATCCGGGACAGAGGCGGGGGCCGCTTTCCCCGCTTGGGCAAGCTTCGACGTGTCACTATGAAATCAGCCCCCAAAGCGGGGACCCCCTATTCCACGTCACCAAAGTGCTGAGGCCCTGGGCCGTGTCCCCCAATCTGCTTCACGGGGCAAAGGGGACGCCCTAACTTCTCCCGGTGTCTGGCCGCAGAGAAAATGGCGGCACTTACCGCCGTCTAAGTGGACACGTTGTACTCTGCGGTTTAAAGTTTCCGGCACCTCCTTTCCTCTCCGGCCAGGACACGGCCATTCGCGCTCCACCCCGCGGCGGGGCCGCCGTGCTCCATTCCGCAGGAAACCGGCGGGAAAGCTGCTGCACCGCTCCTTTTAATGCGCAGGCTCCCGGGACTGGGTTGTCTTTTTTTTTTTTTCTTAAAGGCCAAGTTTGGGAGAAAGCTGACGGCCGTGGGCCTCAACTACTGCCGACCCAGAAATGTTAGTTTTCCTCCCATGTAGGGATTTTTATAGCACGTTAAATCATTTTAAAGAAAAAGGGCGCAGGGATTTTTCTGATAAAAGAACGTCCAGTTAAGTTTCAATTTCATACACACGAATAATTTTTTAGTATCTGTCCTCTGGACTAACAAAGTTCGTTATTGGAACTTCAAGTGTAACTGGGCGCCTGTAATTTTATCTGCCGAATCTAGCTATCCTATCAGTCATCACTGTTCTGAAAGCCCACAGTGCACATTCACAGAAGGGAGGAATGGAGGAATTGTAGTGTTCAGACTTGGGACTCTCTGCACGCAGTGACTTTGATCCTCTCTGGGAAGCCAGAGGGCTAAAGGCCAAACTCCAGACTCTGGCAACAACGTGTAAGGGCCATCCATGTGTAATTCCTTCTTCTTGAAAAAGTTAAAGTTTTTTCCCCCTTAAACCAGGACAATATAATTTTTAGTAACAGATCCTCTCAACCAAGAAACTCACTGCAAATTAAAGATTACATAACACTGTCATTTCGTCTCTATTATATATGGTATTGGTGAGGGGACACAATTTCTTGAAGAACAAGTTTTCAAATTACAAAGCATCCTGCCTGACATGCTTCAAAATAAATATATGCAAATTCAGAAAGAAAATACATGCCCACTTACATCTCAGCGTTATGCTTATTTGCATTTTAAAGCAACTGCTGAAGGTAGCTTGCCTACGATGTACAATCTGAACTATTTCTAATGAGCAATATGTATTTATTTTTGTGTGTATACAGAACACACTTGAATTAAATGCTTTATTTGATAAACCATAAATTTGACTATGCATCACAATGATGCTTACCAGAAAGTCTATAGAAACCAGTAGTTTCGTTATGATTCACACCACCCTGTCCTAATTAGCAATGATTGGGTTGCCGGAGCATTATCCCTCACTGCTTGTTCACTGCACAGTGGACCATGTTATCTTGCACCATAGGAAATGTCATTTGTCATAATGGTACAGATTTTCAAATGATCATTAATTGTTTATGCTACTTTAATTGTATCAGGTTCATTTCCACTATTAACTTTTTTTTAAATAGTGCCAACACCAATGCACTCATCATCCAGAGACAGTGTGCTGTTATCACACTCTTTATTTTCCTCCACCCCTAAAATCCAGAATAAGCATCCTTTCCAAATGTGACCACCCCCAGCTAATCAATCCTTCATCATGACCTCACAGCAGGAAAACTGCAACAGCTTCCTAGCTTAGTTTTCCCTCCTTAGATTCCCTCCACTCTACCTTGCTTATAACTGCAAGTTTATCTTCCTTAGTTTCATAATTTACTTCTAAAAATAATCACTCCAAACTCCTGCCATCTCAAATAAATCTAAACTACTCCGTTTGTCTTTCAAGGAATTTCATGAATGGGCCTCAGTCCCTCACCAGCAACTTTGTTTCATATAACACCAAAATATACTATCAGTTTCCTCATACTTCAGATATGCCTTGTTCACATTATTTGTCTTTACCTGCAATATCCTTTGGAACCATCTAAAATCTATCTATCTAGCCATGAGGGCCCGTTTTAAGTTCCATTTCCACCACTGAGCTATTTCATTGATTTTTCTTCTGGATACTCACAGTACTAATATCCTGAAGCATAGAGGACCAGGCTAAAATTCTGTTTTATGATGCCATATTAATCTGCACTTGTCTTCCAAGTAGACTTTTGTTTACGGTCTATATTCCCTGCAAAACTGAAAACTCCATGAGGACAGAGACTAACCCAATACCTAACACATACTAGAAGCTAAAATGTTAATGACACATGAGTACTTAATTATATAGTCTTGCATTTAGTATTATTTTATGTATGTAGTTTCCTCAACTAGCTATAAGCACCCGAGAACCCCTAATGACTTCTGTCACATACGGCGGAGTTGGTGATATGTGTAAATAGTAGATCCTTAATATGCAGTGCTTGTCTAGTGAAAGGCAAAAAATTGGTCCCTTTATGAAAAAGTATGGGTTTCTGCCCATCTCTTTAATGATATGTACCAAAAGTGTACTTTATTTATATATCACTCATCAGGCAGTCACCATGTGCCAGGGAAATTGCTTTATAACACTCCTATTTAAATCCTAATAAAGAATTCTATGAGTTAAACACTACTATTAATTCCATTTTATATGAGGAAAACAAAACAGGTTAACCAACTTGCCCAAGGTCACACATCTAGTAAATTACAGAGCTGGGATTTGAACTTAAGAAGTGTGGGCCGAGACTGGGCACTTAACCACTATGTTATAGCCTATGATATAACCCCTTCTAACAAACTACAAATTAGTAAGCTATTTTAAACTGTCCTGGACCAATTATACAAACCTAATGCAGTTCTGGAGGTCAAAGTCATTAGATAAATCTTTTCTTCACAGTATTTGAAGTTCTTTGTTATGTTCAAGTGTCTTTGTCCCAATGCCTATTCATAGAAATAGTAATTGTGTAAAAAGCATTTTCACTTTATTTTAGTAAGCCTTGAATTTTAACCGAGTGAGAATCTTTTTGTAAAACATGATACTAACACGTTGTAGTAGAGAGAACTACTTTTGAAGCAAGACAGGCTAATTCACAGAGGCTTCAACTGTGTGACTTGAGGTTAAGTCACTTCAACCTCTAAACCCTGACTGCTTCCCTGCAGGATTGCTGTGAAGATTACTATTTCTTATAGGGATAATATAGGTAAAGCCTGATTGACATACTAGATATTCCAGAAATAATGATTAAAATTAGAAAATTATAGTTCCACCTGACTGCTGTAAATATTACATAGGATTTTTTTAATATCATATACTTATTACATAATTCAGGCTCTCAAAAAAGAAATTTTAAAACAATTTTTCTTGAGAGATGGAGGGTAGTCTAGCATTGCTATAGGCAGAGAATCTCAAAATTAGCCTCACTAAATTAAAAATACATAGGAATGCTTGTAAAACAAATGATTAAAAGTTTAATCTACATGAGAATTATGGTTTTTTTACTTGACCTAAAATTTTTACTCAAAGTTCTAACTCTGCTTTCTTTCCCAATCGCTAAGAGATATTTCATAATTTCCTTCTATTTTTTTTTCATTTTATATATTAATAGTTTCAACAAAGCTCTCAAAAACATACCTTTATTATTCTATTTGTAAAAGTTTTCCCACATTGACTGCTTATGCCATCCTAAACATATTTGAATCGTTATTTATGAAGTGTTTTTTTTTTTTTTTTTAGAGGGCAGTGTCACTGGCCCTCATATGTGGGATCTGAACCGGGGCCGCTGGCGTCCCAAGTCAGCTCTTAACCACTGCGCCACTCAGCCGGCCCACTTATGAAGTCCTTACACAGACTCAGTGATGTGGGCTGTCACTAATGTGTTGAACCTAGGAGGGATGAGAAAGCAAACACCAAGTATATTAAAGGAAAACTGAATCATTCATTAGAGCTGAAAGTAAATTCTCAAAGTGGTTATGATTTTAAGTTATACTGAGAAAACCAGCACTGCTGGAACATAATTAAAAACCTAGCATCATGCCGAGTCATAACTGTAAAGCAAATTAAGGATCTAACTATCACAGCTACAACTATGCAGTTTGTGTGAAAACCCTATCCTAGGCCACACAAAAAATTTGGGTTTGAGGCTAGGAGAATTTCATGATTATAATACGTAACTGATACATCTCAACAACATAAAAATTGTAAGAAGAAAGTGTAACAGCAGCAATATTACTTTCAAAAACTGTGTTGGGAGCTAAAAAAAAAAACTCACAAAATTAGATAAATATATCCAGTCTGACATAAACACCATATGGTAACTGCCTTAAGAGACAGGAGTTGTATGTTATGTGTTAAAATTATGACACAGAGGTAGTAAAAGCTGGAAAGCAAAATGCAATTTGCACAGTTGGGTCAGAAGCCTAATATTTTATTTTATTTTCCTAGATAAAAAGAGTAAGACTGTAATATTATAGCTTTAAAATTTTTCTCCTATCTAGCAAATTTCAGAGAAAGAAGCAGTTGTTATTATATTACAACGGTTTCCCAAATAATGACATGGTTTAGGAGATCTTTCTTGCTTGCACTATTTATTGAATGTTAGTTTAAAATATAACTTAATGTAACTAAATTTGCAGCAATTGTAAATGGTATCAAAATTCAAGAGAACAGTAATTTTCTTTTTCATACCTGAGGGGCCAGAATTCATCCCATAGTGTAATTAGGAATGTTTCAACTGACCTCTGTATCACTGTAAGCACCAAGCACATGGATACCAAATATCACCCTAAAAAGACCCAGAGATGAGTACTATACCATTCTAGGTCTTTGGTCAAAAGAATACTGCTTTGCAACAGAAAAACAGAAATAGCTAAAATACATGGCAGTATACTGCTTTAAGCCCTCCTTGAAAGTAAGCAGTGCAAATATTATTATAAATCAATAAATAACATTTAGATAACATAAATCTAAAATACTTCAAAGCATCTGCCTCCAAAAACAAAAAAGTGCCCCAAAAGATAAATTAAAAAGTAATGTAAACAGATTTTGGAGACTCCCTTTTGAGAAAAGTGGTATAATCTCTCTATTCATGACAGAAAAGATGATTCCAAGTTTAGCTGCTAGATTCATCATATTTACAGAAATCCAATTTTGTGAGCATCCTGGCTGCTAATCCTGTGGAATCAGAAAGATAGTAGGAACTTGAACTTGTTCAGCTATGTTGAAATGGAAGGGGGGCTTCACCTTCACAGAAAGCAACAGAGGCCAAAATAGCAGGTAATTTTCCAGAGTCTCGTTTACAGGGAAAACAGCTGGCAGTGGTTCTGCCACTAATATCTCTCCTTCTTTTGAACAAAGTATAGGTGAAATTACAGGAATAGTTGGAAGAGAATTAGAGAGAAATGAAAAGAGAAAATTGGAGAAAAGTATAAAAAAAGATACGGTAAATGTAGCATTTTGAAAAAAGGAAGAAGGGAAAAAACTGATGCAGAATAAAAATATACAGTCAAAGGTCTCAATTAGGGTACAGTATGTATGTATGTATGTATGTATGTATGTATTTATTTATTTATTTATTAGCTGAGCCATCCTGCCACCTGTTGGCAGCTCAGCTTGGGCTGGGCATCGAACTGCTGTTGCTCAGAGCTCAGTCAGCTCACACTGTTGAGCAAGCTCTTAACCAACTGAACCACTCGGCCGGCCCCTAGGGTATATTATTAAATTTATCAAACAACTTGAATAGTTACCCTAAGAAGGTCATGAAATCAATTCTGAATGCAAACTATGTATTTTTTTCTCTAAAAAATTAGTGAAAACTCATTGATCATCATTTCCATTTTAGAGATTAGAAAACAAAGGCTTTGAAAAGTTAACGAGACTTAAGAGGCAGAGCCTCTGCTCCTTGCTGCCTCACAATTAATAAAGATTAGAGTATTTATATTCACAGCAGGACTCACTGCAAGCTCCTTTAAACAGAGCCAACACTGCCAGTGCATTCAAAATTACTAGATTTTTAAGAAATTGACAGGTAACTCCTCTGAAATAGTTTTTATATAAATCAACATACAAAGACATTTTAATTTTCTTTCCCAATCTATAGAAACTTCATTCAAATTGAAAGCACTACTCTACTTGCCAGAGATACAAAGAAAATTTAATTCAAGTGATTTGGAAGTATTAAAAACTGTTTTCCCATAATATATAAACTAGTAACATACCATGCGGTATGAACTTCCATTCATTCAATGAATGGTAATTACAAAAAAAAAAAGGCAAAATTCACTCTAATAATACAGATAAATACAACCCAACAACACTAAGCACAGTAAAAGGTGGCACTTTATACAAAATCGGCACATCTTCCAAAATGGTAAACCTATTGAGTAGAAATCTAAAGAACATACTAGGCTGCTGGCAATGATTTCATGAGACCATTTTGTCACTATAAAACATTTTGTTTCTATAAAACAAAACAAAAACAAAAATTCACAATATCCTTGGCCTGGACATTGCTTCATTCCAAGGGCTTCTAAGTCTTCACTATTAATTTCCACAGCAGTCACAGGTAGGTGAGCTGCTGAAAGTATTGTGCTAGACAGGCTTCACCTACAGCAGTCAGTCTCTTGAGGATTTGGCTACCCATCTGACTTATTCTACATTGGAGAAGAACATATTAGTCATTATATAATAACTACACTGTCATTAACACGAGGTTAATAATGACCACCTCATTAATACTTTCCAGTTGTTTCCTAACACTGTTCAATAATTTGTGCTCTTTCATCCTCAGTTTCTTAACTGACCCTTTGCACAGATGGTTACCTGAGACTGGCGGTACCAAATTATGATAATGAATGAAATACTCTAAGATTATATTGAGAAAGGACAAATAATCTAGCTGTTATGAGCCTGCTATAGAATTAATGTAAGTCAATGCTATTCTTCAGAATAAAATATATATGTGTAATTGTTCATGTCTTCTTTCTGGTGATATAATAATTTAAGGAATACAGCAAAAGCTGAACCAACAATCTATATAGGGGGAGAATAGGTAAGAAACAAGAGCTGTTAAAATTAAAAATAAAAGCAAGTGAAAAGTGGATCTCTCTAAGGCCGACTTTTATGCATTTCCTTTTTCTTTTGAGACTTAACAGACTCCTAATAGATAAATGTCACTCACACATGTATACAGTAAAACTAACAAAACTTTAACACTAGTTTAAAGAAATACTAAATAAGACACTACAAAATGATTTATTCTTTTCCTTTTTGGCAGTGGTGGCATTATAGAAAACTAAAAAGTAAGCTATTCAAGTTGAAAATTAGTTTGTTTCCTTTATAAAGGGAAAAATAGTCAGAAAAGTTTAATCTAATTGTTGGCTTATGTCTGTTGTCTAGCCATCTATAGAAGATAGGCACTGTCAGTGACGAAAAGTGGTTATCTGAGGCTTACAACTAATTATAATTATAATGTGTATCCCAAAGGACGTTATTACTACTCTTTCGAGGACTAGTCATGGTCTTAATTGCCTGTAAAACGATCTTAGCCTTCAGAGCTTCCTTTTTGAATCTCCTAGCATGTAGTCATCTCACACAGCCCAGCTATTCCAGTCACAAAAGAACCCAATTCATACCAAGACAGGGCAATGTACTAGCTTCCCAGGGATCACGGTATTTTAGAAAATGTGTACTAGAACAATGTTTGATTCAAAAAGAATGAATTGCTAGTAATCACTCCTGGGGTTGGCAGGAGATGTTCTGGGAGGCAGAAAGCCAGATTATACATACCACCAAGGGGGTGGCCCACTTAGCTTGTCACTAAGACTGGCACTGATTACCATATTCTATGGTCTCCACATTTATGTTTTGATCTGTAGGGTGTATGGTCCTGGTTTTGAAAGCCAATACAGTATTAGCTAAAACCACTCAGTTTATATAAATATGTACTATATATACTGTTGACTCATTTAACTTGCACAGGAGAATTATTCCAATTGCAATTGATCTGTTATTTCTCAAGAACAGATATATTTTTACTTCATGTAAATTCATGGCAATATTCTTAACATGTTACTGAACTGGTATACTACCCTTGTTATTCCATTTCAACACTTTATATGCAGATTTTTCTAATCCCCAATTTAACATATCCAAATATAGAAAATAAACTAAATACACACAGCTTGAGTGACTTTTTTTTTTTTTTTACAACTTTCTTTAAGGAAAATACTGAAAACAGAGTTATAATCTAGGAAATGCCATATTTTACCTTAATTTTAGGTGAAATTATAAAATAGAAATTCATTATTTCATGTAAAAAAATAATATCCCCTCACAAGATCTTACCACGTTTACAGATAATCGTGCAAATTACATAATTACACAATTACGATAGCCCCCAAATTTTATCTCATTCATTACTCAATGTTAATGTCTTCTCATAATTTTCTAATTATTCTGGAGAGGCTGAAATTTATAATTTCTATGAAAATCAAAGGCCTTCCAGCACACTAAAATAATACGAGACCATTATGATTCTTTATGAAAAATCATTGTTTTAAACATTCTTGAGTCTTCACATAAATGATTATGAAAAGTTAACTCAGAAGAAAAATATAATAGCACAATCCATAAAATAAAAAATACAGTGAGCTAGGGCAGTTAGTTTTTTAAGGAACAGTGAAGTTAATGTAATCAGAAGCACTTTTCTTCTTCACTAGGATAGGAAAATGAAACAAAATTCATATTTTATTACATGACAGAAAGTTTACTGTACTTCTAAATACTTCACTAGCTCCAAAAATACACTTCTTGTTGCTTTAGAATACACACATATGTTCTATTTGTGGGTTAGAATAGCTATTTTTCTTCTTGAGTAGACATTAAAAAAATGAAGCACTGAAATGAACAAAACCTTACAAGTAAAATTTTAGGGAATCTGAAGTCATCTTGCCTGGGTCATAATTGAAAGACAGTGATAAATGTTAGTCAATGGGGAAAAAAATCAGTAGAAATATAAAATATGAAAGTCTTCAAAATCCAGACAGCAATATAAAAAGCAGATTTACGTGAAAGCTGGGAAAGATATTTAAAGAGATGAGGTATGATGGAATCAAAGTGCCACAGTATATCTCAATGTATTAAGTTAATAACCTATACTTCATTGTTGCAAAATCAGCAAATCATGAACTATTTGTTGCTGTGTTCACATGACCTTTCTGGTCAGATGTTTGATAGTTACTAGTAACTACATTTAAAATAAGCATTAAGCTAACTGCATGATCATATGGTGAGCACATCTGCCGCTTAAGAAAGCAAATTATAAGTAAAAATGTAAGCAAATCATTTTGTATTATAATAAATACAGCATCAAGCATTTAACATTATTAGTATTTTAAAAATTTAAATAATAAATGCAACTATTTTACACAGAACTGTACCATTTATTATACACACAAGTATATCAGTTCCCTTTGTTTACAAAGGCTGGTTATAGATAACATGGAATGTTACAGTACCATCTTGCATAAAATTTTGGTACACTTTTGTACTTGAAAAAGGTCACAAAAACACCAGCCTAATAAATTTGAATGAAATATCTTTTCTTTCTTTTTAAAAAGTACATCATTAACACATACACCACAAACTGTACATAAGCTCACTTTTAAGTCACCAATTGAAGATCTGGTAGCAGGTACGTTGTGGTATTAACCATGTCTCCCATCAGTTTAACTCATCCAAGGCTTGCACTGCTACTCCTTCAGGAGACTGTGGACGTGTAAGCTTGTAATATGAATTACTGAACTCAGGTAAGTACAACTAAAAGGAGGCCGACAACAGCTGCCAAGAATTATTTGTAGTAAGAAATGTCCTTGTCACAGAAGACTCACTGGGAAGCAAATGGTCTTTAGATAGCGTTCTTTAAATTTGTTGTAGCTGGTCAAGATTCTCCATTTTGAACTTTGGATGCTGGTGGATGCATGAAATCCTTAAAAGGAACTAGTGCTTCTTTAAGAGCAGAGCAGACTTCTGAAGACGAGCAGGTGATGCATTCCACTAAAGTTGGGTATAAGGCAATCACTTGTGCCCAGGTATTTCCATCAACTGTAATGCAAAAAATTATAAAACCTCAAAAAAGGGTGGATTAAAATAGCAGAGATTATCCAACTAACATAAACACAATCCTTTAAAAACACTGCAAAGAAAAAAATTCCAAAATACGGAGATTCTACAAGCCTGTACCTTTTGTTTTTTAATCTTTGAAAGATTTCCTGCAATATTTCATAAGGTATGAGAGAAAAATATATGGTTCAGTGTGCAGAGAGTCAACAATACCAACAAATTTTATAAAGTACATTTTAAATACTTTAAGTTCTGATGGCACTGGAAGCTAACTCAAGTAACTTAGAATAATTCAAACCTTTCAAACATTTAACATTTCAAATGTTTAACATTTTTAAACACTTAATAATTCAAAGTTTCAGTATACTTGCCACAGAATGCGGTGTACATTTCAAGAACAATTAGAAAGCAGTTCAATGTTTTATTCAGTTGTATGCTAAAAATATAAAGACCTTAAGTGATTTTCCTAATAATGTCTTTGATATGCATTTTAATTTCAAGTAATCACACATAGATCCACTCTTCACTTGTACCACTGGATAACTTTTAATATATCACTAGATTTAAACTAGATTTAAACATGTCTACCTTCATTACCACTACCATGAATAACTAGTATAATTGAATGCTCTTTGGTGAATGGGCAAATGTGTTATATCTCAATTAGTTTGTAATTTCCTTCTAGTCTGAGATCACATATTGCATTTCTGTTTGCCTATAAGTACTGTGCATACTGTGGAGAGTATAATAAGCAATACAACCTGCTGACACATTTTTCTTACACAGTCTATGTATATGACACTTTGTGGAAAAACTCCCAAGTCTGGGAGGCAGTACTGCACGTAGATACTATGCTAAAGGAGCTTTGATTCTATTTTTTACTACAATTCACTGAGTGCCTGAAAACCTTTCTGAAATAAGGTAGTCTTGGGTGTCCCTAATCAAGTCATATATTTTCTTTTTATCTCAACTTCTGCTGTACAATAAAGAAATGAGTTTCTCAAACTAGTGTTCTTATTCCTAAAGAAAAACAACCTAGTCAAATAAGTTTGGCAAATGTTGTATATATTATCTTCCCTTTTAGGGAGTCATAATTTACATGAATTTATTAAAGATTTGTAGTAAAAGAACGGGTTTAACTTTATCTAATCCAGGGTTTCCAACAATTATTTATGGAATTTTTTTCCATTCAATATCTACTGACATCAATCATCATTAATATTCATTCCTTAGTACATATCTTGGGAAATGCTGAAGTGTTCATTTAATCCCTTCTCTACCCAAACAGGGATATCTTTGGAGTGAGGGTGGGAAGAATAGGGGAGTAGGGCTTATGGGTACTGATGAGGGACTATCAGGTCAGAGCTAATCTGCTTTTATCTGTTTCATATGTTGGGAACCTGTATCAGATTTTATTTGTAAAAAGAATTTTGCTGCTTAACAAAAAACAAAAACTTTAAAAACCACCGGTCTGAGAAGTTTTAAACAGTCTGTTCCAGCTTTCTTCTGTGAAACTTTCCACTAATACTTTAACAAAAGATTGCAAAGAGAGGGTTCTGGGAAAATGAAGGAGTAGGAAGTACCAGGAATCTGTCTACCCATCTAGAAAAAACTGCACTGGCAGAATCTGTTTGATGTCACTATTATGGATGGAACTCGGGAGTCTACCTAAGGCTGGCAACTTCCAGAGGAAGACTTGTACAATATACTGTAGTTAATTTTGGTCAATTTCAGCTCTTAGCACAGTAGCAGCTACCCATCCGCGAACCCTAAGCCATGCGATAGGCAGCTGTGTATGGGTTCCTGAAGCAGCTTGCACACAGCTTGCAGGAGGCCAGGATAGGTAAAAAGGACCCTATCTTACAAATATCAGGGATCTGTGCTGATTGCTGTTTCTGATCACAAAGGTGCAAAGAGGCTTCAACAACTAAAAAAATCAAATAACTTGATCAAAAATGGGCAAAGGATTTGAACAGACATTTCTCCAAAGGAGATATATAAATGGCAAATAAAGCACATGAAAAGATGCTCAACATCACTAATCATTAGGGAAATACAAATTAAAAACTACAATGGATATCACTTCATTAGAATGGCTACTATTAAAAAAAAACCCAGAAAATAAGTGTTTATGAGAATGTTGAAAAACTGGAAAACTTCTTCACTATTGGTGGAAATATAAAACTATATAGCCACCGTGGAAAACAGTATAGTGGTTCCTCAAAAAAATAAGAAATAGAATTATTATATGATCTAGCAATTCCACTTCTGGGTATATACCCAAAAGAACTGAAAGCAGGGTCTCGAAGAGATATCTGTACACACATGTTCATAGGAGCATTATTCACAATAACTAAAATGTGGAAGCAACCCACGTACCCATCAATGGGGAGCGGATAAGGAAAATATCTCACACACACACACACGAAGATTATTCAGCCTCAAAAAGGAAGGAAATTCTGCAGTATACTACAATATGGATGAACCTTGATGACATCATGCTAAGTGAAATAAACCAGTCAACTTATATGAGGTACTTAAGAGAAGTCAAAATCATAGAGACGAAAAGTAGACTGGGGCTGGCAGAGGTTGGGAGGAGTAGGGTATAAAGAGTTACAAGATGAAAGAGTTATGGAGATGGTGGTGGTGATGGCTGTACAACATTATGAATGTATTCAATACCATTGAACACTACACTTAAAAATGGTTAAGACAGTGAATTTTGTTATGTGTATTTTACCACAATAAAAAAAAAATTGGAAAAAATAAAAACAATTGCATAGATTGAAACCATCTAGATTGCCCAGATATAAAGTGAACTAGCCAAACTAATTACTTGTTTATTATAGGAAAATACAAAAATACATTATTTAAGATAACAGCTTAAACTCAGGGGAAGCTGCTCAAATTTCTTAAATTAAAATAGATTTTAAAACCTCACCATAGACTTTGGTGGGCACTTTGGGCTTACCTCTCAAAAAACAATTTTTTTAATTAAAAAATAAAATAAATAGCTATTGTATGGATATGGAAGATTCTCCATGAAGTGGAAAAAAAAACAGTGTTGAGAACATTAGGTATAATATGGAGCATATTCGCTTGTATTAAAAATGGGGCGTACTGGGGCCGGCTGAGTGGTGTGTTGGTTAGGAGCTGGTTTGGGATGCCAACTCTGAGCAGCGGGGCCTCAGTTTGGATCCTACATATGAGGGCCAGTGACACTGCCCTCTACAGCTAAGATGGTGAACAACAGCTCCACCTGGTTGCCTCTATAGCTAAGATAGCTGGCGACGGTGTGGGCTGCAGCCCCTGCTGCAGTGCACTGCCATAGGCTACAGTGAGTGGCCCGCAGCCAGCATGAGCTGCCAAGACCCGCCATGAGCGGCTGTCCAGTGGCCAGCGACTGATCTGCCTCACCTGGAAACAGCATAATGATAATACCAACATGGGCCAATGAAGCAACGTCCTCCACAACTAGACTGAAGAACAAAAGGACAGCAACTTGTCTGTTCCCCTTCCCCGATTCCCCAATGCTGTTCCCCTCTGCCAATCCCCCAATAAAATCTTTAAAAAAAAATGGAGTGTATTGGAGTATATATTTTATATTTACATAATAAACTTATGGAAGGATTCACAAACTAATAAAAATGGTTCTTGCCTATTATGAGGTAAGAACTGGGAAGATAGAGAATATAGGAAAAATCATCTTAAAATTTTTCCATGTATAGCTTTTTATATTTTTGAATTTTTGAACCATGTATACACTTGTTACCTATTCAAATTTTTAAACAGGGATCAAGTAAAATGATAAAAACAAAATTCCCCCAAACTAAAAATAAGTCTGACAAATGCTTCCTCTCCCACTAGGAAACCCTAAAACACAAGTAACAAATGTGCTAAACAGATGTTAGAGGCACACTGGTTCCAAGCCTTGTAGCCATCCTCCTGAATTAATGTTGGATTGGCAATGAACAGTCCAAGTATTTCTGCTGGAAAGGCCTGGCTTTCTCTGAGTTATCTTCTTTTTTTCTGTTTCTTAATGAAGCTTGTCATACCTTCCTAATATGTTATAATATCATCATCATCATTTATAGTTACATTAAATTTACCTAGAGGCATAATTCAAATTCTCTTAAACAATTTTTAACATTAATTACTACACTGCCCTATCTATGGCCCAACTGCTTTGTAAAAAAAAAAAAAAAAGTTACTGAGTTTTCCTTCCCTTTTCTTCCTTTATACAAGTTCTGGTTAAATTCTTGATGGCTGTCTAAAGATCATACCACATAATGCAAGTACTATGCATTTAAATATACTGGTTATATTTAATATATCTATAGCAGCAACATGGGAAATAGAGAATCCTGTTTATGTCTTAAGTATAATATACTTTTAAGAATCAAATTCTATCCTGTGATCTAATAAAGACTTTACTGGTCTCTAGAAAGTCAATGCATGGTTTCCCTCTCTCAAAAAACAACCAGAATGTTTTTCAAAGAGAACACAAATTTGAACTTGATGGGATGGATTCAGGACATTGCTCCAGGACTTTTCTTAGAAATTTCACCCCTTCCTTTGGGTTGAATAAATATAAGTGTGTCACCTTAAAATTTCATATAATACCCTTTCTTAAGCCAAAGTACCAATGGGTGGATTTTGAAAACAGAAAAATATGTTTTTAATCGTACAATAACTGACAGGAACAAATATCCCGTGACTCATTAATCAGGAACTCCTTTTTCCTTTGGTATTAAAAGCAATGCTGCTGAAAGTACCGGTCTGCTAAGGTGCCTGTGCCAGAATGTAAATCAACACACTTCCTTCTTTAACAAAGTCTTGTATAAAAAATGTCAGCTGAACCAATGTATTTAGTGACACAAGTGACTTATATTCTAGTGCCAGCTTTTTATCTTGTCCTGGGCCAGTAACAAACTCTTAAAAATCAATGGCTGGTCCAACAAACCACACTTTGAGGAGCAATGATGTAGGGGATTCAAAATAGAACAAAACATGTTCCGAAAAGCCTCTCAAGTAGTTTACACTTTCAAGGGAGTGAGTCATGGACATGCATTACTGTAATACAAATAGAGTGCTTTAAGACAAAGGTACACATGAAAGAGCTAGGAGTTCAATGAAAAGGGAAATCACTCACCTCGAAGCATTAAAAATAAGCTCAAAAGTGGAGCGGTATTTGAAGGAGGTGGATGGAGGCAGAAGAATGAAATAAGCAAAGGGTCAGGAATACTTGGGTAGACTGAGAATTTTAGTTTGGTGTGAAAGTGGGGTACATGAAGTCTAGAGGGAAATCAAGCAGAAATAGAATGGCATTGGACAGGCCTCTGCACACTTTGTAGGTAATGGTAAATAAAAAAGAGGTTTTTGTTTTGTTTTACAAGGATGGGAAAATGAATGATCAAATGTACTTTTGGAAAAATCATTTCTGGCAATAATGTAAAGAATGGATGGGATAGGAATGAGTAACAGAAAGGGGAAACAAATGAGAAGGGGCTATAAAACTGATTCAAAGTTATTTACATGATTTATATCTACACAGTAAATCAGTACAAACACAGGATGGAAGCCTCCTCCCACCCAAAAAAGTTGGTGATGTTCTACATTAAAAATACATGAAATATGAATTTTCCATGCAACATCCCAAATTCAAACCAATTCTGTTTAAAAAAAAAGTCAGCCAAAGTATTGTTTAACATAAAGGAGATAAAACATTACAAATTATTTTTACTTAATTGATATCTTAATGGACTTGATGCTTTGCTGTCATAAGAACTGGAGAAAAGAAAGTCTAATAGCTGTTATGTTCCTAAAATTCAGTTAACTTAATAATCATACAAAAGTACATCTCAAATAGAACATAAATGTTATGAGTTTAGAATAACTGAGTTTCTAAGCACTCACCATTCTCAGGCTGAGTTTTCTTAAGTGAATCAATGAGAGTACTGACTGCTTTTAAAACAAATATGATTTCTGTTACTTGTTGCCTAAAAAAGACATGGGAAATTATTTCCATCAAGATTAAAGATATGGCATGTGCCTTTTTTACTGGTTTTATACAAATATATACACTTTGAAAAAACAGAATACAACATAAAGTTAATGTTAATTGTCCATATTTATAAAAGAAAAAATAGTTTTACTAACATATACTTCAATGTACAAAATAAGATAGATAGTTACTTTTACCATAAGTTATCAATTTAAAAGGGGAGGGGGAAGGAAATCTACTCATGCAAATCTAAATTTATTTGTAAGATAATTCATATAACTACTTAAAATTGAAACATCTTCTAATATATGCTTTTAAAACCTTTCTGTGAAAGGTTTATTTATTTATCTGTTTTTTTTAACTAATTAGAACTTAAAAGGATTTGCCAAAGCTTAAATGGAAATAAAGACTACTATTACCTCTTGACACATGTTTTATCATGTTAAAAGTACATTTAAAATTACAATAATACTTATGTAACATTCTAATGCAACAAATAACACGCTTAAAATCAGTCCAAAGGTGGCACTATTTGAAGACATTAGCAATGAAGAATGAAGTTGGAGTAATAGAGGATCAGTAAGAGTAGCCTGAGTCTCTTTTTAATTCCTACACAAAGCTCTTCTATACTGTAGTACCCACCCCTCCATTCCTGGTATGAATCTGTGTTATTCTACAGATAAGAATTTCCTAATACTCTGACAGGGCACTTACTATTTGAAGCCAACCTTTGTAAGCACAGAAATATATTACTGTGTTGCACTGTAGTTTTTTAGAAAATAATGTAATGACGACTGCATCAAACTAGGCTGATACAATATAACACTTCATAGCACAACTATAAAAAAGACTCCATTTAAAAGCAATAAACATAAAAAATGAAGGAAAAGTTACTTTCTGAAATCAAATAATATGTTATAATCTAATAAAATATTCCAAGCAAAGCAACTTTATTACTGCTTTTCCAAGTATACTTCAGAGATCAATTATGATAAATCAATTTTCAATTATGACTAGCATAGAATCACTAACAACTGTCTTTGGAATGTGTATAAATCTGAATATGGGTAAATATAATGTTTATGTCCTAGAAATTCTAAATATGGTGAATCCTAAAAGTACAAATACTATACGCCTAATAAGGGTTGATAATTAAAAAAAAAACAAAAAAAAAACAAAAAAACCAGCAAACTACTACGTCACTGTTTTTCATTCATCAAATTGGAAAAAGATAAAAAAATTATAAACTCGCAAATAATTTTAAAATGATAAAAATGGAAGAAAAGCACATTTACATACTCCTGGGAGAATGTAAATTGGTAGAAGTCTCTGGTAGGCAATTTGCAATACATAGCAAAAGCTTTTAAAAACTCTGTATCTTTGACAGGTCAATTTCAACTCCAGAAATTTATTATAAGTAAATAAGAATGTGACAAAGCTTTAGGCCTAGTGATTTACTTATCCGATACTACCTTATGAGATGGGACCCACACTGATTTTCCTCTTTCCTGACTTTGATAATTTTGCCTTCCAATATTATTTTTCATTTGCTTCATTTGCTTTGCCTTAAACTCTAAACTCTATAACTTCCACATTAAAAAATAGATTGACAACATAACTCTAATTTATGATTGCAGTTTTTGATAAATTCTGATCCATACACCAACTTTGATTAGCCTTGCTTAGCAAAAAGGCCCAGAGCCCTTTCCGTTGTTATAGTTGGGCTAAATGAGAAGCAAATCAGTTTAGGTACAGGGGCTTAAATAAGCAAATTAGATAAAAGAAGGTGTAAGATATGGCTAGCTGATCTATAAAGAACCCTAGAAATGACTGTAAAACAAACTATGAAGTTCCTAGAGTAAAATTTATCTATTATTTTCTTTCTAGAGAGATCCACAATCATGGGCTCATTACAGATCCATTAAGTTCTTATCCAAAAATCCTTGAGAAGATACATTTTAGAATTCAATTTTGTTTTTCAAATTCAAAAAGGTAATTTGGTACATGTATCATATATTACTTAGCCTCCATGAGGAATCTGAAAAAGCACACCATAACAAAAACAAACATCACTCTATCGGAAGCAAAACTTATGAATATTTACATTGCATGGAATAAACAAAATTATAAAAAGCCTCAGGTTAAGTTCAGATCACTTATGACAACACTTGTTTTTCAGAGTTTTTTTATTATTAATAACTATGATATTGTATTTCCTTTGTCCATAAAATAAAATAAATACCTTGGAAGAGGGCATTTACCACTCAATCTTTCATCCTCTATATAGCGATGTAGCACATCTTGAGATCTCTTTAAAAGCACTGAGAGTGCCATTCGTGAGATGTAGCCTTCTTGAGGTGTTGTGACTTTATTACTGAAGGAAAACTGGAGCAATGTTTCAAAACACATTTTAGAAAATTCCTCTCTCAAACGAATATCAATCTCTGCCTCTGTAAAATAAGTTTTGATGGTTAATAAAAGGTTAAATTAATACATCTTAATGATAACTCTTAGCACACTGAGAATAGAAGGAAATTGTTCAACTGATAAGGGGTATTTATGAAAAACTTATAGTGAATAGCATGCATATATATCATTTTTGCCTTGAGCTTTGGCTGCAAGATCAAAAATAAGGCAAGACTGTCCACTGCAATCACTTCTAATCAACATTTTCCTTGTGTCTTGGTCTTTTTATACCCTTTAGCAACACTATAGAATACCTCTCAGTAGTTTTCTATCTGATCAAACTTGGAATGATCTCAGCAACATCCTTCCTGGAGCCTCCGACCTCTGCTACAGTCTGGACTAGTTGCTCTCTACGCATGCTGTCCACCAGCTATATCCTGCACCTAATCTTTGTGATCACCCTGTGAATTGTTTTTATTCGCTCTTGTGTATGTCGTACTTCCCAGATCTCATGCCTTCCCCCTTCTTGGTTTACTTTTTTATTTTCATGGAGCATATTCTGTATTAGCTGAGAGTGAATGAGATATAAAATTTTTGAGACCTTACATTTCTAAAAATGTCATTATTTTACACTGGTATTCAAAATGTGGTTCCTACATAGCAACATCAGCATTCCAAGAGAACTTGTTGGAAATGCAGGTTGTCATGTCCCACCCCAGACCTACTGAATCAGAAACTCTGGGGACACACCCAGCAATGGCTTGACCTCCAGTTCATTATGATGCTTACTGACATTTGAGAATTACTATTCTACACTCATACTTGGCCAATAGTAGGCCTAGGTATGAAATTCCATGTTAAAAATCCTTTCCATTCAGAGCTTTGAAACCACTGTCTCAATGTCTTTTAGTTTCCAATGTTGCTATTGAGAATTCCAATGTCATTTTTTTTTTTTTTTAAGATTTTTATTGTGAAATTGGAGGAGGACAACAGCATTGGGGAACCAGGGAAGGGGAACAAACAAGTTGTTGTCCTTTTGTTCTTCAGTCTAGTTGTGGAGGACGTCGCTTCACTGGCCCATATTGGTATTATCATTGCGCTCTTCCCGAGTGAGGCAGATGGGTTGCCGGCTTCTGGATGTCTGCTTACAGCGGCTATTGGCTGCTCACTCCGGCTGCCAGCCGCTCACGCTCGTTGCCAGCCACTCACTGTAGCCTATGGCAGCCCACTTCAGCAGGGGCTGCAGCCTACACCGTCGCCGGGACTTGGCACAGCCCAGCCCCAGGTAGAGCTGTTGTTCATCATCTTAGCAGTAGAGGGCAGTGTCACTGGCCTTCTATGTGGGATCCGAACAGGGGCTGCTGGCGTCCCAAACCAGCTCTTAACCAATGCATCACTCGGCCGGCCCTCCAATGTCATTTTGATACAACTCTTTTGGGTGGAAGTTTTTTTCTTTTCTTTCTGAAATCTTTTAGGATCTTCTCTTTATCCCTGATTTTTAAAAAAAAAATTTATTGGGAAATTGGAACAGTATTGGGGAATTGGGGAAAAAGAACAGCCAAGTTGTTGTCCTTCAGTCCTAGTTGTGAAGGGCGCAGCTAGCCCAGCTACCAAGTCCTGTCGTCATCCGACTGCCCGTCGGCAGCTCTTGGCAGCTCGGCTCAAGGTACCATGTTCAATCGTAGTTGTGGGTGGATGTAGCCCACCATCTTATGCAGGAGCTGAACCTGAAACCTTGTTGTTAGGAGCATGTGCTCTCACCAGCTAAGCCATCCTGCTACCTGTTGGCAGCTCAGCGGCAGCTCAGCTTGGGCGCTGCTCACTGGCCCACGTGGGAATCAAAACAGCGACCCTATTGCTCAGAGCTCATACTTAACTGAGCCACTCGGCTGGCCCTGTCCGGTTTGATATTTCATGATAACATGCCTTATTGTGGGTCCTTTTTCTTTCATTGTCCTGGGTCCTGAGTGACCATTTTTAATCTGGGGATTTATTTCTTCACGTTGTTTGTTTGAGAATTTTCTCTCCTAGCTTTTCTCTATTCTCTCTTTCTAGAAGATCTACTATCAGATGTTAGACACTTTGATTCATTTTACTTCTTCTCATATTGTCCATCTTTTTGGTCCTTGCTCTACTTTCTGGGTTATTTTCTTAACTTTCTTCCAATCCTTTATTGATCTTGTTACTTCAGCTATTTCTTTTCTAGTTTCTATGAACTCTTTCATGTTCTGATTGTTTCCTTTTAATAGCATTTTTCTTGTTTCATGGATGTGAAATCTTTGATCTCTTCGAGCATCCTAATTATATTAATTGTGCTTTTCTTTTCAAAAATATTTCCTATGACTGTGCATTATCTCTTTCCTACTGATTTCTTTTACTCCTCTTCATTTGTTTTAGTCTTTCTCTTTCACGTTGGAGGATTTTCTCAAATGTCTGTGAGCCTAGCTGCCCGATCATACTTAAGAGCAGGGGACGAAACAAGATCAGTGGAACCTCAGTGTTTATAGGTTGGTCTTGTTTAGCAGGGAATATTTACATCTAGTAATTATAAATATTATTCTTAATACATGTTGTATAAAAATTTATCTAAATTTTTAATATACTTAACAAAAAGTTAATTATATTATTAAAATAAACAGACTTAAAATTTTTTCTCTTAGATTCTCATGTTTGTGAAATTTGCACTTTACAAGATCAGTTTTAGAAATTGGGCTAGGAGAAAGAACTAGTTGTGAAGTAAGCAATATGAGAGACATCTAGTGGTCACACTGTGCACATATATGCTCTTTAAAATGTTCAGCACAGCTTAATATAAATCATGGCTCTGGTGAATTCTGGGGATTAAGGATATTCATGGTACAAATTCACAAATTTTTAATCTCACAGAAAAATCACATTATAATGCCACAATTACATTTAACACTTGAGCACAGGTTTAGAAAAAGGAATAATAGCAAAAAACCAACTTATGTATCATCTCCCAATAAGGTAGCATGATATAATCAAAGGAAGCATGTACTTTTTTTTAAGAATGAACTTTGGCCTCCAGCCTTAAGATTGAGGGCAATGTTTATCAAGTTTTCTAAACCCATTTCCCTTTCAGTAATATGGTGGAACCTATCCTTACAGAAATGTTAGGAGGAATGAGATTAATATTCTGTTACTTCCTTAATACCTTATGCAGAGTAGGTATTTGCTAAATGCAAGTTCCCTTAACTAGTTTTAAAGCATCTTTAAAAAAATTTTTTTTTTTTTAATTGGGGAACAGCAGTTTTCCAGGACCCATCGGCTCCAAGTCAAGTAGTTGTTTCAATCTATCGATAGTTATGGAGGGTACAACTCAGTGGCCCATGTGGGAATCGAACCGGCAACCTTTGGTGTTACAAGCAGTGTGCTCTAACCACCTGAGCTAACCAGCCACCCCAAGGCATCTTTTTTATTTTTAAATGGAATAACTGTGCAATTTATAGTCCTGAGAGGTTGGTATTAATATCTTTACTTTACAGATGACAAATCTCAGACTTAGAGAAGTTAACTAACTGTTAACTAACTACTAAGTGGCAGAATACACACTTATTACCCCCCAATAATCCAAAACTGGTAACTTGTGTCTGCCTGCAAAGTCTTAAGCGGATTCCTTAAGTGTTTTGCAAGTTACTTCATTACACATAATTCACCAAATATTTACCACATTT
Organism: Aselliscus stoliczkanus; assembly: GCA_033961575.1. Classification (NCBI taxonomy): domain Eukaryota; kingdom Metazoa; phylum Chordata; class Mammalia; order Chiroptera; family Hipposideridae; genus Aselliscus; species Aselliscus stoliczkanus. Next base: position 144,902,103 of record CM066727.1, read on the forward strand.
TCCCCTCATAAAGCTTAATGTTCTAAATCACATTCTTAAGAAGTACCTTACCATTCTCCTGTTTTCATTTATCACAATCACAGAAGTAAACATTTCTACAGTCAGCTTCTTCAAAAGTACTTCAATACTTACTACAAGTTTTTAAAAAATCATTGAAATAACATACCTGTAAATGAAGATGACTGAGAATGTATTGAGCCCTTATTAAGCATGGTCATTATCTGACCAACAAATTCCTTAGGAATAAAATTGGCATAAGGTAGTATCTCAGTGCTGATAAGCTGAACTACCTAAAATGAAAGAGGCAAATTCAAATGCATTTTTTTTCTTGAAAAAGACTGACTCAAATGATAATGTCTAAAGTAAAATTTAAATTTTATTTAAAAAAAAAAATCACTTAAAGAATCTTTCTTAATAGAAGTACACAGATATTTTAGTGCTAACATGGAGGACAACTAGTCTGTTTCCCCCATCTGCCTTAGTAAATAATTTTATCACAACATAGTCAGTAGTGTAAACTGCTTACTCTGAAACAATTTTAGTAAATGCTGATCTTCAACGTGGAATGTGTAAACAGTGCTCTAGAGAAAAAGTCAGCATGTGAAATTTATCCATGTTAGAATCAAATATCCAAAATAGGATTAAGAATAAGATTGAAATCACCTTTCAAAACCATAAAAATGAGCTATAAGAGAAAGCAAAGTCATACTCATTTTTGTTTAATAGCTTATTTCTAACATGTAATATATTATTTTGCCTTTTGAAGAAAAACAGAGTTTGAGGAAAAGTTTATGAGAGTTTTAATATAGTATTGGGACAAAAGACAATGTTTTGTACTTATATGATGATCCCTATACTTTTTATGCACACTATAAAGTAATTGATTTGATTTACTTAAAAGTTTTCCCCTATTCCACTTAAAGGAAAAATATGAAAAACAATGATTTCCCCAACAAGAAAATCCATAACCAAAAACTACTTTAAACTTCATTTATAATCAACAAAATATTTCCTTAAAAAACCACCCATTATTTGCTTCAAGAATTCCAGAGGCTGTTTCTATAGCTGGTTAAAAATGGAAAAAATATTTGCAACTCATTGATTAATCTGAACTACAAACATCTGATTTGTCAAACTACAGAGTGAGCTCTCAAATACATAATCGCTGACTAATGGATTTATTTTACTGAATCAACTACTGTTTAAAATTATTAAATGGCACAACTAAGTATCTAGAAAAGAAACACACAGCACAAAGCTAACAAATACAAGGAAGTCATTTTTAAAATGTCAGTACTTTAAAATTAACCTTTAAACTTCATGAGTTTGAATGCTTTTAGATTCAAGCTTAAGCTGTTACTTCACTTCCTTCTTACCAATTTTATAGTTGCAACATTTCTACTATGTGATTTACATAAATGGTCACAGGAAAATATTTTAAATCACTTCCTCACCTCGACATCAATACTTTCATTTCTCTGAAATTCTTGAATAGAGAGGTTATCTGGAGGTATGCTAAAAAATAAATAAACACTTGATTTTTAAAGGTGAAATATTCCCTGGAAATACAAATAGAAAATAAACAGTATGCAAATGACAAAAAAATCATATTTTCTCCTCACGTTATGACATCCCCATTTATTTAAAAGAACAGTATTTTTATTTATTTATTTTTTTTGAGGGCAGTGTCACTGGCACTCATATGTGGGACCCGAACCGGGACCGCTGGCTTTCCAAGCCAGCGCTTAATCACTGCGCCACTTGGCCGGCCCAAGAACAGTATTTTTAATTAAAGTCATTGTATAAATAACAAAGCTAATAACAAACACGAAATTCTAGCTACAGAAATACTTGGCCAAATCCTGAACTAAATAAAATCTGTAGAACTAACCTTCTTTCAGTACCATAAATGCAAAACCCAAGAAAAGTAAAGTTATTATCATCTGCAGCTATAGGAAAAATTACCACTGATACCTTAATTCACATATATGGAAGGTGCCCAAAAAATGTATACACATTTTAAGAAAGGAAAAAACTGTATTAAAATTGTAATAATATATACCGATAACAAAAGATGAATACAAGTCATGTGTATACATTTTTTTGGCACCCCTGATATTGCCAATGATTTAAGAGAGCCTTGCTCAATTTGCTGAATTATACACCCAGAGATTGTCCATTGATCACTGATTTATAATAAATACAATAAAGATCTTTACAATAAAATACAGAGAACATCTGAAAAGAAGAGAACTGATTCAGACTTTCCAAAGTAGAAAATTGTTCCAGCACTATCAGAAGAAATCAATATTTATAAGGTAAATTCTAGACCCTGTGGTTCTTAATAAAACAGCAGTATTAAACTTATGAAACACTGAAATATTAACTACTTAAAAACAGCTGAGAATAGGGTAGTAATGATTATTACAATAACAATGACAGCTAAAATTAGGGAGCCCCCTATTGTACTAAGAGCTTTGTTTGTATCATTTCCTATGTTCCCACAGTAACTACATGGAGTATTATCAACATGCCATTGACAGAAAAGGAAACCGAATCTTAGAATGGCTAGTAATATGATCAAGAACACACTGTAAATAAATGACAAGGCCACTGTAAATAAATGACAAGGCCACAATTTGTTTTTTTTTTTCCATGTGGGAGTCGAACCGGCAACCTTGGATAGAGCTGTTAAGAGTGCACGCTCTATCCACTGATCCATCCAGGTGGCAAAGAAGGCCACAATTTAAACCTAGACTTATATGAGTCTAAATCCTTTTATATTCTAAATGTAAAAACAGTATTATTACATTTAGGTTTAGAAGTATAGTATGTAGTTTTGTACTTAGCTCTATTATTGCTCTATTTGGTATTATTTGGTTTATGTATTTACAGATATTAAAATACACATGAGTAGGAATGCCAACTGGCTGACCACCAATAAAAAAAGCTTTTTAGAAACATGCTGCCAATGATATTAATATTATAGGATCAAATATCAGATACACTAAACTATATTTTTAAAATATCTTATAATGAGGCAAGAAAGTAGCATACAAAGCTTAAAACTAAAATGTTCACTCCTTCTAATCCTAATGATCAATAAATTAGGAAATTATTCGATTGTACCCAGGTTGGGTAATTGATCTCAGAACCCAAACTAATGGTTATTTATTTTAATTTATAGTTAGTATCCTTACTATATACTTCGAGCACATCAGAAATACTGATTGAGCTTAAAAATAGGCTAACGATGAACAGAATTTACCTAAAAATTATAATGGGAGATGGTCAATATTGCAGGTACAAATGGGCCATATAAGATCCTCATGTTCTCTAAGTTTGGGGGTTACAGTAGTGTTCTTTAAAAAAATACTTTTCATTAATTTTTTTTTTTTTTGAGGGTAGTGTCACTGGCCCTCATATGTGGGACCGAACCGGGGTCGCTGGCTTCCCAAACCAGCGCTTAATCACCGCGCCACTCAGCCGGTCCTTCATTAATTTTTATTTGAAATAAAATAGCCTTCAAACTGTTATTATTTGTAGTTTTTTTTGGTTCTCTCTGTACAGTATATTAAAAAATGTTTTTGAGATATAGTTCATATACCATAAATTCATCCCTTTAGAGTGTAATTCAGTACTTTTTAGTATATTCACGAAGTTGTGAAATGACTGTCACTTCAAATTCTAGAATATTTTCATCACCCTCCAAAAAACCTGTATCCATTAATAGTCACTCCCCATTCTCCCCTCCTCCCACTTCTGACAATCATTAATCTACTTTCTGTCTCATTGGATTTGCCTATTCTGGACATACCATATAAATGAGATCATACAATATACGGCCTTTTATGTCTCGTTTCTTTCACTTAGCATAATGTTTTCAGTATTCATGAATGTTGTAGCAAGCATCAATACTCCATTACTTTTCATGGTAGAATATTCCTCTGTATGGATGTACCACATTTAATTTGTCTATTCATCGGCTAATGAACTTCAGGATTGTTTTCATTTTTTGACTATTATGCTATTGCTGCAATGAACATTAGTATACACGTTTTTGTGTGAACATGTTTCATTTCAATTATTTTGGGTAGCACTTAGTGATTTTTAACTTAAGGTCCGCAGACCATTTATTGTATGAATTCACACTAGCCGATGTGTCTTCTAGAAGTTGCACTCATTGCAAACAAACATACAAAAAACAACAAAACCCAAAACTGATCTAAAAGCTTATTCACAAATGATATCATAGTAAGCACTTCATTTTTATTATCAGCTAATGACAAAGTGAAACACTCCCTTTTTCTCTCCGCTTTACAAATAACTAGTGGGACATCTAACACTCAGCAAAGATTCCCCGGCTCAACACACTAGGATGCCGGAGAGATCCACACATCTGTACAGCTGAGGTGGGTGGACTAGAATGCATATGGTAGGTGGAACTGAAGGAATGGCAGGGATGGTTCTTATAACCCTGCGGCCAAGGGAGCACCGCAGGAGCAGCAGACACGGGGCCACAACTCCAGCACTTCGTTTCAGGGTCTCCGCAGGATGAGTGCGGGAGACACTGGCTTCCTTCCCTGGCTGTGGAAGTGCCGCACCACCGGGGCTTGGTAACAGCAGCAGAGGCGGTGCACATGCATGTCTTGCTGCTGGGTCAAAGCAGAGCCAGCCGCCACAAGAAATCAGGCAGCAGCAATGTCAGGGCTCGGGACCCCAGCTCCAGGCACATTGCCTTAGACTCAGACAATCTTAGATGCATCAAAGGGTGGCCATCTCTGTGACCCTGATGGTGATGCCTGCAACAGCAAAGAAACTCACAACCGCAGCAACACTGGAAGAGCAAAGCACCAGCAAGGCCAGAGGTACAAGCAGTGACAAAGAGGACACACTTGACACATCTGGCAGAGGCCTTAGAATGTGGAAACTGTTGGCTCTCAATATAACTAGACTTAGCTCAGGTAAGAGAAACAAGAAACTTGTGCTATAGCGCCACCTTTTGGAAAAATAAAGAAAGGCCTCTGATTATCAATCTGCTCAATTGTTAAAATTAAAGCTATATGCAAAGAAGAAAGGCTTTTGCTACTTCAAATGCGCCAGCAGAGGAATAACCCATAAAACACCATGGATAATCATGGTAACAAAAAGAAAATAACAATTCTCCAGAAATCACACTCAAAGTCACAGAAGATTGTGACCTAAATGATATAAAATTCAAAATGGTTGTCATGAAGAAACGAAACAAGACACAAGAAAACTCAGAAAGGCAGTTCAATGAGCTCAAGAATACAATTATTGAACAGAAGGAATACTTCACCAAAGAGATTAAAACTCTAAAAAAGAACTAAACAAAATTCTGGAGTTGAAGTCAACAAATGAGATGAAGAATGAATTAGAAAGTACTGGAAATAGAATAGACTGTATGGAAGAGAGAATTAGTGAGCTTGAAGGTATAAATTTACAAATAATTCAGGTGGAAGAGGAGAGAGAACTAAGATTTTATTTATTTTTTTAAAAGATTTTATTGGGGAATTGGGGGAGGGGAACAGCTTGGGAAATTGGGGAAGGGGAACAGACAAGTTGATGTCTTTTTGTTCTTCAGTCTAGTTGCAGAGGACGCTGCTTCACTGGCCCATGTTGGTATCGTCATTGTGCTCTTCCCAGATGAGGCAGATCGGTCGCCAGCCTCTGGATGGTTGCTCACCGCGGCTATTGGCAGCTCATGCTGGCTGCCAGCCACTCACTGTAGCCCATGGCAGCCCACTGCAGCAGGGCCTGCAGCCTACACTGTCGCTGGGGCTTGCACAGCCCAGCTCCAGGTGGAGCTGCTGTTAGCTGTAGGAGGCAGTGTCACTGGCCCTCATATGTGGGATCCGAACCGGGGCCGCTGGCATCCCAAAACCAGCTCTTAACCAATGTATCACTCGGCCGACCCCTAAGATTTATTTTTTTTTCCTTTTAAATGAAAGAACTCGATGAGAACTATCCAAGTCCATTAGAAAGGGCAATACAAGGATAATGGATATCCCAGAAGGAGAAGTGAGGGAGAAAGGAACAGAGAGCCTATTTAAAGAGATAATAAATAAGAGCTTTCCAATCCTGGGGAAGGAGCTGGACATAGAAACTACCAGAAGCTAATAGAACACCTAATCATCTCAATACAAAAAGACCTTCTTAGAGCCAGCTGAGTGGCTCAGTTGGTTAAGAGCTTGCTCAAGGGTACGAGCTGAGTTCTGAGCAACAGCAGTTCGATGCCCAGCCTGAGCAGAGCTGCCGCTGAGCTGCCACAGGATGGCTCAGCTAAAAACAAAACAAAACAAAAACAACAAAAAAACAAAAGACCTTCTTCAAGATGTGTTATATTAAAATTGTCTAAAGTCAATAATAAAAAAAAGAAGCCTTAAGGTAGCTAGGGGAAAAAAAGACAGTAACTTACAAAGGAATCCCCATCAGGCTATATCATCAGATTTCTCAGAAGAAACTATATAAGGATGTATTCAAAATAATGAAAAATAAATACTGCCAGACAAGAATAATATATCCACAAAGTGATCTTTCAGATATGAAGGAGAAATACAGGCTTTCCCACATGAAGAAAAGCAGGAGTTCATTACCTCAAAACCTGCCTTACAAAAAATATTTAAAGGAACTGTTCTATTGGAAATGAAAAGGCAAAAATACACAAAACGTTGAGTAGGGTGACAGACAGGCAGAATCAGAAAATTACAACTCTATTATAGACTAGAATGTTGAAACAATTACAGCATAAAGGTTAAAGGGAAAAAAAAGCATTAAAAATAGTAGCTACTGAGGGCTGGCCTAGTGGCTCAGTTGGTTAAGAGCTTGCTCAATAGTGCGAGCTCTGAGAAACAGCGGTTGGATTCCCGGCCTAAGCTGAGTTGCTGCTAAGGGGTCAAAAGGGGGCAGGATGGCTCAGCTAAAACAATAGTAGCTACTTTAATTTGATAGTGAACACACAACATAAACAAAAAAGGGTAATTTGTGACAATAAAAAAGTAAAAGGGGGGGAGGAAAAGGGCAAATGAAGATAACATGCTATCAGAAGAAAAAAGGACTATTTTATCTTTAAGATGTTTTGTATAAACCTCATGATAAACACAAAACAAAAATCACACCAAGATCAAGTGGGATTTTTTCTAGAGCAAGGATGGTTCAACATCTACAAATCAATCAACATGATAGACCACATTAACAAAATGAAGGATAAAAATCATATGATCATCTCAACAGCTGCAGAAAAAGTATCTGACAAGATTGAACATCCCTTTATGATAAAAACTTTCAATAAAACAGGCATAGAAGGAAAGTACCTCAACATAATAAAGGCTAAATATTATTATAAACCCACAGCTAACATCATAGAGTGTCGAAAAACTGAAAGCTTTCCCTTTAAGATCAAGAACAAGACAAAGATGTCCACTCTTGCCACTTCTGTTCAGCATAGTATTGAAATTATTAAAGAAAATAGACAACAAAAAGAAATAAAAGGCATCCAAACTGGCAAGGAAGAAGTAAAACTGCCAAAAGGAAGAAGAAGTATTTGTGGATGACATGGTTTTATATATAAAAACCTAAAGACTCCCCCCACAAAGAAAACATTAAAAATAGTAAATGAATACAGTAAAGTTGTGGGGTTCAAAATCAATATATAAAATCTGTTGTTTTTTTATACACTAACAACAAACTATCAGAAAGAGAAGTCAAGAAAAGAATCTCATTTACAAATCTCATTTACAATCACAATAAAAACAATGAAATACCTAGGAATAAATTTAACAAAGTGAGAGACCTGTACCCTGAAAACTATAAGTCACTGACGAAAGAAACTGAAGAAGTAACAAAGAAATAGAAAGTTATTCTGTGCTCAAACATTGGAAGAATTAACAATGTTAAAATGTCGATATTACCCAACACAATCTACAGATTCAATGCAATCCCCAGTGGCATTTTCCAAATAAATAGAACAAAAAAAATCCTCATATTTGTATGAAACCACAAAAGCCCATTACCAACCAAAGCAATACAGAGAAAAAAGAACAAAGCTAGAGGTATCACACTCCCTGATTTCAAACTATACCACAAAGCTATAATCAGAACAGCATGGTACTGGCAAAAAAACACACATACACAGACCAATGGAACATAACTGAGAGCCCAGGAATAAACCCACACATACATGAACAACTAATTTACAACAAAGGAGACAAGAACATACAATGGAGAAAGGAAATACTATTTTAGAGCAATTATAGGTACAATGTACAATTCTTGAAAGATTGTCTGAATTGCAAAAATAAATTAGCTGACCTTTTAGTAAAGAGAAAGTCTTCAAAAGCATTGGCTAGTTCTGGCCACATACTGTCAAATTTTCCAGAAGAAGCATGCTGCCGGGCAACAGGTAGCCCAATGGAAAGAACTTTGAGGAGAGAAGATACTGCTAGTTTCCATGTGCTTTCTGAAGGGCAGGAGTACTTCAAACTGAGAGGAACCCTAAGGGTCTGTGAAAATAAAAAGACAGTTTAAGATATTAATTAAAACATACACACATAAGTTCACTTAAAACAAAACAAAAAAGACGACAGCAGAGAGAAAAAAATAATAGCATAGGCATTTTCATTTAAAAAGGGATATTATTTTCTAGAAAGATCAATTCATGGTCTTCAAATTCTACTGCCTAGAAAGATAAACTTTTAAATCCTGTCTCTATTTTATAAGCAATGACCCTGAAGAAGAAACAACCTTTTTGATCCTTTCTCAGTTTCTCATCATAAAAAATAGTGATGCTGTCTGAAAAGTTAAGAGTAAGGATAGGAAACTTAAAACTTTGCAGCTTCCCTCAGCTTGATGTTATGGAATTAGAACATTCTGCCATAGTTCTCCTATCAGAAAATAATTTGACTAATGGGGTTCTCCCACCCAAGAAAGATCAATATTGCTTATTTTTTTCCAGTAGTGGTTATAGGAGCATAAACATAGCCTAAAGAATCATTAATATGAAGTCTTATGTTTTATCTCTAAAATTCATTGAATTTTATCTTCTACTTTAACATTTTAACATACTTTTTCCTTTTCCAAATATTTTTAGTAAAATTGGTAATTCAAGACGATGGTTTATTTTACCTTTAACCCTTGAAGATACAGGAGTAGAGCATCTGAGCTATGTATAATGACTAAGGTGTTGAGACTTACTTTTTAATTAATTGATCAACTTTTGAGATAAGTTATTGTTAATCATTAAAGCACTAATTTGGCAGTTCAGAATGGACTTCTCTGGTCATAGTCTATGCAGCAACTACAAGACGAGGCTGACCAAACTATCACAGTGAGTTATGCCAGCATACCATCAGTTAATAGTATCAGCAAACTGTCAGATAATTTGCAGTAGAGTGAAAATTCTGCTTTTATGGTACAATTCTAGTCACTGGAAGAGTAAACAGATAAATTTTCATATTTCAATGTTATGGAGTAAATGAATATAAAATCCAATTTTATCATCCTCCACACAAATTATTACTGAGTGCTCACATAGTGAACATATGAACCGTGTTATATTAGCATGAAATGGACCTCCACTAACAGACAATTAGCTTACCCAGAATTTATTTATCCCTTTCTCCTCCCCATGTGCTTTGGGGGAAGCTGACCCCCACCTCCAATAGGGAATTAGGGTAAGGAGATGATTAGCTTATTTAACCCATCTACTCCATTTCCATGGCTATAATCACTGGTTTAAGATTAGACATGGGACTAAAGATGGTCCACTCAAGGTTAATTTAAGGAACTTAAGGATAATAATGTAATAGAAGCACGCGTACACACACGTACACACACACACACACACACACACACACACACACACACACACACATAGACACCCCTCTTACTGGACATACATAATGCCTTTTTTAGCCTAAAACTATAAGGAAAAACAGGATGCAGTCAACCCTTAGCAAGCAGACCACAGAGAAAAAAAATTTGGATTTTGGTGATACTACTGAATCTCTGAATTTTCCAACTAAGCACACCAATAAATCTTTTTTATTTTAAAGCTAGTCGGAGCCTGAATGTATGTCATCTGCAAACAAAAGAATACTAAATTATACAGGGTCACTCTGAGTTAACATTTTATAACTCAAGGTTAGATAAAAGTATGGTTTACTGCTGCAATTAGTATTTTATTGAAATCAAAGGAACATTAAGCATGAAAGATCTGTTCAATTTACACATTTTATTTTTTTATATATTTAAGCAACACAGGGACTGGAATATAGTGTGTACTCAGAAAATGTATGTGGAACTGGGAAATTCAGTTCTTGCTGTCACAAAGCTCACACTTTTTGAGAAAGGAAGAACCTTGTCCAATTAACCACAGTACAATAATGCAGTTAAGTGGCATCAACAAAGTGGGAGTACAGAAAGGCATTATTTAATTCCTTTCAAACGCAAACTGATTCATGTCACTCTTCAATGTCCCACCCTTCAGTAGTTAAAGAATAAAGTCTGATTCCTTATGAATAAAACCCATAGCTATCTTTTCAGACGTATTCCAGGCCCTGTCACCTCCCTAAATTAATTTCTCAACAGTTCTTTAAATTATATCATGATCTCTTATGCTGCTTAATTTACCTAATTAGGTAATAAATTTACCTCTCGCTCCCTTTTTATCTACCAAACTCTATTATTCCTTCAGGTGACCCTTCTGTTCATTCTTGCCAGAATCCCCTAGGCAATTTAGTTACTTCCTTGTCTATGATAGAAAGAACGAATTTTTATTCAGCGGACTACTTGGCAAATACTATTAAATGCTGTATCTCAATTGATTCTCTTTTTAGTTAAGACATGTAAGTGATATTGGTATCATCCTTTTTTTATAGATGAGAAGCATTCTCAGAACTGGTTCATTTGCCCAAAATCATAGGGCAGCAAGTAAATCGCAGGGCACTATTTCTAAGCCAGGTCTATCTAAATGCAAAGCTGCCTCCACTCTGTGGTTGTCAGTTAGCGCTTAACACACTGTATTATTATTTACCTTTCTATATTCCCTATATTGAATTATTAAATGTAAAGAATTATCAGGGCTGGCCAAGTGGCCCAGTTGGTTAAGAGCTCGCTCAAGAGTGCGAGCTGAGCTCTGAGCAACAGCAGTTCGATGCCCAGCCCAAGCTGAGCTGCTGCTGAGCTGCCAACAGGTGGCAGGATGGCTCAGCTAAAAAAACAAACAAACAAAAAACAACTTTTGGGCAGGCCGAGTGGCGTGGTGGTTGAGAGCTTGGGACACCGGCGGCCCCGGTTCGGATCCCACATGTGGGGGCCAGTGACACTGCCCTCAAAAAAAACAAAAACAAAAACAAACAAACAAAAAAGAATTATCTTCTTCACTTTTAATCTTTATTATTTAGTTAGTACCTGGTAACAGAAATGATTAAAAAAATAGTCTTCATAAATAAGGAGAGAGAGGACAGTTATGACGGAGTGAGTGGTGGTGAGTGGTGAGTGGTAGAACGAAGGACGACAAAAGTCAAGGGCAGGAAGAGTTTTAAGAAGACTCAGGCAGTAGTACCACATTATAAGGAAGATAAGGAATTAGAAAAAGGCTTAGGATTTGAAGATGTGATCTTCTGTTGCTTTAAGGAAGTAGTTTCAGTAACACAATGTGGAAGTAAGCCAGCATACAACAAGTTGAGTGACTGGTGACAAGGTGAAGCCATCAGCTAAGTAAAGGAGAGTTGAAAGCGGATGGCAACTTGAGTAGGAAGTAAACTGAAAGTTCTTGTACAAAAGGCTTAATCATCTTTCCAGGATCAAGTCTAAGAGAATGAAAGGAAAATGAAGGAAAGAATCACTAACAAAGAAAGGTGGGAAGAAGAAAGGATGGACACAAAGTAAGAAACAGAGAAAGGTGTTCTTCTTTGAGGGCAGTCTGTTCATAGTGACCTGTTTTTGTTGAGTAAATAGAAGGCATATCCATGTGCTAGGGGACGAGCAAGGTTTAAGTTAAGTTTGTCCTTCAAAGTTGAGGGAAAAACAAGAAATAAGCTTTGGAGGAATGTGGCACAGTCAACAGAGATGAATTTGAAAGATGACTGTTAGAAGACAGCATGCATGATCAGTGAAATCAATGGGCTGCATTGTGAATTTCTCCCTGAATGCTCATCGACCTCAAAATATGAGAAGCACTATCCTAAGTATCAGAATCCTCATTGTCTTATGTGGCAAAATTTAAGAATTGTAAAAAATCTAATGCATACTAACTTTAAAATATTTTTCATTAAAAAAAACCTTCTCATATGTTAGAAAAACAGCTTTCCTAAATACTACCCGTGAATGTTGGAGAAAAGTCACTATAAATAATAATATAAATTATATTTTCCATTTTTCTCAATATATGATAATATATTATTACCTGAAGAGTAATTTCAATAATACTGTCATCAACAAATGAAAGTGTAAACATTTAAAAAAAAAGAGAGATACCTTAATAATATTCTGGAGTACTTTCTCATTCACCACCGCTTTATGACAGGCTGTTTTTTGGTATAAATCCACAACCACTTCTAAAGATCTTTCAGCAAACGGTACATAATTCAAGGCTACCCATTCTGCCTAGAAAGTAATATTTGCAAATGAAGTTAAAAATAAATGAGATTAAATGAAATCATATTGTTTTCAAAGAGAAAGCTTCTTTGTCTTAAAGTTCAGGCCTAGGTTTTAGGTCAGATTATATTACATGCAAAGTTTTCAAAGAGATACGCACTTCATGAAATAATTTTCAGCCAGCCAAAAATTAAAACTATCGGAAAAAGCACACAGAGCATTCTATCAAAAACTGGGAAAGATGTACTTTATTTGTTGCCAATAGGTTAGGACAATTTTAGGAAATTTAACTCACCGGTGCAAATAGTTGGATCTATTGTGATTCCATTGTGTTGCAAGACAAATAGAATGAGAAAAGTTAATACACATTAAAACTACTTTTCGGACCATGTAAAATTATAATTTTTATGCTGTGTGAACAAAATCAGCATGTGCATGCATTTCCCCTAAGCCAAAACAAAGTTAAAATTTGCCAATTATGGCTATAAATCTTTTATGTAAAATCCAACTAAATATCACACCAGTAATAGACAACTTCTTATTTAGTACAAACAGATATCCACATTTTGCACTGCAGGTATCTATTTTAGATAAGATTAGGCTTAGGGGTATAGAAGCCATTTTGTAGTGGGATGGGGCAGCCAAGAAAGGAACTTTGAAGGAAGATGTACTATTGAATAACACGAAATGCCAAACTTCCTGGAGAACCATGTGGGAAATGGAAATCATAAATAAGAAAAAAAGCAACACAGAAAGGATTTTCCAAATAATATTTCTTTTCAGCTTAAACTGTTAACAGACATATGAAAGTTTATTTGTGAATGAAAAGTTTCTGAGATAATCAGAGTCCATCTCAGGTGGAATTGACTTGTATTTATAAGCCATGAAATTTTACAAAGCAAATGTAATTTAGTGTAAATTACCTGATTATATTTTGCATTTGCAATGTGCTTTGTTTCCAGCTGTCCATACTGTGGAGGTTTACAGGAAAATTCCACGAATGCCAATAACTGGTCAAATATAGCTGGATACATTATCTGCATGTTTTCTGGTCCTACACAGATGGCCTATAAAAGGAAGACATGAACAGTAGAATGCATAATCTGAACTTCATTAAGGTCTTTACTGTTACATGCGTTTGTTTAATGGAAGAATCTTAAAGACTGTCCTATTTTACGTATCATACAATCTTTCATAAGCCCCGGAAAACATTTAAGCTATTTTAAATTATTAATGATAAAGTGTAGGTTAAATGTATTAATCAAATTAAAAATGATTTTTAATAAAAAGTACGATTTATTACTTAACAGACTGGAAAAAGGGCAAGCACTTAAAGAGAAGTACAAGGCAGTCCTGAGAAGTACAATCTGATCACTTGTTCAGTAATACAGCCATTAGATCATTAAGAATGCTTCACTGACCAACATGATATTGACTTCTATTATATTTAATAGATGAGATCAGTTCATTTAAATGACAGCTGATTTTTGCACCATGCCTGGTTCGCTGACTTTAACAAATATTCATGTGCATTACAACTGGGAAAATAAATCATGTATGAAAATTTGTTTCTAAAAGAAATGTATGTTAATTTTTTAACAGGGTAGTATCTATTTAATAAGTGTCTAATGTATCTGAATATAGACTTGATTTACACAAAGAAAATTAAAATATTTTTATTAGAAATAAACTCATTGCTACAAATAATTTGATAAAACACAATAAAATGCACATCCTGACACTGGTAATCTTAATTACCAATTCACATGTAAACAGTAATTAAAATAAACCTTGTTTATATATTTTTTTCTAGCCACAAATGTGTTTTCTTTTCTCATCTTTGCATATTTTCCTGTTTTAGTATTTATTTTCTCTGTGGGAAAAATAGTTAATGATATTATTTATAGAATGTCTAAAATATACTTGTGCTCTACCCAACGAAAACCATGATTACTCTACACTCAAGGTACCCTCAAAATATTAAATCAAAATTCAAAGTATTCAAATTTTTAAGGAATTTCTTTTAAATAATGTTTACAGCATTTACATTTTTATGCTACATGGCTTTTTTAGCCTGTCAGATAATAGTTAGATTAGTTTTATTTTCCCTCAGAGAAGATAAAGCTATTTAGCTGTAACTGAAATTTTACATAAAACTGTACTGAAATAGAAAGTGGATAAGCAAAGTGCCTCCCATACCTAAGTTAGATCATCTTATCATCACAATGTAAAAAAGTAGAATAAAGATATCTAAAACCATCTCTTGGTATTTAGTTATTTTTGCCAGAAATAGTGAATGAAGAAATTGAATGGCTTGTAGCCTAAAATATTCTCTCTACTGATTGCTTCTAATAGTCTCACTTTCTTCTTTATTAACCTCTTGCTGAGTCTTAACTCTTATAAATAAGCAAGTAGTAATTACTGTGGAAAAGAAGCAATTATCCTAAGTGAATTCTTTTATTTTCAAAGACTGAAAAAAACCAAAAAACAAAAAATCTGTGTGGTGGAAACCTTAGAAAACGAAACATCACCAGTTTTCTGGTAATATCATAGCACCAAATAATGACTTCGACTATGTTTTGATTTTCAGTAATCCTTTATAAAAAGAAAACATATAGTGTTATCGTAGATGATAAAACTATTCTAGGATATAAAATGCATAATATGGAGTCGACTTTTTTTTTAACAACAAACTCCATCTAAGAAAAAGTTATTATCGGCTTTTTTTCAGTATTCTGAAGTATTCAGAAAAACCTATATATAGATTTTGTAACATGATAAAATGTTATAGAATGTTATAAAATAACAGATTTTACTCCAAAAACTGAGAATCAATAAGCAATGTGAACAATATTTCCTATTAGTTCTTGAAAAGAAGTGTATGTGAAAAGAAAAGAAGCTGCACATCTAACCTCTGGAATGGTTTAAGGATTCTCTCATTAAGTTATTTAACAAGAATTCACTCAGTGCCTACCATGTACTCACTAAATCTTACAAACATTATCCCACTGAACAGGCAAAAAAAGTTGTAGATTTATTATTTTCATTTTATAGATGAGGAAGCACAGAGAGATTCAGAAACTCGCTCCTATGATCTAGAAGACAGTGCTTCCTTGCCCAATCCAAGGGGTCCATTCACACACAATGTGATGATGTCTCCTGGAATGCCACTCCAGCAGCCTTGATGATTGAGGCAGAGAAGCTATCAAGTCATCTGACTTTAGGGAATTTATCAATAAATAAGACAGATGCAGTCTCCTGATCTCAGAACTTGGGGAAAGCAGATAATCAAATTCTCAGGTTCCCCATGTATGCCAAAATATCTTGGCAAAAAAAAACCCAAAAAAACAAACGAATTAGCATACATAACTAAGTCAATTTGGTCAGGAACTAGTGATTTGAGATCCAAGAGAAGAAGACTGTAACCCTAAATATCAGGGTAAATATGAAATAAAAAATAGTTTTTAATCAATAAAATATTTTGCTGGATAGATTATTAGATTAAGGATAGTCCCAAAGCAAGTAAATTTTGTCCCAAAGCAAAACATGTTCCAGCACCTATGGGGAAAATATCTAAAGACTCTTACAGATAATAAAAAATACATTAATTTTTCTCTGATAGGAAATATTAAAGACCCCATGTTTGTATCACTTTCAAGTATTATGAAACACAGTTTATATAATCACAGAAGTAATAAATAATGGATACAGTGAAATTAATAACACAAAATATCAATTTAATAGAAATGAATAACATTAAAGCATTTTAAGTTTCAGGTTGAAGGTATACGTTATTTTCAAAGCCATTAAAAGTTCAGCACAACTCCTAGTAATTGGGATGAATGATTCCACTTGTTGGCTTATTGCTAAAGCAGATTATTTTTTGTTTTAATTATATACTTTTTTCCCTTAAAAAGAATTTTTGGCATTTGTTGTTGCTTCTTTATTATCCTCTACATTTATATAAAAGCTGGACTCAAACATCTAAATGAGACTTCTAGATTACAGGCATCCTACAAGGCCTGTGGAGCTTTTCCTTTTTTCTTTTTTTTGAGGACAGTGTCACCGGCCCTCATATGTGGGACCCGAACCGGGGCTGCTAGCATCCGAAGCCAGCTCTTAACCACTGCGCCACTCAGCCGGCCCAAGCATTTTTCTTTTATGATAGAAAAAATTTTCCATTCCCTCTAGGGCAGTCTAGAAAGCAATTTATGAGCATGGTCAGTCAAGGGGGAAAAGTAATTATTGAGAGGCTACTTTTATCCCCCACTTAAATTAAAAACAGCGATTTTGATTTCAATTGTGGAAAACTGATATCCCTATAATAATTTTTTTAAATGTCAGATTCTCTTAAATTTTAAATTTCTACATAATTTGTTCCCCTGCACAGTGCAGCTAGAGTTAAAGAGATTAAAGAATTACTGTTCAGCTAGACTTCCTCCAGAGGCAATTAAGAGGTATTATGGTATAGCAGAAACCACCATTTCTAATGTGAAATTTTTCATCATTCCAATCGAATATAATGCCATCAGTTAATTAGAAAACATGATTTACAATACACAAATGGTTACTGATCACACGTGTAATCAGGATGTAATTCCATTCTAATTTTGTTAGAATGTCATAGCTATCTTGTTGGAATTGCTGGCTCTTCAGCTGGCATTTTTTTGTTTAGCATTTTGGTTGTTGTGAATTGCACTAATTATTATCTTGACAGTTTAAAGAATTCTTTGATTTTGATCCATTCTTGCTTGCTAACTGGGATTTGCTCAATGATTTTCATTCAGGTCTGTTTTAATAATTTTTTGCAGTAACAAAACATACATAGGTAAAAATACATATTTCTAAAATTTCTGTGAGAAAAAAATTTATAAATTTATCCTTACTTTAAAAAAAAAAAAAAAAAAAAATATATATATATATATATATATATATATATATATATATATCCCATTGCTTAATTTTCTAATTATATAAGTACTTTGCTGAAGTTGTTATTCCAAAAAGTACATCCTCTTGTGAAGAGATGCATGAACAAACTAAAATTACTGGTGAATGGAAAACAGGATGCAGACAGTTTCTTAGGCTCTCAGAACAAACCTAAATTAACTTTTAAAATATAATAGAAACCCACAAGTTTTCAAAATAACGAGATCTTTACAATCCTGAATTTATCCCGAAGTATACATACACAACAATATTGATGATCCAGAATTTATTCCAAAAACAATATAGAAAAGTAAAAAAATTCCAGAGAACCACATGCGTAGACAGCCACTAAAATTTTATTACCTTTTGGAGAACATCTAATGCTGTAAGTACAGCTTCCTGTAAACTTGTCAGAACTGCTTCAGTATAAGATGGAAGAATGAAAGGGGATGCATCTGAACTGATTGGGACTGAAACAGCACTGTGCAATATGACTCCCAACTTTTGCAGGTCATCCATGTTGAAACCAGTTTTTATGTGTTGGTAGAGAGCTGGAAATATCTGAATTAAAGCTGTAAGGAAAGGCTGGCTGGGAATGAAAGTCAGTTTATCAAAAGTAATAGGAGGCTTAGTGCTTTCAGATCCAATTCTATACCAGGTATTCCATGCAGCCCACCAGAGATTCAAATCTTCAAGTTCATCGGTAACTGTGGGTGGCTCTGAGCTACTGTATCTTCCAAGTCTTTCCCCAATGGAATCTGTTCTTGCAAATGGCCTGCTCAGGCCGGGGCCTGACATGGGCCCTAAAAGGACAGGCACAGGTGCATTAACTGCAGGTGGTGTCTCAGGCTTATCCGAGTCTCGGACAGGGGACACAATCTGTAAAATTTCCTGGAAGCTTTTCAGTGCAGCCAGAGATACTTCATTGTTCTTGCTGAGTGCTGCTGATTGTATATGGTCAAGAAGAACATCCCACGCTCTTGAAAAGTCTCCTATATTAGGAAGGAAAAATAAAATCACCATAAATGTGATCAAATTTTCTCTGTTATAGACTTTAAATTCTATATGCTTTATTTTTTGGCTTAAATTCCTATGAAACTAGAAAAAAATTGTTTAGGTACTAACAATATGAATTAAAATCACTACAACCTAAAAATCCAGAAAAATCTTTTTTTTCCAGATACAGGAACAAAAGGCACCAATAACAATGGGTATATCAAACAACATTTTGTTCTTAAAAACAAAACTCTATAAATATAAGTACACATATTTATACTATTTTCTAGTACTTCTGCTTGAAGAGAACAGAATGAAAACTTAAGAAGGTGAAAACAAAAGCTTTTTAGTAACATCTTTGGTCTATCTATCTACCTACCTTTATTAACAACTAAGTAAGACGCTATCACTTTTTTTTTTTTTTTTTAAGCTGAGCCATCCTGCCACTTGTTGGTAGCTCAATGACTGCTCAGCTTGGACTAGAATCGAACTGCTGTTGCTCAGAGCTCAGCTTGCACGCTTGAGTGAGCTCTTAACCAACTGAGTCACTCGGCGGGCCCTAAGATGCTATCATTCTTAAGCATACTGGAAAGTTACAAGTTGTAACAGTATGATACATGATTTTTACAGGTCTCAATGTTTAAAATAAACTGTATGTCATACTCCATTGAATTTTAACTTTATACTTTAGTTTTCATATTTAAATAATTTATAGTTGCAGAACTTTCTTAAATATTTTTCCCCAGAACAGCTCGTAAATTACCAGTAGAAACGCACCATGAAGAATAGATTGTTGTTTTTTTACAATGAGCCTAAATTTATTTCTCTCATGTGAAACTGAGTCTGCTGATCCATCATCAGCAGAACACAGGCTGAATGGTAGTGGCTAGTTTCCATGGATCAAGTCAATCTCTTGTTCTAGCCTATGACCAACTAAACACATTTAAAATGAAGCTCTCTATGGCCAGGTGCAGTTCGTTTCTTGAGGCCCAGCAAAAATGTCCTTGTTCCTACAGCAACCTAGCCCAACAGCTTTGTTAATAGTCATTTTTATTTTAATAGTCATTTTATTACCTACATATTTGCATTTAAATAATGCAAAAAATCAGAGGAAGTGACCTTTTTCCAAAGCAGTGTAATATAAGTAGACTATGAAACATATAAATAATGGTTTAAAGACTTCCATTTTGCAAAGGCTATAAATGACTTGATTTTTTTTTTTTTTAAAGAAGGAATAAACCCATATGCCTAAGGGAATATTCAGTTAATAGGAAAGCTGAAAGTAGGTCTGGTATGAAACAATCAGTACTACTCTGCCTGTATAGGACAACCTATAACCTTTCCAGTTACATGCCTCTTCCACTTTATACTTTTTTAATTACAAAATTGAAGTATAATTTACATATAATAAAAACAAAACTTTTTTCAATAAACTGTTCAGAGAATTTGGACAAAACATTTAAAAATTATCAAAACAGCTAAACAAAAACACTTCTGTCTGCAGCCATTCCAATTCAAAAGTCAGATGAGACATTACATTTACCAACTAGAATGGTGACCAAATATCAGATTTAGAATATCCATACTATAGGGGGAAATAACCTCTCTATTAACACATTTTTTGCGGGAAACGAGTAAACTCATCATATAGCTTTTTATGCCCGATTACAAAGTGTTAATATACGCTAAGTCTAGGAAGATGTCACCTTTCTAAAAGACTAGGTGTAATTATATATTGCACATTGTTATGTTAAATATATGAACCTCATTCTAAAAGAATAAAAAACACTAGTCTTCAAGTTATAAAAAATCATAGTGACACAAACTGCCTTATGTCTTCATTTAAAAAAAATCTAAATCTGGGGCTGGCCGAGTGGCTCAGCTGGTTAAGAGCGTGTTCAAGAGTGTGAGCTGAGCTCTGAACAACAGCAGTTCGATGCCCAGCCCAAGATGAACTGCTGTTGAGCTGCCAACAGGTGGCAGGATGGCTCAGCAAAAAAAAAAAAAAAAAAAAAAAATCTAAATCTGTTCCTAGCTTTTTAAAAAAGTAACTATCACAGAGGTATTAAAACTAATTCTTATTTTGTCAAAAGTCAGTAAATGTACAGTTAAAATTGATACATTTCATTGTACATAAATTTCACATAGAAACAAATAACTAAGGTTAAATATATATATATACATAAATATATACATATGTATATACATACACATATATAAAGCCCTAAAGTGTTAAATGGATCCAACACTATAAATTGTTTTTGAAAAAAAAAAAGAAAATGCACATGAAGAATACCACTCAAAATGTCTATAGAAAGAGTAAATATGCTTATGCTTTAACATAAAAAAATGCCAAACATAAAATAATTTAAAAAAAATATGTACAGCAAGCTCACAATAAAAGTATTCCTATGCACTTTTTTCTATCACCCCTGTCACTACCACAAGAATTAAAGGCATTAACTCTATAGCCGGGTTTCTCAATCTCAGTACTACTGACATTTGGGGTTGGGTAATTCTTCGTTGTGGGGTTATCCTATGCATTGCAGACGTGTCGCAGCACCCCTTACCTCTACTAGTAGCACCTGCCCCTCCCCAGCTGTTACAACCAAAAATGTCTCCAGATATTGCCAAATGTCCTGGGGGAGAAGAGGGGTGGGAAAAATTGGCCCTGGTTGAGAACCACTGATCTACACCAACAGTTTCCTAACCAGTCTAATAGTGTCCTGCCATCCTTCCTTGATGCCATTTCATCCCACACACACCATTCAAAGTGATCTTTTTGAACTGCATATCTGATCATGGCACATCATGAATTAAATAAAACCTTATAGTGCTTTTTCATTGCTCTTAGGATGAAGTCCTAATTTATGAAAATGACCTCCAAAGTTTCACATGGTTTGGCTTCCCTTTACCTCTGCACCCTCATCCGGAATCATGCTTTTCCTTGTTTTCTTCATTCTAGACCTTCTAACAATCTACAGTACTCATCATCCCCTTCTCAGTTTTCTCCTGTCTTTTACTCATTTTCTCTCACTAAAAGACTCTTCACCTTTCATCTTACCCTTGCCTGATGAACTAGTACATACCCTTCAGATCTCAGGTAAAACATGACTTCCTTAGGGAAGTCTATCTGGACCTCACTGGCCTGGTTAAGTACCTATTATAAGCTCACAGTGCACTTACACCTCTGTAGCATTTATAATTGTAGCAATTTTGCATTTGTTTTTAAAGCTGAGACCTTTTTTATTTTTCAATTACAGCTGACATTCAATGTTATATTAGTTTCAAGTATACCACAATCATTCAACATTTATATAACTTACGAAGTGATCCCCTGATAAGTCCACCTGGCACCACACATAGTTATTACAATATTATTCACTATATTCACTATGCTGTACTTTACATCCCTGTGCCTATTTTGTAACTGCCAATTTTGTACTTCTTAATCCATTCACCTTTTTCACCCTGCCTCGAAATCCTCCTCCCATCTGTCAACCATCAGTTTGTTCTCTGTATCTATGAGTCTGTTTCTGTTTTGTTTGTTCATTTATTTTGTTTTTTAGATTCCACATTAAGTGAAATCATATGGTAGTTTTCTCTCTGTCTAACTTACTTCACTTAGCATAATACCCTCTAGGTCCATCCATGTTGTTGCAAATAGTAAGATTTCTTTTTTTTAACGCCCAAGGAATATTCCATTGTATATATGTATCACCTCTTCCTTATTCAGTTGTCTACTGATGGAAACTTAGGTTGCTTTCATATCTTGGCTACTGTAAATAAAACTACAGTGAACATAGAGATACATATATCTTTTCAAATTAGTGTTTTGGATTTCTTTGAATAAATACCCAGAAGTGGAACTGCTGGGTCATAAAAATTTTTGATTTTTTTTCAGGAACCTCCATACTGTTTTCCATAGTAGCTGCACCAATTTGCAATCCCATGGAAAGTGTATGAGGGCTCTTTTTGTTCCACATCCTTGTCAACATTTGTTTGTTAATTTATTGATAGCCATTCTGACAGGTGTGAAGTGATATCTCATTGGGGTTTTAATTTGCATTTCTCTGATGATTAGTGACATTGAGCATCTTTTCTGATGTGCACTGACCATCTGTATGTCCTCTCTGGAGAAATGTATATAGAATTTTGCATTTTACTCTTTTTTTTTTTTTTTTTTTTTTGGGGGCAGTGTCACTGGCCCTCATATGTGGTGGGACCCGAACCGGGGCCGCTGGCCTCCTAAGCCAGCACTTAACCATCACACCACTCAGCCAGCCCTAGAATTTTGCATTTTTAATGTAACTGTACTTCTTCCTTCATATCATGACAGCAAGGATGGTGTGTATTTTGGACATCATTGTTTCCCCTAGAGGCTAGCCCACAGTAAGTACACACTACATATTTTCTCAGAAATGAATGAAAATATACACACTCATGCATATACCACACATAAACACAAAAACTGGCATATTGATTATTCTTGGCAAGCAGCTTTTATATGAATTTTAAAAGAATCTTTTATATTTTCCAAATTTCCTTTAACATGAATTACTTGTATCATCATGGGAAAAAAAATGTATATATACCTAAAGGTTGCAGTAAATATCGTCTAGTGTTGAAGATTCTTGCTACTCCAGCCAATGTTAAAACCCACGTCTCAGCCCACTGCTTCTCTGCTGTGTCTCTTGAATGATGAATGAGGATATTGCCACCTCCGGATTCAATCTTTTCTTTGTCTGCAGTGGTAGAAGACTCTCGAACTCGGTCCAATAGATGAAAGAGAACCTAAATATTTATAAAGATACATATAAAAGTACTGACAACATAATTTATTTAACAGCATAGGAAATTAAGAATTGTTACAAAAATTATACCTGACAATCTGATCAATCCTGTATATTAGGAAAAATGGGACAACAGAGATATTGCTATTTTCTTAAGTTTTTCCTTAAGGTCACGGAATATGAAAAATTAAAATAAACTGGACAGAATATTGTCTAAGACTTCTTGAGTTGAAGTGTCAGTGTAGCATCTGCAGGGTAATGTACAAGAAAGGAACAAAGCTAAGGAGAGGGATCCAGGCAAAAAAATATAATCACGGGAGGCATTTGGATACAGGTTATAACTGAAGCTTTGGGATTAGAGTGCTTGGAAAAATAAAGCAGGAAGTGGTCAGAACTTGGACAATGTTTACATTTAAAGGGTAGTTTCAGGGGAAGGAATAGGAACCAAAAATAAAAATAAAAATTGAATAGAGAAGCAGAAACATGATGAGAAACAATCTTCTAAGGAAAGAGAAATTTCACGGAGAAACTAATCAACATTGTTAAATGCTACACAAAAATGAGTAGGGGCCGGCCGAGTGGCGCGGTAGTTAAGCACTGGTTTGGGAAGCCAGTGGCCCCGGTTCGGGTCCCACATATGAGGGCCAGTGACACTGCCCTCAAAAAACAAAACAAAACAAAAAAAATGAGTAGGGTAAGGATTGAACATAGAGCAAAAAATTTGGCAATTAGAAGACCACCTGTACCCTATGAACAATTTTTGCAGTTTCAAAGTATGGTCTCAGAACCAGCAGCATTAGCATCGCCCAGGAGCTTCACAGGCATGGGCATTCTCAGGTCCCACACCAGAGGAAAGGAATTCGGAAGCTCTAGAGAACAGGGGGTGGTGGCTCAGCAATCTGTGCTTCAACAAGTCCTCTAGGTGATTCTGCTACACTAAGGTGTAAGAGACTCTCAAGTAGAATAATCTGCAAATTAAACTACAAGGAATAAGGATGTGCAGGGGAGGTGAGGAAGAAAAACTACCACTGAGAATTAATTAGGCAGCAAGACTAACAATGAAGCTGTATGAAGGGAAAACAGGAATCAGAGAAAAAATCAGTTTGTTTGTTTCCTAAAACAGTAATGGAGACTTAACGATGTTTGTGATCTGAGAAGCCAGGGCACAGAGCTGAAACGGAAGACACAGGAGGGAGCAGGGTTGTGAATTATTTTTATTAGAGAACATGCATTAGTTTTTAAGAAGACATTTTGGGGTCTTTTATTAAATTGAAAGCATTGTTAAATACAATTAAGGTTTACTATGCTGCCTATTGTCAAAGTTACTGATCTCAAAAAGCACTGAAAGGATTATAAATAGAATTTTATTAAAATGGAACAGATGGAGGAACAAAGGAGGGCCTTTTAGCAACAAGGAGATGCTCACTAATAAGCTATTTACTTTGTTAAGAAAGTCTTAAAAAGAGGATAGAAAAGAAAAATAAAAAACTAAAATTGTATATTTAATGAATGAACATGTAGAATTTACCAACTGGAGGCTACTTTTGTTTGGTGATTCTGCAAGCAAATTTCACTGCTGTTGATATTCTTTATAAAATTCTCATTCGGTTATATTATATTTGGATTACATGTAGTGGTTTAGCAACTCCTAGTTTTACCACTTGGAAAAATGGGAGGAGAAAAAAGAAGATCAAAGGCAGAAATCAGAGACAGAGAAAAGAGATGAACAGAAAAAGAGAGATGAGGCTTTAAGTATTTAATTTGTTCTGCATAAGGTGCGACTTCAAATAGGACAAAGCTAACGCTTTCTGTTTTGTCAAATGCACAAATGCATGGAAATGCTTTAAAAATGAATAGAAATAAGTTTAATTGAAAAAGTGTACAAGTGTGTTCAATTAAAAGCTGATAACTCAAGTTATTTTACAATACCTTCCAAATAACAGTGTGCCACGTTGAATGCTGTAATAAAGTTCCATGTGCACCAATTGTTGAAAACAGAGTTTGCCCTGCACTTTTCCTGACAGCAGGTCGGGGGTCCACACACAGTTCTCCTAATTTTGCATAAAGACACAACCACAAGCAATCAAATGGTGGTGCAGGATGAAAAGGCCGATTTAAAACCACTCCTTTCTCTTCTGCCAGCTTTTGCTGTGCTGCCTCTTCTTTATTTAATTCCTTTTCAATAGTCTCCCCTCTTTGGAAAAAATAATCTGAAATATTCCACTGAAAAGCAAAGCAGAAAAATATTACTTTAGTCACAGATTTTATTTTAAACACATAAATAAATATGCAACTCATGGTTGTTTTACCCTTCAGAATAAAACTTTTAAAAATTACTTCATGGGCCAGCCAAGTGGTACAGTGGTTAAGAGCTGGCCTGGGATGCCAGCAGCCCCGGTTCGGATCCCACATATAAGGGCCAGTGACACTGCCCTCTAAAAAAAAAAAAAAAAAAAAATTGTAAGGGCTGGCTGAGTGGCTCAGTTGGTTAAGAGCTTGCTCAAGAGTGTGAGCTGAGCTCTGAGCAACAGCAGTTCGATGCCCAGCCCGAGCTGAGCAGCCACTGAGCTGCCAATAGGTAGCAGGATGGCTCAGCTAAAAAAAACAAACAAAACAAACAAACAAACAAAAAAAATTACTTCAAAAATCCTTCTTCCAGTAGAAGAGATTTAATGAAAACATCTCTTCCTCTGTCAATTGTCTTTATCTGATTTCAGAAAATATGGGGGAGCAATCTTGTGCTAACATTAAAATTTTAAAAAATTTTATTATGAACAATTTTAAGAACATACAGAAAAAACAGGGAGAATATATCAAAATGTTGATATATCCACCACCTAGATACAATTGTTAATATCTTGTCATATTTACTTCACGACTGTATTTTTTTTTTTTTGGGGGGGGCAGTGTCACTGGCCCTCACATGTGGGACCCGAACCAGAGCCGCTGGCTTCCCAAACCAGCGCTCAACCACCTGCGCCACTCGGCCGGCCCCATGCCTGTATTTTATAATCTACTAGAAAAAGGCTTTAAAAAAACAACAACACCTAGGGCTGGCCAAGTGGCTCAGTTGGTTAAGAGCTCTTGAGCAACACTGTTGCCGGTTGGATTCCCGGCCTGAGCTGAGCAGCCGCTGAGTTGCCAACAAGTAGCAGGATGGCTCAGCTAAAAAAACAAACAAAACAAACAAAAAAAACCAACGCCTATGCTGTTATCACCCTAACTAAATTATTAACAGTTTCTTAGTATCATTTAATAATATTTTGTATTTCCATACAAGAGTGATTACTATCTCCAAACACACCTTATGATTTCATTCTCAACCTTAGTAAGGTATGCAAATTAATGGGCGTTGTGTCAATGGTAAATGTACAGAGTATGTTATTTGTGAACATAAATATAAAATAAAGGACGTGATACTAGTAGAAATTTAATCAATATTGAATAATCAAACACTCTTTGGGAACAAGTATATATACACAACATGCTTGTGCTTTTACCCATGATTACATTTTTAATAGCAAAATATCTAGCTTGCAAGAGGTACTTAAATTTGCCTTTTAAAACTTCCGAGTTATAATATACATTTAAAAGAGTCTAAATAGGGCCGGCCGAGTGGCGCATTGGTTAAGCGCTGGTTTTGGGATGCCAGCGGCCCCGGTTCGGATCCCACATGAGGGCCAATGACACTGCCCTCTACAGCTAACAACAGCTCCACCTGGAGCTGGGCTGTGCGAGCCCCGGTGATGGTGTGGACTGCAGCCCCTGCTGCAGTGGGCTGCCATAGGCTGCAGTGAGTGGCCCGCAGCCAGCGTGAGCGGCTGGCAGCCAAGCGTGAGCTACCAATAGCCGCGATGAGCGACATCCAGAGGCCAGCGACTGATCTGCCTCATCCGGGAAGAGCGCAATGACGATACCAACAGTGAAGCAACATCCTCCGCAACTAAACTGAAGAACAAGAAGACGGCAACTTGTCTGTTCCCCTTCCCCGATTCCCCGACGCTGCTCCCCTCCACCAATTCCCCAATAAAATCTTTAAAAAAAATAAATAAATAAATAAATAAATAAAATGGGTGACAGACCTAAATGTAAAACACAAAGCTATATAAAAAAAAAAAAAAGAGTCTAAATAATAGCTTTTAAATAAATTTATATTAAGAACAGCTTTCTATGTTACTTCATAATAATATTTATCAATACCCTAACTTAGATATTATTTCTATATTCAAAATAAGTAAACCGAGGTTCAGAAAGTCAATATTTTAGCAATTAACAAGAAGCAGACAGAATTAAAATACATGTGTATCTGTTTCCACAGTCCAGGCTCTTCCACTATCACATGCTGTCTCCTTGTAGCTAACAAAGCAATGTTGACAAACTACAGGACTATATAAATGGTAAAGCCTTTTATCTAAGCTTTATTTATTAAACAAGTAGTATGAGAATACTGCTATCAAAATAATACTGAAAACCAATTAATCTTCACACTAGAGTCAACTATTTCTCTTGTATGTACTATTATATGTTTATT
Source organism: Aselliscus stoliczkanus (assembly GCA_033961575.1). Lineage (NCBI taxonomy): Eukaryota > Metazoa > Chordata > Mammalia > Chiroptera > Hipposideridae > Aselliscus > Aselliscus stoliczkanus. Next base: position 144,929,970 of record CM066727.1, read on the forward strand.
AAATCCTCCCAAGACAAATCTTGTAAACACCGAATTTCAGCTCAATATATCAAAATTATTCCAACTAGTCTGCTATTAATGAATTGTTTCTTAAATGATGTCATTTAATCCTTTATGCAAAATATGTTTGGTACTTCAGAGTCATTTAAACCACTCCTATACAGCTAAAAGCATATGTGCTCAGCATTCACTTTCAACTGCAAACAGTGATTTCTAGATTATATTATTATGAGAAAGGCAGTGATACTTACCAATAAACCTATTGAAGTTAAACTTATATTAAGTTCTTGGTTATGAAGTCCAAAGCTACCTGCAACATCCACAACTATCTGCAGGCAAGTGCAAGGCATTGTTGGTAGAAAATCTGTCACAACCAACTGAAGACATTGGAATGCAGTTCGTATCAAGGACTCTCTGAAAAAACAAAAGAAATGTATACTCCTAAATTTAGAAAAAATGTAAGGGGAAAATGCATACCTTATAGTAATTTGAACCATGCAAAATTTTATTTTAAAATTTTCACAAGAAAATCTTCCCTAATATAAATGATACATTATTTCAACATTTACATAGATTTTTAAAAGATACAGTTACTTAAAATAATTAGCAAATAAAAAAACCCTCACAGGCATATGAAATAAAAACAGTAGACTAGAAAAAGAAAAAGAAAATAATATTAATGCCATATTATTTCTATTTGTATTCTGCATCAACTAGCCCAAGAAAACTTAAGACACTGAATGAGAAATTGGCTGTAGCTACTTTCTCACCACTGATTACCCAATATCTAGCATGGTGCCTGGGACATATGAATACACACAATTTACTCACTGAATGAAAATTAGTTTCTTACTTTTTATATCTATTCCTTATCTTAAAACCTACATCTAGTCTGTAAAAGAAAAGAGTAATTTTGAATTTCAAATGAAGAGAATAAGAAGTATTTGGCTTTTGCATTAATTAATTTCATCCTTACAACGTCCTATTTTATAATTAATTGCACTGTAGGTTGGGAGAAGAAACTTCAGCTTTAATATTTAAACTACTGCTGATCACTTTCCACTTTAATCATCTCAATATTTTGTAGGATTTAAGTAAATTTGTTACTACAAATAAGAAAAATTAGATTTTCATAACAGTCTCAAACATCTCAATCACGTAAAATGCCTAATACTAGTTATCAAAACAAGATTTTATGAATCTTGCTAAAGAATTAAAGACACATATATCCAAACATCTGCTAACTCACTGAGATGTCCTACCTTAAATTAAACAAATCCACACATTTCATCCACGTGTGCTCTTCTTTCTGTATTCCCTATTTAGTTGTATGATACCACCATCCACTAAACTCAGTAATCTGGGAGTCATTCCTGATTCTATTTCCTATTTCTGCCTTTTCCCCTGTAGTCAATCTAAGTAGCTCAAATCCATCTCCTCCTATTTCCAGCGCATTGCATGCAGACTTCCCATCCACCCCTCCATGCTGCTTGACACAGTGATATATCTCAAATGCATGTCAGATCTCATCTCTCCTCTGACTAAAATTCTAAAATGCCTCCCAAATACACTGAGGATAAGTCCAGATAGTTTATAAAGGCATCTAAGTTCCTTCATAATTTTGGCTTTGCCCCTCTCTAGGGCATAGGCACCCTCCTACTGGAGTCCTATTCTTCGTGTATAACAAACTCCTTTCTTACTAGGATCCTACTTATTGGGCCTGTTCCTTTTCCATAGGATTCTATTACTTTTTGAGCAGGAGCTATTTATCTGTGTAATAAGAATAATTAGTAAGGATAGTGCTTGGAATCTATTAGGCGACCGAGTAAATGTTTAATAAATGAACAAATCAACAAACAAAGTCACTTAAAAGCAATTTCTTAGACTTCCGAATACATGCAGAAAGGTCATACCTTACCAAATATTAAAAAAAAGAAAGCTCAATCTTTGGATGTGTTACAAAGTTTGTTAGATTGATACATTTATATTATTATAAGAACACTGTATTCTAGTATAAATGTCATTAAACAGCAATTTTCCATCCTTCCAAAACAAAGGTGAGCCCTAATAATTCCCTGTAGCCACCTGGGGATAAGGTTAAGAAAAACTATTCTAGATCTTAAATTTAAGCAGGAAGGGCATACATAAAAAAATTAACACTACTGTAAGAATTTAGGATGGAGTCCCTTTTGCTCTCTATCATTTTTTGGGTATCAATTTTAAACACTTACCCTTGATCATTTCTGATTGCTCCCATGACTCCTAGCACTAATGGCCATCCTGGCCCAAGACTGTCTCCCTGACTCTGAAGGATCTGCAACACACATTCTAATTGCTTGAGCCGGATATCTGGATGGTTAATGCTGGACATCTCCTTCAATGGGTTCAGTAAAAGCAACTGTAGCCTCTGAAAAAGGGGCAAGAAACTAATTAGAAAAAGAAGCCAAAAGACAGGAAGGCTCTGCTGTTGCTTTTTATGTTTAAATTCACCTCCACTTAGACTGCAATGGTAAACAGAAGTTTATCTAGTAAATAAATATTGAGTATGATTTTTCTAACAGCAATCATTAGAGGTTTATTTTTCATCTATTTTTTTTATAAAATAAGAGAAAATAAAAATCAATATTTAAGATGTTTGATTTCAGGATAAATAGGGGGTGTCCTTTGTTAAAAGTATTAATTATAGATCCACTTTGAAATGACCCACATACAAATACCACATAGAAATAGACCCACATAGAATTGTAATAGATATGTATGATGTCGGGGACGAGGGGAATGGGGCGGTGGATTGGAGAGGGGTATTGTCACTTTGTGAGGGGCAAAAAGTATGACGTATAACTACTGCACTGTTTTGTATACCTGAAACTAATTTAAAAAAATTGAAAAAAAGGGGGCTGGTCGAATGGCTCAGTTGGTTAAGTGTTGGTTTAGAGCATGTACTCTGAGCAATGGAACCACTGGTTCCATTTCCACATGGGCCAGTGAAAGCTGCGCCCTAGCTGAGCTGTTGCTGAGCTGCCAACAGGTGGCAGGATGGCTCAGCTGGTGTAACAACAAGATTGCCTGTTCAATGGTAGGCTTCGCTCGCCTGCAACTAAAGATTGAACTTGACACCTTGAGCTGAGCTGCTGCCCGGATAGCTTAGTGGATAGGGCGTGCGCTCTTAACAACAAGGATGCTGGTTTGATTCCAGCACGGGATGGTGGCTATGCCCACCCGCAACTAAAACTGAACTCAGTACCTTAGCTGAGTTGCCACCTGGATGGCTCAGAGGAGAGAGAATGCGCTCTTAACAAGGCTGCTGGTTCAACTCCCACATGGGATGGTGGCTACGCCCACCTGCAACTAAGATTGAACACAGCGCCTTGAGCTTAGAGGCCAAGAGCTGCCAACGGGAAGCCAGATGGCGACTGGCGCCCTCCACAACAATGAAGAACAACAACTTGGCTGGTCCCTTACATCAATTCCCCAACACTGTTTCCCTTCCCCAATTCCCCAATAAAATACAAAAAAAAAAAAAAAATCACATTAAAGGAAATATATCTATATAACGTCTAGCTCTATTTGGAGGAAAACAATTCCCATTTTTTAAAATTACCTTTCTTACTCTATTAATGTATACCACATGTACTTAAATTTAAAATTCTCAATGCTCCTAAAAAATGAATAAGTATGGTAAACAAAGATGACATATAACCATGAAGTCTGCTGAAGAGATAAAAGAAAGTACTCCATTCTATTCCTTTCAGCATCTGAAAGCACTTGCTTCATTTTTAGCTTTCTTCTCTTCAAACATTCATTTATTTGGTGCACTGATTGAACAACCATTAAGCTCTCACTATGTATTAGGTATTAAACTGGACATTGAGGATATATACAAACTAAGGCGTTTCTTTTAAAAAAACTTAAATTGTAGTAATCACTAAAATGAAAGCTCTATAAAAACACAGACCTTTTCTGTCTTGTTCATTAATCTGTTCAAAAAACCAGCACACTGCCTGGTACATAATATGTACTCAATAATTATCTGATGAGTAAATTTGTAGAATATAACCACAATGCAGTAAGACAATGATGGCAATGGGAATGGTTACTAAATGCCTCATCCCTACTCAATGTTCAAACAAAGCTTTGGTGGACTTTAAAAAAAAATTATAAGATCTATGTGAATGACTAGGTGAGTCTGACATAAAGGACTCGTGACAAATGTAAATTCTGAAAGTATAAAATAACTTTTAAAATTACTTGAAAATAGAAATCTATTTTACTCTGTTTGTCTCTTCTGCTACTTGTTTTCTCCCCATGGAAGGGTAATGGAGGAAAAAAATCAGAGACAGGTATGGACCAAAGCTAAAGAGGTTAATAACAGGGCCCCAAAATAAAACCTTAGCACTGAAACTTCTACATCAGGAGACCAATTCTAGGCAGTTGATTAACTTAGATCAATGTCATGTACAAGAAAGTTTTTACAAATTTAAATAAAGATAATGCTAAAAAGCCTGGCATATAAACCTTGTATAAGAGATCTATGGCCTACATGTAACAGAATATTAAGCAACAAAACCCACCTTTAGCATAGCATCCATTTGATAAATTTAGAAAAAATTACATGTGGGACAAGATGATTTTACATTGAATAGTTTTAAAAAGAGAATTTTTTTTTTTTTTTTTACCTGGTTTTGTGCAAGTGGAGGATCATGGTTAAATGTTAATCCTGCTTTAATAAGTGAAGTTAAAGCTTCTGCTCCCCATTCTCTCATTCGAGAATTTGGGTGCTGGCAGACCTGAAGGTACATATATTGAACAAAAATGAAATAAATAATTTATGTATTTAAGCTCACACATCATTTTGATAAAAGAAAAATGAAAACATTACATTTTCTATTCTTTCACGTTTAAAAAATTACATCAAATGTTCATCAATAAGGGTTGAAGGAAAATATATCCAAAACATAAGTAAGCTTACCTTCTGAATAAGGGGCAAGAGGAAGCAATAGAGAGACAGAAGATAAAAGATGAAACTAAACAAGTCACAGAAAAGAAAGGATTTCATAAAAGTCAATGATGTTATCAGAGTAAACAAAAGAAGCAGATACTACGGTTCTTAATTAGGCCTACCTTCATAATCAGATAATGTGCTACCACTTAAAAACCCTACTTTGGGCCATGTGATGAGAATGTCCATAATAAAGCAATGTGCATGTATACTTTAATCGCTCATTAAAGTAATCCCAATAAAATGAGAAAAAGAAAAAGAAAAGCACAAGTGTATCTGATTCTCTTATTAATACCTTTCTGGGGAGTAGGGGGGGGATTAAGAGTAATAAGAGGCTAAAATTTCCAGCTATAAAATAAATAAGTCACAGGGATGTAATGTACATACACACAAAAAAGAATACAATTCTCAGGTTACTAAAATAATATAAAATGATGATGGCAACCTAAATCTCAAATGCACATAAACATGTATACTGATAGAAGCAGCTGTTATTAAGAAGCAACTGATTATCAGGAGTCACCCAAACTTGAATCCCAGAGAATACAAATCCAGATGAAATTCCCTGGCACTATCTATAATTAGTGACACCACAGGTTTTCCCCTTTGTGGAAGATCCATCTCATAATCATAAGAATGGCTATAAAGGAGCAGTGTTTACTATTAACTCAGCCCCAAGTGCCTTGAAGTTTCAGAATTAGCTGAAACTAAGGTGATTAAAAGATTGTATAATAAAAGAAAAGGGTCCCAGGCTAACAGCTGCAGGAGACTTCAGAGATTTCATTGACATATCATCCATTTTCAGCCAAAAAAGGCAACCTATTCCTTCACCAAAGCAATTACTATAAATCTTAATCCCTGATAAAACATACAAATATAAGTACAGGAAAAAAAAGTTAATCCTGACTTTCATATGGTTACCCAGAATTATAAGTTCACTGTGTATGTCTTTATTCTTAACAAAAAATTAAATATAATAATTTAAAAAAAGAAGTTACCTCAAGTAGATGTCCAGTTAGAGGTCTCCACAGAATTTCTATCCGGTGCATGTTAACGAGACCAGTTTCTAACAATTTAGCAACAGCAAAAAGAGATGGTTCCTAGAGAGAAAACATACTGCGTTTTGAAATTATAAGGAGAATTTAAGTACTTCAACTGCAAATAAAACTGAAAACACATGAAAAGCATGACTATAATTAATAAATGATTGGTAAGTATAAAGTTAGCAATAAATATAACAAAAACTCAATAATCATGAGACAAGCCGTTTGCCTACCCTTAAGTAGCCAAGATAGCTCCTACTTGGAAACTTTGGTTAGGAAGAAAACGTTTTAGTGAGAAAAGAGTGAAATTCAAAACTTGTGGGGCCGCCCGAGTGGAGCATTGGTTAAGAGTTGGCTTGGGACACCAGCTCTGCGCAGCACGGCCTCAGTTTGGATCCCACATATGAGGGCCAGTGACACTGCCCTCTACAGCTAAGATGGTGAACAACAGCTCCACTTGGAGCTGGGCTGCTGTGAGTTCCTGGGACGGCATAGCTGCAGCCCCTGCTGCAGTAGGTTGCCATAGGCTACAGTGAGTGGCCGGCAGCCAGTGTGAGCCAAGAACAGCCATTAGCAGCCATCCAGGGGCTGGCAACCGATCTGCCTCACCCGGGAAGAGCGCAATGATGATACCAACATGGGCCAGTGAAGCAATGTCCACCATAACTAGACTGAAGAACAAACGGACAGCAACATGTCTGTTCCTCTTCCCTGGTTTCCCAACGCTGTTCCCCTCCCCCAATTCCCCTGTAAAAATCTTTACGAAAAAAACCCAAAACTTATGCCAGACACACAAAATGGCTAGTCTTCAGACTAGAAGGAGATATGATTTCTTGTATGGACTGAATTATGTCCCTCTAAAATTCCTATGCTAAAACTCTAACCGCCAATGTTATGCTATCTGGAGATAGGGCCTATATGGAGATAATTAAGATTAAACAGCATCATAAGGATGAAGCCCTGATATAATAGGATTAGTGTCCTTCTAAGAAGAGACACCAGAGAGCTTGCAAATACTGTCTCTCCTCCACCTCCTCTGTGAAGACACAGAGAGAAGGCAGCCATCTTTAAAGCCAGGAAGAGAGTCTTCACCAGAATCAACCACAGAGAACCACCCTGATCTTGAACTTCCATCTTCCAGAACTGTGAGAAAGTTAATTTCTGTGGTTTAAGCCACCCAGTCTATGATATTTAGTTATGGCAGCCTGAGCTGACTAATATACATGCATATTAATAAAGTCTTCAAATGTCCAGGTTTAATGTGTGAATGTCAGAAAGTATTAAAAAACCAACCAAACAAACATAAACCAGAAAAGAGACAAGTGAGTTAGGGAAAAGAAGCATAAAGTTAAGATATGGTACAGATCAGGGCTGTCAATGTAGACACTAACAGAAAAGTTAGAGAGACAGAAGATAAAAACTCCTTTGCTCACTCGCTAGCATTTTAACAATCAAAAAGGGTGTCAGTATATTCCATACATGGCTAAATTAGAGTACCTGGTTCATGTGTTATAGGAGCAGTTTCAGTGAAAACATCAAAGGGCAACTATCTCTAATCCAATAATAATAGAGGTGTTAAAATATGGTTAAATGCATATTAAATGCAAAAACAGTTGATCAAAACCACGAGAATTTTCTGATGGCTGGCTGTGGTATTTCAAATGGAGACAATGTTTTAAGAAAAAAGAAAGGACAATTGAAATTGAAAAAGCAAATTATGAGAATAATTTTATCATTTTTAAAAGACAATATGTTTATTTTATATGCTTAATATTTTTACAGTGCTGATAAAAATCTAATATAGAAATGTTTAAAAATATATTTCTTTACTAGTAGAAGCAGGTGAACCAAGTATATCAGAGTTTTAAGAGAAATATGGTATTTGTGCATGTGCCAATGTTGCAGGAACCCTAAAATTTTTTGTGGAAGAAAAATTTATCATTCTAGAGACAATATGATATAAGGGTTAAGATTGATTGTGAAATTTTACCAGTCTGGGATCTCATCTCAACTTTACCTCTATAGCTATGTACCTTGAGTAAGTTACTACCACTACTAACATTTTTTTAATCTATAAAATGAAAATAAGGTACAGAAAAACCACTCATTAAAATGTCTGGCACATATGTCCCCATAAAAGTTGCCTAGTATTACTTCCTCCTCCTCTACCTCCTCTTCTTATTTTAATAAGGATGTACACAGGAACTGTGTAGCATTTAAAAGAATGTATAGATGTCCAGGCCTCATACCCGAAGTGTCTTATTCAGGAAGCCTAGAATGTGGCCCTGACATTTGTATTTTTTAAAACTTCCATATCTGAGTTTGATGCACACAAAAGTTAGAGCCACTAGTGAAGTGGAGCTCTGGAATGGTTAAGAATGGAGCTCTGGAATGGGACCTATGTGGGTTCAAATCCAAGCTCTACCAATTATAAAATAGGTAATCCCAGGCAGGTTACTTAGGCTATTATTTCATATTTCATCTGTAAAAGGGGGATAATACTATTGAAACTTACAGAGTTGTTTTTATTTTTTATTTTTTTTATTTTTTTTTTAGAGGGCAGTGTCACTGGCCCTCATATGTGGAATCCGAACCGGGGCCGCTGGCATTCCAAGCCAGCTCTTAACCACCATGCCACTTGGCTGGTCCAGAACGTTACAGAGTGGTTTTTAAATGATTAAATAAAATAATGTAAGTTAGTTCCTGACATATAGTAAGCAATGAACTTGATTATTTTTGCTTTATTATTGCTTATTATGCTTTATTATTTATTATGCTTTATTACTCTGGCTTATTACTTTTGTTATTGTTATGAACACGATAATATGCCTGCACAAGTGTCATCAATATCATCTCTTTCTAAAAAAGAATTTGCAGGCTTTACCAACAGCTATTTCCTCAATACAATACAAATTCCTGAAATGAGGACCAAAATGGATGACTGGTCACTCTAAAGCCACACCTAAAGAACACTGATATATACTTCTTTAATCCATAGAATATTTAACTTAACTTAAATGGCTGACATTGATAAACTTTCTTTAAAAAAAAATGTAGAAAAATATATAAGTTTCTACTTATTTTAATATGTGCATATTTATAATTTTTATAGAAAGCACAACTGAATAAATTGTCTTATGCCTCCATTAGAAAACATTTTTACAAAGTTTATGCTTGAGTATTTTTACTTTTAATTCCATTCCACAATCAATTACCACTTTACAAAATTAAATCCTAAACTGGAAAGATGTGACATTCTCATGAAAGTCATCTCTATTCCAGTGTACCCATTTTCTCAACATTTGTTCCCTCCAAGCATCTCTGAAATATCACATCTATTCCTATCATCCTCCCGAGACTGTACTCTTCAAGGTGAACAATAAACTATTAAATACCAAATCCTTATGTTTTCAGTCCTCATCAATCTTGACTTCTTGTAACACTTTTCTCTTTTGATTTCCATGATCCTGTCCTTTCTTACCTATCTAAATCCTACCTTCAATATCCAGCTCCAATCATGCTAATACATGTTGATTAATCTTAATTCATTTTAGTAGAAATGTGTACAACAAATGTCTATGTAACAAGATACTAAGGATTCAGAGAATAAGTCTCACATCTCTTAATACAATACTATTTGGTTAGACTCTTATCCCACCTTAACTGCTACTTGACCATAAGCCACGTAATTTATATGCTCTTTGAAAGTAGAAATCTTATATTTCTTAAGAGAGTATAATATACATAGTAAACAAACTGTATTTGTTGAGTGAATACATAAAGTCTCAATACATTGCCATATAGACTTGCTAAAATTACATTAAGGTACACTATTAAAAATATTATACTTTTATGTTACGAATTAATCTTAAAGATGTAGAGTTATTGACGACATCAAGAAATTGATTACTTTACTTATTTTATATGATCCTTGCCTTGATTTGGAATAAACTGTAATATATATTTTCAAGCACCTGGATGTTTATGTAATTCTCTAGCTATGTGCTATAATACACAAAGTTTTGCCTTAGTAAGACCTTATTAGCTAATCTTTAAATTAGTCACATGAGCTTAGATAAGCCACAGTACATATAATTATAATTAAGGACTAGGCAGACAACATAATTTTGGATCCTACAATTAGATGTTGAACAAGTTACAAAGTTCCACTCTCAGCTTTTTAATCATTTTCTGGGAGTCCTCACCTATTTGTAAATGGTCCAACTATATTTATTAATTTTAAAATGTAGAAAACATCTTACTTTAAATAATTTCTAAGACATAAATAAACCCAAATATTCCTGTGCTTTCCAAGTATAACAGAAAATATTTTGAGTATAGAAAGGAATGTTCTCAAAAGTACGTTCTAGTCAAGTAGTCAATTAACGAAGCAACAATTTAATTTTTAAGGCAGGAAGAATCATTACCTTCGAAAGAATAAGCTCCTTATTGTCTTTCCCAACAAAGGAAAGAGAGACTGAGACATATATTCGTTGATTTAAATCTTGTATTGCCAATCATAAATTATAAGTATTACTGTGACATTTTATGGAACTCATTTATAAATTGGTGGTGCATTATTCTTTATAAAAATTTATCTTTTTAAATATTCAGTACATAAGAGACATGGACACAATCTAAAATCATAATACATACGGGGTCAAATCACAAGTCAAATCATGTCCTGTTCACTTCCCCCCTCAACAAATAACAATCATAAATGGTAAAAACCCAACAGAGTAAGGTTAGCCTACTAGGTTTTGGTCCCATAAGCAAAACACTAACATCATACCAAGTAACACTTTATTTAACTAAATAATGTAGTATATATAAAACAAAAAGGTAGAATATCACACCTTATTATTTCCATAGGCCATATCCATTGCTTCTAGGGATAAGGAGCAAAGTGCATTTATTAAATGATGCAATGATACATCATCAAGATACCTAAAACAAAAAATGAAGAAATAAGACATCCTGATCTAAAATATAGAGCTAATGTTTGTACCAATTAAAAAAAAAAACTGACTCTTACTGTGAGCTTTCAAACAATCTTGAAAGTATATTGGAAATCACTGGTAAATCTGTCATCACTGCTGTTGTTAGAACCTAAGAGGAGAATAAAATTGAATGTAGTATATGAACATTTTGGGAAGCACTAATAAGCACTAGTAAGACTAACTAGAACTTACTGTACTGGGTCCTTCGACAGCTCTCCCAGGTTTCAAGGCACCACCACTACTAGGCTTTAATCCCAGAATCCATACAAGATGCTGAAAAATTTAAAAAATTAAAACAAAGAAATTGATAAAATTATAAGCATTCTAATAACTAAAATTAAAATCAGCAGATTTCTAACAACTAAATTTAAATCAATAATTAATATTCATATAAAATACTCATTAAACCAAGGATAGGAAATAGAACTCAGGCCTTTATGAAAGCAATCTAGGGCCGGCCAAGTGGTGTGGTGATTAAGCGCTGGCTTGGGAAGCCAGCAGCCCCGGTTCGGGTCCCACATATGAGGGCCAGTAACACTGCCCTCAAAAAAAAAAAAAAAAAAAAAAACCGAAAAAAGAAAAGCAATCTATTACTTCATATAATATAAGCTATGTCTTTTTTCTTTTCCAGCTTCTCCCTTTTCATACTCACTGTCTATTCCTTCGGCCTGCTCAAAATACCAATTTTAGTTCAGTTAGCACTTAGATATCAGAACAATGCTGACTACTGACCCAGGGACTATAACATACCTGTAGAGTTGCCAAGACAAGTTGCCATGATGTTCCAAGAACAGCCCCATGACAGTGTGCCAAGTTAAGTAAAGTCCTCATACACTGGATATTTTTGGAAGTTAGCTATATTAAAAAGATATATTTGCAAGAACTGTTATGCATTCTTGAAAACTAAAAGCTTGTAAAGCAGCATTATCATATTCAAATATTTTCTAAACAAAAATATTAAGAAAATAGGTTTGGCTGATTTTGTATAGAACAAGTTCATTTGCTTTAAAGTTGTGTTATCATAGTTGGTTATGACAACGTCAATTGCTTATTTATCTAGTTTCTTCTAAACCCAGGTAAATAAATAAGTAAATAAGTATTATTATAAATTTTGGCAAACAGACAGAAAAAGGTATAAAAGTTTCTCTGACAGTTGATTGGTAATCAAAAAGAGAACGAGTACTTTACCATTACTGTCCCTTGAGGTTGAATGGCTAGTGGTTGACCCACTGCCACAACTTGCTGGTGAGATTCACTTGATGGACTTATCATCATAACATTTTGGCCCTGAATGGAATATGCTAGAAGATAAAAGAATGCCTAAATAATTAAAATACACTTTTTATGTGCATTCAAATTAATATTATATTTTAAGACATAAATTTGATTAAATTAAGTTTAACTATCACACTTATTTAGTAACCTATTAATATATGCAAACATTTTAAAAACTCAGGAATTGCCAAAAAAAAAAAAAAGGCAAATATTAGGTAATTTTCTATATAACTTTAAAAAATTATAAAACTTTCTTTATAAGCAAAATAGAAATTGGACACTAAGTATTGTATACATATATTCCCAATTAACTTGTCAAGTTAAAGTTAGAAACCTATACTCACATTTTCAGTTTAAAAACTGAATATCATACAGTAACATATTTATATTCTATGTAACGAACTTGAATGTTTTCAAAGTATTCAACAAGAAAATAGTTTTTTGAATATCAGCTTAATCTAAGTATTTGCAAATATTACTGTTCTAGTAATTCCATTAAAGGAAAATAAAAAACCGCTACCACTTCAACAGTATACTGTAATATACAAAGGACTTTAAGATTTTTCTTTTTTTATCCTCACCATTATTGTTTAAAATTGGTATTATCCTCCCCACTCCACTTCCATTGTTTTAAAATGATGGAAGAAATTGAGGCTAGGGACATAAACTTCTCACAGAGGTGACTGTCACTCAGTAAAAAAGCAGAACTTGAAATCAGAATTTCTGTAAACATTTCTCTATGCCATGTCACCCCACTAGATGAATAGAACTTTGAGTAAACTGAAGTCTTACATTTGTTGGAAAGCATGGCTGCACTGGTGGTATTCAGTACAGTAAGAGCATAATGGGGAGGGAGGGAACCTTTGCAAATTGCTGTTATAAAGGCATCTCTTGAAGTTACAAGGCCCAGTCTTCCACAAAGAGCAGCCATAGTCAGTTCAGCTTTTAAAATATTCTCAGTGGCAGCTTCATCTGTGCTGAAAAAAATAAAGTATTTCATTTAATATGATTAATACGATTTATTTTTAATTACAAACATGATGCACAGTTAGGTATTAAGTGAAGTTTTAAGAAAATCTATTTAAAATTGTCAAAATCAATATACTTAAGATGGAATTTTAACTAACATATATCTGAAAATTAAAAATATTAAGATGGAAGGAGAACTAACTCTCAGTGGTGAGCACACAATGTGATCTATAGATGACGTATTACAGAATTGTAGAGTTGAAACCTCAGTAATTTTTTTTTTTGAGGGCAGTATCACTGGCCCTCATATGTGGGACCAAACCGGGGCTGCTGGCTTCCCAGGCCAGCGCTTAACCACCGCGCCAGCGCTTAACCACCGCGCCACTCAGCCGGTCCGTAAACCTCAGTAATTTTACTAACAATTGTCACCCCAATAAATTTTAATTTAAAAAAATGAAAAATATTAAGCATTTTAAAATCAGCAAATTCTGTGATTCTGAAGAAAAACATCAAAGAAATTGAATATCATCAGCACTGCAAAAGCAGTAGTAAAGCTTAAAATGAAAAAGGAATTCTATAATTTTAGGATTGTATTTTCCATTAAAACACTGTGACAACAATTTTGGTGGAAAGTAAGGGAAGGATAAGTGGAGGAGGAGGACTGCAGGAAAAAAATACTATTATACACATAAAATGCGAATATTAGAAAATAATTCTTGGGACAAATTTAAGTAAACAATTTTAATGTTTATTTTAACTGTCACATGCAATATTAAATTTACAAAGATTTAATACCTGGCATCAAGAAGGAGTGAGAGAGCAGCAAGTAGACCACACCAGCAGGCATTCACCATTTCTTCCCAAACAGCTCTATTAACTTAAAGAGAAAAAAAATGCAATACTTAATGATAATTACAGATGTCATAGTATTTTACAATATGTCAAATTCTAAACTATCCCCAGTCATTTGATAATATATCAAATATTCCATCAACAAACTCAATTATCTAATACTAAAGCTCTAGTGTTTAAAATATATCTGAATAATTAAAAACTTAAAAACCATACTGTAGTTTAAGAATTCAAGAAATCTTAAAACTAAGTTATTTTCAAGTATCAATGGTAAGATCTTTCCATATATAAGTTAACTGATATCTTTAATTTTATATATATATATATAAAATCTCAGTTCCTATTCTCTTCCCCTTTATTGGGCCAAACTTTCAGCCTGTGACCAGCTGGCACAGAGTCAAGGTAATGAACTAGCTCGGCCAGGAGGCTGGTTACATACACCGGGAATGAAGCAAATAAGTAAATACATTGAGTAAACTGGGATCAAGTTTCTCACGGTGGGACAAGGGGTTTACAAATATGGGAAGTTAAAAATGAACCTTGTGGTATTAAATTGGACTTGGAAAAACTGGTGTGACTTCTTGGTAATTAATAAAGATAGATATTTTTATTTTTTTAATTAATTTATTTTTTTTGAGGGCAGTGTCACTGGCCCTCATATGTGGGACCCGAACCGGGGCCGCTGGCGTCCCAAGCCAGCGCTTAACCACGGCACCACTCGGCCGGCCCAAGATAGATATTTTTAAATATAGAGAGATGTGTGCGCTGTGCGCATGTGTGCTGATGCATTGGTGCGTGCATGTGTGTGTCGCTGTGCACACATGTGTGTGCAAGCATGCGCATGTGTGTGCATGTGTGCTCATGTGTGCGTGTGTGCATGCATGCATTTCCTATCTAAGTAGCAGGAAGCATACCTAGTGCCTATGTGTTAGTTCCTAAATATTATGTCCACTAAAAAGAACCAGGGCTCCTTGGAAAGATAACTGACTTCCAGACAGAGCAAGAAAAATCCAAGACAAGCTTGGAACATTTTGTTGTATCAGACCAGTAAAGTAGTGCTCAGAAGATGACAAAAGGACATGGGGATAGGTTAAAAGGGTTCAGGGGCTAGCTTGAAAAGAGGTCCCCACTGTCCATGTTGGGGACAATCTGAGTGTCAAACCAAAGAATGATAATCATAGATTATAACTCTTTGAATAAAACGGGAATCTAAGAATTCATATTAATATAAATAAATGGAAAAAAATGAATGAGGGAAAAGGGAAAGTTCTCTTTTACAGCAGAAGTTTCAAAAGCATTTCTCCAAAAAAGATAGTTAACTTTACAAATGAAGAAACAGGGCAGACATCATATCAACCAATGATAAAAGCTAACGTCCCAAATAATGAGCTCTCTTAGCACTGTATGCCCCCAATGTGTTGACTACACTGAGTATAGCATAGCACAGCAACATTTCTGTGGTGGCCATGCCAGAAATGATTACACGGAATCTAATTATGGGGAAATAAAGGACAAACCCAACTGACCAGCCTATACTCTTAAAAAATGTCAACATCAAATAAAACAAGGGAAGAATTCAGTAACTTTGCCAGATTAAGGACACTATAGAGACATTGAACTAAATTCAACATGTGATCCTGGACCATAAAGAACATCATTGGGACAACTGGCAAAATTTGATGGGGTCTTAGATTAGATGATAATATTGGATTGATGCTAAGTTTCTGATGGTGACTATACTATGATTATGTAGGAAACTATCCTTATATTTAGAAAATACACATTAAAGTATTAAGAGGTAAGGAGTCTACAACTTACTCAAATGGTTCAGAAAAAAAAAACAATGACATGTATATAAATAGAATGATACTGCAAACATGGTAGTGTCAACAATTGGGAAATCAGGGTGAAGGATATATGGGAACTACGTTACTTTTGCAACTTCTCTGTAAATTTTAAATTATTTCAAAATAAAAATTAAAAATATAGAATAATACTAATATACCTATTTCCTTATCCATTTGGTCTGATGTTGACTGTAATTCTTGCTCCTCTGATGACTGTGTTGGTGAAGAAGCTGCTTCAGAGGTAGTCTGACATTCTGTTTCGACCTCTCCTAATTCTCCTTCAATCATACTAGTGATTCCACGTACAAGGTCTAACAGACAATGGAAAGCTACTGACATGGCATAACCTTCTGGTATAGTTGGTGGCTCAACTTTGTCCAACATCTCTAGGCTGAAATTATGAAAAAAAACACAGAACACTAACAAGCAGCCACAATGATGAAAACATATTAAACTATTTTCATAATTTGTCGACTACAGAATTTAAAATTAACACAATAGCAAAAGTACATGGATATTACTGAGTTTGTTTCCTTTGGAGGAGGGATTCTTTCATGGTATTCTAAGAAACTCATTAGAAAATTTAAGGTGTGACCACTGCCATAACTAACTATTTTGATAACTTACTTTTTGCATCCTCCCCCAACTGTGTCAATATTTTTATTAATTGTTGATATTAGAAAAATAACAAAGACATAGATACCAAAACAGAATAAAACTTAAACCAATTATAAAATGTCTTAACTATGAACTAGGTGCTTTTAAAATAAAGTGCTATCAAATCAAATCAATCCTATGCAAAGGAGGATGCTTTCACACTGAGGAAAGTATTATTGTGAAGTATCCAACTCACCTATCATCTCAGATATAGTCTAACTGGGTAAGAACAACACTTAGAGCATCAGTGTGTGGAGTTCAAATTGCACAGCAGTTTCTACCTCATGGTTAGGACAAAGCTTTCAGAAGACAACAAATCTTCTGTCTTAAATCATGGTAAATTGGGGATTATGGTTTTAAATTCCTTAATTTTAAAGTATGACAAAAAAAATTCAATATAGAAAGAATAATTCAATAGGAAAGAACTAATGGTGCTGGAAAAACTGAATGTTCATATGTAAAACGGTGATATTAGAGCCCTATCTTACACTATATACAAAAATTAACACAAAATAAATCAATGAGTTAAACGTAAAAGATTAAACTAAACACTCTTAGAAGAAAACATGGGCAAAAATCTTCATGACCTCAAATTAGGAAATGGTTTGTTAGACATGGTATCAAAAGCACAAGCAACAAAAGAATAGTTAAGTTGAATTCATTAAAATTATAAACTATTGTGTCTTTTAAGGATACTATCAAGAAATAAAAAGACAATCCAAGAATGCAAAAAAACTTGCAAATCATATATCTGGTACGAGACTAGATCCTGAATACAAAAGAATTCTTTCAATTAAATAATAAAAAGACAAATAACCCAATTAAAAAGAAGCAAATGATCTGAATAGGCATTTCTCACAAGATGATATACAAATGGTCAAATAAGCGCATGAATGAGATGCTCAATGCCATCAGTCTTTAGAGAAATGCAAACTGCAATACAGTTAAGATTCTACTTAACACCCCACTAGGATGGCTATAATTAAAAGACAGAAAATAGCAAGCATTGGTGAGAATATAGAGAAATTTAGACTTTCATACATTGTTGGTGGGAATGTAAAATGGTGTGGTCACTTGGGAAAACAGTTTGGCCATTCTTCAGAAAGTTACACATAGAGTAACTATATGACCCAACAATTCCACTCTTAGGTATATATCCAAGAGAAATAAAAACATATGTCTATGCAAAAACTTGTAGACAAATGTGCACAGCAGCATTATTCATAGCCAAAAAGTGGAAACAACCAAAATGCCCATCAGTTAATGAAGGGATAAACAATGTGATATATCCATATATTGGAATATTATTTAGCCATGAAAAGAAAGGAAGTACAGACACATCCTACAACATAGACGAACCTTCAAAACCTTATGCTGAGAGAAAGAAGCATGACACAAAAGAATATTTATTGTATGATTCAATTATATGAAATATCCAGAACAGGCATATCAATAGAGACAGAAAATAGATTAGTGGTTGCTAGAGGTGGGCAAAGGGAGGTTGGAGAATGACTGCTAATGGAGATGGGCTCTTTTTCTAGGATGATAACAAATTCTGGAATTAGATGATCATATAACTTTTGAATATAATAAAACCATGAATTGTACACTGTAAAATGGCGAATTTTATGGTATATAAATTATATCTCAAAAACAAAATTGAAATTACTAAGAAAAGTTAATAAAAGTAATTTCCTATCCCAAATTCTAAAAGTCTCTGAATCATGATCAAGGCTAGATAAGGAAGAAAATTTATAAAGAAATGTAAAACTCAAAATAAACAATTATTCTCAACCTGGGATTCTAAGGTACACACACACACACACACACACACACACACACACACACACACACACACAAAATCTCATTCAGCTCCTCACAAAACCCCTAAGAGATATAGATGATGAAACTGAGGACTAAGGTGATATAATTATTAATCAGCAGTTTTTAACCCAAGTATAAATCTAAAGCCTATCAATTTAATCTCTACTATGTGCCAACTGTGAGCATTTTAAAATTTAGGTAATCAATAAAAATATATTTATATTATTGATCAAGAAATTTAAGTTCAAATGGGGAGGTAAAGTTTATGGGTCTAATCTTGGCCAGGCCAATTAGCTATATAGAGAGCCACATACTAAACCAATAAGCCACATAATAAGCATCTTTGTTAAACAAATTTCTGTTCTCAAAGAACATATGATCTATTGGGAAAATGAATCTAAAACAGATAAAACAATCCTAAGTATCAGAAACTCCAATTCTCAAACCTATGGTACAGACTTTAAGTGCTACAATAATTAGAAGATAAAGGTAATTTGTACTTATTTTTATTGACACCACAAGCCTAAACAAAGTCAACACTTTCTAACCTCACTGTTTTGGTGTTATTTTATTAGAATTACTACATAAACTCCACTTTTAGATAAATATAATCCATTTATATAAGTATTTTAAAATTAAGGTCAAGTTGCAAAAACTGTTGCAAGCCCAATTTTGAAGGGAGCCATAGTGTAATAAATCTGAAAGAACATAATGTCACCAATATTTATGTTGAAACTACTTCATCAGTTACGTTGTCAAATTATTACACATTTAAGAAATCTAAAAAAATAGAACATACAATGAAGATTTATATGTATACCTTCAAAGAAAATAGTGAAAATCATTTTATTCTGAACTTCACAATAAATGAATGAACGATGCCAATTCAACAGGGAAGCTCCAATGTGAACATACTAGCCTATGTGCATAAGGACAATTAAAATTTTCTGGGAGAAAAGTACATATATTACTACTCCAATTTTATACACAAGGGAACTGAGATTTTTAAAAAGTGAGTTTATTTGCTGAAGTTAACTCAGTATTAAAAGACCTAATAAGTTCACAGTGTCTGAAATCAAGCCCTATATTTAAATTAAAAAAACATACAGAGGACCTGAATATGTCCTTAGGTAAAGAAACCACATTTTGTTGTTTAATGTTGTTAACAAGTCTAAAAGAAAAGTACAAAAGAAAACAAACAAAATCCAGTCCTAAATAAAATTCTCATAACACAACAAAAGAAAATTAGTTCTAAAATGTATTAAAAATACTAGGTCTAAAATTTCAAGTATAATACAAAGAGAGACCTTTTTTTTTTTTTTAGCTGAGCCATCCTGCCACCTGTTGGCAGCTCAGTGGCAGCTCAGCTTGGGCCAGGAATTGAACCGGCGACCCTGTTGCTCAGAGCTCGTGCTCTTGAGCGAGCTCTTAACCAACTGAGTCACTTGGCCAGCCCTAAAGAGAAACCTTTTAGGATAAAATATAATTCTCAACAAATAAGTCCACAAAAAAATAATGCTACAACTACTTACTAGGTTGCTTTAGCACTGCCCTGTACTGTTATAGTCAGGATAGGTATCCAAGTTCCTCTATATTCAAATGCTGGTAGCAAAGTAACACCTCCACCAATCCCCAACATTCCTGAGTTAGCTGGTGCTGAGACAGTGCCACCTGAATTATTGTTTCCTATTAGATAAGGGGAAGAAAGCAAAGATATCAATTTAATAGTTAATCACAAATCAATAGATATTCAAACACCTGGTCATTAAAAAGAATTTTGTGCTATAGGAATGGGTACTGCACAAATAAATGAAATTTATCAATCCTATTTTGGCTATTAGAGTCTCCCTGTTTCCCCAAAACACCATTTCCTTTTTTAAATAAAGGTACTAATAAAAACATAGACAAACTTTATAATGTACCTTTTATTAGATCACTTTTTATCAGAGGTGGGAACAAAGAATAAAAAGCCACTCATCAGATAGTAAAAAGTGGAAGAGATAGAAGGTACAGGGAAACAAGAAGGCATATACTGATTTCCAAACTTAAATCAAGTTCCCCTGTTTTGTTAAAAGGGGCACTAACAGACCTCCCAAGGTAGTAACCAGACTCTTTAAAGAGAGGCACCAAAAAAAAGTTTCTTCTAAAATGAAGATTAGCATCTAAACTTTTGTTATGTGATTAGAGGAACTGACAGTGTATCAGAGAAAACATATTCTATAAAGAAATACACACACTTGCCTCAGTGAGATCAAATTATTCTTTAAGAATAAATTTATTTATACTTGTATATAAACTATTATGAATAAGTCTAACAAAATATTATAAAATATATACAATACACTTAAGTAATCCAAATTTCTCTAGTCACAGGATTCCTATAAAAATATCCTCTCAGAATAGTGAATATTGTAAATTGTGACAATATAAAAGTGAAAATATGAATAAGCCTTTACCAGCTTGGTTTGTTGTTGCAGGATTTCCAGTAGGAGGAACAAGAAACAATGACTGGATAAAAGATCCCAGTGCATTCACAATATCACGAAAAACCTTGGTAGAATGTTGTTTCATATCATAGGACTGACAAAATGACCTGTAAAATAATTTTAAATGTTTCTGGGGAAAATATTTTTAGACTTTTTTTTTAATAGCAAATATTGCTGATAAATCAGTCTCAATGCTATACTTAAAACTTCATCACATTTGAGTGACTTTACTAATTTAGGACAAAGATTCTGATTGAGGTCAGTACTGTAAAAAAATTATCTTGGCTATATTAACTCAGTAAATTGACTGATGTGAATTACTAACTATACTTTTGCCCACCTCCCAGGTATTTTCCACACCCACATCCATATACATAAAATACACATTTTTTGTTTGTTTGTTTAGAAGTCACTAATATTTGGAAATAAATACTTAAACTCTTCCTACTAGCATAATTACTAACCTATCCATATAACAAAATCTTGCCAGGGCTTTTACCTTAATAGCTGAGGCTGCACACAGAGTCTATGTATTGATTCTACTGCAACAGCTCGTAGCCACTGTGGTTTATCTGCATCCAGAAATTTCACCAGAAGTGACAGGAATATCTCACATTCAGTTACCTAAAAAGTATAAGATTTTTAAATGATATTTCTTGAAATCTAAGAATTGTAAATTGCATTCTTGTTCTTAGTCCTATACAAAAACCAATAAAATCTTTTAATTAAAAAAAAAATTAAAATTCTTAATGAGGAGTGCAGAAAAAGAAGGGATAAGTATTGGGTTGTTGGAAAAGTCATGATGTATTTTTTTCTGTTTTTCGTTGCAAAAATGCGTCATGACTTTTCTGACTACCCAATAGTTACATATGGAAAATCTAACAGTAAAAATAATCAGGGTCTCTCTAAATGCATCCCTGAAAACTCACACAGTGATCTGATGATAGGGTTCATCTTTTATCCTTATTCTTTAGAAAACACTGTGCACCATTATGCCATCCCCATTCCTGGCTGGTAGCATAAATTGCTAATAGGATGCATGCTCTACCTTTAAGTAATACACAACAGTTTTTCCACATGTTCTTTTGCTGCTTAAGAAAGAAACAGGCTAAGCCAAGGGATATTTAGCATATGTTTTACAGTAGGAAAACAAGAAGAAACCTGTAGCAGTTGACAGGTGTTAGGATATATATATGAATATATAAACCAAGAACAAGGCTTGATATATAGTTTTGCTTTACTAAATATAATTAACATTATCTTTTTTTTTTTTAAGATTTTATTGGGGAATTGGGGGAGGGGAACAGCGTTGAGGAATTGGGGAAGGGGAACAGACAAGTTGCTGTCCTTTTGTTCTTCAGTCTACTTGCACAGGACGTTGCTTCACTGGCCCATGTTGGCATCGTCACTGCGCCCCTCCCAGTTGAGGCAGATCGGTTGCCAGCCTCTGGATGGTCGCTCGCCGCGGCTATTGGCAGCTCACGCTGGCTGCCAGCCGCTCACGCTGGCTGTCGGCCACTCACTGTAGCCTATGGCAGCCCACTGCAGCAGGGGCTGCAGCCCACACATCGCTGGGACTTGCACAACCCAGCTCCAGGTGGAGCTATTGTTAGCTGTGGAGGGCAATGTCACTGGCCCTCATATGTGGGATCCGAACCAGGACCGCTGGAATCCCAAAACCAGCTCTTAACCAATGTGCTACTCGGCCGGCCCAACATTATTTTTGTTATTAATACAAACCATCTCCTCTGCAAGCTCTTAGTAAATAAAAAATGTTTAAAGCTCATTCTCAACATTATTCATTAAATGTTTGATGACTGAATTAACAAAAAGTAACCAGTTTATTCAGAAGTTAATGGACTATTTCCATTCCATGTTTGTTGAGGACCTATGGGAGGTAACAATTAACCTGACATGATCCGTAGGTCAAACTGAATCTTCCTTTCTACCTGTAGCTGGTGTTTGGGCATTTCAGCAGGGGTGCCCTGAAATGAGTGAGAGTAATATGGGGCAAGAATTTGGGGAATATAGTAACCCTCAGGATTTTAGCTCAAAGTCTTACCAGTTGGTATTTTCTAATGCCTTTCAACACATTTAACTGGAGGCTTAAAAGTGGACATAATTATGAGGATAAAGTAGGACGGATAAAACAACTTTATCCTTAAACTGGGGAAGTCATAAGGCAGAGGTTTGTCACTGTCCTAAATGATGTTGAGAAGCATTAGATCAGAAGTCAGGTGGCTCAGCTTCTTTATCCACCAACTTGGTGGATGACAAGCTAGGTAATCTTCTTATAACAAACCTACACTTTCCTGAGAAATCAAGTGAGAAAGATGTAATAAAAATGTCCCTAATTAAGACAAAGCGATATGTAAATATAGATTACTTTTTCTAAATAAAACGACCCTCTTTTAGTAAAGAACCGAAAAAGAATCAGGCTAGTGACTCACTGAGCAATAGTTGTATCTATTGAAGAGTTTTAACACTAGTAGGTCCTTCAAAATGTGCACTTACTGCTTTAGAGTGAAAGTAGAATACAAACGTGGTGGTAGAATCGAAGCCTCATCATTACTATTAAAAAACTTGCCTTGAAGGTTATATCATTTCCTCTCCTGTGAGAGAGTGGCTACAGCACAAATCAATCAATCAAGCAATTTATACTATAGCCACTAAAATATTGTGATTTTGGTAAAAGAGCCTTTCCCCTCAGTTCCGGGCTTTTGCCCTCCCTTCCTCCCTTCTTGCCAATTGTGAAAGTTTGATCAGAGAACTCGTGTTGAGGACACTGGATTGTTTTCAAGGCCATCAGTGGAAGGTGCCTACTGTTAATCTGTCAAGCCTTTCCCTCAGGAGGATACACTCATAGGGAAACAGGTATCATAATGAGTATCCATGGCTTAAATCCAATTCTCATGGCAAAAAGATACTTCAAGAACTCCATCGTACTAGAATGAAGGGTGATGAATGTTTCTGAATTCCTATAGTTCTTTGGTACTGGGTAATAGTCAAGAGATAATTGAAGCTTAAAATGAATCAAAGTCATCTTGGTGGAAGTGCTAATAGATGTCTAATAAAGAATCATGTACATAAGATAACTTGGCTAAAGAGACAATGAAGAAAGTCTGCTAGAATGTATAAATGCAGGAGTCATGGATTTACTGGTGATAAGATCCTCTGTTAGAGAAATGTACATGAATTAGAAAATAAGGTTGGACAATCAATCAGTTTAGATCCATTTGTTCCTTTTTAAAAGCAGTTACGTCAAAGGCAGAAAAGAGGTGTACTGGCCACTTATAAAGTTACAGGAATTCTTTAAAGATATGTTTCTTAAAAAGATATCTGGGCATGGAGCCTAACTGATTCAGAGGACAGAGAGGCACCTAACTCAGATGATAGAAAGGGGAAAGGATATAATGTACTAGCTATATGAAACCTTTACCTAAATGCCTGCCATATCGTAATTTCCCATAGTCACTTTACATATACTATTAACAGAACTAACTTCTAAAGATTCATTATCTTCACCCCTGAGCTACTTGATACAACAAAATAAGCTGGTGAATATTGGAGAACACTGATTCTCCAGTGCAGAGGTTCCCAAAGTGTGGTTCCTGGACCCCTGGGGGACCCAAGACCATTTTAGGGGATCTGTGAGATCACAATTATTTTCATAATAATACTAAGATATTACCTGCCATTTTCAATGTGTTGACATTTGTATTGATGATGGAAAACAATAGAGGGTAAAACAGGTGATGCTTTATCAAGAATTATGGTGGTAACACCAAACTGTACTAGTGTCATTATATTCTTGACCATAACACAGTTTTTTTTAAAAAAGACTGTTTTACTTAAGAACCATTATAAACAAAAATAAAATTAAAATAAAAAATAAAAATTATTGATTTTATTAAATCTGACCCATAAGTCCCCAATTTTCTGTGTGAAAAAAAGGGAAGTACATGCAAAGCACTTTTGCTGTGTCTCAAAGTACAATGATGGTCTGGAGGAAAAGCACTGTTAAGAACTGATCTAGTCACTTTTTTCCCCTTTGGTACACCATTTTAACCAAAGGAGCAAATAGCCAACTATAACTATTTAGATTTCTGTGTATTACAGACAGTTTCTCAAAAATGAACAAAGTAAGCCTATCACTTTAAGGGAAACTGACAGTATTTACTGCCAATGGTAAAATTCAAGCTTTCAAACAAAAATTAGAATTTTGGAAACTTGTATCTGCCAGAACATCTTGACAGCTTCTTAATAACACAAGACTTTTCTGATAAATGTTGGTGATATTAACATGCATGTTTTTTGGAACTATATAGAGTGTTAACATTTGGAATATCTGTACAAATAAAATAAGTGATGTTACGAAATCACACATGGGTAAAAGATACAATAGAAGCACAAGATGAATCAATGAATTTTAATCTAACAGGGTACGAAAATGTTATTAATATGGTTTCAGATTCTACACTTTAAGAAAGTGTCACTGGTCCAGTTTGGTGTGGTATCAAAGAATAACAGCCACTATTAAAATAACTCTGCCTTTTCCAACTACATATCTTTGTGAGGTCAGATTTTCTTCATGTGTTTTGACCCAAACAAAAGAATGAAAATAGAAGATATGAGAATCCAGCTATCTTCTATGAAGCCAGACATTACAGAAATTTGCATAACAAAAAGTATAAAACAATGAATTTTTTTCTTTGGCAAATATAGGTATTTTTCATAAAAATAAATTTTTATGGTAACATGGGTTTTAGTATCACCTCAGATAATCTTTAACACAGTAAATAATGATAGAAATAATCCACATACACAAAAGCTCATCAATACTTGTTAAGAGTGTAAAGGAGTCCTATGACTAAAAACTATAAGAATTACTACTGTAGTATGTCCTCTAAAAGATTATCTTTAAACCAAGCTTAAATAAAGAAGACACAAAGAAATAACAGGGAAGTATTCTACATCAATCACATATCTCACCTCACAACAATACTTCTAACTTTTGCCACTGGAGGAACTAGGATGTCTGAACTTACCCATGTTAATAAGTTAAGTCCCAACGTAACAAATTATAATAATGAGGAAATATTATCATATACATCTGAACAAACGATCTTTGCAAACACAGTCCTAAAGCTGCCTTATTGTGAAGAGAGGTTTCACCAGTGGGTTATCACACCCAATTGATGAGTGAAGTTCAGAAGTTGGCCTTTCTCTTCCTTGATACAGAAACATTCAATCTTTTCTGTGGCTGTTATCTCCCCACTCTTTCTGTACCCCAAATCAAGAAGACTAAGGCTGGGCCGGCCGAGTGGCGCATTGGTTAAGCGCTGGTTTTGGGATGCCAGCGGCCCCGGTTCGGATCCCACATGAGGGCCAGTGACACTGCCCTCTACAGCCAACAACAGCTCCACCTGGAGCTGGGCTGTGCGAGTCCCGGTGATGGTGTGGGCTGCAGCCCCTGCTGCAGTGGGCTGCCATAGGCTGCAGTGAGTGGCCCGCAGCCAGCGTGAGCGGCTGGCAGCCAGCGTGAGCTGCCAATAGCCGCGATGAGCGACATCCAGAGGCCAGCGACCGATCTGCCTCATCCGGGAAGAGCGCAATGACGATACCAACAGTGAAGCAACATCCTCCGCAACTAAACTGAAGAACAAGAAGACGGCAACTTGTCTGTTCCCCTTCCCTGATTCCCCAACGCTGTTCCCCTCCACCAATTCCCCAATAAAATCTTTAACAAAAAAAAAAAAAAAAAAAGAAGACTAAGGCCAAAATATGGAATACAAAATAATACAGAAACAGTACAAGAAACTGGCACTGGCAGACTTGGAGAGGGGAAGAAAGGAGAACTAAGGAAGGAGTGTAGTAAGATGCAGTAGGATTAAGAGCCTGGTTTGGGGGTCAAAAATAATTACTTAACATCCCAGTTCTAAAGCTTATAAATTATATGATCTCAGGCAAATTACATAAATATCCTGAGCCTCATTTTTTCAGCTATAAAATAGAAATACAAATGCCTTCTTTATAGGATTGTAGTGAAGTCTAAATGAATTAAAATATGTAAACCACTTTGCAGTGTCCAAAATAAAATATATGCACTCAATAACAGCAATTTCATTCAAAACTGAAATGACTAAGGAATAAGGTATCTGTATCTCTGAAAAAGTGAGTGAATTAACTGCTAGATAATAGAACTGGTGGACAGAAACCAAGTGTCTTAGTCCACTTTAAGCTGCCATTAAAGTGTGTGTGTGTGTGTGTGTGTGTGTGTGTGTGTGTGTGTGTGTATATATATATATATATATATATATATATATATGAGACTGGGTGGCTTAGAAAACAGAAATTTATTTATCACAGTTCTGGAGGCGGGAAGTCCAAGATCGGAGTGCCAGCATAGCTGGGTTCTGGTAAGCATTCTCTTCCTAATTTGCAGGCGGCTGCCCTATCATTGTGTTCTCACATGGCAGAGAAAAAGTCAGCAAGCAAGCTGTCTAGTGTCTCTTCTTATAAGGTCACTAATACCATCATGAGGGCCCTTCCTCATGACCGCATCTCAACGTAATTATCTCCCAAAGATCCCATCTCCAAATAACATCATATTGGGGGTTGGGGCTTCAACATATGAATTTCAACAATTCAGCAGCAAGCTTTATAAAAATAAAAGATAAGTTGGTAATTCTTAGTTTGGGAACAGAAACAAAATGTGAATTCTGCATTTGCTACAATGAAGATGTAAACATGCTGCATTACTGTGGAGAAGAAAAACATGGCTTGCCATGACTGACCACTGAATATAAAAAGAAAAAGGACAAATGTCTTCTCTTTCAATAGCCTATCTTAATTAGTTTAAAAGCAACATTTTAAAGAGGGAAAGGGGAGAAGCCCTCCTAAAACAACTCTGATAATATTTAGGGAATAAGTAGGGAGGTGACATATATTTGGTCTAATGACTCAGTTTTGTTTTTAAATTTGGACAAGACTTAATTTCTCTTTCATTTTTTTGAAGGAAAGTTTTGCTGGATATAATATTCAGGGTTGACAGCTTTTTCCTTCAGAACTTTGAATATATCACCCTAGTTCCTTCTGGCTGGCAAGGTTTCTGCTGAGAAATCTGATTGAATATCTTTTAAGAGCTCCCTTAAATATGAAGACTCGCTTTTCTTTTGCTGCCTTAAAGACTCTGTGACTCAGGAGTTTCATTATAAAGTGTTTCAGAATAGGTCTCTTTGGATTAATCCTAGTTGGAATTCCTTAAGCTTCATGAATTTGTGTATCTGTTTCCTTCTTCAAATTTGGGAAGTTTTCAGTCATTACTTTTTCAGATGGGCTCTCTGCCCATTTTTCTCCTCATCCGCGACTCTCATAATGCATAGATATATACTGATCTCTACTTCCAAGTTCCTGACACAGAATTCCTAAAACCCTTGTATATAGGAATGCTAAGAGCACCTTTTATTCTGATATTTGGTCTTTTACCCCAGTTCCTGACACAAATCTCTAAAATTCTTGTAATTTCTTGAGTGATAGGGGTGTCTGACACAGAGTTCCTAACTCCCTTGGAATTATCTGGATGGTAGGAGCATCTTTTGTCCTAATGAGGCAACTCTTGGTGGATGCTGGGATGGGGACTGGTTACCAGAAAAACCAAGCCATGATTGGAAGCGTGGTACTCTCAGGACCACCCCCCATTGTCTGGAGAGGGGTGGAAATTGAGTTAATAATCAATCGTGCCTACGTGATAAAACCTCCATAAAAATTCCCAAAATATGAAGTTTGGGAGCTTCCAGGCTGGTGAACACATCTACATGCTGGGATGGTGGCATACCTCAACTTTACAGGGACAGAAGCTTCTGCCCTCAGGACCCTTCCAGACTTCATCCTACATATCTCTTCATCTTCTTCATCATTGGTATTCTTTAAAATATCCTTTGTAATAAATCAGTAATACAGATTTCCTCCACTATCTGAAGTAGAGCATTCCTAAGAAAACTTTTGTAAGCCAAAATGGTGTAAAGCAAATAGTATCCCCCACTTTTCAGTAGTTCATATTATCCACTTTGCTTTTACAAAAGATCTACTTAAGTACAGTAATAGCTTTTTCATTAAAGCAAAAATTCTCTATAGATTTCTTTCAGTTAATAAAAACAGTTACTAATGTAGGTGTCTCATAAAAGAGAAGTGGCACAATGCAAACTTTCAGAAAGTGGGGAATATCTGTAATAAGTAAAAGGTGTTTCTGATTTCTGTGAAAACTATCAAATTATTGAAACCAAGAAGGGTGTTGTGGGACCCACCAATTTGTAACCAAGTTAAACAGAAGTTGTGGGTTACTTGGGGACTCATTAGTTAGGGAACTAAAATGTAGGACACCCAGAGAATTGGTCAGTGTGTGGTAAAAAATCCACACACCTGGTCTCAGAAGTACTGTGAGTGTAAGGATAAAGCACAGTGCTTATTTCCTAGACATGTGTATATTCGTCTGCTTGACAGTGTCCCATTAAGTCCCTTAGTGCTTATTAATTCTTTTTTCTTTTTACTCCTCTGACTTGGTCATTTCAAATGGCCTGTTTTCAAGCCCGCCAATTCTTTCTACTGCTTTTAACAGTCTGATGTTGATCCCCTCTAGTGAATTTTTCAATTCAGTTACTGTATTCTTCAGCTTCAGAATTTCTGTTCGGTTCTTTTATGTAGCTTCTATCACTTTGTTGATATTCTCCTTTTGTTCATACACCATTTTCCTGATTTCATGTAGTTGTCTGTGTTCTGTTTGAACTCATTGAGCATCTTTATGATGGTTATTTTAAATTCTTTGCCAGAAAACTAAATCAGTTCCCTTTCTTTTGGGTCAGTTTCTGAAGATTTATTTTTTTGTTCCTTTGATTAGGTCATGTTTTCATATTTGTATGCCTTGTTATTTTCTGTTAAAATTTGGGCATTTGAAAATACAGCCAACTCTCTTACTCCTTATGTATTAGTTTTGTATAGTGATTTTCACCAAACTTCCTTGAGATTTTGGGGTTCTGGCAAACCTTTTCTGTCAGTTTCCTCTGGGCTTGTGTGTATAATTTCCCAGCTGAAGATTGGCCTACTTCTATTCAGGAGCTCCCCCTAGTGTCTTTATGAAGTATTGCAGTCTCTGGTGCTATAGCAAGCCACTGGGGCTTGGCTTCATTTATAGCAGGCCCCCAGGCATCCAAGAGGGCTGCACCTTTCCTGTCAGTGTTCCAAGAGTTACGTGAGACAAAAAGGAATCCCTTGGGCAGTATCTCAAAAAGTCAGGATAACGGTTGCACATTTCACCCTTCTTTCCCAGCTGAGGGAGAAGCCATAAACTGGGAATTTTCTCTTGACCAGGAAGTGCTGTGCTGTGCCAGAAGTGGGACAAGGTATGGCAGGTAAGTGCAAATGGCTTTCCTACCACTCTAATGAACCTCTTCTTGGCCTTGCACTTTTTTGGGGTGCTGTAATCTATCAACTGATTTCTCAAGTTCTCACAAACACAATCTGATCTGTATATTGTTAAATCAGTGTCTCTGCGGAGGATGGAGGGCCTGGAGCTTCCTATTCCACCATCTTGCTGATGTCACTCTGGTTTATATTTTTTTTTAAGTTTTTTTGTGGATTGAAAAAGTCTATAAATAAATACAACATAGAAAATATAATAGTTGACAGGTAAAAACTTTCCATCTTCGGAGAAACTAATCTACTTTTCATTTATTTTCAAAATGCCTACTGACCTTTCAAAATTTCTAAAAGTTAATCAATGTAAAACAGTATTTCCCTCCATTTTAATTGTATAAAATTACACAACAAAGTCTTGGTTTTTCAATTTAACGTAATTATTGGAAATTATATCAAATACGTAACATGTTGCAGGGAATACTGATTATAGTTTTTTAAAAGTTAACCCTTACAGAGAAAGATGGAGCTATAAGCTAAAGTAAGTTTATAAATGTATGTACCTAATGTTCATTTATATATTATTAATTTGGGCAGAACAACAAAAAAAAAAATCCAAGCCAACAATTATGAATATACCAAAAGACTCTCAAACCTTTGGCACTAAACCCTGGGAGCTTATAGGGTCTCTGAACAGCAACACATTTGGAAATGATTTGATTTTCTACAGGTATTTCTTTCTTTTTTTAATTTAGCTGAGCCATCCTGCCACCTGTTGGCAGCTCAGCTTGGGCTGGGCATCGAACTGCTATTGCTCAGAGCTCAGATCACACTCTTGAGCAAGCTCTTAACCAACTGAGCCATTCGGTCGGCCCTTCTACAAGTATTTCTTTTTTTTTTTTTTGAGGGCATTGTCACTGGCCCTCATATGTGGGACCAAACCGGGGCCGCTGGCTTCCCAAACTAGCGCTTAACCACCGCGCCACTTGGCCAGCCCTTACAGGTATTTCTAAACAATGCATTAAATACATCAATGTATATTATACATATATCTCGTGTGGCCAGAAATAATTATAATAAGTGTTTATAAAGATTATTTCTAATTGCATTTTGCATAATGGATTTGGAATATTAAAAGAAAATCTGTAACAAATTATCATAAATATAGAAGAAACTTTATTTAAAAAGCTCTCCATAGAGTTTAGTAAGAAAACTATCTATGTTATCTTTTAGTTTGCAATGTTGCTTATCGCTAACATTTAGTACATTGACTGCTCATAGTAGGTGATCAATAACCAATTATTTTTGTTAATTAAAATTAAGGACATATATGCTAAAAAAAATTATGCAATGCTGAATTTGACTTAAATAAGATTAAAAAAAAATATAAGACACCATTTTCTTTGATACATATTTGAATGTTTAAGAGTAAGCCATTACACTGATAAGGTATCACAACATATTTTGCAACCATAAATTTATGCAAAATAGACACAATATAGGGCTAGAAGTCAAAATTGATTTCTAATCCTAGAATTCACCAATCTTTAACATTTTGGCTTTAATCTGTTAATATAAATGAAAGAGTACAAATAAAAACAGAATAAATTGAAGACACTATAATTCTAATTTTCATCAAATTATAGTTAGCTAAGAAACTAAATTCCAAAGCCACAGATCCTATGCTGCCTTCAGAAAATAGCCTGTGACTCTCCTAAACATACATTAAAAATACTATATAAACATAAGCAAGATTCAAGAAAGAACAGAATGAACCTTTAGAGTATCTTGAAGAATACACATAGGTATTCAAAAAAAGAAAGTCAATAACTCAAGTGAAAAAGCTAAATATACTATAATACATCATCTTCTAAAAAGTACTGCCTGGGAGTTGGCTCAGTGGCACGTTGGTTAAGAGCTGGCTTGGGACGCCAGCGGCCCCGGATCAGATCCCACATGAGGGGCAGTGACACTGTCCATAGCTAAGATTGTGAAAAACAGCTCCACCTGGAACTAGGCTGCTGTGAGTCCCTGGAGAAGGCATAGCTGCAGCCCCTGCTGCAGTGGGCTGCCATAGGCTACAGTGAGTGGCCGGCAGCTGGTGTGAGCTGCCAAGAGCCGCTGTAAGCGGCTGTCCAGAGGCTGGCGACCCATCTGCCTCACCCAGGAAGAGCGAAATGATGATACCAGCATGGGCCAGTAAAGCAATGTCCTCCACAACTAGACTGAAGAACAAAAGGACCGCAACTTGTCTGTTCCCCTCCACCAATTCCCCAATAAAATCTTTAAAAAAATAAGAAAGAAAGAAAGAAAGAAAGAAAGAAAGAAAGAAAGAAAGAAAGAAAGAAAGAAAGAACTGCCTGCAATTACACACACAAATACATATGAAAATTAGCACTTACCAAAAGACTGTAAAACTGCTTAATCAGAACAGATACTACTCTCAGCAAACGCATGCAGATAGGAAAATACGGTTTTTCAACTGGTGCTGGAGAAGATGAAGTGCTGGAACCTTGTCTGAACTTTATATTTGGAGAAAAGAGTTTTATCACAAGAGGACATACTCTTTCTTTAAGGAGGAAGCTAAATTCTTGGTGCTATTTGCAAAAATTAAAAATAAAAAGAAGAAAAAAAAGAATTAGCGTGTACTTAATGCTTCTAAAACAGTCTCCCTAGTAAATAAAACTTCTTAATAATCAGTATAAATAATTTAGCTTTATTACAGTTTATGTAGTTTACTATTTTACCATTCACACACAATTCTGAAATTAGTATTTCTCTTTGCGAGTGTAAGCTTAAAGTCTAAACAATATTTCAATAAGTTTTAAAGAGAATCTAAATTAAAAAGGAACATTTAATGATTTTGGAATTAAGCGACGCTTATTGCTAGGA
Organism: Aselliscus stoliczkanus; assembly: GCA_033961575.1. NCBI lineage: Eukaryota > Metazoa > Chordata > Mammalia > Chiroptera > Hipposideridae > Aselliscus > Aselliscus stoliczkanus. The sequence continues at coordinate 144,963,225 of CM066727.1, forward strand.
ATTTTAATTTTAGTAGGACACTCACAATTAAAAACAAAGAACAGAAGAAAAAACAGATTACATAAATTCAAACAGATAAAGCATTTAAAATAGGCAGCTGAGGGGAGAAAACTTGATTAATAAAGTATAAGATACAACTTACTGATTCTTTTCTGCAAAGATAACAATTGTATTTCATGCACAGAATTATTAATTAACATAATATTTTGTCCTACTTAGGCTGCTTAAACAGAACACAACAAGCTAATTTAAAAAACCACAATAACAAACAAGCATAATTTTTTTTTTATCTTTTTTTATTGGGGACTGTGTGTTTTTCCAGGACCCATCAGCTCCAAGTCGAGTAGCTGTATCAATCTAGTTGTGGAGGGCACAGCTCAGTGGCCCATGTGGGGATCGAACCAGCATCCTTGGTGTTATGAGAACTGCACTCTAACCAACTCAGCTAACAGGCTGCCTCAGCATAATTTTTTTAAATTAAAGTCTGGGAAACCTTGCAAAGAATTCTTAACCTCATAGTATATTATGCAGAATAACTCCTTTAATCTGTTAATTCCCTGAATAAATGAGCCAGAGTAGTCCCATTTTACTGACAATATAAGGCCCAGTTGACATTTAATTCTAACCTCAAACACATATTTATTGTTATTTCAGTCAGCCAAATTTCATTGAGGCTGAGAACAAAGACATAATCATAAAAATCATCCAGATTAATACTTTAATCTCACAAAAAAAGAAAAAAATAAGGCACACAGGAGTTTTACATGCTTAGAGTCACAACAATGTTTAAATGTATCTTTAAAAAAAAATCAGGTGTCATTCAAGAAAAACAATTAGAGGGGGAAAAAATGAGATTCATTAGAGAAAAAAATGCAGGTAAGTAAAAAAGATAAAAATAAAAAGTCTTGGGGCCTGCCAAGTGGCTTGTTGCTTAAGCGTTCGCTTCGGAGCGAGAGCTCTGTGCAGCAAGGCTGCTGGGTTGGATCCCACATATGAGGGCCAGTGACACTGCCCTCTACAGCTAAGATGGTGAACAACAGCTCCACATGGAGCTGGGCTGCTGTGAGTCACTGGCGATGGCGTAGGTTGCAGTGGGGCTGCAGTGGGCTGCCGTAAGCTACAGTGAGTGGCCAGCAGCCAGCATGAGCAGCGGGCGGCGTGAGCTGCCATGAGCGGCCATTAGTGGCCCTGCGATGGCTGTTGACCAATCTGCCTCACCCGGGAAGAGCACAATGATCACAACACCAACATGGGCCAGTGAAGCAACATCCTCCACAACTAAACTGAAGAACCAAAGGACAGCAACTTGTCTGTTCCCCTTCTCCAATTTCCTAACGTTGTTCCCTCCAACTCCCCAATTTAAATAAATAAATAAATAGTCTTGCATAATCTCACCTCCTGGAAATAAATTAGTCATTGTTAATTCCAAATGTATATCTTTCCAGACTTTTATATTCATTTTAATGTCTTTTTAATTCTTTCCCCCCCAAATGGGATCCTACAAGGTTAGTGATTTGAAATTCTACTCTCATATCTACTTAGTTTGACTGTCAAAATTAAAGGCACAGTTAAGTTCATTTTCATACTTCATTAAATAATTTTATGTGTTGGTTAATTTATGAATATTACAGACATCTCTTAGAAGATTTATTTATTGACTTTTCCCCCTCAATACTGAACTGATTACAGCCGGGCTTCCTCCACAATCACCACAAACCACCTCAACCCAGCTCAGACTATTCCCATCATATTCATCGTGATCTCTTGTGGCTAAGGTGAACATTCCCTTTCCAGGCTTCACTCATCTTACCAGGTCTCTTGGAAGCACTTGACATAACTGACTACTTGGTTTATATGGAGGCTTTCTTTGTTTTTGTCTTTTATTATGTTATATTCTCTCAGATGCATTCCTGCCTTTTTGGCCTCATGTTCTTAAGTCTCTTTCTTATTCTTATCTTTTTTTTTTTTTTTTAATTGAGGAACCAGGGAAGGGAAACAGACAAGTTGCCGTCCTTTTGTTCTTCAGTCTAGTTGTGGAGGACATTGCTTCACTGGCCCATGTTGGACTCATCATTGCACTCTTCTCAGGTGAGGCAAATCGGTTGCTAGCCTCTGGATGGTCGCTCACCGCGGCTATTGGCAGCTCGTACCGACTGCCAGCTGCCCACGCTGGCTGTCGGCCACTCACTGTAGCCCATGGCAGCCCACTGCAGCAGGGGCTGCAGCTATGCCGTCCAGGGGACTCACAGCAGCCCAGCTCCAGGTGGAGCTGTTGTTCACTATCTTAGCTGTAGAGGGCAGTGTCACTGGCCCTCATATGTGAGATCCGAACTGGGGTCACTGGCATCCCAAGCCAGCTCTTAACCCACACACCACTCGGCTGGCCCTTTATTCTTATCTTTTTATGCCCAACCATTTAATGTTGAGATTCCTCAGACCTCCAGGGTACCTAGTCCTCACTTCTTAATCTGTGCTATCACCATTGTTAATCTTCTTGACTGCCATATCTTCAATGACACCAATAAGCCAGTGACATTTAAATTTAAACTTCAGGCCAAAACCTTACTTCTGAGCTCAAGATGTATAAATTCATTAAACATTTTGTGATAGCTCATTTTGAGGTATCTAAGTGTGTTCAAACCTAAATAATCTATTGCTTGTGATAAAAATTCTGCCCATAGTGTATTCTATCTTAGCAAGTTCACTGTTTAAGTCAGAAAGCTAGAAGTTAGCTTTGATTCATAAAGTATAAAAAGTTGTATAATTTGCTGATTTTATTTTGAAGAAGGCAAAAGACTGCCTTTTTCCTCATCTACTACATTTTATTGACTTATTCAACAATTACTTGCTAACTGCTTAACATGTATCAGACACTCTGTTAAGGAAAGGCATTCAGGGTTAAGCCCTTACAGAGCTTATTTTCTAGAGACAGATCCTTTCTCAGGGTCACTGCTCTGGAATATTCTTTTTTTATTCTACCTATTTTGAACAACTAACTCTACACTTCATCCTTCAGAAACCTCCAAAGAATGAGAGAACAGCTACACAGGAGAAGAGCAAACCTAGGAAACAGTAACTGCAAAGGCTCTGAAGCAGGAATCTATTTGGGTCATTTAAGGAACAGCAAGACTGACAAAGTGGCTAAAAGTAATGAATGGCAAGAGGAAGAGTGAAAAGAGATAAGACCAAAGAATATTGGGGACTAGATTATACAAAGTTCCACAGATCATAATTAGGAATTCATTTTTCACTCTGGGCAAAAGGCCATCTGCTGAAACACTTTTACAAAAGACTGAAAAGATCTGACTTGTTTTAAAAGACCATTCTGGGGCCAGTCGAGTGACTCAGTTGGCTAAGAGCGCGAGCTCTGAGCAACAGTGTCGCCTTTTCGATTCCCACATGGGCCAGTGAGCTGCACCTGAGCTGAGCTGCCGCTGAGATAGTGAGAATGCAAGCTCTTGGCAGCAAGGTTGCCAGTTCCACCCCCTCATGGAATGGTGGACTACACCCCCACAACTAAGATTAAAGGCCGCCACTAGACTTGGAGCTGAGCTTGTGCACTCCACGGCTAAGACTGAAGGACAACTTGACTTGGAGCTGATGAGTCCTGGAAAAACACAATGTTCTTTCCCCAGTCTCCCAATACTGTTCCCTTCCCCAATAAAAAAGCCTTAAAAAGAAAAAAAGAAAAAAAAAAAAGACCATTCTGGATGTGGTGTGAGAAGCAACCATAATAGAATGGAGCAGGTATGGATGCAAAGAGACCCATTGAGAAGCTAATGCTGTAACTGAAGTAAGAGGTGATGGTGGCTTAGATTTGGATGATTGTGATAAAAGTCATACGAAGTGACTAGATCCTCTATATATTTTGAAAGTAATGGTTGGGATGTGGCTGTAAATAAAAAAGAGGGGGTAAGGAGAAAAACTAATTTGGAATCTGTATCAAAACGGGTTCAAATTCCTACTTTATCATTTACAAACCATAAAACCTTAGACAAATTACTTAATTCCCTGAAAGCCTTGCTTCTCCCTGTGTAAGGTAGGAATAACTGGTACTTCTCAGGAATTTATGAAGAGATTAAAGAGAATGTAATAATGAATGTAATAATGTAAGGAATTTTGCACAGTCATAGCATGTAGTAAGCAGTCAAAAAGTGGTGGCTGTATGGCTATTATTTCATATAAGTTGTTAGACAAGTTTTAGCTAAACACTACTTATTGTAGTATAATACAGGAAAGGGAATCATAAGTTAATATTGGTCACTATCACCAAAAGTAATGAAAATTTGCATAATATATACCAAAAATTATGAACCATGTAATAAAAATTTCAGTCCCAACTCCTGTACTAAAGGATCTTCTACTATTCTGGCACTTGATTCACACATATTGTAGGTAAAAGCAAAGGACAAAATAGATGACTTATAGAAGCAGCATGGCAGGAAAGCAGCTAGATTAGTAGTTAAAAGATCTAAATTTTAGTTCAAGATCTGCTACAAACCCATAAATCACTGAATCAATTTTAGACTTTAGCTTCTAATAAGTAAAATGAAAAGTTTGAATAATTTCTTACTGTTCTCTTATTAGCTTTCTGTTTTGAAATATTTTTATTGTACATTAAATTTATTAAGCATTGACTAGTTCTTTTTTCCATTAAAATTATCTACAAGCCCATAGCTACATGTAATCAAGTAAAAATCAATAACAATTTCGTTTGGTTTTAAATATTATAAATAGCTCACATATCACGTTCTTTCACACACCCTTTGATTGAGAAATGCCTGACTAGATGGTCTCTAGAAATTCCTTCTAATGTTAAAATTTCAAGATGCAAGGGCACTACAAAAATGTAAGATAACACTAAAATATTATATGTCTAAAATTTAAGGATATAATTCTCTGCATATTTTAATGTGGGAAAAAAATACATGTTGCTTTCTTGAAAAATATTTGTGAAAAAATTAAAGATAAACTTTGTTGCAAGATACTACTAATGGCTTACTTGTAAAAAGACTTGTGGAAAATCATTCAGGACTGACTCAAGTAATTCGAGGCCAAATGTTCGAGTCATTTCTGTCATTCCTACTAGCCAATAAGGGGCATCAGCATTAACCAACTGACAAAGGTCCTGTAAAAATAAGTCAAACAATAAATAAAAAATAAATAAAACATTCACATGCTGGAATGAAAGATGTTTTTCAAAATTCATGGTTCACAAAATGTTTTAAAATTACCTCTTCTTAAACAGTAGTTATTTATACTCCTTAGAAACTAAGTATTGGTACTTCAAATTTTGACAAATTGTATACTTGATTATATAAGTAAACTTTTTGTTTATATATATAAGTAAACTTCTAATGAATCACATCATTATTGACAACACAGTACACAGATAAATGGTTAAGCTAACATTCTTTTAATGAAAATCCATTTAAAACTTTTTAATCAAAATTAATAAAATTCAGTACAGATGAATTTTATTTTACTTGAAAGATTTACTCATGACAAGTAATATAAAAATCAGGTACTTGTATACCAAATTATATTCGGTAGACCAGAGGTTTATTACTTAAATTTTCCTGTTAAAAAAAAAAATAATGATTTTATATGACTATTCATCCCTAATTTACCTATATTCTAGTTCTGGTTTTAATTCATTTTATTTCCTTAAAGTGAAACATAACAGTCTATGTATTATGTTAATTAGCTATAGATGCTCTTCTATGTTTTACAACTTTTTTGAAATACTTCCTTTGACACTTTAAAATTTGACGATTTAAAAAAATTGACACTTCAAAAAAATTAAATCCTACATACAAAATTCCAAAATCAAAAATTCACAAAAAATTATATTCTACAATAAAAATTATTTACATCAACTGAAATACCTGGAAAAGCATATACGCATCTTTAGCACAAGGTTTAAGGGTACTGACAGATCTTCGGTTACTATTTGCTTGGACCAGTATTGGTTGCTCTATAATATCTGCAATCAAAATAAGATGGGTTTTAGGAACTCATAATGACCTTTACTAAATCAAAAACTGCATGCTATTTAAAAGGTAAATGTTTAAAATAAATACTTGCTTATAGAATTATAAACTTTAATTATAAGTTTAGAACTATGACTCCAAAATGAAAAAAAAATTGGGAATCTATTTTATACAAAATGCCATAAAAATCACAGTTCGCTATCTTACATGCATTTTAATAAGTTTAGTATCTCTATCCAGTCATTTGATTTACCCAGTATGTCATGTAAATTATCAGAGTAGGCAGCACTACCATTTCTTACCAGCACTGCCACTTTTACCAGTGTTACCAAAAGAACATCAAATAAAATGAAAGACTGTATAACATTAAGAGTTTAAGGGAAAAAAAACGATATAAAGGGAAAGATAATTAAATCTTTTGTTTCTCGACTACATAAAGCAAGGTTGCTCATGATGGTAGCACCTTATGATCTTTTCAACTAACAATGAAAAAAAACTTACTTTTCATCCAATAAGGATAATAGATTTTAAAAAAACCATAATTTCTATAAAGTTATCAAATTATAAAAATTACAACAAACAGTATCTGCCAGATCTCTGAAAGGACATGTTTCTAAGTTTTTAGGACATTTTTAAAATCACAAGAACAATGTTAGAAATCACAATAAAGGTTATAGGAAAAGATTAATCTTTACATTATATAAATATTCTTTATTAACACATGTTAATAGGTAGAGACAAAAATTCACATGAGGAAAGCTCACTCTTAGGAATTTACACTAAAGAAGTAATTCAATGGAAAACACACATGTAGGAAGACGCTCAAAACAATACTAAAATATCGAACACAATGTAAGGGTACATACAATAGGAGACATGTTCGTTAAATGATAGAATAGCAGCAAAATATAATGCAACCATTAAAATTAAAATTACAAAAATGAAAAAGTAACAAAAAATTAAAGAATAACATGAAAAATTTATATAAATGTAATGTTTGGCCAAAAATACACATAATGCAATATTTGGCAGAAAATGTGAAAATATCATCTTTAATATGAAGTTATGCATATATTAGAAATAAACATGGAAAATAAAGAGTCGACTTCTTAGGGTGACAAAATTGTGGGGGAGTTATTTGTTGAATTGTCATCAATATAATAATGTTGATAAATATATTTTTCAAAGGATTCTCATTTTTAGATGAGACAAAATTGTGGGGGATTTATTTGTTGAATTGTCATCAATATAATAATGTTGATAAATATATTTTTCAAAGGATTCTAATTTTTAGATAGCCCAAGTTCACAGGAAAGAGGATGAAAATAAAAGAGGAATCATGGATATAATAACCACCCACTGTCAAAAGGAAACAGCTTTTATCACTTTACCTCTGTGTCGTTCATCTTCAGCAACCATCCTCTCAAAAACAACAGTAACAACTTGTCTCACGGTAGCAGCAGCTGTATTATTTGTAATATTATCTTTTGTGAAATGTAGTCGAAAACAAAGAACAATTGCCTAAAATAATAGAAAAATTCATTTAGTGTGAAATATGACCGAAAAACATGACCTCTATTTTTATTTTATCTGCTGTAACCTAAAATTAAATAATTTATATTTGGCTGTCTCAATCACTAATACTAAAAGTCCTACCCTTTTATACATTAAAACTACAAATATCCTTGTATTTTGAAATAATTCAAGCTCTTAGTAAATATATAGCCACACAGATTAGGTAAGGAATGTGAAATATACCTTTTACAATTAGGTACTTTTATTAACATGCATATAATAATGTGGTATGATTTTTTTCCAAATGATTTTTTTTTTTTAAGCTGAGCCATGCTGCCACCTGTTGGCAGCTTAGTGGCCGCTCAGCTTGGGCTGGGCATCGAACTGCTGTTGCTCAGAGCTCAGCTCACGCTCTTGAGTGAGATCTTAACCAACTGGCCAGCCCGATTTTTTACTCCAGTATGACTTGCTTTGCAAATAAGAAGTACTCAAAGTTTGTTATGTCACCAAATTATCTGGAGAAATACTATATAAACCTGCTAAGTATATAAATAAATAAAAATATAATTTTTAAAAGGAGTCATTTTTAAAATTAACTTTATTAAAGTGCAATTTACATACAATAAGCTATATTCCTTCTAGAATTTATATTTGATGAGTTCTGACAATTATGTTTACCCATGGAACCATGAAATTTTCATTACTCTAAAAATATCCTTGTGCTCTTTCACAGCCCATTTTTTTCCTCCATCCTTGGCCCCAAGCAACCACCCACCTGCTTTTTTCACTATAGACCAGTTGGTATTTTCTACAAATAGAATCATTCAGTGTGCACTCTGCTGTGTCTGGTTTTCACTTATAATACTTGTACTTTGTACTTTTTGATTTCTGAGTAGTATTTCAAGGTATAGATCTACCACATTTTGCTAACCATTCACCTGCTGATGGACATTTGTTTCTAGTTTTTGGCTACTGTAAATAAAGCTGCCATGAATATTCACATACCATTTTCTGTGAGACATGTGTTTTTACTGACCTTGGGTAAATAAATACTTAGAAGTGAAATGGCTGGATATGCTAAGTATAAGTTAAACTTTTAAAGAAACTGCTAGTTTTCCAAAGTGGCTTTACAATTTTATATTCCTGCCAGCAGTATGTGTGAGTTCAGAACTATTCAACATCCTCAACAACGCTTGATTTGGTCAGTCTTTTAAAATTTTAACTATTCTAATGGATGTGTAATGATATCTCTTTGTGGTTTTAATTTACTTTCCCCTGATATCTACTGAGACTGAAGCAATTTCCATATATTCATTAGCCATTTGAATATCTTATTTTATGAAGCATTTGTTAAAATCATTTGCCCATTTTTTTATTGGGTTGTTTGTCTTATCAATGAGTTGTAAGAATTTTTTATAAGCTCTAGATAAATGTCCTTTGTCAGATATTTGTGAAAATTTCCCCCCATTCTGTGGCTCTTTTTATGATTCATGGATTTTGTGCTCTACCTAAGAAATCTTTGTCTACCTCAAAGTAGATTTTCTCCTATGTGTTCTAGAAGTTGGAGTTTTAAAAGCCATTCTTGAAGAAAAACATAATGTAATTTAAATTCTATGCCTTATCATATTAATTATATAACAGGTTTTTAAGGAAACAAGCCTCTGATACCACAACTACACTTTAAATTTCAACATAAAGGAAAGATACATGTTATATAGAAGCTTTTGTATTACTCAATTTTGTATTATTTCTTTATACTTCATTTTTTTTTTTTTTGAGGGCAGTGTCACTGGCCCTCATATGTGGGACCGAACCTGGGCCGCTGGCTTCTCAGGCCAGCGCTTAACCACCGCGCCACTCAGCTGGCCTATACTTCCTTTTTAACACAAAATATTATATTTCTAAATTAATCAACATGCTAAAATAAATCCTATATTTATTTTATAAAATTACAATCAGTTCTTATTACTTTGGTAGGTCAAATGATAATATTTTATAAAATTTTAAATACATATATATCCGGACAATAATTTGATAGCTAGAAACCAAGAGGAACTACATACAACAAAAGTATATATAAAAATAAATAAAATATTTTATAAAGCAGGTCAGGGCTTAAAAAGAATAAACTATTTGAAATTAAGTAAAATTTCATTATGACTGAAGAACATCAAAGGAATAAATAGAAAACATAGTATGCTCTCTAGAGATAGTTTACATAATCTGATAGTATGCTTTTCTACTTTATAAGCCATCCTTCCATAAAGGCATGCAAATTATATTAGAACTATTAGTAAAAGTACAACAAATTCTTTAAACAATAAACCATTAATTAAAGACTGTTCTTTATATTACTCTCTTTACTCTCTGTACTTTATGTTCTTTAGAAATATTTCATAATTTTAAAAAACTTTTAAAAAAGTGAAATAAATAATTAAACAGCTGTTATATATTCCAAAGACAGTGAAAATAGTAAGAAATGAGATATAGGTATCATACATGCAGCTTTATCTAGTATAAATATGAAAAGGACACTTTTCCAACTATGTAAGGGAGAGTTTTAAACTATCTGGCTTATGTATCATATACATGTGAGATTATTTTTTTATTTTTTTTTTTAGCTGAGCCATCCTGCCACCTATTGGCAGCTCAACGGCAACTCAGCTCAGGCTGGCCTCGAGCCGCTGTTGCTCAGAGCTCAGCTCGCACTCTTGAGCGAGCTCTTACCCAACTGAGCCACTCGGCCGGCCTGTGAGATTATTTTTAAAAGTGGATAATGGAGAGCTATCAGAGGGAATACCCAACGCAATTGTGGAGAATACTGACACCTCAAAACACGTTTTTCTCTGTCCTCCTCCCCTATTCTTATTCCTCTGCTACTTGTCTTTTTCCCTTTCCTATTCATAACTAAGACTGTCAGTATACCCAAAGGGCTTTGGTTAATCACTCTAACCTGATTTCAACTGTAATCTAGGAAAAATAAGGCAACATGTAAGGTCCATTATCACAATAGCCCATTGCTTTAGGTTCTAACGGTACCAAGCTTTTCTCTTTCAGCCAGCTTATTCAAATACTGTTTCAAAGCACATATGAACTTTGCCAAACAGGTTTCCTACCTTGGAGAGGGCCTCGTCATGAACTACTGTATTGGTTGTTAAAAGAACAAGAACTGTTTGAAGTAGCTTAAGTTCTTCAAGACTATTTTCCATTAGCTGCCAAAGCATGTTAATTATATTTCCAGCTGCAGTCTGTAAAATAATTATTTTAATTATTGTCAACAAATAAAATATAGGCGTTTAAGTTCCTAAATAAGAAGTCGTATACAACTATTACCTTACCTGGAAAAAATTCCCTGATCACAATAAGACCCATGTTTCTAGATACACCAATTTAAACACATGTCCCTCAACCAATTTGAGACTTACAATCAATTTTCTTCTCAAAAAATTAATTTCTTTAAAATATACCATTTGAATATTTGCAAATAGCAGCATATAGTTCTGAAATACCTAGTTAAAAATCAAAGCTCATGTCTACAATATGGATTATCTTTCATTTAGATACTGATGAATATGGACATATGTAAACTATGAGTCTGCTACTGGTTTTTATAAATTGGGTTGTCGGAAAAGTCATGACGCATTTTTGCAATGAAAAACATAGAAAAAATATGTCATGACTTTTCTGACAACCCTATATTATTCCATCTACAATATATTATAAAAAAACAAAATGCAATTTAAATTAATGACACATCTATAAACTTAAATCTGACATTGTTTAGAATGCTATAGTAAAGGCAAAATAATTTATTACCACGTCTATTAAAGTAGCTTATGGAGTACAAAGTTAAAGTTAACACCATTACATTTGAAACAAAGATACAGATTCATAGTGATGAAATGCATTTCCTTGTTTTAACATCGTAAGATTAGATCTGAACAATATACTTAAGTTAATGGACAACAAATTTATCACTTCAGATAATCTAGGAAACAGTCACGATTTTTCCCTCCTACTTTTTAAAAAAATTTTATGACTTATATTCTCTTCAGTGATATTGAATATCTGCTGGGTTCTCAAAATTGTTATCTGTATTACTGAACTGTGACTACTTAAATTATAAATGACTTGACAAAATGCACTTCATTTTTATTCATTACTTACGAGTGTTTAATAATGATATAATTTGTTAATCTTTTAAAATTAATCCATGTCCTTCAAGAACATTACTATTCATAAAACTTTTACATTAAATATCAGGTATGTTTCATTCTCCCCTTATGAAAACTGATTTGATTCTTAGGTGAACAGTTCAGATAAAATCTTCACATTACCTCAGACACAACTTCATGTGACATGAGTCTCTGAATGGCGGCCAAACATAGCTGAGTGATCTTCGGCTCCTTGGTTCCACAACCCATGAGAAAAGGCTGAACAACCTCTGAGCTGTTCTCTTTCAATGCTTTGTTTAGAAAACACATGAAATAAATTATTAAATCTAATTCATAAATAGCAACACATTTTTATATAATTAGAACAATGACAATTTAATAAAAACCACTTTATGTAAAATAAACTCCAAATTAAAATCAAGTATGATAGTTAAAATACTTCAAATAAATGCTATAGATTGTATTTAAACTGCCCTTCCACTACAGCTTTGCCACGCCTGTTTCCTGACATGCTGTCCTTTGGTTCTTCTTCTGCTATAAACTCTTTAAGGTCAACTTCTCAGAAGTTCTATCCTGGCTCAGAGAAGCTTGCTATTTCTTCAATAGTGCATAAGGGAAAACATGAATAAGAATTCATACTCTAGAGCAGAAAAAGTAATTTAAAATAGTATACACATCATCCCCACCACGCTTCTGAATGTTCAAAAATTCCCTATAAGTTTATTATAAGCTCCATATAAATTCCATATACGTATGTAATTTACATAGCCATAATTTCTTCTGCAAGAAATAAACTCATTAAAAACAAAAAATACTGTTCCTCTTATTACTGAAGCATTACTTTAAATTAATTGGATGCACATGCTGTAATTCTAAATCTTAATTTAACTTTTACCAAATCAATTCTTTCAGAAGTTTTAAAGTGGCAAAAAAAAAAAAAGTAAAAGGTTAGAAAATGCACTAACTGAATTATATATAATTGACAAAATGAAATTAAGTCAATACACACTGAATGCCTATACAAAGATGAATAAGGATACCACCGGTTTGTCATCCTTGAGGAATTTAATAAAAACATGGAATTCTCAATCAAGAACATATTAAACTTATGTGTCTGGTATATGCTTTCAAAGGTACTATGTCCATTAACTATTTTTTGAGTTAAGATGTATAATAAAGATATACAAATCTGAGTTTCAACATGTTTTTCAAAAGAAATTATGAGAAAGGCATCTAGAATCATCATTAAAAGTATGAAACCAATGTTAACATTAATTTATCATTTATATCTCCACCTTTCTGCTCCCAAAATTCCCATTTCAGAATGGTAAATAAAGGCTACAACTTCCTACACCATGCTCTGCCAAGTTCCTCAGTTAACCAGCATAAATTAGTGTTAGCACAGCTAAGGGATAGCAAAGAACAGTTTCACAAACGGCTCCCTCACCTTATTTCCTAGCTTTCTAGTGCATAAAGGTTTTGATTCAAACCCAGAGACATAAATTTTCTATAACAATGTTTCAAAACATTTATATGAATAACTAAAAGATGACACTAAAGCGCTACAAATACTATTCTGAAGCAGTAAATATCCTGCCATATTGAATCCTGCCAGAATATGGCTACCCCTAACTCTGCTGAATATTTCTAATTGTTAAATGTTTTTCAGGTAAATAAAAGATTTCAATAGTAATGAGTTGCATTTATAATTTTTATTTTAACATGCATTTCACATTTGAGTATCACAATAATCATATAGAGTTTATAGAGTATGATGTGGCCCAAAGGACAAGTAAGTGGTGCAGACTAAATTTGAAAATATGGAAAAATGGATACACATTTTAAGATAGCATCTCTTTAAATGTATATACATTTTTTTTGCACTCTGGTATGTCTTCAAGTCTGATTCACTATTCTTCTCACAACCTTTTAAAGTACACAGCACTTGATACAAACAGAAGTAAAAAGAGTTAAAGTATTTAAGGGGAAGCAATGATCTGCACTTTGAAGTCTGCCTGAAGTCTTCAGATAAATGAAGGAAAGGGAGCTTGTCTTCACAGAAGGAAAAGCAATGAACTTTCATAGTCTCTGATGACAATGATTTTAAGACACACCCCTAATATCACATAGAAAGAAAATCAGTGCTAATTAAACTGTGATACAATGTTCACTAATTACTTAAAATTTTTCCTCACAATTTCATACTCTAAGCCATCAAGAGCATTGGAGGTGCCTCATTTCTTGTGAGAGTATTTCACCTTTGTCTCTGAGATCATCTTCTAAAGTAATGAAACCTATGCTGCATGTTTTGATGCTGTTGCTTTTTTGAGCTTACCATGAGATGTTAATGGAGTCTGTGCAACTATGATGACATTTTAAATTGCACTTAAACTTATGTGATACCAACAATGCATGTAACTCTACTGATGTGATAATAATATGAACAAATATGAACAAGTTCACACATGCATTGAAAAAGACACCTATCAACTACCCGGCCCACAGTGATTCTAAGATGCCTCCATTATCAGATGAATACCAATTTGGGGAATATTAAAATGTGAAAAAACTATGCATCTTAGAAAGAATAAAATAAGGTGAATTATAGTGAAATGTTATATACATGTCAGCCACAGTTATCCAGGTCTATCAAGCTGAGATAAACTTAAGGTAGTAATAAAACTAAGTTTTAAAAACTTCATTTTAATGTAACTCAAAGGAATCAAACATCTCTCTCTCATCTCCTTTTCACTTTTTTTCTCCCACTTTATATGAGAATATAATGGCCAAAAAGGCCTTTATATTGTTATCCAGAATAGATGGTCAATAAAAAAATTTTTAAAAATCTATTAATCTATTCTGTCTTTTGAAGCATAGTGTGAAAAACAAAAACGTATCCAGCATATCCAGATCATAGTGCAGTAAGATAAAGATCATAAGAAACATAAGTTACTGATTTTTTTTCCTTCTTTTAAAAGTGATAGTTGTTCTAGGAAGTAGAAATTTCTCTTGCTCTTCTGTTTGAGAGATAACTGCTCTCCTTTTATATACAGTAATTTTAATGATATGCTTTTAAGAGCAGGTTATATAAAAACCTTCTTATGGGTTTAGACTCTCGAAATTACACTGAAGAAAAAGGCTTTCCAACAATATAAAAACACCTTCTTTTTTTTTTTTTTATCATTCCAGGAAAAACGGAAAAGGTCAACTCTTAATCAAAATTTTCTACTTCGATTTCCATTGAAGTCTAAAGACAGCTTTAGTAAAAGTTTATTTTCTACCTAAGTCCCTTAATAAATTTAATTCATTTACTAGAAGATATTTTGTGTTTGTTAAATAGATTTTACTTCAAATTTGTAACTGTGAGATCAAATGATGCACTGTCACACACCTGAACGAGGTCCAGCAGGTCCCCATATCCTAGGGGTTTCCTTGCTCTGAGCAGTTTCACTGCATAATAGCAGTTTTTATCCTGGAAAAAAAGAATTAAACTAGGATACCCCACTAGGAATCACATTAATAGGGGTTAATAAAAGTTTTATTATGATAAATTTTAACGGTCATTAAATAACAAATTATAACTCTTGTGAAAAAAATAAAATGTGACGTAGACACAATTGTTATGCCCAAAACCCTTAAAATCTATTTATGGGAAAGACTGATACTCCCAACAATATTCAAAAAATTTTTAATGGTTCAAAAGATCTAAAAATGTTTTAAATAATTCAAGAACTGAAGGACAAATAAAAATATGGGCAATTTTATATTAAAAGAAGATTAGGATAAAGAAATATTATTCAACAATGATGTTGGTACAACTGGTTAGTAATTTTACAAAAGAAAATAAAATCTAGGTCCTCGCATCATCCCATATATGAAAAAAATTAAGCCATAGAAATCTATCAGTAAATAAAAAATGACTATCAGTTATGTGGAAGGAGAAGCGCTTCCTAAGTGGAGTACAAAAAAACCAGAAAATTTAAATTATGTAGAAATAAAAAGCATCAAGATAAAAAAATTAAAAGGTAAACGGCTTGTAGAAAATATGATATATACGTGATGGGAAGTTTTTGCTACATAAACAGCTCAAACAATGTGATAAGGAAGACACAAAAACTCAAAGAAATAAATGTAAAGTAAAAAATAGGGCCGGCCGAGTGGCGCATTGGTTAAGCGCTGGTTTTGGGATGCCAGCGGCCCCGGTTCGGATCCCATATGAGGGCCAGTGACACTGCCCTCTACAGCTAACAACAGCTCCACCTGGAGCTGGGCTGTGCGAGCCCCGGTGATGGTGTGGGCTGCAGCCCCTGCTGCAGTGGGCTGCCATAGGCTACAGTGAGTGGCCCACAGCCAGCGTGAGCAGCTGGCAGCCAAGCGTGAGCTGCCAATAGCCGCGGTGAGCGACATCCAGAGGCCAGCGACCGATCTGCCTCATCCGGGAAGAGCGCAATGACGATACCAACAGTGAAGCAACATCCTCCACAACTAAACTGAAGAACAAAAAGACAGCAACTTGTCTGTTTCCCTTCCCCGATTCCCCAACGCTGTTCCCCTCCACCAATTCCCCAATAAAATCTTTAAAAAAAAAAAAATACATTCAGAGAAAAATGTTCAACATTAAAAAGATATGCCAATTAAAATGAGAAGTCATTTGCCTGTTAGATGCCTTCCCTATGTTTCCATAACAAGCTTGTCTATACTTCCATTTTGGCATTTACAGCATAATATTAAAATTATTTGTTTAGGGTCTGTCTTATCTGTTATCTGGCTAACATGAACTAATCATAACATGTAAAATTAAAGGGAGGTAGAGAAGCACACTAGAGGCCGCACTAAGAGACTTATTTGCATTTTTGGAGTGACTCATGTAGTAGCCTACATTCAATGAGGGTATATACTATTATACTTCACATGTAATGCACTAACTACTAGTAACATGAGGAATAATAAGATATTGATCCTGACCTCAGGGAGCATGTTGTCAGGAACGGAACATTTCTGGCAAAGGACTTCAAACTGCAGGTAAGGTAAACAGCATGAATAGCACATGCTGTTCAAATATATTTCTTGTATTTCCACATAGATTGTTGGTGAATTACATTAACCATCTTTGTATATCCCCTGGTGAATCATACATCATTATTTCCTTACTAAGAATATGTTGTATGATATATTCTATAGATGTTTATAAAATATCACAAGTATATGTATCAATAAGATAGAATATATTAATTAAAATCAGCAGATAATTTACCTTTTAATGTTAGAAAAATTCCAAAGTATATACTCAAATTACTGAAATTAGAGACTTTTTAGTAATAAGACCATGTAAACATAAAAAAGGCAAGGGAAACTGTGTGATAAGAACATAAATCATACATAATGATTATCTGTGTAAAAATTCTATATGTATACTGACAGCAGCTGAAAGAAGCCATAAGTAGATGTAATTATTATGGTTTTGAGTATGGGGTAAATACACAATTTTTAAAAGATATCACAACTTCATTGATTTACTTGTTTCAAATATTTATTCAAAAAAGCAGATTCTCTGTTTATGTAATTTTTTGTATGACACAGCCTTCTCAGTCAATTTCCAATATGTTGTAAGCTTGGATAATAAAAACAATTTGTAATATATGGTAGTTAAATGTAAGATTAAGGCATCTGGCCTTACAAATGAAAAACTTTATGTTGTTATCTCTCATTCACAGAGCTTTATCTTTTAAGAAAAAGGAAATTTTGAGATAATGATCTGTATATTTGAATCAATGCTGACATTACCTGGCATAGCATTCCCACTTATGTCAGCATTCATGACAGCAGTGAAAACAAAGAAAAATAAACATTAAAGGAGGATGCTTAAAAGAAGGGGAGATGTAAAGCAAAGATTTATTTTGCAATGTAAATAACCTTCCCTTGGAAAATAAGTCTAGGAAAACGACAGTTGGCTAGAAATTTATGCTGAGTATCATTGATGAGATTGATCCTAATTAAGGTTTCTGATTTTTATAGCAACCTTGTATATTTTCTGAATATGCCAGATATCTGAGGATTCAATATTTCATCTCATTTGAGGCTCCTCAATTGTATGATGTATTTAACACCCATTACAGCACTAAAATACCTACAGTCTCTAGCACTATAGAGAAAGAAACACTTCTGAGGAAATAAAAAAGTCAACTAAAATTTTTTTCTCAGTATTAACTGTACTCTAAATTGCACTTTGAATTAATTAAGTAGTTTAGAAACTATACACTAACAAATTTAAACTCTATTGTTAAGAGCCTTTGATTTTCAAGATGACAGTGGCCTAAAATATATAAATTTTGAGATATCAATAGCTATAAATACGTAGTAAAAAAATACCAAGAAAAAGTTTAAATGCTAATATAGCTCCTCAATACATGGCTTTGGATACTACTGACATTAAAGCATGCACAACTGTGTGTGCATAAAGATTTGTTCTACCTTGATCTGAATAAAGCTAATTGAATAAGAATGAAATTAACACACCACCCATATATTAAATTCATACTGACTGAGACAAAATTTTTCTTACTCATCCTTAAGGTTAACTAATTAGACATTTTACTTGGCATAGAAGTCTGAACAGTGATCCTCTGAAGAAATCAGTCTTTTAAAAATATCTTCCATCAACTCCAGACTCAGTAAAAATTCCTATCATTGGAGAATAATTAGGGACTTACCATGATGTTGGCAATTATGATAGCAAAAGTATATATTTGCAATGATATTCTAATATGATTGGCCGATGATGTCACCAACTTAAAAAATATCCAAGTCATAACTTATCTTTAAACATTACCTTCTTTATAGTAACTAATCCACCCAACGCGCACCTCCCGACACCCACGAGCCCACCCTCCCAATCCAGTCCTGCAGACCTATGCCTTTACCGGTAACATCACTTTCATTGTATCCCTTCTCAACATGCATACACATTATTCAATGATGTGAATAATGTTATAAGGCTATTTAGTGTTTTGACAGAATATTCAAAATTAGAGAAGCTGTGAGAAACAGATGTAATTTAGGAGAGCTAACCCTGAGGGCAAATTTTCAGCAAAGCTGGTAAGCATACGTGAAACCCACTCTCCTCTCCCACCCTTAAACTGCTCCCCAAAGTCTTCATTTTATTTTGTAACACTATGAAATCCCACCAATTAGGGTTTATTAGTATCCTTTTTTAAAAATATAAGAGATTTATGAGCATTAAAGAGATTCTTAACTAGTGTTTGGACCTTATGTAAATTAATTTAATAGGGCTGCTTTTGTCATCTAACTAGCAGAGACCAATAGCACTGTTGGAACTGGAAATGCAGATTGAAGGATCAGAGAGGTCAGCAATGGTTAGGTATAAACACTGGGGAGGGAGCAGCTGGTATGGATGCCTCACAGTACCGCAGCAGCACTCGGCAGGAGGAAGAACATGGGCTTTGAACAGCGGGATTTGAATCCGGTTCCACCACTTATCATGGGACCTTAGGCAAGTAACTTCATCTCTTTACATCTCAACTTGCTCTACTACAAAATAAGAATAATAGTTCCCCACAACACTGTCTTATATTGGGTTGTGGAAAAAGTCATGATGTATTTTTCTGTTTTTCGTTGCAAAAATGTCATGACTTTTCCCAAACCCAATATAAATTAGAGTGGCCTAAATGCCTGACATGTAAAAAGTTCTCAAAAAATGCCAGTTTCCTTCTTTTCCATGTTCATTATTGAGGCAAGAACACAAAGGCACCAAACAAAATGAAGAAGTAGGCTGATTATCAAAATGGTGCCAAAGAGAAACTCTTGAAAATTCATCCTCGAAAACCAGGTTCAATCAAGAGAACGTTAAGAAAACGCTTGTTTTCTTTTCTCCACCCCACTCCCAATCTTTCTTCATGACCATATTGTGTGAGCCCCAGGACTCAAAACTCATAGGGTACCACTAAATTTATAAAACTACATTATAACTTGTTTGTATTATATTAAAGATAAAATAGATCATGGACGGTAGACTGAGAACCATTCTTCCATCCAATTCAACATAACAAAAATTAACAGAATGCCTTTTATGGATAAAGTGTGTATTAGGTGATTGACAAAAGGTGGAAGAGAATGCAAAGATGAGTAAGAAAAATCCTTGCCTTTCAGGAGTTAGTAGTTTTATACTTTTTGATTTCAGAGAATTTTACAGCATTCATCTCTGGAACCCTGGTTCGTTCATTAGTTAGGGACTTTATGCTACAGAAAATTATGTTGCTTTTTTTGTTTGTTTGTTTTTTTTAAAGATTCTTTCTCTACTATTAGTCAAATTTTCATTAATTGTTGAATTTTTAATGCAAAAAATTACCTGGTAAAATTTCAGTGTTTCGTGCAGCTATTGTTTTAACTTTTATTATTCCTGATTCAGCAGCCTGCAAGAATAAAAATAATTAGAATACAAAACTTATTATCAACATGAATTATTTAAAGAAATCATATATGATAGAGAAAATCTTAAGCACAGAGTCAGTCACTGTTATCATTTTTATATTCAAAACTTCAGATCCTAAAGCCTAGTCAGGACATACACAATAAATGCAATAAAATGATTAATTATTCACATGCAAGCTCTGCACAAGAGTATGTTGCCTTTCTCTGCCTTAAGATGCATCTGGAATATACTGATCCCTCACAAATTTAAATGTTTAGAAAATAAAAAACAATAAACAAAAACAAAGTCTAATGAAAAAAATTAGGTTTCTCTTCCCCATTTCACACCCCACTTCCGACCATAAAAAAAAAAAAGCAAAACACTGTAAAATCATGTAAATCTGTTTTGGATTAGAAGAGAATGGATAATCAAGCATTTGTTATTACTTTTAGGTTACATTGTTTAAACACCCATTTGGTTTTCATAAAGTGTCTAAAATATTTCATCCTAAGTATGGTTAGCTGGCAGTACTTGGAAGCCACACAGCATTTTATACAATGCCACAAAACTGCTGTTTAACATGGTAGCCACTGACTACATGTGGCTATTAAGCACTTTATATGTGACTAGTCTGAATTGAGCTGTAGTCTAAGTTTAAAATACACACTAGATTTGAAGACTTAGCATGACAAAAAAATGTAAACTACCCATAAATATTTATATTGAATAAATGTTGAAGTGATATTTTGAACATATCAGGTTAAATAATACACATTATTAAAATTCAATGTCTGTTTCTTTTTACTTTATTAATGCAATTTAAAATTACATTTATGGATTACATTTGTGGCACACATTATATTTCTATTAGACAATTTCACCATATAATACTGATAAATAACTTCCATCATAGAAACTCAGAAAATTTTAACTATCAATAAATATACCTATTTTATATTTATACTGGTCTCCACATCTCCAAAAATAATACATAAATACTTATAAGCAAGATGTCCAAGTTTCCCTATTAATTTGCTTGCTACTTCCTCATTTATTTTGGTATCTTTTACTGTTTGCTAAGGGACAAGTGGTACCAGGCTCTAAATGTTTAAAAATAATTGTGGGAAAACACCAGTGACCTTATGGGTTCTTAGTTTGAGGAGCAGTGAATATATAAAATAAATAACGCATTGCTGGCTATGTGGAGTACACCTCTGTCATTTTGTTGACTTCCAACCATGTGAAGCCCTTGCTTGTGTTTGGAGAATTCCCAACCTCATGAGTCCTGATGCAAGACACAGCCAATCTTCCACTACTACTAACTGAAAATGCCAGAGACATACTTGCTTTCCCTGGAAAAGGAAAAGCCCTGGAAGCCTGCGCGTATCCAAATACATACCTCCCAGGGATTTTGAATGTGGAGGTTAGTGGCACAGAAAAGCAAAGACAAGAGAAAGAATTCTTTGTGAAGACAAGCACAGTGGAGGCAGCATGTCGTTTCCAAGGGCAGTGACAGCAGCACAGGAGTGACCAGCACAACCAGCAGTGCAATCTCATGCACCCAGTTACTGTTCAGCAGACAGCAGGACTATGTCACTGGCATGGGTGTGCTGCTGTCTAGCTGTTTAGCCTCCCTTTGTTCCTGTACTTTTCCTAAGGCTGGCTGCATCCAGCCTTCTACGAATTCCGTGAGCTACTCAATATTCTATTGGTAAATGTCATTTCTGCTTAAATCAGCCAGAGTCAGCTTTCATTGCTCACAACAAAGATGCCTAATGGGGACACTTAGGACTTAACTAACTTTAAGAAATAGAAATGTTCCAAATTAAATGAACATGGCTACTAGCAGAAAACTATAGTAAAAATAAAGGGACTATTTAAAATAAATAAGAATAAAAATAAAGGGTCCACTTCAGGAAAAGACTGTGGATTTTCTGATTATTTGGGGCAGTGCATATTAGACACACCAGAAGCTTTAAAAAAAATCCTGATGCTCAGGTCACAACCCATTCCAATGAAATCAGAACGACTGCCAATGGGAGCCAGGCATCAGTATTTTTAAAAGTTTTCAGGTGATTCCAAAATGGAGCAATATTTAGGATGCTATTATGATAATATAAGGAAGAGACGATAGTAGATAGGCCCAAGGTGACAGGGATTGAGATAAAAAGTGGTCAGGTTCTGGATATACTTTGAAGATGTACAAACCACAGCAAATTTACGACTGTAAAACTTAAAGAACACTGAAATTATTGTGTATACTTTGTTCTACTCATATGCTCCATCTCAAACTCACTTGGGTAAATTTCTTACTGGGCCAGTTGAAATTAATCTGTGGTCACTGAGATTTCTGCCACCAACAATTTCAAATATTAAACCTCAATAGTGAGGAGGGCCTCACTATTGCCCTAGGTGCCCTGCATATGCTCAAATTCAATATTTCATTCTGCTTTAGTCAACAGAGATTGATCAAATTGAATCATCATAAATGCCAATGTAATTGGACCTGACCTTCTGAATTCCATCCAGTCAGACTTTTCCAAATCCTAAGAGTTTCCAAAATCAGTCCTGTACCATGCTAGATGTCAGTAAAGGATGTCAAATTTGCCAGACACTATTTTGTTTATTTCCACACTTGTTTATTTCCCAAGATAAATAAGAGTGGACTCAACGTATGTGTCATTAATAAGCATAAATAAATGAAGTTGTAAAAAAGTATAAATATGTTTAACGAATGTTTTTACACATACACACAATTAGGAAAAGGGTAAAAGAGTTGGGGTATTTTTTTGTTGTTGTTTTTTTTTTAGTAGTTTCAAAGTAATAAATGTTTTAAAAGATATGTAATTGGTTATTTTCATTCCTAAACTCAAGAAATCACCAAAGGACTACTTGTTGCCTTACATATAATTAGACCTATCTCATAACTCCTCATTTTTTAAAGCTAAGTTTTGATTGTCAAACTTTGAAACTGTAATATCTTGTTCTCGTCATAGGCACCTTGTGTCGCTAGAAAGTTTCACTACCTATGTTTATTGATAACACCTGTATATCAATCAGGGTCACCCTAACCACATCTTCAGGCCCATAGCCCATATATTCAAGAGTACCCTGTATAAATGAATATTCAGACTCACATGTCCTTGTGTTTGTCAAGAATCATCTGTGTGAAGAAGGGTCTTTAACTTCTTGCTTTAAAAGTATCCCCTACTCTAATCAGATACCTTGTATAGGGGAACTACACAATCGTAAACACTGTTATTTTTTCCTGAATTGGCCCTCACGAGGGGAAAAAAAAAAGTGCCAGATCTGCAGACTTGAATAGAAATGATACAGGTTAATATACCTATTAACTATAATAGTCTAATATACCTATTACTGAGGGCAATCCGTGAATTGCAAAAGAAAGCCAAAAATCTTAAATAAATACACTGCAGTATTTAATACTTGTTACTCTTAAAATTCATTCTCTTGAATGAAAATTCATTTTTTCTCTTTCTCTATAGTTTTTGCTTCCCAAATAGACACACTCACCAGGGATTTTGAATATGGAGGCTAGTGGCACAGAAAAGCAAAGACAGGAGACAATATGGACTCTTCTTCCAAAACCACCTAGAATGTCCCTGGCCTCAATTCTCACTCAATAAAGTCTTCCTGGGCAATCTCATAATTCCATGTTTTCAAGTGCTTTAAATGCTGAAGACTCCTAAATTAGACTCCTTTTCCTTACCTATCTCCTAAGCTATAGGACTTTTTACCCTAGATGTTTAAAAGACACCTTAAATTCAAGGCATTCAAATCAGATGTTGTCATCTCACACACATACACACCCCAATTCTCACCACAGCCACAGAAAAAACTGTTTCTCCCTCTTATAATCTCCAGTCGTTTTTCTGAGTAGCTGCAGCATCCATCCAGTCACCGGCCAGACTTCTGGGGGTTTTCCCTCACCCCACAAATCTAATAAGCCACGAAGGCTATGTAGTGAACATATTTTGTATTCTTTTTCTTCTCAAATCTCACTTCTACACCTTCAAACTTCTCATTATCAAGCTAAACTAAGAGATTTCTCTGCTTACAGTCCTGTCCTCTATCCATCCACTGTCTCAATTTTTCAATGGTTCCCCTGCACCCACCCCACCCGTGTTTCTCAGAACTGAGTCGTGTAAGGATATCTTTTAAGAAGAAAAAAAATTCGTGGACCTACCCAATCACTGACAAATTTAAGTGTGTATAAATAAAATTAAAAATAGACTCCTTATTTTTATAGCTCTTAAATTATAAAGCCAACAAATCCACGAAGTAAATACAAACCCAAAGCAGGGCTGGCCAAGTGGCTTAGTTGGTTAAGAGCTCGCTCAAGAGTGCGAGCTGAGCTCTGAGCAACAGGGTCGCTGGTCCAATTCCCAGCCCAAGCTGAGCTGCTGCTGAGCTGCCAACAGATGGCAGGATGGCTCAGCTAAAAAAACAAACAAAAAATACAAACCCGAATCAACACTAATTTAATGTGTAAAGTAAAGCTTGGCTGAAATTAAACCACTGCTAACAACATGAGGTAGCTGTGGGCTTCTGGTGCGGGTTCTTGTGCAGGTTCTTCTGACTTGGCGCCCTTATAGTTCCATAAGCAGTGGCAGGAGCCATTTCCTCCAGCGCTTTTTTCTATGGCAACTATCAAAAAACTCTCTGTGGTTTGCGTCTGTAACACTTTATCCCTGTAACACTTTATCCCATTTACTTCATTACAAATCTGTTTCTCCATTCTACCTGGAAGCCCCATGAGGGTAAGAAACATATTTCATTCATCTTGCCATATTACTAATGCCTATCAGTGTGTAGCATACAGTAGCCACACAATATTTCTAAACAAACAAATGGAAAGTTCTAAATAGAGGGAGAGATGTTACTGCCCACTAATTTAAAAATCCAGAGGAAATCTGATCAACAGATTCACAATGACATCAGGGCTGCAGTTCCAATCTCTGCCATTCTCTTGGTTCTCTCCTGTTCCATGGGAAGGTTCATCCTCAGACTGCTTCCAATCTCAGCAATAAAAATAGTTGCAGCCACCTATACCTCACAATTTTATATGACACTATCTAGACAGAGAGAAAGGGTCTCTTTCAGGAGTTCTTGAAGAAGGAAGAAGAAACTTTCCTTTTCCAGGAGCACTCACTGGCATTATGTGATCTGGGCAGAAATGAATGTGAGAGTAGTGAGGCATTAAACCCTGGAGCAAGGAATGAAATTAATGCATCTAAATCCAAAGGAATGAAAAAGAAGGAAGAGTTCAGCCTACCACTAAAGGAAGCAAGAGGAAATGGATGCTAGAAAGGGAATTAACAAATGTGTACTCCTAGAACCATGTACAAATTTATTTTTAAAACTAATAAATGCTGCTTCCCTTCACCAAAACTCCTATGTTCTGTGTTTTTAAAAACATGTATTTTTCACAACATCTATGAGAGTAGAGCCTCAAAATTATAACAAATTTACCAAAGGACCAAATTAATTATTCATAGGACACAGCATGAAACAAGAGCTAAAGAAGAAATATAAAATTCAGGGCCGGCTGAGTGGCGCATTGGTTAAGCGCTGGTTTTGGGATGCCAGCGGCCCCAGTTCGGATCCCACATGAGGGCCAGTGACACTGCCCTCTACAGCTAACAACAGCTCCACCTGGAGCTGGGCTGCGCGAGCCCCGGTGATGGTGTGGGCTGCAGCCCCTGCTGCAGTGGCTGCCATAGGCTACAGTGAGTGGCCGGCAGCCAGCGTGAGTGGCCGGCAGCCAGCGTGAGCGGCTGGCAGCCAAGCATGAGCTGCCAATAGCCGTGGTGAGCGACCATCCAGAGGCCAGCGACCGATCTGCCTCATCCGGGAAGAGCACAATGACGATACCAACAGTGAAGCAACATCCTCCGCAACTAAACTGAAGAACAAAAGGACAGCAACTTGTCTGTTCCCCTTCCCTGATTCCCCAACGCTGTTCCCCTCCGCCAATTCCCCAATAAAATCTTTAAAAAAAAAAAGAAATATAAAATTCAAACTAATGGCAACTTAGCAAAATGTACTCATGTGACACCAGGGAAGTATGAAGCTGCCTGAAGACTGATGATTTTAGATGGCAGGTAAAAATCAAAAGACCTGAAGTCAAGTCCCCACTGGGGAATACTTAATAGAGCTAGAACATTCCCTAGAGGGCAATATGCTCATAAAACAATTACTACATTGAAACCAATAAGACTTTCTTCTGTAAAATGGAATTAATCTACAATCCCGAAGCTTTGAAAAATATATATCTATATGGTATCTTATTCAAAACCTCTGGGGGAAAAAAATAAAAAAACCTCACAAAAAAACCATCTAGTTTATATTAAATGAAAGATTGAAATCTAGATTACATTTGGAAAGCTTATATATATATAGTGCCTATGTATACACTATGTATAGTGCCTTTTCTTTTAAAAAAATTTAATCTCTTGACAAGTATCTACTTAGTACCTCCTAGATATGCAAATACTTTGTACTATGGACAGTAGCATGAACAAGATGCAAAACTGACCCATGAGGAGCTATTTAGAAAATTAAAAAAATACTAAAATAGCTATAACAGAAGGTGAATATAAGAGTTATAAGGAAATAACATAAAATAAGCTTAAATGAAAGTGAAGAAAACAGAGGAAAACATACTAACTAGCTTGAAAATCTGGGGAAGGAGCTGTTTTTGCTCCAGAAACTAGCTAGCAGTAGAACATGGCACACAGTAGGTATTAAAAAATTATTTCATGAACAAATGACTAAGGGAATGAGGAAAGAAATTAGAGAATGATCTGTAAAGTTGGTTCATTCATGCAACAAATGGATGAGCAACTATTTAAGTGGGATTAAACAAAAGGTAAGCTCTTAATTTTACAAAGATGCAAGCAGGTGATTCCAGGCCAGCAAAAGAAGCTCAGAAGCCATAGCACGGAAAAGGAAAGCAGTATTGCATATTTGGAAAACAAATAGCAGGCAATGCAGTTTCGCTGAAGTATAAAAGCATATAAGGAAAAGCTGATGGTGATGAAGCTAGAAAGGAAGGTTGGGAAGATCAAGAGGGTCTCGAATGCTACGTCAAGGAGTTCTGTAAGTGTGGAGTAGCAACTGAGGGTTCTTCAGCTGTTTCGGTGTTAATCTAGTGGTAACATAAGGAAAGGTTTGGCTTTTGTGGCCTTAATGCATATAAAAGGCCAGGCATACCATTGAAACTTGGCATTATAATAACAGCTGACAAAATAGATAAAAGGAGAAGTATGTTAGAAATCACAGAGCTGGGAGGAATAGCTGACAATGAATAAAGGAGAAATGAGAGAAAGTAGCCAAATATGACTAAGGTAAGCAACAGGGATAAATATCATTAACAAAGCGATTGAAATAGGATGAAAGGACAAGTTTTAAGGAAAATCATTGAAAGAAGTCCTATCTGAAGTATGCGAAAGATATTCTGCTAGATGTGTTCAAAGTAGAGCTGGAAACACAGGTTTAAGCTCAGTCAAGACAGCAGTTAGTGAAGGTGATTTAGGAGTCCATCAGCATTGTGGAAAGGCCAGAAGCAATGGGAATGGATGACAGTGGTAAGAGGATGAGCACGGAGAAAGGTGGGGTCCAAGACAGAACTTGGGGTACACTTATACATAAAGAAAAGGAGAAGGAATACTGAGAGAGGGGAGAAATAGGAAAGCAGAGTGTTAACAAAAGTCAAAATGGGAGAATTCAAGATGGAAAGATGGACAAATGGTACCAAATAGTGAAACAAGGCATACAAATAGTAACAATATAAATACAAGTATGTTTTAAAGGCATGTGCAGTACGATGTAATGGAGAGGCATTAGAGATGGATGCACAAGGATTCACATCCCGTTCTTCCACTTTCTAGCTTTACTTACTACCTTATACTAAACCGTATTTTCCTCATACATAAAACTGAAATGGTGGGCCGGCCAAGTGGCTCAGTTGGTTAAGAGCTCGCTCAAGAGTGCAAGCTGAGCTCTGAGCAACAGCAGTTCAATCCCCAGCCTGAGCTGAGCAGCCGCTGAGCTGCCAACAGTTAACCAGATGGCTCAGCTGAAAAACAAAACAAAACAAAAAACTGAAATGGCAAGTTGCAATAGAGCCAATGGATGTCAAGTTCCTAGCCTAGTGGAAAGAAAATGTTTTACTTAACCATGAGTTAACTTCTGTGAAGGTAAAGGCAGTTTCTCATTCATTTCTGTATTTCCCACCATTCATTTTTATTAAATTATAATAGTAACAGCAAAACCCAATATTTTGTATATGGTTGAAAAGAAACTATACTTATATAAAAGGAAAATAATTCCATTTTTGAAGTATGTCTTCCTTTTTCTTTTAAGCTTGCAACAATGACTTATTTCTTCTCTGTTACCAAAGCACAGTGCTAGGAAGATGATCAATATATTCCTTTTGACTCAAATACGTGTTTATTGATCTTTACTCTCTGTTCATTTTCTACATGAAAGTGAAAATAAATGGTCAAAAACTTAGTAAAAAAAACTTATGTTTTATATTTTAACAATAAATTTCAGTGGTAACTGTACTAATGTCCATAAATATATAAAACATATTATAGACTAATCGAAAGTTTTTTCAAGAACTCTCATTGCAAAATGCTCCTAGAATACTGCAATAAGCTAGTAAAAGTTTCCTAGAAGTCCTAGTCGAAAAATTACTGCTTATATTACTCTTGAAGTTAACATCTAAAATATGTATCAGAAAAAAATAAATTTAATGAGACTTTAGAAATCTAATTTACTTTTCCTGGAATAGTCAACATCAGCTTAAAAAGAAAGAGCAGGGTGAAAACAAAGGCTGCTTGCCTGTCTACAGAATTATGCAAAATTGTATTGTATGTTTTGACCAAAGTGATTAACTCTTGACCACACTTGTCATATTGTTCTGACAAGTGTTGGCAAGTCTTTTTGAATAAAATATGAAAACTAATTTATTTTAGTATATAACACATAAATTTATTCTACTATATTTATGAGAGTAAATAATTGGTTGTGGCATGAGCAAACTTCTCTGACCAATCTCAATGGGAATAAAACTATAGTACATTATAAAATACTAAGCCAAAACAGCTCCCAATGTTGCATGTAAACATTATCCAGCCCTCATTCTTTACTGCCATAAGGTGATGAAAATGAGAAGAGCCAACTGACTTGGGCCTCAGTCTCAGTCCCCAAACAGCAGGTTAAAGGGAGAATCCTGTCATAGAAAGCAGAAGGCATCTCTTCAACACGGGTCTGCAGTGTCCCGTCCCCCGGCCCCACCGCCCCAGCCAGCAGACACTGGACATGAGGAACTCTACTACAGGACCTTTGCTAATTTGGCAAAAATCCCTGCCCACCAACTTATATCCAGCCTGAGTGGGCAAGGGGAACTTGAAGTACTTTAATTATTTACGCCCTTACTGATTCCACTTCATTAAAAAAGAAAAAAACATCCATCCCAAACCCTAATTCTGACCATCTCAACTTAAATGACCTTTATTCCCCTTGCTCTTCTACCACCCACTCCCTGGACTTCATCATCCCTGGTGCTGCACTACTTAGCAATCTGAAATCCAATATCCCACTACTGTAGCAGTCCCTATCCTTCTAGCCCTCTCACTCCCCAACTCCATTGCTCTTTGATTAAATTGGTGCTGCTAATCCCTGAACCCTTCCATCTTCTTTCAGTCAAAGTTCTGTTGGATTTTACTTCTTTGGGAATCTAACCTAGATCTCACAAGCCATCATCATTTCAACCATTTATCCAGCCAAGGCTTTTAAGTGTTCCAAATCAATTTCTCCTCCACTTCAAATTGATCCATTGCTCCTCTCAGATGTCCCACCCATCACTTCTTTCATCACTAATTACTCACAGCAAAAAGCTTGTATCCTATCTTACCAAGGACACAGAGGTCATAGGTCAAACTGTCCACAACTTTCTCTCTCCACTATGCCCCTGATTCAAATTTATCACATTCAAACCCATTTTTTTCCTCTTCCCTTCCTCTGGCAGAAGAGAATGTGGCCCTTCTCAGATTGAAAGCCAATGAATGCCCTGATGCCCTTGAAGCTCCAGCTTTCTCAGGGACCTTACTCTAGCAAGCATTACCTTTCTCCCCCATATCCTTAGTGTAGCCAGCTGTCTCTTTCTCTGTAGTGCTGTTGTTTCCCAAAGCTCCTTCTTTGACCCTGATACTCTCACTCTTTACACCCTTCCTGGCTCATCTTACCTACTCCTATGGCTTCTAGTATGTTGGATAAACTGATAATCCAGGACCTCCCTCATAAGTACCAAACTATCATTTTCAAATACCTACTGGTCATTTCCACTTGGATTTCACACATAAATCTGAAACTTAATATATTCATGATTACTCATTTTTCCCCAAAACATTTCCTCCTACTATATTCCTTCTCTTTGTGATTCACTCAGTTTTCCAAGCCAGAAACCAGAGAAGCATCATACTGCCATTTTTTTTTTTTATAGATTGTTTTTTTTTGTTGTTGTTGTTTTTTTCCTAGCTGAGCCATCCTGCCACCTGTTGGCAGCTCAACGGCAACTCAGCTCGGGCTGGCCTCGAACCGCTGTTGCTCAGAGCTCAGCTTGCACTCTTGAGCGAGCTCTTAACCAACTGAGCCATTCGGCCGGCCCCCAGAGAAGCATCATAGATTTCTCTCTCTACATATGCAAAAGGTCACTCTACCCTGGTAATTTTACCTGAAAAATCTCTTTTTAATTCATATTCTCTTTCACCCAGGTCTACCACAATGCAAGCAACTTCCACATCTACTGCTACCTCAATGCAGGCAAATCGTCACTTTTTAAAATCTGCCCTCACTGCCTCAGTCTCAGTCTCCTCTAATTCTTCCCACCAATACGGTTACGGTAATGTTACTAAATATGAATTCGGTCATATGCTCCCTCTCTTAAAAAGTTTCCATGGCTTCCAATCACCTTCAACATGAAATTTATTTCACATGGAATACAAATGTGTGCTATTTCCTCTGCCTAGAAGGACCCGCCAGCACCATCTTCTTCTGTTGGCTACCTTCTACTCATCCTATAAAGGCTCATCTCAAGAATTACAAACTCCGATCACACTTCCATGCTCAGTTATTATCCCCCTCATCTGTTTTTACAGAGTGGTGCCTGAAAACAGGAAATTACCACAAAGTTTTTATTCATTAGATACATAGCATCAGAGGTTTTGCCTCTGAAGGCCACTGAATATCAATTACACAGAAGTGATTTTACAAAGCTTTAAAGTGATTTTTAAGACACAAAAAAAATTTATATTAATATTCCAGAACAAATTAGCTAGTATGCTTGTGCTGAAAAAAAGTTATACTGCTGAAGCATGAAGAATTATATTTAAGACTAAGAAAAATAAGCAGGGCGGGGGCAGGAGAGAGAGGAAGAGAAAGGAATATATTGCTGTTATTATTTAACTACTCCCCTTATTATAAAATTACAGAATAAAATTATAGCCACTTTAAAAACTAATATGTAAAGGATAGGTTTATAAATGGAAACAATTAATCTGAAGAAAACTGAGGGAAATTCAAAGATAATATTAATAAATAAGTCACTATCCTTTATCAATACTTTTTCTTCTGTTTTTCTAACAGATTTGAAATCTTAAAAAATCCATTTTATCATTAATTTATAAATTATATATAGCCAAGCACTGTGGCCAAAAATGTAGAAATTACTAAAACTTTAAAATAAAGACTAAATATAGATTGTCTCAATTCATTCCACCTTGTTTAAAAAGTGTTGGGGAGGGCCGGCTGAGTGGCGCGTTGGTTAAGCTCTGGCTTGGGACGCCAGCGACCCTGGTTCGGATCCTACATATGAGGGCCAGTGACACTGCCCTCTACAGCTAAGATGGTGAACAACAGCTCCACCTGGAGCTGGGCTGCTGGGAGTCCCCGGGACGGCATAGCTGCAGCCCCTGCTGCAGTGGGCTGCCATAGGCTACAGTGAGTGGCCGGCAGCCAGTGTGAGCTGCCAAGAGCTGCCGTGAGCGGCCATCCAGAGGCTGGCGAGTGATATGCCTCACCTGAGAAGAGCGTAATGATAAGACCAACATTGGCCAGTGAAGCAACGTCCTCCACAACTAGACTAAAGAACAAAAGGACAGCAACTTGTCTGTTCACCTACCCCGGTTCCCCAGTTCCCCAATAAAAGCTTTAAAAAAAAGTACTGGGGAAAGAGACATCTCTTCCAAAGGACATATGTAATTATCAGTGTATTGTATTAAGTTATGAGTATATTCAGGTAATATGTGTGAAAACACTAGGAGAGTGTTAATTAGCAAACCCATATACAGATTTTGGAAAAGCTTCTTGTACTTAAGAAAGGCTTTGCTTTGGAGTCTAGCAAGCACTCCATGAAAACAAATAAAACTAAAAACTTAGCAGTTCCTCAAAAAACAAAAGCCAAAATTTGGCATTGCTATTAAATTACCAGGAAAAATTTAATTCAACCAAAATATGTCTTGAAAGTCAAGGCTCCCTCCTTAAATACCACTAGTAGGTTAATTGTTCCATTCTTGTTTTAAACTTGTGACATAGTCAAAGTCATTTTTCAATTTCTAAATTAGGGCCTTAGGCATATTAGAAGTGACACTGGTTAAAGAGTCCAAGTTCTTACATTCAACAAATTCTTATTAGTGTGTACTACATATGGAAATTATGTATCAGACATAAAACATAATCACACCACAATTACTTTTGCCATTACCTCAAAGACTAGGTGCAGTTACTAAATATGTCTTTAGCCAATGTTGAAGTGAAAAAAAGCTAATGAGCTTTATCGAAAGTTCCTAGATTAGAACTTTGTAAGTTCTAACTCTGAATGTTTTTCCAATAGAAATGGTGTAATAAATGGCAACTAAATTCCCAAGTTAGCTCACAAAAGCCTATAATATACAGGAATCATAGTTTTTTTTGATTAATTATAAGAACAGTCAGTCCTATAAATTTTTGTTAAAATTACAAAATAGAATTTGACATTTTCTTTTTTTTTTTTTTTTTTAAAGATTTTATTGGGGAATTGATGGAGGGGAACAGCGTTGGGGAATCGGGGAAGGGGAACAGACAAGCCGCTGTCCTTCTGTTCCTCAGTCTAGTTGCGGAGGACGTTGCCTCACTGTTGGTATCGTCACTGCGCTCTTCCCGGATGAGGCAGATCGGTCGCCGGCCTCTGGATGTCGCTCACCGCGGCCATCGGCAGCTCACCCTTGGCCGCCAGCCGCCCACGCTGGCTGCGGGCCACTCGCTGCGGGCCACTCACTGCAGCCCACGGCAGCCCACTGCAGCAGGGGCTGCAGCCCACACCATCACCGGGGCTCGCACAGCCCAGCTCCAGGTGGAGCCGCCGTCAACTGTAGAGGGCAGTGTCACTGGCCCTCACGTGGGATCCAAACCGGGGCCGCTGGCATCCCAAAACCAGCGCTCAACCAATGCGCCACTCAGCCGGCCCGAATTTGACATTTTCTAAATGAGAGCATTTCTCTTCCAGTTAGAACAGCCCAATTCTTTTAAATTATTTTTTACAACTTTCAGCAGGGGATGATATAAGGAAAATAATGAAAGGCAGTATCAAAACAAACTACTGAGTATGTGAAATAAAACATATCATAACAGTCACTTTTCCAAGTGTGGCACATCTGGTTGGCATCATTGAGCAATACTTGCTTAATTAAAGAAATAAGAGATGGTGTTTGTCGAAGACTGATGAGAACAAATCACTTGGTTAAGGTTCCTTGGAAGCTCCAAACTTTACTGGGTACATTCTAATTACAGAATCTTTATAATAATAAAGGCAAAACATTTAGATAAGTATCAAAATACTTCAAAACTCCTTGAACTTTTAGGGAAATTAGTAAATCAAATTGCTGGTATACCAGACAACATTAACCAGAGATTTAAAAAAAAACCACAATTGCTGTTTACAAAAATATCACTGAAATACCTTATTTCAGAAATGAGAAATTAAGCAGTGTTTTTAAAAAGTTTAAGAGAAATAAAATGGCACCTGAAGGGAAAGAGCCAATAGTGACTAAATGTGAAAAACTTCAATTCAGGAAACGTCTGGAGAATTTGTTTATATTATTAACTTGAATCTCTTTAATAATATCCTTTCGCTCTGACGACAGTCCCATCATAATCTAATAAATCCATCCTTTAACCCTATTTTACATCTGAAAGAAAACTGAAGCTCAAAGAGGTTAAGATATACGTATGGCGAGCACCAACCTCCCACTACAGTATTGCGCGTATCAAGCTTTAACATGGTTACTGTGAGTCTTCAATGTATGTCGTAAGTTAGGAGTCTCTGGATAATGTCTGAATACTTGATGGGATTGATACGAGTTACGCTGCATAGCACGACCAGAAGAAAAGCTACTTCCAATCGCGCGAGATATGCTACAAATGCGAGGGGGCACAGATTTCACCACAACGATGGACATTCGCTTTTAGAAGCTACAAAACCTAAGTTTTTCCAAGTCTGGTTTGGCTAGTTTCGCGTTTGAAAAGGCCAGCGAAGGCTGCATCGGCTCCCACCGCGAACTCCATTCCTAACTCCGGAGCACAGGCGAGGAGAGGAAACCAATGCCCCCCCAAACCTCTCCAAAGGAAACTATAAAAAGCACTGTGTGACACAACCCACCCACTCGCGAATTTGGGAAGGTGAAGGTCCAATGGAAATCAGACAGGGCTGGAGGGGGGCTGTGAAGGGCTGTGTCTAACAGGACCAGACACGCTCACCATGCCTTGCCCCAGCGTCGCCCAGAGCTCACCTCCTTGACAGGTGGAAATTTCTTCTTGCATTCCAGGGACAAGGCCCGCAAGTCGCTTTGCATGTTCTCCAGCAGCTTCTTCACCGCCTCGGGGCTGTGGGTGCTAGACATGATCCACCAAGCTTCAAGCCAATTTCTGAGCTCCGCAAACCAACTCCGGCACGGTCAGCCCCTCCGGGCGACAGCGGCACCCGCCTTCAGCCTCTGACCCCTCCGGAGCCCTCCTCTTGGGCTCCGCGGGGACTCAGCCAGGCCTGAGCGGCTAACTCGGCGCGCGCCCCGAGCGCCCCCCGCAGCCTCCTCGCAACTCCCCCGGCTCCTCTCCGAGGCGCCCCCTCGCAGTCAGTGCGCGCCGCTAGGGCCCGCCGGCTCCGGCCAAGGAACCCACAACGCGAGCAGGTCCCTCCTCCCCTTGCCGCGGGGCCCAGCCACACGGGCCGTCACCAGCCAACCTGGCTAGAAGCTTCAGCGCTGGCTTCCCAAACCACCAGATTCGCCGACGCCATTACCCGAGTCGCCCACAATTCCGAGCGCCGCCGGGACACGTCAGCCGCACTTCCGGGCACCAAGGCCACCGCCCCCGCGGCGGCCAACCAGGGCGGGAGAGCCGCAGGAGGGGCGTGGCCAGGGGCGTGGTCCCGCCTGGGGCTGGCTAGGTTCCGGTCGCGTACGCTTTTCCCTCTCCGGGCATCCTAGTAGGTTTAGCGCATCTTTTTGCGTCGTCCACCTTGGCTTCCTTTCCGGTGACAAATGTCTGAACGGAGCCCCAAGTATTCCGTGGCGTATCTCTTGGGGTATGTTTCTGTTAAATGTTGTTTCGGTGTAAACAGTTCGCTTCGTTTTGGATTAATCTTCATTTGCCGTATCCCTCTTCATTTCTGCCCCCTGGCATCCCCGGGCTAGTGGCCCCCAATCAACGCCTACCTCCTGTTATTTTTTTTTTCCCCGCCGAGCATCTAAATGGCAATTTCTCCATAGAGTTGTACAAAGCGTACTGGTGCACTTCACTGCGGAGTCGTCCCTTATTTTTCTAACCGATAAAATGAGAAAACTGCCCTCTGTTCCAGACCCTCCGCTGGCTTTCTGTTTCACTCAAAGTAGAAGCCAAGATTCCCCTGTTCACCAATCCCCTTCAACGCCTGTCTGCCTTTCCGCTAAAACGAATGTTTCAGAAGCTTTGGGGTTTTTTTTTTTCTTGTTTTCTTCCCTGCTGTATCTCGAGTGCCTAGAACAGTTCTTGGCAGTAGTAGATGATCAATAAATATTTGTTGAATTAATACCTTACTGAAAGCAGAGGGTTGTTTTTTTTCCCCCCTAATTTCTGCCTTTCTGTGTCTTTCATTTTTTTCTCATTTTTTTAATTTATTGGGGTGATATTGGATAATAACATGTTTCAAGTGTATAATACTGTAATACATAGTAATCTATATATTGCATTGGGTGTTCACCACCCAGAGTCAGTTCTCCTTCCATTAACATATATTTGATCCCCTTTACCCTCTTTTACCATCCTCCTTCCCGCCCTTATCCTCTGGTACCCACCATACTTTTTGTCCGTGTCTACGAATTTTTGCTTGTTTGTCTTGTTCATTTGTTGCTTTCAGTTTTTTATCCCACATATGAATGAAATCATATGGTTCTCGACTTTTTCTGACTTATTTCGCTTAGCATGATAATTTCAAGATCCATACATGATGTTGCAAATGGCAGTATTTCATCTTTTCTTATGGCTGAGTTATATTACGTTTTATGTGTGTATCATATCTTTACCCAATCATCAATTGAAGGACACTTTGGTTGTTTCCATGTCTGGGCCACTGTGAATAATGCTGCAATGAACATAGGGGTACATATATCTTTATGGATAAATGTTTTCAGATTTTTTGGGTAGATACCCAGGAGAGGAATTGCTGGATCGTATGGTAATTCGTCTTAATTTTTTGAGGAACCTCCATACTTTATTCCATAGTGGCTGCACCAATCTACATTCCCAGCAGCAGTGTATGAGCGTTCCTTTTTCTTCACAGCCTCTCCAACATTTGTTATTATTTGTCTTGTTGATAATAGCCATTCTAACAGGTGTGAGGTGGTATCTCACTGTGGTTTTGATTTGTATTTCCCTTATAGTTAGTGAAGTTGAGCATTTTTTCATATATCTCTGCCATTTGTCTCCTTGAGAGAAGTGTCTGTTCAGGCACTCTGCATATATATATATATATATATATATATATATATATATATATATGGAGAGAGAGAGAGAGAGAGAGAGAGAGAGACAGAGAGAGACAGAGAGAGACAGAGAGAGACAGAGAGACAGAGAGAGACAGAGAGAGAGATATCATTATACATTTTGTTGAGTTCTTTATATACTTTGGATATTAGCCCCTTATCAGAGGTGCTGTTTGCAAATACCTTCTTCCATTTGGTTGTTGCCTCTTTGCTTTGTTTATGGTTTCTTTAGCTGTGCAGAAGCTTTTTAGTTTGATATAATCTCATTCATTTATTTTTGCTTTTACTACCCTTGTCTTTGAGGTCAAATTCTTTTTTTTTTTTTTTTGAGGGCAGTGTGACTGGCCCTCATATGTGGGACCCGAACCGGGGCCGCTGGCATCCCAAGCCAACGATTAACCACTGCGCCACTCAGCCGGCCCTGAGGTCAAATTCTTAAAATCTTCTCCAAGATCATCCATAAGTTTAGTACCTGTGCTTTCTTCTTTGCAATTTATTGTTTCAGGTCTTATGTTTAGGTCTTTGATCCATTTTGTGTTAATTTTGGTGTATGGAGACAGATAGCAGCCTAGTTTTTTTGCATGTGGCTAAAAGCAGAGTTTTGATGCTCACGTTAGGCTCCAATATAAAAGCCTTCAGGTTTGAAGTGCCATAAATATGTGAGGCAAAGGTCAACAGAAAATCATCTGTGCTCTGAAGATCTAGCTCAGTGTGTTTTTGCCCAAGACATTTCGCAGCTACTGAGTACGAAGCAAAGAAAGGTAGAGAGAAAACTTGAACCAGTGTACAGGTAGGAGATTAAAAAATAAACGCCTTCAGACAATTGAGCTGATGACACCTTTTCATGGTGGAAGAATGAGCTATGAGATTGTCTGTTGGTGGCAATGTTTGGCTGTAAAATAAGAAGGACTTGCACCACAGTACTAAAAATAATTTTTTTCCTTCTGAGAAAGAAGCAAATCAAGGATGGAGGAAGCTAACAGATGAGGTAATAGTAGGGCACTTCAAGAACAGTAATTTGCATCATTTGTGTCTACTACACAACTTCTGGGAAACCTGACAGCTCCTGTGGTGTAAGCTTTGTATATTAAAAGCTATGAATTTAGCAAAAAAAAAAAAAAAAGTCTTAGGTGGAATATGTGGCAGACATTTTTTCTTGAGAGGTCCCAGAGAGTTTAAAAAAATGACCTTACAATTGGCCCAATAATCTAGGATCAATCTCCTGCCCAGTGCCTTTCCCTCAGTGGCCAATTATTTTTTTGAAATTTAATTTTTTTATTATTAGTAACTTTGGCATGATTGACTCAGTCATCTTCTTTAGAGTCTTTTACAGCTCTGTTATGTATAGTTGAGGGAATACAATCGGAATTCATTAACTAAAAACAATACCTTTAACAATTTGAAAAGAGATATTGTATTGCTCCAGAAACAATGCATGGCTTTATGCCAAGTTAGCATAGGTAAAAATAATTTTTGGTTCCGTAGGTTAAGAAATGAGTTAAGGGCCAAGTGGCGCGGTGGTTAAGCACTGGCTTGGGATGCCAGTGGCCCCAGTTCGGATCCCACATATGAGGGCCAGTGACACTGCCCTCTTTAAAAAAAAAAAAAAAAAAAGAAAGAAAAGAAATAAGTTAAACTCAGGAGTTACAGAATCATTTTTCCGAAACAGAATCATTTTTCATTTAGTAGCAAAACAAAAAAAAAAACACAAAAAAAGATTATTCAAATACATATTATTGCTCTCAAATACCTCAAGAAGTACTTTCAAAATTGTAGCACACCTATAAATGTTGGTAAAATGGTTGTTTGTGTCTGCAAACTCTGCCTTCATTGAAAATTACATGAATAAATGCTGATAAATTTAATCTTTTATTACTATAAGTAATGCTTTCACAGCATTATCAAGTAGTACTGAAGCCTCAGTCTTTGAAGTCAAAAAGCCCTCAATTTGAATCTTAACCCTGTTAGTTAGTACCTAGGTGACTCTAGCAAATTACTTAACCTCTCTGATCTTCAGTTTCCACATCTTTAAAAGAAGAAAATAGGATTGGTTTCTTCATGGGGTAGTTCTAATATCTAAATGAGATGTTGCAGATAAAGCACAACTCCTGGCACACATTAACTATTAAGTAAATGTTTTAAATAGGTAGTAAAGGTAACTCTTTGCAATCATCACTCACACTGTCTTTTCATTAACTTCTAAACTGACTTAATAATCAGCAAATTTTAAACTATTGAAAATTAGGAAACACATGCATTTTTCTGAGCCTCTGTTATGAATCTTTAAGAAAATGTATCTAACAATTAGCATGTATTCATGTGTAACAAGAAAAGTTGTCTAATATCATTCTGAAATATCTGTCCAGTTTAATGATGAAATATAAATATTCCTCAATCTACCTTTCTAGTTGTTCAGTCCCTCAGTTTTCACTATCATCAGTTTTATTTTTCTTCTTGGACTTTTCTCTCTTCCACTTGCTCCTTAGATGTTAGTATTTTCAAGAATTCTATTCTCTGCTTGCTTCTTAGTTTATTCTCCTGGAGTGATGTTATGCATATCAATCGCTTGATTACTACCAATCTATTGATAGCACCCTCTTTTGATAAATACCAATAGAAATGTGCAGATTACCAGAAATACCACAACAGAGATACCACTTGGGTTTCCTTACATAACACCAGACCTTGTGGAAACTTCACTTTCCCTTCTGGTCCTAACCTTATATACACAAAGCTGGGCTGGTGCTATATATAGCCTTCTCTAGAGATCACCTCACCTAGGCCAGGTAGCTCATCAATCTCATGTTAAACAGTGCACAACATGATAGCTGAGGTGCAATACCGAGGATATTCAGATATGAACAAATCCTTTATTCTCAGTTTCCATGGGCTAACACAGCTTAATCCAAGTAAGTTCCTGAAGTTAGGGCTATGGGAATAAAATAAGAAACCATTGCCAGGTATCTCTGAAAATCATGAAATCAAGCCCTTATACACAAACTTACAGCTCCAGAGCTCCTGTGAGATCCAGACATGAATAACCCACTGCCTACTGGATATCTTTACCTGGAAATCTCATTGGCACCTAACACTCCTCCCCAAAAAGGAGTTGGTCCCTTGTATGCATTACCTTTCTCAATGAAAAGCACCACCATCCATCTTGTTGCTCAAACCAGAAAATGAAGAATCAAACTTGACTCTTCCTACTCCCTCATCCAGTACATCAAAGGGGAATCAAATTCTATTCACTCATCTACCTTTCTTCATTCTTACTAGCTTGGTTCAACCCATCATCACCACTCTGGTTTAAAAACAACAATTTTCCTAATGTAATCCCTACCTCTAGTCCATTTTCAGTTTACTTTCCACAATGGTCCCAGAGTCCTCTTTCTAAAATGAAAATATGAAGCCCTTTTATGATTTTCTATTATTTTCATATTAAAGTCCAAACTCCTTTACATAATGTACTAATTAGATTCTTTTAGATACCTTGAGCAGTAGGGGTTCTAAGAAATAATGCATGAGAAAAGAAAGAGGGATAGGAATTTCACAAAGCCAGGCCTTATGGGAATATAGAAAAAGCTTGGCTTCACAGAGCCTAGAATGTAGTTGGGGAACTAGAAAGCCCTTTGGCATCCGTAATTGCTCAATTAATCTCAGCAGCAGATGTGTTGCTTGCTTCCTTCTCCCACCACTAGCTTAAGTATTACCAAGACACACCTATCTATTCTGTGTCTCTGCTAAGATTTCTCCTGCTTCTACCAACCATTTATCTCACTCCTAATTCTGTATGTATAGAGATTTTGCTTTCTCATAACTTCTGCTTCCTCATGTCTTTGACTACCTGATGGCCTCTGCTGCGTTTCTTCTTTCTCTGTGTCTGTTTAGCTTCTCTCACTACCCTACCAACTACAACTTTCTTTTTATGTATCACATTCTAATATCTAAAGGAAAATAATGTCAGTAGTTCAGGAAATCAGATATAGGTAGTGAATTCTTATTTTGCTATGCTTCTTACCAGACCACTTCCTAAGTCACTCAAAAGAATACAGATCAACTGTCCTTGGAGCATGGGACAGCCCTGGTTCAAACAGTGATCAAGGGTGATTGGTTTATGTGGTCAGGGTAAGAAGTTCACATAGTACAGAACTTAGGTTTCTATACTGAAGGAAATATACCAGAGATGTCAGTTGAATGCATAAGAAATTTTATTTGCAAATGTGTTTGGAAATGCTTTCTTACCTACTTTTATCAGTAAATATATTTTATGTATTATTTATAAGTCAAAGTTTTTATGTTGAGATTAAAACTGTTGACTTTAATAGCTACGATGAATTTAATTTTAGATTTGAGTTAGTCTGTTATTTTTTCCTTTGTCATCCTTAATTTTCTATCTCTGAATTACTTTTCCTGAAATCAATTCACTTTTACAGTTTTCTTTTTCAAAGAATTTTACTTCAGTAGTCCAGAAATGACTAGTCTTTAATGCCTCTTGGTACATGCTGTCTATGTATTTCTTAAAATATATTCTCAAAGAATCCTTTAAGCTTTAATATTCAGAATTAAAAATGATAACTTACTTGTCTAAATTATACACTGAAAAATGTGATTTCTTTACAGAATAGCAACATGATTACAAA
The DNA here is from genome assembly GCA_033961575.1 of Aselliscus stoliczkanus. NCBI lineage: Eukaryota > Metazoa > Chordata > Mammalia > Chiroptera > Hipposideridae > Aselliscus > Aselliscus stoliczkanus. The sequence goes on from CM066727.1 coordinate 145,005,060, forward strand.
AGACCAATTAGGAGTAGAGAACATATTTACTATTTCAAATACCATGTTCCTAGATGTAAGAATAAGTTGCTTATATGTTTCTTATGGTTACTCTCCAAAATTATGTTTAAACATTTTACTTTCTGTCTTTATTGTAACTGCTTTAAGAACATTAAAAAATGATTCTTGCACGTGGTACATCACAGTTTGGTTCATGTTATGTGAAATGGCACCAACAATAAAGTTACAATGAAGGAAGAGGTTTTTCGCAAGTTAGCCATCTTTAACTACAGAACTTCTCTTAGCTGGTCTTTCCCTAAGTCACTGTATCAATCAGTTACTGGAGTGCAAATGTGTACAGAACTAATTCTGCTGTGAAGCAGCAGAAAAAACAGTTACCTCTGGTAGATGATGAGATTTTAAGACCTCAACTGTAAAAATACCTGGCCATTATAAAAATACAGGTTTGTGCCAGAAGTAAATGGCCCAAGTCTTTGAAATATAACTTGAGTAACAACCAAGAATTCTTCTCGAAATCAATGAAAACAGTAGAGATTCTTGACTAAGACTTGGTTATTTTGCATGCAGTAATAGAGGACTTTTGTTATCTAACTCCCCCTCCCTCCGTATCCTCCCAGTTCTCCCACCTCTGGTTTTCAGTAACAAGCAGAGCATGTTATCTGCTCTGCACATCTTATTGATTAGAACCTTCCTTTCAGACAGATTATTTGTTTAGAAACAAAGAACTAGGTTTGTCATAAGACTCAATACATTTTTTTAAAAAGGTTTTTATTTTATTTATTTTTTGAGGGCAGTGTCCCTGGCCCTCATATGTGGGACCCGAACTGAGGCAGCTGGCTTCCCAAGCCAGCGCTTAACCATCATGCCACTCGGCCAGCCCCTGAAAAGGTTTTAAAGACAGGATTTAATGTTTTATTGGTTCCCTTTCCTAACAGTCCCATTTCCTAGTTGCCTACTTTTTAAGCCTTCCTCTACCCGTTAGCCAGACCTACATCCAGAAGCCCCATCTTCAGGGTCATCATCAGTAACAACAGATAGAACACTGCATTTTTGTCTCAGCAATTGATATTTTCTTTTTTGTCTGATGTTTCAATTTTAATGGTACATATATTCTGATCCATTTCAAAACACAAAGCAAGATCTTTGTAGAGTTATAAGGGATTAGAACTAGAAAGGACGTTAGAGATCATCTAACCTGCTTGTTTTACAGAAATGCTCATGGCCATAGATGACCCAAGCTAATCATTGATGATATAATGAATATAAAATTCCTAGCATACAGCTTGCAGTATGACTGGTACTCAAAAAGCAGGAGCTCCAGTCCTCCTAATACACAGCCAAGCATAGCCAGTGATTATTTTCCCACACTACATGTGTGCACTAAATATTGCACATTTTCATTTTAAGACATTTGTGGGCACCTGGTTTTATTTTTATTTAAATTATTGGCAAGGCCAGACATTAGTCAAAATGGTGGAGTAGTGAGCTCCAAGGGCACAGCCCTCCACAGAAGTACCAAAACAGTGAATAAAACTCTCAGAATCAACTTTGCCAGAACTTTGGAAATAGTCAAAGATGTATAGCAACCAAGAGAATGTTGAATCAAGGGGAAAAGTGATGTAATCCATTGAGAGAGGTATGTGGTATTTTTACTTAGTCTTGCATCACCCTCCTCCCCAGCATAGCTGTGGGTCTTCTAGATGGCAGTTCACTGCCTGGTGTGAGTACCTGGTACTGGAGAAAGTAAAGGGGACTTTGTTCTCAACCAATTGTGTTTGTCTGCTATGATCTGTCTGGGAGTTCCCTGAAGGAATGACACAACACAATTGTCTTTGTTTTCTCTAACTCCAAACTCTCTCAAAATGGATAAGCAGCTAAGTGAGCGAGCGCATTCTTTGAAAACATTGAAAGACAAATGAACAAACTTAGGAATCTTTATCTTTATTATTATTATTATTATTATTATTAGTTACAGATGTACAAAACAATGCTATAGTTATTTTTTTTCACCCCTTACAAAGTGACTCCCCCCTCCCAGGAATCTTTTTCTTGAATATATAAATATAATCTAAATATCTATTTATAAATATATGTTTACCCAAATTATATATTACACTATATATATATATATATATATATATATATATATACTATAAATATATAAATGTAATTTACATGTATATTTAGACTATATTCATATACCTAAGAATATATGTATTTAAACTGTGAACTTCCAGATTGCTTTACAGGATGGGGGAATGAATCTCATGAGTGTTCCTGTACCTTCACCTTCCCATTAAACTTCAACAAAGAGATAGTAAGCACAAAGAAGGACACAGAAGCCATAAAAAAGAACCAGTCAGAAGTAAATAATACAATAACTGAAATGAAGAATGCACTAGAAGGAATCACCAGCAGACCAGAGGAAGCAGAAGATCAAATCAGTGATTTGGAAGACAGGGTAGCAGAAAACACCCAATTGGAACAGCAAAAAGAATAAACGAATCAAAAATAAAATGAGGATAGTTTTAGAGATCTCTGGGAAAACATCAAGCGTAACAACATACATAGAGGTACCAGAAGAAGAGAGAAAGCAAGGGACTGAGAACCTATTTGAAGAAATAATGACTGAAAACTTTCCTAACCTGGCAAAGGAAACAGTCATACAAGCCCAGAAAGTGCAGTCCCAAATAGGATGAACCTAAACAGGCCCACACCAAGACACATTATAATTAAAATGGCAAAGGGTTAAAGACAAAGAAAGAATCCTAAAAGCAGCAAGAGAAAGGCAAAACTAGTAACTCATAAGGGAACTCCCATAGGAATGTCAACTGATTTCTTAACAAAAACTTTGCAGGCCAGAAGGGATTCACACAAAATATTCAACATGATGAAAATCAAGGACCTACAACCAAGATTACTCTACCCAGGAGGCTATCATTTAGAATTGAAGCATAGATAAAGTGCTTCACAGACAAGAAAAAGCTAAAGGGTTTATTACCACCAAACCAGTATTACAAAGAATCTTACAGGGACTTCTTTAAGACTAAAAAATAAAAACTAAAAAAGACACAAAATATGAATTATAAAATGGCAATGGCTACATATTTATCAACAATTACTTTCAATATAAATGCATTAAGTGCTTCAATCAAAAGACATAGAAGGGCTCAATGGATAACAAAGCAAGACCCTTACATTTGCTGCCTATAAGAGACTCACTTCAGATTGAAAGACACACACAGAAAGTAAAGGGATGGGAACAGATATTTCATGAAAATGGAAATGAAAAAAAAAAAAAAGCTGAGGTAGTAATACTTATACTAGACAAAATAGACTTTATTTTTTTTATTTTTTTATTTATTTTTTTTTTTAAAGATTTTATTGGGGAATTGGCGGAGGGGAACAGCGTTGGGGAATTGGGGAAGGGGAACAGACAAGTTGCCGTCCCCCTGCTCTTCAGTTTAGCTGCGGAGGACGTTGCCTCACTGTTGGTATCGTCATTGCGCTCCTCCCGGACGAGGCAGATCGGTCGCTGGCCTCTGGATGTCGCTCACCGCGGCTATTGGCAGCTCACGCCTGGCTGCCAGCCGCTCACGCTGGCTGCGGGCCACCCACCGCAGCCCATGGCAGCCCACCGCAGCAGGGGCTGCAGCCCACACCATCACCGGGGCTCGCACAGCCCAGCTCCAGGTGGAGCTGTTGTTAGCTGTAGAGGGCAGTGTCACTGGCCCTCATGTGGGATCCGAACCGGGGCCGCTGGCATCCCCAAACCAGCACTTAACCAATGCGCCACTCGGCCGGCCCGACAAAATAGACTTTAAAACAAAGCCATAATAAGAGACAAAGAAGTGCCCAGTAATCCCACTTCTAGGTATTTATCTGAAAAACCCAAAATGCTACTTTGAGGGAATGTGTGTATCCATATGTTCATTGCAGCACTGTTTACCATGGCCAAGATGTAGAGGCAGCCTGGGTGTCCATCAATGAATGAATGGATAAAGAGGAGGTAGTGCATATATACAATGGAATATTTCTCAGCCATGGAATGGAATGGGTTCTTGCCATCTGTGGAAGCATGGATGGACCTGGAGGGTATTGTGCTGGCTGGAGTGTGTCAGACAGAGAAAGACAGATGCAATGTGATTTCACTTACATGTGGAATCTAAACAACAAAATAAACAGAAACAAACTCAGAGAGAACATTTTGATGGGTGCCAGATGGGAGGGCGTTTTGGGGGTTTAGGGGTGAGTGAAAAAGTAGAAGGGAACAAGAAATATAAATTAGTAGTGAAAAAATAGTCATGGGGATGTAAAGCACAGGGAATATAGTGAATAATATGGTAATAACTATGTATAGTGTCAGGTGGGTACTAGACTAGTCAGGGAGATCACTTTTTTTTTTTAAAGATTTTACTGGGGAATTGGGGGAGGGAACAGTGTTGGGGAATCAGGGAAGGGATCAGACAAGTTGCTGTCCTTTTGTTCTTTAGTCTAATTGTGGAGGACCTCGCTTCACTGACCCATGTTGGTATTATCATTGCACTCTTCCCGGGTATGGCAATCGCTCGCTGGCCATTGGATAGCCGCTCACGGCGGCTCACAGCAGCTCACGCTGGCTGTCGGCCGCTCACAGTAGCTCACTGCAGCCCACTGCAGCAGGGGCTGCAGCCTGTGCCATTGCCTGGAACTCATCGCAGCCCAGCTCCAGGTAGAGTTGTTGTTCACCATGTTAGCTTGTAGAGGGCGCAGTGTCACTGGCCTTCATGTGGGATCTGAACCGGGGCCTTGCTGCTCAGAGCTGGCGTCCCAAGCCAACTCTTAGCCAATGTGCCACTCAGCCGGCCCACTTCTTTTTTTTTTTTTTTTTTTTTTTTAAAGATTTTTATTGGGGATTTGGTGGAGGGGAACAGCGTTGGGGAATCGGGGAAGGGGAACAGACAAGTTGCTGTCTCCTTGTTCTTCAGTTTAGTTGCGGAGGATGTTGCTTCACTGTTGGTATCGTCATTGTGCTCTTCCCGGATGAGGCAGATCAGTCGTTGGCCTCTGGATGTCGCTCATCGCGGCTATTGGCAGCTCACGCTTGGCTGCCAGCCGCTCACGCTGGCTGCGGGCCACTTACTGTAGCCTACGGCAGCCCACTGCAGCAGGGGCTGCAGCCCACACCATCACCGGGGCTTGCACAGCCCAGCTCCAGGTGGAGCTGTTGTTAGCTGTAGAAGGCAGTGTCACTGGCCCTCATGTGGGATCCGAACCGGGGCCGCTGGCATCCCCAAACCAGCGCTTAACCAATGCGCCACTCGGCCGGCCCCCCACTTCTTAAATTATATAAATGTCTAACCACTATGCTGTACACCTGAAATTAATATAAAATATTGAATGTCTAAAAAAAGAACACCTGTGTATCCACCACGCACATTTAATAGTATCAATAAAATAAATAAATAAATAATGAAAGAATTATTTTTTTACTCCCCTTAGCTGTATGATTGACCTAGGTTTTATTTTGATTTAATTGTGAGTTTTTGTTGGCCTTTTCAAACCATTAGGAGGCATCTCTAAGACCCACAAGAAATTTGATAAATGATAAAGGTCTCCAAGTCCTGGAGAATATGCCTCTAATTCTAATCTGAATGGTGTAGAAAATTTGTTTTTTATGGTTCAGAGAAGTCCTTTATTAGATAGGGCAGATTGAGACCAATGCTGAAAAATGACTTGAGGAGAAGCAATTGAGTTCCTTCAATTTTCTTACCTTGAGAACCAAGTACCAGAGAAGAAGAGCCAAGGTCTTGGGTAATTGTAGGAACCTGGGAGCCAGCAAAGTAGGAACAGGTTTGGGGAAGAGGGGTGCAGATACAAGGAGCCTCAGGACATGGCAGAGAGGGCGACAGGAAGGAGTTTGGAGTTGCAAATAGATAAGGAAATGAAAAGGAAGCGGGTCTGAGTGTCTCTGAGGTTGGAGTGAATGAGGGAGTAAGGGTTGAGGAGGACAGGTGGATCCTTGAGAGGTTAAGATAGCTTTTGGTAAAGTAGATTGAGATTGTTGAATGGCCTGATTAAAGTGAGAGTGAGAAAGCCACACATTCTTCATATCAAGAAAAATAAGTAGACCATTATTTAGAGGGGGTTTTGGATACTTAGGATTCAGGGGACTCCCATAGATGAACCAACCTGAGGAGATCCCAAGAACTCCAGAGAGGATATTGTAGCTCCAAACTACCCTTTGTAAAATGTTGACATTTTTGGAGATACTAGACTGCGTTTGTGTCATACCGATGGAGAGAGTATATAGTCAGGAGGAGAGGAGCCTGGTGAAGTGAGAATTACTCATGGGATTAGGCTAGTTTTCACATAAACAAAAGAGACCTCACAAAAGATCTAGGATTCCCACTCAACAGGAAGGAGCCAGGAAGAATCCACTCAACAGAAAGAGTAAGGGATTGAATCTTCACTCAAAAAGAACCAACAAGACTTCCACTCAGGAAATTTCTCACTTAGACAAAAAGCCAGGAAGAGTTCCTCTCAATAGGATTAAATGTGTGCTCAAAAAGTGCTGGCCGACTGGCTCAGTTGGTTCAGAGTTGGCTTAGAGCGTGTGCTCTGAGCAACAGGCCCCTGGTTCGATTCCCACATGGGCCAGTGAACACTGTGTCCTAGTTGAGCTGTGGCTGAGCTGCCAACAGGTGGCAGGATGGCTCAGCTGGTGTAACAACAAGATTGCCTGTTCAATGGTGGGCTAAGCCCACCCGCAACTAATACTGAACTCAGCACCTTGAGCTGAGCTGCTGCCTGGATGGCTCAAAGGATAAAGCATGTGCTCTTAACAACAAGGCTGCTGGTTCAACTCCCACATGGGATGGTGGCAAAGCCCACCCGCAACTAAGATTGAACACAGCACCTTGAGCTTAGAGCCATGAGCTGCCGACAGGAAGCCAGATGGCAGCTGGCGCTCTCCACAACGAAGACTGAAGAACAACTTGGCTGGTCCCCTTCTCCAATTCCCCAACACTGTTCCCCTCCCCCAATTCCCCCCCCCCCAAAAAAAAAGTGCTGAGATGCTGCTATGCCAAATAGTGTAGCAGTTCCTCAAAAAATTACAAATAGTATTATCATATAACTCAGCAATTCCACTCCTGGGCATATATCCAAAAGAATAGAAAGCAGGGTTTCAAAGAGATATTCGTACATTCATAATCATACTAGTATTATTTATAACAGCCAGAAAGGTGAAAGAAACCTAAATGTTCATTGATAGGTGAATAGATAAACTGTGGTGTAAACACACAATGGAATATTATTAGGAATATTATGGAAATAAGGAAATCCTACCACATGCAATAACATGGATAAGCCTTGAGGACATTATGCTAAGTGAAATAAGCCAGTCACAAAAGGACAAATACTGTATGAGTTCACTTATATGAAACATCTAGAGTAATCAAACTCATAGAAACAGAAAGTAGAATGGCAGTTGCCAGGGGCTTGCAAGGAAGAGGATATAGGTTGTTGTTTTTTAATTGGTATTGAGTTTCAGTTTTTCAGGATGAAAAAGTTCTGAAGATTGGTTGCCCAACAACGTGAATATACTTAATACTCCTAAACTATGCTGTTATAGTGGTTAAGATAGTAAATTTCATGGTTTGTATATTTTACCACAATTTCTTCTTTAATTTTTAAGAAGAGCCAAAATAACTTGTTCAGGAAGATTATTGACCAAACAGAAAAGAATCAGGAAGAGTCCCATTCAGCAGAATCAAAGTAAGTCCTTACTATGTTACAAACAGACATGTATCTGGATGACTGAATTAGGAGTTGTCACTTATTGCTGTGTGAAGTTATTGTGTACCCTCAAAATTCATGTTCGAGTCCTAACCCTCAGTAACTTGGAATGTGACTATATGAAGAAAGGGCCTTTAAAGATGTAATTAAGATAAAATAAGGTCACAAGGGTAAGCCCTAATGCAGTATTACCGGTCTCCTTATGAAAAGGAGATTAAGACACTGACACAACAGAAGGGCAGCCATCTGAGGACACAGTGAGGAGGCAACCATCTGCAGGCCTAGGAACCTGCAGGTCTGAAGAAACCAGACCTGTGGATGCCTTGATCTTGAACTTCTCAGCCTCCAGAATTGAGAGAAAATACATTTCTGTTGTTTAAGCCAGCCAGTTTGTGGTAATTTTTGATGGCAGCCCTGGCAGACTAAGACGCTGTGGATATCAATTTCCCCAGCAAGGAAGGACTCCAAGGATCTGAGAAGCCAACATGAATACCTGGCAAGAATACTTCTTAAAAGTCTTTCATTCATAGTACTTATGTATTTTTGCTTGTTGATTCGTTTTGTCATTTGGCATTGCACTTTTTTTCTTTTTCGCTATAATTTCTTTCATTAAAAGAGTTGAACACAGGGGAACAAAAGAAAACAAGGAAGTCTGTGACCATGAAGCAAATGCTTAGTCTCAGAAATTAGGGGCTTAAAGAAAAGGACAGATTAAAACCTAAGAAGAAAGAAAAAAAGATCCCAGTGCACTCAAGGAAGAAGTCCCCAGCCCCCTCTCTGCTTATTCTTCCTGCACACAGCTGGGCCCACCTTAACACATCCTGGTGGATACCAACTTTATCAGCTTTTCCATTAAAGCCAAGCTAGAGGGCCAGCCGAGTGGTGCGGTGGTTAAGCGCTGGCTTGAGCAGCCCTGGTTCAGATCCCACATATGAGGGCCAGTGACACTGCCCTCAAAAAAAAAAAAAAAAAGCCAAGCTAGACTTAGTGCAGTTAATGATGGACTGTCTGTATGCCAAGTGTATCTCTTGTGTAACTGACTGTAATGGCTGAAACTGAGAAATTGGGACAAAAGTATTGAGTGGCTCTAAGGATTGCCAAGGATCCAAGATTTGAACGATTGCCGAGCACACACAAAAGAACCCATGCAGATGATGGCTTAGTACAGAGGGTAACACAGCATAAGTGTGACATTGTGGCCATGGTTGCCCGGGACCTTAAACAAAGAATCAGGAAGATCCCTGGAGTTCCCATCATGTACGTGTCTAACCACAGGAACAACACTGAGTGGATGCCAAGTGATTAGGGAGCCCCTCAATTCCAATTCTTAAAAGATAAAATTCCTCGCTTTCCTTCAACCAACTGTCTCTGTTGTCTGCTTATGAAACATGCTACAGCAGGAATTATTATTCCACTCACCCATTTGCTCTGTTATGAGCTAAGTATGGTGAGAGACACTTTGTTATTTTGAAAATGATATTTTTGTATCATTTTAAAATTTATTGTATCTTTTTATAAATCTGATGACTGGTCACCAAAATATATATATATCAGTTTCCAACTAAAGAATCTACAATCAATGCTCTGGAAAACTGTTGTGAATGAGTAACCACCTCTTATATTTGCTATAGCTTGGTAAATTTTGGCTTTGACAGGTAAGAGGGATGACTGCTCACCCAAGAATTTGCAAGGTGGTATGTGATCATTGTCTAGTATAGCATGCAATCTGGCTTTACACATAGCTTTGCAATCTGAGTTATATGTAATTGTTATCATTCACTGCTTTCAGACCACCATGTCTATTCATCATTGTATAGACCCTTCTGAGGGCTAAGGTTTATATAATATAAAAATAGTATTGTGAGAACTTTGTCAATGGAGAAATGCAAACTGATAAATACATTGTCTGCCAAATGTACACCAAACTGTCAACCAGTTATTGTACCTTTTATAGCAAAATACCTTTTAGCCATTTAGTTGGGTGGCAAAAATGCTTGTGGCAAAGATGTTTAAAGTGAAACTACTACCTAGAACTCCAATTAACAACCCTTCTTTGGGTGCCCCCCTAACACTATTGCTTTTGACAACCTCTGGACAAGAGGTACCTGCAGAGTCCCATCGTCATTCACTGCTGTGTCCTACGCTATGTCCTCTTCTCCCTCATCTTCTCCCTTTCACATTCCATCCTGATTTCCCAACGGCCTCTGTCCTTGCATCTTGGTTTCCGCATCCTTGGCTTAATCCCACTACCAGCAGCCCTCTACACTGGACCACATTGAAAGGTAGCCCTTGTCATGAAGCTCTGTTCATTTTCTACTTATTATCTCCTGGGCCACCAGAATCCTCTCTGTCATTAGACCCCAGCTCTCCTCATCTCTCTCTTTTCTCATTCTCAAATCTGGGCTCTTCTCTGTCACCGGAGCATTTCTTGCCTCTGGACCTGACCATCCCCTCACTTTTCTTGCTTTGATCCTTATTCTGGCACCTCTCTTTCAGCAGACTGCTTTTTGCCCCAGTTTTACATTTGTAATGGACTTTCATTTACCCTCACAGCTTGCCTTTTCTGATCTCCAGTGAAATCACACTCAAGAGTCTTGGCCCCCTGTCCCTTACCAGACTTCCTTGTGTCTCTGAACTACATCTCCTGACCCAATGGCACCCTTTTTCAGAACATAAACATCTATGAATCATGGCCCAACCCATGAATCCCAGTGATGCATTGGTCTTTTTCTTCCCCAACCAACAATCCACTCTACACCACTAGCAGCAGCCTCTTCTTTCACTGTGACTCAGTCCTCCATGTCACATGGAGGTCAGCTCCATGCAGCCCTTCCTGACTTCCCTCTTCTTTCTCAGCCACCTCAGGCATTGTGGGCCAAGCCTGCACCCCTTTCAGCCTCACCAAGGAAGGGAGCATCCCCTCTGAGCTCAGTTTTCATGTCTGGAAGAAGTTGGTGGAGATAGCTTTAGATATTTCTGCTACGGTCAAAGCATCCTGGGAAACAGTTGAGGAAAAGACCCCCGTGTTCCTCAACCACAATCGGAAGGCATCCCAAGAGTTAAAGGGGAAAACTTGAGAAGAAGAACAGGAATAAGACGAGGAGGAGGGAAAAGGAAGAGGAAGAGGAGGAGGGAGAAGGAAGAGGAGGAAGGAGGAGAAATATCTAGGAATTTAGGGGTTTCAGGGGGTCAAAGAGACCCTAGAAATAGATCCAAATAGACCCTTGCTTCTCAACAACTATCAGGAGACTTTGTAAGAACCAGTGACCTTGGAAATTAGCATACAGTAGATGGGCATCTGTGTGGTCTCCGGGGTTCAGTAAGCAAGGAATTCACCACACTACTAAGCACGTTGATTGTGCAAGATCAGATTCAGGATAGCCATGCTTTAAAGAGCTGCTTCCTGGTAGCACTGGACACAGAACCTGAGACCCAGCCCAGGCCTGTGTGACTGTGTTGTCCCTAGCCTCACACAGATTGAATTCTGGGTCTGAGTGTCATCCCAGAGCAGGGCCAGTGGAGACCTGGCAGCTTCCCAGGTGCTTGCTATTGATAGGGCGGCCTGACAGAGCACCCTGTACCAGTGAGAGCTTGCTAAACTTTAGGCTGCAAGAAAGCGAGAAAAACAATGTGATCCCAATGACCGGGCAGACACTGGTGCCCCTAAATGGGAAGGCCTATCAGGGATCAGAAAGGATTAGAGGATCCCCAAGTCAGAAGAAAGGAACAACTTGCCCAAACCTGTGAATTCCCTGAGATTTTGTGAGCAAGACCCCCCCACTCCTGCCACAGAACAGACCGGGTTCTTCCAAAGGAAAATGGGAAAAAAACATACTTGTAACAAGCTATTTTCAGTGACTTTGATTTCATAAAAAAAGGCAAGGGGAAGGGAAAGCCCACTGCAAACAGTCAAGTCAGTACCAGCTTCTGTGAGAAGCCCAAGGTCAGATGAAAGAGCTGAAATTATGGGTTTTGGGGATTCTGAAGCTCAAGAGACACATGCAAGTTTTGGGGCTGAATCTTGGAAAGAAACAGGGTCTTAGGCAGGCTTTCCCAGCATTTGAGAAAAGTTAGGACAAGAAGGAACTTCAGGTCCAAGCACAGTTTTTAGATGGGAAAACCTGTATCTACAAGGCCCCTTCCTATCCACATCAAAGGAAAGGGATCAGTGCCATGTCATGCAACCATCAAGCGGGCTCTGAGGATAGGAGTAGTTCTAGCAGGGATTGGAGTGATGAAAACCCTGAGAGTCATCCTTGTATAACTGTCAGATTTCAACAATCAAACAAAGGGATAACAGGTAAGTTCCTTGGACACATACAAGAAACCCAATTTTTTAACACAGCTGAGTTGGGTCTGACTTCTGGGAATGTATGGCCCTGTTGTAACAGCTATGAGTGCAGAAAGCCAAGAGATCAGAGAGCAAGGTGATACCCTTGGCTTAGCCCTTCAATGTCAACTGGACATGTCCCCATAATGTCCACAGCCCCTGAAGGGTGTGTTTCCCTGCGCAGTCCAATATGACCTTCATTCTAGTCTTTGCAAACTTAAGCAAAAACTCAGGGAAGTTACATAGCAAGCCCAAGGTTACACAGCTGGTGAGGACTTACGTTCTGAGAGTATGTCTTTCCTTCCATCCTTGTCCCCAGTTGAGATTATATGCTGAATGTAAAGGCAGAAAATTTTGTTACTTGGAGTTCCAAGAAGCAGCCAAATTTTTGTAGGAAGACAAAACTGACAGTCGTATCAGTAGAAACTGATTCCAATTTACCAGTTTTAACATAATAATACCAATAGTCATTTTGCTATGTACCAATTATATAGTTTAAAAAATTAAAAGGGGAAAAGATTTCACACATCAAATTAGAAGTGCTTTTTTTTTTTTTTTTTGAGGGCAGTGTCACCCTCATGTGGGACCTGAACTGGGGCCACTGGCTTCCTAGAAGTGCTTTTTAAATGTAAGTCGTGGAAAAAAATCAGAATAAATACAATAATTTATACAGCTGGACACTCTTGCCCTCTGCTGGCTAGAATTCACTGCAACCTGACTATCTCAGGTTAATTGTATAAACTTGATATCTGTCAACATTTCTAATAGACGATAGCCAATTCTTCCTGTACTTTGACCAGGAAATTTCTTATTTCCTGCAAGAGACAGACAGAGAGAGAGAGAGACAGGAAAAGGGACAGAGAGAAACAAAGAGACACAGAGAAATATAGAGACAGAATAGGTCGACACAGAATACCTTACATTTCTGCCTTCCCCTCCCCTCTCCACCTTATTACATTGTAATAGCCTGCTCAAGTAATGACGATTTGTTTCATTATATTGTGAGAAGACAGGGACAATTCTGATTCAAAATATAATCACCACCCTAAAATAGTATTTGATATATAGAAGGTGCTCAGTAAATATTTGTTGAGTGAATAAGTGGCAACCAGAGAGAAAACGAGAGGGATTGAGAGAGAGGAAGAAGAGAGAGAGGGCCTATTCTTTCATGGACTCTTCCCACCTCTCTTTGAGAGAGAGATTTATTTCAGAAATAATATCACAGTATGTTCTAGGCATGGAAAACAGAAACCCATTTAAGTTGGCATACATAAACATTGACCTAAGCATTTTACAAATATTCGTTATATAGTTCCTATAATGATTTTATGAAATAAACCCTATTATATTTATTTTACAGATGAGGAGACATAAGCAGGAAGAAATTAAGTTAATTTTCCAAGGTCATAGAGCTACTAAGTGGTGAGGATGGGATTTGAACCCAGGAAGTTTGGTTCCACAGCTCGCACTTTTAACCAGCAGCACAGTGCCTCTCTAGGAGAGAGCAGAGAGAGAGAAGGAAAATAATTTCAGGAGTGTTGTACCATTCTTTCCATGTAAGTTCCCTGCCTGCTAGAAAATATTTATATGAAAGATGACATCATTATAAGAGGGAACCAAATTCATCAATTCAGTGCTTCTCACATTTGATTACTAAAGGGGAGCTAATCACATACTTGGGTGAAGCATACATCGAGTGGAAGAGGACCCAGAATAGTCTTAATAAGTATTAGCAGTTTTTTATAATTAAACATTTATTACATCTTCCTACTTTCATCAATGGATAGATGATCTAGACAGAAAATCAATAAGGAAACATTGGATTTAACTACACGTTAGATCAGATGAACCTAACATTTACCTTACATTTCATGCAACGGCAGCACAATACACATTCCTCTCTAGTGCACATGAAATAGTCTCCAGGGTAGATCATACGTTAGGCCACAAAACAAGTCTTAATAAGTTTAAAAAGACTGAAATCATATCAGGTATCTCTTCTGACCACTGTGGTATGAAACTAGAAATTCACTGTTAGTGGAAAACTGGAAAATTAACAAATATGTGGAGATTAAACAACACGCTTCTGAACAACCAATGGTCAAAGAAGAAATCAAAGGAAAAATAAAAAATATCTTGAGACAAATGAAAATGGAAGCACAGCATACCAAAACTCATGGGATGCAGGCAAAAGTAGTTCTGAGGGGCCGGCCAAGTGGCTCAGTTGGTTAAGAGTTAGCTTAAGAGTGTGAACTCTGGGGCCGGCCGAGTGGCACAGCGGTTAAGTGCTGGCCTTGGAAGCCAGCGGCCCCGGTTCGGTCCCACATATGAGGGCCAGTGACACTGCCCTAAAAAAAAACCAAAAAAAAAAAAAAAAAAGAGTGTGAACTCTGAGCAAGAGGGCCGCCGGTTGGATTCCCACATGGGCCAGTGATGCTGCGCCTGAGCTGAGCTATCACTGAGCTGCCAACAGGTGGCAGGATGGCTCAGCTGGTGTAACAACAAGATTACCGGTTCTATGATGTGCTATGCCTGCCCCAACTAAGACTGAACTTGGCACCTTCAGCTTAGAGGCCATGAGCTGCCGACAGGAAGCCAGATGATGACTGGCGCCCTCCACAACGAAGATTGGAGAACAGCAACTTGGCTGGTCTCCCTCCCAACTAATTTCCCAACACTGTTCCCCTCCCCCAATTCCCCAATTTAAAATTTAAAAAAAATTCTGAGAAGGAAGTTCATAGTGACAAATGCCTCCATTAAGAAAAAAGAAAGATCTCAATAAACAACCTAACTAACAAAAAGAACAAAAAAAAAGCCCAAAGTTAGTATAAGGAAGGAAATAAGAGTAAAAATAAGTGAAATAGAGACTAAAAAGACAGTAGAAAAGACCACTGAAACTAAAAACTGGCTTTGAAAAGATAAACAAAATTGATAAACCTTTATCTTAACTCACCAAGAAAAAGACAGGATTCAAATAAAATCCAAAATGAAATGTTACAACTGATAACAGGAATACAAAGGATCGTAAGAGACTACTATGAACAATTATATGCCAAGAAATTAGAAAACCTTGAAGACGAGTGACGTAAGAAACATGGCAGTGTGAGCGGTTTCCCTTGATCTCTCTCACCTTCAAGTTACCTTCAAGTTACAAGTTGAACAAAAGACTCCCTCTGTGACGCACAAACATGCCTGAGAGATCAAATGCATCAAAACATCTGAAGGTGGGTGAATTGGGGTGAACAGGGGAGGAAGGAAGGGAGAAGTGCAGAGATGGGGGCCATGAACATGCCTGGAGTTCACTTTGGTCCTAGAAGAGAGGAGCACTGAGACTGCAGGTGCACACTTTGTGGCCCTGAGCATTCCTGCCTCTGTGATCAGCATATTTATAATATGGCTGAACCCAGCGATTGATAGGGGCAGAGACCTCAGGGCAAAGACTGAGTACAGAAGTGTGACAACTGCGGTCTAACAGCCCTCTCTGCCAGGCTGAAAACAAAACCACGGAGCCTGACTGCCACCCTGCGTCCTCCCAGTGCTAATAGCAGGCTCCAGAAAAAACTGTAGTAGTGTCGAGTTAAAGAGCAGAATATCGCTCTCCAGAGAACTGAAGGGATAGTTCCTGAGTGGCAAATGTACAATGCAGCTAATTCCAGTGATAAGGGAGGAGATTTAGGGGAGAGGCGGCTATGGTCTGGCAGTCACCACTACTCAGGAGAGAACAAAGTCACAAGCCCACCAGAGGCCTCTCCCAGCCTATCCCACCCCCAGTGGCTGATCCCAGTGGGGGCACACAAGGCTGCTGAGGTACACAGCTCTGCATCTGGCTGCAGGGATTTCACGGGCTCAGAACCCCATCACCCACCACATTCTCCCATGGGGCTGGTGCCATGAGACAGAGGGTACTTGGTCATGGAGGAAATGCCCACCTCCCCAGGAAATCTACCACAAGAAGCCAAAACAAAGCAAAATAAAATGATCTAGTGCGACCTACTGGAAAAACAAAATACTTTACCAAATAGGTTGAAATTTTTTAAAAGAACCAAATAGAAATACTGGAGCTGAAGAACTCAATAAAAGAGATGAAGCATGAATTAGCAAGCTTAGGAAACGGAGCTGACCAGATGGAAGAATGAATTAGGGATATTGAAGATAGAAATCTGGAAATGATGCAGATGGAAGAAGGAAGAGACTTGAGAGTTTAAAAAAATGGAAGAACTCTACAAGAACTATCTGACTCCATCAGAAAGAGCAACATAAGAATAATGGGTATACCAGAAGAAGAAAGGGAGAAGGGAACAGAGAGTATATTCAAATAAATAATTGACAAGAACTTCCCAAACCCTGTAGAAAGAGCTTGGATTCTTCTTGAATCCAAGAAGCAAACAGATCACCTAATTACCTCAATCCTAAGAGGCCTTCTCTAAGGCACATCATATTGAAACTGTCACAAATTAATGACAAAGAATTCTCAAGGAAACCAGGGAAAAGAAGATGGTAATCAACAAAGGAAAGCCCATTAGATTATCATAATATTGTTCAGCAAACTCTACAAGCCAGGAGGGAGTGGAATCAAATATTCGAACTATTGAAAAAGAGAAATTACCAGTGAAGAATAATGTATCCAGTGAAGTTATCCTTTAGATATAAAGGAGGAATAAAAACCTTTCCAGGGCCCAGCTGAGTGGCGTGTTGGTTAAGAATTGGCTTGGGGCCCTCTACAGCTAAGGTGAACAACAGCTTGACCTGGAGCTGGGCTGCCATGAGTCACCAGCGATGGCATAGGCTGCAGGGGGGCTGGCTGGCAGCTGGCGTGCGCTTTCTTGAGCTGCTGTGAGAGGCCGTCCAATGGCTGGCGAGCGACTGCATCACCTGAGAAGAGTGCAATGTTAATACCAATATGGGCCAGTGAAGCCATGTCCTCCACAACTAGACTGAAGAACAAAAAGGACAGCAATTTGTCTGTTCCCCTTCCAATTCCCCAATGCTGTTCCCTTTCCAATTCCCCAATGCTGTTCCCCTCCCTCAATTCTGCAATAAAATCTTTTTAAAAAAATTTTTTAAATTAAATCTTTCCAGATATACAGAAGCTGTATATATTTCCACAAGCCCTGCATGACAGGAAATACTGAAGGAGGCTATTTGGCCTGAAACAAAAAGAAAAAAGAATACAAAACTATGAGTAAGATTACTAAGACAGACAGAAGCAGAAAATGGCAATCCCTACACAAAACAGGGTACTATCCACTTAAACATAAAGGGTAAAGGAGATAAAACCAGGAAAAAAGAGATGACGACAATTTGCTACGGCAACTCTGAAATGAACTCACAGCATAAACAGGGATAACTTGTGACAACAAAAATATAAAGGGGGTAAAGGTCTGAATTTGCAAGAGGAATGGAGATAGGAAGCATGCTGAAGAAAACTGACTACTGTATATATATATATATATATATATATGTGTATATATATATATATATATATATGCAACTTTTCTTTTTACATAAAGTAAAAATCCAGAGCTGACACATATAACATAAAAAAAAAAAGAGGTAAGAGAAGGAAAAAAAAAATAATCAAAGAATACCACCAAACTAAAATACAGATAGGAACATGAGGGCAAAGAAACATCGGAGGCACTGAGCTACCAGAAAACAAAAAATAAAATGGCTCTAGGAAATCCTCATGTATCAATAATCATGTATCAATGTAAATGGATTGAACTCACCAGTAGAAAGGCACAGAACAGCAGGATCAAAAAATAGTTGGATAGAAAAATAAAATCCAACCATATTCTGCCTTCAAAAGACACAGCTCTGCTGCAAGAACAAATACAGACTCAAATTTTGTGAAAGGATGGAAAACAATACTCCAAGCATATGGCACCCAGAGAAAATCCAGCATAGCCATATTTATATCTGATGAAACAGATGAGATTTCAGTATTAAAAAAAGGTAATGAGAGACAAAGATGGATATTTCATAATGATGAAGGGGACAATATAATGAGAAGACATGAACACTTGTCAATATATACTCTCCCAATCAGGGAGCACCAAAAATATAAACTAACCACTAAAAAAATCAAAGGGACAAACTGACAAAACACAATTATATAGTAGGGGACCTAAATATGCCATTGACAGCTATGGATAGATTGTGCAAACAGAAAATCAATATGGAACTACCAGCCTTAAATGACACATTAGACCAAATGGGCTTAATTGACATTTACAGAGCCTTTCATCCTAGAACACTAGACCATACACTCTTTTTCTAGTGCACATGGAACATTCTCAACGATAGACCATATGTTGGGACTCACCAGTGGAATCATTTGGACTTGAGGTTTTCTTTATTGGAAGACTTGCTACGAATTCAATTCTTCTAGCAGCTGTAGGACTACTCAGGTTATCTATTTTGTCTTGAGTGAGCCTTTTTGGTTTTACTCTCATGAATTTGTCCTTTTCATCTAAGTTGTCAAATTTATATAGCTGTTTGTAATATTCCCTCATTCTTGTAATATCTGTATATTCTGTAGTGATGTCTCCTCTCATTCCTGATATTGGTCATTTTTGTCTTTTTCTTCATCAGTATGGTTAGAGGTTTATTAATTTTATTGATCTTTTCAAAGAATCAGAGGACTAATTAGTCTAATCTTTGCTCTTTTCCTAAAGAAAGCTTATTGGAACTTGAGTGTGAATGGTAGTGATAATTGCTCTCATTTGTAAAGGAAGATCATTCCCCAGGCCGGCCAAGTGGGGCGTTGGTTAAGAGCTGGCCTGGGACGCCAGCTCTGAGCAGCAGGGCCCTGGTTTGGATCCCTCATATGAGGGCCAGTGACACTGCCCTCTACAGCTAAGATGGTGAAAAGCTCCACCTGAAGCTGGGCTTCTGTGAGTCCCCGGGACGGCATAGCTGCAGCCCTTGCTGCAGTGGGCTGCCATAGGCTACCTTGAGTGGCTGACAGCCAGCATGAGCAGCTGGGAGCCAGTGTGAGCTGTCAAGAGCTGCTGTAAGCGGCCGTCCGAGGCCGGCGACTGATCTGCCTCACCCGAGAAGAGTGCAATGATGATACCAACATGGGCCAGTGAAGCAATGTCCTCCACAACTAAACAGAAGAACAAAAGGACAGCAACTTATCTGTTCCCCTTTCCTGGTTCCCCAATGCTGTTTCCCTCCCCCACTTCCCCAATTAAAAAAAATCTTTAAAAAAAATCATTCCCACTCTTGGGTACCACTTTATTAGAAATAATACCTGCTGCATTCTTCATAATGATCCAGACATAATTTGAACCTCAATCATCCTGAAAGGTAGGTAATACTCAGTGCCAGGACTGGCTGGCTCATGTGGATAGGAAGTTTAGTAATAGCCCTCCACCACAAGTAAAACTGTACATTCTGAGAAAAATCATGTTTGCTAAGAAAATAGTCAGTTATAACAGTCTTACATTCCTTCTAATCCTACTTTCACCCCAAGCCCGCCTAGATGAAAATTCTGGAGCTGCTCTAGTTTGTCAGTTAGAGAAGTGAGCATCAGAGAGGTGACATGACATGCAGAAAAGTGGTAGGTTTAGCTCTTAAGCCTATGTGCCAAACCACTCTTTTGTTTTCATTGAGGGGTTAGAGGAGAAATTTAAAGAGAGGGACAGAATCTGACTTTTTCTTTGTAATTGAGATCACTCTGACAGAATAGAGAATGGATTGGAATAGGAAGGGAGTAGGCCAGGAGACATAATCTGGATCTGAATGTACAGTTTCAAAACAGATGCTATGTCTTGGTCTGCCATGACGTGCAGTTATTTAATACTGGTTAAATTAAGAAGCCTAAAATAGTCACTAAATATATCCAAACGCAATCTTTAACTCAGATGAGTTTAGATAATGATTTATGAAATTGGAGGAAAAAGACAACATAATCCATGTCTGCTGAAGGCAAAGGTTCTAAATGTAAAAGCTGTGAAATTACGCTCATCAATAGCTTTTAAAATCATATTTGTGAGACTAAAATCATATAACTGGATTCTAGTATCCATGATGAAATTTTAATTTTCAAGCTTACCATCACACCAAGACTTTTGTTCCATCTTTCATAGAAGCTAGGGAAAAAATTTAAACAAATGAAAAAAGTATTAATTTGACCCATAGTACTGATAATTCTTTTGATAAAAATATATGTATATATACACTTTAACAGTAACTCAAAAGCTGAATTTGAATGGAAGCATTGGAGAAGTCTTTTATAAGTGATACTAGAGCACTCTGATAGAATATATTGCCTGTTTTGCAAAACTTGGAAATTTTACACTTCCACATCCATTCACTTACTCAGTTCTCACAAGAAACTTGATCATTTTATGGTTGAGAAAAATGAATTCAGAAGCAAATGACTTGTTTAGAGATAGCTGTGGTAAAAATAGTTCTAAATATAAAATGTTTCTTACCGTATCTTTGTCTCCCAACAAAAATACTACCTAAATATCTATGATTATTGATGTTTATTTAATGTGTGAATCTGCAGTATTACCTCAAACAATAGATAGATAGCTCAAAATTGAATGTAATTCCGAGTTTTATAAATTAAGCCTCTTTTTTTTTTTTGAGGGCAGTGTCACTGGCCCTCACATATGGGACCCGAACCAGGGCCGCTGGCCTCCCAAGCCAGCACTCAACCACCACACCACTCAGCCGGCCCCCGAGTTTTATAAATTAAAGAATTTTATTCAAACCACTCAATATTTAAAAGTCTTATAGAAATTCCTTCTCAAATTAAAAAAATGTAATTTCTCCATATTTATATACTTTTTTGATTTTCTGAGAACAATTCTAAAATAATTCATGTTTGTAGGTTGCTTTGTGTTAATTAAGAATTTTCAGGACACTGATAATTCACTCTAGGAATTAGGGAGTTCAGAGGATGAACAGTGACTTGGGCGTCTTCAGCTTCTTGTGGGAAATGAATTAAAAGGTCACGATGCGATTAATTCTGATGAACTCAAAGAGAATTTAAAAATTGCCCACTTGCTATAATAGAAAGATGGTTCTCACTATAAAGAAACTGAAATATTTTCACTACTTATAGGGAGAACTCAAGGTCGGAAGAACGCAGGCCAGATGAAAGACTGAAGGCTCACATGTAGGGCCAGACAAGCAGAACACTTCAAATACACAAGTCTAAATTATTTATAAGCTAGTATACCTAACAATCAATGGACGGAGGAGGAATAAGGAATTACAATATCTGATAACCTACAATGTTCCTTTATAAAGTTTAAAAGAAAATACTATAAAAATAAAGTTTTAATGAGAGACTTCTGTTCAAGATGTTACAAAGTTTAAGAATCCTGAACAATTTTAACTAAGAATTAAAAGGCAACATAATATTTAAGGTTTAAAACAACAGTTTGGGAAATGTTAAGAATTTGTCATTACTGAGAAAAATGTAAATAAACATTATGGGAAAAGACTGTTGGGATGTTTTCATATTTATTGTTTTACTTTTATGTATGTAGATTTCACTCCAGCTGGTAATCGACTTAAAAGGTCACAGCAAATAAAACTATTTTTTGTTTCACCAAACTATATAGAACAAGCTACAAGTTCCTGATATGAGGGAAAATTCTGAGCAAAATGAGCACCAACTTCAACCATGATTTTCTACAGAACACAGATAATCAGCAATGCAATTTAAACACTTAAAATATTTGATTTTTGTGCATCTTAAAAGTGTGCCGTTTTTTTACAGCATTTCCATTAAAAAACAATTTCCAAAGAGATAGCTACATTTTTAGCTGCTTTATATAATCACATTTAATAGACATTTCTAGAAAATGACACTGATGCCCACTTGACTGATTTTCTCTCTGCTCTTTGAGTCTAGTCCAAAATATTATATCAAATTTTAATTTTTCTCAAATGGATTATCAACTTTCTGGATTTCTTTAATAACCTAGAGTTTTTTCCAATTCACTACCCTGGCAATATCCAGGCTCCCAAAGGCAGAGTTGGGATATAATTAGACAATGGTATGATGTGGGGTGTGAATGCATATATTTGTCAAAAATAATTTCTATACTGTTTTATATTATCCATTTTAAAATTCTTTACCCCATCATTAGTGCAAATTAGGCTTGATCAATATTTGAATTTTACCACATACATTTTATCTTCCCAATTCTGATATTCAAAAAACTATTCTATATAGCTTACCCGTTTTAAATGCAAGTTTTGTTGTCTGACCTTTTTGGACATTCCTTTGCTTAATACATAGTAAATATGAATTAAGCACACGAAAAACATACAGACTGAATTGAAATGCAACTCCCCCAACCTAGAATAATGCTTACAAGGAAAATTAGATGTATTTTTCATTAGAAAAATCTGATAATGAAACAATATATATAGCTCTGTGATTTAATATGTAAATCAGCAAGGATATAAACAAACTCTCCTTTTTTCTTTTTCTGTCTTCTAGCATTTAAAAGAATTATTTGGGAGTTATCAACAAAATTATATTTTCAAGAGAAGCTGGTTCAAAGGAAAACAAGTTTCATTGTAGAGCAAAAAATATGAATAAAGATTTCCAGTACTCTTCATTGGCTCCAAAAAAGAAATTTATTTTCCTTCGCAGGCCTCTGAGATTTTAGAGAAGTTATTATCCCTTTCCGTAATATACAAGAATTCTTCACATTTCTACCTTAAAAACTAAATTGGAGAGAATGTGCTTATCCACACTGCACAAAGATCAGAAGTGTATCAAATAGGAAGGGTGGGAAGCAGGCATAATGAAATGCATCATCTTTAAGAAACTTATATAAAACGGACTAAAAGTTGGCCTGCTTTTCATTATCACCATGCACCAATGATAGTATTTTCTTCCTCTCTGGGGTGGAAGGCTCTACTGGCATTCTGCCCCCTCCTCCTCTTTTGGTAAGCCTCTGAAGGAGACTCCCCTCATTTTGTCTCACAGCATCCTGGCTTCTCGCTTACGTCTTCACCTCAATGAAATTAGGTGATGATGAAAAAGCACTGTCCTCATACTGTATCAATCAGTGGCTTTAGTACTTACTGATTTTCTTCATGCCCAAATCAGTATTTTGTGTGGTTTCATATCTAGTGCCAGGAAAGCAAGGATAACCATAGGACTACTAAAAGAAAACAGATTATAAGAGAAAGCAGGATATTTAAATAAAGCATCAGGCTGCAGCTTTTTCATAAAGTTTAATTAAAAGTAAATTATAGGTGAAGAAGGAAGTCCTGAAAATCAGGGTTGCATCTAGGGAAATGTAAAGAAGGGTACACTGAGTTAGATGAACAAGAAAAAAAGAATGCCATATGACATTTAAAATGTAATTAAAATTGTAACAAATGTACAGAAGTTGAATTAAGTTAATTTGAAAAGGGAAAGGTTGGTCAATATTCCAGCTGGTATCTTATTCAAATACTGAGGTGAAGATACTTTTGGAAGTGAAGTTATCAGACTTCAAAATGACTTTCTATTTAGACTGAAGAAGTGAGTAAACTACTATATAGTTTACAAAGCACCTTCCCATAAAATACATGATCTCATCTGAACTCTCAACAATCTTGTGAGGCAGACACTATAACAGTGGGAGGTAGTACCTATATCTGAAGATAAAATACTCGCTCTACCACATAGTAATTGTATAAACTTGGGAGTATTGCTTGACTGCTTGGTACCATATGGTTTCTCCATATGAAAAATGGGAACGGTGACTGTCCCTACATCATAGCTATCGTGGGAGTAAATTAAATGAGATTATATATATAACATTTTAATATAGTACCTGGTCCATGGTGAGTACTCAATAAATGCTATTATTGTTATTATTTTACAGGTAAAGAAACAGACTAGGAGAGATTAAGTTCAAAGTCATGATTACTAAGTAGCAAAGCTAGAAGTAAAATTCCAGACTGAATATATTCCTATTACCCTGTATTACCTATGGATACCTACTTTTACAGTACAGATAAGCACTATTTTTAGTTAGTTTTTTTGCATTTTAAAATGTCATTGGAGTTCGACAAATTCAATGGCATTATTAACATCATTTCCAATAAAAAACACACTTCTTTTAGTGGGAATAGAAATTAATTACAGGCATTAAAACGGAATAGTCTCTATGGACAATTAGGGTGGAGACTGCAATCTAGTGACAGAAAAAGTTCATTCTGGCTTTTCTTTAACCCTCAGAAAATTGGAAATACAGTTTATTGGTAGGTAGCAGAAAGACTGAAAGCTCTGTGAATGCAGGAATATTTGTTTACTACTTTATCTCAAGACTAGAGAAGAGTGATTTAGTAGGTACACAAACACTGGTTTTAATGAATATTTAAATTTAAAAAATCAACTTTAAACATGTCCTTAAAAAACAGTAGGATTTGTCTGACGTGCTTTCCTTTCTATTTTTAACTATATGATAACTAAAAAGTCTAGCGTATAGTCACCTACCCATAAAATGGGATTTTTATCAAATGATTCAGAGTAAGAAATAAAAGACTAAATAAGGCCTTGAATAGCTTTATTGAAATCTGTATAAATAAACATGCACATTTCAAATGTAAACCCAAGTGAACTCAAGTGCAGACAAAATTTTAACCTCTGTCATGCAGGAGGTTAGTTTACAATAAAAAAAAAGAAAGAAAAGAAAAGAAAAGAAAAGAAAAAAAAAAGAAAAGAAAGAAAAGAAAAGAAAAAAGAAAGAAAAAGAAAACAAGGAAAGGAAAAAACAGAATAAAACCCAAAGCAGCTTTTAAAATACCAGGATGAAAACCAGCT
Source organism: Aselliscus stoliczkanus (assembly GCA_033961575.1). Taxonomy (NCBI): domain Eukaryota; kingdom Metazoa; phylum Chordata; class Mammalia; order Chiroptera; family Hipposideridae; genus Aselliscus; species Aselliscus stoliczkanus. The sequence goes on from CM066727.1 coordinate 145,029,968, forward strand.
TTAATATCAAGGTATAAAGCAAAGCCATGATCAACATACCTCATTTATCCTGGTCAAATGCATTTTTTTTTTTAACTTTTAAATGCTAACATAAATAAATAATTTACCAAAATGTGCACTCACAGAGTGAACTTTTATTTACAATACACAATTTATAATCTATTGTATTTGATTAGTTCAAGTGAAGAACATTATACTTTTTGCTTTAATAACAGTGGGACACAAAGCAATTTCTCAGGTAGTCGATATGTAAAATGTGCCCCAGCATTTAGATTTTCTATTAAAGGCAGTATTGTATGCCAATTGACAATACATTCTTTCAACTAGATCAAAGGGAAAAAGCAGCAAATGAAAAATGTTTCAAATGTTCACACCTATTTTTGGCATCCTGGATCCTTGAATGCGGTGAACCAAAATCAAATTCAAGGTTTGTATGCTTTATATGCTGTACAGGTTCTGAGTCTGGAACATGCAAATGCCAATTGTCTTATAGCAAGTTACCTTCTGAGAAAAGCTGTAAGGCTATGGTGATTCCATCAGGAACACACAAAGAAAGTTAACAGACCTACCTTTAAAGCCAATTGTCCATTAATGATTTAAAGGCCAGTATATAAAAAATTTTTTTTTCTTACCCTAAGCTTGATTGATCATTATTATGGATACAGAATACTATTAAGTCTGTCCTTATATTACAATAATTGGGAGACCTAACAGTTGCCAAATTACAAAAAAATGGGGTAGAGAAAAACAGACAGCAAAAATTTTAATTTTGGATCAACACCAGATTAAAGATATGCATTTTAAAGGAAGTCAAAAATTTGAATGTCTAAGGAATAGATCCCAATAGCAGTAAAAAATACTTACATTTAAATGACTTTAGATGGGAATATGAAATCTAGAACCTGTTTCCACAGTAGCAGTAAGATGAACAAAATATTCTGGATTTTTAATGATACTACGAAAGGAAATAACTTTTTCAACACTGTTTCTTGTATCACAATTTGGTTTTTTAATAGGCCCACACTGATTACCAGGGATAGTTTGAAAATTTGGTTTTCTAAGAATACTACTGCAGTATTTATGCCACATTGATACTGCAGCTAAATATCATAGTAGTATATATGGCAGCCTAATGCACATGAACTAGATTATCCAAAAACTAAGTTCAGCCATAGTTCTTGCAGTATTATCAGAGCAAAATAAATGACCAACATCCACAAATTTAACATTTGTCATCAATTAACTCACATCCAAAAAATTAAAGAAAACATAATTCATCAAAACAGCAGCAAACTTAAAAGGGATTTATTTGTGATTTCCTATATATATTTAGCTTGTAAATACAAGACTGTAAATGTATTAAGAGACAATTTCTGTTAAAGTTTTCATTGTGTTTCACTTCAAGTACTGCACAAGTTAAAATCTGATAAAGGATTTACATTCGGTTATCTGAAACTCCCCATCTCAGACTTTTATTTAATGTGGTGGATAACTTCATCATCTCAATAGATACCACCAGCAGGAAAGTCTCTTTTATGGCTTCTAGGACTTCCATTAGTTAGTGTGCATACAGTTTTCGTTTTCTATGTCATTGTCATTATCATTGCTATCTTCATCACTTTCTAATGGGATGCCTGTGGCAGCTGAAGCACCTTTAGTTTCTCGGTCAAGAGGGAAAAAGCCAGTTCCACTGAAAGTGTCTTGCCTCTGGTAGAAGAGTACATATGCTGCTTTGGACTGTTAAAACAAAAAAAGGATGTCAAAAGGTCATGCTTCTCAAAGATCACATTAAATATAAGTGGTTAGCTGGTAACCAATTTTGGTGACAGGGCATATATCAAATAGAAAAACCACGCATAGTCAAATGGAAATTACTAAAATTGATTAAATGTAAGATGACTTCTATATATAAAGGAAGACTGCACGGGGATTAACATTTTTATTCTCTTCTAAATTACTGGACAGATGAAGAAATGCAACTATATCACAGATTAATCTAGTTACCCTAACATGAAATAGAATTCTATGCCCCTTCTTTCCTCCAGTCTCTTAGGAAAAGACGACTTTCTTTCTAATACTACCAATCACTTCATTCTATGTTTGCTGTAGAGTTCCACTTTTCCTACTGTCTAAGGATATTGCTCCATCAAACATCACTGTGTATCTTTAATGAATCCTTATCTACTGGATTTTGTGGCATAAAAAGTCTTCCTCACAGCCAGATTGGAAGACAGAGTATTCCAATATTCATCATTTACTCTCATATACACTCCATTCAATGTGACCTGTTGCCCCAACCATTTTAATAAATGGCTTTCATTAGGGTCAATAACCTCTTACAAATGAATTAAACGAACACGTTTTTCAGTTCTTTTAGTCAATGTCTCTGTAGCATTTAATGCTTTACTACTCCTTCTTGCATCCAAACATTTTTGGCTTCTGTAACACCACTTTTCCTTAGATCTTCTAACTATGGTTTCTTTGGACTTTTCTGTGGGCTCATTAAATCCTGAACTTTAAAAAAAATCATGTACTATCCTTAGCTCATAGTGAAGAATGTCATCATTCTTTTTTTTCTTTTTTTCTTTTGAGGGCAGTGTCACTGGCCCTCATATGTGGGACCGAACCGGGGCCTCTGGCTTCCCAAGCCAGCGCTTAATCACCGTGCCACTCGGCCGGCCCAAGTATGTCATCATTCTTGATCTGAGTTTCAAATTTAGCTAATTTCTGTCCCATGTCCCTCACAAGAGTCTTTCCTTTCAGTAATACCAAATTACCTGCTGTTCCTACGTGCCATGTTCTGTCATGCCTCCTCACTTCTGTAGGTGCTGTTCTTCTTATGTAGAATACTTTGTGTTGTCTAATTTACTCCTATTTGTAATTGCAGATCCCTGTTAAACACCACTTTCTCAAAGCAAACTTCCTTGCAGTGGTCCTGTCCCCTTAAACCCTATATCAGTTGAGACAGCTGTCCCCTTACTATGTAGCCAAGATATTTAATAGTACTTATCACATATAACTGTTAATTTGCTTCTCTGTCATCTCTAGATTGTAAACTTCTTGAAATAAGAGATATCTGTCTTTTAACCTTATTTAGAATTGTCCTGTATATAGGAGGTACTCAAATAGTTGTTGACTAAATGAAGAATCATTATTTTTAAGATGCAAGGTAAAAACAAATGCATATATTGTATATAAATAAGATACATTATTTATTTATATAAAAAGGGTATATTTATTTATATAAACAATAGTTATTGTTTATTTGAAGGCAAGATTAGGGCAGTGTTGTCAAAGACTTGAAGGAGGATGTAGGCTATTTCAGGATGTTTTGCTGACAAATTAAAGAGGAGAACAGAATTGTAAAGTGAAGGATATGACTTAAAATTAGAAGTCTAAATATGAACTGGAAATGCAGTTAACTTAAGCATACATACATTTTAAAAATATTAAGAGTCAAGTCTCTCTTCGTTCTTTGTTATAGCTATAGAGAGATAGGCAACATTATCAAATTTATATGTATACATATACGAATATACATAGATAAAAATATAAAACATCTATGGAGAAACAATTCAAAATTTCATATCTGTTCATCCAATGACAGACTAAAAGTATGCCAATAATTGGCCTTAGAAGTTGATTAATTTATTAAGTTGAAGGATTCTAAAGTATTATAAACTAAAACAAAAGCTAGTCTCTGCTCTCAAGGAATATATAATTTAAACTGGGGAATAAAGTAAATAGTAAGTAAAGAATAAAGTAAAGCAGTTAGTACTCCCATATCAAGAAAAAAGTCTCTGTACAGGAACTATTACATGAGCAAATATGATATTTCTCACTCTTTGTAATACTATGATCAATAAGCAAAATTTATAGAAATGCAAAACATATAGAAAAATAAACATTTATCAAGCAAGCCTTAGCCAATATCTTGCCTCCAGCTGTGGTTGATAAACTGCTACAGGAGTGTGAAGAGATTAACTTCCTCATTTTTCTACTATTCAGAAAATATCAAAGTTAAGAAATACACAGGGTTAATTTAAAAAATGCTATAACTTATTTTATCTAATTATATCATTTTGAGTTTAAGTGTTTAACTATCATAAAGGATAAGCCTTTTCTTTTAAAATCAAATGTATGGTAAGGCCCTTAAAGGATTTTTTTTTTTTTTCATGTTAGCTTCTGACTTTAAGTAGTCAATGTCTAGAAATGTCTGAACCTATTTTCCAGAAGAAATTTTTTTATTAAAATAATAATGTATTTTTCTTAGAAAACTCCAGTTTTCATGTTGAAAACTATCATAAAAATTTTTACATTGCAATTTATAGTTCTGTTAATAGGCAAATATAGAAGATAAATTTGCAGTTAGGGGCCAATTTTACATTTCTTTAAATGAAAGCACCTCTCTCTTAGCTAACAGAATTGTTAGAACATAGATTACGTTGTCCTTTTCAAAAAAACAGTGGATTCCTTGATTTTCAGAATATGAAAGACACACTTACCACAATCTGGTCTTCAGATGCAGTTGAGACACTACTGTCATCAAAGTAGTACCATTTTCCATCATCTTTATTTTTTGCAAAAGCAGTATCTAATGGAAAGATAAAATCACTTCTGTGACTGAAATGATCTATGGTTTCCTGGGGGGAACCCTTAAAATTTTTAAATCATCTATTTAAGGAATACCTATTAAAATTATGTGATAATTATCTATATAAAGCCTAACTATTACACATTCAATTAATTCCACTGATTAAAGGTTTTTAGAATAATTTCCTATAATCGACGTGCCTAAAATACTTTTCATATCAGATAAAATTTGTAACATTTTTCATGCCAGCGCCAAATAGAACAGATTTATTATTTTTTTAATTCACAGAATAACAATACTAATGCTAATAAATGGTAATTACCACTTACCATGTACCAGGCACAGTGCCATGCACTTTACATACAGTATCTCATAAAGAAGGTACATCATTATTATTCTTGTGATTTTAGAGTTGGGGAAATTGAGACATCAAGAGAAGTTTAGTTTGTCCAACAGCATAACTGTTAAGTAGCACAGTTAGGATTCAAACCCAGGTCTGTCTCTGACTGTAAAGTTTGAAACTCAACCATAATTTACATTTTCTGTGACAAGTATTTTTCCAACACCTATTCCACTAATCTGTTTTTACACCAGAATCATTTTCAGTCTTTAACAAAAGTGCACAGCAAGAGGAAGGCAAAAAAAGCCATTAATTAATCTACACAATTTTAAAAGATTTGCTGTATCTTTACGTTAAAAAAAAAATCCCCCCCTTTCCTACTCTATGCTTTGTATAAACTACCCAATAACTGACAAAACAGTTGCAAAATGTCCCCAAAACAATTCTCTGCTGTTATAGCTTCTAAAAAGTGACACTACAGACCATGTTTTCTAAATAATTCTCCCCCTCACAAAACAAATTTATTGTGGGCTGTAAGTTTGTCAATTTGAACTCATGAGCTGCGCTCACAAATTAAAAGAAAAATGTTCTTAGACTGAATAAAAAGACAAAAGAAAGCTAAACTAACATTTGTTAACTCTTGAGAAAAACAAAAGGGAAAAAAATGTCAATCCTGGTAAAAGGAACAATAAAAATAGGACTGGAGCCCATTATAAACATGAATGCAACTAATAATGCAAAACAGCTAATTAAACTGTTAGAAGAAACAGGTAAACCAACTCTTCAGTAGTAGTACTGATAAATTCCTCTAACAAACATCAAAAATGACCAGAGATGGTAATAATTTGAATACAACTGATAAGCTTAAACTAGTAGAGAAATATATAACTTTTTGGTTGAATAGAAAATACCTATGTTTTTCAAGCACACAAACAATTAAGAAACAGACCATGTATTAAGTCACAAGGAAGCCTTATAGACAGTGCCTGTTATGAAATAAAATTAAAATTAAGAAGAGGAGAGCTTTACAAAAGCCATATATTTAGAAAAGCATATAACTGAAAATACTACATCTCAAATTTTATGGGATAGAAATAAAGCAGTAATTAGAGGGAAATTTACAGTTTTTATTGTAGCTTTCCATAGAGGAGAAAAAACAAAAAGCGAAAATCACGCAACCCAAAAAGTTGGGAAAAGAGAAACAGAACAAACCCAAAGTAACGAAGAAGAAAATTATACCAAAGGGAAGTGAAGAAATCAATGAGAGAAAACACACATGTAACAACAAAAAGAAAAATTTAATAAATGAAAGCTAATTCTCTGAGTAGATTAATAAGACAGACCTCTGAGAAGACCAATTAAAAAAAAGAGAAAAGAACAAAAAAAGGAAAAAAATATAGCATAAGAGTATTAAAAACCACTATTATCAAAAAATTGGAAAACACAGATACATTTTTAGAAAAATAGAAAAAAACACAATGTGCACATTTTTGGGGAAAAAAAAACGGAATAGACTTCGATAAGCATGACATCAATAGAAAAGTTTAAAGCTGTTAAGGCCCAGATAGGTGAATTTTTATAGGTGAAGTCTATTAGACTTTCATGAATAGTTAATTTCTGTACATTACCAGCTGCTTCAGGAAACAGAAACAAAGTATCCCAGCCTGTTTTATTAGTGTAGATTATAATCTTGATTCCAAAGCATGAACAATATAAAAAATATTACTAGACCATTTCACTTGTGAATTAAATTGTAACAATCCTAAGTAAAATTAGTTAACCAAATCCAACTAAGTATATAAAAAAATACTGAAAGATAAGTAGGATTTCCCAGGAAGGCAAAGATGGTAGAATAGAAAAATCTATCAACTAGCGAGTGTAGAGTGGTTTAACCATCCTGGAGTGCCACTTAGCAGTATTTTAAATACTTATGGGCCAGCAATCTCACTTCTGGGTGTGCAGCTCAAAGAAATTCTCACAAAGGAGACCATAAATAATGATGTTTATCAGTCTGATGGTGGTAGAAAGCTAACGGCAATTTTGCTGCTCACCATGAAGTGAGTAGACAGATAAAATATGGTAGCTGTGAAGTCATGAGTGTTTCGAAGCAATGGACTACATGGACCTGTCTTAAGTGTTAAGAGAGAAACGTAAGATTTATAGCACAGTACCAATTATGTAACTTAATAATGCTGCAGGATGTGTAAGGGTACATACACATTGCAAAGGGAAAGGGAAGGAGAATGGGGAAGGACTGGAGCCAGGAATGGACACGTAATCTTCCTGTGCTCTGAACTGAGGAATATGAGAAACTCAATCCTCTAACTCAGGATGTCAAAAAAAGGTTCAGAAGCAGATTCATTCATTAATGTTTTTTGAACTATTACTACAGGTAAGACACACCTCACATTTTTCTTTTAAGAAGTGCTAAATATCTTAAGGAAAAAAGTCTTGAGTTATCAAACATGATTTTAGTAAAAGGTAAACTGTCAACTTACAGTGTCCCCCTCCCATCCCTCCATAGTGGTTGGAAACAGCAATCAAATTATAGCGGCAAGGACCTGCATTTGGATTAATTAGGAACTCCGACATATCCAAGTCACTGTTATAAAAAGAGATCAAGTTAGTTTTATGTTTTCCCAAAATGCAATGAATTCTAGTCCTTTCCTGTTAGTGTTATTTGACATACATATATACATTTACACAAATATTTATTTATTTATTTATTTCACTAAAGAAATTACTAATAGCCAAATAACTTTAAAAACAAATCATGTATATATCCTCAAGATTTGAATGTTTTGGCAAAAATTTTCTTATGGGTTGAGAATTTAAAAATTCTCCACTGACTGCTGTTATTCAGATAATGTTTTTATGTTAACACATTTAACTCCTAGTACTAGGAAAAACAGTCATCATTATCATCTTGGTCCTTTTTATTTTTTATATTTCAAAAGTTATTTTTAGGATGATTCATTTATAGAATAAAGGAATAGTGAAAAAAGATACTTTCCTAGAAATTTTATAGTAATTTAAATATATCTAAATCCTAATATTTATTCTACATTTTCTTGGTTTTGATAATCTATATATCCTAAATGGGTAACATTCTTTGAAATGCAACAAGCTGTTTATAATCTGTCATGCAAGAAAACGGAACATGACCATCTTATAGCTTATTATTTCTGGTTATTCTTTCTGTATTTGCCTCATTAAAAAGCAATAATGATTCTAAACTTCTAATACATCTCTAGTACGTTCTAGCTTATCATTACTTCTGGTTCTTCTTGTACTTAACACTGTTTAAATGTTATACTCTTTAAAACTCTGAGGGCTCATAATTTTGTTAAAGAGCAAATTACCATTTTTTTGGTTCCATAATTACGAAACGTTTCAACTTTTAAACACCAACTAGAATAAGCACTCTGAAAAATGTTTTCAATATTACATCATTGACTCCTTCCAGTCTCCTCTGTATATATACCTGCCTTCAGCATTTGTCTACTTATTAACTATATCAAAGTAAATTTGGTGCACAAATATCACGAAACATAAAAGACTATTAGTCAATGTTCTTTTAGCAAAATAGGAGAAAATCAAGTTTTGTTTCAAAATATTGCGATAAAGTCCTTCCTGGATTACATGAATGAGAATACAATATTCCTTGTTTGTCCTTCTGAATGCTCAATTGTGCTTAGTGAAAGCTGTAAAAAAAAAAAAGAACTACAAAAATGCTGTCTCCAGACCACTTTATGCCTTTTTACGAATATGATGTCATATTCTGGCCAGTGTAGTAAGAAAACGGAAAGAAGACACAATAGGAATGATCACACTGCTGGGTTATCCTTCTAAGCAATTCCATTATTCTATTTTTATATATTTCTGAAGTCTTTTTCAAAAGCATATTTAGGAATAATTGATGATTAATAATGAAGTCAGTCTTAGGAAAAACAAAATCACAAGGTCCCACAAGTATCTCATATTTATAAACAGGGTCAGTGAGTTTTACATAATACAGAATGAGTTTTATTCTATTTTTTAAAAGGAGTATATTTTCTCTTTGTTCTTTGAAAAAAGTCTCTAAGTGGGAAGAAAAATTGTTAGTGATCCTTACAAATTGTTAGAACTATTCAAAAATACACTCAAAAACTAAAACTGGGCCCAATGGTAACCGATGTTTAAAAAAAGTTTGTGGTCCAATGTTTATGAAGCATAATCAAAACTTACTTGATAGGAAAATCAACTAAGGTATCCAACTTGTCTCTCATGTAACGACTGTAAGAAAATCTCTTGAGATGTACCACAAGTACTGGAGGCAGAGACCATAAATCCAATTTCTTTGTGGCTTGCTGATGTTCTTTACAATTTGGACAATACCTAAGAATAAGGAGAAACATTTAAAGTTTCATAGATGTAATTAAAACAATATATATTTAAAAAGTTTGAAAAGTTCTACATTTATCCAGTGAGTAGTTATTGTATGCCTAATATGTACAGACTGACAGGAACTTCTATTATTTTTATCTTCAACACATTTTCCAAATAGATTTTACTATTATAAATTAATATGTAAATAAATATTTAAAGAAATGATGAGGGCTAGATTATTTACATCACAGTACGCCAAAAAGACAAGGATGTACCACAAAACTGTGCTAAAATATAGGTATTAGAAAATCTCAAAATTTCTGGGCTCTAATGGAATTAATAACACCACAAAATATATTATTGCGATTTTCCTAAATGTTTCTCTCAAAATGGCTGCACAGCTAAAAATTCTTAAGAAAAAGTAACTAAAATTAATTATTCATAGTAAAATGGTTTTTATGGAAAATACAGTAATGAGATTAAAGCTTAACATAATACTTTTAAAGACATTCTCATCCCTCTTAATAGACTATTAGCATATAAAGAAATGCTTATTTAAAATATCAAAGGGAATTAAGTTATTACTTTTTTAACTTGATGTAGCACATACCTCAGTATAAATCCTTAAAAGAAAATAGAAACAATTATTTAACTTTGTTTCTTACCAGGGATCTTCAGCACCTAGCTTTTCTTTTGTTGTAAAAAGTTCAATGCAATCTTTTAATTTCACAAAGGGTTTTTTAGGAGGTTTATATTCCACACTTTCATGTTTTTCAAAATCCTAAAGAGAAGTATTTCTTGAGTTAAGAGAACAAATGAAACAAAACTCATTTTAGTGATACCATCTTACTATGAATAGTTATGAAAAACTCCTAAACTTTCTCAAAAGAACCATAAAGCTTATTTTAGCTGAGATTTATACCATACTTCTAAATAACTCTTGTATATACACCTATAAACGATTAAAAAGTGGAAACAGCATGTTCAAAACCAACAAGCATTTTTGTAGTAGATAGCCAATCCCTACTGACAAAATAAATACATTTGGTAGAGGCAAAACAGTGTTAACAAAACAATGTGATCAACATGGAAAGATACAGAAGGAATGAAGGATGACTTACCTCAGCAGCATTTTCATCAAAATATCTTTTTTTCAAATCAGGATCCCAATCCAAAGCAAGAAAAGATCTTTCTAAGGTGGGAAACATAGTTTTTCTTTAACATATTTAAAATTTAATATGCCACAATATTAAAACTAGTGTATTTTAATGTTAAGCTATATACCACAATAAACAAATAGCAATCTTTTCTTTTACTAGGTCAACAGGGCAAATTGCTGTTTCCAAGCCATTAAAATATTTCAGGAGTTAAACAAAAAACAAACAAAAAAAACCCTTAAGCGTAAGTTTAACTTCCATTTAATAAACACTAACATGTTTTTTAGTATACTTGGAAATTAAGGCTTTTCATTTAAGATTTTTAGATAGATAAGTAAATGTTATTTTTCATCTGTTGAATTTTGTGGTTTTCACCTAAAAAAATAACATGCTTTGCTCAAGTTTAGTGTTCAGGCCATTTTTCACAAATACTTACCATCTAGCCTAAGCTGCCTATCATCAAATCTTATATGCCTGGTATCATCTTTGATGTAATTGATATCAGTATTGCCTAAGTTGTTGAACTGGAATGTAAACAATCGTTTTTTGTGTCCCGTGAGTTGACCTTTGCAAGTTTCTTCAGTACATAATCCATTTTCAGAATCATTATCTCCTCCAACTGAATCTTCAGACTGACTGTTTTCATTCTCAGAGGGAAGTTCTTGATCCTGGCTGGATTCATCATCTGGCTCATCTGTTTCCATTTCACCTAATTTTTGATATTAAAAGTCTTTAAATAAACTCAATGCTACATTTAAAGATTATTAACACTAACATTATTTTTCCCAGCCTTGCAAATATTTTTCAGTTCCTTAATCCCCATCCTTTCAACTTTTCCCTAAGGCAATAATCCATGTGAAGAGTTTTTACAATAGGGAAGTCTTACTTGGTGAGCCTTCTTCATGTATGCCATTTGGGCCATTCCCATTAATATTTTGGTCCTTACAGCAGTGTAGGGATCCTTCAGAGTCTTCTGTTTCAGTAGATATTTTGACATATCGGCTTAAAAAAAATCAGGAATCAAACAAGTTCAGTTCTACAAAGGTAAGAACTTAAAAAAAGTTTTCCATTCTTTCAATAAAACAAAATTTTTTAATGTTGTAACAGCGGTCATTTAGTAGATTCAAGAATGTATTCAAGGGGTGGCTGGTTAGCTCAGGTGGTTAGAGCGCAGTGCTCACACCACCAAGGTTGCCGGTTCGATTCCCACATGGGCCGCTGAGCTGCACCCTCCACAACTAGATTGAAACAACTACTCGACTTGGAGCTGATGGGTCCTGGAAAAACACACTGTCCCCCACAAAATAAAATCTTTAAAAAATAAAAGAATAAATTCATACTCAAGATACAGTTCCATAAGTGCAAATGACTAATCATTTATGTTATGGTTGTCTTTATATAAAAGAGGTTAGTTTGTTCTTCTTGGTCCATCTTTCTTTTATGGTAAGCTTGTGGCAAATAATTTTTAGACTTAAAAAAATTATTATATAAAGGTTAAAAGTCCTCATTTAGATGATATATATTTTAGTTTTTTAAAGGCTAAGATCACTTATCTTATATAATGTGATCTTTATGTATAGATTATGGGACAATGATTAAAAGAGGTATGTAAGAAGACTACTAAATATGTCAGCTTACAGGATAAAAAAAGGGATCAAATGTCATTCTTGATTGCCTTATAATTCAAATCAAGGTTGTTTTTGTTTTGGTTTTTTTGAAGGCAGTGTCACTGGCCATCACATGTGGGACCCGAACTGGGGCCACTGGCGTCCCAAGCCAGCTCTTAACCACCAGGCCATTCGGCCGACCCAAATAAAGGTTTTAGGAAGACAAAAAGGGGTTGCCTTATGATAATATCAACCATGAAAGTTTACTCTTTTAAATAAAAACTATTTATTAGTATGCATTCTTGAACTAGCAGTGTATATAAAGAAATAAAACATTTGACATTTGTTATGATTTCAGAGTGCAAACATGCTAAATTTTTATTTCCTTCCAACTGTTTGAAGTTTTGGTGTGAAACAGCTAAAAGAATTCATGCCTCCTGAGTCTGAAATAGCCTGAGTCAGATTTATATGATCAAGAAATTGGATTACACTATAATTTGATTTTTTTAAATTGTTACCTATCTAAACAAAGTTGAGATAATATAGACTCGTCTAATTATATTCTGATAGTACCTTGCACATTTACTTTCATTAGCAATTTTATATTATTGTGTTAATGTAGAATTATCTGGCACTTACCACATTCTCAAAAGCAGGAGATTATAGAGTTTATCTTCAGTATTGTTTCGTGGTACAGCCATAAGAAAAGGCTGACCAAAAAGTGAAGAACCAGTATGGTGGGTGTAACTTGAGTGTCTAAATTTTTCTCTTAGGCAAACAGGAATAATCACATGCTCTGTATCTTCTGTCCTATTGATGTTAATTTCAAACCTACAAGGACAAAACTGACCATAAATTCTGAAAACTTTTATGTTACTGCTTTTAAATTTTTTCTCAAGTAATATTTTGAACAATGAATTTTATACTTACACATAAATATCATCCCGTTCCATAATACTACTAAGGTTTTCATCCACTGCAAATATTCTGTGAAATCTATGATTGTATATATCCGTAACTATCATCTAAAAGAAAATAAATTTCTATTAAGCTGGTTTTACAGCACTGCAAAACTAAACTCCAACTTGTATACTTCAAACCCAGAAACATCTTACCTTGTCTGCAGGTACTCCTGATAAAGCAGACAGTGCTGTACAAAGATCAAGTATGTTTCCAATTTTGGGGACAACCACTTTGTACTAAAAACAAAAAAATTGTAATGAATTTATTACTATGCAACAAGTATTCCGTAGATGAAATCAGCCTCATGGTTGCTTCCTCACATTTAATTGGCATTTGGCTCCCAGTGTGGACAATCTTACCAGTATTCCAGGTGACAATGTCCAAAGGGATGGTTAATCTGCACCTACTATTCCTTCGCTCCTCAATTCAAAGACCTACACTTGCACTGAATTCAACTGCAGCTAACTTCAAGGACCTCGTCATAAGGTGATCTACCTCCAATGTATTAAACTCTTCACAGGCTACTGTCTAACCACTACTTACTTTTCCTGGAAGCTCATTATTTTCTAATTTTGGCTTGCACTGAGATCTCTAGTCCTTTTAATTCTGATTCCCCTCCCAACCCCCTACCCTGGGTCTACCAGGTTCCTCTCTTCATGCCCTTCCATCCGGACCCCACATGTTTCATCACTTCAACTATTTCATTACAAAACTTTTCATAGTTATTCAGTTTTATTCTTGTTACACTTTCTTAGAGCTGTTCAGAAACGCTGGAGAAAACTGCCTAACTTGAAAGACTGGTGCACTACAAATTCAGTGCTCAATCTCAACTGATCCTTCAACATTAGCGAGAAATTCTCCCATGTATCCTTTATTTACTTATTTTCTATTTCTTTCAATAGCTATTTAAAATATTCACCATTCCTTAAGCTTCCTATTTTACCACTTCTCCCTTCACTATCAGCAAAATACCTATTTCAACCAAGCAAATTAGAGGCTATTGGAGAGGAAAATCTCCAGCTTCTTGTCCGTCTACAAACCTGAGTCTAAAAGGTCTCTTTCTGTCTCTTACAACGCAGGCAAAGGGAATCAGGGGTCATTCCTTCAATTCAAGGCTAATCCTAGCATCTATGCTCTTCTGCTTCCTTGGGAACCAAAACTCAACAATTATCCTTTATTTCATTTTACTTGACTCATACATAAACACGAATATATTCAAGTGTCTCAAAAAACAAAAAGAGTCTCATTTCTTTCCCTCTAATAATTCCTCTCCAATTATCTCCCTTTCTGGTGTGCTTTATAAATAACCTTGTTAAAATTAATATCTTGGGACTGCCGAGTGGTGCGTTGGTTAAGAGCTGGCTTGGGACGCCAGCAGCCCCTGTTCAGATCCCACATATGAGGACCAGTGACACTGCCCTCTACAGCTAAGATGGTGAACAACAGCTCTACCTGGAGCTGGGCTGCTCTGAGTCGCCGGCGACAGCACAGGCTGCTGCCCCTGCTGCAGTGGGCTGCCATAAGCTACCATGAGTGGCTGGCAGCCAGTGTGAGTGGCCGGCAACCAGTGTGAGCTTTCAAAAGCCAGTGTGAGTGGCCGTACAGAGGCCGGCAACTGATCTGCCTCATCAGGAAGAACTCAATAACGATAACAACATGGGCCAGTGAAGCGACATCCTCCACAACTAGACTAAAGAACAAAAGGACAGCAACTTGTCTGTTCCCCTCCCCAATTCCCCAACACTTTTCGACCCCCAATTCCCCAATAAAATCTTTAAAAAAAAAAAAGTAATGTCTTCAATGACTATTGTAACTTCCTCACCTCCCATTCACTTATGGATCCACTCTTGGCTTCTGTCTTCACCACTTTATTTAATTTGTTACTAAGGTTGTCAATACTATCACACAACCAGGTCTTTATCAGTTCTGTTTCTGACGTTTCTATAGCATGACTGCCATCCACTCCCTCCTTTAAAATGTTCCTTCCTCTACGTTACTAGCTCTTATTCTTTTCTATTGCCCTGGTCACACCTTCTTCTGAGGCTCTTCTTTCATTTCCTTTCACGTTTTATCCTTAGTTGTCTTCTTGATTCTATATGCTCTCCTCAGACTAGGTGACAACATATCCTGGTTTGCTTTGGCCAGTCCTGGATTAGCCTGCTGTCCTGGTATAATTATTAGTAACAGCCCCTTTTATTTTTAAAGGAGTTCAGGTGATAGATGATAAATTATATGGTCACCCAAACCTTAAATAATCTCATCCTTCTAAGATATTCACTACCACCTCCAGAGCTCACCACTCAATTTATATTTCAAGCACAGGCCGTTTTCCTCTAGTCCAGATACATAAACTCAATGTCTATTGATATCTCTACCTAAATTTTCCTCATGCATCTCAAGAGGTCCAATACTAAATACAGATTTAGGTCATATTAGGTCAACATATCCAATATTAATACTTAAGTTTCTTCTTAGATCTTCTTCTTTCATCCCATTAAAACAAATAGTACCACTGTCTCCTCAGTTTTACGATCCAATAAACTTGGCATCATTTTTGAATACTCTTAAACATTTTCATGCCTAATTTCAACTGGTTCTTCTATCTAACTGCCTTCCTGACACTAATCTTAATTTTAACAGGTCAAGCCCATGTCATTTCTCATCTGATCATTGCAAAAGCCTCCAAACCTGGTCTTAGCACATCTCACCTAAGCCTTTCTGATCCAATCTTTGCACTAGTCAGTCTTCTTTCTCAAATACACATCTGGCCACGTAATCTCTCTACTGAATATGCCTTCATGGCTCCTCTAGTCTTTAGGGTCAAGTCTAAACTTCCCATCATCAAGGTTCTTTGTAATCTAGCTTCTGCTGACCGTATTATCTACTTGTAGTTTCTAAATGTGGACTATGTCCTCTTTTGCCTTCAGCCTTTTGTACATGACTCTTTCCTGGGCTATAATGCTTGTATTTCTAGCTTGCATGTACTTAACACCTAATCATCCTTCAAGATTCAACACAGGAGTCATCACCCATTTGGGTAGGTTCCTCCTTTTCATACAGCACCCTGGCAGAGCACTTTTAACACTGTATATAAGTTTTTGAGAACAAGGACTAGGAATACCTTTGTATTTTCAGCACCTTATACAGTATGAGATTCTAATATATAATATATGTTCAATATAATTACTAATAAACTTCTATGACCTAAACCAACTTCGGTGATGGAAAAACTCAAGTAGGCTAACTCAGCTAATCTCCCTTTCGTCTCCAGCTAGTTAAAGCATAGTGTTAACTAGGCTATCATTTTGTATTTGTATTATTACTGCCTTCAAGTGGAGGGCCAGGGGAACAAAACCAGTTCCTCTGTGCTAACCATGGCTCTAACCACCACAAGTTTATACTTTTTGTCATCAAGTGAGAAAAGAGGTGTATTAATTTAATTCCCATTGCTGGAAATATAATTCAGATTATATTACTGACATGGGAAGGTACTCTCTTTAACAAAGGTACTGTAGAGAAAAAGTATTCACATTTTTTTGTTGTTGTAATAAATTTTTATTCATTGTTTTATACTTCTCTTTTATTCTATTATGCTCATTGGGATATATTTGTAAAGTTACAAACTAGAGAAGGGTGTGGTATACCATTGTTACAGTTTCTCTTTATTGAAAAACATGTTAACAGTTTTATAAAAGCAAGTCTTTTCTGCCTCTGCTCATGGATAAGGGCAAATACCATGTTTTTCTTGCTCTTTATACTATTCTCAGCTCTGCTAGATGAAATACCGACATGAGAGCACCAAGTTCAATGAGTTCATATAAAGAAGCAGCAAAAGAAATGGATGAAATTTGCATAGCTGAGTACATAATCAGTCTCTACTAAACTTTAACTTTAAAAAAAAAGACTATATTTTTATGAACACTTAATATACTGTGCCCTTGTTGATAGTAAACCCAAGCACTTCCACTAAATGAATGGTTAAGATCATAATTCTGTTCAAAGCAAGCCTTTCACATAGATCTCATGAATATTGCTATGGGCTGAATTGTGTCTCTTCAAAATTCCTATGGTGAAGCCCTAATCACTGACTTGAAGGTATTTGAATATGAGGCCTTTGGGAGGTTTGGATGAGGTCATGCAGGTGGGGCCCAAATGATGGGATTAGTGCCCTTGTAAGAAGAGACACCAGACCACATAAGTGTGTGCTCTCTCTCCCTGCCATGTGAGAACACAGTGGGGAGGAGTCTGTCTGTAGGCCAGGAAGAGAGCCTGCAATAGAAAACAACCATGCACTCTTATTCTAGACCTCCAGCCTTCAGAATTGTGAGAATAAATTTCTGTTGTTTAAACCACTTGATCTATTATATTTTGTTATGGCAGCCTAAGTACGAAAGAAACTATTATGCTCTAAAAAACTGTACTATCTGGCTGGAACCCTAAGCTAAGAATCTTTAGTAAACATTCTTCTAAGTAGGAACCATGTCTGCTTTGTTTAATCAAACAGAGCTATACATCCAGTACATCCCCAATACATATTTGAATGAGTTAAATTTTTGAACACTACTTATGCAGTAGTACCTACAATCATAAAGGTTAGAAATACAAAGATTTAAAGTTCATATCTTCAAAGAACTCATCATGGTCTACAAGAGAAAAGATCAAAGTAAACCAAAGGTCATAATGATATTTGGTAAGTGCCATAATAAATAGAATTTAGGGGAACAGAAGGTAGAAGAGAAGGAACTACTTTTATTAGGGTGGGTCAATGGTCAGAAATGGATTGATTACTAAAGAAAGAAAATACAGTGTTTTGCTCCATAAAACGTAATACAATCCAATTATAACACTAGGCAATGGAATCAGGCAGACAACTAATCTTAAGGCCTAGCATAGGGCTTTTGAATAGAATAAGCAATATTTGAAACTCTAAACGATTAAAAGATCTGAAAATTATTGAAGTCTAACTATATTTCAGTCTAACTATATTTCCATTTCTCTTTGAAGTTCTTAAGATGTCTAAAATTACACAAATTTAAATTTACCACTATCTTATATCATGAATCAAAATGTATTCTAGGGGGCTGGCCAAGTGGGGCATTGGTTAAGAGCTGGCCTGGGATGCCAGCTCTGAGCAGCAGGGCCCTGGTTTGGATCCCACATATGAGGGCCAGTGACACTGCCCTCTACAGCTAAAGTGGTGAACAACAGCTCCACCTGGAGCTGGGCTGCCGTGAGTCACTGGCGACGGCGTAGGCTGCAGCCCCTGCTGCAGTGGGCTGCCATAGGCTACAGTGAGTGGCCAGGAGCCAGCGTGAGCGGCCAGCAGTTGGTGTGAGCTTCCAAGAGCTGCCATAAGGCACGGGAAGTGCTCAATGACAACACCAACATGGGCCAGTGAAGCAACATCCTCCACAACTAAACTGAAGAACAGAAGGACAGCACCTTGTCTGTTCCCCTTCCACGATTCCCCAACACTGTTCCCCTCCCCCAAATGCCCAATAAAAATCTTGGGGGGGAAAAATGTATTGTAGGTATTAGTTTTACTTCCAACAGCCACTAGGAAAAAAATTATAATTAACATTAAGGAAAGTTCAGGTTGGAAAATAAAGAAAATTATATTATGTTACTAATCTTTGTAAGCTAATGTTTATCCCAACATTAGAAAATCAAACAGCCTCTCATTTTTCTTTGGTGAAAAAAACAACTTTGAGAATTTTGTTTTTACATGACAAATAATATACTTTGCACATCCCTCACCCTTTCAAGTTTCTAAAAAGTTGTACTAATTTCCAAAGTATTTAGCTTATAAAATCTCTTACACAAATAAACTTATTACTGTATTGTGCTTGAGGCATAAGGATTCAATATTAATTTTTTATAAAAATAGCACATGCAAAGAAAATAATCATGACTTACCTGCATAGGTTTTGTAAGTGGGTCCATTCTAACTAAATAAACTTCCAAGGTACGTTCTTTTTTCATGGGCAATGGAAGTGTTAAGTAACAAAAAGGATCAAATGTTACTGAAATCTTAGCACATTCAGGGCAAACTAACGTTGATTTGAACAGGCCATGAAATATATCTACTATGATAGAATCATTTCTTTTTAAATGATTTTCCCAGGCTTCTTCGGCAACCACCTATAAGGAAAACAGACACATATTACACAGAGATATTACATTAATAAAACAATGGTGACAATAATATCATTAAACTTACCTTATCTGGCCTTCCATCAGCATCTTTTAATTGTATATATGGTTTTTTCCTAATTCTATTCAAATCCTCATGTAGTCCATCTAATAGGAAAGCTAATAGTTCTTGACAGTCCTGCTGCTGGTATCCAGAGAACTGAGGTGCAAAACGTCCTACTTGTGTCTGTAAGAAAAGCAAAACTATAAAATCAGTTCGAGGGACAAGACTGATTTAAAAAAAAATACGTAGTCAACTCTCATTATTCATATTCTATATTTGTGAATTAATCTCCTTGTTAAAATTTATTCAAACCCCAAATCAACTTTTGGCACTTTTATGGTCCCGACTTCATACATTATAATGAACTTAAAAGTTTAAGAATCATTGGGTTGTCAGAAAAGTCATGATATATTTTTTCTGTTTTTTTTGTTGCAAAAATATGTCATGACTTTTCCGACAACCCGATATATTGAAATGTTTTATTAGTATTTAGTGTTTGTTTTGTAGACTAGTTTTATTTTAATAATTTTTCATACTTACAATGACTCTTAAATGACATGCCCAAATTTAGTCTTTCCCTTTGTATAAAATGTTTTTGCAGGTTCCCCAGAGATGAACTGTGTCCTAATACCTGTGCATGCTCACGGCTGTCTGTCTATAGTCACTTTGTACCACACCATTATTTCTCAGCCTTTAATACATCATTCTTCTCCCCATCCCCTGGAGTATTTCTAAGACATTTTTAAACTAGTCATCTGTCCCATCCCCCGCCAGAAAATTTAATATCACAGATATACTGCCTATCTATTTACATGCTGTGTCACTTTGAAGGGCCAAAAACCATTGTAACAGCTATGATTTTTCACTCCTTGCCCAGAGAACCAATTTTTGTTCTACAGGGGGTGATACAACCCTCATTTCAAATGTGTTTACTAACCTTAAAGGCTCTTGGTGTGACGTAGCTAAATTTTCCAGACCACATTTGCTTGATCAATTCAGCATAAGATTTAGCTATTTCACCTCTCATTCCTAAGGGATTGTCAAAATTCAGTTCTTCTTGATACTTATCATTGAGGAAGTATTCAGTAAGTGGAGGTGTGTTGCTCAAACACTGCAAAGAATAAAATAAATTGTCAAGTCAAAGTAACCATACATGTTAAACATGTTAAAATGAACAGAGTAACAAACCGATTTGCCATAATACAGAGAATTTAAGTGATGACCCCTTTCTTGTACTAATAAATAACTGGTCAAATAAAACACTCAAATGATGCACTCAACTATTAATTTCCCAAATTCCCAATCAATTACTTATAATAAATGAAAATGCTAATGTTTGTTGCTGTAAAATCTGCATTAATTTTAACCACAGCAAACTACCTGTTAACTGATAGAGAAGCTCAGAAGGTTCTTTCCTGCTTTTACTTGATTGGTAAAAATTATGGATTGTCTACGCATCCCAGGCACCTGCAGATTAGCCTGGATAGGTAAAAACTGAGATACAGTGCAAGCACGCAATTAACTTAAAAGATTATTTGCTGTGTTCACTGTTAATTCCTTATCATGAAAGAGGAGCCTTTAAATTTTCCATTTGGTCAACCATTTTAGAAGGAACAGTACGGATTAGCTGAACCTGAGAAAATTAACTTGTGTTACGTGAATTCTGGCTAAGTGTGTTCTTACTTCTTCAAGCTCTCCTTTAATATCATAATCCAATTTTCCTTTATGGCAAGATTAAAACTATGAATAAGTGAGTTCTCCAATTATTTTCCATTTTGAATTAAATAATCTAGAACTTAAAATACAGAAGTATAGTTTTTCCATAATAGTTATCTCAAGAGGGAATAATTTTAAGTTGATAATAATCATGTAATATGAACCCAATATTATGTTATCAATTAGATGTCTACAGTCATTAAGTAGAGTATATAATGAATGACACAGAAATACAGTCATAGAAGTAACCATTTTTTTTATCTGCAGAAAGATATATTTGTCTTGGAGTCAAGTAGCAACGTGCTTTAAATGCAGCTAGTTGCATGTAAAGTAGTAGAAATCCACTCTTATGAGAGCTTAGATTTTTATTACTTTCAAACTTTGCTTACCACTCATTTAGATTAAGTTAAATATAAATAGTCTTGATAGCTATGAAAGGTTCAGCCTGCTGGGTTAATGCTGATAACTTGGATACTATAAACTATGACTATGTACCTTGTACTGTTTGGCTAAAACTCCAAAATTAAATATATTCAATTTTTTGAAATAAATTAAGATACTGTACTTCGTGGTTTCAATTATAAATCAATTTATATTTACTCAAGTAACCACAATATCTATTTTGGAATTCTTTTATATAATAAAAATAGTACTGTTCAAATTGGGTCTTCTAGCCCCTATGTCACGGCAAAAGGGAGAACTGTTAATAGTATCATGGAATTCGTTACATAATTCTTAGGCAATGGAAACAGTATAAACAGTTAAAAATGTCTGGATTGGACTATATAGGCTTTAGAATCATTTACGTGCCATTTTCAGCAGAAAAAAAGTTTTACATGAGCACATGATAGAGGTTCATTACAATGTAGGAGGCAATTAGGGAAAGGGTATTTTTCTACCTTTCTTCTTAACTTTTTTTATATCTCAACCTTTCATAGTGTTACATGCCTTCTGAGATTCACTTTCTCCTTCCCTTTTGATTGGCCTTTTAATTATAAACCCAGCACTGCAATAGGGTCAGGAAACCCAGAGTACAATATGGTTACACAGGGCATAAATGCCATCACTTAGCAGTATCATATGATTTAGTACAAATAGGGTCAACACTTAATAGTCAATGAGGCAAAGAGGGGGTAGGACAGCATTTCCAACAATGATCAATTAGTTTGCAAATCCTTATATTTGATCAGCTCAGTTTATACTAAGAATATTCCACTGCTGGCTTTAACACAGTTATAAAAAGAACCTAATCTATGGCTTTATGAAAGACTTCAAAGAACCAAGCTGTGCAAACGTATTTCTTGTATTTTGTTGTTACTTGATTTTTTCACATGTATCATCTTACAAGGAGCTTCCAAATATAATTGAAAAAGTTTTAGATTTCCACAGCATCCAGAGTGATCTTCCTAAAATTTGCACCTAATCCTGTTCCTTGCTATAAATCCTTTAATAGCAATTTCAGATTAAAATCTCAGATCTTTAGATGGGTCTATGCTTTGTCCACTTATGTAACTTCATGCCTTATTAATACTTTTTTTTAATTCCATCCCAGCCTTACTTGACTTGTGGTTCCTTGACCTCCATGCATGCTTTCTCCGTTAAGTTTGAAACATTACTCCATTTATATAAAATACACCCTTTTTGCCTTATGTCTAACTAAACTATCAAAATTCAGGTATCCTGTCTGGGAAGCCTTCCTAGATTCTCTTTCAGTGTTTCTACTTCTTTGTTTCCATATTGCTTAAAGCTCATTTTTTCTTACATCAGTGATTTTATAATACACTGTAACTTTAGTTTTTAGTTTGTCTTGCTAAATGGACTGAGACCCTCAGGAGAGCAGGAATTGCAGTATTCTTTATTTTTATATCTTCAGTACTGAGCACCTATGTTACCTGGCACTTAGCATGTGAACAACAAATGTATGCTTAATAAAAATGATTTTGCTTGTATTTACTAATGTATTTATCCTCAGTTTTTTTATTCTTTTCTTGCAATGTTTTGCACAGAGTACTTAAATCTAATTATCTATTTAGAAAATTTCCCAATTACAGTTGACATTCAATATCATTTTACATTAGTTTCAGGTGTACAGCATAGTGGTTAGACATTTATATAATTTACGAAGTGATCCTACCAATAAGTCTATTACTCACGTGACATCATACATAATTATTATAATATTACTGACTATATTTATTCCCTATGCTGTACTACATCTCCATGATTATTTAAACTTTTTTGAATGATATATTACTAAGTTAGGCAAAAATATATTTGCTTGTAATAAATAATACTGAAAGTTTCTTTAAGCACTTCTACCTGAATACCGAATGACAAAATAACAACAACTATTAAACCACCCCCCGCCCCTGCCTTTTGTTTGACTTTCATTCAATACACTATCTGCTTTGTAGTGGGTCACTGCCTGGATTTCTTTATAACTCCCTGACACAAAGACCAGTGCTTATTTTCATAGTGACACATCCCAGTTTGTAAATGATTATAGTTCAATATTAACAAACTAAACAAAACACAAATCGTTTCAATAAGAAACCGCTTGTCAAGATATCATAACCAATATATTTTGAGATAAACCTTATATTTAAATTTAAAACATTAAGTTTTAAATGGCCCCCAAAAGCATTATTATTTGTTGAACATGTTTTAAGAAACTCACAAACTACATTTTCTAAAACTTTATACGAAAACATATAAAATAAATTCAATAGCCAGTTTAATTATTCTACTAATGCAGAGATCATAGTAGTTTAAAAACAAAACTGATGCCAGATTTTTCTTCATCTTGAAAAAAATTGTACTCTTCTCCCTCACATTGAAAACAATATTATTCTAGGAGTTACTATATTATTTATATAGTATAAAGACAAGTTAAAATATTAGAAGTCCTCTTATAACTTCTGATAAAAATTTCAAGGCATAACTGGAACAAAGGTAAAACAACTAAAATATTTCCATGCCCCAGGTGATATCAGTATTGAATGCCAACATTCTGGTAGAAGAAAGAAGGCAGTTTCTTAAAGTTGGTCATGAGGTTTGATTTGTAATTTATGCAAGTCATTATTCAATATTTTAACATGCGGTTATCTTAGAAACATGAACACCTTTGACAATTACAAGAAAACTGTATATGTGGACTGGTGCCATTAAATACAGGGTTTTAAAAAATATAGTTTCCATTAGTTCAATGATAAAAATCATAACCAGAGTTCTGAAGCAGCTCTCTCGGAGATTCTTCTATAAAAACAGTCACTTTGTTATCTGTTGGGATTGTCTCAAAACAATTCCTTTTTTAAGACATATATATATATATATATACATATTAAAAGTCATATATGTGCAGGCACAGGAAATTGCCTTTCTAACCTGTAAGATACGTAACTGAGTGATATACTATGAACTAGAAATCACATACAACATGTGTTGTGCCTATGTAGATATATCTCTTACTCTCAATGCTTCTTAAGCTATAAAACAGAACAAAATGCATCCTTCCTTAACACATGGCTTTTCTTACCAAAAAATGAGAATATATAAGAATAAGAATAAAATAAATTATATAGAGTATTAGTATGTTATTTTTGTGGCTACTTATGAGTTTTGTGACATTCTACCAGTCATGTGACATTCTGAGATTCACCTCTTTTAATTCATTTGATTTCAACTGCCTGACATTAACAAATGCTAACACTTCAGTATTTCAAGGAGAATTAGCTCTTACAACTCATCACCAAAAAATGGGGTCCAAATAGGAAGTAATGTGACTGATCATAAAACATCCATGTTAAGCCATAGTTTGTTTATATCATAATTGTGCCTAGAGTTGGTCCTATAAAATAGGGTAGAATTTTATCGAATACCATGTTAAAAATAAAGCAACACTCAAACTAAAGAAAAAGATCCTATACCAGTAGTTTCAATTCTTAATGCAAAAAAGAAAAAGTAAAAAACTTGTATTAATGAACAGTCAAATGCACTCTTAACTAGGCTAAATATTTCGATATTTAAATCCCTAGGTAAGTTAATAGTGTGCAAAATGGATAAGTGCATTTGAAGACCTAAGGATTAAATAACTAAATTTCATATTTATTATATAGCAGACTTTTGGCATTCATTAATTTAACCTTAGTGATATAATGATTAGTTGCCTAACTGGAAGGTTCAAGACATAAGCTGGTATGAAAAGCTGCTGATCCCTAAGGAATGATGAGAATGGCTGTATGTGCAAGTCAATCATTTTGTGAGTAGACATGACTGCGAAGTATCTGTTCCTCAAAGCGGTTTTGTGGTTCTCTACTTGTGCTTACTTATGCATTTACAATTGGAAACTACAAGAAATAAGAGTACTCTTGAAATTAAATTCGAATTAGGAATCTTAGATATTGTATATTCCTTAGTTTAATGTATTAAGATTGCATCTTAGCATGTACTACTCCCCTTAGAATATTCTTCCTCTGTAAGAAATTCCTACTTATTCTTTAACACTCATCTCAGTAGCTCTTACAAATGTCATATCTTCCTTAGCACCTCTGGGAAGAATTCATATTCACTCCTCTGGACTAACTCTATACCTTGAACTCACTTATATTGAACTTATCTTGAGAGCAGAATCCATGTCTTATTCATCTTTGTACCTTAGATCTAGCACAATGCCTGGCATATACCTCAATAAAGGTTGAATGAATAAAAACTTGTATGATAGAGATATTGGAAGCAGTCCTTAGACTGAGAGCTGAGGAAAAACACTTGACTAAAGAAATCTGAAGTGCACCCTGTAATATAACTATAACCTACGTAAAAGTTCTGTAAGTCAAAAATGGAAGTCTAAACAATGCCTAAAGAGGCTTTCCTAATGAAGGAACATAGCTATTGTGAATGCCCCAACAATGATCAAGATAAATCCACGTAAGTAAAAGATATCTGAAGGAAAAACATTTGGAAATATATTTTTAGGACAACTCTTTTCCCCAGATTTTCAACTTGGAACCAGACATAAAAGTTCTAAAGAGAATTCTTCTAAATAACCAGATGTCTCATCCAGTGGACATTCTCTATGGTTCAAGTACATAGAGACCTTTCGCCACTGTGACCATGAAGAAGTGTTTTTAAAAAGAATGCACATACCATTCCACTCCTTTATAAAGTATTAATACTGTATGAAAAACTCTAGTTATAAATTTTCATCCTTCACCCAACATCTTAAAATTGGAATAGTATATAAAATATTTTCTTTCATTATTTAATTACTGGAAAGATTACAATGCTTTGCACATAACTTTTCCTTATATACACATGCATAAGTCCTATTGCTCTTACATTACTTTCAAAAAGTTGTATGAAATATGTTCTCATCAATAAGATTGATGTTTTTTCAGAGATCTCTCTGAGAAAATATAAGTGACTCGTGTTAAGAGTCTCAATTTTGTATTTCATTATAAACTTCTACAGTTTTTTGAAATTGATGAAGTAAAGTAAGGTTCTACTATATTTATTACCACATCTCAAGTCTGTAATCAACATATTTTAGGAAATGAATAATTAATAGCCATCCCAATAATTTGTAATGAATCTGGAATTTCCCCAGTACCTGGAAAATAGCCAAAGTAATCCCCTTCAAAAAGAGAAAGTTGTCTTTTGTAATGCTGAATATGAACCTCTCCCTTTCTGTGCAGGTGCTCCAGAAGCCCAATTTTCAAGTGATCATGTATGCTCACTATTTTAGTAAACCGGTAACTAGAACAGGAAAGAAAACAAACTTAATTTTTGATTACCTAAAGCCTTTGAGTTGCGTAATTCATTCTGTAATAGATCAAAATGTAACGCCACTCTTACGCCACTCTTAACCGTTTAAAAAAGTAGCTACACCTTCAAACTGACCAATACTAAAAATAAAAACCCAATCTAAAATGAGGAAACCATTGTATTATGATTAAAAATAAAATAAAAACCGGAAGTAATCCATGGTTAAAGTAACCTTAGAATACCCCCAAATTATTTTTTCTGGATTTTAAGATTAGATAGATAAAGAATTTTCAGATTTGCCATGTTACTATTGTTTTTCAATTTGTTATGAAAACAGTATAAACATTCTAAAAAGGTACTATATAATTCTGAAGCATTTTATTCTTACTGTTACTGGCAATAGTTCTGTAAATAGTTAGATGAGATAGGAAACTGTGATGTAAAGTTTTTATAGTGAACAACTACAAATATAAGTCTACCCCTTAATCAAGTAGATTTAAAGCGAACAGAACTATAGCTCTGTTCTGCTCGTTTGCATTGCCATGCTCTCTTCAAGCTTTCTTTAAAGAATAAATTCATGTAAGTAAAATATAAGTATTTATTTAGTTTTAAAAAACTTATTTTAACTATGTTCCCTCGCCCCCAATCCCAACTAGTCAGCAGAAAACTGGCATAAATTCTACTTAAAATATTGAAATTTTACATAAACCAGTTTTAAAGGGAGCATTTTTGAATTGGACAAGAATATTGTTCTAACATTTTAACATATATCATTAATCTGATTATTATGCTTACATTTTAACATATATCATCTGATTACTATGCTTACGGCATAAATAAAATTAAACTTTATTTAAAGTCCCTGAACCCCTGGGAAGTAGGAGAACTAATGGGAAACATTTTGTTGGTTAGTGCAGAAATGCCAAAGCTTTCCTCCCCACCTACTCTATAAGAACGAGGAAGGAGAATTCTGTTTGTCAAAAAGCTACCCTGTTACTTGCAGTAAGTAAATCCTGTAACTAGATATCAGTGCTAAAAAAAAAATCATGTTTATGTAGAGACCATTGGTTTTCATCTTAAAAACTAAAAGCAGAAATTGGAGAGAAGATCCACTTGCAATATAGATAAATTTGAAAGCTTCTATGATAATGATTACACCAGCAACAATGCTATGAAGCTTCTGAAGGGTGTATTTAAATGAGGTTTTAAAACTACTAGACTATAACAGCAATAGTCTAATTTTTTTTTTTTTTTAGTAACAGGATATTGGAGTGATTTTATGTTTAAATATTTACTTTATGGGAAGCACACTAAAACCAAATGGTTCTAATAACATTAACAAACATTAATATAAGTTATATTTAAAGAACTAGAGCTTATGAATTCAATTTTAATGTTTAGTATCTTATCTCCTACACCATTAATAATTCAAAACTGGCTCGTAATGAAATGAATGCCAATATTTTAGGCAAGCAAGATAGTCAAAAGATTTAAGAAAAAAAAACAATGGTTCTTTGAAATTTTGTGTGTGTTCATTCCCTTGCAATTAATATTCAGTAAAGAAACATTTGGAATAAAATGAGTATTTAGGATTGTGTAATTTGTTGATCTTTTAGTTCTCCTGCAAAAGCATAAAGAAAGAAACAGAAAAATGTTTTTAGTTTAACTGATTTGTTACATTATTTAAGAGAAACTACCCAGTCACATACATCCCTGTATCATTTCTTTACACTAGGCCCATAATCCAATAAGTACTTAAGCTGAGTTGTACTAGAAACTTAACCATCATGTGATAGCATGAACCATGAAGGTTTCTGATTATCTTCATAATCAAAATGAAATACAAATTTGTGCAAAAATTACTCAAATATTTATTAAGAACAGAGAAGATTGTTATTAGATTGTTATTTTAAGAGTCTCTTGAAGTATAGAAATAATGTTCTAAAATATTTTTTCGTATCACTTACTGAAATCATTCAAGAAATTCTATGCATGGTAGTGGGGGTATACTCTGCCACTCTTTGATTAACATAGCAACCCAATCCAATTCCTACAGATCCGTTACACTGGGAGAACAGATACTGTAGTATTTCATGGACTTTATAAATAGTGGCAGGTCTCTGACCCCTCAGTTACAAGAATACACACATATATACAAAATGTGCTATGATTCTTTTTAAAACTATTACACTCTTCTGGAGTTTAAATAGCTCCAGAAATATCATTAATCTGATACAGGTCAAGTTTAAACATTTCTGGTAAATTTTTCTAATGTGGTGTTTCTCAAACCGTCTGTGTAGAAGGGGTAAAGTTTTGTTTTGTTTTTTAATTTCCAAATCGTCATAGACTGAGACACTTGTGTAAAATACAGTAAAAATGAACCACTCGAAAATGAAATAAAAAATAACAACAAAACAAAGCCCTATTTTTTATTATTAGATTTAATACATGTAAAATTACCCTGTCAAAGTGCTACAAAAGTTTTGGATCCCTTACTTTTATTTCTATACTGATTTTATTGTCCACCAGCACTGTCTCATCCACAGACGCACAGTCAGAAACACTGTTGTAATGTACTTACTAGTATCTGACATTATACCAAACACTGGGGATATAAAAGAAAACCAAAGACAGACTCTACTTTCATGAATCTGACTGTGTAATAGGTTATTTGTCCAGAAGCAAACGAGAGAGAAAAGGGTGGGGTGGGGGAGCGGTCTGGGACAGGCAACTAGTGAAGAATAACAGCATTGGACCGGCCGAGTGGCGCGGTGGTTAAGTGCTGGCTTGGGAAGCCAGCGGCCCCGGTTCAGGTCCCAAATATGAGGGCCAGTGACACTGCCCTCAAAAACAAAACAACAAAACAAAACAAAAAACAAGAGTAACAGCATACACAAAGAGGTTTAAAACTTAATGAATTCCAAGAACCTTTAGTTTTGGCTAAAGAGGTAGATAGGGTCCAGTTTGGATTTTATTTTTTAAATGAAGAGAAAGAGTTTGCATTTTAAAACATAATCATATTTGCATTTTAAAACAATGAATATGGAAGCAATGTACTAAATGGAATTGGAAGCGGATAAATGATAGAATGAAGAGATGAATTCAAGATATATTTCAACAGTTAATATAAAAGATGCTGAAGTTTGAAACAGTGTACTGTGAGGAGAGGAGGAAACAGATGTGAATAGGACTTGGGTTACTGGGTGAATGGTTGGACCTACAAAAGTATAAGAAATAAAAGGATCAAGTCTTTCGGGAAATAAAAAGGGTGCCAAAAATATATACACATTTTAAGAAAGGAAAACTGTATTAAAATTGTAATACTCAATATATACCTAAAACAAAAGATGAATATAAGTCACATTTGACTTCTGCAATTACAAGAGGTGCTCAGAGTGGTTACCATCAGCGTCCAGACTTCTGAATAAGGAGAACTACTGCTTGAGCAACACTGACCAGAGTGTCCACTTGTATACATGTTTTTGGCACCTCTGGTATGTTTAGTCTAAGTAGACATGTTGAGTTTGAGTTATCTGTAATTTTAGTTACACAAGAATATCTATCTAATAGTTATATATTGGAGGGAAGCTCAGAAGAGAGAATTATGGTTGAGACAGATTTAGGATTTGTCAGTTAAAGAGTGGATGTCAACTACTCAATGGTAAAGGGGCTACAAAGAACCTAGCAAACAGGAGGTCAAGAGTGACCTTATCAAAAGCAATTTCTGTGGGGTGGTATGACAGTCACAGTGACAATATTATAGCAGTTGATACTTACTGCTTACTATATGCCAACCGCTTCTTAAGCACTTTACTTTCATTTAACAGATGAAGAAACTAAGAAGCTTCTTATCCATGGTCACACAACTTATAAATGTCAGAACTAGGATTTGAATCCAAGCAGTCAGGTTCCATAACCCATGTTTTTAAATACTATGCTATGCTGAAGAGATGAGGACTACTGAATAGGAGATGAGAAAGTAGAGAGAAAGCATACCATCTTTCTTTTTAAGGTCAAGGCTCCTCTTTACTCCATCACCCCCACCATCCAGTTAAAAAAAAAAAAAAAGACTTGACCATGTATATTTGCTAGAAGGAACAGAAGGAAGACAATGAGAGGTGAGCTTAAAGGTATTGAGAAAACAGGAGACAATTAATGGAACAAGTCTCAGGAAAGGTAATAGAGGGCCCAGGAAGTTGGTGGTATAATCATGATGAGAGATATTTTCGGTACGATATTCAATGACTGTAAGAGGAATCTTAAAGTGTATCTACCTCACTATTAAAAATTTCCTTATAAACAATTAGTAACATTTTTTTTCAAAAATATGTTTTTAATTTTTTTTTTTTTTTGAGGGCAGTGTCACTGGCCCTCATATGTGGGACCTGAACCAGGGCCGCTGGCTTCTCAAGCCAGCGCTTAACCACCGTGCCACTAGGCCAGCCCTGTTTTTAATTTCTTTTAAAAAGAGTTACTGAAAGAGTTTTCCTGGCAAAGTATATAATGCATAGAAAAACCCTGGGCAATTACTGCAGAATTACTCAGATGGATAATTCAAATAGCTGAATTATATACCAATTCTTAAACACACACACACACACACACACACACACACACACACACACACACACACACTCATGTACATATAATGAATATATGTGTGTGTGTGTATATTAGTGTGTTAATAATTGTTTATATTCAAGACAAAAATCTCTCTAAATGAAGGCCAGCAACGCTTTTAATTATACATGAGACATGATTATAAAGCAGAGAATGATTTTCCTGTAAACCCTTCAAATTCAAATGAACACCCTCTTTGATATGATTAGCTTAGGAGGCTACATGTTTGTTCAATTGGTATTGTCATGGTTCAAAATATTTTAGGTACTTCTCTTTTTAGAGCTGGCATACATATGAAAAGGCATCAATATTTAGCACACGAGGTGCCAATATGTGTTTATTGAGTATATAAACACTGTTTTTTTGCTATGGTAAAATAGATTTCTGATGTAGGATTTCTGTGGTGGAAAAAAGTGGGGAAATAGCATGAGATATAATGCTATAGTTGTATCTCTGGTAATTCATTGCTGTTTTTATGACCACATGAACAAAACATAAGTCACAATGAATAACGCACTCTAGCAAATGAAACCAAGGCCCAATTCAAATGTCACCTCTTTGATGAAGCCTCATTTGGTTCTCTTCTCTACTTCTGGAAGATAGGCACTGTCTTTTTCAACTCTATATCAACAATGCTTGGCATATAATAGACAGGGACTCAGTGAATGTTTGTTGGATTAAATAAATTAGCCCAATAAAAAAAGGAAAACTAGTTTAGTTGCTCATAATTCCTTTGCTCCTTTTTCTCTCCAATTCTAGATAAATCCAATTATTTACTGTATAACTCAGACATCTATTTTATACACCGTGTAGCTGAACATTGCTAGAGAAAAATCTCAAGTGAATAAGTACCATTCTGAATTGCTCTTCAACCTCAAATGAGATCTCAATGCTGCTAAGAAATCTTACTCTTTCATTCTTAGCTATTGATCTGGTCTTGTATTTTTAGGATAATGGAAGTTAACACAAAATCTAGGAACTACTTGCACCCATAATTCCTTTCTTTTTTCCTGTTGCAACAGTAGTGTCTTTCCTCCATTCAGATATTGTATCCTGGGACCTCTTTTTCACAGACGCCCTCATTTAGATGCAATCATTTCCCTGATTTTAAATACGATCAACAACAGCTATATTTCTATTTCTAACCTTGGCCTCTGGTCTGTATTTTATATAAGAATATCCATCTGCTTATGATATACCTACTTGGATGTTTCATAGGCATCACACACCATCACATGGGCATATGCCAAAAATTAACTCATAGTCTTCTCCCTACCCCAAATCTATTCTATTCTGTCATCCCTCCTACCACTCTGATTTCATGAAATGCTTATCACTATGATGTACAAGCCAGAAACTAGACACACACATGTGATCTCCTTCACTTTTCATTAATCTGAGGGCCTTCTACACGCCAGGTACTGTGCTAGGTAATGGGGCTTTGGTTGTAACTAAAACAAAGCCCCTGAGCTCATGGAGTGTGAGTGTGTGTTTGAGGTCGGGGGAGGCAGACAGACAAAAATCCTAATTACATACTCGTATAGGTCATGATGGATTTATCAAATGTAGGGAGGGCAGTTACCATTGTATATAGAGTGAGTGGGGAAGGATCTGAGTCATAATAGAAACCTAAAGGAAGCGAGAGAGAAAGGCATCAATATTTGAACGGGGAATATTCTGTATCAGGAACATTCTTGGTAAGGGGCTAGTGAGGATGGAGAAAAGTGAACACGGGGAAAAGTAGTAGGAAATAAAATAGCGGGGGCCCAAATCATATAGAGCCTTATATTCTCTTTTAAGGACGTTTGCTTTTGTTGAGTGAAATGAGAAGGTGTTTAGTGTTATAGACAAAGAGTAACAGGAAATGCCTTAGGTTGGAAAAGAAACGCTCTTTTTAGGACAGATCACAGGGGTTACGAGTATAAGCAGTGAAATCAGCTAGGAGATAAGTGCAATAAATCAGATGAGATGATGGTAGCCTGGGACGTTCAATGTCTTTGTAATACATTAATATATAAATTGCTCCTACATGATCTGGCTTTCGCCTACTTCTTCATGCTCATTTTATACCACTCACCTTCAAGTATTATTCCAAACTTGCTCATCTTCGGGGCTTTGCACAGGTTGCTCCAACTTACTTCAACTCTTACCTGCCTACTTAACTCGTAACTATTCTTTGGTCATTGCTCGAATGTTATTTCTGGAGAATAAGACACTCAGTAGAAATTACATACTCTCCAAACTCCCGTTACCTATTCACAGCACTCCCTTTTTCCTCTTCGTGATACTTTTTTTTTTTTTTTTGAGGGCAGTGACACTGGTCCTCATGTGTGGGACCCGAACCGGGGCTGCTGGCTTATAATACTTATAATTCATCATTTATTTAATGTTTATCTTCCCTATTAGTCTATACTCCATGGAAAAAGATACTGTTTTATTCATGATGGAATAATTAATGCCTATCAGAGTGAAGGGCACTTAGTAGGCCCTTAATAAAATTTGCTGAGCAAATGAATGGATAATTTCGTCTTATTTGAAAAAAGTATTACCCAGCTTCATCACCTACAGTATTCTGACGATTATGCTCTGAATAACTTCAGGTTTTTGAAAATCAACTTCATCATCAAAGGAAGAGAAATATGCATCAGTGATATTCAGAAGAATAAAATCAATTTCAAAAGTTCTTGAATTGTTTTGAACACTCTTACCAATAAATGAGTAAGTGCGTATATTACCTCCCAGAGAAACTGTCTGAACTGTACAACAGTACAATAGTAATACTACTTTATGGGAGCATCTTACGTTATGGGGGCCATATATTTGGCATAAACATAAAAACACTTTTAATGTTAATATACTTAATCCTGCTAAACTAAACACTTAAAAATGATTAAAATGGTACATTTTCTCATGTCTATTTGACCACAATAAAACATTTTTAGACCACTTCTTACAAGCTGATTAGTATAATTTTGAGATGTTCTGAATAACAATCCAGTTTTAACTCATTTATTAACTTGTCTTAGTGAGTGACAACTCAATTAAACTTTCCTTGCCTCAACTGCATCATCAGTGAAATAAGGATACCTTATGCCCTAACTCATACACCTTGGTAAAGAGGAAATGAAGAAAGTGACGATGATACGGAAACAATCTGCACCATGCAAAGAAGGATATTGTTATTATCAGAGGCTGCAGATTTGTTATTGGGCTGTTAATCTTTTAATGTGAGGTTTATAAGAATTAGCAATTTATTTTACATGTTATTATTAATTAAGTAATGGTTTTCAATAACCAACTTGCTGAATCTCTAACTGCCCAGTATACAGTTCACGAATCACTGTAAAGAGGTGACTGAACACACTGAGCAATTAATTGGTTTTCATCTATAGTACTAAAATAATACTGGACTAAAAGCATCCATTATTGGCAAAGTGACAACACTAATCAAATTAATCATGGGAAATGAGCATCATCACAAACTATTTCTACTCACAAACTGAAACAGAAAAGATAATCTTAAGTGACATTAAAAGAAAAAAATCCAGGGCCGGCCGAGTGGCGCATTGGTTAAGCGCTGGTTTTGGGATGCCAGCGGCCCCGGTTCGGATCCCACATGAGGGCCAGTGACACTGCCCTCTACAGCTAACAACAGCTCCACCTGGAGCTGGGCTGTGCGAGCCCCAGTGATGGTGTGGGCTGCAGCTCCTGCTGCAGTGGGCTGCCATAGGCTACAGTAAGTGGCCCGCAGCCAGCGTGAGCGGCTGGCAGCCAAGCGTGAGCTGCCAATAGCCGCGATGAGCGACATCCAGAGGCCAGCGACCGATCTGCCTCATCCGGGAAGAGCGCAATGACGATACCAACAGTGAAGCAACATCCTCCGCAACTAAAAACTGAAGAACAAGAAGACAGCAACTTGTCTGTTCCCCTTCCCCGATTCCCCAACGCTGTTCCCCTCCACCAAATCCCCAATAAATAAAAAAATCTAAAAAAAAAAAAAGAAAAAAAGGAAAAAAATCCAATAGATGGCCTTTTAATAATAAATACAATGCAGCTTCAATTTATTGAAATTTAAATGTATATGTTAACACAAGTAAGCACCCAGAGTCAGTTCACTTGAAACCTATATAATTTTATTAACCAATGTCACCCCAATTAAATTTAATAAAAATTAAAAAAAAAACACACAAAAAAACAAATAGGCAAAAGGCAACAAGACAAGCCCTGAATAGGTACTTAATGTGGCTTTTTGCTTTTTAAGGCTCTATCAGTCTAATATCCTATATTTTCTAGTGACACTATTCAATAATAACAATTTATAATTTAGAATGTAAGCCCAACACACTTTAGAAATTTCAATCATAAAGTATTAATGATGTTAGTATATATTTACTAAAGAAGGAAAATATATCTTAGAAGACATTTTGGTATCAAGGAAACAAACTGTTTGATTTTTAGGCAATAAAAGTAAATTCAGAATGACTTTTTCTTTTCCTTTGTTTGGAGGGGGACAAATTTGTAGTTACCATTATAAATAACGCATTGACATTTCTTATGTTTTCCTTTCAATTTCAAATAAAAATCCTTCAAACTGTCATTAAAATCAATACAAGATACTTCAGTCTGATTATAACTGGCGTTCTAAAATGTGATCACTATAAGTAGTTCTATCTAATGACTATATCATTAAATTGGTGTTGATCTTTTATATTTTATAGCCAGAGTAACATAAAACGATTCTGTATTAGAGCCAGATGTAATTATGTACAAACTCCTTGAAGCAGCCCCAATATTTCCTGGTAATCTATACTCATGTCATTTCCTATTACAGATTTAGGGACAGACAAAACATTTAAGTCACTATTATCAGAAATAGAAGCATTAATCCCAGAGAAATTTGTATATTAATTCTGGAGAATGTGAAAAGCAGACAAATAAGAATGCCCAGCCCTCTACCAGAAGTGAAAAAAGGCATGTTTTCCCAAGAAATCACTATTAACAGTTTACACAGGTGCAAGGCATTCTTTAAGAGATACCACTTGTACCTCAATTATGAAAACTAAATTCTTACAGCTACGCTATACTCTTTCTCAAAATAATCTGCCTGAGAATTCAGGTTCTCCTTTCCCATCTCCCTTTATGTTTTAAAAGGATGGAATACTTCTCCCTGACTCTGGTTCAAACAATGGGAAAAGTAAAAACTTTGGTATTTGTTTTGAGAAAGTGAATGGTTCTCATATAAGTAAAGTAGTTTTCATTTCTTTACTTTTGTCAAAACAGAAAGAAGACCTCATTGAGTTGCCATTTGATAGATGATTAAACATATTTTTCATGATAGTATACCATTTAATTTTTGGCACATAATATGTCAGGAACTCAAATAATTGAGTTTTATTTCCCAGATTAGACAAAAGTCTGCCCTAGAGGGCACCTGGTTAGCTCAGGTGGTTAGAGAGTACAGGCTTATAAAACCTAGCCTGCTGGTTCAATTCCCACATGGGCCAAGGAGCTGTGCCCTTCACAACCAGATTGAAAACAACTACTTGACTTTGAGCTGATGGGTTCTGGAAAACCACACTGCTCCCCAATAAAATTTCTTTAAAAAAAACAAAATAAAAAACAAATCCTAGAAAGAAGGATTTGAATTTTTAGTCAGCCACATTTTCGGTTTATCAGAGGTAATTTTCTTCAAGGTTCTAAAAGTATTTTTAAAAATTCTTGTCTCAGGGTTTCTTTTTTGATGGAGACTATATTCATTTATTTAACTATAAGATTGGTTAATTTTAATAAAATTAGAGAGCTTCATGTTAAACTGGGCTTTCAAGAATCTGTGTTCCAAAAATGCAAAAAGAATGTCTCAAGGTAAGAGTAGAATAGCATTACATTTAATCATATTCAAAGATATGAAGTACTGGAACAGAAATAATAGCTTCAGTAATTATTTTTTCACTGTTTTTATAATATAATTAAAATCTAGTTTCTTAAAATAATGTTATTTCTGTGTAGTGTTACTCATTCTAAGTCTTTTTTTAAAAAACTTTAAAGTTTCTATTTAACATTCTTCTGAATTTATTGAATAAATTTTTCCTAACCCAACAGATCACAGGAATAAAGCTGACTCTAAAAATGCTTGGGAAAAAATATGCTTGGAATCCCAATTGAGTTTACATTGTATGACAGGAATAACGAACAGATCCTTGATTACTATCATTTTTTTCAATAACTTCCTGGATCTTATTTAAGGAGCCTTACTACTTTCAAGAGTTTGAAAACAATCATCTTACACCATGCTGCTTTCCCGTGGAAAAGATCACATCACTCCCCTGCTTCAAACCCATTTGAAGAGTTGCTTCTTCCTGGAAGCCAAATGAGCCTCCTAGGCCTTGGCAATGAAAAAGACAAGGGCTGGCGTGCTCGTGAACCTACTCAACTAATGCTAAATAAAATTACCTCCAGTTTTAAAAAAAAACAATCTACACATTCTCTCAATGGAGTAACACATTTAGTGCACTAGAAAACTATTTCGTTAACTCTTAGTACCCATGGAACATGGTGGTACATGCCTATAATCATAAACTCCTCAGGAGGCTGAGGCCAAGGATAACCTGACCTCAAGAATTTTCAGTTCTCTGTAGACTGAATATCCATAAATATTTCCATGTTATATATCCCTTGCTTATCAGCTTGCCGAGGGAGAACTAAACCAACACAGTTCAGAAATGGAGCAGGTGATAAATATCATTGTTGCAATAATACTAAGTGAAAAAGAAAAGTACATTAAATTCAGTCTTCATCCACTAGGTCTAGCCAAAGTGGAATAAGACTTGTAAAAACGAACAAATACAGGGACTATGGAATTCAGAATTTTTCCAGTCTGCTTAACTCCTTGAATTTAAAAGCAAACAACGTAATATCAACCTCGTATGTACTTATTTATGATGTGCCAGTCACTATACCAACGGCTTTGTATTTATCAACTCACTTAATCCCCACAAAATTCCTAAAATATAGGTAGTATTATTTTCCTCATCCAACAAGAAAAATGAGTTGTGGAAATGAGTTGTACAGGGTAACACAGCTAATAAGTAGGAGAGACAGATTTTCAATCCAGGCAGTGTAACTCCACAGTCAGTGCTATTAATCTGTATTATTAATTTTTAATGTGTTTTCTTTTTTTTTCTAGCTAGAATATGGTTTTTCAACTATTCCTTAGAGTCTCGGGGTCCCAGGAGGATGCTTCTGGGGCCATTAAATAAAGTAAGAGAAAGCAGATGGGGCTCTGGACACTTTACCCAGCCAAAGCAACTTCACTACATCTGTTTAAATATTGATGATACAATTAAACTTTTCACAGTAATAATTCAAAAATTTTTTCATGTTAAAAAGCAAAAAGTTTGAAAATCACCATACTTAGAATATAATCTTCATAAGGTCAGGGTATATGTCTAAAAGTATCTCACATTTTGACATTAAATAAATATTAATTCAATAAATTGCAACTACATAGCATAACTATACTCATCAGAAAAATGTACACATACCACTATGTCAGAGAAAATCTTTTAACACTGATATAGTAAATTGAATAATAACACTCTGATTGGTGTTGTTTAGTTTTTCATCATCGGCAATCAAAAGCTTTCATTATTTCAAGGCTACTGATGTGTTAAACATAATCCATTATTATATACAAAAAATAGGTATGCTTTTCACACTCATATTTTTTTACATATATCAGTAATTATACTGTCTAATGTACTAAAATGCCCACTCATATTTTTATGATTATTGAATTAACAAGAAATTACATTAAAATTTAAATTATCAGTAAAATGTTTTATAATATTTTCTGAAGTTCATAATTGACTTCAATCTTACAGAAGTTATAAGAAAACTTAAAAGAAAGAATAACTGAGCAAACAGTATCTAAAAAATTATTTAAAAACAACTCTATTAGTTATCTTTTATCATTTTCAACTATGGACCTACAAACTTAGATATGTGTTTATAAAGCAAAGGAAAAAGGCTACTGCCACCATTTTGTATTCTTTCTATGTGACTTTTCAGCTTGAGAGCTTACATCTAAATCAATTAAGAATATAGAAGCTTTAAGAAAATAAAAGCAAAGTACTAGCTTTTCTAATTCTGGATTTGGATTAAAAGTCAAAAGTAACAAAAATAAAAACTCATTTTTTTTTTCTCTTCTCCAACTTGTTTGGATAATTTTTTTAAAAAAAAGAAAATACAGTTTCTAACCAAGATACAGATATGAAATAATGACACTGCTTAAAATACTTTGCTGAAATTTCCATCAAAAATTTTTCTTACTTTATGATTATTACCAGAAAAATAACAAAATAACCCTAACAAACCTCACCCTCATGGCTAACTCTCAGTTGAAATGGAACACGTGAAGGTGAAATATTGAGAGAGGGGTGGTCAGCATTACATCTACCAATTATTATAATAAAATTGCTTTGAATAGAAGCAAAAACTAATAAAATGAAGTTTCTGATACCCTAAAACACATAAATGCCAAATCTAGCTCAGGATAGCTGATTAGAAGATATAATTTTAATATTGTTTTTTGAGAAACAGCAGTCAATCACATGGAGACAAACAGTAAACAGACTATATCAAAGGCCTAGGAAACTAGAATGTAATACTATCTTAGAAGGAATTTAGTCTGAATGCAAGCCAGATCCTCCCATGATGATTACTATGACCATTTTTGTTGTCTTCTGACTCAAACTGTTAATGCCTATGCTTTTTCTGAAAAAGCACCAACAATGGTCTTCTATACTAGAATATTAGGGGAAAAAAAAGACTCTCAAGCTATGTCAAGTCTCTAGAACCAAAGTAACTTTGGCAGTGAAAGGATAAGGAGTTATATAAAAATTAATATGACTTGATGATATTAAAACAAGGTTTTCTGATAATGATATAACCACCGCTTATATAAAACATTTTCCAGAGGTGGTAGTAAAGATGATTTTCAGTAGTCAAGTAGGGTAGTCCAACAGATATCCAAACAAATTTACAATTTGTCTGCCCTGTCCCTATCTCTGAAAGCTCAGCCCCCAAGCACTTTACTTTGTTATCTAAATAACTGTCAGTATAATATGCTTTGGCTTGCTCTTCTCAGATGAGTTCCCTTTCTCTTCTTGCAGAAAAATAAAGATTAAAAATTTAATTGTTTCTTTAACTATTGCTAGGATCCTAAAAATACAATTTTGAATAAAGTAACTCATATTAAAGCATAAACAATATTACTCATCCAAGAGGGTTTAAAGGAATACTTCATTAACCTACACGGTAACTACTTGAGCAGATAGGTTATTTCCTGAGTAGCTCAACTCTAAACCAGGAAATCAGAAATTAACCAATTATGATTTCTAAAAGATTACGAATTACTGTTCTACGGATTTATGATAATTTAACTCTAATTTTCCAAGAATGTTATAAAGACAATGGTTAATTTAGGAGACAACTGGATTAAATACAATGCACAAAAGGATTTATTTAGAATTTTGGATGGTGAAGAGTCCTATACTTTTCTCAGACAGTCAACAAGGTTGGCAATAATGTCCTTATCAATCCATACTCTGTATTTAATCTGTATCTTTGGAGGTTATTTCCTGTGCATAGAGGTTCAGTATTAAATATGAATAGAGAACAGAAAATTGCAGATTTAAAAATCAAAATATTAAAAAAAAGTTAAAATTCAATTATCAAAAATAGTATATCATTATTTTGGGCTTTTTAAAATGGAATTTTGTTTGAAAAAGGGGAGTTAAATAACCAGCTCTTATATTATACATCGTGACAGTGATATTAAAATATATACAGATCTCATTATTTCAAAATCAATCCAAGATATAAATATTTAACAAGTTAAACTGGAAGAGGGTATAGAGAGCAGAAAGAAAAGGGAAGCTCCATGGAGAGACAAAGGGGCAAAAAGGGCAGTGATCTCTTATATCCCCAAAATAAAGATCTTTAAAGGAAAGTGGATGTGTCAAAATATGTATATAAAAGGAGGTTCATAAAATTTTATCATTTTTTTTTAAATCTTAATGTCACATTGAGGTTAAAAAAAAAAAGATTTAAAAATAATTGTATTCAGCTCATTTATTCAGTTCTTTAGATCTTACATGGAGGGGGAAGGGGATAGTCACTTTGTAAGGGGTGAAAAAGATAACTATTGCATAGTTTTGTCATCTGTATTAATAATAATAATAAAAATAAATAAATAAAATAAAATGCAAAAAATAAAATAATTGTATTCAGAGTTAGAGGGCTGGTGACCATAAAATATTCATTCTCTAACATTCCCACCAATGTCCAACAAAGCAAGAGACTTCTATTGAATA
This sequence comes from Aselliscus stoliczkanus, assembly GCA_033961575.1. NCBI lineage: Eukaryota > Metazoa > Chordata > Mammalia > Chiroptera > Hipposideridae > Aselliscus > Aselliscus stoliczkanus. Next base: position 145,071,662 of record CM066727.1, read on the forward strand.
CGTAGAGATCTCAGTAGCTTTCTTCTCTTTTCAGAGAGTTTAGGTTTTCTGTTTGGAATTATATTTCTGCATGAAGTGATATTTGATTTTCAACCATGTGGTAATCAATCACATGTCACCTAATTGAGGAACATGATAATGATATTCTACTACCAGTACTAGAATGAATGAGTCAAATGTGTATGCTTAAATCTTCCATGAAAATAGAAGCTCAAAAACACTTATAACACTCATGTTCTGACATTTAAAACCCAATTCCACTCTTCTTATATTACTGATTTCCATGAAACACATGAGTTTCACTTTGTATGTATGGAAATACCTACCTGAATAGCTGAATTCATGAAACACGTATTTCCCAAGTTACTTAAGCCACAGAGGCCTGGCTGTTCATTGTTTCTTCCAGGTTCTGAATAATCATAGTTCTTATAAGCAGTATATGATGGGAGACAATAATTTGAGTTTTTCACACTGGAAGAAAACAAAAATATTTTTCATAATGCAGCCAATTATTACAATATAGTTATAATGAACATAGTACTTTAAATCTATTTGAGGTAGGTGGTCAGTCATTAAAATTTTTTATAAAGCATTTAACTCAGGTTCTTTTTAAGACATAAACCTAAATCAAAATACTCCCTTAATTAAGACACTCCTCATCCGATCAACAAAATCACTGCCTCATATACCACACTAACCAAAACAAACCACTATTATTATATCTTGCTACCGTTGATTAACTGGAGCAGCCTCACAGCTTGCTCCATTCTTCATTGTTCCATCAAATTTAAAACATTTAGATTGCAAACACCACCCGCAGCAATAAATCATCTGATTTATGTTCCATTTACATCCTGCTACTGTAACAGAGTAAGAACAGTAGAAACAGGAAGAGTTGGGCTTTGGGCTTTAGTCACAGGTGAGAGCAGAGATTTAAAAGGCCTCTGTGACATCACTGCTCTGATGCACTGAAGATTCTATTTATAATTTCTTTGCTAGACCAGCAAAATCTATTCGAATGTGGAAAAAAGCCTACGTGATTAGGAATGAAATGATTCTAAGTAAGTACATTTCAATATTATTTGGCTTTTCTGTCTTCTAGTTTGTTAGAATAATGCAGTTTATTTTACTAGATGAATATAACCTTAGGATAATTTGTACTATCAGTATAATAAATACTAATCTTAAAAATAAAAAACCACTATATAATCTTTAACCTTGGAAAATCAGGGTAATTTTAGAAAGAACTAAGAAAAGTCTATCAATAAGTTAAATGAGCTGCTTATCTTTTTACATGAAATAAAAAAATAATTTATGGAAAAGTACAGATTTTCCTTTAATTTTTAATAGGTTGTCTTATAAAATATTTGACAGATACTTTGGATACAATTCAAAAACATACTTTCAATCATTTTTTTATTCACTAGAACTAACCTGAACATGAATCAAGGTCACTTGCTAAAAGCAAAAGATGATATAAATAAAAACAGTGTTACATATAAACATGATGAATCAGTAACTGACAATCTCAATTGGCTACAATTTGTTACTGATATTTTCAAAAAGTTTTTACTTATAATTTCAAATACTTTTTATTGTATCTCTATACTCTCACTTTATTATTATAACAGTTTAAGTGAACTATACTACTGCCTGTCCTAACAAAGCCTTTAGTGTGTACACACACACACACACACACACACACACCAAGAAGCTTAAACAAGTTAAACGCACAAAAACACATCAACCAAAAATTACACACACAATTGTATTTTTAAGAAAACACCCTCCTTCACCACAAACAAAAAAGACCAACTCAAAAAAACAATCTACCCTGAACTGAACAAAAATAGCAGGGCCCAAAGAAAAGGAACCTTGATCAATTCAAATTCAGAATTTCTAATCTTGTAGCTATTCGCTTGTTTTAAACCTAAAAAAGAAAGTATGAAACAAATGGAATTCAAGCATCCTTTGGTTTTTGCAGTTCATTAGCCTTGTAATTCATATTTTCTTTTATATTCCCAGTAACTAATAAAGTGCGAGGCACCTACTAGCAATTAAATATATATTCACTCAATGACTGACGATTGGATTCTTGAATCTAACTTCTAAGACATGCTAATCTAAGGATTAACAAGTGAATCCCATTTTTCTTTTATTTTTTAAGAAGTGCTAAAAATAAATGTCTGCTACATACTACAAAAAAGCAAGGCCTATATTTTCTACACATTCTACACATTTAAGAAAAAACACATATTCTGACTATTTTTATAATATTTTTTATTTGTTATATACACTTTTAATAATAATATTTAAGCAGTGTATGAGCACATAGGGGAGGTATGCACAAAAGTACGCTCGTGACTATACTCATGCACGTGCGCTCAAGGGAAAAGACTAACAGCACATTTACATGCTTATTCCATAAATGTGTATATATACACACATTCAGATATCTGTCTTTACCACACATAACACAAATGGATGTTGTAACTCAATTCTTTGTGACACTAGGATGAAATTTGCTGGCATAGTGATTCCTATTTACTGAGAAATGAACAAAAACCTTATCTGCAAATGCAGCTTTTAGTTTTGGTCTTTTAAAATCTGAATCCTTAAAGGAATTCTACATTTCAGTTTAAGTGACAGTCTCAGCCTTTCCCAGAGACGGAGATAGTCTTGATGCTCAATGACAATAAAAAACTGATGAATTTAAAATATTTTAATACAATCTTGATTGGTCACTTACAATCCACATTTTATATGTTTTCTACATCAAGTATTAAAGTCTGAAATGAAAAATACTAAAACCAGCAATTCTTTAAATATTTCAACAAAGTACTGGAAACTTAGGCCTTAAGACAGCTTCTATTCTTTCATGAGTATTTCTGTTCTTTTTTTTTTTTTTTTTAAGATTGTAAGCTAGTCCTTATCCTATACAGATACACTAACTTTGCAAAAACAAATAAATTTGCTGGTAATCTTAACGGGAATTTTAATAGTATTTAATTCTGTGTTATATACCTATCACCTTCAATGAAAACACATTAAAAAATGTAATGTTCTTTTGTAAACCTGAGTCCTTATCTTTCTATGAAAATTTCAGATTGACTTTTCAATTCGCACTTACATTTGACATTATAAACATTCTAAATCTATAATTTAGTCCTAATAATTATACTTTTGCTCACTTTGCAGTTAATGAAATGATGCTTTCAGCAAGTAACTTGTCAAGAGCCAGATGGCTAGCTAGCTCTGGTAGTCTCCAAAATCCAGTTCATTTTCATGGCTTAATTTTTCACCGGGAGACATTTCTATTCCAAATAAAAGAGCTTTAAATGAAATAACAGAAAAATAGAAATGTGCTCTGATGTGGAAGGCCAAGAGTTGAGACAATAAATTCATTAACAAGTTTTTTAAAAGGCAGTATTATATCAAGGCAAACGTAGCAACAGAGAAAATGCAGAGCATAGAAAAAGAAGGAATTTGGCACATATTAAGATGTACTTAAATTACATTTGGGGCAAAAACAAATACTTAATGGAGTAACAGGTAAAATAACTACATAGGATAAACAATATTCAGTAACTGGGTCTTCACAATATTAGTCCTTAATAAAAACTTTATCAAACTTAAATAAAATAATTCAAAGTATACTTTGTTATTACCTTTATAACTGACATTCCTACTTATGGAAATGTAAATGTTCTATCTCAGTAATGAATGCATCAGTTTAATTCAAGTCTTGAATTTGGAAATAAATTTCATAAAAACTTGTGTCATAACTACTGATTTTAATACATACTTTATACTTGGTAGAATAAATGCACATAATCTAAAAAGGTCATTACCCATTTTAAGTATGTTTAATTTAAAAAACTATGTTACTTCCATCTGAAGTCGTAAGCTGATAGTTATTTCCACAAGTTGAATGGAAAGTTACAAAATAAAATTTTTTTTTTTTTTTTTTTTTGAGGGCAGTGTCACTGGCCCTCATACGTGGGACCGAACCAGGGCCGCTGGCTTCCCAAGCCAGCACTTAACCACCGCGCCACTTGGCCAGCCCTTACAAAATAAATTTTATGTGAAATATTTGTTCAGATACTTGTAATATGAAACTTATTTTTTAATAGAAAAACTTTCCATATTATAGGTGTTTAAATTTCATTCCTTACTAAGAAAGGTAAGCTTTAATCTCAAGCATGGTGATACCTCAGTAGCTATTCAGTATTTGCTTAGTTTCCTAATATGAAAGGACTGTTTTAGTGCCTAAAAAAGACAAATGTAAATAGTTAAAAACATAATGTAGTCATAGGAGTAGAGTCATTAATAACGTTTTAACTTAAGAAAGCACTCCAACTCCTCTCTTAATATTTTCTGCAGTCAGAGATTTTATTGTCATATTTTTACTATGAGAGGGAAATGAGACAAAAACAGAAACACACTAGACCACATATACTAACATAGTGACTCTGGTCAAAATACAGTCCATGTTCAATACAAGTCTATGTACATCGTTAAAAATCTCTCCAAAGAATAACTATAAATACATGTTATATCTGGAACTGAATTATTTTATAGTAAATATGTGAGCCATCTACAGTTGATAGAAACAGAAGTTATGTTTTATCTCCTATGAAAAAATTATTTTTGATGAATTAAAAGATACCATATAAAATATAAACCAGATTAAAGGCAGATATTTCCTTTCACTCTTTACCTGTGGATATACATTTTTAAAAAGAGGACACATTCTATATTGCAAAGTCTTCAATATTTCACTATTACAATATAACGTAATGTTACTATACTTGGTACACACATCTTTTTATGAATTACTGAAATAAGGGAATGAATGTTTTAAATCTTGACACACATGGTAAATTCTTTTCTAGAAAACTTGGATTAATACCCTAATCATTTAAACAGAATTCTTATAAGAAAGATATTCATCACTTAATTTTTCCCAATGAGATTGAGGTGGTAGAAAATGGATGGAGTTTTTTATGGTTGTAATTTACATATCTCTAGTTAGTATTAAATTTGAACATTTAAAATGTTTATACATTTTAATTCCTTTATTTTTATTGCCCAGCTGCATCATTTGCCTATTTTTCTAACTGTCTTAGAAAATTTCTCACTTACTTTTATGAACTAGATAGTACATTAAAAAAATTTTTCCTTAATTTGTTATTTGTAGCAAGTATTATTTTCCATGTATTTGCCTTTTAATTTTTATGTATCTGACAATTAAAAAATAATTTAAAGTTTTAAAGAGAAATTCTCAATATTTCCCAACATTTCCTGGATAACCTGCCCCATTCTCCATCAGTCTAGAATGGTTTTTGAGCTTTTTCTAGTCCATTGACCTGTAGATGTATTCCTGGGTCAATATTACGCGGTTTGAATTCTTATTTCTTTATAATGTTGTGAGTTTAGAGGATTAATTCTTTCTCATTATTTTTCCTTTCCAAATTATTTTGGCTATTGTTATATATTTATAATCCAGATGTATGTTAAAATAATTTTGTCAATTCCACCCCATAAATGAATTTTAAAGGAAAACTAATTAAACCTAAGTATTCAATTAAAGGTGTTATTTTAAAGATTATTTCACAAATAGCTTTACTCTTTTTAAATTTACTCTTTGGGATAATCAGATGCCATTTATGAACTGGACAAGTAGAGCAAATATTTAACTACATAAATACTATTAATCTAATACATAAACCACAATGTATACATCCAAGAAATAAAAAGGATAATCTTCTCTGGATTGAAGTTCTTCCCATATTTTAATGGGTAATTACAGATATAAAAGCTTTCTTTTTATCCTTTTCTGTAAAAAAAATAAAAAAATAAAAATGCCAATTTTCAAGGTAATACACTTATGTCAGAAGTAGTTCTGGTGAAGCCCAAGTGATTTTCAACTTTTTTCTTTCAGCAATAAAGCGCACACACACTTTCACTAACATTTACAAATTCCAAGATTTGGAATATTATTCGATATGAGGCAACTGTTTCTCGGAACTTTTTAAAGAAACAAATGACTGCCTTTTTGACAAATACAAAAATATGTGTATGCTTTCCAGATGAGACTCACTAACACTTTAAAAATACTATAGTTTAAGTGATTACATATCTAGTTCTAAAATGACATCTGAAATTTGTACTCTTTCTAAAAAGCTGAATTCTAACAGATTTCTATATATATTTCGATATTAGTGTTTAGAATGTAAAATTCTCGCAGTGCTTTATTTTGCTTTTAGTAAATTATTGTAGTGTACGTATCGGGGGGTGCCAAAAAAAATGTATACACATGACTAGTATTCATCTTTTGTTATCGGTATATAGTATTACAATTTTAATAGTTTTTTCCTTCCTTAAAATGTATATACATTTTTTGGAACCCTCTGTATTAAATCAAGAAATTTATAACTGTGCTTTCTTTCTTGTGAAGTTACTCCTAGAATAACTGATCAGTAGTTTAAAAGAAAATCAATTTTTATGCATTAAGGCTTTTATCCTAAATTTTAGATACAAGAGATTTTTTGTAACCACAATAGGGCGATCAATTAAACAAAGAGTTTTTAAGATTCAGTGCTTACTTTCTGTTGTTGATGTTGTTATAATTATTTGATAGAGATGAAGGAGAGATCTTTGGTAAAGTTGAAAAATTGGATGCACCTGGGGACCTTTAAAAATATGAAAATGTTAAATTAGATAAAAAAATGCTGAATTTTGAAATTAATTATGAAATAAAGAAAAGAACCAACAGATGACAATGTATGTAATAAATGAATGCTGGAAAAGATTTATGAGCAAAATCACTATATATCTTTTGGTTTTTAATTTTCAATGCATTCTTTTCTATAAAAAATAATGGAACAAAGGGAACTTTTCAAAATTTTCAAAAGAAATTTATGAAATCAAATATACAACCTGATATTATTCCTATAAATCTAACCCCAAAACACCCAGTTCTGAGTTCAGGTAAGCATTATGAGTATTTTACAATAAGTAATTTCCTTAAATCAATGGAATTAAAATATTAATTTTTAAGGGAGCATGTAAAAAACTCCACTTTGTGTCTCAGTAGGTACCATGGCATTCTAATTATATACAACATCCATACAGAGATCAAAGGATTTACCAATTTTCTAAAATGTAAAGCAACAGGGATAGAACAGCGTAAGAGAATTCCAAACACAATCCCCAAAAGTAATTTTTGGCCAAAGTTATCTCTGTAAAAACAGAAAAGACATAAAAGTTGACTATATGCTACATACCTCACTAATTCAGAATCTTTTTGGAGAAATCTCAATTATAGCTTTTAATCAAATAATATGCTTTAAAGGCATGACTTATAATCAACAAATCCATTATAAAGTACTTAACAGTCTCTAAAAGATCTAATTTCCATTTTAATTTTGCAAACAATTTTAGTTTTCCAAGCCACGGTTTGTAATAAGGTAACTCCTAGCTTAGTATATCAGTCATCATAAATTCTCAATTAGTGGGGCCCAAAGTGATTAGTTTTTAAAAATTCTGTTTCCTCTACTCAGTTGCTAATGAACAGTGAAATGGTCAATGGGCAGGAAAATACAATCTACAAAACCAGCTTTTAGTAATTTGGATTTCACTAAATCTACATACTTACAATGTTATTATGCATCCTAAATGGGTAAAAAAAATTTCTTACATATGAAAATTTTTGACTTCTCAAGTTTTATTTATTATAAAATCTTGGTAAATATTTTCTCTTCATTTTAAAGGAGGTTCTTTCTGTTGATTCGGGCTGTATACAGGTAGATTACACTAAGGGAGGCTCATTAGGTGCTCTTCTGACAGAAGACCCTTACAAGATTTTATTTTACTATACTAAGCTCAAAACACAAAGCATAATCAAACAAATTCTCATATAAAACAAGGTAGAGAACCTATATAAAAGGTAATTTTATAATCTTAATATTTTTGTACTAGTTTTAAAATATTAATAGAAATATAGAAGTATCTTGGCATTTTTCCCTTCACATTAAGAATGCTAATGTAGAAAAAAAACTAAATTTATTAGACATTGAGGTATAAAGATTAAGGAGGTTAATTTTTCAAAATGTGATCCAACTTTCTATAGTTTAATTGAATTCATTACAACTTTTCAAGAACACAGCTATAAACCAAAATGTTCCCTTGAATTGTCCTTACAGTAAAATTAATGGAAATCAAGATATATTACTTCATTCAATAAAGTGGCTGAGGCACATATGTTTGTTTTTCTCTGCCCATCTGAAGCCTTTTTACTATTCATTAGCAACTCTACCCAAGGGCAGTATTAGAAGTTTCTATGAAATTCATTAAAACACTCAAGCACTGATTTAATGAATACTACATGCCTCACCCTTGGTTAAGTACTAGGAATGCAAAGACAGACAACAACAGTTCCTGACCTCAAACAGCTCACAAACTAATGGGAGAAAATGATACATAAGCAAAATCACTCTAAAATAGTATAAACCCTATACAAATTTTAAAATTATAACAAAATATAGAATTTTTTGGGTAACGTGGTGATTTTAAAATGATGTGCGTAATTGGAGGGGTAGATGGTAACCGAAAATGACAGTATTCCCGGTGGAAAGAAGGGCACGAGCAAATGTATGAAACTAGAGCCTATGATGTGTTTGATGTGTTTAGGGAATGACCAAGAAATTCAGCTTGGCTGAAAGCGTAGGAAGTATGTGGTGATAAGAACAGAAGTTAGTAAGATAGGTATGATAACAAAGGACTTTTTATATTTTATGAAGGAATTTGGATTTTATCCAATTGTGCTAGGGTATGCTGAAAGATTTTAAATAGGCTATCAACATAATTGGATTTGTATTCTAGAAAGGCAACTCTTGAAGAAGGGACAGAGATTGAAGACTGGAAGATCATTTAGGAGAAATAAAAATAACAAAGGTGAGAATTAATAAAGGCTGGGGCTGAGAGTGGAGCAGTCAGGGCAACAAGTCTTGAATGTTTAGGAAGAGGTTCTCAAAGTACAGTCCATGGACCCTTATAGGGCTCCAAGATCTTTGAGGGTACCCATCTATGAGTTCAAAACTATTTTCATAATAACACCGAGGTGTTATTTAAATATTATTTGACCTGTTCCACTGGTTGGATATTTTCACTGACGCTGCAAAAACAAAGGTGATTAAAACTGCTGACCTGTTAGCATGAATTAAGGCAATATACCAACTACATACTAGTGTTATTGTATTCTTCACTGCATCCCCCTGTGCCCCCCTGCACCTCCGTTCCCCACACCCTCTCCTCCGCCCCACTGCTCATGCTAGGGCAGTGGGAATAGTTTCACTTAAGAATATCTATGTTGAAAACATAAAAATTATTGATTTTATTAAATCATTACCTTTAATTAAACTTTGATATTGTGTAACAAATTAGGAAGTTTACATAAAGTGCACCTGTTATATACTGAAGTAACACGGTTGTCATGAGGAAAAAGACGTGCATGATTTGAATTTTAAGCCAAATAAGCCATTCTTTTCACTCTTTTACATAAAATGCTATCTGGCAGACATTTTCTCAAAAATACATGGAGGGAGCCAGTTACTTCAAGGAAAACAAATTAAAGTATTTGTTGCCCATGATAAAATTCAAGTGCTCAGGCAAAAAAAAAAAAAAAAAATATAGAACTCTGGACAACTTGACTTTGCCACTGTGAGCTAGATAGCTTCCTACTACTACTTAGGCCTGTCTCATAATATTGGTGATGTTTTAACATGTGATTAAAAAGATATTATATAATGAAGTATGTCAACATGATAACTCAGTATTTTCTACTGCATGAAGTTACACATGGTAGATTTTAATGTAATAATATAAAAAGTTCATTGGCATGATGTCAGATTCCACATTGCAATTAACCTTTCATCACTAAACCACCGCTGGTCCAGTTCTCATGTGGTATCAATTATCTGAAAAAACTTCTCCCAAATACATACTTGTGCGGTGCTGAATATATCTCAACCCAAATATATCACAATAAACTGAATGTAGATGCACATATGAGAATTTAGCTGTCTTCTACTCAAAAAAAAATTGCAAAAATGCAAAACAATTCTGTTCTTCTCAGTAAATTTTTTTGTTTCAGAAAACTTACTTTTCACCAAAATATACTTATGTCAAACATAATGATTTAGTATTGTTATTTATAAACAAATATTTAAAAATTTATTTTTAATTTCTAAAATATAGGTATCAATAAACATAGCCCACATGACAGTTCTTTGGGTCTTTAATAATTTTTAAGAATGTAAGGGATATGAGATCAAAACATTCGAAAACTTCAGGTTTACGAGGTAGAATCTGTAAGACTTGCTAACTAATGAAATGAAAGAAATGAGGTTAAGGAAGAACTCAAGATGGGCCTCAGATGATACCTGAAATAAGGAATACAGGATATAGATACAGTTTAGGTTGAGGAGATGGAAGACGGTGAGGGGCAAAAGATTTTGAGTTCAATCTGACATGGTGAGTCCTATATGACATTTAGGAAAATTCTGAAAACCTCCAGGCTAGAAATATAGAAAAGCACAGCTCTGCCAGTTTGATCTCAGGAACAGGATTAGCATCGAGTTCATCCGCTGATTTTGAGAGCCTATGATGGTATGAAAGGACTGGTCCTCAGGTGGAAATCTGTGGAATGTCCATGCATTTAAAGTGTGAGCAGAGCTGCTGGATATAGTCAGTGAAGCTGTATGCTGCACAATGCCAAGGAGGGCCTTTTACATAGATTACAATGTGAACAACTCCCCTAAGAGCTGTGCAGTACACAACCCACACAACCAATCATGGCAGCCCTGGAAGGGAAGACAGCCAGCCAAGCAGAAGATTGGTCAGAAAAGTGAAAACAGTCCTTGAAAACCTATGGTATAGGAGATAGTTACCTAAATGAAGTATTAAAGAGAAGTCAAATAAGCTAGGTTAAAAAGAGTCAAATAAGTATTTTGTTAAATTCTGAGTGGGTGGTAGGAATAGTAAGTATTTTTTTTAAAGAAATTGGTTGCCAAAAGAAGAAAAATTAAAGAATGGTATTTAGAGAAAGTTTATGGCTTCTTTGCTTTTGTTTTTAAAGAGGGGAGAGATTTGTTTATATTTATAGGCTGTGGGGAAAATGATACTGAAAATGAAACAAAAAAATGAACTAGTGTAATTTGAGTGCCTGCTATATTGTGGTGGTATGCTAGGCATTTGTATATGAAGGAAAAGAGGAGATTATGAAATTAAAAGCAGGGTCTAGAAACCACTAGGATAAATAACATTGGTGGAGAGCTGTCCTTAAAGAGCATGGATTTCGGAGAGAGAAGGATGGGTGTGGTCCACAGGTAACTTTAAAGTGTGATAACACTTTTTAAATACTGTTACAGATATTATTGGTGAACGTTAACAGTTAGATCACCTATCAATTCTGATTCCAACTTCTGGCCCAGATTACACACAGCCTGGTCTAGCTAACATTTGTGGAATGGACTATGGCCTAAGTCCCTTAGCTTTCTTCCTTTGATGCAACTTGGAAATTACACTGTTCACTAGCAACTCTGCTCTAGTGGCTTTCTAAAGAGAGAAAAAAATGCTTAGAATATTATACATAGACTAGATACTAAACCACAGATTAGATACTAAATTCAGGTAACCTAGTGTTAAACTAATTTTTTCTAGTTTGGGCTAGATGTAATATAAGGCAGTGATTCATCTTTCAAACAAGACAGAAAAAAGGTAAAAATATCAATTTAGCTGAAATAATTTCATGAAAAGAGAAAATTAAACTTTATCCATGATAACTGAATGCAGTATTTTAATTTCCCTATTCCCGATGTTTCAGCTAAAAGCATGCAATTCAAGACTAAATTGAACTTCTTGCTTCAATAGAACACAGCTTATTCTTGGTAAATTAGCTGAATATTTAACATACAAGGAAATCTAATACCATATTGAGCAACCAAAATATAGAGAAGTTTGAAAGTTTACATAGCAAAACAGTGGTGATAACACAACACAATATATAGATGATGTGCTATAGAAATGTACACTTGAAACCTATATAATTTTACTAACCAATGTCACTCCAATACATTTAATAAAGATAAAAATATTTTATAGTTATTTTGAAATCTGACATAAAAAAAAAACTTTGTAAAATTTAACATTATAAAACAAAAATTATCTGAAAAATAATAGGACCAATCTTAAACTTTTCTTAGTTCTAAATATCATCCTAAAATAAGTTCCTAGAGAAAAAGAAAAATTTTAATCTGTTGAAAAATAAATTTTTTTTTTTTCGAGGGCAGTGTCACTGGCCCTCACATGTGGGACCCGAACCGGGGCCGTTGGCTTCCCAAGCCAGCACTTAACCACCGCGCCACTCGGCCGGCCCCTCTGTTGAAAATTTAAACACTTTTACTGTTGTGAGATACAGGCTAATACAGCTCAACAAGCATTTGCTATGTATGCATGCCTCCTCTATATCAGGCAGGTTGCTAAAGAAAAACTTAAAGACAAACAAAAGCGAGTTGAAGGGACTTTATGTACAAATAGCTTCTCATAACTTTATTTTTGTTCCTTATTTTGACTATTATACATGGTATTTATAACACAAAACATTCCACCTTTAAAAAATGAAATTACAGTTACTTTTCTTCAGCCATTATGAATCTTAGCACCAAATTTATAAATTTTTATGTTTAACTATTATAGAAATTTCCAAACATACATAAGACCTCACTGTATCCAATATCAGTCACTCAGCTTCAAAAATTATTAACATTATGTCACTCTTGTTTTATCTATAATCTCTTTAGCCTCCCTTCCCCCTTATTTTGCTGGACTATTTTGAAGCAAATCCTAGACATTCATAATTTCACCTGTAAATATTACAGTATGCATCCCTAATAGGTAAGAGATCTTTTTTTGATACCACTGTCGGTACCAATTTAGTACTCAGTTCATGTTCAATTTAATCTCAACTGACTCAAAAGTATCTTTTCTCCCCCAGTTGATTAGTTTGAATCAGGATCCCCCCAAAATCCATTTATTTGCAGGTTAATAACTTTAAAAGTCCTTACTGTTCCTATCAACTAACTTCTCCTCTGGCTTCATCTTACTAGGATGTTAACATTTAACATCTTCAATGTTAAACTGAGGAACCTCCAAGTACAGAGTCATGGGGAGGGTTTTATGTGTAAATACAAGTATTTCCAAAAAGGATGTGGAACTTGGGCAACTAAAAATGACCAGAAAAAAGCAGTTTATTGGTAAATAGCAGAATATAGGAACTTCATTCTAACATTATTATGATGCCTTTGTGTTTAGGTAACAAATAACTAGGAAAGAATGTATATATTTATATAGCAAAAAGGTTTATATGTAAAGTACTTTCTCGCCCTGCCTTTCCATAACTAAGGTGGTACTTAGTTATTTCTCTTCTTTTAGTATATATTTCATGACGAATGATCTGTATCATTCTCTGTTCCATTCTCTGACTACAGTATCCATCCCCTTTCCCTATAATTTGTTTCTTATTCCCATCGGGCTGTCTCCACTTGTCAAATATATTTAATCTCTTCTGTTCTCCCTCCAATTTCTGCAACATTAGCATTGCTGGCCATTCCCTTTCTTCTAGAAGTTCCTATTCTCTTAGCCTCTATGACAAGATGGGATCCAAGTTTTCCTGAACCTTTAGAATTTTTCCATTTGATCTTTTTGTTTTATACCATTACTAAGGGACATAGTTTATAGTTCTAGTTAATATATTACTTAGTCTATAGTTCTTTACATTTTTGTTTGGATAATTCATATATGCTTATATTTCTCACCTCGAGAAATATAATTCCATACCTGCAGATCTCATTACTACCCAAACATTGGTTCCCTATCTTTAACTGCATCCTAGGCAGTTCTGTTTGCCTGTACTATTACCTTAAACTTTAGTCTCAAAAAAAGTTATGTCTTTTTCTTAATGAGAATAAGAACAAGATAAAAATGAAATAAAGCATGGAAAAAAATTATAAAAATACAAAATGTCTTTAAAAATGACAACAAATTACGGATTTTGGAATATTAACCTAGATTAATGACTTATCAGTTGCATTTCAAATTGAAGAAGTGTGATTAATTTAAAATATATGAATATGACTGAATGACAAGGAAATAAGGCTCTTGAGCCAGGATGGCTCAACTCCCACAAACCAAAATGACTCAATTCCCTACCTCCAGTACTTGAACAAGGTTAAAAATGGTAACAAACTTGTATTTTTTCACAGAAACTTTAAGAGTACATTTTCTTTGAACTATGATACCTCTTTTAGTACCGAAAACAAACCGTCACAACTAAATCTACTAATGTTTTAAATAAGTAGAGATTATCATGCTTATAAACACTTAAAAAGCCTCGGTGCAACTTTTGTTAAAATAAAAACAATGCGTAATGAATTCACTAATATGTATTTTAATAATTTTCAATCAATTAGGTCTATCTACCATTTCTAAATCTATATAGTTAATCTTGCAATTATATATGCAAATTAGACTTAATTACTCTTTAAAAAATTCTACAGAAGTATATGGTAAGTTTTTCTACCTGCATTGAAACAGGTACAATATTGAAACAGCATAAACAAAACGAAAACAGAATACTGCAGTCACCTAGGTGTTTATTATTTATCCTAACCAAAAATAGTACGCAATGGTTTTATTTATAAAGTGCTCCCTCTCTCCAAGTACAGCACTCAGGGACAGAGTGCTGTAAAAATACTAATATGGCACTAGATTAGGTTTATACTTAGTGTTTCAGTCACCAATTTGGAATTCTTTTAATCAGAACAACACAGATGGCAGAGGGACAATGTATGAGTAAGAACTACTGGCTTAGTTTTCCATTTGTTTTTTTTCAGCCTCTCATGCCTTATCTGGTTGATTTTGGTTTCTTCTATGGTTGTTTTTTAGCCCATGAAAATTGCCTCTTCAAAATCATTGATGACCCTTTACTTTTTTCACCAGATACTTAACCACATGTCTTTTGCCAATAAATGTCTAAATTAAGTCAACTTCTCATGCAACTTTCACAAGAGGAATTTTTACTTATTTCAGAAAAATGGCAAAATTTGGAACTTTTTATTTCTACTAAGTTAATAATCTCAAAGGCATTCTTTGAAATAACTATACCTAAAATGAAACCATACAGAGAAAAAAAAATAATAGTATAATTTAGTCAAAATTTAATAAAGTTGTACCTCAGTTAGAAGCTATAGCTAAGGAATAAGGTGTTAACATTAAAGAAATTTTCTGGAAAGCAAAAGATCATCAATGTATTGATTAGGTTTCTCCTTTCTTTAGGGATCTCCGGGCTTCTACCGTTATTATACTTTAAAATAATTTTTCAGAAATACAAGATTGAAATACTCACATATGTCGAACTGAATAGACTATCCACCTGATGCCAACATCTTTGGAAAATAAATGCTTACATTTAACAGAATAGAAAAATTTAGGAGTTAAAACTTTTCTAAGGTATCATTAGAAAAGACAGTGTTTTTGAGGACTTGTAAGAAATTAGATACTTAAAAATGAGATTACAAATGAAAACTTCTGAAAAAAACTAAATACTTCAGTAGTTTTAAAATACAGCACAAATATAAAAATTTCAAATTATATGTTGACATCTAGCAGAAAAATCCAGATAGAAAACTTTTGAGTATTTTTTTAGGTAGGTTCTTAGATTACTAATATAGATTTTGGGTTGTTTTAGGGTAGATACATTTTTATAACTACATAACTACATGTTTTAAACAAAATTATATTTTACCCTTAACATTTTTTTTTAATACTTAGTATTTCTTCTCAATCAAGTAGTCCGAAAATTTATTTTTCCGCAGAGGATATATGGTCTCAATTCTGATCAAAATGGGCCACATACAATTTTGGGACTTCAGAGCACCCAGTTCCTGTTTTCAGTAGAATAGAAAAGTCAGACAATTAAGATACGTACTACCACGCTTTCTCTTATTGAACATATGCCTATTGAACATTTTCTTGTTCCTAAGCAGTACCTGAAAGGCAGATTCCTGGGCCCATCACAAAGATTTATATTATGCTGGTCTGTGGTTAGGACCCAGGAAGCTGCTGCTGATGGTGGTTCACACAGTACATATGTATTAACAAACATTCCCTACAGAATTTCTCAAGCGTGAACCTTAGACTGGACCAACAGCATATCTGTGAGATTATAAGAAATGCAAATTCATAAGCTCTACCCAGATCCACTGAAACAGAAGTGCTTGGGATGGGTCTGGAAACCGTGTTTTAACAAACCCAATGTGTGATTCTTTTATCATATTATAGCTTTTAATGATTTTTCCTCAACTTTTGACCCTTTGTGTAGAAACTGGTTATGTGCTAAGCAGTACGAGCAGCCAACAGATCCCAGTTTAGGGATGTTTATTAGAACTAGCATCTCCATACCACGTTGAGAACCAGGGATTGGTCTCATGACAATATGATGGCAGCTTTGAGCACATACAACAGGCTATTTTCTATCCTAATATCTTGAAGTTTCTTTCTTGAGGGCCTAAAATTACATGCCCTCTGCTGGAGTTGAATTTGTCTACATTAATGTGTGCTCTTAATGTAACTTCAATGAATACACAGAATGCTATTCTTTTTTTAAAGCTGGCATTCATCCAGAAAAAAAATCTGCATCCTTAGTTCAATTATATACATATAAATAAAAGCAAGTGAAAATTTCTCAAACTTATTTTTCTTTTCCAATCTGTACTCCCTATTTCCCTCCACTAAAAGTGCTTTCTCTATGTTCTTAAGTATTTTTATATAATATGTTGTTTTAAATTTACATAAATGGCACTGAATTAAAATCTCATTTAGTTTTTACTTTTTCTCTCAACTGTATTATTTTAAAGCTTATCCAGTTTCAAAGATCTCATCATTGCTACTTCTGCATGCTACTGGTATCTACAGTATACCACCACTAATTTTCTTATTCACTCTATCTACTACCACTATTCACTACCACTTTCACAAACAATTCAGCTACAAAGATTGTACCATCAGCAACTTGTGTAAAAAGTCCACTGAGTGCTGGCTTAGAGGGATTAAGCATTCCCGAATTAATTAAACACTGACTATAGAATGGTGCTACTAGTTAATGCTCCCACCACTGTATATGAGACTTCTCTTACAACTCTCCAAACACCTCGTACTGGCAATCTGTTAAAGCTGTGTCATTCTGATGGCTGTAGGGTTTTATCTCATACTTTAATCTTTCTGGTTTTTAGTGAGTTTGTATATACCCTCATATACCTGTTAGCACTTGGGAGTTCCCCTAATTTAAACTGCCTATTCATAGCTTTTGTTTATTTTCTTTTTAAAGCTTTTTTGTTTCTGTTAATTTATAGCAGTTCTTTATACAATGTAGATATTATTCCCTTGGATGTTTTAGATTTCCCAAAACTGACATCTGACTTTTAATTTCGTGTACTTTTAACAGAAATACTTTATTTTGATGTAATCAAATCCATTAATTTTTCACATTATGTCCTGTGATCTCTAAGACATAGATATTCTCCAAAATTTCTTATTGGCTTTATAGCTTTACATTTCTTATTGGGTCTTTACTCCTTCTGGACTCTGTCTATGTATAAGGTACTAATTCTGCTTTCTTTTTCTCCAGTACTAATAAAATCTAAGCACCTATCTGCTTTAAGCAACCTGTTTCTCACTGACTAGTTGGTCAACTTGTCAAGTTCACATACATACATAAGTTTTTTCGAGCTCACTCGTTTATTACAGTCTATTTGCCTTTCTTTGCTAGCATCATGCTGTTTTTATTACAGTACCTCTCACTATCTAGTAGGTCCAGTGCTTCTTCCTTCTTTGTCAAAATTGACTTAGCTAATCCTTGACCTTTATTGCTATATCTTAATTTTAGAAAGAGTTTGTGAAGTTTCTTAAATAAATAAATAAATAAAAGAATAGAATTTTGACTTGGGGGCACTGACATGACAGATAGAGAACGAGGCATTACTAGATTAAGGCATGTAGTACATGATAATCTTTTGCCTTTTAATAAAGTTAGAGTTTTTTTCTACGAAGGTTTTATGCATTCCTAATTAGGTTAATTTTTGTTATGCTATTTTCTAAGCATGTTACTAATGGTAATTAGGAAGGCTCAGGAATCTTGGGCTCACAAGCCAAATCCAGTTTGCCACATGTGTTTGTAAAAAAAGTTGTACTGGAACACAGCCACAAGGACTTGCTGACAATGTCTATGAGTCCTTTCAAGCTATATCCACAGTTATAGTTGAATCAGAGCCCATCTGGCCCTCAAAACTGAAAATATTTATTATCTGGTCCTTTATAAAAAAGATTACTGACCTGTGTATAGAAAACACCTATTAACTTTAAAAAATTAGCCTTATATTACAAAATCTTGCTAAATTTTCTCAGTTCTAGTAGTTGGCTGATTGTTTTTGGATTTTATCTAGATGACTGTATCATACGCACATAGTGAATTTTATTTCCTTTGTTTACCTTGCAATCTTATTTGGTTTGAGTTAAAAAATACTCAAATATATTTACTACAGATTTCAGGTATATAGACTACCAAGTTAGAAGATTCCGTTTTATTCTGAGTTTTCTGAGACCCTTTTCATATACAGACGCTAATTTCAAAAAAAAATAATCTTTTTGTGTTCTAATAAAATATCATTTGGCAATTTACACATATTGTTAAATGGTATTTCTCACATTTTATAATAGATACTTAACTTTTCATGCTTTAATATTTGGATTCTCTATTAAACCAGTCGATTCAGTGAAGAACGGAGCTCTTAATTGTACTTTGGTGAATCTGTAGTGTAGTACTTCATTATGTGTAGTGTGTTAGCTATTATGTAAGAAACTGAGTCTTTTCTTACAGAAGCAAGTACTACAGTTGTTTAAATAAATAAAAATGGTATTGTGCTAGCAGATAGTGAAGATAATAAAAAAGAATATACATTTAGTTTAATCTTTCAGGTGAAACCAGTAATTTAAAATGGAGAAGATCTGGGCCAGCCAAGTGGCGCAGTGGTTAAGCGCTGGCTTGGGAAGCCAGCGGCCCCTGTTCGGTCCCACATATGAGGGCCAGTGACACTGCCCTCAAAAAAAAAAAAAAAAATATATATATATATATATATAAATGGAGAAGATCTTTCAATCTTTGGAACTCATGGTGCTTTTATATTAACTCAGAAGGAATTTTGTAATTTCAAATTATTTAAAGCTGTAACAAGTGTATAACAATCTAAAGATAAGCTAGAAAAAAATAATAGTTCTGATCAAAAAACTAAATGTGAATATTCACAAAGAAATTATACCTAAAAATGTCATCAATCAAGAAACCTACATAATTCTATCATGTGCTTTTATAATCTTCTTATATTACGTTCTACCCTTGTATTGTATCCAACTAAGTAAGTAGGGTAAGAATAAAATTAATGTATTTAAGCATGTTTTCATGAAATTTAAAGGAAAAAACTTCACATAAGATAAAAAGGATACAGAGCCATTCATTAAAGGTGCATTTTAGTTTTGAAGAAAACTAAGTACCAGATCATTCTCTTTTATTTGCTAGGTTAGCAATTACAAAATTATTGTTGATTTAAGAATTATTATTTTAAGCATTTCCAAATACAGGTCCACAATTCCTTATTAGAAAATATTAAATTCCAAAAGCTCTGAAAGCTTAAAATTTTTTTTCATAATTCATCTGAGAGAAACCTAACATGAACTGATATGAGGCTGTTTATGGTCCTTATTTATCCTATTTAGTGCAAATGTTTGCTGAATATTAGCATATTTGATTATGATAGTCCCCCTGGACTCTACTGAAATATATATAATAGGTGGGATATGTATTTATATTACTTCTCAAAGGTTTGAAAAGTATGAAAAATGAATACAACTAGCCCTAAGTGTTTCTGATAATGGAGTGTAGATCTGATAATTCTAAAATCATTAAAAATATTTTTTCCTGGGCCGGCCGAGTGGCTAAGTTGGTTAAGAGCTCGCTCAAGAGTGCGAGCTGAGCTCTGAGCCAACAGCAGTTCGATGCCCAGCCCGAGCTGAGCTGCCACTGAGCTGCCAACAGGTGGCAGGATGGCTCAGCTAAAAAAAAAAAAAAAAAAATTTTCCCATTTCGTATGTTGCCTTTCACTATGTTGATTGTTTCTGTGACTGTGCAAAACCTTTTTAGTTTGATGTAATCTCATTTGTCTATTATTGCCTTTGTTGCTTGTATTTTTGCTGTTATAATCAAGAAATCACCACTTACTCATGTATCATAAAGCTTTTCCCTTAAGATTTAGAAGTTTTATAGGTTCAGGTCGTATTTTTAAATCTTTAAACCACATAACTGATAAAAAGTTAATATCCACAATATATAAGAAACTCCTACAATAGCAAAAAACCCAAATGACCAGATTAAAAAAATGGGCCTGTTAACTAAAATAGACATTTCTCCAAAGAGCAAATGGTCAACAGATATACAAAAAGATGCTCAACATCAGTAATAACTGGGGAAATGCAAATCAAAATCATGAGACACCACCTCATACCTGTTAGGATGGCAATTATCAAAAGAACAAAATATAACAAGTGCTAGCAAAAATGTGGAGAAATTGGAACCCTTGTATACTGTTGGTGAAAATGTAAAATGATGTAGCCACTATGGAAACAGTATGAAGGTTCCTAAAAAATTAAAACTCGATGGGCCCGCCGAGTGACGCAGTGGTTAAGCGCTGGCTTGGGAAGCCATCGGCCCCCGGGTTCGGATCCCACATATGAGGATCAGTGATACTGCCCTAAAAAAATAAAAAAAAATAAAACTAGAGCTGCTATTAATATATGATCCAGAAATCTCACTTCTGGGTCATATGCAAAGGAACCAAAATCAATATCTTGAAGAGATATCTGCACTCCCATGTTCACTGCAGTATAATTCACAATAGCCAAGATTTAGAAACAACCTAAATGTCCAACAATGAATGAATAGATAAAGAAAATGTGGCATATACATAGAATGGAATATTATTCAACCTTAAAAAAGAAGGAAATCCTGCCATGTGTGATAACATGGATAAACCTGGGGGATATTATGCTAGGTAAAATAAGCCAGAAGGACAAATATTGCATGATTCTATGATACATGAAGCATCTCAACTAATCAAACTCATAGAAACAGAGAGTAAAATTGTGGTTGCTGGAGAAAGGAAGAAATAGGGGAGTTAATGTTCAACAGGAATAAAGTTTCAGTTATACAAGTTGAATAAATTCGAGAAATCAGCTGTACTACAATGTGCCTGTACTTTACAATACTGTTTTGTGAACTTAAAAATTTGTTAAGAAGATAGATCTCATGTTAAGTATTCTTACGATAATTTAAAAAACAGTGTAAAAGATTTCTAATTCTATCATTCCTCACTATCAAAAGCAATTCTTATACTCCTCTAATTCTATTTATGCTTTTATTGTCTAAAACATTTATTTTAATAAATAAAAATATGACTGTCATATCAGAATCATTCTGATAAAGAATGTTTTCAACAAATACTTGAAAAATATCAGAAGCAAGCTTGAAGAAAAATGTGAACAAAACACTTCATAGTGATTTAACTGTATTAGACAATGTAACATAACATTTATAAAATTTATACTGTACCTCATTCGGAGATTTAAATTGGAAGCATTTTTAGTAGTAGCATCTTAAGTGCAAATTTAGATACCTTCTATACTGAGAATATTAAAATTTAAAGGTATATATACATGTACAACATACAATTACATTTTTCTATCATTCTGGATTTCATTATCTCAAATCAAAGGTTTTAAAATCATGCAATAAGCCATAAAAAGTGAGAGCACTTACTTAGGAGTAGAAGGACCCCTTGGCCACGTTCCGTCTTCATTTTTCTGTTCTATCACTAATACCTGCGAATGTGACACAATAAAAGAGGGTTTTTCTTAACCCCGACGTTAAAATAGTTTTCGATTAGCTGAATTCACTAAGAAACTAAAGTAACCCTGTGATTAATTAAAGAACACAGTAGACAAGGCGAAGAGGTATTTGCATTTTGATTCCAACGCTGGGCAAAGGAGACAAAAATACAAGTTGAATGTAAGTAAGCAATTAGTAGTCAGAAGAAAGTAAGCTATAAAGAAAATCATTGATACAAGAAAGTTTAAACAAGTAAGCAGAATATAAATTCCTTGAATTTAAGAAGTACGCTTCCTGTTTCTCTTCTATTTGTAGCTTCTAACTTAGTACTGAGCAAAAATATAGATGCTCATTACATGGTTGTAGCTGTTATTAAACATACTGATGTATGCTCCTAGCTACTATCATTATGTAAATATTGAGGAACAGCGACACAGATAATTCCAACTTACAGTTTATACATTGTGTGGGGTCTTGAAATTTGCCTTTATTTACTATTAACATGTAAATTATAGAATCTTTTAATACAAAAATGATAGAACCACATTTATGAAAATCAGACTGAAGTTCCCTATTGCAGCATGGTTAAGGTAGGCAAAAATTACCTCTAATAAATGAAAAGTACTGGCTAAGGCAGAGATACACTTGATTCTAAAACATCCTGAATCCTTCCTCATGTTTTCCAGTGTAAAAAAGCCTTTTTCTGGTTTTGCTATGGGTGAGTCTGTGTGAAGAAGAAAAACTAAGCAAAAACAAACTAGCAAAAGAAATAAATATGTGATAATCTCAAGAAAAAGTTATGTAATACCTAAATTTCCATGGGAAAACTATAATATAGAAAATAAGCCCTGAAATAAATTCAGGATATTGCAAACTTGCATACATTCTACCTATTCAGTCTCATTTACTTTAAAAGTTGCAATTTTTATAATACAAAGTTGCAATATACTCTTAGTAAAATACTTTTGTGGACTGTACATTTCAGGCCATTTATAAACTGACATTTGTATCCTAACTATGTAAAATGTAAGCCTTTTTCGGAATACATACAACAAACAATAAAATATTGATTAAAAAATAATTCAGGAAACCATGTTAATGAAAAAGTATGATAATTAAAATATTAAAGGTATTCTAAACAATTAGTATTTCCTTCATTCAAAAAACATATGAATACATGAAGTATATGTACCATATAAATTTAATAGTACACCTACCATCCTGATCCTTTCCTGATCATTCCTCTCCCTACCTGCCAGACAACCATTATCCTCAATTTTCCAATATCATTCTGATATAGTCTTATTTTTACAGAGTGATAAAATTGAATTTAGTGATTTTTAACTCTTGCAGAAAGTTTTCCTTTACTGTAACTTATAACTATACAGATATCAAATATAAACCATATATATATATATATATATATATATATATATATATATATAGTCATTTAGAGTACTTAATTATAAAACAAAAGATTTTAACTATAGAGAATTTCAAAGTTATGCATTTAATATCACTGTTTATGGTTTGTTTTTTAAAGGAAGGTCCTAAAACTAAAGTGAAAATTAAATAATTTAAAGCTTAACACAACATCTTAAGTCTAGGATAGTATTTAGTTTATTTATCATTAGAAAACAAATGTTACAATACCTGGAAAATTTAATACACAGTTTTGGAAACATTCCTATTTCAAAAGATCTAATGTCCTTAAGGATATTTAATCTCATTCTTCTTAAAATAATTTATTCTGTCCTCTGCAATCTGGTAAATGCATTCCTATCAAGAACACCAAATTATTTAAATTCTCTAAGACTCAGTTTTCTAAGTCTTGATGGAAACATGATGGAAACAATAATAGGCATTACATAGGATCAACAACTGAAAAGAGTTAAAGAAATAATACTATATATTTCAAATTGTACTACTGGAGCTACCTCAAGGCTTGCTGGATTGTAACCAAGATCAGAGGTGTATGTCTTTTTGCAGACAGAAAGAGGGAGTTGGCTGGTTAGGGAAGGGAGTGTTGACTGACCAGTAGAGTTCTAAGTTCCTCACTCCAGCTTCAATCAGGTAACTCTCCTTTTAATTGTCATACATATTAGCTTTTGTAAGATTTCACTTAAGAACATAATGGCTGAAGTAAGTATGAAAATCAGTGTTTTTATAGCCTATTATAATACTTGATATATAGGAGGCATTTACTAAAAATTAAATTCCCTGTTCCTCTAAATTTTTTAACAACTTGTATCATATTATTGATGTCAATAGTAATTTTAAATAGAACAAAACAAAACAAAAACTTCCATATGCTGGAGCACCAGGTTCTGTGTTAGGTATTAAAAATAAAAACAAAAACATATGATGGACAGTCTAACCAAAATAAGCATCTCATAGTCTAGCTGGGGAGCTCAATATATAAATAACCAAAGTATATAATAAATGATACAAGACATATAAATCATTATGGCAGTTAAAGGAGTAACTTTCTAAAGAACAAAAATCCTATACTTCAAATGGATATTGAGAAAAATAGATCAGAAAAGGCTGAAGAGATGATGTAATATGAGTTGGAATTTGAAGGATAAATAATCTGATTTGCTTAGACTACATGATAGGATGGAATGGTTAATTTGAAAATTTTCCTGTTTAAAAGGACTTTTTGCTGGATGGATTCAGGGATTGGGAAGAAGGGTACCACAGGCAGATGAAACAATATATAGAAAAGCACAGGAGTATAGATAGCGCAGTATGCTTAGGGCACTATAAGCTGTTTAGTTTGGTTTTGTTAAGAGTGTAAATCACAAAGTGAGGATTAATCTAAAGATGATGAAAGACTGACAAAAGGTCAAACCATGTGTTAAGGTGCCTGGACTTTATTCTATAATTGTTAAAGAGCCAGGAAAGGTTTATGAAAACGAAATAAGGTTTCCATTTTAGGAAGAGTATTAACAGAAATATGGAAGATTGAGAATGGACATGCAAAAAACTGGATTTGTTAAGAGACTACTGAAAGAAGGATCTGTTATGAGACTACTGAAAGACAAGGGCTGAGAATGGCATAGAGAAATTCAAGAAATATGTAGAAAGTGGGATTAGTAGGACTTGCTAACTATATCTAAATGTCTTCATTTCTCAACACTTCATTTCTTTAAATTAGATCATAGAGAAAGACCAAATTGGAGGTTGATTCCTTTTAGTAGGAGATGACAAATTACAGTTTGCTTAGCTCAATGACTGGTTTTGTACATAAAGTTTGTTGAAACAGGGCCATTTCCATTTGTTTACATATCCTCTGTGGCTACTTTCATGCTACCACAATGGGAGAGTTGTAGTTGTGAGAGAAACCATATAGATGGCTGAGCCAAAAACATTTACTGTATGATCCTTTACAGAGAGTTTACTGACCTATCTTATCAGCTGATTTTTTGATGGAAAATAATTTTTTTAAGAAGTAGGTTATTCTCGGTGGCCGGGTGGCTCAGTTGGTTACAGCACATGCTCTGAACAACAGGGGTCCAGTTAGATTCCCCTATGGACCAGTGAGCTGCACCTTCTGCAACGAGATTGAAGACAATGACTCCAGCTGAGCTGCTGGTGGGGGGCCCGATGGCTCAGTTGGTTAGAGCGCATGCTCTTAACAACAAGGTTGCCAGTTTTGATTCCCACATGGGATAGTGGGCTGTGCCTCCTGCAACTAGGCTGAAAAGAGCAACTGGACTTGGAGCTGAGCTGCGCCCTCCACAACTAGATTGAAACAACTACTTGACTTGAAGCTGATGGGTTCTGGGAAAACACATGGCTCCCTAATAAAATTTAAAAAAACAAAATAAAGAAGAGATAGGTTCTCAAACTCAAGGAGGGAAACAGAAGTTATAGCTAATGAACAGCAGGGATAGGGAAGAGATGAGTTGGAAAGAGGGAACCAAAGCCAGTAGAACTCATTATAGGTTGGCAGGATAACCATCTTTGTGACTCCAGAAATGTTTATGTATGGTATGCTTAAAATAAACAATATTGCCAAACAATACCTGTCCTTGGTATAAACCAGCATCCTGAATGGTGCTGTCTGGTTTATTCAGTGGTTCAAATGTATTACTCATGTATTTGTTCCATAATCTGGTCTCCTTTTCATCTGGAATATTGAAGATTTTTCTTATTTCCTTTTCAATTGTATCTAGATTTAAGGAGAAAAAAATATGTAAATATAATTTTTTAAAATATACCACATACAACTAAGTGCTCATCAGCATAAAAACCCTATATTTAAATACTGATAAAATAGCAAGAACAGATGAAAATATGGAAGAAACATAAAAAACAATAAAGGTTTTTTTAGACCAAGTGTGTTTTTAGGAACAAAATAGTAATTATAACTCTGACAGGTTACTTGGGAAAAATGAGACCTTAAATGGTAAAGGAGTTCAATCATATAACACTAAAGTATAATTTATGTCCTATAGGATAAAATAACCTTTTACACATTATGAAATCAACATATTTTCTGATGATATGTAGGAGTTAGAAATTAAAAGTATGATTCAGAGGTGCTACAAATAGAAAATATTTTAAATTATAACTTAACCAATTTAAGAACATTTAGATTAAACTGAATATAATTTACTGTTTCAACAGCTAACTAAAAATTAAATAGGCTATATGGATACAAATAAAAGTGCTTTCTTTGAAAGGATGTCTGTATTGGTCAAAATTTCTTCAATAACTCGCTTATGTTAGACTCAAGAAAACTAATTTAATGACATTAAGAATTATACAATACTTCTAAACTTGTGAATACTTGGTTAATTTTGGAAAAAACATTTACAAAATACTGGTCCTAATATTACACATGTTCTCTCAAGAAATATAAACACCCCATGCCTAACCTAAATAATTATATAGAGTCCAATAATACTGTTTATGTTCTACTTAGTAGTTAATGTTCTTTAATAGTCTCGTAGTCAATGAGATTTTGATTAATGCATTAAATTAGTAGTAAATCTTACAGTGTATCTCAAAACTTAAAGCAAATTACCCAGAATATTTAAATAATTACATAAAAGAAATAATCTGACAGTACTGCTTCTTTGTTTGGGGGGGTTCATTTTGTTCTTTTTATTGAAGTGTAAATGGATATGGAAAAATGCACAACTCATCAATATATCAAGATAAATTTCCAAAGTGGACACATCATGTAACCAATAAATCTTGATCATTGCAAAAATTCAGAAAATACAAATATAATGTTTACCTAACGACAAAACCATTTGTAACATTTTGATATTTCTTCTAGATATTTTTCTATTATAATAATACAGATATTTATATACATAATATAAGCATATACACACATGAGAATTTCCTCTTTACTGAGTTTTACAGAATACTCATGTATAGGCAGGAGAAAAGAGTCATATAAAGGCCCAAAGGCATTTGGCATGCTTCAGAACAGCATAGTGCGCCGATGTGGCTGAAGTAGAAAACGCAAGGTAAAAATGAGACCATAAAGGTGCTCATGTAGGATCATATAGAATCTTGTGAGCTATGAAAGTATGCACTTTATCTGAGTAAGAAGGAAAGCCACTGAGGAGTTCTGAGCAGAGAAGTGGAATGTTCTAATTGACATTTTCAATGTTCACTTTTGCTGCTGGTAAAGAACAAACTGCAGGATGTCAAAGATGGCAGACTAGGCTACTGCAGCAACCCAAACCAAGGTGATACAGGTGGTAGCAGTGGAACCAGTGTTAAGTGGTCAGAGAACAGATTCTGAAGGAACTGCTAACAAGATATGCTGCTAGATTACATGCAGGGTAAGAAATCTTAAAGGAGGAGCAGAGCAAGGTTTTTGGCCTGAGCAATTGGAAGAATGCAAATGGTGATTACTCATATGGAAAAGAATGACAGTAGCATGTTTCGAGGGGAAGGAGAGGATTTAGTTATATCTTGAGATTCTTATCAGATACAAGTAAAGATACGGAATGGTTAAACTGGGATTAAGGGAGAGTTTTGGATAGGAGATATAAATTTTAAAGACATCAGTATGCAGAAAGTATTTAAAGCCAGGGGACTAGAGGAAGTCACCAAGGAAAAGAGGAGATCCAAGGACTAAGTATGGACGTTTCAAGATCAGGAACATAAAGAGGATCTTACAAAGGACTCTGAGAAGATGTAGCTAATAAGAATTTACTTTTGCCCTGGAAGACGTGAAAAGAAAGTGTTCCTAGGTGGGGAAGTGAATGTTAATTTCTCCTTGCAGATTAAAAAATGCAAGACTTTGAAATTACCATTGGATTTGTCAATGTGGAAGTAATTAGAGACCATCACAAAAGCAGTGCCAACGGAGCGGTAGGCTGGAATGTCTGATGCAGTGCGCTCAAGAGAGAATGGCAGCAGAGAAAGTGGGAGTCAGACAGCAGGATGCTCCAACTGAGATTTGGCAAGTGCAGTTATAGATAATGACATTCTCTGGGAATTGGTGGCTGAGGTTGGGTGCAAATCAGGATCACTGGAGTTAAGAACACCAAGGCATTGAGAGCATGTGCATATTTTGTCTTTCTCATTGCAACATGTTCAACACCCAAATATATCAATTTGGGAAGAAAAATATTCAAAGGCAAAGTATTTTGGCTGTAAATGTGGTAAATTATTTAGGTCCTGCCCTATGGCTACTATCATTTTTATTATAAATCAGTCTAGGTAGTACTAGCTAAAAAAGTAAGATTTCACTAATTTGGTAAAAAAAGAAAACAGATACTTCTATTTGTCAATTCTATTTGTAATTTATATGGTTATATTTCATGTACATATGATTATTTAATCAATGTTTTTTAAAAGACCACAAGGAAAAAACATATATCCCACATTTCCTTTCTGTTTCAAAATTCACTTATTTTATAAAAATAAAATCAGCCCAATTAAAACTTGCACAGATTATTAGGTAAGGCAGCAATTGAGACTGTATAAAATTCCTGGTTAAGGAGTTAAAATACTGGCTCGAACACTTGGTACCAGAGTGAACCGAGGTCGGTTACATAACCTTTGTAAACCTCAGCTTTCTCACCTATATGATGAGGATATAGTGTTGTTGAGATTTAAATAAGAAAATTCCTGGGCCAACCAAGTGGCTCAGTTGGTTAAGAGCTTGCTCAAGAGAGAGAGCTGAGCTGTGAGCAAAAGCAGTTCGATGCCCAGTCCGAGCTGAGCTGCCGCTGAGCTGCCAACAGGTGGCAGGATGGCTCAGCTAAAAAAAAAAAAAAAAATTCCTGTAAAGTTCCTAAAACATAGTAAATATTCAATAATTGGTAACTATTAGAAGTATAACCATTAAGTTTCTAAAATTCCTAACATTTAATTTTAATGTTTGCAAAGCTTTGCTTAGAAAGCAAACTTGATCCAATATACACATTCAAACTTTTAAAACGAAGGCTTAAAGGAAGAAACTGTGACCTAGGTATGCACATACATATATGGTATTTTCTATTGTAATATTTTCTATTCCATTCTCTTTACACTCAAAACTTATTAATGACTAACAAAGCATAGACAACACAGTTTGAAAACACTGTTCTAATAAAATTTAAAAAGTCTAATTATACAAAAATTCAGCTCATATACAATTTTTTTTTTTTTTTTCATTTTTTTAGCTGAGCCATCCTGCCACCTGTTGGCAGCTCAACGGCAACTCAGCTCGGGCTGGCCTCGAACAGCTGTTGCTCAGAGCTCAGCTCGCACTCTTGAGCGAGCTCTTAACCAACTGAGCCACTCGGCCGGCCCCTTTAAGGCATATATCCAACATACATTTTAAACTATAAGACATTATTAAAAGAAATTGAAGAAGACACAAAGAAATGGAAAGACGTTTCTGTGTTCATAGACTGTAAGAATCAGCACAGTTAAAATGGATGTATTACCCAAAGTAATATACAGATTTAAGGCAATCCCCATCAAAATCCCAGTGGCATTTTTTCAAGAAATAGAACAGAAAATTATCAGATTTGTGTGGAATCACAAGACCCCAAACAGCCAAAGTAATCCTAAGACAAAAAAGAACAAGGCTGGAGGTTATTCCCTGACTTCAATTTATGCTACAAAGCGACAATAATCAAAAAGGGATGGTATTGGCAGAAAACTATACACAGACCAATGGAATAGAATTGAGAATCCAATAATAAACCCATATATATGTGATCAGATAATTTTTGTCAAAGGAGCCAAAAACATTACAATGGAAAAAAGAAAGCCTCTTCAATAAATGGTGCTGGGAAATTGGAAAGCCACTCGCAAAAGGACGAAAGTAGACTGCTATCTGTTACCATGTACCAAAATTACCTCAAAATGGATCAAAGACCTAAACTTAAGACCTGAAACAATGAAATGTACAGAAGAAAGCATAGGTACTGAACTTAGGGACCTTGGGTTCAGACACAATTTTATGATTTTGACCTCAAAGGCAAGGGAAGTAAAAGCTAATATAAATGAATGGGACTATATCAAACTAAAAAGCTTCTGCACAGCCAAAGAAACCATCAACAAAATAAAGAGGCAACCAAACAAATGGAAGAAGATATTTGCAAACACCACTTCTGATAAGGGGCTAATATCCAAAATATATAAGGAACTCATACAACTCAACAACAATAAAACCCCAGACAATTCAACTATAAAATGGGCAGAGGGCCTGAACAGGCACTTCTCCCAAGACAACAAATAAATGGTCAACAGATATATGAAAAAATGCTCAACTTTAGCAGCTATTACAGAAAAAGAAATCAAAACCACAAGGTGATACCATCTCACACCTGTCAGAATGGCTATCATCAACAAAACAAATAATAACAAGTGTTGGGGAGGTTGTGGAGAAAAAGGAACACTCATACATTGCCAGTGGGAATTTAAATTGGTACAGTCACCATGGAAAACAGTATGGAGAGTCCTCAAAAAATTAAGACTAGAATTACCGTATGACCCAGCAGTCCCTCTCCTGGGTATTTACCCTAAAATTCTGGAAACATTTTTCAGTAAAGATATATGTGCCCTGATGTTCAGTGCAACATTATTCACAATGGCCAGGACATGGAAACAACCAAAGTGTCCTTCAATACAGGATTCGATAAAGAAGATGTGGTACATATATACAATGGAATATTTACTTGGTCATAAGAAAAGATGAAATATTAACATTTGGGACAACATGGATGGATCTTGAGATTATCATGCTAAACGAAATAAGTCAGACAAAGTCGAGAACCATATGACTTTACTCAGATGTGGGATATAACACTGAAAGCGGCAAACAAGACAAACAAACAAACAAACAAAACCTCAGAGACACAGACAATAGTTTAGTGGTTACCAGAGGGTAAGAGGGGAGGGAAGCAGTAGAAGAGGGAAAAAGGGGTCAAATACACGGTGATGGAAGGAGAACTGACTCTGGGTGGTGAACACACAATGCAATATACAGATGATGTATTATAGAAATGTACACTTGAAACCTATATAAACTTACTAACCACTGTCACCCCAATAAATTCAATAAAAAGTATTGGTGAATTTAAACTATGTTGATTAAAATCTATGCCAATCATAAGGTTTCTGAAGCAGAGATTCTTTACAAATTACATATCACCTTGATAAATTCTTACTTAGTTCTTAACGTGAGAACTCCATAATGCTGGTTTCAAATTCAGAAATTAAACCAATTGCTGATCTTCATATGAGTTTTAAACTATTATTTGGTGAACTAATGTTGTAAAATAAGATTTCTGATTATCTAATATTTATACATAATTTCCTTATAGAAATGAGGTAAGGAAAGAAAATATTAAATTTTAAAAATAACTAACGGGCCGGCAGAGTGGCGCGGTGGTTAAGCGCTGGCTTGGGAAGCCAGCGGCCCCGGTTCAGGTCCCACATATTAGGGCCAGTGACACTCCCTCAAAAAAAAAATAAAAATAAAATAATAACTAAAAAACACTATCTGTATCAAGTATTTTAAAAGGTAGTGTCCCATTTATATTCCAGTTGGCTGAACATTTCAGAGATTAGTATTGGAAATAATTTCAATAGACTATCCTTCTTGGACAGATTTATAGATTCTTATTGTACACCTTTTAATATCATGATTAATCTAATTTTAGCTACTAGTCCCCCCTTATCTGCGGTTTTGCTTTCTGTAGTTTCAATTACCCATAGTCAATTGCAGTCTAAAAAACTAAATGGATAATTCCAGAAATATGTATTGTGTAAGTTTTAAGTTGCAAGTGTTCTGAGTAGTGTGATGAAAACTCAAGCTGTCTGGTCTGTCCTTTCTGGGATGTGAATTATCCCTTTGTCCGGCACGTCCACACTGTATACACTGCCGGCCCGTTACCCACTTAGTAGCTGTCTTGGTTATCAGATTAACTGTTGCTGTATTGCAGTGCTCCTGTTCAAATAACCCTTGTTGTACCTAATAATGGCTCCAAAGTAAAAGAGTAAGGATGTTGGCAATTTGGATACACCAAACGGAAGCCATAAAGTACTTCCTTTAAGTGAAAAGGTGAATACAATACAATAAAATATTGAGAAAGACCACATTCACATAACTTTTATTTCAGTATACTGTTATAATTGTTCTATTTTATTTACTGTTGTTTTATTTAGTTACTGTTATTAATCTCTTATTGAGCCTAACTGATAAAACTTTATCACAGGTATGTGTGCATAGGAAAAAAACACTACAGTATATACAGAGTATATATACACCG
The DNA here is from genome assembly GCA_033961575.1 of Aselliscus stoliczkanus. NCBI lineage: Eukaryota > Metazoa > Chordata > Mammalia > Chiroptera > Hipposideridae > Aselliscus > Aselliscus stoliczkanus. The sequence continues at coordinate 145,104,458 of CM066727.1, forward strand.
TGTTTCCCCGAAAATAAGACCTAACCGGAAAATAAGCCCTGGCATGATTTTCAGGGTGCTCGTAAATAAGTCCTACCCCAAAATAAGCCCCAGCTAAGATTGTCAACCGGACATGACTGTACTTGAATACATGTAGATTTTTGTACATGAATAAATAAATAAAATGTATCTTTTGGAGTAAAATTTAATATAAGATCTGGTCTTGTTTTCTGGGAAACCTGTGTACAGGATTCGGTACTATCTGTGGTTTCACACTCAGGGGGCTTGGAATATATGACCTACTGACAAGGGCGCACTACTGTATTATATTGAAAACTTTCAATTTTTAGTATGTAGAAATGTTTTATTTTCCTGAATAAGCTCCACTAATCTAGAAGTTCAAAAGTTAATTTATTCATAGTAATACTCTTATAATGATATTTATATATGGAATTTCTAATATTCTAAGCATTCATTGGAGAAGGATAACTGCGAGTTTACTGAAGGTGTATCATCTCAAACTTATATATGTTCTAGCTAAATAAAGAGCGTGGAAATAAAAAATTCATATGTATTATTTAGAGAAAATATTAGGATTAGTCAAGCATTGAGTACTGAAGAATGTTAACTATTTTATGAAAAATATAAGTTAAAAGTACTTTCCTGCTATGAAATGGGTAAATGGTGAAAAACTAATGACTTATGAAATACTTTTATTTACTTTTATTTTATTTATTTATTTATTATTATTATTATTTTTTTTTTTTTTTTTTGAGGGCAGTGTCACTGGCCCTCATATGGGGGACCCGAACCAGGGCCGCTGGCTTCCCAAGCCAGCACTTAACCACTGCGCCACTCGGCCGGCCCTACTTTTATTTACTTTTAATCACAGTATACTTAAATTATCCTTTTCAACAATGAAAGCTATACAGTGCTACAATTCATAAATGTGCTAACTGCTCTTCTGTGCTGAGTTCTGTGTTGTCATGTCCTTCTCCATTGTCCATTTACATTTTCCAACAAGATCAAATTATTACTATTAATCTTGTTTTCCAATAACCTTATTTGACAATAATTACCTTTTATAGTTTTCATTTCAAGCTGTTTTTATCAAAAAGAACTGTAATTTTGTTATTAAATTCCTAATCATTTATTTAAAAAATATTTTATTCAATACATTCTGGATCTTAAATTAAAATGTGACTTTAAATGGAATGAAAAGATTTACAAATATTTTAATGTACACTTGTATCTGCAAATATATGAATATATATACAGATATGCAGACATATAAATATAGAGAGGGAGTTAGGTACACTTATATTTGAGACTCTAATTCCCTAATTTACTAGTTAAAAAAAAATCAATATGTCATGTCATAATAATGCTAAGCCTGCTGTCTTATTTAAATAGCTACTCAGACTTATTTAGAATCCAAAGAATGAATTGAGAGAAAAAAGGAAATAAACAATTGTCACTTTCCATGTTAAGGGGAATCATTATCATTATTACATTACCTGACAAAGTTTTATTTAAGCAAGCTTTTATTTAAAGTTCTACTTTACAGACATGTTGCAAACAAAATATACATTTTTCAAATGCGAAACTAAAACAATACCTATTTAATTTTTTAAAATATGGCACAAATATTCAAATCATCTACTAATGTAGATTTATAAACAATAAATACTTCAACTCTAAGCTAAGATACATTGCATCGAGCTTGGAAAGCTATGTTTTAGTATAAACCCTTAAAATAGTTATCATTCTAGTAGTATATAACAAATAGAATTGTAATTAAATTTCTACTAGCATTGTTTAACAGAGAGAGGGTCTTGTATTACCTATTGTATCAGCTTTGCTAAATCTTCGAGTTACAACATTGTTCATGTTTCCATTTTCACAGAGCTTCAATTCTGTGAGATATACTTCTACTTTGCAGTGCTTTACAAACATACCCTGTTCAACCACCTAGAAAACAACAACAATAATAAATCAGTGTCAGCTATAGCTCAATATATTTCACTGTGTCTAACAGAATACATTCCTCTAAAGAGGCTTTAGGAAAAAACACAGATCTCAAAAGAAAAACAAAAGCTTTAAAATCTATCAACATAAAATAAAAGTTATTGGATATTTGAAAAAGAAACATTTTTGGAGAATTTAATATTTAACAGAATATGAATAATCATAATATTAAACACTAACAGTTTGGAAAGGTATTCTACTGATCTGTGAAGATAACTTAAGTACATAATGAATACATTCAGCATATATGATGAAAAAGTTTACTCGAAATGTAAATACAGCTCTGATTAAAGATAGAAACATACTCATAGCTTTTAGACTTCATCTCAAGCAGAAAACCTTTAAAAATTTTAAGTTTCACACAATTTCAGTTAGCAACATCTACAATATCACTCTGTATGTTAAAATAAATACTTTAAAATGTAACACCAAATTACTGCTGCCAAAGTATTCAGCTATGCCTTGTAACTGATATGTTAGTTTTCCACCCTAAGATGACTTTGTTTGACCTTTCATGCATACTTAGTAATTATGTGCAACAAATGAAAAAAAAAAGCCCTGCTAAACATGCAAGCAACAAAGCAGAAAAAGAAAAAATATGTATGTATTAGGGTCACCTTTTTAATAAGTATACGTATTTCCTTTTGATCTTCTAAAGGTTAACTGTAGGCTTTGAGTCATGAATACTGTTGCTGAAAATAGTAATCAGCCTGATACGTGATCCATTAGACAAATATGGCAAAAGGGAGGCTCCAAATAACTGTTGTACTCACAAGCTTAGCATCAGTTTAGCAAGGGACTTATTATTTTCTTTTACTTGCAGGGAATTATTTTAGCTCAAAAAATTCAAATGTAGTTTATCTAGCATTGAATGTGCAACCCGACACTAATTTCTATGACACTTTGTCATGTACATTTTCCTACTTCATTTCTAAAACAGCCCTCCTTTCATTAATTAACTCATTTTCAAACTAATATATAAATTGTCTCTTAACGATGAATTTTATTTTATCTTTTATGCTTATTTACTTTGGGGTTAAGAATGTAGCAAAAAATACCATATCATTTACTTTTATAAGATTGCTTGTAGCTATATTTAAGTAGAAAAACTAGGAATCAAATGTTTTTATCAACCAAAATCTTCTGCTCTGGGACTCAATATCTGAGTAAAAATCCAAAAATAATATGATATTAAGGTAGCTACTAATCATTAATAAGTTGCTAAAACTGAGCTGGCTACAGACCTCATTTTTATGGGGGGAAAAAAATGGAATGACCAACAATAGATCAGGTAATGGGATAAAGAAACAGGATAAAATAACAAAAAGTATGAAAATCCCCCATTATGATGTATATTCAGGTATTTATTTTCTAAATAAGCAAAGTTGTTTTTTAAAAGACAATTTTCATAACATTAACAGGTATGTTCCTGGAAAGAACCTGGTGATTTAACTGTCCGAAAGTCATTGCAAACAATGAAAGTAAAACATCAAGATTATTTCACAGTCCACACTTCACTGGGATTCAGAACTCTTCTCATCATTTTTTCCTTCTAACAATACTGTACCATTGCTAAAACCCTCATATCACTACTTAGAATACTACTAATATATTTGTAAGATATTTTACTATTTCCAAAAGTAGTTATTAAAAAGCTGTTCTTTTAAAGAAAATGTTTGTCCTCCAACTATTTTTATCTGAAAGAACCATACTATATGAATGATTAAAGCTTGAATAGCACCATAGCAGAGAAAAATATTTATGTATTACTGTTGTTATGGTTGTATGTTAATTATTTGTTTATGTAACATCACCTTTATATTTGTTTATATAACGTCTCCTACATTCATTAGAAATGTCTGCACTGAAAATAATCATTTAAAATTATGGTTATAAAAACTGTCACAGGAAGATACAGGCTTATAAAAAACAGTATAGGGGCTGGCCAAGTGGCACATCGGCCCTGGTTTGGATCCCACATATGAGGGCCAGTGACACTGCCCTCTACAGCTAAGATGGTGAACAATAGCTCCACCTGGAGCTGTGCTGCTGTGAGTCCCCAGGACGGCATAGCTGCAGCCCCTGCTGCAGTGGGCTGCCATAGACTAGTGTGAGCGGCCGGCAGCCGGTGTGAGCTACCAATAGCCGCCGTGAGCGACCGTCCAGAGGCCGGCAACCAATCTGCCTCACAGAGCAAAGATGATACCAACATGGGCCAGTGAAGCAATGTCCTCCACAACTAGACTGAAGAACTAAAGGACAGCAACTTGTGTGTTCCCCTTCCCTGGCTCCCCAATGCTGTTCCCCTCCCCCAATTCTCCAATAAAATCTTTTTTTTTAAAAAGTATAGTTATATTTATGTAATTATTACAATCATTTACAATCATTAAAATATACATTTGAAATTAGACTGGAAGGTGATATTTAGAAATAGTTATATTTCAGAATTAGAGTTCACAGTTAAAATGTTTTTGTAAATGAATTATAATGTTGTTATATTATTTATAAATAAGGAGCAAGCAAGCACAAGATGAAATTTGGCTCCTTGTTCAAAATTTAAGACTTATGGCTATATGAAAATATTTCCATTAATTCAAAGCCACATTGAAAGTAAAGTCTCTTTACTAAGTTATTGAGGGAAATACAAGTTTATACTAAATTAAAATAAATATAATTTCTATTTGTTCATTTTTCTGTAAATGTTAGAGAGCACATCATACAAAGTCATGAAATATATTTGATCAACTTAATGCAGTCTACTCCGTATATCAGCATGTGAAAGTTTCACAGAAACTTTACCTCATTCCAGCTGCCTACTGGTCCCCCTTTGGAAACAGAAAGTAATTTTAAAGAAATCTGGACACCTGAAATCTGAAACCTATGTAACTTTAGTAACAATTGTCACCCCAATAAATTTAATTTAAAAAAAAAAAATCTGGTACTCCACAACAATTTGATAACACTGGGCCTAATGGCCACATTGACTATTTTTGAGGAATTGGCTACGCTCCTTTTTGCAGCGCTCACTGAGCACCTATGTGCTAGGAATAACTTTGGTGAATTAGACCTAGTCCCTGGAGTCAGGATGTGACTACCTAGTGGCAAAGACGGACAAGTAGAGAAGTACAACACATCTATGAAATCATAGGTGTTAATGCATAACAAACTAATCCTACACGTTATATTCCATCCATAATTAATTCAGGATATATTTCTTCAAAAACAAGGACTCAAATATAACCATAATACCATTATCACGCCTAAAATACTTAAAATGAAAGTCTTAATATCAAATATACAGTTAATGTTCAAATGGTCTCTTCTGTCTCATTTTTAATGTATTGTTTGAATCAGGATCCAAATGAAACTCACACATCATAATTGACTGATAAAGTCTCTTAAGTGTATTTTTACTGAAACGTTCAATTATCCAGCTTTTTTATTCTTGCAGTTTTTATTAAGTTTACTTTATAGATGGTGAGGTATATTCTACGCAAGATGTAAATAATATCTATTACTCGTTTTTGTGATGTTGGTTGGCATAAATTAATTAGTGCCTACATTGGGGTGGGCAAACTATAACCCACAAGCTAAATCTGACTCACCATTTTTATAAATAACATTTTATCGGAACACAGTCATGCCCATTCATTTATGTATCATCTATCCCTGCTTTTGCACAAGGGCCTAGTTAGTAGTTTCTGCAGAGACCATTTTGGCCCACAAAGTTGAAAATATTTACTATCTGGCCTTTTATGCTGTAAAGCTTGGTGATCCCCATAGCCATAAATTCATTCGGTCTTCTTTAATTTTGCTAAGTAATGTTCTGTAATTTTCAGTGTAGAAAAGCACAGCTTTAGTTGGTTTATTCCTAAGTACTTTGATCTGTTATAATCATTGTTTTAAAATTCAACTTTATTTGCTGCTGCTATATAATTGGTTTTCGTATATTGACTTTATATCTAGCTACCTTACTAAATTTAATTATTACTTCTAATTGTTCATCAGTACAATTTTTGGAATTTTCATTTTTTGAGGGCAGTGTCACTTGCTCTCATATGTGGGGCCCGAACTGGGGCCACTGGCTTCCCAAGACAGCGCTTAACCACCACGCCACTCAATGGAATTTTCAACACATACAATTATGTCTCCTAGAACATTACAATTTTATTTCTTCTTTTCAATCCTTATTCTTTTAATTCTTTCCATTGCATTACTATATTGGCTAAAATCTTTAACACAGTCACCCTTGGCTTGTCCCTGATCTGAGAGGGAGCGCTTTGAATATTTTACCCATTAATATTTCCATTGCTAGCTTTCTATTTTTAAGAGTTTAAAAAAATCATACATGGGTATTGATGTATCACATGCTTTTTTTGCATCTGTTAAGATTACTTTTTCTCTTTATTCAGGTGAGACCAAAATTGTAAGTAATTTTCAAGATTAAATCAAAATTACATTTGAAAAAAATCCAGCTTAGCAATTTTTTAAAAATTGTGCTTTTTATATACTGCTGGATTTGTCTTGCTAATATTGTGTTTAGGGATTATCTATATTTATGAGTGAGACTAGCCTGCAAGTTTTCATTTTTGTAGTGCCCTTGAGGGTTTTGTGTCATGTTTGTGCTAGCCTCACAAAATAAGTTGGGCAGTATTTTTCTATTTTCTGTAAGAGTATGCGTAAGATTGGTATACTTCCTTCTTAAATATTTGGGATACTATACTGATGAAGCCTCCTGGATCTGCAGTTTTCTTTGTGGGAAGGTTTTCATTTAATGATTCTATTTTTTAACCACATAGTACAATTCACATTTTCAGTTCTCATTGTTTCAACATTAACTGAAATCAACAAATTTCTAGAAAAATATAACTTAAATTTTCAAATTAATTCATAAAGCTGTTTAAAAAAATAATCTTTTAAAAAAGTCTTTAGGCTCTATGATATCCCTTTTCATTTCTAATATAGGTTATTTTGCGCCTATTCTCTTATTCTTGATCAATCTTGCCAGGCTTTATCTTTATTTCTGTCATCTAATTTCACTGTCTTTACAATGAGTAAACACTTTGTTCATGTAGTGTATTTTTTTTCTACTTTATTAATGTCTACTGTATGTTATTCTTTCTTGATTAGGCCTAATTTCCTTTTCTTCTCTTCTTGAGACAACTATTTTCAGACTTCCTGCTTTTCCAATATATGCATTTATGCTATCAAATTCCTTCTGAAAAGGGCTGGCCGAGTGACTCAGTTGTTTAAGAGCTTGCTCAAGAGTGAGAGCTGAGCTCTGAGCAACAGCAGTTTGATGCCCAGCCCGAGCCAAGCTGCCGCTGAGCTGCCAACAGGTAGCAGGATCACTCAGCTAAAAAACAAACAAACAAAAAACAAACAAATATCAAATTACTTCTAAGAATGGCTTTAGTCACCGTTTTACACTGTATTGTTATTATTAGTTGAAAATATTAGACAATTTTAGAATACAAATTAGTCTTCTGCACAGATCATGTGCTATGCATATCAATTAGGTTACGGTGGCTAATCATGTTCAAATCTGCTTCCTAGCTCACTCATGTGGCTGTTGGGTGGCTTCAGTTATTCTCCAGTTGTTGGCAGAGACTTTAGTTCTTTATTATGTAAGTCTCCCCATAGGCTGCCTGCATGGCATACTGCTTCACATAGAGTGACTGATCCGAGAGAGAGCACTCCCAAGTTAGAACAACCCGTATATTTATAAATTAATCTCAGAATTGACATGCTATCACTTCTGCTGTATTTTACTGGTCACACAGTCCAACCATGGAAGATTACACTATAGTGTGAATACCAGGTCGTGGCGATCACTGCAGGGCATCTTTTAGGCTGGTTACGACAACACCCTCTGGCCCCCAATAAATCACAGTCCCTCCCTGCAAGATGCAAAATACTCTCAACCCCTGCAAAGGCTCCCACTAGTCTCACCCCATTATAACATCAACTCAAAGTTCAGAAACTTATCATCTATATCTGATCCTGATGCAGATGAGGATCCTTGGATGCAGTTCCTTAAGTAAACTGAGTATAGTTCCCCTTGATCTATAGGCCTGTGAACTCAGAGGTACGTTTTCTGTCCCACATAATACCCAAAATAAAATGGTGGGACATGTAGAAGATAGTCAGAGAACCACAGACATTCTGAAATCCACCTTCGCAAATACTGGAAAATCCTCGATTAGGGCTCACTTCTGTCCTTACCCAAAAACAACTCTTCATAACTCTTGGTTCTGCTTTCAGAATCATACTTTTTTTCATGAAAGTTAGCACATGTTTGCAATTGAAGAAATTCTTTGTTTGATTCCTGCTTGTAGAAGCTTGGAAGGTCAAAGGCCTCTTTTATTTTATATTGTTTCTGCAGTCCAAGATAGCAGTGATTCTTGAAAACATTGAAGGTCTCAGGTGGATCTCACTGGAGTTCATTCCGTTAGCCAAAAGTCACACACACACAAATGTCCTCTATTTACATCTTCTCTAACTTGGGCTTATGCTGAGGGGCAATGCCTTTAAGCTTCTGAGACACTCTTCAACATGTTTTTAGAAGCCACATGTTGAAAGGAGGTGTGAATTCCATTCTGAAATTCTTTTTTTTCTCTGTCAATCAAGCAATCCAATTTACTCAATAAATAAAATTCAACATGGGAGAATAGATAGGAAGGAAACTATAGATTAAAACAGACTTAAAAGATCTGGTTTTTATTTTTGTTTGTTTTTACCAATACTTAGTGACTTTATTATTAGCAATTTTAAAAAATTAAATTTATTGAGGTGATATTGGTTAATAAAATTATATTTTTCAAGTATACAATTTTAAAATACATCATCTGTATATTGCACTGTGTGCTCATCCCCTAGTCTAGTCTCCCTCGGTCACCATATATTTGACCCCCTTTACCCTTTTCATCTTCCCCCACCCTTCCCCTCTGGTAACCTTCATACTGTTGTCTGTGTCTCTAAGTTTGTTTGGTTTGTTCATTTGTTACTTTCTGTTTTATATCCCACATATGAGTGAAATCAGATGGTTCTTGTCCTTTTCCATTTGACTTATTTCACTTAGCATGATACTCTCAAGATCCATCCTTATTATTGCAAATGGCAGTATTTCGTCCTCTCTTAGGGCTAAGTAGTTATCCCATTGTGTATATGCCATATCTCCTTTGTCCAGTTATCATCCATCAAAGGACACTTTGGTTGTTTCCATGTCTTGGCTACTATAAATAATGGCACAATAAACATAGGGGGTACATATATCCTTACGAATAAATGTTTTCAAATTTTTCAGGTAGATACCCGAAGACGGATTGTTGGGTCACGTGGTAGCTCTATTTTTAACTTTTTTAGGAAACTCCATACTGTTTTCTATAGTGGTTGTACCAGTTTATATTCTGACCAGCAGTGTACCAGGGTTCCCTTTTCTCCATATCCTCTCCAACACTGGTAATTTCTTGTATTATTGATAATAGTCATTCTACAGATGTGAGGTGGTATCTCATTGTGGTTTTGGTTTGCATTTCCCATTCTAGTTGGTGGAGTTGAACATATTTTCACATGTGTTAGAAAGGCCATTTTGTTTGAACAGAATTGTGAGGTAACACCATTGACTTTTCTGAGGTCTTAATAGTGAATTTTACAATCACAACTTAGGCTTCAACTTTAGACCATGCTTTCCTGAGGGTGTCTTGAGTTTGATCTTTGCTCAGACATTTCTTAGCTTTAGCACTGTGTGTCATCTGGAGACTCCGGGAATCTTCAAAACTAACAAGTCTTGGCTCCTTTTTATTTAACAGTCCTTTGTTTAGCTTCTCTTTCTCTTCTCATCTCTGACTATAGCATCACTAGAAGAAACAAGGTTATACTTTCAGCATTTTGGTAGATCGTTCAGTTCATTAGATATAATTTTTTTACCTTTCAGCTTACTGGAATTGATACATTGCTAAACTTGCTGCCACCTTAAAACAAATACCACTTTCTTCTAGGTTCCAATAAGATTTTCCTCACTTTCTTTTCAGAACTCACTGGTAGCCTCTTCAAAGTCTAAAATTCTACTTCCAATTTATTCAAAGCTCTTTAGGCTTTCATTAATACTCTTAAAAGTTCTTACAGCTCCTACCCACTGCGCAGTTCTAAAACCTCTATTACATTTCAAGTTATTATGGCAGCACACTACTTCCAGGTACCAAAACCCAGATTAGCTATCTATTGCTGCATAATAAATTACTCCAAAACTTAGCAGCTTCACAAGGCAAATATCTCACATAGTTTCTGGGGGTCAAGAATCTGGAGCAACTTAGCTGGGTTGCGCTGGTTTGAAGTCTTTCATGAGATTGTTGTTAACCTGTGGGCTGGGGCTTCAACTATTTGGAAACTTGAATAAGGCTGGAGGGTTTCACTTCCAAGTTCACTCATGGTTGTTAGCAGGCCTCTGTTCCTCTCTTGGACAGTGATCTCAGTTCCTTACCACGTGAGCCCCGCATAGGATGTCCGAATAGCAGCTGAATTTTCCAAACTGAGAAATGAGAAAGCTAGAAGTCGTGTGCACGCAGGATAATCTATTCTTTTCATTTTAATTAAGGTATGACTGACATAAAAGATTGTTAGTTTCAAATGTAAAACATAATAATTTAATATTTGTACCTATTGCAAAATGATTACCACAATAGGTCTACTAAACATCCAAGGTCTACGTAACTATGCATAGTTACAAATTTTTTTCTTATTAAGAACTTTTAAGATCTACTCTCTTAGCAACTTTCAAACACACAATACAACATTACTATGTATATCATGCTATACATTGCATCTCCAAGACTTATTTACTTTATAACTGGAATTTTGATCCTTTTAATCCCCTTCACCCTAAAATCTGATCTTGCAAGTGATATGCCATGACTTCTGCTATATGTCACTGGTCACTCCGATCAATACAATACCAAGACCTTGGTACATTGTGGAAAGAGGCTACCAAGGATGTGGATATGAGGAGGCAGAGATCACTGGGGGTCATTTTGGAAGCTATACTATCTTAACTTATATGCTAATATTGTTATATATTTAATTTTATGCATATTTTCATCACTGTAAGAAATCATTAATATTTTAAAGTCTGTCCTAAGATTTATTCACAATGTTTACTTTTGTCAGTCTACGTTTTTTTCCTATGTCTCCATAAAAGTAATTTTCCTTTCACTCTGCAGACTATTTTGCTATTTCCTTCAGTGCAAATCCGCTGGTAACAAATTCTATCAATTTGTTTATCTGAAAATGGCTTTTTCTGAAGGATCCTTTCCTTGGTCACAGAAATTTAGGTTAGCAGTTATTTTCCTTCAGCATGTTGAAGATTTTTTACTTTAATTTCTCTTGAGAAATTATTTCTTTGTCATATCCTTACTTTGAAGGTAATATAGCTTTATTCTGGCTACTATAAAGAATATCTTTTTGCCTTTGCTTTTCAACAGGTTTACTGGGTATAGTTTTGTTTATATTTTTTTCAGCTTGGGATTCATAGCACTTCTTGAGTCTGTAGCACAGTCTCTTTCATTGGTTTTGGAAAATTCTCAGCTATTACCTCCAGTATCATTTCTACTCCATTCTGTCTCTACTCTCCTCCAAAGACTCTTATTTACTATATTCCATGTGTCTCTTTGCTTTTTACTGTATTTTCCATTTCTTAGTCTAAGCTTCAGTCTGTGCATTTTTTACTGATGTTAGTATTTAGTTAACAAATTCTCTCTTTGGTTCTGGTTACTCTGGTTATTTTATCCAAATATTAAGGCCTTAATTCTTATTTTTTTCATAGTATTGTTAGGTTTTAGAATTATACTTGGTTCTTTATAGTTGTCGTTCTTTGCAACTCTTTTATATTTTTGAATATAATAGCACAATACTTTATAGTCTCTGTCTGATTACTCCATTATCTGGGTTCCTCATGGCTCTGTTTCTATTGTCCATTGTTTTTCTTGGATTTTGGTTCCATTTGATGTTGGTTAATCTACCGAGGGTACCAAAAAAATGTCTACAAGTGGACACCTTAGTCAAAATTGATCAAGCAGCAGTTCGCGATAATCAGAAGTGTCTGGACGCTGATGGTAATCACTTTGAGCACCTCTTGTAATTGCAGGAGTCAAATGTGACTTGTATTCATCTTTTGTTATCGGTATATATTAAGTACTATAATTTTAATAGTTTTCCTTTCTTAAAATGTGTATATATTTTTTGGGCATCGCTGTATTATGCATAATAAAGACTTGTAATGTATAATGTACTACAATTTATTAAGAATAAAAGTATATCATTTAAAGTGTATCATTTATCATATAAAATAATTCAGTTTAACACATTTGAAGATATTTTAGACACACATTTTCCTTTATCACAGAAATAAAGTTCTAGAGAGTTTTATAGCTAATTAGTCTATTCTTCAAAAATGGTCAAAACACTCAATTTTTCAGCAATACAGGTAACACGATAGGTCATTTTATACATATAAGGTTAGTATTCCTAGAACAGAGGAATCCTAATTTTGAAATGGCTACAAGAAAAGGCTGAGTGAAATTAAGGAACTAAACTAAATCAAAGGCACATTCACATTTACAAAACAAGATTCAATTCTAACCTAAACCATAGATAGATAAATACAAAGTGTTAATATAGCAACTTAGTAGCATCAGTTACAAATAAACACAAACATGATTTGGTCTACTAAAGTTTTATACCCTTGTGATACATAATTCATCTTTTTAATTGTTTCTATGCGAGAAAACAATCAGATAAATAAATAATTATGCTCTGAGATTCTGGTTCTCCTCCCCAGTCTCTCCCTGATTTGCTTCCATACCCAAATACATGGTCCAACACTTGTGTGAGGTTGGCAGATCTCCTTTAAGCATTTGGCATTCTATTATGGCAATACCCTAACTTTCATAAATGACTTTTTAGTTCCAAAAGTAAAAAATCAGCCACTTTTTTTTTTGGGGGGGGGGATTTGTTTATGTTTTTTTTTAATTAGTTTCAGGTGTACAACACAGTGCAATAGTTATACAAATAATAAACAATCCTTTTTTTTTTTTTTTTTTTTTTTTAGGGCAGTGTCACTGGCCCTCATATGTGGGACTGAACCAGGGCCGCTGGCTTCCCAAGCCAGCGCTTAACCACTGTGCAACTCAGCCGGCCAAGAATCAGCCACTTTTAATGCTTCTAGACTATAATTGCAAAACTTTAAAATAAGGGCAGAGAGATATCTGCCTTTACAATTTTTGTTTTTAATTACGTTGCAAGACATTTCTTCAACTTGTAGTTTTTTTCATTATTTTCTAAATGTTTTATCGAAAACGCAGTGCTGCACAGTGGTTAACAAAACAGTCAGGCCACCTTAGTTTGTAAATTAATGTGACTTTCTAAAAGGCCCTGAACCTTTACTTCTGTCCTCATTTCCTCATCTATAAAATGGGAATAATACTACTTACCTAACAGGATTTTCTGTGAGGATTACTTTAGTTAATAATGTATAAAGCAGTCCCCTTTTATCTATAAGAAGGTACATTCCAGGACCCCCAGTAGATGCCTGAAACCACGAATAGTACTGAACTTGTATATACTATGTTTTTTCCTATACATACATAGTACATACATACCTGTGGAAAAGTGTATTTATAAATTAGGCCCCACAACAGATTAACAACAATAACCAATATAAAACAGAAGAATTATAACATACTGGAATAAACATTATGCGAATGTGTGTTCTCTCTCTCTCTCTCTCTCTAATTACCAATCTGATGACTGAAACAGCTACCAATGACTAATGGGCAGGTAGCACATACAGGGTGGATACAATGCACAAAGGGATGATTCACGTCCCAGGCAGGACAGAGTGAGATAGTGTGAGATTTCATTACAGAATGGCATGCAATTTGAAACTTATGAATTGTTTATTTCTTGAATTTTTCCATTTAATATTTTGGATCATGGTTGCCTGCAAGTAAATAAAACCATGTAAAATGAAGCCGTGGATAAAGAGGGACTACTGTTATGTGCTTATAATAGCGCCCGGCATATAGTAAACCCTCTATATGTGTTAGTTGTTATTATTATACAGCATATAGTAAGTAACATTTGATGACCTTTTTCTGAAAGATCATTGCCAAGGCTTCACAATCATAGGATTAACAATAAAATGTGAATTGTTCAAGAAAAATATTTTTATTCAGTTATTCCTAATAAGTACCTTTCGTGCTATTGGTTCCTGACCGTCCATCAATGTATACCAGCTGACAAGTTTATTCCAGCCCTCAGTTGGCAATAGTATGTAATCCAATTCATCAATAAGATGCTCCTTAAGTGATTGGGCATCACCATCTGCAAAAGGAAAAATAAACTCAATACATTAAGAAGAAACAATAGTACACATCTCTAAATACTTTGGTTATATACATTAAAAATTACTTATAGGGGCCGGCCGAGTGGCTCAGTTGGTTAAGAGCTTGCTCAAGAGTGTGAGCTGAGCTCTCAGCAACAGCAGTTCGATGCCCAGCCCGAGCTGAGCTGCTGCTAAGCTACCAACAGGTGGCAGGATGGCTCAGCTAATAAAAATGAAAAAATTACTGAAACTCATGAAGACTAAATTAAATATTTAAATGAATTTTGAAGAAAGCACTAAAGAGGTTCACATCTAAATCTACATATCCCAAAATAAACTATTGCTTTAAAAAGTTCCAATATTTAGCATTAGTCAACTAAAAGCGTTTAAAAACATAACTTTTCTTTTATCAGGCTCTTAAAAATATAACAAGGTGTAATTCTTAGCCAAGGGACCTGAAAGAAGAGTGTCTCCCAAATATTTGAGTATCAGAGATTCCACGTCTGGTAGTAGCTATCAATCTAACCTTAGCTGGTGAAGGAGGCTCAGAACCAAATCAATAATCTTTCACAATGACTCCAAAGCACATGGGGCTGGAAACCATGATGGAAATCACAAAAGGGCATCTTGTGAACCAACTCATTACTTTAGAAGGCCCATGATCTAGACCTAAAGTGGAAGTTGTTTTTTAGATGTGATTCTAATTCTATGATCTATTTTCAAAATTCTGGTTAAACTAAAAATTTGGTGGACAGGCCAGAAATCTAGAAGCAACACCCTGAGTTAGACCTACATCATAGTCCTAAACTGAGACTCATTTGTTATCTGGTCTTTGACTTGAATTTCTGAAGGACAGAAACAGAAATAGTTTATTGAGTTATATACAACTTAAAGAAGATTTTCTCATTCTGAGCGAGTCTTAAATTAACAAAAATGGGAAACCAAAATGTTGTTGGTAGCATTTCAATAATGAGAACATACTATTCTTATTAGATATAACAATACAAATTAAGAAGCAGAAAAATTGCAGAAGGGATTAAAGAAAGTTATTTATTCTATCTAGGATCAATCTATGGTCTCAAAGTCATACTAAAACTTTAAGGAAACTATGTTTCACATAGAAATGGGAAGTCTCTGAATTTTATAACACAGACTTCAATAGCAGGAACTAAGTATTAATTTCGAAGCTCAGTTTTTTAAAACCTTCTAATTTATAAATTCTTGGTGAAAACTGATACTTTGCAAGATCTGAATGTGAAAGAAACTTAAATATTCTAAGCCCCTGTGCGGATAAACGTACTATATTGAGACATAGTATAGTAGAAAACCATGTTATCTCAGTCAATCCCCAAAACAATCCTATAAGATAGGTAGGTATCTCCATTTTTTTTTTTTTTTTTGAGGGCAGTGTCACTGGCCCTCATGTGGGACCCGAACCGGGGCCACTGGCCTCCCAAGCCAGCGCTTAACCACTGTACCACTCGGCTGGCCCAAGGTATTTCCATTTTAGATTAGAAAATATATTCAGGGAAATTGAATAACTTGCCCCAAATCATACATACAGAAAATTGCAGGTATAGTGAAAGGTGTTATTATAAAAAAACCCAAAATACCTGTTATCTCAATTGGTGTTCAAAACACTATTACGAAGTAGGTGTCTCCAATTTTATTAGCAAATACATTCAGGCACTGATTCACTTGCCCAAGGTCCCAAAGACAGGAAATTGGAGAGACTAGATTCAAACACAAATCATTCACCCTAACATTCATTATCTTTCATTGTAACAAAATTCCTCGAAGAAAACTTAGAAAAAGAGTTTAAAATTAAGACTTCTAGGCTGTTTTCTACAATAATTCAAGAGTTTGACTAAATGATTTTATTTCGTACCAGAACCTACATAGTAATTTGTATCTAGTGTATAAAATAAAATGATCTATTTTAATGGGAGAGAACACTCCTAAACTAAACAAAGAACATCTGATATTTGTTACTACTGTTTTTATATCTAGGTCTATAATTTGTTTTGAGTTAATTTTATATATGGTGACAGGTATGGATCAAAATTCACTTTTTTTGCAAACAGATACAATCAGCATTTGTTTAAGATTATCCTCCAATGAATTCCTCCTTACATCTTTGTCTAAAATCAACTGACTATGTGTGTATGGATCTACTTTTGGATTCTCTATTCAGATGATTCTTATATCACAACACACCAATATTTATCTTAAAATACACCAATATTTAACTTAAAATTTATTAAGGACATAAATTTAAGAGGTAAATTTATAAAACTCTTTAAAAAATCCCTAAGTTTAATCTTTTATGACCTTTGATTATGAAATACTTTCTGACACCAAAATCATAAGCAACCAATGGAAAAAATAGGTAAATTGACCATCAAAATTAAAAACCGTTGTGCTTCAAATTTACCATTAAGAAAGTAAAAGACAAGGGCCAGCCGAGTGGTGCGTTGGTTAAGAGTTGGCTTGGGATGCCAGCTCTGAGCAGCAGGACCCCAGTTCAGATCCCACATGAGGGCCAGCGATGCTGAGCCCTCTACAGTTAAGTTGGTGAACAACAGCTCTACCTGGAGCTGGACTGCTGTGGCTTGCTGGCTACAGCGGAGGCTGCAGTGGGGCTAGTCGGCAACTGCACTTTCGTGAGCTGCTGTGAGCCACCGTGAGTGGCCATCCAATGGCCAGCAAGTGACTGCCTCACCCAGGAAAAGCACAATGATAATACCACCATGGGCCAGTGAAGTGACATCCTCCACAACTAGACTGAAGAACAAAAGGACAACAACTTCTGTTTCCCTTCCCCAATTCCCCAATGCTGTTGTTCCCCTCCCCCAATTCCCCAATAAAATATTTTTTAAAAAAGAAAAAGAAAGTAAAAGACAATACACAGAATGGGAGACAACTTTTAGAAATCATATATCTGAATAAGGGGCTAGTATCAGAATGTGTAAACAACTCTTAAAACATAACTATAAAAAGACAAGTAACCAAATTAAAAAATGGGCACTGGATATAAATAGACATTTCTCCAAAATATATATATATATATATATATATGCAACACAGATATTTAATATCATTAATCACTAGGGAAATAGAAATCAAAATTGCAGTGAGATAACACTTCACACTTCTTAGGATGCTATAATAAAAAGAAAAACAATAATAAGTGTTGGCAAGGATGTGGAGAAATTGGAACCCTCATATAATGTTGGCGGGAATGTAAAATGGTGTAACTATTTTGGAAAGGTGTAATAGTTCTTCAAGTAACACGGAGTTACTATGTGACCTAGGAATTCCATGTATAGGTATATACCCAAAAGAAATGAAAATATACATCTACACAGAAATCTGAATGTTCATAGCCAGTACCGAAAACCCAAACATCCATTAATTGATGAATGGATACATTAAATGTGGTATATCCATACAATGGAAAATTATTCATCCATAAAAGGAATGAGGTACTGACCGATTCATACTACATGGGTGATACTTGAAAACTTTGTGCTAAGTGAGAGAAACCCAAACGTTTAGATAAAATGTCCACAACTGGCAAAATCCATAGAGACAAAAAGGAGATTTGTGGTTGTCTAGGGCTGAGGGTTTTGAGTGGGGATGGAGAATGAAATGGTATGAAGTTTCCTTCTGGGATGATGAAAATGTTGAATTAGATGATGATAGTTGTACAATTGTGTGAATATACTAAAAAACACTGAAAAATTTGAAAGGATTAATTTTATGGTATATAAATTTTAATGCAATTTTTAAAAAGTCTACTAGGAATGTGATTTGGGATTGTGAATTTATAGATTGAGTGAAGGAATTCAACAATATTGAGTCTTGTGATCCACTAACATGATTTCTCTTTAGGTTTTAAGTATTCTCAGCAATGTCTTGTAGTTTCTATTGTATAGGTCTTGCACGTATTTAGTCAGGTTTATCCATCCCCGAGGTCCGTTTGTTTGCTGGCTGATGGCCCGAGGCTAATCTCTCTTCCTTAAGGACATCTGTCTTTCTTCTCATGTGGTCCCTTTCATTTTCAAACAGCAATGATGCACTGAATCCTTCTCATGCTTTGAATCTTTTTTTCAGCCACCAGCCAGAAAAAAACACTGCTTTTTTTTTTTTAGCTGAGCCATCCTGCCACCTGTTGGCAGCTCAGTTTGGGCTGGGCATCGAACTGCTGTTGCTCAGAGCTCAGCTCGTACTCCTGAACAAGCTCTTAACCAACTGAGCCACTAGGCTGGCCCAGAAAACTCTACTTTTAAGGGACACATGTGATTAGATTAAAACCACTGGGATAATTTCTTTTGTCATATAACGTAAATAATCATGGTCATGCTACCTCATTCTATTCACAGATTCCACGGATCCTCAAAGCGCAGATAATACAAGAGTGAGTGTCACTGGAGGTCAGTCTTAGAATTCTTACACCACAACACAGCATATCTTTTTCAATCTCTTAATCTATTTGTATCTTTATATTTAAAGTGGGTTTCTTATAGACAGTATACATAGTTGGGTATTATTATTAAATCAAGTCTCAAAGTCTCTACCTCTAATTGGATGTCTGTACTTAATGTGATTATTCAGAGTTTAAATCCACTATCTTATTTGTTTTGTATTTGTTTCATTTGTTCTTTATTCCTTTTATCCACTTAAAAAATTTTTTTAAACACTGATATTTCTCATCATTATGCATGTTTTTCTTTTTTCAGCTTCTTTGCATGCCAGGTAATATCTGAGTGGACCCAAGACATTATAAATTTGATCTTATTGGATGCTGGATATTTTTGTATTCCTATAAATACTTGTGTTTTGTTCTGAGAGGCAGTTAAGTTACTTGGCAAGAGTTTGATGTTTTCAAGTTACAAGGACAAGAGGATTAATTTCACCCTATTACAAAAGCAAATCTGTTTTCAGTAGCCTACCCTGTGAATTATATGGTTTTCCACTCTGGCTGCTGTGAATACATTATTCTTGGTCCCTCCCACATGAACCATAATGACTGTTCCTCTAATTCTTTTGGTTGCTTCTTTCCCAAGGGCAGCTTCCTCACAAGCATGCACTGATCAGCTGAAGACTTGAAAGAGACTCTCTTGAGAATCTCTAGGTCTCTCCCTCTCTGTGCGCTGTTCATTCCTCTCTGGTACTCTACCCTGAAAACTCTAGCAGCCTTCATCACTCTGGACTCCAAACTCTGTCCTCAACTACAGAAAGACTGCCAGGCTCTGCATGAGTTTCCCCTTCTGTGCCATGTCTTGGAAACTCTCTCAATGTAATAGGCTGAGGCAATTATATGGCTCCCCTCATTTGTTTCCTCTCAGGAATCACTGTTCTTTGTTGCATGATTGATGTCCAGTGTTTTGAAAATCTGTTTCATGTATTTTGTCAAGGTTTTAGCTCATTCAGGTAGAAAATAAATTTGTTACCCCATCTTGGCCCAAAATGGCAATTCTGGTACTTATGTTTTATTCTTTTTAAATGTAATGAGAGGTATAGAAGAGCTAACAAGTAGTAAGGTTTGTAGAAGATTAATACAAAAACCCAAGAATGTAAACACATACCAGTGCTCCCCAACCTAAATAAAAAATATATGTGTCCGTTCGGAAAAACAACATACAACACAGCATTTTCCCAAAATGATAAGGTAGTATTTTCTAATTTACATTCTTTATTTAAAGTTTTAAACAACAATAAACCTTTATTACATCAAAACATGTTTTATATGAAAAACAAAATTTGTCATGATACAGAATATAACTAATTTTCACAGAACAATCTAAGTTCATTAGGTCAAATACAATACAAAGAAATTTCTAATGCACCAATTTATTTACATCAACATCCTCTATCTTACATATATTGACTCTAACATAATGAAATGAACACATTTACGACTTGACTGAAAGAAGGAAATAATACCTTTGAGAAGTCCAGAGTTATCAATGGGGCCAGGATATACATTTTGATCTCCCATCTGGTATTTGTCCCAACTGTCAAAGCCAACATATTTTTTCCACTGTTTGAACCAGCGACTATCAACTAGGTACCTAAAAAAGAAAAGAAATTGGTAAAAGAAAAACCTGGATCTATAGGAAGAGCAGAAAAGCTGTCTACGTTTGATATTTCATTTTATATTAATGTACATGCCTACTTCAAAAATTATTGAGAATAATTTTAACATCACAGTATTTGGAAGAAAAATATTTCACTTGTATAAAGTATTATTTCTATTGTTCTATAAATATCTACTACTTGAGGACAAGTATTGACATACACATTAAAAAAAAAAATTCCTTAACAGTACTTTTTAAAAAATGCAAGTAATAGCTCTTCAATAAATATTTGCCAATTGAACAAAAATTCAAATGGTAATCATAAAAATCAGATTTTAAAATGCAATATGGTAAAACAGAAAGAAATATGAAAAACAGTTCTTGTGCAAAAAACTTACAAATATAGTATGCTATTTTACATATTTTACTGTATCTTTTTTGGGACTAAGGAAAGGAATTATTAAAGGTTTGCAGGACTGTTTTTTAAAATTATCAGTTTTTTAAAAATTAAAACTTAGATTCTTTACCAAAAAAAGTTAATAACAACAAATACTGTCTCCAACTGTTTTTCTCATATTGTAGTAAAATCTACTGGGACAAGCAGGATTGATTTTTGGTTGATTTAAAAAGTGTGATAAATAAATAAATAGTGTGTTACAACAAGAAATATAAGCATTACTGAAACTATATTCACCTTACTTTCAAATTCCTAGAATTAGTGTCTCATCAGATGGCTAGTGAGAGAAAAAGTAAAATAATGGTTCTCTAGCAGAGAACATAAAAAAATCATGAACCTAAAAAACTTCACAAATTTATTCTGACTATATATAACTTATTATGAAATGCCATTTTACCACTGGCTTATAATTATTTTAAATTATTTTCCAAAACATTTTCCCCACATGTAACCATGTTCAATCACAAACAAAATCAAAAGTAAAGGTTAACAAGATGTTTAAAGCTCAAGGTGTTTAATAAAACTAGTTGTGGAATACTATCAAAATTCTATTTGTATTTATTTAAAAGATATTTGTAAAACACAGGGCTTTATCTCCCAAAGTATTTAATAAATCCTTCAGTTATAAGGGAGGTTTGCATTGGGCAGTATTCATCTGCTGCTATAACATTTCTAGTTCAACTCTTTTTCCTAGATCTCAAAGTGACTACTTTCTGTGTAATGATATTATTATGATAGGAGACGCTCCCATTTGATGAATATTTAGCTGCTTTCGACACTACTTCAGTTGTAAAGGGGTGTCATACTTATAGGTCACCTATATCTTACTTGTAGAATTTTATGGTAAAGAAATATGAAGCAAGTAGAAAAAATAAGAGCATCTATTACAGAAATAATGTGTAGTCTTCTTAGGAGTACCCATGAAAGACAGTAATATTAGACACAGCAGACAAATAAATGACAACAAATTTATTTCAGGCATTGACAGATTCACTGTACTGTAAAAACTTGACTCTTAATCTATGTATCTGCCAAAAATCCTGATTCCTCAATTTGAAAAGATAAAAGTCAAGAACAGAATTAATAACGCACCAAGATTACAAATGAGGGAACAAAGGCCCAAATTTATATATTCTCAAAAGCCCTCTTAATCAGTGGTATGCTGTTAGGGTCCAGGTGGGCCCAATTTTAGCTTCTGAGTTTCTTTTTTGAATAGCTATAGCTATTTGTGAAGATTGATACTTCATGGTTTATCAATCTTCACAAATAGTTATAACTATGATTTTAGGATAAATGCTAAAACCCTTAATGTTGCATAATAAGGTCTTGCATGATCTGCTCCTTCCTACCTCTCTAGTCTCAGCTGGTACCAATTTTCTTTCTGCTGAGATCTAGCTTTAAGAGCCTTTTTTCAGTTTCTGGACACACACTTCCGCTTCATGGCTCCTTGTGCCTAGAATATTCTCCTCCTGCTCTCAACACCTAGTTAACTCCTACCATCTTCATAGCCTAAATGTCACTTTGTTAGGAGAATCCTTCCATAAGCTTCTCCCTGTTTCCTGTTAGACAATTTGGAAAAAGAAAAACAAAAGGACAATCTCAGTCTACTAGATGTCAAATTATAGAAATTACTTTTAATAATAACAAAATTACTGGCATTTAAGCTTTACTCTTGTGCCAGGCGTATACTTCTAAGCACTTTAATATATTGGCTCATTTATTCCTTTAACTACCCAATGAGGTGGGCACTATCAAAATTTCATAGGCACACAGAAATTAACTTGCCCAAAGTTACAAAGTTACGCCGGCCCTGTGATTAAGGAAATGTGACACTGGCATAGGGAGAAGCAAAAAGACCAATGAAAACAACACAAAGAAACAAGAACCAGACTCATTCGTATGTGGAACTATGATATACGCCCAAAGCATCGTCACAAATTAGTGGGGAAAGATTTGACTATGTGTCTGTGAAAAAATGAGAGTTCTACTCTGCTTGTTTCAAAAACTTGAATGTGTTAAACATGACTGATATATTGGGGAACAAGAACAAATTTCAGTGTATACTTAAGCACTGCTTCATGTACAAGCAAGGCCAAGGTAAGGCAAGTCAGATGCCTAGGGATCCCAACAGGGAGAGCCTCTTTAAATTTTACACGGTAGGTGCTTGCTTGCCATCCCATCCTCTTAACTCTCAAACAAACACCAGGTGAAAGGAGACCATTACCCAGCTGTGCTGAGCCACACACAGGAATTTGTGCACACAGGAATGCACAAAACAGATACACTTCAAACATCTACCTCCATTCACCCGTGTAATGAACCACGCTCTCCACAACTGCAGTTACAACTTCTTGGCAGATTCCAGGTGACGCTCCTCCTACCTACTGCCTAACAATACATCACAAGCTGCAAACCTTCTGAATCCTACTTACACAAGCAAACTTCATCATTTTCAAAATAAAAATATCGTATCTATTGTGGTATTAACGCATTTCTTAGCCATTTAACATAACATATGTAAAACTGTGCTATCATTTTTAAGTATTTTTTTTAATGTGTCACTGACAAAATATTTTTGAGTATTGTGCCCCAACCCCATTTTCCACATGCCCTGTGGTTTTTATTGCATGATTCTGCATATAGCATGGTGATTTTTAGGAACACATACTGTGTTACAGAAGAACTAACTGCAAAAATAAATTATAGTTGGAATAAAAACATAAATGTGAAAGCAAAAGTATAATTTTTTAAAAAGATATGGAAAATCCTTCTTACTTTAGATTATATGAAGAGAAGACAAACAGCAAAATAATCTTAAAGATAAATTTAGATAAATTTAACTAGATTAAAATGAAAAGCAAAGGGAGCACCAAGTAAAGAGGGGAAGGTACTTAATACTGCACATACACAACCACGGATTAGAACGCATGAAGAATTCCTTTAATTTAAAAAAAAAAAAGAAAGAAAGAAAAGAAAAAAGGGCAATTTTCCGAGCAGGAAATCAAAATCGACTCTATACATATGAGAAGATGCTCAATTTCATTAGCCATGGGAAAAGAAATTAACATAATCCCATATCATTTTCAGGAAACTGCTGAACACACAAGCACATGTATGCACATGTGTCAATATTAAAAGTACAGAAGATGTGTAGTAACAGGAATTCGTATACTGCCAATGGGAATGTAAACTAGAACCCTCACTTTGGAGGATAATTTGGCAATATCTACTAAAGATGAAGA
This sequence comes from Aselliscus stoliczkanus, assembly GCA_033961575.1. Taxonomy (NCBI): domain Eukaryota; kingdom Metazoa; phylum Chordata; class Mammalia; order Chiroptera; family Hipposideridae; genus Aselliscus; species Aselliscus stoliczkanus. The sequence goes on from CM066727.1 coordinate 145,128,626, forward strand.
AGTGTATATCATACAATTATGTATTGCCACTGCTAAGTTTGACCCTACAGAAATTCTTGCACTTACTTACAAGGATACAACTATAATAATATATACTACAGCATTATTTGTAAGAATAAAAAAATGGGAAAAATCTAACACCCCCTATTCACACCAAGAAAAAATACTACATAAAAACTGAAATGAAAAATACAACTATGTACATGTATTAACATGGAGACAATGAAAAATACAACTATGTACATGTATTAACATGGAGATAATTTTAAATCTCAAAATTACAATGTCAAACAACAACAAAGCCGCAGAAGGATACATGTAATATCAATATATTGATATAGATAAGCACACACAGTGCAACTGCAGAAAATTTTAAAACATGGCACAAATAATACATATTATTTATAAATCCATGTATAGTAAAAGTATAAAGAAAGAGAATAATAAAAATCAATTTCAGGATGGTGGCTCGTTCTGGCTAGGGAGGGAAGGGATGGAATTAGGGAAACATACAGGGAGATTCAATTATACTTGTAATCATTTTATTTTTTTTAAACTAAGAGAGGTATACAAAATATTTTGTTATATTTTTTGTACTCTCGTCTTCCTGAAATACTACATTAAATATGTTTTTTATTTAATATAGAATAATGGTTTACATACATATACATCTTCATATACATGCACAAAAATGATGTAGAGTCAAATGTATAGACAATGAGTAATGCGCTGGGGCCAACAAAACTGATAGAGTTAAGTGACAGTCAACAAATGAAAAGAAATTTCAAGCATAAAAATAAGAAAAATTACTATAAACACAGCTTAGGTTTTTAAATTTTGTATAAAAATATGTACAGAAAAATGTATAAAATGCAGAGTTTTAGATTTACTACTATTTTTGAAAAAAAATTATGATTTTATATTATCTCATATTTATCTTTTATATTATACCTTCCAAACAGATGAATTTGCATTACATTTTTTCTTTTTTTTGAGGGCAGTGTCACTGGCCCTCATATGTGGGAAGCGAACCGGGGCTGCTGGCTTCCCAAGCCAGCACTTAACCACCACTTGGCTGGCCCTGCATTACATTTTAATTAAAAATTTACATAAGCTTTGAAGAATTTTCTTTGAAAAATCATGACTTATTTGACTGTTTTGAAAGGTATCAAATTATAATTCTGATATATAGCCATGTATTCAGATATATAATTCTGATATATAGCCAATAATTTCAAGAAATTATTTCCTTTTACTAATTGGAACAACCAATAAGCCAGAAAAGTAAAAATAATTGAGTGACATCTCATAAGAAAATAATAACACACAAAGTACAGAGAATAGATCATCACCCTTGATATCTGGGAAGATAATATAAGCAAAACAATCATTCAAAAACTCTGAAATTGACATATACTGATTTTAAACTGATCAAGCTTTAGTACCAAATATTATATAAACTACTGACTTGCAACTGTGTAAATTCATCTAAATATTAATATGCAAACATTTAGATAAATCACAGCACAGAGTAGTAATTAACTGCATTGTGACAAATAGAATAATTTAAGTTTCTTACACAAAGGAATCTATGTCTTATGGGTGAGATTGAAGGTGAAATATTTCTGAATACTGAGCCATCTGACTGTGTTCCCATATAAAAAGCTGTGAAGTAAATGTACCAAACTATGATCAAGATCACTTTACTTATGATTGGGGCCTCTGCCTGTGGCTTAATCACTACCATATCCCTCTGATTCAGTGAATTACAAAGTTTTATGAAAGTGCCTCACACCTGATGATTCTCACACACTAGTACATCAATATGAAAATAGTTTTACCATAATGTTAATATTATCTGGGTTCAAAAATTACTAAGGAAAATCTCATGGAGATTAAAGATTTATGGTCTTCAATCTCGCAAGTCCTTCAAAGATGACCCACAATCCTTCAGTATGTCTCCACTACAGCCTTCTCTATTTTCAATAATTATTTCACACCTTGCCAGACTCACCTAGTCTCCAATCAATTAAGTTGAATAGAGAACCCTGCTGCCTATTTTTCAAGGAAGTTAAACGCCTCAACTTTCTGTCCAACTCTTGCTCCACACCTTAATCTTACCTGATTCTCTTATGTATCAGTGAAGGATAGTACCCTCCTTAAATTCCAAGACTAATAATTTTTGATCAAGGCTTTGGATTGAATTTCCTTCCTTGGAAACATACCCCATCAACAGCCCTGATCTCCTTGTTTCTCCCTATATCTTTTCCTGTATTTTTTTTTTTTTACTACACTCAGCATATAAAAGGGGCCAATTCTTTCCCCCTTTCCTCCTAAACACCTCCAACCTCACATACTTAATTCCTCCTCTATCCACTCCCATTTTTCTGTCTTGACCTTCCTCAACTCTCACTCACTTTGCAACCTTGCAAGCTAGGTCTTCCAACCCCAATGGGCCATCCAAAACATTCTCACAAAGTCTCCAATGACCACTAACAAATCGAAAGGATCCATAATTTTATGTACTTTATCAATCCTTTTTAAACTCCGTGATGATTCTACGTTTTAGAAGGGAAGGACACTCTTTTTCTTTTTCAGCCTTCTCTTCCTTTGCTTAAATGTTACTATTCCACAGGGATGTTTTCTAATTTCTTAACTGTTCATGCTCTTCCATGATACTGTAATTCATACCAATGATTCCAAAATCTGCATCCCAGGGCCAATCCCCAAGTTTTTGAACCATATTTTTTCAATTCCTACTAGTCCATGTCAACTTGGATTTTTCAGACAGTTCCCTCTCACCCAATAACATCTAGTAACCAGATCTGTCCCTCTCCTCTTCATTCTCTGAAAAGTACCTTAATTCTGTACCTCCCCTTCTCTATCAATTTTTAGTGACAGGTTACTGGAACAGCTACCCGATTATTGTCCCTGCTTTAAGTCTGCCTGCTTCCAAGTTGTCCTCCATTCTGCTGCCACAGACATTTTAAAAACACAAATATGATCATGTCAATCCTCTGTTTAAATTAAAATTCAAATATCACATCACAGAATATATAAATGCTTTATATTTATATAAAGTTTTTTACATAAAGCTTTTTCACATTAATTAGTTGGTCATTAGAGTAACTTTTTTTTTTTTTTTTAAGATTTTATTGGGGAACTGGGGAAAGGGAACAGACAAGTTGCTGTACTTTTGTTCTTCAGTCTAGTTGTGGAGGATGTTGCTTCACTGGCCTATGTTGGTATCATCATTGCACTCTTCTCAGGTGAGGCAGATAGGTCGCTGGCCTCTGGACAGCCGCTCACAGTGGCTCTTGGCAGCTCACGCTGGCTGCCGGCCACTCACTGTAGCCTATGGCAAGCCCACTGCAGCAAGGGCTGCAGCTACGCTGTCCCCAGGGACTCACAGCAGCACAGCTCCAGGTGGAGCTGTTGTTCACCATCTTAGCTGTAGGGGGCAGTGTCACTGGCCCTCATATGTGGGATCCGAACCGGGGCCACTGGCATCCCGAGCCAGCTCTTAACCAATGCACCACTTGGCCAGCCCAAGAGTAACTTTTTTTCCTCTTTCTTTATTTAGGGATGGGGAAACCAAAATTCAGAGATTATGTGACTTTTGTTTAGTGTTTTTAAACACCCTGGAAGCAAATTTAAGAAATATATATAGGGACCAATAAATAATTCAGAAATAGTCTTAGATATAAAGAAGCTTAAAAGTGGTACTGGGAAAATGAGGAAATCCCAAAAACACGATTTAGGAAACCACAGCATTAGTGAATGTGAATGCATAGTTCCTTTTTGTTTGATGAATATATGTTTATGCTGACAACTTTCAGATAAGCAGTTGCCTGCTTAATTGCCTAATATTGACATTAATATAACATTATTTCTTTTTAAATGCTACCTTTTCCCCTGTAAAGTTGGCATAAAACAATCATCCTTTTACAACTAAAAAAATACAAAAAAATCAGCCTAATCCAATGTACCACACTTAATCTCAGAACAATATATATAACCATCCTGGGCAAAATTAATGGCACAAAGAATTCTGGATGTTAATTCACTGTATGACTAATCCTGTCATTTAACAAAATACTGTTTAAATTACATAAAACCATTTTTTAAATACTAAAACAGATATTATAGTATATATAGTATCTAGTATTTTAAACTATTAACCAGGTATAAACCAGGTATTTCGCTGAATTATTTTTTAAGTATAACAAACTAAAAACTCAATTTTATTGTTTCAGCAAAACTTAACCAAAGAAAGTGATGAAGTTCTTTTAAATAAACAAGTGGCTTGGTTAATCAACCCATTTCTATCTTAATTTTCAGGTTTCAAGCATTTCCAACCTATTTTCTGTTCAGCACATTATATTCATCAGTTAAAAAGAACTCATTTTTATGACCTCTTTTTAACTTCTAAACTAAGAGACAAATAAGGAACTCAAGAAGGAGGCCAAGTAAGATTGTGAAAATGAAAAGAAAACCCACAGAATGGGAGGAAATTTTGCAAATCATCTATTGGATAATGAAAACTTGTATCTAAAATATATAAAGAACTCTTAAAACTCAATAAAAAGACAACCAAATTTTAAAAATGGGAAAAGGATAAAGACATTTTGCCAAAGAAGATATACAAATAGCCAATAAGCATATATGAAAAGAAATGTAACAATCATTAACCATTAGCAAAATGCAAATCAAAACAACAATGAAATACTTCTTTGCATCCACTAAAACAGACAATAACAAATGCTGACAAGGATATGGAGAAATCAGAACCCTCATACGCTGCTGGTGGCAATGTAAAATGGTGCAGCTGCTTTGGGAAAGAGTCTATCAGCTCCTCAAAAAACTAAACATAGGGACCCAGCAACTCCACTCCTAGATATATACCCAAGAGAAATTAAACTTATATCCACACAAAAACTTGAACATGAATGTCCACAGCAGGATTATTCATACGAGTCAAAAGTGTAAACAACCCAAATGTCCATCAACTGATGAAGGAATAAATTCAATGAGTTATGTCCATACAACAGAATATTATTTGGCAATAAATGAAATGAAGTGCTGATACATACTACAATATGAATGAACCTAAAAAACAATATGTTAAGTAAATGAAGCCAGACACAAAAATCACATATTATATGATTCCATTTATATGAAATGCCCAGAGTAGGCAAATCCACAGAACAGAAAGATTGGTAGCTACCTAGAGCAGGGGGAATTGAGGAGAAATTGGGGGGGCTGGCAGGTATGGGGTTTCTCTTATGGATGACAAAAATATTCCAAAATTGACTTTGATGATAGTTGCACAACTCTGTGCCTATACCCAAACCCAGAGAATTGTTTACATTAAGTGGGTGAGCAGTGTGATATGTAAATTTTATCACAATAAAGCTGTTATATTTTTTTGAAGTGGGGGGGTTAGAAGGACAATAGATCTAGATGGGATTATTAGGGATGACTTCACAGAGATTGGTTTTGAAGTAAGTGAAAGTCAAGAATTAGTAAAATGTATTTGAAACAATATAAATGATACACAAAGCCCTGCAAGACAGGAATAAGTCAGTAATTTGCAGGAAAGGGGAACCATCATCTGTATCAAAGCAGAGCTATATTAGTTAGAAATGAGACTGCTAAGAAAAATGCTAAACCAAGGAGACAGAAAATTCTACAGGTTCCTCATATGGTTAAAGATGAACATGGTGTTTTACCAATATGACAAAGCTGTCACTTCTTTATTCATTCCTCAAAAAGTTGCTTCCATAATGTGGGTTTGGCACTATCACTCATAGGCAGACACTACAGTTTAAAATGTAGGCTTTTAAAGTTGACTGCCTAGGTTGGGATCTCTGCCCTACCACTGCCCAAGTGTATGACCAAATGCACTGAACTCTGTATCTCAATTTCTGTAACTATAAAATAAGAATACTTATTTCATACATGTAAAAAGCTCTTAACAAGGTGAACGAGTTGTAACCACAACCAAAATGATATGGTACATAAAGCTACTTAGCTACACCTCTCCTGAGAATCAGGTTTTTTCAGCTTGAAATCCATTCAAATTTATGAATATAAATTTTCCATGTATACCAGAGATAAATCTTGATTAAACTATTATACTTTGTCAAGCTGTTAAATACACTGCTAAATAACATACAGTGATCCAAATTATCAAGTCTCTTTTACCACGATCATTTCACCTTTATCATTTTTAATCTTTCTGTTTTTCACTAAAGAAATGTGATGCTCAAGTAATTAATTTTGTCTCTAATGTTTCCAGGTTTTAATTTAACTGACTCCCTAAAACCTCAGTTACTCTTGCACTTGATTGTGAGAGCCTTTGACTTCTTTCATATAGGAAGTCCTCTCTACTTCTGCCAAATGATTTTAACAGTAAGGAATGACCCGCTAATCTCTGGGTCTTCTCAAAGCTAAAAGGAGAGTGGATGAAGTGTTAGTATTCTAAGTTCTCCACCTCCCGGAGAAGTAAAAGTAGTCATTACCCTCCTTTTGCTTTTTGGAGAGCTATAAGGAAACCATGCAGAATCTTACTGATAGAAGCAGTAAAGGTGTTCTATATGCATAATGAAATACAGGTTAATGGTACGGAGGGTTTCTGCCTTACGAGATGTTACAATCTGACCTTCTCTACTTCTTTCTGAGGAGCCATTTTTGATTGTTCCCTCAGATACATCATTTCAATCTGTATCCAAAACTGAGGTCACTACTACTTGTCTTATTCTTGGTTTCTTTAGTAGAACTTCTGTGTAAACTGGATGATAAAACTGAAAGGAACTACATTCTCTTGTTTAAAGAAGAGAGGGAGAAAGAATCTGGATAAATGAGTTTAAGGGAATAAATATAAGATACAGAGTGTGAATTACAGTGTTAACTGAGAAGATGAAAATAAAAGGCACAAACAACTGACATAATGAAGAAAAAAAACTAGCAAATGTTGAAAAATTCTATATGGGGACTAAAAAGGAATAGTTTAATAGTTTAATGACTTAAAGAAATACTGTTTGAGTTACACTGAGTAGTGACAGCGTAAAACATTTTTAATACTAAGGAGACTGATATACCTAGGATTTCAAATCATTATAAACCAGATACTTAAACCAGCTCTGAAATCATCAAACATATGTAAAGTGAGGTAAATAACAGCACTTACTTTAAAGGGTGCATAAGTATAAAGCATTTGGAATAGTGGCGGCACAGAGTAAGCACTCCATAAAAGTTCACTAGTGGTGGTATTATCACCTGCAAATACATTCAAACCAACTAATTTCTTTGAGTTCAGATTCCTTGTTTATAAGAAAGGAATATAAATACATACTTTGATACTTATTTTGAAGATCAAATTGGATGACGGATGTAAACACACTTCTCAACTTTCCCCTTATCTCCCTGCCAATGTATTTGATGGTTTCAATCCACTTTTATCAAAACCATGGCTTATTAATAAAGTGATTCTCAAAAATGAAGAAAAAAATCACTCTAAATTCATATAATAAAATGGATACAACTACTGGCTGACATGGAAAAGCTGATTGGTCTACTAGCCGTGATGCAACTTGGACTGTCAGTTTCCAGGAAGTGTTAACCATGTATCAACACAATTATGTACACCTTTCACTGTCTTACTTCATTCACATGTCTTTTCACTTTGAAATTTTACTAGGAGTTATTTTTGAAAAGAAAAATCAGTTGGTAAACATGGAATACAAAATACAAATCATTTATATTTGCATTTTTCTGGGCTGGGCTATTCCTATGGATTCACAGTCCAAAAAGAGTCTTATGTATTTGTGGCTTACTGTACACCAACACTTTTAAATATAGTAAGTACTAAAATAAATTATTTTATCCTACAAGCTCATACTATCTACTTGATAAGTTATTTCTATAAAACTACATAAAAAGGAGCTTATGATTACTGATAAACAATTAAAATCCAAAATCTCAACAAAACATGATCCCAATTTCTTTTGTTTAAATGTACTATTGGATTAAAATAACACTTATTCTATATATTCAGTTCATCACCTATTTAACATATTTTAATTTCCAGAAGGAAGATATTAAGATTTTCTACATTTCTATCATATCTAAACTGAAGAGCCACAAGAAACAAGTAGAGGGTAAAATGATAGAACTGTGCCACTAAAATAAAATTGACTCTAAAAAGAAGAAAAACAAGTCAATTTTTTCTTTTAAAGTGAAACTACATTTGAAAATGCCTCTTTCAAATAAGAGGGAGTGTAGTCCAATGACTTCAGGGGCTGAATTCAACGCCTAGAAATCTAGGGTTCAAATCCCAGATATCACTGTGTGAACACCTTTCTGAGCCTAGGACTCTTATTGTGTCAATATGACTTATAGCACATTCACATTCTAGTGCCCTAGAACTGTGGTGATAAGTAAATAAGTTAACATAAGTAAGTACTTAAAATAGTACCTAGCACAGAGTTTTAAAATGCAGTATTATAGGTCATAGCCTGACAGACTAACTTTTATTATACTTATGTGCAAGCAAGATTAATAGTTGTCACAAAACTATTTTGTAAAAAAACCATTTCTTTAATACCTTGCATATGCTAATGAGAAAATGGTATGGTTTAGAAAAATGTAAAGCCTGAATGTCACTGAAGAGATAAATAAAAGCACTGACTAAAGCTCTGGATCATCTTGACCAAACAGGGTACATTCATCTTGGATTCACTAACAACTAGAAATGATTTTAAAATTTATGAAAAGGCTTAAATTAGGAAAAAAGTGTCTTCTAAATTTTAAGCAACTAACCTGTGAGAAATATGCTTTAATGTCACTATTTCTGTCTTTAGTTTTACCAATTTACCAACACTGAAAAACAGTTTTGCTTTCTGGTTTCATTTCCTGGAAATGATGTAATTATACCTTCCTTTAGTGGTAAACACTTTGGCACAACTAAAATGAACAATAACAGTAATGTAAAAGCTTCTTTAGGAAATATATACTAAACAATTTGAGTTCATACTAATTAACAGTGTCCCTTTCCATTTTTAACTGATTTGTGATTATAAGGTTATTTTCTGTTAGTGTGAATCAAAGTTGTGTAAACATAAGGGATCATATAAAATAAAGCCTCAAAAATTTCGAAGTAAAAGAGTAGGAATGGAAAGAAGGCTCTAAAACTGAAATCAATGTCTCCCATCTAAAAACCTCATTGAGCTGATGGACTGTTCCTTGGCAATTTATTGAAACAAAATATCATACACATTTTTTTAAATGACTCTAAATAAAAATTAGAGTTACTCTCAGAAGTTACCTTAAACCTATTGAGTTATTAGGGTTTATACATAAAATGACATGCGGAATTTAATTTGTAAAATTGACTAGGTGGTATCACTGAACATACTTGCACATAAAAATTAGTGAAAATAATTGGTAAATAAATGACATTTAATTAAAATGGGAAATAAAGCAGAGATTTTCATGATTTAGAGTTACCTATTTATTTACTCATAATAGGACTATTTTAAAAGAAATCACCAAAAAACGTATTCTATAACCCACAACTTGTCTTTGAAACTCATTTATTTAATTACCATCCCCTCAATGAGGTTCCTCCTTCCCTAATATACTTACACTTAATGTACTTTAAACACATTTTTCTTTTGTCTCAGCAGGAGAAACCACCGTATATTTGAAGATTAAGTTTTCTTTTATCATAAGCTAAATAATTCTAGTTCTTTTATCTAGACTTTTTCTATACTTCCTAAATTCTAACAATCTTGTTCATGGTTTTCTGAATCTCTCCTTGAGGCTGAAATACAGAAACAGCATTATGAGATGACTGCTTTCCTCTTTCCAGTGCAGATCGGTGTTACCTTCATATCTCACCTTTTTAAGAGGTATAACTCACTTGCATCAATTTTGACTTTTTTGTGACTATAAAGTTTAGTACTAAGCATACCATAAACTTTGTTTCTCCTCATCTCAAACTTGTAGAACTCATTTTCCTCTCTAGAAAGTCAGTTTGCTGATAAATATCATTCACTATTTACAAATAAACAAAAACTCTAGTATCCATGCAGAATCAAATCTTTACCCTTGTCCAGGAGTTAAGACCTACTTACCAGAGTACAAGACAATCCTATCTATAAAGTGCACACAACCTAATTAAGAAAATATATTCATCCTAATACATGTGACTATAACATCAAACACCAGTAGTAAACTTTCAATAATAAATTTAGGGTAAACCATTTTTTCTCAATAGTCCAGTCTTTCCAAAATTGTTATATACATATACCAAGAAAATGTTCTATTTGCATATGGCAAATTTTAGCTATAAAATAAGACAGGATTTGCCCAAATACCCATAAATGATTAATCCAAAGATTAAAAGAAAAGTAAAAAGAGAAATAACTTTTTAACGAGTTAAGAATTCATTCTTAATGAGTCCTAATGAGTTCCAAAAACATAAGCCCAAGTAACAAATGAATAAATAAATATCTTTACCAGTTCTGTACTTATGAACACACTATCAAATTTGTACTTATCAAATTATTCTCCTTAAAACTCTGAATCAAACTTTTCCTAAAACAAAACAAAACCATAAAACAAACTTTTGCTTTACATTATTTCCTTTTTTGACAGGTTTCACTGCTAACTGCAAGTAAACTAGCTCACATATTAAACCAAACTGGTCTCTGCAACTCCTCAGTACCATCTTGGTTCCTGCATTTTTTTCTCCTTAAAATAAGCAGGGAAATCAATGTGAGAATAAAAATTGTACTGTTACCTAAATATCTGGGTTTCAGATTCTTTTTCTTCAAAATGAAAGCATCAAAATGACTCAAATTTATGTATTTCCTGTATTTACTCTTAAATGATTTGTAGTAACCTTGTCAAAAAGCAAAAACACTTTCATTTGAAAAATACCAAACTTTAAAAAAGTTTAATGCCCACAAGAAACATACTGCTCCTATCATCCTGTAGTGTCAACAATACCAGTTATTACTCATTATACTAAAAACATAACAATATTAAACAGAATATCCATATAAAAATATCCATATTTTAACTTATAGATTTCTATTTTATGGAAATTCACATTTACCTCTTTATGAGGTAATAGGCTAGGTGAATTAAGAAGTTTTAAGTGTTCTTCAACAAATAGGAAGCTTTCATCTTTAACATTTAGATTTCATTAAAGATTTCATCTTTAACAATCCATAGGCCAAGGTAAACATGTGTCCTAGGAAATATCCAATTTCCCCACAGTAACTAACATCTCAGGAACACTCCAATATGGACAATAACAATTATTAAATCATACTTTTGTTGTAATGCAACAAGTATATGTTTCCGCCCTTAGAGATGATCATATAAACATAGTATGTAGCTATGTAACAAGTGGAAAAAAAGTATCAAGACGTAGATTAGATAGAATTCAAGTCCCAAGTCTGCCACCTATCTACTTGCTTACTTGAAAATGATACTAAAAAAAAAAAACAAAAAAAAAATAAAATGATCCTAACCACCACACCATGTTATCAGAATCGATGGCAATAAGAAGGCGACTAAAATTTAATGTTATCTCACAGACAGAAAATCTTGTAAATAGTTCACTGAATCAAGATAAAACCCTCATAAAGCAATTATTATTGTCCATTTCACAGATGAAGAGACTGAGGTGCAAAGATTAAAATTAACTTTCCCCAAAGTCATACTGTCAGTTAAACGGTGGAACGGCGACTTAATTCAGGTCTACATCGTATACTCCTTTCGCTAACCCATAGTGGAGTATACGGGGGGAAAAAAAAAACAAAAAAAAAAAACGCTGTCAATTCTTTACCACTGTCATGGTGATCATGGGAAGTGAAAATACTATGTAGTATAATAAAGAGGCACATGATCCTTCTTAATAAACAGAGCATTTTTATGCTCCATATTCATATAGTGAAGTTATTCTGGATGCCCCTTGATATGGCCGACACGTATTAAAACCTCCACATTCTTCCTCCAGGATTTTAAAGCATTTCCTTTGATATGTTATAAGTTTGTCTATTAGCAAGTGGGCTTAAGTCTCAAGTGGACTTAGCTACTTTTTGCAGGCCTCCGTTCTCCTTCAGACAGGAGGGGAGGACTGCACGTCTAGGACCCGCGGCCGCTTTCCACCCAAGCCTCTGCTGAAGCGCAAGGCCACGTGGTATCTCGCAAGCCTAAGGTTTCCGGCGCCTTCCTCTCCCTCCTTTTGACAAGGAACGGGACGCTAAGGTGTCCTTCTCTCCAGCGGCTCCCCGACACATGCCACCTGTGCAGCACGGACCGCAGACACCCTGCAGCCGGCGGCCTCCCGGAAGGATACAGGCATCGGGAGACGAGGGAACTTGGAGGCCGACAACGCCGGCCAAGGAAACGACGGGAGAAGCAACGCGGGCGCGGGAGAGACACGCTGCGGGGCCAGGAGCTGTCAACCAGGAAGAAATTCACGCGGAACCGCGGTGCCCTGTCGTGCGGAAAAGGCCTTCGGTGGGAGCGGCTCTACGGAAGGCAAGGAGAACGAAGAGAACCGCACGAGCTGCCGCCGCCGCTCCCTGCAAGCCTCTCGGCCTGTCTCCACAAGCCACAAACCCTGACCCTCGTCGCGGGTCCCATCGTTGCCCCCCAACATGTCCGGAGCGGCCAAAATCCTGCTGCCCAGGGCGGCCGAAAGCAGAACCTGCCCGCACCTGTCACTAGCGAAAGACAACAGTCCGCAATTCCGGCCCAGTTCCCCACCATCCTCGAGCACTCGCGGCCGCCGCAACCCTTTTCCCTCACCAGGTGTCCCCTTTCCGGAGCGAGGTTTTGAGCAGCGCCGCGATGTCAGACCGCTGGATGTCCAGATCCGCCGCTCCGCCTTCCGCCATCTTCTTCCACTAGCGGCAGCGGAGGCGGCAGCGACGGCGGCGGCGGCACGCCCCGGAGCATTGTGGGAATGGCGTCCCGCGGCCCCGCCCAGTCAGCAGGTCGAAACCAAAAGAGATGTAAAGAAGGGGGGGGTGGGTGTGCGCCTCCGTGCAAGAGTTGGCCCTGGGCGGGGCGGGGGGGAACTGAGGCCACTGCCGTGGACTGCTGCCCGCCATCGGCCCTCGCTCGGTGCAGCATCTCGCGTTGGCCTCCTCGGGCCCGGGACCGCCTGGTTGTAACTGTCCTCGGTGGGGGCCTCGGTCCTCTCTGGCTTGAGCGCTGCCACCGCCCTGTCCATCCTCGACTTCTGCCTTCTCCTCCCTCTTTCCCACCGACGCCAAAAAACCCATATTGGCGCATTCATTCAATCTTGAGCGAAGGGTAGGGTAGGGTGGGGTGGGGGGCGTGGGGACGACTAAGCTATGGCAGAAATGTTAACAGCTCCGTGACTAGTCATTGCGTTGCCAGTCACAGAATCCAAGCTCGGTGTGGCTCAAACAAAGAACGATCCGAAACCGAACGTCTGGCCGCAGTGCCCTGCCTGGGCTCCTTCCTGCGCTCCTTCTCCTGCGCTAGGTGGAGAGCTTTTATAGGCTTTTTGTGCCGCCGCCCCAGGCACGCCCCGGCAGCTAAGCTGCAGAGAAAAACAAGCTCCTGTTCCTGGAACGCGGTGTAAAATATGTATCGAGTCATGCCAGGTACGAAAGGGAAAGAAAACGTGCAACGAACGGTCTCTCCAGGATATCATATAGTAACATTTTATTAGCCACATCTTCCCTTGGTGTGTACACCTGGAACTGGGTAATAATACCAACTTTTGTGGGAAGTCAATTGTTAGACATGGAGAAAATGAGTCTCTCAAAAGTCAAATGCCAAGGCCACCAAGGAGAGAGGCAAGCTTATAACCCAAGTTCCAAAGCCCACGTGCAATTGATCAACTATAGCACGCTCAGTACTTATGAAAGCCTGAACTATAATATAAACTGGGTGCACAGGGTCTATTTTTTTTTTTTTTTAAGGGCAGTGTCACTGGCCCTCATATGTGGGACCCGAACCGGGGCGGCTGGCGTCCCAAGCCAGCGCTTAACCACCGCGCCACTCTGCCGGCCGGGTCCTTTTTTTTTTAAATCTCTGTACACCTGGTGGCTAGCACAGTTCTGTCTTAACATATAAGAACCATATAAATAATTGTTTAATAAATTAATGGTGGTAAAACCGCGTATTTTCAAACATGAAGATTTACAGAAATTTTACTTTAACATATATGATATGAAAAGTCTAAAGGATGGATAAGAATTTCTGCATGATCTCTCGTTCCCCCATTTTTAATGTCTACATTAATTTATTTGGTGGGAATGCAGTAAAGGTGGGTGTAATTATGCTAGTACGAAGTACTGAACCCTTCCAAATTAAAGCATTGGCATTATGATTTTTGTATATCAGCGTTATGATTGCTTATTTTCTTCATAATAATACGATTTTGCATTATCTCGTCATCCTTAATTTGAGAGTCTGAAAACAGCTTCTGCTTGCTGCTATTTCTTATATTATTTGACTTATCTTTTGACAGGTTCAAACATTAGTTTTTATAACCAGGAGTAGCATCAAAGGGTCACATATCTCGCCTTTCCCAGACAACCTCTGAAGAGAGCCAAGTAATTTTCCAAAGAACAATACTGGAGTCATAGGAACATGGGTTAAAACCTCAACTGAACCTCTAGTTACAAAGTACTTAACTTTTAATTGTAAAATTGGGGGTAGTAATACCTACCTTAAAGGATTTTTATGAAGATTAAATGAAACAATGTGTGTTTTTTGCCTGGGACATAATAGCCAACCAATGAATACTAATGTTTACTGGTGACAGGATGAATTATATTGTATATAAATTATATCTCAATAAAGCTGTTGAAAAAAATCATTATGAACTTTGAAGGTGAAACCATGCTTTCTATCATTTAATAAACATAACACTTTAAAAGTGATGCCACATACACTCTGTTCAGTTTCTTTTCAAAGAAAATGTATTTTTGAAATGTTGAAGCCTGTATCTGCCGTGTCCCGCATGACAGGGCCATAGGAGTCGAGAAG
This sequence comes from Aselliscus stoliczkanus, assembly GCA_033961575.1. NCBI lineage: Eukaryota > Metazoa > Chordata > Mammalia > Chiroptera > Hipposideridae > Aselliscus > Aselliscus stoliczkanus. Next base: position 145,143,677 of record CM066727.1, read on the forward strand.
GGACGGCAAAAGGTTGAGAAAAAAATGAGAGACAAGTAAGAGAGGAAAAACTGTGCTAGCTAGGGGACTCAAAAGCTTCTTGGACTAAAAGCCCCAAACTGAGCCACTGCAAGGCTTTTATTAGGATGCACACAAGGAAGTAGCATTGTTTTCTCCATGGTCTGGAAGTCTCACACATCATACCAGAGAACTTAGCTCAAAGTCAAATTACCCCATGGCCTGCAGGCTGACATTACCAAAAGTCCCATGATATGTTCACGTGCACCTCCTAAGAGACAGAAACTTCTTATGCCGAGACTCACTAACAGGAATGCACGGAGGACAGATGTAATCACCTTATTAGGTCATTCCACAGGCAAGCTGTCAGCACCTGAGACAAGGGGTCTTTGCCCATTTTCCTTAAATCTGTGATTTCTCCTATGGCACCACTGCGACTGTGCCTGGCTTAAGTTGCTCTTTTCATGAAGGGTCCTATCAGTCATTGGCTATCCAGCCATCTTCTGGGGTCACATTGGAAAATAGAGCAGACATAATGTTGAAGTAATGTCTCTATGAGCGTTGGTCATTTATGGGAAGGTGCACGGGGGCAGATGGCTAGGCAGCTGTGTGACCACATGTATCCATGCAACAAAGTAAAATAAGCTTTTCTTCATTTGTAGCATGTTCAAAGCAATGAGTTAACTGGATAGAGATGTGTAAGTTCAATGTCAATTTGAATTATATATGAAATTTATGAGGTCATTTTGTAGACCTAAGTAGTTGCTTTCAGAGTCCGGAAAGAAATAATAGTTATAGTATTTTATTTAACAAGCACTTACAGAGTACCAAGTCCAGTTTTAAACACTTGAAGGTATTAATTTGAGCCTCATAGCAATCCTATGAGCTATTATTATTTCCACTCTGTAGATAAAGAATTGAAGCAGATGACAGAACCCAAATTTGAAACCAAGCAGTCTAGCTCCAGAATCTAGAAGTTTGGAGTAAGGTTTTTATTTTTCTGCTAACCTTTCTGATCTTAATTATACCAATCAACTTTCTAGTGACCTCAGTTTACTAATTTTTGGAAATTCTGCTTACTTATGCAGCTTCTACTCTTGAGTATGAAGAAAAACAAGACATTGTTCATAAATACTAGATTGGTTAGGGTCTACATCGGTACTGAAAAACTGAGTAGATAATTGATGAGAAATGTCATTTTCCCTTCAGTCACACAGAAAATTGAGTATAAGCCAGGGGTTACATCTGCTTATTTGGAATGAGTGTCTTCATTGATGCTTGCCTTAGTTAACTTTACAAGAATGTACTATTTGCTTGGTAATTGTCATTAACTTCTCAGACTCTGTATCTTTCTTAACCATTAAAAACTTAACTTACAGCATTAACAAAGGAAAAGGAGTATGTTGAGTACTTCAGAAATTAGGTTTGGTATGAACAAAATGCACTTTACATAAAGGCAGAGTAAGTTTTGAAGTTAGAAATACTCCAGAAAGCATTCCATGTTCTTACAAATAATTCTCTTCTCTGTTCACCAATCATCCCTTTTCAGAAAGGTTCTTGTACTCAACAATCAAGAGATAGGACTTCAAGTGTAAACACTGCTGGAAAGAGGAAAGCTTAAAACTAAGGTGTCAAATTAGAGCTGGTTGTCAGCCTGAGATGGACCAGAGAAAGAAGAAAAAGTACTGCGTTTTTTAAATAAAGTTTAGTGGAAGAAAGTACAAAGAAGAATTCCAAGGCAAGCTTTGCCTTTTTCACAATTTTGTTTGGTGCTGGCTGATTACATGAGCCCAAGGAAAAAAATGCCAGAATCAGCACATCTTCTGAAAGAACGATGATTGATCACCTAGCTGTCTATTTCTTAACACTTCCTAACTTTCGTCCTCAGAAACCAGTTTCACTTTTTCTTTCCACCTTGTGTTTCCTCTACAGTTATTCCCTCTGACAGCCTCCTCACCCCACCCCCCACCCCCAATTTTATTCACCGGCTCTAAACCCTTCATTCTTTTCTCTTTTGTAATTGTATAACTCCCTTCTCCCTGAACAGCTAAAAGGCAGTGGAAAGGTGTGTGTGTAGCGGGGAAGGGGTGGGGGGAGGAGGACAGTAGTACAAACACCAGAACACCATGTAGTAAAGTGCTTAATCTGCTAATGATATTTTGAAACATGAGACATGAATAAAAATTGTAAGTGCCAGGGTGCAGTTTTTGAAACGTAAAAAAGTACAGAGGCTCCTTATTTCAGACAAATGTTAGATCCTGATAAAGAGAAAGAAAAAGTAGTGAAATGAATATAGTGTCATGTACAAAGGGAGAATATACTTGGATTTTGACTCTGGCTCAGTGCCAGTAACTAGCTGGGTAACTTTGGCCAAGTTATTTAATCTCTCTGAGCATTCGTTTTCTCATTATAAAATAAGGTGATTAGACTCTTCCAGGGGTGAAACTCAAATGCCTGCAAGGGTTAGATATAGTGAGTGTAAATGGGTGAAGCAAACCTTTTGTAAGATAGTAAGGAATTGTGGGACCTCTGATAAACTGCCTCAACTAAAATTATTTAAATTAAAAAATTAGACCAAACAAAATTATAGTTTTTACCCTAAAGGACCTGGAAAGTTTCATTTTAACATGAGCATGAAGTCTGCAAATTGATAAATCTGAGTCCCTATTCTATTTTTTGGAAGCACACACAAAATGCTATGAAAGTGACACTATACTGAAGGTTGATGTCAGTCTATCCTCTAGAAGATACTCACTAAACAATCAATGATAGAGCTAAACTGAATTGAATCAATAAATAGTCTTGTAGGTCTAGAATTATAGCCAAGAAGTCATGAATAGAAAGTGTATTCTTGGGTCCTAGATATTTCAAATGAAATGTGCTTGTATGGTAAGAGATTTTTCCAAGAAAAAGTTGGGATATCCTGTCCAACCAAGAGTGGTGTACAGAAATCAAGGTTGATAGTAGGGAAAATATGCATGTTTTTATTTTCTTTATTTGTTATTTATGAGATCAGACAATTATATTTGCATACTCATCCTAACAAAGTGCTCCATATCTCATTGCTGAATATCACTACGGTCACCTTCTATGTATTCCCCTTGGGAAGCTATGCATGGATGCCAGTGCCTAGTCCACTCTTCAAAGCAATTTTGGAACTCTTTTTCTGGAATGGCCATCAGAGTCTTCATCATATTACGCTTGATGTCCTGAATGTCTTCAAAATGTCTTCCTTTCCATATTCCCTTGATCTTCAGGTAAAGCAGAAGTCATTGGTGGCCAGATCAGGTGAGTAGGGAGTGTGTTCCAATACAGTTATTTGTTTACTGGATAAAAACTCCCTCACAGACAGTGCCGTGTGAGCTTGTGGATTGTCGTGATGCAAGAGTCATGAATTGGCAAAAAGTTCAGGTTGTCTAACCTTTCACACAGCCTTTTCAGCACTTCCAAGTAATAAACTTGGTTAACTCTTTGTACAGTTGGTGCAAATTCATAATGAATAACCAAAGAAAGATTAGCAACATTGTTGCAACAAGTTCATGAACTTAATTGTCAGATCTCATATATTTATTGACAGATTTTTGAGGTTGATAAAAAACCACTTCATGAAAAAAGTGGAAATGTTAAGCAGCCTCTGGATCCTTTTTCCAAGCTTCATAACAATGGCTGGACTTTACCAAGCTAAATCATTTCAAACATGCTAATCTTTTGTTTTAAAGGACAAGTTAAATTAAACTAAATACTGATCTTAATTTCACATACCTGATCAGTTTTACTTATAACAGTTTCATTCAAGAGTTAAAAAATGTTTTCTTTATGCTCATGGATCTTAGAAATCTGCACATCAAAATGAAATAGAGAGTTGTGTAATGATCCAGTGATTCTGCAACTATATAGATTCCAGAGAAATTAACTTTGTTTTCTCCCAAGAGAGGACTGAATTATTCAGATTTCCTATTTGGACAATCCTTCTCTTTATTTTGGCTTAGACAGCAAAAAGATTTAAGCTGCTTACAAAGAATTTTAGAACAATAGCAGGGCTTAAAGAATACCTCTGTGTTCCAGGAGTGATGTAAATAGTGAATGAAACATTTTCCATGATATTGTCTTTTCCTGGTATCTCTAAGCAATAGGGCACTACAGAACCTATTAAGGGTCTGTTAAAAGACATTAACAACAATGATAAAACAAGTCCAGTGATTTCATAAAAATATTTACTATTGCTGTGTATTGTTAGCCAGTATGCTTCGTTTGGCCCTTTTGAACTATGTCAATTATGGATTTCTAAGATAATTAGTGGCCCAAGTCTACTATGTATTGGGTTGTCGGAAAAGTCAAGATGTATTTTGTCTTTGTTTTTCAAAGGTCATTTATTTATATAAAGGACAAAGATCAATCAATGATATATTGCCAGTTTTGTTCAATAACCTTTTGCCATCTTTCAGTGAGCTTCATAATTCCTCATTCATAGAAGATCCTGTCTTTATTTGCGAAAAACTGAACAAGGTGCTGATTTACAGCCTCATCTGAATTAAACGTTATACTATGCAAGGAGTTTGAAGATAGTGAAACAAGTGGAAGTCTGACAGCGCAAATTCAGGCGAGTATGGTGGGTGTGGCAACACATCCCATCCAAGCTCCAATAATTTTTTTTTTTTTTTTGGGTAGTGTCACTGACCCTTACATGTGGGACCCAAACTGGGGCCGCTGGCTTCCCAGGCCAGCTCTTAACCACCGCACCACTTGGCTGGCCCAAGCTCCGATACTTTTTGAAGGATGATCAAACTTCTGTGTGGTCTTGCATTGTCAGATAGAACACAACTGCTTTACAATTAACAAGCTCTGGACATTTCTGGGTGATGGATTCATTCAGACTGTCCAATTGCCAACATTACATATTCTATTTGATAGTTTGGTTCCTTGGTAGGAGCTCGAAAAACACGACACCTTTAAAATTCCACCACACTGAGAGCATAACCTTCCTCGGATGAATGTCTACTTTCGATGTCATTTGAGGCAAATCATCACATCGGGACCAAGACCGTTTGCGCACCACATTGTTGTAAACAATCCGCTTCTCATCACCAGTTATCAGTCAATTCAGAAAAGGATCGTTTTCCTCATGTTTGATGAGCATATCTCAGATATTCATACATGCTGTCAAATGAACTTTGAGTTCATGTGGAACCCAAATATAGAGCTTGTTTATATAGCCCAGCTTCTTCAGGTGGCCATGAACCCTTGAATGATGGGTGATCAATGTTTCTGTAATCTCTCATGTCGTGTAACATGGCTTTGACTCGATCAATGCCTTTGTTTTGTCATCATCAATGTTGGTGGGCCTCCCTGACTGAGAAATGTCGTTGAGATCAAAATCACCAGCACGGAATTTCACGAACCATCGTTGGCACTGACGTTCTTGTAGAGCATTGTCACCATAAACTTTATGAAACTTTTCACAAGCTTGATGCATGTACTTCCCTTTATGGAAGTAAAATATGGCAAAAATGCAGTTTGGTCTTGCATCTTTAACTTGTAAAATCTCCAAAACTCAACCAAATGGCTCAATTTTTTTTTAAATGAAGCTAGAACTGTCAGCTATCAAATGACATAGCAATAACATAGATACGAATGACTCTAGTACTTCCAAAAATAAACTAGTGCCATCTGTTGCAAACATGTATCATGACTTTCCAACAACCCAATAGTACATGGGATCTGATTTCTACAGTATACGAGGGATTCATGAGATGTGTAGAAAATAGTTATACACCTCTACCCATAATTTAATTTACTGAATGTTTATGGAAATGTAATAGAATATAGTGGAAATATTATACATTTTAGAATCAGAAAGACCTATATTTGAATGCCCTACTCTGCTGCTTGCTAGTTTTGTGATACGTAAAGTTATTTCATGGGATTCCATCAAAAGAGAATGACATAATGAATTTGAAGCTCATAATAGAGCTCAATATATAGTAGCAATTGTTACTTCTTAATAGAGCAATTTCTATCCCCAGCCCTCTAGGATTATTTAATCTCAATTAATTGAACAATCTCATGTGTAGCTCTCACTTACTGTAACTGGCATTACTTCATATAGGAATTTTTTTCCTTCTTACTGATAATTTACTTCTTTACTGATAATTTCTTCAGTAAAGATGCTGGCTTGTTATCATTGCATTGATTACATATTCAATAATTTCTTCTATTTGATATGTTCATATTAATCATTGATAGTCCTTTTTATAGTAGATAAATTGTATTTCAGTTAAAACACAATAAAACTAAGAAGTGTGTATCCAATGTGTGATAAATAATTTTACTACACAATGTAAAAGTAATTCATTTTTCTGTTAAAAGAGATGTACTGCATGTGTACAAACAATTTAAGATTTATTAAGTTATAAATGTTTAAATATAATATAAATATATATTATAGCATATAGAGTTTTGTAATTAGAGATAGTGTTTAAGCAGAGGGAATCAAATACCTGTATGAATAATGTACCACACATGTTTCTCTGTGACAATTTAAATGTGTAATAATTTGTGGACTCTATATCAAAACTTTGTTAGCTTTATATTTTTAAGGATCATAGTCTTTCGTATTGCATTTAAGGATCACCGCCATAGAAAATATTGTTATTGAAAGTTTTGAATGTGGCTCATTAGCTCAGGTGGTTAGATAGCAGGCTTATAATGCCAAACTTGCCAGTTCAGTTCCCACATGGGCCAAGGAGCTGTGCCCTTCACAACTAGATTGAAACAACTACTTGGCTTGGAGCTGATGGGTCCTGGAAAAACACACTGTTCCCCAATAAAATTTCTTTAAAAAAAAAATGTTTTGAAAACGCTTAAAAGGGGACAAGATTTTTTTTTTTTTTTTGTAGGCTGCTGTCATCCTCAAACTTTAGTACGCATAAGAACCATGTAGGGGGATATGTAAAAATGGCACGTTCTTGGGTACCTCTCAAAACAGAAAATCTGGAGGTCAGAGCTAGGAATCTGCAGTGTTGGAAGTCCCCTGGATGATTTTATGCAGTTAAGTAGTCCTTTGAGAGATCCTGACTTTTAGAGAGCGAAGTCTCAACATATGTTTCAATGAGGGCTTCAGTAATTATTCTGTTTTTGCCAGAACATTCTGTATTTTGTTTTGTGGTGGTGGATACCCACATCTCTCCTACCCAAGATATTTTCTTCCTTGATCCATGCCTCCCCTGTGAGCATAGCATTCCTAGAAAGCAGCTTGGGGACCCATGGGATTGAAAACATGACTTCCCTAAAAGGTACTGAAGGTTCCTATGTATTGTTTATAAAACAACTCCTTTGGGCTTTCATATTTTGACAGGTAAGAAAGAAAGACTATAACATGAGAATCAAAGAAGTGTTGAATAAATAAACTATTAGATAACACACAGAGACTATGGCAATATGAAGATGGCTTTTAAAATCACCAAGAATGATTAAATATAATTACATTTAAGAGGAAAACTTCTAGAAAAATGCTATTTAGAGTTGCATTTTCCTGAATTGGAGACAGATGGAACTGAAGGATTTTGGTTAAATATGAAAAATGAACCAGTTAGATCTTCTATGAATATAAAATGTGATTCCTGGAATTAGAATCTCAATGGATAGGGAATCTTAGGTTGGGCTGCTATAATAAAAATCTCATAAACTGGGTGGCTTAAACAACAGAAATATGTTTTTCACAGTTCTGGATGTTTGAAGTCTAAGATCAGGGTTCCAGCATCATCATGTTCTGGTGAGAGCCCTTTTCTGGTTTGAAGATGGTTGCCTTCTGGCTGTGTGCTCACCTGGTGGAGAGAGCTCTCCTGTCCTTCCCTCTTTTTATGAGGACATTAATCCCATCATGAGAACCCTCCCCTCCTTCATGACTTAATGTGGCCTTAATTATTTCCTAAAGGTCCCACCTCTAAATACCATGACATTGGGATTAGGGTTTCAACACATGAATGGGAGGTGGGTGGGGGGAACCTGTCTATAGCAACAGGTTTAAAGTACAAATAAGTTGCAATGAGGAAACAATTCATGAATCGAATTCTTAATATGAGGGAATTTCCCTCTGTTAATTGGCTTTTGCTGTGTAATCAACCACCCATATACTTGGTGGCATTCAACAATTAAACTTTCATTTATTTCTTATACATCTGGCAGATCTAGTTTAGAGTCAACTGGTTGTGACTCTAAGATATAAGTTGAGTCCAGGTATGCTCTACATTTCTGTCATCCATCATAAAGCTCTCTGAGGCGTGTAATTATTTTGGGAAAAATGGGTGCAAGAGAGAAAGCCTAGCCGTACAAGCGCATTTCAAGCCTCTGGTCCTGTCATGTCCATTAACATCCCATTGGGCAAAGGATGTTATATGGCCAACCCCAAATTCAAATGTGGGGAAATATACTCCTCCCTGGAGAAGAAAGGGGAAGGAATGACTTTGTGTTTAAATGCTATAGTCTGTCCTTTTAATCTCAAAAATTTGTTCATCAGCCGTAGGTAAAATATACTTACTTCCATTTTAAGATACCCCAAAGTCTTCATCAATCATGACAGCAGATTTAAAATTTTGAGATCACATGATTTATGTAACATTGAGGGTATTTCCTTGTGATTCAAAGATCTCAAAACTTAAAGTACAAGATAACTGCTCTCACACATTCAACACATGATGGTAGAACAAGGATATAGTAAACATTCCTATATGAAAAGGAGAAAAATGAGATACACATAGGAATCACTGCACTGATCCACAGCAATTATGAAATCTTGCTAAGCAAATATGTCCAAGTTCCTCCATCTTTTAGGTGTGGAATGTTGCTTGATGAAGTCTTAGTTGTTTCTTGGAAAACATTTCCCACATATAATTCTTCATAGATTTTTGCTCTGCCCTCTGATGGGGAGGAAGCATCTTTCCTTTTTTATTATCCTCCTTAAACTCTTCAGAAGAAGGCTTTTCTTAGTAGCTAAGATACTTTCATCATCTGGCCTCTGCCTGTAGAAAGTTGGGGCCAGATGTTCTTTGAAGAGTCTCAGTTGATTTTTGTTGTTGTTGTTGTTGTTGTTGTTTTGAAAGTCCAGGTGTATGGTGCTTTTGCTAGTACAGCTTTCAGAGTAAGTCATGGAATTTCTATATATTTGATTCTAGTTAATGCTACCTACCAAAAGCTTCACCCACAATTCTCTTTGAGATATGCTCATCTCAATTTATAGACTTAATTACAAATACTAGGGTACATCAAAATTCTGTTGGGCCATATCCTTAATATTTCTTATATCCCTTTTATCCAGGTGAAAAGATCAAGTAGGTAACATTTATAGTAGACACTTTCTACCTAAGCTCATATCTATGGCTGCATAATGGATACCTTATGACTAGTTTCCAACAAAACCAAAAGTTGAGGTTTATTTATGAATGAATCAGCTCAGTATATGGGTGTAAGCGAAAAAAGGATTGTGTCTGCACTATACATCCATTCATGGGTGGACTTGAAAAAGAGAACTGAGGAGACATTTTCCTAATGAGCAGAGCTTTGGGTGACACATTTGGTCACACACTCTGCATGGAAGCACAAATTTGGTCAGAGACCTGAAAGGAGGAATAATGTTAGATTAAGGACCAAGAAATCTGATGGAGAGTTATGTAGATTGTACTAAAAGAGTGAGCAAAAGTGTCAAGAATTTTATTTTACATGTGAACACCAACCATACACAATATACCACAGAAGACGTATTGAACACACAGAGTGAATAACTTCAACAGTTTTCATCAGACTGCCTCTATTCCCAGAGCTGGAACAATGGTCACATGAATGGCATAGCCACAGTGCCAGGGATGGTGGCTATCCAAGAGCCCCACAGCATGGGTTCCCGTTTACCAAGGCTGATCTACCTGTTTCTGCTACCAAAAGTCTAACCTGCCAGGAACAGAAACTAATGCTGAGCTTGTGATATGGAATCCTCCCTTAGAGAAGAAAGTAATGGTGGCAAGTTAAATACATTGTACCCTATCCTGGAAGCGCTAATGATTTATCTTGATTAGAATTGTCATTACAAGTATGAATTTTTCTTTCCATCCAACAGTGCCTCAATCACCTCCACCAACAAAGGGCTTACAGAGGGTTTTATCTCATGACATAGGGTCTTTTATAATATATCAAACAAAGGGCCACCATGCCTAGATTATGTTCCCTTCCGGGCAGAGCCAGTATGTAATGACTGATGATGTGGAGCTATAAAAACCTGAACCCAATACCTCAGTTTAAACAACTCTAAGGAACCATCTGCTTCCAGTGGGTTGAAGTACTTTTGTAAATGCATAACAGCACCTTCTTTCTCTGCCCAGTCTTGCTTGCTTCCTTTCTTCTCCAAGTGTTGATCCTGAGAATACTTTTTGCAGGCTAATCTCCATGTCAGAATTCCTTTCCTAACACTCTGACCTGCAATACCACCTTTATCTTTTCTGACATTTTAATAAAGGATATTGCAGTGACAACCTTGATTTGGTCTTTACCCTGAGGTCATGTGTTACTAGTAGCCTTGATTTGCTTTTTCTCTGAAGTTAGGATTTGGTGATAAAATTTTTTTCATTTGTTTCATTCAAAGTTTCATTTTTAACCCTGTGTGTGTCAATTTGTGGACTCTGTTCCTTCTCAACTATATTTATAACCCAGGCAGTTCTTTTTGAGTTTACCTCTCTGTTGGGCCTTTTCAAATACAGCTAGCAGCAGCCAGCTTTTAAACGTTATGCTTTGAAATTACCTCATTTATCTTCACAATTTATTAAGTACATGTTCTGCCTTTTATATTATTGTAGGTGACAGTTTCTCAAATGTTTGCTACTACATAATACTGCTGCCATTTTTCCCACTGTTCTATGCAATTACGTCATTGCCTACTGCCCATTCCCAAGGCCAATGTAGCGTATGTTAGGATTTTGTTACTGCAGCACTCCATTGTAAATACTAAATTCTGTATCAGTCAAATTTTTCTGCCTTTCAAAACACCCCAAATCCTAGTAACATACAATAATGTGCATATATTTCTTACCCATGCATCTGTTGTTTGGCTGAAGTTTCACTGATCTTGGCAGGACTCAACTAGTCACTAAGCTGTAAGTTGGGTCCCAGTCTGCTCCACATATATGTCTTTCTCTTCAAGCCAGAAGCTAGTTGAGTCATGTTCTCACATAAAAAACACATCAAAAGACAGGCCCAACTATGTATGCCTAAACTCAGTAGTGGGGAAGTATACTCCTCCTGTAAAATACCTCTAATCAACTATATTACTAAAATGCAGATAGAGAGATATATACAGAGAAAGGACAAATCCAACATATGTCTAGTAGGCAATCCAGAATGAAAAATAAACAACATTCAAAGAGATAATGCCTACAATATTTTTTCTGAATAAAAAAATTCTTCAGATTCAGAAATTAAAATGAATTTGATGAGAACAAAACAAAACAAAAACAACACTCTCTAAATCTATACAGACATACTTTCTATATACACATACATACCTATATGTACAGAAGCTATGAGTTTGATAAGAACAATAAAAATCAATTCATACATATACGTGCATACCTATAAATACCTACACCTATTTTCATGAACATAAAATTATGAATTTCAGAAAAAATACACGGAAAAAAACAGTTTCCTATTAAAGAAATGCCGTTTACATAGAAAGCTCATCAGTTGCAGCACATGCAAGAAGACATTAGAATAATCAAAGTGCTGAAGGGAAAGTTGTGTCAACTTAAAATTCTGTATTCAGTTAAGTTACTCAACATGAAGGGAAATAAAGAGATATTTAGGAAAAGATTCAGTTTACAACACACCTTCTCACAGGTTCATATACAATGTAGTTCAGGAAGATGAAAATTGAACTTAGAAGTAATTGAAATGTAAGAAGCAATTGTAAACAAGAAAATAGGGGCTGGCCGAGTGGCATTGTGGTTAAGCGCTGGCTTGGGAAGCCAGCGGCCCGGGTTCTGTCCCACATATGAGGGCCAGTGACACTGCCCTCAAAAACAAAACAAAACAAAACAAAAAAACAAGAAAATAAATAAATATAACCATTGATTAGATTGATTTTGAGGGAATGGTGTCTCATAGAGAATTGTATGTCTTAATCCCTTTCACCTTTTCACCCACTTCTCCCAACCTCCCTCCCATCTGATGACCACCAATTTATTCTCTGTACTATGAGTTTGTTTCTGTTTGGTTTGTTTGTTTATTTTGTTTCTTAGATTCCATAAAAGTGAAATCATATAGTATATATCGTTGTCTGACTTACTTCACTTAGCATAATAATACCGTCTAGGTCTATCCATGTTGTAAATGGTAAGATTTCATTCTTTTTTATGGCTAATATTCCATTGTATATATGTACCACCTCTTCTTTATCCATTCTCCTATCAGTGGACCCTTAGGTTGTTTCTATATCTTGGCTATTGTAAACATACTGCAATGAACATAGGGACACATGTATTTTTTGAATTAGTGTTTTGGGTTTCTTCAGATAAATATCCAGAAGTGGAATTGCTGGGTCATATGGTAGTTCCTTTTGAGATTAAGAAGTACAAATTACCAGTAATTAAAATGGTCATGGGGATGTGAAGCAGAGCATAGGGAATATAGTCAATAACATTATAATAACTATGTATAGTGTCAGATAGGTGCTAGATTTATTGGGTTGATCACTTTATAAGGTATATAAATGTCTAATCACTATATTGTACACCTGAAACTAATATAATATTGTACGTGAGCTGTAATTGAAAAATAAATTTAAAAAAAAGTTGTATGAATGAAACTTGAGGACATTTTGCTGAAATATTATAGGATTCTACTTTCACAAGTACGGAGAGATCAAATTTATAGACACAAAAATGTATTAGTGTTTGCAAAGGGCTGGGGAAAAGGAGAAATGAGGATTTGCTGTTTAGTGAGTATAGAGTTTAAGTTTTGTAAGATGAAAAAAGTTCTGGGGATTGGGTATATAACAATGTGAATGTAATTAAGGCTACTGAACTGTGCACAAAAAAATGGTTAAGACAGTACATTTTGTGTATTTTACAACTGAAAATTTTAAAAAAGAAGTTGAAGGAAAATAATTTTAACAAATACAACAAATTGAGGAAGCACAGAGGTATCAGTTAACTTTAGACGTTCTTAGACAAGATTGTTAAAAATTTAAGGGCAACTATTAAAAAAAAGAAAAAGAAAATGAGCAACTTTCAAAAGAGTAGAAGAGAGAAAAATAATACGGTAAATTAAGCCAATCCAATAGAAGGCAGCCAAAGTGAGCAACAATAACAATAGTGGAGGATAGGGGTGGAGGAAAGAAGCAATGGAAAGCACAACATATAGAAAACATAACGTATCTATGATAGTAGAAATAAGGACAAATGTAATCATAATAAATACGAGTAGACATAGTCAACATGTTCAAATCCAAAGGTTCTTTCCTAATTATTAAAAGAAAAAAAAAAGCCTTAAGCTATTTATAAGAGGTACCAAAACCAAAAAACAGTTGAATGTAAAAGGATGGGAAATAACATGCCAAAAAAAAATACCAAAGGAAGTTGTTTTTGCTAGTATATTAAAATCCATTTTGAATTGTCTTACCATTTACTATCAATTAAATATCAATCAATGTGGACTTTGAGGCAAAACAACCCAAAACCTTAGCAGAAAAGAAAGTCACTGTTTAATGTTAAAAAGGACAGTTTATAAGGAAAAAGTAACATCTTGAATCTTTTTGTATCTAATTTCATGACCTAAAATATATAAAGCAGTAAAACCAAAGAATTATAAGTAGAAATTGAGAAACTCTTTTCAAAGCTGATGGATGAAGCAAAAATCAGTAAAGATTAGAAGATTAGGATAGCATAATCAACAAGCTTGATCTAATGGTTATATATAGACTCTTCCACCCAACAATTAGAGAATACAGATTATGTCAAACAAGGATAAAAGGTTTCCAAAAATGAAACAGTACAAAACCATGAAGAAAATTTCAAATACCAAACAATACGTGTCATAAAGATCTTTCCTGAACAAAATTAGAACTCTATAAGAAAAAGACAGCCCAAACTATGTGTTTGAAAACTACACTAAATAGTTCATGACTAAAATAAATCATAGTTGGAAATTACATAATATTTATAAAGGAATAATAATGAAAATAGTTTGATGCTGAAACAGAACCAAAAGTGACATTTAAAGTCTCAAATGCATATCCAAGAAAAAATGAAAATCAACAAGCTAAAATGACATTTCAAGATGTTGAAAAAAGTACAACAGAATAAGCCACACAACAATTGGTAAAATAGAAAACAGAAACAAAAAGAAGGATAAAAAACCCCAAACCTGGTCCTTTGAAAAGGCAGGCATATTTTATAAAATAAGTAGAATGCTGCCAATGTGCAATGAATGTTAAATAATAGCTGTAATGATTAAGAGAAGATTGTTACTGAGCCAGCATCTCAGTTTTCTGTATATACAGGGTAGTTAGTTTTTGCTGGTTCAAATCCCTGGCATTTAACTACACAATAAAACAGATAATCAGTCCATAAATGGTAGCCTGTACAAATAATCATGGGTATATATTGTTGCTTGGTTTAATCGACTGCATAATGTTTCTTAAAAATTACTTCATTTACTTGATAAACTGAAATGGCTGTAGGGCTTCATTCCAGCCTAAAGGTACATGACACGCATTTATAAATATGGAATTAGGCAGTTCTTAAAGCCAGATCTGCTAGCACTACATTACAGGTCCAGCATCATCAGTACCAAAGCATTTTCTTGCCATGCTTCCTCTTATCAGTGATATTACTAAGTGGAGCATCTTGACATTGAAATGTAGCCTCTTATGAAAATACATGATGGAAAACTGATACCTTAATAGTCATTCTTATTATGTAAATCTTTCATAACTAACAGTGTTTTATTTTCTTAATATCTTAGTATTTAAAGTCTTAATAACTTACTTAGAATCTTAATAATTTAGCCTATAGTTTTCAAAACAATTTTATGTAAAACATATTTGTTGTCTACTCTTCAGGTCAGTGATTTGTTTAAAAGGACTTTCAAATGAACTTGGCTTTTGAGAAGATAAGTACTTATTTTTAAACAAAAATTTTGCTGAGAGTTTTATAAGTTGGTTAGTTCTTATTACTTATAGATTATGTTCATAAAGGGTATATAAATTTCAATTTATGAGAACTTGATTCCAATCAAAGTACTATATTCTTTTGAGGCTAGGATGACTTTGCTTTGTGGATGTAGTCACAGACTAGATGTGTGCGAAATTGAATTTTAAAATTTGTGCAATATAATTTCAAAATTGGAAATATTTTAAAAATATAGAAAATTATACAAAGTAATAAAACACACACTTGTGAAGTGACCACAAAGAATCCTCAATAGTTAACATTTTGTCATATTTGCTTTATCTTTTTATAATATAGTGACTAAAAATTAAGGATAAATTGGAGACTTTATCGCCAATCCAGTCCCATTTCCTTCCTTTTCCCCATAAATTTAATGTGTGTCCTTCCATTCAAATTTTATGGTTTTACATATATAAAAATATATTCAGGCAAAATATATAGTATTGTTTTATGTTTTAGACTATACTTGAATTTATCCTGTAAAAATAATTTTGCATTTGCTTTTTTAAAGCAAGCATTGTTTTGGTGATATATCTGGGTATATAACACACACAAACACACACACACATGTACATATATCTATGTAATTAGTGGGTTATTTTTACTTGATATATGAAATTCTGTCATTTAAACATACCACATTTTATTTATTGTTCCTTCTGATGAATATTTCAGTTTTGGCCAATATTTTGCTTTTGCAAACAATACTGAGATGGACATCCTTGCATATATCCACTTGTTAACATGCATCAGAGTTTCTCTAGAGTATATATCTAGAAGTAGAAATGTTGAGTTATACAGTACATTCATGTTAACCTCCAAGTCCTTTATTATTGCCAAAGTATTATACCCAAAATAGTTAAAAATGTAAAGAGTGTATCATAAAAACTGCAGTCTTTTTTTCTAACTTCTTTTATACTTCCCCCTGGAGGCTATCACTTTCAATTAAAAGTTGATTTTGATATTTACTTCAATTAAGTATAACATGCACACACTGGCATTGCTTGATAATTAATCTTAGAGATCTACTGTCTTCCTGCTTTAAAACATAAAGACGTTTAACTCATTTATAGCTTCTCATTACTTCTATTCTTTTATACAATTTTGGATCTCAATTTTTTTTTAAGACTTTATTGGGGAATTGGGGGAAGGGAACAGCATTGGGGAATTGGGGAAGGGGGACAGACAATTTGCTGTCATTTTGTTCTTCAGTCTAGTTGTGAAGGATGTTGCTTCATTGGCCCATGTTGGTATCGTATTGCGCTCTTCCTGGGTGAGGCAGATCGGTAGCCGGCCTCTGGATGGCCACTCACGGGGGCCGTTGGCAGCTCATACTGGCTGCCAGCCACTCGCGCTAGCTGCAGGCCACTCACTGTAGTCTATGGCAGCCCACTGCAGCAGGGGCTGCAGCTATGCTGTCCCCGGAGACTCACAGCAGCCCAGCTCCAGGTGGAGCTGTTGTTCACCATCTTAGCTGTAGAAGGCAGTATCACTGGCCCTCAAAAGCTGGGTTTGAACAGGGGCTGCTGGCATCCCAAGCCAGCTCTTAACCAACGCACCACTCGGCTGGCTGGCCCTGGATCTCAATTTTTGATTATTAAATTTCTGTGTCTGCATCTTTGGACTATGTAGATATTGATCACTGCTGAACCACGTGTTAAGCAATGCTTTTATTTCCTATCTTCTTTTTTTTTTTTTTTTTGCTTTTTCTGAAATTAATAATTGCTTGATTTCTCATTTTCTTTTTTTGTATTTTATTTTATTTTTAATTAGTTTCAGGTGTACAACACAGTGCAATAGTTATACATTTTACCTCTCAAAGTGACAACCCCCCACCCCCAATTCACCACCCCACTCCCCCCATATCATATATATCTATTACTCTTTGACTCTCTTCCACAGTATAATCCACATCCCGTGACTATCTATATATATTCAATTACAGTAGGTATACCACCTCCGCTTTAGTAATACAGTACAGTGATCAAACCTCTACTCCATCCATGAAATGGACTCCCTAACAAGACCTATGATCATCTGACATTCCACAGAATATTTACAACATTATTAATTATATTCCCCAAACTGTTTTTCCTATCCCAGTGGCAATATTGTAGTTGCCTATTTTTGCTGTCTAATCCCTTCCCCTTCTCCCTCATCCCCATTCCTCTCCCAATTAGCAACCCTGATTTTTCTTCTATATCTATGAGTCAGTTTCTGTTTACTTTGCTCATTCATACAGTTTTTCAGATTCCACATATGAGTGAGATCATATGGTATTTGTCCTTCTCTGACTGACTTATTTCACTCAACATTATAGTCTCTAGGTCCATCCATATCATTGCAAATGGCACGATTTCATTCTTCCTTATAGCGGAGTAATACTCCATTGTATAAATATACCACAGTTTCTTAATCCAGTCATCTACTGATGGGCATTTTGTTTGTTTCCAAGTCTTAGCTATTGTAAATTGTGCTGCTATGAACATAGGGGTGCATAACTTTTTTTGAATAAGTGTCTTGGTTTTTTCAGGATAAATACCTAGGAGTGGAATTGCTGGGTCAAACAGTAGCTCTATTTCCAGTTCTTTGAGATACCTCCATACTGACTTCCATAGTGGCTGCACCAATCTGCAGTCCCACCAACAGTGCAGCAGGGTCCCCTTTTCCCCACAGCCCCGCCAGCACTTGTTGTTTGTTGATTTGTTGATGATAGCCATTCTGACAGAGTGAGGTGGTATCTCATGGTGGTTTTTATTTGCATTTCCCTAATGACCAGTGAGGTTGAACTTTTTTTCGTATGCCTGTTGGCCATCTGTATGTCCTCTTTAGAGAAATGTCTCTTCATATCTCCTGCCCATTTTTCAATTGGGTTGTTTGTTTGTTTGGTGTTGAGTTTCATGAGGGTTTTATAAATTTTGGATATTAACCCCTTATCAGATATATCGTTGGCAAATATATTCTCCCATTCAGTAGGCTTCCTTTTTGTTTTATTAATGGTTTCCTTTGTTGTGAAAAAACTTTTAAGTCTGATATAATCCCATATGTTCATTTTTTCTTTTACTTCCCTTGCCCGTAGGGATGTATCAGTAAAAATATTGCTCCGGGTAATGTCTGCAAATGTACTCCCTATATTTTCTTTTAGGATTTTTATGGTTTCAGGTCTTACATTTAAGTCTTTAATCCATTTTGAATTTGTTCTTTTTTTTTTTTTTTTTTTTTTTGAGGGCAGTGTCACTGCCCTCATATGTGGGACCGAACCGGGGCCACTGGCTTCCCAAGCCAGCGCTTAACCACCGCGCCACTCGGCCGGCCCTTGAATTTGTTCTTGTATAAGGCATAAGGAGATGATCCAGTTTCATTTTTTTTGTATGTGTCAGTCCAATTTTCCCAGCACCATTTATTGAATAGACTATCTTTACTCCAGTGTAAATTCTTGCTTCCCTTGTCATAGATTAACTGTCCATAAATGCTTGGATTTATTTCTGGGCTCTCTGTTCTGTTCCACTGATCGATGTGCCTGTTTTTATGCCAATACCAAACTGTCTTGATTACTGTGGCCTTGTAGTAGGTTTTCATGTCTGGTAGCGTGATCCCCCCGACTTTGTTTTTATTTCTCAGAATTGCCGAGGCTATTCTGGGTCTTTTATGATTCCATATAAATTTTAGGATTATATTTTCTATTTCTGTGAAAAATGCCCTTGGTAGTTTGATAGGAATTGCATTGAATCTATATATTACTTTAGGCAGTATGGACATTTTAACTATATTAATTCTTCCTATCCATGAGCATGGTAGGTGTTTCCATTTATTTGTATCTTCTATGATTTCTTTCTTCAGTGTCTTATAATTTTCTGAGTACAGATCTTTCACTTCTTTGGTTAAATTTATTCCTAGATATTTTATAGTTCTTGACGCAATTGTAAATGGGACAGTTTTCTTAATTTCTCTTTCCATTAGTTTATTATTGGTATATGCAAATGCCACTGATTTCTGAACATTGATTTTATATCCTGCTACTTTACTGAATTCGTTTATCAGTTCCAATAGTTTTTTGATGGAGTCTTTGGGGTTCTCTATATACAGTATCATGTCATCTGCATATAATGACAATTTTACTTCTTCCTTGCCAATTTGGATGCCTTTTATTTCTTTTTGTTGTCTGATTGCTGTGGCTAGAAATTCCAGCACTATGTTGAATAAAAGAGGAGAAAGTGGACAGCCTTGTCTTGTTCCTGATCTTAAGGGGAATGGTTTTAGCTTTTCCCCATTGAGTACGATGTTAGCTGTAGGTTTATCATATATGGCTTTTATTATGTTGAGATATGATCCCTGTATTCCCACTTTGCTAAGGGTTTTTAACATAAATGGCTGTTGGATTTTGTCAAATGCTTTTTCTGCATCTATTGAAATGACCATGTGATCTTTATCCTTCATTTTGTTGATGTGGTGTATCACATTAATTGATTTACGGATGTTGAACCAGCCTTGCGCACTAGGGATGAATCCCACTTGATCATGATGTATGATCTTCTTAATATATTGCTGAATTCTGTTTGCTAATATTTTATTGAGAATTTTTGCATCTATATTCATCAGGGAGATTGGCCTGTAGTTTTCCTTTTTTGTGATGTCTTTATCTGGTTTTGAATTCAGGGTGATAGTGGCTTCATAAAAAGAGTTTGGGAGCCTTCCTTCCTTCTGGATTTTTTGGAATAGTTTGAGAAGAATAGGTGATAGTTCTTTTTTGAATGTTTGATAAAATTCACTTGTGAAGCCGTTTGGTCCAGGGCTTTTGTTTTTTGGGAGCTAGTCAATTACTGGTTCAATTTCCTTGGTAGTAATCAGGGTATTTAGATTTTCTGTTTCTTCTTGCGTTAGCTTTGGAAGGTTGTATGCTTCTAGAAAATTATCCATTTCTTCCAGATTGTCAAATTTGTTGGCATATAGTTGCTCATAGTAATTTCTTAGAATTTTTTGTATTTCTGTGATGTCTGTAGTCATTTCCCCTCTTTCATTCCTGATTTTGCTAATTTGAGTCCTCTCTCTTTTTTTTTTTTGATGAGCCTGGCTAGAGGTTTGTCAATTTTGTTTATCTTCTCAAGAAACCAGCTCTTGGTTTCATTGATCGTTTGAATTGTTTTTCTGTTCTCTATATTGTTTATTTCCACTCTGGTCTTTATTATCTCCTTTCTTGTACTCCCCTTGGGCTCTTTTGCTGTTCTTTTTCCAGTTCCCTTAGGTGTAAGGATAACCTGTTGATTTGAGATTTTTCTTCCTTCTTTAGGTAGGCTTGCACTGCTATAAACTTCCCTCTTAGGACTGCTTTTGCAGCATCCCAGAGATTTTGCGTCGTGGTGTTTTCATTTTCGTTTGTCTCGAGGTATCTTTTGATTTCCTCCTTGATCTCATTTGTGACCCACTCACTATTTAATAGCATATTGTTTAGCCTCCATTTATTTGTCAGCTTCCCGGATTTCTTCTTATAATGGATTTCTAGTTTCATAGCATTGTGGTCAGAGAATACAGTTGGAATGATTTCAATCTTCTTAAATTTATTGAGACTTGTTTTGTGGCCTAACATGTGGTCTCTCTTAGAAAATGTTCCATGTGCACTTGAAAAGAACGTATATTCTGTAGCTTTGGGATGAAATGCTCTGAAAATGTCTGTCAAATCCAGCTGGTCTAATGTGTCATTTAAGGTTGCTGTTTCCACATTGATTTTCTGTCTGGAGGATCTGTCCATTAGTGACAGCGGGGTGTTGAAGTCCCCTACTATGATAGTGTTACTGTTGATCTCTGTCTTTATGTCTGACAATATCTGTTTTATATATTTAGGGGCTCCTATGTTAGGTGCATAGATGTTTACTAGAGTTATGTCCTCTTTTTGGATCGATCCCTTCATTACTATGAAGTGTCCTTCTTTGTCCTTTGTTATATTCTTCAATTTAAAGTCCATTTTATCTGATATAAGTATCACTACTCCAGCTTTTTTCTCAGTACCATTTGCATGAAATATTTTACTCCATCCCTTTACTTTCAGCCTGTATGAGTCTTTGGATCTGAGGTGAGTCTCTTGTATACAGCATATGATGGGGTCTTGCTTTCTTATCCATTCAGCCACCCTATGTCTTTTTATTGGAGCATTTAATCCATTTACATTTAATGTGATTATTGATAGGTGTGTATTTATTGCCATTTTGTTATTTGTGTTCGTAGTCTTTCTTAGGTTGTTTTTCTCTTCTACTTAAAGAAGCCCTTTTAGCATTTCCTGCAAAGCTGACTTAGTGGTAATGAATTCTCTTAACTTATTCTTTTCTGCAAAGCTCCTTATCTCGCCTTCGATTTTAAATGATAACCTTGCTGGATACAGCAATCTCGGTTGTAGGCCTTTATTTTTCATCACTTTGAAAACCTCCTGCCACTCCCTTCTGGCCTGGAAAGTTTCTGTAGAAAAGTCAGCTGATAATCTTATGGGGGTACCCTTGTAAGTAACTTGCTGCCTTTCCCTTGCTGCTTTAAGGATTCTGTCTTTGTCCTTAACCCTTGCCATTTTCACTATAATGTGTCTTGGAGTGGGCCTGTTTGGAATCATCCTGGTTGGAACTCTCTGCACTTCCTGAGCTTGTATTTCAATGTCCTTTGCCAGGTTAGGGAAGTTTTCAGACATTATTACTTCAAATATATTCTCAATCCCTTGCTCCCTCTCTTCTTCTGGTACTCCAATGACCCGTTGGTTATTGCGTTTGATGTTGTCCCCCAGCTCTCTTAAACTATTTTCCATGTTTTTCATTCTCTTTTCTTTTTGTTGTTCCGCATGGGTGATCTCTGCTATTTTGTCTTCTAAGTCACTGATTCGATTTTCTGCTTCATCCAATCTGCTAGTGATTCCATCAAGTTTGTTATTTAATTCAGTAATTGTGTTCTTAAGTTCTAGGTGGTTGCTTTTCATGATTTCTCTATCCTTCTTTATATTTTCATTAATTTCCTTGAACATTCTAATAATCAGTGTTCTGAACTCTGTCTCCGATAGGTTGGTTACCTCTATTTCCTCTATTTCCACTGATTCAGGAAGTTTCTTCTGTTCTTTTATTTGTGTTATGTTTCTTTGTCTCCCCATTCTGGCTTACTCTTTGTGTTTGCTTCAATATAACAGATAGATCCCCCAGATTTCTCAGTCTTTTCTGGGTAAACTTATATGGTGTGTATCCTTTATATTTGAATTACTCAGTCTCCCTATTCTCCTGTGCTTGTATCTGAGGTGTTCCTTGTGTCCTGCATCCTCATTTGTTGAAGTTTTAGTTTTGATTACTTTTGGTTTGTCAGTAGGTGGGATTGACTCCCAGATTGATTAGCTGTGAGAATCAGCAGCATCTGCAGTTTATGAGCTGCTGTGAGAGGATTGACCCCTCTGATGAAACTTGGACCCTATGGGTCCTAGTACCTGTAGCAACTTCCTTTTGGGTGTGACTCTTGTATGTCAAACCCAGAAATGCTCTGGTTTTATCTAAAGTTGGCCTCCGGGTATGATGATTCTTGTGTCTGTTTGTTTGGACACACTGCTGCAGAGTGATTTTAGAGCATAACAGATCAACAAGAACAACCTCCGCAGCCACCAAAGGAAACCAAATGCTCACACAAGTAAAAAAAAACCAACCATCAAACTACAGTCAACTTGTACAGAAATATCAATCATACTAATGAAGAAAACAAACAGAAGCAAAACAAAAACCATACACTCAATAATAACAGAAGAGGAAACAAAATAAAATACAATATTCTAAAATAAAAAATAGATAATAATGTTGTAAAAATTTTGTGGCATGTCAGATAATCACATGTCTTATTAGGGAGACCACTTCATGGATGGAGTAGAGGCTTGATCACTGCACTGTACACCTGAAGCTGATGTTGTATAGTATTGTATGCCAACTGCAACTGAATATGTGGGTGGTCACGGGATGTGGAGTATGCTGTGGAGGCGAGTCAGGGGAGTTGTGATGGATATGTATGATATGGGGGGGAGTGGGGTGGCGAACTGGGGGAGGGGGGTTTTCACTTTGGGGGGTAAAGAGTATAACTATTGCATTGTGTTGTACACCGAAAACTAATAAAATAAAATAAAAATAAAGGAAAAAATAAAAAAAATAAAAAAAATAGAATAAACATGAGAAACCGATTAGCTATACCTAAAAAAAAATAAAAATAAACTAAAATAATAATTAAAAAAGTAAGAATAATTAAAAAAATAAAATTTGCAGAAAAAAGGAAAAGAGGAAAAGTATAGCAGTGAGAAGAATGAATAAAATAAGAGAGAAAGTGAGGGTGGGGAAAAAAGAAAAAGAAAGAAAAAGAAAAAGAAAAAAGGAAAAAAAAAATATATTTGTCTACACACCCATATATATGGACATATATTCACCTATATACACCTATATATATGCTTATATTAAAAACTATAATATGATTAGAATGAAATAGAAATAAAAACCAAAAACAACTAAGATAAGCAGCCAATGAAGGGAAAACAAAACAGAATAAAACCAAACAAACCAAAAATACCTGTGCCGGTCTAGGCTAAAGTCCACCAAACTCTCTTCAGTTTGTCTGCTGTACAAAAATTCCTGTGCGTCTTGTGGGAACAGTAGGCCACCTGATGCCTAGCGTGATCCTGGCACTGCAGGTTTGCTGTACTTGAGTGTGGTTGTGATGTATGATTGGTGGTTTTTACAAAGTCACTGCCTTTTTGCTTTTGCCTGTCCCAAGGCAGGCTGCACCCCCAAAGGCTCAATGAGTGTCTCTGGGCACCCTTTGGGTTGACAGCCGTGGAGAATTAAAGAATTCCTCACTACCAAAAGCCTGCAGCTAAGAATCTGTTAATTAGTGCCTCAGCAGGTGAACCTGCCCTGCCTCCCAAGCCTTGCCTAAAGGTGGGGGCGGGGTAGGTAGTCTCACTCTGCAGCCTTTACTGGGTGGAAATTCTCAACCCCCTGCAGGTAGGAATATCTTCCTAGTCTGCCCCTATTGCTCCCTTCAGGAGTCAGTTTAAGACTGTCTTGGCGGGGGCCAAAGTTTGTGGGAGTGGGTGAGTTATTGGTTTTTTTTTTGCTTTCTGTTCAAGAGTACAAAAAGGAAAAAAAAACCAAAAACATAAAAGTAAACAAAGCCACAGTTTCAACACTGTTTTAAGCTAAGGCCTTTGCCTCTTATGCTCCAGTGGAGTTCCTGCTGCTCTCCCAAAGGGTCTGCCGGGATTTAGGGAACTGCGCGCACCCTACCATGTGGCTAAGATCCCCGCTCCGCGTCTCTCAGGGACCTGCGTCTCCGCCCCGCGCGCTGCGTGTCCGAGTGAGTCTTCTTTTTTCCCTGCTCCCGGGTTTCAGGCTTCTGCCTCGGAGCCGGCGCACCCGCGCAGATCTCCTGCTGCTCTCCCAAACGGTCTGCCAGGATTTAGGGGACTGCGCGCACCGTGCCGCGTGGCTCCGATCCCCACTCCGTCTCTCTGGGACCTGTGACTCCGGCCAGCACGCTGTGTCTCCGCGGGTGAGTCCTCTTTTTCCCCTGCTCCCCGGTTTAAGGCTTCTGCCTCGGAGCTGGCGCGCGCCCGCGCCTTTCTCCTGTTGCGCTCCTGGAGGGACTGCCGCCGGGGTTCAGGGGACTGCACGCACCTTTTCACGCGGCTCCGATCCCGGCTCCGATCACCGCTCCATCTCTCGGGGACCTGCGTCTCCGCCCAGCGCTCCGCCCAGCGCGCGCTGCTTCTCCGCGCGCGAGTCCTCTTTTTCCCCTGCTCCTGGGTTTCAGGCTTCTGCGCTCCGCAGGACCCGGTGGGCACAGAGACTGATCCCTGAACCGGGAGGGTGCAGGGACTGATCTTGCCCTGTCGCTGCAGGGCTCTGCACCCTGCTTCCTGGGGACCCGGCGAGCCGCGGGTGCAGCTCGTACCTCTGCACAGTCATCTCCTCTCTCTGCTCCCGCACTTGCCCGGCCTGAGGCTTCTGCCTCAGACTGCAAACCAACGCGCTCTTGCTGAACTCTAGGTGGGCCGCGGGCGGCAGGGAGCGAGCCGGGGAACACTCACCGTGACTCAGCAGCCGCGGGCTGCACCTCACGCGTCTCGCCACCTTCTTCCCCTACTCGCCCGGCCTGCCCACCTTCCAGCAATCCTTGTGTGGAACTCTTAGTTGCTCTGTGTGATGAGTAGATGTCTCTTTGAAGCGTATTAGAAGTTCAAATTGTGGATATTTCCAGGGGAGATTTCATGGAGCCCTCCTCACAGCCGCCATCTTGCCCCTCCCTCTCCGATTTCTCATTTTCATTCATTTATATTCTTTGAAAATTTCACTTAAATTTTCCCAAAGCTCCAAAATATATCTCAATATCATTTTCATTAGTGCTAAACTTTAAGACAACTTAGTTGTTCTAATTCCCCCTTGGAAACATCAACACTGGATGTTGCCTTACAGCTGCAAAACCATTTTCCTCCCAACCCCCCATGCTAACCCTGTGTCAAAGTGATATCGTAAGGAAGTGTCTCAGAATGCTTATACCCGATGGATTGATATCAGGCAATCTCCCTAATCAGATGGTTTCAGCAAATTGTAGCCAAATTCTACACATAGTTTCTGGTCATCTCAGAGACAACCTCAAATTCTTCTTGCCCATCCTCACTTGCCATTGACTTATCCAGATAATATTTCTTCCTCCATTGATCCTCTGTAACTCTTTATTTGTATACTTCTTCTGGCATGTGTAATGTTGTTGCATGTGGAGGGGTTACACTTATTATGCATTTCTGTCATCCCTACACTGTAAAATCCTCAGAAAAATTGAGCCTCATTTTTACATCTCTCAAAGCATGTAGCACACAGGGACTTGTCCATAAGTAGGTACTCAATAAACATTTGTTATATAGAATAATTCAAAACATTTTGATGATGTGCATTTAAGAGAAACCTGAGGTTTAAAGTCTACAGGATGTGATAATAAGGCAGTAATCAGTGGCAGATCAGATTAATGATTCTTCTGTGTTTGAGTGTATAGTTTAAAATGTTAGAAGTCTGGCTATCTGTAATGTTTTCAACACAAAGATAAAGTAATGTACAAATCTCCAAGAGTTTGTCCAGGTTTACTATTTCTAGTTTCTTATGTCATATAACAACTCTGAAATGAGAGCCACCTTATTGACCTCCATGCCCAATAATTAGAGAGCCTGTTAAATAGTATTTTCTTGACTAAAACATTATATCACATAGAAATCAAGAAATAATAGTGCAATACATCAGAGCAATAGTACTTATTATTCAAACATTTTGAGTCAGTCAGCCTTTGCCTGGTGAGTCCACTCAGGCTGAGGATAAGCTAAAAATCTTTCTGCACATAAGAATTAGATTTTGGTTTCTACTAGAAGAATGCTTGGCTTCTATAATGGTCATGGTTTTCTTTGATTAGCAGTCAAGGAAAATTAGTCTTATAGCATAACCAGGATTCTCCATTTTTACTGCTTCTCTAACCTCTCTTGGTTCTGGGCCCTCAGCTCTCCATCACCACCATATGCTACAGAGGGAGCGCCTGAGCCCAGAGATGAATCAGTTTTCCTTTACTGTTTAGTGCTGATGGAGACCAAAACCAAAAGCATACATTTTTCCTCAAGAACTTTATATAACATGTGGTATAGGTGGACAATAAATCTCTATAGGACACATTCTGTAATGGGTGCTGCTTCTCTGGTCCACCTACTCTAGAGGCCAAAATTTGAATAAGATGGTCACATGATGTCATCACACTGCCTGCCTGTCTTGCCCCCATGCACCTTTCCATAAAGACAGATCATTACTTCAATATTATGCTTACTTTATGTATCCCCACTTGGCCCCAAAAGATGGCTGGTTGGTCAATGACGGGTAAGTTTCCTCAAGGGAGGAAAACCTAAGCCAGGCACAGCAGCATGGGAGACATGGAGGGGAATCACAAAAGGAAAAAGGGCAGAGACCCCTTGTTTCAGGTTCTGTCAGCCTGATGTGAAATGACCTATTGATGTGATAATATCTGTTCTCTGTGCATTCTTATGAATAAGTCTCAGCAGAGGAAGTTTCTGTCTCTTAAGAGATGCATGACAATACCTTCAGGTAATGGCAATTTACAGGCTTGGGAGATTAGGCCCTAAGCTAAATTCTTGGGTGTGAGACTCACTGACTGCAGAAGCTACATTGATTTTTGCTTATGTGTAAGACAATAAAAGAAGCAGTCAGGCCCGGTTCAGGGCTCTCAGTCCACAAGCTGAAGTTCTCTGGCCCCAACTGTATTTTTCTCTTATTTGTGTCTCTCTCTTTCTTAACCTTTCGCTGTCCTTACTTCACTTCCACTGTTCTGTTGTGCTGGACGCAACAACATGAGATCTGTCCAATTCACTTATCTATTAATCATAACTCCTAAGAGCTTTATTTTATCTCAGGATTTAATGATGATAATCATAAAAATAATACTAACAATAACAATACATTATATTGTAATAACTTAAAATCTTATGTAAGCATTGCCATTCTAAACTCTGGAATAAACTACGTTCAGTGAATTATGCCATAAACCTACATACATATATATGTGACCAGAATCTTTTTTTTTTATAATCCCTCTCTATTTTCTATGGAA
This sequence comes from Aselliscus stoliczkanus, assembly GCA_033961575.1. Taxonomy (NCBI): domain Eukaryota; kingdom Metazoa; phylum Chordata; class Mammalia; order Chiroptera; family Hipposideridae; genus Aselliscus; species Aselliscus stoliczkanus. The sequence goes on from CM066727.1 coordinate 145,171,531, forward strand.
AGTAGGTCTTGAGTGTTATGAAGACAAGCATTAGATAATCATTGTGGTTATTTTTCTCTGTGTAACAAACTACCCCAAACTTAGTGACTTAAAATAGCACCAACCATTTATTTTCCTCATGAATCTGCAATTTGGGCAGGGAGTTGTGGGGAAAGCTCATTTCTGCTTCCTAAGGTATCTTCTGGGTTGACTTGGGTAACTCAGTGGCAGGGGATTAGACTCATCTGAAGATGCACTCATTCATATACCTAATGGTTGACACTGGCTGTTGTCTGGGAACTTGGCTGAGGCTCTTAGTTGGATAATTTACACATGGCCTCTCCATGTAGCTGCTTGGCTTCCTCACAGAATGGTACTGGGTTCAAAGAGAGAGCATTCCAAAAGGGCAAGGTAGGGATGCATATCATTTTTATGATCTCGCCTTAGAAGCCACATAGCATCACTCCCACCATATTCTTTTGGTTGAAATGGTTACAACTGTCCACTCAGATTCAATAGAGGTGCTATTCCTTGATGAGAGGAGTGTCAGTGTCATTTTACACAAATACAATTTGTGTAAACGTGTATAAAACTTTAAAGACAAGAATCAGTGCTGAAGACTTGGGGGCCATTAGCATACTGATAAGTCCCAGAGAACAGATGGGATTGCTTATGAAGAGTACATCAAGAAAAAGATGTGGATCAAGAATAGAACCCTAAAGCACAACACTGTTTAAGGGGTGGGCTGTGGGATGGGATATATTGTGGTGGCAATCTCTGGAAAATACAATCTGCCACAGTGAGAATGGAAACTGAAGAAGTCTAATGAGCTAAATTTCTCTCCATTGTTGGTTTAATGGGGAGAAGACTCTGGAGGGAGAGATGATTAAAATTAGTACAGAGGAAGAAAAAGGAAGACAAGTCAGCTGCTGTGGAAAGAGAAAGTCTGAGAAATTTCTGAGGTTTTCAGAGAATTTGGAAGAAGTTTTGCTCTTTTTTGTAAAATCTATATATCCATATATAGATAGATATAGATATTTATATACAGCATATGTGTATCTCAATGCCCCTGGAATTGAATTTTTGTTTTTTGGAATAGCAAAGTGTATTCTAATTGGCTTAAAGGAATGTGCCGGGCCAGGGCCAGAATGGTCCAAGGATCCCCAGTCATATTCAGGATGTATATAAATATACTAAAAATATACCGGCATATACAAATAGTATATGCACTACAGTTCTGCTATGTAAACTTCCAAATTCAACTTACTGTAGATTAGATTTAGATCAATAAACATTTAACAGGTACTTAGAATGTTTAGGCAATGCTAGTTGCCAGGGCTATGAAGATGAATAAAACATAACTCCTGTTCTAACTCTCGTGGGATGATGAGATTTACAAATTGGAAATTTCAATTAAAATCTTTGTGGGCAAAAGGTTTAATTGGATTCTAGAGTCAAAATGCTAAAGTCTGGATAAGTTGCTTTTCTTTTTTCTTTTTTTTTAAAGATTTTTAAATTGGGGAGTTGGGGGAGGGGAACAGCATTGGGGAATCGGGGAAGGGGAACAGACATGTTGCTGTCTTTTTGTTCTTCACTCTAGTTGCGGAGGATGTTGCTTCTTCTTGGATGAGGCAGATTGGTCGCCGGCCTCTGGATGGTCGCTCACCGCAGCTATTGGCAGCTCTCACTGGCTGTCGGCCACTCACTGTAGCCTATGGCAGCCCACTGCAGCAGGGGCTGCAGCCAACACCATCTCCGGGGCTCACATAGCCCAGCTCCAGGTGGAGTTGTTGTTAGCTGTAGAGGGTAGTGTCACTGGCCCTCATATGTGGGATCCAAACCAGGGCCGCTGGCGTCCCAAGCCAGCTCTTAACCAATGTGCCACTCGGCCAGCCCTGGGTAAGTTATTTTTCTAGGCCTCAGTTTCATCATTTGTAAAATGGTTGAAAATAATAGTTCCTACCTCAGAGAGCTATTGGAAGGACTAAATGATGTAATGTGTGTAAAATACTTAGCACAGTGCCCAGCACATGAAAAGTACTCATAAAAATGAATTATTATTACATAATATAGTAAAAATGATAAAAGTTAAGATATACACAAGATTCCATGAAGACACAAAGAATGGGGAACTCAATGGGCTGAGCTAGTTTATATGCAGGACCAATGCAAGGTGAACACATGGCGCCCTTGTTTAAAATTATTATAAATTAAAGAAGGTGATATCAGAGCATTAAACCGAGAGTGGGACTCTCCTAAGCCTGGGGCCTTGTGTGACTTACCTAGACCACATGCACATGAAACTGGTTCTGCCCCCATGGTAACTGTGAAAATTAGAAAAAGGTACCCCTTTAGCCAGGTAGTTGTTGGCCCCTCCTTGACCTCTAGGCCAGGCACTCTAGTCAGTGCATAAATTGCACAACTGTACACATTCGGGCTGGACAGTTATCCCTACCAAGAGCTTCAGAGCAGCCTTCATAAATGAATGACTCCTGTTTTGAAAGGTGAATAAGGCTTAGCCAAAAAGAAGAAAGGTGAGAGGTAAGAAACAGCTTGATATGAGGGGGAAACTACCAGAAATTCCGCACTACCAGAACACAAAGTGCAAGGTATGGAATGAGTCTATGGCAATGGGTTATAAAAGCCTTATGTCATGCCAAATAGTCCAGATTTGGGCTGAAGGCAGTGGGAATCCCTGATGGATGGATTTTAAGCAGAGGTTTGACATGTTCAGAACCAGATTTTAGATAGATTGCCAAGGCTTTGATGACCTTAACAGAGGCAAGGTTGGAGACAGGAAGGGACATTATTTAGCTATTGTAATATTTCAGATTAAAAAGGTAAGGGCTTGAATTAAAGCATTAGTAACAAGAATGCAGTGGAGAAGTTGCATTTGGGCAATGTTTAGGAGGAACCACCTGATGATTGGTTGTGAGTGAAAAGTGAAAAGGAGAGAATTACTGAAGATGATACCTATATTTTTTGCCTTGAGTAACTTGGTGAATAGTGGAGTTAATTGATTTTGGAAATATGAGAGGAAGAATGTATTTCTGGGGGAGAGTGGGACAAACTTAGTCTTAGGTAATCATGGTTTGAAGAGCTTAGGTAGCACACAGGTGAATTGATGTAAATGTCTGAAGATGTGAATCAATGCTAAAGATTTGGGAGGCCATTAACATACTGAAGGTATTTAAGGTCCAGAGAAGGGATGGAATTGCTTCAGAAATGTATATCAAAAGAAAGATGTGGAATCCTAAAATGCAACAGCATTTAAGGGATGGGCATGGGAATTCATAAGGGCAAATAATAGAAGGTTAGGTCAGACAGGAAAAGGAGAGGCAGCAGGGATTCAAGTTACAGAAGACAAAAGATTACATAATTCAAGGAATCAGAAAGACTTCTGGTTTGAAGATGGTGACATAAATAGTTGGCATTTTTCTTTGCCTGTTCTAAAAACAGCAAGGGATATGAGAAAATAAAAGAACACAAACCAGGAGACAGGTAAAACTCCAATCCATAAAATAGATGGAAAAGATGACAAAAGCTTTAAATATTAAGCAAAGGTATTTGTAGGAGGAATCAAAGAGAACACACACCACTATAAACAATTTGGAAAGAGCCAGCAAAGTAAACTTCTCAAAGACAATAGCTGGGGGAGCAAAATCTGAAAAACTTGTTTGGGAAGGGAGTGCATGCTGGTGGTGTGAAACCATCTATAGGACAAGTTCCTATAAGTGAGACTGCTGGATCAAAATGCAAAAATCTTAAAAATTTTGACAAACATTGCGAAATTGTCCTCCACAGATTTAAAATTCATTTACCCACCAACCAGTAATGTATAAAAACGCGGATTTCTCTATGTTCTTGTCAAGAAAGTGTTAAACTTTCTGACCTTTGCAAAACTTAAAGATGAACATTGATATTTCAGTGTATCTGTATATTTGTTTCTCTTCTCGTGAGAAAGTCTGTGCATCTTTTCATATTATTTTCCAAGAGCCCCTTTCCATATGATTTCTATAATTCTGATTTGGAGAAATGTCTACTATATAAGGGAAATTAATCATTTATCCATGAATAAATTGCAACCATTTTTCTGTTTTGCTCTATTTTTTAAAAAAAACTTTGGTTGAGAGCCAGCCGAATGGTATGGTGGTTGAGCACTGGCTTGGGAAGCCGGCGGCCCAGGTTCGGATCCCACATGTGAGGGCCAGTGACACTGCTCTCAAAACAAAACAAAACAAAACAAAAACTTTGGCTGGGTTTTCCATGTATTTTTAAAACAATTAATTGTAGTTAATTTAATCACTCTTCTTTTATGGCTTTTCAGTTTGGAAGCATACTTGGAAGGAGTTTTCTCATTTCAAGATCATAAAATTTTTTCACATGATTTCTTTTAGTTCTCTTATGATTTATTGTATTTGAGTCTTTGATCAATCTGAAATTTTTCCTTGTTGTAATATGAGAAATATGAATCTATTTTCATTATTTTCCAAAAGGCTACCCATTGTCCCAAAACCACTTATTAAATAATCCATCTTTTCTAGTGACTTGAAACATCTAAATTCTCATTATACTTGATCTATTTCTGGACATTCTAGTCCATTTCTCCCATCTGTTGGTTTCTTATTTTCATAGTACTAAATGATTTAAATTAGTTGCTTGAGCTACAATAATTCTCTGTTAATAACCTTTTTCATAAATTTATTGGCTATTACTTGTTTATTTTAAAAATTTAAATACTTATTTAAAAATTATGGTAAAATATACATAACATAAAATTTATTATTGTAACTATTTTTATGTGTACAGTTCAGTAACATTAAGTACATGCCTATGGTACAACCACCACTACCAGCCATCTCCAGTATTTTTTCATCTTGTAAAACTGAAACTCTGTACCCATTAAACTCTCCATTCCTGCCTACCCCCAGTCCCTGGTAGCCATGACTCTACTTTCTGTTTCTACAATTTGACTACTCTAGGTACCACATATAGGTAGAATCATAGAGTATTTGTCTTTTCGTGATTGGCTTATTTCACTTAGCATATTGTTCTCAAGATTCAAAAATTTTGTAGCATGTATGAGAATTTATTTCCTTTATTAGATTAAATATTATACATATACGTTATATATGTGTGTGTGTGTGTGTGTATATATATATATATATATTTGTTGTTGTTGTTGTTTATCCACTCTTCTGTTGATGGACACTTGGGCTACTTTCACATTTTGTCTATTGTAAATAATGCTGCTGTGAACATAGGTGTACAAATATCTGTTTCAGTCCCTGCTTTCATCCTTTTGAGTATATACCCAGAGTGGAATTGCTGGATCATATGGTAACTGTTTCATTTTTTGAGGAACGCATTGTACTGTTTTTCCACAGTGGCCTCATCATTATACATTCCCTTTTCACTATTGATGGTGTTCTTTGGTGCACAAAAGTTTAAAGTTTTGATCCAGTCCAATTTATTTGTTATTTTCTTTTGTTTTATGTTCTTTTGGTGTGACATCCAAGAAATAATTGTGAAATCCAATGTCATGAAGCTTTTCCCCTAAAAGTTTTTTTAGTTTTAGCTTTTATTTAGGTCAAAGACCAGTGAAAAGATATTAAGAAAAGATCTCACTTATAACAATTAAAAATACCTGAGGGGCCAGCCCAGTGGCATGGTGGTTAAGCACTGGCTTCAGAAGCCAGTGGCCCCGGTTCGGGTCCCACATATGAGGGTCAGTGACACTGCCCTCAAGGAAAAAAACAAACAAAAACCTGAGAATATATTAAATAAAAAGTATATGACATCTACATGAAGACTATTTTTAAATAATATTAAAGGACACAAAAGAAAACTTATATGAGGAAGCATAACATATTTTCAGTTAGAAAGACTCCACATCATTAAGATATAAATTCTTCTTAATCTGTAAATTTAATGCAATCTCACTAAAAATACTAATAAGTAGGGCCGGCCGAGTGGCGCGGTGGTTAAGCGCTAGCTCGGGAAGCCAGCGGCCCGGTTCGGGTCCCACATATGAGGGCCAGTGACACTGCCCTCAAAAAAAAGAATACTAATAATAAGATTTTTTAATTATCCAAGCTGAGTCTAAACTTTATATATTAAACATTAGTAAGTAATATATGATCAAATGATTTATCATTTTTTCTTTATATTTGCTTCTCTAATCCTCTTGGAATTGATTTTCATGAAAAGTGTGAGATTGGGGCCCAATATCATTTTTCCAAATTATCCCACATCCATTTATTAAAAAGCCTATCTTACCCACCAATTCTTCATGCTACTTTTGTTATGTATCAAGCGTTCATATATGAATAGGTCTTTCTCAGTTATCTGTCTATTTCGAGTCATTGATTTAAAAATACTCTATAATTTTGTTCTAGGTTTTTCCATTTTTACTAGATTTAAACATTTTTTCAAGTCTGTAAGTATGCTTGTTGAGTAATTCCTGTGAAAGAATGAAATTTTTGTATTCTGTTTTAAAGTTAGTATTCTAGAATCATCAGTTTATTTTAATCATCTATTCAAGCAGAAAGACACAGGTACAGTTCTAACTTAATGGAAGGAAGTACTGGGTTAATCATTTATAATAAGATCAGTGAGATTATAGTTAGTGATTTAATTATAATAAGTTTGGTGAGCAAATTAAACTCTTATGACAATATTGGTTACAACCTAAAGTACACAAAGTTTTCATTCGCAAATTTCAAATGTTTCAAGTCAACGGTCTTGGGAATTTTACTATTAAAATTAAATTCTGAATATTTTAAAATAATTCTTTGTCCTTGGTAAGTTCAAGTTTATATTGTTTAGGTTAAGTGTAGTTTTAATTTATTTTGTGCTTACTGTATATAAATATTCTCAAAACTTCTTCTATATCCAATGCTTTGCATTTCCAAAAGCACTTTTGTTAACAACTTCTTTATTTCAAGTTTTCCATAAAATGCAAATAAAATTGTGACCTAGGTTTCACTTATAATTTAAAGCCATTTTTTCATTTTTGCACTTCAGATAATCAAATTACTTTTAGTTCTGTATTTGAATTCTTATAAATAAACCTTGGTTTTTATTTTCAGAGCTCAGGCATATTTTTATTCATCAATTTCTAGAGATAAATATTAATAAGAGGAACTTTTAAATTGTTTATATTTTTTCAAAAATATTTTTCTATTAAATTTTTTTCTTTTACTATATTCACCTTGACATATTCATTGTCATTAATTAAAATGTTATTTTGTTCTCATCTTTTCTCATTTAGTCCAAGTTACAGTTTTCACACATTGCCATTTAATCCCATCATCTCAAATCCAAAATGCCAAAATGTCTAGCTACTTTGCAAGTATGATATTATTGAATGTCCTATGTAAATGTGAAACTGCTTGAAAAATATGTCCTTCAGAGTATCTTTGGTAAATAGAAAACTATTTTAATTTAAATGTCCTTTTGATATCTACTCTGATTATCATTGCTTTATTGACTTTGTGACTTGCAAAGAGAAACCAACAAAATGTGAAAAAGAAGGAAAATCAGTGTCTAGGAATAACATTATATCCAAGAATATTTGAAACATTTATTTAATTCATAGATTTAAGAATGCACATAAAGCTAACAGTACTGTATTATAGAATAGTGCTTGACATATAGGTGCTAAGTAAATATTTATTAAGTGAATGAATGAATCAGACTTTTCGCAGGAGGTAAAAACAAGTACAGCTTGACTTAAGATATTTAGCTTCTTTGCTGACTAGCAAATGGTAGTATTTCTCTGAGCTAATATTATCTTCTACTTTAGTAACTTGGGAAGTGAAAGCCTACCCAATTGATTACATAGCATTTAAAGTAATGGGGAGCTGTTTTAATCAAGTATGGAGAGGTGAGTCTCCTTTACTTTCACTTCTGTCTCTTCCTTTCTTCCACTATTTTTCTTTACAAGTTAGAAATCAATTCAATTCAAATTTATTATGAAAAATCCAGAAGTAAAGCTTCTTTTCCCCCTCACCCACTTTGCCTAACTCAACAGAATTTCGATATGCATCTTTTAGGTAGGTTTGCTTGGGAAAAAGATTCTCAGATGCAGATTTGTTTGCAAAAAGTGTATTGAAGAATGCCTTTGGGCTTGATGTCCATAGGGGAGCAAAGGAAGTAAGAATGGCAAGAGGGAGTAGTTGAGCTGTGATGCAGTTGTTACAATGGCTTCAACCATCTGGAGGGGAGGTCTGTAACTAGTAAGGCCCTTCAGAGTTGTTTCACTTCGAAGGCTGTGCTGGGCCTTTGTACTCTTGCATCACTGGAGGTAGGTAGGTCCCCTGGAAAGGGGCTTGATCTTGGCCAGATGCCTCTCTTGAGCTGATTTAGGGGAGGTTTGGTAGAACCCACCTTATAATGATCAGTTCCAGCCCACTGGTCACTTGATCTCCCATGGTCAGCCTCTCCGTCTTTACTAAAGTCCAGTCGCACTCTAGAGGGTTTCTTTCTTCCTTCCTTCCTCTCTCTTTCACCCTTCCTTCCTTCCTTCCTTCCTTCCTTCCTTCCTTCCTTCCTTCCTTCCTTCCTTCCTTCCTTCCTTCCTTCCTCCATTCTTCCTTCCCTCCCTTCCTTCCTCCATTTTTCCTTCCCTTCCTCCCTCTCTCTCTTCCTCCCTCCCTCCCTCCCTCCTTCTCTCCCTCTCTCCCCACCTCTCTCTTTCTCTCTTTCTTTAATGGTGATATAGTTTGATCCACAATCCTAAAGATCTACATGGTGCTTTCACTTTGGGGCTTGCTATAAACTCCACAAAGTATCCCATCATGAATACCTTTAATGCTGAATGATCTGCCAGATAATATAGTCCAAGCTCTGCAACCCGGACTTGCTGCAAGTTTCTTTCTTGCTTTGGGTCCCATTCAAGCTTTTATGGGACCTGGTAGGTCAGTCAGAGCAGCATTTGCTAGTGTGTAACATGTTGTTCCAGAAACCAAACAGGAATACAAAGCTTTGTGCTTCTTTCTTTGTGCAGGAAGATACCAGGTACAATAATTTGTTCTTTAATTTCAAAAGGATGTCATGGGTTGTCCCAGACCACTGGAATTCTGTATATTGCTTATATAACATTTCCCTGAATTTTTATAGGATTTAACTCCCATTCTCTTAAATGCACATGTTATATACAGGCCTGTTATAAATATTCTACTTCTTGCTCATAAAGTTCAATTAGCATGGTACCATCAATAAAGTGAACCAACACACTGTTTTGCCAAATGACCAGGTGAGGTCTCTCTGGACTACATTATGTCAACAGGCAAAATAATTATCTTAGCTCTATTTAAGACTGTAAATATATACACATATCTGCTTCAAGTGAATCCAAACAATTTCTGATCTTTCCAACAGAGATGGAAAATGACAAGTTCATCAGATCAATGATTGATGGTAGACCGTGCGCCCGAGGCCATGATACTCTGCTCTAGCAGAGGCCACATCTGGCACAGCAGCTGCTATTGGATTACTTTCTAATTGAGGTTGCTTTACTTTACTGTTATTCTGCAGGATACATCTGTTTTGTGTAGGGTCCAGGCTGCTTAATTGAATAGGGATATAATGAGAAACATCAACCATGCATCTTTAAGGCCTTTAAGAGTGGCACTAATCTCTGCCACTCCCCTGACCCCTCCATCCAAAGATAAAATACTTTTTTTTAAAAATATATAATCTTGGGGGAGGGGAAGTTTCAGAAACTTTAAATTGGCTTTCTCTACCACGTAGTTTTTATCTCGCAGTCCAAGGAAACAATACAGGGTTCTGCTAATTACCAGTTAGGTCCATTACAATTATGCATTTAGGGACAGAACCATTGGATGGTTCTGTGGACACACTGTTAGTAGGAATTCGGCCAGGACTCTATTTATTACTTTACCCTCAAACGAATATGCCTGCACTCTAACGGGGAGAACATGATGATGCTTCAGTGTCAACTCAAACCCTGTGTCCAAAAGCCCTTGAAATGTTTAGGTATTTTCTTAGCTGAGCAAAGGCCTTAGTTCAGGTCCATTGGGGAAACATTGAAGAAATTGTTGACCATTCGCCTGCCATGGTGATACAGGACCTTGGGATTCCTTCTTTCAATGGGTAAAACTCACTGGCTTTACAGTTTTTATATAATTTTATTTAATCCTCACCACAATCTTTGTAATTAGAATAGCTGTTATTATATAAGTGCCCTCTGTCTACATTTAAAAAACCAAGGTTCAGGGAGTTTAGGTCACACAAATAGTAAGTTGCAAAAGCTGTATTTGTATTGTGTAGCAATGTTCTTTCTCTTAAGTGAAATACTATCCTGGAGAGGCTGTGGCTGCCTAATTTGCCCTGAGTTAGATTGTGTTCAGATGATTCCTTCTGTCTGAAAGGCAAGCTGAAAGGCAAAAGAATAGGTACCGTCAATAATGAACCAACCATCAAAGTTTCACTCTCCTGTGTGGATATAAAGAGATAACTTCTGCAAAAATAATGATTTAGCTTTTTAGTAATCTTAGGTGAGAGTTCCACAACTTCCTTCCCTTTGTAGACATGCCACTTTTGGTCTTGAATCAGGAGAGGTGGCATCCTCGACCTATTCCTGATCTTAGAGTAAAAGCTTTTAATTTTTCACTAGTGAGTATGGTGTTAGCTGTGGGCTTGTCATATACGGTTTTTATTATATTGACATACATTGCTTTTACATCTAATTTGTCGAGAATTTTTTTTTAATCATAAAAGAATGTTAAAATTTGTCAAATGCTTTTTCTGTTTCTATTGAGATGGTCCTGTGATTTTTATCCTTTATTCTGTTAATGTGGTGTATTAGATTTATTGATCTGTTTACATTGCATCCTAGAAATAAAGCCACCTTGATTATGGTATATGATCCTTTTAACGTACCGATGAATTTGGTTTGCTTGTATTTTGTTGAGGATTTTTGCATCTATTTTCATCAAGGATACTGGCCTGTGATTTTCTTTTCTTGTAATTTCCTTGTCTGGCTTTGCTATCTGCGTAATGCTGGTCTCATAAAATGAGTTGGAAATGTTACCCCCTCTTCATTTTTTTTGAAGAGTTTGTGAAGGATTGGTATTAATTTTCCTTTAACGTTCAGTAGAATTTACTAGTGAAGCCATGTTTTCTTTGTTCTTAGCTCCTCCCAGGTAACTATGCTGGTAGCCTTAGCACTTTGAGTAAGGTAAGACAGAAGTAGGTTTCTTGGGCAGCTCCCCTGAAAGTGTGGGGATGCTGAATGGACACTTCAATCACTCTTTTCCCTGAGGGAGAAATTGCAGGCTGAGTGGTTTTTTTTCTCAGCCTTGAACCAAGTGACTTGAGGGCAAGGCTGACATAGATACAGTGAAACTGTTCCTCTTATTCAATTTAAAGCTGATTTTTCTTGGTTTTGTGTTCCTCTGCAGTATTGCATATTCTTAACTGGATTTGGGGCATCTCATAGAAAGTATTTTGGCCCATGTATTGTTATTTCATCAATGTCTGTGTAGGGGACTGGGACTTCCTATTCTACCATCTTGCTGATGTCATTCAGATGTTTAAATTAGCCCTTCTTAACCCAGTGTGCCTGAATGGTCTAGGGGATCACTGGAGTCTTTGAAATTTTATAAGAATGTGCTGTCATCAGATTCTCAACGGCTTTCCCCAAAGGTTAAGAGTACAAATAATGTTTAAATACTGGTAGCAATGTCAACTGGGAACTTGATTCAGCATCTCTGTATTTAATAGTTTTTTAATAAATTTTTAATTTTAGTACACAGGTTTGGGAACCAAATCTCTATTTTAATCATTGGTTCCTTGAGATGGGGACATTCTGAGTTCTAAATAACATATAAAATCTTCAAAGACATCCCATTTGTAAATCAAAGCTACCTACAGTTGGAATAAAGAATAATTGAGTTTAAAGGATTCAGTGGCTTATAAACATTTTAATTCCTTAGCTTGGATTATAAATTAGAAAAGACCAGACTATGTATATTTACAAAGCACAGTACCATGCACACACATTAGTACCTAATGGCAACTTGTACTTTTAATAATTATTCAACAAATTGAACTTACTTAAATTGTTTAAGTAATCATCCTGAAAACCAGCCAGACTGGCCATACAACAGAGTACAAGTAAGGATTTCTCCTCTGAAATTCTAAAGCATGGTTTTAGAACTATTTTACTCTTCATTCTTACCATTTCTATTACTGTGTCCCTTATCCAAGTCAGGGGGCATTGAGGGATGTGTGGTATACAAGCAGCTGCCTGTCTAAATCCAGAAGAGAAGACAGACATTTATAGTGACTCCTGGATACGAATTGATTCCAAGACAGGAGCCAAAATTTGTGTCCTCAAAACTTCCAGGGTTGCTGGTATAAGTTCTACTAATACAGTCATTTCACAACCTTTAATGTAATTATTTCCACCAAACAGAACAAAATGCATTATTTGTGGCCTTTGTTTTATATAATTCCATAGCTGTTTTTTTTTTTTTTAACTAGAATATGAGGCAAAAACTTCAAGTAGCAATCATCTGTTTGGGCTTATTTTTGAGCATCTTTAGGCTCTGTGATATTAAAAGTTATTAAGGTAAATAATTTTTACCTTAGAATTTACATCTGTTGTGCTCAAGTGGTTAAATGTATTTTTTTATTCTCCTTAACATAATGTAGCAGTTAAGAAACCTAATGTGTCATCACAATTGCAATTTATTTTTATCTCTTGAGAGTTGGATTACACCTTTGATAATTTAGAATGCCAAATGAATAAAAAAGAAAGCATTTTCAAATATCTCATTTTTATTAGTACTTATTTTTTTGGGGTAGAGCATATCTCAACTATACTGACAGGTTTTTAAAAGAAAGCAATTCTATCTGCCAAGGAAAGAAGAAATGATGCTTAGAGAATGGTTATTAAGCAGAGAGGAGTAGAGTGACTTTTCCTCTATGGATGTCAGAGGACTTGGGTAGGTTCAGCTTTAATACCTTGTCAATGTACAAAGTATCTAATAGTGGCAGAGAGGAGTTTCCTGAGAGGATATTGTTGGAGGATATGAAAGTTGATCATAAAGAAATGGAGGCTATCTTATTCAAAACTCACACACACAAAAAAACCCACGAAGAAATAGGTTTATTGTGAAATAGAGGGCTCAAGCACCTCTTTTCAAGTGGTTTCTTGGAGAGATTGTTGAATTTCCATTGCTCAATATTATTAAAATGAGAGAGAAGTTTTGAGTGTGGGATAGGTGAAGGCAAATGTTTTGAATTAAGCAAAACTGAGTACTTTTGAAAATTTCCTTTCCAATCCTATGAATTGATGGTAAAGATACACTAAATCTTTCTCTGCCCAGTTTTTCCTGGACTACAAAGAATAATTAAATTACGATCATTAACAATATTTATTGCTTGACCACTGGCTTTGTACAGTTTAGTGATTTACTATGAAGCTAGTTGTTTATAATAAAGTTAGTACTAATAAAGAACTGAACTTTGGGAGATAATTATTTTGAAATGCAAACTGGGAAAGTTATCCCTATAATTCTTCTTTATAATTTCCATTTTTACTCATTTGGATTTATTATACTTTTGTCAGTGGGAGAAGAAGGATTTATAGGGAAGAAGCCAAACATTTTGAATAACCCTGGTATATTTGTGAGAATGCTTTTTATTGCACATGTGAAAACTAATCAAAATGTTGAGAGCCACTGGTCTAATCCACAGCCTTGTACATGTGGACACTGTGATGGAGCCAACACAGTAACAGAGATAGGTTTTCATAACAGAGGTTGACCCAGAGAGCCCAAGCACCAACCCTGAATCATTTTGAATGAAGACATATTACCATTAAAAATTCTTTTCTTATACTCAGAGTTCAATGGATATTTTTCTACTTTTAAGATTTTTAATTAAAGTTTATTGGGGTGATGATGTATGTGGTGATGGAAGAACTGACTCTGTGTGGTAAACACACAATGTGATATATAGATGATGCATTACAGAACTGCACACTTGAAACCTATATAACTTTACTAACCATTGTCACCCCAATATTTTTCTACTTTTGAAAATTTAAAATAAACATATACTCTATACCCCATCTCTAAAACTCACTCCTCTTTGCTATTCATGTAATTGGATTGATGACCTAATAGCTTCATTTTGATGTCATCATTTAAAAAAAATATATAAATTTTATTTCAGTATAATAAAATAGCATTGTATTTTGAAGTGTGATATTTTGTTTTATTATTATTATTATTTTGGCTTTAAAAAAATTAGTTTCAGGTGCACAAAACAACATACTGATGAGACATTTACACCCCTCACAAAGTGATAATCCCCCCCAGTCTACTACCTCTCTGATGTGATATCATCATTTTTGCTTTATTAGGTTGTGCTTTCTAAAAGGCAGGTGCTAGCTACATACAATTAACTGTAGTAAATTCCCTTGGATGATGATCTTGTTTGAATATTAGCCTTAATGATCTCTTGCAGCATGTGGTTCACCTGCATTTGTCATTACAACTTGGTGAAACTTGATTTCTATAGGTTTCCCATCAGTTGTGAAGCTAGAGATTTTGCTGAATACCTCCAATATTGGCAATTCCACTAATTCTTTCTGTGGCTCATTGCACTCTCTAATTAACCTCTACATTCAAAAAAATGTACAATCCCCCCAAATATAACTTCTTTTATTTTTGACTGCTCTCTTACATATGATTAATTTTTTAAAAATCTCATTTCCTTTCACTCTTATGTATTTATTTTTTTCCTAACATTTTGCGACAGGCACATCTTCACTTATGCTCTTTAAATTCTTCATTTAAAAAAATTTGGTCCCTCATTTTCATGTACTTCTTTCTTTTATGGGAGACTTCTATATGTACAAGTTTTACCACTCAAAGATGCTGGGAGCTCTGTCATGATTTATTTTTGTTGCTGTAAACAGCTATGTACTACTATATCATGCTTATTTGTAGAAACGTTTAGCATCTGCTTGCAGTTGCTCTGTTTTGACACTGGGTGGCCCAAATGCATAGAGAAGTTGAAGCTACAATAACTTCTGTAGGCAATATTTTGATCACATTGGATGACAGAAATCATTCTATATCACACTAAATGTGAGAGGAAATTTTGTATAGGAATCCAAATAGAGTTTCCATGAAGCAATTTCAGGATTTGATGTTAAGCTTTCTGGAAATAATTAAATCAGAACAATATGTACAGTGAAAAGAACACTGGACAGGTACTAGGAGATGTGAGTTCTTGTTTATGCTCTTGAGTAAAAAAAAAAAATTAATTACTTAAGTTATATAACCTCTGAGCTTCCATTTATGAATCATAAAATGAGATAATATTTACTTTATAGATAATGACTATAATCCTAACTAATATCTTATGGAAGTGTTATGAGAAGAGGTGTTAGTTTTCTTTCTTATTTTTAATTCATTTTTATTAAAAATTCATAAACCTTGCCCTCTACTTAGCTTCATTTAAAAATAGTCTTTAATGTATGGTCAGTTAGTTAGTGAATCTCACTCCTCTCCATTCTTAGCCACATTCTGTGGATGAACAGAACTATGGATTATTAATATCTAGTGAGTTAGCAAATAATACAGGGAAACGGGAGTTTGTGCAAAGGCTATGAAGATTTGCCTCTTAAGTATCATACTGAAAATTGACTTTCATCCTGGTCTGTGTCTTCAGAATATACCTGGCCATATGATGTCATTGGTTTCCTGCTAAAGTGAGAGTCTGTCTGCTTCTACAACTTTCCATTGGGGGAGTGGGGGGAGAAATAAGTGCAAAAAAGAGTGACACCGAAAGCAATCTAGTTAATCTGATAAACCAGGCAGGAAGAATGAGGATTAGGAGAAACATTAATTGTACATGAATATTACAAGCATGACAAAGTCAAGAGATAGATCACCTGGAGCTGGTAGTAATATTAGCAGGAGCTGTGTATCACATTTCAAGTGGAGACTGAAGGGGGAACAACTCTGGATAACTGTCATAAAAATCTTAAGAATGAAGACAGCCAATGAATTAAATGAGATCAAGTTGTTAAAGACCCTGAGCTTCCTACCTTAAACCAATGGAAATTTTTATTTCTGATGGAGGAAGGCAATGGTTGGTAAGACAACATTCTCAGTCCTGATGATCCTGCCCTCTAGCCTATACTGCTGAGATTGGCATACTCATGATATGGACCATTACTTTCTCATAGATCTAGAGTCTGTCAGTTTCAGTCCAGTCCCAGCACCATGCTAGCCGTTCATAATGATTCTATAGCTACTTACTTGTTGCCTACTGAGTTCTAGAAATCATGAGATCTCAGCCTACCATGATAGTAATAGCTTCTTTCTACTAGAAAGTGGCATCTGTAAATGGTTTTTTGCTGCCTTATACTATAGAACTAAAATGTCCCAAAAGCCAATATTCATAGAACCTAATGTTCAGCCCATTAATAAATAAGTACCAACTAGTAAGTGCAATCAAGAAATAGTTCTATTTTTCTCCCATTGTCTTGATGTCTTGCGTGTTGCCCACTTGGCCCATAGAACTGATAGATATACATCTTAGGCCCATGAAATGATAGATTTGCCTCTTGCCTCATGATCAGATCATGAATTTTTTTTAGACTGTATTCAGCCTCCCAACTTTAGAATTTTTCAGAAGTGGGCACTTCTTTCTAATTTCACATTTGCCCCCAAACTACCAAGAAACACATTGTTTTGTAGTTATTAATAGATTCTTGGAAGTGCTCTTTTTCTCTCTGGCCTCTGGACGCATCCAGCCAGGTTGTGAGACCAAGATTGCCCATCTCACGCCATCACTCCTTGTGGCTGACCTTCATATTAACAAGGGATGAAGATGTCTAGGCACTAGGACATGGCTCAATATCAGTAACTAAGTTGTCACAGGGAAGGGCTTATACTGGGTTCAGCATAAAGCTGATGCTGGGTCTCTTTCTTACAAGCTATTTTGGTGATGTGGGATCTATGTGCTTGCAATTTAAGATCTATGTGCTTGCAATTTAAACAAGTTGATCATGAAAAGCTGGGGCTTCTGGAGTGTAGAGCTATTTTTCTTTGATCTTTGACTGAGTAAAACACCGTGGAGAAGTGGAACTTCCTCTGTATCCTAGGAACCACTGTGTTTCAGCTGTTGGAGAAAATTGGACTTCAGTTGCTATTCTAAAATGGGGCTTAGTGCTAAAATGTGCATGGAAGCAGCTGAATGTAGGAAATAGAAACAAGTAGGTGGGGCTGTGAAGGTCGGCAGGTCAAGATGGACCTTAAGGAGTGCAATTGAGCTCCTTGTCTCTGTGTGCATGCGTGCACACAACAGTGAAGAAAGCTAATTCCATAGATGTATGTCAGCATTCTTCGAGATTACCAGAGGTCGCTTGGGAATCTAATATTTAGATAAGTGTAATTCTTGTGATCAGCAGGACAGAGGCTTAAAGTCATTATTGTTGTATATTTAAAGAAATGTGACCATGTGTTATTCCACAATCTTGTGAATTAAGATATATTGATTATTCATCCATCGATCCATGTCTGCAGCTTTACTAGGTGAAAACAAAGATGTGAGAAATGTCTATAAAAAACCAAGTCAATTACAACACAATGTGATAAGTATCAAGATGGAGGGAAGTATCAGCTCTTTGGGACCTCATAGGAGAAACAGTTAATACAATGGATTAGGAGAACTGCAGATTATTTCTTAGAGGTAGGTAGAGATTATTTACAGATGTGGTGTGGTGGTGCAAAGGGTTTTAGTCAAGTCCATTTATAATAGTTATTATTTATCTCAAGTCTTTGGAACATGGTAAAAAAATCAGGAAGTAAACAAATAAAGTCTCTGAATAACCAAAATAGATGATATCAGATCCATGCACCAAAGATGGCAATCACTGCCATGTAAAAGTTGCTAGTGATTTCTAGCTTAACAAGTCAGATTGTATAATACTGCTGATAAACCTGAATTATAAATTAAAGCCTTGGGATTCATTCAATGGCTAATGTGAAAAGTACATAAAATTTGTACTGTCTAGTGAGGCAAAGAATTGTAGAGACATGTTCCATTGTATTGGTGAAAGCTGTTGGACTGACTGTATCTTTGAAAATGATACTGGGAGGAAGCCCAGAGACTTGATAATCTGGCCAAACTTCTTGCTCCTACCCAAGATAGGTGTCCTTTAATCTGTAATGGGAATGTTCTGCTTTCCACAGGCCAGCCTACAACATACCAAGTGGGTTAAACTGCTGTGCAAAAGACTAGCTTTCTGGGGCAGCTACTGTACAAGATTGCAAAAATGAAACAAACTCTTTCCCTGTACCAGGTTCTTGAATATTTTTGTAGCTCTACTCATTAAGAAATTGAGCCCTTTGTCCCTTGAGTATGGGCTGGCCTGATGAACTGAAAAGCTAAAGGGGCTGGAGCAAACATGAAGCAAGCAGAGACTTAGAAAGTGCTTGGGTATTGAGGCTTCCCCTAGTGCTACTCTTGGAAGCCTGTGACTGTCACCATGTGAAATAGCTAGGCTAGCTTGTTAGATGACAAGAGACACATGGCCTAGTTACCAACTCAACACTCCAGTTTACGGTCAGCCACTTGTCAGGCAATACACAGGCATTATACAGCCACTTGACCGCCAATACATACGTAAGCTCAACTGAGTACAGAATTGCCCAGCTGAACCTAGCTGAGCTGAACCCAAATTGCCAGTCCATAGAAGTGTTAACTAGATAAATGTTTGTTTTTTAAGCCACTGAATTTTGGGGTGGTTTTTCCATTGCCTAGCTACTACTTATAGGACATTTTTCTTGCCTCTGTTCTTTCTCATGCGGCTCTGTGGAGTAGTTCTCTTGATTTATTTCCATGGCATCAGTCTGCTACTTGACCTGTTTGGTTTCCTGATTACTGACCATAAAGTATTTATAGACTATTTATGGTATGTTTGGTACTATGTTTTGTAATGGGGATACTAAAAGTTAATAACATGCCACCTTGGGTTATAGGGAATGAATTCTGTGCTTTCTTTTGTTCACCTAATTACACGAAAAACACTTAAAAGATGACTAGGAGAAGCATTACTGAAAAAACAGAAATAAGGTTGTTAATACCAAGGAAACAAAACAAGAGGAGACAAGTGGGGCTGAGTAGCTTATATGAAGCACTCTTCTTCGCTTATGCACTAGGAATCAGAACTTTTTGTTCATTTGTTTTAATACTATACACCTTGGCAGAACACTGAAGGGAGCTGCCATTTATTATTATTATTTTTTCTTTGCCACTAATAACTCCTTTCTGTTCTTATTAATGGACCCAAGTCTTCTGGCTAAGGCTTTTCCATATCCAGGTGTAAATCGTTTTCATTTCCATGTAGTATTGGAGATAGCATGTTTTAGCGGTGATGATGAGAAATGTAGGAAAACAAAAAAAAATCAAAGCTGAAACCAAGCCAAATAAAAAACAAAAACTGTTTTTCAATTTAGGTATATATCTGGTTTGAATCCCAGAATTGCCACGTAGTAATGGTGAAATTAATTTTCTCAATAATTTTCATATGTAAAACGGGGTTATATAATCTACTTTATGGGATCTTGTAATGAATTGAGATAAGGAGTTGAGGTCACATATAAAGCCTCTAGCAGAAAGCTTTAAGTGGCCCAGAGTGATACTTTAGTAAGCCCTCAGAACATGGAATTCCAATCCACTGAAGTTCAGCATTCAAAGCAATTATTTTCTACTGCTTAGACAGTGGAAAGTGGGCAATTTAGATAAATAGATGCTCATCTCAAGATTTCTAATAAACTAGGGACATATTTGTGATTTTGTTCTTTTTGGAGGGAAAAAAAAAGATTTTGTTTTAAAGTGTAGGAGGTGCTGGGAATAAGAATACCTTGATTTATAAATCACTGGGGGGCTTGCCGAGTGGCATTGGTTAAGAGTTGGCTTGGGACACCAGATCTGAGCAGCAGGGCCCTGGTTTGGATGCATGAGGGCCAGTGACGCTGTGCCCTCTACAGCTAAAATGGTGAACAACAGCTCGACCTGGAGCTGGGCTGCCCTGATCACCACCAGTGATGGCTTAGGATGCAGTAAGGCTGGCCGGCAGCTGGCATGGGCTTTCGTGAGCTGCCCTGAGCTGCGGTGAGCTGCTGTGAGCAGCCGTCCAATGGCCGAAGAGTGACAGCCTCACCCGAAAGGCACAATGATAATACCAACATGGGCCAGTGATGTTACATCCTCCGCAACTAGACTGAAGAACAAAAGGACAGCAACTTGTCTGTTTCTCTTCCCTGATTCCCCAATGCTGTTCTCCTCCTGCTAATTCTCCAATAAGAAAAACATCTTTAAAAAAAAAAAATCATTGGGAATTTTTTATCTGGCTATTTATAAAAAATACAAAAGTTGTTACAGAATTTTAGATTCATATGACTTTGAGTAAGAAATTTTATTATATTTTGCTGTTAATTTATACATTTGTTATCTTTACTAACTTTTCTTATCTTTTTAAAAAACAGAGTGGGTTTAACTAGGAAAATAGGGATTAAAAATGACACACATTTTAATAGAAATAAACTTTTGACAATATGATAAAATTGTAGAATTTCCTAAAACCATGGAGAGCTAATGAATTGGAAACTAGAATGATTATAATGTATGCTTTATATTTCTTGTGGGAAAGCCAGGCCAATGTTCTAAAGTGACTTTGTAAATGGCTATTTCTCCCCAAACAGAGTTTGGGTCTTCCAATGTTATTCCTGCTTGGATTCCATCCCACTACTTGACATAGCAGATGGAGAATTAATGTAAGATTTGCAGTGAAATAGTGCCAGGTTTTAAAATGTAAACTTTGCTCCCTGGGGAACTAAGTTGCTCGGTAAGAGGAATAAAACACAAATCTTTGATCACATGACAAGAATCTTTTGAAAGAAACCATTTCCTCAAATGACTGCCAATGTTAAAGTGAGTTAAATCTACTAGAGTACAATTAGCTGAAATAGGAAAACTTACTTGATATACTTTTGGCTCCTTGTTTTAAATGACTTCAATCAGTCCAAGTTATTTCCTTATAAATTATTTTATTTCTTTAAGTCTAGACTAAATTAGATTATTAAGTTAAAACTGAATGACTAAAAATTCATAGTGAATGGGAAGATGTTTAATCATAACTTTAATACAGATTTTATAATTTTTAAACATACAGAAATATCTTGAAAGCAAAATTTTAAACAGTAAGTTCATGAAATCTAAATATTAAAGTTGTAGATAGGACCTAGTTTGAACTTGACTAACGTAAAAAACCAAAATCTTTTATTAAAACAACCAACTTGACCTATTTAAAATACTTGATGTCTTTTAGATATAAAATATGGTTGAATTACGGAGCATATTAAGATAAAAATCACTAACAAATGAAAATATATTCCAGATTTCTTTGTAAATATGGTATCTAGTATTATTTTTATAGCTGGTGGGAGAACGTGATACCTAGTTTGTCAACGGTTTCAGTGAATCAGAACTCTAAAAGCACAAAACTTTAGAGGAATTTAGTCACCTTGTCTATTACTAGTCTAGTTGAGTAAGAAGTGTGAATACTGGCTCCAAAGCAAGATCTCTGAGATATCCCTAGTTGTAAGGGACCTGTAAGATTTCCTGGATCAGCATCCTTTGTCTTTGCTTCACATATTCTTGTCTCTTTCTAAATCCATTATTAGCACTTATTCATTTTTGCATAATCTTCTAATCACTAGATTAAGGTTTTGCTCATCACCAAACCTGATCAAAGTGAGCCTAAGAAGACCCTTCGTTTGAGCTCATATGCATATTGCTTAAACCAACACCCAATTTGACCAAACCCATAAGGACCTGACTTTCCAGGGTCTTCTATTACATTTCTGTAAACAGCACAAGATTTCTTTAGCAAAGACTCTGGTTACATAGGGCGGCAGTGCAAATCGTCTCTCTAAATCCATTAGAAGTTGGAATTTGTAAAAATGCAAAATTCTCTGAAACCAGATACTGTTTTCTTTTTCTTTGTTGAGTAATCGGAATCTTAGTTACAGCCTTTAAAGCTTTCTAACCTGATCCTCCCTCTAGAGGGAGACATAGTCCAGCTTTTATAACAATTGCCTCCCTTTCATCTTTTGCTGTCTTTTTTCTGCAGGACCGCAGTTTGCTCTCAGCAGCAGCTGCGGTGGCTAACAGAACTGGCTGTTGGGAGAGAGGAGGGACGTCCTGCCATCCCATTTTACTGCTTAACTCAACCTGGAGTGTTGGGATCTATTCTCTCCCTGCGTTCTCCTGTACGATACAGGGAGGCCAGTCACTCCATACACCTTGGACAACCAAGCTGGGAGGAATAAGGGTCTGGGTGAACAGGGGGTTCTGCCCTTTACGGTGACTTTGTAAAAGATAGCACCAGTGTTTTTTGATAGCACAGCGTTCAGGGTGGAAGATGGAGAGGAGTCTTTGATTACTAAACCGCTTACTTTTTTCTTCTTCTGGTGGTCTGGATTTGTTTCCTCGGCCCCTCTCCGGCCCCTTCTTTTCTCCCCTCCCGCCTTTGGACAAGTGACTCAGGCAACACCTGCTTGCTTGTGTTGGATCTTGGAACTCACACCTTCTCGGTGGTGACGGTGCCACCGTACTGGGGAGAGGGGTACATCGACGGATTTCCCTTCCTTCAGCCCAGGATGCCTAAAGGGGCAGTGGCTGGACTGCGTGAGGCTCTGCCCGCAGCACTTCTAGGCGGGATTGAGGTGCTGCAGCTGGCCCGGAGTTGCTGCTAATCGGACTCGGCGCAAAGTCTCTGAGAGGGCATCAGTTGGGACCTAACTGCTAAAAGCGGGAACACGGGCACCTGAACCGAGGAATCCAGGCGTCTTGCGGGCGGAGGACAGCGGAGCGCAGAGCCTCGCTTCCTTCCTGCCCCGAACCTCCCCAGCAACTCCTCCACGTTGGAGACCCAGGACCTGCGAGAGCCAGGGAGCTGGTGAAGTACGAGGCCGAGGCTGCTCTCCTGAAGGTGAATCGTTCCGTCCAATTGCCTTTCCCCAGAGAGCAAAAGGGAGGGCGGGCGACAGGGAACCGAGGATGTGTGAGCGTGTGTGAGAGGGAGAGACAACGTGAGGCGAGAGGGAAAGTCTGTGTTCGGCGTTAAAAGCAAACAAATCAGAGATGGAATAAGAAGGGTAATTGCTGCAAGACCGCCTTGATTCTAGCAGTGGGAGCTGAGCGCACCGCGCGCATTCGGAGAGGACAGCGGGCGACCGCGGGCGCTGGCACGGGCTGCGGGACTTTGGCTTGTCCTCAATCAACATTCTTTTGATTACTTTGACACTGTGGAATAAAAAGGGGGGAAAAAGAGAGGAGGCTCACGCGCTCCACCTTCCACTCACTGTAAGGGGATTCCAGTTGAAATGTCAAGAGATCCCTGAACCCTCTTTGCCATCGGAGGAGGACACACACCAGCGCGCGCGCACACACGCACGCTCCGGACCTCACTCACACGCTCTCCTGGAGCACACACCACCAGACTTCGGTTCCCTATGCCCCTGAACAGGGACGGTGGATTGGCATCTTGGATGCAATGCAAGAGCGATAAGGCTGGCGCGGGCCCGCGGAAGCTGCAGGAGCATCGCTAGGTGTTGCCGCCACCAGGAAGCCGGGCTGCAGGTAGGTGCGAGCCGCGCCTTCCGTGACCCACGGGCGCTGGGGGCTCGGGCGGCCGCTGGAGTACCCGGGGCCCCGAAGGCCTCCTCTCCCCGGGGGTCGGGGATTGAACAGGGCTTGCCAGAGAAGGGCGAGAGGTGAAGGCAGATGCGATGGAGCAGCCAGCATCTCCCTCCTGGGCGGTTAGAATAGGGGCGGGGGTGGAGGGACGCGGAGAGGGGATCAGAGGTTCCGAGAGCGGTGCCCTCCCACTCTTCTATGCTCCATTTCTCCCAACACAGCAAGCGACCCGGCCGACGATTAAAGTGGGTAATTCGATCCCTCAACCGAACCCATCCCGGTTGGTAACCATTTTGGACTCCTAATTAGGAGTTGGGGGTCGCGTTCAAGGGAGGATCAATGAGATGTGTCAGGTCGCCTTTGTGAAATCTCTACTTTCTGTCCACTTCTGATTAGTTAATTCTCGGGCCTGTCTGCAGACGGTGGGCGTTTCAATGAGGCTATTGATTTCTCCATCTCTAACTATTTTCGTAAAGAATCATCTTGATAAGTTCGGGAGCCTCGTCCATTTAAAGGTTTACCTAGATTTGGGAACTGGACGCTTTATTACTGAATGAAATAAAGCTTTAATAAAGGCTACTACAGGAGAGCTTTAGGAAAAGGATCGTTTTTTACGAACAGCATTCAAAAAAAGAACAGCTTCGAGAAACTAATGGTTTTTCATTTCTTTCTGGGCAGATGCCTCCCAAATCTTGCTAATAGTACACGTTTTTTCTGCCCCACTGCTTGGCTGTCTCTTTCCCCTTCTGTTCCAAAAGGCCTGATTCTTACCAAAGGGTGTTTTCTTTAGGTGACTGATTTGCACTTGGCAGTGGGGAGCGTGTTATTTCCAGATGCTGCATTTGCAAAGGAAAGTTTGAGATCCGTCACCCTGTTTCTTCCAGAACTACAGGCTGAACTATCTAGTTTTGGCTTGAAAAGGAACTGGGCGCTCGCAGAGACCTCGAGTAGACGCGACGCTTTCCTACTCAGTATTCCCCTTCCTGACTGAGTGTTAAAACAATTGCCTGAAGCGTTTGGAATCAAATGTGTAGTCACCACTATGGCTAGCTAGCCTCTCTTGACTTGTGCTGGGTGAGTTTGGCTTGTGGCAATAAGACAGAAGATAGCTTCCATTTGTGAGTGTTAAATCCCCCTCTTGAATTTTGCAGAAATTGTTATTTATTTATTTATTTAAAAAACAAAAACAAACCCCTATAAAAGCTTTAGTCTGAAAAGTATCCCAAAGCCATCAGCATACAAGAGTCCTTCACTCAGGATAGGATGAGTTTCAAGAACTATTGACTGAATGATAATTATCTGGTTTCTGTCTTCCTTAACAAGATGGTTTGAGACGGCAATGCTTCTGACTGGTATCAATTAACACATTAAAACTGCTCTATTAGGCAATGTGGGTTAAGACAATTGAGTAATTAAGATTTCTGTGTAAAGTGCTAAATGGCAATAACTAGCAAAGGAAGCTGAAAACACTCCTAAAACCTTTAAACACCAGAGCATTCAGATGAATTGCATTTACAGCTGTGCTGTGTTTCCACGTCTACTCTCAGACTGGTGAATCTTTTTACCATTTCAGGTTTGGAACCTAAGAGACTTAAAAATGACCAGACACATTAAATTTTAATTTTCCCTTTGTACTTTATTCTCTTCTGGATCTCATCCTGAGTCAATTGTTTGCATATTGACCTCTTAAGAATCTAATTTTTAAAGCCATCAGTAGCCATTGAAATTCCATCAGTAACCACCCTGGAGCTTATTATATTTTGATTTTTTAAAATTTTCAATGAAAATAATGGGATTGCATTATTTATAGATATAATGCTATAAGAGCAGCATCACACAAACTGAGTGCTTAGGCACTGTGACTTCAGAGGCAGAGCACAGTTTTAGTGTGTTGCTTTTTATTACGCAATTTTTGAGATTAAAACCTTCATTCTTTTCTTGCCTTTAATAATATATTGTAGGTTAGAATGCTTAAACTTACATATTAATATACAGTGCTATGATATATGTCTCTTAAAGAAGAACCACAAACCTTGACATTAAAGCAAATACCTATAATGCTACAAGTTGTGCTAAAGGGGAATTGGAGGTTTCTGGGTTTGTGTGATTTGTGAATCTGAAAAATATTGGCTATTTTTAGCAGTGATAAATTGGAGAATGAAGATTCATTGAGATGCCCATGGATCTATGTCAAAACAGATAGGTATTGCTTAGAGACTGCATTATAGTATTTACCAACCACCAAGTTATAAAAGATGATGACACAGCTGTAAAAAGGACTGTTTTTAGACATGGCCTCTGGTCCTTCTAAAAAATTTATAAAGTGATGAAACTTAGGGAGTGATAGAAGATTTTATAAAAATCAATTTTCATATTATTAGAAAATTTTGGTGGTCCTGGATCCAGCATCTTTAATATTGTATTTTAATCGTGATCCTTTTACAATGTGTTTTTGAACATTGAAATGTTGAAAGTGAATTTTAGGGTTGATTTATCACTAACTTCAGGTTATGAATTGCCCTATACAGATAGAGTAAGAGGTGTCTCTCCAGCATTTTCCAGGCATTTCTTATTATGGGCCACAATTAAAAGGTAGTCAGATTCTGCCTAAGTTCAGCTGTGACTACAAACTGATGAACATTTGCCTTTCTAATGCATGTCTTAAACTAGGAATATTTGAAAGTGTCATCAGTTATTTCTAATTTATTTGAGAAGATGAAATAAACCAGAGTGCAAACAGTTCAGTGCCCCTGCTTTTACTTCTCCAGTATTTTATTAGGGATGCCTCATTAAGTCGCATTATTCTGCAGCTGTTTTGTTCATTAAAGATTTGAGGAAAAATGAAGAAATTTTCTGGGTAATGCAGTTTTGTTTTCTTGGTGAAGAACCATAAGTTAGTAAAATAAGCATCCAACATAGCTCCCTTCGATCTATGCCTGACATTTACAAATGCAATTCATCAACCTGTTATTAGTAGGGCTCCATCAAAACAAAGAGAAGAAACACATTAATACAGATGCTGCTAGAGATGAGGGCCAAACCAACTAAATCAACCTCATCTGGCCCACGTACTTACACAGTATTTCATATGATAAATCTTGCTTATGAAGCATTGATTTTTTTTTAATACCACGAAATACAATGAATTTGTCGTTTTGTTAAAAAAATGCTTTGATAAACTTTATTTTGAACTACAGTACTTGGAGCATATTGAACTATACCACTGGAAGAGGAGGGATAATTTTACAATGGCTTACCATACATCTTTTCAGAGAACAGTTTTACTATATACAGGTTTGGAGCACAGTCTGAAACGGGAGATGGAAAGGTGGGCCTAGCAAACAGAAACCTGAAAGTTTTTTTTTTTTTTTAGTTGTCATTGACCACTGGATTTATTGGGTAGTTTTTAGGAAGTCTGATTCTATTCATTTGGCACAGTGATTCAGTGTCCTTGTCAATGAAATATAACTAACAATTCTTGTCTTCTACTTCTTATATTAAGAGGAATTGTTAGATTTATTAGGATGTGAAGAAAAGTACTAAATACATTTTTCTACAACACCTGTCTAATCTCTGTATCTATACATATATATGCCCATGCATTCATGCATACAAATGCTTTTAATGGCACCCATGTAAAATACTGGTTTTGTATTGAAGGGGGCAAGAACAACTTTTTTAAAATGCCTACCTTTTTTCCCCCTATTTTACATGATTTGACCTACAGCAACTGTATCCATGGTTAACAAGGTTGTTTGTAATTGAGTTTTACTGTTTGAGCCAGTGTTACATGCAGTATATTTACCTCTTTAGTGTTTCTTTTGGAGATATTTTATTTGTTTGGCTACAAAGGCAAAACAACATCAATTTGTCTTCTACGTAGGGGCGCTTTGGGATATATTTATTGACACTATGACTGGGAATTTTCAACACATTTTAAACACTAAGTGTGTCTGTATGCTGTCTTTCTTAAATATGTGCCTTCACAGTCAAAACATAAACCATGCGTTACATTAGAGCATACTATTCTGGTTTACAAATGGTATCTACAAATTTTCCAGAAACATATTGATAGTCTACTCCAAATTTATGTTAGATTTCCAAATCCCACCCACTTCCAGTGTGTGTACCACATATATATGTTGGATTTAATCCTGTGCCATAGTGATTGATAAGATTGTCCCTGAAATCATCAGGAACAATCTTGCCTATTTAAGCAATTGATTGGTATGAGCATTGGAAAATATGACTTTCAGGTTATTTGGGATTCAAATGAATAGTGCATAGATTAGCTATAAGGAGAACATTCCATTTTGTTCACAGTGGTCCATATGGGGTAAGAGAGACAACTAAGGAATCAGAGCTTATAGCTTTTATTAGATAAAGCTCTTTTAATCACTTCCTTCAGTCTCCTAAATTACTCCATAGTAGCTGTAATTGTTTCATGGTTCCCCTGAAATGGCCAGTTAGTGAAGGCACATCTCCCTTTCTTCTAGCAATAGCACAAGCCATGGTCATTACATTTATATTTATATTGCTTCTTTCATACAGTAGGTTTTTGAAGCTCTTTACAGAGAGATTGGATAGTGTGATAATGTTGCATTCTTAACAATTATGGTGGTAGCCTGAATTTAGTGCTTTGACAAAATGGGGACAGGCAGCCAAACAAGTCTCCTTTGCTCTTTTATCTCCTTGTGCTATGTAAAGCTAACTTTTCACATAAGCCTGGAGAGTGCAAAGTGGCTTTTGATGAATGCAAGGTTTGTTTTGCTGAATATTTTTATGTTTGTTTTTTTTTCTTTTTTTCCTGTTATGAACCAGTCACTGTAAGTCTGCATGCATGTGAATGGGCAACTGTGTTGACCTTTAAAGGTCATGCAAAGATTCAGAACCTTTCCATTTACAGTGTTAATTGCCTGTGGCCTCCTGTTGCTTCATATGGAGCTTTCTGTTAAGTTTACTAGTACAGAGTAACACTTTAGCTTTCTGTAGTGGATTAGGCAGCTCTTTATAAGCACATTTATGAAAGTATCCATAGCAGGCATTATAACAGATGCTTTTTTGAAAAGTGTATTTGTGATTTGAAATTAAAGTTTTTAAGCCAGAATGGTCTGGGCTATGTATGAGGAGACAGATTATTTCTGGTATAAACAAAATCATCATTCAAAATGATTATCTATATGTAAAAACTGTGCATAGTTTTATTTGATTCTGGCTGAGTTTTTCTTTTCAATGTCCTTGAAGAGTCCAATGAGAATTCTTCTTAAATGTTGGAGGAAGGAAATAAGCTTACTTTCTCCTGCTCTATTTTGAAAAAGACCATCTATATTAGTAAAGCGAGATGTGTTATTTGTTCCAGTTTTTCTTGTAGCTTCATATTC
The DNA here is from genome assembly GCA_033961575.1 of Aselliscus stoliczkanus. Classification (NCBI taxonomy): domain Eukaryota; kingdom Metazoa; phylum Chordata; class Mammalia; order Chiroptera; family Hipposideridae; genus Aselliscus; species Aselliscus stoliczkanus. Next base: position 145,200,651 of record CM066727.1, read on the forward strand.
TTTGTCTTTCTGACTTGGAGTAAGCAAAAATAGGGAACTGAAAAAGGGTTATATGATTATAGGGATCTTAATAACAAAACCTCAACCTAGTAATAGCACACAGAAACTTAGAGTATATTCTTCAAGAGAGCAGTTTTTTTACAGTTCTAAAACCTGGTCTCCTTGAACAACAGTATTTTATGTACCAGGGTAGGGAATTTGTGACTGCTCAGATCAGTCAAGAATTCAGAAATGGCCAACAAGAGTCATTTGAGGAAAACAACATATACACGTATATTTTCACTTGTATTAGTTTATGGACAGTTGCAAATTCGTTTAAGTTGGACAAACCTGGTTGTTATCATTTTTTTCTTAGTTTTACCTTGTTATAGGTGTATGGTGAATGACATTCAAATTTGTCGGTGCTGGAGAGTTCAGTAAATTCCTTTTTGGAATGGCCATTGGACATATTAGTATCAATGATCTGGCCCTGCTTTTGTTTGTGTTTTTCTTCAGAAAGTTGAGTTGAATTGAGTGAAATGGCACTATCTTTAGTTCTTTTATGGAGTAAGGAGAAAGGAGGTAGATGATCTACCATTCAGTCAGGCAATCTAAAGGCTAAGGGCTGAGTGAAAGGGCATTGCAATCTCATATTCCATAAAACCATTTTGGGCAGTTTTAAGTTCAAGGAACATTTTCAACCTGTTTCTCTTTTTCAGCATTAGTTCTTGACATGTTCTATCATAGTACTGTAGTTTCCTGCTAAGATACATAATTAGCATTATTGCAAACACCATATAGATTGTTGGTGGGTTTATAAATATACCAGAATTGGGTCAAAATTTAGACTTTGCTGTTTGATGATGTATTTGCTAATCACCTCATTTGTTGAGTGGTGAAAATTCATGGGCTTGCATTTTGGATAGCAGATAAAGTTTGAAAATGATTATTAGAAAACCAATGTGGTGCAGTGGCCAGAGCTCTGCTTTTGTAGCTCTACCAATAAATAACCATGTAACCACAAGAATATCATTTTATTTCTCTGTGCCTCAGTTTCTCAGCAATGTATTTTTCAGTCAAGTTTTCAAGACAATTTAAAACGTAATTTTCTTTTTGTCCTGTGTTCAGACTTACTAAGATCATGCCATGGGAGATATAGGAATAGTATTGCAGGGTTATGCCTTTTAGTTAGGATCTAGCCCATAGTTTCTGGCACATCAGTAAATGTATCATAAATGCTTTTCAATAAGTTATGTAAAAGTTGCCTGGCTTTGTAAGATTGGGAAGATGATGATGATGATTATGGTGATGACCAAAATCTATAGACATGGGGACATAAAATTGAATCAGATTAAATCTTACAATTTAGTTTAACCATTTTGCCTAGTTTGCATGATGCTGTTTTATTGCAAAATAAGTTGTGATAGGTCATGAGTCTTAGGCTTGTTAGAGTTCCATGTCTTTTCTCTATTCCCAGTTTTCATCGTCACTGAAATAAAATGGTTTTGTTGATCAACCCAAGTAGAACTAGGCTAGCAAATGAATAATCTTCATATATCTGTTGATAATTAAACACATTCATTCAAAATCTGTATATGAGTTTTTGAGAACTTATAATTCTTGGGAAAGTTCATTTTTTTTTTTTGAGGGCAGTGTCACTGGCCTTCATATGTGGGACCTGACCCGGGGCCGCTGGCTTCCTAAGCCGGCATTTAACCACCGCGCCACTTGGCTGGCCCTCAGGAAAGTTCATTTATTCAACAAATATTTATTGAGCACTGGTTAGGTGCTTGGGGTATCTCAATAAACAGAAAAGACAAAGACATCTGTCCTCATAGAATTTACTGTTTTGGTACATTACTTCAAGTTTTGAAAAGAATCAGGAGGAATGGTTCAAGAATGTATTCTGCTGTGTCTACCCTTGCTACTAATTCTTGTTTATAACTGACATACAGTTCTGAAAAGAAATAGTTAAAATGTTGGAATTAGAATGAGTTGTATAGAAAAATAGCATAGTATATATTTAAGGTGAGGTAGTATGTAATTCAGTGGATTGATTCCAGCTCACAAGGTCTATGATCAAACTGAGGGTGACACAAACAGTAGCTCCTTTTCCTGAATTAGACACATGAAAGAATAAGTTCACATAGGCCGAATGACTTGAGATCAGTGACATGATACTGTCTAGAGCCTCTTAAAAGGGTCACAAATGCCAACACCTATAGGGGTCAGGCCAGGATCTATGTGAAGCAGGCCAAGTGAATATGTGAAGCAGGCCAAATGGAAGATGACAAATGGTAACTGACACTCAGCCTTAGTTAATATTGGGGAGACCATAAGGAGTGGTGGAGATTCTGGCCGACATCTAAGTGGGACAGCTTGAGCCTTGGCTTTGCTTGTTGCCATGCCAGAATGTGGGTCTGGCGTTGCCAGATTTTATGATTTATAGAGGAGAACTTAGATGTGCAGAGTTTTTTAGGTGTAAGTGCCAGATTTATAAATATGCTATTGAATTCAAAGTTAAAATACTGTGTGGGCCAACAGACATGTCTGTAGGCCATATGCAGGCTAAGGGGCATGAGGGCATCACTGTTGACAGAGCGATATATGAGGACAGCCAATTAGGGAGATAGGGGTATGCCTGCCCTCTGCCATCTCTAACCATAATTCTCCAACCCCGTTTGTATCTGAAGTCAGGGTGGTTGCCAGCAAAGGACTCAGCTGGAGCAGCTGAATGATAACACGGAGAAGCTTAATCTCACTCCTGTATTTAGTTTTCCTCCTATTGACTCATACAGTTGATGCTGAACTTACTTTGAAGTTGGTGGCATCTTGTAAGGTTTAAGAGATACGCTGGGAATTCAGAAGTTTAAGTGTATTCCAGGTATTTGGAATGGGCTGTATAGTTCTACAATGCCATACTCTTTTAGATCAGTGCTTCTTAAACTTCCACATGCACACAAATCATCTGGGGGAATTTTTCCAAAATACGGGTTCTGGAGTGGGGTCTGACGTCCTGCAGTTCTAATGTGCTGCTAGTTGAAGCGAATGCTGTTGGTCCATGGACTACAGTTTGAGTCTCAAGGCTTTAAAGAGCTTTATCAACACTGAATTTCATTCTATGCATATGGAAAGATGGGAGGCTCCCCACTCTTAGGTCTGTAACAGGTTTCTTCATGTAGTTAGCAGCCCAAACCTGTCCACTGGCTGCAGACACTTTTCTCAAAGGCTCTTTAATCTGAGTACAGAATTTATAAACATGTTGCTTATTTTTCTAGTGTTCTATTTCGAGGACATATTTTTACTCCAAACCATTAATCAGAAATTGTCTGTTCTTCACATATTATTGCAAGATTGATTTACTTCCTATCATTTGAAGAAGTAAGTTTATTTCATAACTAAGGCATTATATTATACATGGATATATTCCCTTATACAACATCAGTTTTAGCACCCTAAATCATTTTTGGAATTTCAACTGTAGTTGCTTCCTTTTAGGACATCAAAATTTTGGCCATAATGTCTAGATTTTAGTTCTACTTAAGTTGTTTTTATGAGTAGGTAGGAGGGTAGACTGGGAAAAAAAGAAAAAAGATGGTTTTCCTTGTGTGTTTATTGGGCTTACAACTTTAAAGTGAGTATTTCTTGTTCTCCTCCTCCTTCTCCTTCTTCTTGGTCTGCTAATCCTAACTACCTTTACAAAAGTGGTCTCTTTAAGGTTGAAGACATAATAACATTATTTAGGGAGTTTTACTTCCTTATGTATTATTAGTATTCCCCATCCCCTCCCCGCCCGCCCCCCTCAAACCAGTTTCACTAATACCAAGTATCATAGCTAGGTTTGTGACTCTGTTCTACTGTGATATGACCTGAGCCTCATGTCATAAACTCAGTTCACTAGGTGAAATATTTTGTTGTTAGTTTTATCAATGCCCTGGAAATTCTTATGTTTCTTATGCTGGCATATTAATTATAAACAAGAATAGATTTAGACATGTCAGTCTGAGGGAGTGAAGCAATTTGTTTTCTTGCAAGTTGTATGATTAATATAGTTTGCAATAGTAATACTATTAAAGCTTTCTCAATTTATTTCTTTTAAGTGCTTAGAAATTTCTATTATATTAGAAGAGTTTTGCTCATAGCTGAATAATGATATGGATTCATTTTACTAAGTCTGTTAGACTGTAAACTCTATGAGGAAGAACCACGTGTATCATGTTTCTATCAATTCCCAGCTCTTAACCTAGTGTCTGGAACATAATAGGTACTTAATAAATTTAATGGGAAGATGATCAAGAGTTGATATCGATAAAATGTCTTTTTGCATATTTCTTCAGTGTATTAGGAAGTATTTTGTGAAGAGTTGTCATTTATTCTGTCTAATTGAGTGTGTATGTGTGTGTGGTGTGTGTGTGTGTGTGTGTGTGTGTGTGTGTGTGTGTGAGAGAGAGAGAGAGAGAGAGAGAGAGAGAGAGAGAGAGAGCACTGAGCGGATATTTATTCTGACCTACAACTGACAGATATTTTTAGCATTAAAAAAATACTTACATTCTAAGCAAAACATCAAGGACAAATATAAAATAAGCATGCTGACTGATATTTCCATTCTTTTCACAATTTATTGTAACCTGGAGGTTTAGAGACTACATATGCTTGTGATTCTACTGTTGTATGAATAAATAATATTTGTCAATGTCAAATTTAAGTGTTGCTAATCACATATGAAATATGTTTTGATTACTCTTGTCAGTGACTTGACTCATCATTCATTAGGGAATTTAAAACCATTTATTCTTATCTACATAATTACCATTTTAATAATTTATCATGAACCAGATTTGCTTTTTTCATCTTCAGGAAAACTTTTGCCTGTGAAACTATTGTTCTTGGCTTTAATGATATTGAAAATTATTGGTATTTTAATTTTAAATGCTGTTTAGTACAGATAGTATGCCTTCAAGTATTTATTGATTTTATTTTAGTCCTTCTGGGTCAAGTAAAGCTTTTAAGTACCAGCTGCCATAGAAGATTTTACAAAATTAAAACTCTTTGACTATATTTGATTATTAAGGGAACCCATGTGTATTATAAAACAAACAAACAACTCAACTTATTAGATCATTAAAAACTTAAAAGTTGAATTATTTGCATTGTCTTTATTTTAAACGATTGAATTAAACTGTATGTATTAGCATCCCTATATGCTTATAAAGTTTCTCAAAACCCTTGAATGTGATGTCTTCACTCTTTCAAGTATAGAACATATTTTTGAAACTCTCCAATTAGTCAAAAGACAAGCTTTGAGTTGAATGGACCTGATTTTTTCCTGTATTGTCCAGGAACACTGAGGATAATGAAGATCTAAGGTGATTGAGGTAGGGCTACTGTGGAACTTATTGAAAAACATAGACCTATTTTTCTTCCCCAACTCAATCCCAAATATGAGATTAATGAAAAATTTATAGAGTGTATAGTACTGAAAGATTTTCAAAATCAATCAGAATTAAAATTGTATATTGGTGAATTTTACCTTGGAGCAAAGTCCATGTTATATATCTAAAAAGAGTGGGTATGCCGTGGGTTTCCTTGCCTAGTATCTTTTCCTAGCAGCTGGTTACATCTAGTCTTTAAAGTGGACTTCAAAGTTTGTGGCTAATACTTCACTTTGTATTTTGTAAAATCCGCTTCAAGTTCATTGGATAGATGGTATGGCAGACTGGAGTGAAATGAAAGAAAAAGCAGACTGAGAAACGGGCAGTTAGCGATTGAGAAGGTTAGCATTTTGTAGGATATAAATGGGAAGAGGAATTAGATAGGGGGCCAGATGGAGTGAAAGGGAGAAAATAGAGGTCAGGAGGGAAGGTTGTTCTAACTAGCATTTTTATACAAAGAGGAAATTGTTGACCTTTGAGAGGTAAGAAGTTAGACAAAGAATAAATCCTTTGTAGTTCTCAGGGAACAAAGAGATAAAATGGCAACAAACTGAAGCAAGACTATAGAGGAAAGAAAAATGCCTAGTGCCAAACCAGAATTTCCCCTTGGTCTTGTAAAAATTCTATCCAGGAATAAGAAATTTCTGTCAAGGCTTTTTTTTTTTTTTTTTTAACCAAACTAAAAATCAGAAAGAATGTTACTGAATAGTTTTGTCATCTGTTTTCTCATAGGTAAATCGGATTTAATGATTACTTAGATCCCTCCAAGCTCTCCAAGTCAATAATCACCATAGGTCATCCTTCTCTGCTTCTATTCTGTCACATTAACGTACCTTGAACATTGTGCTTTCTCTCTGCTTCTTCCCTACGCTGTGAAATTCCTGAGGTCATGGAATGTCTTACTCTTCACCTTGTGCCACCCAAGCCTAACCTAGGACATATTCAGGCATTAATAAGTGCTATATTAATTGATCTTTAATCTTTTTATTCTACAATTCTAAATTATTTGTATCTTTTATTTCCATAATAAACAACAAGATGTGCTACAGAGGCATACATAGTAACTATATTTGCATAATGCTGCATTATTTACAAAAACACTTTCATGCCTGTGATTTCATTTGACACTATAAAATGGCTGCAGGTTAGGGATGAGAACTGTCTTCAGTTTGTGGTGAGAAAACTCTAGTAACAGTGGTAAAAAGTCATACAACCATATAAGAGGTTGATTTGATTTTAGAGCCTATCTGTTGGGATATAACTTTCCATGGGTCTGTCAAGACATTCGCTGCCCTTTTGTTCCATAGCATTTAAAGGATGTTTAACAAGTGAACAGCCTTGGAAGATGCTGTCTCCCTCTGAATCACTGGCATATCTGCTCACTGCCCAGCATAATAAAAATAATGACTTCCTCTAGGGCAAAGGGCAGGTCTGCTTGTAGCCTATTATAAAACATTTGGGTTCATTAAGCTCAAGGTTCCACAAACAATGTGTGTGCAGTATCCACATAGATGCTTTTGTATCACACCTGTGGGACGCGGGGGCAAAGGGAACCTACTGAAATGTGATTTTCATGATGTTTGCTGTGCAATGAGTAATAAAGTTCTCTATCTCTGACCCAGCAGTCTCTTTTGCCAGCATCCATAAAATATGGTAGGCTAACTTATAAGATTGCAAGTAGGGAAAAAAAAACACCTTAGGCCCTTCCCAGTTCTTGACAGTGTATCTTTCTGTCACATCAAACAAAGTCTCTTTTTCTTTGCCTAGATTATGCCCATTTTTGTAGCTGCTTTAAGTAAAGTTGTAACAAAAATGAGTGACCTATTGATTATCATGCTGCCAGGCTTTTCCTGTCCCCCGCTTCAGTTCCTCCAGAGGCCCATCCTCCCGTCATACTTAGAAAGATGCTTTGGTGGCAATGAAGAGGGTGGTTTCCATGGTGGGCAGGATAGGAAGCCAGAAAGACCAACTAGAGAGCTACTGTAGTGATTCTGCTGAGAGTTGGCGAGAGTTTGAAGAAAAGAGTTTGAAGAAGGGAGGAAGAGAAGACACAGTTTAGAGGCAGGAGATGGAACTAACTGGTCTTGGAGACTATGTGGGAGAGGGAGAGAAAAGAGGCAAGAATATGTGCTGGCTTAGGTGGCTGGTGTTTATACAGTAAGATCCCTCAAAATCTAGTCTACCTAGATGAAGACAATAGGTTTAATTTTAAGCATTTTGAGTTTGTGGTACCCTTGGGTTACCCAAGAGGAAACCTAAGTAAATAGTGGTAAATTTGAGTTTGGAGTTCAGGGCAGAATTATGGGTTAGAAACAGGGGGTTTGGAGTTATCAGTGTACATGTAGTGGTGTGCATGAAATCACTAACTGGATGAGATCTCCAGGAAGAATGTTTAAAAAACACCAAGGGGGCCGGCCGAGTGGCGCGGTGGTTAAGCGCTGGTTTGGGAAGCCAGCGGCCCCGGTTCGGGTCCCACATATGAGGGCCAGTAACACTGCCCTCAAAAACAAACAAACAAACAAACAAACAAAAACACCAAGGTAGGGCTTGCCGAGTGGCTCAGTTGGTTAAGAGCTCGCTCAAGGGTGTGAACTAAGCTCTGAGCAACAGCAGTTCAATGCCCAGCCCAAGCTGAACAGCCGCTGAGCTGCCAACAGGTGGCAGGATGGCTCAGCTGAAAAAAAAAAACACAAAAAAAACCAAAAACCAAAAAATACCAAGGAGAGAGACCTGGGGAACAATACCATATCTAAAAGAATCTCAGCTCTTTTTAATGTCAGCAGGAAGACACACCTTTCTCTGTGTTGTTCTCTCTCTGGGTTTTTACCCAGTTTGCAGCAATTTGGCCTACATAGAGTCCACCTTTCCGGCAGTGACTTGCCTAGAAAAGCTGATGATAGCAGGAAGAGAGAGCAACGGAGAAAAGTGGGACTTCATGTCTAGACTTCTCTATTTCCATTTTCTCTCTGCTACTCCCTAAATATCATGATGTCTTAAGGCTGTTCCCCTGCATAGCTGTCATGAACAAGGACATGTGAGGGGACTGAGATTTTCTTCTGTGGCCTTTATTCTCTATGGAGATCTATAGATGTTTAAAAATTTAAAACTTGAGCATATACAGTGTGCCAGCCACACAGTAATTCCAGAGGAAGGTACTATGGTTATCCCTATTTTATAAACAAGTGACTCGACCAAGGACTCAACTTGTAAGAAGTGGAGATGGGGCCGGCCGAATGGTGCATTGGTTAAGAGCTGGTTTTGGGATGCCAGCGGCCCCGGTTTGGATCCCACATATGAGGGCAAGTGACACTGACCTCTACAGCTAAGATGGTGAACAACAGCTCAACCTGGAGCTGGGCTGTGCGAGCCCTGGCGATGGTGTAGGCTGCAGCCCCTGCTGCAGTGGGCTGCCATAGTCCACAGTGAGTGGCCTGCAGCCAGCGTGAGCGGCTGGCAGCCAGCATGAGCTGCCAATAGCTGCAGTGAGCGGCCTCTGTGAGCAACTATCCAGAGGCCGGTGACTGATCTGCCTCACCTGAGAAGAGCGTAATGACAATACCAACATGGGCCAGTGAAGCAACGTCCTCCGCAACTAGACTGAAGAACAAAAAGACAGCAACTTGTCTGTTCCCCTTCCCTGATTCCCCAACGCTGTTCTCCTCCCCCAATCCCCCAATCAAAATTTTTTAAAAAAAGAAGTGGAGATGAGTATTGAATTACACACCCTGCCTTCAGAGGTGAGTTTTAACCACACAGTACTGCATCTCAATCATACTTGTTGGAACATGAGACTCGTTCTGCTTAACAGAATGCTGGTTAGAGAATTATATTGGTTCAAATTATTTATATCTAGACATCCTAAATCTGTCCTATTTCTTTAAGTTTAGAATTATATCATTAAAATTACACTGTAACATTTATAGCATTCTTTGAAAATGTCAGTTTTCCCATAAGTGGCTTTCTTTGACTCTCTTATTTAATTTGATGAAAAATTTTAAATAATGAGACAATACAACTAGCATTCAAGAAAATCTGAAAGAGTTATATATTCAAATATTTATTCCTTTGAACTGAAAAACACAACAACAACTCCAACTTCTAACCAAATGTGAACTAAAGTACGCCTTTTCCTGGAATTTAAATTCAGGCTGAAATATTCTGTTACATTTATCTTACAAAAATCTCTCTTGGGCTCTTTGCTGTGTAAGAAATGGGAATCTTGGGGGCAGGGTGGGAATAGCCTATGCAGCAGCCCTATGTGCAGAACTCAGTCTCATTTCTAGAACATCGATATAAGACTAATTAGATGCTAAATGCTTGGTGAATATTGAGCAGCGCAATCTTCTAATTTTCTGATTAATGACAACGCCTCATGAAAACATTAATTATATTGAAAGAATTCAGAAAATCCCTTTTGAGTAAATAGAAAATATATCTGTAAATGGACATTTTCCTTCATAATATAATACAGGCAACAGACAGTCTATGGTAATAAGAATAGTGTGTTCCCATTCTTGAATGTTATGGATGTTTTTAATATGACAACATCAGAAGAGGAATACTGTATTATAGTTGTATTTTCTTTTGACTCTGTGTTTATAACTCAATGTTGGAAAAGAATGAGAACAGACTGAATCTTTTTATTAATGATAGGTATAAATACAATAGGCATGTGTGTGTGTGTGTGTGTGTGTGTGTGTGTCTTCAGAATATATAATATATGTATGCTCTATATACTTGATTACCTTTTCTGGTATGAATTATAGTTGTTGATTATAGAATAGAATAGTAATTGGTGATAATTTATCTTAATTATCAATAAGTTCAGTATCATTATAGATTGTGCTCTAAAATTATAAATAGAAACAAAACTTTCTAGCTGGGGCTAAGAGACAGGCCTTTGTGAAGAATAAGGTTTAAAATCATAAGAAACAGCAATGTAACTTCATTTGATGAGCCACTTTGTCGAAGATGACAGGGCAGGTTTTTTTTTTTTTTCTTTTTTAGTGACTGGGGATATGGCAATGTGAAAATGTGGTATAAAAGGAACTTATTGTAAATACACAATAACTAGAAAAGAAGAAAAATGTGAAGTTTGAAGAAATGATATAATCAGAGCAATGAGCAGGCATTTCAAATATTTTCCTTTACACATTTTGTCATAACATTTACATATGATTCTCCCTTCCCACCCAATAATCTTATAGTTTTAAACCAGGAAAAAAAATTAGGAGTGTATAAAACCTGAGAGCCTCACTTTATAAATGAGGTCCCAAGGCACAGACAAGTGGCCAGATTTGCTGAAGGGCACAGAAATTATGGCAGGCCCAAGTCTAGAACCCACTTTTCCTGATTTTCCAAGGGATATTTTTACCACAAATAATCTTTGTCATCTTTTCATAAAAATCAAAGTTCTGGGTGTTTGAGAGGCACCTAATCTATCTTACTTTCTTCCACTGATTTAGAAAGTTCCACTGATTTACATGAATATTGATCCAATTAAGGGAAAAAAATCCACAGAGAAAGGAATGCTAAAATGCATTTAATAATTTATTCGAGAGTTTAAAACTCTATTTGTCAGTACACATTTAGTCATTATTTATGGAGCACCTACTATGTGTCAGACACTGTGCTGTATGCTACAGATACTTAATAATTAAAGCATCAAGTGTCCTTCTTGGAGTTTATAATATAATGCTGGGACAGCCAATAAACAAATATGTATTTCTGTATGTACATACACACAAATATATTTGCAGATGAGGGTAACTACTATGCCAGAAAATTTATCTTCAGATATTTAGAAAACAGTATTGTATCAGTGGACAGACATACAAGGATAAATATTTTGATTCAAAATGAGAGAAAATTTCTAATATTTAGAGCTGTCTAAAGATTAAGAGTTTTGGAAAGTGGTAAATTTCTAACACTAACAGTGTTCATGAACGTGCAGCTGGGCAACTCACAAGAGAGCATGATTTTGGGGGCATTCAAATATTAGATGGACCCTTTATCATCATCTTTCTTTTAACTCCTTTATGGGTAAATTAAATTCTTTTTCCAGTGGATTTTATGTAGGCTTTATTTTATTTGATTTCTCTGACATTTGATCTAAGTGACCAGTCCCTTCTTTTCCAACTATACTCTATTCCCCCACAGGCTTATTAAACAGTGTTTATGGTTCTCTTTGTACTTTTATGATCATTGTTTTAGAACCTCTTTTGAGGGCTATTCTTTCTCAGTCTTTCCTTGAAATTTTGATGTTCCCCAATGCCTGTTCTTGGCATATCTCATCAACAAATTTACATTTCCTTGGTGATCTCATCCACTCTCGTCACTTAACTAGTACCTATGAGTTGATTTCCAAATCTGAAGTTCCTGGTAAGACCTTTTCAGTCTGAATGTCCAACTGTATACTAGGTCTCTCCATCTGGATGTCTCAGAGGAATCAAACTCAACAGGTCTTAGATTGAACTCATTCTCAACTCCCTCAGTGTTCTTCTCCCTCTGTTTTCCCTTGTCATCAAATAATATTTAAATCTGTCCAAAGACAAAGTTGTTTCAGAAAGTGGTGAATTTTCAACACTGGAGGTTGTTGTGGATACTTATCATTCACCCAGTCATCTTGATCAGAAGCTCAGACACAGGTTTAAAAGACACTGGTGTGGGACACAATCCATGGCACATGATATATATTTAATAATTGGCTAATAAATAAATGGATGAAGTTTATCATTGATATTGGTGCCACTTTTTCTTTTTTTTCTGCTCTCAATGGAGATTAAACCATTTGAATAAGGAAGGTTGTGGAATAACATTTTCCACATATTGTCAGTTTAGGATGTCTTTTTTTTTTAATTCTCTTATTGTGAAATAAACATTTAAAAAAAATTAGTTTCAGGTGTACAACACAGTGCAATAGTTATACTTTTTACCCCTCAAAGTGACAACCCCGCTCCCTCAATTTGCCACCCCACTCCCCCCACATATCATGCATATCTATTACAGTTTCTTTGACTACCTTCCACAGTGTACTCCACATCCCATGACTATCTCTATATTCAATTACAGTTGGCATACAATATTATACAACATCAGCTTCAGATGTACAGTGCAGTGATAATGCCTCTACTCCATCCATGAAGTGGCCTCCCTAACAAGACATGTGACCACCTGAATCCCCACAAAATATTTACAACATCATTATATTCCCTGAACTGTGTTTCATATCCCTGTGGCAATATTGTAGTTACCTATTTATGCTGTCTAATCCCTTCCCCTTCTCTCTCATCCCCACCCCCCTCCCAACTAGCTAGGATGTCTTAAAGGGAAATTGATGAGGACACATTTCAAGGTCTTTTCCACTTAGAAAATCTCCTTTTTTCCCGTGAATGTAGAAGACATGAGACTAACACCTATTGAGTATCTTACATTGGACCATATCCTAAATTAGGAACCTTCATATATACTGTGTATTAGTTCATGTATTCCTCACTGATCCAAAGGACCAAAGGATTAGTATTAATATCTGCAGCCTCATTTTATGACTAAATATTTGAAAGTCTAAAAGATTAGGAACTTTGCTGAAGGCCAGTAAGCTTATTAGGTGACTAAACTTGAATTTAAACCCGGGATATATGAATTTAAAGGCCAAGGCTTTCTCCAGTTTCCATTTATTTTCTGTTTATATTTTCAACTTACCAAGGTCATTGGCCTTTTAATTCTGTCTTTGTATGTGAAAACACTTTGCATGGTCATCTATTGCGTTGTTGGAAAAGTCATGACGCATGTTTGCAACAGATGGCGCCTGTTCCTTTTTGGAAGTACTAGAGTCATTCGCATCTATGTTATTGCTATGTCATTTGACAGCTGACAGTTCTAGCTTCATTTAAAAAAATCAAATGATTTGGCTGAGTTTTGGAGATTTTACAAGTTGAAGATGCAAGACCAAACTGTGCATTTTTGCCATATTTTACTGTTTTACTTCCATAAAGGGAAGAATGCACATCAAGCTTGTGAAAAGTTGCATAAGGTTTATGGTGACAATGCTCTACAAGAACGTCTGTGCCAACGATGGTTCACGAAATTCCATGCTGGTGATTTTGATCTCAATGATGCTCCTTGGTCAGGGAGGGCCAACGAGGTTGATGATGACAAAATAAAGGCATTGATTGAGTCAAACCCATGTTATACAACATGAGCGCTTGCAGAAACATTGAGCATCCATCATTCAAGGGTTCATGACTGCCTGAAGAAGCTGGGATACGCTAGCAAGCTCGATTTTTGGGTTTCACATGAACTCAAAGAAGTTCATTTGACGGCGCATATAAATATCTGCAATATACTCATTAAACGTGAGGAAAATGATCCTTTTTTGAAGCGACTGATAACTGGTGATGAGAAGTGGGTTGTTTACAGCACTGTGGTGTGCAAATGGTCTTGGTTCCAACATGATGATTTGCCTCAAATGACATCAAAAGTAGGCATTCATCAGAGGAAGGTTATGCGCTCAGTGCAGTGGGGTTTTAAAGGTGTGTTTTTCGATCTCCTACCAAGTAACCAAACAATTCAAATGTATACTGTTGTCAATTGGACAGTTTGAACGAAGCTATCATCCAGAAACATCCCGAGCTTGTTAATTGTAAAGCAGTTGTGTGCCATCGTGACAAAGCCAGACCACACAGAAGTTTGATCACCCTTCAAAAATTATTGGAGCTTTGATGGGATGTGTTGCCACACCCACCATACTTGCCTGACCTTGAGCCGGCAGACTTCTATTTGTTTTGCTCTCTTCAAAACTCCTTGCATGGTATAACATTCAATTCATATGAGGCTGTAAATCAGCACCTTGCTCAGTTTTTCGTAAATAAAGACAGGTCTTTCTATGAACTAGGAATTATGAAGCTCACTGAAAGGTGGCAAAAGTTTATCGAACAAAATGGGCCATATATCATTGATTGATCTTTGTTCTTTATATAAATAAATCACCTTTGGAAAACATAGACAAAATATGTCACGACTTTTCCAACAACCCAACAACTGTGAGTGTGTGCAATTAGCATGTATTGAGCACCTAGTTTGCATTTATACTGAGTATTATACTCGAATGCAGTAAAAAGAGGCAGAAGTCAGCCCTTGCCTTGAAAAGAGCTTTTGACTTAGTTGTCTATGGTGTTACCGAGCATGCTGTCTGGTTCATTATGGAGGTTGTGGAAAAATATTTTAAACCACTCTGAATACAAGATTATGGCTGTAGCACTTCATTTTTCCTGTTGAGTTGTAGTTAACATGATCTTGGAAACTTCTTGGTGTGTTGATAAATATATCATTTATGTAATGTCAATAGAGTCTTCTATGTAGACGCAGCTGTTGAGGCCCTCTTTGGGGTACTTGCACAATTTTGATTTATATCTTTCCATGTATCCACCTTGTAATGAAATTCCTTGTATGTTTTCCTTTGTCACTAGATAATATGGTTCTTGAGGGCAGAGACTTTATTTTCCTGTTTCCTGGCACATTGTTGTCCCTTAGTGAACATTTGTTGGAGGATGAAGGAAGAAAGGAAAGCACCCTTGTCTTCTATTACCTGAACGTATAATTTTGTCAAATAAGAATATTATGTTTGTCTAAAATGCTTTCTTGTTTTACTATATGATCTATATTCTGTTTTTCTTCTGACAGATTTTGTGATGATTTGCTTCAGTAGGAGTCCAGTTGCATATAAAAATATATATGTGAGATACAACACACTTAAAAGTCTGACCATCTTCTAATCCTCCATGAATTTTTAAAAACGATAGATGTGAGCCTATGGCCAATTTCTTAGTATTATGCTAGATTTATATATTTATTTTTACTTGATCTCAGTATTACCAGTATGCAATGCATCAAAAGGGAAGAAAAGAGGTCCTGTATGGTATCCTGTGAAATTTTTGTATTTTGGGGGTTGCCTTTTCTCAAAGATTCATTACCAAGGGGATGTCATGTAGCAGAAGTTTCTTGTTATTGCTCTAACTTTGTTCTCATCACAGTAATTTTCTTTTAAAATACAGAGTTTATGTTTTAGCGTTTGGAATTGTTCTATACTGTAAAATTTTAGCAGAGTGGAGCTCAAAAATTGCACATGGAGGATTTGTTTTCTCTATTCTTTTTTTATCTTTAAATACTACATATTGTATGAATCAGCTATCAGTAGAGAGGTGATGATTAATAATAAAACAATAATAACAACAGTGATTAGTACTAAAATAATAGCAAAAATACTATATATGATTAAATACTATATATGTGACACCTTAAATGTGGTGGGTCATAGTGAAGTGAATAATGTTGCTAGGTTGCAAACCCCTTATTGGTTCCAAAATATTGATCAATCAAGAAACACTACAGCCCCCTAAGTATAAAACTAAGAATAAACAGTTTTTTGTTTTTTAAAGATTTTATTGGGGAATTGGGAGAGGGGACCAGCCATGCTGTTGTTCTTCAATCTTTGTTGTGGAGGGCACTAGTTGCCATCTGGCTTCCTGTCAGCAGCTGTGGCCTCTAAGCTCAAGGTGCTGTGTTCAATCTTAGTTGTGGGTGGGCATAGCCACCATTCCATGCGGGAGTCGAACCAGCAGCCTTGTTGTTAAGAGCACACACTCTATCCTCTGAGCCATCCAGGTGGCAGCTCAGCTCAAGGTGCAGAGTTCAGTTTTAGTTGCGGGTGGGCATAGCCACCATCCCATGTGTGAGTCAACCTTACAAACCTTTTACTAAATGAATGTTTAAAGCACAGAAGACACTGTAAAGCTAATACACTAATACCTATAATACAGGTAGTCATGAATTAACAAATGGTTGTGTGCAAATATCTGCGTGGTGCATTTGAGAAGTACCTCAGTGTATCAAATAGATCATAAACTTTGGAATTAGACAACTAAGATTAGAGTTATAGTTCTATTGCCTACTAGCTATATGCTATTAACCCAATCACCTCACTTCCACAAAACCCAAAGCTTTGAAATGCCCATACTTTGGGTATATGAGGAAGCTTGGAAAAAGTTAACACAGAAGGAGGAGCTAGAGATATGAGAGTTGAATTAACGTGGTGTTCCAGGCTAGAGGTAATGGTATTAAATGGAGCAGAGAGGTTAAAAGAGGGTGAAGAAAAGATGAGATAAAGGCCATCACACTCTGAAATTCCAAATTAATCAGAATAGAAACTGAGGCTTGCTCCTTGAAGATAAGTGAAGCTTAGCTCTTCTTTATAAGGATGTTTTGTATGACAAAATAGCTCATTATAATTGAAAACAATTATTTTCCCAAAGTACTGGGGAAATAGTATTAGACTTGTTAGGGGGCCATTCCAATGTTAGCACAGTCATGAACTAGCTTTGTAACCTTGGGCAAATAATTTACCTGGGCCTCATCTGTAAAATGAATTGTTGAGGGAGGATGAGCATGTATGATTACTACTATCACTACCATCAATACACTACTAAATTATCAGCTAGTGTTTATTGAGCCCTTTGTGCCAGGCCGTATACGAATTACTTTATACCTAGTCTTTCATTTATGTGATGTTTAATGTTCCTTTTATCTAAAATTTCATGATTTAATCAGAAATGCCTCAGAAGCTCGAACACTAGAAACTACTCTGAATTAACCAAGATTATATTTTAAAATTTTTTCAGTTAATTTTTCAATTTTTCCAATTGATTAATTGCTAGGTAGATTAAAAAAAAATATTTTAACCCGTGAGTGAATTGTGTGCGTATTAATGACTAAGACCTGAACCCTGGCTAGATTTAACACTTATAAATTCTCATGGGAAGTAGCACTTGTATTTTTTGGCATATTGCTTCCACTAAAGACAGACACCTTCATTAAGAAACTAAATGAGGACCGGCCGAGTGGCGCAGTGGTTAAGCGCTGGCCTGGGAAGCCAGCGGCCCTGGTTCAGGTCCCACATATGAGGGCCAGTGACACTGCCCTCAAAAAAAAAAAAACTAAATGAAATATTTCTTTAAAAAGAACTTAGTGTCTCAATAAGTTTGCTTGGCTTTTGTCTGCAAGTTTCAGAACAATGTCTTCTTGAGTATAAAAATATATATGAAATTCTCTAGAACAAACGTTCTCAGGTGAGAGAGAGAGAGAGAGAGAGAGAGAGAGAGAGAGAGAGAGAGAGAGAAATTGTTGAAAAATTAAGTGAAACATTGGCTGCCATTCAAATACCTCAAGTTTACCAAATTGTAGATCAATGAACTAAGTTCTTACTTAAACTTCTAAGGTAGAGTCCTGTACAGTAGGATCCATGGCATAAGCACAGATGTTCTTTGAACCGTACTTGTGAAAAACAAATCAAATACTCGATTTCTTGTTCCAATCTCCTTGATTGCCTGAAATAAGACTATTCATAACATTTCATTTTCTCTGCTTTCTAAAAATAAATTAGATCTCAGCTCTGCTTATAGAAGCATCTGCTGAAGTGAAAATTCTTCTAATGAAGTCATGGAAAAGCGTTAAAATGCAACCTTTTCCCCACTTCTCCTCACTGCCAATCGTTGTGTTTTTAATATACCTATCAAAACAAATATAGCATGTTAATACAAATGGCTATTGCTGATGTCCATTTCTCACTTTGCTCAGCTTTTGGAAGATCCATTGCCATTATGTTAGGCCAGTGAGAGATTTACATCACATGGAAAACAAACAGGTACATTTGCCATACTTAAATAACAGCCTCTCTCTAAACTCATCTGTCTTTGAATGCAGATTTTACAAATGAAAGAGGACATTCTGTGGGTTCTTACATTTCCTGACTGCTCATTTGGTTTCAACAAATCACTTTTTAAATAGGGAAGATGCCTCCCTAAAGAAGAGAAAGAAGGTCAAAGAAAAACTAGAGCCACTGGCCTTAGCAGTTGTGAGAGAGAGCATAAAAAAAAGTGAGCAGTGACTACTTTGGCCCAGAAGATAAGAAGTTGAGAACGAATAACTGATTTTTCAAACAGTCATGCCTTCTTTAAAATTTTTTTTTTTTAAACTTTATATTAGGGAACAGTGTGTTTTTCCAGGACCTCCAAGTCAAGTAGTTGTTTCAATCTAGTTGTGGAGGGCGCAGCACAGAGGCCCATATGGGGATCAAACTGGCAACTTTGGTGTTATGAGCACAGTACTCTAACCAACTGAGTTAACTGGCCACCCCAGTCATGCCTTCTTAATAACAACACCCCAAACTGCTGTTCGCTGTTAGGGAGATAAATTGTGGTCAGATAAAAGACCAGCTCCTAAGAGCAACGAAAAGTTTTGATTTGCATTTTCTTCTTGTGTTTGGAGATTCTGACTGGCATTGAGGATCATTTGTACAGAATTGTAAAGGGAATGTGGCCCTGAACACACCCCTTCCTATTTCTAATGGAAGATCCTTGCTAAGTCACATATGTTGCTCCTTTCCGAGACACGCTGGGTTATATTTTAAGTCTTTTAAAATATTGTAAACTTTTTTTTTTCCTTGGCATTCAGATATGTGCACTAATGTCTTGAGTTCCGTTATTGGCTCTCTTTCAAGCTCCTACAAGCACTCAGCATTTTAATGTGATTAGATTTCTCCAAACACTTTTTGTTTTCTCTCTTGTGTACTTTGTTTATGCTACATCCTCTACCAGCAATGCCATCTTTTACATTCCTGCCTTTGGAGAAATCTTTCCCTTAGGTTACTCTTTGTAGGCAGAAAGAACAAAGCCTGGGGAGGGGGTGGTGGTGAAAGGGAAGGAGAGAGTGTGGGAAGCAAGGGAAGGAGGAGATGAGATCATTCTTAAGAAAAGGTGCAGCTATGGCTACTTGTAATAGATTATAATACTACTAGCATTGGGGGCAGGGAAAAATCCCCACCCCTCTGTTGCCATCATAGTTCCAACAAAGGCCAAGTAAGAACAGGGGAATCCCATGTCCGCATGGGAAGGAGTGGTCAGCAGAGATCCGCACTGGGAACACCTGCAAAACCACACCTAAATATTGAATATTTTGGACCCTCATTTGAATAAAATCCTAAACTTCTTTGTTCTTTGGTGCAGTTGCTTTTCTTTTGGGCCTGCCCACTCTCACGCCATCTTGAAAGTGTACTATACTATTTCTTTTCTTTTCATACACCCACTGCTTGCTTGGCTTTGTTTGCATTATTCTGTATGTCTTGGAATTCCTTCCTGTGATGGTACAAGAACACTGTTCTTCCGTAACACTTAGATCTTATAAAAGCTGGACCTTTTTTTCTTGTTTGGTGCTATGCCATGAAGAGTAGATGCACATAGAGTAGATGCAGAATTCTCTTACTTGACGTCTACATTCCTTTCAAATTATAAGATTTCATTATTTATAACTTCAGAAACCAAGGAGGAATTCTAGTCAAATTTGCTGGGGGAACAGAGACAGCCTACAATGGACTGGGTATTTCAGTGCCCAGAGTTCACACTACATACCCTTGGGGAAATATAATTAACAACATCTCCTCTCAACTTAGAGAAACCTCTTCCTCCACGAAGAAGAGAAAGAAAACAGTTTTGTTATTGAATAAGCATTGAATCAGAATATAAAGTACGTCACAGGCAATCTGCTATGAGATAGAAATATAGAAATAAATCTCACTCTTTTGTATAGCTAAGCAGATTTAAATCATTGTATACATGTTCTCCAGATAAATAATCACTAGTCTTCAAGGAGGAGGACTTGACAGCACCACTCATCAAGCTTAGTTCATCCTACATTCACCTGGTAATTGGGATTAGCATCCATGTTAGCTAATTGGCTTTATCCAGAGGAGAAACAAACTTCTCATATCTTTGTGACAAGAGGTGGTTTTGCAACTTGGCACAGAGCATACACCAAATTAGGCTTCTGCCCTTCCACAGACACTGGGAGGCAGGGCACTATCTTCCTTGATGTTTACATTTCAGAGATAAGGTTCCCAGGACCTTGAGAAAGGCATTCCTGGCTCTTAAAACTAGCAAGTAGCAAGTGGCCTATTTAGCTTTTAAAAAGATTTACATATATTTTAAAGAGCCAGAGAATGAATTTACAAGTTTTCTAAAGTAAATTAAAAAAGGGATGGTGTGGGAAAAGATGTCTCTTCCTTTGCTTTTGTCTTTTTCTAAAATCATTCCAAGGTTTTAAACTTTCTTTAATATGCAGAACAATGATCCTCTCATTCATTGTGCTGTTGCTGTAGATACACATTCAGACATTCTTGACTCAATGTATTTTTAAAAAAATCTTACATCTCCAGAAAGATTTTTACCTGCCTTTTTTTGTTTTTTTGTTTGTTTTTTTAGAGGGCAGTGTCACTGGCCCTCCTATGTGTGATCCAAACCAGGGCTGCTGGCTTCCCGAGCCAGCTCTTAACCACCGCGTCACTCGGCTGGCCCTTCTTTCTTTTTCTTTTCTTTTTTTAAGAATCTCCCCTTTTCCCCCATGGCCCAGCCTCTGGTAACCACTATTCTACTCTCTGTTACTATGAGTTTGGCTTCAAAAAACGTGTGTGTGTGTGTGTGTGTGTGTGTGTGTGTGTGTGTGTGATTGTGCAATATTTCTTTCTCTGGTTTATTTCACTTAGCATAATATCCTTCAAGTTCATCCATGTTGTTCCAAATGGTAGAATTTTTTTCTTTTTAAAGGCTGAATAGGGGATCAGAAGGGAGACCACTTCATGGACAGTATAGTGGCCTGACCACTGCACTGTACATCTGAAGCTGCCGCTGAATTATATTAGATGTTGACTATAATTTAACACATATATAGTCATGGGATGTGGAATATAGTGTGGGGATGGGGTCAATGGAATTGTAACAGATATGTATGATATCGGGGGTGAAGGGTAAGGGAGTGGGGAGGGGGTAGTCACTTTGTAAGGGCTGCAAAAGATAAGTATTGCATTGTTTTGTACATCTGTAACTATTAATAATAATAAAAATAAATAAACAAAAAAATAAAGGCTGAATAATATTCTACAGCATGGATATATATATATATATATATATATATATATATATATATATATATATATATATATTACATTTTCTTTATCCATTCATCTATTGATGAACCGTTAGGTTGTTTCCATACCTTGACTATTGTGAATAATGCTGCAATGAGCATGGGAATGCAAATGTCTCTTTGAGATAGTGATTAAACCTCTTATTTTGTATTTGTATCTTCCCTTACAATACTACCCCAAGAGCAACAAGGCTAATTTCAGATGCCTCTAACAGGTGAGTAAGGGACACAGAAGTGGTCAGGTTTATACCTGCAGGAGACAGGCATGCCTCCCTGTTCATAAGCACTTGCAACTGATCATATTGAAGACGTCAGAAACTGTCAGTAAGAGTTTGTACCTTTCTCTTATGACACATTGTTTATGTTCATGCCTCATCTTGCCAAGTCATGTCAAGTCATCTTGGCATCTCTGGATGGCAGACAGAAAACAATTCTTATTTTCTAACTCATCCATGTTTAGCAACATTTATTCAGTATTATTCAGTAAACCCTTGACTGCGCTTATTTCATTGGCTCCCTGATTCTCAGGCCTTTCGACTCGGCCTGAATTATACCAGTGGCTTTCCTGGGTATCCAGTTTGCAGCTTGCAGTAGATTGTGGGACTTCTCAGCCTTCATAATCACATAAGCCAATTTCTCATAATAAATCTTCTTTTATATGCTCTTGGTTCTGTTTCTGTGGAGAACCCTAATACAGGAGGTGACATGAAACCTTGGTGGAAATCTTTACCAACACCTACAAACACACTCATAGACGTATTGATTTTTTTCTTGTACCTAAACCTTCTAGAATCATAGTGCTGTTAGGATGAGAAGAAAGGCCAGGAGAGACATCCTGGGTGGGGGAAAAGACAATTGCGTGGCTGAGTTCCTAAGGTATTTTCAAAAAGGACTTTGATACAGCTTCAGTACCAACCATGTTGCTTTTCTGAGCTCTAAAAACACAGGGCCTGTTTCGGACCTGGCACACACACAGGATGTTCAATACTTACTCCTTGAGTTGAATGACGGGGGAAGAGTAGAGAGGTGAGAGGAGAACCTTGAAGACACAGAGCTCCAGGGGCAGGGCATCCCAGGAGTGCAGGAACATGTTGGGGGAAGCTAAGAACACTAAACACTGTATCCCTCTGCTGCTTTTCTTTGATCACACCCAGCTTAGTTCAAAAACTGGGACTTGATAGAAAATGCAAGCATAGTGTTCAGATTCTACCATAAAAAAATATTTATTGTGGCTTTCTGTGAAAACAACTTGGAGTCTGACACTCAGAGGAGCAGGCTGTTCCTTTAAAACTATTTCTGAGTTACGATTTTGAGATGGATGAAATGCACCCTACAAAATACTTACGAATTTTATGATTCTCAGTGATTGGACATAGTATGCTCAGCTTATGGTGGCAGTTGTGATCGTAATGGTAGCTTGAATATTTTATTAATGGTCATTACATTGAATGTTGGTTTCTTCAGGATTATTAAAATCCTTTGTTTAGCTATTTCGTTTCTGTTCTATTCTCCCCTGAACCTGCCTTTTGGAAAACCATTGACTATAGCACCACATGGACCAATACTTGAAGGAAACAACTCGAACATTCAAAATGTGTTTTAACCACATAGAGCACATTTAAAGAAACAGAAGAGTTCTTTAGTGCTATGTCAAATGACATCATGGGACAGGAAGAAATTATGTTTCTTCTATAATAAGCCTTTTGAGAGCCTGAACTCTAATAATTTCTTTTAGAACTCCATATTGAATTAAGAATTTGGTTGTCATACTGGTATAATATATAAAGTTATTACCTTTTACTTTTACAGTGTATATTTCCATTAAAGTTGAATATTTCCTTTTTTTTCTTGCTTTAAATGAATTGCATAAGGAATTGCATGCTTGTTTTCCAATGTACAGTATTTTTCTTTTCATTTGTACTGGGTCTTCAGACTGGGATTGGAAGTATATGAACCTTGTGGAAGTGATAGAGACAATGAAGGAGATTAACATTCTGTTTTGCTTTTAACTATATGTCTTATCTTTACCATCCTGCCTTGGAAACCAAAGGGGAGAGAATAAAACGAAACATCCAAAATAAGATCAGTTATATATTTTCACAACCATGTCTGAATAACTGGGTTGTGTAGGAAGGAACTGAATTTGAAGGACAGAGATGTAGGTCTAGGACGCAATGCAGATTTAAGGGTATATAGCAATCTAAGTGTCCTTAGTTCCAAGGAATTTAGCTTATTGATCTCAGACGACTTACTTTACTCTATTCCCATGGAAAACTGTCAGTGTGTAGAAAAATATGTCTCTGTATACTAATAAATTGTGAGGAACTCACTAAGAGAGTGTTTGGGTCAGCTCTTTGGTTGTTTTTTTTTGAGGTAATTAGAATCCTTCTCTCAGTAGACTAATACCAATAGAATATGTTTTAATGAAATATATGAAGAAAAATGATAATAATGATTTGAGATATTACCTACTATGTATACCTGTATGCAGAAGCTTAGTCCTTTCTAAGTGCCTTTTGTTACTTTTTCATATTTACAGATTAAATATAAATAAAAATTGAATGCAATTCAGCCAATAATTACTGAGATCTACAATTATAGTAAGTATAGGATGCTGCTTATAGTTTAAATAATTTATTTGGGATAAACCGTAAAGGTATTGATTTTTTTTCAGAAAAGTTTATAGGGAATATGATTTAATGTATCAGACCCTCAGATTTATATATATATATATATATATATATATTTATATCTATCTATCTATCTATCTATCCATCCATCTTCCCACTCACACAAATATTTATGGAGCACTTACTTTCGCGATGAACCCTGTTCAAGCTATAAACAAGACAGTGCCCTGCTTTTGTAGAACTTACATTCTAGTCAAGTGGGAAGGCCCAGGACAAACAAATATACCAAATATAATGTCAGATAATTGTAAGTGCTATGAAGAAATAAAAGCAAGGTGATGGTGAGTGACTCTCTCAGGATAAGAAGGGCTGGTAGAGGTTAGCCAGCTCTTTGGTCAGGATGTTTCGAGAAGGCATCTATCTCTATGGAGATGACATTTGAATCAGCACCAGAAAGATGAGAAGGAGGCTGCCCTGTGAAAACTAGAGAGGTGATAGCAAGTGCAAAAGCCCTGGGGTGGGAGTGAACTGGTGTGGTTTAGAGGGGCAGAGCCTGACCGCTGAGGTCTTGTTGGCTGTGGTAAGGTTTGGGTGCATGTGTACATGTGAGTAGGTGTTTTCTGAGGCTTTCCAAGAAATCTGCTCCTTGAAGTCACTAGCTACTTTAACACCATGCATATGTTCAAATTGTATTTTAATGTCTGTCTGTGCTCTAATATTCAATAAACATTGAGTTACTGTGCCAACTGCTTCTTCATAGAGCACTGTAATTATATTATCACTGAGAAAGAATATTTTTCTAATTTCTTTCCTGAATTGACTTTTTCTAAAATAAAAAATATTTGCCTCTTCCCAAACCATGTTATAGGATATGAAAAAATTCATAGACTTCTTGAAAGAAAAAAGAGACAATGTCTATTATATGCCCTTGGATACTGAAGAGAAATTATTTTGAAATTTGTGCTTAGAATTTTTTTCATAATTGTCATTCCCTTTATTCTATATTTTTGAAGGAGAACATAATGCTTCAAAGCACTTTAATTCACAAACTGCATAATTACCGTTTAATTTGATCACATATAAATAAGGGAAAGACATATATACCCCATTTTTAGGCAAAAATTGAGTCATCAAGGGTAAATAATGTCCTTAAATAAAGCAAATAATTAGAAACTTTTATACTTTGCCTTAATATTATAGATCATAATGGAAGCACATATTTTTAATTTATATTGTCTCGAATACGCAAGGAAAAGAAATTCACCCCTTTCGTTTGCTTCAGGGTGTGTGTGCGCACCTGTGCAAGACAGACCTAATATACTATATATTAGGTAATGTATCTATATATCAGTTAAAATATTGGGTTGTTGGAAAAGTATCCTCTTCTTTACTATCATCACCCCAATTTTACTGGCAATGTGTCCTGCTTTAAAACCTGCAATTCCTAACCTCTGACACAACTCTAGCCAATGAACTTTAAGCAGAAGTCTTAGTTGGATCTGGAGAGCTTTGTCTCTTCCAATAAAGCCTCTGCCCCATTCTCTTTCTCACCTGCCCCCTTCTTTCCTTTATCAGACACAATTGTGAGATCTGTCACAGGTTTCTTGAGACCAGAGGGAAAGTCCTAAAGGATGCTAGTGACCATGACCCTTGTATCCTTTTCTTTTGAGGGCAGTGTCACTGGCCCTCATATGTGGGACCCGAACCGGGGCTTCTGGCGTCCCAAGCCAGCGCTTAACAACCAGGCCACTCGGCCGGCCTAACCCTTGCATCCTTAAATCAACAATCTAATTCCAGCAACTCCATACTCTTGGACTCCTTGTTTTGTGAAAACAAATAACCCTCACAGTTTATCTGCAATCCATTACTAATAAAAATATGTTACCAGTCATTTGACTAAGAGCACATAATAGACTATAAGTGGCAGTCTTTAGGACTTGAGCATATATTATTACTCTGTAACGTACACTGTTTTTCCCTATTCTACGTTGTCTAATTAGAAACCTTGTCTAATTACATTGGGATATTTTCAAGAGCAGAGACTAATGTTCCTGTTCGCCTGATACAATAATGGGATGTGAGAGGTTAGGGGTTAATGTACCAAACATACTTGTATGCAGAAGTAGCAGATAAATCTTTTTGTTGTAGTTGTCACTCTGCTGTGAATAGCCACCTGTCAGAAAAACTTTTTCTACCCTCAAACTCCAGGTTTCTAATTTAAATTGCAGAAATTAGAAATTGTAGTCATTCATTAGGACCAAAATTATTGAAGGCCACCTACTGGGCAAGGTGGTGGTACAAGAAACATTAATGGACTCTTACTACAGTACATATAGGTGGCCTCCCTCCTCTGTTGTGCCAGACATCAACATATCACAACACTTTAAATCTTCTGCCCTATAGCAAGAGTTCAACAAATTCTTAAGAGTTTGATTTAAATGAAAACACGAATACTTTCTGAAGAACCGGCTCTATTGTTGTAATACAATTTGACACTTCACTGGCTTTTAAATCTATGACTTTAGACCCACAATTATGCTGTTATTTGGGCAAAAGCAATTACCCATTCAAAGAGCTGCAGCTGTGTACAAATAGCCTGAAATTACCCACTGCCCCTATCAGAGCTCTGGGCCTGACTTCTATGGGAGAGTGACCCTGAGTTTCAGAATAGCATAACACAGATCTTTAAACAGGAGACGAATTATCATGTCAGAATATTCATGTCTGTTCTTCCCATCCAGATTAGAGAATTTTGGGTTTCAAGTTTCTGGGGAACTTGGGACCTTGTTATACCATAGGCAATCAACAAATAAGTAAGTAAAATCTCTAAACAGTGAATGATTAGTGACATGTTAGTGCCATCGTTTGGGTCAAGAGCTAATTCCTGAATTGGAGTGTCAAGGTGCCTCATCCTATTGGGGCTCATCTTATTTCTAAGCTGTTTTACCTGTGTAAGGAACTGACATCAGTTCATATTCCCCCCAATAGTTTGCAGCAAATCATATTCACTTTAAGTTATTCCTCCACATTGTTCTCTGTGCATGCAAATTAGTAATCTGAGAATGTGAATGTAATTAAAAAATGCTCTCTAATGAGCATGGCAGGAAAAACCTTCTAGACATCATCTTTTTTCCCTGTAGATACAGTTGACTGCAGTGTAAGGTGTTTGCACATTTTCCAAAGCAATATCATTCTGCTGTTTTACAGATAGGCCTGCTGTTCCAGAGGCATGTACTAAATCAGAAATGCCTGCTTTGTTGAAAATATTTTGCACTATAGACTTGCATCGTGTTTCCTATTCCTCCCTTGAACCATAAACATCTTAAACACTAAAATCACTTTGTTTCACCTGTTCACTGAGAAAATGTATCAGATAACTAAATGAAACATAACTGAAGAATTTATTTCTTGAGTCTTGTTAGTATTTCTAATTCCATAAATACACTTCTCTAAATAATAGTCTATTCTAATGTATTGCATCGAAGCTCTGTTAGACTTGAGGGTGTATAGAAACAGAGATTTCTATTTCATATATAAGGTACACATATCTGGAGGAGAAAGAAATTAGCTTACTAACACTTTTCTGGCTAAAAAAGGGGAAAAAATACAGTAAAAATTACAGTAAACTGGCTAAAGTGTTTTCTTCTTCAAGACAGTATATAACTGAGCTATGAAATTGCTACTGAAATCTTACTCTAAAGTATCAAGTCTTTTCTACATGACACTAAATATCTATACACACATCAGATATTGCAAATGGGACATATACAGAGGGTTCCAAAAATATGTATACACATTTTAAGAAAGGAAAAAACTATTAAAATTGTAATATTTAATACATAAGATCAAACAATTAAGTTCACGAACTCATCCTAGAAAAAGTGCTACCTACATGTCGCTGAATATCAACATGGTCACCTTCAAAGTCCTCCCCTTGGGAAGCTATGCACTGATGTGAGCACCTAGTTCACCCTTCAAAGCAATTTTGGAACTCTTTTCCTGGAAGGGCCATCAGAGCTGTCATCATATTACCCTTAATGTCATCAAAATGTCTTCCTTTCAATATTCCCTTGATCTTCAGGTAAAGAAAGAAGTCATTGTTGGCCAGAACAGGTGAGTAGGGAGGGTGTTCCAATGCAGTT
This sequence comes from Aselliscus stoliczkanus, assembly GCA_033961575.1. NCBI lineage: Eukaryota > Metazoa > Chordata > Mammalia > Chiroptera > Hipposideridae > Aselliscus > Aselliscus stoliczkanus. The sequence continues at coordinate 145,228,863 of CM066727.1, forward strand.
ATTTGTTTACTGGCACACAGACAGTGCCGTGTGAGCTGGTGCATTGTTGTGATGCAAGAGCCATGAATTGTTGGCGAAAGTTGAGGTTGCCTAACATTTTCATGCAGCCTGTTCGGCACTTCCAAATAGTAAACTGTTAACTGTTTGTCTGTTTGGTACAAATTCATAATGAATGATCCCACCGATATCAAAAAAGGTTAGTAACATCAGTGCATCAACTTCACGAACTTAATTGTCAGACCTCGTATACTGATAACAAAAGATGAATACAAGTCATGTTTGACTTCTGCAATTACAGAAAGTGCTCAAAGTGGTTACCATCAGTGTCCAGATACTTCTTTTTTTTTTTTTTTTAAAGATTTTATTGGGGAATTGGAGGAGGGGAACAGCGTTGGGGAATCGGGGAAGGGTAATAGACAAGTTGCTGTCTTTTTGTTCTTCAGTCTAGCTGTGGAGGACGTTGCTTCACTGGCCCATGTTGGTATCGTCATTGCGCTCTTCCCGGATGAGGCAGATCAGTCGCCGGCCTCTGGATGGTCGCTCACTGCGGCTATTGGCAGCTCCAGCTGGCTGCCAGCCACTCACTATAGCCTATGGCAGCCCACTGCAGCAGGGGCTGCAGCCTACACCATTGCCGGGGCTTGCACAGCCCAGCTCCAGGTGGAGCTGTTGTTAGCTTAGAGGGCAGTGTCACTGGCCCTCATATGTGGGATCTGAACCGGGGCTGCTGGCGTCCCAAGCCAGCTCTTAACCAATGCGCCACTCAGCCGGCCCTGTCTAGACACTTCTGATTACAGGGAATTACTGCTTGAGTACCAGTGACTAAAGTGCCCACTTGTATACATTTTTTTGGCACCCTCAGAATATTGTTATTCTGGGCAATTTCTACATTTAAAGTACAGAAGACCTTCCTTTTTATAGAGAATGTTTGGATTGCCTTCCACACTGGCTCATAGGTCTGTGTTGTCCCAGAGGCACCATGGAAGAAGTCGAAACCAGCAAGATAGGTATTGATTGGTAGCTGGGTGACCTTGGGCATTGGTTTGCTAAAGTTGTTGAATTTGTAGAGTTGAAAGAATGCCTTTCCTCCTTAAAAGAAGAAAACCTATCTGTATCTCCAGGCACCTCTTGGAGCCCCTCTGGTTCCAGGAGTCAGATTTTGGGCACATTTGGAACTACAAAGTAGAAACTGTAAGTCAGTCCTCCTATCCCTTTGGTGGTGGTGGTGGCAACATGAATGTGAGCAAAACTGTGAAATAAAGTAAATAACCCACATGGTGGTAATATAAGATCCCAAGTGGGTAAAAAATAAGTTGAGCTTTAGGTGAAAGTACACATGTGTCTATTGTGACTTTTTTTTTTTTAATGATAAGGCCTTCAGCACTTGGATGTGTCTATTTCAATCTAGGAATGGGTTACCAGTGCTATCCAGCCATGCTCACATGTGGGGACAAAGCATTTAGGCAGGTTCCATACTCTTTGTGCCAAACTGCCTCTGACTTCTGACTTGCAACTGTTTTTTTGTTTTGTTTTGTTTTGTTTTGTTTTTTTGTTTTTTTAGCTGAGCCATCCTGCCACCTGTTGGCAGCTCAGCGGCAGCTCAGCTCGAGCTGGGCATCGAACTGCTGTTGCTCAGAGCTCAGCTTGCACTCTTGAGCGAGCTCTTAACCAACTGAGCCACTCGGCCAGCCCTACAACTGTTTGCTTTTATTTGAAATTTTATTTTCAGGGCACTGTGTGTGGGGTAGCAGTTAATATTTTTGAGCAGATGAGTGATGGGATCAGAAAAGGCCTTTTAGGAACATTAATCTGACGATTGATTGTAGGATGTGTTGGAAGAGAGGTTCAGTCTATGAGATGATTTAGGAGGTTAAGAGAGAAGAATATAATATCAGCTGTCTACCCCTCTAGGCAAATTTAAATCAATGCTTTCTCTTTCTAGAACATGCTAATTCAATTCATTCATTTACCTATAATACCATATCTGTTTTCAAAAACACATATGTGACAGGTTACAAATAAAAGTAGATATACAAAAAGGTCATGAAAATAAAAGAACAAGAGCCATTCAACCAAGATCTCTTTTAGGGAAAGCATTATGTTTGAGTAATTTTGGTGCATACTGCACTGCTTGGCACCCAAGTACTTAATTAATGTTGCCTGAATTAATGGAGAGCAGGGTGATAATTGATAATTGGGTCAGAAAAAAATAGCATCTTGGATATAGGTTCCCTCTCCCTCCCCTCCGACCTTCTGTCTTTGAAAACTAAATTTAACTTTCAGTTTATTGGCAGCTAAAGGCAAACCTAAATTACAAGTTCCTTGCTATCTGTAGAAAGTATAGAAGATTTTTCTACATTTTTCTAAAAAGGAGTTTATTGAATGTTTCTTTATATAAGGGACATGGACAACATCTTCAACAGCAATTTCACAAGGCAGAAATGTTTGTCATACTGCTGTTCCTTATACTGACCTCTGGTAAAGCAAGGCGTAATATTAAACTATAGTTCTGTGAAGAAATTTCTGTGGCTGAGTGAGAGTTGAAGAAAGTTATTTGGTATAGCTGAGTACTGAAGAGTGAATCTCAAAAATGATGATTGTATTTTGGCGTAGTTATTAACATACAGTAATTATTTATTTATTTACTTATTGTTTTTTTAAACAAAGTCTTTTTTGGGGGGTATTGGGGAAAGGGGATAGTGTTGAGGAATTGGGGAAGGTAACAGCCAAGTTGTTGTCCTTCAATCTTAGTTTTGGAGGGTGCAGCTAGCTCAGCTCCAAGTCTAGTTGCTGTCAGCAGCTCGCTGCCACTTAGCTCAAGGTGCTGTGTTCAATCTTAGTTGCTGGTGGGTGTAGCCCACCAGAATGTGGGAGTCTAACTGGAAACCTTGTTGCTAAGAGCACACACTCTAACCTCTGGGACCATCCAGCCTCCTGTTGGCAGCTCACGGCAGCTCAGTGCTGCTCAGCTCAAGGTGCCATGTTCAATCTTAGTTGTGGGTGTAGCCCACCGTCCCATGTGGGAGTCAAACTAGCAACCTTGTTAGGAGCCCGTGCTGTCACCAGCTGAGCCATCTTGCCACCTGTTGGCAGCTCAGTGGCAGCTCAGCTTGGGCGCAGCTCATTGGCCCATATGAGAATCGAACTGGGGGCCCTGTTGCTCAGAGCTTGCTTTCTTAACCAACTGAGCCACTCAACCTCCGCCCCCCTTTTGTTTTATAATTGGTAAACAAGTTCAGTTGCTCCTTCCGGCACCTTTTCTTATTTAACAAGGCAAGGGAATATATATTCAGTTCACCTAAAGAAAGTCATACAGCAAATGTATATTTTTTTGGCAGCAAAACCATTTTTTATTCTCATACAGAATCTTAAGCCCAATATACAAAGCGGATGAAATCTAATCTACTTTGGCTGACAATGTGTCAGTGAGGGAGAGTGGGCAGAGCCATATTTCTGAATTTCCCACCACCATAAATGTTCCTATGATACCTCTGTGGAATCTCAAGGCTCTGTGGAACCATTTCCAACCTCCTAAAAGCTTTAAAATGTTGCCTAGGTCTATGTCTTACCCTTGTTCTCCACCATTTATTGGACCCGAATTTGAATTCTCAAGAGCCAATTTCTGTTCATGCTGATTTGTAAAAAATTACAATAAAGAACCCAAACGAATATTACTGGGATTTATGTGAAGAACACGGAGTGGATTCATGAAATATTTTTGTCTGAGAATCAAAAGCAAATGATACCTTAACAAATGCTGTAAGTGTGTGTTAAGGTCTAGCTCAGGGTCTAGCTAAAGTGCACGAATTAGGCATGGTCTAGAAAAGAATTCTGCGTGGTCCTAAGATTAGAATGTCACATCATGGGTCAAAGAAAATATAATTTTGAAAGACTATCAGATTGGGATGTCTAAATAATCCATGAATACTTTAATTGGGAGCCCAGCATATACATTAAGACATGTTTGATCTTCTTTTATTGGGGGCGGGGGGTGCTGTTTGGCATTAAAAAGAATGATTTCTAACTTGATATATCATGTAACTAAGAAAAGTCCCTCTAATATTAGCCAGGATCAGTGAGACAATACCCTCTTGTCTCGTCTTTGCCTAGTGGTCATATTTTGAAAAAGGACCAAAACTTTACCAAGATCTCAGGCTCTGTATAAATAGAGTTTTGAAGCTCTCAGAAAAAGATTATCAGGTCAGAGTTTATATTTGATTTTTTTTTTTTTTTGAGGGCAGTGTCACTGGCCCTCGTATGTGGGACCTGAACCGGGGCCGCTGGCTTCCCAAGCCAGTGCTTAACCACTGCGCCACTCAGCCGGCCCTTGATTTTTTTTTTTTTTTTATACTGTGACATCCTAAAGATTTTTAGTCTTTATATAGATATATTCAGAGAACTCTCAGGATAGGAAAATGGCAGCCCTTTGCCTTTTCAAGCCTTGGATCATGCTTCTACATGTAACAGGATGTTGAGTGGTACTTTTCCTGTTGCCTGGGATGTATGAACTAAATCTCAAAGCTAAGGACAGAGAGGTTACATCTCCCATTTTTAAGATAGCCCCACAAATTGGGAGCCACGCACTTCATTCTGGGCTAGGGGGCAGAAGCCTTGCTATCTGAAATCCCCAGTGTGCTGGCCCCACAGTGCCAGTCTATAAAAGAAGATGGGCTGAGAGAAGGGGGAGCTTTGCAGCACAGAGAGTAACAGCCCTAGGTGTGCAGCACTTAGTGGGTGGGGGAATGATGCCGAGCAGAAGGCAGGTGCTTCAAGGTAAAATGAGAGGGACTCCAAAAAATTTCTCGGAGACTGCGGGGTGCCTGCAAGAAGGGGAAAGGTCATTCTTTGTTAGATTTGGGAAACGACTTGTTGGTGTATCCCTGTGCTTAGATCAGCAGGGAAATGGAAAACTGTAGTGAAATATTAGGGCAGATTGGAGGCAGAGAGGAAGAGCCTTCATTCCCGCTCTTTGGCATGGCAAGGAAAGAAGCATGAATTTCTCCTTGGTTGCATAAATACCACAAAGTAGCTGGGCTTAAGCTGTTTTCCTATGCCCCACATAGTATGAGGGCATACTCCCAGCAAAGGGCTTTGGGCTGTACCATGGGCAGGAGGAGCTGAGGGTGGGCCAGCAAAGAGGTCAGGCGGGAACTAAACTTCATTTTGTCACGGAACTGTACAATGAGGATGCCTTGCAGAGCCAGCTAAGAATTCATACACAGGCTTCACAAGAGAGTGAGGAGTTGGAAATTTGTTCCAGATTGGGCATCTCTGGCCAGCCAGTGGTAGCCCGTAATGCCATTCAGATATGAGACCGTTGTTCCTTTCCTCTGAAGAGACAGAGACTCAGCAGGGTGGGGGATGTCCCAGAGGGAGACCACTGATGTTGACTCTAAGGTGAAGAAAGAAGAAGAGTTAAAGAATATCTTTTCTTGAATTCCTGTCAGGTTATTTCTACCACAAACTGAGCAGTGATGGGAGAGGGAAAAGCTTTGAATCTGATATGAGATTGAGAATCAGGCTGGACAAGCTATTAAAAGCAAAGGTGATTAAGTAGTTACCGAGTCTGCCCGGGATACTGTTAAATGATCTGCCACATGGGAGAAGGAAAGAGCCACTTAGGAGGCGTTGGAGAGAAAGAAAACATCATTTTAAGCTTATACCCCACAGAGAAGAGGCTTTTAAATAAACTGGTATGTGTAGTTGATGATTTACAAACACTTCCAGGTGGGACATCAAGGCCAAGTCCATCTATCAGGCTGAGGCATAACTACTAGACCAATATTTTGTGAAATGAGGAAATAGTCCTTCTTGACCAGTCCACATTGAGAAAGCAGAGGCTTAATGAGAAAACTGCCAGCTGTGCAGTGATGACATCCTATGGCATTGCATATGGGTGGGGCTCTACTAAAGGCTCTGGGATAGTGCTTTAAATGATGTCAAATATTAGGGGTATCTCCTTTGGGGCTAATCTTAATGTACATTTTAAATTAAAAAGAAACAAATCCAGGACACCTTGAGATGTAAATCAGTAAAGGGTTAGCCTTTTGCTTCTTGATTCTGTAGCTAAAACGATATCACACATTTATATATTCCCACATTGGCAACAGCTCTCTGTGTAGGTTCTTTGTTTTGTTTTGGTTTTAGAAATTTTATTGGGGAACAGTGTGTTTTTCTAGGACCCATCAGCTCCAAGTCAAGTAGTTGTCTTCAATCTAGTTGTGGAGGCTGCAGCTCCTTGGCCCATGTGGGAATCGAACTGGCAACCTTGGTGTTATGAGCGTGTGCTCTAACCACCTGAGCTAACCAGCCTCCCCTGTAGGTTCTTTTTTCTTAATTTTTCTTGCAAATATCCAACCAGATCTGGATTTTTATTTTTTCTTTCTTTCTTTTCTTTTTTTTTGTGGGGGAGGGATAGGGTCATTCCTTCATAGGGCTTTTGTGATCTTACCTCTTTGTTGAGCTCTCCTGAACAGAAGTGATTGGCAGGAATGAAACCCAGGTATGACTGCATGCCTCAAAAAAAGTCGTTCCAGAGGCAGGCCTCTTTCTACTTTTTAGACGGAACAATATTAAACACAGAGCTGACATCATTTTGAATTTTGTAAGAGATATTTCTTACAGGAATTTGGCTAGCTTCTCATTCTGTCCATATTGAAATGTATCTTCTAGAGAGGACACAGACACCTTACATAAGAACAATAGAGAGCAGTCAAATTTACTAGTTCCATTTGTTTCCCACGGGAAAGGAAAAAACAAAAAACCAAAAAACAGCAACTATCAGTTATATGATAAACATAATGGAGCTCTAGAACTTTAAAGGATGATTTGACCACGGGTCTCCAAGAAACAGATATACCATCAAAAAAAGACTTGGTGAATGAGATTGTAGGGGCAGGCAGAGAAAATTGATATTAGATTATGATTAGATGTGGCAGGGCTGCTCCCCATCACTGCTCATGTTGTGGACGGAGCTGATCCTGGCAACCCCCTTTACGTAGACCACGGGAGGGAATGTTCCCCGGGACAGATTTTACAGATGAAAAAAGTGTTCCTCGTCTGGCAGTCTTTGGGCTGGTCAGATCCTTTGAGAAATTCAGCTAGTGAACAATCCTTGACTAAGCTCTGTATACTGATCACTTGGCTTTTGCTAGAATGTCAGACATGCCCTTAACAATACCTCGTTCTTTCCTAAGTAAATTTGCAGATGCAATTAGGAGACTTGCTTCAGATGACCAGTAGTATGGAGATCCTTTTGCAAAAGGGGCTTTAGTGTTTTCAGGGAGGTAAAGAAAGCTGTTAGTCTTGGAAGACTGTGGGATTATGCAAGAGGGGAGTGGAAGGTAATCGAATATGGTGCAACCATCTCTTGTTGAAAAATATTGTTAGGTATGATTTTATTTCATTGTAATTAATTAATTCATTCATTTTTAGGTACAATTTTAAGCTGAGCCACCTCTTAAATTTCTTTAATAGCAAAGGAATCTGGAAAGACAGACCTAGAAGGATTGTATAACAAGTGGGCTTTGGCACTGGGATGCCTGGTTTTAAATCTTGGCTAAGCCCTTATTCACAGTATACCTTTGAACATGTTCTTTGACCTCCTAGGTGCTTCCCTTGTCTCCACTGGAAAATGGAGATACTAGTAGTATTTATATACTGGGGTGGTCATAAGGATTAAAGATGCTACTCCACGTGAAGTGGTTATGCCATTGCCAGGAAATATAGTTACAATTCAATAAATGTTAACCATTTAAAAAATTACCTCAGGCACTCTGCCTTGAGAAAAGGGGTGGATCTGTTTAATTGGATTTCTTTGAGAATCCACCTAAATGTAAAGAGGATTATAATAATTTAATTATAGACTGTCATGTCTTTTTCCAGCAAATATCTTAGGGAACTTGAGGTGGAACTGAAGCATTGCATTGAAAGGCCTGACTTGGGTAGAACTTTTCTTGTACTTTCTTCTCAGCTGCTCTGCAATATTGGGTAGTCAGGCAAGGGAGACTGTGAATTTTCATTGTGATGTGTCTTTAGTTAGGCTCCAAATTGTCCTGGAGACATAACGGTGCCATGATCTGAAACATGATACAGTGTCGTGAAAGGAATGTAGGCATTTGGAGACTGAAAGACCAAGTTGGAGTTCTTGGCCTGCTGCTTACTGATACGTTACTCTGGATAATAATAACAGAGCCACCATGTGTTACAGACTGTCCCTAGTCAATTTTATATGGTATTTCTAAATCTCATCCCATTGAACCCCATTTATTCAACAAATGTTAATTGAGGGCCTAGTGTGGGCCAGGCAGGGCCCTAGGGGCATAGACAGAATAGTTACTACTTTTTCCCTTTTATACATTCCAGAACTGGCTCAGACAGTTTAAATAGGTTAGATCCCAAAGGTCACAAGTTTATAAAATGGCAAGTCACTTAGCCTTTATGGGCCCTAGTTCATTCTCTTATAAAAAGGGGAAAGTAATACCTACCAGTAGCTAACATAAGGAGATAAAAATGCCTCTTTTGTTGGGTAGTGAGGATAACATGTAAAACCTGGCACTCAGTAGTGGTTGATAATAACAGAAACAACAGCAATCTAGTGTGAAGGCCAGTTGTAATGCATTTCCATAGGAAAATTTAGTTTATGAGTCTCTTAAATTACCAGGATCAGTAATGAGCATGGCTCTGTCAATCTATCTGAGTTGACTGAGTTCAGTATTTCCTCAGGCTTGTTGAGGAGTCCCTTTATGGGTGTTGGAAAGGTCTGTGCAGAATGAACTATATAGAAAATAAGCAATCAGTTTCCCTGTTTGGAGCATAGCTCTCCTCAAAATTGCTTTGCTTATTTTACAGTTAAAGTTTTTTAAAAAGTAGATAATATAAAGCCAAATCAAAGATTATTCATAAAAAAAGAAAACCATTAAACTGCAATATACAGTAAAATGTGAATATTGAAACAGTAGTCAAAGGGCCAGGCTACGCTTTTTGTTTGAATGTCTAGAAGAGCAAGTCTCAGGTTTATCCTCAAAGCAGGGAGCAGAGACATGGAAGATTACAGGTGAAACTTCTGAAAGTTGAGGCTAGGCGAGAGCCCATCTGACAGCACTAGGAACTGGATCCTTCCAGGCAGGCACCAACAACTTCAGGAGAAACCATTTCAGGAGAAAGCATACACATTAGCTAAGGTAAGCCCCCATGCCTGCAGTGTTCCTGGTCAGGCTAAATGGAATATGCAGGCCACTCAGTCAGCAACCTCTCTGAATTTTCCGTCTTTGGAGATGCGTAGGGACTTTAAACCTACCTTCTCTGTGTGAAATGAACTTTGTTCATTGTTAAAGGAATGTCAGGCCTCTGTGATCAGGTTGGTGACTTTGGATAACTTGTTTTGCTTCCAAAACTATAAAATGGGAATGATTAAACCCTACCAGGAGAAGCTGAACCGAGGGTCCTTCCCTTGTATCCACCCATCAGGGGCCCATCTTTTTCTACAGTCAAGGCTGTTTTCATTCAGCCCCATGTGTTAACTTTTTGATCCGATGTGAGCAATGCCTATAGTCTTTGATCAGCTAGTCTCTCAAACTTTCCTGTTCCTACAGGAAATCACCTATTTCTGACAGCACTAGTACACAATCGGCACTGGGAAATTGATTACAGTATGAACTGGGCACCACTCTAGGCTGGCTGAAAGCGCGTGTTTAGGGTGTCTATTTGAGAAACACAGTAGACATACTCGTATGTTGTAGGTTGGATTGAGTGGAAGCAGACACTGAGACAGAGTTTGGGGTCCAAGATATTTATTAGGGATCAACACCTGTGAAGGGAAATAGGTTTGCTTGCAGGGAGAAGTTGATTGTGATGTAGAACTGACAAAGCCTTGCCCCCTGTCAATGACCTCTGGAGTAATATTATTCATTAGAGTTGTCATGCATTGGCCAAACTGTCTAAATTTATACCCACGTTTCTCGAATACCAGATTTGGGCGGCACCAGAAGGGCCCGATCTCTGGTGAGGCGGTGTTCTGCAGCTGGCGGGTAGCTAAAGAAGTTGAAAGCCAATGCTGTGCTCTGTTGTTGGGCAGGAGAGTGTCCTTCTTTGAACGTCCACCACAACATTCTTTAATGAAGAAAGCCACCATTCCTGTTGCAGATACTCTCTCACAAAACCATTTATAATCTGCAGACATGGGCTTGCAGAGGATGGGATAAAAATTTAATCCCACAACTAAATAATAGGAAACTGCTAAAATATTTACAGTAAAATCTGCCAAGTTCCCAGGACAAATCTCTTCATAAAACACATTTACCCAAGAGCACATCATGCCCTGGGGAAATAAAATACACACTGCTGCTCTGGTATTGTCTTTCTAAAGTCTTTATATTAAGAAATACAAATAAACAATAATAAATGATGGTGTCCTCTCTCCTTGTCTTTCCTCCTGCTGCTTAAAAGAAAGGAAAACCAATATTTATTGAGTGCCCACAATGTAGTGAAGAGATGATTGGATTGGGGGTTAGGAGACTTTATTTTAGTCCTGGTTCAGTCACTGTGTGACCTTGGGCAAGCTACCCCTCAAATTCAAACCTGTTATCTTGTCTTTTTGTCTGTGTAATGAGGAAATGGGCTAGATCCTTTGCAGTTCTGATATGTTTTTTCTGACTTTTAAATAATTAGGAAGCCTTTCCCCGAAGTGTTGGTTCCTTATTCTTTTTATGACATGCTATGTGAGAAAGCATTTTATCACATGCTATGTGTCAAGCAATGCTTGTTAATAAGATGTATGTCATGAGTCACATAGCCTCCTCACTGGAGAAATGCTTCTTGGATATAGATGTTTCTAACATATTGCTCCTCCTATTTCCAACCAAAAGAAAACAAATCAATGAATTCTTTGACTTGCTATGTTTAATTTTACATTAAATCAATGTGTAAACTGTAGAATTGTAGGCATAATCTTCATATTCTATCAAAAAATTTTGTATTTTATTTTTCCAGTAAGAACAACTAGTAGTGCTGATACCCTGGGGTAGAATGTCACAATGTATCCCACTTTTTATAAATTACAATCTCTAACTAGGGGAAATGACTCCTACAAATACTTAAGCATTTTATGACACTCAGTAATTCAGTAAAGAGTACTCATTGTACACTATTGGATGCATTGGTTATGACAGCACCAAGTGATTATACTAATAACAATCTTGCTCATTAGTTACTTCAGGAGTGTTAAAACACATTTGCTTACTTATTTGATTTATTTTATTTTCCCAAACCCACCTTTTAACTAGTGATTGACAAGACCTCTGCCTAAGTTGGTATTAAAGATAAACAGCTTTGGGACCATTCCCCCCTCCTACATCCCCTGCCATTTAACCACATCTAACAATTTCATTAAATTGTATGATTTCTTCATTTGTATGTCTAGTTACTCCATGGGCAAGGACAGAAATTATTTTTTCACTCTATCACTGGTCTTTGGGTGGCTTAAAATCTGTGAATTCTTTTGGCACTCATTATTGAATTAAAGATTGCAAGCCTGCTTGAAATGGAAAGCTCACACCTCTTCTGAAAAAGGTTATTTTAAATTAAAGTAAACACTGTTTCCATTGCTGTCGATGTCTTAAATGGTGCACTGAACTGAAAAGAGGATGTGGAACAGACATTTAGTTGTACCAGGGGAAGCCAAACTTTGCTGAGCTCCGCATATGTGCTCAAATGCTGCATTTAATTGGTTTGCTGTAGAATGTAGCAAGGCAACCATCCCAACGTAGCAACACCCATCATTCAAGTAGGCTTGCGAAAACTGCACAGTTCAATATCTTCTGTTGGTCTGTCAACTGAGACTTGAAGTGCCAGTGACCATTTTATTTATCATTCATTCATCGGATGTTGATTGTGCACCCACTATGTGTTTGGCATTGTTCTGGGAACTAGGGCTACAGTAGTAAACGATCACACAGAAGGTCCTGTTCTTGTGAAACTTATATTCTACAGGGGGCAGAAAACTGTCAGGTGATAATAAGTGCTCTGGGGAAAAATAAAGAAGGGTAGGGGAATAAGGAATGAGGTAGGAGTTGGTATGCAATTTTAAGTAGTGTGGTCAGGAAAGACCTCACAGAGGAGACAGACAGCATTTGAGGCACAGATTTAAAAGATACATGGGAGCTGGTGATGGGGGAAACTGGGGGAAGAACATTCCAGGCAGAGGAAATAAGCAGCATAGCAGTCCAAAGGTACATCAAGGAGGCCAGGGTAGCTAGATTGGAGTGATCCATGGGGAGGGATTGCAAAGATCTGAGGTGAGATCAGAAAGGCGGGGATGGGGCTTGATGGAGTAGGATTTTGTCAGTTTTTGTAAGGCCGTCAGCTTTTATTCTGAGTATGTTGCAGAGCCACTGCAGGATTTACCAGAAGAGTGATGCTGTGCTCTCACCTATGCTCTAAAACGATCCCTTTGGCTTCTGTGTTGAGAATAGGATGTATGAGGGCAAGAATGGGAGCTGCAAGACTGGTGAGGCAGCTACCATGATAATTCGTATGGAGGTAATGGCAGTTTGTACCAGGGAGCTGCAGTAAAGGTGGTGAGACAAGGTTTGGATTCTTTTGACTGGATTAGGTATGTTCTCCAAGAAAGAGGTCCTGGCCTCTGACTGTATTTCAAGCACTTTGGGTGACCATGCCATAAACTCAGTTGTGGGGACATCAAATATAATAGAGAGAACGTGGGCTTTGGAATTAGAGAAATCTGAGTTAGAATCCAATTTCTATCACATTCCAGCAGGGTGATGTGTCATAGTTACTATTTTTGTTTTTGAATGGGAAAGCTGTGATCTGAGTGTGTTCCTCCCAAATTCATTTGCTGAAATCTAAACTGCAAGGTGATGGTATAAGAGGTGGGGTCTTTGGGAGGTAATTAGGTCATGAGGGTGGAGCCCTCATGAATGGGATTAGTGCCCTTATTTAAAAAAAAAGCTTTTTTTTTTTTTTCAAAGATTTTATTGGGGAATTTGGGGAGGGGAACAGTGTTGGGGAATCAGGGAAGGGGAACAGACTAGTTGCTGTCTTTTTGTTCTTCAGTCTAGTTGTGGAGGACAGTCTAGTTGTGGAGGACGTTGCTTCACTGGCCCATGTTGGTATCATCATTGCGCTCTTCCCGGATGAGGCAGATTGGTTGCTGGCCTCTGGATGGTCGCTGACCGCAGCTATTGGCAGCTCACGCTGGCTGCCAGCTGCTCACGCTGGCTGCCGGCCACTCACTGTAGCCTATGGCAGCCCACTGCCGCAGGGGCTGCAGCCCACACCATCGCCGGGGCTGGCACAGCCCAGCTCCAGGTGGAGCTGTTGTTAGCTGTGGAGGACAGTGTCACTGGCCCTCACATGTGGGATCCGAACCCGGGCTGCTGGCGTCCCAAGCCAGCTCTTAACCAATGCCCCACTCGGCCGGCCCAGTGCCCTTATTAAAGAGTCTCCAGAAAGAGCCCTTGCCCCTCTACTTTGTGAGGACCTAGTGAGAAGGTGCTGGCTGTGAACTGGAAGAACAGCTCTCACCAGCACACATCCATGCTTGGTGTCTTGAGTTGACATGTCTTGACTCGAATGTCTCACAGTTGATCTTGGACTTCTTGATCTTGGTACCTTGATCTTGGACTTCTCCATCTCCAGGGCTGTCAGAAATAAGTTTCTATTGTTTATGAACTACCCAGTCTGTGGTATTGTGGTATAGCAGCCCTCATGGACTAAGACAGGGAATAATAACTAACTTCCAGGGATTTATGAAGACTTACTGTGGTTATATGGCAAAAACAACTCATAGAAGTTTTAGCATACCAATGTGCTTCTTTAAATGTTAAGTATCTTCAATTTTTCATTAGCTTAGATATGGTCATTTATAATGTAAATTCATGAGATCATGGTCCTTTGTCCATGAACTTTAAATTTGTTCCTTTGACTCTTTGGGCAGAATCTGTACAGGGCATTTCCTTGTACACCTGTCCTTGAGGGAGCAGGGGAAGAAATAGGAGCTTTTCTGGCCAAATAGCTGCAACTGTATTGAAGACAAATTCCTGATACAGTGTTGTTTTTTTTTCTTTAAGTTTTCGTCAAATGTCTAAGGTGAGAGTCCTTTTCAAACAGAGGCTTCTACTGGGGGAAGAAGAGGGCTTTCTAAGGATAGACAGGGCCTCAGGGAATTCCCTCAAATGTTATGAGAATATTGTGCATATATATTTTTTCTGGGAATAAAAAATGGAAGATTATAAGATTCTCAAAAAGGTTCATGAACCCTCAAACACTGCCAATCACTGTTCTATAAAGCTTTACTTAGCCAATGGCTGTGATCTAAACACTTCTCACCCTACCTCTCCCCGTAAGAGATATTGTTGCCTACTCTTGCTAATTCTCTTAACAAATATTTCACCACAAAACACTTTGTGGTTAGAAGATGTTATCCTGGCTTCTTACATTTCTCAGTCTGTCAATATCTTTTGTCTTCCACTCCCCAACCACTGCTAATTATAAACCTCTCTGTGTATATACTGTTTACAGAAAAAGCTTAGGATGTTTTTATACCTTATACTTATTGTTGTGAATTACAAGGGCAGCTCATTTTTTTCTCTGCAGTGTTTCCCCAAGCCCTAGGAGGGGGAATTATATTCTGAAAAGTTATGTCCTCTGCTATTTGTATTTGTTGAATATTAGAATGATAGTTTTATAGAGGGAAAAAAGCAGATATCTTTGAAAATTATCAGAGTTGACAGAAGAATCACGAAGGAGATGAAAACTGCCACATTCTCTCTGACTCTGGATTTGTATCTATCTAACCCATCTGTATCCAAACTATAGGCAATGATTCATAGCAATTGTGGATCACTGTGTTAAATAAAATAACTTGTAAGATTCTTAGATCTTGTAAATTAATGAAAAGAAATATACTTTTTCTCCTAATAAAAACCTCTATAATTTAAAAACAAAAGCCTGTCCACTGGTTAGGTAGGAATCATACCCCAAATACTGCCACGTGTGCAAGCCAGTGAATTTATGAAGTTAAAGAATTGCATGCAAATAAGTGTCTAGCCAATGATAAGTCAAGTATTGTCTTATCAGCATTCATCATGATGCCTCTGGCATGAAAAAGCATCCTTCTCCTGAGACACATGGACGGCAAAGTCTGTCAGGGTGAAGAAGCCATGCGTTCCTTCTACACACATCTGATTTGTCCTGAGATTTACATTGTTTATCAGTTCACATCGCAGACTAAGTAAAATCCTCATCTTTAACTAGCTACTGGCTGGTCAAGAGATAAGCTTTTTCTAATAGCACTTTATTTGATTTTTTACTTTGTTGTATAATGCAAGCTTTGTTACTGACTTAATTGAGCTGATGATATCCATAAGTGGAATAATTCAGAGGTGGTAAATAAGCCTCTACAAATGCTTTCTAAAAAAAAAAAGCATATTTTGTTTAATTTACTTTTTTACTGTGATGTATAAAATCTATTTTTATGACATGCTTTTTCTTTCTAATGCTTATTTTCATTTTCAAATAACCGTGTACTTTACATCTGTAATGAATTTTCCAAATCTTACCTTGGAGCCGTAAAATCTGCTGGCTTTAAAATCTTATAATGAAGAAATGTTTGATATTGTTGAGTAGTTGAGTTTCCAAATTGTAAATTGGACAACAATCTTGTGATGCCTTGTCACTGGAGTGCTTAGCAATTTATTGAATTTTCCAGTCCTTCAGAACTGGCATTTTGCTTGATATCAAGTTAGATGAGTCAGGTTTTGCTAAGAATGTCGCTTCGCTCGGTCATTTGGAAAAGAAGCAAACAAACAACTGTTTTTTTTTGCAATAGGCTTTTGCTCAGAACCTCAGATCTTGGTCTGGTCTTATTGGAAGAGATCAGGGAATAGATTCTGTTGAGTGACTACGATGTGCTTGCAGCTGTGAAGATACTCAGTCTTCTCTCCATACAGCTTACATTTTACCAGGGAAAAGAGATAATTAAATAGTTATTATAGTGCATGTGATTAGCATGATGATATGGCATTATTGCAATGGACAGTAGGGGGTCTTGACTTAGTATTTGGGGCCAGAGAAGGCCTCTGGAAAAGAATGATGTTACCATCTGATAGAACAGTAGAAACTGGGTGAAGGGAGATGGGATCAAGCTGAGGGTAGGTAATGTTGCAATGCTGGGATGGAAGAAAAAGACTTCTGGCAAGAGGATTAGTATGTCTAAGAGCATGTTTGAAGAATTAAAATAAGTTCAGATAGATACAGAACATAGAGTTTTGGTGGTATGAGATGAGCTGGAGAAGTAGGGACCATTAATTTGACAATTATGTGCTAGATGCTGGTGATAGATGAACTAATTTGCTATGCTTCCTGCCCTCATCAAGTTAACTTTTGAGTGAAAGAGGCACTAGATAAATAAATAAAAAAACAAATAAACAAAAAAAGCCCAAAATAGTGTAGATTGTGGTTAAGTGCAATGAAAGAAATTAAGGGTATGTGATAGATGTGATAGCAATGTGGGTGTGGCTACAGGGTTGTCAGGGGTGACCTGGTGGAGAAAGTGACACATTGAATCCTGAAGGACCAGGCAAAGCCAACCATAAGAAGGGGAAGAGAAAGCATTCCAGCAGAGGAAGTAATCTTTGCAAAGGCCATGACTCAGGAAAGAAGGGAGGATGTTTGGGGTTTTGCAGGGAGGCTGGTGTGGCTAAACATAATAATCTAGGAGGACGTATTGTGAAATGAAGATGGAGAGGTGAGCAGATAGAGCTCTGGCTTCAGTTTTACAGGTGAGGAATCTGAGGGGCTGTTTGCCCAGGGTTATCCCAGGTAGTAAATGGCAAAGCTATGAAGATAGTGCAAGCCTATATACTCCATGAGCCTATGTATGTTGGTGTATTCATTGAACTAATTAATGTTTATTGCGAGCGTATGTTCCATGGACACAATATTGTCTCAGATACTCAAGATTCTTGCCTTCGTGGAGCTATGTATTGCTCTTTTCCCTGAGTCATGTTGCATCCTTGGAGGGCAAAGGGAGGACAAGAGAACTTCCATCTGTAAGTAATGGAAAAACAAAGATCAATAAGGCTTATGTAGTAAAAGAGAATTGTTTGCTTATGTAACTGAAATAGGCTTCCAGGATGATTGAGTAAATCTCCACCTTCATTGTTCCCTGCCCCTCTTGATTCAGTTTTGTCCAATTCCAGATTTTGTATCCACATACCACACTGTCCAAAAAGAGAAAGGGTTCTAGGATTTTTATCATAAGTCCTGAGCTTTGAGCTGATTGGGTTGACCTTGATAGAACCGGGAGAATATTCATGCTGACTGGCTTCCATATTTATTCCTAAACTAAGTATTGTGGTAAAGATATTCCCATTTATTCTTAATGGGGAGTGATATGGACCCTTGGGTGTGTGTGCGTGCATAGAAATTTATAGAACAGTGTGCAGGAGTGTTGCTGTTGTCACGATGAAGGGGGAGGGTGCAAAACTGACATGTAGTAGGTGAGGTCCAGGGATGTTAGAGGCCTTTAATACACAGGACAAGCCTGCACCACAAAAAATTGTGCCACGTTCCGTGTATCTTTTTGGATGTACTTCTGGACAATACATAGGTAAACTTTTTTATGTAATCATCTGAACCTAAAACTTAGCTGTTTCCCATTTAAACACAAAGTGGGATGTGGGGGGCACTATTTTAATATATACTGTATTTTCCAGAAAATTAGCTATTGTGTGTATTGTGAGAATATTGTGCTTTGTTCGGAATTTTTCCAAGATTTGTTCACCCATTTAAAAAACATTAAAAAAAAATCACATAACAGTTGGGATGATCTTCTGGTATTTGAGGTGTCTGTGTAATATGTTTTATTACCTCATTTCATGGTGATTCCATTTAAAGTTGTAGGTACTCAACTACATTATCATACCTGAGTATTTACATATTGAAATGCATTTGTTTTGTGAATTACTTTTATTTCTGCTTTATATTTTATTTTGAACATTATATGAATTTTTGAAATTATGTATGGAGGTAATTATATTTACAAGAATTTCATCATAGTATAGGAAGGGGACATTATAGAATATTTATTATATAAAGGGGATGTTGGGACTGATTGGGTTGAAATTTCTGGTTCGGACTCATCAGAGCCCACCCCTGGAATTGTGGGTGGGATCAATACCTGCACAGTATGATTAATGTACACTAGGGGAAAGGTGGAATGGATATCGGGAAGTTATCCACAATCTACTGGATATTCATTTGATAAGTGTCAGCCTTTCTCAAGACAGAAGTGACTAGAATTTAAGACTTTTAATGTTAAATGTACTTTGAGGGAAAATCCCAATTAAGGTAACTTCTTGTGAATATGGGCCCAAATCATTCATTTTAAAAAGCAAGTTAACCTGGGATGAAATATAATACAAATTCTACTTCATGTTGCAAATTTTATCAATGTAGATTCCAAATTCTCTCTTTTTTTTCATTTTACTTCATTTTTATCTGGTCATATCTTATTCATTGCTTTAGCACACCCCTTCCCATTTCAGTATTGTGAACTAAATGCATACTTCCAGCATCTAGAAGGTTTCTTAAAAGGAAAACTTGACCTGTCCACGAAGTTGTAAATGAGGATAACTATAATATTAATTCCTAGTAAAAAAAATTCATCATAGAAACAATGAAAGGGTAGAAATGGAAAGTAGCAAGTCCAAAAACATAATAGTGGCTTGCTTTATATTATAGGTTAAAGAGTTGAAATAATAACTCATACTGGAGTTAAAGGAACACACCTGGTTCCTTTAAAGCAGAGTTTAAAAAAGAACATTGGAACATGGCTATTTTGAATGGTGCAAATACGTTTTGTTTCTACTACTTCCAAATTCACACCCAAGTGAACCCTTTATCTGTTTCCTTGAATTAAACTAAAAACCAAAAATGTATTCCTATTGCTTTGGTCATAGTGTATCTGTTGCCATGCACCTATAGTCACTGAGTTTCTCCAAAGGCACAATTGAGTCATTCGAAGGTTACAGAGAAATTTGTGGAGGGCTACCAGGTAACACTCCCAAAGCTCTTCACTTCCAGGATTTACTCAGTTTCTATAAAATAACTGGCTTATACACCAAACCTCCTTTAAATGTCAACGAGCTACCCACTTGCTGTTGGATATGCTTAAGTCCATAGAAAAAGTGCAAATGTTTTTTCTTTCTTCCTGTGTGTGGGTGCCACCCAGAGTCCTCACAATTTAAGGGGTAATAAGTAATCTCTTTATGTTGTGATTACTTGGCAGAGAACTGGCTCTGACATTTTGCTTTTGACCCCTAAAGTTCTAGCTCCTCTAGTGAACTGCAATACATGTTTTTCATTGCTTCGTATGTGACATTCTTTCCACAAAGCCAATGGGCTATATACAGCATTGTCCCTTTTCATTAGTGAGGTTTTCAGTTTTAACATGTTATTTTATGTCAGCTGGCTTTTTTCATTTTGCATCAACACTGTAATCAGTAGCTAACATTTTGTTAAGCAATTTGTTGATCCTTATCACTTGTCAGGTTTTCAATTTGCTAACTACTGACATGATTTTCTGTTTTTTGTTCAGAAAAGGATTTTTAGTTTAATAAAATGTTCCCGAACATACCATTTTCTCTCTCCTCTCTTTTCCCCTTCTTGACCCTTACTTCTAGATAGATAGATCCCTCTCAAAGAAAACATGTTTGAAAATCTGAATGATTAAAGCATATCGAATATGGGTCAGTGGATTTCTAGTGCCACCTAGAGAAGGCCATCGTGTGAAGTGTGTCATGCATCTATGTGCAGAAAATCTCTCAACCTCTGTCAACCTCCCTATACTTAGTGGATGCTCAGTAAATGTCAAGTAAGACCAAATGAGGAACACTTGCAAAAAATCACTTTCTAAGCTGAAATAAAAAGAAATTCTAATTTGCATTCATTTTCCTACCAAAACATATTCTTGGGGGTGGGTTAGCCAGTGACAATGTCATGATGTGGTCTTCTTTTTTTTTTCTTTTTTGCAATATTAGTTTATATAGTCACTTATTCTTTACCTTCTTGAATTGTGTATTTCATTTTCATCACTTTAATTTGAACTAAAAATGTAATGTTTTTCCTCCTTCTTGTAAGTTTGAGCAATAGCAGGAGAAACTTGGAAGGTTTTCTGACAGCAGTTGAAAAAATATGATTGACTCTGTTTACAGAGAATAAAAGAAAAAGCTAGTTGGTGGGGTTTATTATGTGTCAGGCTCAACCATGGTTGTAAAGTCCCCCAGGCCTCCCAGTCACTTGGGACAATTTTTCAGAACTCGCCCTTGTCGTCTAATTTACTGTTAAACATAGCTGCTAACATATACAAAAGTTAAGTTCATGAATGCAGTAAATACTTTGGGTTTACGTTTATAATAAGGAAAATGGGATTAATCATCTAATATGTTGGTTATTGGAATGTTGCTAAAGCATAACAAAGACTTCTGGTTCATCCAGGATGGTTGGGAAATGGAATATTAAGAGTATTCTGGATCTTCAGGAATTGCTACACATTCTACCCTCTCTCTATAGCAGTGGTTCTCAGTGGGGAATTTTGTCCCCTAGGGGACATTTAACAATACCTGGAGAGTTTTTTTTTCTTTTTCTGAGGGCAGTGTCACTGGCCCTCATATGTGGGACCCGAACTGGGGCTGCTGGCTTCCCAAGTCAGCGCTTAATCACCGCGCCACTCGGCCGGCTCCTCTGGGGACGTTTTTGATCATCAGGGTGGTGGGCGGAAGAGGATCTACTAACATTTAGTGGGTAACATCCAGGGATACTGCTAAGCATCTTACAGCGCAAAGGACCACCCTCACAACAAAGAATTATCTGGTCCCAAATGTCTATAGTTCTAAGTTTGAGAAACTCTGCAGGTTAGCAGTTTGTATCAAATTAGAATTCAGCAAAATTCACTTAAACTTCAAGATGACAGCAAGCATTTTTGGTGATTTAGATGATAATTTAGCATCTTACAGAGCTTCAGTGTTTTTATCAACCTCAATTACCACTGTATTGTTAAAGTGTAGAAGTGTTGGTTTATGAGGACTCCTGGTTGCTAGATAAAAAGATGTTATGCTGTGGAACATTTATCTGAAGAGGCTCAATTAATTCTTATGTCATCATAGTCATTTGATTAGAATTGGTACTTTTTTCTTATGGAAAGGATTATTTACTTTTTATAGTACAAGAGCATTAAAATAACTTGATCTTTGTTAATGAGTTTTCAATATACTTTAAAAATAATAAGTGACATGGTTTTAGAATAATATTTCCGTCAACACAGCTGTTATTACAATACTCGGTGCTTTTATTTTATGTCTACGGGGGGAACATAAGAAAGAAAAATTTTCCTTCTATTTGGATAAAGTTTATTTGTGTGCACAACCCAAGAAAATGGAAAGAAAAACATGCACTTCTGGGTAGAAAAACAAAGGAATCTATTTATTAGTCAGTGAATTAAATATTGAGGACTATCTCATTCATATTCTGGGGCTAACACAGTAAACAAGGCAGAACTTTTTATGATGTCTTTTACTGAATTATTTGGAAAATAATAAAAGTTTAAAGCATGAGACTGAATTTAATTTTATATGTCTGTAATGACTTCTTGCACATATGAATTCAGATACAATGTATAGCATTTACAACTATAGAGACTTAAATATAGAAATCACCTATTGTGTGACCCTAAACTTATCCTTAGAACCACTTTGAGTTGTGAGGTGGTTAAGTAGCATATCTATAAATTGGTTGATGCAATTAACAATTCCTTTTTTTATTAAACACACATTAAACACATGATATATATAATGCTATTCTTGGAAGAAGGGACATACGTGTAAACATGAATAAGGAGTAGTCCCCACTCTTCTATGTAACCGTGGGAGGAGGTGATGGGGACAGGGAAGAGAGGGAAGTAGAGAGGAAAGTGCTGACAATGTTGAGTGGGATGGGAACGGTAAGGAGATCAGAGTCCTGTGAATAGTAATGCGTTGTAAGTAGTAAAAGAAGATAAACAGAGCAGGAAAGGCATCTTTCACTTATACCTGTGTGACCTCTTGTTCTTTACCAGAATTTGTTTTTAACCCTTTCTTTTAGATACTTTTATCTCTTGTCTGTGTTGAATAATTAGCCTTGGAAAGGACAGGGTAAACAAGATTAATTTGTGTTTGTTTCACCACCTTTGAGTTTCCAAGGAAATGAATTATCTGAGGGCAAACTCAGTGCATTGATTTAGTCACACTTAAAAATAACATGCATGTGGTTGCCAGGGCCATTTCTCTGAATAGATTAACACTGAATAAACAATAAAAATTCTTGAGCCTACATATTTTGCAATTTCTATTTCAAAGCATAGTCCTAATTCAACTTTTAAATATTTTTTGTTTTGTCCTAGAAGAGAGTGATAAAATTGACCTGAACAAATTACTGAGATAGAAGAAGAATGAAAGTCAGGCAGCTTAATTTTAACATGTGCAAAACAGAATTTGTTATTTTCTACCATACCTTTGCTTCTTACTCCCTACCCATTTTTTATTACCTGGATTGATTGTGCCATCAGTGGATTTCTTTCTTGACAGTCTTGATACCTTCAAGTTTGTTCTCCACATTGCTGTCAGAGTAATCGACAGAAACCACAAATAGGAAGGGAATAATATTAGCAGATAACATTTAACTGAGTATTTACTATGTACCTGGCCTTTAAATGGTCAATATTCAGTAAATCTTAAAATTTTCACAACAGTATGGTATAAGAACTATTATTACCTGTTCTGTACAGACACACACAGAAAATAAAAGAAAAAAACCAAGGCATGAGAAGATACTGGCTCTAGGTAACATTTAATATGTGCCAGAGGCAGGATTTAACCTCAGTATTCTGAGTTAGGAGCACAGGGTCATAATCTCCATGCATGCTCTTCTACTTAAGACATTTAGTGTCTGCTCAGAGCCTACCACACAATTCAAAGTACACTTATCTCTCATTTAATGACTTTAACTCATTAACAACAAAAAAAACCCCTATTGCTAAATACACCAAAAGGTAAAAAAAAAATAAAATCTATTAATTTTAATGAGGAAAAATTTAATGAGTTCCATACCAATTTGAGATACCTACACAGTTTCACAGGTAGAAAAAGATAGCAATTCAACAATGAAAACAGGTTTATGTAAATAATAAACAAGATTTTGAAAGTAAATAAATTCAATTTCTATACGTTTATTATGCTTGCCAAAGGAGGAAGAAAAGATTGGGAAGTGAGTAGTGAATGGTGGACATAGGGTGCCATGAAATCAACCTTGGGAAGGTACATTCTTCTTTCTGTCCCTTTTTCTTCAGTAATTCTTATGGACTGATGATTGTCTTGTACTCAAAGTAAACTTTATAAGTGAAAGCGCAGAAAAACACCTGGAGGGCAACATAAAAACGAAACCCAAGACCACAATTAATATATGAACCCACGATGAAACTAGAGCATGCATGCATACCATAACCAATGCTTTATCTTCATTTCTTTCAAAAAATGTTTCAGTTCTTCCACAAGTACTTAATTCAAATGTATTCCACAAGATAACTTGCTAATGAAAACCTGATTAGTCAAGTAAATTGGTGAGCGTGTCTCCCTAAAACAGTAACATCAACATATCATGTTTTATAGTGTATTTACTTAGTGGATTTTAGAAAAAAATGTTGCTCTGTTAAAAAAGACTCATTCAAAAATGGCATAACTTTTCAAGAGCCATAATGGTGAAAAATCACTAGCTAAATAGTCATTATAAAATAAGTTTATGCTTGGCATACAAAGTCCCCCAAGTTTCTGTCCTTGCATTGCTCTCCAGCCTCATATTTCCCCACATCCCATTGCATACCTTACTTATTGGCATTACTGCATTATTTATACTTACGCATCCATATGATGCTATTTCATACCTTGATTACCCTGCATGGAATGTCCACATTTCCATTCCATGCACACACAGTGGGTTTCTGGCACAGCCAGAAATTCCAAATGTTGGAAACCTCACCTTTTAAAAAGGGCTGCTAACAAACTTGCCAAACTTTGCCCTGGCAAGAGACATTATTATTCTAGTCAGAAAACATGTCTGCCCTCTGCTCTGGAGAGAGAGAGAGAGAGAGACTCTATCTTCCAAGGCTGTTTGGTATACAAACATTCCTGAACAGTTAGTCTGAAACAGTTCTGTTAATGCCTTTGTTCAGAAAGTGCAGAAACAGGAGATAGCCTTGAAAAATTGTCCCCTAACATCATCGCACTTGGCATTGTTTTAGTAAAATTATCCATGCAAGTGTCTGTTTGGTGAACTCATTTACAGCAGAAATTTAATGAATAAATGAATAAACAAAAACCTTTAAAAATCTGGGACATGTGGGGCTATATTAAAAGTTATTTTATGGATGATAATCCATTAAACCACACTAAGCACAACTGAATTTTAAATGCCAGGTAGCTCATAGACAACCAGCTGATTTTCCACAATCTAGGCTCGAATACATTTGAAACATTTCTTATTATATAATGATGATACCGAATGCAGCATTGCTTATATGCTAAGTACTGCATTAAACTCTTTACAAGTAATGCCTCAGCATATCCCTTAAGCAACTTCGTGAAGTATTATTATAATATCTCCTATTGGAAACAGACTAAGAAAGGTTAAGTCACTTGTTCAAAGTCACACAGGTGGTCATTGGTGGAGATGGGATTTGAACTCAGGATGTTTGACTCTGAAGGTTGTATTTTTAACCACTAAAATTATACAGCCTCTTACAAGAAAAATAAAAAATTCTGCAAGAGTTATCTTAGGTTCTCTCAACAAATGTTCTGTCTCCAAAACTATACTTGGATAGACAGGACAAAAATATGCCCTATTCACAGGTTCCAGTATGCATTTGGGGAACTAAACTGGACCACATTAGTTTTAGTAATGATGTCTCTGTCTTACAAAGGAAAATTTTGCAAGGATAGTAGGAACAAGTTAGCATTTCTGCCTATAAGTGTTGCGGATGGAGGAACCATGAAGACATTATTATTGCTCACCTCCAGCTAAGCCAGGGCAAGAGCAGGCCAGCTTTGTGGTCACACAGGCCCCCTGTGCTTAGAAGGGCTGTGCTTTGAAGGGTTTACTTGGTTGGTTTCCTGCTCTGTCACTGTCTTGAACTTTTTAATGCTTATTGAATAAGGGGACCTGCATTTTCATTTTACACCGGGCATCTCACATTCTATAGCTAGTCATAGGCTGAAAGCTCAGTCAACTCTTTATGGCAGTTGTTTTTTGACAGTGGAGAAGAGAGATGGACTGGTAACACCAGACGTACTACCAGCCATGATCTTCAGGGACCTAAGGTTCTGCCTATTTAGGTTCTGCCTATTCATACTGGATTCTGGAGAGAAAAGCTCAGGTCCAGAATTCCTAGGCTGTAGAATATTCAATACCCTGAGGATCTGATAATTCCACAAGATCACCTTGGGGCTGATGTAAAATATTTATTGTGGAATACTAGTCTATCTTGAGGGAAAAGATATATATTATACACAGTATTTTCCAGAATCTCATTCTTTATTCTGGTCTGATGATGGTTTGTTTTTCATTAGCTTAACCATTCTCTTTTATAATGAGCACCAAATCAATTAAATTAGAAATTATATTTTCTTTTAAAAGGAATCAATAGCTACATTTCTGTTTTTATGTATAAGTTACATTTCTGTTATCTTTAGTAAATGTGAATGCACTTGATGATTTTAGGGTGTTTTTTTGTTTTTGTTTTTTTTGGTGTGGGTGGCTCAAACACTCTGTAGCATCAAGTTTGCTAGTATATTTCATCAACAGCTTTGATTTGTAATACTTGAGAAATACTACCTCACTGCTGCTGTTTTCTTTATTTCCTCAGAACCTTTACTTAGAGACTTCATATGATCTCTGCATATTCATTTGCATTTGCTTTTGACAAACACATAGATAATCCAGATCTTATTTCTGGTGATTATTTTCCTTTGCAGTTTTATATCATTGCAATCTTTGAGATGCCCTGTTGAGTTCCACCAGTATACCACAACTGAAAATAAGCAGGGGCAAAAGCACTGATTTGTGGAGCAGTTTCTTAAAACACCACTTGTCTTGATTTTGTTACTATATTTTGTTGCATATTGAGTCTAATTTTATTTAAAACAGAAACTCGGCGGGGAATGAGTTCCCTAACCTCCAATTCTACAGAGCTGTGTGTGTGACTGCTGCAGACCCAGCAGAGGGAGCCCAAGGTAATGAAGGACGCTCTCTGGAGTTGTTTTGATGAGTCAGAACTAGTAATTTGGTCAAAAAGTGATTTTGGGGGAGAATTCGGGGGGGAGTCAGGATAGGTGTGTGTGTGTGTGTGTGTGTGTGTGTGTGTGTGTGTGTGTGTGTGTGTGTGTGAAGGAAGAAGTAAAATAGAAGGGGCAAACCATGTGAATTTTAAGATGTACTTGAAATGTGGCAGATAACATCTTCTGAAGGAAAGTGACACACCTGATGGAGAGAAGCATTCGATTTTCAGACCCTGAGAAGGTACTTTAATGCTAATGTATAAAACGACTTTCTTTTTCTTAACTTTGCTGGTTAACCAATTTTCCCTTTAAAAACTTTTTAGATTGAATCTTTAAACGTTTCCATTTCTTGTGATTTTTATATTTCGGGTGATGTCCCCAATGAAAGCTTTTTTTTCATTTTCTTCTTCAGTCCATCATCTCACTGGCCCACACATTTTGTGTGCTTCTGTGCCTGAGTATAGAAAATCTTGGAGGCTATTTAAGTTTAGGTGAATATTTACTCAGTAGATTAATCAATTAGTCCACCAGCTATTCAAACAGTATTTATTGAACTTTTAGTACTATATGAAGTGGAGTGTGTGTGTGTGTGTGTGTGTGTGGGAGGGTGCAGCCAGGAACGAGAATCAAAACCATTTTCTGTTCTTAATGAACTTATATGGAACTGAGTGAATAAATGTGTTTCATAGAAACAAATGCTAAGCAGTACTTCAAAGTTCCCATAAAGTAAACTGGACATAAAGTAGGTGTTCATAGAAGAAAGATGCAGATCCTTGCGGGAGCTTGAAGAGCCCAGAGAGGCTTCAAGGAGGACATGACTGGTACTGAATGATGGGTGGTTTTGGGTGTGTTAAGAGTAGAAGGAAGGCAGGTACATTGACTTCTATGGTGGAGAAGGAGCATGAGAAAGGCTGTGAACAACAAAGTATGGTTTATGATTGAGATGCGGGGTGACGGTGTAGGGTTACGCTGTTTGTGTCATGCATACTCCTAAGAGTGCCATTCACAATAAAGCTTACGTGAATGGTGCTCGTGGAGGTACCCCGTGCCTTAGAATAAGTTCTGGAGTGACTGTGGTTATGTTGAACAGTGGTTCTTCACCCTTTGTATATTATACCTGTCAACACTCTGTTGAGAGGATTCTATAAAGAGGCAGTAGATAGAGATTGGGCTGTATAGCTGGGCAGCCTGGATTCGAGTGTTGAGCACATCAGAGAATTCA
The DNA here is from genome assembly GCA_033961575.1 of Aselliscus stoliczkanus. Taxonomy (NCBI): domain Eukaryota; kingdom Metazoa; phylum Chordata; class Mammalia; order Chiroptera; family Hipposideridae; genus Aselliscus; species Aselliscus stoliczkanus. The sequence goes on from CM066727.1 coordinate 145,256,466, forward strand.
TGTGTGATCTAGGATAAGTTCCTCAACCTCTTTAGTGCCTTACTTCCCTCATCTATAAAATGGCAAGATAATAGTAGTGCCTACTACGTGGAGTTATAGTGGTTAAATGTGACAGACTGTCATCTGCTTAAAATAGTGCTAGGGCCTAGCGAGCCCTGAAGTTACCTGTTATGATCAAAGAGCTAATGTGTCACTCAAGCAGAAAACATATATCCTACTTTTTCAAGTACAGAAATATTTGATTACGCTTTCCATTATGAAAATCCTAGGTCTCATCGAGGTTACTTTGTCTTTTGCTGGTTGAGAATGACGAAGTAGATCATATGGTTTAAGATTGTGCTGGTATCACAGGCTGATTTATGGAAGTCAATAATATAGCATGGCCTTCCTTGTTTCAGGGAAAAACAAAGGTGGCACCCGTTTCCATGAGAGTGGCACTCACCTGGGGAATGCATGCAATGTCTTCACATTTTCCAGTTGTTTTGAACCATGGACAGAGTATAAGCTCCATGAGCTCATTGTTGTATTTCCTGTGCCTGGCATTCATTCATCTTTTTTTTCTTTGACCCTTTGAATGAGTGGGTCAATGATTGAATGAAGGCATCATTTTGAAAACTATCCCTGTCTTCTACAAATTCGTTGGCAGTTCTGTTCCTAGCTGAGGTGGAGCTAGCTTAGGTGGAGTAGGCATTATTGCAGAATGTCTTGAGAGATGTCTAATTAAATATCTTCTCTGGTGGTTTATCCATTGCCATAAAATGAAAATCACTTATATTTTAGATCGCTTTATAGTTTACAAATACTCTTATACCTCATGCTATTTCCTACAGTATTCATGTGAATTCGTTTTTTATTTCATCCATTTAACAGACTGAGTAACTGAGTCTCAGAGTTAAATGACTGGCTCAATTTTACATACAAGTTATAGATGTTGGGCTTGATCTGAGGTCCCTTGACTGATGATTTTCTTTAGAATTTTGTGGCACCATACTTATTCCCTACCTGAATCGAAAGCCTCACCATTATATTTACACTACTTCCCCCACCCCCCGCCCCAGAAGGATGGGATCTCTCTAAATTTCCTATAATGGTGTACATTATTTGTGAGATCAGGTTAGGATTGTTTTGGAAGACACCTTGAGGCTCACAGGAGATGTGATACTGGGCAGAACCTTGAGGTGGGAGAAGTAGTGGGTAGATTTAGAATTTACCTTGGGTAGTTTATAGAAATCCTGATGCACCCATTGGAACTGGAAGGCCTGGATGGATTGCACCACTAGAGGTTCTGAATAAAAGCAGTGGGAGTATGGAAAACATACAGGACAGGGAAAATCGGAACACCGAAGACCTGAAGCAGGCATTACAAATCTTCATAATTTTATGTAGAGCTGGTCCTATTGTTGGGTTCAGTGGAAACCTAAAGCCAAGTAACCATTGAAATATACAATGCCATATACTCTTAGGTGCTTGGTAATTACAAATATATTTGAATTCAATCAACATTTGTAGGTACTTCTATTATATAATTATCATACTTGGTCCCATTTCAAATTTATGTGTGGTTCCCTGATTATATTTTGGAGTAAATTTGTATTCTTTATATTATCTAATACAGTGCTTTGCACTTAGATGTTTAATAGATATTTGTTAAATGGATTGAAAGTTAAACGCTTTGAATTTTATAGAGTAAAATGGTGGAGAAACAGAGAAAGAAGTGCTCTCTGAGATAGTGAATATTTGGCAATTAATGTAGTTTTTAGTGTGCCATTTCCTTATTTGTGAACCAGTTATATATAGGGTAGGGGTTAACTCAATTTCATTTTAGAGCAGAACTCAAAATAACTATATAATATAAAAACGATTGTAAAACAATTTAAATCATAGTATGAATACAAAAATGCAAAAGGAAGTTGCTATGTGGAACAATGATTGTGATTGCCTTTTCTACAGTGCCATTGCTTTCTGTGTATTATGTGTGTATCTGTGAGTTTGTGTGTGTATTTCACTTATTCTGAATAGATTTTAAAATATGCTGTGGAGAGGGGATTGTGGATGCGTAGTTGTCAGGAAAATCACCTTCGTGGCTGGCTGAGTGGCTCAGTTGGTTAAGAGCTCGCTCAAGAGTGCGAGCTGAGCTCTGAGCAATGGTGGTTCAATGCCAGCCCCAGCTGAGATGCCGTTGAGCTGCCAACAGGTGGCAGGATGGCTCAGCTAAAAAAAAAAAAAAAAATCACCTTCATGTTTCTCTCCTGTTCATATTTATTCTTATTGTATATAATGGAATTAACTTTAATTTCTACTCTGTAAGATTTTCATTTATAAAAGTATTATATAAGTAATTAATACTGGAATTTTGGGATAGTTTACTTTAGAATCATGTTATAGCGATTTCATTAATACCTGAAGACTGAATACTCACAGTTCATTAAGTATAAAGAAAAATATGAAATTAGATCCTTAACTCACACTTTATAAAAAATCAACTACACGTGGCTTAAGGATTTAAATGTCAAAAGCAAATCATTAAACAGTAGAAAATATAGGTGAATGTATTTTTGATCTAGAAGAAAATATTCCTTAAACAAGGTATAAAACATGTGGATTATAAAAGACAAATTTTACTACATTAAAATAAAAACAAAAAACAAAAATACTGTAGTTCATCAGACCACTTAAAGAAGATGAAAAGTCCTATCATGAACTAGGGGACGATATTCACAGTATACACAACTGTCAAAGAATTGGTGTGAAGAGCACAAAAACATCTACAAATCAGTAAGAAAAATGGGCAAAAGTCCTTACTAGACATTTCACAGAAGAGAAACTCATATGGCCAACTCATATGAAGAAACTCATATGGAAACTCATATGAAGAGATGTTTATTATATCTCATATTCAATAGTGATCATGGACATGCAAATAAAGACAGTAATACAATATCATTTTATTCATCTTTTGGCAAAAAATTGTCAACCTGATAATATCAATTATTGGAGAGGAAATAGATACACTAGAGTTACACTGATGGTCAGGGTGCAGATTGGTGCAATCGTTTTAGAAGGCATTGAACCTGTTGGAAAAATTTGCATATTCCTACATCCTGTGACCTAGGATTTCCACTGCTAGATATCCAATGAAACTCATTTACAGGTACAACAGAAAACATATAGAAGGATGTTCATATCAGTGTTTTTTAAGGAATTATCTGGAAAAAATCCAAATGCATATCAGTAGAAGAGTGGATGAATAAACTATGATCTATTCACAATAAAATATAACACAGAAGTCGGATTAAGTTCAGTGTTTTCAAATATAAATGAACCTTAGCAAGATAATACTAAGTAAAAACAAAGCCCGAGATGTGTCTCCTCTCTAGTCCTGTGGGCCACTTGTACCTTGGTGTTGGCTTCTCTGGAAGATGGCTACCTATCTCTTTTGAGGTACTACTCCTCAGTCTCTCAAAGGGAAATTTGAGTAAGCTACACAGCACACATTTGAAGCCAAAGAGTCTCAAGAATATCCTCCACTTTTTCTTTAAGATTAATTTAGTATTATTGTGTCATCTTCCAAAATATAACACCTTACAGTACTTGTTTGACAACACAGGTCTCTTTAAGGCAGGAAATAGATGATGCAGAAATGAGGACAAGTGGTTGAGATAAGATAGAAACTTTGCTCACACCTAATAGATGCAAATAGTCTAGGGCTGGCAAAATTGGCTCCCTAACGAAGGGGCACTGAGGCCTGTCTTCTCCCTTTACCTCCCACCACACCTACCCCCGCCAAACCAAGAGAGCAGTTTTCAGCCCATAGAATCATGGATATCAATCCCATCTCTCTGACCAATGCAGCCAGTAAGGCTCACTGTTGGGTGCAAGTGCTTGATTAAAATGACCCAAGTAGTTCAGCAAAACATTTAATTCATTTCGTTAGGTGTCAGTAGAGGGTAGCTGGTTAGCTCAGGTGGTTAGAGTGCAAGCTCATAACACCAAGATTGCTGGTTCGATTCCCACATGGCTGAGGAGCTGCACCCTCCACAACTAGATTTAAGACAACTACTTGACTTGGAGCTGATGGGTTCTGGAAAAACATATTGTTCCCCAATAAAATGAAAAAAAAAAAATGAGTTGGCAGTCTTGGTGGCATCTCTGTGAGGTCATGAAGAAACCTAGCTCTTTCTTCCCCTCTTCTCTGCCTTTTTCATCATGTCAGATTTTGATCCTTGAGCTTGTCACTTTATGTTAGAAAGACAGCCCCAGACAACATATCTTCACACCGATGTCCCAAACAGAGAGGAAAGGAGCTTTTTCTTTTATGTCTTTTTTAAAAAAAATCAGAGGAACAAAAGTTTCCCAGAAGCCCCTCAGAAAACCTGTGCTTGCATCTTTTTGTTTTAAATTCAATGTATTTAAACTAAAGAACAAAACAAAAAAGTTCACCCATTTCTTCCACCCCTGCCTCTGGCAACCACCAGTTTGTTCTTGGTATCTGTGAACTTGGTTTTTAAATTTTATTTATTAGATTCCACATAAAAGAAAGGTCATATGGTATTTGTCTTTCTCTGTTTGACTTATTCACTTAGCATAATGCCCTTGTCACGAATGCCAAGATTTCATTCTTTTTTATGGCTGAATAATATTCCTGTGTATGTGTGTGTGTGTGTGTGTGTGTGTGTGTGTGTGTGTGTGTACGTACACTGCAGTACCAAAAAACATATATACACATGGCTTGTATTCATCTTTTGTTATTGGTATACATTGAGTATTACAATTTTAATAGAGTTTTTTCCTCTCTTAAAAAATGTTTATATATATTTTTGGCACTCTGTGTGTGTGTGTTATGTGTGTAAAGATACACACACAAAACACACACACACACATACACACACACCACAGTTTCTTTTTCATTCATCCATCAACAGCACTTAGGTTGTCTCCATATCTTGACTATTGTAAATAATGCTGCAATAAACATGGGGGTGAATATATCTTTTTGAGTTAGTGTTTTTTTCTTCTTCAGATAAATACCCAGAAGTGCAATTGCTGGATCATAAGGTAGTTCTACTTTTAATTTTTTGAGGAACCTCCATAATGTTTTTCATAGTGGCTGCACCAATTTACATTCCCACCAGCTGTGCACAAAAGTTCTGTTTTCTCCATATTCTCACCAACACTTATTTCTAGTCTTTTGGATTTATAATACCTATTCTAACAGGTGTGAGGTGATATCTCATTGTGTATTTGATTTGCATTTTCTTGTTGACTAGTGATGTTGATTATGTTTTCATGTACTCATTTGCCATCTGTATGTCTCCTTTGGAAAAATGTCTATTAGATCTTATTTTTTAATTGAATTTTTTTTTTTTGCTATTGAGTTGTATGATTTCTTTATGTATTTTGGACATTAGCCCCTTATCAGATATATGATTTGCAAATATTTTCTCCCATTCAGTAGGTTGCCTTTTTAATTTTGTTGAAACTTTCCTTTGCTATGCAGAAGCTTTTTAGTTTGGTGTAGTCCCACTTATTTATTTTCAGTTTTGTTGCTTTTGCTTTTGGTGTCAGATTAAAGAAGTCATTGCCAAGATCTATGTCGAGGGGCTTACTGTGTTTGTTTTCTTCTAGAAGTTTTATGGTTTCAGGTCTTATGTTCATGTCTTTAATCCATTTTGAGTGAATTTTTTGTGTATGGTGGAAGATAGTGGCCCAGTGTCATTCTTTTGCTCATGGCTGTCCATTTTTTCCCAACACCATTTATTGAGGAGACTGTCATTGCTCTGTTATATAAACTTGGTTCATTTGTCATTAATTAATTAATTGACCTTATATATGTGTAGGTTTATTTATGAGCTCTCTATTATGTTCCATTGATATATATGTCTGTTTTTATGTCACTATTTTTTTATGTCACTATACTGTTTTAATTACTTTAGCTTTGTAATATAGTTTGAAATCCAGGAGTGTGATGCCGCCAGCTTTGTTCTTTTTTCTCAAGATTGCTTTGGCTATTCAAGGTCTTTTATCATTTCATGCAAATTTTAGGATTGTTTGTTCTATTTCTATGAAAAATGCCTTTGGAAAACCCTCCATATTTTGTGAAAGTCTGATCAATCATTTTTGTGTTTTTTTAAGACACCGACAAAAGATCTGATATCTAATTTTATTTAAAAACTATGATTGGATATTATTTTCCTAGATTAGCTAATGCATCCTTCCTCTTACCATAGTATTCCTCTTATTCCCTTGTCTCTCCTATATTTTGGAGGCTAGACGACAGAAGAATGTAGAGAACCACAAATTCAAATGATTTTACTGAAGTTGAGGCATCAGAAATGATGGGGCTGTTGTTGATGACCATGAAGGAACACCTGGCAATAACCTCCTTGGGCCAGTGACCAAGGACAAGAAGGGAAGCTGGATGTCTAAGTAGATACCACTGCAGATAAAGGGCATTTGAGGGTCAGTCTCACTTCCTAATCTCTGGGTTGTGGTATTATTAAGCTCTCTCCATGGGAAAGAAAGTGGACATAATCTTGGGAAACCAAGACTGTGGGGGACAGCAGGTGAGGTAGATGAAGGGGTGTATCTTTAAATTTACTGAGATGATGTTTTCATCACACAGTAATAGAAACATCGATATACAAAACGTGACCTTTCTTGATCATCTGAGTTTATGGTCTATAATTTGGACCCAGCACTGTACATTCCATATATTTTGGTTTAGTTACAACAGTCTCTGCTAACAAGGACTGAAAAAGATTGAGCTGCAGCATGGCTTGATCCAAGGCTGGAGACTCATGAACTGTAAAAATCTTACCATAGCTCTTGTAATATGTTGTAATAAATTGGAAAAAAATCAGTACAGTGTGAAATACTGGCCTTCTGTAGCAGCATGAAGATGATCCTGTATATAAACTTGGAAAATGGGGGCCTTGGGAGGGAAGGATACACAATCTTGGTGCAAATGGGAAGGTAACTCTTGTTAGTCTTCAGTTTGATGACATTCCAGTCATGAAGAATTTATTGGCTTCTTTTTTAGCCTTGAGATTAAAATCAAAACGGAAAATTGCCAAATAATAGGGGAGGAATCACTCAAAGGAGGTCAAAATTTCAAGAAAATATTTAAAAAGAAAGTTGTGTTAGCTTTAGAAATTAGCCTTGGCCTAAATGAACAAAATCACACTGCATTTCAACCAATCCATAATTAGATCAGCCCATGTTCAATTAAATGATGCCCTTGAATTACAATTTGTCCTGTAACAGAACTATGACAAAAATTATTAAAAAAATTAAGAACTTGGAGGAATCTTTGGGGACTCTTTAGAATTATGAATCCTACTAAGAAAAACAACCTGTACAATTACAATAGTGACAATTGATATAAACATGCCTGGTATTATTAAGTAGTGGTTAAAATCTTAGGCTTTGAAGTCAGGTCAACTCTCATTCAAAGGCTGGATCTCCCATTGAGTGCCTGTGTGTGCCTGGGAAATGTATTTTCTTTCTGTAAAATGGAAACATGAGCACAACTCCATACTACTGTTGTAGATGTTAAATCTGATCACATATTTACTGTGCCTGGCATTGGTTGCAATTTATATTATTGTTAAAAGTTTTACTGATTGGAGGTTTTTAGCAAGCCTGACCCATGAAATAAAATGTTTCTCTTTGTGGGTTTAACCAAATACATTCAACTATTGAAACATTATGAGTTTTGCACTTTCTAAACAATTTAATTTTATTACACATTAGAAATTATTGGTACATGGTAAAAAGCTTTCATATGGCTATTCCCAAAGTATGGCAAAAATGCCATAAAAACACAATGAATTAAAGAATGAATTCTTTAGGCAATACTCTTTATGGCTTCTTAAACAAAATAGGAAAAAGAAGATAATTCTAATGACCTCTGGCAGATATTAATGATAATATTAACATAATAAACACTACAGAAATTTATATGCCATTTAGTAGCATTCTTATTTCAGCCATCCCGGAGATTTTAACAAAATGAATTGGTGAACTTTTATATGCTGAGGGAGGAAAGCTGAGGTTGTTGTTATGAATTTGCACTGAGGAAAATATAAATGCAGAAGAGTTAAGAAGTCCATTAACATCATCCTAATGAAATAACTTTTCTTTCAGGCTTTCTATTTCAGTTTCCTCTCTGAATAAAAGCCTTACTTAAGAAAATAATATACATTGCATTAAGTCAGAATTCTGAAAAGATCCCTACATTAAAATGAAGAAAACATGGCTTTAAAAATCCTTCAGAATTCACTACTTTATTTTCAGTTTTGAGACAGAATACAGTTTATTTGGAAAAATAAAGTACAGACCAAACTTAGGATACTGGTAGCATTTACGTGAGGTTCTTTTTGGTTATTGTTCCCTCTTTGCCTTTTGCCAGTTTGAGGAAGTGATGTCTCTTTTTATCTGGGAGCTTTATTAACTCTGATTGGTCCCAATTCTCAACGTTTTTTATTTAAAAACAAAACAAAACAGAAACAAACTCATAGATACAGAGACAAACAGATAGCATCCAGATGGGAGGAGGAGTTGGGCGGGATGGGTGAAAAGGGGAAGGGATTAACAGGTACAAATTGCAGTTATAAAAATAGTCACAGGGATGTAAAGTACAGCATAGGGACTATAGTCAATAATATTGTAAATATTATGTATGGTGCTAGAAGTGTGCTAGACTTATTGAAGTGATCACTTCATAAGGTATATAAATGTCTAATCACTGTGTTGTATACCTGAAATTAATATTATATGTTAATTGTAATTGAATAATACATTTGAAAAAATAAAAATAAGAGAAAATACTAGAGCTATTGTACACTTGCCCAAACTGCAGATTGATCTAAATTTTTCTTTTGCTTTGAACTTTTTTATGAATTGGCTTCATTACTGGTGAATCTTAACAGTATAAGAACATGAAAGCAAAAATCAATGCAGGAGGAGCATTAAGGAAGTGAAATGTTTCTTGTTAGGGATTTTGTCTTGAACTTTGTCAATGAGAGGAGCAGCAGAGAAGGTGATAGTGAATAAAGAAAGGGTATCATTTCTTGAGAGATTCTTTATGGGAGTCAAAAGGTAGTGGTGATCCTTTGAAAACAGCACACTGTACTGCAGTACAAATGAAGCTCCTTTACAAATCCTTCCATTGCTGCTGCTACTCCTGGCAGGGAAGCTATTTTAACTTTCAATTTGCTGAAAAGCAAATAAGACAGCTGTCTTCACACTAGGAAATTAAGGATGAGGGTTGGGGAAACAGCTTCTCTTTTCATATAAATTACAGGGGAATATACTAAAGAAAAGTTGACTGTTACTCTACAGACTCTCAGTAAACAGGCCAGCGTGTCAGTCATCTTCAGTGATTCTCTTATGCCTTCTTTTAATTTGCCAAACACATCAGATCAGGGCAGATTTTAGACTGACAGCATTGAAGCATCCATTCCTTTTTTACCTCATCCTCCAGTTTCCCAAACACTAAAACCCAGAAAACTTTTTGGATAATGTCTGAATTTAGGACTCAACTTGGTGTTTTCATTAAACCTTTATTATTTGCTTTATGATAGTCCTTTTTATCAAAGCATTTTCCTAGAGTAATTGAAGCACATACATTTCATTAAATAGGAGCTGTGTTAGCAACTTCGTCAGTGTTGCATGCGATCTACTAATGGCAACAGCCTCTGGATGATTTCTTTTGATGTTGCCCTCTAAAGGTCTCATCAAGAACGCATTACTCTCTGCATTATCCCCTTCTGACTTCTGGTGGTTTTGTTTTATTTGGCTATTGATTGGTATTACACATCCCTCTTAATGCTAACATTAGATGATGCTTTATAAGAGCACTTAGTGGAAAATTACTGTGTATAGGTAGAAAGTTCATAAAATAGTTTGAATTACGTGTCTGGGATGCATCATCAGCCAAATATATGTTCTAAGTATAGGACTGATTGGGAATTTTGGTAAGTTGATTCATTTAACTTATCTCTGCTATACTTTTTGTTTTTTGTGGGATAACATGCATTATTTAGATGAATGCTAAACTCCGCTTTGTACTCAATATAATACATTTTTAATGGCTAATGATTGTATAGATAATCTCATACAAAGGAGCAAAAGTGTTTCCCTTCGGTTATCATTATAAATTTATTTCTGAACAAATTAAAAATGAAATCATCATTCCTGTCAGAAATGGGCAGGAAAACAAAAGCTTATTAAGAATTCGCTTTTCCCTTGGTGAAATATATGATCAACAATCATTGCAGTCCATAATGCATGTGGTTTGGCATGACGTACTAATTTGTGCTGATTTAATGGTGTAGATACCGTTGTTGTTTTACTCTGTTTGATTTTCTCTTCTGGGGACTTGCAGTTGTCCACATATCTCCTATAAATGAGTTTGCATTATGATAATCACACTGAACAAGTATGGTGTAAGTACCAATACAAATTAAGAGGCTCAATTTTCCCTGTTGAAAAGAATGGAAGAGAATTCTCCCTACTTTTCTTAGAACAGTACTTCAGCCAAACTTGTAATTGTAATTTGCCCTCCTCTTTCTAATGTATATAAATTCTTCTGAAAACTGGATCAGCTTTTCCTCAGCTTTATGACCCAGGAATGTTTTCTGCAAGGACCTAAGAGCCATCTCTTTGGAAGTAAATATCTAGGAAGATAGCCCCTCATCCACCCAGCCCCTAGTGACCACCATTACATGATGTGATGAAAGTGTTGGCTAAAGGGTATGTATGGTGGTAATCAGTTTTGCAATATATGTGTAGCAAATATATATGTTGTATAACTTAATCTTACACAATGTTATATGTTAATAATATCTCAATAAAGCTGGGGAAAAAGAAAAACAAAACAAAACAACAACAACAACAAAATAGTCCCTGCCTCCCAGTGTCTGTTGGACAGCTGGAGCCTAAATTGGTGGGAGCCTTGCACCAAGTTGCAAAACTACTTCTGTCAAAAAGATATGAAAAGGTTGTTTCTCCTTTGGATAAAGCCGATTACTAGGTAAACTTAAGGTGAAATACGTGTGACAAATGGTGCTGTCAAGTCATCTTACTTGAGGACTGGTTGTTGTTGATCCTGAAAATATGTGTGGAATGATTTGTATCTAAGGATGAGGTTGCCTTCCATCTTTGCAATCTGTTAGCAAATTGCAAGTGATGCATGTTACATTCTGGTTTAATTCTTCAAAAAAAGAAGTTTTTTTTTTCCCTCTATTACCTTTGGGAAGAGGATTTCTGAGTTGTGAGAAGACTTTTTATTAACATTACATCCCCAACAATGGTCATGGACTATTATAAAAAGTAAAGGTGACAGGATTAAGAAGTACAAGTTGGTAGTTACAAAATAGTCATGGGGATGTAAAGTAAAGCATAGGGAATATAGCCAATAATATGGTAATAACTGTATAGTGCCAGGTGGGTACTAGTCTAATCAGGGGATCATTTTTTAAATTATGTAAATGTCTAAGCACTGCCCTGTGCACCTGAAATTTATATAAAATAATACTGAATGTCAACTGTAACTGAGAGATTTAAAAAAGGGGGGAGGGAAGGTGAAGGGGAATAAGAGGTTCAAATTTCTAGGTATAAAACAAATAAGTCAAGGGGATGTAATGTACAGCACAGGGAATATAATCAATAATATTGTGATAGCATAGTATGGTGTCAGACGGTTGCTGGACTTATCATGGTGATTACTTCTTTAGGTATATAAATGTTGCATTACTATGGTATACACCTGAAACTAATATAATATTGTATGTTAACTATATTTTTAAATAAAAAATTTAAAAAAAGAAATGAAGAAAAAAAAATCTTGGGGGAGCACTCCTAACTAAAATAAAATAACATTGACCAATTTGTGCCTTTCGTTGTGCTGTGTCTTTCTTTCTTTAATCAGATGTTCCTCTTGGCTAGAAAGCTCTAAGGATTAAACAGTATTATGTAAAAATAAAACAAGACTGTTTCATTAGCATTTTTTGCAAAAGAACAGCCTTCCACATTCAACCGTGCAAGCTATTGTGCAGATAACATTAGCTCAGTGGCACGTTTGTCACTTTTTCTTTTAATTATTACTTAATAAATTCTCTCAAACAATCTATTTTCAGGCTAATTTTATTCTATTATAGTTCTCAGTATTCATTTCAAATACCACTTGCTTTCAATTACATAGTTTATGGAATCCTGAAAAATGTTAAACTTGGCATTGCTAACTCAAAGGTGACTGGTAGTGCAGGAATGATTTATGCCCATGGAATTGCAGAGGTCTAAAAATAGGGCTTGATGTTACATTAATATGTATTGCGGTACACAAGCACAATAGGGTTAGAGAAGGATGGAGTTTCATCCCTGACTCTCAGTTTGCTGGCTTTTGTCTCCAAGTCTGAGCAGCACTGGAATAGTTAGACATTGCTCATTTGTCCTTTGTATCATTTCCTATCAGTGCATACCCTCCTACCCCACCAGCTCCCAAGTGTTTACGAGGAAGCATGTAGTCTGTAAATAGCTATTCTTTACAACTCTAGTTGCTGCCTTAATTTGAAGATATCCTTCAAATATTGACCTGGACAATAGCAGACCATTGCGGCTAGGTTCTGATGGGGTAAGTGTGTGACTTTGACCTTAGGGTGAGATGGAAAATGAAAGGGTTTAGCTAGACATACAGCATATATTACAGATTTCAAGAAGGTGTTTCTGTTAGCAAGGTGAAAGCCGGCAGTTCTGGGAAAGCAGCATTTCTGAATGAACTGCAAACATTTTGGTCAATGTTTTCTTTGGTTTGATGCTTCTGATTTCAGATGTAATGAGTGTGAGATGGCAGTGTTGACAGATGCTTTTCTTCCACATTTCTAAATATGAACTCTGATCAGATGAGTGGAAGTCATGTAATTGAGTTTACATATCTGTTGTTGACAGGGCTAGAGGTTGCATGAACATAAGAGTATACTGTAGAAAAAGAAATCAAGGCTAGTACCCATCCATTATTAGTTGATGTAGGAATTGGGTAGTTTCTCTTCTTGTTGGATGGATTGGAGTGGACTGTTGATAAGACCAAAAGGTGATGGAGTAACCTTGTTTAGGACAGTCCCAGGGCCTTCTTTAATGAAATCTGTGAGGATTCAACATGGTAGCTATAGGTTCACCTACATATCCTAAGTTACTAGTTTAGTTTTTCTCTACAAGAATATATTTGATTATCTTACTTTAAGCTGCTGAGGCAGTTTGGTCCAGGGTCTACTATTGTCCAATAATAAAAGAATTGTTTAGATTTTTGTGGTAGCTCTGGAATTCTATAAAGCCGTGTGATTTAGAACATGTCTGACACTGTTGTTTAATGTGTAGCTCAGCTCTTGGAATTTACTGGAAAAGACCTCAGGGATCACTATCTCCTCAATAATTTTACATCTATGTAATGGTTTCTGTGTTGCTGTGGTATAGCAATGTGGAACACATATTATTCACCAGCTGCCAATTTAAATACACACTGGGAAAAGTAATCTAATTTTCAGGGAGTATTAACTTGATGTTAATGCATGTTGATTTTAATTTAATTGTGACCTTTAAGTTATACTTTTTGAAAAAAATGGCTCATGTTTTCACAACATAAATTGTTGAAAAGTGAAACTATTATGGCTGATTTTTTTAAATGGATTTAGGAAAATATTTTAAATATAGCAGAGTTTCTATCCGAATCCAGTCCCTTCCATTTTAATCCAAATAACAACCTAGTTAATCTGTTCTTATTACCTACTTTAAAGTCAAATAAGTATGTAATTATGGGAGGACAAAGCAGCAGTATAGTGAGAGCAGGAAGGAAATTTTCCTCTTATACTCTTAAAGTTAATTATGCAGCAAGAAGAAACTTGCTCCCACCAGCTTACCTCAACCAGGTGAACTCCTACTTGTCCTTCAAAACTCATTAGTAATGTTCTTTTTTTCCTGTGAATCTTTTCCCAACCTCCTGTCCTACCCAAAGATAGAGCTGATTACTCTCAGCCCTTTGTTCATATTTTGTTAGCATTGCTATGTGTTTTAGAATTTATTTTTATATTTTCCTCTGTCCCTTGACTGTGAGTTCCTTGATGGCAGGGACTATTCCTTATTCATTTCAAAATACTGTTGTCTAATGCCAAACCTAGAATTAGACCTAGAATATGTACTCAATAAATATTTAGTGAAAAATGAGAAAAATTAATGGGTTCTCAAATATACTTCAGAAATGATCCATCCTTACTGTGTTGAAGTGAAACGTTCTAGATAGGGTAGTGATGGTGCGTGTCCTCTGATGGAGTGTTCTTCTAGAAGGGATACCCAGGCTCCTGCAGCACATCAGCTGCAGATCTACCTTGAAACCCACTTTCATTCTATAGTGTTTTGCTTTTCAGGAAAAGAGCCATGTCTGGGTTTATAGCAGAACTAACTCTCAATCTAAGGAAATGTGATAACCAAGTATTGTATGATGAGTGTGCATTTCCAGATAAATGTAAAATACCTTCAATGTAAGTTAAAATTCATGATAAGCATGATTATGGATCAGGGATATGTCAATTCTTTGCACCTTTAGACTTATTTAGGAGATGGTCTGACAATTTGGTGTTAGCCGTGGCACTGTATAAGTCCATGAGTCAAGTACATAGTATTGGCTCTTGAGGATCTCAGGTCAAGAAATTTGGTCAAGAAATTTAGTCAAGAAATTTGGACTGTGAAGTGCTGGCTCCTTAAGCTGCCTTTATGTTTGAGGGATGTTCAGGGGATGTCTTAGTTCTCAGGACTTTTTTGGGTCTTGGTTAATTCTGGAGCATTCTTGACAAACAGACTGATTCACAGTTGTTATTGGATAATCTGCTACTAATTTGGGCCATTTCCGCATTGTGAGTGTTTGTGCACGTGTATCTGAGTTTCTGCATGTATAGGTGTTGTCTTGGACAGTTTAGGCTTCCATAACAGTACAATAGACTGGGTGGCTTCAACAATGGACATATTTTTTTCCTCACAGTTCTGGAGGAAAAAATATGCTATGAGGTTGCCAGCATGATCTGGTTCTTGGTAAGGGCCCTCCTTTTGGTTTAGCCTTCTCATATGGCAGAGAACAGGGAGAGAGTGCGAACTGTTCTGTGTCTTCCTCTAAGGGCACTGATCCCACTCATGAGGGCTCTACCTTCATGACCTAGTTACTTCTTAAAGACCCCACCTTCTAATACCATCACTTGATGGTTAGGATTTCAACATAAGAATTTGGGGGAGGGGACACAAACATTCAGCCCATAACAGGTATATCTTAAATTTTCACAATTAAAAAGTATTCCATAGGAAACTAAAGGATGTAGCTTATCTCATAGTGATTAAGACCTCTTTTTCTGATGTATGTCTACCATACACACAACTTTCTAAGCCTCCTTTAGCTTTTGGTGATAATGGGGGTCAGAATAGTACCTACATTGAGGCCACTGCATGAGATGGGCATTGCTCATCCCCAAGGAGCATCATTCGTATTGGAGTGGATGTGACTGGCATGTGGAATTTTGAAGAGCATGATGAGTGCAGCGACAACTGTGAGACCTACTTGGTTATGAGAGCTAATAAGTCACGGCACATAGAGTGCTTAGCACAGTGTTTGGCACTCAGGATGTGCACAACAACTGATCACCTTCCCTGTTATAGGAAGGTTCTCACACTTTTAAGATGGCGGAACAGGATAAGCGGGTGACATGGGCTGTAACAAGTAATATTTTAAAGTGAGGCTAACAGGTGAGTAAGGGATTAAAAATATAACCCATTTCATAAATCACTGCTAGAGTCTATGTTTAGAAGTCAGCTTGTTTGCTAGAAATCCCAGTCCAAACTCTATACATGTATAATTACAGCCACATTTTATGTATTTGGAGGTGATTTTCTATCTCTAATCTTACTTTCTGAGACACCAATCCTTTAAAATATAACTTTTACTAGAAGTAAGGAAATAAAACTGAGGAGGCCTCTGAAATAGCGGTTCAAAGACCTTATCATGAATACATGGAATTGACTTTCTGGGTTCTTCCAGAATTTTAATGACTCTTAATAAACCTGTAGTTATTTTTTTTTTCAAATCTGCTCTGTAATTTTTCCTACAATATATTAAAATAAAAAAAAAAGGAATGCTTCATGAATTTGTGTGCACAGGGGCCATGCTAATCTTCTCTGTATTGTTCCAGTTTTAGTATATGTACTGCTGTAGTGAACACTCTAAACCTATAGTTCTTTAACAACATGGTGATCTTGTTTCCTCTTAGCAGATTGGAAGAGCAAACCTGAAGAGGGGTGTGTGTGTGTGTGTGTGTGTGTGTGTGTGTGTGTGTGTGGTGTGTATGCACACATGCATGGGTAGAGAGGCTACTATTATGAGAGGCGGTGTTTATGGTGCACACAATACACAATGACAACAAATGGAATAATCAAAAGCTTGATCAGGAGGGGTAAAAAAGAGAAGTGAAGAAAATAATCTTTATATCAATGATTATTCCTGTGATGTTAAAGGAATATGCTCAATATTTTGTATTTTAAAAGGAAGTTAACATCTAAAATTCATTCTCATTTTATGACCATATATTAACTAAAGCATTGTCTAAATGAAAAAAAAATTGGTAGTTAAGAGGAGGCAGTATGATATGGTAAAAGAGGATTTGGAGTTAGACTGAATTTACATCCCAGATTCACCTCTTATGCTTAAGGGATGTGGGCAGGTTACTTAGTTCTGTAAGCTTGGTTTTCTTAGCTTTCTTATCTATAGAGTGGAAGTGATGCTTCCCACCATGCAGGGTGCTGTGAGGCTGGGATGACATCATATACTGGGGGTGCCAAAAAATGTATACAAGTGGACATTTTGGTCAATGTTGCTCAAGCAGTAGTTTGCCATAATCAGAAGTGTCTGGACGCTGATGGTAACCACTTTGAGCACCTCTTGTAATTGCAGAAGTCAAATGTGACTTGTATTCATCTTTGTTATTGCTATGCATTGAGTATTACCATTTTAATAGAGTTTTCCTTTCTTAAAATGTGTGTACATTTTTTTGGCCCCCTCTGTATGCTAAGTGCAGCCAGAAATGGCCTGGCACATTGCTGCCTCTCAATGTATTATTTGCCTCCTTACCTGCTTGGTGACATTTCGTTATCTGAAACACCCCATTCTCAATGAGATTTCACTACATTGCTATTTCTCTGACTGGAAATTCAATCTATAATGCACATCTCTGACAATAACTGGCCATTGAACTCAGTAATTATGAACTTGGGATGATCTAGACACTGCTAACAGCCTGCAGGTATGAGTCTGTAGTTAAGTGCTGGGGTAGTCTAAGAGTCTCAAAACTATTTGTTTGGTAGTTTTGTGAGGTGTCTGGAATGTTATGACTCTCTAGTATGAAGGAGGAAAGATAAATTTTATTTATTGCCAGTGCTACTGAAGTTAAGACTGATCACATTTTTGTGTTAAATGCACTTTTAATATAGTTCAGATAATGGCTCTGGGCTGTGTTACAATTCACTTTTTTTTTTTTTCATTTACTGTTAGGTGCTTCTTGTCATCATTATATATCTTATTGATTTGGAGGATGTTCTAGAGACTTACACTATTGATCAGGCAGAGTGTTTCTATATTTTGTGATTTAGCAGTTTTTGTTGTTTGTGTTATCATTACCACTAGAATCAAACTGAAAAGACCCACAATACTTCTCTATCATGGAATTTTTAGAGTCTTGTATGACATGTAAAGGATTAAATAACTTTTATGAGAGCTGCCTAATTCCTTTAAATTTATCTAAAATAAACCATCTGCTTTGTAACCCCAAGTGATCTTATGGTTTATTAGATTTATTAAGCAAACTTTTAATGTGTAAATATAATTTAATAACCGTTCTCACAGCTGTTTACTTATGCTTTCATTTCTGCCACTAGACTTAAATCGAGTGAAATGTTTGTAGGTCTCTATGTCATAGTAATATTTCTCTATATTAACTGGTCAAATATAAATTTGTTTTGGCTTATTTACAATTTTAATATGTTTAAGTCTGATATCAGATCACTACATTAAAGAGATGATTTCTTCAGCTTTTCTGGTTATTTTGCCATGCAGGATTAATTCTGTTGCGAGTGACAGAGTGCTCCAACTCAAACTAGCTTAACAAAAAGAATTGTTCAATTCAAGGAGCTTGGAAGAATACTGGGTAAGATATTAGAACTGGAGGAAGAGAAGGAAGGAATAGGGCCCTAATGACTGCAACCAGGGTTTCAATGATGGCAGAAATCTCTCTGGATATTTTTTTTAACCCATGTTTCTATTTCTTTGCATGTTTGTTCCATTTGCAAGGATTTGTCCATAAAGCAGGGGACGTGGCCATTGCAGCCCAAGGCCCCAGTGGAAAAAACAGTTTCTTCCTCTTCATGTTCATTTGTCAGTGCCAGGGAAGACTTTGGTTGGCCAAGTCTTTGTCATGTGGTCATGGGGATGATGGGAAGGCTTCCTAGGCACAGGCAAGTTAACATCAGTTACTTACTCCTGAACCCTACTGAAAACCTGATGAGTATTCCAGACCTCTGCAGGAAAATTTCTAAGCACAAATGGATCTAAGTATTTGCATATTCTTTCAGAGAGCTAGTTCATAGTCTCTCTTAAGAGGTTTATGGAATTCAAGGTAAAGACCCCAATGAAAAATTTGTAGGGTACCTCAATTCATCTTTGAAATAAAATTTTGGCAAATGTGCTTCCATTTCCAATATCATAAATTCTTTCTGTTTAAAAAAAGAGTGTGTGTGTGTGTGTGTGTGTGTGTGTGTGTGTGTGTGTGTGTGTGTGTGTTCAATGGCATTCAAAGAAATATCTCCTTATACTATAAGGGAATATAAAGACTTGGTTATCTGGGGATCAACTTCACAAGCTGAAGACATCTTTAAGTTTTAATGACAGAGCAGCTTCCAAGAATAGTGAACACAGCTGAGAAGAATGAGAACTTTCCTCACATTGCTTATTTGATTTGCCAGACAGAAGAAAAGAGAAATCCCGGTGTCTCTAATAAGTCAAGCTTTTCCATGAAATATAGGGGTGGGGTATAAGTGACTGGAGGAGATAGAAGACACTCACTGAAAAGAAATGAAATCCACCAGGACTACTGCCCCTATATTTGGCTTCTACTCTTGCTTGCTTCTTAGTTCTTTCCAAAACAAAGGCAGAGCAATCATTTAAAATATAATCAAGCAGATCATGTCAGTACTGTTCCTTGGCCAATCCTTGTGATAAAAAATATTTACTATGACCTATAGCTATGATCTGGTTCCTATTTCTTTCCCCACCCCATCATATGCCAGTTTCACGGGTGCTACTGACTGGCCATCTTTCCATTCCTTACATGTGCCAAGTTCTCATTGTTCTTAGGCCTTTGCCCATGTTACACCTTATTCCATGAACGTTTTCTTTGTATTTTTTTCTTAGCTCTCTCCTACTTATCCTTTAGGCCTTGGTTTAATTGTTACTTCCTCAGAAAGACCTCCAGGAATCTAAGTCTAAATAAACTCCTTTCTATTCTTCTCCCAATAGTATTGTATTACTGCAAGTTGCAAGGATATATTTATTTGTTTAAAGTCTCTCTCCCTTTTGCATTATCAGTGCTGTGCAATAAGGTATTATGTCTGTTTTGTTCACTGAGTGCCTAACACAGTGCTTTGGACATAATTCTTATTCAGTAAATGCTTTTTTGTTTTTTAATAATCAGAAGAAATGGAAAGGGAATAGGGGAGATAAGAAACAGCTGCAACAGCTGACTACAAGGCTTAGAAACAGCAAGGGAGTGGTAAACAACAGTAGACAGTCTGATGATGGAGTCAAAGAGAGCTACATGCACAAAGCCCATGGAACACGGGGCTGTGTGATTTCAGGCATGTGTCCCATGAGGACATGCACAGGCACATGTGCCTCCTGCTCAATAGCCTCTGCACGAATCGATGTGACATCCGGGAGGCCTGGTAATCACCACAGTTTAGCAGCCTGGGGAATGGTGTGCACGCTGCCTCTAAGTGACAAGCAAAGTCAGCCATTTGTGCCTATGGTTGAACACAAGCTCCACTGGCCAATTTGACTTCATTTGTCACATTGACTTATCATTATTGAAATACAGGAAATTGCCTTGTACACTTTAGAGGTATTTTCATGAAAAATAATTCAAAGGCAAAATTTGATCATTTACCTTCTTCTGGGCATACTTACAAAAGGGCACACTCAGTTGTAATTGGGATTTGTAAACTTGGATTATAAATTATTATTTAAAATAATAAATCATTACCCAATTTAGTAAATGCTTTTTAACAAACTTATTCCTCTGCTTTTTCAGTTAGTATTTTGCATTTCCTTATCTGTGAATAGGATCACATTGTGATGTGCTACATGTCTTACTATCTCATCCTGTTGTTTTTTTAAAATGGTTTCCTTTTGATTCAGGTATATTTAGAGCAGAGCCCTCTCACCTTTATGTTTTCTCTATTGAACTTGTGTGATTTTAGTATTTTTATTATTATACCTGACTTTTGAATGAGCACATCTCAATCTATTAAGTATCTTTGACATCAAGACAGGAGTGTCCGCATTCATCTGGGGAGCTGGGCTGTGCTTGAAGATATTAAGAACCCACCAGCAGATAAATTCTCTAAAGAAGAGAACCGAAAATCACCCCTCTGCTTTTCTTGATAACAAATTTCACATCTTATCGTGGGATGCTGGCTTCATGGTAGTGAGAAATGGTAATGTAAAAAGGTATTAAGAAAGATACAGTCACACAGAGAGCCATCTTCCTAATATCAGTCTGTGTGAAAATTTACTCTTTGAACCGGATATGTAATGCTCTTTTTCTTGGAGCTTTGCATGACTGGCTTCTTCTCATCTTTCAGATTTCAGTTTAAATATCACACCCTCAACGAGGCTTTCTGAGGTAGGCTAGCTCGCAAACACTTGGTTCATACTTGAGGACTTGCAGAAAACAACTTCATATTTGAGCAATGTTAGTTTTCTTTTGTATTACTATGAATCAGAAAATGAGCAATACCAGGGTACACGAGTTTAACGATACAACCTGGAGGATGGATGCAAATTACTGGAACCTCCTGTGTGTGTTTTTTAAGATTTTTATAGCTAACACACAATATTATTAGTTTCACATATATACCATAGTTATTTGACATTTATATACCTAAAAAAGTGATCACCATGATAAGTCAAGAAACTATCCTACACTGTACCATACTTTCACAATATGTTCTTATTTTTTATTTTATTATTATTAATTTCAGGTGTACAAAACAATACAATAGTTATTCTTTTCACTTCTTACAAAGTGACAAGCCCCTCTCCCCCATCCACTCATCCACTGCCTCCCCACTCCCCGATATCATACATATCTATTACAATTCCATTGACTGCATTCCCATACTATACTTCATATCCCATGACTATATATGTATTAAATTATAGTTGACATATACTATTATTCAGCGGCAGTTTCAGATGTACAGAGGTCAGGTCTCTACATTGTCCATGAAGTGGTCTCCCTAACAAGACATAGGTCCATCTGGTTCCCTAAAAAATATTTACAACATTATTCTCACAATATTATTGACTGTATTCTCTATGCTGTACATTACATCCCCAAGACTTATTTGTTTTATACCTGGAAATTTGAACTTCTTATTATCCTTTACTTCCCCTCTTTTCATTTTTCAATGGCAGTTGACATTCAGTATTACTTTATGTTAATTTTAGGTGTACAGCATAGTGGTTATACATTTATATAACTTAAGAAGTCACCCCCCTGACTAGTTTAGTACTCTCCTGGCACTACACATAATTATTACCATATTATTGACTAAATTCTCTATGCTTTACATCCCTATTACTGTTTTGTAACTACCAATTAGCACTTCTTAATCCCTTCAACTTTTCACTATGCCCCAAAACTCCCCTCCCATCTATCACCCCAATAAATTTAGTATCCATCTGACACCATACATAGTTATTAAAATATTATTGACTATAATCCTTATGCTATACCCTTTTTTGATTTGTTGATTTGTTGGTGATGAACTCCTTTAACTTTCTCTTGTTTGGGAAGCTCTTTATCTGGCCTTCAGTTCTAAAAGATAGCTTTGCTGGGTAGAGTAATCTTGATCGTAGGTCCTTACTTTTCATAACTTTGAACATTTCCTGCCAATTCCTTCTGGCCTGCAAAGTTTCTGTTGAGAAATCAACTGACAGTCTTATGGGAGCGCCCTTGGAGGTAACTAACTGCTTTTCTCTTGCTTCTTTTAAGATTCTCTCTTTGTCTTTAACCTTTGGCATTTAATTATGATGTGTCTTGGTGTGGGCTTCTTTGAGTTCATCTTGTTTGGGACTCTGTGTGCTTCCTGGGCTTGTATGTCTATGTCCTTCAGCAGGTTAGAGACATTTTCCATCATTATTTCTTCAGATAGGTTCTTAATTCTTTGCTCTTTCTCATCTTCTTCTGGTAACCTTATAAGGTGAATGTTGGTAGGCTTGATGTTGCCTCAGAGGTCCCTCAAACTATCCTCATTGTTTTGGATTCTTTTTTCTCTTTGCTGTTCTGGTTGGCTGTTTTCTGCTACCTTAACTTCTAAGTCACTGATTTGATCCTCTTCTTCATCTAATCTACTGTTGATTCTCTCTAATGTCTTCTTTATTTCAGTTATTATATTCTTTATTTTTCACTGTTTTTTTTTCTTTAATGTTTTCTATCTGTATTTTTATGTTCCCTATCTCTTTGTTAAAATTCTCCCTGAGATCATTGAGCATCCTTATAACCAGTGTTTTGAAGTCTGCATCTGGTAGATTGTTTGTCTCCATTTTGTTTAGTTCTTTTTCTGGAGTTTTGGTCTGTTCTTTTATTTGTGACACATTTCTTTGTCTCCCCATTTTGGCTGCCTTCCTGTGTTTGTTTCTATATGTTACATAGGGCTGCTATGTCTCCCGTCTTAGTGGCTTTATGTAGTAGTGTGTCCTGTGGGGCCCAGGGGTGCAGTCTCCCTTGTCACCAGAGCCAGATGTTCCAGGAGTGTCATTTGTGTGTGTTGTGTGTGCCCTCCTGCTGTAGTTGATCCTTGACTGCTGTTTCCATGTCAATGAGAGAGATTCACTCTTGGGCTGATTGGTTGTGAGGACTGGTTTTATCAAAAGGGAGGAGCTGTTGTGAAGGGTCTGACCCTGTAGAACAGGATTCACTTTAGCTGGGCTCTGGTGCCTGTCCAGTGTGCTTTTTGGGTGTGTCATCCTTAGATGCAGCTGGATGATGCTCCAAAAGCTGGTATCCAGGTGTGTTGGATCCCAGGACCTCCTGAGAGGGTCCCTGCTGCAGGCCAAGTTCAGCTGCAGTCTGTGCCCTTCCCTTGGCCACCTGGCATGAGCCACAAAGCAATCCACAGATGGCTGCCACCCACACTGGGCTTGGAGGTGACTCGAGAGGCTCAGCCATCGAAGAGACCAGCTGTCTCTAGTGCCAGGCTTGGAGCTGCTTAGTAGGAGGTATGGGACATGCCAAAGCCAGATGCTGCTTGTTTGGATTTTGTGAACCTTTGACAGATTTTAGGAAGTCCACTGCCTGAGCCAAGACAGGCTGTTTGTTTGGAATAACCACTGGCTTGGGTTGGATGGACCCAAAATTAGTTGGGGCAAGGTCTCTGGGAATCACCAGCGTGGGGCAAATGAATGGTGTTAGCCAGGTTGATGGAGACTCAGATACAGCAGCTGCCTGCCTCTGCTTGCCAGAAGGGGGTAGGACTCAACAAAGAAACAATGGCTTCTGCCAGCTCCTTCATCTGTGAGAAAGGTGCCCCTTCAGCCCTTGTCTTAAAGCCAGTCAACTCAGTTCTTCCCTGTGTGTTTCTAGTGGTTTTCAATGTGCTGACCCAGCCCTAGAGCTCAGAGCAAGTGATTCCATCAATGAGTAAATCCTTAAAGAGGAGCTCCTGGGACTGATGCCTTCCTCTTTCTCATTCAACTACAATCTCCACTGGTTTTTACAGTCAGAAGTTATAGGGACTTCTCTCCCTGGCACTGGAACCCTGGGCTAGGGAACCTGGTGTGGGGCTAGGACCCCTTAGTCCTCCAGGGATACTTCTGCAGCTGAGATATCCCTACTGATTTTTGATGGTCACAACCGAGTGTGAGACTAGCCCATTCTGCATCTCTGCCCCTCCTACCATTCTCAAGATGGCTTCTTCAGTATGTCCTTAGTTGTAGGGCTTCGGTTCAGATAGACTTCAGGTGATTCTCGATGGTTGTTCTGTAGTTTAGTTGTAATTTTGATCTGGTCATGAAAAGAGGTATGCAGGCATAGTGTTTGCCTACTCTACCATGTTGGCTAGAAAATCCTTGAGCACTTTTTGGAACCTCCTGTGTTTTTTAGAACCTCACCTAAAGTTTAATAGAATAAGGGCTTTTCAGGTAAGAGATATTTTTTGCCTTTTAACCTTTATTAGTTGAGTATGAGACTTGGGCCTATCAACACATGGGGGTTTGCATTGTTAAAAGAATTTCATTTGAGCCGTGACACTCAGATGTGGATACTGGATTCATAATTCCTTGCTATGGCACTTCTACATTGTATTCACTGCTGTGTCATCTGGACTTACATGGTTTCAGTGTATTGGGCTGACCATGGCCTTCTACATCTTTCCTAACCATCCCCTTTATTCTCTACCATAGTGACATGTTTATTTCCCTCATAAATTCAAATAATACTCATTTGTTTACTTGTTTCTTGACTGTCTACCCCTCATGATGTTAACTCCAGCAGGGTGGAGTTATTATATCCCTTCTCTCAGGCACAGCCTAAAGGACAAGCACAGTGCCTGACACTTAAAGACCTTGCATTTCTTACTCCCATAGTTTCATGCATATGATGCTCTTGTCATTGTATGTATCTAGGAGTGTGGAAGCCGACATTTTCACTGCATTGCTCATATACCTTAACAAGGTCTTATCTATGAGGTCTGGGACCTGAGATCTGAGGGTAGGTAAGCAGGTATAATGATACTATTAGAAACATCCTTAGCATTTGGAAAGCTATGCAATTAAAGATACTTTGCTGATGTTTTACTGTTATCTTTCCTCATTCCTGCAAATTGTATTACCATTGAAACATGCATATTTCTGACCTGTCATGATAATTTGGACAGTTTTCTAAGCAATAACTACTGTAGTTCAGAGAGCAGGCTGTGCATTCAGTCACCTGTGTTTCCATCCTGGATCTGCCTCTTTGATGTATGTGATTTTTGGTGATTTCTTAACGTCTCTGGTTTTAGTTCATTTTAAAAATGAATCTAGTTTGGTATAATCCCATATGTTCATTTTTTCATTTACTTCCCTTGCCTGCGGGGATGTATCAGCAAAAATATTGCTCAGGGTAATGTCTGCAAATTTACTCCCTATATTTTCTTCTAGAAGTTTTATGGTTTCAGGTCTTACATTTAAGTCTTTAATCCATTTTGAATTTGTTTTTGTATATGGCATAAGGAGGTGGTCCAGTTTCATTTTTTTGCGTGTGTCTGTCCAATTTTCCCAGCATCATTTATTAAATAGACTATCTTCACCCCAGTGTAAATTCTTGCTTCCATTGTCATAGATTAACTGTCCGTATATGCCTGGATTTATTGCTGGGCTCTCTGTTCTGTTCCACTGATCTATGTGCCTGTTTTTATGCCAGTATCATACTGTTTTGATTACTGTAGCCTTGTAGTATGTTTTGATGTCTGGTAGCCTGATACCCCCAAATTCATTTTTATTTCTCAGGATTGCTGAGGCTATTCGGGGTCTTTAATAGTTCCATATAAATTTTAGTATTATATTTTCTATTCTGTGAAAAATGCCCTTGGTAGTTTGATAGGAACTGTATTAAATCTATATATTGCTTTAGGCAGTATGGACATTTTAACTGTATTAATTCTTCCTATCCATGAGCAAATGGTAGGTGTTTCCATTTATTTGTATCTTCTATTTTTTTCTTCAGTGTCTTATAATTTTCTGAGTACAGATCTTTTACTTCTTTGGTTAAATTTATTCCAAGGTATTTTATAGTTCTTGAAGCAATTGAAGGGGAAGGAACGAGGCAACATAAACTGGTAACTACAATACTACCGCAGAGACAGAAGAGACAGTTTAGGGAATATAATAAATAATGTTGTAAATATTTCTTTTAGGGGATCAGAAGGACTCATGTCTTGTCAGGGAGACCACTTCATGGACAGTATAGTGGCCTGACCACTGCACTGTACATCCGAAGCTGCTGCTGAATAATATTAGATGTTAACTATAATTTAACACATATATAGTCATGGGATGTGGAATATAGTGTGGGGATGTAGTCAATGGAATTGTAATAGATATGTATGATATTGGGGGTAGGGGGGCAAGGGAGGGGGAGAGGATAGTTACTTTGTAAGGGATGCAAAAGATAACTATTACATTGTTTTGTACATCTGTAACTACTACTACTACTACTAATAATAATAATAAAATGAGTCTAGTAATAGAATATATTTTATAAGGCTCCTGTAATGATGAAATGAATTAATATGTTCAATGTGTTTAACTTTAGAACAGTTTCTGGAAGAGTGTAACATTCAGTGTTAGCCAAAATAAATAAACAAGTAAATATATTAGATAATTTAGGGGTAAAATTTATGATTGTATTTGTTCTGTTTTTCCCTGTATTGTGTGTCCATTTGAAATTTTGAAAGGTAAATTAATTTCTTCCTAAAATTAGCTAAGATTGGCTTTGTTAATAAGGTCAGTGATACAGATATTTTTAAAGTTGGGAGACCAACACCGAGAAGAATGGGGAAGGTTGGCTCCTAGGTACCTGAATTTACAAATGTCCACAGGAAGGAATTTTAAAAACACAAAGTTGCTGAATGTATAATCAAAGTTATTGATATATCTCAAAGTATTCATCCCTGGAGGTTACACACATATCAACCCTGCTGCAACTGCTCAGGATATTATAAAATCTCCTCTTTGGACTTGCCTTCAGAGCAAACTTACAAACTTTACAAGTACACCTACCTTTTTATTTTATAGTTAGATCTTGTTTTAGACTCACGATAGTGTTATTCAATTTTGTCATTCACCTGCTTTATTGGACTTGACACCAATCATTTTGGTTCTTTAAAAGAAATCCACTCTCATAGTATGAACATGCAGTCCTCTGAGGACAATCAGAGGTGTGATGTGGGTTTTAGTGGTGTTTTTGAAGGTGGAGTTCCACAAACGTTCTGAGCATATGGCACTATCATTGGAATATGGTGCAGCTTTGCAAAGTTATCCCTCTGAGGAGAACAATGCCTATTTGGATTTATAAGTTCTAGTAGTTATTATCTTTATAGCTAAAATTTAGGCTCCTCAGAGGATCTTGTTGATTCTTTGCTTTTATGATACATCACAACTTTGAAGCCAGAATTCATTTGAATATGTGAATTTTATTAGTTAAAAAAAAATCTCTAGCAATGCCAATATGCAATCTATTTTTGTCATCGTTGGATCTTACCATTAAACATTTGTCACTCTAATTACACATATTTGAAATCTTCATTTCTATTATCAGTACTACTTTGATAAACCCACAGCATGCACACGAGAGTGGCTTATGTTAAAAACATATAAATGCATTCAGTCATTGATTTACATCACAACACATTCCTAAAAATGGTTCTATAAAGCAAATAATATTTTCCCAAAGGAACAATATTGTTGGAGATTTTGCTCCTAACCAATGACAGAAAATCAAATGAATCAGAGTTGTAGCAATAGTGTATAATAAATGCAAAATTATAAGTCTAAAATAATAAAGTTGTATACTAAGTCCTAACAAATATCCATAAATATACTGGATATATTGATTATAAAGAGGATATAAATGGACCATAAAGTTATTATATTGTAAGGAAAACCTCTATTGATGTGTAAAGTTGACTGGAAACTAATATCTGACCAATAATAAATGGTAATTGTTCATCTGATTATAATGGTTTTAAAAATTTGGAGGGATTTAGAGGGAGATGTTTTTCAGGGCCCATGTCTCAGAAACTCTTTAAATAAATTTAAACATTAGCCTTTACTTTCTATACTTTGATAGAATACTCTTGCAAACAGGAAAATTTGTAAAAAAAAAAAAATCATACCATTAACCTTGGAGCCTTGTCTTAACCTAGTTTAGTAGATTTTCAGTACATTTGTTAATGAGATTGATTGATTGATTCATGTATTCATTCATTAATTCAAAGGATATATATTGGGTATCTACCATGTCCTAGGCCCTGTTCTAGACATTGTGTTATTAGAAGTTGGGGAATTGAACAGGAATGAGTGAAGGAGGCTGAGAATGAATGAAAGGAAACCAGGTCAGTGTAGTGTTTGGGAAGTCAGATATTTCAAGATAACTGGGCTGATTATTTGTGTCAAATAATATGAAGACTGAAAACTGACCATGGAATTTATCAAGTTGAAGGGTCATTTGTGACCTTGATAGAAGTGGTTTTGGAGGGGACAAAAGCCTGATTGGAAAGAACGGAAAGCTAGTTATTGGAGACAGGAGTTTAAACAACTCCTTTAAGGAAGTTTGCTGTAAATGGTTGGAGAGAAATTAGGTGATGAGGAAATTAGGAGGTGAACTTACAGGGGAATGAAGTTAAGAAAGTTTTTTGTTTTTTTTAATAAAATGGGAGAAATCACAGAATGTTTGTGTGTCTATTGTAGTGATCTAATAGAGGGACAATCTGCTCATGTAAGTAAGAGTGAGAAAAGAAGAGCTGGATCTGTGTTCCTGAGTAGGTGTGAGGGGATGGGATCTAGTGCACCAATGGAGGGCATATTTTAGCTAAGAGCACAGATGGTTCCATGTTATCAAGAAAGAATGTAGAGTATGTGGGGGCAGATGCCCTTAAGTGAGTAAATGTAGCAGTGGGCATTATTTGTATTCTTAAAAATAATTTTAAATGTTCAAAGCATTCAGTATTGTTGCTCAGTATCGCACCAGATAATATACAGCTGAAAACAATATGTCACTTAACTGATACCCTGTTGACAGTCATTAGACTGTTTTACACTTCATTGGAAACTCATTAAAGCACCTAATAGCAACTCTTCAAATGATGCTTCAAAGTCTCCTTCCTAGAGCAGGTCTGAGACAGTTATGGAAATGTATTGTGATTGAACTTGCCCTTTGCCTTCAATTTGACAAATCATTGAGTATATAGGGACAGAGATCACCTAAGTGTGGCTGTTAATTTGGGGCCTTCAAATGATTGCACTGCAGATATGAGTAATGAGAAAAGATGGCAGATAATTTTATGAGATCTAAATTTCTGGGTCCAAATACCAATTGAGCCACCAGTTAGTTCCTGATTGGTACTTTGATGATCCTTGTTTTCTCCACTCTCTAGTGATAGAAGGTTGTAATGTACATGGCCTGTATTTGGAAAGATATTGCATAATGAATTTCTGTTGTTTAACGTAAGTATATACATTATGTTAAAGAGGGAGGCAAATATTTAATATACATCTACTGTATGCTAGGCATGTGCCATCCTCTGTAATGATGTTACTTAATGTCAAATGGACATTCCCTGCCTTGAATAAAAATGAGAAATAGAGACATAAATGCTATAGTTGCTTAGAAAAAAAAAAGTTACCGTGGAATGGAACAGTTGCAGAAAACTTGGATGAGACACATGCAACTTCCACTGTGATTTCAAGCCAAGTCTTTGTGTTGGCAACCTGAGATAAGGAAAGAGTATATCTGCACCTAGCAAAATGCTTGGCATGTAGTAAGCACTTTACAATGCCTGCTTGATTAATTTTTCTATCTTATGTATGTGAATATTCAAATCTTTTGTTCAAATTTCCTGAAAGCAACAAAACAATGGAGAATAGGCACAGATATCTGTATATATGGTGGTGAAGAATCCAGCTTTGTCAGCATCATGTAGTCTTAATTAGAAATCTAATTTAGGCCCAACTGGCTATCTTCTGGAGGATTTATGAAATATTTTAACAAAAGTGGCAGATTTCTGGAAAAGACTAAACAACCAAAGAAGAGATACTTTTGCTCACTCATCTGGATCTAACTAGAAATATTGGTTCTGGAAAATGCAGGTTGTAATTGGAGTTACTTATTTTTTGGAAAAGAAAAAATTTGTTCAACAAGAAAGAAAAGGGAATGATTAAATGATTGTGGAAAAAAGGTAGAGAATAGACGAGTTTTTCAGTTAACCTTGAGGCCCTAGCACTTGGATTGGTGGTGACTCTATTTCAGCTTCCAATTTTTCTTCAATTGCCAAAAGAAAATGTCTTATTCATACAGTTTTGAGGCAAGCTCTATCTTTTTCAGTCAGCAGATTGTAATGCCAACTGTTCTGTTTAAAATCCCCACTATTCTTTAAACTGTAAAAGTGTGCTTCTATTTTCTAAACTAGAGACATATTTTATTTTCTATTTTCTTTGATGTTGCAGTGAAATTTTGATAACTTTGTGGTAGAGTTTGAAAATTTTCTATTAGATTATGCATGTATAAATGACTGCCAGGAGATGTTGTCCAGAGTCCAAATTCCTATAGCTAATCACTTTTCCATAGAGAAAGCTTTCAAATCAGTCCATTAATTGAAATTCTTGAAGAAATTCCCCAAGAGCTTAACTCTTCTGAACCTAGAGGTTAGATACTATTTTGAAGTCATGTTGATATTTTACCCCCTGAAAATGCCAAGATCTGAATGTGAACTGAAACCAAGGGAGACTCTCATGTTAAATAAAATGAGCGGTCACTGCAAGGGACTGAAGGTAACTATTCATGGAACACAATATTCAGGCAGTCTTCTGAGAATTGATACTATTTAGGGAGCACATAACTCATAAAGGATAACATCTAAATGATATCCAGCTTAATTTAGAGTACAGGATACAATGATGAGTGAGGTTTGATGGATCTGTGGAAATGTCTGTGGATAAAGAACTCTGTGAAGGAAATAAAAGCAAATGGCAGTGGCAAGATGAGTGATATTTGCACAGTCACAGCCCAATCAAATATGTTACCCATAGCTGTTGACCTTGAAAACCTGAAAAAATAGTGGACTTCACCCAACCTTCAATTCTAATGACTCCTTTAGCAAGTACTTGTTTCAGCTTGGAGGTTTTTAAAAGAGCATTCAGATACTTCCGTGAATCATATATATTTAAAAGATTGGAGAAAGTCAACAGGAATATAGAGTAGATTCAACTGGCCTGGAGGGATTCATATTAACCCTCTCTCCCCACTTCCTCCTCATGATGTTACAGCTGAATTTACTCTAGGTAAGTCGTACTGCTCTTCATATCCTGTTTGGCTCATCCTGAGGCTATCAACTGACAAAACCAATGACTGAAATTTAACAAAATCATCTTTGAGTCCTGCTAGAGTTCTTCCATTTAGGGTACTAATGGAAATCATATGTAGATGGCTCACAAAACTGAGGCCTAAAATAGTCTGGAAATTATGGGTAGCAGACGAAGTGCAACAATTCCCCCTGAAACACAACTAATCTTTCTATTTGCTTCTTTAACCAGATTACATGAACTGACAAACCCCAGTCAATTATCCGTTACTTAAAAAAATGTTGGTCCCTTTTGTACTAAGATGCTTTAATCTTAACTAACTGACTTTCAAGTATTAATAAAGGGCACTACCTGTAGCAGTAAGCTTTGGTGTTAATTTTGTTTAACAGTTATCTCAGGGTTGGTTTGAAATCCTATTTTGCCTTGGCCTTGAGGAAATCTGTTGAACTTTAGAATTAAGAAAAAAATTTAGAATATTTTTTTTTTCATTGCTGCTGTTTCTCCTTTGGATAAAAGAAAAGAAAAAGCAGTACTGTTTTTTTGTTTTGTTTTGTTTTGAGGGCAGTGTCACTGGCCCTCATATGTGGGACAGAACCGGGGCACTGGCTTCCTAAGCCAACGCTTAACCACTGCACCACTCTGCCGGCCCAAAGCAGTACTGTTTTGTAAGAGGATTTTTTTTGTGTGTGTGAGGAGATTAGATAGTAGGTATTTCTTCAGGCCACATTACTCTGTTGTTGTTTTTTTCCTCACAATGCAAAATAATAAATCTCACACCCCTTGAGAGTATTTCAGGAAATGACTACTTCCAAATATCCAAACATATTTATTTATTTATGTTTTTAAAGGTTTTATTGGGGAATTGGGGGAGGGGAACAGTGTTGGGGAATTGGGGAAGGGGATCAGCCAAGTTGTTCTTCAATCTTCGTTATCTAGGGCGCCAGTCACCTTCTGGCTTCTGATCTACAGCTCGTGGCCTCTAAGCTCAAGGTGCTGTGTTTAATCTTAGTTGCGGGTGGGCGTAGTCACCATCCCATGTGGGAGTCAAACCAGCAGCCTTGTTGTTAAGAGCACATGCTCTATCCACTGAGCCATCTAGGTGGCAGCTCAGCGCATGGTGCCAAGTTCAGTCTTAGTTGCAGGTGGGCGTAGTCCACCATTGAACAGGCAATCTTGTTGTAACACCAGCTAAACCATTCTGCCACCTTTTGGCAGCTCAATCACAGCTCGGCTCCAGTGTAGCGTCACTGGCCCATGTGGGAATCAAACCAGTAGCCCTGTTGCTCAGGACTTGGGCTCTTAAGCCAACTCTTAACCAACTGAGCCACTTGGATTGCCCCCAAACATATTTGTTGACTTAAAATTTTGCATACGGCTATCTTCATCACTTCTAATTATCTAGATGTAAAGTATTCTTGTGCCATTATCCTCTTTCTAGGTAAGAGTTCTTATGTAACATTAGTTTCTTACTTTTGATGTGTTTGCTAACCAATTGCCAGTGAATTTTCTGGCAAGTCTCTCTCTTTAAGGATCTTTTCCCTGAGAGTTTCCTTGAGAGTTTTTCCTTCTATTCGCTTAGTTATAAAAACCCATTGCAGGCTCCAGCACATTCTACCACAGCCTTGTCAGACCTTCCATGATCTTTGTCTCTGCCTGAGCAGAAGAGCTAGGTGGCACATCTTTGCCTGTACATGCTCTTTCCTGAAAATTGCTCTTTTGTTCTTTATTTTCTGGCCAGTTACTTGAACTATCATTTATCTGGCTCATTCAATTTGCCTTAGCTTCTTTTTTATTTTCCCACTGAAGTTTTGAGATGCATGCATATCTACTAAATTAAGATGGAAAGAGAAACATGGGATTGTTGAATGATCATGGACAAAAAAGACTCATGACTATAACAAATGGTATGTTAAGTTCTAACTATATTCTTTCCTGCCTTAATGGTACTGTTGATAGACAGTTTTTGATACATCAGTATCACAAACTTGTAGTTGGTCAAGCTGAAGAGTTATCCTTGATTCTTCTTTATCCTTTATTCCCCATAGCTATAGTGACTATATTATTTATTGTCCAAACTGGGATAATGTTGAGAATAAAAGAGGCACTAACTGTACAAGACGCTAGGACAATAGAAAGAAATTAGTTTTGTCCCAGGTGAACAGTCAATGTATGATTACCCTATCCATAAATAAATCAGGCAGATTTGTTGGCTTTACCTTCAAAACGTTATGTTAAATGTACTCATTTGTCTCCATCTCCACTGCTATCATCTGTTCCAAGCCATCACAGTATCTACTCTGTACTGTGATAACAGCTCCTAGTGGATTGGCTTTGATTTATTTTCTGTGATTTATTTATTTTTTATTTGCTGTGATTTATTTTCTACACAGCTGCCAAAATGATCTTTATGAACAATTAGATCACATAATTCCCTTGCTCCAAAATCTCCCAAGTTTCCAGTGTCCTTAAAAGAAAATTCATGCTGTATCCCTGCCTGCGATGCCTTACCTATCTCTTGTAGATCATCCCATATCAATATGTTCCTAGCACTCACTCTACTGGGCCATCTTTCTAGTTCCTGAAATGCAAAGCTTATGTATTTGTTTTTGCTTTGCCTACAATGCTTCCCCCCACCTTCTAGATCTAACCTTTCTGACTCTTTCTTGCTATTCAGTCTCAGAAAAATGTCACCTCCTCTGAGTACTCGAACTCATTCTCATGCTGTCTTCGGCCTTTCTCCTATCACTTTGTCATATTGTTTCTTTATAGCACTTCTCAATGTCTGAAATTGTCCTATTTTTAAAAATTATAAATATGCATGATGTAACATTTATCACGTTAACCATTTTTAAGTATCAGTTTAGTGGCGTTAAGTACATTCACATTGTTGTGCAGCCATCATCCCTATCCATCTCCAGAACTTTTTGCATGTTCCTACACTGAAATTTCATACCCATTAAAAAGTAACTCCCCACTTCTCCCTTCCCCCAACCCCTGGCACCCATCATTCCACCTTCTGAATACTGACAGTATTCAAATTCATAGAGTGGAATCATATAAGTCGAATCATACCGTAATTGTCTTTTTGTGACTGGCTTATTTCGCTTAGCACAGAGTTCATCTATGTTGTAGCATGTGCCAGAATTTATTTCCTTTTTAAGGCTTAATAATATGTCATAGTATATGTATATACCATATTTTTTTTCTTTTTTTTTTTTAATTGGGGAATTGGGGGAGAGGAACAGCGTTGGGGAATTGGGGAAGGGGAACAGACTAGTTGCTGTCTTTTTGTTCTTCAGTCTAGTTGTGGAGGACGTTGCTTCACTGGTCCATGTTGGTATTGTCATTACGCTCTTCTCAGGTGAGGCAGATCAGTCACCAGCC
Source organism: Aselliscus stoliczkanus (assembly GCA_033961575.1). NCBI lineage: Eukaryota > Metazoa > Chordata > Mammalia > Chiroptera > Hipposideridae > Aselliscus > Aselliscus stoliczkanus. The sequence goes on from CM066727.1 coordinate 145,291,270, forward strand.
TCTGGATAGTTGCTCACAGAGGCCGCTCACCGCAGCTATTGGCAGCTCACGCTGGCTGCCAGCCGCTCACGCTGGCTGCCGGCCACTCACTGTAGCCTATGGCAGCCCACTGCAGCAGGGGCTGCAGCCTACACCATTGCCGGGGCTCGCAGCCCAGCTCCAGGTGGAGCTGTTGTTAGCTGCAGAGGGCAGTGTCACTGGCCCTCATATGTGGGATCCGAACCAGGGTCGCTGGCATCCCAAAACCAGCTCTTAACCAATGCTCCACTCGGCCGGCCCTATATCATATTTTCTTTACCATTTGTTGGTGGACACTTGGGCTGCTTTCACCTTTGGGTTGCTGTGAATAATACTTCATTGATCGTGGGCATATAGATATCTATTCCTGTCCCTGCTTTCAAATATTTTGGGTGTATAGTCAGAAATGAAATTGTTGGATTATATGGTAAGTTTATGTTTAAGTTTTTCAGGAACTGCCATACTGTTTTCCATGGTGGCTGCAACATTTTACATTCCCACCAGCAATGAATAAGGTTTTTATTTTCACACATCCTCACCAATATTTATTTCCTGTGTGGGTTTTGTTTTGTTTTAATAATAGTCATCCTAATTGATGTGAAGTGGTATTTCACTATGGTTTTGATTTGTGTTTCCCTAATGGTTAGTGATTTTGAGCGTCTTTTCATATGCTTATCGTACATTTGTATATCCTTTTTGGAGAAAGGACTATTCAAGCCCTTGCCCATTTTTTAAATCAGTTGTTTGTTTTTTGTTGTTATTGAGTTATAGGAGTGGTTTAGATGGTCTGGATACATTCCTTGTTAGATACATGGTTTGCAAATATTGTCTCCCATTCTATGAGTTGCCTTTTTACTCTGCTGATAGTGTCCTTTGATGTACAAATATTTTTAATTTTGAGGAAGTCCAAATTATCTATTTTTTTATTTTTATATTATATCCAGGAAATAATTACCAAATCCAATGTCATGATGTTTTCCCCCTATGTTTTCTTCTAAGAGTTTTGTAATTTTAGCTCTTGCATTTTAGATATATGACCCATTTTAAATTAATTTTTGTATATGGTGTATGGTACCTATTTTAGTTTTTGATTTCTATCATTATAATAAAAATATAACCCCAGTGACATCATGGATTGTGCCTGCCTTGCTCTACATTGTATCCCCAATCGTTTCACCAGGGCTTGGCACATAGTAAAATGTAGAATGAATAAATAAAAGAAGATATTCAAAAGAAGTTTCTAAGGCAAATAAATGTTTACTTTCAGAATTGTAGAATCTTGTGCCAGCTTGAGAGTTTTTCATTTAATTTATGTTGGTCACCTTATCGGTCAACTTTCTTCTGTTGCTCTTGTTTCTTTTGTGACCATATAGCCTAGAAGTTATACTCCTGTAAACATGATTAATCAAACTTAATTTATCTCAATCTACTAAGAGTGGGATAAAACATAAGAAACTAATGTAATGTAATGTAACAAACATAACATTGAAAAGTTTTCTTTCATCTGAAGAAGAAATGGGAGCAAATGAGTTTCAGAATAGACCTTCTTTTTAGACTTTTGAAGTTTCATATAAGTTGTCTTTTCACTTTAACTTTGGCTAGTTTGTGGGGGAAATGCAGTTCTATTTATGATTCATAACATAATATATAACCAATAACTGAGGAAAATGGGCCTAAAAACTTAAGTGTTGTCCCTCTTAATAATTGGAGAACAGAGAAGACTTCTCTTCACCATCTCTCCTGTGCTGATGAAGATAGGGAGACCTGATAAAGAAAGACAAATCATAGTTTCTTTGACGAAAGAGGTTGGAGGGACTGAATGATGGATCTAAGGTTAGAGAGGCTGGGACAGTGGAAAATGGAAAACAGCTTCGTCTCAGTCTGGGGTGTCGTAATCACTCTCATTGGTTGTGGAGTGGGAGTTTGGGGACTTCAACAAATAGCAAAGGAGTATTATTCATCTTGGAGAAGCCTGACAAGCCAGGGGTCTGACAAGACCAACAATGACACTTGGATTTTTCAATTCTTAGTCAGAGCTGCAACTGAGGAATTCCTCGTGGATCTGAAAGCTTGAGGTTATATGTGATGAATACAGTGGCTTCTGAGGCAACTCTGACAGGTTCTAGTTCTCTTTTTGAGGAAAAAACCAGACTTGGATATTCTTTTAATTGAAATAATCAAAAGAACTGAATTTTGAGTATATCTGCTATGTCATGTGGCGTGGAGGAACCACTGCTGTATCAGGAAAGCCTTAGTAAATGCTTTAGTCGATGTCAACATGTTTTGAGTATAAGTTTTCTCTCTTACTGTTTTTTTTTTTGGTAGGTGGTATTGTTATTTTTAATATGAGATTTTCAACTCTACGGATTATGGGTAAAGAAAACAAAATAAATTCTGTGGTTGAGTTTCAGAGTATTTCTCACAGCTTATCATTCAGATAGATGTCTGATAGCTTTCCTGCTTCTTTGTCCAGTCTTTACCTCGAGGCATGAGTGTTCATGATAGTCTAATCTTAAAGCCTGCTAATTATGAAGGAAAAAGTCAACAGAAGTAAATGAAGCACTGAATGAAGAACTTGCCTTTGACTATTTTTTTCCCATTTTGGGGGAGCAGCATTTCTCTTCTCATAAAAATTATTGCAGGGCTGGCTGAGTGGCGCATTGGTTTAGAGTTGGCTTGGACGCGAGCTCTGAGCAGCAGGGCTCCGGTTCAGATCCCACGTGAGGGTCAGTGATGCTGCGCCCTCTACAGATAAGATTGTGAACAACAGCTCAACCTGGATCTGGGCACCTGTGAGTCACTGGCAATGGCATAGGCTGCAGCCCCTGCTACAGTGGGCTTCCATAAAGCTACCATGAGTGGGCTGGCAGCCAGCATGAGCGGCTGGCAGCTGGTGTGAGCTGTTGTGAGCCACCATGAGCGGTGGTCCAATGGCCGGTGAGCAACTGCCTCACCCGGGAAGAGCACAATGATAATACCAACATGGGCCAGTGAAGCAACGTCCTCCACAACTAGACTGAAAAACAAAAGGACAGCAACTTGTATGTTCCCCTTCCCTGATTCCCCAATGCTGTTCCCTTTTCCCAATTCCCCAATAAACTCTTAGAAAAAAAAAAATTGCAGACTCATGTCCAAACATTGCTCTTAGGTTTTGGCAAACATTTTTAATTGTGCATTAGTAAATATGCCAAGAGACCTCTCCCACTTCTTGTGAATATGGCTTTGCGCTGCTTTATTCAATGTCATTTGTATTATATTTCTGCCTTTTTACTATTACAGTGAAAGACAAGCAAATGAAAAAATGCTGATGATTGTCATAATTGGGTTCATTATTTAAATGAGCATTAGAGAAGCCATTAGGTATTTAAATATTAAGCATATACTTGGGAAGTGATTTTGTGTTCTCTAAAAAGTTTCTTGTAAACTTGATTTGAAAATTATTGGAGGGAATGGAATAGAAAAAGGTGAAGGAAAGTATTAGAAAAATGCAGTACAGTTGCCAGATGATTTTTGTCTCTCTTTGCATGTCTAGTACAGATTTTGATGAAAGGTTGGCTCTTTTTGAAAATGTACTGTGTACTCATACTTAAGCCATAAATCTCTTGAATTTGGAGTTCAGTTTAAAAACACCCTGGGAATACTAATGCATTTTTTTCTTATATGTATCTTTTGAGGCATACACACAATGAGAATAAAACATCTTCCAAGTAACAGTCAGCAGTTCGGGAAGAATTCAAATTAGATGATTTAAAGAAAAGTCACATAAATGCTAAAGTTACTAACAATTTAAATGTTCTAGATATTTTAATGACAAAGATAATCTGTTGAGACTTTAGTACACTAAAGATACTCCTACCCTAGTTTCTCCACTGTACCTGGCCACTGCTACATAAAAATAATATTTAAAACACAGAAGACATATTTCTCAGCCTTATGCTAAAAACTGGGAGACAAACCAAAATTCTTACTGGTAGAATAAAATTTAATTTGTAAAGGATGTATGAGTCTTTGTAGTCAAATATGATTTCAGTTTGCAGCTATAAAAATATTTTTCAGACTCACCCCTATTTAAGTTGTTTTGCTTTGGTGGTTGGGAGGAGAGAGGTATTATACAAAGGTAGAGGTATTTCAAAAGATAAAACCTGCTGTATTTGGCAGAGAAATATTTAATGAGATTTTGACTGGAAGTGTGTGTCTGGTAGCATTTTTCTACTTTGTGAAACTCCTTCCCACATGAAAAGTCTTTTTTGATAACAGGCATTGTTACAAGGAAGAAGTGGTCCCTACCATTGTAAAAGTTGTAGACGTTGTAGCAGTGTATTTTCTATTCATAGAGGTGATTCAGATCAGATTGTATCATAGACGTATATCATAGCAGGTTCATAGCAGATTATATTGCTCTTCAGTTTATAATCTCCATTAATAATCATAATAAAAAATATCAAAAGTAAACTCCCAGTGGGGATATCCAAGATGGCACAGTAGATAAACACTCTTCTTCCTTCTGTGAACACATTAAAATTCCAGCTAAATTATAGAAGGATCACCTGGAGAACTATTTAAAGCCTAGCTGAACAGAAGTCTTATAACTAAGGATATAAAGAAGAAGCCATATTGAGATGGGTAGGAGAGGTAGATATACAAAATGGGCTCACCCCAAACCTCTGTGTGACAGTTGAGGACCAGGAGGGATATCTTGGCAGTGGAGGTTTTCCCCGCAGGAATGAGGGACTCTCAACCCTGCACCAGGCTTTCCAGCCCAGAGTACTGGTGCTAGGAAGAGGAGCCCCTATAACATCTGACTTGAAAAACAGTGGGGATTCTGACCATCTGGGTGGGATAGAAGGCTGCCAGAAACCCAGATATCCTCTTAATGGGCCAGCACACAGACTCACTTATTTAGGCACTCACCCTGGGCTCTGGAGGAGGGATGGTGCCTCTGGAGGTGTTGGAGGCATATGGGGGGCAGACTGAGGTGTGTGATTTTGAGGAGAGGGCTGGCAGATAGTCGTCATTTCCCCATGTGGGGTCTCCTTCTGTGCAGCTGACAGGCAGGCACCATCTCTCCCGTGTTGAATTCTACCCCCTGTACTCATGGCCAAATCTCAATCTGAATGGGTCTTGTGAGCTTTGCTGGGACCTTGCCCCAACCAACTCCCCCAACACTGAAGGCACTTTCTTCTAAGTAGCCATCCCTACCTGCATTGCACTCTTTCTTGGAAAGCTATCAGAGTCTTTGGGCTCCAGGCAGGGAGCAACTGGCATCAGTGTGCTCTGAGACTTTTGCTAAGTGGCTCCAGGCTCTGTACTGGCACTGAACCAAAATCTACATTAACCTGGTGACCACAACTCTTCCCACTCTAGTGACTCCCTGACCCTGCCTCACCCAACTTGTATACTGCATGAGGCTTTATCAGTGGTTGAACCTTAAGAGAGCTGGGAGCTGGCCAATGGCAGCTGTCCTCAGCTCACAGCCTCTCCCATGCACCTCCATAGTTATCACAGGCAGCAAACAACTGTGGATCTTTTTGTAGCTCCTATGAGGTGGTTTCTGGCTGGTCACAAGCAGTGGGTGACCTGGGCCTTCAGCAGAGCCCCTCCAAGAAACCCCAGAACTGATATACTTGGAGGTTGGCTTCAAACCACAACAGAGCACTACCCAATTAGCCCCACAAGTGGCATACACAAAGGGCAGTCTCAAAGGCACCAGAGCCCACTGGGGCAAATTCCACTTAGTGGGGTAAGTCCACTGCACAGTAGCCTGTAAGATGTGGACATGACTAAACCCCACAGCCAATCAACCTGAGGGTCAATCCCACCCACTGACATGCCAATAGCAATCAAGGCTCAACTATAACAGGAGGGCACACACAATCCACACAAGGGACACTCCTAGAGCACCTGGAGCAGGTGACCAGGGAGGTCTTGCCAGGGCCTCAAAGGTCACCTACTACATAAGGCCACCTGGCCAAGGCTGGGAGACACAGAAGATCTATCTAATACATAGAAACAACCACAGAGATGCACTCAAAATGAAGAAACAGAGACATGCATCTCAAATAGAAGAACAGGAGAAAACTCCAGAAAAAGAACTAAACTAAATGGAGGCAAGCAACCGACCAGAGACAGAATTCAAAACAATGGTTGTAAGGATGCTCAAGGAACTTAGCGAGACTTTCAACAGAGAGATAGCAAAGATAAGAAAGGACATAGAAACCATAAAAAGAACCAGTCAGAAGTGAAGAATACAATAACTGAATGAAGAATGCACTAGAAGGAACCACCAGATTTGAAAAAAGGATGAAAAAAATGAGGAGAGTGTAAGAGATCTCTGGGACAACATTAAGTGTACCAACATTTGCATCATAGGGGTACCAGAAGGAGAAGAGAGAAAGCAAGGGACTGAGAACCTACTTGAAGAAATAATTCTTTCCTAACCTGTTGAAGGAAATAGACATTCAAGCCCAGGAAGTGCAGAGAGTCCCAAACAAGATGAACCCAACAGGCCCACACCATGACACATTATAATTAAAATGGCAAAGGTTAAAGACAAAGAGAGAATCCTAAAAACAGCAAGAGAAAGTCAACTAGTAACTTATAATGGAGCTCCCATAAGATTTTCAGCTGATTTCTCAACAGAAACTTTATAGACCAGAAAGTCCTGGCACAAAATATCAACATGATGAAAAGCAAGGACCTACAACCAAGATTACTCTATCCAGCAAAGCTGTCATTTAAAATCAAAGGATAGATAAAGAGCCACCCAGATAAGAAAAATCTAAAGGAACTCATCATCACCAAAAATTATTAGAGGGACTTCTTTAAGACAGGAGAACAAAAAAGATCAAAATTATGAATAATAAAATGGCAATAGCTACATATCTAGCAACAGTTACTTTCAATGTAAATGGATTAAATGCTCTAATCAAAAGACATAGGAAGGCAGAATTGATAAGAAAACAAAACCCTTACATATTCTGCCTACAAGAGACTCACTTCAGGTTGAAAGACACATAGACAGAAAATAAAGGGATGGAAAAGTTATTTCATGAAAATCGAAATGAAAAAAAAAAAAAGCTTGGATAGCAATACTTAGATAAAATGGACTTTAAAACAAAGTCTATAACAGGAAACAAAAAAGGACCCAGTAATCTCACTTCTGGGTATTAATCTGAAGAAACTCAAAATGCTACGTTGAAGGGATGTATGCCTTCATATGTTCATAGCACCATTGTTTATAATGGCCAAGATGTGGAGGCAGCCCGGGTGTCCATCAATGGATAAATGGTGGTACAAATACATGATGGAATATTGCTTGGCCACAGAAGGGAATGGGTTTTTGTCATTGTGGCAGCATAGATGAACCTGGAAGGTATTGTGCTGAGTGAAGTATGTCAGAGAGCAAAAGACAGATGCAATGTGATTTCACTTATAAGTGGAATCTAGAGTACAAAATAAACAGACAAAACAGAAACAATCTCATAGATACAGAAAATATTTTGGTGGTTGCTAGATGGGATAGTGGTGGGGGTTGTGGGTGGAAAAAGGGGAAGGGATTAAGAAGTCTAAGTTGGTAGTTACAAAATAGTCACAGGGATGTAAAGTAGAGCATAGATAATACAGTCAATAATACGATAATCAGTGTGTATAGTGCCAAGTCAGTATAAGCCTAGTCAAGGAGATCACTTCTTAAATTATATAAATGTCTAACCACAATGCTGTACACCTGAAATTAAGGTAAAATAATATTAAATGCCAAAAAAAAAATGAAAGAAATTCCCAGTGCCTAGAATTTACAAGACGTTCAACTAATGTTTATTGAGGCAACAGAGTCTTCTAGTGGTTAAAACCCTCTATTCTGGAACCAGATTTTGAGAGTTTAAATTTCAGCTGTACTACTTACTTGAATGATTTTGGGTAATTTTATTTTCCTCTTTAGTTTCCTCATTTTTAAGAGGAATATAATAATAGTACCTATTCTTAAAGAGTTGTTGCAAGGATTAAATGGGGGAAAAAAAATGCTATGTAACACGATGGACCCATAGTTACTGTTAGGGTTAACTTCCTTTTAATGAGTGAATAAATTACACAAATTACTCTTAGAGGCTATATTTCAAAATTATATTAGATATTCTTCAGGATTCAATTGAAATGTTCCACTGTGATGAGTTTATGACTGGTTATTATTTTGATAATTACATGATGTAATTACTGTCTTTGCTTGACTTCATAGCCCATATCAAGGCTCTATCCTCAGGCATTCAGGTGCTCCCTGGAGACTGAGTCAGAAATCATTCTCCTGGGAAGTAATACATGAACTTGGTAAGCTTCATGAGGCAAGGCTGTGTCAAGGGTGCACCTCAACCTGTGACCATATTTGGCACAATTATCAGTTGCATCAACAAGCACTGATTATGTACTATATACCCACCCTGCGCAAAGGAAGGTAAACAAGGTGTAATGTTTGTACACTTAAAAAAACACCAGTTATTTAGTAATAAAGATGACCCAGTGACAGTGGAATAGGAAGTGCCTCAGGCCAGATGTAAAGTAAATTGGAATCAGCTCTTGGTTTTGTTTCTAACTTGCTGAGGAAACATCATTTACACTTTTTTTTTTTTATTAAAGATTTTATTGGGGAACTGGGGGAAGGGAACAGCATTGGGGAATCAGGGAAGGGGAACAGACAAGTTGCTGTCCTTTTGTTCTTGTCTAGTTGTGGAAGACATTGCTTCACTGGCCCATGTTGGTATCAACCCAGGTGAGGCAGATCAGTCGCTGACCTCTGGACGGCCACTCAAAGCGGCTCTTGGCAGCTCACACCGGCTGCCAGCTACTCACTGTAGCCTATGGCAGCCCCCTGCAGCAGGGGCTGCAGGTATGTTGTCCCGAGGACTCACAGCAGCCCAGCTCCAGAGGGAGCTGCTGTTCACCATCTAAGCTGTAGAGGGCAGTGTCACTGACCCGCATATGTGGGATCCAAACTGGGGCAGTTGGCATCCCAAGCCAGCTCTTAACCAACTGGCTTCTCGGCTGGCCCCCATTTACCCTTTCTTAAACTGAGGTTTTGTTTTTTTTTCCACCTGTGTAATGAGAACTGTAATATATGTTAATTTACATGAATTTTTTTAAATTATAAAATTAATATGACAATAGTTGTAAAGGTAACTTGAAAAGTGAAAATGATTAATTAGAAGATATCCTATAATTCTACAAATAGAAGTAATATTTAGGGAAAGGTTTTGATGTGAAGAGCAAATAGACCATTAGTCAAAGGCTTAGGAAGTTGCTTTCTCATGAACTGGCTGAAGAGACTACATATCATGGATATTAACCAAGCTGAAACCATTTTTCTGTTCTGTCACCTAGTAAATTTTATAATATAAATACGTTATGTGTTAACATATGGTCATACAAAGTGAGAATCATTGTTTTATAAATTATGAAATGAAAGGCCAGAGAAATTCAGAGATTTAATAGATCCACATTGAATAATACATAGATTTTCAAATTTTGTAAAATTCACATATATGACAAATTGAAAAAGTCCTAAGAGCAGCTCACATTCTTCTCCTCTGTGCCTGTTGTTCCTTATTCTATTTTTTCCTCCTGTCCTTGCCCAGCGGGGTAATTCATTGTAGTGCATGCTTCCATGGTAGGAAAAAAACTATTAAATAGGAAGGGTAGTGGGGTAGACAGAATTTTAAGGTGTCCCACAAGATGTCTACCCTCTGGTGTGTGTCCTTACATAATTCCCTCCCTTCCAATGTATTCCTGAACTGTGAATATAATGGGGCTTTAAGAAAGGGAGATTGTCTTTTATGAGCCTGACTTCATCAGGTGGGTTTTTGCTGCACTTTTCTGAGAGAATGAGATAGAGGGTGAGTGGAATATTTTTTTTTGTTTTTTGACACAAGTGAGAATATCTGTTGCTTGTTTTGAATATGGAGAGGGCCACATGGCAAGGAATGTGGGTGGCCTTTAGGAGCTGAGAGCGACCTCCAGCTAACAGCTGACATGGAATTAAGTACTGTAGCCTGACAACTGCCAGGGACTGAATTCTGCCACAACTGCACGATCTCAGAAGAGGGGCAGAGCTCTAGATCAGCAGGAAGCTGGCTGACACCTTGCTTTTAGCCTGTGAAGCCTGAGCACTGAAACCAGTATCTTTGTGCTTGGACTTCTGACCTATGGAACTATGAGCTAGTAAACTGGTGTAGTTTTAAGTTGCCAAGTTTGTGGTAATTGCTGATGTAGCAATAGAAAATTAATGCATGGAGATTAAGTGTTTGGCTTTGTTATTAGTGTGCTACTTGATTTACTTTCGATGAGCAGCTTCTTCTGAAAAAAAAAAATGAGTAAATTGGACCAGGTTAACTTGCATATCCTAGAGTTATTTTGAGACAGAAATACAGATTTTTAGGTCATAGATTTAGTAACAACATGCTGTTAAATTTTATCAGGCCACAATGTGACTCTAACTCCACAGGCCTTTCAGAAATATTAAATAATTTGAAATTAATTGATAAAATATATTTTTATAAAAGTTGAGATTTTAAATTCATGCTTTTTCTCTTATGTCAGTTTACTGTCTGCCCCTGTGACAGAGATGAAGATGAGTAACTGATGAGAAATACAGACTTTGAGTTTGTAAGTTTCGGAACTTTGTGTTGCTGTGCATGCATGAAAGAGACAGAGAGATAGAGATAGAGATAGATAGATATTGGGTTTTCGGAAAAGTCATGACGTATTTTGTCTGTGTTTTTCAAATGTCATTTATTTATATAAAGAACAAAGATCAATCAATGATATATTGTCAATTTTGTTCAATAACCTTTTGCCATCTTTCAGTGAGCTTCATAATTCCTCTTTCTTAGAAGGACTTGCCTTCATCTGTGAAAAACTGAGGTGCTGACTTATAGCCTCACCTGAATTGAACCTTATACCATGCAAGGAGTTTTGAAGAGATCGAAACAAATGGAAATCTGACAGCGCAAGGTCAGGCGAGTATGGTGGGTATGGCAAAGCATCCCATCTAAGCTCCAATAATTTTTGACGGGTGATCAAACTTGTGTGAGGTCTCGCGTTGTCGCGATGGAACACAACTCCTTCACAATGAACAAGCTCTGGACATTTCTGGATGACTGATTCATTCAAACTGTCCAGTTGCTGACAGTATACATTTGAATTGATTGTTTGCTTCCTTGGTAGAAGCTCAAAAAACATGACACCTTTAAAATCCCACCACACTGAGAGCATATCCTCCCTCTGATGAATGTCTGCTTTTGATGTCATTTGAGGTGAATCATCACGTCGGGACCAAGACCGTTTGCATATCACATTGTTGTAAACAATCCACTTCTCATCACCAGTTATCAGTCACTTCAAAAAAGGATCATTTTCCTCACGTTTAATAGCATATTGCAAATGAACTTCTCTGAGTTCATATGGAACCCAAATATCAAGCTTGCTTACATATCCCAGCTTCTTTAGGTGGTTGTGATCGCTCGTGTCATGTAACGTGGATTTGACTTGATCAATGCCTTTATTTTGTCATCATCAACTTCGGTTGGCCTCCCTGACCTAGGAGTGTCGTTGAGATCAAAATCACCAGCATGGAATGTCGTGAACCGTCATTGGCACTGACGTTCTTGTAGAGCATTGTCACTGTAAACTTTACCCAACTTTTCACAAGCTTGATGCACATCTTTCCCTTTATGGAAGTAAAACAGTAAAATATGGCGAAAATTCAGGGTTTGGTCTTCCATCTTCAACTTGTTGTAAAGTCTCCTAAACTCAACTCAACTAAACAAATCGCTCAATTTTTTTTTAAAGACTTTATTGGGGAATTGGGAGAGGGGAACAGCATTGGGGAATCAGGAAGGGAGAACAGACAAGTTGCTGTCCTTTTTGTTCTTTCAGTCTAGTTGCAGAAGACGTTGCTTCACTGGCCCATGTTGGTATTGTCATTGCGCTCCGTCACCGGCCTCTGGACGGCCGCTCACCACGGCTATTGGCAGCTCACCCTGGCTGCTGGCCACTCACTGCAGCCTATGGTACATCATCGCCGGGGCTCGCACAGCCTAGCTCCAGGTGGAGCTGTTGTTAGTTGTAGAGAGCAATGTCACTGGTCCTTATATGTGGGATCCGAACCGGGGCCGCTGGCATCCCAAGCCAGCTCTTAACCAGTGCACCACTCGGCCGGCCCCCAAATTTCTTTTTAGAATGAAGCTTGAACTATCAGCTGTCAAATGATGGCAATAACATAGATGTGAATGACTGCAGTACTTCCAAAAATGAACTAGTGTCATTTGTTGAAAACATGCGTCATCACTTTTCCGAAGACCCTATAGATAGATAGATAGATAGATAGATAGATGAGAAAGATAAGAGAGAGAGTCAGATTTTTTTTATCAGCATACGTAGTGTTTCTTGATTACTCAAACTATGATTTTAAAAACTGACCACACCTGATGATCTTTGTATGATACAGAGGCCAACTAAGAATTAGTTCAAAAAGTTTTGTAATATATTAGACTTTGGACCTGTACTCAGATAGTAAGACACATTTTTTCAGTCTGAGAGACAGAGAGAAGGAGAGAGGGATGGAGGGAGGGAGGGAGGGAGGGAGGGAGAGAGAGAGAGAGAGAGAGAGAGAGAGAGAGAGAGAGAGAGAGAGAGAGAGAGAGAGAGCAGTTGTTTGCCTAGGCTTCTGTTTGCATGGATAGACTTTTTTTTTTTTTTTCTGAAAAGGGGCTTGCAAAGGATATGTTAGTGTGTGGTTCTTGGAGAGCTGAGGTTGGAGAGAGAGGAAGTTGCATAGCACTGGGAATACAGTTTGACTCGGACTACATATGACTCTACAGAGAGAACGGCTGCAGTCGGAATTTAAGGAATTGTTTTTAAGAAAAATTTGTGAAACATGCACATAAACTGGGCTGCATGGACCTGCAGGGGCCAAAGTGAATTAGAGTGGAGGATTTTTGTGCTCTCCCATCTTCCTTGTGAAGCATGGCATTGCTCCAGAGATAGGAAGGCCATAGGTACCCAGAGGAACACTGCAGCACTGTAGAAGAAGGCTGAAATCACTGATTGAGAGAGAGCTCGTAGGAGGGCTAACAGATTAGTTGGCTGTAGGGTATAGGGAGTAGTGAGAGTAAATTAGGAACATGTTGATTTTGAGGTGCCTGTAATATATAAGTAGATGTTTTAAAATATGGATTGGGAACTTAGAATGAAGTTGGTGTTGAAGGTGTGGATTTTGGCAATCAGCATATTGGTGGCATTTGAATCCATGGATGTGAATAAGATCATCTTGGGGGAGTATATGGGATAATAAGGAAAAGCTTGGAGACAGTCAATACTGGACAATATAGTTAAGTTGTCACAGTTTGGAAGAAAATTGGAAGGAACTAAGTAGTATCCTGTTAGCTAAGGGAGAAATGAGGTTTTATATCTTTATAATATTCTTCCATTCTTAATACCTGTAATATCTAATAATACCTGTTGCACAATTTTAGAGGGGTTTAATGATGCAATCATTAAAATAGAAATCTTCTTAAAAATCAGCCATACTCAATGCTAGTCCTTATCTCCTCACCAACAGTATTACTTTCCTTTAACAATCCAGAAAGAAGTTACTAAGCATTTCCTTTTTTGTAATTAAACAGTCATTACTTGCTAATTTAAGAGAGCTTTAATTTTTAATTTACTCTTATGTAAAGAACGGATTATGTGATGACTGAGCCAAAATATCAGTGAATGCTCCATTGTCAATTAATGAAAGCTGCACAGAATAAAAGCATCTCATTAAGCCATGTTCATGTGTTTTGCAGCTTCTGAAACCACTAGAGTCAAAATAATTTAAAGAAGTGTCTTTAAACTTTTGGTTTTAAGGAGAGACCTATTCAAGTCAGGCAACAACAATTCTCTAGGTTGCTAATTAATGAATTTAATAATTTATCTAATGTTGAATAATTCCTTTTATGGTTGATGGATTCATACATAATTATCTAGGATTTGAAGAATATGCAATATTTTCATTTATATTAAATATTTCAGAAAGTTAATCACCTAAATCTAGACTAATATGCTGGAAGAATCTAAAATTAATTGAGGTTTCATTTCTATCAGAATTCCACTTTTGAGCTCTTTTCTCCTCTTCAGAGGTTCCAGTTTCATATTATTTTTTTCCCAGAGACTGTCATGTTGCCCTGAACAGCTATTTACATCTTCAGCGTCTTCAGAAAAACTGTTGTATCTGAAAGCTAGACCATAAGGGTACTGATGGGAATAAGAAATACATTATATCTTTATTTCTTCTGCTTTTTGTGTTGTATAACACAACAGCTGGTTAATTCTGTGGAAAAAAGAATTGGTAGAAGTTGTTGTTTTAATCCCTTTATTTGGGAAGTAGGGAAGTATTGTTTAACTGCGATATGAGATTGGGTGAAGAATGCTTCTGGAAAGTTCCTGGCCAGCACACACAGACTTAAGTGTGGCATCTAACCTTAGCAAAAGAAGAACTTGGAAGAGTCATGGGAAGAATATTAGATTTTATTGAGGATGATACCTGAAAAATTCTAAGGAAACCTTAGGAAGCAGAAAAAATATAACTGTCCCAACTGTCATGTCAATAATAAAACTTTGCTGAAATCCAGGACAGAAAAGTGATTTTCAAGAAATTTATATGGATTTGGCACTGGAAATATTTATTTATTTTAAAAAGTCAATTTCTATTTCTAGTGCCTTAAATCTCACTGAGTTACCCTGCTAATAAAACCTAAAGATAATTTGGAGGCTTTTTCCCAAGAGACTTTAAACTTTAAAATTCTTCATTTTTCTTTGTCTATTTCTCTGCATAGGTCTAGTGTAAGAATAATAGAGATTACACCAGACATACTCAAGTATATGGAAGTAGGAAAGTCTGATCTTAGCTAATTTTTAATGAAACAATATCAGACAAAATTCACTTTCTTTTTAAGTGTACAGTTCAAATTAGCTGAATTGACCGAGTCAGACATTAGAGATACTGACACAAAGAGGCAGTATAATATAGTCTAAAGAGCAGAGTTTTCCGTTTAGAGCCTCCTATGCCAGTTGAGGGCTGTGTACTATTTGGCAAGCCCTTTAAGTGCTCTGAATTCTAGCTTGGGATCTGCAAAATAGAAGGACCATAATACGGATCAAGTGAGAATATTTTGAAAATATTTTGTAAACTTTAAAATTTTAGTTCAAAACCATTTAATTGAAATGTTATTTATCATTAACAATATAATAATCAGAAAACAATTTTGTTTGTAGCTTGTGAGTGTTCTTGGTGTTTTGGTCTGTACTTATTCTTATAGAACTTAATGGATTAATAAACCTGAAAAAGTACAAACAAAAGTGTTATTTGGTTATGGACTATAAAACACATGCTCACACACGTATTTTATAATATATATATATATATATATCTGATTGTACATACATACATACATACATACATACATATGTGTGTGTGTGGGACCTATTAATTTGGGTTGGCTAAGCTGTTGCAACAAATAGACATCAAAATAGAGGCTAAGGTTAAATAACAGTCCTAAATTAAATGTTTTTATCTGGGTGGCAGTTTTACTCCTTACAGTCAGTTAGTAATAGAGCTGAAATAGCCGTTGTAGCTACGAGAAGAGGGAGAGTCTAATTCAGAACCACTGATTCCCTCTCAAGCACAGGAGGTGGAATTTGCACACATTGCTTTCACCCATACTCCATTGGTAAGAGCTTGGGCATGTGACCACATTTAACTGCAAGGGATTCTGGGGATTTACAGCATCTAGCTTAGCATCCTCATCCCATCTAGAATTTTATTACAAGCGGAAGAACAACTTATTTTCCTGGACAGCTAGCTTGTCCACATGAAGGTCACTGCTTTTTCTTTATTTCTCTTTTAATGGAATACTTAGTGCATTGAATGATTTACATATTAAGTAATTACCACATAGATAGTACATTTGTATCTGGCATATGGTAAGTGCTCAAGTGATAGCTGCTATCATTATACAAACATTTCATTTAATAACTGAATAAGAATGTTGAATTCTTGGTACAATGCTTGGGAACTGAAAATATAATAGCATATGTCCATCTTTTATGTGTCAAGTTTCCTGTAGTCATTAAATATTTAAAAATTGTGTAGATAAAAGGATTCTGGATGTGCTAGATGTGAATATTGCATATATAAGCTTTCTTAATGCTATTTGTTGTGAAAATACATTGGTGATTGAAGGATGTGGTTTCAGAAGCAATAAGGAAATGGCATTTCCATTTTCAAAGCATTTTATATATGAGGTCTGACAATTAAGTTCGAAAACTTGTTGCAATGATGTTGTTAACCTTTTTTGATATCAGCAGGATTATTCACTATGAATTTGTACCAATTGGATAAACGGTTAACCAAATCCAAATTTACTATTTGGAAGTGCTGAAAAGGCTGCATGAAAAAGTTAGATGACCTGAACTTTTCATCAACAATGCATAGCTCTTGCATTATGACAATGCATCAGCTCACACGGCACTGTCTGTGAGGGAGTTTTTAGCCAGTAAACAAATAACTGTATTGGAACACCTTCTCTACTCACCTGATCTGGCCCCCAGTGACTTCTTTCTTTATCTGAAGATAAAGGAAATATTGAAAGGAAGACATTTCGGTGACATTCAGGACATCAAGTGTAATCCAATGACAGCTCTATGGCCATTCCAGAAAATGAGTTCCAAAATTGCTTTGAAGGGTGGACTAGGCACTGGAATCGGTGCATAGCTTCCCAAGGGGAGTACTACAAAGGTGACAATAATGGTATTCAGCAATGAGGTATGTAGCACTTTTTCTAGGAAAGTTCACAAATGTAATTGTTAGACCATGTACATATGGATTTGTTAATAAAAAAAACTTTGGTCATATATAATGTCTTACTGCAAATACTCCCAAATTAATTAACTTATCACCATCTAAGAATTTTCATGAATTATGAATGAATTCGTAAGACATATCTCTTTCCAAACAATTAAGTTGAATTAGAGGCAAGAATTTGAGGAGGTTCAAAAGAACCTTCTTTTTAAATGAGCCCTTCAGTTTCAAGATTAAGCAATAGTAAGTATGAGAATTTTTGCAATGCAAACATATTTCCCTACTGACATATGCTGGAAAAACTATGACTGTGCTGCCATTCTGGATGGAATTTTGTGGTGCCTGGCAGTCTGTATACTGTCTGGGAACAGAATTTTGAAGTTAATCTTGGCTTTGCCATCTATTATCTGTGTGTGTGTGTGTGTGTGTGTGTACACATGTGTGCAGGCACACATTTTAACTCTGGGAAATAAATAAATTGATAATAATATATAAATCACTGTTGCATTAATTGATTATTGTACATTTAAAGAAAAATAGATGTTACTACAAAATACTCTCTAGGCAAGTCAATCAAATGAAAGTAAGTTTGCACCCACCAACCCAACCTCAAATTCAGTAACATACTTTAACAACTTTTCTATCATAAGCATATAACATAGTCAAGAAATAAGAGATCTAACTTTTTTTTAGCAATCTGGACATATGAGGACTGGTTCATATCATCAAGAACAATCTTCACTTTATCATCATTTTATAGGATTCATTCTTGTCTGTATAGGCACAGAAAGATCTGTGTCACCTGAGTCCACCTGTCACTCTATAATGGTGGATAACTGAAAATATACTGTGTACCTACTATATCTAGCAGATTATAAAAAACAGGGAGACGCTAAATTGAAATTTGAAGTTAAAGAGACCTAAAGTCAGTTCCTGGCTCTATCACTTACTGTGCAATACTGCACAAGTTACCTTTTCTGAACATGAATTTTCTCTTTGATAATAATCATACCCACCTCATAGAGCTGATGTGAAGGTTAAATGGAAAAACACTAACTGAAAAATGTCTAGTACACTGAAGGGAACAATACTAAAGTAATAGCGAAATCTTTAGGCAGGAATGTTTAGGATAAAATATATGCAGTATTTTTTTTTCCCCGAATTTCAGTCTCTATTTTTGCTTACTTCTGTCCACTGATCTGCATTGCCTGCCTTTTTTTCCATAATGCTATAAATGGGATGTGGCACTTCCTGGTATCAAAAGCAGTAACTTTGCTTAGTTTGTTTTAGCTCTCTGTCCTCTGTCGTGTTCTGGCGGGGGTGGGGGGGATTTTAAAGGTCTCAGTGGCTTTGATGAGAGCAAGAACATTCAAGAATTATATTCCTACATTGATTTCTCTTTCTAATTAAACAGTCTCACTATACAAGAATGACCTACACCAGCTTTGTCAGTTGATGACGGGATTTGTTCTCTTTTTTACTTTGCTTCATCATTTTGGTCATTCAGGATTTTAACCCCTGGAGAGGGTCATTTTTAACATCGAGGTTTCAAGATATCATTGCCCAAGGATGTTGGTTCTCAGGCCCATTTTTATCTTTCAGCTCACCCATCTTTTTTCAGAGATGGGACTTTGTTGAAGCCAGGATGCTTAGAGAAAAAGTAGGACATTGTCTAAAATGCAATATAAGTAGTGTAGTCTCACTGCCCATTACTCTGTTAATTTTTTATAAACATTAGGGTAGTGAAGTATATTGCTTGATAAAACACCAAGAACTGGGGTTCCTAGGCATCTCAAGCAGAACGTGTCTCAAACAAAACTCAATTTCCTTCACCCCCACAAATTTCCTTCTTCTGGTCTTCCCCGTTTCGGTATTGGCACTGCCATCCACCCAACTGAACAAATATCTAGGTAGGAGTTAGCCTTACTCTCCATGTTTATTCCATCAGCCAGTTACGATTAGCCCTGTATTCAAAACATATCCCAAACCTGGCTTTTCCCTTTCTCCTAACATCCTAGTCCAAGCTGGATTGCTGCTCCCCAACAATTCATCTTCTATGAGCATCTAGACTAATATTTTAAAAAGGTCAGTGAGCTCATGTCACTCTCCTGCTTTAAGAACCTCTCAAAGCTCCCATCTTGCGTAGAGGAAAAGCCACTCTCCTCATTCGGGCTTACAAAGTCATACATGACCTGCCTACTTCTCTGAGTTTCTTTTGTTGACCCTGTTCTCACCCTAGCTCACTATGCCATAGCCCAAGGGTTGGCAAACTTTTGAGATGGGAGAGCCGCCAGCGGTCAGCAAACTGTGGCTCACAAGCCACAGGCTCTGAAGTAAAATTGAAAATGAAAATAAAACTATCATAGTTTCACTTATAAAATTTTTATAGAATATTATTCACATAATGGTAATTATGTAAAAATATATTTATGGCTCTCGAATAATTTTTAAATTGTGAGGGACAGGATTGGCTCTTCCAGGGGTCAGCAAACTTTTGAGGTGGAATGCACCCAAAGAGCCACAGGAGGCTTGTAAGCCCCAGTTTGCTGACCCCTGCTCTAGCCACATGCCAAACGTATTTGCATTTAAAGCCTGTGCATTGAGTGTTCTGCCAGGAGAGCTCTATTCTCCTTATCTTCATAAGGTTGTTTCCTTCCTGACATTTTAATTACAACCTTAAGGGCCATCTTTTCAGAGAGGACTTTCCAATTGCTTTCCTTCACATTGCTACTTTTGATCTTTCCACAGCATTTAGGCTCTAGGCTTTATGAGGAGGACTCCACAAGTTCCCTTCTTCACTAATCACAGCACTTAGAACAGTGCCTGTCTACAAACAGATTGAATATGTATTTATTGACAGACTTCTTTTTTTTTCTTTTTATTTGAATAGAACTCTTTGCAGCTTGTATCTTCAACAAAGCCTTAACTTCACATTAATTATATGAGGACACTAATTAATGGTAGGTAGTGTCAGTTTATTTCATGGGTTCAGATTTGATTACTCTATTTGAAATTGAGTATAGCTGAAACAGTCATGTTTTATAACCAAGAGATGGAGATGAAACTGTAATAAACTGTACACTGACTCCTGCAAAATTGACATAAAAAACAAAAAAGAGAAAACAATAAATAAGAAAGAATATACTGATACCTCATGATGCAGTAGAAGATATTCATGGTTATTGAACCTTTAGGTGAGGTATTCAGAGTCCAAGATAATGAGGGGAACTTTCTATGGGTATTTATTTTGAACTACAAATCAATTCTGAATTTGTGTTCAGATTACCCTTAACTCATTTGTCTACTAGAAGAGCCAGTTAAATGGAGCTGTGTCACTTTCTCCATCAGTAAGGGAGTACTCAGTATAAATTCTCTGGCCAAGGAGCTGCCACCCAAAGTCTTTGAGTTTCAACTGAATCATGTGAATGATCAGATTGTTCGATGTTTCCTTTCATGGTCATTGCTCCTGCTTGGTATATTTTAAAGCCTATGTTGCAATATGTGTTTGGTGAGTTTTGTGGTATTTGTCTCTCTTTCTCTCCTGCTTGCCTTCTTCCCTCCGCATCCCTCTTTCTTCTTCTTCTTCTTCTTCTTCTTCTTCTTCTTCTTCTTCTTCTTCTTCTTCTTCTTCTTCTTCTTCTTCTTCTTTCTTTCTCTCTCTCTCTCTCTCTCTCTCTCTCTCTCTCTCTCTCTCTCACACACACACACACACACACACTCACACATAGTCACACACCCAATTTGTTTTTGGAAAGAATTCTATCCTTTGAGGATTGCTTAAAAAAACTTTCCAGTTCTTTCTATCAGTGTTTGAAAGAGATTAAGAAAGTCTTTGCTGTCCATTGCTATTATTATTTTTTATCCAATACATCTTTTAAACTCAGATTTCCCAGTAATGTCTAAAAATAAAGCAGCACAAGCAATAGCTATCTTAAAAAGGAAACTGACTTCTATATCTTTGGACTTTCCTCCTGTTCCTTCCTTGTTGAGAGCTGGTCTCCGATGGATCATGAGAGAATGAATGACTGGATGAATTAATATTACTCCTAAGACTAGCAAGCAAGTGTATAAATGTCTTCAGAAAGTAAGGCCACCTAGCAACATTACAGATATTAGAAAGAACTCAGTATATGTGCATTGGCCATAATAAGCATGATACTTAATCCAAATTAACTTTTAAAAGTGGTAGCGTATGTTTACCATGTTAATGAGGAGTGCAGTGGACATGCACATAGAAACTGAAGCAACATGCATGATCACTATTGTGTCGTTCTCATCATTGTTCTCATCATGTGGAAGGACTAAAATTCAGACCTCCAAGGATGGCAATTGAATCCTGAGTAATGATATATAGTATTTGTTTCCCTTTTCTCACATATAAGACACAAACACTTGGATTCAACATTTACATGTTTACCTGGCACTTAGAAAGTGCTCAACACACATTAACTAGTGTCATTATCCGGTTTAAGGCATTTCTTGGCTATTGTTCACGTTGCCGTGGAAGCTGGTCATGCTATTAAAATCCAATTTGGGTGAGCTCCTAGGGCATGTTGCTTCTGAAGGAGGCAATCTGTTAAGCCCCGGAAGGCTGTAGTCCAGCATGCTCTTAATGTTGGTAATATATTAGGTGTGTATAGAATAAAGAATTAGATGCTGTCCCTGTCCCCTTGGACTCAGACTAAGAACACCAGATCAGTGATTTCCACAAAATAAACCAAACAAACTTTACAGAAACCTCTATTTTAATTAATTCCTGCCCATCCATGTCACTAGGGATTTTGTTGCGGTCAGAGATGTACCACAAAGAGTAACAGTAAGAAAGGAGTCAGTCAGCCTGGAGAGCAGGTTACTGGTGGGGAGCCCAGAAGCCATTTATTTGTGGCTTCCAATAGCATAAGCTAATCCCTTCTGTAAAAATTGTGATACAAAATGATGCTACTTCTTTTGTGATTGAAGTTTTCAAGCTGTGTTTGTTCATTTCTAGAGAGTACATGCTTTGTGATGTCCCCACATAAGAAACTTTTCAAACACGGATAAAATTGGTGACATTCAGGCTCACAGTTTCTGAGTAGCATCCTTCTATTGGTGTGGGCATTGATGTTGGGAACACTGATGGCTTCTGTCAGTAGGAATTCATTTCTATTTTTAAATGATTACATACGATCATCAATATTTCTGTTGGATGCAATCATGTGGACACAAGTTCACATTTCCCAGGGGCTCTTGACAATGGCTGAGTAGTATAAAACATCGGAGATCTTATTTGTGAAGTCACAGGTAACATTTGGCTTGGTGAAGGAGAAATCCTCTAAATTGTAGTTTTTGAATAATATTTGGAGTCTGTGAGTTTTTTCATTTCTATATTCTAACAGAAAGTGAGCCCATCTGATGATTTGACTGGCATGATATATGAGCCCTTTGCTTAAAACTATTGCAAGACCTATTCTAAGGAGGCAGGTGGAAGACGAGATAATTGGTCTTAGGGTACCAGCAAGAAAAATAGCTTAGCTTTGATATTTTTCAGCTTTTCAAAAGAGAGCAGAGGTGAAGTTATAAAAAAAGAATTCTATCCCGTCTTTCTCCCACAGCTCCATCCTGCAGCTTTGTTAGTGCCAAGATGCACTATGAGGTGGATTTGCACAAGTAACTGAGGATGTGCCATTGGAATAAACAGAGGCCATTGAGAAAGCAAGTCAGCACATGTTGGGGTATTCGTAATTTAAAATTTCTTGAAGGTTTGCTTTTGTAGTTCCAGTTCCCTTTTTTCAATTGTATTCATAAGGACATCACAATTATTCATCACTGTGTTTCCTGTATTAAAAAGGAATTAAAATTCGTGTAGAGAATTGTTCTGAGTTGCACTGATGTTTGTATTTTCAAAGTGAGGGAGAGAAATAAGGCTTATTATTTCTATTTTTGTAGAAGCCAAGAGAAAAGGAATTATAGTCCAGTGGCTATAGAATCAAGCCACTGTGAAATTGTGCAATGGAGTTTATAGAATTGAAGATCCAATACTGATACTCTTCTTTTCAGAAGAATCTAAATAAAATCAAAAAGTAAAACCAAATTATTAAAAAAGGAAAGTAATAAAGAGATGCATAGTCAAATTGAAATAAGTCATTTAAATTATACCATAAAAATGCAAGTCTAATTGAGAAGTCTGATGTTTTATTTGCCTTTTCAATGATACCTGGATATTTAGAAGACATCTGAGTATTTCTTGAAAGTTCCTTTTGATATTTGAAAGGCAGTAAGAGTCTGTCTGCTACTTTACCATTAAAAACATTGGGATGTTTCAGGAAAAGAAGGGGTTATCAGCCTTTATTTATGTGGGGGGGAATTCTCCCGTTTTTACTTTTCAATTACTAGTTAGCAGTGTCTTTTCTCTGTGAAAAATTACTGTTTTTTGTCATAAAGGATGGGATTTATCTCAAACTTTTCCTCTATACTTTGGTGGTCTCTAGATTACACTGACATTAATAATTGTAACCAGCTCTTTTAAAAGTGGTGTGGTTCTGGAGGCTGCTGGTGTGCTTGCTACTGACATGCAAGAAATAACTTGTTTTCCTTTTGTCATTTTGTGGTTGATTAGGCTGAGCACAGGTGTAAATATTATTTTTGAGGTGAAATCTCATACATGCAGAACTGAGAGTTCATGTTACACCTCTAGTAATCATAACACACACACACACACACACACACACACACACACACACAGAGTCAGATTTTTTATCAGCACACGTAATGCTTCTTGTATGAGTTTAAAAATTGACCACACCTGATGATCTTTTGTATGATGCAGAGGCCAACTAAGAATAAATTTTGAAAGTTTTGTAATATATTAGAATTTGGACCTGTATCCAGATAGTAAGATACATTTTTCAGTCTGAATACTAATTTTTCAAGTCTGGGTATGATTTGGAGTTCTCAACTGCACATTTTTCCAATATCATATGGTATTTTCATTGGTAAGACTAGGCAGGAAAACAAGAGCCTTTTACATTATGATCAGTGATTGTTTCTTCATAGAATTTTAGCCTGAAACAGGTTTCTGATTATTTGATTTTTGTAATTTGGAAATTCTCATTCCAGTTTACTCCCTGTACAAATATTGTTAACATTTTGACAGCTGTATGGTTTTTCTTGGAAGTGAGGTGTATGGCTCAGGTTTTTCTTGGAAATGAAGTGTATCACTTTAATGAGATTTGCTAAGTAAACTACGTACGTTGTGTGTTACATTCTGATTTCATGCAAAACTTGCATGCTTTATGAAAATAACTTGCAGAAAATGCTTGCACTGTGATTGGTTTCTGGAATTAAATTCCTTGGAGGAAAAAGCAGGCTGTATAATTTGCTAATTTGAGGGAGTGCTGTTAGGCTTAGTGTGAAAATATATCAAAAATAGCTATTTAAAGTAATGTTATATGTAGCATTCAATTATATGTGCATAAGACCTCATATTGTTAGTTAAAATAGTGAAATTAATATCGATGATTTAGAAAAACATAGACAACATAAATCGGACCTTCTACTTTATAAGATGATGCAAATTCAATAGAAGACTCACTGGGAGGAGTGTCTGTGGAATTCCTATGGTGATAGTTCTGTGAATTATGTGGAAACCATGCCCATATGATAGTTGTAGTTTACCATTATTTTGTTCCAAGTTTGCAGATTAGTGTATAGTGAACTAATACATACCTTAATGTCACTAATATTAGGGAATACAGTTTGGTCATATGAGTCAATGTTTTTTCTAAATTTGAATGTGAAACTAATGGAAAACTTAATGATTATATTGAACAGAAACCTACCTTTATTATATTTGGATAATTAGGATTTTTCATTCTATTTGTTGAATCCACCAAAGGCAAATTTGAAAAGCAAAGTCCAACACATTTTGGTGCTGTATAGTTTTCCTTTAATTCTCCTCCTATTGTTTTTGCTAGCCCTAGGTTCCCTCTCAATGTTGTACTGGCATTATGTTAATAAGAAATCACAGATAAGTTGTGTATTGTCTGACAACTACAGTTTTTTAAATTGACTTATGTTTATGTGTGCAGTGACACGGCATGGCAAAATCATCTATGTGTTCCAAAAGCCCACAAAATAAAAGTATCTTTCCTCCGGAATTCAAAAGATAATAGTGTTTATAACTGTCAGCTAAAATTTATAGTAAATTGTAGAAAGAACATTAACTTTGAACTCAGGTACATATTCAAAACTCTCGATTCTGACACTTACTAGTTATTTGACCTAAAGCAAGTTTTAAAAATTGCCTCTCAGTCTCAGTTTTCTCATCTTTAAAATGGCCATGCCACATAAATGACACAGCTGTTGTAAAAAATGTATTATGTGTATTAAGCACCTTGCACTATCCCAGGAACAGAGCAAGTGAATAATAATAGCTCTCATTATTATTTTTCTCTTCCTCTTAGACATTAGGATTATCTAAACTATTTTTTGTGTGTGTTCAGCCACCTTTCTGAGGTTTGACAACCAAAAACTATTGAATTCCTTTGTATTTGGATTCATTTCTGGGAATATCTATGTCATTAATGATGATTAAATTTTATTCTTAAAGGTTTTTGATTATAAGAAATCTGCATGTTGCATTAATCAGAATATTTGATATATCAAAATAGCTTATTTCCATTTGGATAACAAATAATTTACTATGTTAATAACATTCATTTGCCAAACAGGAAAATATGATCTTGCTAACCACTGGGATTAACACTTCATTGCCTCTGTATCTGCCTTTCTACCAAAGGTGCCTTTTCTAGAGCAGCATACTGAATAGATTTCATTGCTATAGAAAGATCCCAAGGGTGTTGAGTAAAGGTTAATCCAAACTATATATGGAATACGTATTCTTGTTTCCTCAGGTGAACTTTAGCAGATAAATGAATAAGGATTTTATGTTTAGGTATGGCTCCTCGATTTATTCATAACACAAAGTAGATACATAAATAGTCCAATTATTATAGTCATTGACTTATATTAGCACTAATAATTGCAGGACTATTTCATGTTAAGATTTGGGGAAAACTTTAATAGTAAGAGATCATAACCAATTTTACCTTGTACAAAGCAAGTCTCATTTATAAGAAGACTAAAATGACTGATACTCAAAAAGAAGCTAATCTTCTAATGAGTATAAATAAATATGCTGTGAAATCACAAAGAACAGTTTTAAATTTGTCATTTCAGGTTAAGTTAATGGAAAACACTTGCATCACAAAAAAAGACAATTATCCTGAAGTGATAAAGTACCACAAGCATAAGCCTAGAGAAAGAAAAAAAGAAAAGAACTAATGCATTGTCATTATTAAAGTTTTTATGAAAACAAATAATATTTCCCTATTGTAATATGGTTTGGTATTATAGATTTGGATTATTATTGTTTCATAAAACATTTTAATGATATGCAATGGGAACTTAATAGTACACAGCTTGCAAAATTATTGTTATTCCTGTATCACAAAATAAGGGCATCCTAATAAAAAACTCTATTCTAGTTACTTTATTTAGGAAGTTTATTTCCTCTTTTGAAACTTTCTAAAATCATTTTTTATATAGTAGTTAGTAATTTAATTATAGCAACTATTGGAAGCCTCCCATTTTGTGCTATGCATGACCAAAGGAGACCAGTAACAAAACTTTTTATCTTCTTCCTTCCAAGCCAGCTTCTGTTTGTAGCCAGTATAACATTTCTGCTTAAGAACCATCATGGAACCAAGTCACTAGGGCTGTGTGGTAGGCAGAATAATGGCCCCTCAAGGATGTTTGCATCCTGATACTCAGAACCTGTGAGTGTTACCTCCCATGGCTATCTTAATCAGTGCAGGCTGCTATAACGGAATATCATAGATTTGGGGAAGGGGGGGCATATAAACAACAGAAACAGATTTCTCACAGATCTGGGGGTGAAAGTCTGAGATCAGGGTGGCAACATAGTTGGGTTCTACTGAGAACCCTATTCCAGGTTTCAGATGACTATTTTCTTGTATCTTTCCAAGGTGAGAGGGTGAGACAGAACTTTCTGGGGCCTCTTTTATAAGGACACTAATCCCATTTATGAGGGCAGTACTCTCATGATCTCATTTCCTCCCAAAGGCCCCACCTTCTAATACCATCTCATTGGGGGTTAGAATTTCAACATATGAATTTTAGGGGGATGCACACAAATATTCAGTCAATAATAATGGCAAAGGGGGCTTTGAAGATGTGATCAAGGGTAAAGAGATCAAGATAGGAGATTTTACTGGGTTAACTAGCTGGGCCCAATCTAATTAGAGGAGTCCTTCAGAGTGGACCCCTTTCCCTGATGGGTCAGAGAGATGAGACAGAAGAAGGAAGAGGAAAGAAAGATTCGAAGTGTGAGAGGGATTCAACCTGCTTGTGGCTTTGAAGATGGAGGAAGGGGGCCATGAGCTAAGGAGTGGGGCAGTCTTTAAACACTGGGAAGGGCCTTCAGTTTATAACCAACAAGAAAATGGAGACTAAGTTTTACTACTTTAAGGAACTGAATTTTGTCAACAAGTGAGAAATGACTTTTCCCTTAAAGCCTCAAGCTAGGAATGTAGCTTGCCAACACCTTGGATTTAGGATATTGAGCCACAGAACTGTAAGCTCATAAATTTTTGTTGTTGTAAGCCACTATGTTTGTGGTAATTTGTTACAGCAACAAAAGAACATGAATACAGGTGAGTTTATCTCTCCACACCATTCCAAGCAGATCAAGACAAATGAGCAGTGGGGTTGGACCTTTTTAAGTTTATCTTCATGGTGGAAAGAAGCCAGGTTGGCTTGGATCCTATACTGCTGAATTCTTGAGCAGCCCTCCACCACAAATGCAGAATCATGAGGAATCTTGCAAATGAGACGCTTGGATGTAATAACTCCTTTTGTAGTGATAAGTTTGGTCTCCAAACCCCTGGCCCTTATAAAGTGGATTGTACTGTGCATGGACATCTAGCAAGCATCTTTTGTCTTTCTGATATAAGGCCTAGACTAAAAACAATACCATTATACTCTTTGGCCCTTTCCCCCAGCAACACCCTTTGAACTTGACCCTTGAAATCTTTCTCCTAAGATAATAATGGAAAGGTGAACCCAAGGAAAAAAGCATTCCTTCCTGAGATTTAGAGCAGAGATGGCCTAACTGGCCTACTCACAGGTGTCCTTAGAATGGATTGGGGAGAGATCCTCCTTAGCTAGGCAGTATGAAGACTGTCTTTCTACTCCAACTGCATGGTAGCAAACACTTTAAAATAAGACCGAGAGTCAAGAGAGAAATACTTTTCAAAAAGAAATTCAACATGTTAAAAGAAAACTCCATGCACAGGAGAAAAGTTCCCTTACTTGTTAAGTCATATTGAAAGCCTACCTCTTATTCCATCATTATTATTATTATTATTATTATTATTATTATTATTATTATTATATTTAACTTAAACCAAAAATAATGGCTTACTGATTTCTCTCACCCTCCATCTACTGCCTCTGAAAACCACCAATCTGTTCTCTGTATCTGTGAGCTTTTTTTTTTTTAATTGATTATTATTATTTTTAGATTCTACATGTAAGAGAGATCATACATTATTTGTCTTACTCTGTCTGTCTTACTTATTTCACTTAGCATAATGCCTTGAAGGTCCACCTATGTTGTTGCAAATGGTGAGACTTCATTTTTTTTATGGTAGAATAATATTCCATTGTATATACATATCACAGTTTCTTTATCCATTCATCCACTGATGGATACTAACGTTGTTTCCATGTCTTGGCTACTATAAATAATGTTGGAGTGAACATTGGGGTTGCATTATCTTTTCAAATGTGTTTTTTTTTCTTTGGATAAATACATGGAAGTGGAATAGTTGGGTCATATGGTAGTTCTATTTTTAATTTTTTGGGGAAACTTCCATAGTGGCTGCACCAATTTATATTTCCACCAACAATGTACAAGGGTCCCTTTTTCTCCACATCCTCACCAACACTTATTATATCTTGTCTTTTTGATACTAGTCACTCAAATAGGTGTGAGGTGGTGTCTCATTGTGGATTTGATTTGCATTCCCTTGATGATTAATGATACAGAGCATCTTTTCATTTACCTAATGGCCATCTGTATATCTTCTTTGGAAAAATGTCTATTTGGATCTTCTACCCATTTTTTAATTGGATGGGTTTGGGTTTTTTTTTGCTATTGAGTTGTATTATTTTTCATATATTTTGGATATAATATGGACATATTTAACAGGTATGTCATATGAAAATATTTTCTCCTATTCAGTAGGCTGTCAGCTGTTTTTTCTTTTTGTTGGTAGTTTCTTCTGCTGTGTAGAAGCTTTTTAGTTTTGGCACCACTTGTTTTTTTATGCTTTTGTTGCTTTTGCTTTTGGTGTCAGATTCAAAAAACTATTGCCAAGACCTATATCAGTACTCTTAGTGCCTCTGTTTTCTTTTAGTAGTTTTATGGTTTCAGGTCTTATAGTCTTTAATCCATTTTGAATTAATTTTTGTGTATGCTGTCAGATAGTGATGTAGTTTCCTTTTTTTGAATGTGGTTGTCTAGTTTTTCCAAAATTTATCAAAGAAACTATTTTTCCCCATTGTGTATTCTTGGTTCCTTTGTCCTAAATTAATTGACTATATATGCTTAGGTTTGTTTATGGGCTTTCTACTGTGTTTCATCGACCAAAGGAAACATGAATTTAATCATATCCTGCATCAGTGCTCCCCATCCAGATGCAAGAAACTTGAGTTTTGCCTATAGGACAGAGCATTACTAACAGACTTAGCAAGCATTTTAAGATAATAGATCTGATCTTAAAGATGAAGGATCATATCTGATGCTAAGTAAAGTGGCCAAATAAGGTGTGTTTTGTATTTTATATTTCTTTTACTCAGCCTCCCTTGGACTTCTTGGTGCTGTGTCTTTTGCACCCTTACAATAAAAAACTTAATGTCCTCATGCTTACTAAAATGCTTACTTGAGTGTAAGTTCCCTGTGGGCAAGGAGCCTTGTCACTTCTACCCATCGATGTGTCACTGAAAGCTAGAGAATTGTCAGATCTGATATCTTGTAGGTGGTGCTGAATGAATGAATGGATGTTGTCTTATTACTTTTGTTGAGACCCTGTCGATTTCCAGTTCCTGTGGTGCCTCTGGTTTCCAAAATTAATTTTTGTACCTTGTTACATGAGTAACCACCTAGCAACAATCGGATTAAATTACATGAAAAAATTATAATCAAAATGTAGCATTTTTTCTCCCTCACATTTTATTACTGCCCTTTCACTACCCAACTATAGGATGTATTTAATACTTATAATATCCCTACAGGCATCTGCCTATAGGAACTATATTTGATAGCTTCATAGGGCCAAGGACAAGAGGCAAAACCTAAGGCCCCCCCCGCCAAAGTAGGTGATTTAAGAAACCAAAGCATCATATCCTCAGTGAAAGAGTAAACCAGTAAAAACCCACTGTGCAGAAAGTCAAGGCAAGAAAATGCACTTGTCTTCTAATTGTTGTGTTACAGGGAAAAAGAAAAATCACTCCAGAGAATTTGTGAAAACCATAGGGCTCTCACATGAGTTTGGAATTTGAACCTTTGCCCCTACCTAGTATGGTTCATAAAAAAAATCCTTAAGCCAGATGCTAATTTCGACAGGCTCTCAATTTCTTTTTTCCTCAGAAAAGATGGAAGGAAAGCTAATCTTCTCTAGAGGAGGTTTTTCTTTCTATCTATGCCTCCAAGAATTTCCTTAAACATGGTAGTAAAAAAGTGACCTCAAAGTTGCAACAAAGCCCCATGTGAGAGAACCAGCTGAAATAACAAATAACAGAATGAGACCCAGTGGCAGGCAGACTAATGTGTCCCAGGATCCTTGCTTCCCAATGTTCACATCCCATATGGCTTCCTCTCCTTGAGCATGGGTGGGACCTGTGACTATGAATTAGTAGAAGATGTCAAAGGGGATGGATTGTAATTCTGTGATTATGATGTATAATATTATATTGCACATCTTTCAAAGAGACTTGCTCCCTTGGTGGTCTTGAAGAAATGAGATGCTGTGTGGTGAGATGTCTGTGAAGAATATCCTAAGGCAATAAGCTTAGGGCAGACTGCAGACACGAGAAAGCAAGAACGTGAGACCCTCAGTCCAGAAGACTGCAGGGAACTGATTGCTGCCAATAACTATGTGAGCTTGAAAGTGGATCCTTCTCTAAATCGAGTCTCAGATGAGACCACGACACTGGCCAACACCTTGAGTGCAGCTTTGTGAGACCCCTGAGCAAGGGGCTCAGCTAGGCCATGTCCAGATACCTGACCGTGGAAACTGAGATAATGTGTGTTTTCTTCTCAGTTAAGTTTGCGGTCATACTGTTATGAGACAATAAATAACTAATCCTCAAAAACTTCAGATATTAGAATGATCAGACACAACATATACAACAAATATGTTCAGTATAGTTTGAAACAATCAAGAATGGGATTAAAACATGAGCAAGGAACAAGAAACTACAGAACTGATCAAACAGATTTAAAAAGTAAATTGAAGAGCTATAAATAGAACTTATAAATGGTAAATATAAAAATTGATATTAAAACCTCAGTAGACAGTCTACCCAATAGATGTAGCTGAAAATGAAATTAGTGGCTTATAAAAGAGAAGAAATTATTCAGAATGAACTTACCTTGGCTCTTGCTATGTATTCTGTCTGGAATACTTTATTTCATATGGTCACTTGGCTTGCTCCTTCACTACTTTCACGTTTCTGCACAGATGATACCTTATTAAAAATGGGGTGAGAAAGAAACAGTACTTTAAAATACAGGAACTTAGACAAAAGTGGAAGACATTTTTAGAAAATCACTTTCTACCAAACCTCAAAAAAAAAAAAAAAGAAAATCTTAAAAATTATAGGTAAATTCATCTCAGCATTCAAGAAATAGGTAATTCCAATATTCCATGACAGACTTTTTCAGAGAATAGCAATGGGAGGTATAGCATTTCTATTGACACCAAAATCAGTAAAGGAGAGTATGAAAAAAGAAAATTGCAAGTCTTACTCCCTCAGAAACATAGATAGAAAAGCCCTAAGCAAAATAGTACCTAATCTTATTTTGAGAAAAAATTAGAACCCGCCTCATCCCCTCCTCCAGCCCCCCTTCTAAGAAGCAGACTGCAGGGAACACACAGTCAGTGTCTCTGAGGTAGTTCTTTTTTTTTTTTTTTTTTTTTTTTTTAGCTGAGCCATCCTGCCACCTGTTGGCAGCTCAGCTCAGGCTGGACATCGAACTGCTGTTGCTCAGAGCTCAGCTTGCACTCTCGAGCGAGCTCTTAACCAACTGAGCCACTTGGCCGGCCCTCTGAAATAATTCTTGATTTTCATTTTTCCTGAATGGCCAAATATTTGTGGCCTCAATATTTTTGGGAGATCCTGACTAAAGGGTTTGTTCATCCCCAGGTAATAAGATCTATATCAGAGCAGACAAAAGTGTCCAGTGGTTGCCTTATCAGCCCTAAAAAAAGTACAGGTTGCTGAGATGGAACTCTAGGATACTGGATACGTTGTGAAGGTTGATAGGGGAGTCTTTGGACCACGAACTCCCAGGTCCTTGGAAATTCTAGAACAATTTTTTTTTCCTGCTTATATACTATCACTATCAGTGACTGATCAGACAGGGTACTACTACTACTACTACTATTAATTATTTTTATTTATTAATTATTACATGCCACACTGACGGTTATATACCTATCAGGTGAGCTTTTCTAAGTTATGTTCATGCATTCTGGTTAGTTACTTCTATAGCATGATTTCTATATATGTTTTCAAAAATTAAAGGGAACCTTGGTTACTACAATACTAGATTGCTGAACTGAAGAAGAGAATGTTTTACTCGTGAACTTCTAGGGAGCTAGCAAGCTAACTAACGTGTGGATTGCTTTGTTCTACTCCAGATATTTACTTGCCCTGCCACACACACATTTAAAAACAGAGAGAGAGAGAGGAGGAAGATAGAGCAATAAAGAGAAAAGTTTTATTTCCAGTTTTCAAAAATGTAAGTCAGCATCAGGAATAAACACTTAAACATTAATTTGGAGAATAATTTTTCTATATTTGTTAGAACTTTAGATGTTGGTTAGAACTTTAGATATTGTGCAAGCGTATTAAATTCTTGGGTTTATGTGGGAAGTGAACTGTATAGATAAATTGTAAGCTAAGAGTCAAGAATTAAATGTTTTACTTTTATACTTACATTTATACATAATAGTTCTCTATTGACTTTCAAAGGTTTGGGCAATTACCTCTAATAAGAAATAGATTTTAATTGCAGTCTAGTATGCACACGAATACTCACATAGGTGAAAAAAATATTGTGTGAAAAGATACTCTTACACATGTGTTAGACTTCAATATTTCTATTCTTTTATATTCTATCCTATCATTTAAGTAAAAAAAATGCAGGTTGTGAACTATTAAATTGATTTGAGGACAAATTAATTGGTTACAACCTGCAGTTTGAAAAACACTATCTAAAATATAATCAGATTGCTAATTTCTCTTTAGATGACTGTTGATCTTTTTATTGAAAATTTATTTAGTTACAGTCACTTGACAAATTTTTTTGCAATCTTTCTAGTTTGTCATTGAAATAGTGGTAGAACAGTAATTGTGATCTGCGTAACATATATTCATCATTGGTAGGTTTAATTCTGCTGCTGAAGGTTGAAATTAATGCCAGTAGTAACGGAATGTGAAATTATTTATACTTACCATTGTAATAAGTGGTATGTGGTATGGGGAATGGTAGGTGGAAAATCAGATGGAGAGACTCTTTTCTATTGTAGGAACTTTACAAAATCATTCTAGAATGTATGGGTTAAATATTAACTGCTGTAGTGATCCTGGGAAACCTAATATGAGAATAACTTCTGTTCCTTAAATATATATTTAGAAGATAAAAATACTATTTTCAAAATAAGATTGTGTTGAAATCAAGTTTCTATACCTTAAATTGTGACACTGTTTTATAATTCTTTAGGTATGACATCATCAATAAATGTAAGTAGAGAAAACAATGCACTTTAAAGTGCCATGAAATGTACCTAAGTGTTATATATTTAGAATACAGCTTTATAGAATAGAATGTTGTTTTATGTAAAGTAGCTTTCATACTTCACGTATCTGGAAGAGCTTTATAAACAAAGCATTAAGTGTGAACTGCTCATTTTTATTCAAAGTTTATGAGATTCCAGAAGAACCAGTATATTGCCTCAGCTTCAAAATGCAATTCGCAGTAAAATTCACATTCCCTATCTTTTAAATAAATTTCTGTCAACTAAAGCTGAAAGCGTCTTGTACCTCGTATCAATTTCCTTCAGACTGAAGATAAAAACTCAGATTTTGCAAGGTCTGAGACTTATATTTGAGTGTTCTGGAATTTTATTTTTGAAACATTACTTTGTTGACAACGGAATAGGAAATTGTTTATATTAGATCGAAGGCCACTAATGGTGAAAAGGCTGAAAAAGCAAAGTATCAATCTTGTACTATCACTGCTATATTTGAGTTTGTGTTCACACAGACATGCTTTCCGTATTTGAAGTGTAGGTAAGCATAGAATCCGCACTGGATATATTTTTGCTGTTTGGATTTCTGGTCGGTTTGGTGTTGCTGGCCCAAATCATTGCTTTGGCGTCCTGCGTGCCGGGCCCCAAACCCACCCGGCATCTGTTGCCACTCATGGGAAGTGCACAGCTGTATCGTATAGAGAGTTGTGCTCTGGCATGTTTCTCCTGGCCAAACTTCATGACCCCAATTCTTTCTATGCAGCTGTAATGTCTTGTTTATCATGTGTGAAGTCAAGTCATAGTAAATAAAATAATATAGAACAAAGAAAAATGAGCATATTTCTAATTCCTAACATTTATTTAACATTTTCTAGGTATTAAGCTCTGTTTATAGTGGATTACATGTAAATCTCACATCAACCTTATGAGATAGGTTCTAACATCACTCCCATTTTCCAGTGGAGCATATTGAGATCCAGAGAGAGGTAAGTAACATGCCCAAAGTCCTTCACTTACTAAGACGTAGAGCCAGAATTTACATTGGGGAATCTCAGTCTACTGTTTGGTGCAGTTTCTCAACTTGCAAAAAAAATGAAAAAGGGTCCCCTCTACAATTTTTGAATAGATTGAGTTATCGAAACCTATTTTGTTTGCATTGTGGATGCTTTTCTTTATTTTATGTTAAAACTTTTCTTTTACTAAACAGTATTTCTGATGATCATATTAAATAGCTTAAGTTACAAAACTTTTAGCTTGGCTATTGATTGATTTCAATTCAAAGTTAGTAAGCTATGCATTTCTTATATCTATATAACAACCTTTTATATTCTGCATATTAGTTTCTCTTTACACAGGGCCTTTTCATTGTCCCTGTGTAAATTTACTCCTTCAAACTTGCAATGCAAGGATAATTAAGAAAATTCTGAAAATATATCAGAAGATTAAATATATACATTCAGAGCAGCATCTTATACTGACCATATATGTAAAAATCTACTACTGAGAAATTATTAGTCTATATAAAACTTGGAGAAAGGAAAAATTTATTACCTGGGGAAACTGTACTGTTTGCTTTTTATATGTGTTCATCATTTTGATTTGGATGACAATGAATTAAATTAACACTCATTTTGGAAGTCTTTATGGTACTATCAATTATTTGTTTACTAATCCCAGAAGATTAAATTTTGAATTTGGCTCATTGCTCAATTCAGAAATTTCTGTGCAATAAAAGGAAACACTAAACTTCAATCCTTTCTCTCTATTATCTTTTACTTCTTAAAAGAGCCAATGCTAGTTTACTTAATCTATGAAAAAGCCAGAATGAACTTGGTAAACTTTCTCAGTAAACTTGCAAACAGTACTTACCCAAACAATACCCAAATAACTTACTTTAAAGAAATTATCGGATCAATTTTAAACCTGTACTCTCTATTTAGCAAACAGTAACCATCAGTGCTTGGACTAATATCTCCAATTAATTAAAATCTGCAGATTCTCTTACATCACACTTTTGCATATATGTCTTGGTTCAGACCCTGAAAGCTTGAGAACAATTAGAAGTTAGGCACAGTGCTTTTATAATTTTAGTGGAACCGATAGAACCAATTGCCAATCCTGAGCACCTACTACATGCTTATTCATTGTCAGGTGCTGGGAAAACTGATAAGAGGGTGAATAAACGGAAGTCTGTTTAAAATACAACATTAATTTTATGAAAGTTCTAATCACCAATTGCTTAAAGCGCATGTTAAGACAGTTTTCCCTGGGCTGCCCGAGTGGCGCATTGGTTAAGCGCTGGTTTTGGGATGCCAGCGGCCCCGGTTCGGATCCCACATGAGGGCCAGTGACACTGCCTTCTACAGCTAACAACAGCTGGAGCTGGGCTGTGCGAGCCCTGGTGATGGTGTGGGCTGCAGTCCCTGCTGCAGTGGGCTGCCATAGGCTACAGTGAGTGGCCCGCAGCCAGCATGAGCTGCCAATAGCCGCGATGAGCGACATCCAGAGGCCAGCGACCGATCTGCCTCATCCGGGAAGAGCGCAATGATGATACCAACAGTGAAGCAACATCCTCCGCAACTAAACTGAAGAACAAAAAGACAGCAACTTGTCTGTTCCCCTTCCCCGATTCCCCAACGCTGTTCCCCTCCGCCAATTCCCCAATAAAATCTTTTAAAAAAAAAAAATGACAGTTTTCCCTGAACAAAGAGGTGAAAAGAAGGAGATATTGGTAAATGTCAGAGGCACCTATGAAAATGTTTGAATCAGCTCAATTTTTTAAATTGAAATTGGGGTTGGCGAACTATGGCCTACAAGCCACTTCTGGCTGGCTGCCTATTTTTGTAAATAAAGTTTTATTGGAGGTTGGTATGCTCTACAGTTTATGTGTTGTCTATGGCTTTTGTAAAGGTAGAGTTATTAGTCATTGCAACAGAGACCATATGGACTGCAAAGCCTAAA
The DNA here is from genome assembly GCA_033961575.1 of Aselliscus stoliczkanus. NCBI lineage: Eukaryota > Metazoa > Chordata > Mammalia > Chiroptera > Hipposideridae > Aselliscus > Aselliscus stoliczkanus. The sequence goes on from CM066727.1 coordinate 145,328,236, forward strand.
ATATTTCCTCTCTGGACTCTTTTAGAAAATATTTGCTGACTCCTGTCTGAATTATATATGAAAATTATTTGCAAGGTCCCTTCCAGATATTGTACGTATACATATAAATAGATATCATATCATGCAGCTTGAGTATCGTGGCTTAGAATGAAATCTTTTAGAAATACCACCCTGAATAATTGGTAAATTAGTTATAATATGACAAGACAGATTCAGGAGTTATCTTTGGAAAAATGTATTTTTCATTATTATAATTCAACTGTTTTAAGAACAGATTGTTGTGTATTGAAATGAACTTTTATTTTATATGGAGATTTAATTCTTATCGATTGGATATTTTGATTATGTCTTAATGAAAACTGGAATATTATCATAGCTTCCATTTTGCTGATTGCATTTGTTAATGGAAGTTAGTATATATTAATTTTCTCATTTACAGAATTTTTCATTGACATTAAATTGCAAGGTATCAGTTGAATACTGCTTTGACTTGATAGCAATCTATGACATTAATGTGTGATGTATATGACTTTCTTATGATATGACAACTATTAACATTATAAAATACATCTAATGATTGAAAGATAAGTGCTTATCAGCATAATTGATATATTTTTTGAAAGAGGAGAGAATTATTTTTGAAAGAATGCCAGCTTGCATATGTTTTTGGTTTTCTTTAATCTATTTAAACATTTTTTTCTGGCCATATGTGGTATCGTTCTAAGAACTAAAGTGTACCTTACTGCTGAGTGACATCTTATATGTGGCTCATGCTGGAGTATAACTCACTGATTGCGTGTTTGCTTGTCTCACTAAGTGTCTATATCTTCATGGACAGTGACAGGTATGCACAGTGCCTGCCTCACTGTGGTCACTAACTAAATGAATTGCATGGAATTGAAGTATCCATGTAATGGGAAGTTGTACACTTTTGAAAGTCTCCTGGAATTCTAAAATATTCTTGCTGCTCCTACTCTTATTGTTACAAATAGCCTTTGCTGTCCTTTTTCTTATTTAAAATACAGTGGGGAAGTAGCTGCTTAGATGTCTGTTTGACACGCTTGGTCTTGCAATCCTTCATGAGGAGGAACTGTGCTCAATCCATCTTTCTATTGTCAGCACCTGGCACAAAGCATGGGTTATAACTGTGTGAAGCAAGATTATTAGTAACATGATTGGCATTCCTATCACAAAACAGTGAGCATTTGTTTCTGGATCTGGATGAAGTCCTTTCGCATGAAGCAGGCAAGATTAGGAGGAGTAAGGAGTAATCTGTATGCCTCACTGGGGTGAAGCTCTGAATAGGCAAGGATTGCTGAATGGATGAATGGACGAGTGGTAATTAGACTCCTAGCTGTCAGGAAGCGCGGAACTGAAATATTAGAGCAGTATCAAAAGCTGATTTAGCAAAAAAGTATTTTTTTTTCCCCTCTGGTATAATTTAACAATACTAAGGATGCTGTTCAGGTGTATTCCCTTGGAGAGAGTGAACTTGCCGACTTGAAAATGTTGGCATTTTGGAAATCCTGAAGGACTCTTCCGGACTGAGAGATGGGAAGGGATCCAAGTCTGCTTTTGACAAAAGGATGCTTCAAGCAGTGGTAGGCTGGTAAAGGTTTAACCTTCTAGAATGGAACAAAAACTCTGATTTGTAGTGTTTTCCAGTTTCTGTGGTATAAATACTCCCATGAATGATTAACCTACTGACTTGACATCACTGAATGTGGAGTTGGAAAGAAATACACAAAATTGCATCTTGGGAGTCAAAGCTGGCTCAAAGTCTAGTCTATTGCTTGTTTAAAGTAACTTTAGCTCTTTGTTGTAGGGATTTACTGCCAGATTACTAGAAACTATATGGAGGTGTTTCCTCTTACTAACTAATAAGTATGGATGTGACCGTTTGTTTTACATGAGTAATGTGGAATTGTGAAAACTTGGTAATAAAGTTTTATTCTTTTTATCTTTGTAACATATTGGCAAGAGATGCAATTGTAATTTTCCAAATCTGTGCCTCAGGAAAGGCAGAGGATATGGTCTTAGGCACTCCCTTTGCCCTTCAGTAGTGGTAACAGTTAAGGCGTTTCATCATTGTCTTTCCAAAAGAATGGGCTACCTCAATGGTAAAAGGATTTTTGCTTTACACCCAAATGTACCAGGAATGTGCAGTTGCTCTAGCCAACATTATTCCCATTTTTGACTTGTGAATCTATACATTTTCTGAGGGTAATGCAGGCTTAACTACATTATTCATTTTTGACATTTAGGTGGCAGCTTGGAAGCTTTTCAAAACCGCTTTCTTACACAGGCAACCAGTAGGTAACAAAGCTTTCTTTCAGCACCTGTTTGTGCATCAGGTATGGAGGCGTTGCCTTTATTCTGCACTTTCTTGGTAAGATTCTGACTAACTCTTTCTTTATACTGTTCATATGTCACTCAATAAACTTAATAGCACATGTATGTAATACATATAAATTGTCTTCATATTGAAAATGTGGTTTTCATATTCTCTTTTTCCTATATATGTTGACTTTCTTCTAAGGTTATTTATGACATTTAATATGACTTAAAGCATTCCTTCATAGTTAATCTACATGGAAAAGGTGTTTACATTTTAACTCTTTGTGTTCTTTAACTTCCTCCAGAACTCAGTGTTCTTTGGCTTTTTTGCCCATAATTCAATTGAAAATGTTTTAGTTAAGGACCTTCTCTGCTCTCTTCATTGTCTGCTTGTTCCTTATATGACCTCATTCAAATCATGGGTGAATTCAGCTGCTTGCTTTCTATTCTCACTATTACTGATTCAATTAGGTGCTAGGTACTTGCCTGGGTGAATGCAATTGTCTGCTAATATCTCTCTGTGTCTACCCTCCATCTATTGCCGGAGTGCACCATCTAAAATGAAAACTCATCATGTTAGGTCACATATGGCTGCCCTGGTAGGGCAATAATTTGCTGCCCCTTCTAGAAAATTCTGTTTCTTTAATCAACATTTATTTGGATGGGTACCACAGATGGTGTGATGGCTGCTGGTGACTCACTAGTGAATCCCTACTTACATCCCTAGAGGTCGTAATACTAGAGCTACTTGGATGTATCTGTTGTGGGATGTACTGCACCTCATGAGACTCATCAAAGTATTTTTTCATATAGCCTGTCCTTGAGAGAACTTGGTGTAAATATAATTTTCTCCATCTTGTTACATTTCTAGTGATAGTTTCTTAGTAACATGAGTAACTGCATGGCTAGCAGCCTGTTAATGATCCTCTGCCTATAGGTATTTTGTCTATATTATTAAATCTTTGAGTGATACATTTCTTTCCTTTGGCTTATGTATGTTCAGTGTGTATGTAGTGCCCTGCTGACATATTCACACATACTAGTGGGTGCTGCCCTCTACTAAGAAATAGCTCAATTATGATAACAAGTTTTAGGCGTTGGGTTATGCAAAATCATTTAGTTCTCCATTTTGTTAATTCTATTATTTGGACAAATTGCATATTGAGTTTCCTCATGATAAATCTTATTTATAATAATAAAATGAAACTAGCAGGGCAGAAGTAATAATAAATTTGATATAGCAGTGTTATGATTAAAGGTTGAGCTGTAAATATATCTTCATTGACAACCAATGAAGATTCAGAAATTTGGGAAATGTAACTAGGAGAAAGTGAACTGCTAAGGCAGGATGTAAATTTTCAGTCTCTTAAGGGTATTGTTACTGTCTTGTGTTTGCTTTTATTGAAACCATTCAGTGCAGATGTTTGAGAAATTTCTCTGATTAGAAAGAATATCTACCTTAAAGTGATCGCCAACATTATTTGAAATTATTTGCAAAAATTTGTTTCAGAGATCATTTGATCAGAACCCATGATTTCTTTAAAGCAGAAATGTGTGGTTTGTTTTTTTTCCTGTGTTATTTTGAAGACCTACACGTCAAGAACTCATAAAGGTTCTTTTTAGGAACTTTTGGACTGAAAAACCAGTTGCATATTCTCCCTTTTAACCTCCCTCCTAGTGTTCCAGGGAATCCAGAGCTGGGTTATTCTTGAAGGCCAGGAGACTAAAGTGGGAGTAATGGGTTATTATTTAACTTTTTAAAAATTTCACTTCGGTTTCTTTACATTTGTGGCTATGTGTTCCTCAAGGAAAGAAAATAATTTATTAATGATGTAGTTAAATTAAGTTTTTCTGTTTAGCAGGTATTTATAAAAAATGCCAACTAACACTTTGGATAAATAAGTTTGAAAAATCTACCTTGGAAATTGAATTAATGAAACTTTACAGTACTCTGTGATCAAATAAACCCACCACCTAATCAAATTTATTCTTCATTATTTCTTATTGTTTCCTCTGTTGAGCTGAATATTGGTGGTAGTAATAAATTTAAATTATATAGGGCTTTCTCATTTGTAAAATAATGTCACCTACACCATCTAATTTAATCATCATTATGCTCCTGGGACATAAGTTGAACTTGTGTATTAAGGGAAAATTGAAGCTTAGAAAGATTATGACTTTCCAAATATCATAATACAGTTTATCAGTGGAGGACCCAAAATCCAGGTGTTCAGCTACCTGGCCTTCCTTCCTTCGTACCTTCCTCCTTTCAGGCTCACCTTATTTCTGTCTTAAAAATGTTGCTACCACTGAGATTCTGAACGCCATCAGAATTGATCAAAACCTCTTGCTGAAAAAATGTTCATCACCTATGAATAAGTCAACATGTTTGTTGATGCTTCAATTTTTGACCTAATTATTATTGATACTATTTTACTTTACTAACTTTAAGGTAAGCTGTTTTCTTATATTTTCTATGTGTGTTAGCTAAGGAATAAAACTAAAAGTATAATTTATAATTCTTGGGAATTTGCAAGTACTCTGTTGAAGTATTAACATCCTCTAATGAACAGAGCATCAATCTGTTAAATAACTATGGGACCAAGACAAATCCTTTAGTCTGCATGGTGTTAGTTATTCACATACCGATCCCGGCAGAGTTCTTGCTGCTTTTAGTAAGGCACAGGCAATTAGAAGGAAGCGAACCAAATAGCAATTATAGTAACAATATTTACTCAAGTCTGTACAGTATTCTATACTTGTAGAAGTATTTTTCATTTACATCAGTGTTCTTAATATTGGATATGTTTGCTCTATGTCGATAGTCAAACTAAGGGCATTTTTAGCTTCATTGAAAATGTATTTTCATTAGTTAGATAACAAGACACCAAAATTCAGAAGAAACATGTTTAAATATTACCATTTGTTCATTTATTTCCTGTAACACTTGCGGTGATTTATAACCCATACTAAATTAGGTTCTGCATATCTTTGTGTGTAGTCAGTTGAGATACAAGATTGTAGAAGTTTTAGCCTTTATAGTATCTTTTTTTCGCCTTTAATCTTTGTTTCTGATCAGTGAGCCGAGAGCTTCCTAATTGGATAACAATAAATCAGCACAGGAACTGACTTATCTTGACTCATTTTTCTAGCTCTGATATATAACAAACATGGGAGCAGGTTGAATTTTCGGGTCAAATTGTATCAGGAACACACTGTCATCTTTTAGATCCAGTCATAGTTTTTAAAGAGCAAATTGCAGAATTCTTGCTTTCTTGAATCCATCATTCTGGACATGGGCTATTTTGGCTCTGTCTCTCCAAGAGCCCCTTACTTCTCTAGCTAGTTTTCTTCTTTTCCAATTTCACCATTTGTCTTGTTTTCCTTCTGATTTTCTTTGGATCACAATTCTGATTCTTAAGTTCTCTGTTAGCTCACAGATCCCTTGCTCTGGTCTCTCTTTCTCCAGGCAGTTTACATTCTTTGCTCTCTTTTGTTGACTGCATGCATACAATACTGCCTTGGATAGCCTTCCTGTGGTTTGCTATGTGTGACTGTCACATCATTCTGGTAGACATTGTAATTTGATTGCTTTTGGAAAGGGGAAAGGAAAAAGGGAAAATGTCATGGTAGAGCCTCTCACATGTAATATTTCTCAATTTTTAAAAACAGAAACATTGAAAATAGCCCCAGGGTAATATTGGGCACCTCAGCATCAGGTTGAAGTTTTCTAATAGAAGACATGGTAAAGTTTGTAGAAATAATTTTGAAAGTATAGCATCTTTACCCATAAATATTTTGTTTCTGAATATTTTAATTTCTGCTGAAATTTTCAGAAATTACTGCATTGCTTTGAGAGAAAGAGATAAGCAGCTTTGTTTTAATAGTAACATCTCCCTGGGGAGTACAATTTGTGCACTGTATGATGAAATCTAGATTTGTCTGGTATACATTATTCTTAGAAAAGCATGAAACTCATTTTTATTACTCAGTTAGATTCCAATGAGTAGCATATAGTATTTGATGAATAACTAGTACAGATAATTAACAGATTATCACTGTGTGAGCCCAAGCATGAACAGAGAAGTTGGGAAGGAGGTTATCAGCATAAAAAAATTGAAAATGAACAGGACAACTAGAGCATGAATGAAATAAATCTCATCATAGGAACTTATATTTCCTTAGAAATATATTCTTATTTCTTACTCTATGACTTAGGCTGTGTCCACATTAACTAGAGAGTATCTGTGTCTCAGATGTCCGGCAGATGGGCTGGTTAAGTTTTGTGAAAAAGAAACCCATTGCTCTATTGAATGGATGGTTCAGTCTTCTTCCCTCTACAAGGAGTGTCATCTTTGGTGGACAGTACCTTAACATGTCAGGTTTGGTGATTTTTAAAGGGCTCAAAGAACACAGATGGAGACCCTTTTCTGTGAAATGTGAGAAGCGGAAATCAGCCTGACCATCCTAGGTCTTGCTCTGTTCTCACGTGGTTTGGAAGCTTAAAGGAGATTGACTGCTTGCCTTCTCTTTCCATTGTATATGGGAGACATTTTAAGCCCAGCTGATCAACCAGCATTTGAATATGGTACCTCACAAGAATGAACGATGAAGATAAAAGACTTCAGTTCTCATGGACTTTTCCAAAACTAATTGGCCCCCAAGATATTTGGCACATAGAATAATGTCTACTAAAGACTTTTGATTTACCAGCAGGTAGGAAGCAGACATTGGAACCAGATAAATGAAGGATGGGTCTGAGCTGAAAGTCACTCGCCACCTCCATGTTTATTAGTGCTTGGTTTGTTGGCCTGTGCCTTGATGATGCCTGCTCAGTGTGAGCCAGAATCCAGCTACACGGGCTTTCTGCACTCCTGGGTAGTACACATGATTGGCCTTGTTTTATCTTCAGAATCTGGTAGCTTTTCTTCCCTTTTGGTGGCATCTTCCCTAGGCTCAGATTCATGTATCCTCGTGCTCCATTTCCTCTCATCACTATCTGTACCTATAGATTTTGTTACACTAAATTATGTAAAAATGATAGCAGTTTTAAGGTGTTACAATTCCTAGATTATTGCCAGTTATATTTGTATTAAGAACTTAAACTAGAAAAACTTTGGGCAATTCAAACAACAGGAAATATATGAGGAGGGGAAGAGATTTTTGAATCTGAGTTTTCCTGGTGCCTCAAAAAAAGAAAAAGAAAAATCACAGCTCTTTAATACCTGCTGCTTGCTCTCCTCAAAACTAAGATACCTCACTTTAGGATCATATGATTAGTGGATTCTCAAGTATCTCTGTATAGTATCTGAAAGCATGCCTTTCAAAGATGAAAAAGGTTTGCTAATTGTGTGGAACACTTACGAGTCTCATGAATAGTGAGTTGAAGAGGATTGTATTTGCTTTTGAATGTTGGAGCAAGTGCCATATGTTGCTTTTTAGTGCTTTTGTTTATTCTATTTTACCCAAGTAATTTTCATAATTGTTAATACAGCATTTAATCTGATGGCAGTAAAGCTTTTATGAATCCTAATAATGCCCCAATACATGGTTTAAACCAATGTGTACGATTTATGGATTTAATATAGGATGAAACTATCACATGTTATATGCAAGACAATATAGCCCTTTCCTTTGAAGAGCTTAGGCTCCTTGCATGGTACTTATTTAATATGTGACATATTTCAAAAAGTATTGGAGGCAAAACAAAACACCAACAAATAAAATTTAAATATATATGTAATTTATTATTGAGATTCAGTTACCATAATAATTTTAATTAAGTGAAAATGTTTATCCCGCTGAAATAAGGCAGGATTTAAAACATACATTGAAATATAAGTTAAAAATGGCAGATTTAAAGTATCTCTTTGAGGAATGAGAAACATACTACTTAAAAATATTTGTTACTTCTGTCTTTATCATTTATGGCTGACAGCTCTGTATCTTATTTTAAATTGTTTTTTGAGGATCAAATTTTTACAAAACCATAGAGATCAGTAGACATTCTGGAGTTTTGATGATGAGGACCCTAAAAAAAGGGGAAGAAAGACAAGGTACCACCAGTTCTGCATTTGGGTGAATCCAAGAAGCGGTCACTACAATAAACTGTGCTTGGGACTGCGCTGAATGGAGCACAATTAAACTTGGCAGGATAGAGTATACACAAAGGCTACTCTTCTGGAATGGGACAGGTATTAAGGTGACATATGTGGTTCAATACAGTCAGTAGGATGAAGAACCCATTATCAAAAAGCAACAAACAAAATATAGCGTCATCATGGAGTTATATTTTGATAGGTAAGAAGAAGTAATATAACACAAGTACTTAGGAGTCCAGGCAGACATGTAGGCTGATAGGACCTGAGAAACCATTGAGCTGGTTGCAAGTTTTTAGCCACTAGATTAGAATTCAGGGCTTGACAATTCCAGCAGGGTGACTGGCCAGATGAAAACAAAGTCATGATTGTGGAGAAAAACATGCACCATGAGTGTAGTACTGGAAGAAAGACTGGGTGCAGAAACTAGAACTAAATCCAGCTGATCAAAATTGGGGTACAAGCACCTGAATTGAGCCAGTAGCCAAGGAGACTTATGCTGATTCTGTTTGACCCTAAATTTGGGGCTAGAGTTGTTCATAATATTCCCCTGCAAGATCAGGATTGGCCTAAGTCCTGGGTGAGAGTTGAGCCTACAATTGCTTTTGGTTGTGAGAAGAAGAGAGTAGGGCATCCCATGAAGGACACCATCTGTCTTGGGAATTCTATTCAGATTCGGAATGGATGCCTTGGTGGAGGCAGCTCTCTTAGAGACTCTCCAGCATGATCATTATTTAAAATACATTTATATAAGGTATTAAGACTGCATGGATAAAGGAAATGCCTCTTGGATCCCCTTTATAACTCTGTAATTCCAAAAACAAACATTTAATATTAAAAAGAATGCTATATCATTTGCTCTTCAGGATTCTTGGATTTTAAGCAATATTGGAATCTTCTTTTAGACCTTAAAGATGAAAAAAAAATTGCCTTAAAATGAAGTAGAATAGTCTTTGAAAACAACCTTCTAGGTCCTGTGAGGAATCTTTATTAAGCCATAAAGCTTTATTTAATCTTCAGTGTGGTAAGAAAACATCCTGTTATTAAAAATGCTTCAATTTTATATTGTAATGTACCATATGGTTCGTGTCTTGAGCTGATGTCCCCCTCTTTATCAAGGAGATGAATAAGTAAGTATACACATGATTCTGATAGTAACCTCCATCTTCTACCTTGAGATTTCCTAACTCTATAGCTAGACTAGAAAGGCCTTCTAATACTCATGGGTAGAAAATATATTTTATTTTGGAAGCAGTAAACACTAATTACTTCCATGTGAATGGTTTCTTCAGCTACTTCATACATAAAGGTCTCTCAGGTAAGAGAAATATCTCTTAACTATTTCTATGAAGTTAGGAAGCTATAGTTTCAGAAATCTACTTTTGATACCTGTTTCATGTTAATAACTACTTCATGGAGCTCAGCAGTCCACACAGAGTCCAGTTATGGTGTAATGGAAAGAAGGTGAGTTTTACAGGTAACAGATATTAGTCTGAAAGCTTTTTAAAAAAAAATCGCTTACCAACTCTCTGATTTTGGACAATTTGCCTAATATTTCTGTTTCCTGACCTGTGAAAAGTGGATAAGACACCTCCCTCAGAAGGTTGTTGAAGATATTAAATAAAGAAACAATTAATACAGTGGCTGTACATTTTATAATTTCACCTAAAATTTAGTTTTCTCAGCTTCAGTGGCCTAACTAAACAGTGCCTCCCTCATCAGATTGCTTTGAGAATCAATGACATTTTGAATAATCCTATAGACATGCAAGGGTTCATTATTATTGTTTCCTGCTAACAACTGATGTCTCAAAAATGTTTTTGAGGTTTCTTAATCACATGGCCAGTTAAAGTTGTTCATCTGACAGGAAAAATCATTTAGAGGGAAAACAATTCTTTAGGTAATTTCTGTACAATTCTTAATTGTGTCTGTTTAATCTAAATTCAGTTTGACTTCATTCCCCTTTGGTCCTATGGCACAGCACACCTCTCCCTCTAACCGTGGCCTCTTAGCACCCTTTAATGGCACTTCCTTGTGTTCCTGTAAATATTGATGCTTTGGTTCCCTACAGATACTATAAAAAAAGTACCAAAATCTGGGTAGCTTAAAACAACAGAAATTTATTGTCTCACAATTCTAGTGGCTAGAAGTCCACAAACAAGATGTCTGCACCACCATGCTATCTATCGTGGCTCTGGAGGAGAATCCTACCTTGCCTTTTCTTTTGGGTTGTCAGAAAAGTCATGACGTATTTTGTCTATCCTTTTTAAAGGTCATTTATTTATATAAAGAACAAATATCAATCAATGATATATTGCCCGTTTTGTTCAATAACCTTTGCCATCTTTCAGTGAGCTTCATAATTCCTTGTTCACAGAAGGATCTGTCTTTATTTGCAAAAAACTGAACAAAGTGCTGATTTACAGCCTCATCTTAATTGAACGTTACACCATGAAAGGAGTTTTGAAGAGAGCGAAACAAATGGAAGTCTGACGGCGCAAGGTCAGGCGAGTATGGTGGGTGTGGCAATACATTCTACACAAGCGCCAATAATTTTTGACAGGTGATCAAACTGGTGTGTGGTCTCGTGTTGTTGCGATGGAACACAACTCCTTTACAATTAACAAGCTTTGGACATTTCTGGATGATGGATTCGTTCAAACTGGCCAATTGCTGACAGTACACATTCAAACTGATTGTTTGGTTCCTTGGTAGGAGCTTGAAAAACATGACACCTTTAAAATCCCACCACACTGAAAGCATAACCTTCCTCTGATGAATGTCTGCTTTCGATGTCGTTTGAGGAAAATCATCACGTCAGGACCAAGACCATTTGCACACCACACTGTTGTAAACAATCCACTTCTCATCACCAGTTATCAGTTGCTTCAAAAAAGGAACGTTTTCTTCATCATTTCTTCAGCATATTGCAGATGTTTATACGCGCCGTCAAATGAACTTCTTTGAGTTCATGCAGAACCCAAATATTGAGCTTGCTTAAGTATTCCAGCTTCTTTAGGTGGTCGTGAACACTTGAATAATGGATGTTCAATGTTTCTGCAATCTCCCATGTTATGTAACGTAGGTTTGACTCGATCAACGCCTTTATTTTGTCATCATCAACGTCCGTGGGCCACCCTGACTGAGGAGCGTCGTTGAGATCAAAATCACCAGCATGGAATGTCGTGAACCATCGTTGGCACTGACGTTCTTGTAGAGCATTGTCACCATAAACTTTTTGCAACTTTCCACAAGCTTGATGTGCGTTCTTCCCTTTATGGAAGTAAAACAGTAAAATATGGCAAAAATGCACAGTTGGTCTTCCATCTTCAACTTGTTGTAAAGTCTCCAAAATTCAACCAATTTGCTCAATTTTTCTTTTAGAATGAAGCTAGAACTGTCACCTCTCAAATGACATAGCAATAACATAGATGCAAATGACTCTAGTACTTCCAAAAATGAACTAGTGCCATCTGTTGCAAACATGCATCATGACTTTTCCGACAACCCAATGGTTTCTAGCTACCCTTTGTGTTCCTTGGGTTGATGCATTATTTCAGTCACATGGCCATCATCTCCCTGTTTGTCTTTACATTGTTTTTCTCTGTGCATGTCTGTCTCTGTGTCCAAATTTTCCTTTTTAAAAAAAAATAAGGACATCATCCTAATGATCTCCTTTTACCTTGATCACCCTTGTAAAGACTCTATTTCCAAACAAAGTCACAAAGTCACATTCTGAATAACTAGGGTTTAGGACTTTAACATATCTTCATATATTTTTTTGGGTGGCGATATAACTCAACCCATACCGAGTGGTAGTCCCCAAAATTCTGACCTCAGCCTCTTTTGGGTCCTCTCCTTCTTTGTAAGTAATTTCATCTTCTCATCCTTTAATGATAACTGTGGTGTAAGGAATGAACATGGTCTTTGGATACAGACTGTCTTACATTGAATCCTGGCTATTTTACTTCCTAGTAAGTTTAGCAATGTAAACATATTTACAGAGATCTGTTCAGTGGCATTTTCCTATTTAGGATTCTTCATGAGGTAATGTAGGGCCCAGAGTGGCATGATTCAGGCCAAATAGGTTTGTTTTCAGCATTCTTAGTTTACAAAGTTAATATGAACACCCAGAAACAACCCTAAAATGTAAAAGGAATCAGAAAAAAATCACTTGGAGGAATGTCACCTAAAGTGTGGTCCATAGACTGGCAGCACCTGCATCCCTTGGGAGATCTTGGAAATGCAAATGCTTGGAACCCACCTCAACCCACTGAGTCAGAATCCCTAGAGGTGGGATTCAGGTATCTGTTTTAAGTTTTCCAGGTGAATCTTATGCACTTTGAAGGTTGAGAGGTACTAAATTTGATTGTGTGTGTACAGGATGCTGAGGATATGAGCCATGGTGGTGATGGGTGGGTTTGTGGGTTGATTGCACAACTGTATGTACATCTCAGGACTGTTCAAGCAGCAGGTGGTGGGGCCACCCCCTTTAAGTTCCTTTCCTTGAGTTCTTCGCAGTATTCCTAGGCATACTGATGGCATTGAAATTGGGGCAATGTAACATCAATTTCATCTGAATTACTTTTAAAAGTCCTATTCTAAGCTCCATTTGGCAGCTGATCTCTCTCAACATTGCTTAATGCCTTGCTCTCAACTATTAAATTTCTGCTTCACAACTGCTTGTCCAGAGTGAGTAGGAATCCAGTAAAAGGCATTTTTTTTGAGGAAATATGTTATGCACATCAGCCTCTTATTATCCTTTCCAAGGGGAAGTGTGCAACATAAATTACAGTGATTTATTAGGAACGAAGAACCTATTCTATTGCCCTTACTCAGCAGTTTTCATGGAGTGTTCTGTAAGTGGATAAAACATTTGTCATTTTTGGACAGATTCAGAATAAATAAAATGCAGAACTAGTGTTAGGTGCATGGAGATTAACATCCAAAATATTCAAAGTTACGTTGTTGCTGATGTGTACTATGTAGTTAAGCCTGCCATGTTTGCATGTGTACTGAACATGTACAGACTGGTTTTTGGTAATTATTCCCTAAACAATACAGCATAACAACTATTTACATAACATTTACATTGTTTTACATATTATAAGTAACATAGAGATGATTTAAAGTATATGGGAGGATTGCATAGGTTATATGCAAATCCTACGCCATTTTATATAATGGTCTTGAGCATCTGTGGATTTTGGTATCTATGGGAGTTTGGGAATGAATATCCTTTGGATATGGAGGGATGACTGTAATCTAATTTCCTCCTGGGAGTGTTATGACTTTTATGTATAACATTGCTTATTTTCATTTCTTTTAATAATTGAGACTTAAATACACTAATAATGGAAAAGATGGATAAGAGGAAATACATTTCCTTCCTAGGAACTTGGTATGTTGCACTTTCTTGCATAGTATTTCCAAGTGATAAAATGAAGTGAAGGTCCTAGAATTTGATTTTTTTTTCTCTTCCTTTGTGTATGTCTAGAAGTTCTTATATAAAAATAAAATGAGAAAACTGATTCAAGTAGATATTTATGTTGCAGATACATATGGATTTATTTTTCTAAAATTCATTGAACATCTGCTATATAAGTTGGTCTGGGGTACAAAGGTGATTAAGTCATTTTGATTCCTCCAAAGAGATTTCAGTCTAGTAGAGGAAGCTGAAATCATCTGGAGCAGGGGTTGGCAAACTTTTGAGATGGAAGAGCCAATCCTGTCTCTCACAAAAATTAAAAATTATTCAAGAGCCATTAAACAAATGAAATCACTGTTATATGAATAATATCCTTTAAAATTTTATAAATGAAACTATGATAGTTTTATTTCCATTTTCAATTTCACTTCAGAGCCACATGTATGTACCTAAAGAGCCGCAGTTTGCCGACCCCTGATCTGGAGTAAAAGAAATTTACGTTGTCAATAATATTTATCTCTCCTTGAGCAATTAGTAATTAATTGTATGATCATTACTAATCATTGCCCTGGTCTATAAAGTAGTTATTCTTAAATTTCATATTAGAATTTGGCGTGCAGGTTCTCTTGGGGATTTTGTTGAAATTACAGATGGTCTGCCCCATCTCTGGTTAGTCTTGTTCCATAAGTCTGTAGTAGGGCCTAGGCATGTGTATCTATAAAGGGGAGTCCAGGTAATTCTATTGCCTTCCAAGGCATGTGAGCCTATGCTGCAAGTGCTTAGAAACAGGCATGATATACATTGTTTATTGCGGCATGAATGCATTAAGAATCATACGTTTAAAAAAAAAAAGAAAGAAAGAATTATACGTTTTTGTAAAAATCAGGAGATTGCCTGGAACTTGGAGCCAGAACTCAAGTAAGAGCAATTCGATGACAGCTTTGGCTGTTGGAGGCTTAACCTGGCTCATGGGTCAGAGGAATTCCATCGGCAGTGTTTTTCCATTCCAGCATGCTTCAGGACATTGGCTCTTGTTTCTTGGTTTGAGCGGAACTCCTCCTGCACAGATGGGCCATGGTTTGTGAGGACAGATGGAGAAGGAACAGCAAGTTCACTGGCAGAGCCAACACGTGGGAAAGAGCAAGAGAGAAAAAGACAAAGGCTGGAGGTAGAGACACTGAACAAAATTAACATTCACCTGGTCATTACAGAATATGCTCCCTTCTATTGTGTTTCTTAATAAGGGTGTGCATAGCAAGTCTTTTAGAAGCTCATCCAGATTTACCTAACTTATTGTCTTTAAATTACATAATAAATACCGTCTAAGCACTCATTAAAATAAAAATAACGAACAATGCTGCAGAATTGAAGCAAAACGAAACCACAGTGAAAAATTACATGTTTTTTCTAAAGAGCAGAAGGAGCTGAGTTAACAAGGATGGAAACAGTTGACTGACTTTCTGTTCTAACCAATAAAGGTCTCAAATTAGTGTAGCCATGGGACTTCTGAAAGAAAGAATTACTGCTTCTGGTGCCATAGGACCTTCATTTTTAGTGTTTGACTGTCACTTTGTTTTCGATATTTGATTTTTTTAGTTTTGTGCGCACACACACACACACACACACACACGGTGCCAAAACTATGTGTACATCTTTTAAGAAAGGGAAAAACTGTTTTAATTGTGATACTCAATATATACCAATAACAAAACATGAATACAAGTCACATTTGATTTCTGCAATTACAAGAGGTGCTCAAAGTGGTTACCATCAGCGTCCCGACACTTCTGATAATGGTGAACTACTGCTTGAGCACAGATAACATCTCTTAAAATGTGAATACATTTTTTTGGCATCCCTGGGATGAGTGCGTGCATGTGTGTGTGTGTGTGTGTGTGTGTGTGTGTGTGTGTATGTATATATATAAATATTTTCAAAGGACCATGAAATATAATAATTGCTACATACTCTGTATTTTTATAATCTCCATCTGCAATTTATTCTTTATACTATTTTTTAATCTAATTCCCACCCCCTCCCCAATATGCATATTGGAATTCCAGCAAGTCATCAATAAACGTTTTATTTAGCAAACACACAGATGCACAAAAGGCCCCCAAATCTAAATGACCCAGATAAACCAATAAACATTGGGAAAGTGCAACACTAGTGTCCTTGTCCCCACTTCCCATGAGGCAGCTTACCTATCTGAGGACATCTTGGGAGTGGTTGACCTACTCTTTTGTAGACTTGGGGAGCTATTATTTCTCTGACAGCTATAGAATTTCACTCTTGCCCTCCCCAGATTGTTTGGAAATCACTGATTTGCACAAAGCATTCACTGACTTTTCATTGTTTTGGGGACAAAGACCAGACTTATTAACATCTACTGTAAGGCCCTATGACAGTTGGTTCTTATTTGGGACAAAATTGTCCCCAAGAGGACATTTGGCAAACTTGGGAGACATTTTTGGTTCTCACAGAGTGGCTAGGCGTGGGGAATGTTGCCATTGGTGTACAGTGTGTAGAAGTTAGAGATGCTGTTAAATATATTACAAAGGGCAGGACAGGTCCCCACAACAAAGAATCATTGACCCATAATGTTAATATTGTTACCAGAGAACGAAAGGGTCCTTGTATCATCACAAGAAGGCATTCTAGGGTGTACAAATACTAATCCACGTGCACAAAGGCAAGCAAGCCGAGCAAGCAGAGGATTTATTAAAAGAAAGGAGATAGTACAGTACACTTTCAAGATGGCGTGAGAGTGGGCAGGCCAGGAAAAAGCGCAGTTGCCTCCAAGAACAGAGAGAGAGTGGTGGTGTCACAGGCCTTCCCAGGGCATTCCCAGGGCTGGTCCCTGCTGTTGATGACCACTCCTTCCCATTGGAAGGAAGGATTCCCTTATCAGAACTGTTATGTGACACAGGGAATGGAGATTTTTTTTCCTGCCTGCCATGCTAATAGTGTTATAATCTATTATAAGTAGCTGTAGGTGCACCTGTTTTTAAGAATGATCTCATCTCCTATTTTCTTTGTTGCCCCTCCCATCTTCTTTCTTTCTTCCTCCCTGTGTCCCCATGGCCCTGTGCTTTCTGCCTATACCTTCTGCCTACAGTAACAATAGCACTGAGGCTCAGAAACTTTGCCCTAAGGCATCTGGCTCCTGCTTGCTGCACTCTCTCATCTGGGGCTACCCTCCTCGTGTTCTCTCCACTCCAAGCTGGCTTCCTTTTAGGTCCTTGAATAGCCTCTGTTGCTTTTATTATTTTTAGGGATTTTGTATTTGTGGCACTCTGTACTTGGACTGTCTTCCCACTTCTTTCATTTGCTTAGTAGAAATTAACTCCGAATCCTTCAGAGCTCAGTTAACAGCACTCCTCAAAGAAGTCTTCCATACCTCTCCCTTATGCTCTGAAAGCACCATGTATTCCTGTGCCTTCAACCTTATTAACATTCTAATCAATAATTTATTTTGTAATTGGTTGTTCATGTCTTACCTCCCTCATTAGAATATAATCTCTGGAGGGCCTATTCACTATTGTATCCCAGTGTCTAGCATAGTACCTATCATTTGAATGAATGAGTCATCTAATAAGGTAATGTACCAAACAGTGATTTATAATTAAACCAATTGCTATTTTTTGACAAATTATTGGGAGGTTACCTCTGTCCTCTAAATCTATAAAGCATTTTTATTTAAACCAATATCTGGTATTAATCATATATGGTTTTGTATAGTAGTTATGGGCAAAGTAGGATATATTTGTTGTGGCTTTTTGGATGTCATTTTGATATAAATACAAAGTCACTGTTTTTTCAGTCATCTCTGTCTCTTCTTATTCTATCCTTCTCACTCCAATTATAGATGACTTTCAATTTTTACTTTATTTTTGCATTGTTCGATTTTTAGAAAGATAATGGATGTTACTGTTATATTCAGAAAGATGATTAAAATTTTAAAATTCTATTGACACTGGACTGGATTTTAAGGTTATATCATCCAATTCCCCAAAATATAATTTTATAGAAGTTTAATAATATAACACATGGGTACTATTGACTGTGGGGAAATTTGTGAGAAATTTAAAGATTAACCATGCAATTTGGAGTTGAGAATAAGGGATTATATTGTGATCCAAACATCCTGCTTGGCTCATGGTCTAATATATACTCAGTCAAATATGGTTAGCATAATTAGGCAACCAACAAAAAGCAGAGGTGTTCCTT
Organism: Aselliscus stoliczkanus; assembly: GCA_033961575.1. Taxonomy (NCBI): domain Eukaryota; kingdom Metazoa; phylum Chordata; class Mammalia; order Chiroptera; family Hipposideridae; genus Aselliscus; species Aselliscus stoliczkanus. Next base: position 145,346,329 of record CM066727.1, read on the forward strand.
CTCTAGATTTTTTCAAATGGAAAACAGACTGAACATCCTTATTAAATTGATTATTCTATTTATTACCTGAAACCAATTTGAATGAACATTACAGCTAGAAGAGAAATAAGAAAATTTGAATTACAGACCATTATATGTGAATAAATTCACAGGGAATGAGCTGACTCTGGCCCTTTCTGATGTAGGCAAGTCTAGTGAACATTTGATTCCCATTCATGTGGTTTGTCTGCCAAGTGATGCTTGACCTTCATCTTGTTACTACTCAGGATGTGGGGTTGGTAAAGGGGGTTGGGCTCAAAGAGAGGTGAAGACATCTACTATGTATGTTTTTTGGTAATTTAAAAATGTGTGGCCTCTTTTAAGCTGCCCTTGAGTCAAATGCATCAAATTGCTGCTCATAATGTCATGTACCCATCATAAACATTTGCTTGTTAATTGAATGTGATGATCTGTAAATACTTTGACTTACATATCTTTGTTCTCAACTTCCTTTTATGAATGTATGGGGAAAACCATGTGCCGTTCTCAATCTTCAAAGGCTTTTGACCTACAAAAATGACTTTTTCAGGGCTGGCTGAGTGGCGCATTGGTTAAGAGCTGGTTTTGCGATGCCAGTGGCCCCGGTTCGGATCCCACGTATGAGGGCCAGTGACGCTGGCCCTCTACAGCTAACAACGGCTCCACCTGGAGCTGGGCTGTGCGAGCCCCGGTGATGGTGTGGGCTGCAGCCCCTGCTGCAGTGGGCTGCCATAGGCTACAGTGAGTGGCCGGCAGCCAGCGTGAGTGGCTAGCAGCCAGCGTGAGCTGCCAATAGCCGCGGTGAGCAACATCCAGAGGCCGGCGACCGATCTGCCTCATTCGGGAAGAGCGCAATGACTATACCAACATGGGCCAGTGAGCGACGTCCTCCGCAGCTGGACTGAAGACCAAAAAGACAGCAACTTGTCTGTTTCCCTTCCCCGATTCCCCAATACTGTTCCCCTCCCCCAATTCCCCAATAAAATCTTTAAAAAAAAAATGACTTTTTCATATGGCTCAGTTTAATTGAATGAATGGATGAAATTTGAATTCATTTTTCCATAGAAACAATGTTCTAATTAAGAATGAAACAGATTTGAAATACTACTGTTTGTATTACTTTGTTTAGGTACATAGTGGTTCAAATAGATTTTTACAAGCTAGCCAGAAAACCTAGCCATAATTTAAACCATTGACTGTTGGAAAATGCATGTCAAATACAAAACTCATATATGAATGTTTGGTACACTGTGTACTCATAGATTGGTGACATAGATAATCACGTGTGTAGGAATTATATTCATATTCTGACAGGATAATTGATAGAAACTTCTTTCCTAGTTGTTCGGTTTAGGGCTGGCAGTTAGGGATGGGTAGAGAATTAGGTGACAATGTCAGTGTTGTTGGAATCTGTGTCCTATTCTTGAGACATTTATTCATTAATGGAAACCTTTGTCTCTAAGGAACGGGGTCTTTGGGACCTGATGAAATGTAAGACAAATGTGCAGAATGATAAAAAACAAACCTTTTTCCTAGAGTCTGATATATTCTGTATCAGAGATCTACAATGAATGAAGGTCATTTTCCATAATTATCTATTTCCTGATCTTAGGGGTTTTGGAAATTCCTTCGCTCATGAACTGTTAGCTCTCCAGACACACAGGAATATATGTGTTTTCATGAAAAACCTCATGATGTGAGTGGGCATCTGGTAGTATTTCATAAGGAGACACAGGAAGGGTGATGTTTCTGCCAAAGGATGATGTAACCCACAAACATTTCATCTTCGAAAAGCAAGGGTAACAGCTTAGCTCAATCCTGTTCCCTGGATAGGCTGGAATAACTTTCTAGGTGCAGTCTGACATGGCTGTGGGAGGGGGCTGGCAATCTGTGTATGAGTTTTCCTGCAGGGCAGAGTCTTAGTTGGGGGAAAGGAAGAGGTAGAGGTTTGGATCATAAATTTTCATTTACTCTTTAAACCCTGTGAGGATACAAAACAACAACAACAAAAATAAAAATTAAAAAAACCCATGACAGAATAGTAATTATTGCTGAGGGAGAGGATATTCTCAGGTAAGAATGCTGCTCCGTTTTCTGATTTTATTTTTTAGACAAATGGAGGAATATGGGAACTTCCACATATTCTGTTGCTGTTTGTCTGATTAATACGGAGCAAGAGAAACTAACAACACTCTTGATACTCATAAATATAAGTAGCTCCAAGCGGTTTGTTGTTTTTGCCTTTTTATAAAAGATACTTCGATTTTTTTATTAATGCATCAAGAAGTCTTATATGAGAGTTTTTTTAAACAAACAAACAAAGAAAGAAACCATTATTACTGTGGAACTTAAACAATTTAAAAAAATCAGATAGTGAATGATATTTATCATTCCAGGTTTTCTTGAGGCTGTAAACACTTCATATTGATATCAGATTAGAAATGATACCAAAATTGTTATTATGAATATAATTATTAATATAGACATAGTGCTTTTTGCTCCTTATAACCCTTTCACATATATTTGATTTGCAAAACAGTTCTCAGAACTGTTGTCATAGATATTGGCAAAGGTTGATTAAATCTTAATATGCGTATGCTATCAATGCTAATATGTATTACTGGATTTCAGCAGTGAAGTTTTGGGTTGATTAAAAATGAGAAGGGTCATATTAGTGAAGGAAGTTCTGTCCTGTACCCTCTCTCAGATGTGTTTTTTTTCTCATCATAGCTATATCCTCCTGCTTTGTGTGTTTGACATTATTTTATTTGTTAAAATAACCACTGGAGGTGTTTGTAATTAATCATTCAATACTGATCTCTTGAACTGACACTTGCTTTGCATTTCCAGATTAGTATTATGCCATCAATAACTGCTTTTTAAGCACACTTTCCAGCCAACTTTTCCATGTTACTTACCTTATGGACCATATTTTTCCAGTCTGTTAATAAAGGGCAAAAGAGCCTAATTAAAATATTTGCTAATGTTAAGAAGAATTCACTTTTTTTTCCTCATAATATTCCTCATACTACATCAGCTATATTTTTCTTATTGGATAAGAAATGAAATTGGCCTATAAAATTCACCCTGAAAATATTAGAGTGCACTCAAAAGTAAATAAGATTAACAAATAAGTTGGTCACCATAAATATTTGAATTATGCTCCAAATGCTACAAAATAAGTATCACCAGAAGTGACACCATTTTGGAACATGGAGATCTTTGTGCTTCTTTCAAAAGAACTTTATGGTATAGATGACAACAACTAAACTTGTATTCCCCAGCCTCTCAAGGTGTATATGTATAGGCAATGTGCATTCTTTATAGTTTCTGTGGATTTGTCTGTCTCACACAGGGGCCCATCCATGATTTTCACCCTTTGTAACTTGTCTCTCTCTGTGTGAGTACAGATCCCTTCTCCCTAAAGCAGAGAAATGAGCAGCCATGGCTCCTTTGTTCTTGAGCTTTAAGTACAGAGTAGAGTTCACTCTATTTCTTATAAGCAGTCAAATGGGAGTAATAATATGACTTAGTATATAGGGTCATTGTGAGAACCGGATGTTCATGAGACTAAGCCCACACCTCCCTCGGCCTTTTTACCTGGGTCTTTGAAGGTAAAGAGGCAGCTTGAGACATACATCCTTCCTACCTCGAACACTCATAGCCTCGCCTTTACCATCTGCTTTGAATCTACTGGGATGAATCTTGTGTTCTTAATCCCATTTAAGAAGTCACAGTAAGAACTTCGACCCTCCCAGGTCACACTCCACCACTTCCCATGCTCTAATTATTTTAATCTCTGTATATCATCTATCCTCTCCCCTTATGGCAACCCTCCCTGACTCCTAAACCTCCTTCCTTGTGCTTTCTAGAGCTCATGGACTGTCATCAGCAAAATCTGTGATAGTTTCAGACTTTTACCCTTTTTTGTTGTTCTGACAACTGGTTCTTCCTGAGGTTGCTGCTTTCACTGCAGGCCTGGCTAGAGGTGCTGTTTTCCTTCTCTACCTTTGCTTCATACCACAGGCCCAGGGGAGATGTATATCTCCTGGGTCCTCATTTCCATTTTCAGAACACACTCCTGCCTTCCTGTTAAGCTCCTTTAAACTCTTGCCTAACAACCCTTGGGTCTTGTCTCCTCATTTCTCAGCAGTTTCCTCTCATGGCTCTCTTACACTCTCTCATACTACCTCATTTTAATTCTTGTCCAGTGAAATGGACACATAAATGATTCTTCCAATACCCTTGCCTCTCAGTTCCCAAGAATATACTTCTCCATAATCTTATCTTCCAATCTAGTTAACCACTTCCTTACTCATACCCAAAATCTGACTTTACCTATAATTGCAACTCCTCCTTAGTCTCAGCTTCAGGCATCCTTCTGTGACCACCCTAAAAATTCTAGTGTATCTTTGATTCTATCTGAGCTTCTTCTCCTCAACAGTAGGATGATGAAAATAAAGGAGTGGTGGGAATGGGCATTGTGAATTCTTCCTGTAAGTTAAATTGTGTGCTTTTATATCCCTAAAATACTCTGGGGGACACCATGGAAGAATTGTTGTGACTATTTATATGAGAGGTCAGATGAGACTTCAGTGGGAGGTAAATCTAGTGCCGAAAACAGTGCCCTGTGTTAATCCTGAGGTCATTTTATTTTCAGAAAATGTTGGGATGCTGCTGATGCTATGTTTATCCTATTCTTTAGATACTTTTCTAGTGTGTGTGTGTGTGTGTGTGTGTGAGAGAGAGAGAGAGAGAGAGAGAGAGAGAGAGACAGAGAGACAGAGAGACAGAGAGACAGAGAGACAGAGAGAGAGACAGAGAGACAAAGAAAAAGAAGGACCAAGACCCCTATCCTATGTAGGTTCATCTGTGTGGCTATGCTGATGCGGACCTGAGGACTGGAGTCGTCTTTCCTCACCTCAGTTCATTGTTATTCCTGAGAAACCTTGATCTGTGTGTAACTTATGAGATGATACAGAAATACACGACGATTGTACTTTCTCTTGCCTTTATAGTCCACATTTTTGTGTTTCAACTTTTTTGTTTTTTTGGCAGGGGGCAGTGAGGGGGAAGAACAGTTTGTTCTGTCAATTCAGGATGCTCTGCTATATTGTCCGATGCTTAGTTATCTTCTCATGAATTTAAGTTTTACAGATATGGGACACAGAAACTGTATAATGTATGTTTCCTGGAGTTGGCAGCTTTGCAAGCAGAAGATCTACTAATTATTAGCTGTATGACCTTAAATGATTTGCTAACCTGTCGTACATATAATTTTTAATCTTTGAAGTGGCTATGATAATACCTCCCTAACAAGCATAATATTAGTGTTAAAAAGGTACCATCCAGGTAAACCTGTCTAGCACATCAGAAACATGCTGGGTTTTCCATAATTTGATAGTTTTCTTTTTTCCTGTCATCTCAACTGACCACAAAAGTGCTGTCATTGGGTATTTCTCTTATAAATTGTAAATTCTAACTGAATGGTTTGAGGTAACGGGTCTTATTTCACCTGGAATAAAAATATGAAAGTATTGTTTAAAAACAATTAGTGGAGGTTAAAATGTTACCTATGTAACTTTTAATTAGAAATTAAATATATTGATAATTGTCATTTTCAACATATTTACTATTAATTTTTGTAACATAGTCATCTTTATAAATTTTTAATGCATATCTATTAATTACACATTAAACACATAAGTTTTAGCCCATGTTTTAAAAGTGAAAATAATTGTGCTTTGGTAGCAAGCTATTACTATCACAGTACAGATGATAGATGAGAGACTCCTGTATTAGATGTAAAGGAGGGTTGAATGGAAGCAATCAGGGATTGGGAAGTAGTTTGGTCTGTAGTTTGTCCTTTAGGGTGGTTTTGGCAGATGTCCCTTTTCCCGCGTAATAAACAAAGTTGATTTTACTCACATTTGTTCTTGGCTCTGGCCTCACAACAGGTGGCCAATCAGCCTGTAGTTAACTGCAACTGCTGGCTGTCAGGAGCTCTGAGAACCTTCTGTTAGGATTAAAGCAATAGTGTAGAGGAAACTTAGGAAAATGAACTGAGTGTACACAATTTGAGTCAACTAACTTGTAAGCTGAGGTAGATTCCAGTGACTCGCATGATTCTTCTCTTATGCTGTGTTGACATGTTTGGCCATAGAGGACTCTAGCATTAGCCATGTAGTAGGCATTCAGGAGCTCACGGCTGAAAATTGTTTCATAAATGTCTCTGCTTTGAACTTTTGGCAGAAGAGGTCCTTTTCAAAGATCTGTTGAATTTCTTTACTTGCAGACAGAGAGATAAGGTTAAAGACAGGGAGAGAGAGAGAGAGAGAGAGAGAGAGAGAGAGGAGATTTATTGTGAAGGAGCAAATGAACTGTCTTCCTGCCCCTTCTTGGCTTAGCTCTTGGTAGATCGATGAGGTCCTTGAGTCCAGCCCAACTTGCCATAGTAGAAGGCTAAACTAAATCCATAGGAAATAAGGATGAACATTTGCCTTTGTATACATTCCTTGAGAATTTGATATGGTACTAGATTAGTAGAGCATATTTGGGGAATTTTCTCTCCTATGAAAATGAAAACACAAGGGACATTGTTTTCCTCCAGTCATGTCATGACCTCGTGGGAATTGAGCCCAACCTGTCTGACAACAGATTCTGGCTATATAGCAGATGAGTTAGGAACTAAAGACCTCAGAACTCCAGAGCTAGTCATGTAGTTCTCCAAAGGAGCTTGGTGATGGAAAAGCATTTAAACATGGCAATTAAGCCCACAAATAATACAAATACCTGGATTAGAATCTCTGCTTTACCATTTTCTACCTGTGTCAAAATGGCACATTAATTAACCCCTGTGTACTTCAATTTTTTAAATCTCTAAAATGGTTATAGTATCTGTTGCATAGAAGATTTACAATACAAAAATAAACTTCAAACCAAGGCTGGCATATAGTAAAGTACCACATATGAGGTTCTTTTTTGGGTGGTGGTGGTGGTGGTAAAATTTCCTCTCTAGAAAGTAGGATAACATTGATGTTCTATGCAAGAAAAAAAAAATCATTACAATGTTTTGGGATTCTTATATGAAATGTCCTACACAAATATGAATATTATCAATCATAACCCTAACAAGAAACTATGAATGTTTGCTTGTGGCAGTAAATTTCACTTTCTCAGGAATTTAAAATTTATATAACTTCTCTTGAGGATAATTTAATTTTCTCGAGTAGCTTTTTCCATTCCTACTATTGCCCTATGAACAACTCTCTAGTTTATTAATTTGTTTAACATTAGTGTAAACATTATCCTGTTAGTTCCTATCCTGTGACCAGAGCTATGCCAAAAGACTATATGCTGCATGCCACTTTATCTTGCAATCACACAAAATGTTGTTCAAAATAGTAATTCATACGTAAGCTCTTTGGTCCAGCCTAGAAAATGATCATTTACATATTTTAAATTAGTCTGCTTTCAGCTCAGTAATTCCTCAGATTTTTTTTTTTTTTGAGGGCAGTGTCACTGGCCCTCATATGTGGGACCTGAACCGGCGCCGCTGGCTTCCGAAGCCAGAGCTTAACCACTGTGCCACTCTGCCGGCCCTAAGATTCCTCAGATTTTATAGTTCAAAAATTATTTGTTTAGCTAAATCTGAAAATTAAAAAGATTGTAGAAATAGTATTTTTATATATGTCATTCTGTGAGCCAACAGAGAGCTGTTATTGAAAAAGAGAAGAGAATTCCTTGGAAAAAATGTAAGTCTTTGAGCTATTGGCTTTTAGAGAAAAGACCCTAAAATTATGAAATTAGATAAATTAGTACTCCAATTTCAGGCTGTGTTCTGATTTATCTCATGCTGTTTGATATTGCCACATAAGTGATGCCAGCATGGTCAAGCATTTAAATGCAAATTTATAATTCTAAATGCTTTCCTTTGTTGAAGGCATTTGGTTTGAGCTTGAAATCCCCAAAAGATATATCATGATTCTGAATACTTTCTGAAATGGAAACCTTTGATAAAAATAGAAGATGCAGAACCTAAGCTCAATCATAGCGTTATTCAGCAAATTCAAAATATAGACCAACTCCCAGGCTCTGCAAACCAAAACAAAGTTGGATAAAATGACCACTGTCTGCCAGATGACAGAGGAGTCAGACCTGTCTGTGAGACAAATGAGGAAGTGTGCCACATGAAAGGTTAAGTTGAGCTGGAGCCAGAAAAAAGGGAAAATCAGATCAATAAAATAATCAACCTGTTCTGGTGACAGCAATGTTTCCTGGCTATGCCAAGAGACTGGAAATTCACATTAGCAAGAAGGAAGAAAATCTATCATGGGTTCGTTCACCTTGGTGCAAATTGTGGAGAGGCCTGGTAGAAGGTTTTCATGTTCCTTTCTCTCTTCTCTGTGTGTGTGTTCTTTGAATGGCTACATCCATCTACTAGGTAAACTTTGAAACAGGTGAGCAATGGCAGTCACACAAATGGAACACCAAAGCCACCGTCCTATTTCACCAGTGACCTATCAGACGCTTAGAGAAAAGCAGTAGACTAAATTTAATTAATCTTTTTCATGGTTAGTGCTAATCTAAAAAGGATGATGTGAATATCTCCCAATTATTATAGATTTTCTCCCTTGGAATGTAAATTATCAATGGTCTTCATTGAATAGGTATCTGCATGTACTGAAATATATATATGATATAAAAAATGAAGCAGCGTTGATTGTTTGCCATGTTAATCCTTGTATGTCATTTTTCTTTAGGTAAAAACTCTAGTTTGCATTGTAATTAAGATGAAACAAGAGTGTGATAGCAAGTTAAACCAGATTTTTTTTTTTATAATAGCTAAACAACAGCAATAAAATATGCTGGCTAAATTTTACTTGATTACTTGAATATGGATGATAAATTTTATGTAGAAACTTTTTCCTCTAAGTGAAAACAGCCCATAGTAACATTTTTTAGATTTATGTCATACTGAGAGAAAGCTGTCAAATATTAGTTTGTCATTATGTAGAAATCAGAATGGTTTCTCATATGGGGCATTAACTTTATCTAGCTGCAAAATAAACACAATCCACAGAGGCTGTGCTCTAATCAAGCAATTGGTACCTTGAGCAATCACAGAATCATTTTAGAATCTATGCATGGTGAGATCTGTATTTCTTTTCTTTTTTTCTTTCCCATGACTATATATATATATATATATATATATATATATATATATATATATATATATATATATATATCACATCAGCTTCAGATGTACAGTGCAGTGATCAAGCCTCTACTCCATCCATGAAGTGGTCTCCTTAACAAGACATGTGATCATCTGACACCCTACAAAATATTTACAACATTATTATATTCCCCAAACTGTCTTTCATATCCCTGTGGCAATACTGTAGTTACCTATTTATGCTGTCTAATCCCTTCCCCTTCTTCCTCGTCCCCACCCGCCTCACAACTAGCAACCATCAGTTTTTCCTCTATGTCTCTGAGACTATTTCTGTTTATTTTGCTCGTTCATTCAGTTTTTCAGATTCCACATATAAGTGACATCATATGGTATTTGTCTTTCTCCAATTGACTTATTTCACTTAACATGATAGTCTCTAGGTCCATCCATATTGTTGCAAAAGATACGATTTCATTCTTCTTTATAGAGGTGTAATACTCCATTGTATAAATGTACCACAGTTTCTCTTTTTTATTGTGAAATATATATTTTTTTAAAATTAGTTTCAGGTGTACAACGCAGTGCAATAGTTATACTTTTTATTCCTCAAAGTGACAACCCCCCTCCCTCAATTCGCCACCCCACTGTCCCCCCCATATCATACATATCTATTACAATTCCTTTGACTCCCTTCCACCGTATAATCCACATCCCATGACTATCTATATATTCAATTACAGTTGGTATACAATATTATACAACATCAGTTTCAGGTGTACAGTGCAGTGATCAAGCCTCTACCCCATCCATGAAGTGGTCTCCCTAACAAGACATGTGACCACCTGACTCCCCCCAAATATTTACAACATTATTAATTATATTCCCAAAGTATCTTTCATATCCCTGTGGCAATATTGTACTTACCTATTTATGCTATCTAATCCCTTCCGCTTCTCCCTCAACCCCACCCCCCTCCCAACTAGCAACATCAGTTTTGCCTCTATATCTATGAGACTGTTTCTGTTTACTTTGCTCGTTCATTTAGTTTTTCAGATTCCACATATCAGTGATCATATGGTATTTGTCTTTCTCTGACTGACTTATTTCACTTAACATAATACTCTCTAGGTCCATCCATATCATTGCAAATGGTACGATTTCATTCTTCTTTATAGCGGAGTACTACTCCATTGTATAAATGTACCAGAGTTTCTTAATCCAGCTGTCTACCGATGAGCATTTCGGTTGTTTTCAAGTCTTGGCTATTGTAAATAGCACTGCAATAAACAAAGGGGTGCATATATTTTTTCTAATTAGCGTCTTGGGTTTCTCTGGATAGATACCCCAGAGTGGAATTGCTGCGTCAAAAGGTAGTTCCATTTCCAGTTTTTTGAGATACCTCCATTCTGATTTCCATAATGGCTGCACCAATCTGCAGTCCCACCAACAGTGAACCAGGGTTCCCTCTTCTCCATACCCTTGCCAGCACTTGTTGTTTGTTGATTTCTTGATGATAGCCATTCTGACAGGTGTGAGGTGTATCTCATTGTGGTTTTTATGTGCATTTCTCTAATGATTAGTGAGGTTGAATATTTTTTCATGTGCCTGTTGGCCATCTGTCTGTCCTCTTTAGAGAAATGCCTCTTCATATCCTCTGCCCATTTTTTAATTGGGTTGTTTGTTTTTTTGGTGTTGAGTTGAACGAGTGTTTTATAAAATTTGGATATTAACATCTTATCAGATGTATCGTTGGCAAATATCTTCTCCCATTCAGTAGACTGCCTTTTTGTTTTATTGAAGATTTCCTTTGCTGTGAAAAAACTTTTAAGTTTGATGTAATCCCATATGTTTATTTTTTATTTTATTTCCCTTGCCCGAGGAGATATATCAGTAAAAATATTACTGAGGGTAATGTCTGCAAATTTACTCCCTATGTTCTCTTCTAGGAGTTTTATGGTTTCAGGTCTTACATTTAAGTCTTTAATCCATTTTGAATTTATTCTCATGTATAGTGTAAGTAGGTGGTCCATTTTCATTTTTTTGCATGTGTCAGTCCAGTTTTCCCAGCACCATTTATTAAATACACTATCTTTACTCCAATGTAAATTCTTGCTTCCATTGTCATACATTAAATGACCATATATGGATGGGTTTATTCCTGGGCTCTCTATTCTGTTCCATTGGTCTATGTGTCTGTTTTTATGCCAATACCATACTGTTTTGATTACTGTAGCCTTGTAGTATGATTTGATGTCAGGTAGCATGATACCTCCCACTCTGTTCTTATTTCTCAAGACTGCCGTGGTGATTCGGGGTCTTTTATGGTTCCATATAAATTTTAGGATTATATGTTCTATTTCTGAGAAAAATGTCCTTGGTAGTTTGATAGGAATTGCATTGAATCTATATATTGCCTTAGGTAGTATTGACATTTTAACTATATTAGTTCTACCTATCTGTGAACATGGTGAGTATTTCCATTTATTTGTATCTTTTTTGATTTCTCTCTTCAGTGTCTTATAATTTTCTGAGTACAGGTCTTTTACTTCTTTGATTAAACTTATTCCTAGATATTTTATTGTTTTTGAAGCAATTGTAAAAGGGATTGACTTCCTGATTCCTTCTTCTGATAGTTTATTATTGGTGTATACAAATGCAACTGATTTCTGAATATTAATTTTGTATCCTGCTACCTTACTAAATTCATTTATCAGTTCTAACAATTTTTTTGGTGGAGTTTTTGGGATTCTCTCTATATAGTATAGTATCATGTCATCTGCACATAATGACAATTTTACTTCCTCCTTTCCAAGAGATCTGTATTTCTTTTGAGACAACTATTCATCTAACTCACCAAGACTATTCATTTTCTATCAACATAATACAGACACGTTACTTAGGCTGTGGGGTTGGAAAGGTTGTATTTCCAGTAATATGAGGTCGACAATTGAGTTTGAGAACTTGTTACAATGATGTTGCTATCTTTTTTTGATGTTAGAGGGATTATTCATCATGAATTTGTACCAACTAGACAAACCGTTAACCAAATTTACTATTTGGCAGTGCTGAAAAGGTTGTGTGAAAAAGTTAGATGACCTGAACTTTTTGCCAACAATTCATGGCTCTTGCATCATGACTATGCACAAACTCACACGACACAGTCTCTGAGGGAGTTTTTATCCAGTAAACAAATAACTGTATTGGAACACCCTCCCTACTCACCTGATCTGGCTCCCAGTGACTTCTTTCTTTACCCAAAGATAAAAGAAATATTGAAAGGAAGACATTTTCATGACATTCAGGACATCAAGTGTAATACGATGACAGCTCTGATGGCCATTCCAGAAAAGGAGTTCCATAATTGCTTTGACGGGTGGACTAGGCACTGGAGTCGGTGCATAGCTTCCAAAAGGAAGGTCTTTGAAGGTGACCATAGTGATATTCAGCAAGGAGGGATGTAGCACTTTTTCTAGGTTGCCTTTTTAAACTTAATTGTTTGACCTTGTACATACCCGGTCTGTGCAGAATGCTAAGGAGCATGAATGCTGAAATCATGGAGTTGTTTACTGACTTTCCTAGTGTAGCCGAGGATGATTATACCAAGTTATGGTATGTTGAGTGGTGGGGAGGAGGAATCTTCATGGTGCAGAAAATGTCTCCACATCAGAGGCAGGCAAGAGAAATAGGAACAGAGTTGCTTCAAACAGTAGAGGTAAGACAGCTGATCCTAATGTTGGAAACTTTTAATCAAATCAGACACAAAAAGACACTTTAGGACTAATCAACACTTCTGACTTTTCACAATCTTAACAAATGTCTATTTAACTCTTCTGTAAACTTTCTAATAAGGTAACTGAAGTTAGTTAACCTCCTGGCAATAAAGATGATAATGTGCAGTGAAGAAGAAATTGGTGACAAATAAATGTTGATAGGAAGTATTTGGGAGAGACCTGTGGTTTTCCAACTACCTGGATTTTTTTTCTTTTTTCTTTTTTTCTTTTCTATTTGACAGGAGGTGAAGTTCAGTCTGTAAGGCATGGATATAATAGTACAGCTGTCCATCTCAGGTTGATTTGAAAAAGTGCAGAGGTATGAACTACTGTCATTCCTCTCTGTGTTTTTCTCTAGTGAATCCCAAAGTTATGTTAATGCTGTAGGAAATTGAGAGGAAATTCCAGATACACTTCACCTTTTTAGTTAAAAAAGCATGGTTTCTAACTCTTGGACCACAATTTTGGTATGTAAATCTTGTGCTGTGTGGGCAGTGCTCTAATAAAAGGTAATTTCCTTGTCATTGGATTCTATCTAATTATTTAGTAAGGTGATTAAGCCTTTAAAATACACCATGTCCTATATTCTAGATGTCTATAATTATAAATTTAGATATGAACTCAAAAGCAAACTGATTTAACATAAGCAAAATAGTTAGAGGTCCTTCACCTTTTCTGGCAGAAATGAAGGCAAATGCTACATATCACTAAAGGGAGGTCCATCTCATCTTCACACCACAGCAGTCACCCTTCCCCCCTCCATGCCCGTTTCCTTCTATTCCTAAAATAGTCACCCCAGATACCTTGTTATTTCATCAGCTTTGCGATTGGGAAACAGGCCCAAAATACCATATATGAAGCATTGATTTCTGTCTTTTTGGCTTCATTCTCATCAGCAGTGCTTGCTAATTCTCATTTTCTCTCTGTCTCTCTCCAGAACATCTACCCACAAAACTACTTAGAAGGTGGATGCTTTAATAAGAAGGATTTCAAGGATTAGGTATATCCAGCAGTGTGTACTTCGGGGTTGATGGATGACTATATTTCAGGTCTGAGATTGGTGGTCTGTTTGCTTTTTTCTTTCAGCCTTCTCAACCCTGCGAATAGGAACTACTTGCCGGTGTACACACAGCCTCCCCACACAGTATCTGACACATGATATGGACACTTAGTACATAGTTGTGGTGGATGAATGAGTGATTACTCAATTATTTGTCTTTCTTGACAAAGGATTTAAAAGTTATATGACAATTGTTCAACCTATATTCACCTAGAAACAGAACAGATATGTAATCTGAACCCTAGAAATGTTTTCATTCAGATGGTTAAATCTGATCATATTATTATTATTTACATTATCTTATGTATTAAGTTCACCAAGAATTACTTGCACGGGTCATATGAGTGAGGACTGAATGAGGTAATATACTTAAAGCACTTAACAAGTGCTGGGCACATAGTGTCATAAAAAATACCCATTATTGTTGTTATAATTATTATTTTATTAAGAGAAAGAAAATGAATAAGAAATGGTTTCCTGATAAGAATTCTCATCCGTTCTTCCCAGAGCAAATAATCCTTACATCCCAGTATTATGTTTGCTGTGCCAAAGAAAGGAATTCAGTACAATTAGATGCATTGCCATCAGGATGGCTGTTGTAAAGTACAAGATCGATGGTGTAATAGGCCTTCTGAAAACCCTGAAAAGGCTTTCCATTGCCTTCAGAATGAAATCTGAAGTCTTAGCATGACATGTAAGACTCCTCGTTATTTAATCTCTTAGTTTAATCCACAGTTTGAACTCATTTTGTTTTGCCATTGTTTAGCACAGGGGTCAGCCAAATTTTTCTAGGTTAGTAAATTCTTTAGGCTTTGTGGACCACATCGTCTCTGTCACATCTACCCAGTTCTGCCATTGTCGCACAAAAGCAGCCATAGACACTATACAAAGGGATGAATGTGCCTGTGTTTCAATAAAACTTTACTTATGGACATCAAAATTTGAATTTTATATGATTTTTATGTATCATGAAATATTCTTCTTTTGATTTTTTTCATCCATTTCATCTTAGTTTGCAAGCCATACAAAAAAGGCAGTGAAAAAAATTTAGCCTCTGTGATATTTGCCGATCCCTGGTCTAGCAAAATGCCTGGCATAGAAATGGTGCTCAGCCCATGCATTTGAGTAAATGAGTGAGTAAAGGGGTATGTTTTCATAAAAATCATTTTCAAAGGCAATGTGAGGGGATTTTTTTGTGACCAACTGTTGCCTCTGTTACAGAATCTAAACTCCTTAGCATGGCATAGAAGAATCTTTACCGACTGATTTGTAGGTAGCTCATCTCCACTTTCATCTTATTAACCTGTCTGTCCCTCATGCTCCCTCCGTAACATTATCTGTGCTGCAACTCATTGACACAATTAATTGACATTCTCTGAAAATAGCATGCCCATTCCTACCTCCACGCCAATGTGTCTTGCATCTCTTTTTACTGGGAATGCCCTTTCCTTTTTGTTTGTTTGTTTGAATTTTCTGCTTAATGAGCTATTATTTATCCTTCAAGAGTAAGTTCTCCAGGTAGAAAGGAAGGGATGGACCGGGTGAGGGTGTTCCCTCTGTGTTTCTATGAAGCTTTGAATTTATCACGAGTGTTGCATTTTCATATTGTATTTTAATTCTTATCTCTGTGTGTGTTGCCCTTTCCCACCATGTTGCAAAGTCATATCATAGGCCTAGTGCCAGAATAGAACTTGACATTGGTTGTCATTTAGTAACAACTTAATAAAATAAAATGTTTTGTATAAAGGTAAATTCCCAATATGTTGTTGAGACTCCTTAGCATCAATTTAATTTACAATGATGAGACTATTTTTCAATATTTATAGTGAGGTAGCTTCAGTGTTTGAGATTGAAATGAACACAATTAAAATTTAATAAAAATGTAAGTATTATCAAGAAATTGAAAATAATTAAATTGGAAGTCCAAACACTAAAAGCATTATGTGTGGTATAAAACATCAGTTTTATAACTTAATTTCAAGCTTAGTTGAATCAAAATCTCTAGATGTAATAAAAAATACTTTTTAAAAATCTACATGGTTTTGTGTGGGTAAATGGTGTTATCATTTAACCATATACATGTTTTGCTACTCTTTCTTGGAAAGATGAAGGACAGTGACAATACTGGAGATTTCATAGTGAAATGTAATGAATTTTGACTAATGATTACGTTATTTTAGCACATTAATTGCTTTTAAAACTTTACTCTGATGGAGTTTACCTGGAAGAGATAGGAGGCATTTTTTTTTGTATGTGTGTGTGTAAGGTATGTTATTTACTGTGTCAGATGTTCTGTTAGTATAAATTCTCTCAGACACTTTATACATGTTCAGTACTTTTTGCTGTAGGAATACCCAGTGTCTTATATCATATATCTCCCTATTTCCCTGGGGAAATTTCCTGCATTCTCCCAAACTATAAGATTTCCAATTGAGATTAATGTTCTGGGTAGATTTCACCATAAATATCTTGGGAAATTTCAGTAGGAATTGAAAGCACATCACCATGTGAGATGAATAAGAAGCTTTTTCATTATTGATCATTTATTTTCATTCATTCTGCAATTATGACAGATAGTAGGAGTTTGAATGTTAGTTTAGGTTGTCATTATAAACAGAATGTCTCAAAGCTGGCTGGTTTACTTTTACTGAGAGAATTGCAAAACAATGCTTAGAAATCATCACGTGTTCAGTTGGTACAGGTCTTTATAAAATATATGCCACATCAATGTGAAAAACAGGAACAACTATGCATGGGTGAACTTACCTGGTATTTAACTTATAGAAAGTGATATTTCACACGGGAAAAAGTCACCTTGCAGTTAGGGGACACGACAGTGATGGACAAGACAGTAACAGGATATGCTACCAAATAGAGGCATTTCACACCAACCCCCAATCCCTAAGCCATTAGTAGCTGCCTTAATTTAAGATAGAATATACTTTCTCGTAAATTTACTACACTACAAAACAAACATCTTGATAATAGGAAATGTGTCATATATCTGTGTCTATTGCAGTGCCAGATAGAGTGTCTTGTATATAACAAGACACTTGTATTTGCTGAATTAAATTATATTTATTGATAGTTCAGACAGTATGTTTTAAAAAGCAGGGATCTCTAAAATGCTTCCCTGGCATAACTTTTCCAAATGTATATTATTTCTCTAAACATGTAATAAGTAAATGTTGGTATCAGCATTCATTCATTGACAGCCCGCAAAATCAATGGTGTTAAGTAAATTCTGATTGTTGTACAACCATCACCATCATCCATCTCCAGAACCTTTTCATCCTTCCACACTGAAATTCCATGCCCATTAAACAATAACTCCCTCTTCTCCTCTCCCTTCAGCCCCTGGCAACCACCAATCTGCTTTCTGTCTCTATGAATTTGCTTGTGTTTCAGTCTTATAGTTCCATTATTTATTGGTTTAAATTGAGGTCTACTATCTTCTGTTTTCCCTTGTTGTTATTATCCAATTATTGGGATTGATGTTCCACGGCTAGATCTATGCGAGGATGCGAACTTAATGCAATTCTGCTGCAATAAATATTCTACTTTGCTTCTCTGTATAGTAACCCCTTAAATTTCATTATCACATCATGAGGGCAAGAACTGTATCTGTTCTGCTCACCACTATATCACCAGTGTCTGATACATTGTTTATATGTTGTAGAAGAACAAATATTTATAGACTAAGCAAATGCTGCTGATCTTCATCTTCATCACTGAAAAAATTGCTTACTTAAAAAATAATGTACTGAGATTTTCTACTATGTAGGAGATCAGCTAAAATGGGAACTTAATCTTCTTCTGTGACACTCTCTTTAAAAATAAGTTATGGTGATCTAAAGCAAATGACTGTGGGCTTATGTCCTCCCCCCCAAAAAAAATTTATTCTTTAATTTACTCATCCATCAAATATGTATTGAGTGCCTGCTATGGTTTGGGGGCTGGCTGTGCACTGGTGCATGAAATGGCCATGATCCTTGAACTCATCCAAGGAGTCCTAGTGGAGAACACAGGATATAACAATGTGAACACCAAACATATAGTCGTTGTAAATTCTGTGAAGGAAATAATATTGGATGCTACCTGAATGATTGACCATGGGTGACAAACTTTAAATTGAGCGAAGTTGAGACGTGATAACTATTTTCACATTTGTGAATTGCTGTGCTCTCATGTAGGAGAGTAAGAGGGCTTGTTTGACTCAAAGAGGTGCTGTGATAGATATTCTTAGAACACCACAGATTTTTGGCTAATTATGGGATAATTTGCTAATGGAGCACTTCAAAGGTAAAATGCGTGGTCTTTTTCAGGTTGTTTTGTCCATTGCAGCTCATATCACTGGAGCTAGTTGTGTATCGCTTGTGAATTTACTGTACTTGAGCCCCGGCAGGTTGGTTTCCAAACCTGGTTAGTCATCAGAATCACCAATCTATGTGGAAAGGTGCAGCCCAATACTTGGTATTTAATAGTTCTGCTGAATAAATGCAGGTTGAATCTGACTTTGAGTTGCTTTATGGTACATTTAAGTATGGTGGCCGAGATGAAAAGTACCTGAAAACTGAAAATGGTTTTAAATTATTTCCAGCCCACAAACACAAAATTAATTAGTTAATATACTGTCTGATTAGGTCTGGATGTTGGTATCTTGCTGTCAAATTTAGTACACTAATGTGCGAATTTGCACAGTAAGCTCAAGGATGTAGCTTTCTAATTACTTGTCTCTTGGTGCCAAAATAGAATCAAGATTTGTGATGTTAGTAAGGACTTTCAACTTAATGTGTGTTCATTGGACTTACTGGAATAATATCTGTTTTAAAGGTTAGGTTAATTTGTTTCACAGTTCCTTTCTAAGGCATCAGTCAACAATCAGATATAAAGTATTTAAGGTACATCCAATGTATCTCAGGTACTATCATGAAAAGTGGGTCCAAGGTTGGTAATTTCTACTCTGCATGTATTGATGAGACCAATTGGGTAGGCTTTGTAAGATTGAACCTGTTGTTATTATATCAATTATTGTGAAAGTGTAATGTATTTTGGCTTTTGATTATACTATATTTGAAGGTGACTTTACATTATGGCTTAACTTACAACTAATTTATCATATTTACATATTGAATCTCCCACAGTGCCTAACTGTAGCTGGTTAAAATTTGAAGATTGAAGACTTGAATGAATGAGATAGGTTATTAAATGGAACAACCTGGCTTCAACACATTCCACTGAAAAGCAATTTCATATTATTGCAGCTCATTAAGTGATCCTATACAACTTACAATGCAATTCATTACTCACACTGTGGTACTAGGCTAGTAATAAGGGTGATTTTTTTTGTAATAGAGTAAGTCCAACAGAGCTACCATGCTGTGTGATGATAATGTGTTTGGCGTTAAATATCTGGTAGTAGTGTTTGCCTGAAGAATGAGATATCGGAATTTTAGGCTTACTATGAACTTAAGTCTCAAATGGGACCTATTAGCTACAGGAAGCCGTCTTTCCTTTTTCTTGCTGTGTGTTTATTAACACAATTACTTTTAAAATACGTAAACCAGGAAAACCGTGTTCTACTTGATCTTGCATTAGTTCAAACCTGTTAACATGCTATGATTAGAGCCTTGTGGGTGGATAGTAGCAGGCATTGATTTCTATTGTGCTGTCCTTACCCTAAATACCACGTATTTATAAGCTACAGAGCTTGAATTTAACTCACCCATTTCCATGTAGTGAAATTCTACCTCATTTATAGTCTGATAACCTAATCCTTCTCAAGCAGCCTGTTCCGCTGAATTTACTGATTTTGTGTGTGTGTGTGTGTGTGTGTGTGTGTGTTTGTCCATAAACTGCGGATGCTCAATAATAGGCTAAATTCTCATGACAGCACCTGCAGATAATCTAAATGTTCCTTTTGTGAATCTGCAGGATTTTAAATATGGAACCATGAATACCTCTTGGGCAAGGAATTAATTTCCAACATTTTAATAAGGAGGATGTGTAAGCATGCATTGAGGCTCTGAACTCTTGTGAACTGGGCAAATTTCAGGGCTCTGTTAGTCTGCAGTCTGAGTGCCTTTATATCATTTTCTGCAAACTACGTTTCCCTCCAGTATTTAGATTTAAGAGATTTTTTTTCTAACCTCAGAATAATCGGGAAAAGAGGATTTTATTTTTGTCTCTTCTGAGTGCATTTTACTGTGCAGTATTTAGCAGTAGTGTTACACTATCAAAAACATGCTGATTCTCTTTGTTATTGGTCAGGTTAAATTTCAAGTACTGTGTTTTAGATTGGATTGTTATTTCTTGTTACTTTCCCAGATATTTGTCTTTGTAGGATAATCTTAAAAATAAGACAAAAACAAACAAACAAACAAAAAACCCCTGAGCTGGAATAATTTGGATTCAGTGTCACTCCTGTAGAGATTTTTCCTTTAAGTTTTGAGAAAATTCACTAAGAGTAAAAACAATGGAACTTTGAAAGTACTGATAAAAATGAAAAAATATCTTCTTTCTGACCACAGGCACCTTTGTGCCTTCACAAACAATCTACAGATGTTAAAACAACCACCACCATACACTATTATAAACCAACGGTCTGTTTTGTTGAAAATGTGGAGATACGAAAATGATGGTATGTGTGCCTACCCACTGTTTTCAACACAGTAAATTTACCTAAAAGAAATAAAAATAAGTTTTATTAGAAGTACAGATTTACCAATTTTTACTAATATGACAGCCAGATAATTCACATTTATTGATGATTTTCCATGTCCTAATGTATATCAGGTAGTCTAGATTATTATTATCATTGCTAAAGCACCTTAATGTCTACTGGATATGACTACAAAAGAAAAATAGCCTTAGAAATTCTAGATTTCCATAGATTTTAGCTGTAATGCTGAGCATATGCTATGAAACACCTTAGTTAAGAACACTTGAACATTATACACAAATGTATGATTTATTTAGCATCCACGTGCCTAATATACCAAACATTTTATCAATGTGGTAGTGAGCACCAGCTACATTTTATAGGTGAGGCAAATTGATGTTTATAGAAGAGATTAATGGATTGCTGGTGTTTCAACTCTGGACTACTTAATGCAAGTCCAAGAAGTTCATTGGCTATCTTACGAGTATACTACAGTTTCAAATAATGTTTTTGTATAGATGTTTTGAATGCTAGAAAAATATAGTAGGGAAAGATATAAATTAATGGAAAATGGTGCATTTCTTAACCACATCTAAGAATGTTATAATGAAACTACCAGAATTGGTCAGTTTCCTTTACTGAAAGAGCTGATTGGGGCAGTGTTCAAAGTACATTGACTTATTTTACCATAAACTATGTCAATAAGGCATTGCCATCAGTGTTTGAAGAGGGGAATGGATGGAAGATGTTTATTTTGTATGGTCAGCAAAATTATTGTAATAGGAAAACCATGGACTAGGAGTTAGCAGACAGGAGTTCAGATCTAAGACCTTTTCATTTTTTGACCTTGTATGTCACAATGTTTTCAAAATACTGGTTTTCTAATCTGCAAAACAAAGAATATAATTATCTTATTAATTTCTAGGGGTGATAAATGGGTGGCATAACATAATGTATCACTTCTGATGGTTTAGTTATTTGAAATAATATCAGACTTTCACATGTTTGTGTATTTTTATATCTGGAATGGCCAAATGAATTGCTCCATGTCTAACACTTCGTGTCTTTTTGACTTTTCTTTGAGAGCTCTTCATGATGTTATCCCCCAAATCAGAAGTCCTTTCTGTCATATTATTGCTTCTGTCATCCCTAAAAAGGTTAGGCCTATGTATAATCTTTATATTTCAGCAGCTTTCGTTCCTGACACATGGTAGGCACTCAAGAAATGCGTATTAAATGAATAAATGAAGAACTGTATCTAAGGAACTTGAGGTTTCTCCTTTGCTTTTTGATACCTCTGTAAGAAGGTTTCATAATTAAGGGGACCTCCATCACCTCTTGTGATGTTCCTAAAATTCATTTAATTGATTTTTAAATAATTCATTACTTTTTATAATATTACAATGATCTGAAATTATGCAGTCAATATGATTATTATACATCTAATACTGAAGTTCCCATGGCTTTGCTTTTTTTTTTTCTCTTTAAAGCTGATTATATGTGCTATAGGATTTCCCTTCATATAATACATACTTGGATGGGAGATTTTTATTGAGGAGCATGATTAAATAACAAAATTTACTGGTTAGAAAAGTTGGTCATTTTGAGAAGAAAATCCAAGTATGATTGCAACAACAATCCTTTCTATCAATTTCTGTCATTTTATGTTTCTCTATGTGACCCCACAATTTTCTTTCAAAGGTCAGCTCTCTCATCATGTGCAATATGGGGCCTAAAATGTTGGCAATAAAATGGATGGTATCAGGCATTTTTCAAAACACCAAATGACTGCAATCATTTTTCTTGTGTGTAATCCTGATGCATCTAGACAGAGAGCAATGCCTGAAATCTCTCAGGAATATTTGAACTTGTTAACAATTTCCTCGTTTCACTAATTCCTTGTGATTACAAGCATACTTAAAGTGGGTTTATCCTAAAGTTGAGCTTTTATAGTAGCATATGTTTAATAGAGTAGAATATTTCTTTAAGATGAATTCTAGGCATATTAATTTTGGAACAGATTTAGAAGATGTTACAGAGTGTCATAGTATGTTAAAGTACTTCTATTTTAATATGGTTTGGCAGTGTCATAATTTTAAAAATGTAGGTACTAGGATTTGCTCATACATTTAAATTTTATATTATGTCTGTTTTTGCTTTTCTTTTTTTTTTTGCTTTTGAGAAACATTGGTCTATCATATGCTTAATTTTAAAAAGAAAAGAAACCGAAATATTTAATATTTAACCACTTAACTGTTTCCAGGAATGTGGTATTTTTATAGCTACTTTTGGTTGCTGTATTTGTCTTCAAATGCCTGATCAAGTGGAAAAGACAGTAATCCAGAAGGAAAATATTTTACATGGTAGTGCATTTAAGTTACGAGGACTTCTAAAAATACTCTCTTTGTAACCAGGAGGAGGAACATGTGGTCTGCTTATTTGAGATGTTCTTTTCTTTATAAAATCACACGATGGGGCTCTAGAAGTCATTATTAGATCACTCTTTCATTCAAAGCAGATATAATCTCTGTAATGCTTATTTATTCACTCAACAAATATTAATTGACTGCCTACTATGAACCAGGTACTCTTCCAGTCCTTGTGAACACAGCAGTGAATCTAATAAGCAAAGTCCCTGTCTCACAGAGCTGCCTCTGTTTCTCTGTGTAGAAACAAAACAAAATCACTGTAATAACTGGAAGTGATAAATACTGGGAAGAAAAGCAGGGTAAAGGGTGATCAGGGAAGATCCCAGTGATGTGGTGCAAGCTCCAAATGAACTGCAGTAACAGGCTATGTGGCTATATGTGTAAAGAATATTACAATCATAGGGGTCAAGTGCAAAGGCCCCAGGGCCTGGTGTGTTTAGCAAAGGGTCAGTGTGGTGGGAGCAGAGGGAAAATGGTGGCAGATGTGGCCGTGTGACAGGTCGCATAGGACAAATCGTCATCACAGAATGTCTACCATGCTTCATGGGCAAGACCTGTTCCTTAACATGCCATAACAAGGAACAAATATTGTCCATTTAGTCCACAAAACCACCTTATGAAGTAAGAAATATTATCCCATGTTTATAGTTGATAGTTTAAGTAACTTGCTCGAGTCCCAAGAACACACTTGTTATGAACATTTGTGATCAGCTTGGATCTTGCTCTCTCTTTTTTTTTGCCTTGCAAGCAGATAGTAAAAAGGTTGATGAGGAGTTATGGAAGAATGGTGATAGAAAATGGGTGGGGAGAAGATATGTTGGTCACCGAATTTGGTGACTTTCACTAAAGGACAGTGTCGGTGCTTGCAATTCCTATTTTGCAACAGATAAGCAATTGAGAGTCTGCTTGGCAAAATATGGTGACAAACTGGAGTGTCTCCACATATCTGACAATGGTTTCACTTTCTCTTCCCAGCTCTGTTAGATGTTTCACTTAGTAGTAAAGCAAACGTAAAATGCCGAAATAAATATAAACCCCATTACTCAATTTCAGCTTGCCTTGTAAATCTGTGGTTATTTTATTGATGGTTATTTTAAAAATCAATTATTTTACCCTCGTCTATTTTAGATCTACAGATAATACCAGATAGTCAAATAATTCACAGGATCTCTTTGATTTTAAAGTAGGACAATTTTCCTCTTTTTACCAGCAGAGGGCATGCTTCACACCCTTGCTGGCCTTCCAACAAAAAGCGCAGACACATTAGAAGGTTAAAAAAATAAAATAAAACAAAATAAAATCTTTCGAGAACAATAATCTGTATAATCCTCTGTACATACATAGTTGACCAAACAAATGGAAGGGAATTTAGGATCTAGTCATCAGGCTAGATTTTTATACTGCTCCATATCATCCAAGTAAAATTAAAAGTTGTTTTAATAAACCAAAAGAAGAAAAATACAATAATAAATACTCACTATAAGTCTTAATAGAATTAAAAGAAGAAAACAGGTTTATTTTGCTAAGTAGAGCTTGATTTGAAAATAATAAAATGCAAATTTTAATAAATAGGTGATGTGGGGGTAGATCATCTAAGAAATACCGACTTCATAGTTGTTTCTTTTGCAGGCATTATTGCCTTTTGGCAGGTATGCATATCAGAAAAAGCATCACGCTTGAGTTTGGCTGCTTACTATTTGTGCAGCTTAAGGCAGATGACCTGTCTGCACCTCACTTTCCTTATTTGTAAAATGCACGTAGTAATGCCTGCCTGACTTATTTGTGTGGCTTATTGGAAAGAAAGCAGGATGGGCAGAGAGGGAAACTGCATTTTAAATGGTCAGCTGGTCAGCTTTGTGACCTGAGACAAACCAATGACCATCCCTGGACCTCGTTTTCCTGCCCTTAAAATAAATAGTTTGTATCAGATTATCTATAATACAGATGGTATGTGGTCCCTGGAAACACTTTTATGCTAAAATTTCCCATCAAAAGTGGCTGGGAAATTGGAAAGTGCTATGTAAATGTAACTGAATAAAAAAGCATACAGGACCGCCCGAGTAGCGTGGTGGTTGAGAGCTGGCTTAGGATGCCGGCGGCCCCGGTTCGGATCCCACATGTGAGGGCCAGTGACACTGCCCTTAAAAAAACCCAAAAAACAAAAAACATACATTTCCTGAAACTTTAAAATTAAATTATATTGTATGTGAATTTCCAGGAACATGTATGTATTCTGAAGCCACAGTGATCTATATTTAATATCCGATTGGAAAGAGGAAGAAGCAAGGCTAACATGGAGACAGTGCAAATAAAACCAGAACACTTAAAAGTAGCCAATATGACTGACCATTGAGGAAATGTAACACTTCTTCCCAGGCACCTCCTTTCCCAGAGTGAAAGCAACCCTTGAGTTATAACCTCATGTTTTATGAATTTATTCACGTATTCACTGATTTACTAGTTGAACAGCGATCTTGCCTATCCTCTTTACCCCAAAGGCAATTTACACACTATCAATTCCCGCCAGACTTGGAGACACTCTTTTCATCCTCTCTACTCATGTCTGAGCAGAGCAGAGATGCTCTCTTCTCATTTACAATACACCTATTTTCAGCTCAAGTAATTTTTCTTCTTTTAAACACCATTTTATTTCCCTCCTTCCAGCTATTTCCTAGAAATACCAGAAATACATGGTCTCCTTCACTCTTTCTAGCTCTCTTTTTATTTCATTTTGATGAGCTGAAAAGAACTTATCTGTGGACTAGAAAGTATAAGAGCAGTGCTGGTGATCCACTTGTAACAGGGATAAGGGAAACCATGCTTGAAAGTGAAAAAGACAAAATAAAATCTACATTTCTAATAACCTTGAAAGTGCCTTGAAGTCCCCCTCAGAATCAGCATAAGTTCCCTTCTTTCTTCTCACTTTCTTTAATTAAATATGGCTGCTCTTAAGTGTTGGTATTCAAGATAAAAGAATACTTTTCATTACTTATTTGTTTTGCTTTAAAAAACATTATTGAGATATAATTGATATATAAAAACTGCATATATTTAATGTATAGAGTTTAATAAACTCAGACATCTGCATATACCCATGATATCATCTCCCCAATCAAGGTCATAGATATAGCCATCACCTCTAAAAGTTTCCTTGTGTTTTGCATTGCTGCTTAATTGATATTGAAATAGTTTAATTCATTGTTACCCCTTTATAATAGATAATATTTTAGATAACTGTAAATTAAATATAGTTTTATAGACTGACTTGTGGATCTATAATAAGACATTTGTTACCTATTGGGGAAAATGTAGAAATCAACTTTTAGACTATAATATATGGATCAGTTAGGAATTTTCTATTCTTTTTGAGCCTACTTCCTACAAGAAGATTGCAAATGAGGAATTTGGGAGTTTTTACTGTAATCTGGGTCTGGTTCCATTGAAATCCAGCAAGTCGCACACACAGACATATTTATGTTTAATTTATCTAAACATATTTATTGTGTATCTACCATCTTCTAGTCATGCTCTGGGTACTTGCCATGTATAACTAAACAAGGTAGATGAAAACTTTCTCTCTCAAGAAGTCTAAATTCTAGTGATGAGGAGTCAAGGGAAAGATAACAGGCATAATAAATAATCAAATTATATAGTATAATGGACAATAAAAAGTACAATGGTAAAAACAAAATAGAGCAGGGTATAGAGGGCTGTGAGTGCTAAGCTGGGGAGAAGGGTATCAATTTTAAATAGGATTTTGGGTAAGCCTCATTCAGAAGCTGAGATTGGAGCACACCTTGAATAAGGTGAAGGAGGAAGTCATGGTGGTATACCTAGGATAAGAGCATTCTAGGTAGAGGAGATAGGACCAAGGCTGTGAGGCAGGTGCTCATCTGGTGGGTTTGAAGTACAGGGAGAGGACTAGTGTTTCCGGCCTGGAGTGAATGAAAAGAAGATCAATAGTAGGCGAAGTCAGATAAGGGCACCCGGCATGGCTAGGTGTGTAAGCCATCACTTGGACTTTGGATTTTACTCTGAGTGAGATGGAAGCCACTGAGAGTATTGAACAGAGAAAGGACATGATCTGATTTACATTGTTAAAAGATAATCCTGGCTGCTCTGTTGAGAATAGACTGTTGGTGGATAAAGATAGAAGGTGGGGAACCTGTTCAAAGACTAAGGCAATAATCTAGATGATAGACTATGGTGGTGAGAGAGAAAAAGAGTCAAGGATATATGCAAAAAGTGATTATATAATGATTTACCAAGGAATTTTAATTGCGTGAGGACAGTGGAGAGACATCAGGAGGGTGGAGCGACACGGGGAGGGTGAAGGACAGTGAAAAATTAGTAGGACCAATGTTCTGCAAGTCCCTGTGGAGCCTCAGCATTGTTGGAATGAGTTGAGGTACTAGAAGGAATGAGCTGGAAGATAGGAAGTGGGATGAATGAAATTTAGATTGTGGAGGATTTGTAGGAGAAATATGACTTGGAAGTGAGTGGCTATGATAAGGAGTGATTATTGGAGGAGAGAAATTCAAGAGGGGGTCAGGGTGTTGGAAGACCTCTCTGTGTATGAATTAAAATAACCAAAAATTAAGATAGGAGTTGTGTTTTTAGAAAGTCATAGTAAACTCAGAGCTAACATTGTCAAGCAAATTTGTCAAAATTGTCATACTCAGCTATCAGTAGATGACCCCACCAATGAGAGCTCCCGGGTAATAGATGATGAGATTCCAAGCTAGGACATTTTATGGAGGAGAGAGGGAGAATGCGATGTAATACAATGAGAATATAATGAGAGAAGGAAGCTGCAATGAGAAGCAAGGTGGACACCTAGCTCATTTCTAGGCCCAGGTGTATAAAGGTTTTGAGAGTTGCAGGGGAGGCAGAGTGCTCAGAGAGGCCAGGGTTTCTGTCAGAGAAAGAAGGTGAAGATTACAAAAGGGCTGTTTTCCCACTAAAGAAGAAACAAAGGCATGCCTTTTGTGACTGAAGTGTGTCCCACAGAAAACTTTTTTTTTTTATCCCAGGAAATCACATCTAGAGATATTTGTACAATACCTGCAATATATAGGCACTATGTACTACACGCTATGCCAGGGGTAGGCAAACTGTGGCTCGTGAGCCACATGTGGCTCTTCAGGTACGTACGTGTGTGTTTTTTTCTTACCTTAATAAAGATATAATTAATACTATTACTTGTTATAATATTACTTTAAATTTTCCTTATTTGTAAAAATATATTTATGGCTCTTGAATAAATTTTTTTTTTTGAGGGCAGTATCACTGGCCCTCATATGGGACCCAAACAGGGGTCGCCGGCTTCCCAAGCCAGCGCTTAACCACCGTGCCACTCGGCTGGCCCTCTTGAATAATTTTTAAATTGTTGTGAGGGACAGGATTGGCTCTTCCATCGCAAAAGCTGGCTAACCCCTGTTCTATGCAAACACAATGAAGCCTAAGCCACTTCAAGAATTCATTGCGGTGACCTGCCCCCACCATCCTGCCAACCCTTGAAGGTTTTTCCATTAGCTGGATAAAGGGGACAAGTGATGTGATTCTACAGAAGAGGGAGAGGTTGGAGCACTGAGGGTGTGTAGGCTGGTGATAAGACCACCTGGCTTTTATTTTTCTGGTTACACTGTTCTGTGCATAGCGGTATGGAATCTTTTGATTCCGCATTTTATTTGTATTAAAAACTCTTTACAATATTATCACTTAGTAGCGAATTACAGCTCTCCAGAATTTCTTCTGATGTTTAAATTGTTTTTAATTAGTTATAATCATAATGTATTTTTGTTTTACTTTTTATATACAGTGTGAATCACCATAGTATATTGTGTTGTCAAGGGGAAAAAAGAGGTTAGCCCAGTACATTTTTTTTTTCCAGGTGAAGGAGCACAAAAAATTTAGCAACTTGATTAACTTGCAGGGCTAATTCAAGGAGGCAACAGAACCTCAAGGAAGGTCTTAATGGGCCAATGTTTTTGCTATGATGTTCTTTCCTCTGCTTTTATAATTCCTATAGAATACTCATAAATTACAGTGATACCGATTGGCAGAGGGAAGAGAGCATATAGTGCAACGATATTGGTCCCAAGGCTTTTTATTTACATAAACATTGTTTTTTGTTATTACCTGTATTCTTATATAGTCTCCCTGTACCCTCCCCCAAAGGCTTCTGACTTCTATCTTTACAGATTCATTCTACCTGTTTTTGACCTTTCTATAAATTGAATCATCAAGTATGAACCTCTTTGGTCCTGGTTTCTTTTGTTCAACATTATGTTTGTGAGAGTCACCATTTTAAATATGAGAGGTGGCAGTTTATTTTCATTGCTCTACATTATTCCATAAAACATGAATGTACCATAATTCACTTATTCTATCTTGGAAGAATATTGAGATTGTTTCAGTTTGGGGCTATTCCATATAACACTGCTTTGAATAGCTTTGTGCATTTTTGTGTGTGTGCACATATTTATGAATATCTGCTGAGTATATACCAGTAGTGGAATCACTGGGTCATAGGATATGTATGTGTTAGGCCTTTGTAAATACTGCCAAACGTTTTTCCAACGTGGTTGTTCCAGTTTTGACTCTCTTGCAATGCAAGAGAGTTCCATGTGCTCCACATCCTTGGCAGTGGCTGACATGGAATATAGTTGACAACTACCATGGCTTAACAAGGTATTAACCGTCTACTATGTACTGGAAATTACAGTAAATGTTGTAAGGAATGAAAAAGAAAGTATATGATGTAGCTTCTATCTTTGAGCTTCTCCTAATCTTAGTTGGGATAGCTAAAAGTTATGAAGAAGCTAAAGGATGACACAGGCAGTATATAATAGAATGAATGATAAATTAATATTAAGTTAATAACAGCTACCTTAATTGAATTTTTGTAATTTTATATATATATTTATAGTATGCAACAGGAAAAGATAATAATATTAGTGGAAAAAGAGGTGAGTTGGTTAATTCAAATATTTGATCAAATTTATTTTGGTGTGTCTCTGAAAATCATATTACTTTTTTGTTTGTAAGATTTTTCTTTGTAAATATATGAAAATTTGTGAGAAAGTGCTCCTATGTCAGCATATAGGTGTAACAAGAACTTATGTTAACCAATATGCTACCTCTTTCTATAATCTCACAGGTTTGGCAAAGGCTTTATCCATCATTTCTGATATATGTTATGTTATCCAAGCCACCTTCCCACCTTTCTGGTGGGAGAAGCTCAATCATTATTAGATTGCTCTAATTGCAAAGTTTTTCTTTATGTGTATTAAAATCCTTTATACCAGGCTCTGTACTAAATGCTGACATACAATACCTCATTTAATCTTCTCAATAATTCTGTGGTATAGGTATTAGTATTAGTCTCATTATATAGATAAGGAAACATTTGCTGAGTGGTTAAGTACCTTGTTTAGGTGTATCAAATGATTCTCTATGGAACTCTATTGAGTAGCATGGAACTGGGCACACATTGGACTTTCGGTAAGCCAGATGAATAATTGATTCTCCTCCAGTGGATGAATGAATGGTCTGCTCTTTACTTTTATGGAGTCATATCCACACATCTTCTCTGTACATCACCTACTTAGGTGTTCCAATGCAAGACATGTAAGTTCTCTGTCCTTCAACATGTTTATTTAGCAAATACAGGTACTAATATATGATGAATTTTAGTTGGATTTTTATGAGGTTAAATATGGGTGCTATAAGATAAAAGCTGTTGTGTATAGCAAAGTCAGTGAATTGGCTCTGTGTGTGTGTGTGTGTGTGTGTGTGTGTGTGTGTGTGTGTTAAGACTACTGCATGAATTGTATGGGAATGTCTGGGCAGAGTCTTAAGGTCATTTTTGAAGAAGGGGGCATGCTTCAGTGAATGGTATTTTGAATTTGTCATTCAGTTAAGTTGGAAGAGAAAAAACCCTGGAATTAAATAGAATTGTTTCCCTTTATAGGAAGATCCTCTTATGTCAAGGGTATTTTTCAGTCTTAAATAAAATCCCCTAGAATAAGAAGTAAGGAAGCCTAGTATTTGAAGCCAGATCTTGTTCATGCAGCTGAGTAAAACTCCAGCTTCTCTGGCACAATGCCCTGGTATTATTACAAAGCAGGTTGGCACATGACTGCTACAACTAGAAGACAGTCCTCAGGGTCTGAGAAGCTGCCTACAATATGGAAGGTGAATCACACTTCCAGGTGAAGTGTTTGGCAGTATTAGAAAATGTCACATGCATCTTCCCTGGTGTGATAGAATTAGCTATTGAGGAGAGATGTGTATTCCCAGCCCCTCCCTCATTTTTCTTCAGTTGCATCCTCCAACTGCTCCTTTTTTATTTTTCCCTTAAACCAAGCTACCATTTGGACAGTATAATAAGAGATGGTATGTGTAGTGGTTGAGAGCACAGAGCCAGATTGCCTGGGTTTGACTTCTGGCTTCCTGCTGTGAGGCCCATTTGGGCCTCAGTTTCCTCATTTGTAAACTGGGACAAATAATAATACATGCTTAATATAGTTGTGAGGATGAAATGCTTTTATGTATGTAAAGCACTTGGAACAGTGTTTAGCTTATAGTAAGTGCTGTGTAAGTGTTGGCCATTAATATATGAAATTTTTGTGAAAGAGTGAAAAAGACACCTACCTGTGCCATAAAAAAGTATTGTTTGCATTTTTACATCTGGGTTTAATTTTCATGCAAACACTGTCATTTTTAAGATTTTAGAAGAGGAGATGTGATAAATGAATAAGCAAAAGATATTTTTTTAAATGATGTTTTCTGGAAATAGTTAAAAATATTATGCTATATTACATTTATTTAAAAAAAAAATCTGTGGATCTGAAATCTTATCATTTTACGTGAAACCTCAGATTTCCCCTCATACTGATGTCCCAAATGACAGGAGTTGGCAATCATACTCTTAAGAAAAATTTCTACTCCCCTTTTATAAAACTGTGTTGGTTTATTCCTTAAATTCCTTTAATAAATTCCTTTTTAATTTTTTAATCTGTAGAATCGTGAGCCTAGGATTTTCTGTTCCCTCCTGACTTTTTAAACTTATAGCTAACCTTTGATTTCCTATAGATTTTGACTGAGATGGGCTGATCTAACTTTTCTCCTTAAAATAAGTGCTTAAAAATAAGACTTTGCTGTGTTTTTTTTTTTGTAAACAGTATAAACCTCATGTAATATTCCAGAACAGTTTTATACTTCCTTATTTAAAAATTCATTTAAATTTTCTTTGGCTACATATGATTAGCTTTTTGTCAAAAAGTTCATTTGCAAGAAAAATAGTGCTTGAGCAGGACTAACATGTTAATTTTTCTCCCAGGTCCTTAAGTCATTTGAATGCTTTCTCCCTCCCTCCATCTTTATCTACTGTTATCTCTCTCCTGGACCACTGTTACAGCTTCCTCACTGGTCCCTTCTCTTTCCACCTCTGCACTCTCACAGCAAATTCACCATACAACAGCTAGTGATTTTATAGAAATGTAAATTAAATCATGTCATTCCATTTTTCAAAGCTCTCCAATGGCTTCCTTTTGCTTTCAGAATAAAACCCAACTTCTGTCTCATGGCCTGAAAAAGCCACCCTGCCTATTTCCTGCCACTCTTCTCCATGCTCCTTCAACTCCAGCTATACTGCCTTCTTACTCTTCCTTGAACGTATCAAGTTCATTTCTAACTGCAGGTCTTTGCCCTTTCTGTTCCATTAGCCTGAGACAATTTCCTCCAGATGGTTTCAGAACTCACTTACTCACTTCATTCAGATCTCTGCTAAAATATCACTTTTCAGAGATTCTTTCTCTGGTTACAATCTCTCCCCATCATTTGCTTTCACTTTACTCTGTTTTACTTTTTATTATACCACCTGGCATATTACTTGTTTATTGTTTGTTTCTTCCTACTGGAATATAACCTCCAGATAGTGTGGATTTTATGTCCACTGCTGTATATCCAGAATTTAGAAGAGGGTCTGCTTTATAGTGGACAACCAACATTTTATGAAGGAATGAAGGAATTGTTGAATGAATTAGCTTCGCGAGTATGTAGACCTAAGCAGAATTTGTGGCTGTCTTATCTAATTGACATTATGCCATGCTTTGGATGCAGAAGATTTGTTTCTGCGTGGTCAGGTGATAAGCATAGAGAAGGAGACACTGCAGGTTTCTTGAAACGGAGGCCCCTCACTTCCCAAAGCAGAGCCTGAGACATGGGCTTTCACCCAGGTAGTTTATTTTGGGAAATGATCACAGGATGAAGAAGTGGAGCACTTAGAAAAGAGAAGGTGGAAAGGAGTAATAATAGCCTATCCAAGGTGCATTTTTGAGCTGTTGACTGCTGTGGGCAGCTGTGACTCAGTCCTATTGGGCAAAGTTTGAGAAGTAGTATGCAATACACCTGATAATTGTGCACCTAAGACACAGGGGAGTGGGAATGTATGCTTCAGCTCCCACGTGGTCAAGGGTTATACTAGTTGTTAATTCTCACCTACTGCAGGTTTGTGCATGTGTTGGAATGGCTAAGTAGTTCTGCAGCGTCCCATGTGGTTGGTGGAAGCCCCTGCTGGAAGCCTGGGGTGAGGGGCTGTAAGGTTACCTCCGTACACTGCCGGATGCTGAAGCACCAGCTGGAGTGAAAAGGGGTGGAGGACGATGGGAAATGGGACACAGTGATCTTTACGGAGTTCCTCTTAATCTGGATTAAACTGGCTCTTCAAACTCTGGAAGAACAGGCTTGAGGCATTTTGCTTTTTGGTTACCTCCAATACCTGACATAGTATATAGTGGTGTTGAATGAATACTTCTTTATTATTTGACTGCCTTATTAGCTATCCCATATTCAGTTACTCTTGATAGTACCCTTAAGTACCATAAAAAAATAAAATATGCGTTAGTGTACATCTTTTATCAATGAAATGTAAAATAACAAAACAGTCAATTGATAGGTTAATCAAGTGTGCTCATTTTTTGGAGGGGACAATGGCATTATTGGTACATGATTCATCTACTGCACAACTTACCCATTTAAAGTGTACAATTTAATAGCTTTTGTATATTTGAAGAGCTGTGCAATGATCACCACAATCCATTTTAAAAAATCCTGTACTTTTTGGTACTCATCACTCTTTCATCTACCCCCAGCCCCAGGCAACCACTTACCTACTTCCTGTTCCTATTCATGCACTTGTTCTGGATATTTCAGATAAATGGAATCATATAACATATAATCAAATGCATTCTTTAATCTTACACATATTTAGTGATTCATTAAACATACATTCCCTGAGTACCTACTATGAACCAGGCACTGTGTTAGGCACAGGGGGGGACAAAATGTTGAAAAGAGCAGACCTAGGTGCAAGGTCTAATAGAGAATACAGAAACAAATAAACAAAAAAATAAACCTAAACAAACACATAACATAATTTCTGGGGTAAGTGCTATAATAAAAACATAGTATAGGGCCAGCCGAGTGGCGCATTGGTTAAGAGCTGGTTTTGGGATGCCAGTGGCCCCGGTTCGGATCCCATATATGAGGGCCAGTGACACTGCCCTCTACAGCTAACAACGGCTCCACCTGGAGCTGGGCTGTGTGAGCCCTGGCCATGGTGTAGGCTGCAGCCCCTGCTGCAGTGGGCTGCCATAGGCTATGGTGAGTGGCCGGCAGCCAGCGTGAGTGGCCGACAGCCAGCGTGAGCTGCCAGTAGCCACAGTGAGAGACCATCCAGAGGCCGGCAACCGACCTGCCTCATCTGGGAAGAGCGCAATGATGATGCCAACATGGGCCAGTGAAGCAATGTCCTCGCAACTAGACTGAAGAACAAAAAGACAGCAACTTGTCTGTTCCCCTTCCCCAATTCCCCAACGCTGTTCCCCTCCCCCAGTTCCCTAATAAAATCTTTAAAAAAAAAACAACAAAAAAAACCAACATAGTATACAAATAGAGAAAACTGATGGTGGGGAGGTACTTGGACTGAATTTTGAGGTCATGAGAAAAACACCTCTAAGCAGGTTACATTTGTGCTGAACTGGAAGGAGCTGGCCATATGGAAATGGGAGAACAGTGTTCTATGAAGAGGGAACAGCATGCATAAAGACGCTGATATAGGAAATAACTTACATTATTTGAGGAGCTGAAAGTAGACTATTGTGGCGGAAGTGTAGTGGGCTAATGGGGCACAAGATCACTCACGTTCAAGTGGGGTGGAGGAGATGATGCAGGCCATGGAGATCATTATGAATTTGGATTTTATTCTCTGTCTATGGGAAACCTCTGAGGGTATTACACAGGAGAGTGAAATGAACTGGTTTATGTTTAATAGGATCATTCTTGCTGAGTGGTTAATTGAAAAGACATGAAACAGGGGAAACCAGATAGGTTTCAGTCAACCACGCTAGCAAGGATGATGACCTGGAAAGGGATGAGTTCAATAAAGATGCAGAGAAGTGAATATGTTCAGGATATTTTGCAGAGCATAGAGAGAGAGGAGTCCCAGGGCCAAGCCCTAAACAAGCCTTAGAGTTGAGATAACAGAGAAGGAGCCAGAAAGGGAGACTGAGAAAAGTCTCCCCGGCAAGTAGGAAGACAGCTGGGAGTGTAAAGAAATGGAAGCCAAGGTGGATGGAGTGGGCAGCTGTGTCAAAAGCTACGAGAGTATCAAAAAAGATAAAGACAAACAAGGATCCATTGAATTTGGTAAGATTTCGGATATCAGCAACTTCGACCAGAACAATATTGATGAAAAGAGGGATGGAAACTTGGTTAGAATGGACTGAAATGGGAATGGATGTTAAAAGATGGGGGAAGTTTGTGTAGACTATTAGGGAGACTAGAGAAGCAAGTGGAGGAGTGAGTAAGTTAGGTGAGGTCCCCTCTCTCTCTCCATCCCCAGTTGGGATGTATTGAAACATATTTTAATATTAGTGAGAATTACTCAGGAGAGGATGAGAAACTGAAGTTTCAGGGGAGAGGTCTTGAGAAGGCAAGAGGGCAGAGGGAATCCTGAGCATGACTGGAGACATTGGTTTTTAACAAAAAAAATAGTGATATTTCCTTTATTGTAATCAGAACAAGAAAAAGCAGGCACAAACAGATAGGCTTGTCTGAGATTGTGATGACAGCAGAGTTCTACTTTCTTGGAAAATTTCCTTTCACTGTGTCCCACTTTGTTCCTGTCTCTCAGTGGAGGTGTCTGTACCCTGAGGAATGGTGAAAGTGTTGATCTTAATGTGATGGTTGGAAAGGTTGCTCTGTGCAGGTGAACTGACCTGGCAAAGGGACACAGCACAGGGTAAATGCATTATGTGCTCATAATACCTAATCACATTGCCTAAAAATGAGCCAACTTATTGGCCTAGAGTTTTAGTTACAATGTTGTGGGCCATTAGTTTGTAGAGAATGGGATTCAGTTGTGAGAAATTTTCCGTGTCAGGCTGAGAAGTCTAGACTTCATTCTGTAGGTATAGGGGGCTGTGCAGGGCTTCACAGGGTGGGTAGTGATGTTGGGGGAGTGATGTTTAAGGAATGTGAATTTTTCATCTATCTTCAGTGTAGATATGAGGTTAATGAAATAAAATCACTCAAGAGGCAAATAAACATTCTGTTAACACATATATTTTAGTCTCTGTGTTAGAGAACTATTTAATATCTATTTCAGTATCTGTATACCTAACAGTGACAATTTGTGGCATGCAGTCAGTTTACAAATGGGGAAACAAGGTTAGCAGGGATAGAAAGGAA
The DNA here is from genome assembly GCA_033961575.1 of Aselliscus stoliczkanus. Lineage (NCBI taxonomy): Eukaryota > Metazoa > Chordata > Mammalia > Chiroptera > Hipposideridae > Aselliscus > Aselliscus stoliczkanus. The sequence goes on from CM066727.1 coordinate 145,383,203, forward strand.
AATCCTGATCATCGAGCCCTTTATTTGTCTGAGGAAATGGGCATCTATTCTCTGTGCTCTTATGTCCTATGATAAGAATTTTTGAATGGCAACATGAGGTGTATATCTAGGTACCTTGTACTCATTATATGTGTGTGTGTGTGTGTTTTCAGGTTAATCCATCTTTGAATACTTGTTAAGAACATTCTCAATGACCAGTTAATGAGGAAGAAAGACATTTTAACTCAATAGTTTTCAAAAATAAAGTCCTGAATTGTATTTGTTTTGGCAGATAAGACTAACACAAACATAAAAATTAGAAAACTATGGGAAAGCATGTATACTTGAGAACATTATAGTACTTCAAAAACTTTAAGCATTTTAATCCCAAGAATGGAGACAATGATACAAATTGGAATGATTCATTGGGATGAGTGGAATGTCAAAAAAGGAAATTACTAATAGAAACTTGATTTATAGTAGAAATCTGAGACTTAGGGTTGGAAGAAGGCTTTCCAGATATGGTAAAAACACAAATTTGAGGAATAGAAATGATTGTGGACTATTTAGTGAGTAGAGAGGCCTAGTAAAAAGAGCACAGACTCTGTTAAAGCTTCAGTACTGGTACTTTCCAGGTGTGTGATGGGGGACATGAACTATAACCTTCTGGGGTTCAGCTTCCTCATCTACTTAATAGAAATAATAATGCTTGTCTTCAGAGTTTTCATTGAAGATTTGACATAATATAGGCATTGGGCTTGGCACTCAATATGTAGGAGATATTATTTATGGAGCAATAGAGAGAGAGATTCATAATTCATTCAGACTATTCTTACAAGGATATATGAATGTGCTAGACATTTTTCTTGGTTCAGGGGATAGAGCAGTGTATAAAACACACAAGTTTTTACTCTCATAGAACTTATATTCTTGTGGAGGGATGTGTTTTGGAAGAAAAGAAAGAGCAGTGTGGCTGAAACAGGAAGAGAAGGTTGGAGGAGGTGGTGAGGAGTGATGGATGAGGTCAGAGAGGAAGCAATAGCCAGATCATGTTGCGCTTTGTGAAGCCATCATAGGGGGCTGTGGTCAAGATACTGGGTTTGACTGAGTGAAATGGGAAACCATTTAGATAATTTAAAGGGAGCAGTGACATAGTTTGACTTATGTTAAAGGCTCATTATGGCTGCTGTGGAGGACCAGCCCATAGGGAGACAGCAAAGCATGAAGTCTCTTGTAAGAAGTCCAAGTGAGAGGCAAAGGGAGCCTTTTGGTTACAATGGTAGTGGTAGAAGCTGTGAGATCTGGTTGGATGTTGGGTACGTTGCCAACAAGGAGGTGACATGACTTGCTGATGGGCTGAATGTGAAGTGTAAGAGAAAAAGGGTAATTGAGGGAGATTTCGTCTGAATGGAATTTCCATTTATTGAAATTAGGGAGATAGGTGTTGTAGCAGATATGGGAGGAATAATTAAGAGTTCTGCGGGACATATTAACTTTCATATTTTTTAGGCTTCCAAATGGAACCAACTAATAGAAACTGAATATGTATCTGGATTTCAGGAAATAGGAAGGACCTGAAAATATAAATTTGAGAGAAATCTTCACTTAGATAAGTTTTAAAGCTATATGACTGGCTGAGAGGAGCTAGGGAGTTGGTGTAGAGAGACAAGAAATGTGAGGATCGAGTCCTGAGTTACATCACTGCTTAGAGGTCAGGAAGGTATGAAGAAACCAGTAAAGGAGACTGAGAGGTGACACAGGAAAAGAATAGAAAGAGTGTGCTCTGGAGGCCAAAATGAAGGAAGGAAGTGTTTCAAAGAGTAGGAAGTGATCAACAAAAGTGATTCAACTTTGCTGAATACTCGTCAAAGAGGAAGAGGAGCTCTGGGAAATGACAGTTGGGTTTGACAATACCAAGATTATTGGTGGCCTTGACAAGAGCTGTTGTTTTAGGGGCACTAGCAGGGAATAAAACTCAATTAGACTAGGCTCAAGAGAGAAAGCAGCAGGAAATTCAGACAGCAAGTATGGACAAATTTTTTTTTTTCCAAGAATTTTTGCTGTAAAAGGGAGCAAGGGAATTAAATAAGGAAGATCTAGGGAGATTTTTTTTAAAATGAAATATATATAGTGTTTGTTTATGCTAATAGAAAAGAGCCAATAGAGGGGGAATTGATGTAGTTGAACTGTAGCATTCACGTTAGAATTTCAAGAATGGATGATAATATAGGGCTTTAAAAGCTAATGACTGACTTAAACTATATATGATAGGCAGCATGAAGCCTTTGTAGATATATGGATAGAAAAATGCCATAAAAATCTGTATTTTTTTGTATAGTAAAATTCACTGAACTGATTTATAAACATCACCTCTGATAACCCCCCTTAATTGTAAAAGATGGAAAAGTTTCTTCATTGTAAATGGCTCACCCTTAGATATGCGCTGTATAATATATTAGCTCATTTAATCCTCCCAACAGTTCCAGATGGTGGACACCATAATTGACCACATTTTATAGGTGAATAAAATTAAAGCACAGAGATTAAGCAACTTTTCCTAGGCAACAGCTGTAAGTTGTAGAGCCAATAATGGAAGCTAGACGGTCTGGTTCCAGAATACAGCATGAAGCGCCATGTTCTCTCATCTCTCTCCATGTATTCTCTTCTCAATTGTACATTTCCTTTGGCCCTATTTACTGTTATTGTATGAGGATCTTAAAAAGTTCATCACTTTTTCCTCACTGAAATATTCTGCCTCTCCATTTCTGTTAATCCTACAAAGTATATTTCATTTGTTATAGCTCATATATGTTACAATGCACATATCAGTGTGCATAATTTACACAATGCACAGACATTCTATTTATATACACATATACCTCTTGATGTGGTGGTTAGATGTAGATCAAGCAGATAAGAATTTTTAAAATAATAATCACTTCATAATTGCATAGTACATTATTATTTGCTAAGAACTACCACATAAAAGATTGCATTTATTTCTCGTAACAACCCCATATGTTAGAATAGGTATAAATATTGTCCTTTAAACAAATGAAGAATTAGAGACTGATAGGAACTGGCAAAATACCTAGCTCAGACTAGATACTTACTAAATCGTTGAATACAAGAATAAATGGACAAGTTGTCCATAGTCATAGTCATAGAGTTTGGAAGAACAGAACACAAATAGAAAGCTGAGGCTCCTGACTGCCAGACCAGGGCTGTTTTCATTATATTGCAGTTGTCTTAAATTTTTGAAATCCTTATTATTATCTTTTTAAGGACTGAAACCTGCTTTGTTTCTTTATTTGTTTGTTTGTTTCAGGTGTACAAAACAATGCAATAGTTATGCTTTTCACTCTTCACAAAGTGACAATCTCCCTCCCCCAATCCATCGCCCCTCATGCCGATATCATACATATCTATTACATTTCCATTGACTCCACTCCCCACACAGTACTAAAAATCCTTATTTTTAAATAAAATCTTTTGGCTTCCAATTACCAGCAGTTAAAATATAATCAAAGGGGTGAAATGAAATTCTTAGCTTGCTGTATCTCAATTTAGAGCTGGTTTTTGATTGGAGACTTGTAGTGATGCCACAGGTAGCAGACATTTCTTTGGGTCAATATTCAATTAATGTGTCAGCAGATTGCTAATAGAGAGCGAATTGTAGGGAGTGCTGTTTTGGAGGCAAAATGAATGAAGAAAAGATGATTCTCAATGACTGAAATCATTAAAATGTTGAAGGGGTTATTTACACATGGAGGGTGCATTACTTGTTGTGACTTGGGCACGCTCCAGCCTGCACAACTGGTATCTTTTCCTCTGCATATCCTTTCCACTTATTTGAACAGGCTATGACGTCAATATGCTTTCTGGCATCCTATTTTGCAGCACTTCTCTATATTTGCTTCAAATGGTTAGATCTGCCAGATGCCAGTCTTGAACTATGTCTATTCTGGGGGTGGGTGAAGTGTAGCTTCTCATATCCATCTTCTACCACAAGCTGTGAGGTGGCTCTGGCTTCTCCTCTCTGAGAAGGTGGGCAGTAACGCGCTTTCTGGATGAGGAAGGCATTTTCAGCGGTGCTGAGGAGCTTGCTAAAGACTTAAAAAGTGGGAGCATATATTTTTATACTCTTGGTTGGCCAGGAGTGATTTCACGTAGCCGAGTAACTGTTGGAATGTTATGGGTCTTTGTCAAAGTCAGTGCCATGTGTAATTGTTAAGGTTTTGCTCTGTGGGGAAAAGTTCATGGGATGACCCAGTTTTTCAATGTCTTAGGCATGAGCCTTTTTGGGGGGGCGAGGAGGATAATAGTTCGTATTTGTATGGGGTACATGTTATTGTTGTCCTTCTCCTCTATGAATTGCCAGGCATTCTTCCACATCTTGATAAGAGGATGCACACAACTTGATTTTAGAGTTCCATGCTGCTGCACAAAACTGGTGAGCACAGACCTGAGGACCCTCTTACAGCTGCTCATCTTGGTGGGGAGCATAAGATGGAGTGCTACTTTAAATTTGTCATCTTAAAGAGCATACCCATACAGAACACTATTAAATATCTGCCTTAAATATTTTTCCGGTGAGATACATCTATGTCATGTACTATATAGGAATCACTTGAGCAGCTAAGAATATCCTCATTTTTGAGAAAAAAAAAAATTGTCTTGTTCACAGACACCTCTGCACCTACCTATATACCCATATACCAAGGTGGGGTTTTTCACTGAAACAAGGAAGAAAGTTGTATTCCTACGTATCAAAAGAGAATGCCTACATCAGTTTAAAACTTAGCCTCCCACATCCTGAAGCACGCGGCCTAGCTTGCATAGACCGCCCCCTGCTGAAGCATGTTTGCAACGGTATTTTGAGAAGCGTTTCAGTTCAAGTGACATACTGACTTTTCAATACATATGGAATGGTCTCTAAACTCTGTTGCTGGGGCCAAATTACATCACCAGAATATAACATGTCTTGGCTAAAAGCTTAGTTTTCTGGTAAAATGTATTTTGATGAGGATCAGAAATGTTACATCCTTGGCTTTGGTCAGGGGCCAAGTTAAGAAACTTATTTGAAGAATATTTCTTAAACAAAATTGCAGTGTACACAGCAGATGCTTTCAGTAAACAGTTGTTGAATTAATGAATGAATTGAAGACATTGTGTACTCTGCATTTCAAGGTTCCCCACAGGCAGCATCATGTGAAAAACTCCTCCAGGGGTTTCTTACCACAAGCGTTTGTCTTTTCTGATAGATTCACATACTTCTTTTGATTTCATTACTTTATAAATGGTTTCTGATCCATTTTAATTTTTAACTTAGCTGTTTTATGTATTTTAATATTATAAAAGATTCTCTAGATTCTAAATCTTGGAGCATTTTAGAATTCATTTAGTTTGTTTCACTATCTGCTGTTTGCAATGCATCGAATTGTGTTATGGAATGGGGAGGGCATATGTGGTAATGAAAAAGAAACTAACAAAATAACTTCCCTCAAACAGTTTCCTCAGGAGAAAGAGACTCTTTCATTACAACTTGTGAAGGAGGGTGCTTAGTACAGTCTAAGCACAGGAATGGGCCATGGTGGCACCCCAATATCCTACCCTCCAAAGTTCGAGCACTGCTAGGGCAACTGTGCAACTTGACCATAAACACCAATTCATCCACCACTGAAGAATACTAATTGAAAGAAGGGTTTCATTGTAGTAATGATTTATAATCTTTGACTTATTTTATGTGATTTAAGCCTTAGGGAAGTTTATTGATTTTAATTTACTTCAGCAAACATTTGTTGAGAGTCTCACTTCAAGTTGGGCAATTTAACAAGAACAGTAGATTTTCCTCCTGAGCTTTCTGAGTACTCTCTGTTGTGGAGCAACATTTCTGTGCCTATTCACTCCTTTCCAAAGAGATCCCTCTTAATATGTAACATTATTTTATTTACATATCCTGATCATTTACTTTAGGTGGAGGAGCAGCCTGAATATTTTTTTTTTAATTTATTTTTTACAACAGTGCAATAGTTATACTTTTACCCCTCAAAGTGACAACTCCCCTCCCCCAATCCACCTCCCCACTCCCCCCATATCATACATATCTATTACAACTTCCCTGACCCCACTCCCACACTGTACTCCTCATCACGTGACTATATATATATATATATATATATATATATATATATACATTGAATCACAGTTGACATTCAATATTATACAACATCACAGCCTGAATTATTTAAGTGCTTTTATATTAGCTTATTTGGGGTTTAGATATTGTCATCTCACAAGTAACAACACAAATTGCACTTGATACTCAGGCCCTAGCCCCGGGGCTAAGTACATTTGCACATTTGCTCACTGGTGACCTGACCAGAATCATTTATTCCTTTGTCCTGGATCTTGATGAATTACTGGCTTGAAATACAGGCAGAGATCTGTAGATGCAGCATTCATGCTAACAGAAACCAGTGGTACTATTGCTCACCCCTTATTGCTTTTTTAATTCGGCTACATGTAAAGAGGGCACTGTAAGGAAGCACATCATGATTTATGACTTGTAGAGCCCACTGCACTAAGATTCCTAAACTGTACTGCAAGCTTGTTTCCTTTGAACTTTGAAAAGAAAAAAAGTATTTTCTCTCCTCATTTAGGAAACTGGATGCTTGAATATTATAGCAAAACTGGTTGTAATGACTCAGTTTATATTTGGAGGAGGAAATTCAGACACATGAGTGTTTGAAAGGAAATAATTGGTATGTTCTGTTTTAAGTAATTCCCCAGGATGGGGGTCTTCTGCCGTTCATTTGCTTGACCAAGAAAATCAGTTTGTAGCAGATGATAGATTTAGGGCTGAAGCACGTTAGCCTATGACCTAGATCTTCTTGTCTTCTTTTTTTATTTTTTTATTTTTTTAGGGAAGTGTCACTGGCCCTCGTATGTGGGACCGAACCGGGGCCGCTGGCTTCTGAAGCCAGCGCTTAACCGCCGCGCCACTCGGCCGGGCGGCCCCTCTTCTTGTCTTCTTGGTTCTTCTTTTATCATAACCAGTTTATATGTCATAGTCATATTTTTATGCAATTGTTCAAAATTTGAATGATTCCACTTTTCAAACATAAAAAAAAGTTGGTATGCTTTTGACTCTTAAATATTTTACAAATATATTTCTTGGGATTTTAAACAAAATTAAAAGCCTCTCTTGTGTATACTTGATCCTAGAAATCTGAGAGAAACAGCTATGAAGAGGATGAATGTGAAAATTACTCATACATGTGTATTGGGTTGTTTCCCAAAGAGCTCTATTTTTGTAAGGACTGTATTTCTACTTGAGTAAATACCACATACTGAAGATCTATCTAGTTACATTTTTGATTTCAGTACTATTGACCAACTACACACACACACACACACACACACACACACACATGCACGCACGCACACAGAGGCATACTTTTTCATATGATATAATAACACCTTTTATTTGATGCAATTAGCCTTGTTAAGAAGTCAAGGTGAATTTTACCATTGAAGAAGTTAAGTGATTTTTTTCCCAGGTCTCATGGCCAATAAGTGATAGACCTTTTACGAGAACTTAGATCATTTGACTTGGGTCCTTGACTCCTTCACTTAGGAAATACACTGAATATGATACAAAGATGGTGTGTCACAGAGCCACTTTGTGTGTGCTGTTTATTTAGTGGTCACCAGGGAAGCTGTTAGATACCATGTTAAAAATGGTATCTGAGGGTGATAGATGTAGGCTGCATTAGATGAGGAAGCTGGTGAATATACCCAGTGGTCCAATGCTGTGCCAATACATGCTCCATTCAAAAAGCAAACATAACCAAGAAAATATGCAGACTTGTATTTCACATCTAAGTATCAGTATAATAGTCAGAAAATTATTTTTATAAACGCAATTTGTTGATGTGAGAAAGACAAAGACAAATCTCATTTGATAGTTCTGAAAATTATAATTCAGTGGAAACAGGGGCAGTTGATTCCTTTACCCACAATTCAAAAAGCAGCAAAGAGAAAAAACATGTCATTAGAAAGTTAGAGAAGTCAGGAAAACTTCTGAAGAGGAAGGAGCTGGTTTTTTAAATATGTAGTAACATTCTATTTTCATGGATTCTTATGTTTTCAATCCAATGTGTTAATACCATGATCCTGAACAAGGGAGAATTATGACTCACAAATATTACAAACCTGAGAATTTGACTTCTACTTGAGACTTTGAAAATAACTCCATGGCTGGGTGGTAGGGGAAACAGAGGTTGGTAAAAGGGTAAAAAATTTTCAGTTATAAGATAAATAAGGTCGGGGGGAGTGGGGTGGTGAACTGGGGGAGGGGAGTTGTCACTCTGGGGGGTAAAGAGTATAACTATTGCATTGTGTTGTACACCTGAAACTAATTAAAAAAAATGAAAAAAAAAGATAAATAAGGTCTTAGGATCTAATAATGTATGATGTAGTTGATAACACTATTGTATAATTGAAATTTGCTAAGGGAATAAAACTTAAATGTTTTCACCTAAGAGAAAACAAATGGTAAATATGTGAAGTGATAGATGTGTTAATTTGATTCACTGGATAGGGAAATCCTTTTACAACATATACATATGAATATCAAATCATCACATTGTATACTTTAAATATCTTATGATTTTATTGGTCATTTGTACCTCAATAAAGCTAGGGGAAAAAGAGATGAAAGAAATAACATAAAATATTTCATTAATAACTTTCATATTGACATGTTGAAATGACAAAAATTTGGATATACTGGGTTAAAAATACGATTAAACTGAAAAATAGATAGATACAATCCATTATAACTACATAGACTACTCATATCAATTTAATGCATTTCATAACAACAGTGCAAAATTAATGAATATTGTTTTCCTCCTCTTAAGAGCCATGGCATTAGAAGACTGCTGCTTAATACTTTGTTCTTTATGGTTCCGGGAGCTAAAGTGTATAAACTGGAAAAAATAAACTTCTAGTAAAGATTACTTGCAAAATATTTCTACATTCCTCATTCATATTTAGGCCACATTATCCAAGTCAAAGCAAGCCCAATATATTCCCCCAAATCTTGAGGCATGCATTCCTAAGCTCTCAATGCAGGAAGTAGTCTGTTTGATTGGGTTTCTCTAGTGTCAGACAACATTGTCCATCAACAGGAATGAAAGGTGACTTCTAGAGAGTAAACTGCATGATCAGCCCAACTTCACATTCAAAGCAACTTTCACCCTTTTCTTCTCTCTCACTTAAATTCTAAGACAGTGTTTAAAACTGTAGTTCCTTTCACTTTCCTCAAGTTTAGTCAAAGAGAGTGTGGCTTAAAATACAAAACAGAATATTCATTCCCACCCTAATGCAGATGGATGGAAGCACTGGGTTCTAACTTGCTTGCTAAACACCATCACAATTCTAGTAAGACTTGGTAGATATTGCTTTCATTCTGTTACAAAATAAGCATAATGGCTTAATGAGGGCAAGCTATATAACCACCGAAACATTTCCAAATTTTCAGTTTCTGTACCCATTGACTATAGCATGCAGTTATACATATGTGTATATTTATGCACATCAATTAAGCTACTACCGTGATAATTTATTTAAAGTCTGAATAACATCCCATGTATAAAAACATAACAAAATACTTATTAGAATAATAAAAGTCTATCCATGAAGAGGCCTCATGGCTATTTCATGGTCTCTAATAAGCATGGGTCTCTAAAAAGCCACAAAAAGGCTTTAAAAATACATGATGGGAAAAGGCAACTAGCTCGGCCTTTACACCTTTCTTTTCTCACGATTGCTAATGTCTTCCCATAGCTGCTACTAAATAATTGAACCCCATCTTTTGTACCTTGTTGAGCATGGCAGAGAGGAAAGAGCTACATGAATCAGAAGACCTGAGTTCTACTGAAGTTCCTACTGCCTACTGGTCTGTTTCCCTTACAAGAGTGTAAGCTCCATGAAGGAAGGGGCTGGGCTCTCCTGTTCATCGCTGCACCATCAGCATCTTTCATAATCTAAATTGATGTATTCCACACACATTTGAGTACCTTCTTTGGGCCGAGGCACTGTTCTAGATGCTGGTGATAGCACAGTGAAAGAAACAGGCAAAATTCTTGCTTTTATGGTGTTTACACTCCAGTGGGAAGATCTATGTGATTAAGTGCTTTGAAGGATAATATAACAGAGTATGTGAAGCACAGTGCTACAAAGAGTGGCAGGGAAGACCTTTCTGCTAAATTGACACTTGAGCAAAGCCAGGAATGAGCCATGTGGATTTAGGGGAATAGAAAGTCCAGGGCAAAGTAAATAGCAAGAGACCCTGGGATGCTTGATGTGCTCATAGAATAGTAATAATAATAAATATGAAAATGAATACACTTGAGATCAGAGAGGTGTGTTAGTATTAGGACTTGAGGCTATCAGCTTTATCGGTTTAATAGTGGCTTTTCAGCTTGTTTTCAGGTGCTGAGCAGAATATTGCACTGATTTCACTGATTCTTCAAGAACAAGGCCTTCAGACTGACTTCTAGCGTGCTCATTAATAATCCTAGGGCCTAGGACCTTTAATTCCATCCTGCCTCAGTTTTTATTACTTGGTGATAATAGCAGAAAGTTTTCCAGGCTGAGAGTCAGTGGTCATCTGAATGGGAGCCTATGTTTGATTTCTGTCCCAAAGGTGTCATTTTGGATCACCCAGGTATAAATGAGACAACGGATTTATGAGAGATGTAGCTTATTGTAAAGGAAAATAGAGGATTGTGAATGCATCATATTCCAGCGTTGTATAACATTTTAGCTTCCCCATAGTCTATTCCAAGGCCAAAACTTTGGAAACTATAGCATAGTTTATCTTCTGCTCCACTCAAATTACTGCATTCCCACGGTTGACTTTGTGTTTCCTAAAATAAGTCTTTCTTTCAATCTTTTTCTTCTTCTTCTTCTTTTTTAAAGCTTAAGTTGAATAGAGTGTTGATCCACCGGTGGGGAAGAGAGGTAAAGAGCTTCTAAATATATGAAAAGTACCTGGGACAGAAAAAAGCAAACCATTTTTTCTTACTAGTTGCTAGTGGGAATATAGCCATTCTGGAAAGCACTCTGGTAGCACTTAATGAAATTATGTTAGTGTGTGCTCCATGACTATTCACCCAGTACACCCTACAGAAAATTCTAACAACTAAAGGAATGTGTGTGAGGTTTATCTTTCTCTCTCATCTAGCTATCATTATGGTGGTGTTGGGAGTGGTACTTGCATTGGAGGCCACAAAAATGTCTATCACTGGGGAACTGAGGAGAGAAAATGTGGAAGATGTATCCTTAACAGGGCACTTCAAGGCCACAGCCTAGATAAAATAGAGCAACATGAATTGTATTACGAATCTGGATAGATATTAAGGAATTAGGAGAAAAAATTAATGAAGAGACGCGTAGTCTAACACCACTTTTGTAAGTTAAACACATTCATACAAACTTACAAAGATATGGCATATTGAAGAACATACAGCAAACAGTTTAGGAAATGGCAACAACGGTGTAAGGGAAGATTAGGAATACATTGGAAATGAAACTAAAACAAGAGAGAGGCTTTGCAGTGATTTACTTTGGAAAAGGAATTGATATTGGATTAACTCTGAAAAATGAGGAAAAGTGATTAGTGTGCTGTGGACTGAGGAATATGATTAACTCACTCCCTCTTACCTAAGGTTCAAAAAACAAAGGAAAGTCGTGCTATATTATTTGGAAATTAGAGTCTTTTCTGATTCTCTTATACTGTATTGTGATTCCAGAGACATATTCCTCTGGGGGAAAGAGTATCTGGAAGTAATTCTAAACAATTCATTAGCATGAAATACACTTTAAGGATAACATATATAAAAGAAAATAAATTGTTTTCTAAATAAGCATTAGCAGTCCTGCTCTTAGTGTGGCATTTAAAGTACTTGTTTATAGAACACATGTTGGTAAGACTTGCATATGGAATTTGGGGTGGAGAATGAACAGAGAGGGCCATTAATGTTTCCTTTTTAATTTCAATATTTCCATGATGCCTCCTTTGTGAGACCTCTTTTCCAATCCAGTTCCACACATCTGCCTCTTTCACTAACTGGCATCTCTCCAGGTGCCTTTACTGTAGTCATGGAGCCGTCCAGGGCGGGGCACTGCTGTATACTTATTTTGTCGCAAGAGGGTTTTTCTCTTTGAAATGGGGTTTCCTTTCCTTTTTTCTTTCTTTCCTCTTATTTTTTCTATTATTTTCTTAGCTTTCTCTGTATGAACTGCCCTTCCTTTTCCAACTCTGACATTTGATCCAGTTCAGGACATTTTAGGGACAATACTTAAATGAGTCTCTGGAACATAAACTCACCCCTTTAGTATTTTTCTATGCCCTAACTATTAGGTTGTCGGAAAAGTTATGACATATTTTTTCTATGTTTTTCATTGTAAAAATGCATCATGATTTTTCTGACAAACCAATATATAGATTACTTGGATTTTAGCGTTTTTAAAGTGGAAAGGGTGAACTTACGCTGCGAGCTTTAAGTTCTAAAATGATGATACAAAGATGAATTACCATTTCACTAAATTTTCTCCATTTGACTTTGTTCTTTTTTTTATTAAGGTTATAAAATTTAAAACCCATGACCTTTGAGATGTTCTTCCATGGCTTACTTTTAAGACCTTTATTGAAGATCTCCTTTCATTGTTTATCCAATAAAGCAGCGATTACTTTTACCATACACTAATTGTCCTTAGTTATTGGTTCCTCAAACGATAATTGCTATTTATCTAATTATGTGGTGAATACAATGCAGTGGCAGTGTAATTAGACAGTGTACAATTACAAAGTAACTGTGGTATTTGGGTAGTTTGTTTGACAAGAATTCATTTTAATGATAATTCATTTGATACCGAAAGAGAATACCAAGTTGTTTGGGGAAAATGGCAAATGTCATTTAGCTTCACGTTAGGACCTTATTATAGTTTAGCACTGAAGAAGCAAGTGTATTCTCCGGTGAAAATGAATTTCACACACTTTTATGGTTCCTGGGGAAACTAGGCTTTTGGTGTTTCTGATTGGGAGGCAGTGGCAAGTGTACAGTGAGGAAAAATAGATCATCTCCTTGTGTGCCTGGTTGGAAAAGCAATGCAAATATAGGCAAGAATAGGCAAGATTCAGCAAGGATTGCGACTGCTCACTTGGGACATCAGTTCTTACAGCGTCTTGAAATATGGTACGTAGACTACTGGCATCACAGTTGCTGGGGGAGAACTTTGAGCATTAGAGGGGCTTCTTGTCAAATGTCAATTTCTGGGCCCTACCCACCCACCTTGAGGTTTTAATTCAGTAGGTCTAGGTTGAGGTCCCCAAATCTGCGTTTTATCCAGATAGACTTAAATGCTCCCAGGTGAATCCAAAGTATCTTCAGCTTTGAGACACCAAGCATCATGAGGGCATCCAGACCTATGGTCTGTTTCTTCTGCATGTCCCCAGTACTTCTGACTGACATAGGCGTGTGCCAGTCCTCCTTTCTTTCTCATATAGCCACCCTTCTCCTTTCTTTTCAATTTCAAAATACATTTTCATTTTGGAAATTATGAAGTCCCCCAATTAAATTATTTGACACAAAATATTGTGACATTAATAGGTGTATATGTGGGGTGTGATGTATATGACAAATGTAGATAAAGATACTGGATTCACCAAATACATTTTGGAAGACATTTATAGAGGATGTTAGGCCTTTTGGAGATCTTCATATTAAATTCTGCTTTCAAAGTTAGGGTTAATTTAATTGAGCAATTACTCAGGTGGGTAAAGTGTTTTATATCCATTTTCTTTTAATCCAACTACCTCCTGTAGAGAAGTAATATTATTATACTCATTTTCACATGGGAAAATGTGGCACAGAGAAGCTAAGTAACTTGCCCAAAGCCCTACAACTCAATAAATATTCATTGCTAAGTAAAATCTGGATAATTATGTTGCACAGGAAGAATAATTTTTTCTTTACCTTTTTAGGTAGCTGGCTGAGACACCCCTGTTATAAAAGATGGATTAACAGGGGAAAAACGAATAGAAGTTTAATAACATGTATACCTTCTGTATACATGGGAGATGCCTAGGAAAATTGAATAACTCCCCAAAGGTGGCTCAAGCCACCACCTTAATATTATCTCTAGCTAAAGACAAAAGAAATTGGGGTAAGGGATCTCTCCAGTTATGGGAGGTTACTGAACAAAGCACAGTAATCAAAGGTATTGTTGTTATGCAGATTTAAGTCCATGCCTTCTCCATTGATAAGAATTTCTAGAAATTTAGAGTCCTCCTTCTCTTCCCAGTTCAGAGAGGGAGATATCCTTACAAATGGAGATTTTTCTTATAAATATAACTCTTGGTTTTCAGAGCTTCTCCATTGTCTGCTGTTTCTTAAAAATAATCACCCTAAAATAATCCTTATGCCAAAGAGACATATTCTGGGGGCAAATTCTGCTCTCCTTCGCTGCTTCTAAGTACCTTTATGATGGTCAAAGTTGTAGGAATGTTTTCATGATTTTTATAAAAAAAATCCTTAGTCGAAAAGAAGGCAAATCCTTACTCTACTGCAATGTGTGCTATGATTTCCTTCCTTTCTTCTTCACACCCTCCCCGCCATCCCCAATCAAAGGACGTCTGAGAACTGATCAGAAGAATGAGGACACTGCTACGTTTGCATTATAAAAGTCTGGCCGAAAGAAAGATCTTCACAAAAGTGGCTATTTTGCATTGATTTATCTTATGGTGAGAGAGACAAAATGAAAGAATGGACACATATTCTATGAAAGGACAAAGAATTAAATGAATGCAACCAAAAGAAAGCTAGGCTTTAAAAAGAGTGATGATTTTCCTTCATTGGTCTACCAACTGTAAGACATACAAATACAATTTTATTCTTTTTAGAGGTCAGGTACAGGGTTACTGAATGAGTTTCACAAAAGAAGAGGTTTCAGAGAAGGTTCGCTGACAGCAGCACATCCATTATCTGAGCTTAGCAATGGAAGCCACCGAGTTCTGTGCACACTTGGTAAGCAAGGCCAGATAGGAAAGGCAAACAATAAGCCAGTTTTGTTTCATAATTTGCAAGAGCTCTTTATAATATTCCTAGTGTGGCTGTGAAAAGTATGGGCCATCTTTCAGGGAAGGAGATAATTAATATTAAATAAATGCTTATTTAGCATTAGCAACTTGGAACCATTTTAAAATTTGGAGACAAAATATTTTATTCAAAATTCTTTGTAAGAGGAGAATTGAAATGCTGATGTCATCAACCATTTAATAAGGTTTCTTTTCGATTTAAAGTATATGTAACTTATCATGCAAATTCATGTGAAAAGTTGTAAAACATTTTGTGTTTAAAAAGGATGATTTTTAAAGTCTCTTTTGCAGACCAGTTTGAAAGAGAAGAAAAAATTTCCCCCCTTTGTTCTCTTAGTTCTTCTGGCTGGTCTAATAATCAAATTGACATGAGACAGATTAATAGGAGAAAATAACCAAATTTAATTACGTATGTACATACAGGGGTTCCTTATGACTATGGGACCCAGGGACAGATTAGGCAGTTGAGGTTTATATGCCATTCTGGACTAAGGGGAGGGAGGCAGGGGTTAGGACTCGAAAGTGAAAGCAGGCAATTCACAGGGAGATGAGAAAGAGCAAACATGTGGTAAACAAATTCTTTTGGGGCCACCCAGAAACAGTGGGACACAGAGGGGAAGCTATCAGACTTTCTAGGTTCTTCCCTGTCTGCCATTCTTAGTCCATATTGTGCTAACGTGACACCTCCCTTCTAGGAGCAGGTTTTTCTATCTAAAATCCTTTAATCTGGGAAGAGGAAGGTAAAATACTCTGCTTAATTTTGTTGGGCTTTAATTGCCTTCAGTTTTAAACAATCTGCATGCCAGGGTGGCACATTCTGGGGAGACTCATTCTGAATCCCTATAGTTTCTTAAAAATAACCACTTTACAGTAATCAATATCCCTCAGCAGACATATTTTGGTGTGAGAGAGTCTGCTCCCCTCCTCACCAGATTCAAAGTAAGGCCGATTTAGATGATTCATGTGTGATTCTTTATACTCGCCAGGAGGGTCCACTCTTAAATTGTTTTCATGATTTGTATTTTCCAAGTAATGGATGTTAAAAGGTAAACAGGTATATTAAAATTTTTGAGTTTAACTGAGCAAAAATCGATTCCAATCTGTCAGTGACAAACTGGAAGTGGTTAGGATCCATCCATCTCCAGGAGCCAGAGAAAAGACTTACAGAGTGAAGGTGTAGAAGCAAAGAAAGAAAATTATTGGATTGACTACAATTAAATGCCTTGGTGGCTGTTTGTAATTGGATGTACTTAGGTTTTGATTTTGTAACCTTGAGGTATTTACAGACTTAGATGTTGGTTTACCTAGCCCGCCATAGCATTATAACTACATCAGACTAATGGCCTCTTGGTTTAATTAATTTAACAATAACAACTCAGGTTGTTGGGAAGAAGCATATTGCCTTTTGACTGGGTAACTAGTGAGTCCAATAGTGGCTCAATGAAAAAATTGAAAAGGCAAATCTCATCATCTTGACTTTTTCAACTATAAGAGATTCTTCCAAGCCAACGAAGAGGGAAAAGTAATTTTTAAAGGTTTGCCACTTGATTCCCTCTTATGTTTCAGGGTAAGAATATCAATATCTAGAATCGCACCTACCTTTGCATTAGAAACTGTGTAGATTATTTAGAAGTCCTTTGGTTCATCTGGCTTCAGCCTGGGGGTATGCATTTATAACAACTACAGTACTAAATCCTTCCAAAATGATTGGCTCCAAGATGTTTGCACATAACTTTGTCCTAAGCTTACACTGTCCATTGGTAGTGCATGCCTAGCTGTTACATAGATGAACCGGCGAAAACTGAGGCTTTTTACCATGTAGTCAAATTTGCATAAGTTAAAGATAAAAAGACCATTCCCACATTTATGTAGCACACAGTTTTATTCACCAAAGGAAGCTGCATTGATTAACTGCTAGTATCTCTGCAAGTCTTTAATCATGTGTACTGTAGAGATGGGATTACATTCTGCTGTGAGCATTGTGCAAAAGATCAGCTGTTCCTGGGTGGTATTGCTACAGTAACAGTGTGAATTGCACTTTTAATTTGTTCTCCCATCTGACGGCACATCTAATTATACTTTATAAAATATATTTTAAATGATACTTAAAGCTTCCACTGAAAGATATTTACAGAAAAGTGAAGACTAAATAAACACTTAAAAATTATATCATCAAATCATCTTAATTCAACTGTCCCTTTGGTTGCATTTGAAATGTAATATACATTTTGTTCTTACTGAGCTAATTTTCAACAGAGCCAAAGAGTAGCCAGGAACTAACTACTGATTAGAATGGAGGTGAAAGATGACAGATGACCTTTTCTTGCTCTGAAGTTTTTCAATCATTTAATTTACATATCTGAGTATTTGGAAACTTTTATTCAACTGCTGAAATCCTTTTGAAATTTTCTTCGACTTACACATGTGGCACGAGTAGTAAATAGGACAGTAGCATATTTTGCTAATTGTATAGCGATGGAAAGTCTCAGTCACACATCTCTTAATGGCATATGAGGTTACATTTCTTTTTTTCCCTTTGTCTTGCTTAGTCTTTTTCTGTTTCTGCCCTCATTTTCAATATCATTAACATAATAGCTGGTCAACTTACTAGAGCATCATTCTCTTTACATAATGTAATACACATCTTGTTCTTTTCTTTTTATTTTGGAGAGTTTTAATAAGAATTTTTATTGTATCAATGAAGTCCTTTTTCCAGGCATCCCATGATTGTGATTAGTATTACGGATCGTCCTCCAGTTTAAAACATTGGTTCTCAAATTTGGCTGTACATTTGGAGCTTTAAAAAACAACCAATGACTGGCTCCCACCCCTCAGAGATGATCATTTAATTAGTCTGGGGTTCAGCTGTGGTCCAAGGATTTTATAACTCCCTGGTGTCTCTACTGTGCAGCGGAGTCTGGGAAGTACTGCTCTCCAGGGCTAATCAGGTTTCCTTGAAGGAGTTCTATGTTAACACAGTGGTTTCCAACTTGTCTGCACAAGGAATCACCTGGGAGCTTCAAGAAATAATGATGCCTATGCTCTACTCCCAGAGGCTGTGGTTTAATTGCTTTGGATTTGAAATTTTAAAAAATTCCCATGTGATTTTAATATAAAGACAAGTTTGAGAACGACTTAACCTATAATTTAAAAAAATCTAAATGATATTTTCCAAGGAAATCAGAACTTATACATGTTTGCTATGTCTAGTCATCCTTGGAGGACATGTACTTCATTAAAATAAGGTATGAAATACTCCTCTGGACTGTTAATGTTATAAAAGTGAGAGGGTTAGAGGTACTTGGAATTCTTATAAAGTTTTTTGGAGAGCGCTTTACATTTGCATTTATATGTATGTTCCCAGGTAAAAGAAATAGACTCCAATGACTTTTACTAGCAGTATCTATAATCTGTCTTGAATCTATCTTTGACAGATATATAAAATGTGCGTTTTTAAAATGGGTCCTATCTGTTTGAAAAGAAAGAATGAACTGCTCTTTTATAGGATTTATAAGAATATTTTTATCTTGGTTGGTAATATAGTAAGTGTTCTGTTTTCTAGTACCAGTATTTGAATAGGGTATTGAGGTGTGTGGGAAAATCATTTCTAAAGTATGAGTTATTTGATTTGGGTCACTAGATTTATGTGTAAGATAGATCCTCTATTTCCTAATCATGGATTTGAACCCTC
This sequence comes from Aselliscus stoliczkanus, assembly GCA_033961575.1. NCBI lineage: Eukaryota > Metazoa > Chordata > Mammalia > Chiroptera > Hipposideridae > Aselliscus > Aselliscus stoliczkanus. Next base: position 145,402,045 of record CM066727.1, read on the forward strand.
GGTAATCCAGTGGACCCCAGTTTAATTGGTTACCTCTGTCAAAAAACAAAATTCAACTGAGTAAATTTAAAGATCAAATTGGCTTGATTTAACAATTAATGAATCTGGCAGCATCCTATCTAGCAAATAGAAAGGAACTCTGCGGAACTGTACAAAATGGATGGCTTTTATAGGCAGAAGAGGGCAGGGTCCAGGAAAGAACTGGTTGCATCATTTTTCTTTGGAGGATGGATGGGGACGTTTCAGGTGGATTACCTCACTTGTGCTGACCAGGTAATTCCAGATTGATTCGTTTAACATAACATTCCTGAAGAAGCTGAAACTACAATTAGGTTAGGTATTAAGTCTTGGTTTGGTGATTTGGGCTTAGAACAGATGACTCTATTTTAGGTCTGTTCTCTCTCTCTCTCTCTCTCTCTCTCTCTCTCTCTCTCTCTCTCTCTCACACACACACACACACACACACACACACACACACACACACCCCACTTTCTACTTTCCCTCAGATATTTCTTGTATGCCTCTTAATTTTGGCAGCTCATCTCTCATTTCAGCTGCTCCTGCAGATGGTTTACTGCTGTCAGTAATTTTTGTTTCCAGTGGCCAGTTTGTTCTTATGCACAAGTCATTTGATCTTTTAAAAAAGTCATTCTACTTGTTGTTCTTCCATTACAGATTCTTCATTCTGTCCTTTTCTTTCTCTCTTTCTTTCTTAATTGCTCAGGTTGTTTTTTTCCATTTCTAGCTTTCTTAAGCTATCCAGACCTAATACCCTTATATCATGCCCCTCAGGTGGGGGTTAGCCAAAAACATAGAACCCACCCTATGAATTCTAAGTGTGAAAGCTTTAATACAGGGACTTAAGACTCGTACAACTTTGAAAGGGCTGGGAGAGTGAAATTAATCATCACTTTGGTTTATCTCCTAACTAAACTAATTTGAGGTCCTCCCTTCTTCTCCGTTTTCCCTTCTTTACAGGCAACTCTGTTGGCTTAGCCCAGACCTTCTGTTGAATATAACTTCTATCCCTCTGTTAATTTCTCTCACCATGAGAACAATAACAAAACTTTGAGTAGGTTCAAAAGTATTGTATAATTTATTACTTTCTCTGTCCGATTCCTTTCCATCATACCTACAATGTCTAGTGACGCATTAGTTCTAGATAAGTGAATTTTATTAAGAAAATTGATTGGGCTGGCCGTGTGGCATGGTGGTTAAGTGCTGGCTTGGGAAGCCAGCAGCCCCGGTTCGGGTCCCACATATGAGGGCCAGTGACACTGCCCTCAAAAAAAAAGAAAATTGATGGATTCTTCCATCAATTAGTAGTTGCTAACAAGTTTTATCATGTACAGTTTTAGCCAATGTCACTTCTATGCTGTTTTGATGATATCTATCAGTAATCTCCATTATCAATTGAATAGTGATTTATTTACTTATTTATTAGTGCCAAGAATAAAAAGGAGAAATACATATATATGTATGTGTATGTATGTATATAGTATATGTATATATGTGTATATACTGGGGGTGCCAAAAAATGTATACAAGTGGACACTTGTCATGTCCTGCGTGGCAAGGGCAAATGGGACTCGAGAGGGGCGACGCAGATTGAATAAGAACAAGAGACAGAAGTAGGATAAGAGCAAGACCAAGGGACTCAGCCAAAGACGACTGAGCCCTGAATCGGATCTGCGCATAGCTTTTATTGTAAATTTTTAAGGAAGTAAACTGCAGTGAATCATTAACCGTGTATACATATGTGCCTTAGGCTCCTTTTCCATTAATCCGGATAGTCATCTTTGTTTTGTGTCCCAAGGATCCGGCCATCCTCACCACATACCTTAGTAAATAGTAAGCACCCTCCAGGTGCAGCAAGGAAACAATAGGAGCAGATAAACAAGCTTATGCTTCAGCAAGCCCACTAAGGCCAGCTTGCAAGCCCTTCAATGTTGGGGACCATGACCCTCAACAGACAGTTAGGTCAGCATTGCTCAAGCAGTAATTCGCTGTAGTCAGAAGTGCCTGGGTGCTGATGGTAAGCACTTTGAGTACCTCTTGTAATTGCAGAAATCAAACGTGACTTGTACTGTCTTTTATTATCGGTACATATTGAGTATTACAAATTTAATACAGCTTTCCTTTCTTAAAATGTGTATACACTTATTTGGCTCTCTCTCTCTCTCTCTCTCTCTCTATATATATATATATATATATACACACACATATATACGTATATATATGAACAAAGACACTAGAATTTGGTATACTATTGGGTTAATATGGCAGAATAAAAAATATTCTCAGGATTGAAACCACAGAATAAATATATTGTCAAGATTGAAATGGCAGAGTCAAAACTTCTGCTTTGATTATGCTTCTAGCTTGGCTGTCTAGGTCTTTAACAGTCTGACTATAAGTTTCTTTCTCATTCTGTCTCTGACTATACATCTTTATTTACCTTTTGCTTTAGCCATATTGGATTTCTTGATATGCTCTGAACATATGGCAACCTAATTTTTTCATGCATCCGTACCTTTGTTCTTACAATTCTCTCTGTATGGAATATACCTTTGTCTCCTTCTTTGCTCTGTGAATTGTATTCTTCTACAAGACAAAGTTCAAATGTGTGTTGAATTCTCTGGTCCTTCAAGATTAGTGAATATCTCCTTCGTTTGTACAGTAATATCGTCATTTTTTTACCTTTTAAAAAGTTACCACATTGTGTTATACATATTTCCCTATTAGATTGTGAGTTCATTAGCTGTATGTCTTGATTTAGTTTTCACTCATTATCTAGTAGATCTTTCACTAGATGTGCTTACTTATGCATGCCTTTTATGCATTGCCCTCTTATACAATACATAAAATAAGATTTGGGCTAGTAGACCAGGTCCTATAGTTTTAAATTAGTCTACCAACCACAAGCTGGGTTAGTTCATTTTCTAAGTATTTAGCCATCTCTGCTGCCACTTAAAAGAGCAACTACTGTGGGAAGGAGATAGGAAACATGTTTTCAACATGTTTTAAATGATAATATGGTGTGCTGATCCATTAAATGAGAAATACCCACTGAACCAACAAGGAGGTCTTATTAAACAGTGGTTGACCACCATGACATTACCAGGTCAGGACCTGGAGTGCAGTGCAGATTGTGGGACTGTAGACCTGTTTCTGGGGTTCATTGCTTGTGTGTAGATCACATATGGACTATTATCTTCTTTTTTAAAGATTTTATTGGAGAATTGGGGAAGGGGAACAATGTTGGGGAATTGGGGAAGAGGAAGAGCCAAGTTGTTGTCCTTCAATCTTAGTTGTAGAGGGTGAAGCTAGCTCAGCTCCAAGTCCAGTTGCCACCCTACTGCCCGTCGGCCGCTCAGGGCAGCTCAGCTCAAGGTGCTATGTTCAATCTTAGTTGCGGGTGGGTGTAGCCCACCATCCCATGCGGGAGTGGAAACAGCAACCTTGTTGTTAGGAGCACATGCTCTTAACAGCTGAGCCATCCTGCCACCTGTTGACAGCTCAGTGACAGCTCAGGCGCAGCTCACTGGCCCATGTGGGAATTGAACTGGCGACCTTGTTGCTCAGAGCTCGCGCTCTTACCTAACTGAGCCACTCGGCCCACCCCCTATTATCTTCTTTATTGGAGAATGGATGACAGTGGTGAATATATCATCTTTATCTTTTCTCCTCATTCATATAATACTCCATAAATCCTGACTCATCAGTTTACTTTCTTCTGATATATTTTCACTCTTCCTTCCACTATTTTTATTGCTTTTCATGTTTTGAATTGAAATATTTGGTATTTAAAGAAGACAGTCCTGTGAACATTATTTTGAGTGGTTTAAGGAGTTGGTTCAACTTTTACTTCAAATCCAAGCACCGTGCATTATTACAGATTGAAATAACTGTGCCAGTCTTCTGTGCTTTTTGATATATGTTATGTGGAATGCTGGACATGTTTTATTCATTGATAGAGGAATAATGGGGCATAGCGTGTTTTTTAGAATCAGATTATTGTACTAGACACATATGGATGACTATTAAATTCTCTTTAACTTATTTATTGCATTTGATGACTTTGAACTTCCTCTGTTATAGGACTTTTATGGTGTATGGATAGTAATTCCCAGTCTCTATGTCAGTTATTGGGAGCAAGTCACGTTCTTGGGTTCTTCTTTGTAACCCAATGGGCCTACTGCAATGTTTATATTTAGCAGGCAATTAATTATTGTCTTTTGATTGAATTAATTATTGCCTAGTTAAAATAAAGTACATGTTCTTCTCTAAATACTTAATGCATACGAATTATACATACAGAAAAAGATACACTCAATGTCACCTCTTCACTGAAGCCTGAGACACAGAAAAGATCAAGGCCCCTTTAATATAGTCCCTCATTTTTAATTTAGAATAATTAAAATTTTGTTTGTAATAATGTATGAGTTTTGCCTGCAGGTCAACTTGGGTATTATTCTTCTATATGTCTTATGCTCAGATGTAAACTTATCTAATACAATAGATATATACATAGAAAAATGACTGTTTCATTGGTGGGCAAAACAAGGAATTTCATATTTATTTTTGAAATCTCCCACTCTAATGTTGGAAGTATGTCCAGATAGTTTAAAACACCTCAAATGAGAAAGTAGGAAGATAGAGATTGTGTTAGCAGAGTTGTAAGCGAGAACAAAATGGGCTCTATTACAAGGATCCTTGTGATGCATCCGCTTTTCTTGGATACTACTGAGCTCTGCTCTTTTCCAATATAATTCCCTGAGTGTTTATTAAACATTTACCATGGACTTTCTGATGTGTATGATTAAAGGTTGTTAATACCAACTCCTACCTATTAGAATAAAAAACAAACAAACACAGAAAATAAGTGTTGGTGAGGATGAGGAGAAATTGGAACTCTTATGCATGTTGGTGGCAATGTAAAATAGTACAGCTGCTATGGAAAACAGGATGGCAGTTTCTCAAAAAATTGAAAATAAAATTATATGGTCCAGCATTTACACTTCTTGGTATATCAAAAATAACTGAAAACAGGGTCTTGAGATTTTGTACACTCGAATTCATGGCAGAGTTAATTATTATAACCAAAAGATGAAACAACTCAAGTGTCCATCCATAGATAAATGAAATGTGATATATACATACAATAGAATATGATTCAACCTTAATAAGGGAGGGAATTCTGACACATGCTGTATACAACATGGGTGAACCTGGAGGACATTATGCTAAGTAAAATAAACCAGTCACAAAAAGACAAATACAATGATTCTATTTAAATGAGTTACCTAGAATTGTAAAATTAATGGAGAGGGTAAGTAGAAGGGTCATTGCCAGAGGATGGGGGAAGAAGGGAATTAGGAGTTGTTATTTAAAAATCATAGTGTTTCAGTTTTGCAAGATGAAAGAGTTCTGGGGATTGGTTGTACAACAATGTGAATGTACTTAACACTGCTGAACTATACACTTAAAAATGATTAAGATGGTGAAATTCATGTTTTGTATATTTTAGACTCCCCCACACACACACATACAAAGAGGATTAAGACACAGTTTCTGCCCTTGTTTTATAATCTCTTTGTGGTGATGAGCTGATAAGGTTACACTTATTTGAGTAGAAAACTAAAGGGTTAGTAGGAGCTAACTGAATATAGAAAGGAGAAGGAAAAAAGATAGAGAGCACTGTTGGCCATTTGTATGTGGAGAAACTAGATGCTAGGATGGCTGAAGTTCAAAGAATGTGCCAGGTAGACAGACAGTGGTATCAGATGAGTCTGGAGAGGGAAGCAGGTTCTATATTTTTCATAAATTGCCAGGACACATTATAGATTTTAGTCTTTAATCCAAAGACTGATGGTTATTGAATACAATTGAATGTGTCTAATTAGATGTTTTAGGCATTGCACAATTCCATTCTATTCTCAGCTTCCCAGAGTTGGAGCCACCGATCATCTACTTGCAATCTCAATCTTGTTCCCACTTCACAATGACATTCATGCCTGATTAAGGATAATTCCAGGAAGCTATCACAGCACTCTTGGAACTAATCCATCCCTAGTAATCGGACTTCTTACGTATTGCTTCTGAGTTTCAGTCCCCTCCTGGATTCCAGTGTTCATTTTCCCCCCCTCGTTTTATTGGGTAAAATTGACAAATAAGATATTTAAAGTGTACAATGTGATGATTTGACATGCATTGTGAAGGGATTCTCCTCATTAAGTTAACACTTTCGTCACCTATTTATGTTTTTGGGAGAGTATTTCAGTTTTCTTTAGCAAATTTTAATTGTATAATACAGTATTATCAACTATAGTCACCATGTTATTATACCTTAGCTCCTTCAGACCTTGTTCAGCTTGTTTTTTAATTAATTTATTTTTTAATTAGCTTCAGGTGTACAACACAGTGCAATAGTTATACTTTTTACCCCTCAAAGTGACAACACCCTCCCCCAATTCTCCACCCCACTCCTCCCCCCACATATCATACTATCTATTACAATTCCTTAAACTCCCTTCGACCATATAATCCACATCCCGTGACTATCTATATATTCAATTACAGTTGGTATACAATATTATACAGCATCAGTTTCAGGTATACAGTACAGTGATCAAGCCTCTACTCCATCCATGAAGTGGTCTCCCTAACAAGACATGTGACCATCTGACACCCCACAAAATATTTACAACACTATTATATTCCCCGAAATGTCTTTCATATCCTTGTGGCAATATTGTAGTTCCCTATTTATGCTGTCTAATCCCTTCCCCTTCTCCCTCATCCCTACCCCCCTCCCAACTAGCAACCCTGTTTTTCCTCTATATCTATGAGACTGTTTCTGTTTACTTTGCTCATTCATTTAGTTTTTCAGATTCCACATATAAGTGAGATCATATGGTATTTGTCCAGACCTTGTTCATCTTATAACTGAAAGTTTGTACATATATAAGTGATACCATACAGTATTTATCTTTTGTATCTGTCTTATTTCACTGAAGTTCATCCATGTTGTTACAAATGACAGGATTTTCTGCTTTTTAAAGACTGAATAATATTGCATACACATCTCACATTTTCTTCATCCATTCATCTGTTGATGGATGCTTAGGTTGTTTCCATACTGTGGCTATTGTGAACAATGCTGCTATGAATATGGGGGTGCAGATATCTCTTTAAGATTTTGATTTCAATTGCTTTGGAAATGTACTCAGAAATAGGGTTGCAGGATCATATGGCAGTTCTATTTTTAATTTCTTGAGGAACTTGCATACTGTTGTTTACAGTGGCTGTGCTAGTTTATATTCCCACCAATAGTGTGCAATGGTTTCCTTTTCTCTGCATCCTTGGCAGCATTTGTGTTCTCTCTCTCTCTCTCTCTCTCTCTCTCTCTCTCTCTCTCTCTCTCTCTCAAATAATAGTCATCCTAACTGGTGTAGGTGATATCTCCTTGTGGTTTTGATTTGCATTTCTCTGATGATTAGTGATGATAGACTCCTTTTCATGTACCTGTTGGCCATTTGTATGTCTTTTTTGAAAAATGTCTATTCATGTCCTTCAATCATTTTTAAATTGGGTTGTTTGTGTTTTTGCTATAGAGTTATATAAATTCCTTGTATATTTTGGATATTAATCCCATGTTGGATATGTGGTTTGCAAACATTTTCTTCCTTTCCGTAGGTTGTCTTTTCATTTTGTTGATGGTTTTCTTTGCTGTCCAGAAGCTTGTTTACTTGATATAGTTTCACTTTTTCTTTTTCTTGGACTCTAGTATTTAAAATAAACCTGGCATACTGTTTTACAGAAAACTTTTTCTTTATACATAGAAAGAGTACAGTCTAAAATGATTAAAAAGCATAGTAAATACATAAACCAGTAACATAGTTGTTTATTATCCATTATTATGTAGTGTGCATAATTTATATGCTATACTTTTGTATGACTGACAGCACAGTAGGTTTCTTTACACCAGCATCACCACAAACACATGAGTAATGCGTTATGCTACAATATTACAATGGCTGTGACATCACCAGGCAATAGAAAGTTTTCAGTTTCATTATAATCTTATGGGACCACTGTCCAAGGGAAATGTCCTTATGCAGCACGTGACTGTGTGTGGTAACGCCAAGACCCAGGAGCCTGGAGCAGTAGCAGATTTGGAAGGGGTTAGGAGAAAAGAGGGTTATTTAGCATATGGTGAATTTGAGGTCCTTGGGCACATTTCATAGAGGAAAGCATTCTGACCTCAGCTTTAGCAGCTCACAGAAAGGAGATTTCTCACAGAGAAAAGACAATGGAGGGAGACTTTTAAATTCAGAAGACTTAAAAAAAAAAAACCTATGTTAAAATGACAGTCTGCATTAGGATATTGGGAATATATAGTAAGGAAAGAGTGACATGGTTTTTGTAATAAAGAATTTCTATGAGGATATAATCTGAAAACAATGAAAGCTGAATATAGAATACATATATTGATTATAAAACAAACAAACAAAATAAGCAGCAAGAAAAATTTTATGACTCAGTTCCCCATCCACTCATGACTGCATTTTTCAGAATTAAAAACTTGCCTATTTACTTTTGAGCTCTATGGTGATTAAATGGAATACTACCTTAAGGAAAAGATGACCAGATGAAGCCTTATATGCATAAATAAAAACTATTTCAGGGCTGGCTGAATGGTGCGGTAGTTTAGAGCTGGCTTGGGAAGCCAGTGGCCCCGGTTCGGATCCCACATATGAGGGCCAGGGACACTGCCCTCAAAAAAAACCAAAACAGCCATTTCAGGGAGATAACTTATTCTCCTTGAGTTCTGCTTTGAATTATGCTGTGAAGCAGATACTTAAATTACTTTTCAGGAATTTGGGTTAAAATATGAAGATAAACAGGAATTCCTGCAAGTTTTGTACTAAGTATAAGCACATAATCTTTAACCATAACCAATGAATGAAGGATGACGGTAGTATTTGGTTGGTTTTAATGTAAGTCAATATAAGTAACGAAAGTAATATAATTGTAATCAGCAAAGTTCAGATTATTGAATTCTAGTGAAAGAAAAAAACCCACAAGCAGCTAAATTTTCTGCTGATGAGAGGTATTAAGCATTCTGAAATCAAAATGGAGTTGAATGCTGTCTTCATTTGTTTGTGGAGAAAACACTAGATCTACTTATCTCAAAGAGATAACAAGATAAAAACAAAGAAACTTGGGGAATCTTTTTAAACAAAGCATTTGATGGTATAGAGAAGAATGAAACAAACGTGGAAGGCTACTGGGACCTTATCCTTAAAACGAACAAAACAACCAAATACATGGAGAACCAGAAATATTGGGTTATCGGCAAAGTCATGACACATTTTTGCAATGAAAAACATAGAAAAAATACGTCATGACTTTTCCGACAACCCAGTATATACCCTCTTACGTGGTGGAGAAGTAAACGTTACAGTTCCATGAGCTTGGTGTCACAGGACCTGGTGTTCATCCCTGCTCTGCCGTTTATTGTCTTTGTGACCTTGGATGAGACCTTGGAAAGAGCTTATACTCTTTCCACCATCACTTCTTAACCTGTAAAATAAGAGGGGAAGGGGCTGCTCTACTGACATTAAATTTATGTAAAAGCACTATTTATTGAATCATATACTGAATTATATACTAAAATCTATTTCTAAACTTTATCTTTTGTTCTATTGATCTATTTCTATGCCAATACCACGTGCTATAACTGTAAAATAGGGTTTCTTTTTCTACCAAGTAAAAATAAATTACCACTTTTTGCCTGTTAATTCTCAGCATGTTCTCAGCTTTTATTATATATTCATTCATGTCTACATATTTATTATACATAAACGAAAGAATTATTTGGTCAAGTTACCCCCAAAATCTTATTTTTTTTTCTTGGGGATATGTTAAATAAAGAGTGCTCCTACTCCATCCCCCCCGCAAAAAAAAGCACTATGTATTTGAGGCATCATATCAAACTGAAAGCTCCTAGAAAACAAAGGGAAAAATTTAACTCTAGAACAAAATTTTGATTAAATATCATATATATAAGCTCATCAGCCAAAATTACCATGGTTATTTAACATTAAGACTTTGAGAGTATATATCCAAGTAAAAATTATAGGCCTAAGTTGATAGCAAATGCAGAAAGATAAAAGGAAGTGTTTTATTTTCTCTGTTTTCATCCAATTGTATGAACAATTTGTTCTAAATGTTTAGTTTAGCAAGGCAAGTTTGCGATTAGAAGGTTTTTTGTCTAAGTGGCTATAGTAAAAAAGAGGTACAAAAATAATTTTAAAGATGTGTGGGAAGGTAGTGTAATTGAAGAATCATGTGATTGATTGCTACATACTGATTTCTAGCTGGAGGATGCACTACCACAATCATGTGGGTGACAGCAATGAGGATATGGGAAGGGGAACCAAATGACCAGCTTCCAGGCTTGGCACAGTTACTCTCTGAGTGGCTTATCTGAGACATGAGATTAATAATAAAAGGTTCCTCACAAGGTAGTTGTGAAGATAAAATGAACCAGTGTCAGTTTAGTGAACCATAAAACTCTATTCAACAAACAGATTTAGCACCAAAAATATGTTAGCAGTGTGTTAGATATTAGGGTACCATGATAATAAAACATAGCTTGTTCCCTTAAAGAACCCACAATGTAACGTGCTAGGCACCTTAGTGTGCTGTCTTGTTACCACTTAATTAGCGTCGTGTGCAGAGTGGTCTTCGAGCACAGAGGAAGGAGTGTTGAATCCAAGGATATTTTCTAAAGAATGAATGATTTTGGAGATAGAATTATAGATTAAAACATCATACAGATTTTAGTTATTAAGATTTATATCTATACACTTAAAATGATGGGTTAAAATGATGAAGAGATAAAAAAACTAGTAACAAATTATTGGTAGGAATATACAAAAAAAAATTTATATATTGTTGATAGAAGTATCCTATTTGAAAAGGCTTTGGAAAAATTTAGAATTGCAGTGTGGGGAATTTATACCATAGAAATACTAGTATCTACATATAAGCAAATATTTATTATGGCATTTTGTTCTGTTGAAAATCAGAAAATAAAGCACCTATCAGAGGATATGCATATATATCTGTATATGCAGCCATTAAAAAAGAAAATATTAGCTTTATACTGGATAATTTAGAGGGATTTCCATGAGATGTTATTGTATGAGAAAAGCTTAATAATACGAGTTTATGATTCGATTTCAATAAAAAAATGAAAAGCAAATTGTATGTATTTATCTGTACATGTTTCTGCACACATTTATGTCTTTTTAGGATTATATGAGACAGTCGAAAAGGGTACACACCAGGTTGTTAGTGTAGGTTGGCTGAGGAGCAAGGGTGGGGTTTTATGGTAGATGCAGGCTGGAGGACATGGGCAAAGGCTAAGGGGACATGGGAAGATAAGTAAAAAGGAAAATGAGAAAATATAAATGGCCTTTTCCAAAGGTGTGAACCACATATATGCATTTATTTATGCATATATGTGTGTATAATTTAAATTAAAAGCATTAACAAACTGAAGAAAGTATCAAAACGTGAGAGAATGGTACTCATCGTAACTATAGTAAATCTGCCTCTGTTTGCAAAAGTAGTCCTTTGTAAATTTAATATTTTATTTTTGTAACATTATTTGTGACCCATCTCAAAACTGAAGTCACACATCATTATTCAGAGCAGAGCTTCCCCATGCTTTTCATCTCACAGGAAATGATATTATTTGCTTGGCACACTGGGGAGTGGGGGAGCTGTTTGCAGACGTGCTGAGGTTGTCCGCACTCCTGAAAGCCCTGTGTTCCCACTGCCCAGGTGGAGAGGTCCTGCCCCAGAGAGCTGGAGAGTTAAAATGTTTGTGTGGTTATTCAGAATGCTGTGATTCTTATCGTAATGATAGATTACTTTCTATTTGACTTAACTAGGAATCTTATTGCTACATATGGATTATATTATTATCTCACACTAAATTTTTAAAAAATGAGTAACAAATCCTTATGTCTCTTAGCCTCGCTTTCTCCTCTAGGTGGAATATTCTCAAAACAAGCATTGCATGAATGCCAAAGAGAGAGATGCTTATGACTCATTCATTCTTTTTTTTTTTTTTTTTGAGGGCAGTGTTACTGCCCCTCATATGTGGGACCTGAACCGGGGCCGCTGGCCTCCCAAGCCATCGCTTAACCACCTCGCCACTTGGCCGGCCCCATTCATCCTTAATATTTAATTTTTTTTAAATTATCTTTTAACTTTTACATTTCCAGTTGAACATAGATTTTTTCCCATGAACACACTCTATTATTGTATAATAAGGGAATCACATTTGCCAAATATCTCAGCCAAGTTTGCTTTCTATTGTGAATTACAGAAAACTTGACGATAGTGGTTTAACTTTTCTCACATAATGAGAAGTCTGTAGGAAGCAGCCCAGAGTTGCATCAACAGTGCCACATTTTCATCAATATCCTAGCCTCTTCCTTTCTGTTCCATCACCTTTAGCATGTGACTTTAATCCCAGTGGTCACAATTGGGATTTGTTGTATTCAGGAAAGAAGCGAGGGAGAGGCAGTTGCCTACTCTTGTATCAGAAAAACGAAAATGTTCAGAAAACTTTCCAGCAGATGTTCCTTTATGTGTTTGTTGTTCAGAACCATGAAATATGTATCTGCAAGGGAGGTTTGGATTTTTAACATGGTGACAAAGGCTCCTTGACCAAACTTTAGTTAGGTTCCACTGAGCCCTCTTCTAGGATAGGCCTCTGCTTTGGCCCCCATCCTGTCTTGGGCCTGTCTAGCCCAGTGTTAGCAAATAATCCAATTAGTTAGGTCAGTGGGATTCCTACCAACGTTGATATCTGATTCCCTCCTTTTGATGAGAAGTCCTTGGCTTATCTTTAGCAAGAATCTTATTAGGTTAGTTTAGCAAGAATTATTTTATCCTTGATGTCTCCTCTCTGCAGTTTTCTATCCGCTGACCCCCTCACTCTATTCCTTGGCTATAAATCCCCAGCTATCTACTCGTATGCTGTATTTGGAAGTGGGTCTGATCTCTGTCCCCAATTGCAGTGTCTTTATTATGATAGTCATGGATATAATCTCCCTTATCATATTAACAAGGGTCAGAATAATTTTTTTTCTTTAACAATGGCCAGTCTGAGCAGAAATAGGATTCTGTTAACTAAGAAGAAGAGAAGAATAGATAAAGCAGAAGCAGCTAACGGTGCCTATGACATTAAAATCTTCTTATTTTAAAATCAAGTCATTTACATTTGAGGAGCCAACACGACATGGGGCATAAATCCTTGTGAGTTTGGGACTTACATTTAACTTGCATGTCTGTCAGTGATACACCTAGGAGTTCAGTAAAATGAAGCCTGTAAAACTTTCTGCTGCATATTTTTTAGAAGTATTGTGCAGCTTAATTAGCTAATGCTTATAAAGTGATTTGAAGAAAGTTACTGCAAGTACATAATGCTTTGTTAGATAATATGCGAGTAATTCCACAAAATCTGGATAACTGTCAAGTAATTAAAGGTAAATGCACTGTAGATGCTGTTATGTTACTTCCATTAGTGTTCATCAGAAGTTGACACACCCATTGAGGAAAAGAGCAGATCTCATACTGTTCTGAAATGGTTTTTCAAAAATCCTTACTCCTCTCTTAAAATCACTTTCACCATCTGCTGGTAAAAGAATTGAGATGGCTGCTTATGAACTTAGCAATTACGTGTGCTAATACAGTAGCAGGAGAAAATGATTCTCACACCTGTTTTTTAAAAACAACAAGAATAAAGAAAACAAAATTCCAATACCACCCCCAAACCAAAAACACCATCTGGCTTACTGTGAAAACAAAATTTCAGATTCTAAACTGAAAAAAAAACCCCAACTACATTTTCAGGTATTTTTATGTACTGATAATGTACTTGTTTTACCCCTCTAAATTCTTAGAAAAATTAGGATCTCAAGGAAAAGTATCACCAAACCAATATTATTGTGAGAAGATGGTGGAGGGGAAGAAGCATGACTGTGAAAGAAGAGTTGTTTAATTTAATTTGCCAGTGAAATCCTTAATCCAGCTACAAAAGACAAGGATTATGTATTTGTCTCTAAGAAGTATTAGTGATTAACATAAGTTATTAACATGTAAAGCCAATAAAGGGATACCATGGCTAAAGAATTCTTTACTTTACAAAAGAATCTTATGAGACAGAATGCAATAAAGTGGAATCCTTTGACTGACATAGGTGACTGAAAATCTTTAGCAAATGTAAGATGAAGGTATTTAAAAAAAAATCTAACTAGTAGCATTCATAAATTAGTATGCTACTAGAACCTAGTTTTCTGATAAATGTTATTCATGTGTTATCTTCTGCCACAAAACCTCATGCTCTCATCTTAACAGAGAAATCATAACAGAGACTAAATTTAAAAATTTGTACATATTATTGAGCTATTGAATTTTGAATTCACTAAAATTATATCATGAAATTTGGGAGACTGTTGGAGCTTCCTGGCACCAGGAAAATTGGTTTAAATGAAATCATATGTGCTTGATTTGTGGTTCAGTTATATCTACCACTCCAATGTCCAGTGTGAGAATCATGTAACATAGTAAATTAAGCAATTTGTGAGAGCCATGAATTGCCAATTTTGTAGTCCTTTCCAGAAAAACTCAGCCCCCCCTTGACTACGTATTAAATGTAAAATTAATTTGATAACACACTTTTATTAAACTTAATTTTTCTGGAAACATCTGTTTTATGAAAGTAAACAGAGGATAATAGTGTGGTCTGGTTTTGCATCTAAATGATGTGGTAAACATTATGTGCCCAACCAATCTATGTTAATGCTTTCTCTAAATTAAACAATAAATATCAGCTAGCAAGTTTATAATCCAGATATTATTTTATTACTCTAATAATATGGAGAATCTAGACATTATTTTTAGTAAAACTGATAGTATTTCCAGATACTGTAGTCTATTATATCAAGACCCTCAATATATTCTTTACAGGGATGATGATATGTGTGTATTCAGGAAAGGTTATATTACCTTAGTAACTGGTAACCTTCTAAGAGTTATAAAGTAAATGAAGACTTCAGGTTAATAATTTTTTTCTATGCTTTAATGATTTCATGTAGGTCAATGAACCCTGAAATAGGGCTTGCTATGAGAAAAAGTTCCTGAAGTTGAAATATCTGTGTAGTAATGTAATAGTGAGCGATTTATCTGTTCTAATTTCAGATATTAAAAGTTGCTTAGTATCAGACATGTACATGTGTTCCCTTTTGACCAAACTTAAATTATATTTAACACTGTAATGAATAGCTCACCCATGTAGAATTGAGCACCATTTGGACAAAGTTCTATAAAGAGTGCTGATTATCTTCTCTGTCTACTTAACTCAGCAAAGTCATATACTCCACCTCACCTATATATCTCTAAGCAGTAATACAACAGGTATTTTCCTATGTGTATAAAATTCTCCTACAGCAGGGTGCTGGTAAATGGGCTATGTCAGAAAGAATAACGGCCTGAGTCTGTCCTTTAGAGTAAAGGCTCAAGGAACAGGCAGCGATGGTCTCCTGGGATGAATTTTAGACACCTGGAAGCTTCTGGGAGGAACAACTGGCCCCAAGGACGTGCAATGAAGCAGGTGTGTTGGGGTTGCTACAGCCTTAGACCTGGGCAGACATAGGATTGAGGCCTTTGGGTTGTGTAAACCTGACTCGCTACCCTAGTGTCTTACAGCTTCTGGAAGGCTATAGATTTTCTGCTGACACATGTATAGTTTACTCCCTGTTTTGGCCTCTGAGCTGCCTCTCCTGTGTAGCCTTTAGGCCACAAATCTTCCTCATACCTGGCAGGACCTCTGGGATAAGGTGCACTGTGACTGGGGTAGGGGTGAGAGACCCATGAGCACTGGGGTTTACATGATAGGTGGAGTGAGCCAGACTCCTTATGGATGAGTCTTGAATGAGGGAGCTGCAGTCCCCTGGGCTCTTAGGTGTTCCTCTTCCCAGGACC
This sequence comes from Aselliscus stoliczkanus, assembly GCA_033961575.1. Lineage (NCBI taxonomy): Eukaryota > Metazoa > Chordata > Mammalia > Chiroptera > Hipposideridae > Aselliscus > Aselliscus stoliczkanus. The sequence goes on from CM066727.1 coordinate 145,418,116, forward strand.
CCTCACAATCCCTTAGATCTCTGGAGATCCTGTAAGGGTGGGCTTCTGGGAAGAGTGATCACAACTACAGTGCCTCAGTCAGTTTTGCCATTTTTTGAGCCACCACTGATGCTCAGTGCATCCCAGCCCATTCTCTTCCTGCCCCTCCTCTCTCTGTCCCTCCATTAGAACCCCTCAACCTCCAAAATATTATAAAGTTAAACTAGAACCTTTATATGCTTAGAAAAAATATTGATTGACAATGGCCTAATCTAGACTATGAGTGAGATGGTTTTCATTTTCTAAGAACTATAACATGAATTTAAATTACTATATTGCAAACTTCAAATGCTAATGTGGTGTACATCTCTACCTCCCAACCCTCTTCCCCCATAAGATAAATGTTCTCCCTAGAATCTTGAGTGGATTTTTTTTTAAACTTAATTTTTAGTTCCTATTAGTAGCTCTGTAATTGCTTTAAATTCATCTTTTAGCTTCAGCATCTCACTTTAGAAGACTTCTAAACCCTTATTTCTAAATAAATCCAGGTAATGGTAGACTTGAGAGAATATGTCCTCTTTTAATATGCTCTTCAAAAAATGCCCATGTTGTGACTTGTCATCAGTGAAATGCCTTATCTTTGTGTCTGATTTTGTCACATTTTGCTGTGGCCCTCTCTGTGTCCTTGTGACAGATAACTTTCTGTAGTTCTGGTGTCCAACCATGTCCTGGTGTTTTTCTGGATGAAGTACTTCCGGGTTGGGGAAGACACAGAAGTAGGCTCTCCAACTGCACAGAAATCATGAAACGTATGTCCTGTATGTTACTAACAAATATCTTCTTAGCTGAAACCATGGCTTATTAATCATACACTTTTTTGGTGTAGGCTAAAATCCCACAGTAATGTAGCAAATAAATGGTGATGGAAGCTGTAAGAAATGTGAATTACTCAGTGAACGATTCACAGGAGTTAATAGTCTCAGGGAAAAGCTGAATCATAGCTGCATTTCATTTGTTCTTATCCTACAATGTAACATCACTGAAATTATACATTTTTTGAGCTGCTGTTAACTATTTTCCTGACTTGAAAGCAAGTGTTGTTATACCTAATTTGCAACGGATTAGTATCTTTTGCATTTCACTTTTTATTACAAAGACCTGTAATTCAACTGAAATAACCACCTGGAAAACACAGGCTAGGAGAATGGTTATAACACAGGGCTTTTCAGAGGGGAGTGTCATTTTTTCTTTGGAAAATACAAGCAATGCCTTTGCAGAGTGCTCTCAGGAGGAGGCAATGGGTTCTCAGGACACTGGACCGGCTAAACCATTTATTGCTTCTCTTGACCTCCAGAAGAGCCTTGTTGCTTTATGGAGAAAATGATACACAGGAGGAGGTGGGATGAAGAGACACTTTATAGTTTTGCTTTGGGTAAACTTTTGTGGCTCCTTATTGACTATTAAATTAAAATCTAGCTAGACATTGGTCTTGTCTTACAATAGTGCCCTGATAATGTATGTTGCTGTAAAACTAGATCCCTCAGTCTTCAAATACTCAATTTTTCCTATATATCTTCTTTGCCTCTGTTTATTCTGTTTTTCCATAGTAATTTATTTGTTCCTCTTATGAACATGCATATTATTCCTTATCTACTATTTATTTCTACTCCTGTCTCATTTCATCCCATGACATACTGTAAAGTTCCTGAAAACAGAAGCCGTGTATTATTCATATTTAAGTGCACAACCAACAGGAACTTAAGGCATGGTCACTTAATTAAAAAGTGAAAATTGTGTATAGATCCATATATATAATAGCTCCCAGAGATTGCTGCATATTAATAATTATTTTCTAAAATTCACACTCACTTTAGAAAAATTATTTGTGAAAACATACCTTGTGCTACTCAGAATAAAACTGTATATTTAAAATTGGTCTTGGTTCTCTGGGGTATTTTAACAGATCATATCTTTCTATTTTTACCAAATATAAAAGAGGAGAAATGATCTTTAAAAAGTTCATTGGGTGTAGAAACAGGCTCTTGACTCTTTATATGGCCACATATATAATCATATATATATATATAAAATCACATATTTTAGTCAGGGAGCTCACCTGATTCTGAGACATGTAAATGATTTCTCTTAAATGCTCATCTATCTCATAAATTTTCTATGACTTTAGATATGCAATTTGTAAGGCAATAAAAAGAATCCTAAAGATTAAGCAATTGTGAAAACATGGTGTAGATACATGAAGAATATATATGTAGAAATAAAAAAAATTCTCCTTTTTTCTTTTCTGTAAGTAGTCAAGTGTGCAAGCATGGTGTTTCTGAAAGCCTTCCTGTTTCCAATAGGCTAGTCTTTGTCAGTTCTTGAAGTTTTTGTGTCGATCCTGGAAGATAAGTATTTAACTACTGGAAACCTAGGGAAGAAGAAGTCATTAGTTAAGGTAATTATTTAAGGTAACTTGACCTCAAGAATGGGAATAAAAATATAAAAACTCTGAAAAGGGCATGCAAAGAAAATTGGGGATGGAAAAATTTGAAATAAACTTTTAGAATTTAATAATTTACTTTTTATAGTCCTTTTTTATTCACTGAAAGTCTCATAGCTGCGTTGTTATCTAACAGAGAAAAACAATTATCTAATGAAAACATTGAAATATTAACTGACAGGTTGGACATTTTTACCTCAGAGAGTCTGTGGTGGAAAACAGATACCACAGACATCTACCTTGGCTCTGTCGGCCTGCCTTCCTGTCAATCATCCCCTAAATAGATGATAGCATTTGCAGAGGCATGCACACACAAGAAAAGAAGCGGAAAAAAACGAAGGGATAGAGATGAGAAATATTTTCTTTGGCAGCCCGTATTCTTCACCACTTAGACATCAGTAACACCAGGAAGAAGTGAAATTGCTACTCTGGGTTTTGCCATTTGGGTTAATACATTGTTTAAAGTGATTTGCATGTTTTTTTTTCTCAAGTGTCTGTTAGTTAAGCTATACTTAACTTTCTTGTTTCCTTATGAGGTGATACTGTTGTGGTAGAGAAATCTCAGACTGAAGCCTTAAACTTTAAGATCACCAGTTTCCATAGTAGGCACACACAGTGAGTTAGCTATGCCTTAATTAACAATTCCTGCATTTCAAAACTGGGATGGTGGCCAGGATCCTAGGATTGTAGCATATTTCAACAGGAGAATTTTTGAAAGACTGTTTAGAGGTGGTGATGAATGACAAAATTGGAAAAGCAGTGACATGGCAAGGTGATAATTCTAAAGATTAACAAACCCTGGTATGCCAGTGCAGTATGGCGGAAAGTGGCCTAGGCGTGACTCCAGTTAATATGTTGTGTGACCTTAACCAGTAGCTTAAGTTTTCTGGGTCTCTTTCTTTGTGATATGAGGGAGGTGTAAATGGCTTCTAGGACCCCTTTTATTTCTAACATTTTAGGAGTTGGGGACCTGGGAGTTCAGACTGTCAGAGCAGGGTGAATTTGGGGAGGCAGACAGTGAAGATACTTTGGAGTTCAGGATTCCTTTATCCTTAAACTGCACAAGTGGAGTTTATCCAAGTGTCCTGTTTATTCCTTATTTCCTTTGGACAGTTTTTGACTACACACAGAGCTTATTATATGTTTTTAACCATTACAGTTGCAGTTTAGGGGTTTATTTTAACCCTTACAAGCTGTGGCTTCAGCTAAATCTAAAAAAAAATCAGGGTTACAGTCTCTTTCTGAGGTTCACATTGATTTTTACAGACTTTCAAAGTTAAAGCCAAGCAGGCAGTACCTCGATGTAACTCTATAGACTGTGATGTGCCCTCTTTCCCCATTGCTTCTCAGCCTTCCAGGCACTTAAACACCACAACACCAAAATTAATGTCAGTTTACTCCAACCATCACTTAGCCCAGAGACTCCTCTGCTTATTGTCAAGATCAGAAAAGCCAAAGGGCCAAACTCTAAATATTTAGTTAAAGTGAGTCTATCTTTGGCATCAAAACATTTTATTCTACTGTATAACAATAAAGTCTTGGACAGGGAAGTAGTAAAACCTAAGTAGCATTTTGTCAGAGCTTTGCTGCCCATTTTTAAGTAGATATTTATTTTAAACAATATACAATATTCTGAGAGAAATAAATGTAATGTGTATATAATATGAAAAAATATATAATACGAATATATATATTTTACAAATATATATATATATATAATTTCTTTACACACACTTTCCATATTCCAGGCATTGTTCTAAGCATCTCATAAATGTTAACTTATTTCATGTTTATTTCAGATATGGAACCCCTGTCCAAATTTACTTATGCAGGAACTTACTAGTTAATTGATTTCATGAAATCTTTTTATTTTTAGCTAGCATTCTACTCCTAGCCTTTTTGGGTGTGCCTGATATGGTACAGGCACTCAACATACATTATCTGAGTAGATATTTTATTAAGAACAAATAAGGTATAATAGATACTGACACTATTACATGTCATTGCCAAGAGCCTCTGTGTCTCCAAATCCTATTCAGTGGGTGTCCTTAGCTCATATAAGTCCAAAGGAGTGGAGGTGTCTTTGTGGATCATGATCCAAAGAGTGCCATGGCGGTATGATTGACAGTCCTTCCAGAACTCGTGAATGAAACTATGGCCCATTTTTAGCTGTGTGTATTGATTTCCAGACTTATTTTGAAATTCATAGTATACACTTCAGTGTCATAAGGGGGAGGAAAAAAGGATGAACTGCATTTCCTTTGTGACACCATCTTCACTTTTCTCTTTCCTTTAATTCTCTTCATCTCCTTTCCCTTTGTAGCTTTTTGTTTTCCAGAGATGAAGTCACCAAAGCTTTCCCTCCTTCTTGTGATTCTGAACTTTCCCTCCTTCTCTCTCTGATGGTTTGTTTAATTTTCATCTCACAATCAATAGTCAGTCGTATAATTAGAGCCACCATACTTGTACATACCTGTGCAGATTTATTGAAGACATGCACATTAATTCTGTGCTATTTTCAATCCACAAGGCTTTCTGGGTGCAGAGTAGGCCATGACGCTGACATTTCTTCTTTTTAAAACATCAGACTTATTTTATTTTAATCATTTTGTTGCAAACAAGTTTCTAAAAATATATATTTGTCTGTAAACAACACATAATTTAACGTTTTCTTGGTAAGACCATTTTTGTAAGCATCACATCCTCTATGCTCTGTGGAGTCCTTGAGAAAAATCCACATGTGAGAGATTGCCTTTACCTGCACCAAATCTTCTTAGTTTGCTATTGAGTTGATTCTTCTGACTTCTTCTTTTTTGTTCATTCTCACTTCAACAGGTCATCTCCTCTAACAGCTATTCTCTTCTCAAACCTTGCCTTTTAGCATCTGATTTTCAGTCTTGATCATCTTAGGCAAAGCTCTAGGAAAAGCCAGATGACTATGTTTGCTAAATTGTATAGCTAATGAGAAGTCAGTAGGCTTCAGTCCAAGAATGATCCTACCTTTCCTATGAGTAAGAGGTTGATGGTGGAGTGCTGGCTCAAAGCCCATGTCTACTGTCCTAGTTGTATGGCATGTATTTATTCTTTGCTTTTCAAGTCCTATTGGCTGTCAGTTATGCAATACATTGGCCATTGTAATAGGTTCTGGGTATATAGCAAAGAAGAAACAGACATGCTACTTCATGGGGTTCCCCACCTAGTAGTAGAAAAACATCAGAAAATAATAAAGATATTCTCAATACAAAATCAAAACAAATTGCATATCTGGTAAAGGATTAATATTCAGAATATATAAAAAAACCCTACAACTCAACAACAAAAAAATCAAACAACACAAACTAAAAAATGGGCAAGTGACTTAAATAGATATTTCTCCAAAGATGATATACAAATGGCCAATAAGCTTATGAAAAGATGCTCAACATTACTAGTCACCAGAGAAATGCAAATCAAAACCACAGTGAGATATCACTTCACACTTACTATGATCCTCAATAGGCTATTATAAAAAAAAAAAAACAGGAAATAACAAATGTTGATGTGGATGTGGAGAAATTAGAAACTTTTTGCATTATTAGTGGGATTGTAAAATGGTGCAACTGCTATGGAAAGCAGTATGGAGTTTCCTCAAAAGAACTAAAAGAACTACCATATGATCCAGCAATACTACTTCTGGATAAAACAGTTGAAAGCAAGGTTTGAAGAGGTATTTGAACACCTGTGTTCATAACAGCTTACTCACCATAGTCAAGAGGTGGAAGTAACCCAAATGTCCATCAACAGAAAAAGGGATAAATAAAATGTGGCATATACATACAATGGAACATTATTTAGCCTTACAAAGGAGGGAAACCCTGTCACATGTTGCAACATGAATGAACCTCAAGGACATTATGCTCAGTGAAATAGCCAGTCACTAAAAGACAAATACTATATGATTGCACCCATATGAGGTATCTAAAATAGTCAAATTCATAGGAACAGAAAGTAGAATGGTGTGGTTACCAGGAGCTAGGAGGAGCGGGGAAAGGGCACTTGTTATTTTATGGATACAAGGTTTCAGTTTTGCAAGATGATAAAGTTCTGAAGATCTGTTTCATAACAATGTGAACTTGAGACTACTGAAGTATACACTTAAAAATGGATACTCAGGAGAGCTGTTGGTATAGTTCCATCAAAAACTGGCCAGCTGAGAGCCAGCTGAGTGGCTCAGTTGGTTAAGAGTTTGCTCAAGAGTGTGAGCTGAGCTCTGAGCAACAGCGGTTCAATGCTCAGCCCGAGCTGAGCTGCCAACAGGTAGCAGCATGGCTCAGCTAAAAAAAAAAAATTGTGTGAAAAATATAGGAAGTCAAAAACTGGCCAGCTGGAGACCGAAGACAAGCTAACCTTTCCGTTCAAATCTGAAGGCAGGAAAAGGCCAATATCTTAGCTCCAGCAATCATGCAGGAAGAAGTCCCCTCTTTCTTGTGGGAAAGCCTGCCTTTTTGTTTTATTCAGGCCTTCAACTGATTGGATGAGGCCCACTCAAGTTAGGGAGAGTAATCTGCTTTACTCAATTTACTGATTCAAATGTTAATCTCATCCAAAACTGCCCTCTCAGAAACACCCAGAATCATGTTTGACCAAAGATCTGGGCGCCCTGTGGCCCAATCAAGTTGTCATAAAATTAACCATCAGAATATGATTAACCATCATAAAATTAACCAAGCAGTAAATGATGGTAAAAAGAAAGACAGGACTTAATTAAATAGGAGAGTTAGAGAGTCCTAAGTGGGGAGATGATATTTAAGGTGAGACAAGAGTGATGAGCAGGACTTAGCTATAGGGAGAGGCAGTTACTTAACTTCTGCTTACCTCTTCCTGTTGGTATATTAGAGTATGGGCTCTAGAGCTAAGATGCAAAAGTGTCACTATTGTTGTATTTGTATAAAACATATACAGAGTTTATCTAAGTATTACAATGCAAACAACCAAATATATACCACCCAGGTCAATATACAGATCATTTGCAACACTCCCAAAGCTCTCCATGATCACAATAAATTCTCTGCTTCCAATTGGAAACTAGAAACCTGTCATTTGTGATAATTGTTTCCTTGATTTTATATTTTTACAATTTAAGTATACATGGTGAAACAATATAGCTTTGTTCTGCCAGGTTTTGTGCTTTATATGAGTGGTTCCATTCTGAATATATTAGTCAGTTTTGAACGTGAGCATCCATGTGCCTGATCACCTTTATTTACCTTATTTCCGAGGTTCTTGGGGTATCTCATTATTATCCGCATATACTTCTATGGACGACATTTACCTCTAGTTGATTTCTCTTGGCTTTCAGATATGTAAATGTATTAGAAGTCTTTTGCCTTAAGGTTATACTTATTTCAGATTCAAATATTTGGGACTACCTGGATTTTAATCTTGGCTTTGACACTTATTAGCTGTGTAATCTTATGCAAGTTAGTTAAGTTTTTTGCTCTGTGGAATGGGGATAGTAATAGAATCAATACTATGGCATTGTGAAGACAGAAAATGTTAATATGTATAAAATGTTTTCCACAATGTCTGGCAAGTAATAATCAATAACTGTTGAAGGTTATTATAACAATGAAGGGTTCTTGTGTAGATTAAATGAAAAAAACTTGTCAGAGTGCCCATCTGAAACATAGTAAGTACTTAGTCATTCTTAGTATCATTTCTCTGTTTTCTTTTTTTGTTTTAGATATGTGGTTGCTTTTTAGATATTTGAAATTTTAAGTCTGACAGTTGGATAAATGAGAATTTCCCTGAAGCATGCTTGTATATATTCTTATAATCTGTACTATCATCACAGCTCTTGAGATCCAAAAATAAATGACACATCCTTACTTTGAAATGGAGAAGTCTTGTAGGATGCACAGACATGTAAGCTTAACATGCTAGGGCTATCACCTATACACCACGGTGACAGGGAGAACCTTGACTTTCAGGGGTCAGAAAATTCGCCTTCTTATAGCATAGATTGCTGGAGAAGAATTTTGAAGGATAGGTGGATTGGCCCAGTGAACAAAGGTGGAGTTTTCCAATAAGTGGACAGAACGGAAAGAGTACATGTAAATTTCCAGACAGACAGCATCATGTGGTCCCCAATACATCACTGTTTTTCATTTGTTGCAGAAAAGCTTGCGATAAAATAGGTGGCAGATTTCTTAATTTTGGCAAAACCTTATTTTGTCCACAGCATTATTTCATCAGACCAGTACTATCCAGTAAAATATAATGTGAGTCAATATGCAATTCAAAAGTTTCTAGTAGCCATAATAAAAAGTAAAAAGAAAGAGTCGAAGTTACTTTTAATGATGTATTATTTATCCAACATATCTAAAATATTATCATTTTAACATGTAATCAATATAAAATTACTCATGATGTAATTTAAGTTCTTTCATGGTGCTAAGTCTTCAAAATTTGGTGTGCAGTTTATAGTTATAGCCTATCCAATTCAGACTCTAAATTTCCATAGAAAATACTTCATTTGAATTTACATTTCATGAAATCACAGTAAAAAATAAATTCATGCATACAAGTTGTTCAGAACATACATAAAATATTTAAGTAACTGAATAAGGTATAAGTTTTAAATTTTAAATTTAAATTAATTACATTTAAATAACATTAAAATTAAAAATTCAGCTCCTAGCTCACATTACTTGCATTTCGTGTATTCAGTAAGCCCCAAATGACTAGTGGCTCTCATATTGGACAACTTGGTATTAAGCTATATTCCTCTTAAATAAATGAATACAATTTCCTCTAATGTAGCCAAATGAAAACTCACAATAGTATCCTACAGGCTTTATGAAGTTGTTTATCGATATGACCTGTTTTTTATACTTCTTTTCTTCTGAAATTACCATAATAACCACCATTTATTGAGACTCTACTCTTGCTTCTATATATCTATATCCAAAGATCTTTTCTCAGGCATCCTCTTACTTGACCTCTGAGCAACCTGTGATGCAGTTATCTCCTCTTTCTCCTAGACACATTTTCCTGGGATCCATGCCATCACACCCTCCTAGTTTTCCTTTAACCTCACTGGCTGGATCTTTTCTGTTTCCTTTTTCTCTTTATTTCACTGACATCTAAACATGGAAAGGCTTCAGATCTAAGTCTTTGGTGATTCTATCCAGTCTCATAACATTAAATATCTAGACCATGTTGATGACTCCTAAATTTGAATCTCCAGCACAGCACTTTCTCTGAACTCCAATCTACTCCACTGCCTAGTGTGATGTCTAATATACATCTCCAATATAATGTATCTATAATTGATTTCCTGGTTTTCCACCACCAAGTTCTGCCAATCTTTTCCATCTTGGTTAATAGAAACTATCCTTCCTGTTCTTCTGAGCAAGTACCTTGGCATCCATCATTCTTGCCTCTTCTCTTTCTCTGATACCCTCTAATAAATCCATCAGCAAATCCTGTTGGCTATACTTTTAAAAATACATCCAAAACTCTAACCATTTCTCATTACGTTTTTTTCTGTTACTCTTCTGGTCTAAGCCACCATCATTGTCTTCTGGATAATTACCATAGCCTCCTGCACTCCCACTCTTGGCCAGTTAAGTCTATTCTCAACCCAGAATCCATAACATGATATTTTGTGCAGAACTCCAGTGGCTTCTCATGTCAGAATGAAAGCTACAATTCTGATAACGGCCTCACAATTCTACTTGCCTCTGTGACCTGATTTCCTCTCCCCTTTCTGGGCTTATTGGCCTGTGGGCTATTCCAGGAATACCAGGGCAGGCTCCTGTGTCAAGGCCCTTGTACTCACTGTCACCTTGGTCTGGTTCCTGTTTTCTCTGTTCTGCTCCACTCACTTGCTCACCTCTTCAAATCTTTACTTAAGTGTCACCTCTTCAGAGATGCCTTCTCTGACTAGCAGCCCCATTGCTATTCAGCTTAACTGGCACCTCTGTATAAATAAGAAAATGGTGCCTACCTGGAGGCATGGCTCTGTGGTTCACAGATGGACAAGCTGCTGGTTTACTGCATTGTAATCTGTGTGATTGTCATCTGTAGGACAAGCAGCCTGGAGTCAGTTTTGTGCAAAGAAAAAGGCCCCCTTCCCGAGGCAGTTTTCAACCCCACTCGCTCCCTTAGCTAGGCACCTTTGTGTAGTGTTCAAAATGCATAATGCCATGTTGAGGCCCTGATGACTGCTGTTCCCACCTTTCATCACACATCTCCCTATCCCCCTTCTTACTTGATTTTCTCTCCATAGTATTTATCACTATCCAGGAAATGAAAATGCAGGGTCCCTTGTTCAAAAGCATTAAGAATTTTGAGACTGCAACAGAGCACTAAACGATGTTCGGGCCCTTCCGAGCTCATAGCCTTGTGCAGTTGCACAGGTGTGTGCTCATGAAGCTGGCACTGCCATTACCTGAAATGCTACATATTGGTCTCATTTATTCTGTTAATTAGCTATCTTCCTATACTTGAATATAACTCAGTGGGGCCTGAGATTTTTCTGTTCCATTTTGTTGTATCTATAGCAGCTAGAATAGATTATTTGTTGAATAAATGAATGTGTTAAGCACCAGACTATAGGCATTAAATATACTATCTCTAAATACTGATGAGAAAGCTGATTAAGACACACTGTAATATCTATTGTCATGTGTCTATGTAGGTAGGGGCAGATGAGCTGTGCCAATTAGAAAGGAAGAGATACTAAGGCTCAGTGAAAATAATTGTCCCAAGAGGGAACATCTAGTGCCACAGTATTGCTCTTTTTCTCTGGGTCCTACTTCAGGCAACAACTTATTTTTGGCTCTACTGCTTAGAGCGAGTGAAGGGAACAGTCACATGAGGAGAGGCAGCTACCAAATGCATTTCACTGTTTCTCTCTTTTCACTTGAAAATGCCCTTGATAATAACATTGCATACCTATTTGTATCTCATTAATTTTCCCTTGTGCTCCACAAAAAAAGTCTACAGAATCGACAGAAATTGTTCTTTTCCTACTTCATAGATGTGGAATTTGAAAACCAAATTGGCTAAGATTATGTAATTTAATGAGGATTGGGTTGACAATCCCCAAGTGTTTTGAGTCTCTGTTTCTCTTTGTGCTTTGATTAAAAGTTGATATTTTTTTAAAAAATGATTCTTTTAGTTTATTTTTTTGATAAATGTTTGTCATTTTTCTATTTTTATGTAATGAATATACTGAGGAATCTCATTATTTTTCTTAAAGCTGTGATTTTTGCTATGCTTGTAGAAATCCCATAATGAAAATAAAATATATCAAGAATTAGAGTTTCTGAAACATTGGATGGAGTTTAAAATTGGTGTGGCGTAGCACATCAAGTACTTGATAAGGTGTTCATAAATTTATAAATAGCTAGATGAACTATCACATTGATTCAGGGAATGAATGACAATTCAGTCTGGTAGCTTTTAATGAATTAGAGCATGATGAAGTTTTCTGGAGCACTGTGATATAGGCAGTTGCTTATGATAAATTTCTATCAATTGAGAAATAGATTGTATTTCTGGGAGAGGTAGCTTGTAATATTTCTTATCATTTTGGAACTTAGGTTTCTTGGCATTCACTATTGAATAATTAATTCTGCATATTGTTATCAGAAACCAGACATTCTAAAAATAAGACATACTCTTATGAAATTAACATTTTTTTCATGGTAAAGAATATTAGCGTAACTTAGCACTTTGCAGTTCCGTTTCTCATTCTGATTCAGTTGATGGTTCTATAGAGTCAATAATTAGTTATTTATGGGATGGCCGAGTGGCGTGGTGGTTAAGCGATGGCATGGGAAGCCAGCGGCCCAGGTTCGGGTCCCACCTATGAGGGCCAGTGACACTGCCCTCAAAAAAAAAAAAAAAAAAAAGGAAAATAAAATTAGTTATTTTATATACCCACAACAGGCTTAGTTGATGTTTATGAATTCAGCTAAGTGGATTCATATTTTTCATACATCTTACCTGACCTGAGACATGTAGGTGTTCTTCATTTTGTAAGTTAAATATGTTTCCCAAAACATTCTAACTATGAAAACAGAACCACACATTAAATGTCACAAGGAAGTAGTTATTTAAAGAATTTCTTTCAAGAAGTGGAGAAACTCGAAACATCACTCTATTTATTTAGATTTTAGTCTAGTTAATTCTCTTAATATTTTTCTGAGTTAGCTATGTAGGGTTCACTACATATAAAATCTCAAGAGTGAGGGCATGGAAGGTTCTCTCCAGAGAAACTTGCTCAACTCCAAAATTTGAAACACAGCTTCTGAGATACAGAAAGGTGTGTCTGTCAGATGTCACAAAGAGCATGAAGAAACATTTGGAGAAGGTGAAGTCAATTGATCTCTGGTTTTCTCAGCAAATGAGCATCTAGCTGGTATATATTAAATGATTCCAAGGGTTTAGTTATATCTCATCTCAGAGTTCAGTTTAGCATGATTAAAAAATTCAGGAAGTGGCTTTTATCATTCTCATAAAACAATTTAGTTCCCTTCTGAGGCACTGAATGTGATTTTTGTTGGTATTTGTAATCAATGTTAATTCCTGATGAGAGGGTTGCTTTGCTACAGTACTTACTTTAATTACTTCATTAGTAGTAGAGGGTTAGGCTTTATTCCTTATTTCTGAGTCTCTGAGCTCTTCTGAATGGGAGCTTTGTGACCTTGGGTCACTGTTAGCCCACCTCTTGGGACTTTCTTGTCAGATTAGAGGTGCTGATATTCTCCTCTCTCTGATAGGTGTGTTATTACTTAAGTCCACCCCATGGGTTTTTGGTTAAGGGAGTTCTGAGGAACAGCATTTATCTGACAGTCTTGGGCTATACAGCAAACAGGATTTAAAGTTGTGAGGTTGTATGCATTTAATTTACTTGGGCACCAGGGATCTCTTGCTTTTGGGTTTTGAGATATGTTGCATACACCAGGGAAAACTAGTACATTTAGATTTCATAATGAAAATGAGCACTGGACAGATCTTAGCTGTGTGACCTTAGAGAAGATACTTAATCTTTTTAAACTCAAAGTAGACTTTGTCTGTGAATTTGGCAGAACCCTGACTCAAAGCAGGGTATGAAATCTCCTTTACCTGTCAAGTTTTCTCCTTGCTGTTTGGGTTACTTACGAGGATTCTTTTTCATTAAATAACATCCATATTGTAAGTTTTCTTAAAAATGAGATTTAGAAATACTGTATGTATATGCTTAGTACAGTGCCTTGCTTATAAACTGTTCAATAAAAGGTCATTGTTATTATTCTTACTATATCTGCTATTACAATAGCTGCTACTATTAAATTATTTTGCAGTTTTATACCAATAAACAGAAAACATATTTTTAAGACCCTGGGTTAAAGTTCTACACCAGAAACTTCATATATTTACCCCTCATGACAAAGTAATGACATAGATATTGCCTAACCATTACATAAATGTGGAAACTACAGATATATATATATATATATATACATATATATATATATATATATATATATATATATTTTTTTTTTTTTTTAATTAAGAATCTTTAAGAGATTGTTGGGATTTGAGCTCAACCTGTTTGATCTCAATTTCTGTATCCCTTCCTGAGTGCCACAAAGCATCATAGATAAATCTAGAAATGAAACCAATTCAGGTAAGTGTAAAAAGATTCCTTCCCGTATCAGCACAAGTATCTCCTTTACCTTGACCTCCATAGGTCTTTTTCACTCTGTAGAAATAATTTAGGAAACTTGATAATAAACTCAGTTGCATAAACTCAAGTTTCTGTTAACTTCCATGATTGCCTTTAACCCAGCTCAGCTTTCATAGTCCCTTAGTCCCAGGAGACAGCAGCTTGTAGCACAAGGAATCCTCCATTTAACATTTGATTTGGTGGCTCCATGATGCTGCAAAAAGTCTACGACACAGAGTCATTTCCAATGGACTCTCATAAAATATTAAGGAATCAACTCTCTTCCAGGAAGAGGAAGGATATGGAAAGTTAATGGAGCCACTTGGGTGCGGAAAACCTAGATCCTTATTGAATAGAAAAGAAGTGCTTTTGGGGCCTGTCCTGGGCCATTAAAAGACATAGGGTGTACATGATATCTTTCCCCCCTTTGCTGTAACACAATCTGTTTTTCACTTTCTACCTTTCTAGATACTTGGAAAGCATTTGTTATTTCCACTCTCACTCATGGGTCACCACCTTAAAGTTTCTTTTCGAAGTTCAACTCAAGTGGAAAAGGAAAATAACATCGCATCATGTGTATCACAGCTCCTGCTTTTTGCTATAAAGGGCACCATTCCTGATGGGTTAGGTGGACTGCATGTGTAGCGGCCCTTCAGAGACCATTCCCTAAATACAAAAACCTACAAACTCCCTTTCAAATACCATCTGGGTGCTTCTTGTTTATGTATACTAAAAATATTCATTATTTTATTATTTTGGATAAGAAAATTAGTTTTCTGATACAATATTTAATGTGAAATTAGTCAGTGATTTATAACGTTAGTTGATGTAGCTGAAGTAAAAACAAAGATATGAGGTGAAGGAGGAAATTTGTGCTTAGGTATAATATCTGCAAGGAATGAAAGCATTGGTGAAACAGAATTATCTTCAAATAAATTTTTCTGAAAGCAAGCAAGAGCCCTATATACAGAATTTCTCTTATCTATAGAAATTTCCTGGCACAAATCTGATACAAAAATTGCTTTGCTGTATATTACTTTTTGTGTTCGAGAAGATTTCCCAAAGAAGATAATTCATCTGATAAAGTTGCTATATAAGCCCACTGTGCATTTTAAAACAAAAGCCCTTGGAACATTACAAAATGACAAAGACCACCAGGGGCACATATAGCTAGAGCTAAACAGCACCTTCCATACTAGAGATTAAAATAGCTTATTGCTCTTTAATTTTCGAGACTACTGGAGGAGCACTGCAGTTCCAAGGTTTTGTGCATCGGGTAGAGTTTCACAAAAGACCGCAGGTAAACTGCATTGAAAATTACATGGTAGAAGTATAGATTCCTCATTCATGGCATTCATATAATATGCTTATTACAGAAAGGCATTAAAAGATATCCAATTTCACAGCAGCTAAGCGCTCATATGGCATAAGGTCAGGCATTGTACTCTCTTTATTACACTGATTTAAATTGGAGTACTACACTATTTGCATCTAAAATTGAAATAAGTATTTTTATGTATCAGATGAACCAAGGTTTCTAAGATTTCCAATCTAATACAGGCATATAACATGAGGATTAATCTTGTTGTGTTTATAGCTGGGATTAATTTTGAGAGCTGAAAGACAACACATGGAATGCATCAGAGTTTCCAGTAATCCTAATTTTTTTAAAAAAAAATGATAATACACTTTAACTACAGAATGTCTTATGAAAAACTATAGTGATTTATGATAATAATTAAATTGATGGCATGAGGAGCAAAACATGTTGAACAGAATAATTTCTTTAGCTACTCTGAGATGGAGTGAAAGGAAATGGAGTATTCCTCGCTTACCCACAGGGGATTTGTTCCCAGACCCCCAGTGGCTGACTGAAACCCAATATATTCTGTGTTTTTTCTTTATATGCACAAACCTATGACAAAGTGTAATTTATAAATTAGGTACAGTAAGAGATTAACAATAATAACTAATATTATAGAACAATTATAACAATGTACTGTAAGGAAAGTTATGTGAATGTGGTCTCTGTCTTTGTCTTCCTTGTAACACCTTACTATACTCTACGTACAACATGAATACGCTGGACGAAGGGATGATTTATGTTCTGAATTGGACCTAGCGGGATGGCGTGAGATTTCCTCATGCTACTCAGAATGGCGTGCAACTTAAAACTTATGAATTGTTTATTTTCTGGAAGGTTCCATTTAATATTTTCAGGCCCTGGTTTACTATGAGTCACCGACACTACGGATAAGGAAGGGACTACTCTCAGTGATCTCTTATCTGTCTGTCTAGTCATTTATTTTATCAAACCAACTATCATTAGGCTTAAGTGGGAGACAAGTTCTCACTGTCTGCATTAAGATGTTGACATCAAATTACTTCTGCCATGGAATCCTCTTAGGATGTAACATCAAGGCCATCAAAGGAAGTGCTCCTCCCATGTGGACCATTGTGCCTCATGGCCCGTGACAAATTGGATTACCGAAATTGCTGCTCAGGGCATTAGTTACTCCCCACCTCATGCAGAGTTCTAGAGGGGGAAGCTAAAAATTCAGAAAAATGTTCCAAAGTCTTGAGTAACTTAAAACTGGTGAGATTGTAAGTCTTTTGGAGATAGTCAGTGAATCTAATGTCCTAAAATGCTGATTATATAATAAATGGTTTGTTCTGTTGGACAAAGGCAATACAGAGCTTGACGGTTAGGGTCAGGGGCTTTGTATCCAGCAGTTCAGATCTTGTTTTTGCCCCTGAATAAGTATGAGGTTTCAGCTTTCTTGTCCACAAAACAGAGCAAATAATAGTGTTTTCTCATATTGCTGTGAAGCGGAATGTGACAATCCATGTAAAAATTCTTTAGCATGAAGCTACAACATACTAAGTGTAGAGTCATGTTTCCTACTGTTATTGAAGTGGCCTCTTAACCTGCAGGGAACACAGAGATGTAAGCTTCTGTGTGTTCCTTTATCTGCACTTAGTTTGGCTCTCGAGACTTCATTTTCATTCTGGGAAAGGAGACTTAATCTTGCCAATTTAAGGTTGTACGGTCACTTCTTGATTAAAACCTAAGTCTCTTTTGGGCAAATAGTCAGATTCAAATAGTTAGATGCGCGGTTTTTCTATTACCCTTCTCCTCTCCTTGTCCCCAAGGCTGATCCTAAACTCCAAGGGGCTTTTGGATGGTTTGGAAATCAAGGAAGTATGAAGCAAGTATCAAATGGTCTCTGTTGCTTTTCATTTGCAATCTGCTGCTATTGTATTGATATATCGCCTGTTCTCTTTATGTGGAAATTGCATTGTGATTAATCTTGAGGAGCTTGGGTGACTTCCCCTGATGGCTTGGCCCCACCTTAGCTCTTGATACTGAATTGCGCCTCCAGCTCTATTGACCTGTAGATCCTGTAGCCCTTGCAAACTGTGCTTAATGAGATTATGTTTACCATTATGATTATTAGTGATTCTAAAGCTTCCAGAAGAGTATGCTAGAGATTAGGATAACACAAATCAAAAAAGGGTGCTAACGGACTACTTGTGGGACCATAAATTTCTTGAGGCCTGTGATGACCAATGGGCAGTTGGTGTTGAAGTGTGTAAAAGCAGTGAACTTGATTACCAATTACTGTAGATGAAATTTAACCTGTAGCATTCTGTTTCTAATCCCATGTTCTTTTCACTGTTGCCATAACCAACTCAAAATTTTAAAAAGATATACCTTTCTTTATACTAAATTTTACTTTAAATTTTAAAAGGAGAGCATATATGCCACCAACAGGAGGGCTAAGAATATTCTATTACTCCAGACCTATTTGATTCCACGTAATGGTCAAGAGAGAACCCTAGATGCTTTTTCAGTTTTGTCCAAATACTCTCATCCTCCTTATCATATTCTGCTTTGCATCCATTAAGACTGACTTCATTTGCCTTTATTCCTTTAAAGTATCCTTGACAAGAATCTCCAGACTCCTTTCACACTCTAATTCCCATTAGGTTTGCCTGTGTCTATTGTGTCTCCTTCTCTCACCCTGTCCTATCTCCCCACACTTTTCCAGTGGGCCCTTCAAGGTCCATCATAAGCAACTTCCTCCACCCCATCCCCATATTCTCCACTTTTTCTCTGATGAGTTCCTTCACCTTCTTTTACTAATGGTAACCAGGCTCTTCAGAGAACCTTGCTTCCCCTGTGGATATCTCAAGTGGTGGCTTTGCTCCTCCAGCAGTGCTCCTACCATCAAAGCTGGAAGAAGGGGAGGTTTCCTAGTTATTCGTTGCCACTGTTAGATTATTCTCCCATTGTCCTCCCTGAAGCATCCAGCTGATGAATCGTATGTCGAAGACTATCTGATCCTCTACCCCTCAGTATTCTTATCAACTGATCCTTAAATTCTTCCTCCACATTTCTTGACAATTTTAGCTTCTGCCACTGTTCATTACTATTCCTGCTTTAATTCATGGCACTTTTAATATATATCTCCATAATCCTTCCAACACCTTGGCAGCTTAGTTTCTTGAACTTGCCTTCTCCAAGTAATCTAATCTTGCCCTGCCTCCTACCTCAGCCACTTTGTCCCATGGTCATTCTCTGGCCTTTGTATTACCAAATTATACAGCATGCACATAATTTCAAATTAGCTGTACTGTTCTGGCTATGATTTACAGCCTTTTAACTTAATTCCTTTTACTATCCTGACATCCTTCTAATATCCTTCATTAATCCTTCAACCCCTCCAAGGATCTTCAATCCATTAACCCTACCATCTTTTTACTGTCCTTCAGCCTCTTTATTCTCTCAATCCTCTTTAACTTTAATCCCACAGCCAGTCATTAAATTCACTGCCTTGCATATATTCTTGACTCACTTGTCCTCTGCCTCCCATTGCTTCTTTACACTTAACTTGGAGAAGCACAGTACTCTTTAAATCCAAGTCTATTTCCACACTTGTGCAGCTGATTCAGGCTTGAGGAAATCAGGTTGATTGGAATCACTTTCAATCTGTAACCATACATGTCAAATGGGTTTTGACTGCTTCTTGGCCCTCATATTGTCCTTCATTAGTTTTATTCTTCTGCCCTCTGCATGTTTAATTAATCATTTCTTCTCTTTTTGGAAAACCCATGCCTCTTCCCCATCCTCACTCTTACCTAAAGTTCTTGCTTCCTGATTTATTGAGAAAACTGAAGGATCAGCAGAGAGCTTTCACCAGCACATTAATCCACCCACCAGTACCTGCCTTCCTGTCTCCTAACATGGAGCAGTGGTCTCAGCCCTGTGGGCACACTGGCATCACCTGGGAGTTTCATAAAACTACTGATGCCTCAGCTCCTGCACCAGAGAAGTTAAATCAGAACCTGTTATTTGGGGTCTGGGTATTATATTTTAAAAAAAGACTAACTACCCCGGGGATATTTCAGTCCAGCCAGCACTGTGAACCATTGTCATAGAAGAGGTATCCCTCTTCCTATGTAAAGCCAATCCCTCTGCTGTGTTCATTGGCTCCTATATCATCTCACCCACCAAGGACGTAACTAATGATTCTCCCTTCTCTTTCCATCATCAGTTATTCATCTCTCCAGTAGATCATTTTCACCAGTATACAAACATGCTGTTATTTTTCCAATCTGTTTTTTAAAAGTTCTTTTTACTGCACTTCTCTATCAGTTCCATTATTTTACGCCCCTTTGCAGAAAATCTTGCTTTTCTTCCATTCTGTTTTACAATATGTCTAATCTGTGTCAACATTCCGCTAAATTTGCTCCTATTAAGGTAACTAAAGACTCCTACTAGGCTAAATCCAATATTTACCTCTTAGTCCTCAATGTACTTGATATATTAACAGCATTTGACATAGTTGATCACACACTTCTTCTTGTTAAATTTTCTTTGTTTGGCTTACAGGACACCGCACTCCTGATTTTTCTCCTACCTCATTTTCTGTCAGTCTTATTTACTGATGGCTTCTTTGTACCCTGACCTATCAGTGTTGGTGAGGCCTTGAGCTCAGTCTTTAACCATGTTCTCTTTTTCTTATACACTCACCCATAGTCATGCCATCTAATTTTGTCTTTAAATAGCATCAATATGCTAGTGGCTCCCAAACTAGTATTTGTACCCAGCTCTTTATTCTTAACTCTTCCCTTTTATATTTCAATTGCTTAATTCCACAACTCCATGGAGAGCTGATAGACAGTTGATAGCTTTTTCCATCTCAGATAGTGTTCATTTTATTCTTCCATTGCTCAACTCCAAAGCCTTGGAGTCATTCTTGAGACTCAATCTGACAGTAAGTCTTCTTAGTGTATCTTCAAATTATATCCAGTATCTGGCTACTTTTCACCACCTCCATTGTTATCACTTTGGCCTAAATCACATCATTTTGACCTGGATTATCACATAATCTCCTAAATGTCCCCTTGCTCTCTCCCCTCCTCCACAGTATATCTCAATCAAGCAGCCTGAGTGACTAATTAAACATCTAAGTCATACCCTTGCTCAAACACTCCTGTAGAGCCAATTCCTCATAAGGGCCAGTAAGTTCCAGTATGACTTACCAGTTTCTTCCTGATGTTGGGTCCTCCTGCTTTCCCTTTCTCCTGTTCTGCTCCAGGCACACTGGCTTCTGTCTCTTGGTCTGGGCACGGACATTTCCTGAGGGACTTTTTGCCCTGAATATTGACTTGGCTATTTCCTCTGTATCCTCTCAGTGAGGGGTTCTATGGCAATTCTCTGTCCTTTTTTTTTTTTTCAGGAATCTTAACATTATCATCTAATATTCTATATAGTGTACTTCTTATTATATTATTATTAGAATAGTATGCTATCCTATTTGGTATACTTATTAATTATTCAATTGTCAATGGAAAGAATTAATGTTCTTAAACAATTTACTGTCTAATTTAGTGTCTAAATAGGTGCTTATTAATACATTAGTTTTATATTATATTGACACTATAGATATTTTAATTTCAGTGCTTGATAATAATTCAGGTACTTCAACGTTGCCTTTTTGATCATTATTTTAAAATTGTACATATAATAGTTTCATATTTATAATTAATTAGTGAAACCAAGAAGTTTTATCATGAGCCAACATCAAGAAAGTTGAAGTGGAAAATTGAGGATATTATACTGCTAAGCTGGGCCAAAAATGCATTTGCCTGAATTAAATTGAAAGGGACCTTACTGTTTTGGGTTGAGTGATTAGCTACCATTCATTGCCCCATTTCCTCATTTCCTACTCTTACTATAGACTTAGACTCAATGATCAAATGAGATAAATGAAGAAATTGACCATTATACAATTAGAAAACAAAATACAATGATAAGAATGATTGCATTGAGGAAGTGATGGGTGATCTAAGTGTTTAACAGATGGAAATATTTAGCTATTCAGAAAGGCAGTTAAAAGGGCTTTCTAGACAAAGTTGCAATGTGGCAGAACACTTGTACTAGAGAATTGGCAGTGAGAATGCAAAGGGTACTACTATCTGAAGGAGGGGAAGTTGAAAAGAGGGAGGTTTGGATATGAAAGGTACAATGAATATTTTTCTTGGTTAACAGGTTTTCTGGTTGATTCCTTTATGCCCTATTTTCAAAGATACCTTTTGAATTTCAAACAGAGCATCAGAAAAAGGAAGCCAAGAGGGAAGTATGGTATTGTTTTTGTTTTCTAAAGATTTTATTGGTGAATTGGGGGAGGGGAACAGTGTTGGGGAATTAGGGAAGGGGGCTGGCCAAGTTGTTGTTCTTCAATCTTCGTTGTTGAGGGCGCCAGTCGCCATCTGGCTTCCCATCAGCAGCTCATGGCCACTAAGCTCAAGGTGCTGTGTTCAATCATAGTTGTGGGTGGGCATAGCCACTATCCCATGCATGAGTTGAACCCTGCAGCCTTGTTGTTAAGAGTGCATGCTGTATCCACTGAGCCATCCGGGCGGCAGCTCAGCTCAAGGTGCAGAGTTCAGTCTTAGTTGCAGGTGGGCATAGCCCACCATTGAACAGGCAATTTTGTTGTTATACCAGCTGAGCCATCCTGCCACCTGTTGGCAGCTCAGCAACAGCTCAGCTTGGGTGCAGTTTTCACTGGACTATGTGGGAATCGAACCAGTGGCCCTGTTGCTCAGAGCTCGAGCTCTAAGCCAACTCTTAACCAACTGAGCCACTCGGCTGGCCCAGTATGGTCTTGATAGTATAAATTATTCCTGGAGAGGAAGTTAAAATCAATACATTATAATAATAAAAAATAATAATTGCTATAAATTACTTAATGGGTCACTATAGGCTATACACTATATACTTTACACCCATTTTATTATTAATGTTTGTAACAACCCAAAGAAATTGGAACTGTGATTATCATCTCCATTTTACTAAATGGTTGGTACTGGCAAACCCAGATATTAACTCATGTCTTTCTGACTCCGGAGCTCTTAACCATGGGCCTGATATTTTCCAAAGAGCCAGCCTTGGCTAAATATGAAGATGCACTGAATTAGAATTTTCAAGGATAGAACCCGATTGTCTGTGTTTTTAAACAAGCATGGTTCTTAGGCTTAAAATAAACTGTGAATCCCTGAACTACCCAATACTGCTTCTTTAGAACTACATATATTTATAAGATTCACAAAACTCCTGAACAAAGTGTTGTCCTTTGTTTCAAAAACTTAGTTTGTTGATTCTATTTCATAAGGCTAGGTTCTTACTGCTTGTTGGTCAAGGTATTCAGGAATTTTTTTTTTTTTTTTTTTTGAGGGCAGTGTCACTGGCCCTCATAAGTGGGACCGAACCGGGGCCACTGGCTTCCCAAGCCAGCGCTTAACCACCACGCCACTCGGTCGGCCCGAGGAAATTTTTTTTTACCACATGGTTTCTTGGACCTTTTAATAAATGACTGATGTAAGAATTGTGTGACTTTAATATACCCAAGTAACAGACAAACATTCTTATCCTTTTCCTGGCTCCTAGTAGGGATTATCTCCTATAGAAATAAGTGGACTTCCTTGCTTTAGCAGACAGCGGGGAGGAAAATGCATGGTCCTCAAGTACCCACCAGCTTTTTTCATTCAGCCTCCTATCTGCTGAGCTTCCTGATATGTCACTCTAGAGAGCACAGGTCAGGTCAGTTATGGGGGAGGGGCAAGTTATGGAGGATATAGAGATCAGTTAAATAAAAGGAAGAAATGTGTAATCAAAAGAGGTCTTCTTCAATGGAATGCTATGCCTTGGGAGGTAGTGAACCCCTCACCAGTGGACATAATCAAACAGAGTCTGGATGCCTAATTGTCAGGGATACTACACAAACAACTGTATATAACTTTGACCTTATTATTAAAGAAAACTGAATGTTTCATTTCTCACAGGTGAAAATTATGAAAAATTTATTGTTTACCCCTTTCAAAATGCTGTCCAGCTTTTGATTCCTAGGGGGGCAGTTTTATGCTTTTTCTTACTATTTTGTTATATCACTGGGGCTTCCCTTGTCAAAAGAAAGTTTCCATGTCCAGTGGCTTTGAATCTATACTGTGAAGATGGTCCTGCCAGGATCTCCTCATGGTTAACCCTCTTGATCTTGAACACTAATTTTCATTCCCCTCCCCTCTCCTTGTCTATTCAAATGGCAGGACTGGGGCTGGGAGATGACGTGCCTGACTCCTTGTCTTGTGCCAGTTCTCACTACTCCCAGTTGGGCATTTAGGTTAATTAGACATGAATGACAATGATGTGAGTGAACTTATCATAGTTAATGTAGCTATTAAGAATACATTTCCATGCAGCATCTGTACATAATTTGGATAAGGAAGCATAAAACCTGAAATACATCCTTCCTTAATTATTTTTCAAGCAAAAACGGAGAGCATCTTAGATTAATTTAGAATTTTCACTGTGTTTTTTTCATTTGGGAATAAGAGATTTATCTTGAACCCACACTAAAAATTTACTGTGACATACGGCTCAGGTGCCCCCACTCAGAAATTTTTTCAAAATAAAAGTGGGATGAAAGCAAAAGCCAGAGGTAGGTGAGCTACTAGGCCAAAAAATCAGAATAAAAAAAGCGAAAGCATAGAATTGCAATCAAAGGTGAAAGATGAAAGCAGGCAATAGAGAGTCTTCAAGTAAATTTTACACAACTCCAGAGATGACTTGCCAGTCATGATTTACGTTGGGCCAGTCAGATTATAGCTAGAGAGTAAAAACACTATAAAAACAACTACCATTTATTAAACTTTGCTATGTATCCGATACCATATTAAGTATTATACATACTACATCACATTTAATCCTTACAATCAAGTTTTGGGGAATATAATGAAACGTTCTGGGAAGTTTAGATGAGGTAACAGACTCAGAGAAGCTAATTAACTTGCTGAAGATCAAACAGTTGGCAGTTTTAGAGCTGAGATTCTAACACAGACAGATAGGACTCCGAGGCCTATCTTTTAAAAAACTATTATATATATTCTCCCTTTATAATGTTTAATTCTGGGTGTCATCTTTCAATAGGGACATAGACAAAATTTGGAACCCATTCAGAAGAGAGTGACCTCAGTGACAAATGGTTTCATGCCATTTCATATGAGGAAGAACCGAAGTCTGTGGGGGTGGTGTCTTAGATCAGTCAGGAAAAGGTGATAGCTATCCTCTAGTATTTAAAAATGTATGGATGGATGGGAATCTGAATTACATGGCTTAGGACCAGGGTCTACTGGGAAAATGCATTTGTCCTCATTGGTGGGAGTGAGTTCCTCTTCATGGGGTGATTTTGAGAATATGTGGGAAAGCTACTTGGTGGGAATCTTGTAGAGAGGATTGGATGGATGTTTGGACTACATATGTTTGTCATCCTCTCAAACTTTAAACTATATTAATCTAGGAAATAGAATTGTAGACCAAGTTCCAAATCACATCCAGCCTATGACACATCATTTTCTTACATTACATATATAAAAGAAGTTGTTTTATTTACAGCCTGTCTTTCTCACTAGAAATATAGCTGTTTAGAGAATGAAAGCCTTGTCTGTCTAATTCTTTATCAACTACAGACCCCTTGTCTGGCAAATGACACACACTGCTTGTTGAATGATCAATGAATGCTTTATGATAATTTTAGAGGGGAATCTTAAGAATATAATGGCAGGTCCTACAACCTAGCAATGAGATATCTTCAAAGAGATTTGTTTAATGTTTTCTGTTAGGTAGTTACTTATTGATGGACCAAGAGAGTCATTAACTGGAATAGTGTTAATGATTTTCATGGGGTTTGAAGTAACTCATAATTTCAAATAGCTAGCTAGCCTTTCTAAATAATGCATTTTGAGCCTTATGGACCCTCAAGGTGATTGCACAATCTCCCACACTTTTGGACCTCTAAGCAAGCTTTGGGAGGGCTGTGTAATGTAATACCTATATGTAATACCCATATTCTGGGTCTCCCCCTTACTTCCAGGGTGAGGCTAGCTCTAGGCCCTTTATAGACACTTTTTATTAGATCCTAAGACAAGGATGGCCCATGGTGAAATTATGAAGTTTGACTTTAATGCCATCCAGCTGAACTTTTAACACTCTCCTTTCCTTATACTGCCTAAAATTCCACCCATGGGTCTTCAGTCTTAAAATTAAGGCATCAGGAACCTCTGTTTGGAGAGAGAGTAATGATTTGGGTAGATTTCCTGATGTTCCCAAAGCTCATCGCTCTTTTTACCTACAGTAAAGACTGGCCTAGTCCTTACATAGAATTATTATAACCATGTAGAATAAATACAGGGAACAAATCTCTCCCTCACAGAATCCTAGAATATTAGAATTTTTAGGGAAATGAGGAACTACTAGTCTAACCCGACCAAGGTTAAGTGTCCGGCTTTGGGTTATTTGGGATGGTAATCAAGCTGTGTCTTCCTCTTTTTGTCCTGCACTGTATTATTACACAACACAGTCACTTCCAATGGTACTTATTTATTGGGTCATCAGGAAAGTAATGACGCATTTTTGCATTGAAAAACATAGAAAAATACGTCATGATTTTCCAGACAACCCAATAAGTAGATGTTTCTTTTGTCACTTTTATTCTCAATACAGTGAATCCGTAGCCCTCAGGACTCAGATGTTAGGCTCTGTTGAAGGGGTGTGAAGATACCACATCTAGCTTCTGTCACCTGAGTGTCCCAAAATCTTCTTTCCAGCTGGGCATAGCTACCTTAGAGGCACGTGTTCTTCTCTGACCAGATTGTTGCTTTCTTGCATGAAGGACCTTAGCTTCTGTTATTGCTAACCCCATTTATTGCCTTAAGAATTAAATTACTGAGAATGCGAATTAGCACAACAACTATCAATAAGAAATGTTACAGATTCTTGGAAGTTGGGATCATGATCCTTATTCACTTGCTCCCTGTGATTCACATCCTCTCCACTTCTAGCCTATAAAACAATAAGAAATGTGACCCACAGACTGAGGCCAGAATTGTAGTCAGGCTTTAAGGTGCCATCTTAAATAATGCAACTTTGAGTAAATTTCTTCTGCAATATTTCCCCATTTTTCTCTTTGTTAACAAATGCTGGTGAATTAGAGTTACCTCCAGGGATGATTATATATAATAATCACATATATTCATAAAGTCTTTTGAGAAATGTTAGAGGCTTTATATTGTAAATGTCAATGGAAGATGCAGAGTTCTCAGATCCTATAGGGATAGCCACTTTATTTCATAATCAGGTTCATATTATGCTCAGTTTCCTTTCTTTGCACCTTCTTTGTCCACCTTTTTCTTATTTGTTCCTTTCTTCTTAACTTCCTTTCAATTTAGTGTAATAAACACTGCAGCTCAACACGGGAAGAAACAATTGTTCATGGTTACCTCCTTGAACAATTATTGCAGAGGGTTTTTAAAATTTCAAATTTGATGCCTTTAGACAGATATACATCCCCTATTTACCACACTCACTACCATTCCCTATTGTGCTATACCAGAACAACATAACCAGTATGGGTTCTATAAATATTTAACTCTGTGACCATATGCAACTAGTGGCAGCCATATTGGACAGCACATTTTTAGAAAGAGAACTATATACAGTAACATGGTTTGCGAGTGTTCCATAAGATGAACAAACATTTATAATACATTTTAACATGCTAAACGCGTGAAGTATTGCAATATGAGTAGTTTGTTTCCAGAACAAATTATGCTCGCAAACCAAGGTATTACTGTACATGCATTTTGCTTTACATAAACATCAGCATAAACAGCATAATATTGAGAAACAAGCACTTTGAATCCCACCTCTGACTCTTACTGCCTGGGTGACTTGAAGGAAGTAACTGTATGTTTCTGAGTATTGGATTTGTCATGTGTAAACTAGAGAAATAATAATTGCCTAGAGAGTTGTTCTGAGGTATAAATGAGATAATGTATGTAAAGTGCTTAGCATACAGGCACTGGACAAGTAACTATCAGTGTCATTAGGTTTCATTTAGGAGTTTGGATAACATTTGTAAGTTTCTCCTCAATGAGGGCTGAATGAGAACTATTGTATTACTAGTGGAGACGAGGCATTCGCTTCTGTTTGGGATTGGTTTGGTTCTTCTTTGAGGATCTGTACATCCTTTTCTGTGGCTTGTGTTATTGGTTTGATTGCTCACTTCCCTCATCAGAGCCTCTTGTTTCCTGGCTGTTATTCTGATGTTTCACCTTCTCAAGTTCTGGATATCTCTCACTTTAAGTTTTGTAATCAATCTTGGTTTTGTCCCCAGTTCTATTTATGACTCACTGTCTGGGCCTGATGCTTGCTTTCCGCCTTGCTGGCACCAACCCTGGTTTTATTCTTGCTCTGCCCCAGAAAACAAAGTAGGAGAGAGAACCCTGCTCACTGATTGCATCAGCAGTGTGGGCCTTCTAAAGATTGGGGTGGTTTTCAGTGCTTGTACCTAAACCTGACAGTGGGTTCCTTGTGGGATTCTATTTGCTAGCCAAGGCAAACTAATTTAAGTGTTGTGTGAGTGCAAAGTATCAGGATCTAAGTCAGACATACACAAAGTTCAACACAGCTTGGCTTGGTGGTACATGAACCTTGCTTGATTAGGAATAATGAATGTAAGAGAAAGCTAGGATAGTTGATTATTTAGAGTTTTGGGGGGATTGAGCCAATCCCAATGCCTCTTTGCTTGAAATGCTGCTGAGAGTCTGGGCAAAGGTGGAAGTACAGTATAGAGAACTGGAACGTCCTGCTGCTGAGTGATGGTAAGAGTGCTAATTATGGTAAATTGCTAGGTTTTTTGGTTTTGTTTTGTTTTAAATGTAAAAACCTAAATTCCAAGGAGCTTTCCAATCCAATCTTAAATGAATGGCTCAGAAATTATCAGGTAAAGTAAACATGGCTATTTTCTTCTGAAAAATGTGAGGACAAAATACCAATAAATACAACCTTGGTGAAGATCTATACGTGATGTAACTCGTCAGCTCTGCAGGGAACTTGCAGGCAAATTACTTGTCTTATTTTTGCAAATCCTGAAGACAAAGAAACAGTCAAGCATCTGATCTCGGAAACAAATGCCTCCTAAAATAGAGTTGTCCAAATTGCTGGCAGAGTTAGGGCTGATAGTCACCAGCTTTGAAGAAACACAGATGGTTGAGTTGCACGGGGTGAATTTATCAGCAGTGATGGCAAAGGGAGTAATTAATTATGATGGGGCTGGCCGTGTTTTGCTGTGCTGCATGGGGTCTCGACCTTTACCTGGTTTTAAGGCCCAGCATAATTCCTGCTTCTTCCACAGCTTTCCCTGACATGTATTTTTTGTTCTTTGAATGCATGTCAGTCTAAAGCACAAACTTGACAAAAATTATGCACAACTCTGGGCCAGCTCCTCTCTAATGGTCTTGGCCAGCCTACAAAATCTGTATGCTATTTAAGGTTTCGTATAGTTATATTTTATTTTCCAATTAAATTGGGAGATCCTTGAAAAAAGGGACTATTATTTATGCCACTTTACCCCCAAGCCCTACTCAGGTGGTGTTTGTTGATTATACTTATCCCACAGTCAAATTCTGGGGGAACTGTTGCCCACCGACTTGAGAGATGGGCAGACATTCGCAGCCTTTCAACCACCTCAGCATGTCTAGTTGCTCATTGTCCTCAGCTAATTGAACCTTGTGGAAGTCAGGAGGGAGTGACCCTTCCTAGCATCTCTAATCAGTCATATAAGTTATGTTCCTAACACTCCCATTGTAACATCAATGAAAAAAATAGTGGATTATTTCTTTGCAAGCTGTGGATTGTACCTCTGAATTCCATGAATCATCTTATTAGTGCATGCCTTGTGACCTGAGGACTGAAAGAGAAAAGAGTATGGATGGATCAGCACAACCACCGTCCCAAAACTCATACACACAGAATTCTTGTGATTTTTGTGGGCATGTTTGGCATTGTATTGGAAATTATTTGCACAGTTGAATTTTTGATGTCAGAGATTTGTCTTATGAATCTTAGTCCTTTCCCATAACCTCCTTTAATAATTATTTGTTGAATAAATGTATCATCTTTACACATTTAAAAGATCACTAAGTATATCATTTTTTCCTTTCAGTATCCTAGAAAATTTTTCCTTAAGTAGATTACTTAAGATTTTCTTTCTTTTTTTTTTAAAGAGCCTATTTATTTATTTTTAAGATCTTATTGGGGAATTGCGTGAGGGGAACAGTGTTGGGGAACCGGGGATGGGGAACAGACAAGCTGCTGTCCCTCTCTTCCTCAGCCCAACTGTGGAGGACATTGCCCCACTGGCCCATGTTGGCATCATCATTGTGCTCTTCTCGGATGAGGCAGATTGGTTACCAGCCTCTGGACGGCCCCTCACAGCGGCTATTGGCCACTCACTATAGCCTGTGACAGCCCACTGCAGCAGGGGCTGCAGCTATGCCATCCCAGGGACTCACAGCAGCCCAGCTCCAGGTGGAGCTGTTCTTCACCATCCCAGCTGCAGAGGACAGTGTCACTGGCCCTCATATGTGGGATCTAAACCTGGGCTGCTGGCGTCCCAAGCCAGCTCTCAACCAACATGCCACTCGGCTGGCCCTTAAGATTTTCTTAAGTAGGTTGATATCCGTTCAGTGAGTATTCCAGACTTGCACCACTTTCTTCAAGACCATACTCAAATTTTCCAAGCTTTGCTATGCCTTTAATTTATGGGAAACTAGAAGCCATTAGATATGACCACTCTTAATTTCTCTTTTTCCCCCTTCTATAAACACATTGGTGAGTGGTTTCCAATCTATTATTCTTTGCTGCATTTGCCACTGCTATTTAATTCCTTCCCACACGACTCTCTATTCCCATTGGCTGCCTAACCCTTGCACCCTCTTGGCACTTCTCATGCCTCCATGTCTTTGGTAGGCATCTTTTCCTTTGCTTCTTCTTAAATCCTGGAATTTCTGCAGGGATTTAGTATCTTCTAAGGCTCTGCTAACACTATACTCTTTCCTGATTGATTTAATCATGCCTCTTATTCCTATCTTCCCACCATATGCTGTGACTCCCACATGTGCTGATCTATTGGGTTGTCAGAAACTCATGACACACTTTTGCAACAAAAAACTTAGAAAAATGCTCTATGACTTTTCCGACAACCCAAGTAGATGTCTACTCCTGAGGTCAGAGTCTTACATAAAAACATCTTATTCATCAGCTTTACCCATGAGTAGGGTCTGTGGCTTGCTTTTCCTTGCATCCCCAGGCACTAGCAGGATGCTCTGAAATTGCACGATTTTTCTCATACTTTGGTAACTCACCTCCATTTTTCCAAAGAAGGAAATAGAACCTTGAAAATCTTGTGACTTCAAGGTTAAATACTTGTTATAGTTTACGAATTTGTGACTATTACCCTGTGCAGGGCTTTGGATACCTTTCTCTCCAAATTTCCTGATCCATGAACATCTTTCACTGTGTTCATGGGATTATAAACTGTCATCTCTGGTAACTCTCTGACAGTGAAATGCAGGCTCCTTCATGCAAAACTTGCTTCCTGAAATTGCATTATTGGATCACTCTAGGATTAAAAATTGCACTTCAGGCCAGGGAATAAACTGACTTGGGGGAAACGTTATGGGTTTGGCTTAGGTTTGCAAAGAATGCAACATTGTAATCACACAGTGAAATATAGGAATGGGGAAGACCATAAAGTTACCTAGTTCATTCTCACATACTTAGATGTTGGCAAAAACAATGTTTATATTGCTCTGTAAAGAGATTCCTAAACTTCTATGGAATAGGCTCATGTTCTTGAATAATATTATATTCAATGGATCATCATTTGATGGTCATATGTTGGGTGTCTGGGCCTATATTTTCTTGGAAGACTTCATGTTCTGGGACATTCTAGTACCACACATTACTGGCTTGACACGTTCAAATTCTATATTCTTTGTATTTTCCAGAGACTCCCTGGAATTCATGTCCTTGTAGTAGGATTTATGACATCCTTATAACCTGCAGATGATGATACTCTGCAATGTGTTGGAATATGGGTGACTTTGCTGTATTTCCAAGTTAACATTCAATGTTCAGAGTAGTTATATATTTTCTCAACAGCACATTAAGAACCATTTTCTTATCTCTGCAGTTACTCCGATTCAGGTAGTATACTTTCTTTATTAAAAGGGAGATGAAAATTAGTGAAGATGTATGTTAACATAATTACTGAACTTAGTAATTGTCTATGTATTCACAGGTGAATTGATAAAGCATTGAAAAAGACAGAGCTTTGGGGCCCATGTGTGAGAGTGTGTCTATGTGCCTGATAGCAATAGATAGATGTCAGAGGCATTTTGTTCTGAGACTTAATAAAATGAGTATTTGTGTTTTGGTAATGTTCAAAAAAGCCATTATCCTCTGGGTATGAGAAAGGAATTTTGCATTATGCTTTGCTTTCATAATTAAGGAGGACAAGCAGCTTTTTTTCTAATTAAAATCTTATTTCATACTAATTTGATAGGAGGAAATTTTTCCTGGAGACCTCCATAGTCTTGGATATATGTAACAATGATCTGTCTGGTGATACTGAGACTATCTGGTGACACTAATTCTTTACATTTATTTAGCACTTTGCAGTTTACATATTCATTTATGTTCAATATCAAACTTGATGCTCAATGTTAATGAAATAATATCAAGACCATTTTACCTTTTGAGAGGTTAGCTAATAATTTATTTTCTTTAATTAGGATCATCATTATTATAGCTACTTATAACTCTAAATTAGTACCTTGATGTTACAATAATAGTAATGTTGGGTTTGAACTGCAGTTTCAAAAAAACCCACAATCTATTGCTCTTTCATTTGTGGTACTTTTCATGCCATTTCAAGTAATTAGCAAACTTATTATAAGGCTTTTGAACAATAAATATAAGCTCTTACTGTATGAGAAGATAGGAGACTACATTTTCAAGATAATCATAAAATAGCTCTATGACAATATCAGAGTCTCATGTACTATTGAATTAGGCACATTAATTCTCTGTGAAACAGAATAATACTTCTTGGCTATGTTTCTAGATTTAACCATTTCATTGTTATGAAATGGAGAACCAAGACAAAAAAAAAACAAACACACTTGAATCTTCAGTGGGTGCTGAATGTGTACTTTCCTCTGACTTCTTTTGAGCGTCTCATTTTTAACAGCAACCTGCTGAAGATATTACATGAAAAAATATCTTAGTGAATAAAATCAACATGGTGGATTTTTGTGCTTTTTCATTGAATTAAAGAATTGAGGTCAAATGAAACATTTATTTAATAAACCTTTAGGCACTGAAAATTTGTAGGGACAACTGTTGTTTTAGTATCATTCATTTTATGCTCATTTCAGAACCATACTGTAAATTGCTAGAAGAAATCATATACCCCATGGGTTAGTGTAACCTGAAAATTGTGAAAATAATAAGTTATTTATTGAAGTGTTTTCTTTTGTGCTATGTTGCCTGCTTTATCTTGGTTGATCATCAATTGGGTTAGTATTATTCCCATTTTATCTAGGAGAAAACTAAGGCTCTAAGTCTCTAAACTATTACAAGGGCTTATTTTAAGTCCTAGCAGTGCTCAGTGAATATTTGATGAAGGAAAGATACGTCATATGCTCAAATACAAACCAGTAAGAGGCAGAGCCAAATTTTGAACTTATATCTAAAATTTCTCTATGCTTTCACTTTTCTATTCTGCCTCTTAAATACCCAAGATCTGGGAGCAGTTTGTCCCACCAGGAAAAAACCTGTAGTACTGTTTATCCAGCTGTCCAAACTTTTATTTTGGTGATTGTTCACCTTCAACCTGGTATGGTGGCTGCAAAGCCAAGGGACTCTTTATGTTATCTATTTATATCATTACCATTACCAGAGTGTATTGATGTTGATCAAAGTTTTATTTTTCTTTACCTTACTACTATAGCTGATATATTGGCCTGTTGCAAAAGTCATGACGCATTTTTGCAACAAAAAAACATAGAAAAAAATACATCATGACTTTTCCGACAACCCAATAGATGGATGCTTTGAGGTTTTCACTTCTATCATATCGTACTAGTTTGTTTGGGGTCCAAAAAGTATGGATTTGAATGCAGAAGTCTTTAGTAATTTCTGGTGATGGATCTTAAAAGACTAGCAGGACTTGCCAAAAGCAGGACATTTTTTTTTTTCAGATCACTTAGACTATTATTATTCCATTGCCTAAAAAGAAAATAATTTTAATGAAAGTAACTTACAATTGACTTTGTAGAGAAGAGTTTTTGCTCTTAAAGTTCTTCAGAAACAAAAATAAAAGTAAAATTTTTGACTTCATGAGTACAATTGCATTTTTGACTCACATGTTAATATAAAAAGAAACTAGAGATTTTAAATATTTCTTAAAATTTGATAGTAGAACACAAATCAAGCAATTTCTCCAAGACTATTAAATTTGACATGAAAATAAAAATAATTTGGGGCCTTTGGGAGGATTGGGTATCAGGAGGAGAGGTTTTATAAAATTTATTTCTTTAATAAATACTTGCTGAGTGCCTAATATGAATGCAGTTGCTTGGAACACAGGGGTCAACAAGACAGAAAAGTTTCCTCACATGAAACTTAGATGCTTGTGGTAGGAATCAGAAAATATGCAAACAAACACACAAATACATTATTATTGATAATGATCTTCTTTGGATGGAAATAAACTGGGTGTTAAGCTCTACGTGATAGTCAGGAAAGCCTCTCTGAAAAGAAATCTGAAGAATGGGGGGATTTCTAGGCAGAGGAACTAGGCAATATGAAGGGTTTGAGAACTTGAGTTTGGCATCTTTAGAAAGGAGAAGGGTAAGTGATCAAATGGCAGAAGTAGACCCAGCTAGATCGCTAAGAGCCCACTAGATAATGGTAAGGACTTGGAATTTTATTCTGAGTAATAGTGCATTGGTTGTACATTGGAAGTTTTTAAGTGGTGCAATGGTAAGGGTTGCATATATATATTACAATTATTTTTTTTAAAAGAATGTAATTAACTTTTGGATGCAGAGAAGTGGGAAGAGAGCTGGGAGGGAGCACAAATAGAGAGTTTTAAGAGCAATGGTAACATTTTGTTCTCAAATGGGTAATGGGTTTAGTACGTGGTGGTTCACATTTATTATGCTTCCTAACTGTACATACATTACCTGTTTTTATATGTATCAAATAGTATAGAAAAGCAATATCTCATGAAATCAGTTATTGGGATAATCTTTACTGACAAAAAAGATAAGGTTCTACCTAGGTTATTATGTTCTCAGGTAACTCTATATCCTCCGTTTGTTATTTATGTCACAAATAGCTTGATGGCAAGCGAAGCAAAAAGAACACAGATAATCCAAAGTTGCATCTCTGTTTGAAAGCTTAGTTCGGGTTCTGGGGTCTTTCGGAAATCAGAATATATATTTAGCATTTCAGTTGGCAATGAGACATGTTGTTCGGTGCCTGCTGAATCCTTTTTCTTTATTCCTTCATTTCATTTTAGAAGTGCTGGCAAGATAAGAATAAAGAGAATCAAATAATCATCTACCAAAAGTCTCCCTGTAAGATATATGCAAGTAGTACAGCACTAATTAAAACAAGCAAATTGAAACTCTGGTAGCCTAAACCTCTCTAAGCACAGAGATTGGCAAGGGAAGAGTTTCCAGCATTAGAAGCGGCCCCATAATATCAGGAACAATGATGTGAATGTGAATCTAAGCACTTGTCAAGTGCTGTATATTTAACTGAAGAAATAATTGTATGCAAGTCTATGGAATCCCTGGGCAGATGAAAAACATGGAGTCTGGTAGATTATTAAATATTTCATAATGTTTTCTACATTTATGAAAGTATAATATAATTAGATCTTGGCTGAATTTGTGCTTTTGACTGCCATTGTTAATTATTTTTTTCATTCCAGAATTTTATTAACTCTCAACCCAGAGTCATTACTTTCCTTGTGCACTTCATACTTAGCTTTGGCAAAATTTAAGGCTTTAATTGCTACAAAAGGAAGAAATGAAGTAAAAAAGGCTCCCTATGGCCTCATTTGTGAACACAGATTTTAGGTACCATCCTCTTTCTTAAAATTTTTTTACTGAAGTAAAATTGATATATAACGTTAGTATATATCAGGTTCTGGGGTCTTTCAGAAAATATAGTAACTATATACTTATAATTGGCATATAACAATTGGTATATAATGCTAGTATCAAGTGTACAACACATTTCAAAATTGGTATGCTGTAAAGGTGATCACCACAATAGGCCCAGTCACCATTCATCTCCATACAGGCGACCCCTTCACCCATTTTGTCTGACCCTCTTCTCCTCTGATAACCACTAATTTGTTCTCTGTATCTATGAGTTTTGTTTTATTTATTTGTTATGTTTTTTAGATTCCACAGGTAAGTGAATTCATATGGTATTTGTCTTTCTCTGTCTGACTTATCTCATTTAGAATAATGCCCTCAAGGTCTATCTCAAATGGCACAATTTGCTTTTTCAAAGGCTGAGTAGTACTCTACTGTATGTATATACTTCATCTTCTTTATCCACTCATCCATTGAAGAACACAGGTTGTTTCCATAGCTTGGCTATATAAATAATACTGCAATGAACATAGGGGTGCATATATCTTTTCTAATTAGTGTTTTTGTTTTCTTCAGATAAACACCTGGAAGTGGAATCGCTAAATAATATGGTAGCTCTATTTTTAATTTTTTGAGGAAACTCTGTGTTCATATGTGTTTCATAGTGGCAGCACTAATTTACATTCCCACCAGTTGGTTATACAAGTTCCACTTTCTCCACATTCTTTCCAACACTTATTGTTTCTTGTCCCTTTGATAATGGCCATTCTAACAGGTGTGACATGATATCTCCTTGTGGTTTGATTTTCATTTTCCTGATAATTAGTGAGATTGAACATATTTTCATATGCCTATTGTCCATCTGTATGGCTTCTTTTTTTTTTTCTTTTTAAATTTTATTGGGGGAACAGTGTGTTTTTCCAGGACCCATCAGCTCCAAGTCAAGTAGTTGTTTCAGTTTAGTTGTGGATGGTGCAACTCAGTGGCCCATGTGGGTATCGAATAGGCAAGCTTGGTGTTATGAACACTGCGCTCTAACCAACTAAGCTAACCGGCTGCCCCTGTATGGCTTCTTTGGAAAAAAATCTGTTTAGATTCGCTGCCAAGTTTTTTAATAAGATTTTTTTTATTTAGTTGTTTGAGGGTTGTTGTTTTTTTTTTTTTTTTTTTTTTTGTGTGTGTGTGTGTGTGTGTGTCTGTGTTTGGATATTAACCCTTTATTGGATATAAGGTTTGCAAATATTTCTCCCAGTAGTAGATTGCTTTTTTATTTTATTGATGGTTTCCTTTGCTGTGCAGAAGCTTTTTAGTTTGATGTAGTCTCACTTGTTTGTTTTTGCTTTGGAGTCAGATCCAAAAATCCAGTGCCAACACTGATGTCAAGAAGATTACCACCTATATTTTCTTCTAATCGTTTTATAGTTTTACGTTCTACACTCAGTTATTCAATCAAATTTTTAGTTATTTTTCTATATGATATAAAGTAGTGGTCAAGTTTCATTCTTTGGCATGCAGCTGGTCAGCTTTCCCAATACAAATTATTGAAGATACTTTTCTGCCCCCATTGCATATTTTTGGCTCCTTTTTTATAAATTAATTGACTGTGTGTGTATGGGTTTATTTCTTCTGTTCCATTGATCTGTGTGTCTGTTTTTTGACAATGCCATGCTGTTTTGATTTGTAGCATAGTTGGAAATCAGGGGACATGATACCTCCCACTTTGTTTGTCTTTCTTAGAATTGCTTAGGCTATTCAGGGTCTTTTCTGGCTCCATACAAATTTTAGGATTGTTTTCTTCTGTTTCTGTGAAGAATGCCATTGTAATTTGGATAACAATTGCATTAATTGCTACACAACTTTGGGGAGTATGGACATTTTAACAATATTAATATTGGGTTATTGGAAAGTCATGATGCATTTTTGCAACAAAAGACATAGAAAAAATACTTCATGACTTTTCCGACAACCCAATAGTTTCAATCTGTGAGTTCAGAATACCTTTCCATTCATTTGTGTCTTCAATTTCTTTCGTCAATGTCTTATAGCTATCAGATCTTTCACCTCCTGAGGAAGATTTATTCTGAGGTATTTTATTCTTTTTGATGCAATGATAAGTGGGATTGATTTCTTAGTTTCTCTTTCTGACAGTTCATTTTTAGTGTATAGAAAAATAACTGATTTTTATATATTGATTTTGTATCCTACAACTTTACTGAGTATTTTTATTAGTTCTAATTTTTTTTGGTGGAGTCTTTAGATTTTTCTATATAAAATATCATGTCATCTGCAAATAGAGAGAATTTTACTTCTTTTCTGATTTGGCGACTTTTATTTCTTTTCTTGCCTAATTGCTTAGACTAAGGTTTCCAATACTGCATTAAATAAAAGCAAGAGTGGGCATCCTTGTCTTGTTCTTGATTTTAGAGAAAAAGGTTCTAGCTTTTCAACATTAAGTGTGACATTAGCTGTGGGATTGTTCTATATGTCTGTTATTAGGTTGAGGTGTATTTCCTCTACGCCCACTTCATCAAGATTTTTTTTTTATCATAAATTAATATTGAATTTTGTCAAATGCTTTTTCTGCATCTACTGAGATTATCATATGATTTTTCTTCGTTCTGTTAATGTTGTGTGTCATATTGATTGATTTATGGATGTTGAACTATCCTTTCATTTCTGAAATATATCCCATTTGATCATGGTGTATGATCCTTTTAATA
This sequence comes from Aselliscus stoliczkanus, assembly GCA_033961575.1. Classification (NCBI taxonomy): domain Eukaryota; kingdom Metazoa; phylum Chordata; class Mammalia; order Chiroptera; family Hipposideridae; genus Aselliscus; species Aselliscus stoliczkanus. The sequence continues at coordinate 145,456,601 of CM066727.1, forward strand.
TATTGTTGAATTCTGTTTGTTAATATTTTGTTGAGAATTTTTGCTTATATGTTCATTGGGGATATTGGTCTGTTCTGTTCTTTTCTTTTCTTTTTTTGCTGTCCTTGTCTGGTTTTGAAATTAGGGTAATGCTGGCTTTATAAAATGAGTTTGGAAGCATTCATTCTCTTCACTTTCACTTTTTGGAAGAGTTTGGTAGAATTCACCATTGAAGCTGTCTAATCTGGACTTCTGTTTGTTGGGAGGTTTTTCATTACCAATTCAGTGTCCTTACTAATAATTGTTCTATTCAGATTTTTTATTTCTTTATGATTTAGTTTTGGAAAATTGTATATTTCTGGGAATTTATCCATTATTTTTAGGTGTCTAATCTGTTGCTGTGTAATTGTCCATAGTAGTCTCTTACGATCCTTTATATTTCTGTTGTATCAGTTATATCTTCTCTTTAATTTTTGATTTTATTTAATTGATCTCTCTCTCTCTTTCTCTCTCTCTCTCTCTCTCTCTCTCTCTCTCTCTCTCTCTCTCTCTTTTCTTGATGAGTCTAGGTAAACATTTGTCAATTTTGTCCATTTTTTCAAAAAACCAAGTCTTAATGTCATTGACTTTTTCTAGTTCTTTTAGGTGTAAAGTTAGATTCTTTGTATGAATTTTGTTGTTGTTTTTTTCTTGGGGTAGGTCTGTATCACTGTGAACATTTTTAGCAGTGCTTTGCAGCATCTCATAGATTTTGGTTTGTATTTCTATATTCATTTGTCTCAGTGTATTTTTTTTTAAATTTCCCCTTCAATTTCTTTGTTGACCCATTGGTTGTTCAGTAGCATATTGTTTAGTTTCCGCATTTTTGCGACTTTTCCAGTTTTCTTCTTATAATTTTATGATTTTTCATTTATACCTTTTTGGTTAGAAATGATGCTCAATATGATTTCAATCTTCTTAAATTTATTGAGACTTGTTTTGCAGTCTTACATGTGATCTATCCTGGAGAATGTTCTATGTGTACTTGAGAAGAATGTGTATTTCTGCTGCATTTTGAGGAGAACTTTTGTACATAAATATTAAGTATATATGATCTAATGTGTTGTTTGAGGCTGATGTTTCCCTGTTGATTTTCTGACTGGATGATCTGTCCATTGATGTAAGTAGGGTATTAAAGTCTCCTATTATTATTTTAATGCTGTCAAGTTTTCCATTTAGGTCCATAAATATTTTGGTGCTCTTATGTTGGGTATACATATTTATAAATGTTATATCCTATCATTGAATTGGCCCCCTTTGCACTGCCTTTCTTTGTCTTTTGTTACAGTCTTGTTTTAAAGTCTACTTTATCTAATCTAAGTACAGCTACATTAGTTTGCTTTTCCCTTCCATTGGCATGGAATATCTTCTTCCATCCCTTCACTGTCAGTCTGTTTGTCTCTAGATATGAAGTGAGTACATTGTAGGCAACTATAGATGAGTCCTGTTTTTTGTCCATTCAATCACTCTGTCTTTTTTTTGAGGGCAGTGTCACTGGCCCTCTTATATGGGACCAAACCGGGGCCACTGGCTTCCCAAGCCAGCGCTTAACCTCCGCGCCACTCGGCCGGCCCTCTATGTCTTTTGATTGGAGAATTTAGCCCATTTACATTTATTTATTTTCAAATCCAGAAGTTTGCCTTTTATTCTGTTTCTTATCAGCAGTTATGTATAAATGCTTTGCTCAGTATAGCCTAACACAGGCTAATCCACCATCTTCTACCTTCTCCTAGTCCATTTACATTTAAAGTATTTATCAATACTTTTATACTTATTGCTATTGTTAATTTTTTTCACCTGTTTTAGTAGTTCCTCTCTGTTCCTTTCTTTTCTTGCTCTCATCCCTTGTGGTTTGATGTCTTTCTTTAGTGTTATGTTTAGATTCCTTTCTCATTATGTTTTGTATATCTACTATAGGTTTTTCCTTTGTGGTTGACATGAGGCTCACATATAACAGATTACATATATTACAGCTTCTTTTTTAAAAACATTTTTAATTTTTAAATTACATTTGACATTCAATATTATATTAGTTTTGGGTGTACAGCATAGTAATTAGACATTTACATAACTTACAAAGTGATCATCCCAATAAGTCTGGTACCCACCTGACACCATACAGTTATTACAATATTATCGACTATATTCCCTATGCTGCACTTTACATCTCTGTGACTCATTTCATAACTGGAAATTGGAACTTCTTAATCCTTACACCTTTTTTTACCCATCCCTCCAACACCCTCCCATCTGGTGACTATCAATTTGTTCTCTGTATGTATGAATTTGTTTCTGTTTTGTTTATTTATATTCTTCAGATTCCACATATAAGTGAAATCATATTTTATTTGTCTTTCTCTATTTAACTTATTTCAGTTAGCATAATACTTTTTAGGTCCATCCATGTTGTTACAGATGGCAAGATTTCATTACTTTTTATGGCCGAGTAATATTCCATTACATATAAAGAAGAGGTGCATTTATCTTTTGATGGACAGTTAGGTTGCTTCCATATCATGGCTATTGTAAATAATACTGCAATGAATGGAACAGAGGGGTGCGTATATCTTTTCAAGTTGGTATTTTGGATTTTTTTGAGTAAATAATCAGAAGTGGAATTCCTGGGTCATATGGTAGTTCTATTTTTAATTTTTGGGAAACCTCCCTATTGTTTTCCATAGTGTCTGCAGCAATTTGCAATCCCACCAACAGTGCACAAGGGTTCCCTTTTCTCCACATCCTTGCTGACACTTGCTTTTTGTGTCTTTATTGATGACAGCCATTCTAACAGGTGTGAGGTGATATCTCATTGTAATTATAATTTGTATTTCTCTGACAATTAGTGAGATTGAGCATCTTTTCATATGTTGATTGGCCATCCATATACCCTCTTTGGAGAAATGTCTATTCAGGTCCTCTTCCCATATTTTAAATCAGATTGTTCCTTTTTTTCTTGGTGTTAAGTTCTATGAGTTCCTTATTTATTTTGGATATTAACTCCTTATCTGAGCTATCATTGGTATTATTCTTGATATTCCTACTTGTTGAGGGTGTTCAAAGACCAGTGATCCAAAAGGAGGGATCTCAGTCAGCAGTTATTTTCAGGCTGACTGGAAGCCAGATCCTCAGGCAGCAGCTTTTAAAATATGCTAATATATACAATCCCTATGACCTGCAGACCAGGAGGAATGGAGGTTTTCCCTGGGTGACAGTGCCTTTAGCCTCTAGAAATGTGGCAAACCTGAAGCCTGCCCTCCAGGTTGAATCTCCAGGACAAGTAAATGGGTCTTTTAACAGGCCCACTGGAGGCATGTTTCAGTCTACTACTGTCTGTGCCCTGGGAGCAGTACCCTGCCCAGAACCATCTAATTGTTACAGGCCCAAGAATATAACCCCTCTGGCCACGAGATCCAAGTGATCAAGTGGTGTCCCCTGTGTGAAGTACACTTATCCACCCACTCTACCAATGCAGAGGAAGAGTGCTGGGGGCACGACACAACTGTGGATTTAATGCTGCAGGAGAAGAGCCCTGGAGGTGAGGAATGCCTGTGGCTTTAGTGAGGCTGTGTCTGTTGGTGCTCTCCTGTACTAGCCATGTAGAGAAGAGTGCAAAATTAGTGCTCACCAGTGCCCCTGTAACTGAAAAAAGTCCCCAACTCGTTCCTGCCCTTCTGATAGAGGCTTTAATATTAGAAAATGAATCTTCCTTACACATAATACAGGCGCCTCTGAAATTGCTGCCTTTCTACTATGTCCTGTGATGAGTAAGTCCACATGAAAGCCCCTTAAGAAGAGTAAAACAGGTCCCTAGAGCCCTCCAGATCCCTAGGACATAAGCCTTGTTGGTTTCCAAAGCCAGACTTTTGGGGGGCATCCTCTCTTCTGTGCAGGTCCCAAGGTTTGGATAAATGGATAAAGAATGGATGAAGATCCATTGTATATAGTGGATATATACATATACAGTGAACTATTATTCAGTCATAATAAAAGGAAATTCTGCCTTTTGCAACAGCATGGATGAACTTTGATAGCATTATGCTACATGAGATAAGTCAGACACAGAAAGAAAAATATTGTATGACCTCACTTATATGTGGAATCTAAATAAGCAGAACTCATAGAAACAAAGAGATTGCTAGTTACCAGAGGCTGGTGGGTGGGGAAAATGAGAAGATGTTTGTTGGTCAAAGGGTAAAAACTTCTAGTCATATGATGAAAGAGTTCTGAGGGCTTAATATGCAGCAAGGTGATGATAATTAATAACACTGTTGTAAATTTGAAAGATACTAAGAAAGTAAATCTTAAATGTTATAAACACACACACGCACACACACACGATAGTAACTATATGGGATGGATGTGTTAACTTTTTTGTGGTAATCATTTTTTGGTAAACACGAGTATGTATATAAAGTCATCCCATTGTACACTATAAATGTACACAATGTTATATATCAGTGATATCACAAAGCTGGGGGTGAGGGGAATCCATCCATTAGAGCCTAGAATGTCATTGGGTTTTTGTGAGATCTGTTTTACTTTTTGAGTGTGTGAAAGCGTAGATTGGGGGAAGGAGAGTGTATCCTTTGTAGAGGGTGGAAGGATGTAGAAGGATTAGAGTTTTTTAATGGAATTAAAATATTTGTTCCTAACTTGTAGATTTAGGGGTAGCAGGAAGTTCTTAAGAATCTTTGATACATCTTATTTTTCTTTCCTGATTAAAAAAAAAAAGTATATTTATGATCTCTTAACTATCTGACTAAATTTCATAGCTTTGCCTCCCCATGGTCCTCTGTCCATCCATCCATCCATCCATCCATCCATCCATCCATCCATATATCCATATTTATTGACTGCCTTTTGAGTACCAGACACTGTAATGCACTATAAGGCCTCTGTCTTTATAGAGCTTAGATTTTGTTCTGTCTGTGCTCCTTGTGTTCATATAGAGAAATTAAGGAAAATACTATCCAAAGATAGTAACAGTGGGCAATTTTCAATCGTAGTGAGTATTCTGAGAAAGATGCCTGTTTAATCTGTAAAGGGTAAGCAATAGATAACCACATGTTAGTTGGTTTAATAATCACGATTTCTTTCTGCACCCATATTTATCAGTTCTAATAGCACTGCCAGTTTGACTTTAGATGCAGGATATAGATAGGAGACACATTCCTTTAAATATCCAAAAGGATACCAGATTGCTTTAGCTGTGAGCTTTGTGTTAAAAATAAAAGAGACCATGCAGACAATCCTTACTCTGAAACTTTAATAAACCAGGGAATTTTGTTTACCAGGCCATCATTCTTCTGTTAATAAGAACATGAAGTATTATGGGGCAAATATTCATGTTCATTTACAAATATCATCAAGACTTCAGGTAACTGACAAACGACTGCATGATACTTAGAGAAATGTTATAAAGGTATTATATCTATTTTTAAAATATCTTTAGTGTTTCTCTTCGTGTTCCCAAAAATACAGCACCGACACTTTGGTGCTGAACTACATTTATAGCTATATCACTGACTACCTGATTTTTATTTTGGAGTAGATCCAATGTAAATATCCACATTAATGCAACACATGCAAAGGTCAGAAGATCCAAAGCATGGTTCCCACAGCAACTGACCTTTGTTTCTCTGGAGCTTGGCAGTATTTGCTTTTATTTTGTATTAGCAAAACTTTTCTATTTAATGATGTATGACATGGAGCAGTTGTCATGGTAAATATTATTTAGGAATGTCTTATTTCCATTAGAAAAACTTCAATTTTGATGTTATAAAAGTTTAGAAGCTATTTTATACTTCTCATATTCTTGAAAAATAAAGAATAAAGGCCACCATGGGAAAGTAAAGGTGAACATTTCTTGTTTCCCTAAACAACAATCCAATAGTTATTCATTTAGCTGTTAAAACATCTTGAAACAAGCAACTAGTTTTGATTATGTTTATATTTGTTTCTTTGAGTATATAATAGCTGGGTAATTTTGAACAAACTAAAATGTAGGAAAATGCTTTATTATAAATGAGATATTTCTGTGTACATGTTTATAAATAGAATCATTTATAAAACTTGAAACCAACAGACACCACACCCATATTCACTATCTTCTTTCTGTGGAAATGGAAGAATTTTTTCCACTACTGTCAAAAGTCAATGCATCCATCCTGGCGTGGATCTGATTTCCTTGCAAGAGGTTTGGTCTTTCCATTTCCCATTACTCCTGAATCATCTGCTCTTTTTCCATTCCCCTCAACATACACACATCCTCCTGGATCTCCCCTACCTTCTGTCCCTCTAGAGTTACCACTCTATTTTCTGTATTCACTATGTCCACTTCTTCATCTCTTTATTCCACTCCAATGGGAGTTCCTTCATGTCACTATAGCTGCAGTTTCAATGGCCACCAAGACTTGCTTCCATGCTGCCAAATGTCATGGTTATTTCTTGAACTCAACTTATTCAACCTCTAAGTGACAGTGAAAATTTTGAACTCAGTCGAGCATCTCATTCTTCTCGGAACACCTTTTTTCTTTCAGTGCCTGTGACACCACACTCTCCTGACTGGCCCCTCCTAATGATCCTTATTAATCATTCCTAAACCCTTCTTCTGATTCACCTATAAAGTTTGGAGTATACCAGGTCTTGCTTTCCCTGTTTGTAATCTTACACTGACTTTAGGTTGCCAGATTTAGGAAATAAAAATATAGGATGTCCAGTAAATTTCAATTTCAGATAACTTTTTTTTTTGTTATAAGCATGTTTTATATAATACACACACATGTATGCACATCTATTGATCTATGTATCTTCTGTCTATCTCATAAACTATTGGGATGTTCTATGCATATTTGGAACATATTTATACTAAAAAATTAGTCATTGTATCTCAAATTCAAATTTAACTACTGTCAATCAGACCATGTCATTTGCCCTAGTGTTCCAAAGCTCCCTCTGCTTCCACTTTCTGATGGCTTCTCACTGCACTTTGAATAAAACCAAATTCCCTACCATAGCCAACAAGACCTCTATGATCAGTCTCTTGCCAATACCACTTTTCAGACCACGCTCACCTACTCCAGCTATATGGCCTCCTTTCTACTTCACTATCTCTCTACTTTTATTCCTGTTTTTCCCCGAGTATACTTTCCCCTCCATTTTCTCATAACTCGTTCCTTTGGCTAATATCTTCCTCACTATCCTATCTAATGTTGCTTTATAATTTCCATCCCTCCATCACTATCATGACTCTCTCTCCCTCTCTTTTTTTTTTTAAACAGCACTGATCAGTACTTGAAATTGTCACATTGGTGTTTTTAGGTATTTATTTATTTGTTTGTTGGTTTGTTTATTTATTTATTTCTCTCTCTCCTTGAGCATAAACTCCATGAGGAGAGGGACCTGGTTTCTTTTGTTAATTATTTTATCTACTGCTCCAAGAAATATTTGTTGACATTTGAATTAGTGGTTTGCTAAAGTAGATTTGAGCCGTAATCTGCCATGAAAGTTCCAGCATATTACCCTTTCTTGGGTTTGAAAATAGATATAGAATGAAAACATTTCCACAGCTTTTTTTCCTCACTGCACTTACGCTGTGATGTTGGGTTAGAAATGTTGGTGAGAAAACAGCAATCAGTACCAATGAAAGCACTGAAATAGTTTCATCTGCTGCTCTGTGCTGGCGCTTTCCCCGGGGAGAAGACTGACATATCATAGCCAGTCAGGATCCTGCAATGGATTGTCTTTCAAAGTCAAATTTCAGCCTGTCAAGAGGTGGAGAAAATGATTTGTGACCTGAAGAGATGGCAGATTAATATTTCTGAAACACTATGCACTAAACCCCCTGTAGCTACTCGTTTGTTCCACTATTAAGACCTCCCTCCCTCTGGTAGGGGAAATGCTTTGCAGCAAATGGCATCTTTGCTTTGTGTATAGACATTTCCCCTGCCCCGAGATGGGGTTTCCCAGTGAGGTGTAACGTTCATTAGCCCCGTTGGACAATGCAGTTGCTGAAGCAGACATGTGTCTTTATCTCGCAGCTGCATTTTAGAGTCAGAATGCATTGGAGGTCTGGGGGGAAGCTGTGATGTATGAAACAGAAAGAAGATTGATTTTCCACAAGGTACCTTGCACCTGGAGTAATGAGAGTGGCAAATTACTTGCTCACTGAGCAAACATGACAGGAATGTCATAGAGCGAATTTATATTTATGCAAACACACTGGGGTTATGTAGGTGGGAATTCCTCAAAGTGACCTTATCTCTTGAAGACATCTTCAAAATCACCACCTTGTACTGGGAAGGCTACGTTCAGCCAAAGCTGCATAATAGCCGCTTAAAACACAAATACTTCTAATGAATAATGTAATGTTCATGGTACAGTAAGAAATAGGATAAATTGTGGTGCCATTTTAAAATGACAGTCTTCAACTCACAGGCTATTTCTGGTGTTCATCTTGGATTTTGTGGCAGTAGAACATAAAATATCTACTTTAATGGAGTAAAAGAAATGGAGTGATTTATCCTAGTCATCGTAGGCCTTTAGAACCTCTCATTTGGTAATGGGGAAAAAAAAAAATCAGTGGTCGATGGGAAAGCAGATAATTTTTCTCTGTTTAAGCAGTCCAATGCATAGAGAGCACACAAGCTTCTCAGAACATTTGGGGCAGACAAAAGAATTTTAAGTTTTTAAGTGACAGAAGGAAATGGTGGTAATATTCGGTTAAAACATTTCAAGATTTCCCACTTAACGGTTTACACAATTCTAAACTCTAAAAAGGAATGCTGATGCTTGTAGCTGTAAGCTATTAAAAAAACATTAAAGTGATAATTTGGTTTTGTTAATGAGCTTTAAAAGTGTGCTGATTTTAGCAAGTAGTTCTGGATTTAGAATAATTTTTTTCTTGTTTGACGCTCATTTGTTAATCTTTCATCGTTTATTTTTTGAGACCCTGGTTTGTGCTTGGCATTATGTTAAATGTTAAAGTAGAACAGAGATCAAAGGAATTGTCCAGATTCTCAAGCAGCTCATTCCTAGTAACCCAGATTATAACATAAAATAAATCGAGGGAAAATGAACCTTGCTAAACTTAGTTGTAGGGACTGTGCCCTGGTGAACAAGGCAGAACACAACATTCTAAGGTGTTACTTTCCTGCTTTTGCCCCTGCTGGTCCCCAGAATATGGATTAGAATAGTCAGTGGGGTCCAGTGAGTCTAAATAGTCACAAACAACAAATGGTAACATCCTTTAACTTGGTACCTTAAGGAAAAACAGAATGTATGTACATTTTCTAGGGGTCATGCATCATTGTAAGTATTTCATTTGTGGAAGCTAATTTAATAATATACTACTCCTGTTACGTAGATTCCAACATTAGCTGCACTTCACAGACAAGGAGAAAAGCGGAGAGTGAGATGAAATAACTTGGCCAAGGTCACCCAGGAAGTGAATAGTCAAGGCTGATCTGCTGTACAGCGTCCGATGACCCTGAAGCGTTTAACCTCCACTGGGGAGGGAGAGATCAGAGGAGCTTTGGTTGAAAATAACTGATCTACATTTGAAGTAAGAAATGTCCTCTAAAATTGAGTATGTGACAAAGGAGATGTTTTACACATAACTACAAATGTTATAGAGTGGAGCTTGGGTATTTATCTCTAGGACTTAGTGACTAAGAACCTGGTAATCCCTACACCTTAGTCGACTCTGAAATTCCCTTCCTTTAATGCTTTTTTGTGTCCTAACTCATACCAGTGTGTGCCGGGTTGTTGCGTTCTTGCTTGCTGCCCCTAATTTTTATACCAAGAGTCTTTTTATCCATTTGATCTTTTCAAATGTAGTCTCTCACTGAATTTCTAAGAAAGATTGCATCCCTGAAAAGCTTTGCAAAATGTGAGTTATTATATATACTCGTTATGCTTCCTTTGCTTGCTTTCTCTGTTTGTAGGAGGATGTGGCTATGATTGCTTCCTTCTGATTTGATCTTTTCCAAGTGGTGTGTTCCTCTTTAGGCTGCAATTAAGATTTGAATTTACTTTCGGTGGGAAAAGTCCTGATTGGTGCTGGAGCTAATGACAAACGGCCCATTTGTCAGAAACATGGACTGCTTAGGGATATTCTGGTTTCCTTATTTCATCCTCCTAATGTGTGGGCTACACTAATAAAGAAATTAGCTAACACTTAACTGTTTTCTATATGTCAGGCACCCTTCTAAGTGCTTTACATGTTTTAACTAATAATAAGGCTAAACCTACTAGTAGTAAACATTATTTTCAGCATTTAAGAGATAAAGAACATTACACAAGTAGAGAGTTGTCATGGCAGATCTCATGCTCCAGCCTCCCTGCTAAACAGTTACTGGTATCTTGGAGGCAAATTCAACTTGTCTTGGGGAAGGTCAGAAAAGTCTTTATGCAAGACTTAAGAGTTGATTTCAGGGGCCGGCCGAGTGGCGCATTGGTTAAGAGCTGGTTTTGGGATGCCAGCGGCCCCGGTTTGGATCCCACATATGAGGGCCAGTGACACTGCCCTCTACAGCTAACAACAGCTCCACCTGGAGGTGGGCTGTGCGAGCCCCAGCGATGGTGTAGGCTGCAGCCCCTGCTGCAATGGGCTGCCATAGGCTACAGTGAATGGCCAGCAGCCAGCGAGAGCTGCCAATATCTGCCGTGAGCGATATCCAGAGGCTGGTGACTGGTCTGCCTCATCTGGGAAGAGCGCAATGATGATACCAACATAGGCCAGTGAAGCAACGTCCTCTGCAACTAGACTGAAGAACAAAAGGACAGCAACTTGACTGTTCCCCTCCCCCAATTCCCCAATAAAATCTTTAAAAAAAGTTGATTTCAACATCACACTGATTTTTCTATTTGATCTTCTTTATGACTCTTCTAATTATTTGTTAAGTGTGGTAACCTGTATCTAATTATTGGGCATTTATAATGAGTGAGTCCTACTGTAAGCATTTGATATGTATTAACACATTTAATAATCATCACAACTCTTTGTGAAAGGCATCATTTTTTCCCATTTCATAGTTAAAGAAATTGAGGCACTTGTTAATTTTGTCCAAAGTTGGTAAATGTCAAAGCTAGGGTTTGAATGCAGGAAGTTTGGCTCCTGAGTTATATACCCATTATCCAGTATTGCCATTACACTGTCAGTGTCAAATAAGGTGGCCATAATTATGGCCGAATAATGCCCAGTAGCATACCTATTCATGAACCACACTACTTTATCTTTTGATATTTTAGGTGTCATCAAGAGCAAATAACATAAAACAATAAAAGTCAAGAGCTAATCTTTTTTCATGTACATTTCTTTTAATTAGACTATAAGCCCTGAGCTATCAATACCAGCAAGTTGATACAGAGAGGGACAGTTGGGACCCAGAATTTGATCTTGCTGCTATGAGAGTCTGATGATGACATCAGGCCCAGCGTGGGTTCTGAGGGAAGGTCCATTCTGGTAGGTGAGGTATGGAATCTAGGCAATACAGTAATACCTTGGTTTGCGAGTATAATTTGTTCCAGAAACAAACAACTCGTATTGCAAGACATTGCTTGTTTACCATGTTAAAATATATTAGAAATGTTTGCTCGTCTTGCAGAACACGTGCAAACCAAGTCACTTGCAATCCAAGGTTTTACTGTAAGGCAAGAGTAATATAGTCCGGAGAATTCTTGCAGAGGGCAGGAGAAGTATGTGAGTAATCAGTGTCAGGGCAGACTGTCAGGAGTTAGTAAAATTTAGGGCTGAGTTTCAGGGACAGCACTCCAGGTGTGTGTATTGGGGATGAGGGAGAGGCAAGAGCAAAGTGAAGCCTTTTCCGGCTGCCCAGGAGTCAGGTCTGGGAAAGTGGTGGAAGCTCAGATTCCAGAACTGGGGCACCATGACACAGCCAGACCGACAGATGTGATGAGTCCCATGGAATTGGGTGAGATTTTCCTTAAAATTGTTATTTCAACTGCTATGGCTGATCCTAATTACTGGAGGGAGGTCTGAGCCTAAAGGAGGGAGAGGCTTTGGAAAAATACTTTCTTTTTTATCAAAGGGAGGCCTACACCATTTCCTCTTTCAAACAGTAACCAGTTATTTGTCATCACTATAGCGGTTATTTCTAGATTTAGGTGCATTCCATTGGTTGTACTTATTAGGTTTCTGATTGATTCTGGAGATAGAGTGAAGACAGTATCCCTGAACATACTGTGTGCTTTACATAGAAATAAGAATTCTGAAAGGAGAGAAGAATAATTTATATCAATAATGTTAGCCTTTGTCAAAAGATGGGAATTAAGCCCATTTAGACATGGCATAGCATCAACGATCAAGTCTCTGGCACGGATGGATGAGATGAGCGATGGCTGCAAACCCAAATAGTTTTTATTCTTTATGCCTCATGAAAGAAAGAGTTAACAAAGAATCATGTGAACAGCAAGGGTGAACTGAGGTGGAGGACACACGCTTTTTCAATTCACAAATTTCATAATGTCCCCAAGTAGACTAAAACTTCATGTTCTTACTACCTACATTTGATGTTTGTACAGTGTAGTGTCAGGAGTTCTGTGAACTTGATTATTTTTATACAATTCTCAGTACAGGAAGTGTAGAACTAAAGAAGAGGAATAAAGGAACAATGCCACTCTGTGCCCTGGCATTGTGTCATCTTTCTCCCTTTGTGCAAAATGGCAAGTAATGTGAAAGCCAGGATCTCTTTCTCTACAGTTCATCTGGTGCATCACATTGTGTCCACAGATAATTCTGTAGGATGATGTGGTAAACGCGGAATGTGTAATCAGAGAACCTGGATGTAGGTCCTAAAGCCATCACTTATGAGTGTGTCCCCATTGTGTGAGTCACGTCACCTCCGTGAGCCTCAGTTTTTCTATTGTTGGAATACATTCTTCCACACCTAACTCTTATTACTCTATCCCATAGACTTCAGGATGAAGCTATATGAAAATGCTTACTTTTCCTCCTCCTTGCATGTTCCCAATACTGTGTCTTTCCCCAGGTTGTTTCTTTGACTTGGCATGCCTTTCTTATCATCTCTGCTTATTAAACTCTTACCCATGCTTCGAGGTTTAATTAGATTATTTTGTACCTCAGACCCAGGTTCAACACATACTGAGGATGTTTTTAGTGTCAGAACTAGTGAGGCTGCTTTACATATATTATCTAAAGCAATTACCCAAACTGTGCAGTAACTGATATTCAGATAAATCTGTTTATTCTAGCCTGAATTTTTTTCAAAAGGATTTGAGAAGGCCAGAAGGTTGGTAATGTTTTACTTTTTTACTTTATAGATAAAGAAGCTAGGTTGAAACTATTTGCTTTAGTTCCTATAACCAGACTTGGATTAGATTCTAGATTCTAACTAGAACCTAACTCAGAATTTTGACTACTCGTCTGGTACTTTATCCTGCTTGTCAAAATTTTATGAAGGTACCTTTGACACTCTATGTTTGGTCTGTTGCTCTGAAGTACTATAATCCTTTGATACTCTATGCATCATTCTCTTATTTACAGGAAATTATAAATCTTATTTCTATTTCTCTGTTATGTGTCCTTCGAAAGAATCAAGGAACTGTGGCTTGCTGATCTTGGTATCACAATGCCCACCATAGGGACTTGCATAAAATAAACACTTAATAATAGTTATTTGGAAAATGGGTGCAGCCACTATGGAGGTTCCTCAAAAAATTGAAAATGGACCTACCTTATGACCCAGAAATTCCACTTCTAGGTACTTTTCTGAAGAAATCCAAAACACTAATTTGAAAAGACATATGAACCTCTATGTTCACTGCAGCATTATTTACATTAACTAAGATATGAAAGCAGCCTAAGTTCTACACTTCCTACGATTTATCCAATCGTAGACGATTGGATAAATAAGATGTGGTTCATATACACAATGGAATATTACTCTTCCATTAAAAATGAAATCTTACCATTTAGGGCAGACAACATGGATGTAACTAGAGGGTATTATGTAAGTGAAATAAGTCAGAGAGAGAAAGACAACTACCATAGGATTTCACTTATATGTGGAATCTAAAGAACAGAATAAACAAACAAATAAAACCAAAATAGACTCATAGATACAGAGAACAAACTGATGGTTGCCAGACTGGGGCGTGGGGTGGGGGCGGTGCAGGGAGGAGTTGTGAAAAAGGCAAAGGGATTGAGAAGTCCAAATTGGTAGTTACAAAATAGTCGCAGGAATGTGAAGTACAGCACAGGGACTATAGTCAATAACATGGTAATAACTATGTGTGGTGAAGGTGGGCACTAGACTAATTAGGGGGATCACTTTGTCAATTATATAAATGTCTAACCTCTGTGCTGTACACCTGAAACTAATATAAAATAATATTGAAAGCCATCTGTAATTGCAAAATAAAATAAATGTAAATAAAATAAATGGGTGATGGGAGACCTGAAGAAAAATAATAGCTATTTGCGATGAATGCTAATTCACGCGGTATTTTCCCAAGCCAAACTTTGTGTACACAGCAGCATTTTCCTTAAGTTTGTCTGATAGCAATTGTGTCTGTGCTGACTGTTTAATAATTACTATGTACCAATGACACATGTATAGTAAACAATACTTTGACTATGCAATTTCAGGCTAAGTATCTTTCTGAATTTAATTAAGATATGCCATTATATTCTTTCCTTTATGGAAATGAATGGAAAACAAGCAATACATTATCACAAACTTATTAAAAGTCAATTTATTAGCTGGAAAGATGAATTATTTTGCTTACTATGTTATCATCAAAACTTAAATTGAGAATTTACAACTTTAATTAGAAAGTAGGCTCCATGTATGTGGGGATCTTGCCTGTCATTTTCACAACTATATCACTAGTATTTGGAGTAGCATTAGCTGTTTAGTATTATTTGCTGAATGATCAGTGAAACTGTAGTTTTCATTGGATGATGATCCTTTGACTCTTTAGACAATATATTATTGCAATTAAAACTTGTAAGACACTATCTTATAGGTTATCTCTTTTGATCTGCACAGCATCCCAGTGAGATATTTAAGGAGAACATTATTACCTTCATTTTACAAAACATTCAACTGAGGCCCAAAGGGATTAAATGACTCCAAAAATCATCTACCTAAGCAATCGCAGGTGACCGAGACTTGAACCCAAGTATCCTTACTGTAAATTCAGCATTCTTTCTATGTTTTCATGTAGTTGGCAGAGGATCCAAACAGAGAATAGAATGTTGGCCAGGGCATCATGTTAGATACCTTTTTAAGATTAGAAAGTTATAAGTCATAAATGAAGTGACTTTGGCATCTGAAAGATGATCCCACCAAGGAAGCACTGTTACTGAGTTTGGTGAAAATGTCTGAATTTGAAGCAATTCTGAATGGTCCTTTTAGCCTAACACTAGAAGAACACTCAGTACAGACATTTTATTCTCCCCATACTTTCTTCATCCCTTATTTTCCAGCTGGTCTGAACCATGCCATTTAAGACTTCAGATTTTTATCAAAGGCTTCTAAATATCCTTTTGTGATCAGTAGTTTTGTTCTTACCAATTGAAAAGGACCAGCTGACTTCCTTGGTATTTTTATATCTTATGCTTTATTATTTTCCAGCAGTGTTTCTCCACCGCCCCTCCCCCCCCACCCCCTTTGCCCCAATGCAGATGCTGTGATTGCTACTTTTGGCTCAAGACATCTGTTTTTCAGTAGGTCCTTTTTTTTTTTTCATTCCCAATTATAATCTGTATGTGCCACTGCTAACGTAGAGAACATCAGATCTTATCGTTGTAAGAGTGAATACTCTGTATTTAGCCCCAGATTCTCCCACAGAAGGCAAACTTAGTTTTAAGTTTTGTTCATATACTAAACATTTTCAAATCTAAGGACCTTGAAAACACTCCAAAAAACACAGTTATTTAATATAAAAGCACTTATTTGAAGCCCTTACGTCTAGACACAATTTTCAATAGAGGTTAAAAAGAAGTATAGGGGAAACAATTCATTTAAGGTAATTTCTGTCTTTATATGCCCCCTTCCTGCTTTGTTTTTTTTCTGATCCAATCGAACAGCATTTGCACAACCTATAACTAGAAAGCACTGTCTCTTCCAAAACCTACGGAGAAAAATAATCGGTATATGAAGCCTCATACTGGCTATCCACAGACTGTATTTGGAATGCATGATGTTCTTAAAGTGGAATTAATTGCAAACATTTCAAAATTGAGAAATTTCAGATATGATTCTGAATTTCTGGCTTGTTACAAGAAATGGGAGAGTATGGCAGAACAAAGCTCACCTTTCCATGTGTCATCAATGGTCTAGAGGTGAATGGTTGCCAGAGGTAAATTGAAGGGTAAAAATGAGCCCTCTGTTCACTTACTTACCTGACTGCCCCTACTGGCCCCATCAGAGATCTATAAACAGCTAGTTGCATCATCCTCCCTCTCTATTTCATTCTTTCTCTCCCTCTTTCTCTGTTCTTTTAGCATAATATCAATAGTTAGCTAAATTTATTTGCAGACATGTATAATTTGCCCCTTTTAGAATATTCCTTAAAAAAATCCATGGTCAAGATATCATTTTTTTTATGAACCCAGACAAAAAAAATATATTGGGAATTATTTTAAAGCATTCTATTTTAAAGTATGAAAAATATTAGCATCATTATTTTCATTATCAAACTTTTAATGGAAAGAATTTTGGAGGTAGAAGACCTGGTTTTGAGTTCTGGATTTGCCACTTACTAACTTTGACCTTGAACAAGTTACTTAACTTCTCTGAGTTTGTCTCCTCCTCTTTGCCAAGGGGGATGGTTATGTCTGCCAGCATCATGGTCATGTGTATTAAATGTAATCATGGGTACGAAAGTTCTTAGTACACCACGTGGCACTGTGCAAGGGACAGATATTTTATGGAGAAGCAGAGATTTTTGCATCTGATTGCATCTGGTTTCTCAAGGAGCTTAGAATCTGTTACAGAGATAGGACTTGCATATGTGTAAGATAAATGATAGTTGAAAGTATCCTTCTGCCTACAAAGGACGGAAAATTTAAATGTTATCAGACATAAGAAAAAGTGCCTGATTATGCACTCAAACTTAAAACTCAAATTTAAAAAGACAAATATAAAATTTCTTCCATTGACTAATTCATTTATTCCACAAATACTTATTCTGCATTTACTTTGCTACGAAAAACATATGAAGTGCTGGAGATAAAGTATTAAAATAGAAAGCCTAGGCTCTTGCTTTTACAGAATTTGTATTCTAGTATGGGAAGAAAGGGACATAAACCAGTAAACAAATAATCTTATCATTTCAAATACTGTTAAGTTCCATGAAGAAAATAAATGTCCTGGGTTGTCGGAAAAGTCATGATGCATTTTTGCAACGAAAAACAGAGAAAAAAATACGTTAGGACTTTTCCGACAACCCAATGGGTTATATGACAGAGCTGTGGAGCAGAGCTGTTCCCATTATGACTTTTGCCATGTTACCATTTTTTCTTTACTTTTTTGTGATGAAATATACATATATAATTGATCATTTTAACCATTTTAAGTGTTTCAGTGGAATTAAGTACATTCACAGTGTTGTGCAATCACAACCACTATCCACTTCCAGAACCTTTTCATTATCCCAAACAGAAACTCTATACCTGTTAAACAATAACTCTCCATTTCTTCCTCCCCTCAGTTCTTAGTAACCTCCATTCTATTTCCTGTCTCTATGAATTTGCCTATTCTATATCTCTCATAAGTGGAATAATATAATATTTTTACTTTTGTGTCTTGCTTATTTCATGGTTTCAAGGTTCATTCATGTTGTAACATGTATCAGAATTTCACTCCTTTTTAAGGCTGAACAATATTACACATAAAATACATACCACGGTGTTTGTCTAATCACAATATTACCTGTTTTATGCGAGTTTGTACTAAGCCTAATTTATAGAATACTTTACAGAGCACCTGAAGAGCCATCCTGCATGGCAAGAAGAGGGTTAACTCAGGGATTATTGGTTAAATTGTCAGGAAACTGTGGTGCTATCTGACCCAGTTGTTTTGTGTAACATTCTATCTGATATATCTTGAATTCTTGTTATCAACAGTTGCAGTTAAAAATATATAAATTGGGAGGAAATAAGGTCAGTGGTTTTCAGTAAATATGAAATGACAATTGCTATAGTTTGGACCAGTTCGACCGACTCCCCTAATGTAGTACTTTCCTTTGCTCAGGGTGTTTTTGGAGCATTTTTCTAAAATAGGTTCAGGTAATAGGCTTCTACCACTACCGTGGGGCATAATTTCACAATCTAGTAAATCTCACCATTGGGAAATTCCTTACGATTGTGTATTTAACCACTGGAGTGCTTCTTTGCAGTGCAATTGCATCCTGCAGGCAATAACTGCTCTGTGACTGAGGCAACCAAATTCCCCCATAAAGGAAGAGTTGGGAGTGGAAAGGAACAGTGGATGGCCAAAAGCAGGGAGAGTTAGTGCATACAGCAGGTCCTAGAATTACATCTTTTCATTCAATTCATTTCCCTAAAATGTTGATGAGAAGCTGTAGGAACCTAACTCTTGTTGCTATCAATTAACCTAGGGTAAAATTGGTTTTGTTATATATCAGGTAGCTTAAAGGTGCAGAACCTATTGACAATTATGTTAAATGAAGTCCTACTATATTTCATGATTGATATATTCAGGATAGGAAGTCCCAGATATTGCAAAGAATCAAAAAAGGAAAATTTTAAAAGGAGCTGAAATTTTGTTGCAAAGGAACAAGTTGAAAGTAATATACAAATATTATAGTAACCTCTGTAGTACTGGGGTTTACAGCACATTGTGGTTGCTACTTTGATTCTTTATCAGTTGAATTCGCAGTTGTATAAGCTATTTTATTTTAAAGATTTTATTGAGGAATTTGGGGGAGGGTAACAGTGTTGGGGAACCGGGGAAGGGAAACAGACAAGTTGCTGTCCTTTTGTTCTTCAGTCTAGATGTGGAGGATATTGCTTCACTGGCCCATGTTGGTGTTGTCATTGTGCTCTTCCCGGATAAGGCAGATCAGTCGCCAGCCTCTGGACGGCTGCTCACAGCGGCTCTTGGAAGCTCACACCAGATGCCAGCCGCTCACGCTGGTTGCCGGCCACTCACTGTAGTCTATGGCAGCCCACTGCAGCAGAGGCTGCAGCTGTGCAGTCCCTCAGTTGTATAAGCTATTAACTGAAACCTGAGTATGGCACTTTGCTATATTAAAAGCTGATAATGTCCCACTCTTGCTCAAAAGGAGCTCATAATATATGGAAGAAGTTATGTACAAATATCAGATACATACGAGGAGTATGTATAAAATGCAATTATAGAAAGGCACATGTCTCAGGATTACTGTCTCTTTCATCATGTATTGTGAAGTTACTGTGCGTGGAGTTTAATGCTGGTACATGAGGTTGTCCAAATGTCTTACTTAAACTGTTATATTTAGAGCAAAGTGCAGACTCTAGTGACCTTGATTAAAAAGCCTCTTCTTGAGCCTGTTCTTTTGAGGATGTGGGATGGTATGCCTTTCAATACATAGCTGTCATTGTCTGCTTCATGTTTGTTTGCTGTTATAATTTTTGATGGTAAAGTTGACATGTATTAATGTTGGTGCCTTTTGGGAAATGCTTCTATGAGTGGAGGCTTTCAGATACACAACTTTAGCCTTTCAGTTAACTTACCTCTGAGAAGGCCCTGTGTGACAGGGAGGTCTGTGTGGCAGTGGTTTATTGGTAAAGGTGTATTTCTCTCCTGAATACATGCTGTTAACGAGTTAGTGTTTGATGGCGTGTTGGCCATACTGGAGGACTGAATTCACAGAGGGAAGCCCTCATACCTGTAGCTGTATAGCCATAGTGAGAATATGTGTCCTTCTTAGACCACAAGTTGTATCCTAACACAGAAACCTTAAATAGTAATTGTTTCCATCATCATCACTTACTCTTTTGCTCCTTTGTAAGCATGAAGGAGAAGAAGCTGGAGTGGAGTGGATTTCTTCTATAGCCTTATTTCCCAAGGGAACTGGTACTAGAATAAAAGGAGTAAAAATGTTTAACTAGCCCCAGTGGTAACAGAGTAGACAAATACTTACAACTTTCATGATTGTAAATTATTTGCTTTAATAACCATAAAAGTTTTATTAAAAATAGAAAGAATATTTTGTTATGAACTCTGTGTATGGAACTTAGATGTTATTTGCAGAGGTAGCTCTGTTTTTGCCATAGTAATCAGAAAATTAAATGCTAGGTTTGTGATTTATCCGCCTATTAAAGGGTACATAGGATTGAAAGTTTTCTTTCGTATCCTGTTTAATGATACTCCACCCAACAGTTGTGAACTGTAGTCATCTCTGCATCATTCAAATCTGCATGCTTTGTGGGGTGTCTACACACTGTCTGTCCCCTACTACATGTTTCTAGCCATATTGTGACATAGCAGCATTCCTATAAGAGGCTGGGAGGAGGTAAATCCAAATTTTTCTAGTTGTTGATATTTTTGCCTGAAGTTTTTGTAGGAGAGGAGATAAACTACGAAGTGAAGCTTTGTGTTTTCTAGGTTTCAATTATCCAGTCCCCTCCTTTGTTAATATGATCGATGTGCCATCATTTGGTGGTATACATACACTTTATGTTAAATTATATAAGCTAAGTTGATTTCCAATTAAATAGCTTTATTGTGCTTTAAATTTTAGCTCAGTTACATTCAAATTTGCTTATGGCTTATTGTTTGATATCATCTATTGCTTGTTACAGGGGTTCAGTAAGAAATCTCACTTCGATCATACCACAGCATCACACTGCCTTTTGTTTATGTTTTTCTTTGGGAAGAACAGATTCGGATTCTGGAAGTGATAGTTCATAATTTTTAAAAAAATCAAAACTTAAATAGTAAGGATAAGGGCACTAAATGTGGTACAGAAATGCAGAGAAAGTAGTTTAAGGTTAATATTGTGATGTGCAAAAAGATGGGAAATTTAAATCTAACTTCAGACTATCTACAGCTAGTGGAAAAGGAGTAACATGACTCAAGAGGGCATGTAAGAATGAAGGACGTGTGGCTAAT
This sequence comes from Aselliscus stoliczkanus, assembly GCA_033961575.1. NCBI lineage: Eukaryota > Metazoa > Chordata > Mammalia > Chiroptera > Hipposideridae > Aselliscus > Aselliscus stoliczkanus. The sequence continues at coordinate 145,477,726 of CM066727.1, forward strand.
GTCTTCTTAATGCCTTGTGGTGTTTATAAGACATATGGAGATGAGTCAACGAGTTATTTACCTTATTGAATGAAGAAAGAAGTGAATCACAGAAATGACTACTGTATCATCGTTAGCATTTATAGATTGCTTACTCTATGTCAGGATCTGTACTAGGACTTTACATAAATTAATTCATTTACCATCCTAACATCTCTTTGAGGAAGGTATTGTTATTTATCTACATATTCTGGAAGAGGAAACTAAGGATTTGTGAAATTACATAGCATGTATCTAACAGCTAGTAGTCTTGACGTCCAATAGTTGATGACAAACCTCATGCTCTTACTTGTCATATGTGATTAAGTTTGCTACATTTTTAAAACAAATTTTTGTTGGCTAACAATGTGTTTTTCCCAGGACCCATCAGCTCCAAGTCAAGTTGTTGTCCTTCAATCTAGTTGTGGAGGGCACAGCTCAGCTCCAAGTCCAGTTGCCGCTTTGTCTAATTGTGGGGGGCGCTGCCCACTATCTCATGTGGGAATTGAACCAGCAACCTTGTTAAGAGCACATGCTCTAACCAACTGAGCCACCTGGCCTCCCCTGCATTTTTAATGAGAATATCCAATTCAGGATCTTCAAAATTATCCAGCAGAACTGCAGGCAAACTGAAAAAGTAGTTTTTAGATATCTCTTTTTGGGTGTGTATGTAGAAGATAGTCAACCAAAAAACAAATGAAGATTTCATTATTTTAGTCCCTACGATCCACTATGAAATTCTAACCTGGTTTTTCTTTAGATAAGTATTCTTCCACCCAGAAGTCAATGTTAACTTCTTACTTAAAATAATATAGTTGAAAACTATAGTAGAGTTGGCAGATTTGACAACTAAAATTGTAGGACACTCAGCTAAATGTGAATTTCAGAGAAATCTGATAAGGGGTAAATTTTTAAGACATATCAGAAACTTCTATAATCTAATAGCAAAGCAAAGGTAAAAAAATTAAAAAATGGGCAGAAGACCTGAACAGACATTTTTCTATATAAGTGGTCAACAGGTATGTGAAAAGGTACTGAATATAACTAATCATTAGGGAAATGCAAATCAAAACCAAAATGAGAAATCACCTCACACTTGTCAGTATGGTTATTCTCAAAAAAAAAAAAAAAAACAGGATGTGGAGAAAAGGGAACCCTTGTACACTGTTGCTAAGAATGTGAAATGGTGCAGCCACTATGGACAATAGTATGTAGGTTCCTCAAAAAATAAAAAATAAAAATGCCATATGATCCATCAATTCCATTCCAGGGTATATGTCCAGAAGAATTGAAATTAAGATCTCAAAGAGATATTTGTACTGCCATGTTAATTGCAGGATTATTCACAATAACCAAGATATGAAAACCACCCAAATGTTGTCCCTCAATAGATGAATGGACAAAATGTGGTATATACATGTAATGGAATATTATTCAGTCTTAAGAAATAAGGAAATCCTGCCATTTGTGATAACATGGATGGACCGGGAAGATACTGTACAAAGTGAGGTCAGTCACAGAAGGACAAATACTGCATCATTCCACTTACATAAGGTCTTCAAAATAGTCAGACTTATAGAAGCAGGAAACAGAATAGTGGTTGCCACTGGATAGGGGGAAGAGGAAATGGGAAGCTGTTCAGTGGATATAAAGTTACAGCTATAGAAGATGAATAAGTTCCACAGATCAGTTATACAACCAAGTACATATAGGTAACAATATGCTGTGTACTTCAAATATTAAGAGAGTAGATCTCATGTTAAATGTTGTTAACACACACACACACACACACACACACACACACACACACACAGAGCAAAGGGACATAAGGAAACTTTGGGAGGTGACTGATATGTATGTACCTTTATGATGGTACCATGGGTCTTTGCATGTCCTAATGCATCAAATTGTATACATTAAATATGCACTGTATTTCTGTATATCTATTATAGATATATCTCAATACCTGTAAAAAACAGATAAATTCCAATGTAAGTTGGCATCCTCTATGGTATCTCATAACCCTATCTAAGTTTGCCACTTATGCTGTAGCAATTCCATTACAACTAATTTCAATAGACTGGTGTCTAGTAGACACTGGGCACTTAACTCTGAAAGTTTCAACTCACCTTTCTCTAGAGCTTGCAGTGTGTATAAATGGTAAAAGGTGCACCACTTAGAGACTGATCATTTTATTGTCTACAGTAATACGATACAGTGGTATTTCCTTTATCCAGTAACATATCAATGAGGTCATTTTCTTTTGATAGTTTTCTAGATAACTAGAAGCTAGAACTTCATTTTAGCCTTTTTTAGTGCACAGCTGTCTAAAATGCACTGCGTAATTTTGGGACCTATTACAAAGTAGGCGGAGCACTGTTTAACCACTGTAGTGAGGAGAACTGAGCCTGTGAGTAGAAGATCTGGTTTCAAGACTCTCCTCTGCCACTTATTACTTGTCTTCAAATGATTCTTTCAGGTTCTATATGTAATCTGGGAATATTAATACATGCAGAACTTAGTTCAAAAAGTTATGAGGATTTAATGATATATTAAATGAGCCAGTACATTTAAAGCTATAAAAACATACATGGTGATGTTAAAACTTCAGTTGGCATGCTGTGTTCTACGTATCTCTAGAAGCATTTGAGGAGTATTTGTTCTTATACTTAATGATTGCAGACTGCTGTATATTTATAGATTCAATGTCTATTCTCTGATATCCGAGTATCAGTATTCATTTTGCAGAGCCATCAGAAGACTCTGTTAATCAGCCCTATTTCATTTTAGCTTGTTGCTTCATATTCTTACCTTTCAATTCTATAGACTTAGAATCAATTCATAAAAGTAGGTTAGCTTTTCACCTATGATTAAAATACATGAGCTCTTTTATTTGTCACTCAAAGCTTTTTTATTTCCCACTCATTCATAGCCAGGAGGCTATGTTCCAGATATTATTAATAACATATAATAATAGTTACAGTTTGAGTATCTACTCTATTCTGGCTTTGATAAATGCTTTATATACATTGTATTTATTCCTTACAACAATCCTACCAGTGTATAATAGTGTTAATGCATTCCATATGTGGGTATGGAGGCTCAAATTGTTAAGTAAACTTGACACATTCATTTAACTATTACGTGGTGAAGCCAGGACCACACTCAGGAAGGTATTTCTGATTAATAAGCCCATGCTCTGAGAAAAGGACCTTTGAAGAAATAGTAACACCTCTGATTTATCATGTCTTTCTTTGAATAAGGTCAACTGTTACATGATTTCTTATTTATTACAATGGCATTCCTCTCTGAGAAAAAAGATGCCATTCCCATTTCATAGATAGAAAAGGAGGGTAAGTGATTCAGTTGTAATAACAGATGTGTAACACTGTGGTTTAGTTTAGCGCTGATCATTTCAGGTGGCTTTCTACTGCTCTCATAATCTCAAATGATAGCTTTATATGCCTTATAACATTTTGGTCTGTTTTGGGTATTAGAGCTTGGAGTTTTAGAATATTATATGTTTCTGTAGAACTCATTTAAATGATAATACATTTCTATTTCCTATTATTATAGTATGTGGGTGGCAAAGGCATTTGTACAAAATCAACACTTGGGCTATACATTGCTAGGCATAAAGCAAAAGCACTCCTGGCTTTTTGTGTCCACCCAAATTGCAGTATTGTGGGAGAATGAATGGAAGTATAAAATTTGGGTGAAGAAAGAAGGCAATTGTCATTCTTAAATGAGGCTTTTATTTGCTGCCAGGCAATTCTTAAAAACCAGTGTAGCTTTCTTGGCTAAATCAGCAGGGTTGACTCTTTAACAGAATGGAATGCAAAAGGTAGATTTATTATGAAACACTGATGTATCAAAAACAGGAGAATTTTAAAACAATTGTTTCAATTCAGAATGAGTTGAGAAACTGATTTAGATTCCAAAGTCTTTGTTTTGAAATTACCTAAGAAAATATTAACTAATTGGACTAATCATATGACTGGCATATGGAAATGCAACTCCATATAAACTTTTGATAATTTGCAAGATAGAAAGTCCAGATTCTAGTTATTCAACAGAGATTGTAATTCAAATAATGTATATGGTAAGTGTGTGTGAAATACTGTAATGTAATAATATTGGATATATGATGTAAAATACAAACAAAATCAATAACAATAATAAAAACGACTAGAATCGACCACCTCAGCTTCTGTATAATACAGAATGTAGGATTATTGATAGGGTTACATGATTATCTCTCAAATTTGTTATTATATAGTCTTACATATATAAAATACACATATACATGAGTCCCTTATGCTTTAATACACATCTATCTCTTCTTAATCTTTATCTATCTATCTATCTATCTATCTATCTATCTATCTATCTATCTATCTATCATCTATCCCTCTGTCCTCAAACTCATATTACTATTTATCTACCTCAAAGATAATTGTTATTTCAGCAAGTAACGTGGATACTAGACAGTCTTTATCATAAATGCTAGTAAAGTTGGACATTTTTATTGGATAAAACCAACAATGTACTGAAACTTGTGGCTGTAGATGTCCTATTTTGTAGGATTATTCTAATAACCTGTTGGTAAACAAAGAATGATTTAGTGTGGGAAGATACATTTGTTTCCATATAAATTATGGAAATTACAAGTAACAACAAAAACAACCTATTGTAATAATAATATTGAAATAATAATTTGTGGAATGTAACAGTTTACAAAAACTTTTAGTCTTCATAGTCTACCCTCACTCTGGTATCTTTCACTTATTTCTTCCTTCTGGGTTTTTCCACCTTTTGAGAATCTCTCTAGCTACCACCCTATCCCTGCTTCCCTTCTCTGCATGTTTCTTGAAAGGTTAATCTAGACTCTGTTTCCATGTTCTCATCTCCCACTCACTCCTCCTCTCATTTCATTTTGTTATCCGTCCAGCATCATGTGCACTGTTTTTGCCGTTGGCAATCCTAGCTGAGGAATATAATAAAAATTTCTTTGTTTAATTTAGAAGTGAAACTTCTTCATTAAAAGGATTCATCTCTTTTGTCCTGATTAAAAGGTCATCCTCATTCCTTCATTGCACATGGCTTGGTGTTCTGTGTCGTTGACCTTGTTCTATGTACTGGAGCAGTGATTACCAGATAAGATGTGCCCCATGGGAATTACATTTTAATGGGAGAAAGAAGAAAACCAACACTTAAATGTATAATAAGTCAATAAGACAGCTTCAAATGGTAATAAATAAAGCACTACAGGACATGGGGAGCAAGAGAAACTGCGACATCCGTGTCTCTGGACCCTGGAGGGCAGGTTGGTCAGGAGGTGCCATCTGGGGAGCTTGTCATAAACAGAAGCTCACTGTGCAAAGCCTGGGGGCAGAGCCTTCCAGGCAGAGCTCACGTGTGGTGTAAGGTCCAGATGGAGCCTGGCACAAGGGGCAGAGGGCATGCCAAGGGAGCTGAAGTGGAGGAAGGAGGGGAACAGGGATGTGAAGTGGGGTCAGAGAGGCCAAGAGAGCAGATAATGTTCAGCCTTCTCTCCAGTAAGACAGTTACTCTCATTTCCTTGGGAAGGTACATTCTGTGATTTCAACCAAAGGGTAGGATGGAGTAATGTGAACTTTTCTACATTTTATAAAGGTCATTCTGGTCCCTAGGATGACAAAAGGAATTTGCCTTATCAACTGGAGCATTCTACCCCAGTGGTAGGTTCCCTGTACTCATTTTGGCTGTTGAAATCCATGCCATTGTAATTAGTTAATACCAGGTTGGTCTTAATATCAGATCAATGTAGAGGCATGTCCTAAAGAGACTTTTGTCTGTATTGCCTTATATGATTGTATTTCCCAGAAGGGTCTTAACCTCACTGGGAGGTCAGGTGGCTGGATTCTAGCCCCAGGTTTTATCTCCTGTGTATATAAGACTTCTCTCCTTTTTTCCTTCTCTACTTTAGACCAGTTAAACTTTCTTTCTTTTTTAATGGGGAAATGATTTTTATAGTGGCATGATAGGCTTTTATTTCTTGCATATTTACAATATAGTGAAATTTTAACACTGGTGGGGAGGTGAAGGGTTTCAGGATCTTCCAAAAGTTTAAATCTCAGTGAGTATAACTGAAAGATGATACAGAAGAGAAGAGTGGGGGAAAGTCTGGAAATCTAATTGTCAGCATTCTACTTTGACAACTTTTCACTTCAACACCCTTTGCTGCCAAGGTTACCATTTCTCAATTACCCCACTTCCCTTGTCCTCCATGCAAATTGCTCCTGCTTGAAGCAATTTCAAGGTTTCCTTCTCTGTGTATATTTATCCTTCAGTTTCCTGTTTCTTTTCCCCTCAGCTTTTGCTGTTAAAAAGTTCACTTAGGGCCAGCCGAGTGGCGCGGTGGTTAAGTGCTGGCTTGGGAAGCCAGCAGCCCCAGTTCGGTCCCACATATGAGGGCCAGTGACACTGCCCTCAAAAAAAAAAAAAAAAGTTCACTTATGTTTTGCTGGTTTTACAGGTGAAAGTGACAATTCTGAAAGTGCGTTGGACTCTTGATTGCGGTGGAAAATTTAAACTGAGACCTGTTGGTTAGTTAGCGCATTGAATAAGAATTGAATGTGCCATTCCGTATTTTTTCCATTGGGTTTTCTTCTTTGATATTGCCTCTTGGTTGTAAACCCTTCATCAGTCCATTGCTCCTTGGTTTTCTCAAACTTTGTTGTTATTTAAAAATCAGTTAGAATAAAACTCATTACAGACTGAGTTTCTCTCTTCTGTTTTTCTTCTTTTCCAGTTTGCCTCTCTCAGTCCCACCCCCACTTCTTTCTCACATTCCTCTTCCTGTTTGTTCTTGCCTAATTTCACCTTAAAGAAATGACACGTACTTGCTTCCTCCTCATGTTGACAACTACACAGTATATTTGGCTCCAAGGCACCACCAACATTCAACAGAACACCCATTTACTAGTTATGAAGCTCAACTTTGGGCTAGGCCCTAGGTATTCACAAATGTATGGGCCACAGTTCCCATTTATAGAGATTGTATATGAGAATGGGTGATAGAGATAAGTAAATGGAAAATTATAATAGAGTGTGGCAAGTGGCTATGGTGCATAAAGAAGGGCACTCAACATGGTCTTGAACAAAAATAGGAGGAATTCTACTATACGCCCTGACCAATGAATAGAAGTTAGCATTTTGAAGAGTGGATGTGGGATGGTGACATGGAGGTGAGGTTTAACTGGAAGACATTGAGGAAATTTAGTAGAGTGAAAATGTACACTGAGTGTGCATGTTTACGTGTGTGGGGGGGTGCAGAGAGAGAGAGATGGGGAGGAATAAGATTAGAGACTTCTTTTGTGAATGTAGAGGAGAATCATGTGAATGTTTTAATCATAAGAAGGTTGTCTCATGATCATGGTTACATATTATGGCTACAGTATAGAGAAGGTGTTACATTCAGTCAACAAGGCAGACACAGACCCAAACTTTAGTTACAGAAGGCAGCAGTTTTGGTGGTCTGAACTGTAGTATTATAGTAGGGATGGAAATAAGTTTATACATGTAGGAGATATTAGGAAGTAGTATTACTAGACGATGGTAGTTGACTGGTCAGGGGGTGGTGGTGGTTTGAGACGCAGAATGCAGGAGACTTCCTAATGCTCTGCTTCGTTTTTCAGTTTGCCTGCCTGGTAGCTTTGAGGGTGTTCCCATTTCCATATGTCTGGTTATCAGCTGTCAGTTTTACCATCCAATTTGGTGGGTGCACAATGGGATGGAAAATACAGTGGGTCATTGACCTTGCAGTAGAGACCATTGGCTATGGGAAAGCTATTATCAAGAATTATGCTAAGCAGCTCTTAGTGTCAGTGAGTTTTGCTAACCTGTTCATTCTTTTAGATGCAGCACAATAATATTGCAGGGATTGGGTGTAAGTGGGTTGGAAAAAAATGTGAGAAAAAGTAGGATCTCATAACAAAGCTAATAGCGGAAGGTGCTGAGAGGAAAACAAAGGCAATGGGAATGGAAGATTTAAAATCGGCATTTGGTCTCCTGTAGGGACTGCTAAACCAGATGAGGCCTCTAAGAGGCGTCCCGAGGACACCAGCATCCTGTGTTACTCTGTGGATAAAGGTTTCTGGAAAATGCTGCAGACTCAAATATGCCCCCCCCCATTAAAAAAATCTGGTTAAATTTGTTGAACCCAGAATTTTGCAAGTATATTTTTCCCCTATGTTTTTCACTAATACTGTATTAACATTCTATGGAACTGATTCCTCACAGGACACACCTAGTGAAACGCTGGTCTAACCAAGGAACGATTGTAGTAAGGGTTAGCATTATTGAGCATTTATTATCTTCTATGCATATTGTTAAACAAATTACATGGCTTATCTTATTTAGTCTGCATACCAACAACATTATGGCATAGATATTATTATCATCCTCATTTTAGACAACAAAAATATCCCGAGTTATAAAGTAATTTGTCTAAAATAATATAGCAGTAGGCAGAGGGCCAAATTTTAAACCAAGCAATGTAATCTAAAAGGTCAGACATATATCCCTTCATATCTCATCTTGACATGTCACAAGAGCAAGGTCTACGGTCTTGCTGCTGTTGGTGCCACTGAAACTCCCTTCAGTCTCCTCTGGAATGGGACTGTTGTCTCATGCACTCAAGGACTGAACATGACATGCACATGACCGAACACTCTAATCACAGAGCCACTGATTCCTTATATGTGACAACAAGTGGGCCAGGCATTTCACATGTGTTAATCCGTATCGCATAAGCAACTGAAGTAGGAAGGAGACCCAGAAACACACACAATCAGAAGCCTAGTTGAGCCTGGAATCAAATCCAGTCAGACTCAGAGTGAGTCCGTGTGCTTAATCATACAATGTTGCCTTTTCGACACCTGAATTCATGGACACAAGTTTCCTAGGCCAAGAAATGTTAGCATATATTTATATTAAATATGCATAATGTTTATTTTTTCATGCATTTATCAGTATGAAAGACTCCTTGGTTGCCACTGAGTCATATTTTTGGAGATGGAGTATATTGGAAACAAAGGTGTAATGAAAAAGATAATTTAGAAAATTCAGGAGAAATCAGGCCAGATCAGGAAGTGACCTTATGAACTTGCAGTAGAACCAAGGCCAGCATCTGTACGTCAAACAAGAATGGAGTAAAGGATCTGAATCTGAAAAGGAACTGAGTGACAGACATATATTTTATCTCCCTCACAAATAAATGCATAATGATTATGTTTTGTATCAGTTTTGCTTACCTCTTAGCAATGTAGTAGTTAATGAAGGGATTTTCGAATTAGACAATTCTGGGTTTGCATATTTATTCTATCATTAAAAGTCACCTCAGGCAAATTTCATCATCTATGAAACGGGATAGATATACCAACATCCCAAATTTGTTTCAAAGAATAACTGAAATAATGTTCTATAAATTGCGAGTGAAAGTAGGTGCTGGACTTTTATTATAGGTACCCATTGTTTCATTATAACATTTCTTTGCTTTTCTGAGTTTTATGGGCTAAACTTGAAAATTTATGTTGGTGTTTTTCTATCTGCTTTTCCATTTTTCTCCTACTTCTGATAAATACAGCACAGTGGAGTCCAACAGTATTAAAATCTCTATATCTCTAAATCTGCATATCTCTAGTAGTAGTGATGTACAATAAGACAGCTGTTGTACCAGATGATTTCTTTTAAAGCACATTAGGAATAATAGATTTGAAGTGACTATTCTTTGCAGGAATTCATCTAACTCATTTTATCTAAACTGCTTATCCTGACTATTTGACTTGGCATTGAAGACAGAATCTTTAGAAAATAAGTAAAATAAGTCACTATTTAAAGATTATTCAGACAACTATACCTTGGATTTTGTGAATAAGTTAAATTTATGTTTATATATAGAGAAAAATGGTAATATTTCCCAATTGATTTAGGCTATTGTTAAGTGAATGAAGACTGACCGAGGCAGAACCACTCTTATCTCTTGCATCACATCATTTTATTCTTTCTCTTCATAGTTTATAGACAGCGAACAGCATTTTAAATACAACAAATGCAATTTTGGGGAGTTTAATGTGTTAAAGTGTCATGAAAAGCTTTAAATGTAGCAAGGTTATAATGGGAAAGCAATCGTTTCACATACTTAAGATTTTTATTATTTTTATTTGCAGGATGAGTAAGAGATACTTACAGAAAGCAACAAAAGGAAAACTGCTAATAATAATATTTATTGTAACCTTGTGGGGGAAAGTTGTATCCAGTGCAAACCATCATAAAGGTAAGGCCTTCTGTTTTTGGTCTCAGCTCCCTGTAGAAGGTGACATCCTTTAACATAGACTATTGTGTTCCATCTTCACTGGTCTGTTAATTTTACTTGATGTGGGTCCATCCCCCTGGCAATTCTCTTTAAGTAAAAATACAGAGATAGTTATCCTTAACATGGCTTTGATAGGGGAAGCATGATTATCTAAATGTTTCCAGGATAACTGCCAGTTCTGAAAATAATGTTTAAAGAGTACAGAATTGTGACTCTGACTTTCCCCTGTCATTTACATGTTTAAGATAATGATGTTAAAATGTTGGGTTGACATATAATAAAGATGAGTTTCTGATTGCAGTCATTCTTGTATTGAAAGCATCTTTAATGATGTGTATCGTAATAATATGTATATATGTAAATTTCCCTTCAGTGTTTTTTGTGAATCATGTTTCTTCATGCCAGGCCACCTTTTGGACCACCTTTTGGACCCTGCATCTACTATGAGAATATTTGTTTTATACACGTGTTACGTTTGACAGCTCAGAATTATGTCCTTTCTGTTTTCCTGAGCATAAAGCTTAGTATAATGAATAACTACCTTTTCCAAATGAATTAAAATTGGGCTTTTTCTGTTCCTACCATAATCAAGTATTCATAATCTGAAAAGTCAATTTAGATTTTTCTGTGAAATATGATTTTACAGTTCACTTCTCAGTCCTCTGTAAATTCCAGAGGTTAGTGACTTACTTTCTCATTTTATTTTGGGGTGAAGAGGGGGTTAAGACCGCCTTGAATTTTGTAACACTTAAATTAGTTACACATGTGCATTGAATTAGCGTTATATGGAACATTAACACCAGGGACAGGAAAGATGTGGTGTGAGGAGTGAAGCCTGTCAGACAGAAATCTGCCCCCTACTCTCTTGTTTAAACCAAAAGGTCATGTTTTGAAATATGAATTTTATGAAGAGGTCCTTAGTATTTCATAATCCTGTTTTTCACTCCATTGTGATATATATATATATATATATATATATATATATATATATGAATATATATATACATATATAATATAATATAATATAATATAATATAATATAATATAATATATAATATGATACACACACACACTGGGGGCACCAAAAAAATGTACACATTTTAAGAGATGTTATCTATGTATTACTTTTTGAAGCTGAATTGAGTTACAGTAGCAATGTGTAGAATGACATTTGCTCAAAAGATGGCATTAATAAAATGAATGCTAGCATCATTCATTATATTACAATTTTAATACAATTTTTTCCTTTCTGAAAATGTGTATACACTTTTTGGCATCCTCTGTATATAGTAAAGTTTTCTTTTTTAATACAGCATACTCATCCACAAATCAAACTTTAAATTCTTTAATAATCGTGAAATTAGTGTGAAATTTAAAAGATGTTGAGCAGGATGTTATTCCTTGTGCCTCCAAATAAGCAACAATGAACCAAACTTAAGGACAAAATAGTGTTAAATGCGGGGGTCCAGCCTCCGTGAGTCCAGGGGTTCCCTCAGGTGTGGATGGCATTGGCGAGGAAAGAAAGAAAGATGGAAACACCGGAGAGTTTCGCAGAAGTGTCACACTTTATTGTTACAGCAAGTCTCCTTTTATAGGGACTCCTGACCATTACCTCAATGACAAGTTAAGTTCCACATAGTTTTGATGTATTTTTCTTCTTTAGGACTTTTATAGTCTTTACTTCCTTGTAAATAATTCTCCCCAGGGCACACTGTGACCTTTTCTATGTTTGAGGATAATCTCATCTATGATAATCTCTTTGTGACCCAGACTCAGTTTCTACATATCACCTGAAGAATGGTTACCATGACTACCTTGACTATCTAGTCCCAAATTCCAGCAGTAAGACTCACAGGGCTTATACTTGAGCTAAAGCTTCAGTGTCTGTTGCTACAACAATGTACAAGGCAAAGAATCCAATTAAGGCTATTGATTAACACAGCTCATGGTCAGCAAGTTGTCTCTTATCGGAACTCTCATGGCCTGGAGACTTTAGACTTCAAGGAGACCTCTCACAGCAATGACCCTAGGCAAGTGAGCTCAACAGACTGATGAGATCATCAGTTTCTCACAGCAGACCTTTGGCCTATGTGGCCAGGGGTCTGGGCCACTGTGTCCAAGAGGCTTGAGACCACATTTTGTTAGTCCTGGGGTCCCCACGGAGCTACCGCCTGGCTTAGGTTGTCTCCCCTCTTTTCTAGGAGATCTTACCTGTCGTTGGCTGCGTAGTTATCTCTCATTGGGGTACCACAGGAACTTGCCATAAATGCAGTGAGGGTACTGTCTCCTATAGGATCCGATGTAGAGGAAAGGCACATGGGTTCATAGAGGCAGGAGATATTACATGACCAACCATAAGGCAGTACCCCAAACATCCAGTGCTGAGTGTGGCAATGTGACCTTATCAGACACTGGGGGGCTGTCGGCCCCCAACAGTTAAATGCCTTTTAAAAACAGTTGCAAACCACTGGGGCCAGGCCCCCTGCCTTGGGCTTAACAAGAGAAGACACATCATCTGTACTATCCAGATGGATAATTACCACGGTGCCCCTTCCCAGCTTATAAAAAAGAGTTGAGAGAAGTGTGTGTGGTGGAGGGGGATTCATATAACTGTGGGTGTCAGCCTGGTAAAGCCAGGGTTCATGATGAAGATGGTTTTCATCTCCAAAGCCAAGTGAGGAGGTCCCTAAGAGAATCACTCATAAAGACTGACCCACAGTGAATACTGTGTACAGCTTTTAAAACTACTTTTAGGAATTTAAATTGTGGTATGATCTATGCTACTTCCGAAACTAAGATACATCTTTTCTAATTTTTGCCAGGAAAATACTTCTTGAATATAGCAGGTTATGCATTATCTCAGAAAACCTACTTAACGTGCCAAACCCAGTGAATTACAGAAGAGAGAGTTTTGTGGTATTTTGGTGTTCCGTTTCCACTGATATTTTGGACAAAGATTTCTTCACACCTTTCCATTTCCCTTCCTACCCTCTTCTTTTTTTTTTTTCCGTTACACTTTTCATGCAAAATGCCCTTTTTGTATAAATTATTTTACATTTAAGATAAGCGTAACGGATATGTCCATTGTAGGGCATGTTCATACAACAAACACCAGTATGCTCACTGCCCAACTGAGAAACACAACATTTCTAATACTCTTGTAACTGGCTGTGACTTCACTCCTTTGCTTCCTTCTCCAAGATAATCACTAATCTAGATTTTCTGAATATAATTCCTTTACTTTTATTTATAATTTCACCATGTCCATATATATCTCCAAATGACATATTGCTTAATTTAGTTGTTATTGAATTTACATAACAGTATTCTGTTTTGCCCACGGATGTATTTATGGCATTCATTATAATTGATGGTATGTAGTTGTAGTTTGTTCATTTTTGTTATTGTTGCTCCATATTCTATTGCATGAAGTCACCACGACTTATGTATTTATTCTCTTGTACATGAATATTTGGTGTTCTATTTTTTTTTATTATTATGAACAATGCTGCTGTGAACATTCCTGTGCTTCTCTCTCAGTGCACCATATGCCAGAGTTTCTTGGGAGTGCACTCTGAGGAGCAAATTGCTGGACCCAGGCTCTGCCAATAGATCTTCAGCCTTACCAGACTAGACCTGATGGTTTTCCAAAGTGGTCATGCTAATACAGTTGTTCTCAGTACTTACTATCATTGTCATTTGCTGTATCTGCAGTTAAATCTCCCCTTATGAAGAGGGCTCGTTTCTGTTACATCTCTTCTTCTGATTAGTCTTGCCAGAGTTGGTCAATCTTATTTGTTTGCAAAGGACCAACTTTTGCCTTTGTTGATCCACTCATTTGTGTGGCCTCCTATCTGATTACTTTCTGCTCTTACCTTTGTGGTTTCGTTAACTTCATTTTTATTTATATGACAAATACTCAAGTTATACTTAGTATATGTGAGGCACTTGTGAGGCAGGGAAACTTCCTTGGATTTCTCAATGCCCCTATAGAAAGCTTCAGCCTTCTGAGGATTAGGTCTATAGTCATTTATGTAGTTAATTGTTTTGATTGAAAAGGAGAGTAAAATTCCTCCTATTTCCCAAGAGGGCTAATTGGTTACAGCTTGAATTAGGTCCCTAAGGGAAGCTCTCAAGGTGCCAGAAAGTTTGGGGCACTGACTGCTTTGGAATGAAACCCAGACCTTGGAGACACCTGAGCTTTTAGGCCTTTGGAAAGATGTGTTTTACATTCCAAAATGTTAGATTGAGACCATAAGATCCTTTCCAGCCCAACTCAAAGGAACAACTTTTTTTTCCCCCCTTTAGAAGGGCAATCACTATCTCTCTCCTGTATGTAAGAGGTAAAAAACCATTATTTTCTGTCATTCACCTATAAATTGTTCAGCTAGTCATATAAGACATTTGACTTGGCTTGCATCATAGGTGAGGCTTAGGGCAATGGGGGCCATTCATTCTTTTTTGTTGTGAGATAATTAGTAAGAAATTTGTCTCTGATACAAAGCACCTTGTGTGAGCGTTCATGATAAAAGTAATAAAGATAAATATTAAAAACCCAATAGCTCTATTCTATGAGTTTTACAGATATTGTCTCATTTAATCCTCATAACAATCTATAAAGTAGGTATTATTATTAAACCTATTTCAAAGATCAGAAACAGTGGCAAAGAAAAGTTAAATAATTTGTTGCAGGTTGACTAGCTAGTAACTATCTGAGGCAAGATTCAAACCTAGGCTGTTTTGCTCCATATAAAATCATAGGGATCTAGTAGTGAATTTCTTTTTATTTGTATTATTGGGATTTAATTGACTACCTGTTTCTGTAGATTGTCTTTCATGAACTTTGAAAAAAATTCAGGCATTATCTTTTGAAATGTTGCTTCTATACCGTTGTCTTTATTAAATTAGGACTCTGGTTAGCTTTCTCTCTCTGTTCTCTGTGTAGTTCAACCTTTATATTTTTTGCCTTCAAGTCTCTCTGTGCTTTATTCTGGGATATTTATTCAGATCTTCTTTGTACCACACTAATTCTGTATTCTCTTAGTTGTATTCTGCCTTTAATCTTCTAGTACTCTTTTTTTTTTTTTTGAGGGCAATGTCACTGGCCCTTATATGTGGGACCCGAACCGGGGCCGCTGGCTTCCCAAGCCAGCCCTTAACCACTACGCCACTTGGCCGGCCCCTGCTCTTTAATCTTAACATTGAATTTTAATTTCATCTATCATATGCTACTAGAAATTATTTTTTTTTGAAAACTGACTTGGTTTTTGTTGTATTTTGGTCTCACTTTTTCATTTCCTGTCTTTATACATTATATATATCAAATTCTATATGTTATTATATATAAAATTTGATTTGATGATTCTACTCGATGACATTTTTGTATTTTCTTCCTAGTGACTCTTACTCATGATACTTTATTTATTTTAGGGTTTTGTGATTTTTAAAATTTTTGTGAGCTACTGTTCACCGGAATCATATATGTGAGAATTTTAAGGCCTATGCTTAGGAGGCATCTTCCAGAGATGATTTGCATGTGCCTTGTGACTTAGGTAAAATTCCCTAGAAGTAGAGCCAAGTCAGGAATTCTCATTTATATCATTTATTGAAAGAGTACTTTCCAGAGAAGGAGAGCAGGGCCACAGGTAGAGCAGGAGATAAAAGCTAAGCACAAATAGATTCTCAGATGGAGAACAGCTGGCTCAGGTCCTGGGGAGGCTGAAACATAAAATGTTCCACAGACTCGGTCCCTTTTGGAGGCGAGATGGACAGTCCCTTCTACTCTTGTGTCCATTGGTCATTGGCTGTTAATCTGTCACCCATGGTAGGGAGGAGTCTTCCGGGGAAGTAGCAGCAGAGGGTGAGTCTTTAAACAAGGGAGGGGCTGGCAACTGTAATCTGCTAACATTCACAGCAAGTGGAGGAAAGGTGCACGACTGATCAAAAGGACATTGGTAATTTACCCACAGTTATATTCCATTATAGACCATTCCTCAGATCTGGTGCCCCTCAGATCTGCTTGTTTCTCTCTTAAGTTCACTCCATTCAGCCACAATTTATCGAAGATCCTGGTTGGTTACCATTTCTAAGAATATGTACTTGAGGAATAGTGGAGCCCATACCAAGGCAGTTGGTTCCAAGGCCATTATTGAAACTCTCCTGACCATCTTAGATTCCCCTCTCCTTCAGCTAGCACCTGTGCTCACTGAGGCGGCTTCCCTAATGTGTTATCCAGATCTCATACCTGAAGTTTCTGAGCCCTGGATTCTCATGCTCTTAATGCTGTGGTTGTTGTGCATACACATTTATCATTATAATTGGTCATGGGGGTGCTAAGAAATGCCGAGTGGATCATCTGAGAGCCTAACATTTCCCCTGCCCCAGTACACAGCAGCTACTCTCTTCTTCACTGTCATCAGGGGCATTTACGTCATCGATATCTAACTCCTTTCTTTTCTTGCTTTTCTATGGGGCTGATTGGGCAGCAGCTGTGGCTTTATGTCCAGCAGGACTCCTACTATTTCCCCTGGTAAAAAGCATCCGCTGTGTGGGAACCAGTACTCCTAGAGTCAACGGGTAGTTTTCATAGGACTATTTTAGACTGGATAATTCTTATGGAAAGTTTGTTTTACTCAATAATTTTTGAGGCAAAATCTTCGTCTTTATGGAGTTTTTGTCCTAGAGGTCGGAAAATAGATAATAAAAAGAAAAAGAAAAATTTTACACTATCAATGCTATGGAAAAAAATAAAGCAATAAAGAGGTATAAGAAGTGTTGGAGAGGGATTGTAATTGTAAATGAAACTTTAGGGTAAGACCTAAGGTATCCGGTAGAGCCAGCCATGAGTATATTTGGAGGAAAGATATGCCAGTTAGAGCAGCAATAAGTTTGAATGCTTTGAGGTAGAAGTATGCTTGGAGACAGTGAGAAATGGCAAGAAAGGTGGTATGCACAGGGCAGAGCAAGTGAGAAAGAGAAAGGCAAAGGCGAGAGATCAGGTCATCAGAGACCATATAAATATAGGAGATGAAAGAACGGAATAAATAGCTCTCCAATACCAGTGTGATGGCATTGTGTGCTCAGGAGCCACTGAATGCAAAATAGTGTTATTCTGTAGTTTTTAAACATGATGTAGAAATGCTTGCAGAAACCCAGAGCATTTAGATTTGAAACATGAGAATCAGAAAATGTCACCTGCTTCCTAAAAGCTTCTCAGCTTTGTGAACTAAAAATCCCTCACACGCAGACAGATAGATTTACTGCTCAAACTGCCACAGAGATTCATTCCTGAATTCTCACAGTTGTTTCAAGCTGGGCATTTTGGGAGGGGATGCGATTAACTCAGAGCACAGCGGCAGCCAGTCCAAAAGTATAAGCAGCATTTCCCCCTTGGAAGCAATTACACTAGATACAGCTTCAGATATTGGGGATCAGAGAGGAAACATTTCAGTTTAGGACTACAAGCTCCCAACAGAAAAAGATAGTTATTAATCTTAGAGGGCTAATATGCTTTCTTGCCTTTTCTTCCTCTACCCATCACATCCCAAACTAAATCTAAAAAGGATGAGTTATCATTGGATCTTAGGGTTGGAAAATGGTCTGCATTTTGTGTGAAGGAAATCACACAGGTGAGAGTTTTATACACAAAAAGGAAACCAGGAAATGTCATTCGATTAACTGAGATTGAATTTTTATCCTCATTGTCATGTTAACTAATTACTAATCTGAGTTGGAACTTTTGATTCAATGGAATTTTTTCAAAGAAAAACAACATTTTAAATAAAGATGACTTTTACTTCAAAGCGCAGATGAGAGAGCATGAATTAAATTTTTTTTTTTTTTGGTAGCTCTTCACTTTGTTTGTTGGTTCATTTGATGATTTATTCACTCATTTTACCAACTACCAAGTAAACAAAATATATATCGTGTGTCTGTTAACTGTTCAACATTAGATCCAGTTGTGGATATATAAAAAGTGACCCAAACAGACATGATCCATGTCCGAGGGAGCTTATAGTATAGTGGGGAGGAAAAACATTAGTCTGATAATCAGACAAATACATGTTTAACTACGGTATTAAAGTGCTATAAAGATAAAATTTCAGGACAAGAGTATATGAACTGTAAAATGGATGGAGAGGGATCAGGAATGTCTTTTCCAGGGAAGAAACATTTGAGCAGAGATCTGAATTGGGGAGTGAAAGGTAAGGAGGCGGAATGCTCTGGAGCTAAAATAATTAGTCAGTGTCTGCAGAGCGCAAAGTAAGGGAATCAGGCATAATTAGCCATCAGAGGTGGCTGGGGCAGATTGTTGGGGCCATATTCAGAATGCTGGTTTTTCTTACAGTTAAAATTGTTGATCCAATTTAGCTAGGATATTACTTGGTTCTCTTGGGCTGGTTTGTAGCTGGCTGTGATGTACATCAAAATTTAAGAACCCTGATATATTATTTATACTGTTGTAAGGACCTTGTTTATGAAAACAATTGGATTTATGGCCTAAGAGAAAAAAAAATGCCCATAACATAAACTGACTCTCTTTTGGACTTTTAACAATACATTTTATGATATATTTTATTGAATTTTCCAAGTAATACATGTTTATTTGAGAACTTAGGTAATAAAGAAAAACATCAAGAAGACAAATCAAATCACCCATAAATCTTCCTGATAGAAATTATTAGATGACATTTGGGTATATTTTTAACTGGTTTCATTTATGAATGTATTAAACATATTTGAGATCTTGGTATTTATTCACTTATTTAACTATTCATACATTTATTGATATGGGCTAGGTGTGTGAGAGACTGCTGCTCAGAGCTGGTGATTCTGCTTTAAATTATGCAGATAAAGTTCCTGTTTTCCTGGAGTTTACCCTTCTACATCCTGTTTTTTTTCTTTTTTTCTTTTAAGATATCTCACTCATGCTTAAAGAGTAGTGCATAACACCCATATGTATACTCAAAAGAATAATTATAAGACAAATAACTGTGCAACTACCAACCAGGACAAGAAGCAGGATATTGTCAGCCCCTCAAAGATCCTTATGCCTCTCCTTGATTACAATCCCTCCTCCCACAAAGGTGCCCCGTTCCTGACATCTTATGCCTAAACAATAGAGTATTGCTTTATCTTGTTTCTTAATTTTGTAAAAATGGAATCCAGCTGTGGACATTTTTTTTTTCAGTGTGATTTGCTTCTTACCATCAACATTTTCTCTTGAGATTCATTCATGTTGTGACATAGGATTCCATTGTGTGAATCTACTGTGATGTATTTATCTTTTACTGTTGATGGATTTGGGTCTTTCCAGTTATTCACTGTTACTGACAATGCTGCTGTGGATGTCATTATACATGTATTTTGGTTTGTCTGTGCAAAATTTCCCCATGGTATATTTCTAAGAATGGAACTTTATGCGTCATATAATAAGCACATATTTAACTTTACTTTTTTCCCCACTTAGCAGTACAGTTAGCAGTAAATGATGTGTACTTACTTATACTATGTCTAAAAACTATCCATAAACACATATTTTAATTGGAGCGTGAAAAACATTATAATACTATACCCTAAATTATGTGAGAAAATTATTTGTTGTGAGATTTTTTGATATTATTTTGTTCGTTCATACTAATATAAAAACATTTGTACAATAATTTGTTTACATTTAATATTAATTAATCATTTAATTAATGATTTTATTAATCATTAACAATTTGTTAATGCATTTTATTCATATTTAATTTCCTTATATAGTTAACATGAGAGTTACTGAGGTGAAAAAGATTGAAGTGGTTAGGTTTGTATCATTCAGCATTCACTCTGCATAAAGGAAACCACACTAGGGTGGTTTAGAATGGGGAACTGGTTACAAAAATGTTGAAGGGGCTCAAGAAGGAAGGACACAAGAGATGGTGATGCTACTACCCAGACACTGGACCCAGACACTGGTAACTGCAGAAAGCCATTACTGCCCCTAGACCTGCAAGAGTAAAAGGAGAGCAGTTACCTACATGGCTCCTGATGGGGTTTGTGGAGAGTTTGCTGAGTGCTATGGCTGCTTTAGGAGTCACTTCCGCTGGCACTGAGCAGGAGGCCTGGCTTGAAACTGCAAGAGCTTGGGAGGCTGAAAGCTGCTCGACTCTCTGATGCTGCTGCTAGAGCCCACAGGCATCCACCTTATCCTTCCTTAGCACTTCTGAAGCCAGATGCGGAAAAGAATAGATGGCTTCTTCCTTCCTTCATCTTCCTTTCTCAGGAGTGCCTCCTCCAAGAAGTAGACTTCAAGATGGAATTCAATGTGCAAGAAATTTTGGGGGGAAACACTTTTGAAGTGCAAAAGGGGAGGGAGCAGGAGTCGATGGCGGTGGACCTTCAGGCCATGAGGGGCCTTTGGACATATGTGAAAGGAGAGAGGGTAAAAGGGAAGGAGGGTTGAGTACAACGGGTACTTCAGCATAGTTTTAACAAAGTCATGGCCAGGTTTTTGGAGCCCTTGAACAAAGGTTGCCCGTTGGACAGAGTCCCATAATGGACAAAAAGGCCAGGCTGTAGTATTCCTGCCATGCTCAGTCACTGAGAAAGTGTGGCCTTGGTGGAGTCCTATGATGGGTCCACAGGTGACAAAACTGGAGGCCATCAGTCAACTATGTTCTCTGCAGGGTTCTTTGGAGGGAGACTCAAGCACACATCTTTGTGGATGCCACATTTCATGGGCAGAATCTAACCAGAAACCAGCTGGCAAGGGAGTCTTACAAATCAAGTATCTAAATTTCCAGTCCCCTTCGATACAGAGGAAAATAGAAAGATAAATAAATGTTGGAGGAGAAAAATATCTGTCACAGGGATATTTATATGTATTGTCTCACAGACGTATGTAAAACTTTTCATCTCACCATTCTGAAAATACTGGCTCCTCATGTGTATCCTGTTGGGATTCTGTTCTCAGAGTGTTCCATTAATCCCTCCCTAGTTTCTTTTTAGTGTTTATGGAAACTGCTTTGTTAGGCACTAGATATACACATCTAGTTGTGGACTTGGTTTGGCTTCTTTTCTAGGTATCTAAGACATGTCTACCTTCTTTCAGGTCCTGCTGTCAGTGAAGGCAAGGGAGCATACCATTGTCTCTTGGTTTTCTGTTTGGCTCCTCAGAACAACTGCTGTTTGTTTCTGAAGGCTCTGAAAGCATCCTTAAGAGTGTGCTCCACATGACACAGCTTGCCCTTGACCTCGTCCCAGCTGTTAAAGCCTGGAGTCTTTGGAATCATCCTTGATACCTTTCTTGCCATCTCCTCCAATGTCCAATCGATTGTAAAATCCTATTCGTTTTAATTCCTAATTGGCTTTCAAATCTGGACCTTGTTCTTTCCATCTTCATATCCTTAATCTTCTCTGAACTATTGCAGGTCTCTCATTCAAATTCCCTGACTCTAATCAGGTCTATACACAGCAGCTGACATGAATTTTTCTAAATAAATATTTGATAAAATTACTTCTCTACTAAGAAGCCTTAAGGTAAACTTCAGAACTTGTAACAGAGTTGACAAAGCCCTGTGTGATTTGTCTCTTGTCCTCCTCTTTTGGTCCCTTTCCTCTTATTCAGTATGATGCAAACACATTGCCTTTTGCAGTTCCTTGCAAGTGCAGTGCCTGTTTATACCACATTTCCTTCTGTGTGCTTTTTGCACATTACTGCTTTATTTGTCCAGCTAATGGCAAGCCATCCTTCATTTCTATTACCTCCCCCAGAAAGCCTTTCTTATCCTTTTAGGTTAGTTTCTCTGTTATATGAACGCTTTACATCTCTTATTACAAATATAATTAATTCATTACTTGTGTAATTGTTTGTTAATGCCTACTTTTCCACTTAGCTGTAAGTTCTATTATGGTAGATCCAGGTATTTCCTTGGCGCCTCCTGTTCCTAACATATCTAGTAGAAATAAAATTATGACATGGTCTCTTCCTTTAAATAAGATTTTAATTTAGATTTCATATTTCAAAACATTTAACAGAAGTTACGAAAGAGTTTGAGAAATTAATGGCGATAGCTGGTATACTTGTTTTTTTCCTATTTTAATGGTGAAAGATCTAGTGTTCTGTCATTAAGTATTAATGATGACTTTTTAAAAAAGTTTTAAAATTACATTATAATTTTTTTCTCTATATTTTCTCTATTTTAAGGGACTGGGTTCTGTTTTCATTGTAGAATATATTTAAGGTATGCTATTAGGGAAATTCTGAATACTTAATGTTAAAATAAATGAAGTAATCCTACTTATTATGCCACCATATACATACTTTATTTCTTTGGACTATGAAAGGAATGTTTTCTCACTGTAGTTGCTCTCTCAAACATTCAAGATTTTTTTTTTTTTTTTTTTTTGTAATAAACTCAAAGCAGAACAGGTCTATTAGGAGGGGAGTGAATATTACTATTTAAAAAATGAGAACAGGACCGGCTGCATGGTGTGCTGGTTAAGAGCTGGCTTGGGATGTCAGCTCTGAGCAGCAAGGCCGCGGGTCGGATCCCACATATGAGGGCCAGTGACACTGACCTCTACAGCTAAGATGGTGGCAAAGCTCCACCTAGAGCTGGGCTGCAGAGTCCCCGGGACGGTATAGCTGCATCCCCTGCTGCAGTGGGCTGCCATAGGCTACAATGAGTGGCCAACAGCCAGCGTGAATTGCCAAGAGACTCCATGAGCGGCTGTCCAGAGGCCAGTAAGCGACTGCCTCACCTGGGAAGAGCACAATGATAATACTAACATGGGCCAGTGAAGCAACATCCTCCACAACTAGACTGAAGAACAAAAGGACAGCAACTTGTCTTTCCCCTTCTCTGATTCCTCAATGCTGTTCCCCTCCCCCAATTCCCCAATAAAATCTTTAAAAAACAAAACAAAACCAAGAACATAGTTTTTCTGGTATTGATGGATTTGGTAGTCACTGAATAAAGTTATGTCATTATTGCATAATTGCATGCTTAATAAAAGAGATGAACATCATAAAGCATTTGTTCTCTTTTGATTGTGAACAATTCATTCATCAAAAAATATTTAGTTATTACCAGGCATATAATGGATACTGTGCAGCTATCAATATGCATTCCATAACTTATTTTGGAGAATTTATTTAATGTATTCTTATGTATGATCCTGCATCACCTAGGAATAATTAAAGGAAGTCAAAGAGATCTTGGATTTTTTAGCTTAGAGTAGAATTTGCTAATACTCGTTTACCTAGAGCTGTGTTTTTCAACTTTTTTTTTTCATTTTTGCTCCCTAAGGAGCTTTTTAGATGTATATTTTCCTTAATTGATCCCTATTCCCTTAGAAATTTAATGCCACAAATATATTGTATATCTGTTAATGTGCTATATGTATATCTGTGATTTATAGCTACAGAGAGAGTTTTTTCACTTCCCATGAACCAATTTTCACCCCCTTGAGTCACCCTTGTTGAAAATGCATGACCCAGAATTAGTCAATTTTTGTTACTATGTAGTACTTGTTTCAACGTGTTGCTATTCTTTTTCCTGCCATTAATCATCTTTTATAAAAGTCCCTAATAGCATATCAAAATAATAGACCTTAAGGACTCAGAGGAACCAATATAATATAATGTATTAATAATTTACATTTTAAAGAGTTCACATGACAAAATATTTAAAGGAAAAAGTTCTTTCATATATCTTCTAATTTATTTCATTCATTTTTTTTCTTTTTTTCACAAGTGTCATTAAAAAAAACAGATGCTGGCCTACAGAAGTACTTGCATTTTTGTTCAGTCACACCAGGCTTTTAGTTTTGGTCATGTGAATGCCTTTCTTATCAAGTCACTAAACCATATGTTCTATAATTTGTATAATAATACAAGTTATTAGGCTACTGGAAATATTTTGAATTTCTTCTATAGTTTCTACTTTTTCATAATGTGAGTTACATTTATGTATCACTAAAGTATTGGGTATCTCTATAATACGAAGTCATTTACTTAGTAATTCAAATCTGGTGATGATATTTGGATGTTAATAAAAAAATAAAATAAACAGGACACAAGACTGAATATTAAATTACCAAACAAAATGCTTAGCTGATCACTCATAAACATGTCTAGTTCCCAAGATAAATTGTTTATAATTTCACAATGAGTAGGGGAGACTCACTTGCGGGATAAACAAGTTGAAAGACTAATTTGAAATGGTGCTTAAGATACTTAGCAGAGTGGTGAAAAGAGAAGAAAATTTGGGGTCAGGAGAATTTAGGTTTGAGCTGAATGTCCTTGGGTAAAATGTTACCTCTGATGTTTTAGTATCTTTATCTGTAAAATAAGAGTAACAAGTGCTCATTTTCTTACACTGGCTTGGTGTAGGGGTAAAAAAAAAGATAATGCCTATGAAATTTCTTTTAAAACACCATAAAATATAAGTTATTATAATTTCAACTATATATAAAGTTTTAAATTTTACTGATAATGTTTTTATAAATATTGATAGTTTTGAAAGGCATTTCTCGGGAAATAAACGTGAGTCATAGAGTGAACAGTTTCTTGCTCTTTTGAAATATATAATACATATAATAATAAGTCCCTTAATTCTTTGCCTGTACACAAAATTAATATTTTTTGGCACATGTGTCCCCTGTGGGAGTATTTTGAGGAAGCTGAGCATTACCTGTTAGTAGGAAAAGAATCAAGTTGTTTTATAATGTATTTTCAAGTTATAGCTAGTTCACTGGAAGGTTAATGTTGAGAAAAATCAATCAATTGAACAGATTTTTCCCTGATTTGAAACAAATTGCATTGGAGTTATAAAAAAGAAATGAAACTCAACTATAGATAAAAGTGACAGCCTCACTAATAGAAGATTCAGGAAAAAAAGTTAGCATGTCATTTTAATAAGTTATTAGGTTATATGTGTAGTAGCTATAACCTATGTATTATTTTCTAACTGTGCAAATGCCTTATCTCAAAATATATGTTACTTAAGTAAAAATCACCCTCACTGTTCTTGTTTCCTAACAAAGATAAGCTACTCTAACATTATTATGAAACACTGCAGCAAATTCTCCTTCCTCTTGAATGCTAGCTAGTGCTGGGCAGACATTTAGGTCAAAGACAGGTGAAGTATTAACATTTTTTTTCTATGCCATATATATACTCCTAAATATACTCCTAAAATTAGTGTTAAATGAACTTTGTAAATGAGTTCATTAAAAAAAAAATAAATACATACTTACCTGGCAGGGGAGATACCGTGATCGTGAAGGTGGTTTTCCCAGGGCGAGCCTTATCCATTGCACTCCGGATGTGCTGACCCCTGCGATTTCCCCAAATGTGGGAAACTCAACTGCATAATTTGTGTTAGTGGGGGACTGCGTTTGTGTTCTCCTCACAAAAAAAAATAAAATAAAATAATTCACTCTTCTTGGGCAATCATGTTGGCATACGAATAATTATATCCTAACATATTTTTCTTATACGTTTTACATATAATAGGCTTTTTCAAAGTAATTTGCACATATCAAATATTGAAGACAATTAACTTTCAGAAATATCAAAATCTTTCCTTCCAAATATTTTGTTTCCTGGTAATTTATTTATCATTCATTTTTTCAACAAAAATGTGTTGAACATTTATAATATGCCACATATTACTGAGGAACCAAGAGACCATCAGAATGAATTAGATTATTGTGTTCTCAAGGAACTCATTCACTAACACACACACACACACACACACACACACACATGTTATAAAAGTGCACACAGTGAATATTTAATGAAATCTTACCTTTTCAAAAACAGATAAGGACAAAGCACATGCACGCATGTTTGTAATAACAACAGCAGTAGAGATGACAAAGACAAGTCCATCTTGATGTTGAAAAAAAAGTAAAATTATCAGAAAGTGCAATAGTATGTGTCACCCTGAGAAGGTCAGTGGAAGAGAGAGATGACATGTTGTAATGGATGAGTAAAGGACTTGTTTGGGAGGGAAAGTGTAGGTGGTTGAAAAACAGCTAAGAGAAGTATGAGAAATCTGTGTGGGAAGTAAGAAGGAAAGGATGACTGCAAGCTATGATCACAAAATAAATTTTGATGAAATACCCTTGGGAGATGAACTGGAGTCTTTAGTTTCTCTAGAATAACAGCTTGAATTTTGAAACTGTAGAACTCTCACTGCTTTAACTTAACAGTTGTTAAAATCTCCTTGTGTTTTTACGGAGGAAATTAAACACCTCTGTCAAAATGGGACTGTCATTCTCAGAGCTGTCTGTGGTCAGGCAGTTGTTTAGACTGTAATTAGAGTTCTCATTTAATCACAAATCAAGCTTTAATTTTAATTGACATAATATTCAAGTTATGTAAACCATAACAATAGCTCTAATTAAGTCAACCTTTATATCATGGAAACATTTAAAAACAGTTATGCTTTATAGTTTTCTTGAATTCATTTTGGGGTTGTGATCTTATTTATGAGAGTACAGAATTCTCAATTCTCAAATTTTTAAGAAATTTTATAATTAACGAAAATGCTATTATCACCTTGGTAGAACTACTAGAATGATTCCCATTCATATTTCAGAGGTATTTTTGAACTTGAATCCAATCATTTAGAAAAATGCTGTTGAAAGTGAAGATGTATGTGTTTTATGAAAAGAAAAATTGAGCCATAAATCTAAATAACTTGAAGAAAGTACACTAAAGAATATGGGCTGTCAAGCCACAATAATATATACAATAGAGTAATAAATATAGAAAAAATGTCTATCCATCTGGTATATCAGACATGTAATTATAGCACCTGTGAAGATACTATAGGATCTTACAACTGATCAGTCCTAGAATTACCATTTTTCAAGATTGATTTTGTTTTTCTTTAGCCGAAGTTTCATATTTCGCAAAGGGTGTAGACTCCCAGCCTGGGTTCTAAATACACTATTTTTATTTCAAAATGTAGATTGGTAGTACTCTCTATATTGTCTTACAAAGTGGAAAAAATGCTTATTTAATGAATTCTGTTTTTAGTAGGGCACAACCATTCCATTGTAGTGTTAGTGAAGGAATTATGATTTTGTAAAATGGGATTAGGCAACCAGTTATCTATTCTGTCAGTAGGAACATCCTGGACTCTTTCCATATTGTTATGTTGTACATTTTTTATTTTTATAGAACCTTGTTTTTTGGATCGTTTCTGAGTGCTAGTGGTAAAGGGTTTTAAACTTTAGAGTTATCAAATGATTGCTTATGCCTCTGGGCATACTGGGGAACTTTAAAACATTGAGTTGTAATTCCAAATGCTGAGATACTTTCTTTGGAAAATGGGTAATCTTCCCAGAAGGGTACTAGCCTGTCTCATTCCTCTAGAGGATTTTATTCAATGTCTCAAATCTGACTTCTCTCAGAGCTTTAATATCAACTCCTCGTAGGGAAAATTTCTGTGCTAAAAATCTTGTTCTTGTCTCTAAATTAAAGATTGGTTGTGGAGTTACACTGTTTCATGACGTGATGTTTCAAAGTCTCTGTGTCACTTGTCCTATCCCTACAAGATAATAAGAAGCTTTGGGCTTGGGATATTGGGAGCCAAAATCTGGGGGTGACCAAACCCTGGGGCACATTTGGCGTCTCCATATGATTTTCCTTTTTGTCAGAGACACTGTCTCTGACTAACAAAGGAACCTAGGCAAAAACTATTAATAATAATATAAATTAAACTTTAAATATATTTAAATTGTAATAGTCTCACTGAATGGCCTGTGCCACAATAAAGAAACTCCTATATTTCTGTCACTGCTACAACTGCTATGGACATGATCAGGCTGGAGCTCTCTCAGACACCAGAGATTTAAAATAGCAACTCAACTAATTGCCTTGGTAATGTCTCCACTT
Organism: Aselliscus stoliczkanus; assembly: GCA_033961575.1. Taxonomy (NCBI): domain Eukaryota; kingdom Metazoa; phylum Chordata; class Mammalia; order Chiroptera; family Hipposideridae; genus Aselliscus; species Aselliscus stoliczkanus. The sequence goes on from CM066727.1 coordinate 145,505,997, forward strand.
ATCATTTCACTTTTATCTCTCTATGAAATACCTTTGTTCTCTGTTACCTGTTTTCCCAAGAACCCACAGCTACCACGTCAAGCAGACCGTTTCATCATGTTTAATTCCTTATGATTTAGACTCATTTCTGTAGCTGATGAGCTCAACATGACAGTGACTTTCTTTGAATTTTAGATCGTCAGTCTGTATTATATTAACTTATAAATACACACCATGGTTATGCTACTAAGTTTTGTGATACTGCCAGATGAGGTCGCTTTGTGGAGCGTTTTAAAGCTGGCAACAATATACCATCTAAGAGTTGAGAAAACAGTTAGTTACCCCTCATAGATGAAGATGATTTTCTAGGAGCTAATAATGGATTCTCACATGGCTGATAATTGTTCATGAGTCATGCTTTCTAGCCAATTTGTTACTTCTCTGTAACTGTGTTTTGTGATATTTTATTGAAGCAGAGTAACTTCTTATTTCAGCAGAACAAAATTATTGTTTCTGTTTACTTTCATTTCAAATTAGATCATAATGGAAATCTTTGGGTGTAATGAGCTTTAAAACCTAATTCCTATAAAAATGGTCCATTTTAACCTAAATAATGAGCTTAATCTTGGTCATATGAATTTCTGTATCTCAAAGAATAATAACCATTTGAATAAAACAAACTTGCCTTTCTATTTTGACCAACAAATAACTCCACATATATGATTCGGTTCTGAATACTGAAATATGGAAACTGTGCCTGACCAGATTTCAGTCTTGCTGAAGTGCCTTGAGATATTTGTTTCAGAAAACCACTTAGATAAGAATCATTTGCAAACTGGAGATGCTTGCCACTCATTGTCAGTCTTAAGCTCAAACTGAAGTATTTCTTTATTAGCTAAAATAGAGAAACAATTTAAAGTGGAATTCTCATGGAGTCTTGTTTGACTGTTCTGGGGGAATATTATTAAATGGAGAAAGGGAAAGTACAAATTTATAAAACTCTCATCATTTAAAGTACTACCTAAGGGCCCGCCGAATGGCTCAGTTGGTTAAGAGCTCGCTCAAGAGTGCAAGCTGAGCTCTGAGCAACAGTGGTTCGAGGCCAGCCCGAGCTGAGTTGCCGCTGAGCTGCCAACAGGTAACAGGATGGCTCAGCTAAAAAAATTAAAAAATTAAAAAAAAATAAAGTACTACCTATCCAATAATCTGCATTTCTACATAAATGATTAAACACTTAGAACTGCCTCTTTTAAGTCTGGTTATGTATTATTTTTCCAGTATTATTATTAACACTGAACATTTTCTCTTCCCAAGTAACCAATTAACCCAGAATTTCAGGACTGAAAAAAATACTTAGAGGTCATATACTCTAAACACTAATCAATGCATGACTCCTTTCTGTAATACTCCCGACCAGTCTTTGGCTTTTTCTATATATTACCATAGTTTGCTACTTTATAAGTTCACCTATTTCATTTTTTGAAACATAAAATTATTTGAACTTGCTAGAAAGTTCTGTTTCATGTTCTTATATATTTATATATGTGTTCCCTTATTTATGTGTGTGTGTATATAGATAGATAGATAGATAGATAGATAGATAGATAGATAGATAGATAGATATAGATGCATGGTGCCTAAGAAATGTATACACATTTTAAGAAAGGAAAACAAAACTAAAATTGTAATACTCAATATATACTGCTAACAAAAGATGAATACAAGTCACGTTTGACTTCTGCAATTACCAGAGGTGTTCAAAGTGATTACCATGAGTTTCCAGACACTTCCAATTATGGCAAACTACTGCTTGAGCAACGCTGACCAAAGTGTCCACTTGTATACATATTTTTGGCCCCCCAGTATATATGCACCTACTTGCCAAATTAGAAGTAATGTCTGCTGCATAACTTCAACCAATAAAAATAGATAATGAAGTATCACAGGACTATTCCTTCTATGTAATTGTCCTTTAATTATTTTCAGAGAGCTGTCTTCTCTTCTTTTAGACCTCTTTGCTTCAGAATTAACATCTCCCAACGTTTTCAGTTAATCTTTAAACACAGGCTCTTACCTTTATAATCTTTTGAGGACTTACCTCTATGTATTACAGATTAACTATGGACAAACTAAAGCAGAATAAAATGGGAAACTGTTCTAAATTTTTTCTATTGCTTTTTCTGCAATTGTTTGGTCAACCTCACTTTTCTGGCTTCTCAAATATAATTTTCCCAATATCTAGAGTACTCTGCTTCCTAAATAGTTTGCTAGCTTTGTTTTAAGAACAGAGTGAGGCAGAGCAATACAACAGACAAAGACAAAGGGGTTTCAAACCCGAGACAGAATTGGCAGAAAAGGCTTTTCTGAAATAACCTTTCCTGATTGCCCTCATTCTTCCTTATGTGCTTTTGGTGAGGTAAATGCGTTCTGAAGTTTGTCTCAATTCTTCTGCAAGGCCTAAGGAACATACCTAGATACAAAGGGAGCCTGTTCCTTAGTCTCCCTTTCCCCATGATGATTAATCTCAGCTCTCCTCTGCATGGGTGGCTCCTTCTTTCTTCTGTAGACCTGCTCTGCTTCTACCATGCCTTTGATCACCCATCAGCTCTCTAGGCATCATGGCAGCCATGCACTGACTCTGAGACAAGTGTATTTCAATATAAAGTGAGACTTCCTGAAAGATGCCTTGAGTGACTGTGGCTTAAGTTTAAATATGACGTGTATAGGGCATTCAGAGGGAAAGAATGCCTTCTTCAATGTTGAAAAGCTCTTTGGTTTGCCCTACTCTTTGTCTGTGACTACTGTTTTGTCTTTTTCATTTCTGATGAAATTAAAATGTCACAGTTAGGGCTCCGCATACTTTGAGATTGTTGAAAAATTTAGTATCTTTGGATTTTTACAGACCTAGACTATATAGTTTAGTTTGAGTTCTAGAAAAATCTTTCACCGAGTCCACTCGGCCTTGACATGAGAATCATCTAATTGAACTCATCATAAAAATCTTACAAACCTAAATAAACTCAACTTTTTAACATGGACTCTTATTTTTTTTTTTTTTTTTTGAGGGCCGTGTCACTGGCTCTCATATGTGGGACCGAACCAGGGCCACTGGCTTCCCAAGCCAAAGCTTAACCACCGCGCCACTTGGCCACCCCTTGGACTCTTATTTTTCATATAGAATGTTGCAGTTCATTGTTTGGAAATTGAAAATGTCAGACATTTCCGAGGATTTGTCCATGATGTTTTCAAAAACAACAGTTCAATTTTTTAAACAAAATCAAGAACACCCTGTGCTGAAATAGAATCTGCCATCAGAATGAAGGTACTTGGTTCTACTGGATCATTTTACCTCTCCGAGCTAAAGAGCTTCTCCATGTGGGAGAAGCTCTTTAATTAAGTGAGTTAGACTGTGGTTTGTTTTCTTCTTTTCCCTCCTATCTTGTGTCCCTATGAGCTTAGTAAACCCGTGTAGGTGGCTGAGAAGATTCATGATACAGTCTTAAGTACAATTATTGTCTATGCACCTTTGAACCATGAACCAAAAAACAAAACAAACAAACAAAAAAACCTCCTATGAAGACTGGGGCCATAACCCCTTTGGTACTTCTCTTAAACCTGATGCTTTACCTGGTACAGACCAGTCTTCACATTGAGGATAAGGAACTCAAATTGTGACGTGGTTTATCCAAGCTCCATTTGGCCCTCCACCTCTCTTTATCATCTTTGTTGACCAGTTTGGAAACCCTGGTTATCAGCCAGTTGGCTTTTTAACTTTCTATCTTTCTACTCTTTGAATCATCCTCATTCTTAAGAAGTGTACTCGTTTGAGACAGGTTTTTTTTCTAAAATGCCTTTCTTTTGAGACAAGAAGTCTTATTTTGACTATTCAAATTTTGAACAAAGGAGGAGCCTTTGACATACTATAATACACTTGTTCCGCCAGGGTCTGCTGTCACGGTGCTTGCACACTATCCATGGATGTTGCAGCTTTCAGGAACCATGTCTGCATGGGAATCCACCCATGGCTGCAAGCTGGCTGTGGGTGGCCACCTCTCTCTAAAGCTGGTCTTTGCTCCAGCAGGAAACATGCACAATGCCCTGTATAAATTAGGGAAGCCATCCGTCTTTGTCAAATTAAATTGAAGAGGCTTTGTGTCAGTAGAAGATATTTTTAACCACTGGGATCTTGACTTTTTCATACTGATGGTTGACCTTGCTTAGCCTTCATTTCTGGCACCTCTGTAATATTTGGCTTCTGACTGCTGGCCTTGACCTTCCTTAGGTTCTCAGTTTCCCTCATGACTCCTGCTCCTGGTCTCACAAGTGTCCATTTGTCTAATGTCGTATTCCCTTTCCCACTGCCTTGGTATGACAGTCTCAGAAGAGAAACTGAATTAAAATCCTGTGCAAAGAAACAGGCCACTGTTTTCCTTTGCTCCTTTACTAGAAGGCTGATCATGAAAATAGTACATTTTTAGTGTAACTGGAGCTCTTGAATATTTAAAAGAGTGAAAGACCTTTATGAAGAGAAAATAGCCTGAAATATTTCCCAAGTATAATAGATACTAAAGGCAACAAGCTGTGTCGGGGGTTAGCTTAGAAACATAGATAATTCCCTGGCAACTTGGTACCAGATTGTTTTGCTCTATACCTGAGATTTTTTTTGGCTGGCTCATGTGTTCTGTCATCTCGCAACCAGTCCTGTTTAGTCGGGCTTCTATCCCTAGAATCTGTACAACTTACTGTATGCTCTTTGTTTGAAGGGTGTATATTGCAAATTACCATGTATATAAAATTAAAGGGAGGTTTGTCTAGGAACAGTAGAGGTAGCTGTTTAATATATACAGCTTTATAACCAAAGTAAAGTTTTAAAATATGCGAGGTTGCTTCCTTCTGTCAGTCAAACTGACTGGTTGTGAAACATGCCAAATAACATTATCACTGATTTATCACACTCTCGATATAAATATGCAGGCACAGTGAAATCCAGAACCGAGGCACTTCAGGCACATATATAAAAATAGACTTGAAGCATATTAAGTCAGAATTAACCTAAAAATGCCACTGCTTCCTACTTCACAATACACCAAGTCACAGCTCTGTGTTTTGTTAACTTGGCTACTGCAGACTTGTACTCAGGTTTGAATTACTGCCCCTCTGAGAAGAACGAGGGCTTACTCCTCCATTATTATCCCTGCTAGCCTTGCTCCTTCCTTAACTCTCTGCTTCAGACACCCCGAGATCCTGACCCATGGGAATTCCGTATCTCTCAGGACTCCAGGTCTTTGCATGCAAGGCTCCTTCCTTCTACCTGTAATATTTTCCTCTCGTCTGTGATGACTTGGCCTGGCTAATTCCTTCTCATCCTTCTGATGCTGACTCTGATTCTTTCTTACCTTCTTAGGCAGAAACCAAGACAACTCTCCCTAGAAAGAGTTTCTTGATCCCCAAGATTGGGTTAGATACTCACTTCATTGTCCTAAAGGACTGTCCACTCATTGGTATCTTAGTACTGACAACACTGTTGCTCTGTTCATATCTTTCCGGCCTGTTGCTCCCACTAGTCTGTACATTCCTAGAGGGCAAAAGACAGCTGCTTCAGTGTCCCCAAGGCATAGGCAAGCTTTCACATCTGGCAGAACAAACCTGAGTGAAGTTTCTACTCTTTGACACTTTCTCTTCCTATCTAATAATCTTGATACCATCTTGCTTCCTGTAAGGCAGGGTTTCTCAACTTTGGCATTGTTGATATTTGTGGATATCTAATTCTTTGTTATGGGGGCTTATCTTGTTCATTGTAGGGCTCAGCAGCATCCCGGCTCTCTACCCATTAAGCAGCCCCCATCCCAGCTGTGACAACCAAAAATGTATTCAGACATTGATAAATATCCCTGGAGGGTGATAGGTAGGGTTTTCCTCAGCTGAGAATCTTTGCTCTAAGGTATTCATCATAATCTTTACAAATGTTATATTTCTTTAAAATCATTGAAAAATGTACTTTTTAAATAATGTTTTCTGGGAAATCAAAGGCTTTTACCCTTCTCCCTGCTTCTCTACCCTCTGCCACACTTCTGCACCACTGGCCATATAACAGGTGCCCCAAAATGTTTGCTGAAAGTATTTAAAAAAATGCCTGGAAAGATCACATGGCTCAATCATTGAATTGTCTTTTTTATTTGTTTGCTTCTTTTTCTGCTTCAGTTGGAACAATGTGGAAATTGCTTGTAGGCTCTATCCCAAATCCCGTAAGGCCCATAAGGCCCCACATGATTCCAGCTCTTTCTACCTGACTAGTCACATCTCAGATGATTTTTCTTTTCATCTTGAAGGATTCCTTCAACGTGTCAATCTTGTGTCTGCTTTGTGCCTTGGCATACGTTGTCTTCTCTGTTTGGAATATACTTCTCCCCTTTTACTTTCTTATGTGAGTTAGCTTGACTGTGTTGAATATTATAGACATTCATATTCAACAAGCTCTGGAGTAAGAGGGGTTTATTGGAAGCACACTACAGGGTCTCACGTAACTATATAAAGGGCAGGAATGAGAAGACCTTGGGGACAGCTGGCACAGGAAACGTAAATGCTGCCTGAATCCCCTTTCTGTTTCTGTCTCTCATGTCCCTTACCTCTCTGATATAATTTCATTTTCCTTTCCTACAACCTCTATCCTCCATGTGCAGTGAATAGAGGCATAGCAATGTGCTGCATCTCCCTCTGGTATTGATGATTCTGCCCCAGAGAGGCATGGATTCTCTTTTCTGAAGTTTAGTCCTTAGAACTGGGTCACATTGGATCAAATATCTACGCCTACTTTAATCAGCTCAGGCCGAGGGCTAAGAGCACGTAAAGGAATGTGGCAGCACAGAGTTCTTTCCACATTTTGTGAGCTACCCAGCCAACCCCAATGCTGTCTACTCTACTGGCTAATTATTTATAGTCCTTCAGTGCTCATCTCTGATATCACTGCCTCAAAGAACTCTAATTACAAGCTCTTGTAGCACTTTGCACTCCATCATGACACTTACAAAAATTATAATTACTTTTTCATTGGCATAATTTGTTTGCCATCTCTCTTCGCCCCTAGAATGCAAGCTTCCGGAATGAATGTAGCAACCACGTCCATTTGTTTTGTGTTATTTTCAGCAATTAGCACAGATTCTTGCCAAGAGTACATATCTGTCTGATTAATTGTTATTAAGTGCAGGAGTGAATTCCTGGAGTAAGTCACAAAATTCCAAACCTAGAAAATAAGACATATAAGTAATGTTTTAGAGAGGAAGTATTCAAAGATTTCAAATTAGCTTCATTTAAAGAAATATTAGGATCTCACATAATATACATAGTGTCTACACCAAAATTATGACTCATATTTTAAAAAATTTTTTTTTTTAGTTTCAGGTGTACAACACAATGCAATAGTTATACTCTTTACCCCCCAAAGTGACAACCCCCCTACCCCAGTTCGCCACCCCACTCCCCCCCATATCATACATATCTATCACAACTCCCATGACTCCCCTCCACAGTATACTCCACACCCCGTGACCCTCCACATATTCAGTTACAGTTGGCATACCATACTATACAACATCAGTTTCAGGTGTACAGTGCAGTGATCAAGCCTCTACTCCATCCATGAAGTGGTCTCCCTAACAAGACATGTGACTATCTGACATGCCACAAAATTTTTACAACATTATTATATTCCCCGAACTGTGTTTCATATCCCTGTGGCAATATTGTAGTTGTCTATTTATGCTGTCTAATCCCTTCCCTTTCCCCCCCCATCCCCACCCCCCTCCCAACTAGCAACCCTCAGTTTTTCCTCTATATCTACGAGTCTGTTTACTTTGATCGTTCACTTAGCTCTTCAGACTCCACACACAAGTGAGATCACATGGTACCTGTCCTTCTCCGACTGACTTATTTCACACAACATAATAGTCTCTTCACAACATTATCAATTACATTCCCAGAACTGCCCCCATATCCCTGCAGCAACATTGTAGTCCCACCTACACTGTCCAAAACCTTCCCCCTCTCCCTCTTAGCCAGCAACCATCAGTTTTTCCTTTATATCTGCTTGATATGACTTCAATCTTCTTAAGTTTACTGAGACTTGTTTTGTGGCCTAACATGGTCTATCTTGGAAAATGTCCCATGTGTACTTGAGAAGAATGTACATTCTGTTTTATCAGGGTGAAATGCTCTAAAAATATCAACGAAGTCCAGCTGGTCTAAAGTGTCATTTAAGGCCCCTGTTTCTGTGTTGATTTTCTGTCTAAAGGGTCTGTCCATTGGTGACAATGGTGTTGAAGTCCCCTACTATGATAGTGTTACTGTTGATCTCTGTCTTTATGTCTGTTAAAATCTGTTATATGTGATTAGGAGTTCCTATATTGGATGCATAGATGTTTATTAGGGTTATAGTGCCCTTCTTTGTCTTTTATTGTAGTCATTTTAAAATCTATTTCGTCCAAAATAAGTATTGGTACTCCAGCTTTTTTTTTCTCATTTCCATTTGCATGAAATATCTTATTCCATCTGTAAACAGCATATACATGTGTCCTATTTTCTTATCCACTCAGTCACTCTTTGTCTTTTGATTGCAGCATTTAGCCCATTCACATTTAAAATGATTATTGATAGGTGCATATGTTATTTGTATTCCTGGTCTTTCTGGGTTAGCTTGTTTACCCCTTTCTTTTGTTTAAAAAAGCCCTTTTAACATTTCTTGCAATGCTGGCTTGGTGGTAATGAATTCCTTAAGCTTATTCTTTTCTGAGAAGCTCTTTATTTCTCCTTCAATTTTAAGTGACAGCCATGCTGGGTAGAGCAATCTTGGTTGTAGGCCTTTATTTTGTGTCACTTTGAGTATCTCCTGCCACTCCCTTCTGGCCTGCAGAGTTTCTGTAGACAAGTCAACTGTTAGTCTAACAGGAGTTCCTTTGTATGTAACCTGCTGTCTTTCTCTTGCAGCCTCTAGGATTCTGTCTTTGTCTTTAACCTTTGCCATTTTCAATATGATGTGTCTTGGTGTGGACCTGTTTGGGTTCAGCTTGTTTGGAACCCTCTGTACTTCCTGGGCATGTATGTTGATTTCCTTCACCAGGGTAGGGAAGTTTTCAGTCATTATTTTTTCAAATATATTCTCGACCCCTTGCTTCTTCTCTTCTCCTTCTGGTATCCCTATGATTCGAAGGTGGTTTCACTTCACCTTGTCCTATATGGCTCTTACACTATTTTCATTGTTTTTTATTCTTTGGTCTTTTTGCTGTGCCAACTGGGTGAGTTCTGCTATTTTATCTTCCAAATCGCTGATCCGCTCCTCTGCTTCATCTACTCTACTGGTGATTCCTTCGAGTGTGTTCTTCATTTCAGTTATTGTATTCTTTAGTTCTAACAGGTTGTTTTTTATGGTTTCCCTATCCTTCTTTATGTCCTCTCTAAGTTCCTTAAACATTCTTAATATCAGTGTTCTAAACTCTGTCTCTGAAAGGTTGGCTCCCTCTGTTTCATTTAGTTCCATTTCTAGAGGATTCTTCTGATCTTTTACTTGTGACATGTTTCTTTGTTTCCCCATTCTGGCTGTCGCTCTGGGATTGCTTTGATGTATTAGATAGATCACCAGGAGAGCCCTGGCTGGATCATGCAGGCACACAGCTCACGGCCCAACACTCCCAGGAAAAGTCCCAGTCTCAGCCTGTCCCAATCAGCCGCTCGCGCAGATCAGGCCGAGCAGCCCGACAACCAATCACCAGCCTGGCAACTCTGCAAGCACAGTGCGGAGAGCGGGACCCTAGGCGGCTTGCGCACTCCCGCGTTTCAGTGATGACTCATATTTTAATACTGTTCCTAAGATGACTATATACCAGAAGTCCTTTGCAATTTATGTAACTGTAAGGTAGTTAAACTGGAAAGTACTGATAGATTAAGTGCTATAATGCGAGTAAATAACAATGCTCATTTTTGTCATTGTGAGCAGAGATGTTAAACACTGGAGAAGAAATCACATGTGGAAATCACAAGGTATGCCACATAACCTATGTTACAAACTCAAAGAAATAGTAACAAAAGAAAAAAATAAGTTAAAATGGCTCTGAGAATAGAATATTGATTGCAATTCCTATCAAATCTGTTGGCTGTTATATCATTTAGAAGATGTATACAAGTTTAGAGATGAAAGATATGGAATGATAGGTTTGACTATATGAAAATTAAAAACTTTGGTCAGTTGAAAAGTACCACAAGTAAAATTAAAATACATGAAATAGACTTCAAACATATTTATGACAGATAAAGGGGTAATGACTTTGATACATTAAGAATCTGTTACAAATCAATACAGAAAAACCCCACAAATTTTTTTGTTCTAGGTTAGCCAGAAATTTACAAAGGAATACAAATTATCAGTTAACATATAGGAGTAAACATATAAAAAATGGTTCCATTTCACTATTAATTTGCTAAAAAATACCAGCGATATATATGTATAATTAGCAAAGACTCTGAATATTAAGTGCTAGCCAATTTATGGTAAAAAGATACTTATGAGCTAGTTTTGAGGGATATAATTAGCATAACATTCATAAAGTAGTTTGGCAATATTTTGTAAGAGCTTTGCGTACGTTGAGAAATAATTTATGTATTCATTGTAACTGAGACCAGCAGTGGTTGGTTAGTTAGTCCAACAGCTGGATTAAGGAGGAAGCTGGCAAAAATATATATTAATTCGCCCAACTGTTATGAAGGAATAAGGATTTTTCAGGAGGTGAGTCCTCTGAATAGAGTTTTGCCTTATCTTCCTACATAACAATGCACTTCATGCATCATCTAATTTCTAGGTTGGGATTCAAGGAGCTAAAACACTTGCAGAATCTTTCCAGACATCATTTTTCCTAATTTGTGTGTGTGTGTGTGTGTGTGTGTGTGTGTATCTCACACCTAATTCCTCCAAAATATATTTTTATTTACTTAACTTTCTTGAATCTTATCAAAGCTTTTCACATTCAAATAGCATCAATTTTTATAATAGATAATTAAATTACGTAAGTGCAGAATACACATGTTTGGGGACACATCTCTGAATTTTGGTAAGTACACAGTTTAATGGGTAGGATCAAGTACCCATTATCTAAGAGTATGCTACTCTTGGTATTGGGGAATCCATTAATTAAAGGCTTGGAATCAGGGATCTCAGGTAATCCAGAGTTACCGAAGAGGAAGTTAGTTAAGGGAACATCTACTGTACTTACCATTATTTCAGTACTGAAGATGCTAAGTGCAACTGGACAACTAGTCTATGCCCTGCTGAACTGTGGGCCCCTTAAGCGGGGGGGCATCTTTTCTGTAGGTCTATTTCTAGAGCCTATGATAGAATCTGGCACAAAATAGGTGTAAACTACCTATTTTTTAGGTTGAACGAAGGAAGAAGCAGTGTGTTTGTGCTCTTTCATTCAGTAATATTTCATTTCTATAAATCTATTTCAGGAAAAATTCAGACTTTTGTCAAAGGTCTATGTTTAAGAATGATTATTCAAAATTCTTTTTGACAATTTAAAAATAGCCACAGGGTTGCTCATCAAAGCATTGTAGTAGTAGAAGATGGAAAATAACCTTGATAGTCAACAGCATGCAAATAATTAAATTAATCATGGTGTGCCTGGTAAAATGTTGTAGTCATTAAAAATAATTTACTTTTGGGGCTGGCCGAATGGCGCAGTGGTTAAGCACTGGCTTAGGAAGCCAGCGGCCCTGATTCGGGTCCAACATATGAGGGCAGTGACACTGCCCTCAAAAAACACACAAAAATAATTTACTTTTGCTCAAGAGTGCAAGCTGAGCTCTGAGCAACAGCAGTTTGATGCCCAGCCCGAGCTGAGCTGCCGCTGAGCTGCCAACAGGTGGCAGGATGGCTCAGCTAAAAAAAAATAAAAAAAAATAAAAATCATTTACTTTTTATTTTTATTTATTTACTTATTCATTCATTTTAGTATGCTCAGTGGCATTAAGTGATGATTCTGTGTTAAAGAGACTAAAGGCTTCCTGGTCAAAATTGACCAAAATGAGGGGAATTGAGAAATTCTAATAAGGGAAATGATACAAATCTGGTCTGACTAATAAGAAGTTGCCAATACAATACAGGTGTTACAGGAGTCTCAGTTCTTTTTGCCAATGTAGTGAAGAATCAAAGGTCAGCAAGCTGATTAGTATGCAAGCAAGGTTTATTAGTGATATATCCTCAGGGAAGAGAACAGGGCCTAGCTGAGGTGGGGGAGGGAGCCTAGTCCCCCTGTATTAGTGATACATTCTTTGAGAATGGGTTTAGCCAAGGTAGGGGAGAGAGGGAGAGAGGGAGAGAGAGAGAGAGAGAGAGCGAGCTGAAAGGTCAGAGAGAATAATTTGTTTTTTAAATATTAAGTCTCCTTTCTCAAAGAATATGGGAAGTGCTCAAAAATTGATATTCATTTTTAAAAGTACAGTAAAAACTACATATAGCATTATCCTAATTTTCTAATTAATATTGTTATTTATATCTGCATATATCAAAGCCTGGAAGGAAAAACACATTACCTTTAACAATGACTCAGTCTGGATCGTGTATAATTTTTATTTTCTTCTAGATAGCTGTTCACAGGTTTTATGTATTATTTTATAGTCAGAAGAAAGTGAAGTTTGAGGTGGAAGTGATTTTTTCCTCAGGCAATGAGAGGAGATGGATTAGCATTTAGTTAGAAATGCAGAAAACAGTCAAGACAGGAGCAGCTGAGACAACAAAAGCCATTATGGAGGATCATAGTCACAGAGAAAGAAAAATTAAGAAAATGACAGGGGGAAAAAAAGATTGTGTTCCAGAAATTAAGTTTGGAGTGACACTAGAACCATGAAAGACATGAATCACATAATTTGCTATAAAGAATAATTGCTGTGGCTTCAATACATTATATAGCATTATTGATTATATTGAATAGGGAATGATAATAAAGAGAAATGGCTGTCATTTCATCCAGAAAGATTAAGAATCCAGCTAAATGGTAAAATCAATTGTTGGTAGGATTGTAAAGCTAAATATTTCTTGCCGTTTTTCCCCCCACTTATTTTTATCTGCAGGGTTTGTTCACTGTTTGAAGTTACCTAATTAAGATAGTCTCCCATGAGTTGATGCCTTTCCCAAGAAGAAACTTGGGAAATCATGTATTGACCCCTTAGCAAAACACTGTACAGAGCTCCATACACTAGGTCACTTGTACAGAGACTTATAACCTGCGGGTGTGCTCTATTGCACATGGAGCTGCAGACTGGCCCAAAGGCACTGCCAGTCGGCCAGATTTCCCTCTGCAGAAGCCAAAGTCACTGGGTCAGGTAAAGGTCAGTGTTTTGAATTAGAGGAGTTATTCATAGCAGAAATAAGAGCTGATGTGCAGGTAAGGAATCCAGCAACAAGCTGCAACACCAGGCAGCCTGATGCTATTGATCTTCCTGGCTTCCTGCGTATGCTGCCAAATTCTCATTTCCCTTGAGTGGGAAGAAGCAGGAGGTCTCTCTCTAAACTGGACACATGTCCACAGCTGGGCCCAGGAGTCAAATGATGAAAGGAGGGCAGAAGCCATATCTAAGCTATGCTGATTCATGGTGCTTGTGAGGATTAAGTGAGCTAATGCGTAGGAAAGCATTTAGATCAGTGTCTGGCATATGGAATAAACACAGTGTTTTTAGGTGAGAAAGGGAATAATGAACTTCAGTGAGATGGGATAATGGTAAAGAGGCATTCCCTGGATCTTGAAGGATGAGTAGAATTTTAATGGATTCAGTAAATGCAGTGATTTCCATTCTTGACTTAGGGTCCAACTTTGGCTGTGTAAAAATCATGGGAAATTTACTAAGAATAGAGAATCTCTAGCCTCTCTTCTAGATCTTGCAACAGGGGCTGCATAATGTGTATTTTAACCTTCCCAAGTTGATCTGATGCACAGCCAGGTTTGAGATCTCTGAAGTTGGAGCTCTAGGTAGAATATCACAGAATAATGAAATGCTGGTGTGAAGGTTCCAGTGATGTTTGGAGTCGTGAGTCACCCCAGTTATTTTTCTTGGAGGCTCTCTCTTTCTTGGTTCTCTTCTATCTTCATTTGTCATCCTTCCTCTGCTCTCCTTAAAAGGTCCTTCTCATCTTTCTGGCTCAGTCCTTGGAACTCTTCTCTATCTAGACTCCCATGGATTTCAATACTATTTATACACTCACCACTTCTCATTTTTTAAAATCTCTAGCCCCAACTTTCCCCCTTATGTACATAGTCACATATCCAACTCCTTAAGTAGCACTCCTCTTAAGTGACATCTCACATACATTTCAAACCTAACTTTTCTAATATACTTTGACTCCCTACCTCCTGACCCAAATCTATACTTCTTTACAGCCTTCTGCATCTCCTTTCTCTAGGTGCTGAGGTAAAACATTGGAATCATCCTTGGCACCTCTCTTTCTCTTATATTCAAAGTTCAATCCATCAGGATACCTGTTGATATCTTCAAAATATTTTCTTAGCTTTTAGCCACCTGTATTGCTGCCATATGATTTTCCCATGGCAGTCCTAGTTCATGGCTGTTGTTGGCATTCTGTTTTACTCTCGAAGGTGTCCTAATTTGGACAATGGTCATCTTAGTTACCACCTTAATACACTTCACTATCACCTGTCTCCTGGACTATTGCTATTGATTTTCACTAGCCTCCCTAATTTCATTCTTCTTCCGTATAGTCTATTCTCCATGCAATAGCCCATATGAGCTTTTCAAAATATGAGGTCAGACAATTACATTTGCGAACTCATCCTAGGGAAAGTGCTGCATACCTCATTACTGAATATCACTTTGGTCACCTTTGAAGTACTCCCCTTGGGAAGCTATGCACTGACACCAATGCCTAGTCCACCCTTCAAAGCGATTTTGGAACTCGTTTTTTGGAATGGCCATCAAGGCTGTCATCGTATTACTCTTGATGTCCTGAATGTCATCAAAATGTCTTCCTTTCAATATTTCCTTTATCTTTGGGTAAAGAAAAGTCATTGGGGACCAGATAAGGTGAGTAGGCAAGGTGTTCCAATACAGTTATTTGTTTACTGGCTAAAAATTCCCTCACAGACAGTGCCGTGTGAGCTGGTGCATTGTCGTGATGCAAGAGCCATGAATTGTTGGTGAAAAGTTCAGGTTGTCTAACTTTCTCATGCAGCCTTTTTAGCTTTTCCAAATAGTAAACCTGGTTAACTGTTTGTCCAGTTGGTACAAATTCATAATGAACAATCCCTCTGATATAAAAAAAGATTAGCAACATGGTTGCAACAAGTTCGCAAGCTTAATTGGCAGACCTCGTATGTCAAGTCACTTTTCTGCTCAAATCTTTTAATGCCATCCATCCTTAGTCAGTGTAGGCTAGCTTATACAACTGTAGTACATCCCAGTGGTGACCCTCCCAAGGCTCTCACTCATACAACAAGTCCTTTGAGTGTCTGTTTGGGGAAAGGAGGGATGATTTCTGTTTCAAGCTTGTTGTAGCTCAACCAGCCAGAACATAAAACCTTCTTGGTTACTCAGGCAGTTGAAGATACAGGCTAAAGAATCCTGCATGAAGTTTCTACTACCTCAGCTCAAAAGTAACATGTTACTACCTCTCATATTTCTTTGACCACATTAGTCAAAAGGTCTTGCTCAACTGAGAAGTATATTTTTCTATGGCCCAAAGGAGAAAACTAGAGTTTCATAAACATATATAATGTGTCCAACATCATCTTACTCAGAATAAAATTCAAAGCCTTCGTGATAGCCAAAAAAGTCATATATAGTCTGCTTCCGCATGCCCCTGTGGCTATACCTTCTACCACTGTCCTACCTCCTCACTCTATTCTAGCTATTCCTGCTCCTTTGTTGTTTTTGAACACTTGCACCACATACTTCTTCCTGGAGTGATCACTTTATATATGTAAGACTAGATCCCTCATTTATATAGGTCTCTGATCAAATACATCTTATTAAAAATGTCTTCCATTACCACTCTATATAAAATAGTACTGCATCTACCCTTTTCACGCTGTTTTATTTTTCTTCATAGCATATATTTTTACTTGAGCTTATATTATTATATGCTAATTTATTTATTTCCTGTCTATTCTTACTACAACATATATACCATCAGAGGAAGGATGTTGTTTGTTTGGTGCACAGCTATATATATATATATCTCCAGTCAGTCCATAGAACAGTGTCTGTCACAAATTGTAGGTGCTTAATAAGTATTTATTGAATGAATTAATGAATAAATGAAATGATCATTTAAATCCTAGCCGTGGATGACCTAGTTAAGAAGAGACAGCAGGGAAGAAAGCTGAAGAAATTCCCTCTGGGAATGCCTTCTTTTGAGGGTTTGCTACAGGAAAGAAATCCACTGAAAAAGACTGAGATAGGGAGAGAATCATAATGTCCTATGTCACGAATGTAAAGCTAAGATAGAGATTTAAAAGTAGGGTGCTCCCAAGGTTGAAGAGGAAGAAAAATGAGTAGAGGATGTTGGATTTATAAAGCTATGAATGTTCTGGTTATCTATTGCTGCATGATCAGTCATTCCAAACTTAGTGGCAAAAAGACAACCATTTTGTTACACTCATGAACTTGTTGGATCAGGAATTTGGACAAGGCATAGTGGTGATGGCTTATTGGGGGGTCTCAGCTGGGAACACTGGCTTGGTTTGAGCGACTTGAAGACTGGAGGCTTTGAAGATGGGATTTGGCTCTGGACTGTCACCAGAGCACCTATAAGTGGCCTCTCCTCTGGCTGGGGCTTATCACAAATTCCTGTCAGGGCTGTTCAGAGGGTGAGTGTCCAGGGAGGAACCACCTGGTAAGTGAGCTGTCTAAAAGTAGCAGATGTAAGTTACATGACATCTTCAGGTCTAGCTTAGGAAATCACACAGTGTCATTCTGCTGTGGCATGGTGTTGGGTACAAGCAAGTGACTAAGGCCAGCACAGAGAAAGAAGGATAGTTAGACTCAAGGGAAGGGGAATTAGGCATCATCTCTGGATTGGTGAGTGGCAAGAATACACTGCAAAAGAGCATGTGTGAAGGAAGAATTCATCGCTACAGTCTTTGAAAATACAATTTGCCACAATTGGTAATGTTTGATGAAGCAATTTATGTATGTA
The DNA here is from genome assembly GCA_033961575.1 of Aselliscus stoliczkanus. Lineage (NCBI taxonomy): Eukaryota > Metazoa > Chordata > Mammalia > Chiroptera > Hipposideridae > Aselliscus > Aselliscus stoliczkanus. Next base: position 145,523,164 of record CM066727.1, read on the forward strand.
GACTTCTCTTCAAGAAGTGTGGTGGTAAAATAAAGATATAGAATGGATAGACTTAAATGAGATGTTTCAAACTTCTCCTTTTCAAATAAAAAAACCTCTGAAGAGTTTCACCAAACAGGTTAAGTGACCTGCACAAGGGCACACAATTTGGGGGAAAGCTAGTTTCCAGAAAGCAAATCTCTGCTTTCTGCTTTCCATTCCATTACAGTATCCTGGAATTCTGTAGGAGTGGGGTAATCTAGAATCTACAGTGCTTGGGGTAAAGAAGAAGGGAACGGGTAGATTCAATGCCCTCCATCACTGCTTTAACCAGAGCAGCTCTGAGTTGATGTATTGGGTTTCCATGTGGGATTTTATTTTGAAAAAGGATTTTACTGCTAAAAAAATTAAAAACAGTGAAGTAGATGTTCTCAGATTCCCTTACATTTACAACTTTCTTTGTTTCTATGCTTCTAATTTGTGTATGCTCCATAAACTGGCAATGACAGCAAATCCAAGCATTAAAGACATAAGCAAGGGGAAGAAGAATGTGAAAAGTACCAATTGTTGAAAATCTTTACATACCAAGCACTGAGATGGAGACTTACATATGTGATCCCACTCATCCTTTCACTACTGCAAAGTAGGTCTCATTATCCATAACTTATAGGAAACCAAGACTCAAATGATTCAAATCACTTGTTTAGGGTCACCATTCAAAACTAAATTGGTTAGTGTGCAAAGATGGTATTCTAACAGAAATGGAGTTCAAAAACTTTTAAGAGCCAAATCTGGAAAAAAACATGTATTTATGAGAACTGATTGCTATGAATAAAATATTTGCTTATACAGAAGGTGCCAAAAAAATGTATACAAGTGGATACTTTGGTCAACATTGCTCAAGCAGCCGTTCGCCATAATCAGAAGTATCTGGACATTGATGGTAACCACTTTGAGCCCCTCTTGTAATTGCAGAAGTCAAACGTAACTTGTGTTATTTTTGTTGTTGTTGGTATATATTGAGTATTACAATTTTAATACAGTTTTCCTTTCTTAAAATGTCTATATGTTTATTTGGCACCCTCTGTATGTACATATTCTTATTTGTTTGGTATAATAGATGTGCACTGGATACATATTTGACCCACTGATGCCAAGGCCAAAGTCGAATTTCACAATCCTAGAATTAAATTCTGAGGTATGATCACAAATCTAACGTTTTATAAATTTTGAAGTCATTATCAAATTTTATTATTAAAGTATCAAGTACTGAGTGTTTAAATGTTTGACATTAGAGTGCAGGAGCAATAACTTCTCTGCATGCTTATCTTTTAAAATGCTTTTGCAGACACTTCACTGCATTGTGTGTGTTATAAATTATTGGGTTGACAGAAAAGTCATGATGCATTTTTGCAACGAAAAACAGAAAAAATACATCATGACTTTTCCGACAACCCAATAAATGCTCTCTATCCAAAGTAGTTGGATAGAGTACCCCAAAAGCAAGACATTTTGGAGTACTATATTTTTCTCTCAAGCCTTCTTCTGTTTTATACTTTGTATGCTTTGTATTTGGATTGAAAGTGATTTGGAATAATTAAAGATTTTTAATGTTATCAATGTTTATAAGCTAAATAATTCTAGAGAACTTGGAATTATAATACAATCCCTATTATTCTACTTTATTATTTACATTATTATTATTTCCATTTATAAAATCTTTTGGATCAAAAAGATATGTTTTTCCTAAAATGATCTAGCTAATGTGTTTTTGGCTACTATTTATTAAATACATGTATTTCCCTGTTTAACACTTTGGATGTTTTAAATCATTTTTTGACATAGTATTAGCAGCTTTCACTATTAAATATAAATTATTGCAGCATTTTACTCTTAGAAAAATAAATTTTCATTAGTGACTGCAATTATTTAATATACACAGTATCTGAGTTTTTTTCCAAGTTACATATTCACTTACTAACAATGGATCCAAATGACTTGCTATCTTCATTTAATTTATGATAATATTTTGATTAAAAATGATGGCCATCTACTTATTGCATGATCATTGACCACACACAAGTTCAATGAGGCCCGAAATGGCATTAAGTAGGTTTTGGACTATTTGGCCTTCTTCAGGCAATGTCTAAAGCCAAGCCTAATAGCAGATTTGGGTTTAATACCAAGGCTGAAGCCAAACTTTAGTTCAGCCCTATTAAATGCCCATCTCCTTGTAAAAATGTAAGTGTCCAACAAACAGCTCAGGAACCAAATGTATCCTGAGATCTGTTTAGTTTTAAATATAATTAATTAATACCCATAAATATCTTTCCAATGTGATAAGACATTTGAATAAGTGTAATTTGAAATTGTTATTAGGAAAAGAAACAAGAACATTATTAATTTATTCAAGAATATATTTGTATTCAGAAGCAAGCAGTACATGTGGAGTCATTAGATGGCTATTCAACAGTTTACATATTACTCAGAGCTCAGTGGAATCACTATTAATTTTCTTTAATTAAACGTACTCGTATGACATTTAATGTTGAGAGCTACCATTGTGAGGCCCAAGAGATTTGATTGAAATTATTTTGATTAGTTAAGCTTATTGAATGCAGCTCTAAAAAAAATATCTTAGGAATTGTATATTTGGTTAATTCATGAAAGTAGCAAATGAACTGATTGAAAGCAACTTGGTTACAAATTAGCCAAGACAAAAAGTTCCTTAAAGAAATCAGTCAAGACAAATAATTTAGATATGTCTTTTAAATATTGGTGATCTTGGTAAACCAATTTTAAATTTTACAGTTAATTAGTTATTACTACCACACATATTATAATGTACACTTATATAAATAAAGTGAGTTATACTGTAAAGTCTACCATTTTGGTAGATTCATGCTATTTTTACATTTCTAATAGACTTTATTACTATGACTAATGAAAAGTTAATGTGGCCCATACATGTATGGACTTATGACCATATTGAGGTAAAATTATTGATTAGGAGAATGGATGTGGAGGAGTAAAGGTGAATTTTAGTTATATAATTCTTGGGCTTTGCAATAATTGAGTTTCTAGTCAAATGGCAAGTAATAAAATTGGTCATGTTGGATATCAAAAAATAATTGACTTTCTTTCAGTAATATTTACTACATTATCAGATGATGGAGTGAGAGCAGGATTTACTCGATTTACTCCTTCCTCTCAGACATGTAGAATGTTTGTGAAACTGAAATAAATTGATCAGACACTGCTGAAGGGAAATTGAAGTAGATGGAGTATGCAAGCTATTTCCAATGAGTTCACTGAACTTTCAGATGTCATCACATAATGCTTAACACATTGTGGCAACTGGGAATGAGGTCCAATAGGTGGACATGGCCATATTTAATAAAACTAATTAGTATCCATTTTAATTAATGTCTTTATTTTCAAAAGTGAAAAGTGGGTGAAATGGGTCATCTTTTGAAGTAGTGTGTTTTTTGTTATTGGAAGGTATCTAAGCAAGAATTGAAGAACCATTTGTTGTAGGGACTTATGCATTGTATAATGATTTTAAAGTATGTTAGTATATATTATGTTTAAAATCCTTTTGTGTTCTATTGCTAGGGCAGAGCAAGTTAAACATGTTCTTTTATTTCAAGAATAGTTGTATTTTTGATATGCTAATATGCCTTGTGAATCTTAAAAGAATAGATTTTAGGTGTTTTACAAACTTTTTTGACTTCCATGTCCTTTATTCGCATTTCATGAGGGTACTGCCTATCCAATTAAATACACATCAGGAAACATCAGACTACATGTTACATAAAGCTCCTTACAGCTCTGAGGTTATTTGAATATAATCATTTTCTAAAGTGGAGTTACAATTTTGGAAGTAAACTAAAATGAGCATGATGTCTAATAACAAGTAATGGTGGAGAACCTCCTATTTCCTCAATAATATGCATGAGCCTTATGGAATCACAAGGATATAATTTCAGCAACATAACAGGATCCAAAATAAGACTGCTTTAAACAAGATCAAAGGCTATTTCTTCCTCATAAAATTCTGAAATAGTGTGGGAGCTCTGTGGCAAGAATTTATCAAGACTGAGGATTCCTCTCCCTTGTCGCTGCAGCCTCCTAGTGTGATCCCTTCATCTCAGTGGCACAAGAGGGGAAAGAGAGGACAAGCTACTTTCTTTTATGAACATGACTTGTAAATTGCACATAATACTTCTACTAGCACGCCTTACCCCCAAACTGAATCATTTAGCAACCTGCAACTGCAACCACCTGGGCTTGTTTTTTTCCTGAGTGGTTATAAGCCCAGTTGAAGATTGGGAAGTTTTCTTGCTATAAATGATGGAGAGCATGGATATTGGGGAAGAACCTGCTGCCTCTGCTGTCTGGCCATATCACCAGTACAGTTATCTCTGATGACATAATATTTGTAAGGAAACACTGCCTCTAGAAATTAAAACTGCATTCCTTTACTGATATTCTGTTACTCCCTTAAGTGTATATCATAAGACCCAAGAAAATCTAGCAAAGTATAAAATGTTAATAATAGAGGAGAAAGAGAAAGGGGAGGGAAGTGGAGAGGGGAGGGGAGAGAAGACAGGGAGAAATTATGAATGAATGAGGAGATAAATACGGGCTAGGCCATGTATAATTGATCTTGCTGTCAGTCAAAACTGAAGGTAACATTTTGCATTTAAGGTGGGATTCCCTGGCCACTAAGAAATTAATATGTACTGTGTCAAAAGGCCACACGGGCTGCCTGGCTCATAGCCAATCAAATATTCACAAAATATTTGCTTTGTAATGGTGTTAAAACTGCATATTTTTACTAACAGATTCTAGCCTTAGAACTATTTCCCAATTTTCTTTATTTCAGAACTCTTTCGTCATTCAATATTTCTAAGATTATATGTTTTTAAAGTATTTAATGAGCTATCACTTTGCCAGCTATTTTATATTTATTTTTCCACTTAACACAAATTCAAATTTACAAACATATATATTTGTAATTGATATATATATATATATATATATATATATATATATATATATACTTGACATGTATCAATTAATGAGTAGTTAGAAGCACTTTTTCTGCAGAGAACTGTGCTAAAGTCTATGGAAGATGTGATGAAGAGTAGCCCTTAGTTACTGTCAGGTTGTGTGCTACACATATTCTAAAAACAGATCATAGAAAACAAGAAAATTTCCTAAAACAAATGCAAATTATAGGACTAGTAGGCATGTGTTATCTGCTTGTCGGGATCCAACACTCATCATCAAGAAATAACTTGCTTTTCAAAGCTGAAACATAGGCGTTATAACCCTGCATCTAGCTGTCATTGCATCAGCTCCGGGTGCTGTAGTAAGAAATGGAAAACATGTCAGAAAACTGCCCAAATATAAAATAACTGAGGATGATTCTGAACTTTCAGCAGTCCTTTCACACTCATCACAACTATGCATATATTCCCTTTGAATAGATTCAATGGTTTCCTTACACTATATTCAAAATAGAAAGGGAAGGCCCTTTTTCTTTCTTTAATTTTCTCTAACAGAGAAGGGAGTTGCTATGGTCCGAACAGCATGTGTGCCAAAAATTTAAATATAAATTTGTGCTTTACATGTTTCTATGGTATCTTTCAATAAAGCATTTCTTTTCATGTTTTGCAAACTACTCAGACAAGAGATCTCCTTTTGAGTTGTAGAGTAAGACATACTGTGAAAAGCATTTAAGTAACTCCATTTTCCTTCCAGGTTTTTCCATGTTCTTATTCAAGATCCCTGTTGCTCTGCCGCCTTGAGGAGGAGTTATATGTAGTCACTATGTCCATTTTCTCTCTACCAATTCCTTTACTCATTGTAAACCTAACTCTCAACGGAAACTAGAGTTTTAGAAGTTTCCTTATTCCTTTACCTCATTCTCCTCATTTGTCCTCTCAAGACTCTCCTTCACTAGCCCATTAAATCCAACATGGGTCAAATCCAACCATTTCTTCCTCACAGACCAATACTGCCCCTTAACTCTCCTAATTCTGTTAATGATGCTTCTGTTCCCTCTCTTGCAGGTTTGAAGCTTCGTTTTCAATTTGTCTCCGTGTACCATCTGTCTCATGCAGTCAGGTGTCCACGTCCATAGGGTCTTTCTTTTCTGTCTGGAGCCTCAGTTCCATTCCAGTTTGATCCAGGCCCTCATTATTTTTTAATTGACAGCAATATCCTGTGCTCTTGCTTTTCCCAATAAACCATGATGCCTTTCAAGACAAAATCACTTGTTCTCTGAACATGCCCCTCATTCTTACCTCTGAGTGCCTTCATTTGCTATTTTCTCACATAGAATGTTCTCTTCCATTGATCTAGCTTTTCAGCTATGACCCATCCACAAGGTTCATGGTAATTTATCAGATACCAATTTTTTTTTTTTAAAAAACATGTTATAGATGGCTTCACACAAGCAATTTTACTTTGCTAGAATGCATTTATTTTCCTCTGTTTTAAAACCATGATCCTTTAAGACAGCAGTATTGTAAATGATTTAAACTCTTTTTGCATTGACAACACTTAGTGCAACAAAGTTCTAATTTCTCTTAGGGCACTAGCCATGTCTTATTCATATCTGTATTCCCCAGATTAGTTGTCACAGTTTCCACAAAATGGCAGTGCATTAAATATTTGATGCATGAATGAGTGAATGAATTTAAGACTTGTTACTATCAGTAACCCTAAATGTAAAATATGGCCAGACCTAGTCAGTTACTTTGAGAATAAGTTTCTCATTCAGTTTCCATAGGTGCATTTTCTTTCAGTTTTCTGAAAGAATAAGATGGCATGACTTGTTTTGGAAATGAAGTAGCTGTATTATTATTTTGCTAGAAGAGATAAAATGGGTCAGTATGCTTTTATTACCTAAGTGTATGGCACTAATGAACCGGCTACACAAAATGCAGGCATGGAAAGACCAAGGTTACCTTCACAGTTGTATTAGTTTTCTATTGCTGCTTAATAAATTACCACACATTTATTATGGGTCCAGACACAGCGTAACCAAGTTCAGTGCTTCAGGATCCTAGCAGGCTGTAATCAGGAATTGGCTTGGTTTGCAGTCTCATCAGAAGCTCAACTGAGTGGGAATTTGTTTCCAAGCTCACTTAGATTACTGGCAAATTCATCTCCTTGCAACCTGGGACTGAGGCTTCCCTCTGCTCCTACAGACTATGAGCAGTTGCCTGCAGCATGAGTTTCTATTTCCTGAAAGCTTGCTTCTTCACAGCTGGCAAGGCAGAGAGACTCGAGAGCCACTCTGCTGGCAAGATAGTCTTATATAACATGATCATGAAGTGACATCCTGTCACTTTTGCCATCTTTTGCTGGCTAGGAGCCAATCACAAGTCTCACCCACACTCGAAGGGAGGTGTGAACAACAGTAGTTGGGTATCTTAGCGGCCAACTTAACGTCTCACCATGATGATGGCTTTTGGCATGTGGTTCCTTTTTCTTCAGGCATAAGTCCTGCCTCAGGTTCTGCTGTACATGTTATTCTAGGAATCATCCCCTCTGCCTCTTATTTTAAACTTTTATGCTTGGATTCCCACTGATAGGATATAAACACTGAAGGACTTTATGGGTTTGGAGGGGGAAAGAAAATTTTTATTTGCTGGTTGTTTCAGGTACTGAAACTACTACAGAGTTTGTGCAAAGATACATGAGGAGTTACACCAACACAGAATGCTATGAGCAGGGCAGAACCTGTGAGGTTATCTGGCACAACTACTCATTTTACTGACTTGCGAACAAAAGTCTTCAGAGGTTGAGTGGTTTGTCCAGGATGGAATCTGAATTTGTGAGCCTCCTGGAGACCCTGAGCTCTTAAAAAGCAAAGTTAATGAGTAACTACACTGAGATTAATTCAGTTAAATATAGTTTATGGAAATTGGCTTTGATCCAAAGAAGCAGGTTTTAGAACATTATTATAAATATTTAAAAATTGGTATAATAGTGAAAATTATACAGATATTATGCTTATTTTGTTATGCAAAGAATAAAATTAAAAGATTCTTTACACAAGTTTTAAATGAGATCTTTTATGCATATGCTAGCTATTAGATTATTTATAGTGTAAAAATAACTACCATCGTATTTCCTAACAGATATAACTCTATAGAGAACACATATGGAGTGAATGAATAGTCAAAATTATCATCATGAATAGATAAAATACTTTGATCTGAACTTTGACTATAGTCCTAGTTCTTTTTCTGGTCCCGGTTAGGCTGTACACTGAGAATATATTTGTGTTTTCCTCAGTGTGAATCATTCATTCATGTACTGAGTAGGGTATTGGTGCAGCTTAGTATATACCACATACTAAACATTATACTGGCCCTAGAAATACAGAGGTCAAGACTTAGTCCTTACTTTCATAGTCTAGTCTAGTGGGGAATAAGGAAGCATAAATGAAATTTTCATACAATATACTAAGAATGGGGTGATATGAACTACAGTAACTCTGGGATAAATCCACAGGAAGGAACAGTTCCTGTGTCTGCAGCATTGGAAAGACCTTCAGAGGGTGACATTTAACACCAGGAAGATGCACAGTGAACAGATATCTTGCCCTTCCTACTAGCTTCTTAGTTTCCTAGCAATTTTACCTTGTGCATTTTGACTTTTCACAGTTGCATTATTATGATAATTTAGGTGGCTTTGAAGTTCTAGATCCGAGTTGGGGGCCGGGATGAAAGCAACATCAGTCATTTCCTTCACCACTTGAAACTGCTCCCGATTTAATGCTATTCATGACCTCAAAGTAAAGGGGTGTGTGCATTTATAAATGTCCAATAAATAGGTGATTTAATTTTGATCTGTAGTGCTCAAGTTACAAGATTTAGGAGGTGAAAGAACCATTTCTCAGTATCTTGAATTCATATTTTCTCATCATCTGTGAAAAATAAGATGAACATTTTTACCTATAGTCGCCAGACTGAATTAGTACACAAATTATTTTATCTTTTAGTGCAAATGACTCCTTCAGAATGAATGAGAAGTTATTTGTGCAATATAGTGAAAAGAGATTTTCCATGAATCTATCATGAATTTCTTGCATTTCTTGCTTTATATTATAATTGATTTTCAGTTCTAGCTCATTTTTAAATTAATTGACTTAATCATGTGTAACTTATTTGTAAAACAGGGCTAACGATTCCAATTTAACCTGCAGTTGGATTGTGAAACTCAAAGGAAATAACAGAAAAATTTCCTAAAAATTTGAAGCTCTACAGAAATGAAATCATTCAAAATTTGGAAAACTGAGTTCAGAATTTCTGTTTAACTATGGAAACAAGTTTTGAGGCATTGCAGAAAATCAGTTAATTAAAATTTTTTTCTCTGAACTTAAATCTCATAAAGTCAGTTATACCTTATTATTAATGTTCTCTTGGAGAGGTACTTGTGAAATTTTAAGGATGGAGGACAAATATTTTTGTCCTAGAGTTCTTACTTGCAAATTTATTTTAATGAGTCCAAATGACATACAGAATTTTCAGGAACAACTGTGAAGTAACGCTTGTTTGTAAAGGCCTCTTTCTCTTTTCCCCTCCATCCCCTCCATCCCCTCCATTCCCTCCATCCCCCTTACTCTCTTTTCCCCTTCATCCCCCTTACTCTCTCTCTTCCTTCCTCCCTTGTTTTCTTCTACTCTTTCTTCCTTGCAATCCACTTCATTAAAAAATAACACTCTAGTCTATCTAAAGGTAAAAAGTCCAATTTAGGTTCTAAAAGACAAATTTTATTTAACTGTATGTGTATTTTTGTTTTCTTTTATTTCCTAATCATTTCCTAGATTAGCTATTAAAAAAAAACAATAAACAGATTCCAGATAATAAAAATTGAAAAATGTTAAGCTATTCACCTATATTATAAATACTTAATCATCAGTAGAAAATTTCAATATTTTACCCTCTAGCTAGAGACAGTGAATTAGAAGTTATGTTCATCTTACACACAGCAATTAGTTCAAACTACAATGAGATGTTTTGGTGCCTTCACTTAATTGCAGTGTGTGTGTGTGTGTGTGTGTGTATCCCTATCAAATAGTGTCAACCACGAGAGATCTTTCTTCTCTTCTCTTCTCTTCTCTTCTCTTCTCTTCTCTTCTCTTCTCTTCTCTTCTCTTCTCTTCTCTCTCTTCTCTCTTCCTTTGTCTTTCTCCTCCCCCTTTTGTATTTACTTACTCTGATAGACATTATTTTGAATATTGGGAGATCCTAAAACTCACAGTTTGGGGGAGAGAGGGGTGGGAGTAGAGAAGAAGGAGGGTAAGAGGGAGGGAGAAGGGAAGAAGGAAGGAAGGCAGGAAGGAAGGAAGGAAGGAAGGAAGGAAGGAAGGAAGGAAGGAAGGAAGGAAGCATGCTATTATTGCTTATTAGAGTTAAGTAAAAATTAATGAGGGAATGAATGTAGATGTTATAGTTAATCTGAGCTTATATTTCTCACATATTTTTGGATATGTGGAGAAAGATTTAGGATTGGAACACAATGTAATATGTATTATTAGCTGTTAGTGTCCAGGTATTTGAATTAGCTGTGCCCATACTACCACTACATGAGCTTCCTATGCATTGGCTATCACTGTGGCATTATTGGTCCATGGGCAATGGAATCCTTGACACACTGAGGGATGTTGGCAACTGATGCAAATGCAGTTTACTTCAAGAATTCAACAATGACTATTAAGGCTTGCATAAACTTTTTTTTTTCTCACGTTTTCTAAATAAGGTGGAATTGCTCTATTCAAGATCAATGGCTCTTTTCAAACTTTCAACAAAATTTGTAGGCTAAGTGAAGTTTTATTACCATTCCACAAATTTTCCCATGGATTTTGAAAAGAAAATTGTACAATGATTTTGAAACTTAAAAGTTTTTGGAGGAAAGTTTTTCCCTCCCAGATGTTGGTGCTTTTATGAAATTTAATAAAATTTCACGGAGATGTGCACTGAAAAATGCCTTCCGGGACATTTGTCAGATTCTCAGTATTGATTCATGAAATAGAAACCAGGGCTGTTCTGAGCTGTAGTCATTATATAATAGATAGTAAACATGGTTTTCAACAAGTGAATAGTTAGCAAATTAGGCATCTGGATAAAGTGGAATTTTGGATTCTAAATTGCATAATTCACCCCTGAACATCTGCCAGAAGAAAAAAAACAAAGAGAACATAGAATCTGAGCAAAGATATAAACTGATAAGTGGGGAATGATAATGCACTAACTAACAAGTTTTTCAGTTTAAATCCCTAGTATGTTTTCCACAACTATACTATGTCTGTAATTATCAAGAGATAATTTGGATTTGCATAAGAGGTATGCTAAGGACTTGGGACCCAGCTGTTTATATAAAAAGAAATCTGCTTGTCTTTACATTTTACTATTAGAAAGATTTTATAAGTGCAAGAAACCCAGTGTATTCTATGAATTTGATGTTATTTGATGAGTTAGGAGGAATTAAAAGTATATCTTTTGAAATAATATTTTTAGGTAATCATAATTTTTCTAGTATAGTTGAAAGTCTTAGGTTTGAAATTTTCAATGTTATAAATTTATCAATACTATCTTCTCTAGTCCTTTTTTTAAGGCAAAACTATTTCTTAGTGCTTTAAACAAACCTATTCCTTCCTATTCTATTTTCTCTAAGATAAGTAAATACAGGCATCTACTCTTGGTCAGATAAACTAAACACCCCGACACCAAAATATGTAAGAAAATATGATTAATCAGTGATAATGGCTGGATAAGGACTATGTTAGGAAAAGATTATCTGGTTTAGAGGTAATGCACAATAATGGAAAAAGCAAGGGTTTGAATCCCATCCCAGCCTTTTACAAACTATATAAGTTTAAACAAGTTACAATCTCTGAGTCTCTGCTTTTCATTGGTAAAACTGAGAATGGTGGCATTATTGGGGGGAATTGCATGAGGTACTGCTTATGGGACACTTCAATGAAACAGAAGTTGGCACTCAGAAATATTATAGTTTCCTTGCCACTCAGTCTTTCTTACTATATGTATCAAATAGAATCCTTGGATATTAGAGCTAGAAGGGGACTTATTGATCACTTGGTTCAAAGACTGTCATGTGCCCCTTGGAGTCTTCTAAGTTGGAAAATGCTCAAGGGGCCACCATAAGAAAGGGCAACAACTCACCAATGGGACACACTCTGGAATCCCGTTCTAGCCTGTATCAGCTGGTACTCCACTGGAGTGATTTGTTCTAGACATTGATATAGACTAGCAATTGAAGAAAGGATCTCATTATTTAATAGAAGTTTGAAATCCACTAATTTTAGTTCACCCCCCACCCACAACTTTACTGATGAGAAAATTGAGGCCTAGGGAGGTAATATTATTTACCCCAAGTGAATAATTGTTTTTGGCGCATTGTCTATGAAACACTGGTAGAAGAATATGAGCACTGAGATGAACAATTTTTATGGAATGGGGTTGGGCAGATTCTATTTGGTAAAGAAAAAGATGTGACAATATAAAAAAGAGAGAACGAGTTGAAAATTTAATGATGAATAAGAAGGAGAGAGAGAAAGTTGGGGCTTCAGAAAAATGATCAATCAATTGGCTGAACATCCCAATGGAGGAAGACATGAATTCCATTCTGGTGGTGAGGATGGCAGGCATTCTGCTGCTGAGTTATGAAGACGAATGATACAGCGGATGGTGGATGCCAAGGAGAGTCTGTTTGGCTAGTTGGCAGCCTTGGGTGCTGCTGAAGAATGATGGAAGCAAGAAGGAAAGGTAACTGATTAGCAGAGGCTCCTCAGGGCTGTCATTGTGATTTAACGTTTCTGAGAATGAAGTTTGGAGCATTTGAGGGGAGAATGCCTGGAGGAAGGTAGAAGTTGGTTGAGTAGACCACACAATTGTGTCGATGTGTCATTTTGAGGGGCCTGATTTATGTTTATATGGGCCATTTTTATATATCACTGTTAGTGCTTTTTGCTAAAATTGACTCATTGTGGCCTCTTTATGGCTGCTCTGTGCTGCACTAATCTGCATCAGAACTGCAGAGAGTTATGATGTCAACCTTTCAAGACCCAGGGCACACCTTGTCACCACTTTCCGCAGAAAGCAACCTTAAAGCACTAACTCTAAAATGACCTTTGGAGTAGGAGAAAACAAAAATCTCTTTTTTGAGGGAAAAATTTTTTGTCTAGGAATTGTTTGTGTATGTTTAAGATTTCCAGTAAGTCACCATATAATATAAATTATTCATAGATTCTCTATTTCTCTAGTATATTTTCACACTTAAGTTTCTTAATAATGTTATCCTAATAATAATTAAAATATATTGTCCTCGTATATATTATTTTTTACTATTATAATAATAATTATATTGTTATTTCCACTTGGTGCCTGACTTGGCCCTGTCACAGGCAGGTAGGACAGGATGATGTGTTTAATTCCATTTAGGATTAGGAAATTAAGCCTCAGAAGCTAAGTTACTTGTCAAAGTCTCCAATCCTATTATGTGCGAGGTCAGGTTTTAGAATCTTATCTTCTTAATGTGAGTCCACTTTTTACTCACTTTATCAGGATGTCTTCATGTAACACATAACGTAGCAGTGCACATACTGTGTGATGTATTGTCTTCTCACTCACTGTGTGTATATAGTCTCTTCAAATAGATTGTGCATTATTGGAAAGGACAACAAAATTTTTTTATTTCTTTTGGTCTCACAAACCTATAGACAGTAAATACTTGTTATTTGCTTATAATTTTTCAAAGACATACATATTACAATATCTCATAATTATAATATGACACTAACTATCTCAGTACCAGACCCTGTGCATACAAAAAAAAAATAGGCAATATGTTTGTCTTCCAAGTGCTCAGTTGGGAGAAGACAAACAATATGTCCAACAGTAAGTATGGCTGCTTCCTTGTCATTGAATTCTTCACTTACATGATTCCTCAATAAAGACTTCTCTGAACCCCAATCTAAGGATGTTCCCCTCCCCTAAATTCTAATACATCTTGTCAATTCCTGAGAAAGAACTTTTCCAACTGCTTTATTTAAAATAACCCTGAGACCCGCACCATCTTGTTTTATTTTCATTTTAACACTTACTCTTACTTATATTTTTATATACTCAGTTTATTATCTATCTCCTTTCAGTGGGATAAAATGATAGCAGGGACAGTTTTGTCTTGCTCACTGCTGTACTTTCCGATTTTAGAAGGCAGATGCTCATTAAATATTTAGTGCATGAAGGAATAATTTCATCTAGCCTCATAGTTTTAAATACCATCTAAATACTGATAGCTCCCAAGTTCTAGATAAAATTTATATCTCCATCCCTCCATCACCTCTCCACTGAGCCCCAGATGAATATATTCAATTGCTTACCTCTTATCTCCCATCACCAATGTCTGATAGGCATCTGAAACTTAACACTTCCAAAAAACAACTCTATATTTTCCCTTTCTCCTTCCTTGTCCAACCTGTTTTGTCTACAATCTTCCCAACTTAATACAAGCCTTCATTACCTATCTCCTTGTTCAAGTCAAGCTCATAGATCTAATCCAATGCCTATCCTAGTAGATCTTCCTAGAAAATATCTATCAGATGTATCCACTTCTGTGCTATTTCTGCCACCACCACCACTCTACTGCATGCCACTGTCGTCTCCCACACTAAGTATAATATGTAATGCAAAAGTTTTATTGTTAGTTTCCCATTGCTGCTATAACAAACGACCACACACTTAGTAACTTAGAACAACACAAAGTGATTGTTTTACATTTCAGTTCAAAATGAGTCTCACTGGTCTAAAATCAAGGTGTTGGCAGGGCTTTGTTCCTTCAGGAGGTTCTACGGGAGAACTCATTTCCTTGCTTTTTCTGGTTTCTAGAAGCAATCTACATTTCTTGGCTAGTTCCTATCCTTCATCTTCAAAGCTAGATATATAGCATCTTCCAATCTCTTTCTTTGTGTTTCCATTGTCATATTTCCTGTTCTGACTCTGACCACCTATCTCCCTCTTGTATGGAGCCTTGTGATTACATTGGACCAACCCAGGTAATCCAGTATAATCTTTCAATCTGAAGATCCTTAACTTAATCATATCTTCAAAGTCCCTTTTGCCCAGTAAGGTAACATAGTCACAGGTCTTGGGAATTAGGACATCTTTGCAGGAGGGGTACTACTTTGCTATTCATCACAGTTATTAATGGTAGTTAATAATCAGTACAAACTAATGTTGTTTAATACATTATGATTTAATCAGCTGATTGAGTGCTATACACGCATGATTATGTAGCGCTAAAAGTAGGTTACAGAACAGTAAATATTGTTTGATGCTATTTTTGTGAATGTACACATTTTTTGTATATATTTTCAAGGGAAAATTAGGCAAGGAGATAATAGCAAACAAGTTAGGAGGTTCAGTAAATAATTTATTTAAAAGGTAGAATAGGAATGCTCATGAATGTTTATAATTAGTGACAAATATATTTGAAAGACATGATATCTTATGTGTCAGCAACATTGTTAGTGAATTGGACACTTGCATCAGCTGCTTATTAAATAGAAGGGTTGCAAAAGAGCATTATGAGTCATATGATTTTTTAATTTATAGTATGCGAAGCCATTATATTCCAGTCTTGACATGGATGGAAAACTGTGGACTGATAATCCAGGTCTCAGAAGAATTTACATTGTTATTTGAAGATGTTGAGTATTTTGAGTAGGAAACTTTGAACAAATGCACTGAGTTCAGTACCATCGTTTTTGACTTAGTTAGCTGAGTGAATAATGGATTTGGTGATGATACTTTTCTTGTAGGCTTATTATGAGTACTAAAAGAGTTAATATATGTAAGATGCATAAAATTATACTTGGCACATAGGGAGTGACATATAAATCTTAGCTATTGTTATTGTTCTTATTATTCTGCAGTATATATGTATTTTTGTTATGTCAGTGGTTTATAATAGAAAATCTCTTGAGAATTCATTTGGCTAGTCATAGAGGAATGTTATTATGTGTCAGGTTTTAAAAATTAATAAAAAATTCATTTAAATAAATCAATGAACTACAGTTATGTATTAAAAGTAGAGAAAATTTTAGAAAGAATAATTGTGTTTATGTTCAAGTATACATGCCAGTATAGGAGTAACTGATGTAACATATGCATAAGGGAATTTAGACTAATTTTGTTATCCATAAGATGTACAATTACTGACAGTACGTTGCCTTTAATCATAAACGGTTCCTATTTTGTGTGTGTAGATGGAATAGAACATGTATGCTTAGAGCTGGGCATAAGGTTTGGTGCACAATCTGAGTGAAATCCACCCTTATGAAATCAGACATTGTTTCAAATTGAGAGTTAATTTTATAACTTTGTCATTAGTGACTCCTTTTTTATACTTTCTATTCTACTGCATGATAAACCTAACAACTTTAAGATAACTTCTCTGTAGTCAGAGCCTTCGAACTAACAGATTTTGAGCTTTAGAGCCGAAATAATAGGCATACTCACTAGTAAGCCTTGGCAGTCATTTAATTCCAGGGATGCAAAAAAAATGTATATGCATTTTGAGAGATGTTATAACTCAACTGCTCAAGCAGTAGTTTGCCGTAATCAGAAGTGTCTGAATGCAGATGGTAACCACTTTGAGTACCTCTTGTAATTGCAGAAGTGAAATTTGACTTGTATTCATCTTTTGTTATCCGTATATATTATTACAATTTTAATAGTTTTTTTTTCTTTCTTAAAATGTGTATAAATTTTCTGGCACCCTCTGTATATTTTTTTATTCTTATCAATTTGTTTTCCTTATCATTTGTACTCCATGGATAAGCATTAATCAGGTCTGTATTCCACAGGAAGACAATATTAAATAGTTATTTTACTTATGCCCTCTAGTCTTAAAAAGTGGACTATATTGGTTGTTTTCAAAGTTTAAAAACTGTTACTAAGGGATGCTGGCAATTTCCAGTTATAATGCTTGCAGGATAGATTAGTGCACCGAGGGAGCTCTCTGACATGGAAAATACCCAGCTCAGTGGATTCCTTTGAGGCATTCTTTATAACTGACATGTACAACAGTGATCCTTGCTGCTTTTACAGTGTCTTACACCAAGAGGATGATAAATGCCATCTCATTAACTTTTATCTGTTTTGCTCCATGTGGAGTCTTTTTCTGACCCTGTGACTTGTAAGTGTTCTCTTGAAGGTCAGCAAAGGGGCTTTTTTCCCCATAAGGGTCCTCCTTAGGCTTTCCAAGGTATCTGACAAAGTTGCCACAACTTCCTTCTGGAATCTGTCTTCCATTTCTTTCTCTTCCTGTCATCATCCTGTTTCTCCTGTATCTCGGAACATTCCTTCTCTTTTGCTGCTCTATCTCCTCCCTTTCTAAAAATTTGCCTTCAGAGCCCGTATCATTGCTCATGCCCTCTATACTCCTGAAACTTCATGGATTTCACCATTGTAACAAATGACTCCCCAACTCATTTCTCAGGCCAACCAAATTCCTGAATATTTGTCCTATATTGTCCTATAAATATTTCCAAGGGCTTGACAAATTTCTCCTGAAACATTGGGCTATTGAACCACTTAGTCAATGTGTCCAAATAAAGTCAGCTCATGTTTTCCTGATTTCACTTATTGAATCAAGGTTTCTCACCTGTAGCTTCCTCCTAATAAGTATAAATTGCATAAAGCTGTCAAATTTATCTTCTCACAGCAAGTTTCCAATTGTGCAGTTTCTTTCTTCAACAAGTTTTAAACTTGAATACAGAGTTCCCAGCCAACAATATTAACCAACTTGTTAAGGTTGTGGTGAGGATTAAACGAGATGTAGGTAAAGGTGACTAATATTATATCTGGTACATAGAAAGTTAATCAATGTATTATTCATGTCTATAGCTAATTATGTTAACTTCTGATCACTAATTTTATTACTTCAAATATGTTTTGCTTTTTAAGTGACATTTAAATTAATTCTGTGGTACCTTCTTAGTTATTATTTATATAAAAATGTCCATTACTTACCATTCCAAATGAGAGTATTATTTGTGAATGTAATTTACTTGATTTTGTGCAATCTTAAAATAGAAGGAATAGGAAGATTAATACTTTCCCAGAGGGAAAGAAAACTACGAGAAATGCAAAACCTGTGTTTTTGTCCAGATTTCACCACTTGGTTAAATCACTTTATCTTCTGAGTCCATAGATTTTTACCTCTAACTTGTAGATATGAATATATTTTTGGGTCATTTACCTTACAGGGTTATGGAGGGCCTTGGATAGTGGTCCTACCCCAAGAGGGCTCTGTTCTTTGCCTCAATTCTCACACAAGCCCGTAATCAGACTTATCCAAACCTAATTGCAAGATAGGACCAACATCATAATAATAAAGTCTAAATTCTTCATAGCACTTATTGTGTAACTTCTTTCCAAAAGTTGAAATGATGATAATAATTATAATAATACACTGCTAAGTAGTGAACTACAAACAGCATGTTTTTTTTACAAGAAAATAAAGAGAAGCAAACATATGCTGTGAGAATCACAAACAACTCCATAATACTGTTCTCTATCCACAAAGTATTATTATCTGTCACATGAATTTAAAAGTGAAAAGTGTGTTTTACTCACACATTTGGTAATACAGCATATGTGCAAATTTGGTACAAGTTTTATAGAGACCCAGTGGAGTTGAGAATGAAGGAAGCTGTATTTTCTAACTGCCTTTATTTCTTGGCTGAAAGCTGTTCTAGGATATGATATGCCGCATCTTGCTTGTTTCAAATTATCGACTCTTGGCTTTGCGAAGGAAAAATGAAGAATAAAAATTATTAATGCTGAGTGTTTCCCCTGAAAGATCATATAATCAGTTATCTTAGATAACATTCTATAGAATATCTTAAGTATTTCATGTATCTAGTAGATCTCTGAATCACTGATCTTTAACATGTCTTTATAAGTCATTTAATAATATAATAGGTAAGTATGACAGACCTTTGCATTTTGACGGTGGTTCTATTATACACTCATCCCTATTTCACAGAAACGTCATGTTTTAAAAATGCACCACAGATACCTAGAATAGTCAAATTCCTAGAGACTGAAAGTAGAAAGTTGCCAGGGGTTTGGAGGGAGGGAGAGGGGAACAGCATATTAAGTTTAGCGGGTACATAGTTTAAGTTTGGGAAGATGAAAAAGTTCTGGAAATGAATGGTGGTGATAATCACACAACAGTGTGAATTCACTTAATGCCACTCAGTGAAAAAATAGTTAAAATGGTAAATTTTATATTATGTATATTTTACCACAATTAAAAATTCATAGTGTCAAACCATGATGCATTAGCTGATCATGAAATAAATCTAGTAGGTCATGATCAGCATTTAAACACACTAAAGAGAATAGAACAGAAGAAAACATATGAATGCATTGCTTATAGTAAGAGGAAGTATTGTTCAAACCTCTGCTTCACGATAATACAACCAGTTGGCATCAGTATGGTGGGAATGGTTGTATATGGCTGATATCTTGGCCTCTTTGGTTAATGCCTTATTCTGATAGATTGATGCCTGTTACAAACTGATTATGAAATATTTGGAAAATTATTTCTGTATGTGTAGTGTACTGGATCATGATATGAAACATATTTCTTATTGTGGTTGAAAGTCAAAAACTTCACATGGGAAAAAGTCTAATTAATTGACTGGCAGCAAATTCTTGTATCAACAAGTCCAGGGAACTGGTATCCAGCATATTCCTGCAACTTGCATTGCAGCATAGGCAATAAAGTGGGGAGATCCTGACTTCAGAGGGGTGTTGACTTTGTGGAAGATAAGATTCAGGGAAACATGTTTTCACCGGTGCTGAAAAACTGACTGAATAAAATGAGTCCCTCTAAACCCAAGAGGCTCAAGTCAGATGGCTGAAAACTCGCCAGGTCCTAGAGTTTCTACATGGAGTACTCCATCTGTGGTTTTATGTGTTTTGTTTTGTTTTTAACAGATTTTTGTTCCCAGCTGAGTCTAGGCCAATTTGCCATGTAATTTGTAGAAACTTTTTCCTGACTCAGCAGCTATAAATTCATCCATCTGTCCATTGCAGCTCACGGGCAGTGTCGGGGAACTATGTGGGCCTTAATTTCACTGGGTCATTAGTACACAACTTCCTAGAGAATGCTTACATTTTAGTTTTCCTTGATTTTTTTTTTTTTTTCCAAAGAGGAAAATCTTCCTTGACAGATGGCTGTTCCTGGTGGCTGGCAGGCACCCTGATGGATGAAAGAGAGCCTTCCTCTGGTGCTGTGCAGTGCAGCAAGCGCGGCAGTGTGGCTGTAGCAAGCCATTCATTAGCCTCGCTTTCAAAGTCTCCTAGACATCCTGTTTGTGTGTGATGCTGTGTGAACTCTGCTCACTGGGCCACATCCAAGCGGACAAAATAGGTTAATAGCTCAGTGAAATCAGTTAGCGGGCCAACATCTAAGTAGTAAATAAACACTTACTAAGAATTACTCTTGTGAATTCACAGCTGCTCTCTCTGGAACTCATAGCCTGATGAAGAGAGTTTTGTAACAGTTGTTTGGAAGAGGTATGGTGAAGCCTGTCCTCTTACTAGTTGTGTCTGCATTTTTATTTATGTTAAACTGTTCAGTCGGTACATTTCTGATTCACAAAGGTCCCTGTCAGTTCTTATAATCCGGAAACAAAAAGATGCTGCACACAATTGTTCAGTGTTAAATTGAAGACAAGTTTAATAATTTCGTCATTTCTTCATCTCCAAGATGAATAGCTGGACTAAAAACTGCTAAACAATCATGACTTCTAAACAAAGCACAGTTTTACTAATAATAACTTTCAAATGTCATTTATTGATTTATATTTTTATATTTAAGTAAGAAGTTCCTTTCTTAGATTATGAGAATAATGTTATAATTCTTTGACCTTTATTCTTTTTAAAATCTCCCCTTTCTGCCTCATGCTAGCTCCCAATTCCCAGGAAACCATTAACCTGATTTCAGTCATTATAAATGTTTGAATTTTTCTTGAATTTTATATGAATGGAACTATATAATATATACTCTTTAAATCTGGCTTCTTTCATTCAACATAATTATTTGGAAAGCACCCATACTGTTGTTTGTATCAATAGTGCATCCCTTTTTATTACTCAGTAGTATTGTATTGTACGGGTACACAACAATTATTTACTCACTTGTTAATGGCCATTTGGCTTATTTAAAATTTTTGATTTGAGTGTGTGTATGTGTATGTGTGTGTATGTCTGTGTCTGCTATAAACATTTATTTACAAATCTTTCTGTATACATATGCTTTCATCTTTTTTGAGAAAATCTAAGTAGAATGACTGGATCATGTGATATATTTAGCACTTTAAAAAACTGTCCAACTACTTTTCAAAGTGATTTTTCCATTTTACGTTCTCAACAGGGGTGTATGAGACTTCCAGTTCTTCCATTTCCGTCACATTATCACTAAATACTTGGTTTAGTTAGTTTCTTTAGTTTTAACAATTCTAATACGTGTGTAATGATATTTCATTGTGGCTTTGTTTGACTATTTCTAATGACTACTGATGTTGAATATCCTTTCACATACATATTTGCCACCCTTCTTTTTCTGTTATGAAATGTCCATTTTTGATATAGATAGCCAATTTTTCCAGCATCATTTGTTAAAGGACTATCTTTTCTGTACTGAATTACCTTTGCATTTTTATTTAAAATCAATTGTCCATAGGTGTGCGTCTATTTCTGGACTCTATTTTGTTCTATTCATCTGTTTATCTATATTGATGTCAGTACTGTGTACTCTTGATTATTCTAAACTTATGATAAATCTTCATATCAGTGAGTATTAGTTCTCCCACTTTGTTTTTGTTTTTCAAAGTTGTTTTGAATAGTCTAGTTCCTTTTCATTTCTGTAATAATTTTAGAAGCTGCTTGTATTGTTTTCTTCTCATGTAATGTGTTTGCTGGTTTTATCAGGGTAATCAGGACTGCAGAGAATAAGTTGAGAAATAATCTTCCCACTTCAGGTTTCTGAAAGCATTTTGGTAGAACTGGCATTTTTTTTGTTCTTAAGTGTTTTATAGAATTAACAAATGAAGCCATCTAGGCCTAGAGTTCTTATTGTGAGAAGGATGTTACCTAAAAATTGAATTTCTTTGAAAGATATGGGCTATCCAGTTTTTCTTAAGCAGAGTTTGGTATTTTATGGTTTTCAAGGAATTTGTCCATTTCATCTAAATTATTAAAATTATTGGCACAAAGTCATTACCTTTGTTTTTTTCCCCTTAAATATCTATAAAATCTGTATGATCTCACATCTCTCATTCTTGGCATGGATTGTTTTTTCTCCTCACATTTGTTTCTGATAACCCAGGCTAGAGGCTTATGAATTTTATTGAACTTCTCAAAGAATTATCTCTAGATTTCATTGATATTCTCTATTGTTTTTCTGTTTTCCAGTTCATTGATTTTAACTCTAATCCTTATTATTTCCACTTTTTTGCTTACTTTGGGTTTAATTTCCCCTTCCTTTTGTAGTTTATCAAGATGGAAGCTGAAATCATTGATTTGAAATCCTTATTCTTTTATAATATAGGTGTTAGTGATATAAGTTTCCCAGCATCCCACACATTTTGATAGATTACATTTTCATTTTCAATTAATCAATTAAAAAAAAGTTTTATTTTTCCTTTTGATATCTTCTTTGACCCATGAGTTATTCAGAAGTGTGTTGCATTGTTTCCAAATATTTGGGCAACTTCTAGATACCTCTCTCACTGACCTCTGATTTAAATACACTGTGGCCAGAAAATATGCTCTGTACAGCTTGTTATATTGTTTGACGAGCTAAATTCTTTATCCCTATGTGTATTCTTTTTTATTCTTGTTAATATTCTTTGCACTGAAATCAATTTTATCTAAAATTAACATCCATGCCAGCTTGATTAGCATTTGCATGCTGTGTATCTTTTTTTGTCTGAGAACTGAATGTGTTATTTTAATGTAAAAAAAGCATCAGGGAGCATGTACAGCCAATCTCATGTGAAATTGTGCTTATATGGAGACAGGTCCAAATTGTTAATGCTGATTATCTCTGAGTGGTAGAATATGGGGAGATTTTGCTTTCTTCTAGATTATACTTTTCTCCATTATTTGCTTTGAAATATCTCAATAATCCACCCCAGATTTTAATTTTACCACAACTGGTCGTCCAATGATTTGCTTTAGTCACTGGAAGTTTGCTTCCGCAGGCTCATTTTGACAATCCTGATCAGAAATTTGGGAGGCGGGAAACCTGAGTTCTACTCCCAGCTCTGCTATTTAATTAGCTCTGTGCCTTGTATAACTCACTTCATCTCTCAAGGCCCCAGGTTCCTCATCTGACAACTCTGTAAGGTGGTCTAGCTCAGCTCTTAATTCCTGGGAGTCAGGCGCAACCACGCCCATGGTGGTAGGCCCGGCCATTTCCTGCAGTCCTGGAAACCTGGCCAAGCCTGGCCCAGGAGAGAATGTGAGCTCAGCCTTGCTCAGGGACCCGCCACCTGCAGGCTCCGGAATTGGTGCTCCCTCCTGGGGCTGCCTGGCCTGACGGGGACTGGGGCTCGCCAAACCTGACACGGCCAATGAACACTGCGGCCCCTCGTGGCCTCTGGCTCACCCCTGGTGGATCTTTTTCAATCCTTTGAACTTGGGCCGATGTGTATTTGTATCTTTATATTTATAGTTGATTTCCTATGTGCAGAAAATAATAGTGTCTTGAAGTTTCATTAAATTTGATCATCTCTTCCTTTTCATTGTAGTTTTTAGACTATTTCATTTAATGTGATTATTTATATGGTTAAGTTTAAATCATTCATCTCTCTATTTGTTTTCTATTTGCCCTATGTGTTCTTCATTCCTTTTTGTTTTTTTTTTATTTTTCTGACTTTTCTTAGATAGTTATAACTCAGTAATTTTTGTGATTTCAATGTATCTTAGCTGGCTTGGTAGCTGAAAATTTTTTGTTGTACATCTTTAACTTAATAGTCTGTCTTCAAGTGATATTATGATATTTCATATATAAGTGTTAAAATCTTACAATAGTGTACTTCCATTTCTCCTTCCTGGTTTCTGTGCTATTGCTGTCATACATTTCACCTTCATATTTGTTAGAGCTTCAAACTATATTGTTATTATTTTAAACAAGTTAATTATCTTTTAAAAAGAATTTAATTATCAGAAAAATGTTATATATATATATATATATATATATATATATATATATATATTTTTTTTTTTTTTTTTTCCCCATCATGCCACATCCAGTACTCTTCATTCCTTTGTATAGGTCCATATTTCTTTTTGGTATTTTTCTCCTTACTCCTAAAGGACTTCTTTTAACATATCTTGTAGTGCAGTGCTGCTGGTGATAAATTATTTCCTATTGTATGACTGAAGATGTCTTTATTTTGCATAGAGTTTTAAAAGATATTTTTCCTGGCTATAGAATTATGGGTTACAGTTTTTATCGTTCAGCCTTGAAAAGATGCTCCACTACTTTACACTTGCATCATTTCAAATGAGAAATCTGCTATCATCCATGTCTTTGTTTCTTTGTACCTAGCAGGTAATTTTTTCTCTGACAGGTTTTATGATTTTCTGTTTCTCAGAGTAATATGATTATAATGTTCCTTGATGCAGTTTTCTTAATGTTTCTTGTGTTTGGGGTTTGATGAACTTTTTTGGATCTGTAAGTTTATGTATTTTATCAGTGTTTGGGATTTTTATCCATTATTCTTCAAATATTTTTTCTCTCCCCGAACCTGTCTCCTTTCCTTCAGAAGCCTAGTTACACATATTTTAGACCCACAACTCACTGACTATTTATTTTTTAGTCCTTTTTTCCCTCTTTGGATAGTTTCAATTACTATGTCTTCATGTTTACTTGTATTTTCTTCTACAATGTCTAAATCATCATTAATGTTTTTTTTTTTAAAAAGATTTTATTGGGGACTTGGGGGAGGGGAATAGCATTGGGGAATCAGGGAAGGGTAACAGACAAGTTGCTGTCCTTTTGTTCTTCAGTCTAGTTATGGAGGACGTTGCTTCACTGGCCCATGCTGGTATTATCATTGCGCTCTTCCCGGTGAGGCAGATGGGTAGCCGGCCTCTGGAGGGCTGCTCACACTGGCTGCTGGCCACTCACTGTAGCCTATGGCAGCCCACTGCAGCAGGGGCTGCAGCCTATGCCGTCACCGGCGACTCAGCAGCCCAGTTCCAGGTGGAGCTGTTGTTCACCATCTTAGCAGTAGAGGGCGCGGTTTCACTGGCCCTCATATGTGGGATCCCACTGGGGCCCTGCTGCCCAGAGCTGGTGTCCTAAGCCAGCTCTTAACCATCGTGCCACTCGGCCAGCCCTCATCATTAATCTTATCCGGTGTATTGTTTTATCTTAGATATGTAGTTTTCATATCTCAGAAATCAATTTGGATTGTGTTTATATTTTTTCTTTTCTCAACTTAACATGCTCAATTTTTCCCCCTTACCTCTTGAACCCAAGGAATACAGGTACAATAGCTGACTTTGTGTGTGTCTGTAATTTCTAACATCTGTGTGAGTTCAGCATTAGTTTCAATTGTTTTATTTATTTATTTATTTTCTTAATTATAGGTCATAGTTTCCTGCTTCTTTGCATGTCTGGTAATTTTTGACTGGATGAAAGTCTATGAATATTACCTTTTCAGGTTCTGGATTTTTCTTTTGTTATTATTACAAATCTTGTTAAACTTTATTCTGGTACGGTTATTTGGAAATAGTTTTATCCTCTCTGGGTCTTGCTTCTAGGATTGGAAAGGCAGGATCAGACCAGTGTTTAATCTAGAACCAATTATCCATACTACTGAGGCAAGATCCTTCTGAGTCCTCTATTCAATGCCTCATGCATTACACATTTTGTAGTCTAGCTATCAAATCCAGGCATTATTCCCAGTCTTGAGTGACGTCTGGCTACTATTTCTTTTGATACTTTTGGGTATCTCTTACCCAGAAGGGTAAGGGTGCCTCACAAGTTTCCTCATAAGCATGATGAAAACTCTGATGAATACTTAAGTTTTCTCTCTGTACAGCCTCTCTTCTTTGGTAAACTGTTAACTCCAGCTGCTTCCCTCTCTCCAGCCCGTTCCCCACCCCCCACCTCCCAATCACAACTCTGTCTCGTCAACTCAGCCTCCATCTGGGTTCTTCCACCCTATGTTTTTGTTTAATACTTCCTTTTGTATGTGATTGTGCATAGAGATTAAATAATTCTTAGATTGGGAATTAGTTTCCTTTGGAGAAAATATGAAACTTTAATTTTTTAGTCACTTAATAATTTTTAAGTAACTTCCAATATACCATAATTAGTTTAGGGCTTATAACAAATATCTGACTATATCTGATCACTTAGTAATTAATTCTTTTCAGCTGTATTAAAACTAGGATTTGGAATCTGAAGTCCGGAGTTTCAGGTCTGGCTCTATTACTCATTCTGTGACCTTGAACAAGTTGCTAACTTCCCTGTGTCTCAGTTTCTACAAGAATAAAGTATGACAACTTTCCCCGTCTTCCCCTGTATGTAGTTATGAAGTTTACATGAGATAATAGATGTTAGAGAAGAAATTAATTGTGCTATTCTGGGCTCTTCTTAAAGATAATATTTGGGTTTTTTAGGGTATCAGTTGAGGAAAAGGATATGGTTTAGATGGTAATATACAGAAGTGCTCAATCATTACAAATAAATTAAGTATGAGTGACCAATACAGAGGTTTATGGATGAAAGTTACCTTTATACATGCTTTTTATTTTAAGGCTAGAACAGCAAGTTTTGGATAATATGGCATATCTACCTTGTAACTTGGAATATGGTATTAAGACTTTGACCATCTTGTAAACAATATATTTTGGTATAGTATTTTTTCCCTGTTTTGTGCTTAGTTTTTAATTTTCTCATATTTCCAATATCTCCTATCTTTATTGATAATTACATCCTATTTCCATCATTTTTAGATAAGATTTTAAGAGGAGCCATGTGCATATATAAGGTATTCATTTTTTTGTGTGTGCCTGTATCTGAGTCAATTGTTGGAGTCAATAAACAATGTAATACAGAGTTACTCATATACTAAAAGCGCAGTGATATTGTACTCCTAATATTTACAGGAAGTTCAAGGCATGATTGGCACTTCATTAATTACAAAAAGGCATAGGAGGTGCACCTTTTATATTTGCAGTTATTATTTCTTTGCTGACAAGTAGAAATAATCTGTGCCTTGGTTCCATGGAAAAACTGCACTATAGTAAAATATGATAACATGTTCATTTCCTGTGATTCCATCCTTAAGAGTAATAAAATGAAATTTAAAAGGGGAGATTAAAGTAAATAATTTTAAATGATGGAATTTAAGAAAGAGTAATATATAAAACTTTCCTTCTCTATAATGTAAATTTGAAATACATTCTTTTAAATGGGAGGGATCTACTATGACACATTAAACCTCCCACTTAGTTTAATTAGAATTAGTGATGAACTCCCACCTAACTTAGTCTTTTGATTAAAAAAATTCTTGAATGCTCCAAATTTATTTCTAAAGTACTCTCTTTCCCTGCACTGGACTGTGAGAAATTCCCTCCCCAAACTCTCTTTTCCCAAACTGTGGATTGAAACTACTTCCGTGAACATAAAACTGTGCCAGTGAAGTGGGAATGAAGAAACTCAACTACAAAATCTGAAGCAAGAGAGGATTCTTCTCACTTCTGATCTTAGATGCTTATGAGGACCAGAGGTGAATAATGCCTTCCATCTTCCTGAGATGTCTTCTTTTATATCACTGATGTGGTTGGCAGTTTTTGCTCTATATGCTGATCCCAGGTGCTGGGCCACGCTTTTAGCAAGAGAATAACTTCTCTGACCCTCCCCAGTCACCCAAACTTCAAGTGATTTAAAGTCGAGGTGGCCTCTGCCTCGTCCCCAAATTCATATATTGGATCTCACAGCTCTCAGTGTGTTGGTATTAGGAAATGGGGCCTCTGGGACTTGTAGAGACTAAAAAAAAAAAAAAAAAAATCAATACTTTCCCTCGCACTTTGTAAATTCTTCTGGCTGGGATAATATTCAACTTAACAGAGACAGATTAACAGGAGGAAATCAAAATTATAATACATACGCATGGGGAATTCACATAAGCATAAGAATTCCAAAGACAATGAGGGAACATTGGGTTTATAAGACATTTTGGATAACGGAGAAAAGAGAAAGGGGTATTAGATTTCAGAAGTAAGATGGGCAATTTACAGGTAGTTGAGGAAGAGAAGAACATAACACTGCAGGGAAATTGTTGCTGGGCAATTCAGAAACAATGGGACACAGGGGTACACCTAGCTAACAGGCCTCTGCCTGATGTCCTCTTATTTACTGTACTTAATTCAAATTAGGCTAAGTAAGGCAGCATCCTAAGATTTCGTTCCTGAAGCAGGTTTTTCTTTCTGAATCTCTTGGGCAGGAAAGGGGCGGGGGGGGGGGGCGGGTCAGAAGTTCTCTCTGAGTCTTGTTTCTTAATTCGAAGCTTAAAATCAATATCCCAAAAGGCAGCTTCAGGGTGGCAAAACTTTGGTTCCCTTCAGAGGTAATTAGGCCATGAGGGTGGGTCCCTGATGAGAGGGATTAGTGCTTTTATTAAGAGACAAGAGAGAGGTAATCTCTCTCTCAGACAAGTGAGGATTCAGTGAGAAGGTACTTGTCTACAAGCCAGGAAGGAAGCGCTCACCAGCCATCATCTGGCAGTGCCTTGATTTTGGGCTTCCCAGCCTGGATAACTGTGAGAAATAAATGTCCATTGTTTAAGCTGCCCAGTCCACCCTAGTTTTGTTATATCAGCCTAAACTAAGACAGCCTCCTATATCTCTTACTCCTTACATCCATTCCCCATCTTAACTTTCCCTTTTTTTTGTATAGGATGGTCTTATTTCCAAACTATCCAAAAGAATTAGATTGTGACCTTTCCTTCTCTCCTACTTTCTCTCCCGTTTCCAGAGAAGGCCTCAGTCTCACAGGAGAAAGCATGACCACCCAAACAAACCTTGATAACAGAAGTATATTCTACTCATAAAGGAGTCGTGCTGTTTTTATGCCTCTGATAGGCATTTAATTTTCCACTTACACATGATCTAAGGGTGATTGTCTGGGTAACTGAAGTAAAAATACCAATATGTTAATCTCCTCTGACTAAGTGAATTATTAGTAAAAGCTGTGAAATGGAACATTAAGCTACATAAATATTTAAAGGGCATGCTTCTTTCCCTCCTTAATGACACTGAATTTTCTTTACAAAGATACAAATATAGGGTGCTGAATTCTGTACATTTCACTGGGATCTTGTCATTGATTTTGTCTTGGAACTTAAGAACCCCAATGAATTAAATTTAAAATAGTTTAAAACACTAACCATTTCTTGCTTTACTAAAGAGCAGATCATCTTGCCAACTTCCCTTTTCTGAACTAATTTTCTATTAATGAAGTAAGTAATATTATGTCTGGAATAGAAAGTGAAGACTATTTTGTTATTTCCTATATCATATATTCTTAGTGTTTATTAATTTTGGTTCAATAAATACCTACTCTGTGCCAAATTCAAGAAATCCCTGTCTTAGTAAAGGAAATCAATTCTTACAATAGAGTTTGATAACTGTCTAAGTACATTGGTGGGACAAAAGAGAAGTTGTCACAAGCTCTTAATTTTATTATCAGAAATAAACTTGATTCTGTCATGTATAATTAGACATATGAAATCAAAGTCTAGTCACATGAATTTGTCTCAACCAAATTAGGGAGGCATTAAGCAATTCCATGTGAAATGAATACTAATTTCTGTATTCCTGACAATATCCCTCCATGGCTTTGTTTTCATATTTTTTATTTATCTTCTGTGGGCTCCAAGAACTTCAAACTTCCTTGCCTGGGGCTGTCCATCAGGTAGTTAATGATCTGTAAGTAGTGTTTTATGTAAGTAGTTTTCAAACAATTTATTGACTCTTTGATGTAAAAGTAGGTGAAAACTAAATATGTAAAGTAATTTCTCCAGAATATACATTTTCTTCAAGCTTTAAGATTAACTTCTGGAACCTCCTGGAAAAAAAAATTATAAATGTCAGCTATGCTCTTCATTATCAGGAAATAAAAGACCTCTTTGGAATGTTCCTAGGGGAACTAGATTTCAGGTCTTTGCTACTTTAAATAAATAAGAAATATACTTGCTTCACCTAAGCTCATAAATACTACATTACACAAGGTGTCAACTTTAGTTAAAACCTCTTCTAAACAGTCCCTGAATTCAGAGGAGCTTGAAACCTGATTAAGCAACAAAAGAATAGGAAAAAAAAAATCTTTGTACGCCTATTTTTTTTAGGACTAGAATTTGACCTTGTATCTTTGGGCTCAGATATTTACATGGAAATACAGGCTTTTTAGTAGTCATTTACACCACCATGTATAACACATGATCCCTCCTTTCCCCAAACCCTACTGCTTCCTACAGGAGACCCCACTTTAGGAGGTACAAGAAAAAAAATCCAAACATGTAGAAGAGTTCTGTGAGTTTACTAGTTGGTGAATGGCATGAAATTTCATAATTTTTATTTTCACTTTTTTTATTAGCAGTTATTCCTAAGCAACAGTAAACATTACTGCTCTTCTTGATTTTTAATTATACTTATTGTTATTTTAACTCAATTATTGTGTTGGTCATAGGTTATTTAATAAAACCTATTTTTTGTAGTAACGTATAGTTGTGTTAAAATATATTTTTTCCTATAAGATTCATTAACAGCTTTAAGGTATATATTTATGGTTTATTTCTAACAGTCTTATCACTGAGAGCGATTTTTTTCTTTCAAAATAGCATTATCTATAACGGAGGGGTATTGGTAATTTTTACTATGCCTGAGGCTGTGGTGTACACACATACACACACAAATTTGATGCATGCCATAGCAAGAAAAGTGGAAAAACAATGCCAGA
Organism: Aselliscus stoliczkanus; assembly: GCA_033961575.1. Classification (NCBI taxonomy): domain Eukaryota; kingdom Metazoa; phylum Chordata; class Mammalia; order Chiroptera; family Hipposideridae; genus Aselliscus; species Aselliscus stoliczkanus. The sequence continues at coordinate 145,554,250 of CM066727.1, forward strand.
TTTCAAGTATGGTGATATCCTAAAATCGAAGCTACTTTACAAGAAGTCAGAAGTTTAATAAAACAAACCCTGAACACCTTCTATTAATTAAGCCAAGTTTGCAGCTGCACTATAAAAACACCTCAGCCCTCCTCCCCTTCCCCCACCACTTCTTTTTATCTCAGCCCAGTTGGAGGTAGATGAGGCCGACTCCAGGCAAAGCTGTAAATCCTGTGAAATTTGTCTTTACCCTCTTTTTTCTGCCTCCCCCTCTTACCTCCCTTTTTTGTCCTTCGATTCTTCTCACGCTGCTCCTCAATCCAAACAGGAAAGGATCTTATAATGACCCATTTATATTTATTGATTGACTGATTACACCACCACTGAAAGGCTTTCACACTGAAGCATTACCTCAACCAGGCTTTTATCTCTGATTGTAGAGGAGGCTTACTCCTTGTTAGAAAAACTGTTTTTTCTGCAAGCTAGTGAGGAGATTGTTTTTGGACAGTGAGGTAGGAGGAGGCCCTTTTGAGCTTCTGAAATGACAGTTGTCCCAGTCAGGAACATTTAATTTAGACATTATGATGTTTTCAGCTACCAAAGCAGATGCTCTACAGTCAGCCCCCCCCCCTTTTTTTTTTCTTAAATGTACTGCACACTTGTTACAAATGGCAAGGAAAACGTTATACAAGATTATTGCAAAGGGGGAGAGAGGTTGAATTCAACACCACTGAAATACAAGGAGAGTTTTAAAACACTGGGCTGAGTTAGTGCAGAGTTGCTGGAGGTCACTGTGGGAAGACTGGTCGGTGTGATTTAGGCCTTCTGTGTTTGCTGATTGGTGCATTTCACAGTTAAGCTCCTACCCTCTCACAGACTGGGAGACAGGCTTCTTTGATGATTACATTTCAAAAGGATGGCTCTAGATGCTTGAGAAAGACATTACTGTGTTGTAAAACTGGCAGGAGACTGGGAGTAGATTTGCATCTCAAAGGGGGAAAGAAAGAATTGATGATTGCAAATTTTCTAAAGTAAATGCTATAAGAAAATGCAGGTCAGGGACCTCTTGTCTGAAAACAGCCTGTCTCAAGTTTAGTCAGGTTGGGAACCTTAAGGGCCCTCTTGGTCATCCACTTTCCACATTCTCCCTCTTTCTAACCCCACCTCCAAGCTCTGCAGTTAGTGGAAAATATTATGAATGTTTCTGGTTCTTACTGAAATTGGCTGAAGTTGACCTGATGTCTCTGCATTATTAGTTTCTTCCATGTGTGACACATGTCCTGTCCTAGTACAGGTGTGTCTGTTGGCATTTATCCTCTCTCAGCACCTGCGTGCCCTCTCTCTTGGCTTGAATCTGATCTCTGCCATATCATCCATATGCGCTGTGGTTTGGAATCACATATATATATTATGTTCTGGGATAGTTGACATTGTTTTCATTTTTCACATTGTAACTAATGCTCCTATCTGATGTCCTCAAACACACCTCTAAGCACAATATTATTTACACCCATGGTTATAGAATTTTGCCTAAAATCAATATAGTTCAGGCTGCATTCCCTTCATTAATCGAGATGTTATCATAGTGAGGATTAATATTTGCAGCATAAAACAAAACAAAAAAAAGAACAGATCCAGTACAAAGACACCATGGATGCAGCAGCATCACCTTCTGAGAGGAGAGGAGACCACCTGCATTATACCTTGAGGAGCCTCACGCTCAGCATATACTATCTCGACTTTTCAGAGAAAGAGTATGCCACTGATTATTCAGAGTGCAAGTTCTCTATCCCCATATAGGAAAACCTGTTCCATGCCAACTGATTTTAGTCTCTCCTAGGATTGTAGTTTCCTCTCAATCCCCACCAGCAGAGTTCACAGGACATAAAAATTCATAGCAGCACATTTTCAAAGCCTTGGTATTTAGCCTAGAAAAAGACCATTCTGAGTAGGTGCAGGCTTTAGCAGGACAGTTCAGGATGAGCGTTGGTGGTAATTATATGTTCCACTTTGCACCAGACCAGTTAACACCTGTTATTGTAGCATAATCATTAACAGCAAACCCTTTTACTCTCAGATGGGTCCTGATTTGGAGCATAAATTATTGTATATGGACACTTGAGCTTTGTCGCTCTAAGTTTTCATCTCTTCTGAGAGTCCTCTACCAGTATGTGGTGAGGATGTGCCTCATCATTCTGTTTAGCTTTCAGATGTGGAATTACTGGATTAAACTCATTCATTCTCATTCTCATTCTCTCTCTCTCTCTCTCTCTCTCTCTCTCTCTCTCTCTCTGACACACACACACACACACACACACACACACACACACACCACTACTTCCAAGGAAAATTGTAGTTCTCATTGGACTACATTTTAAGAATAATTTAAGAAGAAAAATGTTGCCTTCAATGCAACATAATGTGCAAGATACAGGCCCACAATGAACGCAGAGCACAGAACTTTACATTATGATGCTGAGCACAGTTCATTCTCCAGTGGGGCTCATTGCTTTGTAGTTTCAAAAAACAGAGATGTGGTGATGACCTTTTATTTATAGAAAGATCAGCCAAATCTTTGAAGACATGACTTTTTTTCCCTTTTAAACAGATCACGTTTTAAAGCAAGCTATCCTGTCCCATCAGCCCCTGTAAGCAAAGGGAAACTGGTAAAATGATTTATTTTCTTTTTTTGGTCTAGAGCAAATCCCCAGAGGCAGGTAGGCGGTGGGTGGTGATGGAGCAGGATTATTCTTCTAGTTGCAAGTGGACATTAGTCTTCACATTTTCCTGCAGCAGAAACTGATGCTCAGAGCAATGACATAATTCATTCAAGACACAGCTAAGAAGCAGGAGGGCTGGGGCTGATCGAATTCCATAGCCTGTATCCGAAATCAGTGCTGCCTTCCAGCTATGTCATCATTTGTTCAATGTTTATCTTCTTCCCAAAGGTAGGAACTTTGGCTTTTGTGTGTTTAGTATACCATGGACATTTAATAAGTGTTAAGTGAATGAAGGACCAAAGCCACGCATGAGAGGGAGAGAGAATAAGAATGAGAACTAGAGTGAGGGGGTGTTACAGTGTAGGGTCAGGAAGGCAAGGTCAGTGGTGGTGGCAAGTCTGTCACTAAATATTCACAAGGAATCCTTAGTACTCTCACTAGAAGTCCTCAGTGAGATGCCAGGTCAGCACTGGGGGATGCATATAATGAGTTAAAAGAGTTCAAGAGTCAGGGATTGGTGGCAGAACAGTTCGCCAGTTTTCCTGAGCAGCTTTCTTGCCCCTTAGGCTAGAGCAAGAGTGCAGGGCAGATGGTCAAGGTGTGGGCTCAAATCCAGTTAACCCTTAGATTAAGCCCTTAAAGAATCCACACTCCGCCCCTCCCCTCCAATATAGAGGTAATCAACCATTTTATATTCAGGATGCCGTTTTATCCTTACAAGAGTCTTAGGTGCTGGTATTCCCATTTTTTGATTGAGCCTCCTGAGACTTTGCAGTGAAAGAATGTGAGCAAGGCCATGTACGATAGGTTAGCTTTCTGATTTGGGTCTATCTGATCCTAATGAGCTCTCAGTTCTCCTTTGCCTCAGGGGGGATTATGAGAATGCTGCTACCACCAAGGTAAGGAGTTACCATCAACCTGTCAATCGCTGGATGCCATTACCTCCTACATCTCCAAAGGTGTTATCCAAAGTTATTTCCACCAATGGAAAACATTTACAGAATCTTACATGGCCAGATCCTGTAATTAAATCGTTACAACAATGCCATGAGGCAGATACCATGAGTTTTCCTTTGTTAATAGATGAGACATAGTGAAGTTAAGCAACTTGTCAGAGGTTATACAGCCAGTAAGTAGCAGAGCTGGAATTTGAATCTGAGGACTCGGCCTCTAGAATCTGTGTTCTCACCTACTGTGAAACTACTTACATTATCTGCTGACTCGTAGATAAGAAGTAACTTGCTGAGGACCAGATTCATGTTTCCCTGAAAATCATTGTGACCTGTCATACCTCTCATACTGAAGGAAGTTTCCATAAAGATAATAGGAGTTCCTGGATTGGTAATAATGCTACTAATAAAGCTAATAATCACTCAGCAATGTCTATGCGATGGACACAGTGCTAGTAGCTTTAGCTGCTTTCTCTTAATCTGCCCAACAACAAAATAAATCAGGTTTATTATTCTTGTTTCTCAGATGAGGAAACTGAAGCTTGGGCGCACGTCACTTGCTCAAAGTCACACAGCTGGTGACAGCTGTGTAAAAGCCGGCACCTGTCTGATTTCTTCTTGCAATTGCCGGATACGGCTGCCTCCCACCAGAAGGCTGTGGTAGCCTTTGCTTCATTAATTAGTTTGGCTGGCTGGTGTCCATCTAATGCTGCCAGGAGGGCATGTTGCTGTACATGCCCACTTCACTTGTAGGAGAATAAGGCAAATTACCAAGATACAAATTACCACCAGGGACCTTTTCCAGTAAATAAGTTCCTGGGATGTTGCTTGCTCAGGATCCACTTACTGCTACATTTCACACTATGTTTTGCGTTTCTTGCATTTGCATAAAGCTACACATCCAGCACACACCTGGCCTGGATGCCTGTAATCACAGCAAGGTTAACGCCTAAAAGGTAAACGATGTTTAGGAGCTACTGTTTACAGAAGCAAGACAAGTGTGTTAGAAAGCTTTATATTATAAATATTTTAATATAGAGTTTTGGATAGTATATGTACCATGGTTAAAAACATACATATGTAAACAAAAAAGTAACATATCCCTTTCTATATTGTTATTAAAGATGTGCATACAATTATAAAAATTCAGAACCAGAAGGGAGCTTAGAGATCATCTGGTCCAGATCAGGAAATTAAGTGAAGCCGAAGTTGCCGATGTGGCTTGCCAAGCTTTCGGGCGTCTTGCAAAATTCAGATTAGTATCATCTTTATGAAGTTTTTCCTGATCTGTCTTCTTATACTTACCCCTCCTGGGTGAAAATGGCCGTTTTTTTAAATTTTTTAAAATCTTGTGTATATATGTGGCTATTTCCATCATGGCTCTTCTATCAGTTTTACTTTTTGTGTTCGTGGCTCTCTCCCTCTACTGCTTTCTAAGCAACTTGAAAGCAAGGATGGCTATTCCTTTGGCTTTATATTCTCAGGAGAGCGTTCAGTGCCTGGTACCGAATCGATGAGAGATAGATCTCAGTGTGTGAATGGCTTGGCAGAGATCTCATGGTTATTGGTAGTGGAGTGCAAAGGACACCGATTTCTCAACTTGCCGGGAACCAATGACCGTCTCACACTACACATCGCTACTTTCCTTTTCTCATTTGATTTTCACATCCTAAGTGAATTATTAAGTTATGTTTAAAGAGGACATTTTCAGAAAGTACCAATATCAAAAAAATCTTAATTGATATGACAGGATAAAATCCTTATGCAGTGAATTGGTACAGCAGAATCTAGATTCTCAGAGAGTTACTAGCATCTGTCTTCTAAAAACTGGAGAAAAAGAAAAAGCCTCTAGTTGTCTTTAATAACTTGACTTAGGATTTATATACTTTTGATCTAGAAAGACACTCAGAACCTAGATATTCCACATTGAAATTGCTGAAGTGTAGAGGAAAAAATAAGTTAAATTTGCTTTTCATGTCAATCACTGAGTACAAAGCAAACCTTCTATGTGTGAGAAAAAATTTTGTTGAAAGACAGTGATGTTATTCATTCTTGAAAAATACTGATTTATTCTGTTTATAGGTGTCTTACTAGCTTCAAAAAATACCCCAAATGTAGAAAACCTCTATACAGAAGGGAGTGGAATTATGAATTTGTAGAATTAGGTGTGGGAAATAGTAGAAGTTCATCCTTCTCTATTTATCAGGGGATAATTATAATATTTCCTAAAATTAAATGACTTTAGTGTCTCTATCCATCTAGATTTCTACACAGCACACGGTGTAACACATTTTCAGCACAGAAAAGAAACAGAGATTCAACTACTTTTGTAGTTGAAGCCACTGAAGTCCAAATAAATAAAGTGATTTTCCAAAGAATTGTCCTGACCAATAAGGGAGCAAAACCAAGATCTCCTGAGTCAAAGTACAATGTCACACTGCTTCTCTGATGAATAGGCTTTCACTGATTATATTAGGCTTTCATTTAATTGGACAAATACTATTGGTTGACATACTTTAGCTGACATCATATTTTTTTTTTTACTATGTGATATTAAATATCCTACTATCATATATGACCAACTTTCTTATTTTAGAGATGATGAATTGTGACTTAGGGAGATTAACTGATTTACCAAAGATTCAATAGTCAGCTTGTGGTAGTGCTAGAAATAGAATCTAGGGCTCCTCACATGCTAGTCCAGGCTTCACTGAGTATTTATCCTCCCGAAACCCTACTTCATCCCCAAAAGAATGAATTCAGCACACCTTCACACATAGCCACAAAATATCAAGATCCGATTTTTTTTATGACTTCTAGTAAGTTCGTCTAAGCCTGGACTTGAAAAATGATTAATTTTATTTTTTGTTTTTGAGAAGACTTGTGGTTAACCATTTATTTATTCATTTATTCATCAAGCATATTGATTTCTCTATTGTGGATCTCAGACTGTGTCTCAAGCTGGGGAATCAGAGATGAATAATCATGAATTTGGGCCTCACAATTTAGTAGAGGGAAATAAAGAGTAAGTATAGAAAAATGTTACAGGTGTTGCAGAAAAAGTAAGAAAATGTTCATCAGAGGAGTGGTCCAGTCTACCTGTGGGGTTGATTAACAGCTTCAAATAGTAGGTGTTGTGATGGTCTGAACCTGAAAGATGGGGTAGATGTTTCCTAGGGGTTGGGGGTGCGGTAAACATGTGGGGCAAGGATTCAAGAAAGAGTGACAAGTGGCCTGAGTAAAAATATAATAAGATTCCAAAACTAGTTTGCATGACTTGAGTATAGGATGTAAGAAGTGCACAGAGAAGAGAGAAGCTGGAAAAGTCGGAGATGGGCTGATGGAAGAATGCTTTGGCTATGCCTAAGAATTTGAATTTATTCTATGAATAATGAGGAGCCAAGAATGGTTTTCTACCCTGGGCTTAACTTTAGGAAGATCTACCATAGTACAATGTATGTGTTTTTGTGTGTAGGGGAACAAGCTAGCAAATAGACAGGCTAGTCAGGGGCCCCTTATGATTATGCACAAAAAAAAAAGATGCTAAGGATGCCTAAGTTAAGTCATAGAGGTAAAGTTGTAGAGGAGGAAGAAAAATCAAGGTGAACAGGAAGCAGAGTGAGAAGAATTTGGTGAGCAGAGATGTGGGGATAGTAATGGGAGTGACATTGAATTGGGAATTAAGAGAGCTACATTCTAATTATAGATCTTTCCCACTCTAACTCTGTGATCTTGAACTGTGAATATTCTAGATGTTTCCTAACCATCAATTTCTTTTTTGTAAAATGGCAAGATAGGACTTTATTTTTTTTAAAGTCTCTAAAAGTCAATGATGCGCTCATAGATGGCTACATTATATAAATGGATCCAGAGGTCTAAGTAAGATATTCTTAGCCTCCATAATAATTATAGCTAACATTTACTCTTTATCAAATATAAACAGTGTTATGAATGTTGACTCAATTGATCCTTATTACAACCCTTTATGGTAGATAATATAATTCCCATTTTACTGATGAGGAGCTGAAGCATGAAGAGGTGAAATATTGTTTTCAAATCACATCTTTTTGTTTTCTGCATGTGTTGGTCCATTCATGCTGCCATGACAAAATATCAGAAATTCAGTGGTCTGTAAACAACAGAAATTTCTCACAGGTTTGGACGCTGGAAGTTCAGAATCAGGGTGCCAGCCTGGTTGAGTAAAGGCCCTCTTCTGGGTTGCAGACTTCATGTTGTGTCCTCACATTGCAAAGGAGTGAGCTAGCTCTTGGAGGCCTTTTTTATAAGGGCATTAAACCTAATCATTTCCAGAGGTGCTCCCTCTTAATAACATCACCTTGGGCATTAGGTTTTCATCCTAGGAATGTGGAGGGGATGCAAACACTCAGACCATAGCTCTACTTTTTCTACTCACTGTGTAATTTCCCTTAAGAAGCAGAACTGTGCCTGACTCCTTCCTAGGTCCATTGACAGGCATGTTTTTGCATGTTATTTAGTATTTACAGATAAGCCTCTAAACCTCATCGCCTTAAACTAGGCTGAGTTTGTTTCTGGTATATGTGAAACCAGTTAGGGTCAAGGGATGGATCTCTCCTTTACATAATCATTCAGGGACCCAGGCTGATGGTGGCTTTCCACTGTCACTTTTGGCATTGACATCTCTCTGAAAGGGAAGAGAGTGGCTGATGGAGGGGAAGGTTTTTATAGGCCTGGTCTTGAAGAAGTATAATTCAGTTCCACCCACGTTCCATGTGTCACATGCAAGGGAGACTGGAAAATGCAGTCTAGTGTGTGGCCAGGAGGAAAGAAAAAGGTTTGGTAAGTAGGTAGGCATTCTCTTTTGAAGCTGGGACTTGAACCTAAACTATAATATCTGACTTCAGAATCTTCACCCAAACTGCTGTGCTGTATTACCTTTTGTTGATCGCTGTCATGGAATCAACAGTAATTAAACGGTTTTGTACAAAAAACAATATGAGGGTGTAGGATGACTTTATAGTGAACGTTATACTGTGCAGTTAAGATTCATGACTTTATACTGATAAGAAATATATCCAAAATATAAATTACATAAACTTCCTTCTCAATTCTTCATTAAGTTCTGTCACTTAATGAAGTTAATTTATGTTAGTCTGAAGCAATTTTAAAAAAATCTGTTTGACTTTCATTTTCTGATAGGTCTAATATATTTTACCCATTATAATGAAACTTATTCATTTCACAAACTTATGGAATTTTAGAATTGAAAGGAATTTTTAACTCTGAATTAACTCTACTACTAGTCTGATATCTTTATCTTGCAGGTGAGGAAAGAGACCCAGAGATCTAAATAATTTACCCAACATTATACCCTTCAGGGACAGAGAAGTATGCACTAGGGCCCAAGTATCTCATCTTTCTTTTCACCTCTCTTTCTACTTTTTGTCATTTTTCTCAAGAAAACTTGGGCTGTACTGCCCTCTTTCCTAGAAATACTTATAGGAATATAATTAATCATTAAAGAACAGTGTAACTCCTACAGTATTTGGGGATTGAGAATATTCTGTTCCATTGTGTGCGTGTGCGTGTGTGTGTGTGTGTGTGTGTGTGTGTAGTTTGGGACTAAGCTGAAAATCTTTTTAGCCTTTGCCATTAGAAACATTTAAAAAACTATAATGGACCCTATTCCTTTCATAGTAATTTGAGATGGCGTTAAGGTCATCATCTGAAATGTCAGTTTCACTATGAGGTTAAAGAAGGAAGTGTGACTGTTGGATGGTGGATTACCTGGGTCCTATTTTGAAGATGGAAACTTGTCCCTTGCCCTTAAAAGTGAGGGTAATGATTACTTCTACTATAATCAGTTTTTGTTAACTATAGCTTTAATTAAAGAGAAATACCCCAGTCAGCACATTTTGGGGGTCAAGAAACAGACGTTAAGTGACCTTACGCAAAAAAGGGGCTCACTGAAATCTGTTTCATAAAAAATGTCAGGAATTCACAGGAAGAGCACACACCAAGGCACCTAGTGTCTTCTTTCTTGCTCCCTTGCACCTGGCTTCGTTCCCTGTCCTGTCTGCTTCCCCTGGGTCCCTATCTCTCATCACCATGAGGCCAGCAACACTCTTCATGAATCCTCTGACTCCTGTAGCAGATGACCTGTGGGCTCAAACACCCATTTCCATGTGGCAATTCTGGACTTTGAGTCCAGATTTCTAGAGAGGTGGATTTGATTGGTCTAGTTCTTCTTTTTCCAAGCAGGCCTAACAAGAGAAAGTTGCCAGGCAGTTGATAAAGAGACCACACTGCTCCTTGAGGTTTGCCTTCCTCAGTATCAATTCTCAGTTCAAATGAGGATGTACAAGATGTTCATGATTAAACTGGGAAGACATGAACCTAAAATTGTTGCAGAAGCGAATCTTCTGTTCTGCTTCTTTCTCTTAAAATAGACTGGGTACGTCCTCGGGTTGACAGTTTGCTTTTGTTCATAGAGACAGCACTGTTATTAGGGTTATTATTATTCTTTAGTGGCAATCTGTCTTTCCCCAATAATTTTATTTTTTCCATATAAAATGGAAGTTTTAGAAAAAAAATCTTTGTAAAAATGTCATTGGCACTTCGCTATTTCCTCCGTGATCATCCTGACTTCATAAATTATGCAAACTTTTGAAATTTCATTGAACTATTTAAATGACCATTTCTTTTAATTAGATTGCTTTGCCAGAAAGTCTAAAAATGTGCCCTATTTTCTCATTCTAATGAATTAAAGTAAAATATTAGCTGCCTCAAAAAGTTTTTGTGTCAGCACATTTTTTCCATTCAAAGTGATTTACAGCAACTTCAATCCACTAACTAGCTTGCATTTTAGGTGCCTGTTGGTGCATGGAGGTGATACTTTGTTTCTGCTTAAAAGGTGTAATGTAAACTCTCTGGGGAGCTAGTCAGGGTGGGTAAAACTATTAAATGGGTGTGTATGGAGACAAACAAAATTTCAGAATCAATGAGACAAATCAAATACAAATAAGAACTGAAATCCAATGGAGAGGAAACCACATAGGTATAAATTCACAACTTGATGCTAAATTTACTCTCTTCTGTAGCATATGTGTCAGATTAAATTTTTTTATATGCATTTTACGTCAATACAATTAAGTGTGTATCTATGTGTGTATATATAATATAGACTATACATATTAGAAATATGAAATTAGAACTTTTATAAAAGGTAGATAACTTTCCCTAACAGCTATATCTTTTTATATGTTGCATCTTTTTAATATTCATTGATTACATTAAAAGTAAAAATGAAGATAATTAACATTTAAGTTGCTAAACAATTTAAAAGTAGTTTCACACACATTATCACCTTGGTCTTCATAAGGACTTTATAGAACCACTTTAGAAATGAACAAACCAGTTATTTGAAAGTGAGTGGGCTTCTTAAGGGTTTACTCAAGAAAAGAGACCCCGACTAAGACCACCGAGCATTGCCTGTGGGATGGTGATACACTTCCTGCATCCTCCACATCATTTGGAACTAGTCTGCTGGATGTGTCTGCATATGTATGGAGCTCTATAGATAAGGCACTGGAGGACAGTGGTGGAGGTTGTGGTTTCTGAAAGCAAATTACCTGGATTCTCATCTCTGGCTTTGTCTTTTACTAGCTATTGGGTTGTCGGAAAAGTCATGACATATTTTTTCTGGGTTTTTTTTTGTTGTTGTTGCAAAAATGTGTCATGACTTTTCTGACAACCCAATATTTTACCTTGGGCAAGTTACTTAAAATTTCTGTGACTCAGTTTCTTCATCTGGAAGTTGGACATAATGATAGTTTCCTCTTTAATGGTTGTTGTGATCATAAAATGGAATAATGCATGGCATATAGTGAAAATTCAGTAAATGTCAGCATTACCATTATTCCATAAATTGTTTCCAAAGTGAACGAATTATGGTTACATATAGAATATGATAGGTAAAACTTTGTACTCTTAGTAACCTAAAGCCAGCAACCTCTACCCAAGGTGAATTATTTGCATAAATATTATTTATGAACCCATTTTTTATACCTATGTATTTATAGTTGGTTCACAGGTGATGAATAAAAAGTGACCATATTAACATATATATAAACTTATATATAATTATATTAAACATCTATGTATGCATACAAACCAAATGCTGTTTAATTCAGATTTCCCCAGCCCCGCTCATGGCGAAGTTCCTTTGAGTAGGTAAAAAAGCAGTTGAAAATAAAGGTTTGGTTACAATGCCTTATAGGTTTCATGCCAGAATATATTAGTCATAATTGCTTTGCAAAACATTTAGGAATCTTAAGATATGAATTAAGTGGCAGTCTCTTAAGGTCATGTTTCTGGGGCATTATAGGGCCAATGATCCTATTGTTGAAATGAGACATAAAGGTAATAAGCTTGGAAGGTAACAATTAGAGCTGGGTAAGACTGGTATCCTTGTTTTCATAATAATTAAACCTGTGTGTCTTTAGTGTCATTTCACAAAAATGGAAGAGGCAACTTTGGGTTTATGTATCACATCTAATGTGGGGAAAAATAGAATAGCAGGAAGGTTTTTGTTTGTTTGTTTTTCTTTTTTGACATGGGAATCATGACATTTATTTTATTATTTTAATTTTTTAGTTAGTATTTTTAGCATTGTTAGTTCAGTTAGTGTATTTATCAGCGTAGTTAGCATAGTTATTGTTTATTCTTTTAATTTTCTCAATTTTTTTGTTTTCTCATATTTTTCATTATTTTTCTCATTTTTTTCTTTAAATTTTTTAGTTAGTATTTTTAGTTAGTATTGTTAGTACAGTTAGTATATTTAGTCAGCATACTTAGCATCGTTACTGTTCATTAGCACAGTTAGTAATATTGTTAGTATAGTTAGTATATTTAGTCAGCGTAGTTAGCATACTTATTGTTTGTTAGCACAGTAGGTGAGTATAGTGAGTATTGTTCAGTGAGTATAGTTAGAAGGTAATCATGTCATATGACTTTTCAGACATCCCTATTGACCAAAAGCCCCACAGTGGCCATCATGAGCTCCTGGAAACCATTGGCAAGGGCATCTTTGCCAAGTTGGTGTTGGGCCTCCATCTTTTAACAGGGACAGAGGTAGCTATTAAAATCATTGGGACTTCTTCAAAGTGCGCAGGCCTCTCTTGGGAGAAGTCCACTGAAACAGGATTTTTTTGATGTGTGTGCCAGGATCATGGTCTCGTGAAACGGAAGAATGGAGACACAGACCAGAGAGGTAAAGTTGTAGACAAGGAGTTTATTAGAAGAAAAAATACATTTCAAAGAAGCAGAAGTGGGCCTGAGCAGTAGAGAGTGGCTCAAGGGCCACTATTAGAAGAGAAATTACACTCCAAAGTGTTTGAAGCGGGACCTGAGCAGAGGCAAGGCTCAAAATGCTCAAAAGGCCGGGAATCATGACATTTTAAAAAAATGTTCTTTTTTTCATTTATATCTTCTCTGGGGTGGGGGGTCTTCATCATTTTACTGTGATGCTAAGCCATTGTCTATGAAGTCTATTTTGTTAATTTGGAAAACCCTAATATTTGATTAGGTTAGTTTATCACAAGCTCCGTCTGAATCTGGGTAAAGAATTCTAGTAACTGCTTAAATTTCTTATAGTCTCATTAGCCTTTTAAAAGAAAAGCACAGGAATTAGTTTTACCTTCTTAAGTTGTTTGTCTACCATTTTAAAAATAAATACCGTGAGGACTTCCAGTAAAATGGCGCAATAGACAGACGCTGTGCTAACTGCCTCCCAGGATCACACCAAAATTACACGCAAATTATACAGCATTCAACCCTGGAGGTCCCCGGAACACTGGAGGAACAGAACCACTAAACGAAGAACTTAAAGAGGAGGCCACGTCGGGTCTGGTAGGACGGGCGGAGACGAGAGAGGGCGAGCCCCGTGAGGGAAACCCCAGTCGTGGGAAGCTTATCTGGTTGGGGGAGAGACCCTCCGGCCGCACCCCAAGCTCACCAGCCCAGAGCTCCTTTGCCGGGAAGAGAAGTTCTAAGACAGCTGGCAGTAAATTAGTAAGGACTCTCTTTGCTCAGCTCGGTGAGGCTAAGAGCGGCTGGAGAATCAGTGGGGCCGGCGCCCGGGCTTGCTCGCCGGTGAGCACTTACCTGGTTCCTGATGGAGGGAGTGGCTGTGTGAGCCGGGAGCCTGCGGGGACGGACTGAACTGAGCACCTTTGGTGCAAAGGCTGGAGGTTTTTGAACTGTTGTTCCCGTGGTGTGGAGCCTGCACGCGAGTGGTGTAAGGAGGGCGCCATTTTGTCAGGCTTGGGCCCTCCCACGGAGGATCAGGTCCAAGACCTCATTGATCTGGTGGAATTGGCGCAGAAGTGCGTGCGTGCGCGCCTGCGGCCTTGGATCCCCACCCTCCACCCAGCTTATACTGCATTGCCAGGGAAACGCAGGGCGGGTGCCCTCCGGCTCCAACAGGCTGCTCACTGAGACGCGGGAGCGCAGGCAAGCCGCCTCAGGTCTCTGCTCTCCGCACTCCGCTTGCAGAGTTGCTAGGTTGGTGAATGGTTGTCGGGCTGCTTGGCCTGGTCTGCGAGCGGCTGAGTGGGACAGGCTGAGACTGGAAGTTTTCCTGGGAATGTTGGGCCGTGAGCTGTGTGCCTGCATGATCCAGCCAGGGCTCTCCTGGTGATCTATCTAATACATCAAAGCAATCCCAGAGCGACAGCCAGAATGGGGAAACAAAGAAACATGTCACAAGTAAAAGATCAGAAGAAACCTCCAGAGATGGAACCAAATGAAACAGAGGGATTCAACCTTTCAGAGACACAGTTTAGAACACTGATGATAAGAATGTTTAAGAAACTTAGAGAGGACATAAAGAAGGATAGGGAAACCATAAAAAACAACCTGTTAGAACTAAAGAATACAATAACTGAAATGAAGAACACACTCGAAGGAATCACCAGTAGAGTAGATGAAGCAGAGGAGTGGATCAGCAATTTGGAAGATAAAATAGCAGAACTCACCCAGTTGGCACAGCAAAAAGACCAAAGAATAAAAAAACAATGAAAATAGTTTAAGAGCACTATGGGACAAGGTGAAGCGCAACCACCTTCGAATCATAGGGATACCAGAAGGAGAAGAGAAGAAGCAAGGGGTCGAAAATGTATTTGAAAAAATAATGACTGAAAACTTCCCTACCCTGGTGAAGGAAATCAACATACATGCCCAGGAAGTACAGAGGGTTCCAAACAAGCTGAACCCAAACAGGTCCACACCAAGACACATCATAGTGAAAATGGCAAAGGTTAAAGACAAAGATAGAATCCTAGAGGCTGCAAGAGAAAGACAGCAGGTTACATACAAAGGAACTCCTGTTAGACTAACAGCTGACTTGTCTACAGAAACTCTGCAGGCCAGAAGGGAGTGGCAGGAGATACTCAAAGTGACACAAAATAAAGGCCTACAACCAAGATTGCTCTACCCAGCATGGCTATCACTTAAAATTGAAGGAGAAATAAAGAGCTTCTCAGAAAAGAATAAGCTTAAGGAATTCATTACCACCAAGCCAGCATTGCAAGAAATGTTAAAAGGGCTTTTTTAAACAAAAGAAAGGGGTAAACAAGCTAACCCAGAGAGACAATTTAAGAAGATTGAAGTCATATCAAGCATATATAAAGGAAAAACTGATGGTTGCTGGCTGGGAGGGAGTGGGGAAGAGGGAGAGGGGGAAGGTTTTGGACAGTGTATGTGGGACTACAATGTTGCCGCAGGGATATGGGGGCAGTTCTGGGAATGTAATTGATAATGTTGTGAAGAGACTATTACATTGCGAGAAATGAGTCAGTCGGAGAAGGACAGGTACCATGTGATCTCACTTGTGTGTGGAGTCTGAAGAGCTAAGTGGACGATCAAAGTAAACAGACTCATAGATGTAGTGGAAAAACTGAGGGTTGCTAGTTGGGAAGGGGGTAGGGATGGGGGGGAAGGGGAAAGGATTAAACAGCATAAATAGACAACTACAATATTGCCACAGGGATATGAAACACAGTTCGGGGAATATAATAACGTTGTAAAAATTTTGTGGCGTGTCAGATAGCCACGTCTTGTTAGGGAGACCACTTCATGGATGGAGTAGAGGCTTGATCACTGCACTGTACACCTGAAGCTGATGTTGTATAGTATTGTATGCCAACTGCAACTGAATATGTGGATGGTCACGGGATGTGGAGTATACTGTGGAGGGGAGTCAGGAGAGTTGTGATGGATATGTATGATATGGGGGGGGAATGGGGTGGCGAACTGGGGGAGGGGGATTTTCACTTTGGGGGGTAAAGAGTATAATTATTGCATTGTGTTGTACACCTGAAACTAATAAAAAAAAAATACATACCGCATGCTGAGCACTTTACAGGAAAAATTAGTCTTTGTCTACAAGAATTTGGTTATTCTAAGTAAAGATACACTTCAGACAAGTAATTATACATATGTATACATATGCCATGCTTAGATGAACTAAACCTACTGGAAGATGCATTTCCTTGTTTTAGGATCTCACTTCACTTGGCATATGTACCAGCATATATATAAAAAATACTGAACAATATTTTTCCTACCGATGCCTTCAAACTCTTTGAGTACAAGATTATCCATCCATCCATCTATCCATCCATCCACCTATTTATTCTATTTTTTAAAAGGTTACTTATCCCTCTCTAGTTCCCCCCCAGTTAGCGTTACAACTTCAGTTTTAATGAGAACAATGAAGGCTGAGAGAGATTTTTCAAAAAAATTCCATTTCTCATGAGGAAACTAAACCTGTGTGTCTGTGTATTTTATTCATAGGTGAGGAAGAGAAGGTGTAGGGCAGAAGGCTTTGTGGCTGTCAGGCTTGCTCTTCCTGGTCACATTTATTATTAATCTCTTAGTATTTGGTACCATGTTCTCTGAAAGAGACTTGCCTCTCTGTCTTCCCAGTGCAGAAACCACCATATCCTTCTCTTCATTATACCATCCACATAGACATCAATCACTTCTCCTCAAAGAAAGAAACACAATTGCTTCCGAAGAGCTCTGACATACTGAACTTAGCCAATGTGATCATCCAGTTGTGGAATAATTCATTATAATCCCTTGAATATCTAAACAACTTTTTATTTTTTCATATTTATTCTGCATTGACTCCAATAAGCTAGAATGATCCAGGTTTTGAGAAACCATACTTCACTGACTTATCCTCCAACTAATGCATTTGTGAAAATGTGCTCTACTGAACTATCTAGGAAGCAGTAGAAGGTACTATTGTGTAGCCAGGGTTGGCTCAGTTTTGTGGCAGTAACAAACAGCCTCCAAATTTTAGAGGCTTGTAACAATTAAAGGTCTATTTCTCCTGGGGACACAGCTTGATATAATCTCCACGGTCAGGAACATAATTCGTTGCTCTGGCTGGTGGGGAGAATGTGGTAAATTATATGCTAGCTCTTTATTTTAAATGTAATTTTCAGTTACAATTGACATACAATATTATATTGACATAAAATACTTATATTTAAAGTGTACAGCATAGTGGTTAGACATGTATATAATTTATGAAGTGTTTTACCCCAATTAGTCTAGTGTACTAATTGGGATAAATTAGTACCTCATAATACATAGTCTAGTAACTATGTAGTACCCACCTGGCACCATACATAGTTACTACAATATTATTGACTATATTCCCTGTGCTTTATTTTACATCCCCATGACTATTTTTATAACTGCGAATTTGTACTTAATCCATTCACTTTTACCTAATCCTCCATCCCCCAATCTGGCAACCACCAATGTGTTTGTTCTTTGTATCTGTGAGTTTCTTCCTGATTTGTTTTTTAGAGTCCACATACAAGTGAAATCATATGACAGTTGTTTTCTCTGACTTATTTCACTTAGCGTAATACCCTCTAGGTCCATCCATGTTGTTGCAAATAACTAGATGTGTTCTTTTAATGGCTGAGTAATATTGCATATATCACCTTTTCTTATCCATTCTTCTATCTATGAGCACTTAGGTTTCTTCCATGTCATGGCTGCAATGACTAGAGGGGTGCATATACCTTTTCAAATTAGTTTTGGATTTCTTCACATAAATATCCAGAAGTGTAATTCCTGGGTCATAAGGCAGTTCTAGGTTTAATTTTTTGAGGAAGCTCCACACTGTTTTCCATAATGGCTGTACCAATTTTCATTCCCACAAACAGTGCACAAGGGTTCCGTTTTCTCCACATCCTTATCAACACTTGTTTGTTGATTTATTGATGATAGCCATTCTGACAGGTGTGAGGTGATAGCTCATTGGGGTTTTAATTTGCATTTCCCTGATGATTAGTGATGTTAGGCATCCTTTCATATGCCTGTTGGCCATCTGTACATCTTCTTTGGAGAAATATCTATTCATGTCCTCTAATCAGTTTTTAATTGGATTTTTTTTTTTGGTGTTAAGTTGTACGAGGCTCTTATGCATTTGGGATATTAACCCCTTATCAGATATATCATTGATGATTGTCATCTCCCATTCAGTAGGATTTCTTTTTGTTTTATTGATGATTTTGTTTGCTGCGCAAAACCTTTTTAGTTTGAGGTAGTCTCATTTGTTTTTTTTCTTTTGTTTTCTCTGCTGGAAGAGACATTTCCAAAAAATACTGCTAACAACCTATGTTTTCATTTAGGAGTTTTATGGTTTCAGGTCTTACATTTGAGTCTTTTACCCATTATGAGTTTATTTTTGTTAGTGGTTTAAGAAAGTAGTCTGGTTTCATTTTGTGCATGTGTGTTGCCTGTTTTCCCAACACGATTTATTGAAGAGACTGTCTTTACCCCATTGTGTATTCTTGCCTTCTTTGTCATATGTTAATTGTCCACACAGACTCATATCCTTGCTTCTGCTCGTAAGTGACTCATATTACTTAGCCTTCATTTCATTGGCCAAAGCAAGTCAGGTCAACACATCTAAATTTAATAGGGTAGGGAAGTCAGAGACGTACAGCACTACCATGTGTCCAGAAGGGAGAGATCAGAAATATTGGGTGAATAGCACCAATGACTTTCTCCTCTTATTTGTCTTGTCAGAGAAAGTCAAAATGTTGTTATCAGGAAGAGGAAATAGATGAAATGTTTTCACCTGTAATTCTTTTCCTATGTATGATAAAATCTTATAACAAAGATGCTAAAATGGCCTTGGTGCTGAAATGCCTTTTTTCTCAGGGGAGAGGTTGGTGGAAACTCACTGTCCTCCTGGCTGCCCTAGGTATGTGGAAAAGCTGGATGTGCCACCATCCAGCTTTCTCCAAAGCTGGGTCAGCTCAGTGCTCTGCCTAACAGCTTCACAATCTGAAAGAAACCCTAATATTCTTATCTCTAACCTGGCTTCATTCAAAAAGTCTTGCAGTATTAATCTCATCATGACTTACATCTCTGTGTCCCTAAATCACTATCAGAAATCCGAGCATCCCAAATAATCTATCATCACAGAGATATTTGCCTCCATTCTGGTCTGTAATCCCACTCCTTCTTCCATTCCACTGCGTCCTCTGCAGTTTATAGTATGTGCCAGCCAACTCCCTGCCAGACAATTTTACTACCTCTTCCCAGTAAATTTAGTTTTCCTCTTTCTGAGGTGTTTACTTCATATATTCTTTTTTCTTCTCAAACATCTCAAAATTAGATAAAGTTAGATAAGAAACTGCCTCATCTTCTTACACCTGAGCTACTCACACTTACCTGCTTCTGTCTACATATCACCCTTCATTCTCCATAAAATGATTTGAATGTCCCCTCACCAATCTAATGCCAACCCCTCCACCACCACCACCACCAGGTGCCTTGAGTCTCAATTCCTTTTTCCTTTTCAAGAACATTCTTTTTTAATTACCCATTTTCTCTCCTGTATTGACGATTGCTCTCTCTACCGGATAATTCCAGCAAGTAAGCACGCTTTTATAGCATCCATTTAAAAAATTCCCTTGACCCCTGCTTCATTCTAGCTATTGTTCCATTTCCTTCTTCCCATCACAGAAAAATCTCCATGAAAGTTATACAGTTGTCTCTACAGTTTTACATCCCATTCTCTACTAAATATACTTCAATCATGACTTTATTTTTATCAGCAACAAAAATGATTTATACCAAGTTCAAATGCTAACATTGATAAAAGCTAACAGAGTGCTTACAATGAGGCAGGCAGTGTTCTGAATACTTTATACATAATAACTCATTTAATTATCAAACCAATCCCATGAAGATGGTGTTATTAATATCCCTCTTTTAGACTGAAAACTGCTACTCAGAGATCCTAGGAAATTTGCCTAAAGTCACTCAGCTGCTAGGAGGAGCTTAGATCCGAACCCAGTTTAGATCTGGTTTTGGAGTTTATGCTCTTTACCACTACATCATTACTTTTTTAATGGTCAGTTATTTCTGTTTATTGAAACTTCCAGCAGCTTTGACACAGTTGATCAATACCTCCTTTTAAAACATTTTATTTTTTGGCTTTCCATGTCTTTATCTTGGGTTCTTTTTCTCATACCTCATGTGTTGCTCCTTATCAGTCTTTTTTTGCTCTTTCCCTCATTCCAGATATAGGTTTTGGACTGTTCTTTCCCCTCTTTTCTTCTTTACTGGTAACCTTTCCATGGCAATTTTGGTCAGTCTACAGCTTGAAATATCACCTATTGGCTGAGATCCCTTGAGTGTGTATTTGCAGCTCAGATTTCTTCCTTAAGCTCTATTTCATAAATGGTGCTGCCTGGTTTATGTCTCTACTTGTGAGGTGTCTTATAATGATCTCAAACTTAACAGAGACAAAACACTACAAATATTCTAACCCATCCCATCTACCAGAACCTCCCACTTCTAATTGCTGGGGGAAGCTTAGGACAAACCCTTAATTCCTTTTCCCTTTTACATTCTATTAGCAAGTCAAACCAAGTCTACACTGAAACATACCTAACCTGCTGCTTCTCCCCAGTCTGTTGCTTTGATCGAGCATAAGTTCCATCCTTTACCACCTGGACTCATGCAACGGCTTCATAATGAGTCTCCCTGATTCCATCCTTTCTTCAGTCCATTCTCTATAGAGCATCCTGAGGAAACTTCTGAAGCATTAATGATATGACTCCATTTCTACCCAAAGGCTTTTCCCTTTCGATGACAGTAAAATCTTCTTACTGTGGCATGCCAGGCCCTCCATGATCTTCCTACATTTCTGACACATTTCCCTTAACTTCTCAGTTGTTCAGCTAGACTCCAGCCTCACTGGTCATGTTGCTGTCCTGAGATCATACCACACTTTTCCCCATTTCAGTACCTTGTCACTGCTGCTCCTTCTCTTTGGAATGTTCTCCCTTTCTTAGATCTTTATAGTGGATGCTTCTTTCTCCTCACTCAGGCCATCATTTACATTGTCTCCTCAGAGACATCTTCCCTGCTTAATGACTCTCAATCACATTACTGCATTTCCTTCAAGGAGCTTCAAAATCTAATACTTTTTTAAATCATTAATTTAGTTAGTATTGGTTTTCTCAACAGGAACATGAGCCCTTTGAGAGCAGGGTCCGTGTCCCTCTTATTTGTTGTTGCACCCACAGGACTCAGAACCGTGCCCGATATGTGATACTGACTCAATTAAAGTATGACTGAGTACAGTGTAGAAAGCAGTATAATGTCTTGTGTAACACAAAACAGTCACTCAATTAAAACAAATGGAGTCATCCTTAGCTAAGAAAATATTTTCTAGGGCCGGCCGAGTGGTGCATTGGTTAAGAGCTAGCTTGGGATGCCAGCGGCCCCGGTTTAGGTTCCCACATATGAGGGCCAGTGACACTGCCCTCTACAGCTAAGATGGTGAACAACAGCTCGACCTGGAACTGGGCTGTCCTGAGTCGCTGGTGACAGTGTATGCTGCAGCCCCTGCTGCAGTGGGCTTCCATAGGCTACAGCGAGTGTCCAGCAGCCAGTGTGAGTGGCTGGCAGCCAGAGTGAGCTGCCAATAGCCACTGTGAGTGACCATCCAATGGCCAGCGACCAATCTACCTCACCCGGGAAGAGTGCAATGATAATACCAACATGGGCCAGTGAAGCAACATCCTCCACAACTAGACTGAAGAACAAAAGGACAGCAACTTGTCTGTTCCCCTCCCCCAATTCCCCAATTCCCCAATTAAAAAAATCTTTAAATATATATATATATTTTCCAGACCATGAGAGGATATGAACTAAAGTGTGGTTCTCAAGTTTTTAGCTTTTGTAGACATAGCTTTGTGCTTCAATCAAACACAGAGAAATTCTCATTTGTATCTACAAGGGCAGAAAAATCTTTGTGACCTTGGAAATGGTAGTTACTTCTTGAAAAGTTCTTTTGAGGATTACATGTCAAAGCTATATGTCACACCTGAGTTTCCTGGTTTCACAGGGAGGGTGAGGTTGTCAATATGTATGATTTGCTCTCTTACAAGAAAAACCTAACAAGTTATCTAAGGTGCCTTACTACAGAATGGTTCCTCATCTCCCAGGGGAAGATTAATGTAAATGCATCATGTGCTGATCTCATTTACAATGTATCTCTATGTTTATATATTAAACAACTTCAGATCACTACTTTTCTGTTGAAATTTCTGTTTTTATAGCAATCACAGTTTTAAAACTTCTGAAGAGCATAGTATTTCAGTGGCTGTTTCTACACTATTTTTCATTGTTAGCAGATGAAACTTTTGCTTTATCATTTCATAGTAAGCTTAATATTTTGAAGAAGAAAAACTGGGGAAAAATGATGATGGCAAAGTAGAACCTTATCATAATATGATAACTGAAGTCCAAAAATTTCAATCACCCCAAAATTTCACCATCCTACAAGGTAAACAAAAATAGCTTATTGGACTGGGTTTCTGGGCTACATATAAATCTGCTCCAGTTATGACTACATTTTGTGCCATTTTGTGGCAGTTGTCCCCTCAGGCAAAATTGGAAGGAATGATTTTTGTTTGGGTCTGAGACTAGCTGGAGATTTTGGGGAAATAATAGCAATTTTAGAGAACCACCCAATATGTTCATTTTCAGGGAAATTAGGCAAAAGAATACTAAGAAGAGGGGAATCTCCCTCCTTATCCTCTCTTCCTGAAAAGAGGTTCCCTGCTTGACCTTACACTCACTCCCAGAAGAACATAACCTTTATCAACCCTTAGCTCCATTGCGGGGTACTTTGTCCATGGGCTTACCTTACTTTGATTAACTTGTTGAACAAAAAGGTGTAAAAAGAAGTCACATGCAAATAAATATGTTTTTCATGGCACTATAGATTGCCTTTATAGTTCAGATTGTTCTAACAGCTTATTTTAATCTAGTCACTAATTGATCCTGCTTCATCAAGCATTTACTGACGGAAATGGTTCTACCACATTTAGAAAAGACATCAAATTTGCATTACCGAGTCAGCATCATTGTGTTTCTAGTTTCATGCATGGTGAATCCCTTATAGGGCTATATTTAATGCAATTCTAATTAAAAAGAGGGGGTAAGTGTCCAAAGCTTTCTCAGTGTTGTCTCATTTTTTGTTTTTTGTTTGTACAGCTCACCATGTTAAAACGGGCACTTGTGAGGTGGTGGCACTCCACAGATGCTGTAATAAGAACAAGATAGAAGAGCGGTCACAGACAGTCAAGTGCTCCTGTTTCCCCGGGCAGGTGGCAGGCACCACAAGAGCTGCTCCATCGTGCGTGGACGGTGCGACCTTTACATTGCTCACTCAGATATAGATAGCTGGGGAATGCTTAGAACTGGACCCCCACTATAATGGTGTTGACGGTGGCCAAGTCTGGGGGACCACACCATCAATTATGTGGTTGATAGGAGGTTACTTGGAGGGCATTTTGAAATCTAAAGTCCTCTAGAGGTCTAAGATCTGAGGCAGTTTTGTTGCAGTTTTGTAACACAGGCATTATAATGAGGTTCCAACATGTCCGTGTGTTCCTTACTTTGATACTGTGAAAGATACTATGAAATATTGACTTGCCAGCAGAGGGTATATGTGAGTGTAAATTAATGGGATAAGGTAAAAATAGTTGATTAAATAGTATGAATTTCTAAATCCATGGATGGTTCTTAAGAATGAAAAAATAAACACCATATATATGAGAGAGTGTTTAGTTGTAGATAGAATTTACATGAAATACTATAAAAATGAGTAAAAATATTAATTTCATTACTTGAGGGTTCTCCTAATTACAATAGGACATAAATCTTTACATGGCCTATTTAATTTATGTTAAATAATAATATTTAGTGCTCATATTAGCATGGTACATTCCTTGTGATGGTGGTTACTGCCCACAGTTAAAAAAAAATAATTGTGTTAACTCTAATGCTCTCATGATTTTCAGCCTACTGTGGTCATGGACTTATTTTCATGTAAATAAGTGCTTGCATACATGTACCATACTCATAGTTTCTTTCCAATATATTAGTTTTCATGACACCTATAAAAAAAATCTTTCAACAATGTGTTTGTACTATATACAAGGTAACAACACTATCTTATACATTTAAATATTTGTTAATAGGGTGTACATCTTACACCAAGTGTTCTTACCACAATAAAATATAAAAAAAATTCTTCTATTCAGAAAATCTAGAAAGATTTAGGCCTTTTGGACGAAAAAAGAAGCATACCTCAAAACGCAGCCTACCCAGGGATGGGAAACAGGTGGCTTTGTTCCTCATTAAATGTACACCCAGAGAATTAACAAACCCAAATGGAAAACAATCAATTTTTCTATCTCCTGTAGCTTCGATAGTGGAACAGAAATGGTGGTGCCATATGCAGCCATGTCTTGAAGGAGAGGAATGTAAAGTTCTTCCAGATCGGAAAGGATGGAGCTGTTCTTCTGGGAATAAAGTGAAAACGACGAGGGTAAGTGGACAGCCAGCTTGGGAAAGCAAAATGTCTCTGACTTAACACAGCATGTGCAGTGATATCTTTAAGTGGTTACAGAATGAGAGAGTAGAAATTTCCATAGCACATTTTTTCCTATTTTCTCCCTAATTCTTTTTCTTTTTTTTTTTTTTGAGGGCAGTGTCACTGGCCCTCATATGTGGGATCCAAACCGGGGCTGCTAGCTTCCCAAGCCAGCGCCCAACCACAGCACCACTTGGCCGGCCCCCTAATCCATTTTTTAAATAGGATGTTTTTTATATCATACAGAATAACATTTTCTAAAGAGTGCCATCAACTGTCATGTTATCTAATTAAACAAACATTGTTTATTCCTTCATCAGATACTAACAGCAATGCGAAACCCGCCAAGGATACATGTTAAAAATGCTGGGAAGATGAGCCTAACCCCTTATTCTTCTCATGGACAATAATCTGAATAAATTCTCAAAACAACAAAATTATAAAAATTTTATTTTACACGACTCTTAATAAAATTTGCCAACTAAGATTCTTTCATTTTTATGAAATTACTCTTGCCTCCTTGATTTCTGGATCAATCAATAGTTTTCTAATAGGATATACACATTTATATGGACCTATTTAATTGATGTTACCATAAATAATTATTTGTTAAGTGCTGATATTAGCATGGTACATTCCATGGGCCAATATGAAAGAAATACTCTTTAGGCAATGATGCATTTCAGCTTGCTGACTTCTGGGAGATGTGAGAGAAGTGAAAACTAGTTAGTTCTATTCTTTAATAAATTAGCTTAATGGATATTTTGAACTAGCAGAATTTAAATTCTTTTCTTTGTAGAATCAGCAAGTGAAATTTCTGTCTTGTTTTGCTTTTTGCTTTGAAGGGAAAGCAGACTATTGATTAGAAATGAGTAATTGGGGACTAGAACAGGATAATGTTATAAGGGAATGTTTTAGAAAAAAGTAACATAAAACTAGAGAATGGTTAATTTATGGTATTGCTTGACAATAGCAATTTTTTAAAACCTTTTCTGGAGATATCCATAAGGATTATTTTATAATCCCATCAGATATATAATTCATTCTACCATGTAATTACTGTTCAGACATACACTAAAGTAACCAAGTTTTCAATATCGTAATAAATAACTTTATATTATAAATAACTTTATATTTTGTCAAATTATTTGTGACTAACTTCTTGGCTAAATGCTAGTATACCATTCCAAATTCCACAGAGTGCATGATCAGTTAATTAGAATAATTTTATTAAGTCAGTTAGTATATATAATCCATACTGATTTATTAAAACCATTGTGGCAATATAAAATTTCTCTATAAACTATTTATAGCATAAATTTTTTTCCCCTAACACTACGAACTCTTATTCCAATATCACTCATGGAAATTCGCTGAAGATTTGAGATTCTAAAACAATTTTAAAAAATATAGTGAGATCTGTACAACTAAATTTTTTTTTTATTACTTCAGTGGACATAGGAAGCTAACAATTTTCTATAAGAGAAGACAAGAAGGCTTGAAAGACAGAGCTTCTTGAGTACAAAGTACATTCTTTTTTTATTTTTAACTTCACAAGAAAATGATTGCTGGTGAAAACGAAGCTATTTAGACATTTTTGACTAAAGGAACATCATCATAGAATTCCAAATGGCTAGGCAAAAAGATGTGCAATTATGAATGTTAGTTTGAACAATCTAGATCAATTCTCTGAGGCCATAAAGAAGCAAAGTTTTAAGGAACTTCCAGTCAAGATGATGGAGTAGTTAAACACTGTGCTCACCTCCACCCAATCAAAATTACGACTAAAATTATAGAACAACCTGCAGACTGTTGAATGGAAGTGTTATAACTAGGGATATAAAGAAGCCACAGTGAGACTGGTAGGAACGGGGAGATATGGAATGAATGGGTTCCACACCTATGATGTGGCAATTAAGAATCAGGGGGTTATTGAAACTGTGGAGGTCCCCCAGCCTTGGGCACAAGAGCCAGGAAAAAGAGTTCCATAGCATCTGGATGTGAAAATTACAGGCCAATATTTCCAATGAACATGGATGTAGAAATCCTCAACCAAATAATAGAAAATCTAATTCAGCAATACATTACATTAAAAAGATCATATACTATAATTAAATGGATTTATTCCTGGTATGCAAGGTTGGTTCAATATCCACAAATCAATTAACATGATATACCATGTAAACAAAATGAAGGATAAAAATCATTTGATTATATCAATAAATACAGAAAAAGCATTTGACAAAATCCAGCATCCATTTATGATAAAAACGCTGAGCAAAGTGGGAATAGAGGGAACATACCTCACCTTTTAAAAGCCATATATGACAAACAGCTAACATCATACTCAATGGTAAAAAGCTTAAAGCTATTTCATTAAGATCAGGAACAAGATAAGGATATCCACTTTATTCACTTTTATTAAACATAGTTTTAAAGTCCTAGCCACAAATGCTCAGACAAGTAAAATAAATGACATCTGAATCACAAAGGAAGAAGTAAAACTGTTGTTATTTTCAGGTAACATGATGCTATATAGAGAGAACTGTAAAGAATCCAACAAAAAAACTGTACAACTAATAAATGAATACAGCAGATAGCAGGATACAAAATTATTATTTAGAAAATGGTTACATTTTCATACACCAATAATGAGCTATCAGAAAGAGAAATTAAGTAAACAACCTCATTTATAATTTTATCAATAATAAAAGTGAAATAAAGACCTGTACTTAGAAAGCTATAAGACATTGAAGAGAGAAACTGAAGAAGACACAAACAATGAAAGGATATACTGTGCTCATGGATAGGAAGAATTAACATCATTAAAACATCCATACTACCCTTAGCACTCTTCCGATTCAATACAATCCTTTTCAAAGTACCAATGGCATTTTCCACAGAATTAGAACAAATATTCCTAAAATTTGTATGGAATCACAAAAGACCCAAATAGCCAAAGCAAACCTAAAAAAAAAGTTAAGAGGTATTATGCTACCTGATATCAAGCTATACTACAAGGCTATAGTAATCAAAACAGCATGTTACTAGCATAAAAACAGAAAAATAGATCGATGAAACAGGATAAAGAGCCCATGAATAAACCCATGTCTATATGGTCAATAGATCTATGACAAAGGAGGTAAGAACATACAGTGGGAAAAGACAGTGTCTTTAATAAATGGAGTTGGGAAAACTGGACAGGTGCATGCAAAAGAATGAATCTGGATTACTTTCTCACAGCATATACCAAATAAACTCAAGATGGATTAAAGACTTAAATGTAACTTGAAACCATTAAACTTCTTGAAGGAAACATTGTCAGTAAACTCTTTGACATTGCTCTTAGCAGCATTTTTTTTTGGATATGTCTCCCCAGGCAATGGAAACAAAAGAAAAAAAAAAAATAAACAAATGGGACTATATGAAATTAAAAAGTTTTTGTGTAGTGAAGGAAACCATCAACAAAACAAAAAGACAACCTGCTGAAAGAGAAAAGATATTCAGCAATGATACATTTGATAAGGTGTTAATAGCCAAAATATATAAGAAACTCATACAATTTAAGATAAAAAAAATCCTATTAAAAAATGGGCAATGAACACATTTGTCTAAATGGACATACAGATGGCCAAAAGACTCAAGAAAAGATGCTCATATTCACTAATCAGCAGGGAAATGCAAATAAAAACCACAATGAGATGCCACCTCACATTAGTCCAAATGGATATCATCAATAAATCAGCAAATAAAATGTGCTGGCAAGGACTTGGAGAAAAGGGAACCCTTGTGCATTGTTGTTTGGTAAACTGGCATAACCACTATGGAAAACAGTATGGAGCGTCCTCAAAAAATTAAAAACAGAACTATGATTCAGCAATTCCACTTTGGGACATTTATCTGAAATAATTGAAAACACTAATTCAAATGATATATGTACTCCTATGTTCACTGCAGCGCTATTTCCAAACAGCCAAGTTATGGAAACAACCTAAGTGTCCATCAATAGACAAATGGATAAGAAGGTGTGGTACATATATACAATGGAATATTAGTCAGCCATAAAAAAGAATGAAATCTTACCTTTTGCAACATCATGGATGAACCTAGAGGGTATTATGCTGAGTCAAATCAGTCAGACAAAGAAAAACAAATAGTATCTGGTTTCACTTATATGTGGTATCTAAAAAAACAAACAAATCAGAAAGCAACATAAATACAGAGAACAAATTGATAGCTACCAGATGGGAGGGAGGTTGGAGGGATGTGTAAAAAAGATGACAGGACTAAAAAGTACAAATTGCCAGTTTAAAATATAATAGTTGGGATGTAAAGTACAGCATAGGAAATATAGTTAGTAATATTGTAATAACTATATATGGTGTCAGATGGGTACTAGACTTATTGTGGTGATCACTTTACAAGTCCCATAAATGTGTAATTACTATGTTGTACACCTGAAGTGAATATAATGTTGTATGTTAACTGTAATTGAAAAATAAAAATAAGTAAAATATAAAGAAGCCACGTTTCTAAGGTCATCATGTTATTATTCTACCATCTCTGTGGACATAGTGCAAAAACTATAGGAGATAGAAACATACTTGAAATTGCTTTGTACTATATTACTTTGCCCACAGTAGAGGTATTGGACAGAGGTAGTTTATGTCATGCATAAACAGCAGCAATATTACCGAAAAGTCACGATTTCTATTTTAATCATTGGTAGTATTTTCCACTTAACAGTCTTGAATAAGGTAGCCATGTCTGTGGTAAGCCAAACAGCCGCTGAAGCCCTGATTGGGTTGGTCCCAGACACAAATGGGACAGTCCAGAAGTTAAGCAGGAATAGGTTACGAAGTCAACGAAGAGCTCCTCTCAGCCAAAAGGTATTTGCATTTCTTACGCATATGTTCATGTTATCACTGCAAGCGAAGTTGCCTAAGAAATAATTAAAATTTGCAATAATGTACACTCTATTTTATAGTTGCCCATATCCAATCTGGAGTGCCCTGGTAAGCCTAATGTTAGAAAAAAAGCCTACAGCTAAAATCAGCAATGAGGTTGGCTTGGCCTCAGCAGAGATGCGTAGCGCCTTCCAGAGCTGACTATGGATCAGGGGCTGGGCGAATTCTTTATTTAAGACGAATTTGGAACTGACATTGTACTTTCTATGAAAACTATGAATTATATCATTCTGTATTTTTACTAGAGTCAGGAAATATTGTTTTGACCCATTTCCTATGTGAATAGAATCCATGTAAAAACATCAGTATTTTGCACGTATATGCTCTTCAAAACCCCAGATATTTAATCTGGAGAGAGAGAAGGATGCAACATTTGTGTCCTAAACCCTATTTCTCACTTCACAGGTTGGAAACTTATGACTGTCTATGACATCTTTAACCATCTCTTGTATTACTTTTAAGAACTAAGTTAAAAAGAAAGGAAAAGTCGTAAAAGCCTTTTGATTTAAAACTCACTTTCAAAGATACATAATAAAGAACTTTTCAAAGAGTCAATTAATGAAAGAATAGTCTTTCCAATGTGAAAGAGCACATGAGTATATGCTAATTATGTAATACTAAAGTAGCAGGGGGGAAAGGTGCTGTGGAGCTTGTAAGATTTGAGAAAAAGGAAACTTTGATACTATGGTTAGAACTTCAGAAAAACAGACTCATTCATTTCTTTTCACATTTTGATATTCTTTCTCGGTGGAACATCTCCTAAAGGAAGTCACATCCTGCTTTTAAGATTTGTAGCCTTTGGCCATTGGTATGGACTTCAAACTGCACTAGTCACTGCAGTCCTTATGTCTGATTCTTACCTGTGGAAAATGAACTTAACCTCATATTATACAAGATTTTATGTTTTCATTAGAAATACCTTCATGAACCATGAATCCTAGGTCTGTTGACTTTTCCTAAGGTTAAGAAGAACTTTTCTGGGTAATTTTTAACTAACTGGAATTCTTTCATCTTAACTCATTTATTTGAAGTGCTTTAAGCAGATAATTTTTTAATGTCTCTTTAAATATAAATGGATTTTAAAGGCCATAAAATATGATTTTATTTTGTTCTATAATGCTATGAAAATCCTAAGATATTAAGAATTTCCTGTGCACAAAAATTCTATAATAATAATGCTCATATTACAAAGCCATAAAAATAAATATGAAAGCGTTTAAGTAGCTCTTCCCATGTGCCAGATGCTCTGCTAAGTGCATTATCTGTATTATCTTATTTAATTTCCCAACCACAGTAGGTGCTAACAAGAATACAAAGGTGTGTGGCATAATCCCTGCCCACCAGGAGTATGCCCTTGAGTGGAGGAATGAATAGTGTACACTTACATTATTTTCTTTATTTTTATGCTGTCTACTGACAATACACATTCGAATCACTGGTAAATATAAGTCAAGAGTAACATTGTTATGATACTCTATGTTATGATAGCATAAGCCTTTAGTTCAGCTGCAAAAGGAAAAAAAAATGATGATGTTGAGCTAGGTTCAATGTCAAGTTCCTCTAACCAACATTTATTCTTCAGTTCCATGTGCCAAGGATATTTCTAACTTCCTTTCCAGCTAAGTTTATATGACACTAATAACTGGCTAATCTCAGAAGATAGATAAGCATTAGGATTCTAGTCCTTTCCCTGTACAAGAAATAACATCTATGATGATTTGCTGATTAAAGCCAAGGCCATCGCCTTCCAGATGTTGCTGGATTTTACACCAAGACTCAGTGACAGCTGTTGGTGGGTCTGCACAGTGTTGGGGATGCTGCTTCAGGCTCAAGGCAAAAGAACACAAGAGGAAAAAGGTCCATTTCCTTATGTTAAGGTGGTAAAATTAGTGAGAATTCTTTCATCATGGTGTTCTCTCTTGCCTTGCAAATTTAATCACAGACTGAGGTAATGTTGTTCTTTCTTGACCAGCGTTCTTAACCGACACATACCGCACTCATTCGTCTTCATCTCATCTCAGGTCTGGCTCTAAATTGCACCCAGGTCCACAGCACAGACATGATGACCTTTAGGGCCATGGTTTTCAGATTACATTTTGATATTACCTATGTAAGAAACACATCTTACATTGTTATGCAGCATACCTACTTGTATTGTACAACACACATGATACAAACTACTGAACTAGACAGTTTTCAAATCAATTCACCTTTTACAGTTCAATTTCAAATGTTTCAATGTTTGAGGGTAAACATTTCATAAGATCTTGTAAAATGCACATTTCATGGAAAAGACTGTGTATGCTGTATGTATTCATTACTTCAGCAAGCATTTGAGTGTTTATTATTGTCAGGTGCTATTCTACGTTCTGGAGCAGAGCATAGAAAGATAAACACAGGAGAATCCCTGCCTCCATAAGGCCTATATTCTAAGAGGATGCATTAGTTTTCTATTGCTGCAATTTGAGTAACTGACCATGATTTAATGACTTGATATAATCTCTGATCTGTAGGTGAGACATCCAGGCACAGTTGGCTGTTTCTCTGCTCTAGATTTCACATGGCTGAAATCAAGAGGTGTGTTTCACCTTTTCACAACAGGGCTGTCTCATTCTGGACGTTCTGGGGGAGAATCTACTTCCAGGTTTATTTAGTTGTTGGCTGATTTCAGTTCTTCATGAAGGTGCAGATGAGGCTTCTGTTCCTCTAGTGGTCATCGTCTGAGAGATTCTCTCACCTCCTTTGGCATCCTCATCACGTGGCTTCCATCTTCAAACCAGCCATGGCGTATTGAGTCTTTCTCACTTAAATTAGTGTTTGTTTTAATAATCAGGGGACAGACACCTTGGGAGTGTATCTGTAGAATTACACCTACCAGACGGGGAGACAAAAAATAAAATAAATAAAGTAATTGTATGTGTGATGGTGATAGGTGCCATGGAAAAATAAAGCAGGGGAGGGGAAGGGAGAACTGAGGAATGCCGTTTGCTTGTTCGATGGAACTTCTAACGACAAGGGGATGGCCCACAGAGCTCTCTGGAGGACAAGCTCTCCAGGAAAAGGGAAGAACAGATACAAAGTACTTGTGATGGAAGCTGCCCTAGGAACATCATATTCAAGGGGCAGCAATGATGGCTAATATGGCTGGAGAGGAGTGAGCAAAGCAAGTGGTCAAATTTAGAGTTAGAAAGGTAATAGGAGGCATATCACGACTGATTTAAATGCTTGTTCTGCGCAAATAGAATGAGGAAGTTGCTACGACTAGATGATGCAGGGAACTGTGGAAAGAGCATATTTTATGTTTTACATTAATATCCACTAATTCTAGGTCATTTAACTTAATGGAAAATTAAATACAACACCTTCAGGTTGATTTTTATGAAGTAGGTGAAAATTTTTTACTATAGCTACAAAAAATGCAGACACTGAGTGAAATTCATATTAGAAAATATTTAAAATCTCATGATATGGACATTTGGGGAAAAAAGCACTTAAGGAACTATTTAATTACTATAATATATATTTTATAAAGAGCTATAGACAGTAATGAATTAATATATTGAAGGTATTTTTTCCTGCATTAGAGATTGAGTCCAAAGTTAGGTAGGATGACAAGCTACTAGATGTCTTGGAACTATCATTAGTAAAAGTGACATTTTAAACCTGGTGTTTTAAGAGCTGCTTACTTAATAATGATTTAATAGGGCCAAGAGTGTCTGCTTTGGTATTTGTTTAGAGTTATTAGAAATTCACGCAAAGACTTCTTTAAAAATGTATCATCAGGGCTATATTTCTAAGACTTGGCCTATATTTTTACAATTAAAATGAGAAATGGACAACATATGAGTGCTTGGAAGTTCCTGAAAGATTTAAATGCTTCTATAGTATTTGAGCCAGGTGTTTATTTTCAGATGTTACTCTGAGTATTGTGCTTACAATTTTATAATTAATTGTGAATGTTCACACAGTATAATGCAATCTATTGTAGTTTGGGCATCATAGAATTTTCATTAGCAACACTGAGGTATATCTTTAGGCTACTGTTTGTATCCTGTGAATCAAGTTGTGAGTGTAATTTCCTTCTTACCTGAGATCTGAGAGATAAAATTCTATGAGAGATTTATTTTTAATGTTTGAAAAGCTTGATATGTGTTCAGAGGTGAGTATTTCTGGGAAAGGCAATGCTCTTACCTGTTTTTGGTTATCTGGAGTGCCTTAGTAAAAAAGCAGTAGTACCTCACTGGGCTTGAATAGAAGAGGAAGTTCAAGGAACTCATCAAATGGGGCTTCTATGCCTATTCCTTTTTCCATGGTGGGTGACAGTCCGCTAGTTAAAAAATACAGGTAATCTCCCCTGTATGCATCCTCCTATAGCTCCTTCCCTTCTCATACATTTGCTGTGGAATTTAAATCCCTTAATCAGTGATTTCAGATCCAATTTTATTTTCTTATGTTGGAGAGTGTGGAGAATACAGCTGAGAAATTTTAAAAAAAATCCCACAAGCTCAAAATTCTAAATGCCTTATGCTGAGATTGCAGAGAAAAGCATTCCCAGCTCTTTCTGTGATGAGAGTGAATCCCAGCTCCCTGCTTGGTAATCCACCTCTGAATACTGAAGAGTTGGTTGTGAGTTGTGCCTAATCCAAAGGCCAGAGGTGAGCTTCACTCTGTAATGATCAGACTTTACTTAGCTGGGGTACACAATAAAGTTCTGGACACCAACTTTGAATGGGCTAGAAAACACAGGCTTACATATAGGACTTTCTGGATATTTGCTTCAGAGAATAGAAGCAGTAGGAGTAACACGATTTCGATTATTTGAAGATATCATGTGAAAGAAAAAATTAGACTTTTCTGTGTGACAACGAGGATTACAATTCAGGCAAAAAATTAAATCTCTTCTTGTCAGCTCTCGATTGTGTTGGATGGGCTGCCTTGGGAAATAGTAAGTTTCTCATTTCTGGAAGCCATAAATTTGTGACTTAAAGGATGAACAGAAATTCAGAGCTAACTAGTTAACTTTACCACACACAAAACAAACAAATAAACAAACAAAAACCAGCTTATGCAAAAGCATGGAAGTGTAGAAGGTCATAGCTTGCTCATGGGGTAACTTCATGTAGTGATGGGCAATCCCTGGAAGGGGAGTCATGGCAAGCTGAGTTAATACCATGATAGCCCTTTAAATGCCAAGCTAAAAGATTTAGATGTTATTCTCTAAGCAATGGTGAACCATTGAAGAATCTTAAGTAGGAGAGAAGTGTCTCATTTATACTTTAGAAAGTATATTTGAATACAGTGTGTAAATTGCAGGGAATTAAGTATGAGATAATGGGAGTGAACTAAGATAGGAAACTGATTTAGGGGGGCTGTGGAGGGCTAAGAAGTAGAATCAATAGGGCTTGGTAATTAAATATAACAAATGAGTCTAAGAAAATTCCACAAAGACTCATATATTTCTGGTGTGACCTACTTGGTAATATTAATTGATAAAGACATGATGAGGTGGAGTAATGAAGTAGATAGTTTGGTATACAACCCTAGATGTCAGGATAGAAGTTTGAGGATAATTATCCTCTAGATGGTGTTGAAATATTGGGTTGTCGGAAAAGTCACGATGCATTTTTGCAATGAAAAACAGAAAAAATACATCATGACTTTTCTGACAACCCAATAATTAAGTGCAGAGGACATGAAAAGACATTTCTCCAAAGAAGATGTACAGATGGCTAACAGACATATGAAAAGACACTTAACATCACTAATCATCAGGGAAATGCAAATAAAAACCAAATGAAATATTACCTCACACCTGTCGGAGTTCCTTTTATCAAAAAGTCAACAAATAACGTGTTGGTGAGGATGTGGTGAAAAGGGAACCTTTGTGCACTGTTGGTGGGGATGCAAACAGGGGCCACCCCTATGCAAAACACTATGGAGATTCCTCAAAAAACTAAAACTAGATATACCGTACAACCCATCAAGTCCACTTCTGGGTATCTATCCACAAAGAAAAAAAAAAAACCAAGAGAACCCTAATTTGAAAAGATACATGCACACCCTACAAGGTCTGACACTTAAGTTTGCGAACCTGTTGCAAATATGTTGCCAAACATTTTTGATATCAGAGGGATTATTCAATATGAATTTGTACCAACTGGACAAACAGTTAACAAAGTTTACTATTTCAAAGTGCTGAAAAGGCTGCATGAAAAAGTTAGATGACCTGAACTTTTTGCCAACAATTCATGGCTCTTGCATCATGACAATGCACCAGCTCCCAGGGCACTGTCTGTGAGGGAGTTTTTAGTCAATAAACAAATAACTGTATTGGAACACCCTCCCTACTCACCTGATCTGGCCCCCAATAACTTCTTTCTTTACCCAAAGATAAAGGAAATATTGAAAGGAAGACATTTTTTTGACATTCAGGATATCAAATGTAATATGATGACAGCTCTGATGGCCATTGCAGAAAAAGAGTTCCAAAATTGCTTTGAAGGGTGGAGTAGGCACTGGAGTCGGTGCATAGCTTCCCAAGGGGAGTACTTCGAACGCAATCATAGTGATATTCAGCAATGAGTTATGTAGCACTTTTTCTAGAATGAGTTCGCAAACTTAATTGTCCGACTTTGTATGTTCACTGCAGCATTATTTCTAATAGCCAAGATATGTAAACAACCTAGATGTTTA
This sequence comes from Aselliscus stoliczkanus, assembly GCA_033961575.1. Classification (NCBI taxonomy): domain Eukaryota; kingdom Metazoa; phylum Chordata; class Mammalia; order Chiroptera; family Hipposideridae; genus Aselliscus; species Aselliscus stoliczkanus. The sequence goes on from CM066727.1 coordinate 145,590,533, forward strand.
TCGATAGGTGAATGGATAAAGATGTGGCATATGTATATGTACATCCACACAGATACAATGGAATATTATGCAACAATAAAAATGAATGAAATCTTGCCATTAGGTACAACATGGATGGACCTAGAGAGTATTATGCTAAGTGAAATAAATCAGGCAGAGAAAGACAAATACCATATGGTTCCAGTTATATGTAGAATCTGAAAATAAAACAAAACAAAACAGACTCATAAACAGAGACCAAAGGGATGGTTACCAGAAGTGAGGGGGTGGGAGGATGGGTGAAAAGGAGAAGGAGAATATAGTCAATAATATTGTGATAAGATTACATGGAGATTGATGACTCCTACAATTAGTGGTGTGATCATATTGTAAGGTATAAAAATGTTGAATCACTATATTATACAAAAAATGTGAAAACTCATTTTACTATAAAAAAAGAGAAGGCTCTCTCAAAAGGGATATGTTGAAAGAGGAGTGCATCAAAGACATTTTAGTAGCTATTGTAGAAGAAGGTGACAACTAAGGAACATGCAGTGTGGACACAGAGATAGGAAAACCAAGAGAGATCAGAGTCTGAGAGAACACAAAGAGTTCCAGGGAGCCAGAGTTGTCAATTGGTACAAAGATATGGAAACTACAAACATTATGTGGCCTTTAAGACAATTTGCAAGAAATACTGGAAGATCACAATCCATTAGCTGAATGTTTACTCTACCATGTTCTTCAAACTTGCCTCCTAGTTGGATGGTGGCATTGATAACACATTGCAAAAGCCACAGAATATTCATCTATTTAAAATAGAATGCAGGGCTGGCATAGTGGTGTGTTGGTTAGGAGTTGGCTTGGGACACCAGCTCTCAGCAGCAGGGCCCCGGTTGGGATCCCACATGAGGGCCAGTGATCCTGCACCCTCTACAGCTAAGATAGTGAACAACAGCTTGACTGAGAGCTAGGCTGCCATGAGTCGCTGGTGATGGCATAGGCTGCAGTGGGGCTGGTTGGCATTGGGCGTGAGTTTTCCTGAGTTGCCGTGAGCCGCCCTGAGCAGCCATCCAATGGCCGGCAAGTGACTGCCTCACCCAGAAAGAGTGTAATGATTATAATACCAACATGGGCCAGTGAAGCGGCGTCCTCCACAACTAGACTAAAGAGCAAAAGGACAATAACTTGTCTGTTCCCATTTCTCAATTCCCCAACACTGTTCCCTTCCCCCAATTCCCCAATAAAATCTTTAAAAAATAAATAAATAAAATAAAATAGAATGCAGTGTCAGAAACACTTTAAAAATAAGAATAAATATGAATCTCTTCAGCACAATTAACAAATACCGTTCGAGGGAAGTTTGTCCATCTATTTGTTCTTTCCCTCTATAATGATAAATTGAAGGTCTAATATGTGGCTATATGCCCCAAAATGTGATAATCTTTGGGGATTTTTGAAAAAACTGACTCTGTGCTGTCTAAGGGTTCAACTGGATATAAAGTCAGTAAATCACTACTATGTACAGAAGTGATAGGACAGAAGTTTGTACAGGTGCCATGGGGCAATATTGGCAGTTTAACATTGCAAAGCTCATAACCATCCTAAAACTCAAAGATAACAGATTTTAATGCCATCCAAAGGCCATTTATTCAAAGATTTGTCTCCTTAGTGTATAGTGACTAAACACAATCAAAATATATGTTCTGTGATGTCAAGATTGAACTGATATTTCCACTTTTGCATCTGATATTGTACTACCATAAGAAAACAAATATCCATTAAAATTGTTTCTCAGCTAGACTACCTTCCTGATGATGAACTAACTACTCAGAGACAAATCCAACACTGAATAAATACTTTTCGATTAGATTTAAATCATTTAAAATTTTTCTTTCAGTTATAAAATATGAAAGAAAACAGGGGAGGGATTTTGTGTATGGGACCATAGTAATAACTCTAAATGGAACATAATTTAAGATTACCACCAGCAAATGAAAATATTGGAACCTTATAACATTGCACATACTTAATAATGCTTTAAGTTTATAGAATACTTTAAAAATCTTTAACTAATGTATAGTGCTGCCATCCAATTGAAATGAGATCTAAGATATAAAATTTAAATTGCCAAATTAAGAAAGAAATAAAAATCTTTATAGTTTATACAAAGCCAGGGAATTCCATTTATTAAAATGTTTAATATTGAACGTATTAAAGAGGAGAGTTAGTTAGCTGTTGAATGCACCTTTAGCTTCTGTGGTTCAGCATCACTTCTCCTATCAAGTAGCAGTGTTGGCTTCCTATGATTTATGGTAGCATTAGCTCAGAGTCAATAAAGGGCTATGCTTACTGTTGGCTATTTACCTTTACCTTTTATTGCTTATTCTCTGCTTTTGACAAACATATTTTACCTTGCACCTCCCGTTCTGTTCCCAGTACTTTTACAAGAAAACCAGGAGTGAGAGACAGAGACACAAACTAGGTAATACCAGGCAGTGCAAATTCGTTTTCAAAGAATGTTTGCAAATAATTGAATGCAATCTCTGTATTGCAACTTTAAAATATCCTATCCTTGGGCCGGCCGAGTGGCATGGTGGTTAAGCAATGGCTTGGGAAGCCAGTGGCCCTGGTTCGGGTCCCACATATGACTGCCAGTGACACTGCCATCAAGAAAAAACAAACAAACAAACAAACAAAAAAAAACCCTATCCTTGAAAGAGCTATTTGAGTAATTATGGAGAGAGTTGATTTGGTCAGTCTGTTTGTAGGGTTCATATACTGAGATGCTTTTTTTCTTTCTTGAGAAAAGTAAAATTGAATATTCTCAACAGATACTTTGGCTGACAGTCAGAAAAATTTAAACAGGTATCATGATGGAAATCTCAACCTTCAACTTCAATTACAACATATGATCCATTTGTGAGATTACTGAAGTCAAATGTCTGGCTAGACAGTCAACCATTGTTTGAGATTAAATTTCACAAATGAAATCAACTTGTTGAGAGTACCCCTGCCATAAAGAAAAAACAAACAAACAAACAAAAAAACTCTATCCTTGAAAGAGCTATTTGAGTAATTATGGAGAGAGTTGATTTGGTCAGTCTGTTTGTAGGGTTCATATACTGAGATGCTTTTTTTCTTTCTTGAGAAAAGTAAAATTGAATATTCTCAACAGATATTTTGGCTGACAGTCAGAAAAATTTAAACAGGTATCATGATGGAAATCTCAACCTTTAACTTCAATTACAACATGTGATCAATTTGTGAGATTACTGAAGTCAAATGTCTGGCTAGACAGTCAACCATTGTTTGAGATTAAATTTCACAAATGAAATCAACTTGTTGAGGGTACCCCTGCATATATAATAAAGATGTGAACTACCTGCTTCCACATTATAATTTTGAAGATTTCTTGTATCAGCTGTAAGGAAAATCCCTTTGAATAACATTTATGATAAAAGTGTTAACAGTAACTGTTGGCAAGTTTATATTTCACCTATATAATGATCTAAGGAGACCTATTCAGTGAAACAGTATCACATCACTATATGATCCCAAAGGTGAAGATAAATATTCATAATATGAATATTATGAATAGAGGACTAAAAAAAAAAAAGTAGGGTATTTTCAGTAATACTAGTGACCCCGTCACTCAGGGTAGAAGTAGTTTTGGTAGTACCAGTAACCTCTCAGTAAGGGTTCAGCCTTTCTGAGCTTACTGAAATTACAGAAGGATGTAATTATCATTATCAGGCTGGATCTGGTAAGTTTTAATTCTCCATTTCACCCAGCATGGCCACTTGTTCTTGCTGTGCAATGTGAAGTCTGTCCAACTTGTCAAGGTCCCATAGGCCTTATTATCCTCATATCATCCTCTCATTTCTTCTGCACTGTGGTTCTCCCAGCCTCGTCCCCACAAATGTACACCAACTTCATCTCTTAATGAATGCTTACATAGAATGCTCAGCTCTTCCACAGTACTACGGGGTGGAAAGAGGATGGAATATTAGTGCTACCACCCGGTGCTTATGCATGATTAGCTGTATGTCACTCAAGTTGAGTCTTGATGATTTGTGGACAATTTTTTTTTCATCTTCCTTTTGTGATTTCACATAACTTTTGGTTTGGACTAGGCATACTTGGTTCTCCAGAGCATCTCCCTTCTTTTCGCTTTTTATTTAAAATGGGAGCTCCATAAACCAATCACGAAGATTAATCCCTGTTGAAAATGCAGATACTGGGCCTGCCAAGTGGCACGTTGGTTAAGAGTTGGCTTGGGATGCCAGCTCTGAGCAGCAGGACCCTGGTTTGGATCGGCCAGTGATGCTGCATCCTCTACAGCTAAGATGGTGAACAACAGCTCGAATTGGAACTAGGCTGCCGCGAGTCCCCGGCAATGGTGTAGGCTGCAGTGGGGCTGGCCGGCAACAGGTGTGTGCTTTCGTGAGCTGCTGTGAGTGGCCGTCCAATGGCCAGTGAGTGACTGACTCACCTGGGAAGAGCGCAATGTTAATACCAACATGGGCCAGTGACGCGACATCCTCTACAACCAGACCGAAGAACAAAAGGACAGCAACTTGTCTATTCCCCTTCCCAGATTCCCCAATGCTGTTCCCTTCCCCCAATTCCCCAATAAAATCTTTAAAAAAAAAATAAAGAAAATCGCAGATACCAACTACCTTTTTATAGGTTGTACAAGAGGAATGGTCTAATTGAGAGAATGTCTTTTTCAAGCTCCACTAGAAAACAGTTCAAGAAGTATTGTAGCTGTGTCTCAATCATGAAATAACCCTGTTTATTCACAGACAATAAAATATAGGGATTGGATGTTCAGAAAGTCAAGGGCAAAGTATTATTTGGTGAGATGTGTTGCCTTGGCTGGGCCATGTGTCTGAATATTTGGTCAAACATTACTCTAGACTTTTCTATGTGGGTACTTTTTTTGGATGAGATTTACATTTACATCTCTAGGCTTTGAGTAAAGCAGGTTGACTTTCATAATGTGGATGGGCTTCACCCTGTTAGTTGAAGGCCTGAATAGAAAAAAGACTGAACTCCCTGTCCTATCAGTTCTATTCTCTGAAGAATCCTGACTAATGAACTTGGATATTTTAATATTTTAACATTATCTAAAAGCAGATAGAGGATCCAGATAGCAATAGTAATTATTTTGATAATATGAATAGCTTTGTTTAGCTGAATGACAACTTTTGCCAGGGACTGTGCTATATGATTTAAACAAAATATTTCTAAGAGTTATGATAATTGGCATTTTAAGTCCTATTATTCCCTAATACAGATGAGAAAAAGAGGCTCAAAGAGATTAAGTAACTTTCCAAAGGTACATAATTATTAAGTGGCAGAGGTCAAATACAGATCTGTCTGATTCCAGAGTTTATACTCTTTCCAATTAAATATATTGTTTCTTAAAAAGTCTAAAAACTCTAAATGGCATGTAAACATTACAACATAAATATATCTTCCCCAATGTTTTCTTAGAAAGTTTTGACTAATATAGCATCCTGTGTCCTTCAAATGTTATGACTACACAGGTATTATTCTTAGAAGTGATGTGATTGTTCAAAGCTCTGTGTGTATGTATAACTTTTCATGTATAATTACAAAGGTCAAAAAACTCCATCCACCAATAGGAGCCAAGGCATATCTATTGTTAGAAATCAGACAAAAGACTGATAGTAGAGGGAGGGTCCAATATGGTGGCACAGGGGGATCCTGGGCTCACCTCCTCCACTAGACACACTAAATATTCACTTATATATAAAGTCATTCATTCAGAAGAACAACTGAGGGCTGGCTGAACAGCCTGTGCACAACAAATGAGAGAGGGACCACACAGAGAAGGGTAGGAGAGTTGTTGATGCAGTAATCATGGAAATCCCACCCCAACAGGGTGACCTGCAGTAGGGAGGGATATCACTGAGAGGCCTGTATGGGCAGATTCACTTGCTCTAGAGCACAGTGATAAAATAACAGTTTAAACTATATGTGGAAAAAAAATCCATTTACTAACCCCAGGATGGCTGCCAAATAGGTGGGGAATCTGTGGGATATGTGGGTGAGCATCACTTTTAATCACCACTAAACCAGTTTTATTGGGTTGCCGGAAAAGTCATGATGTATTTTTTCTATGTTTTTCATTGCAAAAATGCATCATGACTTCTGACAACTCAATACAAGAATGGTTAAAGAGGCTTTTGAGGTAGAAGGATAAAAGGTCATACTTAGAAATTTTTAAAATACACGAAAGAAAAAAATCTCATGGGTAGAGGCAAATATTCAACAAAGGCAGTGGAGCAGTCACTTAAAAAGTTAGTATGGAGGTTAAGAGACAAAAAGTTAGTATGAAGGTTAAAAGACAAAAGTAGCAAAATAAAATGTAAATAAAATATACAAGTACGGAACACACAAAACAAAAATCTAAAATATGACATCAAAAACGAAGTGCAGATGTGGGAGTAAAAACATAGGGTTTTAAAATACATTCAAATTTAAATGCCTGTCAGCTCAAAATAGACTGCTATATGTATATAAATCAATATATGTGAACCTCATGGCGATCACAAAACAAAAACCTAGAAAAGACATGCAAAAAATAAGAGAAAGGAATGTAATCAAAACACTAATGACAACCAGGAAACAAGGGAAGAATCCAAGAGAAGGAGAAAGGAAGAACTACAAAAACAACCAAAAAATTAATAAAGTGACCACAAGACATACCCATTAATAATTACGTTAAATGTAAATGCATTAAATGCTCCAATCAAAAGACATAGGGTAGCTGAATGGATAAAAAACAAGACCCACCTATATGCTGCCTATAAGACTGACTTCAGATTGAAGGTACACACAGACTGAAAGTGAACCGATGGAAAAGATATTCCATGCTAATAGAAATGAAAAGAAAGGTGGGGTAGCAATACTCACATTAGACAAAATAGATTTTAAAATAAAGACTGTAAAAAGAGACAAAGAAGAACATTATATAATAATAATGGGGTGGATCCAAGAAGAGAATATAACATTCACAAACATTTACACACCCAATTATAGGAGCACATAAATATATGAAGAAATCAAAAAGGAAATTCAAAAAATCTTGAGACAAATGAAAATGGAAATACAATGCTCCAAAATCAATGGGATGCACCATGAGCTGTTCTAAGAGGGAAGTTCATAGCAGTACAGGCCTACCTCAAGAAACAAGAGAAATCTCAATCTAACTTCACATCTAAATAAACTAGAAAAAGACTAAACAAAACACAAACTTAGTATAAGAAGGGAAATAATAAAGTTCAGAGAAGAAATAAAAGAAATAGATATTTTAAGAAGTAGAAAAGATCAATGAAACTAAGAACCGGTTCTTTGAAAGATAAACAGAAGTAACTGACCCTTAGCCAGACTCATCAAGGAAAAAAAAAAAAGAGGGCCCAACTAAATAAAATCATAAATGAAAAAGGAGAAGTTATAACTGGCACAACAAAGTACAAAGGATCATAAAAGAGCACTAAATACTATAAACAAGTATATGTCAACAAATTGAACAACCTAAAAGAAATGGATAAATTTCTAGAAGCATAACATTCTAAGACTTAACCAGGAACAAACAGAAAATCTGAACAGATTATAACAAAATTGAATCAATAATAATAATAATAATTCCCAACAAACAAAAGTCTACTACCAGATGGCTTCACGATGAATTCTACCAAACATTTAAAAAAATTAATACCTATCATTCTCAAACTATTCCAAAAATTTCAAGAGGAAGGAACACTTCCATACTCATTCTATGAAGCCAGCATTACCATAATACTAAAGTCAGATGATGACACTATAAAAAAAGAAATTACAGTCCAATATCCTTGATGAACATAGATGCAAAATCCTCAACAAAATATTAAGAAACTAAGTTATCAAACAGGTGACATGCTACTATATGTAGAAAACCCTAAAGATGCTATCAAAAAATTATTAGAATAAATTCAATAAGGTTGCATGACAGAAAATTAATATTCAAAAATGTATTACATTTATATACATTAATAATGAAATATCAGCAAGAGAAATTAAGAAAACAACCCCATTTACAATTACATCAAGGAAAATAGAATGCCTAGGAATAAACTTAACCAAAGAGGCAAATACTTGTAATCTGAAAACTATAAGGCCATTGCCTTATAGACATTGCCAATGTAAGACATTGAAGAGAAGACAAATAAATGGAAGAAAATACCATGCTGATGTATTGGAATGATTAATATTGTTAAATGCCCATATTACCCAAAGCAATCTACAGATTTAATGCAATCCCTGTAAAAGTACCAATGCCATTTTTTTTATCACAGAACCAAAACTGTTTATCCTAAAATTTATATGGAAACAAAATGACCCCAAATTCCTAAAGCAATCTTAAGAAAATAGAACAAAGTTGGAGGGATCATGTTCCTGATTTCAAGTTATAGTATTAAGCTATTGTTATCAATATAATACAGTATTGGCACAAAATAGACACATAGATCAATGGAACAGGATAGAAAGGTCAAAAATAAACCCAGTTATGTGGTCAATTTATCTATGATAAGGGAGGCAAGAATAAAAAAATTGGGGCAATTACTTCAATAGATGGTGTTGGGAAAACTGCATAGGTACAAGCAAAAATTAAATATGGGCCACTTTCTTACACTACACACAAGAATAAACTCATAATGGATTAAAGACCTAATAAGACCTGGAACCATAAAACTCCTAGAAGAAAACATAGGCAGTGAACTCTTTTATATTGTTTTTAGTGATTTTTTTTGACATATCTTCCCTGACAAGAGTAAAATAATAAAAATAAACAAATGAGACTACATCAAATAAAAATTTTTGCACAGTAAAGAAAACCATCAAGAACATGAAATGACAACCAATGGAATGGGAGAAGACATCTGCAAATGACATAGCCAATAAGGAGTTATTATCCGAAATATGTAAAGAACTCATACAGCTCAACATCCTAAAAGTAAATTGATTAAAAAATGGGCAGAGGAACTGAACAGACATTTCTCAAAAGAATACATACAAATGGCTAACAGACATATGAAAAGATTTTCAACATTACTAATCATCAGGGAAATGCAAATAAAAACCACAATGAGCTATCTCTTCACACCTGTCAGAATGTCTATTATCAAAAAATCAACAAATAACAAGTGTTGGCAAAGATGTGGAGAAATGGGAACCCTCGTGCACTGTTCGTTGGTTGGGTTGTAAATCAGTGCAGCCACTATGAAAGAAGTATGGAGGTTCCACAAAAAATTAAAAAAATAAACAATGGGCCGACCGAGTGGCACGTTGATTAAGAGTTGGCTTGGGACACCAGCTCTGAGCAACAGAGTCCTGGTTCAGATCCCATGTTAGGGTCAGTGATGCTGTGCCCTCTATAGCAAAGATGGTGAATGACTACTTGACCTGGAGCTGGGCTGCCGTGAGTTGCCAGCGATGGCATAGGCTGCAGTGAAGCTGCAGTGGGCTGCTGTGAACTACTGTGAGTGGCCAGCAGCCAGTGTGAGTGGTGGGCAGCCAGTGTGAGCTGTCATGAGCGGCAGTGCAGTGGCCGACGACTGATCTGCCTCAGCTGCGAAAAGAGCAATGATCACAATACCAACATGGGCCAGTAAAGCGACATCCTTCACAATTAGACTGAAGAACAAAAGGACATCAACTTGTCTGTTCCCCTTCCCCGATTCCCCAATGCTGTTTCCTCCCCCAATTCCCCAATAAAATCTTTAAACAAAACAAAACCAAAAATACTATAAAACCCAGCAATTCCAGGTCTGGGTATTTATCTGAAGAAAATAAAAATACGAATTCGAAAAGATATACTTGTATGCACCCCTCTGTTCACTGCAGCATTATTTTCAGTAGCCATTATATGGAAGCAACCTAGGTGTACATCAACAGATGAGTGGATAAAGATGATGTATATATACAGTGGAATATTATTCAGTCATAAAAAGTAAAATCTTGCCACTTGGGACAATATGGGTGGATATAGAGCATAGTATACTAAGTGAAGTAAGGACAACAAAGACAAACATTGCATGATTTCACTAATATGTGGAATCTAAACACAAAACCAAACAAACGAACGAAACAGACACAGGCTCATAGACACAGAGAACTAACTGATGGTTGCCAGAGGGGTGGGGGTAAGGGGATGAGTGAAAGATGAAGGGGAGTAAGAGATAACCATCATGCAGTATAAAATAAGTCACAGGGATGTAATGTACAGCACAGGCAACATTGTCAATAATACTGTAATAACTTTGCATGATGAGGTTATTAGACTTATTGCCATGATCACACTGTAAGGTATAAAAATGTTGAATCACTATGTTGCACACCTGAAACTAATATGATATTGTATATAAACTATACTTTAACCAAAAGAACTCGTAGCAGTTTCCACAAGGTATTGGGTTGTCGGAAAAGTCATGACATATTTTGTCTGTTTTTCAAAGGTCATTTATTTTATATAAAGAACAAAGATCAATCAATGATATATTGCCTGTTTTGTTCAATAACCTTTTGCCATCTTTCAGTGAGCTTCATAATTCCTTGTTCATAGATGGACCTGTCTTTATTTGTGAAAAACTGAACAAGGTGCTGATTTACAGCCTCATCTGAATTGAATGTTATACCACACAATGAGTTTGGAAGAGAGCAAAACAAGTGGAAGTCTGACTGCGCAAGGTCAGGAGAGTATGGTGGGTGTGGCAACACATCCCATCCAAGCTCCAATCATTTTTGATGGGTGATCAAATTTGTGTGTGGTCTCGTGTTGTTGTGATGGAACACAACTCCTTTGCAATTAACAGGCTCTGGATGTATCTGGATGATGGATTCATTCAAACTGTCCAATTGCCTACAGTACACATTCAAATTAATTGTTTGGTTCCTTGGTAGGAGCTCAAAAAACATGACACCTTTAATACCCCTCCTCACTGAGAGCATAACCTTCCTCTGATGAATGTCTGCTTTCGATGTCGTTTGAGGAAAATCATCACGTCAGGACCAAGACCATTTGCACACCACACTGTTGTAAACAATCCACTTCTCATCACCAGTTATCAGTTGCTTCAAAAAAGGAACGTTTTCTTCATCATTTCTTCAGCATATTGCAGATGTTTATTCGCGCTGTCAAATGAACTTCGAGTTCATGCAGAACCCAAATATCGAGCTTGCTTAAGTATCCCAGCTTCGTTAGGTGGTCGTGAACGCTTGAATAATGGATGTTCAATGTTTCTGCAATCTCCCATGTCATGTAACATAGGTTTGACTCGATCAACGCCTTTATTTTGTCATCATCAACGTCCATGGGCCGCCCTGACTGAGGAGCGTCGTTGAGATCAAAATCACCAGCATGGAATTTCGTGAACCATCGCTGGCACTGACGTTCTTGTAGAGCATTGTCACCATAAACTTTTTGCAACTTTCCACAAGCTTGACGCATGTTCTTCCCTTTATGGAAGTAAAACAGTATAATATGGCAAAAGTGCAGAGTTTGGTCTTCCATCTTCAACTTGTAAAGTCTCCCAAACTCAACTAAATCAATGGCTCAATTTTTTTTAGAATGAAGCTAGAACTGTCAGCTGTCAAATGACATAGGAATAACATAGATGTGGATGACTCTAGTACTTCCAAAAATGAATTAGTGCCGTCTGTTGCAAAAACGCGTCATGACTTTTCCGACAACCCAATATTTTGTGAGAAATTGGCAGCTTTCATTGGGGAAAGAATACTATCCATCAATATATATCCATTATTCCCAGCCATAGGGGAGTAGTTTTTGTACTAAGATGAAAACAAGGAAAAAAAGTCTTATGTATATGATAAAGCAAGGTGCTCTTGAACCAGGCATAGGCAAAGAGTTACACCCTGTTGCACCAATATTTGAGCAAAGTGAGAATCTATAAAGAGTAGAAGTGCACTGTAATTCCCTTAAATAATTTTTTCTCTAAGACTTTCAATTGCCAACTGTTATACTTAGTGGGTGGCCTGTACAATATCTACTCAATATTGTAATTCAGTGACTCTGTTGTAGGCACCCAAATAATAATCCCTTTAGATCAGGTTTCTCAGTTGATTTAGAATTTCTGTGAATTCTAGAATTTTCCAATGCTGTTTGTAGACTGTTCTTAAGATTTTAGTTATTGTACTTAGTTTTGATGATGTTCTGACACAGGTTAAACATATCTTTTCAGTTACTAAAATAATATTGGGGCCGGCGAGTGGCGCGGTGGTTAAGCACTGTCTTGGGAAGCCAGCGGCCCCAGTTCGGTCCCACATATGAGGGCCAGTGACACTGCTCTAAAAAAAAAAAAAAAAAAAAAAAATATATATATATATATATATATATATATATATATGATATTGAATACCTACTATATTTCAAGCTCTGTGCTAAACCCTGCAGATACATATGTAACACAGTCTTTACCCAGGATAAGTTCCCATTCATGATCTAATGGGATGGACTCTGTATTAGTCAGATTGGGTTAAACAGAAAAAAAAACAAAATAAAACAAAAAACAAGAAAAGCGATCTTCTAATCTCAGTAGGTTAAAATAACAAATGTTTATGTCTTACTTAGGCTATATCATCACCATCATAGGTGGCCTTGGAATCTCACTTCTGGGTCTTCCTCATTATATTAACAGAATCAAGGCAGCAGTGCAGATATGATCTGGTATATTGTTGGTTGCCATAATAAAGAGAAAGATAATTCTTGAGGGTTTTACACTAGCAATGATATGATCAGCCCTAAAGCAACAAATATGACCATAATTCTTAGACAAAACTATTATGGACACACTCACCCAACTACAGGGGATTCCACAAGTGGAATCTTTCCATGTGCCTAGGGAGTGTTTTTTATGGGTGCAAATTTGTGGGAATGTTGAGGGTTTTTTTTGTTTGTTTGTCTTCCTCTGTCAATGGAAATGGTAGAAAAAAAATCATATCTAAATCATTAATTTGCTAAACATTTATTAAACATGTATTCAATGTCAGTCACTGGGTCAGGAATGGATATCCACAGAAAAATACAGTCATAATCTTCCTGCTGAATGGAGATACCACTTCGGTTACACATTTTCTTGTCCCATCTATAGTGGAAGTTTTGGCATAATTTTTCTGACCCACCTCTTCATATTGCATACCTCTTATTATATCTATGGGATACCATATTGGTTTGGAAAGGGAGATCTTTTGAGAAGATATGTAGGAATGTAAGTAATTAAAAAATTGTCATCCTAAACCACCTAAGCCTAAAAGATTTTTTTTTTTTTTAAGATTTTATTGGGGAATTGGGGAAGGGCAACAATGTTGGGGAATTGGGGAAGGGGACTGGCCAAGTTGTTTTTCAACCTTCCTTGTGGAGGGCGCCAGTCACCTTCTGGCTTCCCGTCAGCAGCTTGTGGCCTCTAAGCTCAAGGAGCTGTGTTCAATCTTAGTTGCAGTTGGGTGTAGTCACCATCCCATGTGGGAATCGAACCAGCAATCTTGTTAAGAGTGCATGCTCTATTCACGGAGCCATCCGGGCGGCAGCTCAGCTCAAGGTGCTGAATTCAGTCTTAGTTCAGGGTGAGCATAGCCCACTATTGAACAGGCAATCTTGGTGTTACACCAGCTGAGCCATCCTGCCACCTGTTGGCAGCTCAGCAACAGCTCAGCTTGGGCACAGAATTCACTGGCCCATGTGGGAATCGAACCAGTGGCCCTGTTCCTCTGAGCTCATGCTCTATGCCAACTCTTAACCAACTGAGCCACTCGGCCAGCCCAGGGATATTTTTTATAAGAAAAAAAAACACCCTATTATTATACCAAGGAAAATAATCTCATTCTTTAATCACACCACATACAACAGAGCTAAGAACTATAGACATTAAAAACAAAACAAAACAAAACCGAAACCAAACATTTTTGAGCTCTATGTGTAGCTATTTAGTCCAATATGTAAGCAAGGAATTCTTGTTCCTTGGGAGGAGAGTGATAATCTATTTTTAATTTAACCAGACTTTTTCATGGGGAAAAACAAAAACCTAAATTGCTGAAGACTGATGGCTCCAGGGTTTCTATTAGCTTTTCCTCAGTTATTCTCAATGGATACATTGCAAGGAGCATGCATGCATGCATCCATCCATCCATCCCAATAGGTCCCATTTGCTTCAATGAGAAATGGCTACTGTGTTCTGTTGAGAACGTCTTCCAAGATGGTATAATAACCAAGAAGCCAGTCTCTGAAATCAAGTTACTTGAGTTCACATCCCAACTGTACCACTTACTAGCTGGTGGCCTTCAGCAAGTTACTTTACATCTATGCTCTTCAGTTTGCACATTTGTAAGACTGGGACAATAATATATCTACAACATAATTTCCTTATATGGATTAAATGAATTAATATTTGTAAAGTACTTAAAACAGTTCTGGGCCAAATGAAGGGCTAGATGTGCTTGTGAAGTAAAACACATAAGCAAGTTGTTAAATAGGCTCATAAAATGGGCCAGGTTTCTCATAAGGCAAGCATGAACATTATTATTCCACAGTAGTCAGTCTTGTTAAATAATCACTAATGTAGAGATATCTCAAGACTTCCTTTATTATGTCCATTCATATTTAAATGAAGCCTTTAAAGAGAAAGCACAAATAGTTTGAAGGTTGTTCTGTCTGCAACTATTCCCTTTTGGATTAGCTACAAGAAATTCAATCTAGACAGAAACCACAGAGAAGGAATAAGTGGATTTTTGTGTCTGTCATGGTCACAGGAACTGGGTCATTCCAGTTACCTGTCACAGATGGGCCAGGTAGGAACTGTTGTATTAATCAACTCTAAGGGTATTTTTCCCAGGTTTATCTTGCAGAAGAAACAGTTTTTCCTTTACAGCCACCAGACATTGGCTTTTCAGCAACATTTCTTGAGGACTTATCAGAGCTACAAAGTGAAGGAGGCATTTTTTTCTTTCTTTCTTTTTCTTTTCTTTTTCTTTTTTTTTTTTTTACCTGACCATTGTAATTATTGACATTTACTCAACTGGTATTTCTATACCTAATGATACAATTCAAAGACAGCCTCAAAAAGACAGCCAATCCCTTTATGATTAAAATGTTCTGGTAACTTGGGAGGGAGGGACTTTTTATGTACTAGATTTGTGGGGTTTGGTGGGGTTTTTTAAAAAAGTTTGTTTTAATTGTTGGCCAGTAGCAATTTTAGGATGAGGTTAGTGTGGGGCAGTTGGCAGAGCAGTAAAGGGACTATTTTATTGAATGCTGAGCTACCCTTGCCCATTTTGTTATTACTAATACAACATTAATGTTCCTACTAAATCACAAAAACACCATGCTGAAAGTGTTTATAGATATTCAGCAATTAGCAGAGGCCAATAATTTCTATTCATGAAATAACAAATAAAACCTAAATGATTTTTTTTTCCTAAATGATTTTTTAAATGATCTCAGCACATTTCAAAGAAACTGTAGTTATATGTAAGTCTTTCCTTATAGGAGATAAACAAACAAAAAAAAAGACAAAACTGTGCTAGACCTTATATGCATAATGTATCTTCTGTTTAATTTATCCTGACTCTATAAAAATCTTTGAAAGTAAAGACACTTTGCACAGGAAATGCATACCGTTGTAAAGGACAACCATAGTATTAAAGAGCCAGAAATACATTCATACTAAATGCCTTATGTAATTACAGGTAGTATTTTATAAAACAATGGAATAATGAGAATAATCTTAAATAGGTAAATTCATGTTTTTGGAAGTATTCATTTCAAAGTATTGTTTGAAAATATTTAAGAGTTACCCTTTATTGTATTCTTGCTACAGCCATTATTGCATTTAACCTTCACTGTAGTGTGATGAGATAGGGGTTGTTTATATGGATAAAGAAGAAATCAGGGTTTATTGTGTAGAGAAATAACAGGCCAACATAGTTAATAAATAGCCAAGTCAGGATAAGCCATTGGCTGCATGATGTTCTTAATCCCATGCTCTTAACCGTTACTTATAATTGCTGCCTGCCTCATTCTCTGCAAATCTTAAATTCATCATTTTATTCATTATCATCATCAGTAGATGAACACTGAGTATATATAGGACACATTACCTCTTAGCCAACTTTTAATTATTCATGGTAAAGAAAAAAAAACAGCACATTGAAATTCACAGGTAATTTTCATTTTTCAATTTTAGGCAAAACTGAGGAAATTCCATTATAGTAGAATTTTTCATTTTAATATAAATAACAAAAAAATCCAGTAAATGATCCCTATACCTGAGAGTATTAGTGTTTTAAAATGGATCTCTATTTTGTGAGAAGCCTATTTGACCTCTTTGTTATAACAAATCTTTTATCTCAAAGGTAATAGTGTGTGCTGTGGCTTTAATTTGATTCTCAGAGTTCACGACCTAGGTTACAACACTCACTGATAATATTATACTCAGTCTTTCACATTATAGTGTCTCTGTCTCATCTGTATGATGGTAAAGTTGAAGAAATTATTGCAGAGCTATATCAAGGAACCTTTGCTCAAAAATTTCTTAGCAACTTAATGTGATTTAATGAGTTTCAGAAATGTTTTATGCTTCAAGGAATGCTCATTTTTGCCTATCACAGTGGTTCAAGTTCTTATATTACAGAGTCATTCATTCATAGCTTGAATATTTCAACATTCAGAAATTAATATACTAAAATTTAAATTACCACAATAAAGGTAACTACTCTATGTGGGTGATGATATAATTTATTGTCCATACTAGGACATACTTCTAGTATAAGCTCTTAGGAAGTCAGGATATTACATGTAATTCAGGATTTTCCTAGGTAAACCAGGTAATATAGTCCCTCTAAATAGTCTAAATAGCTACTGACTTATTTTTCGAGCATTAGATGAAAGTAACTTTGGAGCTAAGACTCCGTTTAAACATGGTTGTAATACAGAGGTACTATGGAGGTAGAATACCAAAGATAAATTTCAAATCTTGCATAAATTTGGTGAATGACTAATCAACATCAAGTGCAACAGAAAAACTGAACCCGCATAACTTGACTTCCACTTTTGATAATGAATGTTTCATGATTTCATCAAAATACCCCTCTTCTACCCCTCCACCTATAGAAGACTGAAGAGTTTCACAAAATATAAGATGATGTACTTGGAGGTATTGAAAAGCCAGCAAGAAAGTGAAGAATTACCACTCCAGGATCTAGGGGAGGATGAAGACCAAGAGAGATTAGTCCAGTTTGGGGAGTGGGGAGTTCTTTAATCCACAGAGGCAACTGTCAATGTTGGAGAGAGGGAAAAAAAAAAAAAAGGAAAAAAAGAAATTTTAAAAAGGAATCTAGAACAAGTAGAATAGACAGAAAGTATTTGATAGATTTTAACTTATCAGTGATTTATCAGTGATAATATCAAATTCAAATGGCCTAAATGGTCTAATTAAATGGCAAATACAAAGATTGTCAATCTGGATGAAAAGATCAAAACACAAGTATCTACTGTTTAACAGTTCATCTAAACTATAAGAATAAAGAAAAACTGAATATAAAAATAATAGAAAATATACACTTTGCAAACACTAACCTAAAGAAAGCTAATATAATGATATTAATACTAACAAAAGATTTGTAGCAAAAATTATTGTTAAGGAGGAACATTTCCTAATGACAAAAAGTTCAATTCCTCAGGAAGAAACTACATGACAAGTGACTTTCTGCTTCCATTACTGCTTGTATACTATTTCCATTTTTACTAGAATTAGTAAACATTAGTAAGAGTCATATTAGGTTCTCACTATGGGCAAGCAATATTATAAGCATTATCACACTCTAGTTCACTTAATGCTCAGAATCACCCCAGAAATGAGACAGTTAGGCTTGAACATCTTCATTTTACACATGAGGAGATTCATAAATGAAGAGATTGCCCAAAGTTACATAGCTAATAAGCAACAAGCTAAAATCAAACCCAGGCAGTCTAGCCTCCAAGTTATGAGAATAAATATTCGAGTAGGAAAAGCCTAAATAGACCAAATAATATTTGGCCCCTCCTCTGCTATATATTTCAAGTCAGTTTGCCATGGATATGGTAGCACCTAAGATAATGCTTTTCCTTCTGCTTTCAAATAGAACTTTTTCTCCATCTCTTCCTTTCAGAATCCCCTAAGAGGGGAGATATAGTACTGTTTTCTCATGCTCGAACTCACATTTCTCTTGAACTTCATTATACCAAGAACAGCTGAAGCGTGTGGAGAGAGGACATCCCTTTAAAACTTTTCTCATTACACAGGAAAAGCTAAAAGCTACAGTGGAGGGACAAGTGGCCTTATTTTAGATCGGTTTTCTATACTAGAGGGATGTCTCCATCTAGCTAGGTTATAAGTGAATATAAGGTCATGCATTCTGGGATTCTTTGCCACCAGTCAACTGAGAACATTTGCCAGGAAAAACTTCTGTCACTTCCCTTGTACACACACACACACTCGCTCACTATCCTTTCCTTTCCTAAAACTTTGCTAATTTTCATTGTCCACAGAGAAGTCACTGTGCTCTCTCATGTCCATTCAGGCCCCATCCAGATCCAACCTCTAGGAATGAGGCCTTTGAAAGGAGCCATGGTATGAAGCATGCATGTTTCCAGTTGCTACAATGTAGTTCTCTTCCATGTGCCTTCACGACAAGGGCCATACCTGCTTTTTCACACTGTTTATCCTCAATAAGTAAAAGAGCAAAAATAACATTTGTTAAACAAAAAAGAACTAGATGAATGAACAAGCCTTTGTGACCTAGCTTTCTATTACTGTCCCCTTGCTTACCCCACTGCCCCTACACTGCCTTCCTAACTTTTCTGGTCTCATTCATTTGCACATGTCATTCTTTCTGTGTGAATCTCTTCCCCTAGCTATCAGCTTGATTGGCTTATCTCTTGTAGGCTTTACTGAAGTCTCATTTACTACGGAAGTCTCATTTTCTATGCAAGTCTTTCCTGTCTGTGCTAACATTGTCCGTCCCTGCCTCAAAAACCCCTCTCTTCTTCCTCTTGACTTTTTTTCCTCTTAGAATGGCCTCTTAAAATTTTACTTATTGTGTCTTTTGTTTGTCTGCCTCTCTAGATTGTCAGTTTCACAGGACCAGTGCTTTTGTCCCTTTTTCCCCACATCTAAGACAGTGCCTGACAGTATGTGCCCAATAAATGATATGGAAAATACAGATATGCAGAACCTGTTTCAATAGGTTTGAAGCCCAAACATAGGGATCTCTGTCCCCAAATGATTATCTCCTGCTTATATGCATCTTTGAGAAGTTTCACTTAATTTATCAGAGCTTCAGCTCTATTTTTAAACTGTGAACTTGGGGTAACAGTAATTAGGAACAAAGACTTCTCACAGTAGTTAACAAATGGGGACAATCTCCCAGAATAATTCTGAGAGTTATAAGAGAAAATGAATGTGCACATAATGGTCTACAGATGCCAGCAGTTAAGGTCTGAGAGATGGAAGCAAAGGGAGGGTGAGAGAGGGTTCTAATTTTCCCTGAAAACAGAAGGATAAACAGTTGATCTGGACTGGACCAGAAAATGCAGTTTGCTGCATTTGCTAAGCAAAAATTTACTTCTCTTTGCCTTCTAAAATACCAGCCTCTATATTTGACAAAAAAATAAAAAATTAGGGGTGGGGGCAGTCAGACAAACTGAACTTCAATAGAGTGTGTATAATTTATGAGATTGCATGCAGAATATTATTTTGGGGTTGTATCAGTCATTGTAGTATTTGTTTACTTTGTTCCATTATAAGAAATTTGATGTTTCATTTGCGCTACCATATCTGATGTCAAGTGAGCATGTAATAAATACTTAGGTGTAGGATAACTGTCACCCTGGAATATTTTATGAGAAAATTTTCCTGACAGCGTTAAGAAGCAGTATGAAAATTACTCAAGAGAGAAGAAGTGCATTTTTTAAAAATTAGGATAATTTCTATGTGAAATATTAACTGTAATGAATATGCCAGAATCAATCTTGATGTATCTATTTGGACATTTTCTACATCCCAAGTGGTTAGTCTAATACCCATTAAAACATCACAGATTGCTATTACCTTCTTGCATTATTATTTTCATGAATTAATTTTGTTTGAAAAATCAAAACTTTTCCAAGTGAGAATAAATTTAAATATCCAAGGTGTGAATGTGAAGCTGATGTCAGGACCCACACATGTCAATAATTTCAAATTCTGAAACCACAAAATCAAGGGAATAATCCTAAAAAAATTAAAAAAGGAAGACCTGACCTTTTGGGTTACTTAATCATTCCCCTTGCTATTCATGAAAAATCCAAATCGTCGCTCTTATTTTCTTTCTTCTGAAATTAATTATCACTCTCCCCTTATATTCATGCACTCATTCATTAATTTGTTCATTTATGCATCTGTCCACCCATCCATTTATTGTTTCAGTCTTTCATTTAATAAATATTAGGCATCATTTATGTGTCTGGAATGCTGCCTAGCACTGAGGAAACAAAATATATGCTAATATTATTTTTTTCTAATACATCATAGTTTAGTGAGAGGAAACAAACAGGTTAATAAAGAATCATAATATGATAAGATATGGCTTACAATGGAAATATGGACAAAGTGCTGACTGTATGAATGACTAAGGCTTATGAAATATGACGTGGTAACATTTCTTTTGAGGTATGAAAGAAGAGTATTTCAGGCAAAGCTAAAATGTACACCAAGATAAGGAGATATGAATGGATATATCAAGTCCTCCTAGTATTAAATAGTTAAGTATGGCTGGAGTTGTTCCTGTGTGTCTCTGAGGGGCTTTGGGAAGATGGAGAGATGAAGCTGGGTGATGGGTTGCGGTCCAATCATGAAGAACTTTTCTATCGCCAGCAAGAATTTATATTTCTTTCTGTAACAGGACACTATTATAGATTTGTCTTTGCATGATAATGGTGACAAAGAGAAAGAGGACAAGGGACAAGACAAATCAGGGAGGAAAATTAGGAGGTTATTGCAACCATACAGGCCAGATGGAATAGAGGCCTGGATTAAGACAGTGACAGTGGGACACAGTTGGGAGAAGATTAAAAAGATGATTAGGGTCTAGAAACTGATTAGAGATAAGACACATGGAGAAATTTTATGTTATCGTTCTAATAATACTCGCTGGGGATATGTGAAATCAAAAACACGTTTTTGAACAATGTAAAGAAAGTGAAGGACTAGAAATGTTAGATGGTATGTTTCTCCATCTGCTCCTTGCTTTTTCTAAAGGATGTGAAGTTCCTCTATATTTTTCCACCTTCATCCTTTGTCTTCAGTCACGTTTGTCCATGGCAAGTCATGACACTGACCCATTTTATGACTGTGTTGCCTTTGATATATCTGGATAAAGTCAAGTAAACCCATGACTAGAATTCAAAAGTTCTGTTATTTCTCAGATTATCATTTTAGTCTTAAATTTTAGGCAAAGGTTAGCAGTAATAGGGAAAAGGGGTCTGTTCTTATTTTTGAAAGTCTAAAGTTTTTTTCAAAATTGTGAAATAGCCTTTTATATTACGACATATTTATTTTTTCTGTTATTAGTTTTAACTATCCTGAGATCTCATATTTATGTAGGAAATGTTTTATTTTACTTTTGATTCATATTACCAAAACCCTCTTTTACCTGATTCTAAATTACTAGCTACTCCTCTGTATTATTATTATTATTGTTATTGTTGTTAATTATTATTATTGTTATTCATATGTTATACTCTCAAATATTTAAGTATTCAAATGTTTGAAATAATACATGTTTTATATTTCTGGAATATTTTTTGAAAGATAAATTATAAAGACAACTTTTTTTTTTTTTTTTTTGAGGGCAGGGTCACTGGCCCTCACATGTGGGACCCGAACCGGGGCCGCTGGCTTCCCAAGCCAGCGCTTAACCACCGCGCCACTCGGCCGGCCCAAATAAAGACAAATTTGAAAGTCTATCTATAGTTATCATAAATCATAACTGAAAAAATGTCATGGATTCTATTCAGACTGTTCATGAGGATTACACAAGTGATGAGTAGAGATCAACAAAGCTGGCTTGAGAACAGAATGCCCATGAATGGTTAGACCCATTCATTGGTTAAATGACTTGGCCCCATTTAGCAGCATTAAAGTGTTCATGCTTTACCAAGTTACAAATTATTATAGACAATGGACTATAATACTATATTACTAAATTACTATATTACTATAGACATTCAGGCAAGCCTATAAATAAAGATTGTTAAGTATTAAATCTTTGCATTCAACTTAAATTTTACTACATAATCTTGTTTCTACAATTCTTTTACTCTTTTATGTTAAAATGATTGTCTGTTGGTTTCTATGTACTTCCTCCCTTGATTTTAATGAACTTTTTTCTTAAATTTGTGCAGAGTGCTTCCCAAAATATTCATGAGAAACGCTTATTACCCTTGTATCAATTTCCTGTAAAAGCTGTTTATTTTAGGTCCCCTTTATCTGTTTCTCTGAAATAAAAATGTTCTAAGAGTTTATAATCTTCTAGGAGAAATACAAAACTATCCCGTTGTGTGCTTTTATGGAGGTAAAGGAAGTTGTTGCCTTGCTGTCCCTTGATGCTTGTTGAAATGCTCCCTTTCTCGCAGGTTGGCCTCTTGTACTAATCTGTTGTGCAGTGAGTACCTGAATATGTGTTTGTTCCTTAGGCAAACGTATAAAACTCTTCAAGTTCCAATGGAGAAGTAGAAAGAGAAGGTTTCTGCTGTGCCTGATGACAATTTTTGTTTGTCCACACTCAAAAAAAACCAACCCAATTCTGGCTCCACGTTGGAGCACTGGTGTGGCAAATCCTACTGTTAGTCGGATTCTAAGGAAGGGTCAGAAGTTTCCCTGAGGAGTAAAGATTCAAAACAATTCCAGAAATGAGCTCTCGTCTCCGTTTATTTTTCACAGAGCAGCAGGTGTGTACATTGTGTTACAGAAGTAACTGTCACCTACTCTTCCTTATAGTTACCATGAGCATTCCAGGTGCCCCTGATTTTGGAGGAAAAGATGAACTCAGTACAGCTTTAGGGATTAGAGGCAAAGAACTGCCTGTGTGGTCAGTAAAGAAAGAGTGAATCATCTTTTATTAAAAACAAAAGGGG
Source organism: Aselliscus stoliczkanus (assembly GCA_033961575.1). Classification (NCBI taxonomy): domain Eukaryota; kingdom Metazoa; phylum Chordata; class Mammalia; order Chiroptera; family Hipposideridae; genus Aselliscus; species Aselliscus stoliczkanus. The sequence continues at coordinate 145,613,748 of CM066727.1, forward strand.
GTATCATTATTTGAACTGATATAAGACCCACAAACTAAACAAATTGGCCACAAAGAGCCAATATATCATTATTGGTAAACCTAATATTGTCACCTATAATAGCCCCTCAGTTGACACATTGCTTCCCAAGGATAAAAACTGGATAATACAAAACCCTAGATGTATTAGTGGACCTCTGTCATTGTTCAGCTTGCCTATTTAATTTGGAAATTAGCATGAAAAATACTGAGCCATGAGGCTTTCACTTAATTTCCATAAACCAAATGAAGACGATCCTTACCTAATGGTCCATTCTTTTTTTTTTTTTTTTAATTTTATTGGGGAATTGTGGAAGGGGAACAGCATTGGGGAATCCGGGAAGGGGAACAGACAACTTGCTGTCTTTTTGTTCTTCAGTCTAGTTGTGGGGGACGTTGCTTCACTGGCCCATGTTGGTATCATCATTGCGCTCTTCCCAGATGAGGCAGATCAGTTGCCGGCCTCTGGATGGCAGCTCACAGCAGCTTTTGGCAGCTCACACTGGCTGCCGGCCACTCACTGTAGCCTATAGCAGCCCACTGCAGCAGGGGCTGCAGCCTACACCATCGCCGGGACTCATGCAGTCCAGCTTCAGGTGGAGCTGTTGTTCACCATCTTCGCTGTAGAGGGCAGAGTCACTGGCCCTCATATGTAGAAGCCAAACCAGGGGCGCTGGCGTCCCAAGCCAGCTCTTAACCAATGCACCACTCGGCCAGCCCAAGGGTCCATTCTTTATATATTTAAAATGCCCCGTAACTGAATCAGCTATGTCATACCAGCATCTAAATAATTAGAAATAGCTAAAGGTTCATATTTTTATCAACTTCAGGAATTTGAGATTACTGAATTTTTACTATTAAAAAAACCCAGAACACTCAGGGATGAATATATCTGGGAAACAGATGTGGAAAAAAAACAAAAGCCCCCAACATATTAAACATCACTGATTTACATCCCTGTCCTTCAGAAATGGATTCTGGTTTTGCAACTTACAGAAAGGGATTTTTTTCAAAGATCTACCACATACAGAATACTCATCTCAAAACTTCATTTTATGGAAAAAGATAGGGATGGAGAGAAGAAAGGGTGAGCCACTTCAGGCATAGTATTAGCTTTGTATTCCACAGGCTACACCAAATTATTTTCATAGGAACAGCAACATATTCTTTAGTCAGACAGGTATCTCAAGGAAACATTGTTACTAAGAACCATTTTTATTTGTAATTCAAACCAAACAGGAGGCTATGAGAAAATGTTGCTCTCTTAGTAATAATCTCTAGACTACTAAAATGAATTTCTTCCAAGTTTTAGCTCTTTTCCCAAAACTCCACTTATCTTAAATTCACAGTTAAGCACAATTTTTACACCTTACTTTTGCTAGCCCTCATATGTACTGAGGTAGAAATTCTTGAGGAGTGTGATAATTGAGCAGATTTAAACGTTTAAATTAAGGCTTAATGATTGAAAGTGGTTAAAAACTATCAATTCAATTTTCACCTTTACAAATGAGAGGTGAATAAAAAAAAATTAACCTAATATTAAATTTAGCAGGTAAAGTACCTTTCAATTGAATTCAAAATCTCAATTGTCTCTAAAAATGTATTCAGATTTCCTCAAAGCATTCAAAATTATTACTTTCCCATTTTAAAGAATTTCTAATATTTCTGAGGGAAACATAACTGAATGCCATTATACTGTTGTCTTTCAAAATTATCTTAAAATGTCAGGGTCATTTTCACCTGAACAAACAGAAGTGTACAGTTTGAGGGCCAGGGAAGGAGAAAGGAACTTATACATTTCCTTAATGTCCCAAAGGAATTGATTAGCCACCAAAATTGAAATCAGGGAATATGTTTTGTTAACAGTGAGTGTCATCCCGAGTGAAGTAGTTGATCCATTTGAGGGGATGAATGTGCATAAATGGAATGCAAACAGTCATCTGTTTTCATAAGTCACGTGGCAGGATTCATGGGAGGTGCACTGCACAGCTTCCCAAGTTCCAAGAAATGGGAACTTGGTACAGCAGGCCCATCTGTTCAAAAGATTCACTTCTTGTCAAGATCGTCATTTGCACAGCACAGGAAGCTGAAAGCCATGGACAGATGTATTTTCGGTAAAAGCTCACTAGTTCTGCATCCTAATATCAATAGGCTTGTCAGAAAAATGAAGTCTACATAGGGGTTATACCACTTACAAATTTAGGTAATCAGGACCAAGTTTTATCCCATTTGGAATTAGTGCCACTTAAGAAAAGTCATAGTGGTTTGGGGATAAAAGGGAATTAGAAGCTCAAGAATCCAACCCACTGGCTTGGCAGATAGGAACCCTGGAGTTTCAGAGAGTTTTAAGTGGCTTCTGCGAAGTTCTAAAACCACTAGCGGTAGTAACACTGGTATAAAACTCATCGGAATACGGTCTCCTCTGTCTCCTCAGTGTCTGATGCGCTGGTTCTTTGCAGAAGTCTAGGAAAATTACAAGCCACTTTCTGCTTCTGCATTGGCACCCACACTGAGTCACACCTAAATATCAGTTAGCTACAGAATTGCTCTCTGTTGTTTGAAATGTGTATCTAATCACACAAGGTTGTTAAATTTTTTGAGAATTTATAGAACAGATAACAAGTCATTTAGTGAAAACGCTGACTCTAGCTGAAGTATTAAACCGATGATCTTTTTTTTTTAAATTTATTTATTTATTTTTAATTAGTTTCAGGTGTACAACACAGTGCAATAGTTATACATTTTACCCCTCAAAGTGACAACCGCCCATCCCCAATTCGCCCCCTCACTCCCGCCCCCCATATCATATATATCTATTACTCTTCCTCTGACTCTCTTCCACAGTATAATCCACATCCCGTGACTATCTATATATATATATTCAATTCCGATGACCTTTGATGTCCCAAATGTTAAAATAAATGTTCAGGCCAATCCAGCACTAGCCATTCTTAGGAAAGAAAACTAAACTGGCATGAAAATGCAACAGTTTTCAGGGCTATAGGAATCATCCCATCACCATGAAAAAACTTCACGCTCATTTTTTTGTATAGGCAGGTATATTTCTGAAGGCCATTCATATATCATTGACTTATGGTGCCTCATTCATACCTAAACAGTGTCTGGTCAGCTTGTTCTTGAATGATTACCCCAGACTGACAGGTGTCTTTCATTTTGTAATACCTCACTGGTCAAGGTGCTTTAAGATAGGACAAGTACATTCAGGTACAGTTACAACCAACTCAATGGCAGCTATTCTCTAGCTTAAGTGAAGAAACCTGCTACTGCAGACTAACGATGTTTTAATTGCACATTTAGTACACAAAAAGAGAAGTAAGATCTTAATTCATGTACTTAAAAGAGCTACATTAAAAAATACATTTGCAGCGAAGCAGCAGTTATATTCCAAGCAAGGAAAAGTGCATTCAAATCAGCATTTAGGATTATGAAGGTAATCTGTTCCTCTTGTTACCTTTATCGAATAAGTTAAATTTATTAGAATGTTAGTTTGACATAGTGCCAGTTGGTGATGGTATTAGGCAGCTGTATTATAAAGATTGTACATGCACTGCATTTAAACCTGCCACCTCCTTTCAGAAATATTGCTCCATATTTCATGCTTTCCCATTGTTTAAATAAAGAATGCTCATCATGAATCCAAAAGTAAATTGACTCTAATGACATTGAGTATCCTAGTGAAAATTTAACTTTTTTAAAAGATGAAATTGACTTGTAATGTTATAATGCATTACCTTCTATTACTGTATGTGACTCATTTTGTATTAACAAGAATGTAGTTCCTCATAACAAGATTTTAATGACCACATGGAACAAGAGACTATTATTTTGTGAATTAAGCTAATATGATATAAAGTTCACATTGATGCTATGGAGATTTGGCAGTGATTCCACACATTTATGTAGACTGCACTACTGAGGTTCAAAATAAACCTGGTGTATAGGACAGAACTCAATCTGAACTACTGAGGCTCTAAAAAAATACTGAGGTATAGAACTCAAAGAAAAACCACCAATAATGAATGAGGAAATTTACAAATCTGCATTTTGTTTGGCATAATTATGATACCAGATTCATTTTTTAAGCCTAGATAGCTAACGTACAGTGTTAATTTCCTAATTATGTCTTATGTGCAAAGCCTGATGGCAGCTACTCCATTAGAAATACAAAGAATTAAAAAGAATGAAATTATGTGCCTGCAAAGACTAGTAACGTATGCTCAGAAATAATTAGGGGCAAAAACTAGGAATTCAGTGCATTCCGATTCCTAGAAATGTAGACATGTCTGAATAATAGTTACCACTAGCACATGCTTATTGTGTGCCTGGCAGTATTCTAAACATTTGACCTGTTTGTTAACATCCTTACTACTCAGCTCACACAACCCTATGTTGTAGATAGTAATATTATACCTGTTTTACTCAAGGTCATGCACTGAATTGTCAGCAAAACTGAACATCGAACCTAGGCAGTCTGGCTTCAAAGTAAATCCTTTTTTTAAACCACTGCTATCACCTTATCTGAAAAGACAATCTCTCCCCAAAAGTCAGCCAAAAGTGTGGTGCTTCCTTCTTGATATATGACTTTTTATGACTAACAAGAAGATGAAAAGAAATAATTGCAAGATCAGTTACTATAAGATACAGATAATTAACTTTAATCGCGGAAGTCATTATTTGTAGTGAAATAGGGCGTAATACCCCCTCCAATACGTATCCTATGTAACACCTTTCCTGTCTTGTTTGGGAATTACTAAAGCTACCACCTGTTAATATTTAAAAAGTGTTTAGCTGGACAGACACTTTGCAAAGCGTCTGTCTGACTTAATCACAGTAGAAAACATATGGAGCTGATAATAAGCCACATGGGGAGACTAAGGCTCTGGGAGTTTAACTTATCCGACCCCACAGAGTTAGAAAGTGCTAAGGCAGAGGTCTGAATGCAGGCAGCGTGCCTACAGAGCCCATTATTTGTCATTATGCTTCTCACCATGATATGCTGTCTCCCATTGATAACCTAGTCAGCATGACTTGAACAGGAAAAAAACCTCCAGACTCCATAAATACAATGATTTTTAAGAGCTTTATAAAAGCATCTTGTGCACCTGGGGACAGCATAGATTCTCAGATTTCCTTCCTTTTGAGCCTTTCTAGTTTATCTGACGTTGCAGAGAGGCAGAGGATGTTTCACAATGCTCAAAATACAAAATGAGAGGTGTGTAAAATAGTAGACTTCACATGATTTCAAATTTAACTAATATTATACATACCACTTATCTGGATTTAGTTTCTCATTTTAAATTGATGAACAGACTTAGAAATGTGATTTTAGTATAAATTTTTCAGAAACCTAATCAGGGCCCTAGCCTAGATTTGTTGGACTGGGAGAAATAAATGGAAGCTCTTGTTTTAAAGAATTAGCGCCTTTTGTTCAATGTTAACAGATTAGCTTCTTCATCTTGGTGAATCATTACCAAGATAGCTTTGTGCTTATGACTAGAAAAGCCATTATTATTATTATTATTGCATTTTGCATGTTTTCAGCAGCCGAGTAGTTTCACTTAACAAATTGGTTAGTGTGTAGCACATACACAAAAGATTTACATAAACAAGAACAGCTATGTAAAATATTATATTGCCTTTGGAAAGGCAAATTTACTGAGATAGTGATTATAGCACATGAAGCTCCAGGCATAACCATAATGATTGTAGGACCATTTTTCTCCCTCATGCAGTATTTCATGTCTATTGCCCTAGAACCACAAGATAGTGTATCCCTGGCAGCAAATGCTATTTCCTATCCTGTAAAACTGGGTTTATTACAACCTTCTGCTTTTAGTTACTGAAAACTTGCTGAAAATCCTTAGAAAGTAAGATTTACTATTTGATCTCTTCCAAAAGATGTGACTTGAATGAAAGAGAGGAATATTTAAGTTCTAAAAATAAGACAGTGCTTAATTTGGTATATTAAAAAAATTACTTTTAAAGGAGGGAAAAAGTTTTAAATGTTGGATTGTGTTAATATTGCTTAAGCAACTATTGAATATCGGAAAGTTCCCGTTCATAGTCTACAAAGGATAAAATGACATTTGTTTTCCCCTACTAGCATGCCATAATTTAAACTTGATTCCCTTGGATTTATTTAATGAGCGTATAAACCATAGAAGGGTTGAGTTTTTTGTATTAAATTTTAGACAATTTCAGTTAAAATTGTTATTAGGATATTATATTACATATTAGGTGATGAAAACTGGTAATAATGCACTTATATGTAGAATCATCCATACATGTTTAAATCTTTGTTTCTGCTGTTTCACTTGGTACAAATTTGGAGGTTGTCAGAGAGGGTGCTGATACTTGTTCATATTTATACTGCATTGAAAATGGCACGTTATTACCTAGCTTTTGTTTGAATTCCCTTAGTGTAGTACTCTAACTTGTCTGTTAGTGTGATTTTTTCATTCAACTTTCAGTGGCTCTCTTGTTAACGATTTATGCATTTTAGAAAAACTCCAAATTTAAAACTTTTATTTTTATAGTACTTGAGAGTTGTCCAAGTCAGATGTTTTCTATTATCTGTGTCTATGAGGTTTTGTTTCTTCACTTGTTTGTAAAAGCGATCAAATATATGGTGATGGAAACAGAACTCTGGGTATTGAACACACAATGTGATATACAGATGATGTACTACAGAATTGTACACCTGAAATCTATGTAACTTTGCTAACAATTGTCACCTCAATAAACTTCAAAAAAAAACCCCAAAAAACAACTGGATGTTTTCAAAAACATTATAATATTTGATCCTCATAGCAATTCCATGAAGTTTACAGGATTATCTCCTATTGATCCCCTCGTACATATGGAAATACTGCAGGTCCCAGAGGTAGCATGACACATCCGGTGTGATTAGTTATTACTGCCACACTGACCTAAATCCAGGACTCTATGTGCTAAACCACAATGGTCTTCTAGCCGACCAAAGTCAAATAATTTGCAAAAATCAAATCTAAAACAATTGTCCACTTTCATCTGACATTAAAATAACTTATGCCCTACTCTTCATCTCATAGAATGTGCTAGAATGCTTTTAGGATTAATAAACGGGAATGTTGTATAAACTTAGAGTGTAAAAAGATTGTCTTAATTATATTTTAATTCTTTTAGTCAGGCTTAAATTTTGGTTTTCTAGCAATTATTTTAGCTGATAAAAACTTAATGTAATAAGAAAGTACACTTAAGCTATTCCTGATACATGGTTTGTGTAATTATATTTGTATGTGTTTATATGTTTATGTGTACACTTATATGTTTTCGCTACTGAGATAGGGAAAAAAATTGTTCTAGTACGTAAGCCTTTGGTATTGTACTGTTAATTTGGATATCAATTTTTATAAATTATTTAAGAAACAAAGCTTTAATATATAAATAGTTGAGAGAATCACTCCTCAGATTTATATAAAGCAACAGGATGAAATACTTAGCTTAGCTTGGAATAAAGATATAAGACTGCATCTATCATACCCACCAACAGATGAATAATTAGACACTGGGCTTCAAATGACCCCAGAGGACATGCCACTCACTTTCATAGAGTCACTGCACTGTGTCCCTCCAATTCCGCTTATGTCCCTCCAGTTGCCTCTGCTGCATTCCTGCTGAGTCTAAACCATTTGTTATCCCTCAATCTCTTTCCCTGTATCTCTAATCACTTCCTCTTTTCCTATCATTTCAAGCACTGGTTTTGGAAATATGGTCTTATATTATGCTTCATAATTTTTCCTACTAAAAAGGGAACTTTCAGAAGAGGCAGGTGGATCTTCCTCAGCCAGTGGAAATCAAAGATTTGTTAAATCAATGTTTATCAAGAAAGGTTATAATAAAAGTGTCTGTATTTTTCACAATGCTCAGTTATCACCTAGCAACCTGTGACATACGTCTATAGAAATAGTCCTATTTCCTTCCCATGTTGTTCTTACACTGACACTCAAACTAGAAGCCATTCCCAGAACTTGTGTAAAATGCCACTGAATGGCAAATTGATGATAAGAGTGCTGCCCTACCTAAGACATCCCCTATTCTTAGGATCTCTAGGGGTCACGAGGCCTTTTATGTGCATGTTTGTAACCTTCCCCAAATTCCTCTGTGCATGGGAGTAAAAAGTTTCAAATATGAAGGCAGAGGCACCTTTCTTAGGGATGACAGCTGACCAGTTAGCTACAAATAAGATGGCTGCTTCCATGGAGAAAACACATTTTTGAATTTTATACCTTCCTTTGCTAATATAATTTGAAAGGAGCGGTGGTAGAGCACAATCTAGAGCTAGCTTTTTTTTGGTGTTTAATGTTTCTTTTTTTTTGGGGGGGGGTGTCCCTAGACATTTTGCTAAGCTGACTCAAGCCCAGTATTCATCCCAGCCACCCTCAGTTCACAGCAAGGCCACCCCCACATGCCTCCAGGGCCAGCATGGACAGAAGCCAACTACATACAGCTTTGAAGTACCTACCAGGTAGCCACAGGCCAGTAACAGACAAGGCTGACATTGCCCTGCATGGGAGCCCTGCCCAAAAGACGCCAGAAACTGTACATCCACAGAACAGCTTTGGACTACACCAGACACTCCTTATTAGACCCACAATCAGAACACCCAAAGGGGGTTCTCAGCAGTCACAAGAGCTCACAGGGGTGAAACCCCCTCTCGTGGAGGGTGGGGGAGTCAGCCCTCACACAGCAGCTTGTACATTGTGGGCATAGCCAGTCCTCATAGCTAGTCAGACTAGGAGTCAATCCCACCAACTGACACACCAAAAGCAATCAAGGCTCAAATGCAACATGAGAACAAACACAACACAAGGCACATCTCTGGAACACATGCACAGGAGATTAGGGAGACTTCGCAATTCAACTACCAAAAACACATACTACATAAGGCCACCCAGCAAAAACTGAGAGACATATGAGATCTACTGAATACATAGAAGCAAACACACAGTGACAGCCAGAATGAGGAAACAGAAAAATGTCCCAAATAAGAGAAAAGAAAAACTCTCCAGAAATGGCACTCAATGAAACAGAGGCAACCAACCTAACAAGACAGAGATTAAAACACTGATTATAAGAATGCTTAAGGGGCTGGCCAGGTAGCGCGTTGGTCAAGAGTTACGTGGGACACCAGCTCTGAACAGCAGGGCCCTGGTTTGGATCCCACACGAGGGCCAGTGGTGCTGCGCCCTCTACAGCTAAGATGGTGAACAACAGCTCGACTTGGAGCTGGGCTGCTATGAGTAACCAGTGATGGCTCAGGCTGCAGTGGGGCTGGCTGGCAGCTGGTGTGCACTTTTGTGAGCTGCCATGCTCTGCTGCTCATGGCTGTCCAATGGCTGGAGAGCGACTGCCTCACCCAGGAAGAGCGCAATGATAATACCAACATGGGCCAGTGAAGCAAAGTCCTCCACAACTAGACTGAACAACAAAAAGGACAGCAACTTGTCTGTTCCTCTTCCCCGATTCCCCAACACTGTCCCCCTTCCCCAATTGCCCAATAAAATCTTTAAAAAAAAAATAATGCTTAAGGAACCTAGTGAGAATTTCAACAAAGAGATAGCAAGCATAAAGAAGGACATAGAAACAATGAAAAATAACCAGTCAGAAATAAAAATACAATAACTGAAATGGAGAATATAGTAGAAGGAATCAACAGCAGATTGTATGTTTCTCTTCTTCATAGTTAAACAAAAAAAGAACAAAACCAAGCAAAAGAAAAACAGCCTTTTAATTAGTGTCTTATGAAAGGACAACCTTGCCATTTAACGGAAAACCAAAGTATCCACTAATTTAAGTATTCACTTTTTGTTATAACCATTGCTAGAAGAGAACTGTCAGGCAATTCTAAACACTCTGATATTGGAGTATAACTAGAAATTATCTGACATAGCAGAAACCTCTCTGTCTTTCTCTGTATCCTCCAGATGCATGCTTATAAAGAGACACACATATGTATCAGGTATTGTGTCTGTGAATTATTCTTTTTTTCCTATACACATTCTTTGGACTTGAATTGGTATGAAAAGTCAGTGTGAATCTTCTTCAATAATATTTGTAATAGCATTAATAACACTACTTTAATCAATTTTGTGAGAATTTTGGGGCACCTTTAAAACTTATTAAAACAATGTACTATCCCATCAATGTTTTTCTCCCCAGATATGTTTTGTCCTCATGAATGGTTAATTTTTCTGAAATAAAATTGAGTCAAATAAGTACTCAATTTTTAAAATATTACAAGAATGGGTTTTGTGGAGCCAGTTCCTAACGGCTTTCCTGAAGCTGTGGTCTGATTCACTGAAGTCTTTCTTCACTGAGGCCTGGCATGATGTGTTTGTGATCTCTAGATTATGTCCACCAAGCCTGTGCAAGTACAGGGATTCCAGGATCAGTCTTTGCATCTGAGAGGGGCAGTAGCATCACCAGTTAAGATCTTCTTGGTCACAGTTGATGTCATTTAGATAATTGTGTAAGTCACTCTGAAAATACTGTGCAATGATAAAGAGAAAAATGTTGGTGTGTTTTTATAAGCTGGGAACACCTGAATATGGTAGTCTTTTAAAATTCAATTGATTTAATACAGCAAACACTGGCATTTTGAGTTACCTATTAAATTCTAATACTAAATTGTGCTTGGAGTTTTAAGATTATAGCTACATTGTAAAATGATAATATTTTCTTCTTTCTTTGTAGGTAACCCATTAACTAAGAATACATCAAGAGATCCTCAAGGCTGATGACATTGAACATATGCATAGAAACTTAACTCCTGAGGTGATCTTGAAGGAAAATTTTTATACCTCTCAGGAGAGGTACTCCAAAGTCTTACTTCCAAAGGATTTCATGGGTCATAATCAGCTCCTTCTTGAAATCAAGACTTTTAAAAAATCAGACATGAACTTCTAGGTTATGAAGATTTCATCAGACTTGAACTGTGTTCAACTTGTAAAATTGCACTTGCTGAAAGAAATTGACGTCGCCATCTGAAGGCTTCATGTTTCCGGGGGATGTCAAAGACACTTGCCTTTTGGGCTCTTGGCTCCAAATGTGACTGCTTTTCTTGTTTTTGAAAGTCTCCCAAATGTACTGGCCTTCCATCATGGACGTGTTCCTGGGTCCAGTCCTGTGTTCAGTGGCTAGTGGGACTGTACATGGTTTTGGTGACGTTTCCTTTGCGACCTTCTCCTCTGGCATGGTGTGGACTGAGACAGTTTTATTTGTATCCTAATCTTGGAGTTCTGAAAGCCTATATGTTTTAACATCTTAAAGTTGCTTTTCTTCAAGGAATGGAAAAATATATCCATTGATAGTAATTATTGTGGGCAGTAATAGTTACCTGAATACATCAATCGCATAAGAATATATAGACTAGCTGACATGTTTCCCCAAGGCTAACACACTACCGCCACTCTGTCAGTTCAATAGGTAATAGTTAGAGCTGAATTACCATTTTCATTATATACTGTTTTGTACCTCTAGAACACTCACTTGCCCTTTCTTTTTTTTTTTAAAGTGGGCTTTTTTTTTTTTCCTTTTTATGTTTACATTTTCCCTTCACAGAAATCAGCAGTGAGCAGTCAAGTATTTAGGTAGCCTTCAGTTTCAAAAAAATTGCCAGGGATGCATGTGGGTTTCTGATTTCTTAGCTTGAAAGTTATTTACTTATATTTCTTCTAGCATTTTTTTTAACTGTCCTTTCTATTTCATTTTAGATTGTCTCTTGCTCGATCCCAATGACTCTTTGAATGCTGTTTGTTCAGTCTGTTGATAAAATAAATTGTTCATTTTGTTGGGTCTCAAATTTATAAATATTTGCTTATAATTGTCCCATTCAAACAATTTCTTAGGTCAGTTTTTGCCCACACTTTTTTAGTCATTTTAACATTTGTGGTTTCAGTTCTACAGGAAAGTCTTATAAATATTTAAAGGCCTTAAACATGTATGTACCTTTTTTCTAAGTTATTACAGAATGTATAATTTTATAATACATTTATTTTGTTTCATTTGTGATGTAAAGGGAGAAAAGAATGGAAATTGCAAAGCCATTCTATAATAATATTGTGTAATCATACAGTTTGAAGGAATGTAAAGGGAGAAACCTTTGTGTTTTACTCATCTTAGACTAATAGGAAGATACTTTGGAAATTATCCTATTAGAAGTTCCATTATATTAGAGAAGGTGTGGATATCTTTCATATTTTTAAAACTTAACTGGCGTGGCCAATTAGGTATATACTGGTTTCCATGACACACTCTGGAGACCTCAGGTCTATTGGTAACAACTTTCAAAGACTAATATATTACCCAGAATCTTTTCTGGGAAGAACTAAAAATGTAACATTTGTTAAAAATTAAATTTGTAAAGTATGCTTTTGACATTGAACTAAAATTATACTGCCCTACAAATCCATGGAATGAAATGACTTCCTCCCTTCATTTTAATTATGCATAAAACTAATTAGATGGCTCCAAGTGAATTTCACAATGATTCAATACTGTATGAACTCAAAGACTGGAATAACAGTTGTACTGGACTTTCTGCATCAATTATAATATCATTAATTTCTTTGGAACAAAGTGGAAAGCTATATTATTTTGGAAACTATGAATTTGTCCTAGGTTTATTTGAAATTATAGATCATGCCTCTCATTTTTTAAACTTTTCTTTCTATGTCCTTTAAAACAACACTGAAAATTCTGTATTATATATAAGTGTAATACATGCATATCAATAGAGAAAAATAAATGGAATTTAAAATATACTAATTAGAATATCCCCAGTAGATTAATGTTGTGACTATTCAGAAAAGGTGAATAAAATTGGGATATAAAATAGACTCTCTTTCATGAGTTACATTTGGACTATCTGTTTTCTAGTGTTTTATTTTAAAAGCACTTCAGTTACTATCCAGGTAAACCTCTGAATTCATGAGGAAGCTGACATAAATTCTTCATTCTACTTTTAATAAAAATCCACGGCAAATCTTGTCATTTACACAAGTTTCCAATATTTGATTGTTTAAGAGTCACAGGAAGCTATGAAAATAGCACAGGACTTCTGTATTCCCTTTCTCCATCATCCTCTAGTAATATCCTACGAATCAATTGTATTGTCAAAAATTTGATATCGATACAATAGTACTAGTAACTCAAATACAGACCTTATTCAGATTTCACCAATTTTCACATGCAGTTTATGTGTGTGTGTGATTTTATCCCTTTTGAGTAACTTGGTATACATCCACTGTAGTATGTCATAATGTGGATTAGAGACAGGTCACATGTTATCACTGATTTAACATTTTTTAGGTTCTTTATTCTTGGGATAACATTTCACAGTTTTATTTTAATTTATTTTTATATTCTCCTGTTGCCTTAACACATGAAAACTTCCAGTTTTAACACCAGAGAGTACCATAAATGTTTAAAATTGGTATTGGATTTAACGGGTAGGAAGGGATCTGAGAATCTGGGACTGTGGTTGAGTCTGACCCTGTTCTTAACTTGCCTCAGCAAGTCTTATGCTACTACACAATGCTATTTAAAAGTCTGAATCATTTTCTCAATTTATAGATGATATATCCTGATGATACAAAGATATCGAATAGTGTTTTTCATCATCTAGCCCGTTCTTATTTTGACTCACTTATTGGAGAGAGAATTAGAATGATGGCAGACACTTAGCTCAGAGAGACTGAAAAGTAGGGATATATATATATATATATATATATATATATATATATATATATATCCTGCTCCCCTAACCCACTCAGAGAACTCATACTCATAGAACATGGATATTTTTTATTAAGGTAATGGTTTGTCTGTCTGCCTATCTGACTTCCCGCCTGTCTGACTTCCTTTCTTTCTTTTCTTCCTTTTTCCCTTCCTTTCTTCCTTACCTTCTTTTTCTTCCTTTTCCCTCTTCCTTCCTTTCCTTCTATTTCGCTTTGTATATAGAAAGCTTTGAAAAAGAGTAGAGATAGCAGATTTCTTCTTTATTATTTTGACTTGCACTTTGTTAGACCATGAAAAGTAGTATAGATATTATAATTATCTGGCACCTAAATAACCATTATTAAATTCCTACTAGGCACAAGCATATTTGGTTAGATTGACTCTTGGGATTAGCTTAAGTTTCATCTTAAAAATGGTCTTCAAAATCAGTTTGATAGATATTTTTCAATGTGCATGGCACTATGCTAAGTAATGGAAAGAGGGTACACAGAAGACTTACAAGTATTTCATATTTGTTTAGAATTTTCTCATATCCATCTTTCTTCATTATATTGCATATTACAAAATGGCATGTACTATTGCCCCACACACTGTTCTGGAATGTCCTATCTGCTATACAAAGTGACTGAACTTCATCCTAGAAGTTATATGAGCAAGGCAGTGCATGTCCAAAGTTACATTTTTATAGATTTAAGCAAAAATGTGATTGAAAGTCTTAAGAGAGATTGTGAGCTTGAAGAAAACTTAAAGGGGGCTAAAATAATTTCAGGGGAGAGCAAATGAGGGCCTTAGTTTGGGCTATTATACTAAGGAGAATGTAAAACAATGGATATCAATCCTGGTTACAATTTAAATTACTTAATCCTAAAAAATCATGCATGACTTATTTTACCCTTTCAGGTACTCTTAATCAATCTAGGATTAGAGTCTGGGCACAAACATTTATTTATTTATTTATTTATTTATTTATTTATTTTTAAAGCTCCCAAAATGATTTTAGCATGTGTCTAGGGTTAAGAACCACTAATGAAGGGTTTTGCCAAGGTGACATGAGGAATTGGGTGAAAGGATTGGATGAGTGAAAAAGTGATGTGGAACAGAACTCCAGAAGGCCCTGAGCCTATGAAAATGGGATGAGAGAGCTTCAGTTAAACATAAGTTAAAAATCTGAATGAAAGCCAAACTGAGTGGCAAGTGGAGACAGTGAGTATTGAGACTAAAGTGCCAATGATACTTTCAGAAGGGTCATGTGAGATAAAAAGTGAACACTTTTTATTTAATTTATAATTATAGATTATTGTTGGTCATGGAAAGGGCAGTTACAATGATATGCTTATTGTAAAATTGAGATTTCAGTGGGTTGAAGAATGAGAGATTTGAAAGTGGGAAACAGCACATGCAGATTTCTCTTTCAAAGGGAAATGGGTAATAGTTATGCAGGGGAGGCAGAATTGAAAGAGTGCATTTTTCTTACTATGGAATAAATAAGAGGATGCTTATATATGCTGTGAGAGAGAAGAAGGGCGTTAAGAACCTAGGAGTGAAAAAAAAACTGATGAAGGCAAGCATCCTCATAATGTATGAGGACCAGGCAGGACCAAATCCCACAGAAAACCTAATGGAATGTGAACAGTGATAAGGCAACTGGTGTTTACGTTGTGGTGACCTTCAACAGAGCAGTGTTGATATATGGCAGAACATAAGTCAGGGCAATCATCTGAATTGATTAGTACATGAGTATCAGTTTATACCAGGGCAACTGAGACATAGAAAGTTAATGACTTGAGGATTATACATAGGTAAACAAGAGAGAAATTAACTAAGTCTCAGTATCCTTATGTGTAAAGTAAAAATATTTTATCTACCTCACAGGGTAGTTTTGAATATTCAATAAGTTAATATATATAAAGTGTCTAGTATCTAGTGCATAGTAAATATTTACTAAATGGTGGTTCTTCAACTGTTTGCTGTCACAGTTCTGTTTGTTCTGCAATCATGTAAAAATCATGTTGACAGGAAATAATATAATCATTTCATGTGATATAAAAGGATTTGTGGCCTGCTGGTAGACATGTTAAATAGAACAGGAAGATGCAGAGGCATTACATTTAAATCACTTTTTTCCTGAACTTAAGTGGCTGCATGATAGGTGAAAAAGTAACCCTAGTGGCAAACTAAGTAAAGTATTTTTTTCCGACAGGAAAGGACAGAAAGGTTTATAGACTGAATGCAAGGAGTCAGTAGAGAATGATAAAATGATAATGGAAAGAATAAATTAACATCCTAGAGGAAGAAGAAATAAGTAGGGTTGGGAATATTAAGTGGAAAGGTTAGTGTGAGAGGAATAACATTTATTCTGTTAGATAAATGAAGAAAGAGTGGATAAAGCTGGAAGAAGAAACTGAAAAGCAAGACAAAGGGAAATAATGCTAAGGGCCTAGGATGAGGAATAAGGAGAGATCCATCAATTCATTAACAAATATTGGGTTGTCGGAAAAGTCATGACACATTTTTGCCACAAAAAACAGAATACGTCATGACTTTCTTGACAACCCAATACTTTTGTTCTCCTACTATGTGCTAAGAACTGTGTTAGATGGAATGAAAAAAATAGTAAGTGGTAAGCTTTACCTACTTTTCAAATAATATCCCTCCTGAAAGGGGTAATAAACTGAGTTTTTAACTACTTAGCTGAAGAATTTTCAAGTAAATTCCACAAAGCACTGAGGCTCCATAGCAGCACTTGAGAGAGAAGTGGCTGAAAGTAAAATGAAGGCACGAAAAGCAGGGAGGGCCAATGTTCCAAAAAGATGTCTATGGTTTTAATGAGAGTAGGCCATGTTAGTAATTAGGAACCTCAGTGATGCCTTAGTATGTTACAGAAGAAGGACTTTAACAATTATTTGTATTCTATATTGAGGGTTTATGTCTGATTTTTAATTTGAAAGATTTTCTGTTATCATGCCCAGTTATCGAGGGAAGATTTGTTAGAGTGATGTATCAGTTATACACTGCTGTGAAATACCCAACTCTAAAACACAGTAGCATAAAATAACAACTATTGATTATTGCTCCCAAGTCTATGGGTCACCTGGTCCTGCTGGTTTTGGCTGGGCTCACACCTGTTTCTGCTGGTTGCTGTGTCTGGGCAGGCAGTGCTGAATTTGTTTGGACTTTCGCACATGTGTTTGGAGTATCTGGCCGTAAGCTGATCTAACAGGATCTTAGTAGGAACAACTGGGCTATTATCAACTGGTGTCTCATCCTCCACAAGTTTGGCCTGTTCTGATGGCAGAGGAGACAGGATTTTGAGAGAATGAAGATATAATAGGCTCAGGCTCAGAAATGGCACATGGCACATGCCCACTTTGGCTGCATTCCACAGCCAAAGCAAGTCTTTACAAAGCTAACTCATGTTCTAGGGGTGGAGAGAGAGACTCTCATCTCTTTTTTTTTTTTTTTTTTTTTTTTTAGCTGCCACCTATCTGCAGCTCAAGGGCAACTCAGCTCCGGCTGTCATTGAACCGCCCTTGCTCAGAGCTCAGCTCGCACTCTTGAGCGAGCTCTTAACCAACTGAGCCACTCGGCCGGCCCTGAGACTCCCATCTCTTGATGAAAGTTGTTGCAAAGTCCCACTGCAAGGTTAGATACAGGAAAGGATAAAGAATTGGGGCAATTCATTCACTTACCACTAGTGACTTCATGCTAGTCTTACTCTATATAATACAAACTTCAGTACAAACTTTGCTTGTTTATCTGATTGATTTTTCAATTCTAATGTAATTCTGATACACATTAGCTCCAAATTCTTCAATGGCTCCCCGTTGTCCTCATATGAAACCTGTACTCTGCATCAAACATCCAGGGCACTCCATCGTCTGGCCCCTGCCTACTTCCTCATACCCCTGATGCCTACACAGGATACTACAATACTAACACTGTCACACCCAAGTCCCTGTCTGTAGTTCTTAGAAAACACTGTGCTCCTACAAATACTTCTGTCTCTGGACTATCCCTCCATCTTCCCCTAAGCTTTCCCAATCAGCTCTTCCTCATATATGCAAGTTTAAATTACTAACTTCTGTTTTAAAATAGCCACCATAAAATTAAGTGGATAAATCCTGAGATGTTATCATAAGATTACCCTTGGTAAGATAGTTTTGAAACAGTCTTCCTAGAACCAAACTGTCAAGAAGGACTTCATTCAAGGTTTTTCCAAAGGGTAGTTTTTATTAACTATTTCATCTTATTTATATATATCCTTTTCTGTTGATATTTTACAGTTGAATTGAAAACCTTTTCACACAGAGTTTTAAAAAGTGGCTTGTGGGGAAATTATCTGTAGTCCATTCTCAATTTTTTTTTTTTTTGTAAATGACATTAGACAGAAAAAATATCTTAACTGTCCTTTGTAGTGCTGCCGCGGCCAAGTCCTCTCTGACTCTCACAAGCAGGTTTAGGTGCCTTTTCCCTGTGTTCCCATTGATTTCCTTTGTAATGCTTATTTGTTTGCTGTTTAGCTCACTTTTGCAATTCTTTTCCTCTCAGTAATCTATTTTTTTAACTTGATTTCTTTTATATTAGTTTCAGATGTACCAAACATAATGATTAGACATTTACACCCCTCACAAAGCGATAACCCACACCCATGTCTACTGCTCTGACATTGTATACAATACCATCTACTATACTCCCTATGCTGTTCTCCACATCCCATGACTATATATAAATATATATATTTAATTATAGTTGACCTTCAATATTATTCTACTTCAGCTTCAGGTCACTCCCTCAGTAATCTTATTGTGTGGCAGTGCCTGGAATGCAGCGTGTAGGCAAGACACTGCTTATCAGATGAGTCACTGCACGATTTAACATCAACTACACAGACACATTTAGCAGTAACTGAGTTTGCTTCTTGTTGACTGACTAACTTGTTCCTAACACCCAAATGCTGAGCATCAACTATTAGGGAAGATTCTGGCAAATGGAGCATGATTGTGATTTGTAATGCAAATGTCACGTTAATCTTTTTTGTTTTCTGGCTGGTAGTTTAATCTCTTTTACTATGCATCAAAAATGTCACAGCTAAACAATCTGAGGGATTAAATGGCTTTTCATAATTTCCATGGTGCTATATAGCTGATACTCCCTAATCGTTGTTGTCATTCTTTGCTGCTCAATTCTCATGAAAAATGTTTTTTTTTGGTTTTTTGTTAGTCTTTTTTTTTTCTTTACTTTGAAGGCTTAGGAAACACACTCAAATTATAATTTAAATGTTGTTTCTTCTGAAATATATAAACGAACTATTGCTATTTCATTGTCAGACATTTCAGTTATTTTACTAAAAATGTCACCAACATTGGTCATCTTTTATTTTCACTTTCAATGCTTTATTTGTGAATTTCTTCTATGCTAACTTTTACAAAATTGATTTTAGAAATCTTTGAATTCTGTGATGCTCCTTCATGATGGCTACTGCTGTATGTCGCCAACATCTCTAAACACTAATAGATGCTTAAATATTTTGTTGGCTTAATTATTTCTGGTAGCATTTCTAATAATATTATGTGAAACTCATTTTAACCTCCTCATTTCACCTCTGACTAAACATTAGGCCTCTTTTCTTGTCATGTAACTCCTATTTAGTTTTCAAAAGTTAAAATGGCTCATTTTCTCTTTTAAAGGACTCATACAGTAACTAGTTTCAAAGAGAACCATGTAGCAGTTGTAAAAGGGAGGTATGAGATAGCTCTTTGTCTCTTACAGGTTTACTGAGAAAGATTACTTGATAATGGATTATAGATGATTACTTCACAAGGAGCTTTTAAAAATCCAATTACAAGATTTCTAATTTAGGTGGAAAAATAGGAAAAAAAAAATGTTCCAGGCTCACTTAAATGCAATGTGCTATTTTGCAGAATATCGAGTCCATCTTGGGAGTTTAACTGTGAGAAGACTTTGTAATGGCACTGTCTCCCTATAACAGGATTCCACAGATAGCATTATGATGAATCTCCTGTATGTGTTCATTTAATTTCAGGGGTTGCTGCACTAAACAATAAACCAAATTTGAGAGCCTGAATCCGGATGTATTTTGTCACTTTCTTTCCCAGTCAGTTCAATCAAATGTCATTCTATTCAATTGAATATAGACAGGCTGAATTTCAAGTAAGAGAAAATTCAATCTGAGTGACAGATTTTCTCGTAAAGTTATTTTTGTTTGATTTCAACTTTGCTCTTCTTTGCTGTGGAAGCACACAATGAATGGAATCAGGGTGTCCGTTCTACTGTGGCTTGTTGCTTCTGACTTAGGCTTTTGGATCAGAGAAACTAGGCGCTTCATGCGTGCTTCATGTGGTCATATAGGTTGGGCACTGCAGAATTCCAGGGAGCACCATTTGCATATATCGGTATGTGAATGTCACTTCCCAGAGTTGTGCAGTGTTCATCTTGCACAACTGTAAACTATGCTGCACTTCTCCATTGTGAAAGAGGTATTTGCCTCCTGCTTTATTTCAAAGGAATGTAGAAAATAAGAATTAAAAAGGTTTTGGATTGGTGATTTAGGCACTATAGGAAGGCACTTCAGGTAATTGGACCACGAATTGATAAGTTGTGACCCTGGACAGGCAAATTACTTAACCTCTTCGAGCCTCAATTTTCTCATCTTTGAAAGATAAATAATACCTTTCCCCTCTCTGGCAACTAGGGCTATTGGGAAGATTCAGTGAAAGATTGGTTAATTCTCTGCAAAGTTAAAAGTGCTAGACGAATATGTTCTAATATGATTTTCATTATTAGAATGTGCCAGAGAAGACACATGGCACTTGATGCTTTGGTGAAATCTGTGTAACATTTTCTATCAGTGAGAGCTCCGGGTACATTTTTAATTCAAACAAGGTCATATTACATTGTGGTTCTTATAAGTTTTTTAATATTGTAACAAACAGAAACATGTTATCTTTTAAACATTCATAGATTTGAGTAAACATTGTATGTGTTTGGCATTCTTGTGCTATTGTAAGCATGGAATCATATTATATTTGATCTTCTCACTCCTAATTATAAGTGAGATTATTTTTCTTCAAAAGGCCATCTTTAAGTCAGTTAGCTGTTTCATTTCGAAGATAAAATTAAAACAATAACTTATTTAAGTATTTACTTCACAAACATTTATTTGGAGGTGACTATATGTTATGTATGGCTTTAAGCCCTCTACAAATTTTAACTCATTTAAGCTTCATAGCCACGTCATGAAGTAGGTACTATTATTGTTTGCATTCTGCTGATGGGAAACTGAAGCAGCAGGGGTTAGTAATTTGCATAGATCACATAGCCTGTAAGTGGTAGAACAGGATTCAAATCCTGGGTATTTAGTTACAGTCCGTGCTAGCACTGACTTATTATTAATTGTGGAGTTTGCTTTAGTGATGTATAAGAAAACACCATAAATCATCATATGCAGAGTTTCCTAAACTAGGAAGCACCAGATTTTTGTGACAAAATCCAACTGTTACTATTCTTTCAATCTTTGGAAATCAGAACTATATTTACTTTTTTGTTTGTTTGTTTGTTTGTTTGAGGGCAGTGTCACTGGCCCTCATATGTGGGACCGAACCGGGGCCGCTGGCTTCCCAAGCCAGCGCTTAACCGCCGCGCCACTCAGCCGGCCCCAGAACTATATTTACAATGCCTGGTCTTCCAGTGCTTCTACATTATTCATGGCTACTTGATGATTAGCAGTCAATGATTTGATGCTATAATCTATAAATTCTTTCCATAATTCTGAGACACAGTCCATGTGAAATGGAGCTGTTGCTTTGTCAGAAAAGTCATGACGTATTTTTCAATGTTTTTTTGTCTCAAAAATGCGTCATGACTTTTCTGACAACCCAACATGAATTCCTTAAAAGAATCTCCTCCCTATATATGTTTCTGATACCTTACGACTTATGTTAATTATCCATCTGCAGTAGAAAGTAATTCTTTTTGGGAAGGCAAGCAGAAATAAAACAGGAATTAAAGAAAGATACTGTATTTTAAAATATATCCATTAAAATACTAGACTTTTGATTTATTTAGTTTCATTTAAAATTACAATCATGTGGAGTGTGCATTATCACTGAATTTACGGGGGGCATGAATTTATAGATATAACTGTCTTGGGACTATAAAACCAGAAAGCGGAAAAACTGAATGTCAAATCTAATTCTTCCCAAAGTCCAAAGTACTTATACTTTCCATTATATTTTGCAATATCCTCTCAAGCACCGTTAACATATCAGCATCAAGCAAAAACAGAGGGATTTTGGTTTTCTTTTAAGAGAAATTAAAGAAATTATTTAGTTTTACAAGTATTACCCATGTGTTTCAGTTCTTATGTTGATTTAAAATTTACACAAGTCTATAATATACAAGCCTATACGTAAAGTGCTATCAGCTTTTGCACATATTTTTTCAAAAGTAATTGGACCTCATTCCAGAGCTCCCTGCGTAGCCACAGCAATATTTTCAGGTAAATTCTCCTACCCCATTTTCAATTCCTCAGTCATTCTTGAACTAATGTGTCTTTCAATCTATGGGATCCAACAATATTTTTGACTAAGGATTCCTAAAAACAAGCTTTGATTCACTCCACAACAGACTTGAATCTTTTTATTGTATCCAAAACAAATCCACTCACTCTGGATTCCTTTGAAACACATAAAATGTGAGGACTGATTAGAATTTTGAGTGTTGCTTCACTTAGAATCATAGTTACTGAGGTTAAAAATTTATATTTGTCCAATAGTATATTTTGTTTATTTCACTGAGGCTATCCTTGATAGATAAATTATCATTTAGAGTAATCTGAGGTTTTTATTTTATTTATTTATTTTAAACTGTATTCTAATGTTGTAGGTACAATAAGGCCATACAAGATTCTAACTTAAGATCTGTTACCATTTATTTCATTTGGTTCATTAGCAATTTCTTACATAATAAATTTATAAAATAATATATTTAATCAAATATTCATGCCTATTACAATAAATAAAAAGAAGTAGAGATTTATTATATGAGGTCTCAAATAAAATTAGAAATGAAAGAGGTGACATAATAATTGATACCATAAAATAAGTAGGATCATAAGAGATGACTATGAACAATTATATACCAATAAATTGGACACCAAGGAGAAATACATCAATTCCTAGAAACATACAACCTACCAAGACCGACTCATGATGAAACAGAAAATCTGAATACACTAATAACTATAAGGAGATTGAACCAGTAATTGAAAAACCTCCCCAAAACAAAGTCTATGACAAGATGACTCACTGGTGAATTATACCAAATGTTTAAAGAATAATTAATACCAATCCTTTTCTTAAAAAAAAGGAGAAAACACTTCCAAATTCGTTTTACAAGGCCTATATGACCCTGAATAAAACCAGGAAAAGATACTTCTAGAAGAGAAAACTATTGGGTGATATCCCTGATGAAGACAGATGCAAAAAAACTTTAACAATATATTAGCAACCCAAATTCAATAATACTTTAAAAGGACCATACACTATGATCAAATAGGATTTCTTTTAGTATTCAAGGATGGTTCAATATCCACAACTCAAGTAATACACCACATTAACAAATGGAAGAATAAAAATTACATGGTCATCTCAAGAGGCGCAGAAAAGCAACAGACAAAATTCAACATCCATTCATGATAAAAGCTCTCAACAAAATGGGTATGGAGGGAATGGACCTTAACTTAATGAAGGCCTTGTGTGACAAGCCCACAGCTAAAATCATCATCTCTAGTGAAAAGCTGAATGTTTTTCCTGTAAGATGAGGAGCAAGACAAGAGTTCCCATTATCACTGCTTTAATTCAACATAGTACTGTAAGTCCTAGACAGAGCAATTAGGCAAGAGAAAGAAATAAAAGGATTCCAAATTAGAAAAGGAGAAGTAAAACTATCTCTATCTACAGATAACATGACATGATATATATATATAGAAAACCCTACAAAATGTTATAATCAATAAACAAGGTCAGGAAAATTGCAGAAGACAAAATATACAAAAATCAGTTGCATTTCTATACATTAATAACGGACTGTCAGAAAGAAAAATTAAGAAAAAAATCCCATTTACAATTATAATTACATTAAAAAAATACCTAGGAATATATTAACCTAGAAGATGAAAGATCTGTGTATGAAAACTATAATACATTGATGAAAGAAACTGAAGCCATAAATAAACGGAAAAATAGTCCATGCTCATGCACTGGAAGAATTAATATTGCTAAAAATGTCCATACTACTTAAGGCAATCTACAGACTCAGTGCAATCCCTACCCAAATTCCAATGGCATTTCTCACAGAAATAGAATAAACAATCCTAAAATTTGAGTGGAATCACAAAAGACTCCAGATAGAAAAAGTAATCTTCAAAACAAAGCTGAAGATAGCACAATTCCTGATTTCAAACTATATTACAAAGCTATAATAATCAAAAGAGTGTGATACTGGAATAAAAACAGAGATACAGATAAAATGCAACAGAATAGAGAGTCCAGCTAGAAACCCACTTATGTATGGTCAATTAGTTTATGACAAAGGATCCAAGAACACTCAATCAGGAAAGGATAGTCTTTTCACTAAATGGTGCTGGGAAAACTAGACAGTCACAGGCAAAATAATGAAACTGGATCTCAATCTTCTACCATACACAAAACCCAACTCAAAATGGAATTAAAGACTTGAGGTAAAATCTGAAAAAATCTCCAGGAGAAAACAAAGTGGGTAAGCTCTTTGGAATCAGTCTTGGCAATGAATTTTTGGATTTGACACTGAAAGCAAAACCAGTAGAACCCCACCCTACCCCACCCTCCAAAAAAAGTGGGACTACATTAAACTTAACAGTTTCTGCTAGCAAATGAAACCATCAGCAAAATGAAAAGGCAGCTATGGAATGGGAGAAAATATTTGCAAATCTTACACAGTCGACCATTGAACAACGCAGGGGTTAAGGGTGCTGATCTCCCATGCAATCAGAAATATGTGTATAACTTGTACACAAAAACTCAGTCATACTTCAGTATCTACAGGGGATTGATTGCAGGATCCCCAACTCCCTTCCTGCAGATACCCAAATCCACAGACACTCACGTCCCTCATATAAAATTGTACAGAATAATAGTCAGCTCCCTACATCCTCGAATTTCCAATCATGGATCAAAAACACCTTATTTCAATCTGAAGTTGGTTGAATCAGTAGATGCAACATCTGTATACACAGCGAACTGACTGTACATTTATTGGAAACAATTCACATATAAGTAGACCCCTCGCAGTTCAAACCCATGTTACTCAATGGTAAACTGTATATGACAGGAGTTAATATCCTTAATATGTAAAGAATTCATAGAAACCAATAACAAAAAATAAATAATCCTATTAAAATATGGGTAGAGTACCTGAATAGACATTATTCCAAAGAAGACATATAGATGGCTGATGGCCAACTGGTATATGGAGTTCAACATCACTAATCAAGCAAATCAAAATCACAGTAAGATATCACCTTACACTTATTAGAAAATGGAATCCTTCTACCCTATTGGTGGGAATATAAATTGCTGAAGCTACTATGGAAACAGTATGGAGGTTCTTTAAAACATTTTAATATAACTGTTATATAACCCATCATTTCCACTTCTGGGTATTTACCTGAAGGAAATAAAATCACTATCTCAAAAAGATATCTGAAACCCCTTAGTCACTGATGCATTATTTACAATAGCCAAGACATGAAAACAACTTAAGTGTCCAGCAATAGATGAACGGGTAAGGAAAATGTGGTATATATATACAATGAAACATTTCTCAGCCATAAAAAGGAAATCTGCCATTTATGACAGTATACATGGACCTTGAGGTATTATGCTGAGTGAAATAAGTCATACAGAGAAAGAGAAATGCTGTATGATCACTTACACGTGGAGTCCAAAAAAAAAAAAAAAAAGAACTCATAGACACAGAGAACTGATTGATGGTTACCATAGGTGGAGGTTGGAATGGGTGTATGAAAGGTGTTCAAAAGGTACAGACTTCCTGTTATAAGGCAAATAAGTTCTAGGGATATAATATACATCATGGTGCCTATAGATAACAATACTGTATTGTATATTTGAATATTGGTAAGAGATTTGATGTTAAAACTTCTCATCACAAGAAAAAAAATTGTAGCTATGTGTGATGGATGTTAACTAAACTTATTGTGGTGATCATTTCACATGCACACATATCGTATCATTTTGTTGTTTACCTAAAACTAATACAATGATATGTCAATTATATCTAAACAAACAAAAAATAATCTCATAGTAAAAAATAAGCAATCCAAGTAGAAAATGGAGCAAAGACATGAATAAATATTTCACTAAAGAGGATGGATATAAAGATGGCAAATAAGTACATGAAAACAGGCTCAAAATCATTAGTTACTAGGGAAATTAAAAGCACATGAATATCACTACACGTATATTAAAATGGCTACAATATAAAATACTGACAAGTAAAAGTGGGGTGGATTGCATCAATATAAATATTTTGGTTGTAATATTAACTATAGTTATACAATATGTTACCACAGGGAAAACTTGTTAAGAGGTACAGGGGATCTGTCATCATTATTTCTTAGAACTGCATGTGAATCTACAATCATTTCAATAAAAATTTCCAGCAAAAAATATTAAACGTATAAATTACTCCTCTGAAAAAGTCTCTCTAATTGCCTACCACTCTTCACATAAAATAGAATAAACCCCATATTCCTTACTCCAGCTGCTCCCTCTATCTAGAAAGGTCTCCCTCCAGATTTTCACTTAGTTATCATCCTACTTGACAGCCATTAATCTCAAATATTTACTCCTAAGAGACAACTTTCCTAATTACCCCATCTAGAGTAGGCAACACCCTACTCTATTCATTCACTCCACCACTTAACTGTATTTCATTTTCCTTAAAGCTTTCATCCAAATATGGTATTATCTCATTTAATTATATCACCTTTCTACCTTTCTCTCCCGTTTGACTCAAATGTAACCCCCCAAAGTAAGATTTGGTTTTCTTCAGTATTGTTTCTCCAGTTCCTAAAACACTGTCTAGCAAGTAGCAGATGCATATTCCTATTTGTTTAAATGATGAACTATAAGAAAAGAAGGAGGGAAAGAGAAAGAAAAGGAAAGAAAGCTGGAAGAGTCACTCACTTGAATAGTTGAATCACAGCATAGGCCTGAATGAACACTGTGTCAATTCTGTACAAGACTAAACTCCAAAGGCCAAACTTGGGACTGGCATATAATCAGTGAAACAACCATGTACTAGTAAGCAGTGCTGAACACACAAAATGTGATGGAAGGCGGTACCAAGTTGCTCATTCTAATAATAATGTGCTCGGTGATACTTGGGGATGAGTGAATTGATGAGTGAATATATGTCTGTATACCTGGGATGTGGGAGAAATGATTAGTTGCACAATCACTACCTTTTAGGGTCTGGAAGGACAGAGAGGGTGGAGAGTCACTTCCTACTACATTACATCTCTCTACCATCCTGTCTCAAAGGTGTTAAAAGCAGAGGTATTAGTTGGGAAAGGTCTTTACTGAATTATAACTTGTCCGTCAGGCAAATCCTCACAAGTTTTCATAGGAGCATAAAACACTCAGAAATACAAGAAGCTTCATAGATGGGATAGAGAGCTAAGAGCACCAAAAGCAAACGTCCTAACGATTCCTTTCACAGAGTCACGGAATTGAGCTTAGTGGTAGAGAAATGTTCACTATGAATGGACAAGAGAAAGTGTGTACTCAAATTCTGACAGAAATTTTGCTGTTTCCCACTATTGCTGTCAGCACAAAGCCTGAAAGAATAGCCTGCAGTTTGCAGATGAGAACACAGCAGAACTTACATGTGGGGGATGACAAGTGTTCTAGCCTCTACCACCAGGTAATCTTGTTGCTTTGCCTAGAAATTATGGCAAAGGGACTTGAAAACAATGTCTCCATATGCCCTAGTGGCTGGAGTTATTCCTCAGATAGATTCCCGTGTCATTTTTCGTGTGTAGGAACTCATTAGACACCTACAGGAAGAACATATGGAGGGAAACAATGATGCTATTGGTAGAATATGTTGTATAACAGTGTGTTTGTATTCTAAAATGTCTCTGCAAACAGTTTACTAGAAATAGTAATGGCTGCTCTTTCATGCAGTCAAGTAGTGACATAATTCTCACTGTCTTAAACACAAGTACAAATATATTCTCAATTGAAATAAAATATTTACTGGCTTCCTGACCAGAGAGGTTGTCTCCTCTAATTTTCTTTTTCAGTCTTGAAAGTCTAGTTAGTGAATTTCAGAAATCGAAATTCTGTAGTAGAGGGGATGTTACTGAAGTTCTGTACCTGTGATCTCCCTTTCCATGGAAGACTTACATTAAAAGACAGAGATGGTTTAGCCTACTGGTTCAGAGTTTGGAGTTTGCAATCAGAAAGACGTGGGTTCCAGTTCAGGTTTCACTGCTTGGCATAAGTAGTTTATGGTCTCTAAACCCTCATTTCCTCATCTATAAAACAAGGGCAATAGTATCTAACTCTGTAGTTGTAAGAATTTACTGAAATAATGAACAGCAAGCAGGATCTGGCAGGTAAGTTGTCATTATTATAATCATCATTATTATTGAAAGTTTCCCAACTAATAGATTAAAAAAAAACCCTTCTATCCTATCATTTAAAGGGTAAAATAAGAAGACATCAGATAATGGAAATTTTCATATCTTCACCAGAGTGACAATTACCATACTGGTAAGGAAGACCTGCTGTTAAATGTAATACAAGAGCCCGTCTGATTTTTGCTGTTCATGATTTCTGTTCATTAAAAAACTTTGGCCCTCCCTCTGTCACTAGTGCTAATGGAAAGTTCTCATAAGAGCAATAATCTCAGTTGAGAAATGAGTGACAGGAAAAAAAAAATCTAGATTTGAAAACCAAGCATTCGTGTAATTTTTTGTAACAGATTTGCAAATGCCAAGTTCCAAGAACACCATCTTCCTTGACTCTCACTGGATTTCTTCCAAGGCCTCAGTAAATTGGATGGTATGTTTTATTTCCTTTACAATCTATTTTCAGGAAGCTGAGAAAAGTAGAAATCTGGTAATTACGCATTCAATATCACAAATATAAGCTAAGGGATGGGAAAGTGGGTTATCTTTTATGACGCTAATGCTTTTCAGATTATCCAAGCATTTACCACAGTTTCATTTTTTCAAAGCTTTGTAGGGATGGGCTGTAAGCAAATATGCCAGGAGACCAAACTCACCCTGTTTTCTTCGCTATGGAACAGATTGTTTTTAGTGAGTCACCCTCTAGATGAGTCTTGATAAAATGAAGAAACCAGATTTTTCAATTTGTCCGTCTAGTGTATGGAAAAGATACATACCACCATATGCTTAAATGTTAACCTGAACTTAATCAATACAATAGTGGACTGATACTCACTGTGTTTGTTCCATAGAGCCAAGGCAATTAGAGGAAACATTGGGGCTACTACTCAGGGATTATGAGTCCAAAGAAAGAATGTCTTCTAAAGGGAGATGGTTAAATAGCCATCAATGGCTAACTAATACATGCCAAGTGAAATCCAGAATTGAATTAATTATGCAGAGTTTCAGCTAAGAAGTAGCTTATTGTATCTTTTGCTTTTCAGGCATAAATCAGCTTGGCAAAGGCAATTTCCTAATTGTGCAGAATATCAAAAACACTGAACATTACTTGTCTGAGAATAAAGGGATTTATACTTTGGCAATATTCAGGTCAGACAATGCTGAAGGCTGATTTTTATGTTAAATACCGTTTTCTATAAAGGGTGGTTGTACTTAAAATTTATAGCATTGCTTATGGAAGGAAAAACGATAATGCAGAGGAGAAAAAAATGTCAAGATAACCACTGGCTCTGTCATATTATAGCAGCATATAGCTGTTTTATGGATTTATTGCAATAGTTTTAAAAGGTCATTTAAATATGAAGAAAATTGTCAGGCTTGGCTGTTTAAGAATTTGCTTTCAGCAAAGTACATTCAGACTTACGTTAATGGAACTTCCAGGACCAAACCTAGGCTCCCTTAGTTAGATCCAGACCTATCAATATTTTTACCCTTTTATTCTAATCTTCTGGTTTAGGGTGATGACTCCAGTTCACTCTGCAACTGGTCTTGCCAATATCCTTCCCAGTTGCCTTCATGGGGAATAATAAGGCCTAGGAAACAATTGTTTCCTAGGCCTTCATTTTCTAAAGGAAATTCTGATTTAAAAAATCCTTTTTGTTTTCTTTGTAAGTATACTTGTATGTATCAAACTATGCAGCATTACTTTCAGTTTTGGTACGTAAAATCCCCACTGATATGTACTGATAAATGAACATTCAAAATATAGAGGAACACACACACACACACACACACACACACACACACACACACACACTGAAATACTGGGGGTTCCAAAAACATTATACAAGTGACTTGTATTCATCTTTTGTTATCGGATATATTAAGTACTACAATTTTAATAGTTTTTTTTTCCTTTCTTAAAATATGTATACTTTTTTTTGGCACCCTCTGTATATAGAACACAAACAAATCTAAAAATATCAACTCTATGTTTCTGGAGTTTCAGCATGATAGCAAGAGCCTAATTTTTGTTTTCACTGTGCTTTACATGAAGTAGAATAGTAAATCCAAATAAAAGGATGTTTTAATATATATATATATATATATATATATATATATATATATATATTTTTTTTTTTTTTTTAAATTGGGAATTGGGGTAGGGGAACAGCATTGGGGAATACAAGTTGTTGTTCTTTTTTGTTCTTCACTCTAGTTGTAGAGGATGTTGTTTCACTGGCCCATGTTGGTATTATCATTGTGCTCCTCTCGGATGGGGCAGATTGGTCACTGGCCTCTGGATGCCTACTCACGGCGGCTCTTGGCAGCTCACACTGGCTGCTGGCCACTCACTGTAGCCTATGGCAGCCCACTGCAGCAGACGATGCAGCCCACCATTGCAGGCGACTTACAGCAGCCCAACTCCAGGTGGAACTGTTGCTCATCACCTTAGCTGTAGAGGGCAGTGTCACTGGCCCTCATATGTGGGATCCGAACTGGGACCCTACTGCTTAGAGCTGGCATCCCAAGCCAGGTCCTATGCAACGTGCCACTTGGCCGGCCCGAAAAATATCCCTTTAACCCAATATGTGAGAAAGAGGGAGGGAGACAGAGAGAGAGAGAGAGAGAGAGAGAGAGAGAGAGAGAACAATTGGAGAGAAATTGTAAGCATCCTGCACATAGGCAATAAACATTCTATGGTGAAGAATTATGTTGAACAGAGATACCCAAAATCAGTGAGTCCTGGAAAGTCCAATGATAACACGTACAGTCACTTGTGGGTCACCTATGACAAAGCTTCCTTGGTTTGTTCATGGAGTTAGTGTGCAGAATTTCACATATTCCCATTTGGCATGGGATCTGAATTTAATAAAAAGTTTCTAGTTTCCTCCATCAAAACAAGTTATTCCATAACTATTCCATAAAACAACTCAGCTTGCTTAGTGGGGCACTATAAGGCACAATTCTGATGAACTGACCTCTGCACCTTTCCTTATATTGCTATCACTTCTAGAAAAATGTCATGTGGCAACTAAACTGCTTTTGAACTTAGACTTTGAGGCCTGCTCAAGTTTAATTTAATTTTAAGCAACAATCACCATGCCATTGAAAATGTGATGTGAAATCTTAATGCATCAAAGCAGGAACAGATTATATTTTATTAAATTTAGGGAGAATCTGTTTGATAAGCAAACATTAAGACTAAGAGTTATAATATTTTTATGAAGAACTCTAAGTTTCATTGCTGGGTCATACAGTATTCCCCACATAGAATTTAAATGTTAATAATAATGAACTAACAGTTTAATTTCTGTTCAGATCATTAAAATGAAGTTGTTGCTTACAATAAAAGTTATATAATATTCTATATATTTGTGACTTAAAGCAGTTTTCTAAAAGAAACATTTTTATAATGTACAGTGCTGTCATTTCCTGGAGTATGTGAAAAATAATGACAATATCCAAAAATGGGTCTACATTAGAGATGCCAAATGGCAATTTGATATAATTATGTATTTAATTCAGGGGAAAAAAGATCCTACTCCAATGAGCTGCATATTAAAGTGGCATGCTTAGTTTTCTAAATTCCTTGTAGTTTTTTTGTTTTATTTTTTTCCCTAAATATTTACTTTGTCTAGCACAACTCTAAATCTATCAGATTGTCTAATATACCTAGTTTTCTAATACCTTTGTGGGCTGGCTATTAAACAATAACACCACCAAAACCCAATCCCAGAATTTTAAGCAATCCCAGAATTCTTAAGAAGGGTCAATAACAAACACCTCACTTATTTCTTATTTTAGTGACATTCTTTTGTAAAAGACCCCAAAATAACATCAATAATTTGCATAATGCCTAGAGAAACCCTGGTTTAATTTTCTTTATTTTCCAAAGTATGTATATTTTACCGTAATTGACAGAGTATTACAAATGCCATAAAGCATTTCCTTGATTTGTCTCAAAGCTGGAATATTATTTAAATATATTTTGTTTGGTGAATAGATATAAACTTACTCAAGTCATGCACAATAAAATCTCTGGTGCCTTAAGCTGCCTTCCCAGTTATAGGACTGTCAAGGTGACTTCTCTTTCTGTTTCAATTACTCAGGTTTGCCATCTTTTAACTATTACAGTGATGGAAGACTTGCACTACACTTATTTATGGAGGGTGACATTTCAGGAGAGAGAAATCTCCCCCACTGAATGTTGAAGGAAATGTTACATTAATGGATACAAAAAGAAGCTATTAAATAGTGAGGTGAGCAGATTTTACTTTGAAAGAATATTTGGAAATCACAAAACATCCATTATTCCTAATAAGTTGTGAATCATTACCAGCAACTGTTTTGCATTTAGCTCTCTTTCCACCATTTTGTCAGAGAGGCATTACAGAGACTTTCGTTTTTACTTTGTAAACTGGTGACATTTTCCTCATGCCCTTGAAAATAGGCAAGTAATGGAGCCTTTTAGATGTGTTTTTGCATGGCGTTTAACTTGAAATACAATGGAGTTGGAGATGACATTTGGAATGGGCTAATAAATTTTGTTAAATGGCACATTCAATAAGCTCTGTAAGCTTCATTACCAGTTCCCCTAGCAGACTGAGTCTCAGATGTTTTGACCATCAGTCACCACTGAAACATATAGGAAAACATTATCATGAAATGCTGTGGAAATGTACATATTTGCAAGCAATTTAAATACTAATGAAAGACACTGCATTGCAGACCTGGGAAGAGACTCAGCAGTATTTTGCCATAATTTGTAAAAGTGGTCAAAATTATTCTTAAACCCAAAGTCAATCAAAGGATAACAATAATAGCTGTCAAATGCTTAGTGACTGTTCATCATGTGCCAGGCACTGTCCGAAGTGCTTTCCATATATTCTGTACTTAATCCATGAAATAACATAACACTTTTATAGATGAGGAAACTGAGTCCTCGATTGTTTAAATAACTTAATCAAATTCACAACTCCCAAACAGTAGGTGCATAGCTCCTGGTCTGCCTGCAAAGCCTCTGTGTCTAAACAGCATGTCAGACTATTTTTATTTCCCTCCCTGTGTTTTTCTGCTTCATGCAATTAATACTGAAGTACAAATAAAAACTGCATTGGAAGACATTTATTTATTTTTTGTTGTTGTTAGTTTTCTTTTTTTTCCTTTTTTTTAAGGGCAGTGTCACTGGCCCTCATATGTGGGACCCGAACCGGGGCCGCTGGCTTGGAAGACATTTATTTTTATAGGAGTAAAGGATCAATTTGTTAGTGAAATGAGCTTAAACCCTTAAGAAATACTATGATAGTGGTTTCCCTGAAAATGATGTGATCCTGTTTCTATACAAATTTCTGCAGAGTTCTAGCAACCTTCCACTTTTGAGAATACTCCATTTTCTTTATTTGGGTTTTGCTGAGATCAATATGATGGGAAGCCAAAATGGTGGTACTTGGTCTCTGTGACTTTCAAATGATCTGGTTAAAAAAGAGTCAGGTTAAATAAGCTCTTTGAATTCTCCTTGATAGATTGCCATAATATTAATGGCATATTGTCTCTTCTTATCTGATCAGGAAATCCTCAAATTGGCTGTCATAAAACTCCTTGGCACATTTCTATTATATCACTAGTAAACACATGATAAAAGTGAATGTGTCACAGACACGAAAGCAGTGGGATGCTGGCCTTTAAGTATATGTATATGACACTAAGCATGAATTCTCATAACCTCTTGAACTGCTTTGCTTTCACAGAAGAGAGCTTTATGGGCAACATAGTTAGAACTCATTGAAAAACCTCCCTATCCCCAAATACTAGTAGTTAGTTTGTTTCCAGGTAAATATATAGCATATTTGTAAATATAATTTTTAATAAAAATTATATAAATTTAAGTATATAACATGTTAATCTAATTAATGTATCTCCTCACATAGTTACCATTTCTTTTTGTACTAAGAACACCTGAAATCTACTCTCTTAGCAATTTCCATTATTCAGTAAAGTTATATAGTCATGCTGTACATCAGCTCTCTAGACAAGCTCATCCTACATAACTGCAACTTTGTGCCCTGTGACCAAAATCTCTCCATTTCCCCCCAGCACTCTATATGTCAGTAACCACTGTTCTACTCTCCACTTCTACGAGTTTGATTTTTTTTTTAGATTCCACATGTAAGTGATTCTACGTACAGTATTTGTATTTCTCTGTTTTATCTAACATTATGTACTCTAGGTTCTTCCATGTTAAAAATGGGATTCTTTCTTTCTTGTGCTGAATAGTATTCACACACACACACACACACACACACACACACACACCACATCTTTATCCATTTATTTGTTGGTGGACACTTAGATTATTTCCATATCTTGGCTATCGTGAATAATGCTGCATTGAACATGGGAGTCAGATATTACTTTGAAATAATGATTTCATTTCCTGTGGATATATTCCCAGAATGGGATTGCTAGATCATATGGCAGTTCTATTTTAAAATTTTTGAGGAATCTCCATTCTGTTTTCTGTAATGGCTATTACATTCACATTTTACATTCACACCAACAGAGCACAAGGGTTCTCTTTTCTCCATATCCTCACAGTATATTTTATTACTAGTTTTGGGGCAGTATATTTCCCAATGATGCATTACATATATATACATATGTATTTTGTATCTATCTCTCATTGGTCACTATGTAGAAAGATAGCAAATATTGATACATCTATAGAGAAAATTGAGGAAGGGCAAAACGATGCAAATCCTTTGTAACATAGTAAAGGAAAAGTCTAGAGAAGTCCTGACCTAGATATCATTAGATGACATTCCTGCTTACCTACTTTCCTTACTCTCAACATTTTGACCTCTGCAATTTCAGTCTGTCCAGATCAATGAGGTTTTCTGAAAACAACATAAGTGGTTGTTTAAATTCAGGGCATTGTAAAATATAATGTAAGGGTCTAGTTAAGAGTCATTACACCACCAAGATTGAATAAATCACATAGTATTTATAAAACCATTAATAAATTGTGATCATCATCCAATATTCATTCAATCATCCATCTCTTTCAAACCCAAAATAAAGTGCACCCTTATTTATGTGCATCCTGGTTATTACGTCCAATCCTGCTAGCTTTCCATCAAATTTGCTCTGCACTTCCAGTAGAATGGAGGCAGAAGTGAAATATGTCCCCATTGGACTAAGCTTCAAGATGGTTTTCTTCATGCTCTTCTTCTCTTCTGCTGGTTAGCCTGGTGGAAACTCACTTCCATCAACAATGCCCAAAGGATGACAGAGCTGCCTGCTACCTAGACCCCAGATAACTTGAGAGAGTGCAGCCTTTTGGGCAGTCTTAGACTGTTATAAGAGAGGCAAACTTCTGTTTTAGTTAAATAATTGATTTTTGGGTCTCCTTAAAATAACAATTTGGCTTTTCCTCCAACCAATCTACCTTCTTAACTTGAAAATTTGAGATATATTTTGCTTAGACTGCATGTGTCAAATGTTTCTATCTCCATCCTTCCATTTATAGCATGGAGTTTCATTGTTTTTTTAATGCTCTTTTCTGTTACAAACAAGTCTTCTCACCACATTGATGTGATTGCTTCCTTGTGTCTCCTTGATGTCAAGGTGCAGGTCATTTGTATGCTTTATGTCTGTAAGTGTTTTATTTTAGATTTTAAGGTGTGGAGTCTATATCAATGATATTCTTGTAGTTCCACCTACACTTTCCCGTTTACTTCTGTACAGGCTCATGTGAAAACTCAAAGTGGCTGCTCTCAAAGTCCTAGGTGGTCAAAGGACATAACATCTGAATGACAGGAAGGGGAGGAGAAAAAGATGCGACTGAAATCAAGAAGAGGAGTGAATTCCTAGAGATGGGTGATGACAGTAGCATTTAGGCCCAGAACATAAATAAGAAGCTAAAATGTTCTACCATCCTAAATGTTAAGTATTTGGGAGAGAATGCACTGAAAAATGTTTAATAAAACCTGGGACTTTGGGTTCCTTGCTCTGGTATTATTAAAATTATGCCTGTAGCTGCAGCCCCTGCTGCAGTGGGCTGCCATAGGCTACAATGAGTGGCCGGCAGCCAGTGTGAGCTGCCAAGAGCCACTGTGAGCGGCCGTCCAGAGGCCGACGACCGATCTGCCTCATTCAGGAAGAGCGCAATGACGATACCAACATGGGCCAGTGAAGCAACGTCCTCCACAACTAGACTGAAGAACAAAAGGACAGCGACTTGTCTGTTCCCCTTCCCCGTTCCCCAATGCTGTTTCCCTCCCTCAATTCCCCAATAAAATCTTAAAAAAAAAAAGTTATGTCTGTGCATCACCATCAAAAAGTATTTATGAGATGCTCACTTGGGCAGGACATGGGACTGAGTGCAATATGGACTGTATGAAAGATATACACAAAGCACTATAATCTTGGAGGAAATATTTTTACGGGCTAAGGTTTGTTTAAATCCATTTTTTTTTTTAAATCTTCACTCATTTTATCTTTATATTTCATTCCCCAGTCAGGTTACTACTTAAAATATTAATTCTTAATCTCCCCAAAGAACTCTTCATGGCTTTGCTGTGACTACGTAGAGAGGAGTAACTGAAGAGGAACATATTAAGTCTGTGCATTAATTAAGAATGGTATAGGACACAATTTAGAATAGTGGGCAATATACCACCTTGTGTCTGTGAACCCATTACCATAGTGTATCTCAAAAGGTTATAGCTAACATAAAGTTACTCTGCCCAGGGTAGTCTAGATATGTGGACTTAGGATAGGAAACAGAATACAGAGTTTACAGTTTCAAAGCATAAAGGTATGGTAAGGCAATTGTCAATGACATTTGAAATGAGATTGGGAATATGGCTGTACTTTCTGTGGCTCATGCAGGTGCAGTGAGTTGCATGTGGTGAAATATCCAAAGTTTTGAAACTATCCTCAGACTACTTATTTCCATATTAAAGAGTGGAGACAGCCCATTTGACCAAGTCCCACTGAAAGGCGGCCTTTCCTACAGTTCTCTGCTCCTTCATGGTGGCAGTGTCCCCACTGAGAGATTTCTGGTGGTCAGAATACTGCCTTTATTATAAAGTGAGTTTCAAGGACTATAACCAAGAATTGTGTAATATTTATTACAAAATCTCTGAGGGAAAACACCAAATATTTTAGGATAAAGGAGGTTTTTTTTTTTTTTTACCTCTCAGTAGTTAAAGAAAATGGTGATTTATATGTGGTATCTATAGTTAACTTGGATGAAATAGCGAGCTGGCAAGTAACATAAGAAAATGAATTCTTTAAAAAATGACTTTCACATCAAATCTAAATTAGACAAAATATTTTGTCCAATTGCATATTCTTCATAGTTTTTATCAAAGAGAAAATAATAAAAAGTCATTGTGAATTCAAGCTAGGTCTAACTTAGTTGAACTGTGTTGTCCAAGTGAATTTCTCCTTGGTGTTTGATCTTACCAATGTCTTCTTTCCCTGATGCGTAATACTCTTTGCTCATAAGACGATTATTCATTTCTGCTCTTACAAAATGGTGTTTTATGCTGTAGTTCTCTTTTTTTTTTTTACTGTATTCTCTTCCAAGCCTCCATGCAAATCTACTCTTACCTTGCTGTTAGAGTGGAAGTGAGTGGGACCAGTCTGTCACACAATTAGGCTTACCCTATGGTATAACTGACATGAATGGCTTTATATGTTCTTTCTTTAGAAGCGTTTGTATAAGCTATGGAAATAACCTCTAATGGTGGAAAAAGACACCTACACTAGACCTGTTAGAGATTTTAGTCAGGAAGATTTAGTCACCCTGAACTCAGACTGGGTCTGTTGAGTGTATTTATGAATAGGATGACCAGTGTTTATATATGGTAATTTTCATTTTAGTTTACAAACACTTTTTAATGTTGACGCCCTGATCTTCACAATAGACCTTTAAATTCAATATTATTGAGCCCATTTTACTGATGATAACACTAAGAAATGATGAGGTTTAATTAAGGGTTTGCTTATACACAGCAGGGGTTAGATTCAAAGCCAGGGATATAGATTCCAGAGTTTACATTCTTTTCACTGTCTTAATACTACTCCTGCTACTATTCATATTAAAAAACAACAATTTTGACAGCTGCACCTACTTTTATTACTAGTGGCTTACAAGTATTGGATGGCTGGTATATGCCTGGCATTTTCCTAAGCATTTTGCACATTTGCACATTTGACACTTACAACTTCATGCTATCCCACTTTGATGAGATAACTGAGGACAGAGACCTGTGGGAAATGTATTTGACCACTGTCACACAGCTATGATGACAAGAAGATGTCTTTTCACATCTGTGAACGTTACTGGCTCCCCTCTTTAGTTCCCCTAACTCCCTTATTCCTCAATCCCTAATTCAGGACACATAACTATAGATCAAGGCCTTAGCAAAATTTACAGAGGACTGTAGAAATCTTTGGAATTGTTTCTCTGCTGACCATCTATTTCTAATCCTTAAAAAGGTAGTCTGCAGGGTGGGGTGAAACCAACTATGAATAAATTGAATTTAAAAACATGGTATCAAGTACACGGAAAGGCTAATGCCTTGGGTAATCCTTCTTTAATTTCTATCTCAAGTTTTATTCTTCCTCCTTACTCATTTTTGAGCTTCATAACACTTGATTCATAGTTAGAGATGTTTGCTTATTTATACTAACTTGAGTTTTCCAGGCAATACAAAGCAAATAAGAAAGTGCTTCAACTTCATTTCACCATCAAATTTCAATCACTATCTGGACATTTCTGTTACTAAACTAGCTTTTGAATAACCTCTAATCATTTGGATGATACAGAACATTGAACTGAATTGTGTAAGAACATATAATTTGTAACTGTTAATGCAGTTGGTGTTTGCAAGAGACACATCTGGATACATTTTGGTAAAATTGTTCAGCTTGCACTTTTCAGCCTGTTTTCCTTACTGCAATTATGCTAACACTGTAGCCATCCATATATTGCTTGGAAATGCCTGCATATAAGCAGAGTGTAATTACAGGTATTAGAACAGAGAGCAATAGTGGTACAGTGGAGATATCTCTGACATTTTGTTCTTATTATTGTTAAAAATCAGGCTTCAGTCCCTAGTTAGCCATTTATTAGCCTTATAAGCTATAAGCTTTGGAAAAGGACTTAATACTTTAACCTTATTTTATATATGTGTAAAGCAGGAAACAAGCTCGCTGTAAAAATCAAATGC
The DNA here is from genome assembly GCA_033961575.1 of Aselliscus stoliczkanus. Classification (NCBI taxonomy): domain Eukaryota; kingdom Metazoa; phylum Chordata; class Mammalia; order Chiroptera; family Hipposideridae; genus Aselliscus; species Aselliscus stoliczkanus. The sequence goes on from CM066727.1 coordinate 145,653,524, forward strand.
TTTCAGTTACATTAGGGTCTTTGAAAACTAACTACAAAACATAATTTAAATACATATATTTTTTTAAACATTTGGTTTTGAGATGATAAATATGTGTCACTCTTGCCAGCATTATTGTCCTAGTTCATAGGAAATATTGCTAATTGATTATAGTAGCCTTTTCAAGGAGTGTGTGTATATTTATATGCTTATTTATTTACATATTTATATTTATAATCAGAGTCCTTCTCAGCATAGCTCGCAGATGGTCACCACCAATCATCCAGAGATAAACTTTATTCCTCATCCTGGTCTAATCCAGCAAATTTCATTGTATTCAGAGGAAGTATAAATCATTCATTGACTCAGCAAACATTTATTAAGTACTAGGAAAGGTACTGGACGCTGGTAATAGAAATATGAGTAAAGTCTGTTTCTGATCTTCTGGGATCTCTTAGTCTGGTGGAAGAACTGGTGGAAAAGTTAAACATTATTATCACAGGGTGATTAGCATTACATTGGAGGAAGTAAGGAAGAAATATTTATTTATACCCCTTGAGATTAAAGATGTGATTACAGCAGCCCTGTGGGCAGGGTGTGGGATTTTGGGGGCTATATCAACATTTTCATCCTTAAATAAAAGAGTAATAAGGTGAGTGCCCAGTGCCATGAGGTAATCTGTATTAAGAATAAGAAAGCCATATCCTTAAATTCCAGGTTTTCCTGAAAGCTGTACTGTGGAACATGTGCATATTAAAGGAACATTTGATAGTGAAAAGGTATTGGAATAGTGACAGAGAGGTTTTCAGGAGAATATAGATTAAAAACCAAACCTAACGAACTAATCAAAACTACCATAAAGAAAAAGCCAAATCGCAAAAGCTGATTCAGGTAACTGTAAGTTCTGGTCAGCCCAATTACTCTTTGCAACAAATTAACAGAAAAAAGAGATTATTAAAGAAATAAGTGTTCATCTATATCTGTATGAAGACCTCAAGCTGGACCTGTTCTAAAATTAATTTGTAATGGAAGCCTAATTTGTAAAGGAACTCTTTCAGTTGTTCGTTTCCTAAAGAAAAACAAATTAAGTCCAAAGTTAACAGAACAAAGAAAATAATAAAGATAAGAGTGGAAATAAATGAAACAGAGCAGAAACACAATAGAAAAGATCAATAAAAATAAGAGCTGGTGTTTTGAAAAGGTAAATGATATTAACAAACCTTTAGCTAGGCTAACTAAGAAAAAAAGAGAGAACAGTCCAATAAAATCAGAATGAAGAGAGCACTTTTTAACTGATACATAAAAACTGATACATAGGTTCATAAGAGACTGCTATGAACAATTATATGTCAACAGATTGGATAATTTAGAAGAAATGGATGATTTCCTAAAAGCAGCGTACTGAAACTGAATCAGGAGGAAATAGAAAATCTGAACAGACCTATAATTAGAAAAGAGATTGAATCAGTAACTAAAACCTCCCATTACAGAAAAGCTCAGGACCAGATGGCTTCACTGGAGAATTCTATCAAACATTTAAAGAAGAATTAATGCTGATCTTTCTCGAAATCTCCAAAAATTGAAGAGCAGGGAACAATCCCAATCTCATTTCATGAGATCAGCATTACTTTGATATCAAAATCAGATAAGAACACTACAAGAAAAAAACTACATGACAAAATCCCTGATAAATATAGAGGCAAAAATTCTTAACAAAATACTAGCAAATCAAATTCAAATGCATCGTTCATAGAACATCACCAAGCGGGATATATACCTGGGATACAAAAATGTTTCAAAATACAAAGCATGCCAAAAAAATGTATACACATTTTAAGAAAGGAAAAAACTGCATTAAAATTGTAATAGTCAATATATACTGATAAAAAAATATGAAGAAAAGTCATGTGTATACATTTTTTTTATTTATGTACTCCTGGTACATAAATCAATAAATGTGATACATCACATTAACAGAATAAAATCATATCGCCATCTCAATAGATGCAGAAAAACCTTCAGCAAAATATGATACGCTTTCGTGATAAAAACCCTTAACAAACTGGGTATAGATGAAACATACCTCAACATAAAAAAGGCCATTATGACAAACCCAGAGATAACATTATGTTCAAAGGTGAAAGAATGAAAGCTTTTCCTGAAGTATCAGAAAGAAGACAAGAGTGTCCACTCTTACCACTCTTATTCAGCATTTACTGAAAGTCCAAGTTGAAGCAATCAATCAAGAAAAAGAAATAAAGAGCATCCAAATAAAAAAAGAAGTAAAATGGTCCCTGTTTGCAGATATGATCTTATATATAGAAAACCCTAAACATTCAACCAAAACTTTTGGAACTAATCAACAAATTCAGCAGAGTTACAGGACATAAAACTTCAACATACAGAAGTCAGTTGCATTTCTATACATCAACAATAAAATATCTGAAAGAAACCTAAACAATACTGTCCCATTCACAACAACATCAAAACAATAAAATACTTAGGAATAAATTTCACAAGGAGGTGAAAGATCTGTACAATGAAAACTGTAAGACTTTGATGAAAGAAATTGAAGAAACAAACAAATGAAAAAATATCCCATGTTCATAGATCAGAAAAATTGATATTGCAAAAGTATTCATGCACTCAAAGTTATGTATAGAGCCGATGTGATCCCTACTAAAATTACAATGGCATTTTTCACAGAAATAAATAAAAAAAAGTCCTAAAATTCACATGGAATGACATAGATTCCCAAATAGCCAAAACAATCCTAAGACAGAACGAAGTTGGGGGCATCAGACTTCTTGATTTCAAACCCTACAAGTAATCCAAATAATATGTATGTGCTGGCATAAAAGCTGAGAACACACATTCAAATGTAGCAGAATAGAGAGCCCAGAAATAAATCCCTACATATATAGTCAACTAATATTTGACAAGGGAGCCAAGAAATCTCAGTATTTATCAAGGTGATGTCAATGTGTTTATTGGAGAGCAATCATTCAAATCGATGAATAATTGTTAATTTCTATAAATCATCATAAGAGACAATGAGTGAGAATTTCCCACTGTGACTCATACATGTCCTTGTGTCCCTCCCTCCCACAGCTGTTCTTCCCCACCTTTTTTTGCACAAGATATCGCTCTCTCACTTTTTAAAACACCTTCCTCACCATTTTCTGTCAGTAAAATCCAAATTGCTCAATGGTTGCTAATCCACAAGAAAAATTCCTTCCTTTTGAGGGAACATCTTTTGAGCAATGGTTGTCGGGGAAACAATTAAAAATAAAATCTTCTCCTAACCCAGAAAACCGCTCCAAAAGATTAAATAAAGAATAAAAGTTTTATTATTGAATGAGAACATTAAACCAGAATGTGATATGTGTATGTACGCAAGCAATTTACTAAGAGATTGCAAAGAGAGAATGAAATCTCATCCTTTTATGCAGACAACTGGATGCATCCCATTGCATACATGCCTAAATATAATAAATAAGTTAACTTATTTACAAATAAGTAAGGTTACTGTACAAAATGCATGTTTTAAGGTCCTCTACGTTCCTTGGAGGATCATTCATTTTTGTTTTGTGGAAAATTTTCACGCTGTAAGGGAGGAAGACATGCGCACAAAGAAGCATAAGAAACGCAAGTAGTAAACTTGGGCTGTTGGCACAAGGTAAGGCAGTGGTGCTGTTTATACTCTTTGGGCAAACAATATTTGAGCTCATCAGGTGTAGGGGGCCCAAGGTGCATTTCTAGGCAAAGGCATGAAGTAACAATAGTCCTGATGCATAAGTTCAAGGAGCATCATTAAATAGACCTGCCTGGATCAGAAGGCGTGGTGGGTGGGGAAGGGTGAGCAATGAGGCTGGAAAGCAAACTTAGTTCTGATCAATAAGGTGCTTAGTACTTATCATGAAGTCAGTGGGGCTATTACTGAAGACTTTTTAAGCCGGGGAGAGACCGAAACAGATTTATATTTGAAAAAATTTTGTCTTAATATTCTGCAAATTGTGAGTCATTATAAATTATTTTAGATTTTTCCCTCAATTCATAAGTGCAATTCTCCACATAGAAAAAGAGAGAAGAAATGTGTGTTCATATGTGTGTACATGTGTAACTAAGCAGGAGTTGTAGTTATAAACATTATTTTTATATTAAACACAAAATTTACTTTGGTTAGAGCTAAGCTTTTTGGATTATCAACAGAAGGGTGGATCACATGGATTTTTTTTCAGTTCAATTCCTATGTCGAAAAACAAAAAGCATGGGGTATAAATATCAGGTATTTGTTTTGGAAGACTAAGTAGCATGAGCTTATGAGTATAGTATTTGAATTGTTGGGGCTAGGTTTTGGACGATTCATTCATAGGTGACTGTTGTCTTATTTTCTGGAATTCTGTAGGAATCTGTAGTAAACTTATCTTTACTATAAGACTAAGTTATTAAATTACCAAATATTGTTAACATAGCAGGTTGAAAGTTTGTAGCCATAAAAAACTAATAAACATCTAATATGTGAGAGCATATTTGAAAATTCTATATAATCTCTTATGACAGCAATTCAATTTTACTAAAAACTGAAATAAACTAGAGTATTTAATACATTCTGTTCCTACAAATGGCTGATATTTTCAGTATCTTTGATGAAGTGAATTGATGTGATCTTATTCATGGTTATAGAACATACTGCAAGAAGTTGTTAACAATTATCATATTCAAGTAAGAAATAGGGTGCATGTGATTATTTGATCTGTTCACATTTCATAGAAATTCTAGATTAGCTAGAGAAAAAGGTTATCCAAGAGGAAACGGTAAAATTATTTAATTCAAAAGGGTTTAAAACGTATTTATAATAGTGTGATGGGGTGTTAGGAAATGTTATTTGTAGAGACCAAAATCCAATGGGGGAAAAAAATGGGCTCAAAAGTGACACAGGCACAGAAGGGAATTCACTCATACTGATAGGTTGTTATGTTTGAGATTTATATTTTTACTTCCTGGCATAGTATGCTAAATTTGAGCTAATATATCATTAAGAATGTTGGTTTTGCTAGGTAAAGTGAATTATAATATTATGGAAAAGAATTAATGATGCACTAGAAAAGAACATGATTATATCATAACTCAATTTTTCTTACTGGTTTCTATTGACGAGAAAACATTATCAATGAAAGATCTTAGCCATTTGTCCTCTCTTAAAAGGCAACGGTTTCTTTAATCTATCTCCAGTAATAATTTGAGTTATGTATGAATTAATCTTGAATGTTTAAAATATTGGGGAATATAAAGATATTGTGTTTATACAGATAGAACATCTGATGTGGGTAGTAATCATTGTGATTTGGATTATAAATTCATCCTTTCATTAACATATTAGTGCTGTTGCCTACCGCATTTTAGTGTGCAATGGAGTGAACCGAGAAGTCTCATAAAGCCTATATGTGAGGCTAAATAGATACTCTCAATGTCTACAGTACACCACTCTGCCAAATTACTGATCCTTTCAGCTCTTGTGGCCTGGAAGGATTTGGGACACCTAAAGATTAATGGAAAGAATCAGAAAGATCTCAGTTTGGGTCCTGATTCGCCTAAATTTGTGAAGCCTCAGTGTTCTCATCTGCAAAATGGTATACAACATTTCATTGACTTCAGAGTTTATTTTGAAACTGAGACCACTCATGAAAAACACTTTCTACAAGTGCACAGTTATTACACATATGTGTGAATGCAGGCAACCTAATCCTTTTCAGCTCTAGTCACCCCTCATTGTAAAATAGCAGTTGGGTGAGTAACAGATGAATCAATATGCACTTATGTTATTAGAATTAGAGTGGTGACATGGAAAGGTGAGGAGATTGCAATGGAACAGACATGGATTTAGATCTGGGCTCTGTGAGCAAAATATCACATTTGAACTGTCATAATATTTTCTGAACACTGAAAAAAAACAAACACAGATTATTAAAATATACTTTGTAGTGTTATTTATCATGTTTAAAATTTTCTCTCTACCATCTGTCATCAATCTTTGTGTGTACACATACACAATCCCTTCTTCATGTGTGAGATGGAAGTTTCTGTGTGAGACGTCACTGATACCTACATGACAGGATTACTATGATAGTAAAAATTTAAAATGATAGATGCAATAATTAAGTACCCATGTCACCTCTTGGCTTTTCCCTCCTATGTACTACAATGACCAGAATGAAGATCAGGCTTTTCAAGCACACTGATATTTGGGGGTGGATAATTCTTTGTTATGGAGAGATTTCCTGTGCATTGTAGTATGTACAATGTCTCCATGTACGTACAAATGTCCTCTAGTGCCCAAACTGCCATCTGTTCTAGGCTTTTCCAGGACAACAAACCATTTCAAAATGGGAGATAGATAATAGCCACTTCCTATCAGCCTTAAGGAGTTGCAAAGAGTGAAGATCTCAAAAGAGGATCCAAGGACAATACTCCAAAGATGCATGTCATTCCCCACCTGAAAAAGGCAAAACGTACGTGCTATGGAGAAGCAGAGTTTTTGTTTCTCTGTCATCAAACATCTAACCTGGTATCATTAACAAATAATGTCCTTATACTTCCCCTATTCCTATTGGTGCTTTTCTTTAAGGCAGAAAACAACAGGGATTATTTGAACTCTTTCTAGTGACTACTGTGTGACTGATACTGGACTCTATCACTATTGTTACCATATTATTATCATCATGATCATTTTAGTTACATTGGGTAAACTGAATTAATGTTTTGATTAACTGATTAATTGTTCCATGAAGTTAACTGCGTTTCAGACTACCACATGTGTAAGACTGAGAACAAATTACAGTAACCTTAGATCATATAGAGCTAAAGTAAAATATAACATTGTGATACATTTTGCTATTTTTGAATAGAATAGTCCCATCTACCAGGACGTGGGTTTAGTTCTCTTTGCTGTCTACTTCTAGCATGCGATGCAGATTGTGCAGCAACAAGAAAATTGGCAATCAATTCCCTACTGTGCAATACTGGTTTCTAAAGCAGAATCAGGGCCATTCCCTCCCTCGGTCCCATTAGTACATTCTTACATCCTTGGGGGCTACATCTACTGGGAAACAATTGAGCATGAAGCAGAAGATGGTGCACAGTGGGATACAGGATTCTGATAGATGATTTGCTTATATCAAGCACTGTAGAAGATAGGCGAGGATAAAAGGTATGTGTGTGGTACATGCTTGAAGATGTGCTCTTTCTTGAACTAAATCTATATAAGGAAGAAATATAGATTGTGTTGCATAGAAACAATTCATTTCTGTTTCTGATACACAATCAAGGAGTGAGGGCGGAGATATGCCTTTGTGCAGCAAGGTCATACCAGACGAATTCCTGTGGATTGACACAGGTGAGCTATGCATTTCTTTCAATATCTGTTTACTTTAAGTTTAACAGTGGTCATTTTATAATAGCCTAATAACTGAGGAGCAGAATAAAGGGTAATCTGTATTCTTTTTCTACTGACCATCCTGAGCCAGGTTGTTTTTTCCTTATTAAAAAGAAACAATATGGTGATGTCATCAAGATGGCAGAATAGTCAGTTTCTGACTTCAGTCCCACTCGTTAAAAAACAAACTAGCAACTATTAATATACAAGAAAAATTTGTGAAAATCCCAGGGGTTAGGCAGACGGACCCCTTGAATCACAGAGATTGAGAAGGACCACCTGAGCAGGGTAAGAGGAGTAGTTTCACTTTGACCTCATTGCACCTCCCCCGAGCTAGCACAACACGACATAAAGAGGACGCCTCTCAGCTGACTTTTTGTCTAGTGGATAAAAGAAAGTCCAAGGTGGGCATCCTGCTTCACAGCATTGTGGGATGCTTCCTAGGAAGACCACTTGGTTCTTGCCTCATGAGAATCACTGGAATAATTGGTGTGCCTGGACCACTAGGGATCAGAGATGGGGAAGGAGGATGTGGCTTAGAGCAACCAGTGTGTGGGTACTGGAAGACCATGTTTCTGCTCTAGGTGGTGCCAGAGCACAGATCCCAGCTAATGGCCTTATCTGGCCAAGGAACTTGGTTGGCATTTCTATCTTGTTTGCATCTCCAATCAATGACCTTATCAGCTGTGGAGCCCATTCTACAGCCCAACATGGTCAAGGAAGCAAGTCAGCAGTCTTGCCCAACTTCTGAGCATAGCTTCCCATCCTGCCTCACCAGGAAGTCTGAGCATAGATGCCACACAGCTGCAGAACACATTCTAAGTTATGCCCAGGCAGGGAAGCAAGTCAGCACACCCACCCAACTTCTGAATATAACCTCCTGCCCAGTCTGATCAGGGAGCCCAAATAGTGAGCCCAGGCAGCCTTGGTCCAGCCTCGAGTACTTCCCAGCCTTAGAGCCCAGCTGTCAGCCCCACCAAACAGCAGAGCCCAACATGGCCTTGTCCAATTGTTGGGCACAGCCTGTGGATCCTAGACCAGGCAGCCTGGATAGCAACCCCACTCAATCACAGAACACAGGGTACAGCTAGAGGCCCCACCTGACCAGGGAACCTGGCCAGTGACCTCGCCCAATAGAATAGCACAGTCAATGTCTGCCACATAGTAGAATCTAATCTTCAGCTTCACCCAACTTGGGGGCACAGCATGAGGCCCTTTTGGATCATGTTGCTGTATCTTCAGCCCTACCTGATTGCAGACTATCCACCTGGGGAGCACAGTCTGAGGCCCCATCCGATCAGGAACAATAGAGACCCCAGCTTGCTGCACTGAATAATGCAGACTCCAACCAGAGGCAATGCTCTGCCAGGGAATACAGCCTGTGACCCTCTCCAACCAGAGGTGGTTGTGGAACACAGCTACTGGCCCAACTTAATATAAGATATTGTAACTATAAGATATTTTATGTAGCCTTGTAGTAAGCACAAAGGAAAGACCTGCAGTATCTATACAAAGAACTAAGATAAAGGAATCAAAACAAACCCACCACAAAAAGTCATTATGTCACAAATGAAGACAGCAAGAGAGGGGGAAAAACGAAAAAACAGAAATACAAAATAGAAAACAATTAACAAAATGTCAATAGCAAGTTCATATCTATCAATAATTACTTTAGGGCCGACCGAGTGGCGCATTGGTTAAGAACTGTTTTTGGGATGCCAGCGGCCCCGGATTGGATCCCACATATGAGGGCCAGTGACACTGCCCTCTACAGCTAACAACAGCTCCACCTGGAGCTGGGCTGCGAGCCTTGGCGATGGTGTAGGCTGTAGCTCCTGCTGCAGTGGGCTGCCATGGGCTACAGTGAGTGGCCTGCAGCCAGCGTGAGCGGCTGGCAGCCTGCACGAGCTGCCAATAGCCGCGGTGAGCGACCGTCCAGAGGCCAGCGACTGATCTGCCTCATCCGGCGAAGAGCGCAATGACGATACCAACATGGGCCAGTGAAGGAACGTCCTCTGCAACTAGACTGAAGAACAAAAAGACAGCAACTTGTCTGTTCCCCTTCCCCGATTCCCCAATGCTGTTCCCCTCCCCCAATTCCCCAATAAAATCTTTTTTAAAAAAATAATAATTACTTTAAATGTAAATGGATTAAATTCTTCAATCAAAAGACATGGCATGGCTGAATGGGTTTAAAAAGCACAATGATATGCTGCTTATAAGAGGCTCAATTTAGATTTAAAGATACACATAGACTTAAAGTGGAGGGATGGAAAAAGATATTTCTAGCAAAGGCTAACCAAAAGAGACCAGGGGTAGCACCAGACAAAATAGACTTTAAGTTAAAAATGGTCACAGGAAACAAAAAGGTTATAATAGAATTATAAAGGGGATAATTCACCAAGAAAATATAATAGTTGTAAATGTTTCTGCACCCAATATATGGTTTCCTAAATTTATAAAGTGAATACTAACAGAATGAAATGGAGAAATAAAAGAAACACAATAATAATAGGAAACTTTAATACCCCACTCTCAACAATGGACAGATCATCCACACAGAATATCAATATGGAAATAGATAATTTGAACAACACCATAGACAAAATGCATCCAACAGATATTTGCAGAACATTCCTACCCACAGCAGTAAAATATACATTATTTTCAAGTGTACTTGGAATGTTCTCCAGGATAGATCATATATTCAGTCACAAAACAAGTAGCAATAAATTAGGAAATATATAGATTATATCAAGTATCTATTATTATGAACACAATGGTATAAAAATAGAAATCAATTATAGGAGGAAAGCCGGAAAATTTACAAATATGTGAAATTTAAACAACACATTCCTGAACAACCAATGTTTCAAAGAAAAAGAAACAGAAAAATGAAATAAAAATATCTTTAAACATCTATTAAAATACAACATATCAAAGTGTATGGGAAAAATTTTAAAAAACTTGTGGGAAGCAATAAATATAATTCAAAGAAGGCAGTTTATAGCTATAAAACCTATATGAAGGAAAAAGAAAGATGTCAAATAAAACAACTTAACATTGCACCTGAAGGGACTAGAAAAATAAAAGTAAACTAAGTCTAAAGTTAGTAGAAAGAAATAAAGATCACAGTGGATAAATAAAATAGAGACTAAGGCAACAATAGGAAAGATCAATGAAACTAAAATCTTGTTTAACAAAAAAATATTATAGTCACCCCAATAAACTTTAATTAAAAAAATTATAAACAAAATAGCAAAATCCTTTAGCTAGATTCACAGAGAAACAGAGAGAGAAGACTCAAATAAATAAAATCAGAATTGAAAGAGTAGACATTAAAACTGATGCCACAGGAATACAAAGCATCATTAAAAACGATGAAAAATAATACACCAACAAACCTGACAACCTAGAAAAATGGATAAATTCCTAGAAACAGACAACCTCCTCAAACTGAATCATGAATAAATAGAAAACATGAATAGGTCAATAAGTAGTAAGGAGACTGAATCAGTAATCAGAAACCTCCCAACAGATGACTTCCCATCGAGATGGCAGAATAGGTAAAAACTGTAGTCACCTCCTGCCATGACCACGTCAAAATTACAACTAAATAACACAACAACCATCATTGAGAACCACCTGAAACCTGGCTGAATAGAAGTCTTGTAACTAAGGATAGAAAGAAGCCACGTTGAGACAGGTAGGAGGAGTGGAGGTGTGGAATGTCCCACACCCACAGTGCGATGATTAAGATTTGGGACGGATATCTCAGCCACAGAGGTCCCCTCACTGAGGAGCAAGGGATCCACACCGGGATCCCTGGCCCAGGGCTCCACTCTCAGGAAGAGAAATCCCCATAACGATTGGCTCTGAAACCTGGCAGGATTGTATCCAAGTGAGATGAGTGAGACAGAGGACTGCTGGAGCCCCAGATGCTGCAGGTTTTAAACAGCCCCCACATCCACTCACACACTCACAAACTCACTCACTCTGGGCTCCAGTGCAGAGGCAGCACCTCAAAAAGCAGCAGGAACACATAGGGAGGAATTAACTTGACTAGCTTCAGGACTACAGCTGGAAGGGCAGGAGTTGAGAGAGCTCTCTCCAGGGAGAAAGTACTGGAGGTGCCATCGTTTCTTTGTTGAGCCCTCCCCCAATCCATCCAGTTAGCCAGGTGGGTGCCATCTGAGCTCCCTATTAACCTCGCTAACACAGCTCACCCTGTCCTCCCCATTCAAATCACCCACCCAGTCGAAACTTTTCCTGCGGTTCCTCTACAAAAGCAGTCTCCTCATCTTGTATCGTGGACTTTCCTAAATTACCTCAAAGATCCACAAACCCCAAACTGGCAGTGGCCATCCTTGGTGTTCCCTGTACCTCTTGCTAAGCTACCCCAAGCCTGGCTCAAGTGGCGACTGGTCTCAACTTGCATTGTAACTCGCATCAGGTAGTTCCAAGCCTGACATAAGGAGAAGCCAATGTTGGTTTGAAATGTAGCCTCAACTAAGTGGCCACAAAGGGGGCACAAGTGGTAGCTGGCCTCGGCTCACATCACGGTGACCAACGAAGGGTCCCACGGCCAGCTCTAGTGGCAGCCAGCCTCAGTTCACAGAATAGCCTCTTCTAAGCATCACTAAACCTGGCACATATAGCAACCAATGGCAGATCACTTTGTAGCTTCTACCAGACAGCTCAAACTGGGCACAAGCAGTGGCTGACATTGACCTGAATGGTAGCCCCTCCCAAGAGACCCCAGTAACAACATACCTGGTGTCTGGCTTCAGACCACAACAGAGCTCCATGAACAAAACACCTGAAGGGTGGACTTGGCTGACACTAGAGTCCTGCTAAAGAAACTCCCACTCTGTGGGGTCAGCCCCTGCACAACAGCTAAACTACTATAGACACAGCCAACCCTCACATCCAGTCAATATGAGAGTAAATCCCACCCAGATGTGCCAACAGCACTCAAGGGTCAACTACATCAGAAGCACACACTGCTCACAACATGGGACAGCCCTGGAGCATGCGGGTCAGATGCCACTGGGCCTCACGGGAAGCCACTCTATCAAGACCAGAAGACATAGCAAATATACCTAATACATAGGAAAAACACAGGGGGTCAGTCAAATGAAGAGGCCAATAAACATGCCCCAAATGAAAGAACAGGAAAAAAACTCCAGAAAAAGAACCAAATGAACAGAGAGAAGCAATCTACCAGAGGCACAATTCAAAACACTGAATATAAGGATGCTCAATGGGCTTAAGGGAAGAATGGATGAACTCAGTGAGAACTTCAACAAAGAAATAAGAAGCATAAAAAAGAGAGGTAGAAAACATAAAAACAAACCAGTCATGGATAGGAAGAATTAAGATCGTTAAAAGTCTATACTACCCAAAGCAATCTACAGATTCAATGCAATACCTATCAAAATACCAATGGCATTTTTCAAAGAACTAGAACAAATAATCCTAAAATTGATATGGAACCACAAGAGACCTCCAATAACCAAAGCGATCGAATAAAAAGAACAAAGTTGAAGGTATCATACTACCTGTTATCAAACTATACCACAAGGCTATAGTAATCAAAACAGCGTGGTACTGGCCTAAAAACAGACACATAGATCAATGGAACAGAATAGAGAGCCCAGAAATAAACCCACACCTATATGGTGAATTAATCTATGACAAAGGAGGCAAGCATATACAGCAATACATACAGACAGTCTCTTCAATAAATGATGCTGGGAATACTGGCAATATATACACAACAAATGAAACTAGACCACTTTCTTACACCATATATAAAAATAAACTCAAAACAGACCAAAGATTTAAATGTGACACCTGAAACTATAAATCTCCTAGAAGAAAACATAGGCAGTAAAGTTGTTGCTGTTGCGCTTAGTAATATCTTTTTGGAGATGCCTCCTTGGGTAAAGGAAACAAAAGAAATAAACAAATGGGATTATATCAAACTAAAAAGTTTCTGCACAGCAAAGGAACCATCAACAAAATGGAAAGACAACCTACTGAATGGGAGAATATATTCACCATGATATATCTGATAAAGGGTTAGTATCTAAAATATGCATATATAAGGAACTCACACAATATAACACCAGAAAAACAAACAATATGATTAAAAAATGCGTAGAAAACCTGAGCAGACATTTCTTACAAAAACCATACAGTTGGCCAATAAACATATGAAAAATGCTCAGCATCACTAATCATAAGGGAAATGAAAATTAAAACCACAGTGAGATATCACCTCACACCTGTCAGAATGGCCATCATCAATAAATAAACAAACAAGTGTTGGCAAGGTTGTGGAGAAAAGGGAACTCTTGAGAATTATTGGTGGGAATGTAAATTGTTGCAGCTACTATGAAAAACAGTATAGAGATTCCAAAAAAATTAAAAATAAAACTACCATATGACCCAGCAATTCTACTTCTGGGCATTTATCTGAAGAAATATTTTTTTATTTCATTATTTATAAGAGACATGATATGGAAGCAACCTAAGTGTCCATTGATAGACAAATGGATAAAGAAGAAGTGGTACATATATACAATGGAATGTTACTCAGCCATAAAAAATGAAATCTTGTCATTTGCAATAATATGGATGGGCCTAGAGGGTATTATGCTAAGTAAAATAAGTCAGACACAGAAAGACAAATACCATATGATTTCACTGAAATGTGGAATCTAAAAAACAAGCAAACAAAACCAAAATGAACTCAGATATAGAGAACAAACTGATGGTTGCCAGATGGGAGAGGATTTGAGGTGGGTAAGAAAGGTGAAGATTTTAATAAGTACAAATTGGTAATTACAAAACAGTTACAGGGATGTAAAGTACAGAATAAGGAATATAGTCAATACTATTGTAATAACTATGTATGATGTCAGGTGAGTACTAGAATTATCATGGTGGTCACTTGGTAAGTTATATAAATATCTAATCACTGTATTGTACACTTGAAACTAATATAATATTGTATGTCAACTGTAACTGAAAAGTTAAAAAAATATATATTAAGAAACCCTCTCAACAAAGAAAAGCCCAGGAACAAATGGTTTCAATGGTGAATTCTAGCAAACATTTAAAGGACTAAAATCAATCCATATCTAACTCTTCTAAAAAAACTGAAGAAGAGGGAATACTCTCAAACTAATTTTACCAGGCCGTTATTATTGGGCACCAAAGCCAGATAAGTGTACTACACAAAAACTATAGGCCAATCTCCCTGATAAATGGAACATTTATCAACAAAATTCAACAAAATTCTATCAAACTAAATTCAACATCCCATTAGAAAGATCATAATGTGGGATTTGTCCCTGAGATGCAAGGATGTTTTGATATGTATATTATACCACATTAATAGAAAGATAAAAATCATATGATCTTAATAGATGCAGAAAAAGCCATTTGACCCAAATAACATCCTTACATGCTAAAAAGGCTCAAAACATTGGGTGTAGAAAGAACATACCTCAACATCACAAAGGTCACATACAACCAACCCACAGGTAACATCATTCTCAACAATGAAAGGCTGAAAGCTTTTCCTCTAATATCAGAACAAGACAAGGGTCCCCATTCTCACCAATCTTATTCAATATAGTACTACTGAAATTCCTAGCTAGAGCAGTAAAGCAAGACCAAGAAAAGGACTCTACCAAAAATTGTTAGAATAAAATAATTATTTACATTGCAGGATATAAAATCAACTGTAATATAAATACCTGAATTAAACTTGTGATAGTTGGAGCATCCATTTCAAAAGACATCCATCTTCAATAAATATACTGCCAGGTGTAACACAGCTACTAGGAAAACAATCAGGTAAGGAATGAGGCAACCTCCATCCAAGAAGTTCTGTCTTTCAGAAAGCCATAGAAAACCTAGATCAATAACCACTTGTGTGACCTCTCTTCTCCATTCTTGCACACCAACTCTTTCTTGCTCTTATTCTTTAAATTAGCCAATAAAGGATTCATCTGTAAGGCCTTAGACACCCCATCCTCAGACCCTAATAAAGGCAGAGCCCCAGGTCCATGCTCTTTTCTACCAGAGACCTTGTTGTGTGGTCTTCAGGCAGCCTGTATAACTCCAGCACTTCTAAGTAATAAATCTTGTTCCTCAAAGTTCCCTGAGGGTTTTCCTGAAGGATGTCCTGCCACTATAACAAGCCTCACCATGGCTGGTCTAGCCACAATATTGTCCCTGGTGAGGGAAACTCCTGCTAGGGTTTGCTGTGACTAACAGACCCAGGCCAGTGCCTCAGGCATTCCTAGCCAACTATCAATACGCTGAGACTGACACAGCAAGTTGCTTAGCTGGCAGGGCTGCATGATCACACTTGCAATTAATCAAGGGTAATGCCTTTTAGTTGAGACTGGCTTACTAATTGACTAGCACCATTTGGGAAGGCAGCACTCCCTCCTGGAGGCCCATTGTGCTGCTATGTACTGTGCATATTGCTTCTGTCATGTGTGGCCTGTGGTATCCATTCCAAAGTGTCCCTGATGCTGTAATAATTCAGCTATCTCCCCAGAGTGGCATGATCAAGGCCTTATGGTCTAATGAGACAGGCCAATAGTTATAGAGATCTTAATTGAATATATATATATATATATATATATATATATATATATATATATATATGCAAGGGTCATCCATGCCTCTCTAAGGAGAGCTAACTAGGGTGGATTGGATCACAGGGCTATTATCACTGCCCAAGGTGAGTCTTTGGGCTAAAGGCATAAGGAAAAGATATTCTTATAGGCAAGGGGAAGAGAGACCTTTTCCTGTGACCACTGAGTCAGTGGATCATGCTGGGACCATCTATCCTAACTGCCTCATTCACTGCTGCTACTTTTCATCCCCCTGCCTGACTGCACCAGGGACACTTCCATCCCTGGCACAATGATGCTTTAAAACTAATAGACAAATATAAATGTCCAGAACATCTTGTGCTGGTGCCTCCTAAAATTCCAGGCAGGTTCACTAGCTCCTTGGTAAATGCATAAACCCTATGGAAGCTTTGTGGGTGTCACTCAGTACCTTAGCAATTATCAACATGCCAACACTCTGGTGTCACACTCCAGGGGACTAGGGACTTGTTCCCAATCCCTGTGTATCACACCAGTGGAAGCAAGCCTGGATCCCACGGAGGTCGACTGGGACACCCTGGAACAGAGGTGGCTGCACATGAAGACAGCACACAGGAACATCAACTTTTCCCCGTAACACATAAGATCAAGGTAACATGAGAAAATCAGGCAATAGAAACTGAGATCAAAAATTACACCTTAACTGAAATTCAAATCTTCTTAAAGATTTTGTGCAGTAAGAAGAACGGATGGAAGCTGATTTGTTATCTCAGGGTTGTTTTTTTTTTACTGGACTCTGGATTATTACTCATGGCTGTCTGAATGTACCAACTGGCAGGTATCTATAAAGACCCATCCATAATGTTCTTAATCCATCTGGGTTATCTGCCTGTTTCCTCTGAGTGACCATAGATCTTGAGCCCCCACAGGTTTCACCTGAACCAGGCAGAACAAAGAAACTCACCTTGCAAGGCACACTTGCCACCAGGAGAACTGCTGACAGGGACTCCAGGGAGGATAAAGGAGAAGGGAAGGCAAAGGCCCCTAGAGCCACAAATATTCAGACCAGGGCCCTCCCTCTCCTCACCTGGGTATTTGTCACCGGCACAGTGCACATCCTTACATCATGGTGATTGCTGCTAAGGCTCACAGTAAATGAAAAACATTAGATGAAGCCCGTTCCCTGCTCTGCAAAATTGGCATGGTCCCATGGGTTTATCATTTCTATGATCATAGTGACCTAAATGATCCCTTCTTCATGTCTAACCCAATATAAACCCCATTTGACCCTGAATCCAAAGAATTCTTACAAAGTTCTCCCTCTAATTATAGGGTAGCACCACTGTGTTTTATTGGGACTGTCAAAGCCATTCAAAAGACACTGGAGGGTGTTGACATGGTCGTTGGACATGGAGGAGATTCCCACCTGATGTCCAGGTACTCCATCCAGATTTAGGTCCCTCTGCCCAGGATCAGTGGCCACACATACTAGCCCTTTACATATTCTGGAGGCAACACATCTCTCACCTCTCATTAACTCTTTGCCCAATATATGCAATCACATGCAAGTCTCACCTTCCATTGGGGGAGACCCAATGATGTATATTAGAAGCTGCCAACAGGCAGTCCAACAAACCTTACTTTTAATCTCACCTGGCTCCACAATTAGAGTTGCGTCCTTGGTCACACCTGACTATACCTCTTGGAGTCTCTGGACAAAACATGAGCCAACCTGGCTTCCTATGGTGGTTTGGATGAAGCAACTACCTTTAGTGGCACCCCAACATACTCCCCTGAGTGCCAACTTTTGGCATCCTATTGGGTCCCAACCAGCCCCCACCCTGTACTACTCTGTACCTAACTTCTTATAACGCCCTGGGTTAGAGGTGCCTCCCAGCAGATTTCTCTACAGAAATCAGTTGCATTTCTATATAACAATGAAATATCTGAAAAAGAATTAAAGAATACTATCCCATTCACAATAGCATCAAAAACCATAAAATACTTAGAATAAATTTAAGCAAGAACGGAAAAGATCTGTATACTGAAAACTACAAGACTTTGATGAAAGAAATTGTAAGAGACACAAACAAATGGAAAGCTATTCCGTGTTCAGGCACTAGAAGAATTAATATTGTTAAAATGTTTATGTTACCCAAATCTATCTACAGATTCAATGCAGTCACTATCAAAATTTCAACATCATTTTTCACAGATACAGAAAAAACAATCCTAAAATGTGAATAAATCCACAAAAACCCTCAAATAGCCAAAGCAACCCTGAGAAAGAACAAAGCTGGAGGCATCACACTTGCTGTTTTGGAACTATCCTACAAAGCTATAAGTAATCAAAGTTGTATGATACTGGCATAGACATAGACACATATGCCAAAGGGACAGAATGAAGGGTCCAGTAATAAAGTCCCACATGTATGGGCAACTGGTATTTGACAAGGTAGTCAAGAGCATTCAATGAGGAAAGGACAGGCTCCTTAATAAATGGTGTTGGGAAAACTGGATAACCAACCATATGCAGAAAATAATTGGATAACCAACCACATGAGGAAAAATGAAATTGGACTTCAATTTTACACCATTCACAAAAATTAACTTGAAATGAATTAAAGACTTTAAGTTAAGGCCTGAAAACTACAAAACTTCTAGAAGAAAACAGAAAAAAAACCTTCTTGACCTTGGTCTGGCAATTTTTTTGGAAATGACATTGCTAGCCCAAGAAAAGCAAAGGTCCACAAGTGGGATAACATCAAAGTAAAAAGCTTCTGTACAGCAAAATAAACAATCAAAAAATTGAAAGGTAACCTAATGAATGGGAAAAAAATGTATTTGCCAACATGTATCGGATAGAGGGTTAATATCCAAAAAATATAAAGAGCTCATAATACCTCAGTGACACAAAACATGATTAGAAAATGGGCAGCACTACTGAATAGACATTTTTCTAAAGAAGACATCCAAATGGCCAACAAATACATGAAAAGGTGCTGAACCTCACTAATCATCAGGGACATGCAAATCAAAACCACTATGAGATACAAATTCACAGATGCTGGAATGGCTGTCATCAAAATGACAAAGGCCAACGAGTGTTAGTGAGGATGTGGAGAAACGGGACACCTTAAGCACTGTTGGTGGTAGTGCAAAAGTGGTGCAGCCAAGAGAGAAAACAGGGTGGAGGTTCCTCAAAATATTAAAAATAGAACTATCTTATGACCTAGCAATTCCACTTCTGGGTATTTATCCTAAGGAAATGTCCTAAGGATATCAAAGATACATGTGCATTAATTACCATGTTCACTACAGCGTTAGCCAAGACATGGAAGGAGCCTCAGTGTCCATCAGTGGATTAATAGACAAAAATCGGTATTAGTGGATAAAAAGTGGTATATATTTACAATGGGATATAAAAGAAAAAAATCCTGCCATTTGTGACAATGTGGATGGATCATGGCTACATTATGTTAAGTAAATTAACTCAGAGAAAGACAGATACTGTATGATCTAACTTACATGTGGAATCTAAAAAAAAAAAAAAAAAATTAACAGAAACAGAACAGATTGATGGCTGCCAGAGGCAAAGGCTAGGGGTATAAAAATATTAAGTTCTGGGGATGTAATGCACAGTATGATGACTACAGTTAACAATATTATATATTTGAAAGTTGCTAAGATAATAGATCTTAAAAGCTCTCATCACAAGTAAAAGATTATAATTGTGTGAGATGTATGTCAAGTAAACTTATTGTGGTAATCATTTTATAATATACATATACTTATATCGAACCATTATGTTGTACAACCTAACTATATGTCAGTTATATCTCAACAAAACTGGAAAAATTAAAAATAAAAAGAAATGCAGTGTGACAATCATTTTAAAAGTGTTATGCGGCCATTAAAATTATTTCTATGAAGAGTTTTTAATTACATAGGAAATATGATACAAATAAATATGTAGGCTACATTAAAACATGTTAATTATATATACATACACGAACACATTAATGAATTCATAGAATAATATGAAAAAGTTTCTAAGATATTAGAAATAGTTATATCCAGATGTTGACATAATGGTCATTTATATTATTTTTTGATCTCTTATGATTGTCCCATATTTTAAAAAAATGAACACATGACATTTAAAACCAGAATTTTTTTTAGAAAGAATTAATGCCTCCTTTCCTTGTGTAATTACAATGGAAACTTCCTTTCACTTTGTATATGACTTGTGATATTTAAAAATCCATGGTCAAGCGCTGGCTTGGGAAGCCAGCAGCCCCGGTTTGGTCCCACATTAGAGGGCCAGTGACACTGCCCTCAAAACAAAACAAAAAAAACAAAAAAAATCCATGGTCACATTTTCTCTTCTTTGGTGCAAAATAATTTTAGGGAACCATGAAAAGCATAAACCCATTTAGAGCAGTTGAGAGCATGTTCTTGGCATGTTGTGATGATATTTGCTCAGAATGTTCTTGCGTTGTAATGCCAAAATAAGGAATCTAAACACTGAACTGCCACTTTGATGATCTTGGCTTAAATCATAGGATTGTAAAGAGAAAGACTGTATCAGGAGAGGGGAAAATAAACAAAAACATCCTTGTTGCACTGTGGACTGAACTTAATCCATAATGTGGTAAGGCGTGCTTATAACAACCACTTCCCTGTTCTTGCTCTGTCACTCTCTAAACACTAGAAGTGGCTGTGGGGGTAATAAAGGGTTGCTAAAGACTGACATACACTAGAGCTTTGGTGACTATTTCCACATGTATTCCCTTAGCTTTTCCCCATAGGTCTGTTACAATGGATGTGTGAAGCCATATGCTCACCATATTGTGTGCTTTGGATTTTATATGAAACTCCCTAAACCTCGTAGTCAGATTTGGACTGCAATTCAAGAGTTCCAATGCTGTATTTTCTGCATTTTTGAACTTTTGTTCATTTGAATGCTAAGAGTTATTTCAAATCAAGAGACAGATAAAGTGTGGGTGGCAGGATGCTGCCCCAGGAAAAAACAACTCGAATTTCTTCTCAGGATTAACCAAAGGTTCTATTCATCATTTCCTGTAAGATAACCTAGAAGTTGAAAGGCAAAGTGGGGAAATTTTTTGTAGGGGCATAAACTCACACTTACATTTTAAGGCATGGGAATAGGAGTTAGGATGATAATCATTTGGAGACTTGTTCTCACTTGAAAAACCAGTCCATGTAGTTTTTCTTGTAGCAGTATTGTCATCAAGGATCAATCCCATTTTAATTGATAGGTTGATTCCGAAGGGGATTTCAACTCTCATCTTATAGTCTTTTATGGTTGACACATATATGCATTTACAAGGTCTGACAAATTCGAAAATTTGTTGCAATGATGTTGCTAACTTTTTTTGATATCAAAGGGATTATTCATTATGAATTTGTACCACCTGGACAAACAGTTAACCAAACAAGTTTGCTATTTGGCAGTGATGAAAAGCCTGCATGAAAAAGTTAGACGATCTGAACTTTTCACCAACAATTCATGGTTCTTGAATCATGACAATGCACCAGCTCACACAGCACTGTCTGTGAGGGAGTTTTTAGTCAGTAAACAAATAACCATATTGGAATGACTTCTTTCTTTACTCAAAGATAAGGGAAATATTGAAAGGAAGACATTTTGATAACATTCAGGGCATCAAGGGTAATACAACAACAGCTCTGATGGCCATTCCCGAGTTCCAAAATAGTTTTGAAGGATGGACTAGGTGCTGGTGTCAGTGCAGAGCTTCCCAAGGAAAATACTTTGAAAGTGACCATAATGGTATGCAGCAATTAGGTATGTAGCACTTTTGCTAGGATGTGTTCTTGAACTTAATTGTCCGACCTCATACATGTATGCATATATACACGCACACATACATATGGGGAAAATTGCTCTTCTTCTCTTACTTATCTCCTTATTTTCTGTGGAAAATTTTAACTATGGTTGCTCATTAGACATGCTTTCCTTGACATAAAATTTGAAATATCTGACATATTAATGTATATTATTATTCTCTGCTCTAGTATTCTCAATGTGTTTCAGTTTTGAATATATATATGACATATATATGAATACATACATATGAATATATATGACATTTTATATATATATATATATATATATATATATATATATATATATATATATATATATATATACAGAATTGGTGATATATAAAATATATATTATAACTTCCCCTTTTTTTAAAAAAGATTTTATTGTGGAATTGGGGGAGGGGAACAGGATTGGGGAATCGGGGAAGGGGAACAGACAAATTGCTGTCTTTTTGGTCTTCAGTCTAGTTGTGGGGGACGTTGCTTCACTGGCCCATGTTGGTATCGTCATTCCACTCTTCGCCGGATGAGGCAGATCGGTCCCCAGCCTCTGGATGGTCGCTCACCGGGGCTATTGGCAGCTCACGCTGGCTGCCGGCCACTCACTGTAGCCTATGGCAGCCCACTGCAGCAGGGGCTGCAGCCTACACCGTCACCAGGGCTCACGCAGCCCAGCTCCAGGTGGAGCTGTTGTTAGCTGTAGAGGGCAGTGTCACTGGCCCTCATATGTGGAATCTGAACCGGGGCTGCTGGCGTCCCAAGCTAGCTCCTTAACCAATGTGCCACTCACCGGCCCTATAACTTCCCCTTCTAAATATACTAAATCATTCCAATCCTTGAACAATCCTATCAATTTAATAATATAATTGAGTGGTTAATATAAGCATTGTCTTCAATATTTATGTAAAGTAGAATAGCAGAGTGAATCTTGATTTGAAAGTTCAGAATATTTTTGGCTTTTAGTGTTAGTTTATATTTAATCATGACAATACCAACTAACTTTATGGTTTTATCTATTTCTATTCTAAAAAGTTTGCAAAAATTAAAAAATGATACACAAAATAATCTGATTAATTTTTGGATGTTGCTGAAGTTGTTTTTTAACTGACAATTAAATTTTAGGATTGTGTAGCTCTTATTATGTTTCCTTTGTTATAAGCTGATGATAATAAAAGGTTTAAGGGGTATAAGGAATGAAACCCTCTTTTTTTCTGATATGACTGTCATTTAAACCACTTATAATTTCACCAGCTAACATTATAGATACCTTCAATTATAACGGAAGGTGATGTAACCCATACCTATCTATATCTATCTATTTATAGTATACGTATGGATATATATATATATATATATATATATATATATATATATATATATATATATCTCCTTTTCTGGTATAATACAAATGCATATATATATATATATATAACAAATATATTAAATATTTGTAGGCTTCTGGTAAATATGTACTTTTATAGCATTTTGTGCTAATGTAGAAATAATCTCACCATGTGGAGCCACAAAATCAAATCAAACTTGTACCTTAAAAAATGCATGTTTTTCTAGGGAATTTGTGCATAAGTAGTTTATGATTCCTAATAACTAAGTTTTAATTAAGTATCGAAAGAGTTGCTGTTAATATAGCAACTAATATAGTTAATATAGATCTAATATAGTTAGGTCACTAACAAAGATTTTTCTGATAACTGCATACTATTCTTTTTTGAGCTTAATATTTTCCACATTCCCAATAATATTTTCATATAGTATCTGCAGTAAGGAAGTTCTGTCATTGAAATTACTTATTTTTCAAGATTCTGCCATTTTTCTCCTACTTGCCCATTCACCTTATTATTAGTTTCCCAAAGATTTTAGTCCTCTCATTACTTTCTAGGGAGAGATTGATGAATGTACCTGCAGAGTCGCTTCTTTTGAAATAAGGGCAAGCATGTAAACTTGCCCTGTTTTTTTTTTTTTTTTTTTTTGTTGTTGTTGTTGTTTTTTAGTGTGTGAATAGGAGGATATACCCAGGAATAATTTCTGTGAGTTAGAAATGTAATGGGGATGCTAGGGATGGTTTGAGAAGATTTGAATCTGAACTCAAAAGGAGTTTAATGAAGAGATTTCTCTAGAACTGACTGAATTCTTTTCACAATCAGTAGGGCACATTTCTGTTTCTCATATGAATGGTAAAAGGTAACAGGAGAAAGCAGTCGTTTCCAGGCCTATGGAAATAGCACCCAGGTATCCTGGTCACAGAACTATTTGTAGAAATCACTTCAAAATGTATTGAGGATTTACTACATGCCAGGTACTGTGCTTGATAATAGAACTGGTGATATATAAAATATGGTTGCTGTACAATGGAATGTACAAACTTGTAAGGAGAACACAGTTTGCCACCCCTAAATGTAACTTTTTGGGATATGAATCATTTTAAGCTGGTTATTTTTAAGAAACAAAAGACCCGGGGAGGAGAGTGGGAGGGATTGATCTTTCCCTAACTGTCTAAAAACATTTAGATAGAGATCTGCTCCAGGAAGGAAGCTATCATTACAGATATAGTGTAATATGAACAAGTGTGTGATAGACAGGGAGGATCTTGGCAAGGCCCATTTAATCAAAGTCTTGTCTGTGTCCCATTGTTAAAGATGGCCCAGCAAAAGACAGTTCGGGGAAAAATAATAATGTTGTAAATATTTTGTGGGGTGTCAGATGGTCACATGTCTTGCTAGAGAGACCGCTTAATGGATGGAGTAGAGGCTTGATCACTGCACTGTATACCTGAAACTGATATTGTATAATATTGTATGCCAACTGTAATTGAATATATAGATAGTCATGGGATGTGGATTATACGGTGGAAGGGAGTCAAAGGAATTGTAATAGATATGTATGATATGGGGGGGAGGAGTGGGGTGGCAAATTGGGGGAGAGGGATTGTCACTTTGAGGGTTAAAAGTATAACTATTGGACTGTGTTGTACACCTGAAACTAATTTTTTTTTAAAAAAGTCTATTTCCCAATAAAAGAATTTTTAAAAATGCAAAAAAATATTCACTGGCAAAAAAAAAAAAAAAAGATGGCCCAGCAAACTATTTACTGAACACTTGCTTTTCCATCTGCATGTGAAGTGCCCTTTGAAGTCCCAAACCGCAAGACCCTTCCCTGTACCCACTTCTTTCTCCTTAGCTCAAGATGGCTTACTAGCCTTAAACACCAAATTTGTCCTCTGGTATCACATTCTAATTCTAATGAATATATATATATATATATATATAATAAATTTTGTCATTTTCTCCCGTTAATCAGTCTCATGTTAATTTGGCTATTAGTCCAGCCAGAGAATTTAGAAGGGTAGATGGAAAATTATTTTACCTTGCTAGGAAAAATGCAGGTAAACACATCGTAACGCATATTTATTGTGACCTGCAGGACATGGAATGTGAGTATTTTAAATATTATGTTTCTTAGCTTCTTCAAACTGCTAATGATGTTACAGAGGAAGGTTTTTTTTTTTCAGTTCAGATAATCATCAGAAAAGCATAATTCTTGGCAATAAAAAAAACTATCTTCCCTATTTCTCCCTTCTAGCATACTGACTACACTTACAGCTCCAACAAGGTCAGAGGATGAGAGGATTTTGTTCATAGTCAGAGCCAAGCACAGTGATGTGCATACAAGCAGGTGCCCAATAAAAAATTGTTGAGTAGAATTAATGAGGAAAACAGATTTGGGATCTAATTCCCAGTTTCAAGGGCTTCTCCTTTACTACTCATAACATTTTGTAAGGACTCTATATCTTGGTCAGGAGTGTTGTGACACTGTTATATATGAGAATGGGTACTCATATGAGAAGATCCAATAAGAGAATTAACCTAACCTTAACAGAATATTTAAGTTAACTTGTATCAACTTTCTAGCATGACAAAGAAGGGTGTTGGTAAAACAAGGAAAGGGTGTCTTAAATTTTAAGCACTGAGGATAAATATCTGCCATCTGCCAAGTCAGGGCGCCCAGAGCCCCGAGGAGATGAGTGCATCTCTCACGGGCAGATGTAAGGGTAGAAACCTACCTGGTAGGACGTCTGATAGCTAAAACAGATTTCTAGCCACCACATCCCATGTCATGACTTTGCCAACTGGGTGGACGATCTTCATGGAAACACCTTCCAAGACCACTTTCTAACTTCGCATTCAGTTTTGAGATACTATTTTTCATCTGCCTGCACATGCAGAGATAGTTTGGACCAATCTTATTGCCATAGGGTTGTGTTCCTTCATTGATGCAGAATAAGACTGGTTGTGGAGTTGTATATTCACATGCAAAAGAATGAAACCGGTCTCCTATCTTATATGACTGGCAAAAGTTAACTCAAAATGAATTAAAAATGAAAATATAAAACTCCTAGAAGAACATAGTGAAAAAGCTCCTTGACATGGGTCTTGGCAATCCCTTTTTGGATATGACACCAAAAACAAAGGCAACAAAACGAAAAAACAAACAAGGATGACAACATCAAAATAAAAGACTTTTGTACAACAAAAGAAACAATCAACAACATAAAAAGGCAACCTATGGAATGGGAGAAAATATTTGGTAACCACACATCTCATAAGGGGTTAATATCTAAAATGTATGAGAAACTTGAACTCATACAACTCAATAGGAAAAAAATTCAAACAATACAATCTAAAAATGGACAAAGGACCTGAATAGACAATTTTCCAAAGCATGTATTCAAATGCCCAACAGGTGCATGAAAAGGTGCTCAACATCATTAACCATTAGGAAAACAGAAATCAAAACCACAATGTGATATCACTTCACTTCTGTTAGGATGGCTAGCAAAGACACAAAGGATAACAAATGTTAGCAAGGATGTGGAATAAAGGTTAACCCTTATTCACTGTTGGTAGACATGTAAATTGGTGTAATCACTATGGAAAATAATGTGGAATTTCCTCAAAAAAATTAAAAATAGAATTACCATATGATCCAGCAATCCCATTTCTGGGTATATAGCGAAAGGAAAGAAATTCACCATCCTGAAGAGATACCTGCATCCCATGTTCATTGCAGCACTGTTCACAGTAACCAAGACATGGAAATAACCAGTTTCCATTAAAAGATGAATGAATAAAGAAAATATGTGATACATATCACACACACGCACACACACACACACACACACACGCACACACACACACTAGTATTCTAGTCACCCATAAAAAGAAGGAAACCCTGCCATGTGAGACAACCTGAATGGACCTTGGGGGCATTGTGCTAAGTAAAGTAAGTCAGAGAAAGACAAATACTGTATGGTCTCGCTTATATGTGGAATCTAAAAAAAATAAAATAAAAAATGAATTCATAGAAACAGAGATCAGACTTGTGGTTACCAGAGGAGTGGGGTGGGAAATGGGGGAAATGGGTGAAGGTGGTTAAAAAGCATTAACTTCCAGTTATGAGATAAATAAGTTTTGGAGATGTAATGCACAACATAATGACTATAGTTACAATACTATGTTGCATATTTGAAAGGTTCTAAGAAAGTAGATCTTAAAATTTCTCATCATAAGTGTAAAAAATTTAACTATGTGAGTTGATGGATTTTAAGTTATTGTGGTAATCTTTTCACGATATATACAAAGGGTGCAAAAAAAATTTTGTACACATTTTAAGAAAGGAAAACTATTAAAATTGTAATATTCAGTGTATACCGATAACAAAAGATAAATACAAGTCACGTTTGACTTCTGCAATTACAAGAGGTGCTCAAAGTGGTTCCATCAGCATCCAGACACTTCTGATTACGGCAAACTACTGCTTCGGTAACTTTGACCAAAGTGTCCACTGGTATACATTTTTTGGCACCGCCAGTATGTAAATGAAATCATTATATTGTATACTTTAAAGTTATATAAACTTATAGTATGTTATATGATAATTACAACTAAATAAAACTGGAAAAAATGCAAAAAAAAAAAACCTCCTTCAAAAATTTTCCCAAATACAGCATATTATACAAGAATTTTGACTTAGAATCATTGCAGATTATTTTAAAAATTACTTTTATCCATCAAAGTTAATTTTTCTGAGAGTAAAGAGGAGTTTGGTAGGACCTATGGTTTATTAAAAATACAGAATCTCAGGAATAACCCAGACCTACTTCCTCAAAATATGCATACTGACAATGTCTCCAGGTAGAATCTATACATATTAAAATATGATAGCACTGCAGGTGATCTGATTTTCAATTTGGCTCACATTGGAATCAGTTGGTATGTTTTAAAAAATACTGATGCCTAGTTTCTATCTCACACATACAAATTTACTGTATCTTTCCCCCCCCAGCTTTACTAAGACACATAATGGACATATAACATTGTGTATGTTTAAGGTATACAGTATGGTGATTTGATAGACATATATATTGGAAAATGATTACCACAGTAAAGTTAGTTAACACTTCCATCACCTCACATAATTATTACTTTTTTTATGGTGAGAGCATTTAAGATCTACTCTCTTAGCAGCTTTCAAGTATATAATACAGTATTGTTATCTGCAGTCAACATTCTGTGTATTAGATTCCAGAACTTATTCATCTTATAGCTAAAAATTTGTCCCTTTTGACCAAAATCTTTCCATTTGCCCCACCCCCCAGCCTCTGGCAACCATTATCCTCCTACTTCTAGGAGTTCAGCTTTTTTAGATTCCACAGAGAGTTGGGAACACATAGCATTTGTCTTTCTCTGTTACTTTTTCACTTCTGCTGAGAGCTTCTTGATTATACACCTTAAAACTACTTTTATAATGTCATTCTCCACATTAAAGAATATGTACATGTTCTACTTTCTACTTCATCACATCCAAGCTGCTCTGCTTGACTGCGAGAGTTTTCAATAAAACCTTATCCTTTCCATCCATCTTCATTTCCTTCTGTTCCTGAACCCACATCCTCTGTGTGTTTAAAAACATCTTATATCTGTGTAGCATCTTAGAGTTTAGAGGTGGCTTCAGAAATATCATTTTTCTCAAGATAAAGTGGGCACGATTATGTCCATTTTATAGAGACCCCAAAAGGCAATGCAATTTTGCCAAGGTCACATGAAATGGCAAATGTCAGAGCTCATTTCGCTACTACACTATAGCTTCTGGTATTTGTTTCATAGCTTATGGCTGTTTCCTCTCTACCTTTCAAAATGTTACTTCTTTCTCTATGCAGATATCTATAAATTATTGTAGCTCACACTCATTCCTTTGATAAATTAGTTGAATTAGGGGAATTTCATGTATTTTAATTTTATTTTTAAGGCAAGAATGTTTTACAAGCCAGGGTTATGCCTTATTTATATTTTTTAAATCATTAAGATATCTTTTATGGTATTGAACCACATTTTGTGATCAATAATTTTGGTTAAGTTGTCTTGAATCAAACACATACCATGTACACAACTGCATGCTGAACTCAGCAACTAATGAAAAAGTGGTCCCTGCACTTGAGGAAATTTTAGCCTATTATGAGTTTGGGGAAATAAGAGAATTACAAAAAATAGGTGTAAATTAAAAGGAGTAAGAGAGGATCTGAAACAGAAATACATTTCAAGTGCTACGGGAGTTCAAAGGAGGAAGAGAGCATAACAGAGGAATTAACAAAGGCTTCATGGTTAAAGCTATATTTGAAATGGTCTCTGAAAGATGATTGACAAAACAAAGTGAGGTGGTAGTTTTGAAAGATAAAATATTTGCAAACATAAAGTACTATTAATATTAAACACATATGTTGGAAGTGAAGAGCTCAAGTCTTTGAAAAGAAAAGGGGAATGTTCAGTATGCACTCATTCATTCATTCATTCAACAAGCATTTGTAAAACCAAAAATATGCTCCCCACCTTCAGGGGACTCAAGATTATTGGGGGTAAATTGATCCAAAGAAATAAGTACAATACATTGAAAACTGATAGAATAGCGGTGTGTCCAAAGCCTTACTAAAGGAGAACTGTGGTGGGAGCAGCTATTTCTGTGTTCTAATCACTTAACACTAATGTTATGGTGAAAACTAGATGGCATTGGTGGTGCAGCCATGTTGGCTCATTTGCATTTCAACTCTCGAGATTGGTGGTTTAAGTTAATTTATTCTGAGCAAGTTGAGTTCTCTAGGCAGACAGGTTGATGTATTGCATTTCGCTATTTTGCCAGCATCACATGTTCTCCCTCAAAGTGGAGTAGGAATTGAGCTGATAGCTCGGCAAAGTTGTTATCTTAGGCTTGTTAACTTCTTGGATGTAGCCCATGAACATTTATGTTCGTGTGAGAGAGGTTAGGAAAATATCTGGAAGTGAATTACATCAGTGGGATTTTGCACTGAGTGAAGGCTTTGGAAGCAGGCATTCACGAAAAGGGTCTCCTGTGAAAAACACTGTTTGTAGGAGCTGACTGATTTTATTTGAAAGCGTAAGCCTTGGGTATAATAAAAGAATACAATTATTGAACAATGTTGTCATTTTGTGTTAATTTAATTGGGGTAATGGAATTCAAATTAAGCTCTGTGCTGATTTTTTTATGGCAGGTATGCAATATCTGTTTCATATAAATATATGGTAAACTCAGCAAGAGACTGCTCAATTCTTAGGTTCTATGGTTAACTGGCTTCCACTTTCTTATCGAATACATAAACAATTTCAGGCATATTTCTCCTTTACTTGTAGGCAGTTTATGAGATGGACTGGACTACTGAAAACACATTTCATTCCAACTTAACCCCCAAATAATCAAATGCAACCACAAGAACTAGTGGGAATGGAAAAAGTCCTGTGTTATATAGTTAGTAACTGTGTTAGCAACGGCAATCCCATGAGGACGCCTGCAGGCTCACACCTTCCTTGATGCTATTTTGCCAAGTGACAGCAACTCGTTGTTCTATTATGTGTTTAGAGGTAGGTCTGGACTGGAACTGGTAATATTATTGTGTAGAAATGTGCCTCAACCCAAGTGTCACTGTTCAATATGACCTTGACATGCTCCTCATTCAGCCAGCACACTGCACCAATGAGATATTGAAAGGACACTAGGTAGGAAGGAGAAGATTAAAACAATATCTGAAAGAAACCTTTAGGAATGCCACCCAAATATTAAGTATCTCTTACTGCAGCAGCTCTGTGAAGTGTGCCCTCCCCACACTCTACCTCCCAGTATTGAGGAGGTGGTCCAGCAAGATCATTATAAAAGAAAAAAAGAGCTTAGACTTTGGTTTCACACTGCTGGCTTGTTAAAAGAAAGGGCTTTAGCCTCTGTTCTTTCACAGTGTTTAATGAGCTGGTATATCTACAGTCAGTGGAGAGAAAGGGACAAAATGTACCTGTAAAGTTATATTAGCAAGTTATTAGCCATTTGAAATGACTATAAGGAGCACATTGAGGTGAGATCAATGGGATGATACAGTTAGTGCAAGGATTTTATATGAAAGGCAATTCTGAAATATAATTGCTAATAAAAGATCTATTAATACTGTAAAATACACTAACAGGTTCATCCTAGGGAGTAGTAAGTAGGTGATAATTAGGAAATTGGAAGTTCAGATCATATTAGGAACCCTAGCAATGTCCCCGCCTGCCCTGTAGGATGCCCCATGTTACATGTGCTTGGTGAAAAATTACAATGTACAAATATATTTTAAAGAAAATTTCATCAACTTTTTTTCTTTTTCAAATGTGCTATATACAGTATAATTTCAGAACCCCTACTAAAATACTGGGGACAGATAAATGGGTGGGGTTTATAGGATGTGTGTGTCAGTTTGTGTGTATCAGTGTGTGTGTGCCTGTGTGTGTGTCTACATGCAGGGGATATAAGTACACTTATATAGTGAGTGAGTGTGCATATGTGTGTATGTGTGTACACGTGCATGCACCTGAGTTAAAATGAGACAGGGTCTTTGCAGCAGCATGATTTCTTTCTCATCTCACACCACTTGTTTTCAGATTTTTTTTAAAAAATCTGGTTTCTTTAAAAACACAGCAGACTTCCCAGTTTGCCTCATGGCTTGGAAGGCCCATTATAGTACCAGGAGTCTAAGAACATGATTTTTAGCTTCACAACTTCTCAACAGGTTCTACCTGTTCACATCTCTCATCTTCTTCTACCCTGTGGAGTTAACCTCTGGCTTAAACAGAAAAAGAAAAAAGGAAACAAAGCAAACCAAAGTAAAGGGAAAACCTAAAGCAAAAAGCATGACAAAATGACTGATTATGCTAACTTTAAACACTTGAGGGTTTAATACAGATACTAAATTAAAATACATTCTAATTGGCAACAAAAGATTTCTCTTTAAACATTTTCTCTCATGACTTCCTTCATTTCCTTGTTGAGGTCTCTGACCTCTCAATTTATTCTCTACTCTCTGGCCTTGGAATGTATCATGTATTTCTACAACCAAAGATTAAATTCTCCTCAGTACTAATTCAACCTCCTGTTGGAGTTACCTTCACTCAGATCTCTCGTCCAAGATGATGATTAAATATATTTATCCCTGAAAAGGCTCACTAGTATTTTCTGGAAACTATCAGAAGCACTGAAAATAGAAATGATATCTATCTATGTGTGATTCTTTATACAAATAATCTCATCTAATCTACATAACAACTGTGGAATGTATATACAACCTTGGGTTTTTCAGATATGAAAACAGCCTTAGAAAGTTGCGGTAACTTATTCAAGGTTACCTAGCCAGTGAACAGCAGAATCAGGGTTTCAAGTTGAGTTTACTTAACTTCCCGATACAATTTATTAGTTTTGTCACTTTGGACAAGTTACTTTACTTCTCATTCCCTTGCATACTTATATGCTAAAAAAATAAAATAAAATAAAAATTAGAGATGATAAAAATTGCTTGACTGTACTGGACACATGTGCTAAATTGCATTATTATTCTGATTTTGGAGAATGGTCTCCAAGCCAGGGCTTCTCAAATTTTAAAGAGCACTGGAGTCATCTGGGATCCTTCTGACACTGCAGATCGGATCCAGTAGGTCTAGGTAGAATTTGAAATGGTGTCTCTGAAAGCTAGTCTTCATGTTGCCTACCACTTTGTTTCATACCAGGGAGAGTTACACTTGAATTATTCACATAAAAATGAAGGAGGCCTACGTCTCATTTCTACTTTGGGATATGTGTTGAGATATAAGTTTGATATTATTTTCTATGCCTATTATGTCGCCGCACCCTTCCCACCTTTAAGAAGGTAGCCTGATAAAAACAGGCACATCGATCAGTGGAACAGAACAGAGAGCCCAGAAATAAATCCAGGCATTTACGGACAGTTAATCTATGACAAGGGAAGCAAGAATTTACACTGAAGTAAAGATAGTCTATTCAATAAATGGTGCTGGGAAAACTGGACTGACACATGCAAAAAAATGAAACTGGATCATCTCCTTACGCCTTATACAAGAACAAATTCAAAATGGATTAAAGACTTAAATGTAAGACCTGAAACCATAAAAGTCCTAAAAGAAAATATAGGGAGTACATTTGCAGACATTACCCGGAGCAATATTTTTACTGATACATCCTTACGGGCAAGGGAAGTAAAAGAAAAGATGAACATATGGGATTATATCAGACTTAAAAGTTTTTTCACAACAAAGGAAACCATTAATAAAACAAAAAGGAAGCCTACTGAATGGGAGAATATATTTGCCAACGATATATCTGATAAGGGGTTAATATCCAAAATTTATAAAACACTCATGAAACTCAACACCAAAAAAACAAACAACCCAATTAAAAAATGGGCAGAAGATATGAAGAGACATTTCTCTAAAGAGGACATACAGATAGCCAACAGGCATATGAAAAAAAGTTCAACCTCACTGGTCATTAGGGAAATGCAAATAAAAACCACCATGAGATACCACCTCACTCCAGTCAGAATTGCTATCATCAACAAATCAACAAACAACAAGTGCTGGCGGGGCTGTGGGGAAAAGGGGACCCTGCTGCACTGTTGGTGGGACTACAGATTGGTGCAGCCACTATGGAAGTCAGTATGGAGGTATCTCAAAGAACTGGAAATAGAGCTACCGTTTGACCCAGCAATTCCACTCCTAGGTATTTATCCTGAAAAAACCAAGACACTTATTCAAAAAAAGTTATGCACCCCTATGTTCATAGCAGCACAATTTACAATAGCTAAGACTTGGAAACAACCAAAATGCCCATCAGTAGATGACTGGATTAAGAAACTGTGGTATATTTATACAATGGAGTATTACTCCGCTATAAGGAAGAATGAAATCGTACCATTTGCAATGATATGGATGGACCTAGAGACTATGATGTTGAGTGAAATAAGTCAGTCAGAGAAAGACAAATACCATATGATCTCACTCATATGTGGAATCTGAAAAACTGTATGAATGAGCAAAGTAAACAGAAACTGTCTCATAGATATAGATGAAAAATCAAGGTTGCTAATTGGGAGGGGAATGGGGATGAGGGAGAAGGGGAAGGGATTAGACAGCAAAAATAGGCAACTACAATATTGCCACAGGGATATGAAAAACAGTTTGGGGAATATAATTAATAATGTTGTAAATATTCTGTGGAATGTCAGATGATCATAGGTCTTGTTAGGGAGACCATTTCATGGATGGAGTAGAGGTTTGATCACTGCACTGTATTACTAAAGTGGAGGTGGTATACCTACTGTAATTGAATATATATAGATAGTCACGGGATGTGGATTATACTGTGGAAGAGAGTCAGAGGAAGAGTAATAGATATATATGATATGGGGGGGGAGTGGGGTGGCGAATTGGGGGTGGGGGTTGTCACTTTGAGGGGTAAAATGTATAACTATTGCACTGTGTTGTACACCTGAAACTAATTTAAAAAAAAAAAAAAGAAGGTAGCCTGGTCGTAGCTTGCATTGCCTCCGTAGCTTTTTCAGTGTATGAAGCACAACCATGTTGGTGACTTCCTTCATAATAGAATGAAATCAACTTCATTCTATTTCTTCTGCAAGTCTGATCATATAAATTGCTTGACTGTACTGGACACTCATAAAGATTAACCGTCCTTCAGGAAGAGCAGTGAATAACTCATTAAAGAAAGGGAAGAGAGGGCAAGAGAGAAAGAAGAGAAATAGGAAGGGGAGAAAGGGAAGGAGAAAGGGAAGAAGACAGTGATGATGTTTCCAACTAGGAGGGTGTAGAGCTTGGTGAATATGCCCAAATGAAGGGGTCCTGTTCTCCATTGTTTTTTGGCAGAGCTGAAGCAGGTGGTATACCTACAAAGGCCTAGAAACCTGTTAAGTAAGGATCAGTGACAGTAGGCCTCTAAGACTAAACTCTGTTCCTTGCTTGGTATAGGACACTAAGGCACTAAAGTATTTTTTTTCTTTTTTTTTTAAATCACTGAAAAAGATATGCAAACGTAAGTTAGGTTTGTTCTAATACTATTGCCAGCAACAGGGGAATGAGACACCACGTCTGGAAACCCAGCGCTGAGGAAACAAAGGTGGGAGAGTTTTTAAGAGCAGGCGATGGTGGGGGAATCAGGCCACCCCAAAGAAACAGACTTTAACAGGAGGTGGCTTTACAACTTGGAGTGAGGCACCCACAGAAATTAGGCTGCTATGCTCCCACAGAGACTAGGAGACAGGGGCTCTTTCTTCTTTGATAATACATTTCAAAGGGGTGGCTCCCAGGTCCTTTAAAAAGATATTCGTGGGATGTAACACTGGTAAGAGGTTTTTAAAAAGATTTATATTAAAGAGGCAGACATAATTTACAAGTTTTCTAAGGTAGATGCTCTAAGAAAAGGAAGGACAGGAGCCTACAGTCAGGACAAAACCTGTCTTGAAAACCATTTCTTTTTTTTTTTTTTGAAGGCAGTGTCACTGGCCCTCATATGTGGAACCCGAACTGGGGCCGCTGGCTTCCTAAGCCAGTGCTTAACCACCGCGCCACTCGGCCGACCCAAACCTGTCTTGTATTAGGTCAAGTCAACCTAAGGGAACATTAAGACTATCTTGGCCAAAGGTTGTTGGACTGGATGGGATCTCTTTATCTCCTGTCTGGAGTTATCATCTAAGACTCCACCACCTCATTTCACCCTCAAGGTCCTGATCCAAGAATCTCTGAATAGCTCAACCATATGTCCTAGTTCACCAGGTCCAATTCAGTGACCAAAAGTTTTAGTGACGTTTTCCTAGGCTGTTTTGAAGGATTCTAGGAGGTATGTGTTGAAGTCTCCATGGAGACAAATGCACATGCCAAGGACATTTTCTTTAAGAAGTCAAGGCAGTGCATGATTCCATGTCAACCTGCTATGGAGCATGTAGCCAGCACGGGGTTTCAGATGTGTTAGTGAGTTTCCTGAAGGAGGCAGTGACAATTCGATCTTGTCTAAAGATCTCAGTGCCCTCCCATGATCTGTCATCTTTTTTGTTTTTTTTTTAATCACTTCGTTACATAAGTTACCTCACACTAATTGGATCATACCACTTGCTTCCAGAATCTCCTTTTCTTCCCATTACTTAACTTCTTTGTTCAGATGTCTCATAATCTTATTTAAATAATAATTAAAGTAATAATAATTATTATTTTGGCTGTGTCTTCTTAAACAAGTCTCTTCACTCTACTCTAGACTGTCTATAATGTTTAAGACAGGTTTTCTCCAAATAGAGCAACACTGTGAACACAGAGCCAAAGACTGCTTTAGGCACAGGGAGCAGTGTTAGAAAGAATACTGGGTATACACTAGGCTGAAATCCCGTTATTTTAAGAGTGTCAGATCATTAATAAATTGTAGTTTTATGAACACCACATATGGAAGTACATAGTCCATTTATATAATGATTTAGATTATTCAAGTAGTTTTGATCAGCAGAATTTGAGTCCAGTAGCAATTAATAATAATTATAAAAACAACAACAACTTTATAGATTTTAAGGGAAAGATGATATCTCTATCTTAAAAAAAATACATTTGCAGCTAATAGAGAAGTTCTTCCTAAACATTAAGTAACATGTAGATTAAAAAAAATACATTTGCAGCTAATAGAGAAGGTCTTCCTAAACATTAAGTAACATGTAGATTCGGATCAACAGCTCTTTCTGTCGTGAGGATTACTAGGAGTCAGGGGGTGACAGGGTATTATTAGAATTAACTTGCTACTCTAGCCAACATTTATTCAACTCCTACTTGTTCTAGGTAGTGTTGGGTGTCAGCGATTAATATTATCATTCAACATGAAGAGAACTAAGGCATTAAAATAGGATCGGTATTAACAGAAGCATAAACCCCATCTCATGGAAGGAGGCTGATATATCAGAGGGGCCAGCCAGGATGGTCCAGAGATTTGTCTGAGCAAAGAGGAAGAATAGAAGGATTTGAAGACTTGTCTGCTCTGCAGGATGGAGTTGCTTAGTGGTCTCTGAGATAAATTACATTTCAAAACTTTTTATTTGGGAGTAAATGTGAAATATCCCAATAAAGTCAGCAAGGTTTAAATGTACTCAAACTCGGCACTCTGATGGTGTGTGTGTATGTGTGTGTGTGTGTGTGTGTGTGTGACAGAGAGAGAGAGAGAGAGAGAGAGAGAGAGAGAGAGAGAGAGAGAGAGAGAGAGAGAGAGGGAGAGAGAGAGAGAGAGAGGGAGAGAGAGAGAGAGATTTCAGTTCAATACTAATAGAAAGGGCTCTCAGCAACAGCTTTGTTGGATGGGTATACCTCACAAAGCATATGGGTTGCCTAAATTTGCAATTCTTTGGAATTTGGTTTTGTGTTCTTAAGTAATATAATGATTCAGCTGCTAGCTCTGTGGAGATTGCCCATTTGTGCTACCGTGCCTCTCAGGATTTACTCAGCCAACCTTAGACAATGCTGGAAAGCCCGTAGGTTTCGTATTAGCCCTATACTCCCCAGGACTGTACAGATTGTTGTTTTTTTTTCTTTTCAGTCATAACGTTAAGATCCATTACTGTACAGCTGTCATTAGCCTCAATAGGGTGTTGATAGGAGACAAAAACCCTCACCTAATAAAAGTTATTTCTATTCAAATGTGGGGGAGGTGGCACTACTGGAAAGCAAAAATCTGAGTATCTGTAATATTGGGAATTTGGGTCAGGGACTGAAGTGCAAATGGTGGTCTTGCTGTGTTCCCTTGTAGGACCAACTCTGCTACTATTTATTATATAGTTATAAAAACTGCAATTGGAAGTTAACATAATTAATGCCTGTGACTTAACAAATTATTTGTAACCAAGCCCCAGAAATCAAAGCTATATATTATATTATAAAGGATGCCCTTTTTTTCTCATTTTCCTTTTCACTTGAAAGTAGGGAATGGGAAATACTAAAAGGCATTGAGACACCATGGCTCTGAGCTGGAGAATTTTAAGTAGGCTTCCAATTTATCAAAGCTGACTTTCCCCATTCCTGATAGATAGGCAGCTTTGTGACACAGAATGAAGAGGAAATGCTCTGTCATAGCTTTCAGTAAAGAAACCTGTTCTCATGAGAGGATTTTTTTTTTTCCTCAGGAAAATTCAAAACTTCTGAGTAATAAATGCTCTGGGAGGACACCCCATCCGTAACATCTGACAGCATATTGGCTATTTGTCCATCCCATGGAAAATCATTATCTTTTAGGGCTGCCATCACCATCACCATGTATCTAAGTCACCAAATGCCTTAGAGTATTGCTAATTGCCTTTTAACTACTATCCTTTTTTCTGTTATCATTTCCCATGTTTCTTCTCAAAACAGGAGTAAGATCCTTTTAAAACACAAACCAGATCGTTGTAACTCTTGTGTTAAAAAATTCTCCAGTTGGTTTTCATGACATTTAGAATGAAACTCCCAGGTTTTACTGTGGCCTACGAAGCCCTCTGTGGTAACATCTCTGTCCTGCTGTCCTTCCACTTCTATTTTTGCTCATAGACCCATTGCCCTTGCTGTTTCCCAAACATGTGAATTCCCACCTCAGGGCTTTAAACTCACTGTTCCTTCTTCCCAGAGGTCCTGCTTGGGTACACATGCCCACATGGCTCATTCCTCATTTCCTTCAGGTCCTTGGTTAAATGTCACCTGCCCTGACATTTCTATCTGTTCACTGTACCTGAAATATCCATACTGCCCTCCACCCTCTCCATACCTCTTTACACCTGTTCTATCTTTTCTCATGCCACACGTCTCCACTTGTCATTATGTTACATAGAAATTTGTTTACTCTTATCTATCTTTCACTGTAATACAAACACCATGAAACTGGAGAAATAATTTTCTTTTTGGTTCCCTATCTTATACCCAAGATCCAGAAGCAGTGTCTGGTACAGAGCAAACAGTCAAAGGAAAAATATTGAACAAACGAAGGAATGTTACTTTTTCTACAATGCTTTTATGTTTTTGGAATTTGTTTCTCCTGATCAGCTGATAAGTAACATCTTTCAAATTCTTCCTCCAAAAGGTAAAATCTACCTAAGAAAAAAGCAAAAAGAAAAAAGCATAACATCTGCTTTTTAAACTACTGCATTCTAAATGTTCAAAAATCAAAACAATCACACAGTGGAACATAACCTGTTAGATTAACTAATGCTAATAGACAGACTTATGGTTTGAGCAAAGTCACTGAGCCACGGCATGTCTATAGTTTCACTCAGATCACACTTTACATCTAAACTTCAATTCTTCATTTTATTCACACATTAATCCCATAGTTCTAACCATCCCTGTACCCTTCCTCATCACATTTCAAACATCTTATCGCACTGCCTTCTAATTATATATTCCAATAGGTCCAGCCCATTTTCTTGTAATTTCCCTCAGAGGGCTTGCTAGTTTAAGCTTTTGATGGTGCCCTGTCTTGAAACTGGAATGCTCTCTCTTCTGTTTCCAGTCTAAAGTTCTATAATGGGCTTTACAAGATCAGTCTTGCTCACCATTGTATGCCCTGTGACTACGTCAGTCCCTGGCACAGAAGTGCTCATTGAAGGAATTCGCATAATGGCATTTACTCATGTATTTCTCTATTGTGAACTGTATGTCTTTTCTTTGTCTCCTTTCTATAGCAAATATTTAAGTTATAATTCTTTCTGAAGCTACAGGGAATAAACTGAAAGAAACTGCATAAGAATATGGTACATATTTCCCTTGGCTAAGAAAATGATCTGAAAAACTAATGCAGTATTCATCCCTTACACAATTCTAATAATTATGAGTTAACTTATCTGCAACTTACATAATGAGATCTTA
Source organism: Aselliscus stoliczkanus (assembly GCA_033961575.1). NCBI lineage: Eukaryota > Metazoa > Chordata > Mammalia > Chiroptera > Hipposideridae > Aselliscus > Aselliscus stoliczkanus. Next base: position 145,693,714 of record CM066727.1, read on the forward strand.
TAAGTATTAATGCTAATAGACAACTTCAAATAAATTGAAAATATTTAAACAAAAAGAACAAGGCTTTTTTCCTCATAGCCTGTCAGTGGACATAGCTTCTATCCATTTGTTAATATATTTCCAATAGGGTAAAAACAAATAAGAGAAAAAATTTAGATACCTATAAAACTCATTTATGCATATTTTTGAAGTTTTAAATAATTAATAACTTTAAATAATTCAAATAATCTCAATTTTTAAATTTCAAATAAACTTTTTTAGTTGCTTAAAATAAATACATTTCCAAGACTTCTGAATTTTACTTTATATTCAAAACACCATATTATTACCAGAGAGAATTGGAGTGTAAATTACAGTATTTATCTAGTATTTCATGAAAATATAACTAGTGGAAACTCATATAGATATAAATTTATCTATAATGCTTCTATCAGAACTAATCAGGGGAAAGAGACTGAACTTTAAAAAAAATCTTATTTTTATTTTGCTGCCTATTTTTGTGTATTTTTTGAGAACATCTTAGCAAAAGAAAATTTTAAACTATTTTGGAAAAAATATAGTAGCCATCTTTAAAACGTGTTGTGCCTTTGTAGCAGGAATAATGAGTAATAGTGAGGCGATTAGTTTGAGCTTCAGAATACTTTTCCTAAGACATAGGAGGTTTTGGGGAGAAGTACTTTATTCCAATAGTCTTAAGAGTAAATAAAAATTCCTCTGGGGCTCATCTGGAGGAAACTCATGGTCACTATTTCTTGAAGCTTCAGAGTGCTGACACTGATTCTAGCCTAAGAACACTTGCTTAGAGCTCTCATGCTTCCTTTTGGTAACATGTTTGACAAGAATTATCCCTTTCGTCAAAGACATAAATGAAGAATAACTGGAGAAAATAAAATGTGGGTGGTTGCATTATATAATGGGACTCACAGACATTGTTCTTTATTATATTTAAGGTGAAGGCCAATGAACTTAGCATTTGTCTTTCTACTGCCTTGAACTTTTCCTGTTGTTACATTATTTATCGTTTTATTACCTCTATTATGATAATGTTTTCTCCTCCGGATAACAATCATTTTCACAAAATTGTTTCTGGCATCCTCTTTAGAATCCAGCACAATATTGAAAATAGGTAATAATAGAGATAGTAGTAATAGAAATAATAATAATATTATTAATAATGATGATGAATTAACTAAAGGAATACACCCATAAGAAAGATCACTGCTTAGGACTTTAAAATTTTTTTGTTGTTGTCTAACTCTGGTAAATAGAGTAAATGCACTAAAGAAACTGTCTTGACTTTTTTTTATTTGCATAAAGTACCATTTGGGGCCTGACCCTGTACTTGTAACTCATGATGCTTAAGATTCTTTAGTAGCTAATGAAATAACATTATCTGTACCCAGATATATATTTTCTAGGGTTCGATCCACAATGCAAGTCACCTAGGATTCTGTTTCCTGTTTTCTGGGTTTGCCAATGAAGGCTTATAGAAGTTAGTCAGTGTAATGTTGTCTCATTCCAGTTATGGAGAGAGAATGACCAAAAGATGTAAATTTTATGTCCAGGAATAAATGTTACCACACTAGGTTAGACTCTTGTCGCCAAAGAGAACATAATACTATACTTCTTCCTAAGGAGTTTTCTGTCTTTTGAGAAAGAACAAACAAAAACTCATAAATGGACGATGATAACTTAAATTTGATGGCAGGGGTTTTCTGGATTAAGACTATAAGGAAAAAAGTCTTGGTTTTGGAAAGAGAAAAACCTAGGTTTGGAAACTGACTATCACAATTGATAGTTTGTGGGATGGAGCAAATTTATAATCTCTGAACTCCTGTATCCTGACTGACCAATTTTCAAGCATGGTGCAAGGATTAAATGAGATTATGAATCACCATGCACTCAGAAACTGGCTAACAATTTTAGCCTTGCTGAGCCCTCCTTGTCTGCCCCTCCATGGGTCCAGGTAGGGATAAGGTGAAGGATAGGGACAAGAAGAGGGTTAAGAAAATCAGAGTAAAAAGGGAAAAGGATGTGGCTTTCCTTTGAAACACACACTATACACAACTAATTTTGCCTACATTTATTCGTGTGTGTGTGTGTGTGTGTGTGTGCATGTTTAAATGAATAATCACTTTGTTAAAAATTCCATGGGCCTGGATACAAGTTGGTGGAGGTTTTAGATTTACTGTTGAGTATTGTCAATATAATTACAATGGCAGCATTTACATTTGTATTTATATTATTGCCACAGATGAAGGCCAAATACATTGTGACGTACTATATAAAAGAAAATATCGATGTAGCTCAGAGACCATCAGTGGGAAATTGAGTGATCGTGATGAATAAAGTAGTATAGGTCCACCAAGTGTAAGGAACCTGTGTTGAAATTATACTATTAATATATAAATATTGTGATCACAGGTATTATAACAAATCTAATTTGAATAGGCCAATTTACAATATTTCATTAGCAGTAACCATGGCACTAAATATGAAATGAATAATGCTTGTTTGCCCAATTCTATCAACTACTGGGTAAAAATTCAGCTTAATGCTAATTTGAATAAGCAAGCTTCCAGGGTTACTGACTATTGAAATTGGCATTAAGAATATGCTTGATGGCCGTGATTTGTAAGGGGTGATTGAGTTTTCTGCAATAGCAAACAAAAGTAGGACTTATTAATGGATTCTTACAAATTATTTTTGCAAAAATCCATTTTCTGAATGTTATTAAGTTAAAACCAATAAATGCATTGCATATAGAACTAGACTTGAGGCTCCTCCATTGTTTAACTATTGAATCTCAACCATGGCAATTTAATTCCAGTGACACATCATCTATCACAGTAAATAAAATTATAACTTTATTGGTCTTGTAGGTTTTTTAGTGTTTACTATTTCCATTTACTTCAGTTTTATAGCAGTGAAGATCTAGAAATGAGACAAATTTATGTCTGGTTTTATGTGTGTATAAATTTTTGTGTATTTTTTGTTTTCTTTAAGATTTGTATTAAAATATAACTAACATACAATATTATATTAGTTTCAGGTATACCATAGTTATTCAACCTATTTATATACCTAAAGAAGTGATGACCATAAGTCCAGCAACCATCTGACATGGTACCACACTATCACGATATTATTGACTATCTTTCCTATACTGTATATTACATCCTCAAGATACACTTGTTTTATACCTGGAAATTTGAAACTCTTACTCCCCTTTTCTTTTTTCCTCCCCTCTTTAATTTTTGCATCACAGTTGACATTTCCATATATGTTAATTTCAGGTGTACAGCATAGTGGTTAGACATTAATATAATTTAAGAAGTGATCCCCTGATCAGTTTAGTACTCACCTGGCACTATACATAGTTATTAGCATATTATTAACTATATTCCCTATGCTTTACTTTACATCCCCATGACTATTTGTAACTACCAATTTCTATTTCTTTATCCCTTCACCTTTTTTACCCTACACCCCTTGCATTTATCATCCTGAGAAATCTAGTACCCATCTGGCACTATACATAGTTATTACAATATTATTGACTATATTCCTTATGTTATGCCCTACATCCCCATGACTACTGTGTAACAACGAATTTGTACTTCTTAATTCCTTCCCTTTTTTTATCAACCCCCCTCCTATCTGGCAACCATCAGAATGTCCTCTGTATCTATGAGTTTGTTTTCTGCCTTGTTTGTTAATTTTGTTCTTTAGACTCCACTTTTAAATGAAATCATATGATATTTGTCTCTCTCTGTCTGACTTCCTCTACTCAGCACAATACCCTCCATGTCCATCCATGCTATTGCAAATGGCAAGATTTTATTCTTTTTTTTTAATGGCTCAGTAATATTCCATTGTAGTATATATGTACCCCTACGGTTTATCCGTTCATTCATTGATGGACATCCAGGCTGCCTCCACATCTTGGCCACTGTAAACAATGCTGCAATGAACATATGGATGCACACATCCCCTTGAAGTAGCATTTTGGGTTTCTCCTGATGAATACTCAGAAGTGGGATTACTGGGTCCTTCTTTGTCTCTTATAGCCTTTGCTTTAAAGCCCCCTTTGTCTGGATAAGTATTGTTACCCTAGCTTTTTCTTTTCCTCCATTTTCATGAAATATCTTTTCCCCATCTCTTCGCAGTATTTTGAACCCTGAGTTTGATAGATTGCTTATCTCCATTTTGTTTAGTTCTTTTTCTGGAGCTTTGTTCTGTTCTTTTATTTGGGGCATATTCATTTGTCTCCCCATTTTGGCTGCCTCCCTGGGTTTGTTTCTATGTATTAGGAGGGGCTGCTATGTCCCCAGGTCTTAGTAGAGTGGCCTTATGTAATAGGTGTCCTGTGGGACCCAATGGTGGAGTCTCCCTGGTCTCCAGAGCTGGCTCCTTCAGGTGTGTCCTTTGGGTGGGTTGTACGTGTCTTCTTGTTGTAGGTGAGCCTTGGTTGCTGTTTGCACATCAATAAGAAGGACTGACCCTCAGGTTCACTGCTTGTGAGGACAGGCCATGATTACAGATGAGAAATTGTGCTTCAGGGGCTGACCCTATGGTGCAGGATTCGCTTCAGCAGGTGCCTGCCCAGTAAGCCCTTTGGATATATCATCCTTGGAGGCAGCCGGGTGATGCTCCAGCTTGGTCCAAAACTCACTATTTGGTATGCCAGCCCCAGGACCTCCTGGGAAGCAACCTGCTGCAGGACAAGTTCAGCAGCAGCCTGTGCTCTGCCTGGGGCCACCTGGCATAAGCCACAAAATAATCCACTGATGGCTGCTGGCAACACTGTGCTTGGAGATGCTTCAAGAGACCAAGATAAGAACCAAGGCCATCTGTCACCAGTGTCAGGCTTAAAGCTGTTCAGCCAGAGATACAAGACATGGCAAAGCCAGATACTACTTGTTTGGGTTTTGTGAACCTTTGAGAGATTTTAGGAAAGTCCACAGTATGAGCCAAAACAGGACATTTGTATGGGAAAACCACGGAAGTGGCTTGAGTGTGCCTGAATTTGTGTAGGACAAGTTCTCAGAATCACCAGGGCAAACCAAGGGTGTTATCCAGCTTAATGGAGACTCAGATATGGCAGCAGCCGGCATCTATACTTAGGGAAGCGGAAGCACTCAACAAAGAATCAATGACTTCTGCTAGCTCCTCCATCTGTGAGAAAGCTGTTCCTCCAGCCCTATCCCTGAAGCCAAACAATTTAGTTCCTCCTCATATGCCCCTGGTGCCTTTTGAGGTGTTGCCCCAGCACTGGAGCTCAGAACAAGTGAGTCCATCAGCAATAAGTCTGTGTGTGGGACCTTTAAAAGGTGCGCCTGAGACTGCAGCCACCTTCTTTCTCATCCAGCCGCAATCTCCTCTTGTTTTCACAACCAGAAGTTATGGAGACTTCTCTCCTTGGCACTGGAATCCTGGGCTGGGGAGCATGGTGTGGGGCTGGGAGCTCTAGCTACTTGGAGGAGGCCTCTACAGCTGAGATATCCCTTATGGCTTTTAATGGTCACATGTAGGTGTGGAACCAGCCCATTCCGTGTCTCTGCCCCTCCTACCAGTCTCAAGGTGGCTGTATGTCCTTAAGTTGTAGGGCTCACTTCAGCTAGACTCAGGCAATTCTCAATGACTGTTCTGTAGTTTAGTTGTAATCTTGATGTGTTCATGAGAGGACGTAGGCACAGCGTTTGCCTACTCTGCCATCTAGATCGGATCTATGTGTATAAATTTTAAGTCACTTTATCAAAAACCAAATTTTAATACCAATATAGTCTTTAAGACATTTGGTTTTTTTGAAAATGGCTTGTGCATTATTTTAAGTTTTAGAAACGCTGGCAAAATCAACATCAATAATAATCAATAGACAAAGAATACAATGATCTCCTTACTTTATAAAAATAGAAAGAGGAAGATGTTTTCAGCTAAGCAAATTTTCTAAGGCTACCTTAATTGATCTATGTAAAGATCTCCAAAAAAAGAAAGAGCAAACATCACTTAGACAATCAGAGCTCCTTCAAAGTAATTACCCATAGAAGAAGAGACAGAATTACAAACCTTGGTTGAATCTGCAAAAGTAATTGAATAAAAAACACAAGGATTAACTTCCTAGCATAAGAACCCAGTAGTTTTAAATATAAGCTCTGGAAGTTTAATCACATGTCACTTGGAAAGCAACCATGATAATCCTGTGGCCCGGATGTCTTACCAAGCTTTATCTGTGAGAGGAGGAGTCAGAGAGCTTTGATGGAATGAAGTGTTTAAAGGAGAAATTATCTCATCTTTGTAATTCCTGAGCATCTTAATTTCTATTCATAATTTCTTCTGGAGAATATGAATGTGGGAATTTAAACACTATTATTCAAAACAGATCACTATCTTTGCCTCAGATAGATGATGCCTTAGATTCTTCTATATCAAGCTAGACATATTCACTGAGACTCATCTTGAAAACATCAGCAAGTGACCAGGAGATATTGACAGCAAATTGAAAACTGTCTTTATATAGTACAAGGAAGACAATTGTTTTAAAATCATTTCCTTTAAATCATCTGTGATGTTATAGAGATTAATGAGTTGGGTAACAACTGCATTCATTTACAAAAATGAATGTTTCTATTTAGACAAACTGAGGGCAGCAGCTTATTTTTGCATGTGAGATTATAAGTGACTAATAGAATATGAAAATCAGAGATTACCCCCATAAGGTAGAAAACCCAATTATATTTCTTAGGCTCTTAAGCATAGGTAAGCTGTAAATTTACATTATTAAGGTATTAGGCAATTAATCAAAATGTAACCAAGTCCTCACTTGTCTATTGATGTATTTCTTACAACAAGCCAATAGAAAACACAATATTCTGCATAGCTATGGTTCATTCTCTCTTAATATGTTTTATAAAAATCATTATTATTTGAAAGTTTAATTACTTAAATTACTTTCACATTTTATTCCATTTTGGAAATGCTAAATAATGCTTTAAGGTTTTAAGTTTTTAAATCCCTGTATCAGAAGATGGCAAAGATTTCATGATATGAAGACAGAGGCCCTTAGTTAGGCACATTTGTCTTCATTACTTAGCCTTTCTTTACTTCTGCAGATTCAAGCTATTTAATAATTATTTGTCTACCTTTGCCAGGGGTGGTTCTAGGTTTTGGAGATATAGGCATATATAAGAATGAAAAGATTCCTGTCTTTATGGATTTACATTCCAGTGTGGGGAGATGAATAAAATGGACAAAAATAAATAAATAATGAAGAAAGTGCCAGGCACTGAGTGATATTATAAAAAATTACAGTGATTCCTGTAAGAGAATGATGAGGGAGGAAGGCTTACTTCAGGCAGGATGGTCAGGTGACATCTGAGATGTGTCCCAAACTAAGAAGGAGTCAATCATGTGAAAATTTCCACCTAGGCCAGGGCCCTTTCTCTGCTTGGCAGAGAGCAGGCCTGTGGGCAAGTTCTCTGCTAGTCCATAGACAACCAAAGAGAAAGGAGAAGCTGAGCCATCTGTGCCCAGTTTCTCTCCCAATTTATTGATCTGGTAATTAAAAATACCTCTGTGGCGGAGGATTTTACAATGGAGGAAAAGCCCAAGAGATTTTTGCTAAAATTCTTCATGAAACCAAAGAAGTAGAACAGACACATTCTTCCTCCCCTTAAACAAACAAAAAATATGAATTTTATTCTAAGGGCACTCAGAAGTAAGCGACTGCAAAAATTTAGTCAAGAGAGTGACATATGGGGCCGGCTGAGTGGCTCAGTTGGTTAAGAGCTCGCTCAAGAGTGCGAGCAGAGCTCTGAGCAACAGCTGTTCGAGGCCAGCCCGAGCTGAGTTGCCGTAGAGCTGCCAACAGGTGGCAGAATGGCTCAGCTTAAAAAAAAAAAAAAAAGAGAGTGACATATGACTTGCATTTTTAAAGGATCATTCTGACTATTCTGAAGATCAGCTTTTAGGAGGGCTAAGAGTGGTGGCACGGAGACTAGTTAGGAAGCTGAAGGGATGACCTAAGTTAGGAAGCTGAAGCATACAGTGGCCAGGCCAGGGCGGTAATGATGGAGGTAGTGAGAAGTAATTGAATTCTATGCTAGCCATTTTACTAGTGCTATGACCTCGCTCAAGTCATAGTGGCTCAATTCTGTACCTCTGAAATGGAAACCTGAAAGTGTAGTCAAATTCTCAATGTTAACTTAAGTAGCTTAGAGACGGAGAGAAGTGGACAGGCTTTGTTTCAGAAGTTGAGATGAAAGCACTTACTCATGTGTGTGTTGTGAGGAGGGAGAGGAAAAAAACGTTAACAGCTTCACACATACCCTGTGAACCAGCCACCCACTAATGGGTGCATCATCTGAGATTGCGCCACGCCTTCTCACATTTCCATGGCTTGTGCATGTTGTTCCTGTTACTTGGATCAACTCTTCTCTAACTTTCTGCCTGGCTAATACCTACTGATCCTTCAAGTTGTAATTAAAATGTCACTTGCTCTCTAAAACCTCCCCAATCTAAATTAGATACTCTTCTTTGACCTTCTAAAGACTTGGTGCATGTACTCCTCTGAAAACAATCATCATACTGAATTACAGCTGCTGATTTACATCCCAGACTCCCCTAGCAGCCAGTGTGGGAGTGAGAGGGGAGTGTGGCTTGTTGTCTGCACCTCTGTTTTCTTACACTTTCCCTCTGATATGGTATAAACTTAACATATTTGTTGTGAGAATTAAACAAATTCATTCTTCGAATCCAAAAGGTTCATGATTTTGCTGTGCTGTCTGTTAGTACTACTTGGGTATATTTGCTCAGTAATAAATTATATAATTGAATATTTGTATCAAAGCAAAAACTACAGTGGATGAAGTTAAACAGGCAAGGAAGACTTCATTGAAGATTATCACAATAAGGGAAAGAGGCCAGAACAGTCCAAGCTCAATCTAGCTGAAAAGAAGTTTGAAGAGTTTTAGAAAGCAGAGATGGGAACAGTCTAAGGCTACCGGTGTTGTTAAATGGCCTTACCCAAAAGAAAAGGAAATTTTCTCCTATCTTCAGGAAGGAGGTGGTTTTACAACTTGTATCAAGGCACCCGACAGGAGGTAGGCTCCTAGCTCCTACAGAGACAGGAGATAGGGGCTCTATCTTCCTTACTGATTTCATTTCAAAGGGATGGGTCTAAGGTCCTTCGGAAAGACATCACTAGGTTGCAACACTGTTAAGAAGTCTTCAAGAGGCTTTATATCTCAAAGGAAAGAGGAAGACTTCAAAATGCAAGTTTTCTAAGATAAGTTCTATAAGAAAAGAGAAGTCAGAGGCTATAGTCAGGAACTAAGTCCTTTTAACTTTTAGTCAAGTAACTTTAGTCCAGGGAAACCTTAGGCTGCCATGGTCATCTACCATGTTTAAGACTATATTTACTTTGTTATGATATCAGAGTACAAAGATCATCAGATTATCACTTTGTTAAGATGCAGTTGCTAGAACACATGTTTTATATCCATTTGTCAGCTATCAGGAGATAGGACAGCCATTCACTCAGTGGGGGTTACTGATTTCCCAGTGCTGCCGGGAGCGATATGATAGCTTTATTGTCTATGAACTGAGCAGACAGTGATTTACAATTCTTGGGACTATGTGTACTTGGTAGATCTGTTCACAGCGTTTCTAAAACCAAGTTGTCACAAAACTGAGACTGAAGATAGCCTCTGTGACTGCTAGGAGTTGTGGCAAACTCAATGTAAATTTAATGCATTTCAAGATGTCCAGAAAAAAAGATAACCACTAGACTCAAAAATTCTATTCTGTTGGCAAGCCCTTTGGTGTAAATTTTGTTTAAACAAGGTTTTGGGCTGTCTTACTAAATTTTCAAAAAGTAGAATCTCCTTCAAAATTCAGAGCACACCTTCCTGTGATTTTAATAAATAGACTTGTTATTAATTATGGTTGTGTGCCTCTCCATTTTTTGTTACAGTATTTGTATAACATGAGGTTTGGAAAATGCTGTCTGTTTGTTTTGAATGTAGAACAGAAAAAAATGTGACATATAGTGAAAGCATATTGTTGAATTCCCTTATCTCCCATTGTCATATTTAACTGTTGGAGACTTAGTACTTTACAGGCTCATTCTAAAAACATTTTCATCTCATTACCAAAGCAACTGCTGCATCATCATTTTGATACTGGAGGGCCAGATTGTGTGACCGATGGGTGGTCAAGGACTGCAGCACCCAGGCTGTCAGGCACGGTTTCTCATCTCATTTCACAAGGAAGAGTGTTCGAATGAGGCATTCAGATTGGATATTTGGTCCTCTAGTCAATTTGATAAACTTTTATGACTTCTTCCGCCCAGAGGGTCTAAAAGGGAAACCTAGAGAAGCCCCAGACACCAAAGAATCAAAGGCTGGAGGTGAGAACATGAAAAGCCATGTTCACTTTTTTGGCTGAACTCATATGCTTTCCTGGCATCCCTTTGTCTTACAAAAAGAAGAAAAATGGTAGTTTTAATTGTAACATTGTAGTTTTTGAAGGTAGAAATCTAAATGCTTGCTGGCAGGTATCCACTCTAGCTTTACTACTTAGTAGTGTGGCCCTCATTCTATTAGCACTGACGTCACCTGGGAGCTTGTTAGAAACAGAATCTCGGGCCTCACCCCAGACCTACTACATCAGAAACCCAAGATGTTTTTATGCACATTGCAGTTTGAGAAGCACTGAACTATGGAAGAGACTTCTAGGCCTTATTGGGAAAATATAATAAGTAGATCATTAAAAATAGCAACAAAACAACAACAATGGTGCATCAGAATTTCACTTAGCTTTCAGTAACAGAAAAGCTGGCAAACATGTTGAAACAAATATGAGGTTGTGGAAAAGAAGACCACAGAAATGAGAACAGAGACCATTAATTCAGAACTTTCTACGTTAAGGGAGTCATCCACCATCATTTTTGTTTGGCAGAGACTCAAAGGCAATTAGAGAAACGGGAACGCTCTATAATAGAAAACTGACAAGGTTTCATGTGTATTCTGATTGGAGGTTGTTGGTGTGGGGAAGCTGGAGGTGGGGAACTAGAAGTAGAGCACCTTATTTGATTGGTGTGGAGGGAAATATTGGCTTTCCCTGGTTGGTCCTGAGTTGGAAGGAGAAGAGGGAACAAAAATAGTTGTCAGTCACTGTTGACAAAGTCCTAATCATTGTGGGCCCGTTGCTGTAGATTGTGGTTTGGCTTCCTGGGCTTCGTATGTGGGTAAGAGTTCTACTGTCATATATGGTCTGGCCTTGATGGTACATCCCCCCCTCATGGTTAATGAGATCACACAACAACAAAAAGTCCAGTGTGGGTATCTAGGGTTGCCATAGCCACACAAAGAAAGTCATTCAAGAACCTGGCTCTTTCCATTCTCTTGCTCAACCATTCTTAAGTGTGTGGCTTTGGATCTCATGGGGGTACAAATGCTGCTGCATCCCCAGGTATCGCATCTGAATTCTGGGCAGGGGGATTCATCAAAGGGTTAAATAACACACCACCTAAGCCTTCCTCCTTGTAAGGATTCGTCTTTTGAATCGGGGAGGAAAGACCTCCTAGAGATTTCTGCACCCTTGTCACTGGCCAGAACTTGGGTCTACTGGTCATTTCTGGCTGTTAGGAAGCTTAGAATGCTAGTCTTCTGCACTCAAACAGGTGTCTGGGCAAGACAAAAGGGAAAATAGTAATTGGGCAAGTTAACCTATGGTATCTTCCACACACATATATAGAACTGTCTTAAAGAAACATGTTTTAACCAAATATGAAAAAGCAACCCCAAATCACCTGTAATTATAAAATAATCCCCAGCTTTCATAATACCTGAAGTTGTAGTGGTGTCACTCAGAGTTGACAGATATCTTTGTGCCCACATGCTTACTTCATGAATGAACCATGTGTCATGAAGTATATCAGGTGTATTCATTCACATGACTGTACACTTTAAACACATTTGTATCCTTATCCTTGTTCCTATAACAACTTTATCAGGTATGCGCTGTAATGACCTCATTTTACAGATGAGGAAGCTGAAGACAGTCAAGCAAATTGTCCAAGTCAGGATTTAAACCTGGTTGGTCTGGATCCAGAGCCTGTGTTCTCTATCATTCCACCATGCTGCCTTTCATTAAATACACAGTTTCATAAATGATTAATTCAATTTAATGGAGGGAAATAAGTGCTATGATGACAAAATATAGAGAGCCATGGGAGTGCATGATAGGGGGACGCAGCCTATGGTGGGGGAAGGTTCTCAGAAAGCTAGGGTTCGCTGAGCATTGAAGGAGGAGTTGGAACAAGGCAAATGAAGAACTGGAAGGATTCCAGATAGAGGGAAAAGTACGAGTGAAAGGCACGGGAATGGAAGTGCTGGAAATGAAAAGATATGTGTAGGGGCCAGTCCGAGGGCCAGTCTGCATGGTTCCGGGAGGCACCATTTTCCTAGGCTACGATAAGAGACCTCACAGGCCTGGCTTGGGCACAATGATGAGGGCAGGAAGTGAGGCTAGTGTCTTATGGATTTTAGATATAAACCTCATTACACAGGGAAAACAGGTTAAAGAGGAGAAATTCAGGAACTGACATCTGAGGCTCCCCCACATTTAGAAGTTGAAAAAAGGAAAGAAAACTGATAGAGAAGACTGAAAATGAATAGTGAGCTGCAAACAAAACCGAGCTTGTCTTGTTAGGCACAGACAGATTCTTTGCTCACATTCAGTCTAGCTTTCTTTTTTCACAGTGACAGAACCCTCAATTTTCACCAACTCCATGGGTGCCCAGAATAAATGCTATACTTCTCAGCTCTCCTAGTGGGAGTGCACACTGGGTTGAATAATGCCCCCTCCAAAACTCATGTCTGATGGAAACCTCAGAATGTGATCTTATTTGGACATAGCATCTTGGCAGATGTAATTAAGCATCTTGAGATGAAGTTATCCTAAGTTTGGGTGGAGGGTGTATGGTCAAATCCAATGACGGTGTCCTTATAAGAAGAGGAGGGTATTTGGAGAAACATGGAGACATGCAAAGAAAAGAGGGCAGTGTAAAGACAGAGGCAGAAGTCGGAGTTTTTCTCTCACAAGCAAGGAATGCCTGGTGCCCCCTCAAGGTACAAGAAGTGAGGAAGGGTCCCTCCCTGGTGCCGTCAGTGCGTGTGGCCCTGCTGACACCTTGATTTCTGAGTTCTAGGCTCCAGAATTGTGAGACAGTCAAGTTCTTGAATTTCCCTTTCTTCTATTGGGTTGTCGGAAAAGTCATGATGTATTTTTTTCTATGTTTTTCATTGAAAAAATGTGTCATGACTTTTCCAACAACCCAATAGATTCACTCATTAGGTGGTCTCTTCCGTCACATGTATGCATTTTGTTTTATTTTTAGATAGGTGATATATCCACTAAGCATCATATTCACAAAGTACAAAAGAATATACAATAAAAGGTTCTGTGTAACCATTACTCCCAGCCATACAGTTCTCTCCCAGGAGGTGGCTGCTCTCAGTTGCTTCTGCAGATAACCTGTGCATATACAAGTAAATACATAACTGTACTCATGCATGATGTGTGTGTGTGTGTGTGTGTGCATGCTTGTATATATACACCTATAGTTTTAATGAGTATCAGTTCTGTGCTATACCCAGTGTTCCACAGGCTGCTTTTTCATTTAAAAAAATAAAACTATAAAATTATTTCACAGTATTATGTCTTATTATTTTCTCTTATTGCATAGTATTCCATTTTATAAACCTGCCAAAATTCACACTTATTTCATCAATTCCAAATAATGGACATTTAGATCATTTCCTTTTTTTTTTCAACTTCTTATTAAAACATAATGAAATAGTATTGTTTAATAAGTTTGTTTTTGAATCTGCGTAACGATATCCATAGGGTAAATTCTTAAAAAGGAGAATTGCTGGTTCAAAGAGTATATGGATTAATTTTGATAATCATTACCAAATGGCCTTCATACAGGCCATACCAGTTTTGACTTCAGGAGCAACACATGGGAACAACTGTTTCACCACATCATTTCAATTTCAATGTATTTTTATCATTATTATATGTATTAGTATACATTGATAAAACTAATACATTGATACATCTTTGATCTTTGGCTATTGGGTAGGTGAGATGAATGTTATTGAGCATATTATGCTTATGAGTCATTTGCATTTCTCTATTGTGAGAGCTATTTGTTTTTCTCATTTTTCTATTGAAGTATTGGTATCTTTCTTACTGCTTTACAGAACATTTTTTTCCTTTAGAGAAGTCAGCTATTATATATGCTATGAGTAATACATAACTTTTCTTTTGATATTACTATAATTTTATGATGCATTTAAAATTGTATCTCATATATAGTAAACTCTTATGATTCTGAGTTTCGGATAATTCTTAGAAATGCCATATTCCTATTAGACCTACTCTTTACTCTGAAAACTGGTTACTAAAGGGGAATAATTAAACATTTTTCATGACTTGTCAGAAACCTAGACACAGTAACAAATAGATCCATTTGATGAAAAAAAATGAAAGGAGGGCAAGAAGAAGGGAGGTTGGTTTATAATTATCACCTATGAGTTGTTCTTCCCCAAATATTTAACCTGCTTCTAATTAAGACTTTAGATCTAACATTTTGCAAAACTTATAAGGGAGAAACATTTAAAATTAAATCATGAATAAATAATAAGTCCAGAAACAATCTAAGAGATTCTATAAAGACAACTTGACCCAATTGAAAAAAAAAAATCAGTCATTGAAAAAAAAAAAAAGTATGTGCCCTTCCAGATAAAAGATTTAAGAGACATTAACAACCAAATGCAATCTGTCAAATTTGATTAGATTCTGTTCCAAATTAAAGCTGTATTTATAGCTTGATGACAAAAATCAGACACAAACAAATTCAAAATTCTGTTATGCTCAAGTTGTTCCCTAATACATTAATTGTATTGAAACACATTCATGTTTTCAGAATAAGCATATAGAACTGATTGTATTTTCAGTTTTCTTAATTGTGATAATGATACTGTGGTTATAGATGATAGTATCCTGATGTTTTTGGAGATGCATGATCAAGTCCATCTTTTAGTGGTGAAGTCAGATCGTCTCTAACTCACTTTGAGATAAATGCACAAAACACAACATAAACCAACAAATAAAGAGAATATGGCCAAACGTTTAGAACTGTTGAAGCTAAGCCGTGGGCATATTGATGTTTATGGCACTTTAAACATTTTTTGTTTTGTTTAATGAGTTAGTTTTCTATTGCTTCTGTAATTATCTCACAGTATGTGGGCCAGAAGACCAGGTACA
This sequence comes from Aselliscus stoliczkanus, assembly GCA_033961575.1. Classification (NCBI taxonomy): domain Eukaryota; kingdom Metazoa; phylum Chordata; class Mammalia; order Chiroptera; family Hipposideridae; genus Aselliscus; species Aselliscus stoliczkanus. The sequence goes on from CM066727.1 coordinate 145,709,050, forward strand.
TAGTTCAACTGGGACCCACATTCAATTAGTCAACAGGGCTGGGTTCCTTTCTTGAGGTTTGAGGGGTGAGTTTGCTCCCAAGGGCATTCACGTTTTGGGCCAGATTCATTTCCTGCCATTGTAAGACTGAGATCCTAGTTTTCACGCTGTCTGGCAGCAGGGCCCAGTATTTCCTCCTGGAGGCTGCACATTCCTTTGCACTCTTTCCAGGTGGCCTCCCTTCAGCAAAAGTGGATCAAATCCCTCACACTTTTTCTCTCTCTAATTTCCTGTGCCACGTGACTGACTCCAGCAAGAGAAAAAAGTTCTCTGCTTTTAAGGGCTCATGTGATTAGATTGGTTCCCCTGGATAATCCAGGGGAGCCTCCTTATCTTAAAATCCATTACCTCAATTATATCTGTAAAGTTCCTTTTGCCCTATAAAGTAATAGAATCACAGGATCCAGAGATTAGGATGCGGACATCTTTGGGGGACTATTCTGCCTACCATGAAAATGTTTATATATACGAAAATGTTTATAATGAAAATGTTAAAAACAGAAATGCTTCTTCTCTACAAAATAACTACCACCCCAACAATAACATTCCATGTCGTTACTTTCAAAACTTTTATGGTTTTTTTTTCATGGCATCCTTTATTTCTTTCTCTCTTTTTTTAAGTAAAGTTTATTGGGGTGACAATCATTGGTCGTCTCCCTCCTGCATGGGTTACATAGGGTAGTGTGACACACGTTACCAGCAGTGTCAGCATGGGCCATTTTTCTCAGGGGTAGGCTGCTGCAACGCTTTGGACCCTCCTCAGTGTAATACTTCATTTTCTTGCAGGTTCCTATGTTTTAGTTTCAGCTTCAATTAAAGCACAAAAAGCACTGTCCATCTTAGGAAGTGCTTCTGCTCATGCTTAGTTCAGTTAAAAAAGATGAAGTTTTAAATTTCTTCCCTGTGTCTGCAATGAATGCCTTAAAGTATATATTTTTTAAATCCAAATCTGAATGTTTTTTGTAAACTGAATTTTTGGGATGTATTATTGTAAAGTTAACATCTCCAGGCCTCCTTGGACCCTGGCTTGCTCTTTATTTCCTTAATTAGAGCTTGCTGGGAGTTGAGAACACAGGAGGGGTGACTCTGGGTGATAAGGAAGGTCTGTGAATTCTCTGTAATTCTCTGACAGGACAATCATCCAGACAGCTGGAGCACTGGAGGAGAAATAAAGTAGGAAAGGTGGACAGAGATAATAATAGGGAAGGAAGATTTATGGGAGACCAAAGTCCCTATGGATTAGTGTGTCAGCAGAAATACAGTATTTTTTATAAACATGGTAGTGAACATTGACATATTTCTGGTAAATGAGAGACTTCAACTGGAAAAAAATTCACTGGGAGAAAGAAGTCTTTCCCAAGACAATACACCTGGGGCTGGTGGCACATTTAGCTCAATCAGGGCTGAGGTCCAGCCAGGTCAATTACCAAGGCTCCTGGGTTTTCCCAAGCTGGAGAGTTATACCATCTACATATTAACTAGTACACATTCCAACTGCCACTTTTTCTGAATCTAATCTTCAGTTTTGTAATATGGAAACTTGAACCTGCCATATGCCCCGCCTGAAAATTATCTCATCCTGAGCTTACAAATGATTTAGGGGCTTTCCATACAGCCTTGGGGTTTCCAACCGATAGGACTGACTATAGCCTCTTTCAAGGGAAAACCCTCCACTCAAACACACACTTCACTTCATTTATAGTGTTACAGTGTTGCTGGTGGTTGTCTTAGAAAAATGATAAGGAAATTTGGTTACATTACTGGGTTTTAAAACATAATCCAGAACTTAGGAAATGCATAGTATTTAGCAGAATCTGAGATTTTGTTACAGAAAAAAAAAATCAAAATGTTTGGAGATGATAGATGCAAGCATTTCTAATTGAAACTGGAATAGTCAGTGCGAGCCAAATTTAGAACAGAAGAAAAATGACTGGTGCACATGTGCTTTGAAAGACATAACAGCATTGGCATATTCAGGAAAACAACGCTACTCTCCTGCAGAACAGCTGTGGCTTTTTATTAGGCCACTTCATGATTTTTTTTTTGATTTTTTTTTAGCTTGTCAGACCTTTGAAATTAATGGTAAGTGACTCACAATATGGAATCAAAAATAATTCCTGTGCTCTAATAGCTGGACACTGTGGGGCATATAAACAGTTGAATTTCTTCTATAAGTTGGAATCCCTTATAGTAATATATCATTTATTTCATTATTGTAGCTTTAATTAGCATATTCTTCATTTAAAATTTTGTATTATTAATAACATGTGAGCATATTCATGTCCACAAATTAGTGTCTACTAAGATTCTGACAGTTATACTTTTGGTGAACTTGTAATCTAAAGTTTTCACTGATGTCAAACCATAATCTTCTTTTAGATTTAGAAGATAAAATTTAATTATAGTATTAAAATAAAATGAAAACTACTATATACCATATCGTTCTGTCACATTTAATAAGAACACAAGAAGGAAAAGAAGACCATATCCAGTAGAAGGGTACAGCAGAGAACTACTGGAAGAAAAACAAGAATGAATGTGCTACTGGTTGGCTCCATTACTAGATAGATGATGTTTAGTGGTTTAATTTGAGCTGCTCAGGGAAGAGTGTCTCATAAAACTCTTCTTTCCTTCTTTGAGACATTTATTCAATGAGACTTAATTTAATGTGACGTTAATTTCATTTCTAGGCTTAAGTTTTGACCTCTTGAGATTTTCTTTGAAAATGCAAACATTTTTTGGAGAGATACCACATGAACATCTAACAGATTAAAACTGAGGGATTTGTCTAGTTTTTCCCAGGTGAAGAGAGGCTGGGAGGAAAAAAGTATTGTTCCAAGAATGAGAGGGACACAGAAAATGGAAGCTAGGCATTTCTAAAAGCTACTTCACAGCTTTGCCTCTGAGCCCAGAATAAGATTCTGTACATAAGTCAGAAGTTCCATAGGATATATCATCCCTCCATTATCTATCTCTTCCTTCTAAGTAATGGACACTCCCCCATGTTAGTGGTAAGAAGTTTCCCAGAAAAAGACTAAACTTTTCAGCCTCCTTTGTATTTTTGTGTGGCCATGGAACTGTGTTCTTTGCTCATAAGAGAGACTAACGTGTCCTCAAAGAAAGACAAGCCTGTTCCCTTCTTTTTCATTCTCTTAGCTCTGGCACGCAAATGCTAGAGCTGGCTCGGCCATCTTGGCTGAAGGGTGAATCTTCCTTTCAAGAATGAGAGAGCAAAGAATAGAAGGGACCTGAATTATTATTGGTGGTCATAGAGCCACAGCACCGGCTCTGATCTGCCTGATTTACACGAATGAGAGCTAATCTTTTTTCTCAGGTAAGCCACTATTATTTTGGATTTTCTGATGCTGGTAGATGAGCTAAATGCTAATTAAAACATACTTCATGAAGAGACATTTCTCTAAAGAGAACGTACAGATGGCCAACAGGCATATGAAAAAAAGTTCAACCTCACTGGTCATTAGGGAAATGCAAATAAGAACCACCATGAGATACCACCTCACTCCAGTCAGAATGGCTATCATCAACAAATCAACAAACAACAAGTGCTGGCGGGGCTGTGGGGAAAAGGGGACCCTGCTGCACTGTTGGTGCGATTGCAGATTGGTGCAGCCACTATGGAAGTCAGTATGGAGGTATCTCAAAGAACTGGAAATAGAGCTACCGTTTGACCCAGCAATTCCACTCCTAGGTATTTATCCTGAAAAAACCAAGACACTTATTCAAAAAAAGTTATGCACCCCTATGTTCATAGCAGCACAATTTACAATAGCTAAGACTTGGAAACAACCAAAATGCCCATCGGTAGATGACTGGATTAAGAAACTGTGGTATATTTATACAATGGAGTATTACTCCGCTATAAAGAAGAATGAAATCGTACCATTTGCAATGATATGGATGGACCTAGAGACTATGATGTTGAGTGAAATAAGTCAGTCAGAGAAAGACAAATACCATATGATCTCACTCATATGTGGAATCTGAAAAACTGTATGAATGAGCAAAGTAAACAGAAACTGTCTCATAGATATAGATGAAAAATCAGGGTTGCTAATTGGGAGGGGAATGGGGATGAGGGAGAAGGGGAAGGGATTAGACAGCAAAAATAGGCAACTACAATATTGCCACTGGGATATGAAAAACAGTTTGGGGAATATAATTAATAATGTTGTAAATATTCTGTGGAATGTCAGATGATCATAGGTCTTGTTAGGGAGACCATTTCATGGATGGAGTAGAGGTTTGATCACTGCACTGCATAACTAAAGCGGAGGTTGTATACCTACTGTAATTGAATATATAGATAGTCATGGGATGTGGATTATACTGTGGAAGAGAGTCAGAGGAAGAGTAATAGATATATATGATATGGGGGGGGAGTGGGGTGGCGAATTGGGGGTGGGGGGTTGTCACTTTGAGGGGTAAAATGTATAACTATTGCACTGTGTTGTACACCTGAAACTAATTAAAAATAAATAAATTAAAAATAAATAAATAAATAAAAATAAAGATTACCTCAGCCTTTGAGGTAAATGTTTTGGGAGCCCCAATTCAAAAAAATAAAATAAAATAAAATAAAACATACTTCAATACGTAACAATTCCTTTCATTACTGATTTAGGAGCAAACAGTACCTCAAAAATGAATAAGTAGTAGGTAAGTCAGAAACAGTGGGCAAGCATGGTAAATAAAAGTAAACATTTCATTTGTCTTGTTTTTTTTCCCCTTGTTTTAGCCACCCATTATTGCTGCCTCCCTCTTCTATTTCTCTTGCATTCCATTGACTCTTACAAGTCTTTTCATATTCCTGTTTACATATAGACATTTATTTGTTTATGTGCCACTTATTGAACAGCCGCTGAGTTTCACAGCACAGGGTAGTATGAAAGCTGTACAGGCAGGTTTCACATTGAGACCTACATCTTACCTACGTAGCTTTGCATTTATTCAAATGATAGGGCTGCAAGTGATCTTACAAATCAGGAGGTTCAATGCCCCTGTTTCACAGTTGAGGAAACTGAGACTCAGAGATGCTCTGTGTTGTACAGTGGGCGGTGGTAGAATTGCTGAAGCCTGAGGCTGTCACGTGTGTGACCTGTGTTCTTTCCACTGTACCTTAGTTTCATTTCAGGCTTTTCCATGGAAAGGGGGCTTCCTCTACTTTTGAGGTGACATTTAATTTTATAATTTAATTAAAGACAAAGGACTGTGCTCTAGAATTTTGCCTTTAGCCAAATACATTTGAGAGTTCAACGTAAACTCTGCCTCCACTAATTCTTCCCAATAATACGCAGGTGTGTGTGTGGTGATGGCAACTTTGGAACCCTGGATTTCAATTTGATTTTGAGAAATATGGCAGTACTTTATTACCCAAACAGTAGTGATTTTAATTGGATTTGTGGAGTAGTCTGGAAGACATAACAATGTCAGTACGGACTGGTTAAAAATTGAGTTGCCAAACTGGAAAGTAGCTTCAAATGTTCCTGCCCAGAGAGCCCGTAGAGCTCAGAGGAATCACTCAGAATGACAGAAACACCCTGGATTAATTGGGAGGTTTGGATACAGAAATCAGAGCAGAAGCAGCGATTTTTCATATCCTATGGCGGTGATTCTCCTGTTCACCTTCCCCCTGCAGTGAAGTTTTAATGAATTGCTATAAAGGGTGAGGTGGTTTGAATCTCAGGAAAGATAAAATTGTTGGGCTCCAAGAAAAACAAAACAGATGGCATCCCTTAAAATTTTTGCTTTCATATTTTAATTATTCAAAAATACTTCTGTAAAGCTGGTGTCTATTTTGTAAAGAGCGTTTACACAGTAAGGAAGTTGCTATAATAAATGAGTTGGAGAAAGCCAGTTAGACTGCTTAAGGCATTTTATTTTTATTACAACAGAATGATGTTTTAATTAGTTATTTACAGTGTTTCTGACTTGGAACTGGCTGTATATGTGGCCGAAAACACTCACCCTCCCTCAGTAAATGGGGCTCAGGTCTACCATGGGTTTTTTTTTGTTTTTTTTTTAAATTTTGAATATTATTTTAAATATTTAATTAAAGTTTAGATTTCTATTAGGGGCCGGCCGAGTAGCGTGGTGGTTAAGCGCTGGCTTGGGAAGCCAGAGGCCCTGGTTCGGGTCCCACATATGACGGCCAGTGACACTGCCCTCAAAAAAAAAAAAAAAAAGATTTCTATTAGATTTTTACAGTGACAAACTTTATTTACAATCTTTAATATACTTTATACACTGCTAAAGGCCTATAGCTGGTCCACAAGCAATTATGAGTATCTGTGCATTTTGTGCAATGCTCTGTGTTAGGCTCTGAGAATCAAGGCTTCATAATCTCAGGAAACAGAGTCTCATGGGGAAGACCTGGGTTACTACAAGAGGAAGGAGAAGGGACTAGCTTTCTGGAGGAACAAAAAAGGCTTCATAAAAGAGCCCCTACTTCAGTCAAGAGCTGAAGGATGACTGAAGATTTGCAAAGCAGACAAAGTGGGGTTGGGGAGAAGAGCCTAGGCAGAGAAAAAGCAAGAATACAATCATGGGACTTTGGCAAGTACAGAGTATATTTAGGTTATATAACATTTTAGGGTGGTTGGAGAATTGAATGTTTTGGGGGAAATGGCAGAAAACAAATAAAACCGGTTAAGACGCCTGTTCTCTATAAAATAATGCCTCTACCATACTTCTCTCCTGGGCTTCCATCCCATCATGTACCACCCTCCCCAGTTTCAGCTCAGAACCTTGTTTCACATTACACTGAGAAGTGGTCACTAGATGGGCACTTCCTCATCTTTTCATCACCGAATTTATAAACATACCTCAACCAGGTATATTCACTGCCTTTGATGACACTGATTCATCAGACAAAATGTCAGAGGCCAGTTCCTTCCCTTGTGTTTTGGATTCCATCCCCTTTTGCCTTCTTACAGAATTTTATCTTCTGAGATTTTCCTTCTACTTCTCCCTTTCTTTCTCCTTCCTAGACCATACTCTTCAGAGAACCAATGTGTTGTAATATCTCCCATCTTAAAAACAAACAAAACAAACCAATCGACAAAAATATTCCTTGACCCCACATGCTGCTTCAATTTACGTGGTAAAGTAGTATGTGTGCACCAATTATTTCAAGTGCTTCCTTAAAATTCCTAACTTTTCTAACCCACAAGATGAGTTCTTGCCCATGGATTATGATGAAAAGTAATATGTAACACTAAGGGCTGGTGCTCCTTCTCCATAGATCCTTTCCCTGCTATGGTGAACTCAGAGGGCATGGCCCAGGTGGCATAACTACAGGATGGGGGGAAGGGCAGTCACCATGCAATACTAGGTGAATGAAACATAAACATTTATTGTGCAAAGCCCCTGGGTTTTTCTGTTAGAGGCAGCTAGCATACATTACCCTGATTAACAGACGTATAATTCTATTCTTTCAACCCTTTCTACTAAGTTCTGTAAAAAGTTTTTGCAAACACTTTTTTTATTTTCATCACATGCATGGCCCTTCCAATTCACTATTCTCCTGCTAAGGTTACCAGTGACTCCAATAGTACAGAGGAGGATGGATTTTTTTTTTTTTTTTTTTTTGGTATTTATCTTACTAGACTTAGCAGAGTGTAATACTACTATTGATCACTCCTGTTGGAAACAGTCTTCTCTTTTGTCATCTAATGTTCTACTCTTCTGGCTCTTTTTCTCCATCTCCTTTTGCAATTTCTCAGTAGCAGAGCTCCCAAGTAATTGGTCTCAGTTCCTTTTAAATTCCCTTTTTGTACTGTTTTACTAGGTTGTTTAAGACATGGCTTACAACAGGGATATTATGAAAGGCAGTTTGGGGAATATAATTAATAATGTTGTAAATATTTTGTGGAGTGTCAGATGGTCACATGTCTTGTTAGGGAGACCATTTCATGGATGGAGTAGAGCCTTGATCACTGCACTGAACACCTGAAGTTGATGTTGTATAATATTGTATGCCAACTGTAATTGAACATATAGATAGTCATGGGATGTAGAGTATACTGTGGAAGGGAGTCAAGGGAATTGTAATAGATATGTATGATATGGGGGGGAGTGGGGTGGTGAATTGGGGGAGGGGAGTTGTCACTTTGAGAAGTAAAAAGTATAACTATTGCACTGCGTTGTACACCTGAAACTAATTTTTAAAAAATGTTTATTTCACAATAAAAGAATTAAAAAAAAAAAAAAGAGGGCCTGCCGAGTGGCATGGTGGTTAAGCGCTGGCTTGGGAAGCTAGCGGCCCCGGTTTGGGTCCCATATATGAGGATCAGTGACAGTGCCCTCCAAAAAAAAAAAAAAAAAAAAAAGACATGGCTTACAATGTAATCTAGATGGTGGTAACTCCCATGTTACTCCAACTCAGATATCTGTTCCCAGTTCTACACTCCTCACTCCTGCACCAAATATTTGCCATTTTCACTAACATTTTCTATAGACATCTCAAACTTAATATGCACAAATAAATTCTTGATATACTTTCCCCCCCATCTCCCAAACTGGTCTTCTTATTTTTCCACACAAAAAAGTTCCACCACCACTAACACAATTCCTGAAGTCAAGAAAAACAGAGTCATTCTTAACCAGTATCACCACATACTTCCAGTTTATTCATGGTTCCTTATCTGTTCAATTCAAATAAATTTAAAATCTATTCCACTTGCCTTTTCTCTGTCCAAGCCTTGAATTGTTATAATGATCTTCCTCCCACTCTCACTTCCTAATCCATTTTCCATTCTTCAGCTAGACTTTTAATCTTTTAACGTCTCCATTTAAGAGAATTTTATCTACTTGAGGAGAATGTGTAAAGGCAAATAAATATTATAGGAAGCATATTTTAAATAAGCCGATAAAAATTGAAGAAAATATGGAGAAACTATATGACTAGAATGGTCAGGAAATGTACAGGAAATCTTTGTTCACACAAAAAATAATTTAAAGTGTCACTGATATGCCACATTCTCATCAAAGACAAAAGTTCATTATTTCTGCTAAGCTTACTTTCTTTATACAAGTAGAATACATTGCACAGTATCTTATTCAGTTAACAAATTTCCACCTATATTATAAACTATGGCAATAAAATGGATCATGCGATCTGATAGTTTTATGTATTTATTTTTGCATGTTCCAGACATTGTTCAATGTGAACGGTGAGTGGCACAAGTTATCCAACATGAGTTATCTAACAGCATTGAGTACCAGCTTCATGTAGATAATTTAATATTCCCTATTAGTATTTAACCCAACAAAAATAGAAATGAATGCATTTATTGGTTCTGATCAATTAATTTTGGTAGACATTAACTTTTTAGCACTAAATCTTAGTAGCTGTTCTCAACTTTCCGAGGGTCACAGTTCTTTGATATGTTCCCCAGAAAAGTGAATATACTCACAATCGCATTTTCTTATCGCTTTTGTTGCTATTTTTAAAAATTGCTGTAGTTCCAAATAGTTGATTTTACACAGAGTAGATTTTTAAAACGGAAGTTTGCGTGTGTGTGTGTGTGTGTGTGTGTGTGTGTATGTGTGGTATGTTTGACTATTCTTATGAATGTGCACTATCCTGTTTACTGAAATGACATTTGTGACTCACATTTTTCCGTATTTCTTAAGAAATATTTTCAGTGATTTTAAGAATTTAAGTCTTTTTAAAAACCACAGTGAGGTATCACCACATACCTGTTAGAATGGCTACTATCAAAAAGATAGGATAAAAACAAACAAAAGAGAAACAAAAAACAAACAAACAAACAAAAAGATAGGATAGAACGAATTCTGGTGAGGATATGAAGAAAAGAGAACCCCTATACACTGTTGGTGCAAACTATAGGAAAAAGTATGGATGTTCCTCACAAAATAAAAAATTGGACTAGAGTTGGCCCTTGAACAACATGGGTTTTTGCTACATGAGTCCATTTAAATGTAGGGTTTTTGTTTTTTTTTTCAATAAATACCTGTCATATTTTGGATCTGTGTTTGGTAGTGTGTGGTTGGAAGGGTCAACTGTATGTATTGATCTATGCCATTTTCTATAGAGGATTTGAGCATCTGCAGATTTTGGTATCCATGGGGTTCCTGGAACAAAAATCACTGCAGAAACTGAGGGACAATTTAAATTTTGGGGGAGTCAAAAGTTATATGTGAATTCTCAACTTCATGTTCTTCAAAGGTCAGCTGTACTATATGATCCAGTAACCCCACTTCTCAGTATGTATCCAAAGGAAACAAAGTAGCTATCTCAAAGGCATAGCTGCATTGCATTCCATGTTTACTGCAGCATTATTTACAATTTATAATAGCCAAGACATAGAAACAACCTAATGCCATTTACAGATGAATGGAAAAATAAAATGTTTTATATATATATAATATATATATAATATATATATATACATTATATATATATATAATATATATATATACACACACACACACACACACACACACAATGGAATATTATTCAGCTATATAGAAAAGGAAATCCTGGCATTTGTGACAATATGGATGGACCTTGAGGGCATTATGCTAAGTGAAATGAGTCAAACAGAGAAAAACAAGTACTGTATGATCTCAGTAATTTTTGAAATTAAAGAAAAAAAGAAAACCTGAACTTATAGATACAAAGAACAGATCTGTGATCGCCAGAGGAGATTGGTACGGGGTGGAGGAAGTGGGTGAACGTGGTCAAAAGACACAAATTTCCAGGTCATAAAACAAATAAGTTCTGGGGAAAATAAACAGCATCGTGACTAAAATTAATAATATTTTATTGCGTATTTTAAAGTTGCTAAGAGAGTAGATCTTAAAAGTTCTCATCATTAAGAAAACAACATTGTGACTGTGAAGTGATTGATGTCAACTACAGTTATTGTGATAATCATTTTGCACTGTGTATATATATATATATATATATCAAATCATTGTGTTGTACATCTTGGATTAATATAATTTTATATACATCAATTATGTCTCAATAAAACTGGGGGGAAAACCCAGAATTTAAGTCTTCTGCACAACAGCAAAAAAGAGAGAATGCGAAAATGTAGAAATCTAGATGTATTTCCAAAGGAAGAAAGTATTAATAAAGGATGGTGTTTGTGTGTTCTCTTCCAGTCTTGCAGCAACTTGAGCAAGAACAGACCTTGAAAACTGAATAAAGGATAGAATATTAAAGTTGCTTTCAGAAACTCTCTCAAATACTAGGGCCACAATTGCCGCCATCACATTTCCCTTCCCTTTGCCAGACTGTAATTCTGCATTTTGGTTTTAGGCATAGAAATGTAGTAATAGACTTTCTTCCTGTGAATGGTTCAGGCTGATTAAAGTTGTGAGCGACTTACAGTTACTGTCATACATTTCAGTTTTACTGCAACTTTCCAAAAAAAAAAGCTGATGTTGTTGGGTATTTCTACGTTTTTTGCCTGGAACCCTGACTCCTAAAATGGAGCAGATATAAATTAAACTCACCCGCCTTGACCAAGAGATAGCTCTGGATGGTAGTGATAGAGATACTGAAGTTATTATACATCAATTATGGTTTATGTTATTTATAATCAGTGAGAACTCATTTTTCTATACTCTGAGATTCTGGGTTTTTTGTTTAATGTAAAACAGGAACAATAGTATCTACTCCACAGGATTGTCAGGATGATAAAATGTCTAATTTTGGGAAAAATTATTTAGCACAGTACCTTTCCTTCAGTGGATTCTCAAAGCACATTTTACTAAATCTGAATCAATAGTATCAATCTCACATTACTGATACTAACAACCATTAAAATTTGCATTATGGACTTAAAAAAGACCATGCATGGTGTTTATTAATCCACTTATTTTTTAGGAAATCAAAGCCAGCTGAATTGACTTGCTTCAGATTACACCACTAAGGACAGTTCTAGGGCTGACACCCTGGTTTCCTGTGAGCAGCCCCTTGGGCTTTTTATCAGTGGGTCCTGCTGTAAGAAAAGTGACATTAGTCACTGTGTATGAGCAGACATCATGTGTTGCAGAATGTACTTCTCCTAAAAGAAGTAGAATGTTAGCAATTTTATAGCTGTGGTGTATGGAGGACTGGGTTCGAAAAGTGTTCTGTTCGCTAACCATGATTTCTGGTGAGTCATTTCTGAACTCGGAGTGATAGTCTCCATGCTACTCCTCTCACATAACTGCTGCCTCAGTCAGATTAGGAAAAGTTATGTGAATGTGATTTGGACTTAAAGTATTCAGTAAATAAACATTTGTGAAATTTGGACACCTGTTGTGAATTCATTTAATGTATTTTGCCAATATAGACACACACACACACACACACACACACACACACACACACACACACACACACAGAATGTTTGCCCCAAATTGTCTAAAAACAATTCGTTGAATCCTCTGGTTCTTAATGTTTATGGAAGCTTAGTCATGATAAATTATAATAGTTAACTTCCTAAGGTCACACTTATGCTATAGAAATTGAATTGCAGCATTCAAGTAGCAGATACGAGTCTCCTTAGATAATCTATTTGTGATCATGGAACTTAATTTTATTCCTTCCATCCTACTTAACTCATTCTACTTCCAGCTGTGGAAGGCTAAAACAGTTTTTTATTTTTTTACTTTTTTTTCCCCAAAAAATGTTGGCCATAAGATAGGCAGATCTGCCTGCCTGTCTTATTTTGAGGCCAAAGTGACCTCCAAAAGGGAATTGCTTTTAATTGGATCGATTTATATTCCTTTTCATTTTGGCTGGGGCACTGACCCATGCCAGGGACACTTCTGCCCAGTGGTCTGCCCCAAATTGATATGGTACTTGACCTGTTACACTCCATTTCCTGAACTACAATTCTGATAGACTCTATTTCCATAACCCTCAGAACCCTGACATCACTGGGATGACAGACTTTTTCTTTAACAATTGTCTTCCCCCAAACTAGCTTTCAATGCGCTACTCCATTATGGGCAATGTATTCTTTGTAAGCTATAAAATCATTGTATGCTCCACAATGTGACTGTGGAGTAGTTCCTTTAGGAAGTCATTTCACCCTTAGACCTGGGCAGTGGTGAGTGACTCCAGCTGTAGTTTTTCTTTCCTTCCTCTAATTGAAAGGCATTATACTCATTTTTGTTTCCCCCTGTGGTCTTTGGTAACTTTTTCATGAACAGAAAAATTAACAGAAGTTTAGTGAAATATTGAGAATGACTCAGTTTACATAATAGCCATATGATTTTATGAATGACTGCTAGTGTAAAAACAGGTTTCTGTGCTCTTAAATGAAGTGTGGTAGATCCATATACCATGGAAAGATGTACAATGCATATTGATATATTGTTGAATAAAAAAAAACCGAGAAGTACATGCTCAGCAAAAACTCATAGTTAACATACACATGCATATACAGTATAAATACAGGTAAAAATATAAATGGAGAGTGAAAAAAAGACCTGGAAAGTAATGCACATACTGTTCATAGTAATTATTTCTATGTGATGGAATTAAAGAGGATGTTCCCTTCCTACTTTACATATTTCATAATGGTCTAAATATTTACAATGAATTACTCTTTTAATAACTTTCTGAAATCAGAATAAAATTAGTTTTTAAACATTAAGAATTAACAAAAGAAGCCGGAGATAGTTTAAGCAGTCATATTGTTCCAAAAGGATGTTTTGCTCTTCTGAGTGACACTGTGGAGAAGGGTCATGTTGTCATTTCTTATAAATGCTTCTGACCATTTAAATTTTATTGTTTAGCTAAGTTTACCTATTACGGACTCTTCCATCCATCTATTATATAAAATAATCATTTTTGAGAACATGTTTATGCAGTTTAAAATACTTAGAATTGTTTAGTTGCACATACTAAAATGTGAATATTTTAGTCTCCTCCAATATTACAAAGTTTATCTGCATGTAAGGGGAAATAGTAGTGGTTCAATATATGTTATGTTATAGCTGAATATACAACATATAAATTTATGTATAATAGACTTCTCTTCTTGTATGGATGGTTCATGATATATTTTATATAGCTCCACAATGTATAATAGTATTGTTGCATTGTGCTTTGCCAAAGTAAATATTTTAGATTCTATCACGTTATCTTTCTTTTCTTTCTTTCTTTTTTTAATGGATAGGTGTAAGCAAAGCTTTCTGCAAGTTAGAGTCTGTAACTGAAAATTTTCATACTGGACACTTGTTAAAAGGGGCAAGACAGATTTTATTCAAACTACTGCAGTAGGAGAGAGATTTTTCAACATAGAACTGAGCTCAACTCTGAACACAGAAAAGACAGCTGGGGATTTATAGCTAGGAAGCCGAGTAAGGTGGTCTGTGGAAGGAAAATTTCAAAGTGGAACTTGATTAGATATCAAGGGTTGGGGAATTTTGGCTAACTGGTTTAACAGGAATTTTGCTAAAGGCAGGCCAAAATACTCATTTATCAATGGTAGCACGATTCTTTGCTAAAACTGTGCTGGCAGGAGAAGGTTGAAGCCAGGTTGATAAAAGGATTCAGAGCAAACATTATTTGGTCAAGCAGGGATTTTGTCAGGTCTCATAACATCTTTGTGAATCTGGCTGTGACCTATCATGATGGCTCCAGGAACAGAGATTATCCTAGTAAGAGGTGCACCATTGTACGCTGAGGACAGCCTGGGTTTTCAAGGATTGCTAGATTTTCCTGTATGCTTTAGTGCATTTCTACATCACCACACCTGCTTATGAGAGGAGGTGACGTGGGAGCTCGCTTGGGCCAGGAGAGAAGCATAGAAAACTGATTCATTCAATCGCTCCAAGCAAGCCCATCCTTCCCTATGAGCATCACAGCACATTTCACAGTGTTGATTCTGTGCCAGGTTACCGGGATTCTCTTGTACCTCACTCAGCTCTAACCTTTTGATAGCTCTATCACCTTGTTCAAGGTACATACTACTTCTAGACCTCTGTTATTTTGTTGGTTAATAGGGGTAATAATAGTAACTTTCTCATTATTATAAGTATTAAAAGAATTTAACTGTAAAGAGCCTATGGCCATAGTAAATCACCCCAAGAATTAGTTATGTTTACACAAATATGTGCTTTTAATATTATCATACCTATAGCAAGTGTTCAATAAGATTTTGCTCGTGAGTGTGTAATGTTTTCTTTTAGTGAGTTTTTCTTAGAATCTATTTGGCCTTCAACAAGTCTGAGATTATTCTCTTTTCTATTTCCAGAAGTAGATCTTATTTATTTTCTGTTTTGGGTCACCTAGAGAGTTTTTACAGGGGCTAAAGTATTTCATAATTCTGAGCAAAAATGTGGGAAAATTAGGGTCACTATTTAATTATAGGAATATTAGGACCCCAGGCAAATATATTCACTGATTTCAATTTATTTATAGAAATATATATGCAAATTGATTATCATTCCCCTACTTTAGATCCTCTAGTGCATCGTATTGTTTGTACTTAAAATTAAACTCTTTACCATAGCCTACAATGTCCTGCATGATTTGAACAATCTATTTTGCACATTAAACACTTTTATCACCTGTTGCCACATTAGGACTTTTTATAATTCATTAAATTTACAAATGTCATTTGGCCTTGGGGCCTTTGCATGTGCTGTTCTCTCTGCCCAGGATACATTTCCTTCTATTCTTTGTATGGAAGGGCTCCCCTTCATTATGTTTTGTCTTAGTTAAAATATTACCTTCTCACAGAGACCGATCCTAACCAACCTCTGTCATTCTCTGTATCGTTCCCTCTTTTTGCATTTTTTGGATAAGGAAAATTTTAAATTACTCTATTGGTTTACTTAATTGTTTGTTCTTCGAATCTGTCACTAGACTATAATTTGCATGGTCCAAATTATACATTGTTAAATGGTTATTGATGAATTTTTCTCATTTTATGTTTTCCTACTTTCTTAGACTTAATGAAAAGTATAACTTTTAGTTTGATTTTGTAAATGAATTTCATAAACTTTAATATTGGTGGGAAAGCTGTTATTAAATTAATTTTAATAATTTAATATAATAACCTGTGGAAATTATTTTCATTGGATCAACAAATTCCCTGCCTTAGTGTGAATCCATGAAAAATCTATGCTGTGATCAAGAACCAAAACTGACTGCTAAGAAAATTACAATGAATCTATCTAGTTTCATCTTCTAGTTTGAGAAAAAGGGGAAAGAGTGTTAAATCAAAGTAAAAGAATGTTTACTCTACTTTCAGTTTTAATAATTAAATGTATTATTCACAGTTGAGGTGTTTCACTGATATACACCCTCCTTCCCTGTTTTTCCATGATCCTGTATATAGTTTTTCCTTCTATTTTTTTCCCCAAAACTCCTTATATCTCCCTCACTTGTTTTAAATAAATAAATCTCTATAAATTTCTTTGCAGATTGAATGGGACTTTCTTCTTCAAGTTCTTACATTTGTTGCTGTATATTTGGACTCATTCAAAATTTATATTTGGGTCCTAATTACATTGTTTATATTTGAAAATAAATTCTCCATTTTGTGGTGTCATGCAGTTATGTTTGCTTAAAATTTCAACAATTTAAAAAATATTTTCTAAGCATCTCTTATAGCCAAAGCACTGTGTTAGGTGCTGGGTATACGAGTATGTTGGTGAATTAAAAAGACACAAGGTTTGGAGGGCCTGCCAAGTGGCTCAGTTGATTAAGAGCTTGCTCAAGAGTGTGAGCTCTGAGCAACAGAGTTGCTGGTTGGATTCCCGGCCTGAGCTGAGCAGCTGCTGAGCTGCCAACAGGTGGTAGGATGGCTCAGCTAACAACAACAAAAAAAAAAGATATAAATTTTGGACAAATTCGAACTAGTAGTCTTTCCAACTTAAATTCACTAATCACCACTTAAAGGCCATATGTAACTTATATGGAATCTTTCTGGTACTCCAAAAGATAATTTATTTTCTGTCATTGTCAGATCACAAGGCATACAAGATCACCATGGCTTATCCTCCAGTGTAATGGATATCAGCATTTTCACCTGTCCAGCCTTTCTTTTTATGGTATAAGAAAGCTTATTATTATTATTATTATTATTATTATTATTATTATTACTGCATGTAGTTTGAATAGGACTGATGCTGCCTCCTGGAATGGGCACATGATTAAGCCCAGCCAAAGAAAATAGAATAGCCTAAAGACCCAGTTTTGGGGTTAAAAGTAGGCATGTGAGCAAGCCAGGAAGTCAATGTCAATCTGAGAATTTTTCTAGAAGAACTGCAAAACAAGTGCTCTCTCTCTACAGTTTTGCTATGTTCATAAAATGTAAGAGAGAGCTGCTGCTAGAAACTGAAACCAACACAAAGTGCCACTTACAGATCCCTGACTTCATTGCTAGCAGCCTTGTGCCCAATCAGACCTGAAGAAAGAGTCGCCCTTGAACTTTTCACTGATTTGAACCAATACATTCTCTTATTAATTTAAGCAAGTTTTCTTTTTAGATTTTGTAATCAAAACATCTTAGAAAAAAATATACATAATGACTGTTGAATTCATATTGAGCCATTATCTCTAGAGGAATTCAAACAAATTGGGAACATGCTCAGAGAAGTTACAACTATAGTTGACCCTAAACAACATGGATTTCTCCTGTGCAGGTCCACTTCTATGCAGATTTTTTTCACCAGATATACAGTCCTCTCTCCATATTCCTAGGTTTCACATACGTAGATGCAACCGACTGCCAATGGAGAACAGTAATTTCAATCCATGGTTGGGAATCCATGGATGCAGAATGCCAATTGTATGTATTGATGATACCATTTCATTGGGTTGTCAGAAAAGTCATGACACATGTTTGCAACAGATGGCACTAGTTCATTTTTTACTACAGTTGTTCACATCTATGTTGTTGCTATGTCATTTGACAGCTGACAGTTCTAGCTTCATTCTAAAAAAAAAATTGATTTGGTTGTTTTGGAGATTTTACAAGTTGAATGTGGAAGATCAAACTGTGCATTTTTGCCATATTGTACTGTTTTACTTCAATAAAGGGAAGAACACGTGTCAAGCTTGTGAAAAGTTGCAAAAAGTTTACAGTGACAATGCTCTACAAGAATGTCAGTGACAACAACGATGGTTCGTGAAATTCCGTGCTGGTGATTTTGATCTCAACGACTCTCCTTGGTCAGGGAAGCCCACTGAGGTTGATGACGACAAAATAAAAGCATTGATCTAGTCAAACCCATGTTACATGACACAAGAGATTGCACAAACATTGAACATCCATCATTCAAGCATTCAGGACCACCTGAAGAAGCTGGGATACATAAGCAAGCTCGATATTTGGGTTCTGCAGGAACTCAAAGAAGTTCATTCAACAGCGGGTATAAACATCTGCTATTTGCTCATTAAACATGAGGAAAACAATCCTTTTTTGAAGCGACTGATGACTGGTGTTGAGAAGTGGATTGTTTACAACAATGTGGTGCACAAACGGTCTTGGTCCTGACAGTGATGATTCACCTCAAATGACATTGAAAGCAGACATTCATCAGAGGAAGGTTATGCTCTCAGTGTGGTGGGGTTTTAAAGGTGTCGTGTTTTTCGAGCTCCTACCAAGGAACCAAACAATTAATTCAAATGTGTACTGTTGACAGTTGGACAGTTTGAATGAATCCATCATCCAGAAACGTCCAGAGCTTGTTAATTGTAAAGCAGTTGTGTTCCATCGCAACAACGTGAGACCACACACAAATTTGATCACCCGCCAAAAATTATTGGAGTTTGGATGGGATGTGTTCCCAACCCACCATACTTGCCTGACCTTGCGCTGTCAGACTTCCACTTGTTTCAGTCTCTTCAAAACTCCTTGAGTGGTATAACGTCTAATTCAAATGAGGCTGTAAATCAGCACTTTGTTCAGTTTTTCACAAATTAAGACAGGTCCCTCTATGAATGAGAACTTATGAAGGTCACTGAAAGCTGGCAAAAGGTTACCAGACAAAATGTGCAATATATCATTGATTGATCTTTGTTCTTTATGTAAATAAATGACCTTTGAAAAACATAGACAAAATACGACACGACTTTTCTGACAACCCAATAGATAAGGAACTTGAACATCCGTACATTTGGTATCCTTGGGGCTCCTGGAACCAATCTCCTGCAGGTGCCAAGGGATGACTGTGGTTAAGTTTTTCGGGAGTCAAAAGTCATATGCAGATTTTAGACTACACAAGGTTCTAAGGTCAACTGTATGTCCTATGAGGATTGCTTGTAGGAACTGAATGGTCAGCCTAGAAAGGAAGAAGGAGAAGGAGCTGACAAGATGACAAGACCACGACTGGAGTAAACAGCCTTGGGGGGCCTAGAGAACATTATAACACTTACTCATTTTTTCAGAGATACAGAATCAGAAAGATGGCCTTATATGACCATTGGAAGGCAAAACTCAAATGTATCATAACAGTTCTTCTGCTTTTCATTATTACTCAGAGACACCTCAACAGAGGCTTAATAATGTCCAATGGACAAATCATATTGAAGAGGAACAAGATGTGCTTTCTGTGCTTCAAATAGAAGAGCTGGGACCAATGACTGTGAGCCCCAGAGAAGAGACTTCAGCTCCAGATGCAGAAGAATTTTCTAACCAAGTTTTCTGAAAAGTAAATGGACTCTTTGGAGAAGTAAAGATCTCATCACTAGAGCTTTCATTTATATGCCAGATCACTACCAGGTGTGAATATTGACAGGTGGTTTAAGCACATAAAAGTAGGCTGGATATGAACCCCTTTTCTATCCTGTCCAATTCTGAGATGTAGAAGTGCAATGAAAACATAATCCAGCTTGATTTGGTAGTTATTCTACCTTGGACATTGAAACACCCCTTTCCTTCATGGAGAAGACATTCAATTAACTATATTTTGCATTTCTCTCTCTATTGAAATATGCTGAGATATGTAGACATGACCCTCAAAGACATAATGTCATAATAGATTTCTTTTTATTTTGAAATTACCAGTAAAAAAACAAAACAAAACAAACAAAACAAAACCCTGAATAACTCTCTACCTGGAATTCAAAAGGGAGTGGGAATTTGGCCATCTTCCAACTATTTTGGTCAATAGAGACTGCTAAATTATAAGATTTGAGTAATTAAGTGATTTGGATTTTTAGATCAATAAAATTAATTATGCAATTAACAAATCCTCACACTCTATCATGTGGATCGTTGTTTTTCAATTGCTATGTAGCTTTTAATGTGTGAAGCCATTTTATAATTAAAATTCTATATTTAATTATTAAAAGTAATAAAGACATGCTCTTTTAAGTGTACAATAGAATAAATGTAGGAGTCCTGACTTAAATACATGCTTCAGCTTTGTGGAGTGAGCACAAGGAGGTAGCATAACATTGGGGTTCAGAGAGTAGATTTGGGTTCAAATCTTTGAATGGTAACCTTATACATAAGTGACATTGGACTAGGTTACTAATTTTCCTCAGCCTCAGTTTCTTCATCTGTAAAATGGAAAGCATATACTCACCAAATCTATCTATATTCCAGTTTTCTAACCTGAATTCATTTAACACTCTAGGTACCTTACTTTTATACTGTGTCTTCACTTCCTCTTATTTGTTATTTCTTCTTTAAGTCCTATGCATCATTTAGGGATTTGCCTAAAAATTTCCTGACCCCTAATCTTGGTCCTGTTATATATGTCATACCACCTCAATTGTTCTTTTACAGTAATTATTTTAATTGCAATGTTACCTTTTTCTTATGTTATTATGGTTTTAACCTCTCTCTTTCTTTCATGTCTTAATTGTTTCTATAAAATCGTTTTCTCACACCATGCCTGGTGCATAGTGTCAATAAATATTGCAAAAGAATAAAGGGCTTTTACAAAAATTCAATGAGGTAATGCACATACAAGATGAAAACACTTTTTATTACTGTAAGAAACTGCTATTAATTAAAGCTTTGTACCTTCCTCGCCTTGAGTCACCAGAATCGTGTCACAGCAACGTTTAATATATAAGTAACAGCTATAAGTTCATTTCAATAGATATTTATGAAAATCCCTTCACAGAACTTACCAAATTATATTTGTAGAGCTACTTATGCTTCTATTATTTTGTTATCTCTGTCACTAGATTTTAACCTCTTTGAAGACAAGGCCTTTGTCTGTGTTCTTCTTTGTTATGCTACCAGCTCGTTTCATAGTGTTGCCTTATGGAATCTGAGATTCATGCGAAGGGCAATAAAATCCTTGAAGTATTTCAAGCAGGAAAGTGACATTATCAGACTGGATAACTTAGAGATCACTCCAGCTGATGAATGGAGACTAGATTGATGTGGCTCAAAGTGCACTTGGCCAGGACAGCTGTGAGATTTTTATACAAGAAATTGAAGTGGTTCAGAATGGTGTGGATGGCAGTGGAGATACAAAGACATACAAAGACTCATATTATGGAGGTGGAATTAACAGGGATTGGGGACTTATTAGGTGATGGTGATAAAGAAGAGAGATAAATCTATTATTATTAACAAAAATTACGATTAAATTTAATTAAATTATTGGTAGCATATATGTTCCGGGAAGGAAGAAATTATTAAAATAAAAGTGATAAAATGCCTCCCTGTAGAGGCATCAGAAATGTGAATAGAATCAGCAGCTGGCTTGTAAGTTAGATTTTTGGCAATTTTTACCTCATTCAATATCAGTGGGTAGGAAAGAGTTTTGAACTGAAAGAACAGGGTATATATTAAAGTCAAAGTCACTTTGCCCCCTAACCCTCCACCCCCTACACTTTACTGAGGTACACTTGACAGATAAAATTGTAAGATATTTACAGTGTAGATAATGCTTTGATATATGCATACACTGTGAAAGGATTACCCTTGAATTAATTAATACATCAATCACCTCATATATTTACCTCCTCCCCCTTTCTGGTGAAAAAGTTGTACTCTCTTAGCATGTATGAATTATGGAATACAGTGTTAGCAACTGTAGTCACCACATTATGTGTTTGATCCTCAGACTTGATTCATCTCATCACTGAAACTTTGTATGTTGTTTCTTGTACAGAGCAGCGCGTGGGTTGTGGAACTGTCGGTACATAGTTGTTTCCAATCTAAACCACTGGGATATCTCCCTGTTTGTTTCACTGCAGACGGACAGTGAGACAAGGGGTCAATACTGCAGAGGTACCGGGGGCCTGAGCAGTTAGGAGGACTGGCATGACCAGAGTGAAAAATGAGACCAGTGAGGTCATTGACATTCCTAAGACAAGCAGCACTTGTATAAAGAAAATACAGTTTGGACCAAAGGAAATGGTAAAGAACAAGAAATAAGAAAGCCTCGTGTGAGAGTGAGCCCAATTCATTGAGTACAGCATAAGCAAAACCAAGCTTAGTAAAAGTGTTAGGAACAAAATATGAAGGAACGTAAGCTGTGTGCAGCATGGGGGAAGGCGGGAGCAGGCCTGACACACATGGAGCCCCTACGCCATGGTGGGTGCTCTGCTGGGTATTTGTGTGGGCTGTCACCCTGCGCCCTTGTTATAACCCTACTTCTCAGAAAAAGAACCAGATGCGAGCTAGTTTCGTCATTTGCTTATGTTTATACATTAGTCAGCGGAAAAGAGGCTGGACTAGTTCCCAGATTTGTCTAACTCCGAAGTTTCTTTCTTTCTTTTAAAACACATTATGCTATAGTTCCCAAGTCAAAATCTTTCACGGCCAGATATGTAATAGAAATGAGCAAAACTGGCTGGGGTGAGAAGCATTAGGGGCGGGGGGCGGGGGGGGGAGGAGTGCTTTGGCAAGCTAGACAGTGTATTCTCCATTTAAAGGGGGCAGCACCCATTTAGCTCCAGGAAGATACTGCCACATGGGGATGGGCATCCATGTTGTCAGATCTTCAGACTTCGTAAGACAAACTGAGAATTTATGTTTTGATGTGAAATCTCTTAATTTGTAGATGCTGCTAATTAATTCAACATTTCAGAAAGCTTTTCACTGGTCAAATAAAATGCCCCAGAAGGCTGAATCCAGCCTGGTACCAGAGGGGTGGTGACCTTTATATCACACCCTGCTGTTTGGGGCTCATTTGGCAGTTAGCACATTAAAACATTTTGCAACATAATGGCTGGAGATTGCCCATAATAAATACATAGGCAGTCAAAAGGCTCTCCTTACATGGAACCGAAACGGGTAATAAATGGAAAAGTGAGAATGAAACAAAGGTAACCTATTCCCCTGTCTCTGGAGGATTCTGGTTAGAACCAGAATGAAGGCTGTCAGACAGCACACCTAGACCAGTGGGCTGTTGTGCTGGCTCATGCCAGCTCACAAGAACCAAATGGTAACCATCCAGGAATTGTGTTAGCAAGTGTTAAAACACAGTTAGTTTGAAATTCTCCCAGTGTGGGACAATTTACACCACAGAATGCTGCAAACATTAGAGATCCAAGCTTTTTTTTTTTTTTTTTCAGAGAGTTAGTTTGCCAGTGCATCACTGCCTAATTTATGAAATGTTTGATTATTTACTAAACAACACTACTTAAAATTTATTTATTTATAATGGTCTGTCTGTCTCTGAAGTAGTAATATAATAAGTCTACTGAGGAATTTATGTTCAGGAGAACTCAGCTTATTATTTCATTTCCATGTTGGTGACTTTGCTAAGATGATATCATGACTGACATCCTAGAAGCAACTATAACAAAACTGTATCCTGAACAGGGAATAGTTCATTACACAATTAGTTTTAAATAATATCAGCTAAGATTGAGAGCACTATTTGCCAAAGCATTGTTTTAAGAGATTTACAAATATCAAACTCAGTTTAATCTTCACAACAAACCTATGAGGTAGAAGTTTTAATGTTATCATTATTTTATTGATTAGGAAATTGAAACACAGAGAAATCATATAAAGAATAAATGGTACCTACAGTTGTGATTTGAATCAGATATTATTACTCTAGAGCCTGCTATACTTCTGAGCACTATATACACTCTAAACAATACTACTAAAAATGTTAATGGCCTTGAAGTCAATATTTTTAATTGAATCAGCCTGTACACAAGTTTATTAACAAGATAGCCCAGGAAATAATAAAGGTTAGGTAACAAGCACAGTTTTTGTATTATAGTAGGTGATAAAAGAGTGTAATTTCTTTCCGTTCTCTTCCGGAAGGCTAGAAACATTTCACAAAATAATTACCTGAACAGAACTGCCAAGTTATATCTCCACAAACTTCATATATCTTTATAAGAAATACAAATAAAGCAAATTGTCTAAATTTACATAATACAAACATTCAGATATTGGGAAATAATTTACAAATTAAGCTCTTTTTTTCAAGAAAATATTTTCTATAAATGCTTTGATTTGAAAGATCCAACTCTATGCTCTTACAATAATTTTTCATGTGCTTTGCACTTTCCCTTTGAAAGAGAAAGTAAATTATGTAAGTTACCTCTCTGCATAAACTAGTATGGTGAGCCATATGATATCAGATATTATAAATCCCATATATTTTTATGCTTTTACTAATCCAGCTTTGTGTTAGACATTAAGATGAGAAGACATATTTGACTGTTATTGGAATTTTGAGAGGTATAGTTCTATTGTGCATATGTGTTGTAGACATCTACTTGTAAAGCTTTTCTATGATATTGCTATAGATTTTTAATTTCCCAGTGTCCTTGAATATAAACTTCTTGTATACTGCTTATACAAAAATTTGCTGTAAATTTATAGTATTAATTTTGTACTTATTAAAGTTATTCTTGGCCCAAGGAAAGAAAATTTACTGCCCTAATTTGTCAAGTAGCCAAAGGCCTAATTTTCTTTTTTTCTTAAAATTTTTTATTCCATATTAAATAAGGAATTTGATTTTATTTTTATTTATCTTTGTAATTAAAGTTCCCAGATGTAGCCATATTTAGGGAGTTAATCAGTTCCTTCACAAGATAGTGTGGTGCTTGCCAGAGTGTATGGTTACAATGTAAATGATCTTTATGTACTGAATGTTATGAAAATGCAACATCAGAGTACCCTGTATCTTTCAGGGGGCTTGGGAGATAAGATTAAAAAGTGATATAGAGGATGATTTATAAATTCTGAGCACCATGAAGGTTATAAATCAAGAAGCTATGCAGGTAAGAGACGGATAACTTCAGTTCAGGTCCTAGGTAGAGCCATGACCTGGTCCTTGAATGAAGAGATAGGTCAGGACCAAACTTGCTGGGAAGGTTTTATGGAAGAGGTGAGATTTCAGCTGGATCTTGAAAGATGGGTTGGTGCTGGATAAGGAGAAAGGAGCTTCTAGAATGTGTAAACTAAGACACCGTGGTAGGGATTAGCATTTAATGTATATAGAGCAGCGGAAAGGTATAGGTACATAAGGCTCTAACCTCTTGGACAGACCAGACAAGCTACGTATGTTTTCTTTTCCAAGATATGACTGATGCTGGAATTATAATCACATAGACCATCCGGGCAGGATTATTTATCTGTTCCTAAAGTTGTATTCTTAAAAGAATAATGGGAAAGCCAGAGCTGCAATCTAATGATTGATTCACTCAACAACATGTATTGAGCATTCCAGATGTGCCAGACTTCCTTCTATGCACAGCAACATGAACTGGAGCAACCCATATTTTCTGTCCTTAAGGAGTTCAGCATCAAGGGAAATAATGGGGTAGGCTAACAAATAATTAGAATAACTTTGATATATATGTTATAAGATGTGCTTCATTCAAAAGGCATGGCTCAGTTTGAACAAGATGGACTGGATGTCTTCAAAAAGGAATTGATATTTGAGTTTGACAAAGAATGTTGCTCAGAGAGAGAGAAGAGAGTGCAAAAGAATATGAATTCAAAGGCAGGAAGATGCTCTCTTGTTAGGAACACACCTGAGCCTGGGTCAGACAGGCAAAGGTACAAAATAATACATGGCCCGTGTGTGTGTGTGTGTGTGTGTGTGTGTGTGTGTGTGTGTGTATCTGTGCTGCACAAATGACAGAGGAGAGGTTTTATGGAGAGACTTTTGTGATGGTGTTATGCTGTCTTATGATAACCTGCTTGGCCCTGAGGCTTGGGTTAGATGAGAGCTGAACCCATTGTTGGAAGTAAATTGAAGATTGGATACTTCTGTTACATGTCTCTAATCATAAAAGCAATTTATTTGTCTCGTGTTGGAAAGTGATGCTGTCAGTGGTGTTATTTCCTTCATTGAACTTAAGATTGACTTTATGCTGTTCAGTTACAAGCACCATAAACTCTCCTGTGACCTTGTGCTCTAGTGGCATGCAAACCTACTCAGCTGCAGTCTGGATATTATTGACAATACATAATGCATTGCTAAGTCATTGAAAATATGCCACAGGGCTTTGCTCCCAAGAAGTGTATTACATTGCTCTATAGATGACCTTTCATTGCTCAGACTCCATCAGAAGACTTGAGCTGCCCTATTCTTCCCTCATACCCAGACGGGTCATGGTTCTGAGACCCTCTGGAGCATCTTTAAGGGCTCTTTGAGAAAGCAAGTAATTATGCAGGGCTTCTGTTATAGATCCTCAATGCTACGTAGAAAAACTACGCCACATGGGATGCTGACCTGCTCATTCATACATTATTTTTTTCACTAAGCATTTTTTTAAAACCCTACTGCATACCAGGCACTTTGTTCAGTATTAGGAAATCAAAATTAAGTAAGCCCCAATATCTGCCCTCAGGGCTTTAGGGCCAAATGGATATATACATAATATAGTCAGTTATTTGGCATAATGGATCTGTACAAAATACCCATGGGCACAGAAGCAGGAGCACTTGACTAAGTCAGCCTTGGGGATTCAGGGAAGATTTCCCAAAGGAGGTGATGCTTAGGTTGGTGCAGAGAAGCCAGATGCGTTTGGGGAACTGGTGCACAGGGAGCTGCTGGGATTGAGGCTGGGAAGAATACACGTATCAGATCATAAAGGGCTTTACATGGTCAGGAGATTGAATTTTACACTTAAGACAACCATAACATAGAAGGATTTAAATAGGGAAGAGATATAATCAAATTGGATTTTAGGATCATTCCTGTAACAGAATAGAGGCGGGGATAGAGTGGAGTTTCAGGCTGCAGTCATCTAGGTAGGACTGGCAGAACGCTAAGAAGGCCAATACATATAGTCAAGAAAAAGGGACGGATAGAGTCAATAGATGTAAGAAATCTTTAAGAATTAAAGTTAACATGATTTGACTAATTAGGTATGATGAACAACAGAGGGGGAGGTACTTTAGATACCTACATAACTTTTTTAGATATTAATTTCTGAATTGGTTCTTGTCAGTCTTGAATGATTAGATAATTCATGTGTCCATTCCTAATGGATAAATTAGAACAAGCTGTTTTGTTTGGCTCCTCTGCCTTTCCTCTTCTGCCTTTATGAATGTAATTTTAGCAACCAGTGAAACAGTCACGCTCAGCTGTTGAGTGGATGATAGAGAAAGAGGGAGAGGAAGAGAACGGGGTGTGAGAAAAAGAAGGCAGAGCAGGAGAAAAAGCGTTTGTTCTAGTGCTGGGGCTTCTGTGGTTGGGAAAATACTTATTTAGAAATAACAAGTTAACACATTTTGGTATGGGGGAGGTGAGGGTGGTGAATTATTAGTTTTGGAGTGAAGTTAATTTAGGTTCTGGGGCTAAGCCCATAGGTTATCTTGTGGGCAGTTAGTTTGAAGCTCATAAGATAAACTGGAGTAAGAAGTGAGAAGGTGAAAGTTGAAACCATAGGGTATAAAAGAGAAATGAAGTAGTTGTTTGTTGTTTGTTTGTTTTTACAAGGAATATTAAACAAATCAAAGACAAAATCCTGAAGAATGCTAATGCTTAAAAGAATGAGTAAAAAAATAGGAAATTGTGGTTAAACAAGGAGAGTCAAAAGGAAATATGGTTCCTGTTTAGAGAGTTGTGAAAGTTACAGATAAAGTAGTGCCATGATTCCTGGCTTTGAAGAATATACATTTTAGAAAATTTGTATACCAATTTGTATCATAATTGGTAATGGTTGAAAAAAATCATGCTGGTCTCCAGAATTGTGTTAATGGAACTGGTTCTTTAACAACAAACACAAAATTACTTTATTGTCACCTCTGCAAATGGTAGAACTCTTCAGTTGCTCGGGAAAGGAACCCTGGCTCGAGTAGGTTTATAGAAACAGGGAAATTTATTAGCACACATAAGCAAACATGTTCAGAGTTAGTACAAACTGCATGTGTTATTTTAGACTAGTTTTCCCTAGAAGCAGACCTAGAAGTAGACATAGATCAGAGTGCATGTTGTTTGTGACATGATTTCTACAAGAGCACTAGTGGAATGGGGAATAAGGTAGGCAAGAGGGAGGAGCATCAATGAGCATCATGGTGCAGAACCCAGATGCCCTGGGGACGCACTGCAGACTGTGCCTAAGGGTGGTCAATAACTAGGCACTTCCTGCCCAGCCTGTTCTACCTCCGGTGAAGGGCTCCCAGGCACATGAACTCTCAGGCGCAGAGTCTGGCACACACATAAGCTGAACATGGTTTTATGACCCGAGGAAGCCGATGGACAGAGCTTCAGGTTCTTGCAGTTGAAGTACTAATATGCACAAGGATGCTGACTGCCAAGGGCATATGGGAATGGGGGAACACTGAGCCTCACCTGCAGACCACTCTTTTTTTTTTTTTAAGATTTTATTGGGGAATTGGGGGAGGGGAACAGCGTTGGGGAATCAGGGAAGGGGAACAGACAGTTGCTTTCTTTTTGTTCTTCAGTCTAGTTGCAGAGGACTTTGTTTCACTGGCCCATGTTGGTATCGTCATTGCTCTCTTCCTGGATGAGGCAGATCGGTCGCCGGCCTCTGGATGTCGCTCACCGCGGCTATTGGCAGCTCACGCTGACTGCCCGCCACTCACTGTAGCCTATGGCAGCCCACTGCAGCAGGGGCTTCAGCCTACACCATCGCCGGGGCTCGCACAGCCCAGCTCCAAGTGGAGCTGTTGTCAGCTGTAGAGGGCAGTGTCACTGGCCCTCATATGTGGGATCTGAACCCGGGCCACTGGCATCCCAAAACCAGCTCTTAACCAATGCGCCACTTGGCCGGCCCTGCAGTCCACTCTTGTACCACTAACCTAGACTTCTTCTTTCCCCACATTAACATGCTCACTCTATTTTATCATTGATTCCTCAAGTTGGCAGCTGACTATAATTTATGAAGAGATAGATATCATGAATTTAGTGAAACTAGTAGCAGTTACCTAGTTAAAGCAATCTTCCCAAGTGTGTATAGCCTATCTCCCAATTCAAAAGACTTACCAATCCTCTTTTTTAATGATAGGAAGTAAAGAGGTACAGGATGCAATAACATCCTTTAACTTGAGGGGGTCTTAGTATGTCCCAGAAATCTGTTCCTAGACACTTAGTATTGTAATAGGTCCCTTAATCTTCCTTAGGTTTATCACTGACCCTCTGTTTCACAGGTGTCTTACCAGAGCACCCAGTGCTTGCAGTTTCCTATTTGGCAATCTGATCAACTAAACTAGACCAGCAGGCTGATTTTTGGAATGCCAAGATAATCAATGTCTAAGATGACCAAGGTCCCTTTGGACTGTGCTATGACAGAGAGCAGGAAAGTTAACAGCCCTGAAGTAAGAGTATGAATGTGTGCATACCATTTGATTAAGTTCCTGTTGGGTTTGAAAAGATTTCAGCTGCCATGTGCGGTTTATGCAGGAGTCACTGTGGCGTGTTATGAGATACGATTGGAACAGCCACACCATCATCATTTAACTCTTTGCATCAATCTAGGGTGCTGTATTGCTTTTGAATCTCTATCTTGTTGTGATGGGGACTAATTTCAGGGGCTTCTACTTGACCTTTACTACCATAATTAACCTGACTCCATACGTCCAGAACCAGGTGAGGGCTCCACCAGGTGCTAAGTGTATCTTCTTATCTCAGGATCTATGAAAATGACCAGAATGGCGATGAGGACACAGAGGACTCAGCCTACTGTGAGATATACTTGGGCCAGGACCCCATTAATTTCTTGTTGTTTTCTAGACTCTATGCCAGGAATTTTGCATACATCATCTTTTTAATCTTTACAACAATCATATGAGGAGATTGCAATGACAGCCATTTACAGATGAGAAACAGAAGGCTCATGGGGGCTTACTAACATCACAAAGCTCCTTCAACTAGTGTGAGCACACTGATTCCAACCCTGTGGTCTCCATATGATGGGCACGCTGTGACATGGACAGGAAGTTAACAATTGTATGCCATAGCCCCAGACCTGAATACAGTAGATGCGTAGCTTGTGTACTCCTTTAGATAAGCAGTGGGTGTCTTTAGGGGAAACTCTAATGTGACCATTTTCATAGGAATGATCTAATAACCTTCACAATTAAGGAGAGAGGCTTTGGGAGGTATTTCCATTTTTTGGCTACTGTGAGAATGTGTATTTAGTGCTGCCCTCCAGCCCCATGTCAGGAAAATACTATTTCCTTTTAAGATAAAAAGTTATAAACATTTTCTCTAAGGTGGCTTTTGTTGATTTAAGAAATGCCTTCCTCAAGTGCTCTTAGCCCATACACATCCATGCACCTTGAAGCATGTAATGCTTATTTTCTGATAACAACATCTGAATCATTATTTGCATCACTGGACTCTCCACCACTTTAGAAGATAATGTGGGAGGATATGGACCGTATTTGAACAGTTGTCTGCATCCTTCGTATTTGCAGTACACATCTGATGAAAACTTAACTCTTATATTGGAGTGCTTTATATCTTTATTTATTTGTTTGTTTGTTTCTGTTATGATTCATTCTCTCTTTATCTTCTCACCCGTAGTATTTTTGGATGAGTAAAATGATCACTGAGATGGGACATCAGAACTGGGTTCTCACCCTGGCTAATACAAATAGTGGCAAAACACCAACAGCAATAATAAAAATACCAAATATTTAATAAGCTCTACTATGTGAAAGCATTTTCATTATTAATTCAACAAATATTTACTGAGTATCTGGTATGTAACAAGTATCTGAGCATTTTTCACTGGGGATAAAGCACAGAACAACACAGATACATATTCCTGTTGTTATGACTTACAATGTTGTGTGTGTGTGTGTGTGTGTGTGTGTGTGTGTGTACATGTGAGGCAAGCAATAAGTGAAATAATTAAAACACAGAGTATATTCGACAGTGAAAAGTATTCTGGAGGTAAATCAGGAGGTTTGGGGGAGTTCACAGAGCCATGGGAGGGTTACAATCTAAATTGGGTGCCTAGGCAAATTGCCAAGATGATGGTCGAGCAGAGAACGGAAGAAGGGAAAGAAGCTAGCCAGGCAAATACCTGAGGGGGAGGGGAACTGTCTAGGTGGGGAAGAACCATGCAAAGTCGTTAGTTGGTTGCATGCTTGGTGCACTCTTTTACCACGAGGAGGCTAATGCTGCAGGGGCAGATAAATGAAGGGAAAATTGTTTCAAATAGAATAAGAGCTGTGATGAAGGGCCAGATCAGATAGAGCTTTCTAGGGCACTGTCAGAACGTTGGTTTTGACTCTGAGTGAGATGGGATTCCATTGCAGGATTTGAGCTGCAGAATGACCTATGTTTTAAAAATATCACTTGAGCTGTTGTGTGAGCATAAATAATAAACAGTGGAGGGGGGACCAATTAAGAATCTGTTGAAATAATCTGGATCAGGGATAATCATGACTTGGCCAGGTGGTGGTGTGGAAGTAGTGAGAAGTATAACTCTCTACTAAGAATTTTATAGATAGTATCTCATTTAACTAGCTCTATGAATTTGCTGGAATAATTCAACAAGTCTGAGCATCATTTTTCTCATCATAAAAGATGGGAACATAAAATGGGTTCTATTTCTCAACGCTAGCTTAAGGATGGGCAGTTACAGATCCAAAGAGCAACATAATCAAGTTGAATTGGCTGACTAACTATAAGGAATGTAGTGGGATAGAAAGCATAGGAAAAAGACTGTTTCCTTGGAAAAAAGGCCTGGCTGAAAGGTAGAGTATTCTTTTGTTTGTTTGTTTGTTTTTGTTTATGTTTTTGTTTTGTTTTTAAACTTATTTATTTTTAATTAATTTCAGGTGTACAACACAGTGTAATAGTTATACTTTTTACCCCTCAAAGTGACAACACCCCTCCCCCAATTTGCCACCCCATCCTCCCCCCATATAATATATATCTATTATATTTCCTCTGACTCCCTTCCACAGTATAATCCACATCCTGTGACTATCTATATATATTCAATTACAGTTGGTATACAATATTATACAACCTAAGCTTCAGGTGTACAGTGCAGTGATCAAGCCTCTACTCCATCCATGAAATGGTCTCCCCAACAAGACATGTGACCATCTGACACCCCACAAAATATTTACAACATTATTAATTATATTCCCCGAACTGTCTTTCATGTCCCTGTGGCAATATTGTAGTTGCCTATTTTTGCTATCTAATCCCTTCCCCTTCTCCCTCATCCCCACCCTGTCCCAACTAGCAACCTGTTTTTCCTCTATATCTATGAGACAGTTTCTGTTTACTTTGCTCATTCATTCAGTTTTTCAGATTCCACATATAAGTGAGATCATATGGGATTTGTCTTTCTCTGACTGACTTATTTCACTTAACATAATAGTCTCTAGGTCCATCCATATCGTTGCAAATGGTACGATTTCATTCTTCTTTATAGCGGAGTAATACTCCATTGTATAAATGTACCACAGTGTCTTAATCCAGTCATCTACCGATGGGCATTTCGGTTGTTTCCAAGTCTTGGCTATTGTAAATAGCACTGCAATGAACATAGGGGTGCATATATTTTTTTGAATTAGTGTCTTGGGTTTTTCGGGATAAATACCTAGGAATGGAATTGCTGGGTGAAAAGGTAGTTCCATTTCCAGTTTTTTGAGATACCTCCATACTGACTTCCATAGTGGCTGCACCAATCTGTAGTCCCACCAACAGTGCAGCAGGGTTGAAAGGTAGAGTATTCTGAGAGCCTGTGGTGCCATGTGAAACTGAATGTCCACGTCAAATAAAGAAAAACAATCTCAAAAACTGGATTCGAGACGAGACATAGAAAACCAAAGAGCCGTCAGAATGATAGAATTGCAGAACAATGTAATCTGGCTGGTGGCCCTGGAGAAGCATTTTATAACCTTTTGGGATCAGAGCAATGGGGGAAAGAAAACAAAAGGCTCAATATATACCCCTGATGTGACACTTCTTGCAGAAAAATTGGCAATTTGATGGTTGCAGCAAACCAACATAGTTCATTCCACAACAACATCACAAGAAGGAAAGTAATGTTGGCACCAGATACTCATATTTTTTCCTGGAAAATTTGTACTACCTCATTGGTGACAAAAACTTAGACTTCATAAGAGGAACAAGAAACAGTTCCTCAGACATCACAGAGGTCATACCTTCTACTGACCTTGCTCTCTATCTTCATGGAACCTGACTGGAATAATACAGAGGTAGAGACTTCCATTCATGGGTTGCCGGGAGCTAGCTGGTGGGGCTAAACTATGGACTAAAGAGAGCACAGTCAAATTTAGCCCTGTCTATATCCCCATGTGGCTGTAGAGATGATTGATAACACTAAATGAATGATTTGAAAATATTTACATTTTATACCTAGATAGTATAATAATAGTTAAATCTATAATCAGAACCAATATCAGGACAAACTAATGATAGGAAAATATTAGCATCTGGTACGATCATCCCACATGCCATCATTTAACCTCCTTGCTGCCCAAAGACTTCACTAAATTCCTCCAAACTAGCACAACCACAGGTTTGCTGAACCCCTCTTTCCTTTTTCAAAATGAATCTCACCTAATTTCTATTTTCTCCAAGTGTTAATCCTTACCAGATCTTCATAGTACCTTGCTTTATAAAATCCAAGCTTCTACAGCTCTACTCTGCTGCTTTCCTTGACAACAAGCACTCTTACTTTCCTTTATACTTCTGGCTGTTACTGTGCCATTTACGTTTCAAACTCCTGCTTTTCTGTCTCTCATATCATGGTCCTGGCATACTGCATTTTCTTTTATTGCTTATATACTTACTTTGAAATACCTATAAGAAACATGCAGGGCAATGCCCAATAGGTAGTTGAATATATGAGTCAATATATGGGTCCCAGATTCAGTCCGAGCAGAAGGAGCACATCTAAGAATCCTAAGAGAATGGACAGTAAGTGAAGTCATAGGACTAGAAGGCATCATCATGGAGAGAGTAACCTTGGAAGAGAAATGCACCTCCGAGAGACCCCTGGGGAAGCCCAACATTTAAAATTCAAGTAGAGGAGACTCAGCCAACAAAGGAGATTGAAAAGGCACAGCCTTGGAGGTAGAAGGCAAGTTATGAGAAGGATGTGTCACAGGAGGCAGAGAGCGGGAATGTGACAAGAAGCAGGAGATGGTCATCTAACCAGTGCTGATAAGTTAACTAATGAGTATCTTTGGGATTTTAACTGCATTGAAGTCTTAGGATACATTTTGTGGACACTTTTAATGGAGTTGGTGTAGGGACAGAGGCTAAATGAGAGAGGTGTGAGGACTGAAGGGGAGGCAATAAAAGTGAGGAGGAGAGTCTAAACAACTGGAAGTTTCCTGTGAGGAGAGGTGGAAGCTGACAGAACGGTGGTTAAAAGGAAATGGGAAAATGAAAGAGGTGCAAATTTAGGAGCATGTTTAAATACTGATGGAGTTTCCCTGATGGAAGATAAATTGTTCATACACACTCACCTCCACTCCTTACAGAAAGCCAACTAAAATGAGATTAAAGGGATTAAGAAAAGTATGTATCTACAATGGTGATCATGAGAGAGCAACACACTTTTGAAAAACAGAAAGCAGATAGAGAAATAATAAGTCATTTATGGAGCATATAAACTTAGAAACTAGGCTATTGCAGAGGGAGATGCCAACATGGTTGAGTTTGTGGTCCCCCAGAATGACTCAAGACCCTCCATAGAGCTTCATGTCTTAGTGACACCATGTACCCCGGAAAGTAAACTGTGGGCATAGGAAGAAAAGAGAGGTATTTGGAAGATCCTGTGGATAGAGCACATGGGGCTGCTGATCCATTGCCATAGTCAGCATAACCAGGACAACCATCCTCCCACACAATAATGCAGAGAACTTTCTTAAGAAATTCAACCAAAAAGGCTCAAGACACCTGACACAACAGGAGGTTTATGTGCATGTGTGTGTGTGTGTGTGTGTGTGTGTGTGCATGATTGTGTGTGCATGATTGTGTGTGTGTGCATGATTGTGTGTGTGTTTGTGTGTGTGTGTGTGTGTGTGTGTGTGTAGGTGGTGAAGTACAGGACTAAAAAACAAAGGAACTGAGTGAAAGTTTACATACTAATAAGTAGGCATCCCAGCTGGTATTCCTCACCCTGTTCCTTTAATGGCAGAAGCTAGAAACAAACCCTCCTGGAGGGCACTTTCAGATATTGTATTCATTTGCTAGGGCTGCCATCACTAAGTACCACAGAATGGGTGGCTTAAGGACTTTATTCTCTCACAGTTCTGGAGGCTAGAAGTCTGAGATTAAGGTGTCAATAGAGTTGGTTCCTTCTGAGACTGGTGAGGGATCATCTGTTCCATGCCTCTCTCCTAGCTTTTGGTTCCCTGCAATCTTTGGCATTCCTTGACTTCTATTGCATGACCCAATCTTTGCCTTAATCTTCACATGATGTTCTCCATGTGGGTGTGTTGCTGTGCCCAATTTTCCCTTTTTATAAGGACACCAGCCATATTGGATCAGGAGCCTACTGTACTCCAGTATGACCTTAACTTCACCACCTCTGCAACAATTAAGTTCATATTATGAACTACTGGGGGCTAGGGTTCCAACATATGAATCTTGGAGGACTACAATTCAACCCATAATTGGTGTCAAACTTGAACCAATCCAGATATATTAGACTATCAGTGTTTTCAGGATGAATCTACAGCCACAGAACAAACAATATACTTTGGAAAATTTAGTCACGAAAAACAGATGAAAATAAACCAAGAGATGAAAGGATCATGGATGACACAGAGATAAGGGAGCAACATAATCTTTAAAATATCACAATGAATGTGTTTTGAGAGATAAGAAAAATTTTCTTGTGCCTTAAACAAGAAAAAGGTAAAACTAAGAAAGAAATATCGGGTCCAAGCAATGTCTTGTGGTTATTACAAATATAATAGCACAATAAATACCAAAATGCTTGCAATATAAACACAGGAAATTTCTCAGAAATAAGAATATGAGGGTTTAGATGCAGAAGAGAGAGTATAAAAACCAGAGTAAGATTTCTGAGAAGATGGGAGCAGGGAATGGGAATCTAGAGATAAATAGATGGACTATATTAATTGGAGGGATGGAAGAAAGGAGGAAAGAGTGAGGACATATACCTACATTTAGATTTGTTGGTGGGATATTGAGAGAATTTCTATGAGATGGTGTTTATATATTTTCATGTACTAGTATGAAAAAGAGCAGATGCTTCAGAACCAGGACTGCCCGGATTTTACTCTTGGCTCTGCCTCTTACTAGCTGTGTGAACTTAGTAAACTGCTTCTTCTTTTGTGCCTCAGTTTGTTTAATTCGTAAAATATAACTAATAGTACTTCCTCATATGCTAAATGAGTTTTTGTTTGTTTGTTTTGTTTTTAAGATTTTATTGGGGAATTGGGGGAGGGGAACAGCATTGGGGGAATCAGGGAAGGGAAACAGACAAGTTGAACAGACAAGTTGCGTTCCTTTTTTTGTTCTTCAGTCTAGTTGTGGAGGACGTTGCTTCACTGGCCTATGTTGGTATCATCATTGTGCTCTTCTCAGGTGAGGCAGATGGGTTGCTGGCCTCTGGATGGCTGTTCACGGTGGCTCTGGCAGCTCAGGCTGGCTGCCGGCTGCTCACTGTAGCCTATGGCAGCCCACTGCAGCAGGGGCTGCAGCCCACACTGTCGCCGGCCATCTTAGCTATAGAGGCAACCAGGTGGAGCTGTTGTTCACCACCTTAGCTGTAGAGGGCAGTATCACTGGCCCTTATATGTGGGATCTGAACCGGGGCCCCGCTGTTCAGAGCTGGCGTCCCATGCCAGCTCCTAACCAGCGCCACTCAGCAGGCCCTAAATGAGTTTTTATAAGCAAAATACTTGGAACATTGCCTGGCATAGAAGTTTTAAGGTTTATTAACATATACATATATATCAAATGGATATATTTGCTGTCCGAATGCAGGTAAAGTAAAAGCATGGTAATTAGATTCATCCATGTTGTTACTACGATTGGTACTTATCATGTCTGGTTTCTCAGGTGCTCCTAGAGAAAGTCAAGTGGCAAGGAAGTTAGGTGTGTTGATAAATGATGGAAGTGAAAGACCATGCATTCAGGGTGAAAAGGGAGAGAAGTGAACATACAACGGGTGTTTTCAGGTAGGGGGAAGGATGAGATGCCGATGGCTGTAGGATTTGTTAGAATTAATGAATACGGGATTGGTTGAAAAACCAAGCTGGAAAACATAAGTTTGAGGTCAGAAGGGAGATGTTGGCCCTCGTGACGTTGAAAGTAGAGTTATTTGGGGTGTTGCCAAGGTCCATGTGGCTGAAGAAAAGGGATGGACAAAGTATCTGGACATGAAGAATTACCCTAGTTAAAACTTTCCATGTAATTCAAGCAAAAGAACAAAGAAAACTTATTGGGTTTTATATATATGGATAGTTCATGGAACAAATCCAAGGCCAGCCGGCCCTAAGTCAGGCTATGAAAGTAAGTATAAAACATTAATAATTTAAGTGATATTCTGTATCTTTTTTGTTTTTGCTCTGTGTATCTGCTTCAGTATGCTCTCTCTGCACACTAGATTTCACTGCTGGGTATGTACAGGAATAAGCAAAGCCACTTCACAGGTCCAGAGCTTAAACATTTCCTCTGTTCAACTAACCAGCCCGAGTCTAAATTCTTGGGAGAGAGAATTGATTGGCACAGCTCTGGTCAAATGTCTTTCCTAATCTAATCAATGGTATCCACTGCATGTGCTAAGTACTGCTAACATGATTTCCAGGGGTCATATCCCTGCACACAAGGGTCAGTTCTTAGAGAAAGAGGATCAGAAAAAGAAGTCTGTAGAGCTGTCTATTGGAGGACTTCAGGGAACTGAGATATTAGCATGTTGGATGGTGCATTCAATTTCCCCATGATGATGGCAGGATTTAAAGGAGAGAGAGAGAGATTGTGAGCTAGGTGCCCAATTTGTCACCGAATGAGTGAGTTCCCCCAGGATAATACTATGGAGGTTAACATAACATAAACTTATTCAGTCATTCAGTCACTCATTTTTATCACTTATCTATTCAGTACCTAACAAGGGCTAAGCAATGCCAAAGTCATCGAAGACAGCAAACCAGTGTTGTAAACTGGTGAAGGCTGAGAGCTTTGGAGGCAGACTTAGACTCAAATCACTGCTCCACTATTTACTAGTTGTGTAGCCTTGAACAAATCTTTTTATTTTATTTTTTTCTTTTGCTAAGACTGCTTTCCCTTTTGAAAAATAGACAAAACAATTCCTATTTCTGGCTTCCAAGACTTAAATCCTACAATAGAGGTCTGGGTACTAAGCATGGAAGGAGATATAGGAAGAGCTCCTAAAATGGCAACATGCTGATAAATTAGTGAGTCAAATTGCTTGAGGGTAACAGGTGAGTAAATAAGCAGTGAAAAGTTATCATAGATTTGTGCACAACAGATCTTTGTGAGAGAGATCTGGTGGGAGGAAACGGGGAAAGCTTTCAGGACATTCTCTGAGCAGAGTTTTGAAGGATGTGCTGGATGGAGTTATCTTACAAATAGAAAGAACACTCAAAGGTGCAGAGATTTGGAATCATACAGCTCATTTGCAGAACTCTAACTGGCGGAGTAGGACTGCAGCAACAGGCAAATGTGCGTATGGGTGTGCGTGTGTGTGTGTGTGTGTGTGTGTTTTGTTGTAGTTGGATGGGCAGGAGACGAGGCTAGGCTAGAGAGCTGGGTCCAGATTGTGGGTAGCCCTATGGCTTAGCTGGTGTTTAATGTTATCATGATAAATTAGAGCTACATGAGGTATTTGGCACAGGGATGGTAGAAGCCCAATTTTTAGACATGGGGTGGACAGCATAGGGTAGACCTGGGGAAGATGGTCATATAACTGGTGGACTTTATTACCATTGCTAGTGCACAAGATCTCAATGAACTAGGTAGCAAAGTACTTGCTGCTGTACCTGGAGAATTGAGCTTGTGAGAGCTCAAAGTTTCAGACATGTTTTACATTTTCCTAGGGCTAGTGATGAAATGCAGTGTGGGTCAAGTGGCCCGATAATCCTAATGGGCGGGGATAAGGTGCTTAGGCCAATGCTCAACAGAAATGAAATATAAGACATCCAGTCCACCTGCAGCCATTGCTTTTAGCAAGGAGGGCATATCGGGGTGCGCAGGAGGAAGCACTGTGTAGATAGGCAGTAGGGAGCCACAAGGGATGCACAGATGGTGTCAGGCTGCAAACCAAGTCGGCATAATGAAGCAGCCCCAAACCATGAAAGCAGAGAGCCTGGAAGGGCTGCTACTCCATGAATTTTTGCTGAATGAATACTCTATTTCATTCAAGTCTTTCAGGAATGTTTCAAGGGGAAATATACGAAAACTTTTCGAGAGATTTCTTTTCTTCTTCATAAAAGGAGTTCTTAATGACTAAAATGTAGGCACTGTAGAAGTTTTATTATGGACAACAGAAGACAGGTAAAACTTATTTTAAGTAACAAATGTAATTGGGAAAGATGTGTAGAAATATATTTTGGCACAGTTAAAGTGCACTGTATAAGAACTAGGTATTTGCAGGCGACCTCGTGACTCCTGATATTGATATTTTTCTTAAAACAAACCATTCCTTAATTCACTTGTCCTTCTAGCTTATAAGAAACATCTTATAGCTACAAAGACTGCAGATATGGTAAAATATATTGTGTCTTAAAAGCTTTGAGAGATATATTGGGTTGTTGGAAAAGTCATGATGCATTTTTGCAACGAGAAACAGAGAAAAAAATATGTCATGACTTTTCCGACAACCCAATAGATTGCTGTTTTTCTCTCCCTGCTTTTCTGGGGTCCTACTTTCCCGCTCTACCTCT
The DNA here is from genome assembly GCA_033961575.1 of Aselliscus stoliczkanus. Classification (NCBI taxonomy): domain Eukaryota; kingdom Metazoa; phylum Chordata; class Mammalia; order Chiroptera; family Hipposideridae; genus Aselliscus; species Aselliscus stoliczkanus. The sequence goes on from CM066727.1 coordinate 145,749,330, forward strand.
GAAGTTTGGTCTCAACTCAGAATTAGATCTTTTTTTGCATGTTCTTTATCTGATTGTACTCAGTCAGGTCACATACTCCATAACCTTTAAAGACAAGAAAATTCTATTATCTGATTGTCTGGGGGCACTTAGAATTTAATCTTAAAAGTACTGATTACCAGTTCTTTGATTGCTCTCTGAGGCCCTGAAGAGGCCTAAACATAGAGAGATGTTTGGAGTTATTTTTGGAGCTTTTGAAAATGTGCTAGAATTGGAAAATGATAATTAGTGACGTTTAAACTATTTTTCTCCCAAGTCCCAAATTCTTATTTACAAAGCCCAGTTTAGTTTTTTCCCCAAAGGATTGTGATGGGGAAATCTTTTCTCATTCTCTCATATACCAAAGCTATTTTTTAAAAAGGGTCTAAAATGTTTCTTTTCTCTTTCTTTTATTTTTGTTTCATGCTGCATGTCACGTCTTCTTTCTCTCCCCCTTTCCTCCCCTTTATAGCCGTTGGCTTCACCCAAATCATTTCTGGAACAAGGGTGTTATATCTGAGTGATCTCTTTTTATGAGGTTTTCTTGTCAGGGGCTTCAGTTGAAGTCGGGCGTGTAGAGCAGTGATTTACCACCACTCAGCACTGACTGGTTTAATGTATTCACACGTCTGGAAGAGCCAGGCCATTAGACGAACGGAAAAATACCAGGGGATGAGAGCAGCTGGCTCCCTCACTAACATCTGCCGCGGTGGGGAGTTGGCTGCAGAGGTGAATGAATGGAATTTGCTTAGTCAGAGGAACAGTTTTGGGAACTCATATAGGGTACCATTCTACCTGCTGCTCTGTTAGAATGTGGTATGAAATACTATATCCTGTACAGAGAGGACTGACTCCCTGTTCTTAATGTGAGAGCTCCGTGTTCAGAATTGAGCAAAGGAAATGTTAAGTGAGGGGGAAATGGGAAGCTGACTTCTGAAATAGAAAAGCACGGTAAGAGAACCACAGGAAATGATGGATCTGAGGAGAAAAACATACATTCTAACACTCAAATATTTGTGTTTTTTTTTTTCCTGAAGACTCATTTGCCAATCTGAAATAAGAAAGAGTTAACCTTTTTCAATCAAATATTCTTGGTCACAGGACAATCACTTATGGTTTTGTCTTAGACCTGAGGTGACTGCAGAGCATGGGCTTTAATATCAGTGGCATTTGGCTCTCTGAGGAAAATTCTACATTTGCCCCTAGATAACGAACACCTTCCTTTCCTGTGGAGATGTGGAGCTCTCCAGGAAGCCTGAGTCTGTTTTTGTGCTATATACTTTGAATCAGAACTTGAGTTTTTTGTTTGCAGTAGTGCCAGGATTGCCCCTTTGTATCCTCGAGTAACTGTTTCATCTCAGCTTTCTTATGACATTCCCTCAGCACGTAGCCAGTCCGTGTATCACTGTGTCAGTTACTGCGGGTGCTTTGAAATGTACATTTCGGGGTGCTACTCTAGAGCTATATGTCAGAATTACTGGAAAGTAGAGATTAGGAACCTACATTACTACAAGCACCCTAGGAGTGTTTTATATACACTAAATCATGAATCATTCTTATGAAAAGATGAGGAAAAAGAACACACATTTGATGAGCATGTACATTCTTGTTACTTTTCCATGTACTTTTTGTGTATTAGCTTTTTTAGTCCTTGTGTATGGCAGAAATCAGTCTTTACTATTTCATGGGGGAAAATGTTTCAGCTCTCTTTCCAAAGACCACAAAGCCAGCAGAGTGCAATACCTGAGTGCAAAACCAGGTTTATCTGGTTTAGCTTCCAAGCCTGTGTTCTTTCCCTTAAAGCACTGACTTCTTCATTGTCAAGGGTGAACTCTGTCCTGGGAACGTTCCCAGTTTGCATTGCCATCTAGCTCTCTGCGATGACAATAGACACTCATCCTGGAGTTGCCTACTCCTAAGTCAGAGTATTTCCGATGGGGTTTCGTCAGGTGTCTCTTCCAGCTATTTCAGACAGTTCAAACTGAAACAAACAGGATGGTTCGGGGGTAGCGATTCCTATGTGCGCAGACGTTGCTCGGCCAATCCACCAGTGGGACTGCTCAGCTCCATTCCAGCAAAGAGTGCAACGCTGCATTCACCTATTGATTCCCAGTGTTTCAGTTCATAAGATCTGATTCTTCAGTTTCAGGTTGCAGATGGCCAAACCCTGAGGGGACCAGTGTTTCTCTTGAGTCTGGTTTACAGACTCAAGCACTGTCTCTTGACAATATGGTTTTTATTTGTTCAGCCTACTCATACATTAAATTACAGTCAATTAAATGTGATATTTCAGATCTGGCTTTTAAAATGTTGGATATCAACCTCTTGGTCAGGACACAATTCCATTTTAAGAAAATATTTGGGACATTTGACTTAAATGATATTATTTTGATTTATATATAGCGTTGTTCTGAGAACTACTGTCATTCTAAAATTTTATTAGCAAGAAGGTGGAAGGATTCAGGGAAGACATACGTTAGACTACTGAATTGTGAAGTGTTTAAGTATATCAAGTTATGCTGCAAGTCATGTACCTTTAGCCTAGCCTTCCAAATCCCTTTTCCTTTTCTGTGTCCTTCCTTTACTGATGTCACCGAATCCTGGGAGACCACCAAAAGCTTGGTTTTAAAAGAGGGCTTCTGGAGCCGGCCGCGTGGCGCGGTGGTTAGGCGCTGACTTGGGAAGCCAGCGGCCCCGGTTCGGGTCCCACATATGAGGGCCAGTGACACTGCCCTCAAAAAAAAAGATAAAAATAAAAAAGAGCTTCTAATTTCTAAGTATTTCTCAATTCCATCCTCTCCTCTCTAACCCCTCAATGTTAGTGCAGACCTTCATATTGTCTTGCTGTACTTTTGCCATACCTTTTAACTACTCTTTCTTAGGGCTTGCCATCTTCAATTTACCATGCATGTTTCTGAAACAACCACCTTACCTTCTTGATTCCTTGTTTCAAGTCCTTTAATGATTTCCAATGCCTATGCACCACCATCCCCTCTCACTCTACTACCAATGTCTTCAACTACTTTAATATACCCTTAACAGGTCAGTATCAGCTTTGGCTTCATTCCAGACCTTATGTCATACTGAAGCTGGTGTAATATTTTGTAATCTAATCACACCAGTGCTTACTTAAAATATATTAATGCTCTTAAGATCAACACACAGTTCCTTAGTTGGGCCTCCAGGGCACACGCAGTCTGGTCCCTGCCCCAGTACCCAACCTCATCCCATGCCCCATGGTGGCTTGCTCTTTGCTTTCCCATGACACCAGCTTCTTTCAATGACTCCTTCCCACCAGGCTCTATCTCATCACACTGCCTTTGCACCTGCAGTTACCTTGATCTCTTTCTCTTCCTTCTAGTTAACTTTTACTGCTCCTGAAAATGTTTTCTCATCACTGGCTGGTCAGGATTCCCTCTGGCTGGGAATTAGCTCCGAGTGGCGGGTGAAACTTCTCAGCAGTCTTCTCAGCAGTAGCAGAAGTAGTCCTGTGTCAGCAGTCTTGTGAGTTCAGGTCTGAGACTTCTGGCTTCTGAGTCAGACCTACGATTTAGGATTGGCCAGAAAGTTCACATTGGGTGCCCCATTTATATTTGTTCTTTAGATCCTGTGGGGTGCTCATTCTTTTATCATTTCTTCTCATTCTTTTTGGAGAAAGGTGAAGATATGAATTCATACATGTATTTATATCTATAAATATATATATTTATATAATATAAATGTATATTATATATTTATATAATATAAATGTATATAATATATATTTATAGATATAAATAATATATATGAATATGTAAATGCAAATATATTTATAATTACATATACATAATTATAAATATATATATTTCTGAAGAAGTAAATATCTATGCATAAATATTGAAATGTTTGTGAAATGGTGAATATATACCCCCCACACACAAATACACACACACACACACACACACACACACACACACACACACACACAATTTCACTGTTTCAGTAAAGCTGAGGGCTCATCCTTCTGTGTCCCTTAAACAGCCACATGAACAGAAAACACATTAATTCTTCACCAATTCCCCTCCTCCTTCTCCTGCTGCTGCTTCTAATGATCTCTTACGTACCAAGCACTGTGATAAACACTTCACATAGGAGGTCTGACAATGTGCTACATACCTCATTGCTGAGTATCACTATGGTCACCTTTGAAGTTCAGTAAAACCCTGGATTGTGAGCAACATGGTTTGTGAGTGTTCCATAAGATGAGCAAACATTTCAATTCATTTTAATGTGGTAAACAAACAATGTCTTGCAATATGAGTAATTTGTTTCTGGGAAGGATATATGCTCACAAACCAAGGTATTACTGTACTCCCCTTGGGAAGCTGTGCACCGATGTGAGTGCCCAGTCCCCCCTTCAAAGCAATTTGGAACTCTTTTTTTGAAATAGCCACCAGAGCTGTCATAGTACGTTGATGTCCAGAATGTCATCAAAATGTCTTTCTTTTAATATTTCCTTTATTGTCAGGTAAAGAAAGAAGTCATTGATGGCCAGATCAGGTGAGTAGGGAGGGTGTTCCAATATAGTTACTTGTTTACTGGCTAAAAACTCCCTCACAGACAGTGCTGTGTGAGCTGGTGCATTGTTGTGATGCAAGAGTCATGAACTGTTGGCGAAAAGTTCAGATCGTCTAACTTTTTCACTCAGCCTTTTCAGCACTTCCAAATAGTAAACTTGGTACAAATTCATAATGAATAATCCCTCTGATATCAAAAAATGTTAGCAACATTGTTGCAACAAGTTCTTGAACTTAATTGTCAGACATTGTATATTGAGTATTACAATTTTAATACAGTTTTACTTTCTAAAAATGTGTATACATTTTTTGGCACCCTTGCATATGACAATTAAGTTCATACAACAATTAATTGTCCTACCTTGTATATATAGAAAATCTATATTTATTGCCATTTGTTAATTCAATGAAGTAAGTACCATCATCCTCATTTTAGTTGAGGAAATTGAAGTACAAAGGGTTTCACACACACACTAGGCAAAAAGGATCTAATGATGAAAAGGCAAATTTAGTTTGATTCTTGCCTTGGTAAATAATTTAATGGGAGAAGTAGGCAACTCATAGGCAAGAGAGGTGACAGTTCCTTGCTAGAGAAACATATACAAAGAAGGGGTATCCAAGCTAGACTTGGTAGAGGTTGGGTGTACTCTTTCCCAAGTAAGTGAATAGAAGTTAGCCAGCAAGGACAAAGGGTAGACTACAGCAGAGGTCAAAGAGAGTAATGCTTTGTAGAAAGTTCAGTATGACTAGAGTATGAATTTCAAGGGGGGTTAATAGTTATCAAGGGTCCTATGAACTACTGAAGTTGAATTATATACTAATGACATTGAAAATGCATTGTAAGGTTAACCATGGAGAATATTATGATTAAATTTGTCTTTTAAAAAGATCAGTCTGGCAGTACCGGGGAGAACCAGTGGAGGGAGAAGACTGGAGATAAGAAGACTAATTAGGAGGCTGTTTCAGGGATAGAGGTAAGAGATGATGGTGGCTGAACTTGATTAATATTAATGATGGAAAGAAATGGAGAGACTTAAGATCGATCTATCTATCTATCTATCTATCTATCTATCTATCTATCTATCTATATTTAACTAGAAATACGGGACTAGAATCCTAATCTGAGGGAGAGAATAATCTATTTATTAAGAGTATGTGATTTAGACAGTGTTTTGGGGATCAAAGTCCACCTCCATCACTTACCATCTACATGGCCTGGCTAGAGTTACTAAACTATTACATACGTAAAATGTGTTGTGGCAAGGGTCACCTAAGCTAATGCACATAAAGCACTTAGAATAGTATGTAATCATAGTGAGCCCTTAAAACATATTAGCTACCACTCTTTGTATTCCAGTCTAGTCCTCTGACATAACAGCTCATTCATTCCCCACGCTTGTATTCAGTGCCTACTATGTCTCCAGTGGTTCATTCACTGTTTGGACTTCAATTTTCTCATCTATGAAATGATTGCCTTGGAGAAGTGCTCTGGGTTACTTCCAGCTGAAATTTGGTTGGACTAATGTCCATTAGCCCTGAGACTACCATGCTGATTAAGTTGCAGTAAAGGGAAAACTGATTCATTTCACTAAACAGGCCTTTGTGTGTCATTTGTCAATTTTTTCTTTTTTTTCCCCGTAGAGGGAAGCGAGGAGGAGGAACATAATTGATTCTACAACTCTGAGTGACTCCCTATTAAACTGCAGAGCAGGAGGATTTACTCCGCAGCATTTAAAGACTCAGCAAGATTGTGCCACAGCATAACAAAGTTTACCTGGGCTAAGGTAAGTTTGCTTTCTGTGATGTTGTTATAGGATTCTGAACAAAGCGATACCAGTGTAGGACAGAATGTGTGAAATGCAACCAGTCACCATGTCGGTGCCAGACGCTCACAGAAGGAATGAATAGCAGATCTCGTATTGCTGGAATCATTAGTGCTGCAGACAGGTAGGGCCAGGATACTTTTAAGTGTTCAAAGTGCTTAAATGGATTTCCTGCGGAGTTGAATAATGCCAGTCTCAGCTTTAACGTATTAAACACAGTGTCTCCTTCTCCAGAGGTTGGGAAGAGCATGATTAAAAAGTAAAACTTTATAACAAGATGTAACATTAGATCTCCGGTGTTGAGCCGTTATTACGCATCACATTTTGTTGCTTTACATTTATGTTTACTGAAAGCCCGTATACCAGTGCTTCAAGTTAAAAGTATCATACCTAATTTTCAGATGAGTAAACGAAGGTTCAGAGAGCTAATGTGACTGACCAAACCCAGGCAGCTAGGTTGTGGTGGAACACAAGATTCACGCTTAAGACGATATGCCTGCAACACACTCAGTCTTTCCACTACTATGCATTTTCTTTAATTCATCAATTACTTTAGCTATTTTATTTTCACTGCTAATGTAAGTAATGCATAATTATTTTGGAAAGAAAACACAAAAATATCTATGAAAAACAAATCTCTGATTTTGCCAAAACTCGATTTAATTACTGATAATATTTTGAGGCATTTCTTTCTAGTTCACATGCTGTCTTTCTTTAAAAAAAAAAACCACAACTTTATTAACATAGGATTGATTGACTTATAGAAAGCTGTACATATTTAATGCCGGCAACTCCATGAATTTAGGGATAAGCAAATAACCACTATCAACACCACAAACATATTTATCATCTCCAAAACTTTCCACCCACTCTATTTATTTATTTGTTTATTTATTTATTATTTTGATAAGAACACTTAACAAAAATCTATCCTCTTAGCAACTTTTAAATATATAATACAGTTAGTTATAAGCATTATGCTACATACTAGATATCTAGAACTACTTATCTTGCATAACTAAACCTTTATACCCTTTGACAATCACTCTCTGCTTCTACGAGTTTTATTATTTTAGATTCCACATATACATGAGATAACATAGTATTTGTCTTTCTGTGTCTGGCTTACTCCACTTAGCATAATGTCTTCCAGGTTCATCCATGTTGTAGCACTTCTTTACATACAGATGTTTTCAATGTTATAGTTCTCTTTGACTTCTTCCATTATATTTAATAACAGATACCCTTTCTTATAAAGAAAATTAATAAATGTATCTATTTTCTGCTATATAGGTTTCTAGATATATTCTACATTACTTTTTTTGTTTGTTTTTAAAGGGGGGATTAGAAAAGATCAGAATGAATTAGACAGGTGATAGTTTTCTTAGCAGAATGATGCCCAGAAGTTATTTCTTTCTGCCTCAAATAATGGAGAGTCCAGAAACTGGTACCTGGCAGGAAGCCAAGAGTCAAGGGTGACTACAAAGATGTGATGTGAAGAGTAAGTACTGATGGTAGAGGAAGCTGTGCACGCCCAAGGCACCTGGGAGAAGAAGACAGGATCAGTGAGCTTGTTAGTCCTGGGGCCAGGCCGAATTCCCCTTGTCTTGAGAACGTGACCAGGGATATATATATATATATATATATATATATATATATATATATATATATATCAGTAAGGGCCTTTAGAGGTGAATCTGAGACTGCACCGAAAGAAAACTCAGTCCTGGGAAACAGGACAAGGACCACATTAGTCAGTAAAGAAGAGAGATACTGAACCTTTAGCAAATGAATGATGACGACAAAAAGACTGATTTTCCTTAGTAGATACTGAGTGGTATCTTTCCCTTGTTACAGTAATGCACACATATGCTGATGCAGAGTCCAAAATAGGTAGAAGTTAGGAGTAACTATTGTAGAGTGCTCGCAGGGCTTTAAGCAGAAATCTTCAACCATTCAAGTCAAGGACTTAGGACCACCATTGTCAGCATAATTTTGAGGTTTTCTTATCAGCAGCAAACATGGTCAGTGCAAAATAGGCAGTTGGATCTCAAGATCAGGGCACTGCTAAAAACTAGTAGGATCCATTTCTGGAGGTTTCTTCTGATCTTTTACTTGTGACATGTTTCTTTGTTTCCCCATTCTGGCTGTCGCTCTGGGGTTGCTTTGATGTATTACATAGATCACCAGGAGAGCCCTGGCTGGATCACGCAGGCACACAGCTCACGGCCCAACACTCCCAGGAAAACTCCCAGTCTCAGCCTGTCCCAATCAGCTGCTCACAGACCAGGCCGAGCAGCCCGACAACCAATCACCAGCCTGGCAACTCTAAGCGGAGTGCGGAGAGCGGGGACCAAGGCGGCTTGTGCACTCCTGGGTCTCAGTGAGCAGCCTGTTGGAGCCGGATGGGATCCAACCTTTCAGAGACACAGTTTAGGACACTGATGATAAGAATATTTAAGGAACTTAGCGAGGACATAAAGAAGGATAGGGAAATCATAAAAAACAACCCGTTAGAACTAAAGAATACAATAACTGAAATGAAGAACACACTCGAAGGAATCACCAGTAGAGTAGATGAAGCAGAGAAGCGGATCAGCAATTTCGAAGACAAAATAGCAGAATTCACCCAGTTGGCACAGCAAAAAGAACAAAGAATAAAAAACAATGAAAATAGTTTAAGAGCACTATGGGACAAGGTGAAGCGCAACCACCTTTGAATCATAGGGATACCAGAAGGAGAAGAGAAGAAGCAAGGGGTTGAAAATGTATTTGAAAAAATAATGACTGAAAACTTCCCTACCCTGGTGAAGGAAATCGACATACATGCCCAGAAAGTGCAGAGGGTTCCAAACAAGCTGAACCCAAACAGGTCCACACCAAGACACATCATAGTTAAAATGGCAAAGGTTAAAGACAGAGACAGAATCCTAGAGGCTGCAAGAGAAAGACAGCAGGTTACATACAAAGGAACTCCTGTTAGACTAACAGCTGACTTGTCTACAGAAACTCTGCAGGCCAGAAGGGAATGGCAGGAGATACTCAAAGTGACACAAAATAAAGACCTACAACCAAGATTGCTCTACCCAGCACGGCTATCACTTAAAATTGAAGGAGAAATAAAGAGCTTCTCAGAAAAAAATAAGCTTAAGGAATTCATTACCACCAAGCCAGCATTGCAAGAAATGTTAAAAGGGCTTTTTTAAACAAAAGAAAGGGATAAACAAGCTAACCCAGAGAGACAATTTAAGAAGATTGAAGTCATATCAAGCAGATATAAAAGAAAAACTGATGGTTGCTGGCTGGGAGGGAGTGGGGAAGAGGGAGAGGGGGAAGGTTTTGGACAGTGTATGTGGGACTACAATGTTGCTGCACGGATATGGGGGCAGTTCTGGGAATGTAATCGATAATGTTGTGAAGAGACTATTATGTTGCGAGAAATAAGTCAGTCGGAGAAGGATAGGTACCATGTGATCTCACTTGTGTGTGGAGTCTGAAGAGCTGAGTGAATGATCAAAGTAAACAGACTCGTAGATGTAGAGGAAAAACTGAGGGTTGCTAGCTGGGAGGGGGGTGGCGATGGGGGGGAAGGGGAAGGGATTAGACAGCATAAATAGACAACTACAATATTGCCACAGGGATATGAAACACAGTTCCGGGAATATAATAATGTTGTAAAAATTTTGTGGCATGTCAGATAGTCACATGTCTTGTTAGGGAGACCATTTCATGGATGGAGTAGAGGCTTGATCACTGCACTGTACACCTGAAGCTGATGTTGTATAGTATTGTATGCCAACTGCAACTGAATATGTGGATGGTCACGGGATGTGGAGTATACTGTGGAGGGGAGTCAGGGGAGTTGTGATGGATATATATGATATGGGGGGGGAGTGGGGTGGCGAACTGGGGGAGGGGGGTTTTCACTTTGGGGGGTAAAGAGTATAACTGTTGCATTTTGTTGTACACCTGAAACTAATAAAAAAAGAAAAAAAAACTAGTAGGATCAAAAATGTAACTTGGTTGCTGATAAGAATGTGAAATGGTATAGCAGCTGTGGAAAATAGTACGGTGATTACTTTAAAAAAGTTAAATATAGAATCATTATATGATCCAGCAATTTCACTTGTGTGTATAGACCCAGAATAAATGAAAGCAAGGACTCAAACAGATATTTGTACACCAATGTTCATAGCAGCATTATTCACAATAGCCAAAAGGTGAAAGCAATCCAAGGGTCCATCGACAGATTAATAGATAAATAAAACTTGATTCATACACACAATAAAATATTACTCAGCCTTAAAAAGGAAGGAAATTCTGACACATGCTACAGCATTGATGAAACTTGAGGACATTTTACTGAGAGAAGTAAGCCAGTCACAAGAAGACAAATATTGTATGATTCAACTTATATGAGGTCCTAGAGTGGAAAAATTCAGAGTCAGAAAGAAGAATGGTAGTTGCCAGGGGCTGGGGGCAAGAAAAGATGTGGAATTGGTGTTTCATGGGCAGAGAGTTTCAGTTTGGGCAGAAGAAAAAGTTCTAGAGATGGATGGTGGTGATGGTTGCACAACAATGAGAATGTGCTTAATGCCACAGAACTGTGTGCTTAAACAATGGCTACAAAGGCAAATTTTGTTATGCGTTTTCCCACAGCAAAAAAGTATATATGTATTTTTAAACTTAGAACTTTTATCATATAGTATGCATCATACATATATTGAAAATAATTGTTTAGTTTTAAATAAAACAACTTGTTAAATTAATGATGTAAAATTTTAAATTACTGGTTTGATAGTTTTATAGGTTTCTCTGTTTAAAGATTTTATAAATTCAGAGTAGCTATTCATATATGAAGCTTATGACTAGTTATGCGTTTGTATAACAAATAATTTAAGTTAAAAAATGTAACTTGGCACTTGGAAGAAAGATTAAGTTTGGAACCTAAACTGGTTAAACTAGAATCACTATTTTATTACTACTATACATATAATACTTTAACTACTTAAGACTATTTTTTATAGCAATTTTAGGTTTACAACAAAATTGAGAGGATCTTTGCTAAATTTTACTATTTTATTAATTTATATTATTAACTAATGGAGATCTGAGGCTGTAAAAAACAATTTAAAAGTTTATTTGGGGGTCTTAAAGGATTTCAATCCAGGAGAAGCAGATTCAGGTACCAATCCAAACTGTGCCCTGGAGAGAAAAAGGTTTATAAAGGCAAAAAAAGTGTAATTCTTTCATGCAAATGAAAAACTACTGGCCATATTAACAGGGACTGGTTAGTTCCAATATGCAAATGGAAGGGGGTGACAGCTACAAGGAAGGAAGTACAGTCCATATATGTCCATGTAGCAGTTGTTCCTGGATGTCTGTGGGTCCTGGAAGTTTATGGCTGGGCCGTGAGCTGAATTTAGCAACAGGTTTAGCAACTTAGTAGCACAAGAAGTGCATAGGCCCCACCTTCCTAATAGCCTCCTGACTCTACGGGACTCTCTTAGCAATGCTCATTCCATTTTATTTTTTCCATTATCAATATGTAGCTCATCAATTATGATGTTTTGGGTCATCGTAATTATGGTCTTTACCTTCTAAATAATGTTTAAATTGAAATGCCTGATATTTTGGATACAATAGTCCTCTGATTATGGTATGTTTGCCTGGGAAAATAGTAACCTTAACTGAATCAGCCAGTTCTCCACTGATGATGACTGGGCCCTAGTTACCCTCATGGTTCTTCAGCAGCAGTTGTCCCACCTGTGGTGAATCCGTCTTGCAAAATGTCCCCTGCACAGTGCTTGTGACTGATTTGGCTACCACACATTGGTTGTTACAAAAGTCTCCTGCAGGTTGCACCTAAAATTCTGATTGAGGGAAAGTATATTGGCTCCCCTAATTATTTCCACTCTCTTGCAACCTGACCACAGAGTATAAGAAGGTAAACTTATCCAAGTGTGTGGGCTACTGTGAGCACTAAAAAGTTTTAGCAAAACCCTGCTGCTAGCCAAAGAGAAATGATTGAAGCAATTATTTAGAAGTGAGTTTTTTAGATAGGTTAGTAAAAATGTTGCACTTTAATGGTTTTCTTTTTTATTGATGACCTTGAGTAAACCCTGTAGTCCAGAAATTACTCAAAAAATGTAAAAACACATAAATCTATGACACTTATTTGTCACTGATTTTCAATCAAGAGTGTGAAGATGGCAACTTTAAATGTAATGTGAAAAGGAAGCAATGATTCAGTGTGTTATTTTTCACTATAAAGTTACCTATTGTATCTGGTTCAAGTCAACCAGCATTTTGGGAGAGTTTGTTATGCTGTGATTAATAGCTATAGCCATTTATTTTCAAGACCAAATAAACATTAATGCTCCACTTTTCAAGAACTGAGTTATAAAACCAGGTTTCTCATGAGTCCATTTAGGTGATCAGTGGTTTAACATTGCAAATTCAAATAAAATAGTTTTAAATCCATAATATAGCTTTGAATGGTTAAAATCAAATGCGCATTTCTTCTAGGTATTTCCGCAGCTATTTATAACTACATCTCTGTACTTTGTGTCTTCAGTGCAGTGTGTTTTTCTATGCTGCGCTGAAGGTTGTAGGTCATACAAGATAGATATATTCCAGTTTGTTTTTAGAGTATGAGACATCTTGAGAGCATCCTGTCCCTGTATGCATTAGTGGTTTGGCCTTGTTAGGCTGGTGACATCTCATAGCTGAAGTTCTAAAAAACGGCATCAGGCGTATACACTGCTCTGTTGTAGAGAAGGAAGATGGCAAGCGGTTGTTTTTCTCAGAACTGAATTCTCTCAGCTCTGGACTAAATACAAATAGTTTACTTTAAATACTTGCTTTCAACAATTCTAATGAAAATGACGATTAATGAGAGTGTGTTATTCATTGGCAGGAGAGGGATAAAGATAACAGGAAACTTGTCCATTGCAGGAATCACTCAGCAAAAGTAAAAGCATATTAATGCTTTATTACCTACGATGAGCTTACTTTTATTAAACCACGAAACCCAGAGTGATAATGCATGATACATTTTCAGCTTAATGCATTCCCTCCCTCTCTCCTTTCTTTCCTAACTTCTCTTTCCTTCTTCTTTTTATTAGAGCAGATTTATCTTTTTAAACTATATTGTTGCTTTGACCAAGACTCTAGTGCTCTGTAGTGACACCACATATTGTTGTCCAAATTGGGACCAAAGACAGAATGGAACAGTGTGAAAAGTATCAGCTTAGCAGTTAGAGGACGTGAGCCATCATTTGTCAGCAAGACCTTCATAATGTCACCAACTGTTTCTGAGCCTACGTTTTGTCATCTATAAAATGTTTGTCAGTATTAATAGAAGCACCTATGAGAATTTCAAAATTTATAGAAAATAGCAACCATTCACCGAATATTTACCGTGTGCATTGCATTTTTCTGGGTACTTTACATGCATTAACTCATTCACTTTCACAAAAGCTTTTCCATTTAAGCGCCTTGAAAGGATTAAAACAGAGGTTTCTGTAAGCTCCCATCTTTCTCTAAATGATATGTTATATGGTTAAGGTTAACAGACAAAATACAGGATGGCTAGTTAAGTTTTAATTTCAGATAAATAATGAATGCTTTTTGGAATAATTATGTCTCAAATACTGCATGCAACATGCTCATACCAAAATGTTATGCTGAAAAGTTATCATTTTTTATCTGAAATTCAAATTTAACTGGGTGCCCTATATTTTTATTTGCTGAATCTGGAAACGCCTATATGGTGATGAAGCATTTTTCAGGCAATCTGGACCAGAAGACAGGTATTCCGTCTCAAACACTAATTTCAATTTAATAAAATAAGATTGAGGTTAGAAGTAGTGATGAGAGAGAGGTAGATATATTAGAGAGTAGGGGGGGACATCACCGAGAGGAAGTGGGATCAAGAGCAGGGTAAAGGCACCATTCCAAAGCTCTTCCATTCTGAATCATCCCAGTTTAGAAGTAGTTATTTTTCCTGCTTTACAGTTGAGTAAAACAAGACAGCAATAAGTTGTTAAAGATCATACAGCTAATAAGTGAACAAAGCTTGGAATTGAATCCAAGTCTCTTTGACTCTTAAACCTGGGTATATTTTTTTTAAACTGCCATGAGATTTTCCTCCTTTCAAAGTTAGATGGAGAGGAAGAGTGATTCTTCTTTCTCTGATAGAAGGAGAAGGGTAAGACAATGATTGAGATGTAGAGAAAATTTGAGGTGAATAGGCAGCAAGATGAGGTTGTTCATATTAGAACTTTTTTTTTTAAAATCAATTTATAAGGTAGTAGTACAACAAAAAGTGAAGATGGTCGAGTTGGGAATCAGGGCTTACAAAAAAATAGAAAATGTTTGGAAATAGCCATGTGGATACTATGTAGATGTCAACTGAGATGTTTCATGATGAATTGGTTTTGTGAAAGAGCTAGTTGGAAGGCAATTATTAACTTTCCAGTCACAGTGAATGACTACTTATGATTCTGTTAGGATGACATAAAGCTCAGAAAAGGGGTAGCTGTGGCTGGTCTATGAGATAAGAGAAATAAAATGGGCATTAAACACTTGCCATAAGGTCATTCATGTGGAGATGTCCAATAGGCAATTTTAGAATTAGGAAAGATCCAGTTTGTAGAAAGACAACTATTAAAGGATAAAAGGGAAAATAACAGAAGTGAAATAATTAAGTGACAATTTATTGCATCTATACTATGAGCAGATAGTTTCTATATTCTGTCTCTGATTATCCAGCAACCATAGAAGCAAGTGTTGTGATCATTTGGGGAATACAATCGTGCCAACAATCTGACCAATATCATATAACTATTGATTGTCAGAGACAGGATTGAAACCTGGGTGCCTCTGTGTGCCAAGCCAGTATTCTTTGAAAAAGGTGTATAGAGGAGAAACAGATCATATGAGTATATTTAAGGCATAGAATTTAATGATTGGATATACCGGGTAATCAGAAAAGTCATGATGAATTTTTGCAATGAAAAACAGAAAAATACATCATGACTTTTCTGACAACCCAATACATATGCGTTGTGAAAAATCACTGCACTCAAGCTGATAAACATATCCAGGCTACAGGGCTCTTTTAATTAGCCTTCTATTCCTGATTTCTAATTATTTCTTTTACTGATCTCTCAAATATAAACGTTCTTTCCTTTAGTATATTATATGAAATGAGAAGTAGAAACATGATTTCTCCACTAAGAAGTCATATGATGGCCTTTTAGAGATCAGCTTCAGATGGCTTGTGTCAGAAGCTATGGATTAAATATAAGAGGGTAAAGTTTAGGTTTCTATTACTCTTTCAAGGTAACAGAAAAGTGAATGTGGAGAGGACATGCCATGCATTAAGTATGCTGCTTCAAGAAGAATCAAGGTTACAATAGACAGGCTGTGTATTAGTTTCTTATTGCTGCTGTAACAAATTACCACAAACTTAGTGGCTCAAAACAACACAAATCTATTATATTACATTTCTGGAGGTCAAGAGTCCAAAATAAGTTTTATTAGGCTAAAATTAAGATGTCAGTATGGCTGTGTTTCCTTTGGAGGTTTGGAGAGAATGTTTCCCTTGCCTTTTCCACTCTCTACAGGCAGACTGTATTTCTTAGCTCATGATCACATCTTCCATCTGCAAAGCCCGCAGCATGGCATCTTCTTATCTCTCTGACTCAACCCTCCTGCCTCCTTCTTTCTTTTATAAGAATCTGTGAATATATTAGGTGTACCCAGATAATCCAGTACAATCTCCCCATTTCAAGACCCTTAACCTAATCACATCTGCAAAGTCCCTTTTACCAGATAAGGTAACATATTCACTGTGTCCGGGGACAAGGACAATTAGGGCGTGGACATCTTTGGGAGGCTATTATTCCACAAAAATCTGATTTGTTTATCTGGTGACAACTCTCTGGGGAATGGCTCTTCTCCTCATTCCATTCAAATGAGCACAATTTGTTCTTATATGAGCTTGCTCCCCTGATTGCAGTTAATAGGTATATATAATTACCTGATCCAAGCTGAGCCTTTCCCTTGGGGCCCAGAGAGAAAGTCCAGTGAATCGCTCAAGGCCCAACCACCCTGACATAAGTCTAGAGGCTTATTGGAAACCATATTTTGCCATGTATACTATGTATGTCTGTAATGAGAGAGAACAAACTGGCATGCGAGAGCCGGCAGGGCTGAGGCGGGGACAGTTCTGGGGAGGCTGAACTCTTGCTCCTCTGGGCTCTGGGGCCCACCTGCATTATTGCCCTCCTCACATGGGCCCATTTATTCATTTGGTTTGGTTGTTCCACTCTTTCATGCCATGCTGGAGTTTCTATCCAATCAAATTCCCATTGTTTAAAAATGATTTTGAGTTGGGTTTCTTTATAATCAAAATATTCCTTACTAATGCAAGATCTTGAGTAAATAAGGTCTTTTACGAAGGGGAGCTTGGTTTGTAACACTATTAAGGGTCACTGTGGGAGAGAGACTTCCTTTTTAGGCAAATTAGATATCTGTGCATTGTCTTACACCACATTTCTGATTTCCTTTTACTAACAATAAGAGTTCTTCCTTCAAGCCCATCCCTATGCCCCTTAAACCTTTCCTTCGGTCCTTCTAGTACAAATATAGGGCAAAATTACTTTAAATGGTTCATACATACAATGCAAAACCTCACCTTGCCCTTGCAGAGAACAAACATTCCAGGGTTACACGCATGAGGACTAGGTGAGATCACTCTCACAGATGTGGCAACTGAGGATGCTTCTAGTTCTTGGACATATGCTTAGTTTTCTAGCTTCTTATATTATTATCTGGAATTATTAGTGTGCATGTGGGGGGGTTTATAATTCACACAAGCTGTGGCAAGTTGTATGAGCAATTTTCAGTCAATAATCGGTGAGCTCTATAGGGACATATTACATGCTATGGGATCTTTGGAAAGCAACTAAATCTCTCTCTTCTCATTCCACTCACTTACATATGAGAGAAAAAGTCGTCTGTTTATAACCACGGACTCTGATAGCTCCAAGTGGTCCTACCTTTAGATTTTTGGCAGTATTCCCTGCACAAAACCCATCTCAAAAGCTGGCCCTGAAAAAGAGGGGGATGGCATGGCACAGGCAGCAAGTATATGTCTCTTTCTCCACTCTACTCTATTTTGGAGAGTTGCAAAAAGTACTGTGATAAAAATAAATCTGTTTAGCATTACTTAACCAGGTGTTTCCCAAATTTATTTGGCCAGTGAGTCTTTTTCTGTCCCATTTAGAATAACTCTTATTTAAATTATAAGGAGTTGGCTTTCCACAGTTCTCAATTTGGGATCTCCATTGATAAGAGGAACAGACATACACTGAACACCTCTCATGTGGCAGCCCCTCTGATAGAAGCTAAGAACACTAAAATGAGAGTAGTTATCTGTGACCTCATCAAATTTATGATTACCCATGGAAGATTGACATCATAAATTACAAAAATACATTTTAAATTATAATTTTGAAAAAGAAATCCCAATGCAATAAACTTTCTCTTACTATATATGGCGGAAATATACACGGGTGTGTTTGGATCAATATGAGTGTATGTATTTAGGTATAATCTGATTTACTTCTCATAGTATCATTAGAAGGTAGATTTTATTATCCTCGTACACTGCTTATGGTGGGGGGCGGTCTTCTTAGGCTCAACTAAACACTCAGACTTACAAGGCTATCACAGGTCATGTCTGATACTAGAATGCTCAGAAGGACACACCAGACAGGAACACAGAATGCGAGCAGAGAAGCACCATACATTGCTTTCCTCCAGGAGACCATACAGCTGCCAGCAGACCGCTCGGGTATTATGAGATGAGATTGATCAGGAGGATGAAAAATGGTTCTGACTTAGAAGCCTCATACTTCACAGCAGCCAACAGCCCTTGAGCAACTCCTCAAGCATTGTTTCCAGGCCTCTTGTAAGGAACATTCTAGTTGCAAGAGTCTTTACATTTAGGGAAGTCCATACCTATGGCTCCCTGTAACGTATTCGGAGTATGTTTATAGTTCCTCCCTGTCCCAATGCATTTACCATGCAGGACTCATTTGGCTAAAGTTAGCCAATGGCCAAATTTCCATGGCATAGGGAAAAGGGCCTTGCAAATTCCTTACCCACAGGTGCAAGGTGATTGAGTAATTCCCCTATGGTCACACCTCTGGAAATTAAGGGTTGGGGGGCAGTGGGTGGGGGAAGGGGGTGTTACTTTGTAAGGGGTGAAAAGGATAACTATTGCATTGTTTTTTACACCTGAAACTAATAATAATGATAAAAAGAAGCAGTGAGGTGTGAAGGCTTGAACCCAGGTCTGTTCATTCCTGAAAGTCAATCCCTTTCACCTCTATAGTGTGTTCCACTAGAAAAAGACTGCTCTGAAAAAGCCAGCAATGGATGAAAGCAGACTAGAAACAGAGCCATTAGCCATGAAAAAGACTAGGGACAATTTCTCTTCTGAAACAGGAGGCAAGGAGGAGATTAATTTTTATATAATTAAGAATTGACAATGTTATTTTCAAGATTAATGAGTTTTAGAGTGACAGGCATCAAAACATCACAGAATCAGTTATATTGATAGGTAGAATAATCTCTCATTGTAATACATTTATTTCCAATTAATTTTAGTGAAAGTTAGTTTCCCCATTAGAGGAGTAAGTGGCACTAAGTTAAAATTAGAAGTTACAAACCTCATTACATAAACAGTAGTGCAACAGTTCCTTTTTTCTAGTTTCTTTCTTATTTGAATGGATATCACAACCCCCTCACATTACCAGCTGTAAATATTTTGTAATAAACTACCCTGCAATAGACATTTTTAGATGTTTAATATGATTTACACGGTCACTGGACAAAATAAAATATTTGAGCTAACTCAATTCATTTGGTTTAGGGCTAAGGAGGAAGGAAGCATATGTAAACAAAATTTTCCTTTAAAAAGTGGTAATGTTATTTAGTCATATTGAGCTAGTGTTGTAGAGTCTGTTCAGGAGACTAAAAATCTGTTTTGTCAGATTTGGTACTTTTCTGGGCACTGAGATGGAACACACTACACGAGTATTATTACAACTGTCAGTGGATTGCCCAAAGTGCTTGTGTTTTATTCTGTATATGGTTATCTCAGTGAAGATTCAATTGAGGAAATTAAATGTATGTAGTTGTTTATTGGGAAACAGAGATGTTTAAAATGCTGAAATGCATGTATGCAAACAAAGCTTGGCTTAAAAAAAAAAACTACAGCAGTTTTCAAAATGGAATTCTTACTCTATTAAAATGCAAATAAACAAGGTCTTTTTTTTCTCTTTTTTTCTGCCATCTTCCTAGACATTTCAGCCCAATTATAAAATATCTTTGAAATGCATTAGGTCTTGTCACTGTCAAGACATGCGTTTTGTTTTTTGTGCTGAAATTTAGTAACAAATTATAAAAATATCACCTTCCTTTTTCGTTCATAGAAGTAAATAGGTGAGATAATATTTAAAGACTCATTGTTTTTTTAATTGCAAATAATAGTGATTCCTAGAAGAAATAAGAACTTGTGCTAAGTGAGAAAGAACCTCCAAAAATCTAAAAAAAATGGTTTTCTCTGAGAATCAACAGCACTCAGTCTGCTGGATTTGGCTTTCAGGTGATTCCTTTCTATATTTTATTGTACCTCAACTCCCCGATATTAAGTGGGGGAAGTTAAACTGCTTTTGCTGATTGTACAACTGCATAGATGTAAGCAACTAAAATTAATGTCCATTCTTAGGCTTTTTTTTTCTTTTTTCTTTTTAACTCTCCATATCCTGTTTGTATCTAGTTGGCAGTGTTCAGTTCATTACCAGTGTTTTATTCTTGTTTCCAGATGGCTAGAAGCACTGAACTAGGTGTTACAAAACTATGATTGAGGGTTTATAACTTCTCCAAGTCTAGGCTTCACTCACCTCCCTCCCATTCCTCCTGCTCTCTCTCCATTTGAGTCCCAAGTTGACGGCAGTGATGGTACCCCTACTATTCTGATTCTTTGTGAGATCCCCAAATTCTCATCTTACTGTTCAGTTTCATTTTAACAACTTTGCTAACAGACTTTAACACTGTGATTTACTGCAATCATTTCCAAAATGGTTATTCAACAGTGTACTACAGGAACCTTCCATCACATAACCCTTAAAGTTACCATAACCTTTATCAGAAGGAATCGTAAGTGGATGAGTCCAGAGCATGGCACAAAACTTTTCGGGACTCATCTACTTGTGCATATGGCATGTTGGAGTCTCCTCTCTCTATATACCTTCTCTCTCCTCTCTTCTGCATGTTTCTTTTTGTAATTTCCATCACTCTTCCCCTTCTGAGATCCAGTCTATATTATTGAAGAGACAGGAAATGTTCTCTGTCTGTCAGTGTTGACACAGAAGACGAAGCAGATCATTCCAGTCCTTACATTATCTGGGTGTGATGGAGAAACTTAGATCTTTCACATTCTCCAGAGGGAAATATCTACAAAACAACACTTAATCTTGCTACCTTTGACTGCCTCTCTTAGCTATTTTGTATCCATTATAAAGCAAACTAAATCTCTCTTATTTGTCCTGCCAAAGCCTTGTTCCTAGGAAGTAGGGAATAAAACCCTGCCCTGACATATGTCAAAATTATCCATCGTATCTGTTACCTGTTACAGTGTAACAAACTACCCCAAAGCTTGAAGGCACAGAACAACCACTGTTTTTTTTATGCTCACAGGTTCTGTGAATCAGAAGTTTAGAAAGGGCAGTGTGGACAGTTTGTCTCTACAGTGTCAGGGCGAGTGACTTGAATGTCTGGGGGTTGGAATTATTTGGACACATTTTCATTAACATCTCTGGATGATTCTCCAGGTGGCTTTGGGCTTCTTCATGGAATGAAGACTTCATGGTACTCAGACATGGAGCTTGGAGCTCCAAAAGTGAATGTTCCAATAAAACAAAGCAGAATCTACATGGTTTTATATGAATTATCCACAGAAGTCATATGCGTTATACACATTGTGCTCTATGGTTGTATCAGTCACAACTCTACCCAGGTTTAAGGTTAAGGGGCAGAGACCCTATCTCTTCATGGGTGGAGTGTTGAAGAATTTGTGTCCATTTTTAGAAATTATTACACTAATTTTTTAAGGGTATATTTATTTCTTTTGGTTTCCTCTTTTTGA
This sequence comes from Aselliscus stoliczkanus, assembly GCA_033961575.1. Lineage (NCBI taxonomy): Eukaryota > Metazoa > Chordata > Mammalia > Chiroptera > Hipposideridae > Aselliscus > Aselliscus stoliczkanus. Next base: position 145,770,953 of record CM066727.1, read on the forward strand.
TCCAGATCAGCTAACCTCTTCCTAGCAATCAGGCAGGGCATAAATATAAGTAAAATAAATAAATAAATAAATAAATACTCCCATTAAATTATGTTCAGAATCATCAATTCTCTCAACTTCCATTCACATTTCTTTGGGCTGGCCATCTTTGACTATCTTGACTTCATCTCCCTCTATACTACCTGGAATATTAGAAGGGAGGCTAGCAGTAAACAGCAGCGTGGGGAATTTTCTTCCTGAGATGTGGCTGTCTGCCCTGTTTGTGAAGTCATAACATCCCTCCTAAAGACACAGACACACGAGGCTGAACTGACAAGACCTCATCATTTAGGGTCTTGTTGGTCTAGCACCTTTTGCTCTTTTATATGGGAAGCTTACAGAGTTAATTCTAATAAAACATTTTTTAAATGTTAACTTACTTTGTAAACCATAAGAAATATCAAAAACCTAAGTTATTACGAATAGCTACATGTATTTGCATTCTGTGTTCCTGTATCAGTAGAGGAAAAATCTCTTTGCTCACTTTGTAAGACTGGGCAGTGATTGATATTGTAACATTGTAACTAATATTTATTTAGTAGTTTGATGACTATAAAGAAGAAGGAAGGATGGCAAACATTGTAACATTATCTATATCATTTATACTAACTTTTCAGACTAATGGAAGAAAAAAATATGCTCATGAATTTTGGAAATAATATGGCATTTCCATATTATTTCCATATGAAGTTGTATTTAGTAAACCAGCAAGAGGAAATTTTAATTAGAATACACCAGATAAATATTGTGAATCATGGAATATCCCCAGTATGTAAAGTTACTAAATTTTTCAAAATAAAAACCAGGATGCATGTGCTGACAATGAAATATAATATTTAATACCGGGATTGAACTGGAAAACTTGAGTTGATGGTCCACATAGCTATGAAGAAGCATAGTATAATAGGCATAATTCAGGCTAAGCTAAATTTAATGTGTAGCTGTATTGATTCTGAGCATAGCTAGTAGTTAATAATAATACTTAACCATATCCAGCAGCTTTTTAATGAGGGTTCAAAATTATTCCAGCAAAATGCTATTAGTTTCTATTATCTTGGACAGTAAATGGCAAGAATGATTACAGTTGATTATAAAAGGTAGACATACAGAGATGTGCTAAACAGGTATTTTTTGCTATAAATGAGAAATTTGGAACAAAAACATATGCCAAGTTTTTGTTTGTTTGTTTCAAGTCTAAAATCTTTCCTTCTTTTTAAAATACTAGTCCAGCTAATATCTTTATTCTTTTATTATATCATTTCAAGGAGGAGAGTAAATTCTACTCTAGGGTGTTTCCAACTATTCAGAGTCCTATTTGTGAGCAGAAATAAATAATTAAACTCAATCCTGTTTCTCTATTATCAATAAATAGACTGCATTACTGTATTTTTTAAATATTCTTATCTATTGAAAAATATCTATGAAACCTCCAAGGACATAACAGAATTACCCAATGTATTTTCCCTTGGGCTATTGGTTCAAAGTAGATGTTTCTTTCACTCAACATAATAGTCTCTAGGTCCATCCATATTGTTGCAAATGGTACAATTTCATTCTTCTTTATAGCGGAGTAATACTCCATTGTATAAATGTACCACAGTTTCTTAAGCCAGTCATCTACCAATGGGCATTTCGGTTGTTTCCAAGTCTTGGCTATTGTAAATAGCGCTGCAATAAACATAGGGGTGCATATATTTTTTTCGAATTAGCATCTTGGATTCCTCTGGGTAGATTCCCAAGAGTGGAATTGCTGGGTCATACGGCAGTTCCATTTCCAGTGTTTTGAGATACCTCCATACTGATTTCCATAATGGCTGCACCAATTTGCAGTCCCACCAACAGTGCACCAGGGTTCCCTTTTCTCCACACCCTCGCCAACACTTGTTGTTTGTTGATTTGTTGATGATAGACATTCTGACTGGAGTGAGGTGGTATCTCATTGTGGTTTTTATTTGCATTTCTCTGATGATTAGTGAGGTTGAACATTTTTTCATATGCCTGTTGGCCATCTGTATGTGAAATAAGTCAGTCAGAGAAAGACAAATACCACATGATCGCACTTATATGTGGAATTTGAAAAACTGAATGAATGAGCATAAGAAACAGAAATAGTTTCATAGATATAGAGGAAAAACAGGGTTGCTAGTTGGGAGAGGGGTGGGGATGAGGGAGAAGGGGAAAGGATTAGACAGCATAAATAGGTAACTACAGTATTGTCACAGGGATATGAAAGACAGTTCGGGGAATATAATGTTGTTAAAATTTTGTGGGGTGTCAGATGGTCACATGTTTTGTTAGGGAGACCACTTCATGGATGGAGTAGAGGCTTGATCACGGCACTGTATACCTGAAATTGATGTTGTATAATATTGTATGCCAACTGTAATTGAATATATAGACAGTCATGGGATGTGGATTATATGGTGGAAGGGAGTCAAAGGAATTGTAATAGATAGTATGATATGGGGGGGCGAAATGGGGGGGAGAATTGGGGGAGGGGGGTTGTCACTTTGAGGGGTAAAAAGTATAACTATTGCACTTTGTTGTAAGTATATATAAAAAAAAAAAAAAAAAAAGTAGATGTTTCTTAGGCCACCTGACCAGATTGCCAATTGGACTGATTGTTAAGTTGGCACTCACCAAGGGTCAGAGTCCATTAATTTTGCCATAAAGAGCTATGGAATAGGATTGATTGGTGCTTATTTCACAGAGTTTCTGATTTCTTGCTTAAGCTCAAATTGCCAAGCATAGAGCAAAGTTATCTGTGGGTTAAGAAAAGGCAGAAAATGCTTAAAACACTATAGTATAAATAAGGTGATTTTCCCCATATTCCATTGACTTCCAAGATTTGCAAATTGCAGAATGATATACACACCTTATGAGGTTACTCTCATGAAGGCAAAATTATAGTCCTTAGGGACTTACCCATCTCTTTATATTGCATAATTTTGAGGAAAACAAAGGCGGAAGCGATTGCATATAAAGTAGTTAAATATTTTTGGAATGCAAATTTAGAATTGTTGTTGAATAATCCTGGGGAGAGGCTGCTTGTGGACTTCTTGTCTTTCACAGTCTTAGGAAATGAACCGAAGCTGGAGTGTGAGTGTCAGTGTGAGTGTGTGTGGGTGTGGGTGTGTGTACAGGATATAAGCTATCTGTATGTGGCAAGTCTACCTTGCAAAAGGGATAAAAAAGATAAATTCAATAAGAAAACCAAGCATTTTCCTAAGATTCAAAAATTGTTTTACAATTTGATATAAGGATGGTCATATGTACAAGTGTTTTATAAAAACAAATTATATTATAAATTTAATATATGATCATATATTCAAATTAATTGCAAACCAACATTACATGGATAAAAACATACAGAGTATAGATATATTTCTCTATTTTCAATTATAGTTTTGTGCCTGAATTAATTGACTAATGCAAGCTGATGTGTTTTAATTAAATTTACCCCCAACCATTTGGCACCTGCTCCTTATTGTAAGATCAATCCCATTTAGGATGTTAAAATAACTAAGAGATTTTTTAAATACTATTTTTTACATGAGTATGTGCTGATGGTAATGGTTGTGTGTGATTTTGATATGTCTATAGGAAAAAGAAACAAGATATGAAAAGAGTAATATAAAAATATAAATCAGTTATAAAAAAGATGTTTACTAAACATCCACCCTGAGGACCTAGAACAAGGATATTTGATGAATTGTCACCATCTCTTTTTATATCTTTAATCAATACTCTATTAACTAGTGCTACCTTTTATATATTAAATTTAAGTCAATCAACTTTGCTTTGCATTTCATTTTCACCTTCACTAGCCAGAAAATAATGCTATTTGCTTGTTGTAGATGAAGTTTTTTTATATACAGTCTACATAAAATCCTCATTAATCACAAAATTCATTTCATGTTATAAAAACTCATCAAAGTAATAAATGGAATAATTGGAACCTTTTCAATTTTTCCTTTCAATTCAACAGAATGGGCCAAAGAGCCCAGAGCACTGTGCTCTGCATTTTTCATTTGCGTCAAGTAATAGCCTCTACAAAAGAACTTTAGACTCTGTCTTTCCATAACATTCTCTACAATTTCAATCATTATCTGGTAGTGCATTTTTGAATAGGCAGTGTGTGACACATGCACTCCTCATTCAGCTAGGCAACCAGGGCACATTACTGGCTTACAGCTTGTGCCTAATTTAAGAAAAGAAAATAATGGGTAATCAGTGATTCAAGCTTCTGATATTTTATAATGAATATTGTTGCCTGGGATAATTTAAATTTACTTTTCCACATGATGACATAATGTTATTCACCATTCCTCTCCAAATCAAAGCCTAATAATATACAGTCAGAGGTGTGAGTTATAGTGGTTGGCAGAGAGACATGCTTTTGTGAGGTTGGTAAATTTATATAGGATGTCTCCCTGGATCAACGCTTTTGCTTAAAAAAATACATACATATATGAAATACATAAATATAGAATATATATGTGTTTTTATAAATATAGTCATTTTTTTTAAAAAGATAAATCTGTGATCTAATTTCAATGTGTGCCAAGCAAAACAAATTCTAGGAATACAATAGAAATCTTTTTGCACATCTAAAAAGTTTTATCAGCTTGGCTGTCTCAGATTTGAGTGTATAATGGAACATTTGGCATTTACTTAGGTTTAAGAATTGAATATAGGATTGTGTGGGGGTTTTTTAATTTATGAAAATAAATTTTAATATTTCTGTTTAGTCCAGAGAAATGTGCAGAGCGGTTGTACTGTGACAGCTATTGATAATTCCAGGAACTAAGCTTACAGAATATAGGCAGGAAGAGAAATGTTTCACTTTTTAGCATTTCTTATATGCTTAAATCATTCACCCTGGGTCTTTTGATGTTAATGCTGTTTGAGGCATTTGGGTCAGCTATGTTGATCATGGACGGACAGTGTTTCAAAAGAGGATAAGCTCAATTGACTCAGTATTGAGATGCCCTGCACCAGAGGCTGTTGTCACACTGGATGTTTAGTTTAGTAGGCCACATAGTGCAATCCTGAAATGGTTACAGTTTCCCACTAGATACTTTCTGAAGCAGAGATTATGCTGCCATCATGGCTCCACTGAAGTAATGTTTTAGTGATAGCAGTAGCTTTTAAACTCCATGGTGATAATTAAGGAGATGTGAAATAAAATATTTCCATTCAATTAGAATTTTATTTAATTAAAAAATAGAATAGATGAATAGCTAAGTTTGGCAATATTAATTAGCATTGCTGAAGCTATGTTTTACAAAAGAAATACACCTACTCCTAATTTAATACCTTTGATTTGTTTCCCTACAAATGAAGTGTGAGGTGAAAAAGACATTTCCTGAAATAACTCTTTCCATAAAGCAATTTCTGTTTAAAAGTACAGCACTGCTTGTATGGAATTCAGACTTAAGTAAACCTTCTCTCACCACACCACACACACACAGAAAATGGCTGCTCTTGTGCAATGCTTTCTCAACTTCTCATTCTCTTCTGCTGAGCTTTTCTGAATCATTTCCAAAGAATGTGTTTCTCTGCGCTTTCTCATAAGTATTGCACCCCTTTTTAAATCTCTTTTGAACCATCTTCGTGGAAGATGGCAAATACAGTATTTGACGTATAGCACCTCATAAGTAGACAACCTCATGTGTGTTTACATGCTTACCCACCAAGTGATGAAGCAATAATGCTGGTTAATGCTCAGTTTTAGTGCTGCTAGGAATTTCTCTGCAGAGGGCCAGTGCTGGCTAGGCAGAAGACTTCGACTAGATTCAGAATTGAAGTTTAATTTCAGCTTTGCTATTGAAAACATTTTTAAATGGACACAGGATGCAATTAATCAAAAGTGCTATTCCCAAAATATCAACGCTTGTTAAAAAAGGGAGGTGTATAGAGATAAATGCCTAAGTACAATTTAGACTTTTTTTCTCTAATAATTGCTTTTCATTGTCTTAAATAGTCATTTCAACTTCTGATTAAAGAAGGTAAATTGAACACTCACATTTAGCTTTATTCTCTGTAAAATTTCACTCAAAGTAACAAAGGGATTTATAACATTATATAAAACTACTTCTGTTGAGCTTGTTGGACTTGGAAAGCTCTAGTGAAATGGTGACTAACTTAACAGGTCAGAGGATATGATTTTCAAGGCAGTGACAGGAAAATCAGAGAACTAATCTAAATTAAGAAATTTGTTTAAGAGGAAGTTAGACACCCAGACCTTCTCCCTAATTTAGGTGATCTCTTCCAGACTGAACACTGAAGTTCACTCTCCAGAAAGCATACAGCAGAGTAGTGGACAGAAATACCTTATAGATAATTTTGAGTGACAATTTAAACTGAAGGTTTAAATTCCCAGCCATCTTCCTTCATCAGGCAGATAGCTGTGTACTTTTCAGGCAAGAGATCGGATAAGGTGAAGATATGAAGATAATGACATGTAGGGTTCCCCAACTACATGGTCTGCAGTGAAGCTGGCCAAAGGAAAGACCCTTGACTCGCACAGTTTCCATCCATCTTTTCAATACTGTAGAAGTGGATCTGAGCATACAGTTGGAGATTGCAAGATATTTTAAGAAATGATCTATGAATGGCAAAGTCTAAAACTAACAGATGGAAAAACAAATAATCAGGTTCTTGTTTAACTTAACACATACAAGGTTTACTTTATGGCGAGCATTGTTGTAAGCACTTTGTAGGTATTAGTCTATAATATTCAGAACAACTCTATCTTTTACAATTTTTATACATAAAGATGCTGAGGCACTGAAAGGTTAACTAACATTCCCCAGGTTATATAACTTATAAGTCGTGGGGCCAGGACCTGAATGCAAGCATTCAGTAACTGCAGTCTATGCCAATAACCACTATAGTATATGGCCTCTCAATTTAAAATAAGTAGGGACTTTTAGGGTAAAGAAAATATTTAAAATATCATTAATATTTTCAGAGCAATAAGAAAATATACTACATCCATAAAGTAAGGAAAATGTACTATAAAAAGGAACATTTAGTTATAAAAAGTGAGCTCGTGGGTATTGAAAATATTGCAGAAATGAAAAACTTAAAAAAGAGTAAGAAGATAAGGATGGGAAATATCCAGAAAATAGATAAAATGAAAAAGATATTAAAAACAAGAGAGAAATGGCAAGATTAAAGCACCAGTTAAAGGTTGTCCTGCATCAGAACAATAAGAGTGCCAAAAAGAGAGAAAATAGTAAAAGAGTACAGAAAAATCATCAAAGAAACAACTCAAAGAAAAATATGTACATGTAAACATCATCAGTTCCAAGACTGAAAGTTTCCCCACCATGGGTCCAGCACACTGGATGAAATAGACCCACTGGGGTGCCCACTACTCTAAAATTTCCAAGTAATATGAACAAGAATATTGAAAATTTCAACAATCAGATTGGCATTAGATAATCTCTCTAGACTAATTGGAAGGTAACACAGCAATAGCTCAATAGTGCTGATAGAAAATTATTTCCTATCTAAAATTTTTATTTCCTACTAGGGCAAGATTTGGAATGAAAAAATGCAGGGCTTCAAAACAGAAGAGAAGTAAAGGAAATACCCAAAATGTCAATGAGAGAAGTTCCCAAGAAAACAAGAATGCATCAGGTTCAGAGGACAACCAGGCTAACACAGGGCAAATGGTTCTGGAAAGATTTCTTTAAAAAAAGAAAGGAGAGTAATGGAATAATTAATTATCTCAGTGAAATGAGAAGTGGTTCACGTATCTAGGCATGATTTAGAAGGGATAAATCAATAGTAAGTACACAGAAGCTAAGCAAATGAAGAAAACAATTGACTATAGGGGAAACAAAATATTGTTCAGGAAAGCAAAAATAATCATGGTACAGAACATAGTTCAACCGTGACTATCATTCATCTAGTAAAGTATGCATAAAACCAAGAATATTTATCCTAACCAAGGTCAGAGGTTAGAGGGTTGGGAAGTGTGTGTGTGTGTGTGTGTGTGTGTGTGTGTGTGTGTGTGTAACAGAGAGAGAGAAAGAGAGAGAGAGAGAGAGAGAGAGAGAGAGAGAGAGAGAGAGAGAGAGAGAAGAGTTAATTTGGGGGGGGGCTCATTTTTTACTTACTTCATAGTGCCTAAAAATGGAAATAAAATTTAAAATTATCAGTGTAATTATTTAGGGATAAGGAAATAAATATGAAAATAGTTAGCTAAAAATGAATCCTCTGAAGAGAGGAAATGGGGAACAAATGAGTGCTTTGTTCTAAAAAAACATCGTTGTAGAATTATGTGTCTCCTTGCTTTCTGGGTATACTAATTTGTAATAAAAAATAAAAGCCAAATTAATAAAAAAAATTAACTCTCATGTAGTGATCCTGAAAGGTGAGAAACATTTGAGTATTTTCATCATCAGTTCGTAAAAATGAGGAATCCCTGGGCTTATCTAGGGTTCAGTGACTTGTTTATTTTTCTTGAAATTAATGTAGCTATTTCTTGCAATTTATTGTCAAAATCCTTCTTAGTTTACTGATGTCTCTGGAGCTTCTGGTCAGTGCAACATCAGAAGTGTTTGCAGTTTCTTGAAGCTGGGCCCATAGGTACTTTAAGCTTAGAGAATAACTTGTGACTATTTTCTTTGGCACATGGATAATTTAATAATTTCAAACATGTTCCAGCTCCCTTGTCTTTTCATGACTTTATTTTGCCTTTTATACAGTTAAATGAGCAGAGAGAAATGGTGTATTTTAGGGTGTTGATGCCAGTTTGGGTTTCCTTAAATGGGAAGAAATCTCACCTTCTCTAGTTCTCTACAAGATTTTTCCCTCTGTGTACATCAAAATTTTAACAGGGCTTAGTGTGAACTAAAATTTTAATTAATTTATTTCCTTAGCAAACAAAACCTTTAGAATTTTCTTTTTTTTAAATATTTTATTGGGGAATCAGGGAGGGGGAACCGACAAGTTGCTGTCCTTTTGTTCTTCAGTCTAGTTGTGGAGGACATTGCTTCACTGGCCCATGTTGGTATTATCATTGTGCTCTTCCCGGATGAGGCAGTTGGTTGCTAATCACTGGACGGCTGCTCATGGCAGCTCACACCGGCTGCTGGCTGCTCATGCTGGCTGCCGGTCACTCACGGTAGCTCATGGCAGCCCACTGCTGCAGGGGCTGCAGCCTATGCCATTGCTGGTGACTCACAGGAGCCCAGCTCCAGGTTGAGCTTTTGTTCACCATCTTAGCTGTAGAGGGTGCAGCATCACTTGCCTTCATGTGGGATCTGAACTTGGGCCCTGCTGCTCAGAGCTGGCATCCCAAACCAACGTGCCACTCGGCTGGCCCTAGAATTTTCTTAATGACAGGGCTGAAAATGACAAATGATTCACCTTACCAGGAAAAAAATCTTAGAAAGAACAGAGTGGCTTCTTTTTATTTGGTGAATCTTAAGGGCGATAAAATATTACTAAAATGTTAGAAAAATGACTATTATAATCCCAGCATCCTAACGTGAATTTTAATTTTACAAACTAACTGCCAGTCTTTTGAACTGTATGTATTATATAATTACAGTCACAATGTACATTCCTTTCAATTATTTTAGTTTTATTCTTTTTCCATTTACATTATAAACTTTGTCTATAATTTTACATAGTCAAAATTATGATTTTAATACTTGCATGATATTTCTTTAGGTTTTATGCTATGTGTTACTCAAAAAACATAGAAAGTATGTCTCTGTGTGTGTATGTGTTTGTGCTTATTTAACCATCTGTGATGGCTTCTATCTTTTTTTTTAACCATTCAATTATCTTTATGATAAATTCCAGAGGTGACATTCCTGGGATAATATGGACATTTTTTTGATAATTGCTATATGTCTTTATATTACTTGCCTAAAGGATTTTCACAACTCCAATTCCACAAGTACTGTATTCACGTATCTGTTTACCTACTTTACAAATAACTCAGTGGAACTTCCCTCCCCACAACTTAGTAGGGTTGAAATGGTATTTTAACTGATTTTATAAGATTTCTAAGTTTAGCAGTGAGGATGAACTGTTTTCACCTCTACAGTATTTGTATTTACTTGGTGGCTACTGATCTATTCATAATTCTTGACTACATATCTCTTGGGTATCTTGATATTTTTCTCATAAATCCAAATGCTATCTATACATAATATCGCCATTAATTCTTTTTCATACATAAACACCTACATTTCCTGTTTTGTTTTTTTTTCTTTCCTTTAAGACTCAGTTTTGCTGATTTCCATTGTAAAGGTGCTTCTGAAATTTTGAAACTGCCAATCTTCCATGACTTACTTCATTTTTCCAAAGCTGAGAAAATTATCACTAGATTCCAGGTATGAAAAAATATTTTACTGTATTTTTCTGCCAACATTTCTATAATTTGTATTTTCATTTCAACATTTTAATATGCTGGCAACCACTTTTGGAGTACAACCAAAACCTGGAGTACTGGATTGATCCCTTATGGCCTGTAAGTGAGGGACTGTGCACTGCCAGGATGTTGCTGAAAAAGAGCCTCAGTATAGCGATTTTTGGGGGGTTAAGATATTTATTGTCTCAGTTGCAGGTAAGGAGAGTGTTATAATATGCATCAATTGACACAAATGTTATTCTGGTGTGGTTCGTACTTCTCAAACTACTCTTAGTGAAAACATATAACCCATCCAATCATTAGGGATGACTTTGGCCCAAATGAGAGACCAAGGCAAAGCTTGCACTCCCATGGGCAAAAACACCCAACAGTAAGTTGGTAACTTGAGCTAATGGGAGGCGAATGTTATGTAGGGAGGGCAAGACGTGAGAAAAGAGTGCAAGTCTTCCAGCACAGGAGATTCAGGGGAGAAAATCTCTATTTAGGGGACATGGAGAACCTGGCATTCCCATGGTACTTGAAAAAGTGTATTTCTCTGACTCTTATTCAAAGACGCATGCCTCATCACACATGAAACTGGGTCGTTTCCTGGGCTTTCCATTTTTAAACGTAAACAAATTAAAATAAATGTAGACATAATCAAGAGTTTTAAAGAATATTGAAAGTGTATTAACCTCTGATTACTTTTTGAGATACGAAGACTCTCTGCAATGATGCACTCTGAAATTACGTGGTGTTTGTAATCATAGGTTGTGCCATTTACCAATTTATGAACTCTCAGCTCAAAACCCAACCGTTTCTTCCTTGATTGGTGAAACACGAGCTGGACTTGGTTGGCAGCGCTTCTCGATTTCCAGCGTGAAAAACGTGCGCCTTCCTGGGGGTGAGGCTTCCGGAGGAACCATGCGTAAGGCAGGAGCTACTCTTCCTCTTTCCCATGTTTCTGGTTTCCTTCTTGGGCATGTGGCATGGCTGCCTGAAACTCCGCTGCCAGTTGTGGTTTCTGTGCTAAATGATAGGCAGACTCAACGGTACACGCAGTCCAGTTTCACTGGCATCCCGGTTAGCTGTTTACTGCCCTCCAGCCTCAGCCGACAGCCTTCTCTGCCATCCAGTGGACCGCAGCCCCATCTTTTCAAAGAGGTCTGGATCTCGGCCTGGTGGAGTGGGGCACATACAGATTTGTCCCTTATTCGTGTGCTTCCCTTCAGCCTAGATTTAGTGGTCCCTCCCAATCCTGCCATTCCTATGTTGTTTAGAGTTTTCTGTACCTCTTATTAGTTAATGTTCTTATTAGTTAACAATTCTTTATGTTAAACTTCCCTGTTCAAATAACTACTTATTAACTCAGTTACAGGCTATTTAAACTTTGTGTCTTGGTTTCTCTATTTGCTGGTAGAAAATAATGGCAATTTCATAGCACTATTTTGAAAATGAACTAAAAATGCGTGTAAAACAGTGCAGTTCCTTAGTATATACTCAGTAAACTTTAATTATTGTCGTCGTTATTGTTATTATTATTATTGATGGTGATAAGTACGTCAGGGATGCTTTCAATTAATGTCTTTAGAAGGGCCAATGCATTCTATTGCCTTTCTTTTCTTCCTTCTTCCCTTTCTCCCTCCCAACCTCATTTGTAGAAAATAAGGAATATTATCTATATTTTTGAGAAATTGTAAGCTGTTTCCCCATCTATCCTCTTTTCAGTGCTTTCTCTGCCTTTATCTATTTAGTGTGAAATTATATTGACATTTGCCAGGAAAGTTTTTATGATCACTTTCAGTGACCATAAAACTCACTTCTCTTGCAATAGATTCCTAAAATACAGAGGGGGTGCCAAAAAAAAAAACATATACACATTTTAAGAAAGGAAAAAACTGCATTAAAATTGTAAGACAATGAATGATGCTAGCATTCATTTGATTAACGCAACCTTTTGAGTGAAAGTCATACTACACACTGCTACCATAATTCAATTCAACTTCGAAAAGTAATACATAGATGACATCTCTTAAAATGTATAAATTTTTTTGGCAACCCTGGTAGTATCAAGACCACTGGGAGAACTTACTCCTAATTTTAATCCCTTAGGTTTTCACCAACTCTTCTGTGAGCCAGACCTTAAAAAGGACCCTCTCTGATGCTGACAAAGCAAAGGGGAGCATAATCTTTTTCTTGCAGCCGTCCTAATTGTGAATAGCTTCCTCCAATCTTCAAAGATCACAGTTAAGATAAAAACTTAGATATTCTGTGATTTCAAATTGTTTTCTCTCATCTAAGGAGTGTTCCTTTTCTATCCATGGTGTCACAAACACACTGGAAGATGTGTTTAAAATGCTTTTAAAACGTTTATAGCCTACTGACAGATCAATCAATCAGCTGTGGTCCTTCAGGAAGAGGAATCATTGACAAAGGTCTGCAGGAATCAGTCTTTCCAATAGAAACACTCAGGGTGACCAGATGTCATGTCTGGGAGAGTTTGGGAGTCATTCTTTTGTTAGATTGACCTATCCTTTGTTTTCTCAGTATCTTTTCCTGTCTCACAGTTTAAGTCTCCTCACTTACTGCAGTTTTCTTTTGATCATTTCTTATAGGCTTGTTTATTTTATGCCTTCCTTGTTTTGTGTTCAGAATTTTGCAAATTGCTGCGGTAGTTTTATTCCTTTTATGCTGAATTTTGCATTTAAGAACTGCCCCATGTGCAAATAGAAAAGAGTCTGTCCCAGGGAGAGAAACATTCCTTATTAATGATACACAGAGGAAACAGATATTTAGGACAGTTTTTTAAGTGCAGAGAACTGGCCCTGTTTTAGATGCTAGCATCATAGTACCAGACCTAAGAACATTAAGACAGTTTGCCATTTAATAAACAGGAGGGTAAGTATCTTAAAATACTTGATGTACTTGAAATCTAAAACTGAAATAACTTACAATGAAAATTTAATGACTAAGTCAATTTATGAAGTGACACACTTTCGTTCTCTCTCTTTTTATTTCCTCTCTCCTTTCCCATCTCTCTCTCCTTCCATTTCCTACTGCCTTCTCTCTGCTTCCATAGGTATATTATGAATACTAATACATGAGAATATATTATGAATACTAATACATGAGAAAGAAAACAACTATAAAAAGTCATTAATTGGGGTAAACTTGCATATTTCCAGAAAGTTAATGTTTTCTTTGAATTATAGTTATTAATGCTTACTAGTAAAAAAGAAGGAGGAGGAGGAGGAGGAGAGGAAAGAGAGAGAGACAGAGAGAGAGAGAGAGAGAGAGAGAGAGAGAGAGAGAGAGAGAGAACGAACATAAACTGTAATTGTTTCTTATTTCTTAGCCAAGGGCTATCTTTAATTTTAACTTTATAGAATGACAGTATTAGGGAAACATGTAGTCAAAACAAACAAGGTCTATTCAGATTCTTAGGGAATAATACATAAATAATAGATGTTGGCACTCGACAAATCAGCACTCACTCTAAATTCTGTTTCATAGTATTTTGGTTATACACTTTGGGGGATTTGAGTGATTACTGTGTAATTCACCTTGATGTTAATGATTTGCTTTCATTAATTTTTACTTTTTTCTTTCTTTTTTTTTTTTTTTTTTGGTTGCTTTGACTCACTGTTCTGTGTTGTGGACTCTTAATCTCTTTCCCCTTTGCGTATAAAAGACCACGCAGTTTCCCGCATTTCTCTTTCTTTGGGATTTTTAGTAGATGAGCATGCATCATGGCCCTGTAATATTTAATTACAAATTTAAGCATGTCTATCTCTGAGGTATGAGCCAAAATAACAGGAATCCTGACAGACTTGTCCACATGGAATTGGTCTCAATGTAGTATTTCCATATCAGATCTTTTTTTTTTTTTTTCATTAAAAGAATCAATAGTTCCTGATTTTGGTGTGGTGAGTAGAGATATAGTGATGGGAATTCTGATTTTAATCAGATCTCTTTCATCTCTACTTTAGATGATAGACATTCTTTATTTGACTTCAAGGTTATTTTCTCTTTCACTGAAAGAATTGCAGACTTTGCCTTTCTTAATGTTTCCAGGACAAATTTAAAAGAAAAAAAAAAAGAAAAGGAAGAGGGAGAAAATAATAAGAAAGGCTATAATTGATTTCCTTTTTGGAGAAGATGTGATACATAATTTGAGGAGACTATAGGGTTAATTTTCTTACAATATTAGGACATTATATATCATGTGAAAACGAAAGGAACAAGGAAAGCTTTTTTGTCTCCCTCTCGTGTACTTACTTTTAGTTTTATATAATGATTTAGAAGAAAGGAACACTGCTGCCATTGATTCCATACCGCCTTTCCTGAAAATACATATTGTCGGTAATCAGATTCTGAGTGTCCTGAAAGTCTTTGGAAACTCACCATGGGCTGCTGGATCTATGATTTTCATGAGACACCCTGAGACAGAAGACTGTAGTCTGGACAAATGCATTGATGAATGTTAACAGAAATATTCCTAATTTCTGTGCTTGCCTTCTTATCAACACTTGCCAGCTCTGTTCTCTGTTTGTTACTCTGGGTCTCATATTAGTCCCTCCTCAGCTTTGTTGCCATAGTTAGGTGTGATTTCAGAGTCTAGGCCTCAGATTTGAGCATGCCAGCTCTATTTACTCAACATTCTGAGATATATCAGATTGGTTTTGGCTCTTCTACCCCAGTGTGGGCTCAGACAACTGTGAGGGAGCCCAATCAAAGGCCTGCTATGAAGCAGGATGGGATATGTTGCTCAGTACCGAAAATCATTTCCCCTTTGTGTAAACCTATGGTAAACGTGGTTTATGTAAGGCTGCTCTGCTGTCCAAATAGTATACATTTTTAATAATATAGTTAATAAAAACACTCTGGTTTTTCCATGCTAGCATCTTCTTTCATTTAGTAAATATTTAATAAGTTTCTGGTAAATTCCATGCTTTGTGAAAAGAGATACATACACAGTGGTGAACTAGGCAGCTAAGATTTTCACTTCATTAGTACTTTCATTTCCTTTTTATGAGCTCTTCTAACCTAATTGATGACAATTGGAAAACTATTGGATATATAGAGCTTTGTTCTTCGTCACAACACTAGCCACAATTAAATAATTCAATAGTAGTTTCACATCTCTGTCTCCTGGTAAAATGCTGAGTTTGTGTAGCTAAGACTCCATCAGGCTTTATTTCCTCTGAATCCCCACTTGGTAGCCCAGTGCTTTGAAGGCAGTAAGTATTCAACAGCATCGTGTTGAATGACTACATGACTCCCTCAGCCTGTCATTAGGGAGACTTAAATTCATTATCAGCATAAAAATCCACTAAGGCAATGCTGCTATCTAATCCATTGTACAAAAATGGTACCTAAAGTTTCCTCATAGCAATGTCTAGTCAAGATAAGCTTTGATCTAATGACCAAACAGTAAAATCTTGGCAATTACTCCATTATTAAAATTCTTAAAATTGAGTTCCAAAGAGAACAGTGAAAACAGGTTCTTTTGCTTTTAATCCAGTAAACCTTATCACAAGCACGACAGATTCCAGAAGTGTTTTTGTTGAGAGGGCAGTATCCCTAACTTAAGGGACACTACAGGTTTTCATTAGTCACCGCACCACCAGGGTGCTGTGTTTTCTGGAGGGAGGCAGGGAGGATGTTGAGTCTTTTTTCCACTCTCTGTAGGGCCCTGAAAAGCTGGTTCCGTTTGTCTGATCAAAGGAGGGCAGGACTTTTATTAGCACTGCAGTGGTGATAATAATGGCCACCCGAAGATATCTATGCCCTAATCCCTGGAACCTTTTAATATGTTGGGTTTCATGGTGAAGGGGAATTAAGGTATCAGATGCAATTAAGGTTGCTAATTAGCTGACCTGGAGATGGAGAGATTATCCTGGATTATAAGGATCCTCATTAGTGGAAGAGGGAGGCAGAAGAAAGAGAACCAGGAAATGGCAGTGTGACAAGCACTCAGCTCAATGTTACCGGTTTTGAAGACGGAGAAATGAAGCTATGCGACAAAGAATGGGGGTAGTCTCTAGAGGCTGGAAAGGTAAAGAAACACATTCTCACCTAGAACCACCAGAATAAAAATAGAATATGACTAAACCACAGCTCTAGCCTCTGTTCTCCTAATGGCACTTCCTGAATATGTTTAATATAGCACTTTTCACTGTAATGTTTTCCACATCCATCTTCCTGGTTAGACTGTGAGCAACTTGACAGAAGACATCATTTATTATTTACTATTGCTTCCCTAGCCCCTAGCACAGTGCCTAGCACAGAGTAGGTACCAGTCAACAACTGACAAATGACACTCAACTGCGTGGTATTGGTAATATTGGTACGTCAGAGAATGGGAAGATTGATATGGGTCAGAATGCTAACAGAAAGCTTCATGAAGAAAAGCTTCAGGAGACTATTGAAGGAAGTGGGTCAACGTACCAACAATCACACCTACATAGATAAAGGAAAGGAGGCATCCTGGGTGTGACTATTTGCAGGGCAAACATAAAGGACAAAAGTATAATGAGAATACAGAGTTTATGTTCAGAACATAAGAGTTTGTTATACAGAACATGAATATACTTAATATTGATACTATTTGAATTACTTAGTATTTCTTGTGCCAAAAAGACTATTTCGCTTGCCCTTCCTGAACCCTTTGAAGTCTTTGCTTTTTACTTTTCTGCAAACTCTGCATATTAAATATTTCAGTACATGTTGAAATTATGTGCATCAATTCTCTTTCAGCTTGTCTCATTTGGAAGAAAATATTCCTCGTTGAAAACTAACTCAGTTATTTAATTGTGGCTATATCCCTTTAACTGTTTTTAGGTGAACTCTTAAAAATTTGAGTAAAATATATAATATTGCTTCAGTATCTTTAAATGCTTTAAAGATTAAAAAAAGACCAAAATATAGGAAATTATAAACCAAAGATGTTTTGAAGTTCATATAATAGCAGTTAAAACTTTTAGTATGTTAATAATTAAAGTACAGCTTTAGTTGTATCTGTTGATAGGCATTTTCATTAACGAATACTGAAGACCAAAGATTTTTAACATTTGCACGTATTATGTGTACAGTGAGGGTATTATTGGATTATTTTTACCACTTCCTGGGTTAAAAAAAATAACACAACACAGCAATTTAAATATGTATCTTCTTTAGTCTAGTACTTATAGATGTCTGAACCTAACACACAATCTTTTTCACACTTGAGGCATCTGCAAGAACCTTTTCCCTCCTTTCTACATACTAACTCCCATTCGTCCTTTGAGTCTTAGCTTAAACATCACATATTCTAAGAAGCCTCCATAAAACACCACATTCCCTTTCTCACCAAGAGCTTGAACAGCCAAACAGCCTGTCATTCACCCTGAGCTTATGACTAAAGTAGCAAATACTGCATCCTGTGTCATAATTGCTGATTTACTTGTATGTACACTCAAGTAATATTCATTTTTATGTTCTCAGCATCTAGTACATTTCCTAGAACATATTAAGCATTCAAAACATTGTTGAATCAGTGATTACGTTTTGGTTGAGTAAATTTTGCTACACAGCAAAATAAGAAAATTCAGTCTAACTTATTGGTTGATATATACTACTATGCCAGTTATGTCATACTTGTGTTCTTTGTTTCTAGATTTAAAAAATAATTTTACATTATAGATATTTATCTTGGAAATTATCTCAACTATAGACAAGGGCATTTTAAAATGCTTACTATGTGTAATGCTATAACAATAAGCTATAATGTGAGAGATGTACTATATTCTATCTAGAAATTTCCCCAAAAAGTTAACAAAAATTATGATTGGATTCAGTTCTTTTGCCTCATCTATAATGAAAAATGATTAGCATGAGGCAAGTTAGAATAAAGAATAAGACTAAAAAAAAAACAGCAAATAGACAATGCAGTATTATTTACAAATTGTAAGGACATGGATTACATTTTGGATTAAGAACCATCTTCAGCTACTGCAGCATGTTTCCACTGAAGCAAGTTTGGTAGTTTTCTGAATTATTCAAGCTCAGACTTAAATAGAGTACTCAGTTAAGTTTTGTTCAACTAAGTCTGAACCAGATCGCTTATTTCATAGTTGCATAATCCATTCTCAAATAAAACAATGTGCAGAACTGATAGGAAGAAAATGAAAACTTTTCTGATGTTATGAAAGAATAATTGAATAAATAAAAATACATACTTTTATGGAAGTAGCTATTGAATATAGTAAAGTATGAATTTTCTCTAAACAAAATTATAAATTAAGTGTAATCATAATCAAATGTCCAGTAGAATTTTTTGGAATTTGGCAAAAATGTTTATATGGCAAAATTCATGTGTAACAGTATTTAGGAAGATTATAATAAAGAATGATGACAGAGTTTTTCAATTACATAATGGCTGTTATAAAGCTGCAGAAATCAAAGCAGTGTGGTAGCAGTACACAATGATATGGCTCAATTATAGAAATATTTTAAGGTAAACATAACATTTCAAATTTGTGGATGAAAAGATGCAACTTTCAATAATGGTGCTCAGGCAACTAATTAATTTTGGGGAAAATAAATTAAGATTTGATTCCAACCTCAATCTTCGTACTAAAATAAATACCAGGTAGAGAAATACTATGGTTACTTTCATTAAATTTTTATATTTAAGGTTTTAGTTTATTAAATTGTTTTCTCAAATTGCACATGAATTTTGTATTCAAACTCACATTCTTGTCTGCAGAATTACCAATTTTAAAGGCCTGACCCATACACTATTTCCTCATGCTTACGTAAATATACACAAATATATAAACTCATAGAAATGATGCTCTTATTTTTGCAATTGTTTGTTACTTTTAAAATAAGACCATTTAGTACTCATTATAGTGCAACTTCTTTTCCCTTTTAATACTGTTTTAATAGTATATAGTATGTTTTAATAGTATATCTTGTGTATTCTTCCATCTGAATAGTATTGAACATTTTAATAACTGTTCAATATCCCATACCATTGGTTCAGTCATTTACCTACTGTTGTTTATTTTGGTTGTTTTCTCTGTATTAATTTTTCCTATGTATCATGCTTCAATCTCTCTCTCTCTCTCTCTCTCTCTCTCTCTCTCTCTCTCTCTCTCCTCTCTCTCTCTCTCTCTCTCTTTCTCATATGTTAATTCTTTTATTTCTGTGGGAATGCTTCCCAAACTGGGAAAACTCAAAAGTTTCATTCACTTTTAATAGATATTACCAGACTAGTCTCCAAACATTTGTAGCAATTTACACTTTGATGAGTAATAAATTGTGATGTACATTTACCCATGTTCTCACTAGCACTGGATGCCGCATTTTAAATTTCTAACAATTTGATGGTTTTAAAATAGCACCTCATTGTTCCTTTTATTTGCCTTTTGCAAGGCTATGAATGAATTTGGAAACTCACAGATTCATTGAATATTGTATTTCTATTTCTACGACATTCTTACTCATATCGTTTGTTGATTTTGCTTTAAGCTATCTTTTTCTTCTCAATTTATAGCCATTTGGTGATGGTAGGATTATTGACCTTTTATCTGTCCTATATTTTGCCAATATTTTCCTCAAGTTCTAATGTGTCTTTGAGCTTTGTTTATAATATATTTATCATACCATTTTTATTCCTTTGTATATAGCTAAATATTTCTATATTTTGACTTCATACATTTTCGGTTTATTATCTTTGTATTTGAGTTTTAGCATTCCAAATTTACACTAATAATCTCCTAACTTTTCTCCTAACATAAGAGAAGACCTAAGTGAAGCAAATAATTGCCTCAACAATTAAATAATTGCCTCACTTCTTCAATTAAAAGAAAAACTAATGAAGTAACCAGTCAATTAATTAGAAATTCAATTTGTCTTAATTGTATTTTTAATATATTTGCATACTGTAAAATCCCTTTATTAATAATACTGTAATTTGAGCATAATGTGTTCTGGTAAATGTTCATACCAATTCCTCAAAACAAAATAGCACCTTATTCTTTAAGCCAATGAAAATAATGTTTTCAATAACATTCAGACTTTATGCCATTTTATTAATTGTTAAGTTGACAAATTCTCAAATGCTAATACATAAACATCGACAATTAATTTATAGGAAGATGAACAGAGAGGTGCAAAGAAATATTAAAGAAGAGCTTGTAGGAATTTGTAGATCAAGCTTTGAATTCCTGTCACCTACTGCTCTGTATATAAAAGAAAGTTACTTAATTTTATGCTGTGGATATTTAAATAGTATTTCTCTGAGATCAGCCATTCAGGACTTGCACAGGATTCATTTTAAATTGAGAGTGCCACTGTTATAGCTCTTTTAGATGTAGGCCACAGCTGTTCACTCAGCTACAATTTGGCACTCTTTCTTTACTTTTCATGTTGTGCTTCTCTTAATTCTTGAAACATTATCTGCTTTACACTGACACAGGTAGTGCTAAGCATAAAATACTTAACGAATAGATTCTACTCAACTTCTCAACTATGGAGAATGCTATTTTCTGCAAAGCTAAAAAATAAAAATAATAAAGGATATCTGAGGATGTTCAGAGTTCACTAAAAGTGGTTGACATAGCAGAAATTTAGTGGCAGTGGGTTCTGTTTACACTGATAAGATGCCCACGATTGGTTTGCTAAGGCAGAGACCAGGGGTCAGGATGCAGTAATGGATAGAGACCTAGGGGTTTAGAACCAAGTAGGCAGGGCTGCATGAATGCATTTCCAGGTGCTGAAATTCATTAAGGTTCAGAGACACAACAGAGAGTCATCCACAAGAGGCTGAGAAAACACTAGGGTATAAATCACCCAAAGACTGGAACAGCTCAAAATAGAAGTGCCTGGAGTTAGAGATCTAATCTAATTAGTAGAATGCTTACAACAAACAAAAACAAATAAAAGAAGAAGAACAACAACCCTGGGATCCAGGGACACACTACTGATGACAGAGATCATAAACAGGGCCACCAGGCAGCTTAAAAGGCAACTGTTTAGAATAATATTTGTCCAAAGGTGTATAAATGCTCTTCTACGCTTAGAGGGCAGTTGGGGAAGAGTGGGCCAATAGCAAAATGACCTCACTTAATGGTAACTGATATGTTATGTTTCAACTAAGGAGACAGTAGTGGAAATTTATAAAATTCCTGGTGGAGCAGAATCCAGATGACAGAGTGGCTTTTCTGGAGCCTAAGTCCAGATGTAAGGAAGTAGCATTAACTCAATGGAAGGAAGAAGTATTTGGGGAGCAGCGAGCTGTTCATCAATGAATACTGATAGTAATTCCTTAGAAAGTTATTGCACTTATCATAAACCTATATTCCATGATTCCTGCTTTAATGGAAACATTTCCAGAGAATATCTGACTTCAGGGTGATGAAGTAAAGTTGGCATTTCTGCTTTTCCTTCCTGAGAACTATCCAAAAGCAAGAAGAAATGTCAAACACAAAATTAACAAATCCCTTTTTGTGAAAGTAGGCGACAACTGAACCCACAAACTAGGGGGTTGAGCCTGGGAGGCCTGAGCAGGAGAGCATGTGGGCAGAAGAGAGAGGGCGCCACCTACAGGCCTCCAGAAGAACAGGTGCACGTGGTTCTGGAAGCCAGGGGGCTACACCCTCAGCTGCAAAATTAAACTCTTTTGTTTACAACAGCATGAGCAAATTGCTTGCTTGCTCTTGTCGTTGAAATTCCCTTGAATAAAGTTAAATATCTAAAATCAGATGAGAAAGGGCTTTTGGAGAAATCAGACAAGCCATATCTGTAGGTTTCCATCTGTCTCTGGCAACAAGGGAGAAGGGAGTTTAAGCATTGCGCACAGCTCCACAGTGGAGGCTGCACGAACACGCATGCAAAATCCTGGGTAATCAGGAAAAATCCAGCTAGCTGAGGACATACCTTTACCCATCCCCAAATATTTAGTTGGGACCTATTATGTGCTTTATGTTTAGAAAGAACCCAGAATAAAAGTTCACAATATCCTATAGACTCAGTCATGATTTCGAACAAGTCGAATACCAAAATATCTAAAATTTCTGTAATTATAACTTTTAATCTCGTATTTTTCAAAATATAGAAATAGTAGCTTCAGGTCAAAATATTTTATCTTCAAGTGAATGTAAATATTCATACAATATGACTGAATATGGATTTTGCCATAATAAAATTTCGTATAGGCATATGCTTGTGGGTGTGTATACATACAAACATTCTTTGAAAATACTTGTATAGTTAAAAATTCAACCAAATGAGACCTTAAAAAGTATGTTATTATTTACTGAATAAAAATACGAATTAAATGGGGGAAATAGGAAAAATGCTTCCTTTTGTAGCTCAAGTCTCCATGATAATGTCTCCATTCATAAATGTATAAATGCCTGTTCTACATGTTTGAGGAAATAGAAAGATATGATACCATCCTTGGTTTCAAGTTTCTCACAGCTTGAGAAATTACCGTATTTTGCCGTGTATAATGCACCCACGTGTTTGGCCCAAACTTTCAGGGAAAAACTTTATCGTTTTAATTTTTTAATTCAAATTTTTATTTGTTTACCTTTAGATGCTTGTTTTTTGTATTATAAAGGAATTTTAGCATTTATTTTTAACATATTATGGTACAAGAAATTTTATATAACAAATAATTACAAAACACAAGAACAGATACAAGGAACAAGAACGTTTTATGTACCCATAACAAATTTACAATATTTATGCATCATAGAAGGCCAAGTACTTTTTGTCTTTGCAAGTTCGTTGTAAGTTCAATAAAACCAATTATCATATTTCAGAGCATTATTTTGCATTAGATATTGTTATTGATGTCTAGAGTTACACTTTTAACTCATAAACATAAATAAAAGACTAAAAAACATTTATATAGATACAGTATTAGTACTACTCATGTACGATGCACATCCTTATTTTTCCCTCACAAATTTGGGCAAAAAAAATACGCATTTTACATGGCAAAATACGATAAGGTGTTTGCACACATATACATTATTAAAAGCATGATACTTAAATATCTATATACAACCTCTCGCACAGTGGTATAAGAAAAAAGATCAAGAGCTACTCATATTTAACCCACATAGTCTTCACTCCAGGCAGTTTAGCCTATTTATTCTCCTTTTAAAAATGCTATTTTAGTAAAGGGAATTAGAATTAGCAGGTTTTATTGACGCTAAAGTGCCATTCGATTGTTGTAAGAGATACCACAATGTCAGAGATGGTAAAATGTGGGGGAGGGAAATGGCTCTAGAGGCTCAAGAGCATTGAGGCTCTTGGCACCTGGGACATTCCCCATGCTGGCACAGTGTCCAGCTCATAATGGGTTCTCAGAGCTTTGTTCACTGAAGGGATCATCTGCTTTCCAATCGAACCCTAGTCACACTTAACCACACTGCCTTCCAATGTGCCAGGTACTGTTAACGACATTTTACGTTAGTCACTCAGCTTGTAAGGGATGGAGGAATGATTAAAACTCACAGTTTTCTTGACACAGTGATTAAACAGAGACCAAATTGTTTCTGAATAAGATAGAACTTGTTTTATATATAGTTTCTCCTTTAAATAGACAAATGTATTTGCTGAAAGTGTTTTTAAAAGATGAATAATAATAAAAGAGCCAAACTTTCATTTCATTAGTAAATTTTTGATAACATATGCAACTTTCATGATATCCCATTGTCTTGAAGTATTATATAATTTAATACTTTCTATGAAGATATAACTAGGAAATAACGCAAAAGGAAGAAATTTTGTAAAGCTTATTTTTAAAACTTCAAAACAAATGGGGAAAAAATCATACTAGTTCTAAAACATTTTGTAGTTGGATTTATTTTAAAATCCTAGTAGATAGATTTCTATGTATTTTACTTGAAAGTTGAATTGTTCAATAGTACTATTTATTTATTTCAACTGACAGCCTGGTAATATCTTCCGGAAAGAGCTTAAAAGCTTGGATAACTAATAATGCATTATAATCAAGTTGGTTTCTATCACTTATATATGCAGTCATTAATATAAAAATAGTCAAGTATTTTTTAAAAAATGAAATGGGTTGAACTGTGATACAAAATCAGTTTTCCGTGTGATTATACCTATATAGCTTTATTTTTCTATCCAAATCCAAAGTGGCTAATTTCCAACAAAGAACTATTGGCAATGGTTTGCTTGAGTTCACCATATTAAATCATAGGACTGTGACTGAATTACGTAACTTGGTTCTCTTCCACTTCATGCTGAGCGTGTGGGCATTCCAACAAAAATGTCAGTTGTTAGTAATATGCTTTTGGGTTTCAGCATATAATGTTTATATGCTGAACATTATATGCAGCAGGACTAAATGAGACAAGTAAGAAAGACCAACTCATTTTTTTAAAGATAAAGAAACCTAAAAAATGGTATTGGTTGTGATTTTAGTTCAAAAATATTTTTTATGTGTAACAAATAGCTAAGGTCAATCTCTATAATAGGACCTTGGGAAGAATCAACTCTTTTTAGTTTCTACTTATTGCTTAGAAACATAGCAGATCAGAGATTAATAAAATTTAAGCAACCTGATCATTACTATGGATGAAAAATTGTGAAAGGCAAAGTTATTCTTTAGTAGGTGTTTATATATAAGAAGTGATATAAATAACAAATGACATTTTCTACAGCATACATGATCAGTTTTGACCTGAATACTCCTGTGAATGAATTTGGAAGGGCAGAAACTAATATCTTAATTCTATCACCAGAAAAACTGAGAATAAGAGAATTTCTCATTTGCACAAGGTCAAAGTATTAAATGTTATTTTTTAGACTAAACTCAGAACAATTATCTCAGAATGAATTTAAGTAATGATAGAGGAAGCCTAAACAATAATATCCTAATCCTTGAATCTTGTTCTGAAATTTATGATGTCAGATGTCAGAAATAAATAGAAGGTAATTTGAGGGAATTTGGGAGGTGAAGTAGAGTTGATATCTGTCTTCTGTCCCCAACTTTCAGAAGCAAATGAGAGCCAGGTACAATAGTCAGAGAGAAGGACATCAAAATGTCACTTTCGTAACTGGTACCTTAAACGTGGCTTGAGTTCTAAAATGTATCCAGAATCCAGGCACTCACACCTCTTTTGCTACCACTCTAAGCCAAGCCATCAGCATCTCTTGACTATGTTTTAATAATAGTCTCCTAACTGCTCTCCCTGCTTCACATTTTTTTCCTTGCTGAGCATAACAGCATGAGCGAGAGCAAGGCTTTTAAAATGCTATCAGTGGCTTCCTTCCTCACTTAGAGTAAAAGCACAATATCCTTATGATGTCTATTACCTTTCTACTACTTCCATATTCACTGATCAGTCACCTTAATGCTACTGTTTCTAGATCATACCAGGCTTGTTTTTGCCTCAAGATGTTTGCTGTTATCATTCCTGGAAAACCTGTTATCCACATAACTTGATGCCTCGCCAACCTGGGGCATTTACTCAACTATCACCTTTTAAGTAAAGCCTTCCCTGTCATCCTACCTACCATTATAGCCTGCTTCCTCCTATTTCTTTCTCTCCTTAGCATTTCCCACCATTTGACAGGCTATCTATTTCACTAATTTATTGTGTTCATTATAATTCTCCTGCCTAACTGGAATTCCATAAAGGAGGAAGGTTTTGTCTGTTGTATTCAGTGCTGTATCCTCAAAGGCCTGCCATATACAAGCTGCTCAATAAATATCAGTTGGAAAAAAAATACAGATTTTAATGGGGAGTCATTAAACTGTATCAATACAAGAGTGCATGGGGAAGAATAAGATGGAAGCTGCATAATACGTTTGAAGAATAGCATTACTGGTCTCCTATCTTCATTCAGTAAAATTCTCAATGTGACACTTTGTATAGTCAGCAAGCTCTCACAAATCCCCATCCTACTCACGAAACCTTCACCACGTAGCTGACTTCTTTAGTTCCAATTGTCTCATATTTTTCCTACAGAAAATAATGGCTTGTGACATGAATTGAGCACTTATTATGTAATGTATTAATCACCTGATATATTATCTCAATTAATCCATATCACCCCATTTT
Source organism: Aselliscus stoliczkanus (assembly GCA_033961575.1). Lineage (NCBI taxonomy): Eukaryota > Metazoa > Chordata > Mammalia > Chiroptera > Hipposideridae > Aselliscus > Aselliscus stoliczkanus. The sequence continues at coordinate 145,797,467 of CM066727.1, forward strand.
TCCAAATAAGGAAACAGGCTTAAAAGAACTTAAGTAACTTTCCCAAGCAATGTGACTGGGATTTGAACCCACAGTCTTTCTTTAGAGTCCTGGCTTGTAACAATTATATTATTCCACCTCCTAATAGAGATCTTTGATGTGAACTTCCAAGTGTCCCTCAATAATCTTTCCCAACTTTCTCACCTGCTATCTTAGCAGAAACATGGTTCTTTTGTTTTTCCCTATTCCATGCTAATAACACCACCCATATTTTAGAAGCCCACTCTTCTGCTTATTCCTTATGTTATCTTGAACCTTCAACCCTGCTCTGTACACTGACTCCTTTCAAGCAAAATATAGACCTAAGTGTCTCCTATCTAAAAACAAAACAAGAGAAAACAAAAGTGAACAAAAGCCTGTTTCACTCGGCACCTATGCATTCTGCATCTTCCGGTGGTTATAACCTTTAGTCTCTACTTCCTTTCATATGAAGAATCAACTATATGGCTACATTGTGCCTGAACTATGTATCTCCCTGTCCCTGCCGTTTCCTTACCAATTCACTCATATTTAGCTTATTTTGTGCCAACACTCTGCTGAAATATTCACACTTCCTAATTATAAATGAATGCCATTCTTTTACATATTTTTTTCTCTACCATTTGCTACTGCTTAAGTCTCTCTCTTTTGAGATCTTATCCTATCCCTTGTATCTAATGATCTCAATCTCTCCTAGCCTCTTTTCTCCCTTTTTGACAGTTTATTCTTCATTCTTCCAGGGCTACTATGCTACCACTTGCCCCATTCACATCGAGGTAACTGGAGTTCAATTCTCAGCTTAAAACTGCTATCATCCTACCTAACCTTCTTTGGTATTCTCTTTTCCACCCTGTAGCTTTAAGTTCAGATTTTATGACTCCTATTTATGACTTTCAGTTTTATGACTCAGATTTATGTCTCCAATATATCCCTCACTCAGACCTCTCCCCTCAGGCCTGCATTTATATTTCTCTCTGCTTATTGGTCATAATAAATTGGACGGCAACAGACCTCTCAAAATCAACATGTTCAACAATAAACAAATGATCTATCCTGTCACTCTTCCTCCAGTCGAAAATCTACTATTTCCCTGTTTTTCCTGAATCTGATAATGCCTACATTTTCCATTCAATTGCATAACTCAGAAATTAAAGATTCACCAGAGATTCCATCCTTTTATTCATACCCACATTAAGTTGATCCCAAAATATAATTCTGCATCTCAAATATTTCTTTCATCTGTTGTTTTCTCTTTCTTCTTTACTTTTTGTAAACTGTGGTAAAATATATTGAACATAAATGTACTATCTTAACCATCTTATGTGTATACAGTTCAGTGGTTTTAAATGCATTCACGTTGTTTTGCGACCATGACCATCATTCATCCACATGACTCTTCACTCTGTTCTTATTTCCTCTTAAAGTTATTGGTAATTGCTTAACTGAACCACAGTTTTTTTTCTTGATTAAATTTTTGCAATAGCCAAGATCCCCTTACCGGTTGGCTTAATTTCATTTAGTTCTCTTCCCAATTTATCTTTCTTCGTTCAGGTGTCAGAGCAAATTTTCCAGAAACCAACATTTTTCCTCCATATCGACTCTTGATTGTCCTCTACCTAATCTCTCAGATAAAATCCAGCTTCTCTAATTGGCCACATAAAGCCAGTTTAATAGGTCACTTCCCTACTTACCTCTGTAGCTTCATGTTTCATGACCTATTTCCACCCAATGCACACAGCACAAAGACCACACAGGAACGCATGTGCACACACGTGGGCACATTTCACATTCTAGCCATACTTAAATAAAACATAGTTATCTGATGCATCAGATTCTATTCCTTGGTTGAATACATTTTTATTAGGACTATAATACTTCTATGAGGCCTGTTTCAAAATCTGTACTGACAAATACATTTCTATCCAAAGACAGAAATTTGCTATTATAAATTTCTAGTTTGCAATACCACTTCACTGTTTACCCAAGAAAAGAGTGAGCATTTGTATTCATGATAGCCTGATTTTCAGTCCACCTTGATGTTAGGAATGTGCCTCAGCCAATGATAAGAGTTGTATTGTTTCTATAATTTCTTTGCTTTTGGAAAATCTTAACATCTAGTTTTCCATCATCTGCTTTAGAATGTCAACTAATTTTGCAATAGATACTCCAATTCGAGGCCTTTCCAGCTATCACACATCCTGTCAGTACCTGAATTCGCCATCCCATTTTTGCTTGTCGAGAGTGGGAGGAAGAGTGGGCTTATTATTCGGTAAGTGAAGCAAGGACATTTTGAGTGACTGTCTTCCACTTCTACAGAAACCATGATACTACTTCAAATAAATAAAGAGTAGGAGACAGAAGAATCGGAAACAACTCATGACTCGCGTATTACCTCACTGCAAATTCATCAGCCTTTGATTTCTCTTTCTTGTCTAAACAGAAGAAGGGCCTAATAGAAGGCCTTAAATACTTTGCAGCAGTGTCAAGACCTGGTAGTCTGCTAAGCTTTTTTTTTTTATGCATGCGTGGTATTCTCTTGCAACAAGTATCTTATATTAGTTAAATGTAAATTAGTTACATGCAAATGTAAATTCTTAATTAAGAAACAGAGGATAGGAGTTGCATTGCTTCTGGCAAATACAAAAAAGAAAAATTTAGTTCACTTGATGGTTAGAAGATGGGAAAAGTCAAATATGAGTCCTTGCTATGGGCCACAGACTGATGCACCCTCTCGCACCAGATCGACTTGAATAGACTTAATTTTCCATAAGGGCTCAGGTTCTATACCATGACCGCATCCAGAGATCCTTCTTTGAATTTCTAATCTGAATTAGAAGACACCTTTCTGTGATGTCATCCTGAATATCTATCATAACATTTCGCATACTGTGCCATACCTTTTCATCCATTTTTTTCTTTACTCCATCAGGATATGAAAAAGAGAACAGATTATATTCAACTTGTGCTCTCAGGGTTAAGCAGTATCTGAGCACAGTGTATAGTTGTTAATAAAATTAAGGAGTGAATGATGTAGGGAAATGGGAAGGAAAAGGAGGAGAACAGGAAAAAAAAGAGAGAGAGAGAGAGAGAGAGAGAGAGAGAAGGAAGTTAGGAAGATGGGTTTAATTCACTAAGGGTACAGTAACCCTTATACTTAAGTTTCCAAGCCATCGTGACAGATAAATTCATTCCTACCATGACATCTTGATATTACAATGTTGAAAATTACTCCACAGAACAAAAGTGAGCTGTTAGTTCTGCTCTCCAGTTGACAATTGGTAGTAGTGATTACTCACCTTTCTTTGACAGTACAATGAACTCATAATCATAGATATTAGATGACATTCCATAATTCCACCAAAGCAACTGTTATGGTCAATTAGATTAATAATCATTGCTTTAAAAAGTCATTAAATAGTTTTAATGATGGACATTAATAGCTCCTTTGGAGCTATTAGATATATCAATAATTCATATTTTAAAAATATTCAAAATACATATTTTTACATTAGATTATTATGGCTTCCTCAGTCAATATCTTCTGAGAAATAGATTCACATAGTTGGCAGTTTTCTAAATAATTCAATATATTTTTATGTCAATCAAATAGACTATGATAATTAAAATTAAACAACTCACTCCCTCCAAAACTCTGATTGTAGAAATAACAAATATGTAAAAACTGAAAATTGAAAATCCTTATATTTCATAAATGTTTTTAATATTTAATTACATTTAAACAATCATAAGAATTCATAATATTGCTGGATTTCAGTTAAATGTTTCTTGAAATAGATCTTTTAAACTATTTAACAGAGCTGTAAAATCCTTTTGCCTCCTTCTTGCTTAATTCCCTTGGTCTATATATTTTATTTGGGGTTGTTTCTATTGTGGGTTTAAGAATTATGATATTTTTAGGCTCGGCAAACATTTATTGATTGCTTACTGTGTGGAAGACACTGTGCATATCTTTTTTTTTTAAGAATTCTATACTGAACCAGACTAATAACCTAGATGTTCGATACTGTTATCTTTTAAAATTTCCTACTAAAGAACTTTTGGTTCAAGGGCATTAAATGACTCATTATCACTTATATGGTGATAGCAGAACTTGGATTTAAGTCTTCTGACCCCAGGCCGAATGTTTTCTCACTGATCCAAAGCTGCCTATAATTACCCTTTAGTACACCAGAAACTTTGACTAAACAAGTAGAAATCACTGTCAAGCAGATGAAGGACCTGAGACTCAGCATTACCCCAAGTTCCCTTTTCTTTTCCATTTGAACAATGCATTAATGAAAAAAATGAACTTTACTAAAAATTTTTCAGATGTCTGTATTGCACATTTTAACACAGATCATTTAAAAGCTCCCGTTTATTCTCCCTTTCAAATGTCCTCATCACCTATCACCTATGTCAATTCTAGTTTTCCTTTTTAACATCTCTCTTCTCCCTTTAAACCTACAGTTCTTGCCTTATGTGAGTGCCTACCTATGTGTTTTCTCTCTCTCTCTCTCTCTCTCTCTCTCTCTCTCTCTCTCTCTGCCCCCCCCCCATTTAAAAATATCAGATCCATAAATAAAAACAGTGTAGTGGTATTCTTCTAATACTGAAATAATCCTGAGGTAGCTAAGCAGTAAATAAACACAGAGAAAGAGAGAGAAGGAGAAGGGGGAATGGAGTGGAAGTGGGGTGGGAAGGGAGTGATGAGAAGAGAGAGGAAGTGAGAGAGAGAAGGAAGGACATATTTTCCCAAGGAAGGTATGTTGGTGAAGGTATGAAGAAATGTTGGTGGCACTGCAAACTGGGGTAACGGTTCTTGAGGAAAGTGTTTCCTATCTGTATCTAAGGTTATATACTTCAGCCCTGAAATTCTATTTTGGTCCTATGTTCTAAGAAAATTATCAGACAAATCATGCAGGTGCGTTCTCTAGGGCGTCATTGGAGCATTGTTTACAAACGAAATTGGAAACAACTTAGAGGTTGATAGGCAAATGGTTAAATAAATCATGGTACAATGCAATAGAATATACTATTATTAAAGCATAAAAACATCTATATTTTCATATAAAAATATATATACATATATGTGCACACACACACACACATACACACACACACACAGGCGGTGCCAAAAAAAATGTATACACATTTTAAGAAAGGAAAAAATTGCATTAAAATGGTAATACTCAATATACATGATAACAAAAGATGAATACAATTCATGTTTGACTTCTGCAATGTCAAGAGGTACTCCAAGTGGTTACCATCAGCATCAGGACCCTTCTGATTATGCAAACATTGTTTGGTAAACTTCTTTTTTTTTTTAAAGATTTTTATTGGGGAATTGGGGGAGGGGAACAGACAAGTTGCTGTCCTTTGGTTCTTCAGTTTAGTTGTGGAGGATGTGACTTCACTGGCTGATGTTGGTATTATCACTGTGCTCTTCCCAGGTGAGGCAGATTGGTCGCCAGCCTCTGGACAGCCAGGACGGCTCTTGGCAGCTCTTACTGACTGCCGGCTGCTCACACTGGCTGCTGGCCACGCACTGTAGCCTATGACAGCCCACTGCAGCAGGGGCTGCAGCCTACACCATCGCCGGGGCTCGCACAGCCCAGCTCCAGGTAGAGCTGTTGTTCACCATCTTAGCTGTAGAGAGCAGTGTCACTGGCCCTCATATGTAGGATCCGAACCAAAGCCTTGCTGCCCAGAGCTGGTGTCCCAAGCCAGCTCTTAACCAACACACCACTCGGCCGGCCCTGTTTGGTAGACTTCTGTTGCGAGCATGTACACTGTTCCAATGCCATAGCAGAAGAAGCAGGACTTGTTGCTGTGTGAGGCCTCTTGTAGCTTCCATTGTGCACATCACACACAATACCATGCATCTCAAACTAATCACGAATGTGTGCAGTTGTTAAGCGTGTTGGAGGTTCTGTTGGATACTCACCTCCATTGTCATTGTACTTTCACGACATTCTCAAAGTTCAAATACCACTTCAAAGTGGTCTTGCACTCCTCAAACAACTGTGATTCCACCATTTTCTTTGACTGTCCTGCCTGTCGCATAGTAATGCTAGACACACCATCTTTTGAGTGAAAGTCATACTACACATTGCTACCGTAATTCAATTCAACTTTGTAAATAATAATACATTGATAACATCTCTTAAAATGAGTGTACATTTTTTTTGGCAACCCTAGTATATAGTCATACATAATATAATGATGTTTCAGTCAATGACATACCACATATACTTCAGTGATCCCATAAAATGCTAAAGGAGCTGAAAAAAATCCTATTACCTAGTGACATCATAACCATCATACTGCAATGCTTGCCCACATGTCTGTGATATGCTGGTATAAACAAACCTAGTGCACTGCCAGTCATCTAAAAGTATAGCACATACAATTATGTAAAGCACCTTGATAATGATAATAAATGACTATGCTACTGTTTATGTGTTTACTATACTATACGTTTTATTGTTATTTTAGAGTCTACTCTTTCTACTTATAAAAAATTTTGCTATAAAACAATATGCTGTTTTATGTAGGCAGCAGCCTCATACGTCTGTTTTACCGCATCTCTTGATTGCATCATTTTCTCTTGCGCTTGATTTAATCTCATGTTGTTTTCTGTAGTAAAATGTTAAACAAGCTTGTAGATGAGGAGCAATAGGCTATACCTATAGTCTAGGTGTAGGAGGCTATAACATCCAGGTTTGTGTAAGTGCACTCCATGATGTTCGTACAACAACAAAATCACCTACCGATTTCATTTCTCAGAACGTTATCTTCATTGTTAGGCAGTGCATGAATGTATTGGGAATCTATTTCCATAAATTTTTTTGTTTTCTCTTCTGGTCATGTCCCAGAAGAGTAGCTATAATATGGTCCATTTCTGTTTTGGTAACACATGTCTCTGTGTGTATATGTGCATGCATGTGCACTATGCATAAAAAAAGCCTCAAAGAAATGTTAACTGGAGTTGTCTTGGTAATTGTATTATAATGTACTTAATTTTCTCTTTTGTGTACCTCTCAATTGCATGAACATGTCCGTGGTGTTTGTATTATTCTTTATAATCAGCGAGAAGCTGCAAATGCTCACTTATCATGGTAATTGCTTAATTAGTAGCGAAGTGTAAATCTAAGAGACTCTTTTTAATGCAGTTGTCAATGAAAGAAGACTTACTATATACAGAGATAGTAAACTAACTATAGCTTACACAGGAGGCCCTAAAACCAATGCCCAAGATGAAAGCTGACTTTCACATAGTTTATTTGAAAGGTAATCCCAGGGAGTAAAGTGGGGCTGAATAGAAAAGGAGACATAACACAAGGATGCTTTATCAAGCTGTCTGCCATGACTGGTGCTCAATCCCATAGTACCTTCTAAAGAGCTATAGAAACTATGTCTTAGAGCTGTATGCCAAGAGGATGAAAGGACAAAGATTAATCTATCTGTTCTCAACACTTACAGACAAGGCCGACCCTGCAGGCATTAACCCTTTTACATGACGACTTTGCCTGTGTGAGCACTGGCTCAGTGGCCCTGGGTGTTTTGTGCCTCAACATTAGGGAAGACCCAAAACTATAGGTATAGAGCACATGCCTGAGATGAAGCATTGAATGTTATAGTACACAAGCCGGGTGAAGCTCACACAAAACTGGACAACCCACAGGAGTCCAGCAAAAGGCGGGCCTGGTGTCCTTCCCTAAGTGTTACATATCACGGAGTCCTCTTTGACTTGGTGCCAACCACAAACTTTATAAGAACTTAACAGAAGAGGTTTACTGGAAGAACAGTTCTCACTGCTGCAGTTGGTCCAGAGGCTGTAAATAATACAGTGCATCTCCCTTCTCCCTTTGTCATTTCAGATATCCCTCACCTTTGATTGGCACATTGTCTGCTCTAAGTGTCTGTCTAGTGGGATAATAAACCCGAGAAATCTGAGGAAGGAAATGCCACGTGGATACTACGCCAGCAGAGCAGCCATTCTTTAAGTTCTGGTACTGCTGGCAGAAGAACTGTGGGCAGGGAAAGTATATCCATATGCCCGGTGGGTGTCAGTTGTGATAAAGATATGTCAATGCGTCTTCCAGAGCGAATGGGTACTTGCAATAAACTTGCTCCCACGGAGTTGCATAGTCTTCCTGAAGGAATGAGCCTTCCTGAAGGCTCATTGCTAGCCTTTTACTGGGGGAAGTCTGCAATTCCCTTAGTGGCAGTAGCTAGATCAGCCATGATGAAACACAGTCAGTGCTGCATAGCCTCTTTCTCTGCCACTAACATCATTCCATTCGTGGGCCAATTGTACCAGCGCTGGAGTGACTGAGGAAAGAAGATGGCTGAGTCACTTTGTCCACTGGGTTCTGCCCTGCCTCCTCTGTGTGGTTTTAGCTCTGGTGGTATTGACGTGATACACAATGATCCTAATACTTGGACCTTCTTTCAAATGTCTTACTATGTGCCTCTTCCCCAAATTTCCTTATCTGAGATCTTCTAATCTTGCTCTTTGAGGCCTCTTAGCCAGCCAATCCTTCTGCTACTACCCAGGGAATCTATCTTATTTCAGGTCACTTCTTCCAAAAAATTGAATAATCATATGTGCTTCCCTCAGTTCTCATCACTTGGTGGGTGATTTCCCTTCACCACTGACCCTTAGGTCCACTTCCAGTAGGGTTCTAGTATGGCAGCACTGCACTAAGGCAATGGCCACACATTGTGCTGACCTATCTGGGAACTGGACAGGCATTCTCTAAGTTCTAGTGCTCCAGAGCTGTGGGGAGGGAAGGAAAATACATATGCCCAGTGGGTGTCAGTTTTGCTAAAGTTTTTGTTTTCTCTCCTCTATCAGTTGGATATAAGAAATCTCCCATAAGGCCAAATGACTAAGTTGCAGGAAAAGGTATCAGTGCAGCAGGGATGGGTGACATGCAAATCTGGGCTACTTGTTCATGTTATTTGTTCATAACCCCTATACTTATTTGGACCCAATTCTAAGTGTACAGCTTCTACTGTGCAAGGAATTGCTGCTGAACCCACCCACCATTACAGATTGGAATCGGATGGTATAATAGCCAGTTCCTAAGGTTGTTGTTGTTTTTGTCACTTGATCACTTGTCTCATTACCAGACACTCTGTCTTCACTAGAGATTAAAAACATAACTGGGACAGTTTTTTAAATGGTTAGCAGTTTTCTGGGAGAGAAAGCATAGCTTTCCTCCAAAATCCTTGGCATATGTCATAAAATTTTCCTATTCAGACTTATCAGAAACTCCACAGCATCCCATCTACCATGGCTGCCTTTATCAAACATGCTGGCCACATTGCCCAAATGTCAAGGCAGCAGACAGCACAGACTGAAATTGCTCTAGGGCCTTCTCTACAGTCAAAATTGGAATTCTTCTAGGTCACCTGAAAAATGGAATCGAGCATACAAAGTATGGCCCGTGCTGCTTCCAAAATTTAAGACCCACCAAATGCCTTTTTCTTAGTGGTTGGGTTGTACAAATTGCAACATTTTGTATCTTTCTATGCTCCAGATTATTGCAGCCCTTAATATCTCACCAATAGGTAACTCCTGAGTATGTTTGAGATTTATCTCCTACCCACTAATAAGTATATGTCTTATTAGGGCATCTAGCATGATTCCGTATCTACTCAACAAGTCCTGTTCCCATGATGTCATCAATTTAGGAACAGCATGATAGTCTGTGTAATATCAAGATAATCAAGGACTATGTTATGACAAAACAGGAGAATGAATGTGGTCACGGAGCAAAGAGAGTATGTGGGTATTCCTATGCAGTACCAAAGAACTGCTTTTGACCCTCCTTACTGATAAAGATTTAGGAGAGTGCATTGACTAGATCAATAACTGCACACCTAGTACCATGTTCTTCATTATTCTGTTCAGTGAAGATACCTCATCAGGCTTGGGGCCATCACTTGGAAAAATTTGTGGAGCTCAACATCATCTGCTATTACCCATGTAGCTTTCGTAGGGTCCAACAAGTCTATTAACTGAAGATGTAATGGGCATTGCCACCCCTAATTGTTTTAAATCTTTCATGGTGGCATTAATCCATATATTTCCTTTTGGGATATGTTATTGCTTCTGAATTACTATATTTATGGATGAAGGAAGTTTCAGGGACTTCATAAAAACAGCTTCATACGCTTTCCAGGTCAAAATTGCTGCATTCACAATTATAATGGAACAAGAGAATATCGAGAGGCAGCTAAGTGGATCACTTGTGTTTGACTCATATTGCTTCCTGCCTCTACTGTGTAAAAAAAGTGCTGTATCCTCTTCATGATTAGAGTCACTTACTCCCCCACGAAGATCACTTCTTCTCTTGTATGAGGAGCACCAAGTATCCTGGTGGCCACCATAGTTTAGAGTTAAATAGGACCTTTATCATGTCCCTCGGCAAAGCTGCACCTCCCTTAGATACCAGGGTCTCTAATCGAGAAAACAAGGTTCTGTTAATGAAATTTAGGGAAGGTACATGGACAGAGAATGAGAACAGTAGTATGGATGAAAAGGGCATATGCTGGGGAGATAAAAAGTAATGATCTTCATTAATATTAGGATCATTTACCAGATTTATCTGTCACTAACGTCACTCTTTTCTATGCCTCACATGTTGTTTGGATAATTGAGTTTAGTATGGGGATTTGATGATAAAATAGATATGAAAGTCTCTGGAAGAGTTCTATTCACAACTAAAGTTTTTATCCAGGGAGTGTTATTATTTTTAATGTAACAATTGAAGAGAGATGGGTGAGGCCTATAGGACCTAGTTAATTCACAAACTAACCCTTGAATAGCCAAAAATAGCTTGCATGTCCACCTTATTCAGAAGGTCATATAATCAATATGAGAATGTCAGGATTTTCAGAAAATCTGAGGCGATTGGTCTTGACACTGACTTCTAGAATTTCCACATTGTAAATGGAATCAGGTAAGCAAAATGACAGTTTTCAGTGGGTTTGGAGAGAATCTTTCCATCATATAGTTCTGTCCTGCAGTGTCATAATTGCTATATCATTTAGGTCACAATGATTCACAGAAATTCAGTTAATTAATTGTGACTGGTTGTGATTTGGGCATTCACTAGAATTTACATTTTGGGGCATTTAGAAGACAATATTAGTAAGTGAGTGCCTTGGGGTTTGAAGAGAGAGAAGAAATATCTTAGAGGGATTCAGAATTCCAGTTGAGGTTCACCTCTACTGGCTCTGCATTAATGTTTCTTTATCAAGCAAACTCCCAGTAGAAGTACTGGCAGAGATTTTCATAGTGTGCTTGAAAGAAAATTGTTCTCCATGGAGATTGTAGCAAATGTTCCTTTGAAACGAGGAGTCCCTTAAGATAGCCACACAGATTCTGGGGTTTTGATGTCATTTCCTCTTTGTATAAGCAGCTTACAGAAGTTGGGCACCACTGAAAGAAAACATGACTGGCCTGACCTCTATGAAGTGACTTCATAGTGGGTCTAGGTTTTATACTGTGCAACATTACTGATGCTGCACAGAGCCAGCTCACAGGTAACTGGGGCTGGGTTTGCTTCTGAAGCCTGCCTGGTGTTAGAGAAAGAAGCCTGTTGCTTTGTGAAGGCTGTAAGCAGTAGGGGTCTCTCCTTTCTCCTTTTTGGTCTCTTAGATTACATACCATTCGCAGGAATCTGGATCCTGTGGTTACCCTTCTTACAGTATGAAAGTCTATGTGAATGCACTTTGCCTTTTGTGAAGGAATGCTCTATAAATATGCAAGGTTTTATTTGCTGTAGATTCAATGCTCACTGTTTGCTTCGATTCTTTTTACACGTACCATGTAGAGCCAAACAACATGAAACCATAGTGAGTAGTTATACTAAGCACAAAAAATAATCTGTATGTTTTACAGAACATTTATATACATGTTTATGTTGGAATTTCTCTATAAATAAGATAGAGTACTGTACTTTGGGCCATTATAGATGCCATTATCCTCTCAAATACTGAGCAAGGAAATAATTCTCTTTTATTAAGTGGGCTAATTGAGAAACAAAAGGTGTTGGTAGGTTCATTTGTTTAGATGCATTTGATGAATAATAAGATGTTAACTTGAGTTTAATGGAAAGATTACTAAGAAGGTTAGCTCTTTATTGTATTCTGGAGGCTGTTTACTTTTCATCATGTTCTGGCAGAGAAGTGGGAAAGGCCTCTATTTCTGTATGGCTAACTTGAGTAGTGCCAGAGATTCTAGAAGCATTTCTCTTCATTCAATACTCTAAATAAGGGCTGGCCAGGTGGCTCAGTTAGTTAAGAGCTCACTCAAGAGTGTGAGCTGAGCTCTGAGCAACAGCAGTTCGACGCCCAGCCTGAGCTGAGTTGCTGCAAAGCTGCCAACAGGTGGCAAGGTGGCTCAGCTAAAAAAAAAAAAAAAAAAAAAAAAGTAGTCTAAATAAACAGCATTTGCAACTAAAACTTTATAACAAAAAATATTAGAAAAGCAGCCGATTTTTTTTAAACTGTTATGTTTTTCAATATTTTTCAATAGGCATTAAACTTGTCTATTACTTTAAGGATATTTCTCCAAATATTTTGGATGGGGAAAAAATGATTTTTAATGACTTATGTTTTTTTAAGTTCCCATAGAATTTATTAAAAATAAAAATGAATTAATTCTATACAACTTAAGTTATATATTAGAAATATCTTTAGTCAATGATTTTTAGTTTAGCATCTCTCCTTTCTTTGCTATATTTTATTTTCAGAGCTGTCTAAACCAGATGAGTAGAATATAGTGGCCGTAGTAGGAGGTCACATCCATACCCAAAGGAAGCTGCAGATGTGATGCTGCCCACAGCATAGCACTCAGGGGATCTCTAGTTTCAGTTTCACATCTTCCTTTTCAAACCCATATGCTTGGTCTTATTGACTGTCCCCTCACTCTCTTATCTTACCACTATAAACCTGGTTTTCATTTCTCAGTCAAGCCTCAGATTAAAATTTGTTTTAAACTATCTGATCCCTTCCTGTCCAGGAGGTTATCTCAGAAACATTCTTGCACACTGCAACCTGCATTTGTAGACACGATGCAACCCCCATAGCTGACTCTTGACCTTAGAGTTCCAGCTGAAAAAGAAGGGTTTTTGTTAACTAGGATGCTATTTCTTACAACACTTTAAAAAAATCATGTAACCATGCAAACCAAACAAATGTCATGGCACTTAGGTAAATTGTTAAATTATCCAGCTGTGTGTGTGACTCTCTGAACAAGTCCAAAAGCATGTTTAGAATGCTTACTCTGTCTCTCACTCTTTTTCTGTCTTAGAAACACTTACAGACACATACTCATACTCTCATAGATACACACATACTGACGCCCACTCACAGACATGTGCTGCTAATATAAATGTCAAGAATCATAATTCTTCCCTGCTCCTTGCCTTGAAGAGTTGATTTTTGAAGCCAGGAAAGTGGCCATAGGTTTTCGCCCATGGGGATATTGAAGAGATGCCTCAGCAAAAGTCAAAGAACAGGGGTGAGCTGTTCTGTATCAGTGGTTCTCATCCCTGGTTGCATGTTAACATAATCTGGGGAACTTTTAAAAATTAATGTATGGACCCAACTCCAAACCAATTGAATTAGATTCTCTGGAGGCAGGGCCTGGGTTTTAAAAGTGTTTTACTTAAGAGCTCTCTAGATACTACTAATTTGCAGTCAGGGTTGAAGACCGTTGCTCTACTGTACTATAATTTTAATTCCATTACCTCCAATTTTAACTCCAGCCAGGTCTGCAACATCAAGCAACCACTTTCTTTGCTAACTATTGTATAGGCAATTTTACCATTTTATTCTTGTTTGCTAACTATTGGTCAGCAAATACAGAGGGTGCCCTCAAAAAATGTATGTACATTTTAAGAAAGGAAAAAAACTTTATTATAATTGTAATACTCAATATACCTCATATACCGATAAGAAAAGATGAAGTCATGTGTATACATTTTTTTGACACCCTTGATATTAGTGTATATCTACATATGAGCACCTATATGTTTTGGGCTCTGAGGGTACAGAGGTGAACGAAACAAAGACATGACTTTTTGAGCAGTGGGAGAAAGCAAACAATAAACAAATACACACATATACATATAATGGGCAGGCAGTAACAACTGCTATAAAGAAAAATCATGGCCGGCCGAGTGACTCTTGGTTAAATGTTAACTTAAGAGTGCGAGCTCTGAGCAACAGGATCACCAGTTCGATTCCCACATGGGCCAATGATGCTGCGTCCAAGCTGAGCTGCCAACAGGTGGCAGGATGGCTTACCTGGTGAGAGCATGTGCTCCTAACAACAAGACTGCCTGTTCGATGGTGGGCTACACCCATCCGCAACTAAGACTGCACTCGGCACCTTCAGCTGAGCTGCCACCCGGATGGCTCAGTGGATAGAGCATGGGCTCTTAACAACAAGGCTGCTGGTTCAACTCCCACATGGGATGGTGGCTATGCCCACCCACAACTAAGACTGAACACAGCATCTTGAGCTTAGAGGCCATGAGCTGCCGATGGGCAGCCAGATGGCGACTGGCACCCTCCACAACAAAGATTGAAGAACACCAACTTGGGTGGTTCCTTGTCTGAATTCCCTAACAATGTTCCCTTCTCCCAATTCCCCAATTTAAAAAAGAAAAAGAAAAAGAAAAATCAAGCAAGATAAGGGGATGGAACGATGGGAGGAGGGGGTGGGTGAACTATGTTACATAGTATGTTGTAGAAGGTGTTTTTTATAAGATGACATTGCACATAGATCTCAAAGAAGCAGCTGTGTGAATCTTGTTTTTTGTTGTTTTTTTTGAATTAAAGTTTATTGGGGTGACAATTGTTAGTAAAGTTACATTGGTTTCAGGTGTACAATATTGTAATACATCATCTATATATCACATTATGTGTTCACCATCCAGAGTCAGTTCTCCTTCCAACACCATATATTTGATCCCATTTACTCTCATTTACCACCCCTTCTCCCCTTACCCTCTGGTAACCATTAAACTATTGTCTGTATCTATGAGTTTTTGTTTATTTATTTCTTGTTCCTTTGTTGTTTTCAGTTTTATATACCACATATCAGTGAAATCATATGGTTGTTGACTTTTTCCATCTGACTTATTTCACTTAGCATAATAATCTCAAGATCCATCCATGTTGTTGCAAATGGCACTATTTCATCTTTTTTATGGCAGAATAGTATTCCAGTGTGTATATATACCACATCTTCTTTATCAAATAATCTATCAAAGGACACTAAAAAGCTTCTGTACAGCAAAAGGAACCATGGACAAAATAAAGAGGCAACCAACCAAATAAGAGATTTTTGTAAACGACGCATCTGATAAAGGCCTAATATCCAAAATATATAAAGAACTCATACAATTCAACAACAGCAATAACAAAAATCCAATTAAAAAATGGGCAGCAGACCTGAATAGACATTTCTCCAAAGAGGACATACAAATGGCCAATAGACATGCAAAGATGCTCAACATCACCAATCATCAGAAAAATGCAAATAAAAAACAATGAGATATCACCTCACGCCAGTTAGAATGACTATCATCAACAAGACAAACAATAAAAGAGGCTGTGGAGAAAAAGGAACCCTTATACACTGTTGGTAGGATTGCAGATTGGTACAGCCACAATGGAAGGCAGTGTGGAGGTTCCTCAAAAAATTAAAAATAGAATTACCATATGACCCACTAATCCCTCTTCTGGGTATCTATCAAAAAATCTATAAACATTTATTTGTAAAGATATATGTGCTCCAATGTTCATTGCAGCTTTATTTACAGTGGCCAAGCTATGGAAAGAACTAGTTGTGGGAATCTTGTTGTTATTTTGTGAAAGAGCACTGCGGGCAAAGAAAAACAGAAAATTTAAAGATCTTGAGGGAACAGATTGTTTTTAAGTGATGCTCAGTAAAAAATGTTTAAATGGTATATATACTAAGAATGTTGGTGGTTTTTGTAGAAATGTTGCCAATTGCTTTTTTTTTAAAACCTTTAAAAATTTTATTGAGGTGTAATTTATATAAATAAAATAAATACATATTAAGTGCATACATTGATGAATGTATAAGTTATATGCTCATTTAATCATTACCAAAATATGGATTTAGAAAGCTTCCTTGTGTCCCTTTTCACTCAAATTCCCCACACCTACCTAGGCCAGCACTAATCTTAGTTCTATCACTATAGATTCATTTTGTCAGTCTTAAGGCCTCATTGAAGTGAAATCATACCATATGTGTACACTTTTGTGATTCTGATTTCTTTCAGTAAGCATATTTATTTTGAAATTCATCCATGTTAATGTATGTATAAATAGTTGTTTCTTTTTATTGCTAAGTAGAATTCTATTGCATACACATAAGTATAATCACAATTTTTTTATCAATTCACATGTTGATGGACATTTGAGCTCTTTTTGTTTTTGGCTATTATGAATAAAGCTACTATGGACATTTGTGTATAAATTGTTTTGTGGACATGTGCTTTCAGTTCTTTTGGATAAATATGTAGGAGTGGGATTGCTGTGTATGGTAACATTTAACTTGACAAATATATTCAAACTTCTGTTCAGAATAGTTGCATTAAATTATGCTACCACTAGCAATGTACGAGTATTCTATTTGCTCCATATGTTTATCAACAATTAGTACTCTCAGCGTTTTTAATTTTAACCATTGTAATGGATATAGAGTTGTACATCACTGTGAAGTTTTCTAGACTTATAGAAAACTTAATGGGCCTCAATCCTATACTGAAGTAGAAATGGGTCCCTCACCAATGCTTTTACTATGATAGCCTCATTTACACTGACTGCATTAAGAATGGTGTTTCTAATTACAATTGTTACAGAGTAGACTATGGTCAGAATGAGGGGAATAGTCACAGCATTTCTGAGCTTTCAAGAGGAGATGAGCTCACATTCAGACTCTTCTACTTACTTGTTGCTAAGCCCCAGGAAAGTCACTTAACATTTTTGAACTTCATTTCCCTAACCTATAAAATTGATTTAATAAGTAGTATCTTGAAGATTTTTTTTGTTCACATTTCTTGTTACATATATGACTCACACTTACCGAACAGTTTCTGTGCACCAGGAATTGTTTAAAGCATTTAAAATACATTGTCTTGTGCCATTCTCAAAACAACTCTTCGGAGTATGGTGTATGATTAGCTTTCTTTGCAGATGGTAAAACTGATGCCCCAAGAAGTGGCCTGATTAAAGTCACTTAGGGAGCAAGTAAAAAAATAGGTCAGAATTGAAACCCAGTAGTCTAAGTCCATAACCTGGGTACTTAACTACTATATTTACTATCACAACATCTGACCCAGTCATTTTACTTAGGGAAATAACCTAAGTAAAATTTGTTTAGTAAACCTTTGTTTAGAAAAGTAAAGTTTAGAGAAACTGAGTGAAGGCTGAAAAACAAAATCTGCAAAGAAAAGGTCTGAATCATGCAATAAAATTAGGAGAAGATTGTTGTTTTTATTGTCCCACAGAGGTCAATAGGAAGAGAAGAGTCAGAAGGGAGAAGGGATGACTGAAAATGTGAAATGATTAATTAGAACTTTATTGAGACCAGGTGAGTGCAGGGCCAAAGAAACTCCACTGGACAAGATGGCTAAAAGATGTGTTGAAAGCAATGATGCCTATTTTCCCATCTGGTTAATTGTGTTGCTATTAAGTACTCACATACATATCTGTGCTTATTTTGTGTAATGTAACATGTTAAGGGCTAGTCAAGATTAGGAGGAAAGTGTCTTTATTAATAAAAGCTAACATGACTTTTGCTGCCAGACAAGATTTACCCTTCCACATGAAACAGCTAAAAAATTGGAAAACAATATATAAAACATCTATTTGCAGATATTGGCAGTCTTTCTAAGTTGAGATTGAATTCAGAGTCCAAGAAAGCCCACATAGTTAGAAATCACTCAAAAGAGTACAGTGTTTCTGAGAGAATGAGAGAAAGAGAGAGACAGAGACAGAGACAGAGAGAAAGAGAGAGAGAGAGATTTTCAGAGAGTCTCCCTTGAGTCTTCAGTTGAGCACTGGTTAACATTTGCATGTGAGGAAATTACCCAAAGCCAGGGAAAGAACCACCTGAAAGGGGCAGAGGGAATAATCCCTATAAACTTACATGGGGCCAGGAATAATTTGCATTTTCACTTACCAGAGTGTAAAATTTTGAAATTCAATGTGCTTTATGTGGAGTGTTCCAATGGTGTCACCTTAATAGTAAAGTAAAATTATCCCTAGACCAAAAACAGCTCTGGTTCTACCTAATAAAACTTAAGAACAAGCCTAGAAAGATGAAACTATGTCCTACAAAACAGCTTAAGAATATTTATTGGGATCATATCACAGACTATGTAGATGCCTGACCATCTGAAGCTGAAGTAGAATAACATTGTATGTCAACTCTAATTATATATATATATATGTAATTACAGTTTTATATATATGTAAAATCACGGGATGTGGAGTATAGCATAAGGAATATAGTCAATGGTATTGTAACAGTTATATAAGATGTTAGAGGGGTAATAGGTTGGGGGAGGAGTGTTATCACTTTGTGAGGGGTGTAAATGTCTAACTATTATGTTGCTTTCTACACCTGAAACTAATAAAAAAAAAAGAATATTTATAGGAATATAAAATTTCCAGACCCAATAACAACATTCAGTCAAATATTACTGAGCATGAACAGAAGCAGGAAAATACAACCCATAATGAGGAGAAAGATTAATCAATGTAAACAAACCCAGAAATGACACAGATTATAGCGTTAGTAGACATGACACTAACACAGTTTTATACTATATATTGTGTATGTTCAAAAAGGTAGAGGAAATATTAATTCTATTAAGTGGAAACATGGAAGATAGAAGAAGATCAGTACTGAACTTCTAGAGACAAAAACTACAATGTCTGGAATGAAAAATATATTGGAAGAAATTAGCAGATTAGACACTGCAGAAGAACAGATGGGGACATTTGGAGAATTAGCAATGGAAACTAAAATGAAACAAAAATTGAAAAAAAGAAAAGAGGAAAATTCCATGTTCCAAATACTACTTTAAGTGTTTTACATATATTACCTCATTTTGTCTTAACAAAATACTAGGGAGGCACTATTATTTTCCTAATTTTACACATTAACACACTGCAAAGAAAAATTAGTTAAGTTGTCAAACAAATTACATAGCAACCAAATGCCTGAGCAAGTGTCGGAACACACACAGTGGTGTCAGAGGTTTCGAGCCTCACATCCTGCTGAAGGAAGATTCAGTCAGGGAAGAGTTAGTCATAAAACGGAAATTGGAGTTCTGGAAACATAATTTCAATTCCAAAGCTACTGAGCAATATATAAACTTACGGTAGGAGAATATTGTGGGTTTGGTGTGGGTTTTACCAAGAGCAGCTTTTTGAATTGTGTTCTGGGTAAATTCTTCAGTACTATATTCCCATTCACTAATTCTCTTGACTTGTAAGTATGGAGTTTTCCTAATTCCTTTTCACATTAACAGCTTTATTTTTATTTTTATGATTTTTAGTGATTATTTCTATATGCTATTAGCTTATATTTTTATGATTTTGTTTATTTTTATGAGTATCTTATTTTTATGATTAGCAGTGCTTCTTTATCTCTTTTACTTTTAAAATTTAATTCCTACAAAATAATTATAGTTTATGCAAGAAATAACAATAACAAAAATGATAACACCTATATACTCACCTCTCACTATCATTCCATTGGCTACCGTTGACTTTTGGAAGGCCAGGGCATATATTTGGCATATGAGTAATTGTCCCTACAGCTGTGCACCTGCATGAGTTTCTTTAGGATGTAGGCCTAAAAGTAGAATTCCTTCGCATATGGCATGTGTATCTTCAAATGTACTAGATAATGCCAAAATGTTTTCCAGTGTTGTTGTATCAAATTCTACTCCCCCCATGATGTGTAACAATGCCTGCTGATCCATGTCTTTCACAAAACTTGTCCATTTTTCCCATTATGTGAATGTGAAATAGTGTCTGATCAAGGTTTTTGTTTGCAGGTTGTTTTCTTATCTTTGTATCCCCAGATGCTAGAACAATTTCACTAGGATTCAGTTGGCAATCATTGGTCTTTATTTGTTGAATGGATGAATAAAGTTCAGGATTCAGTACTGGTTGATTAAGAAAATGGTGATGCTGGGTAGGCCAAGTGGTGCGTTGGTTAAGTGTTGGCTTGGGACACCAGCTCTGAGCAGCAGGGTCCCAGTTCGGATCCCACATATGAGGTCCAGTGACTCTGTGCCCTCTAAGCTAAGATGGTGAAGAACAGCTCTACCTGGAATTGGGCTGCCATGAGTCGCCAGCAACAGTGTAGGCTGCAGTGGGGCTGGCTGGCAGCTGGTATGCGCTTTTGTGAGCTGCTGTGAGCTGCCGTGAGCAGCCATCCAATGACCAGCAAGTGACTGCCTCACCTGGAAAGAGCGCAATAATGATACCAACATGGGCCAGTGAAGCGACATCCTCCACGACTAGACTGAAGAACGAAAGAAGAGCAACTTGTCTGTTTCCCTTCCCCAATTCTCCAATAAAATCTTTAAAAAAAGAAAAAGAAGAAAATGGCGATGTTGTTAATAGAAATAAAGCAAAGAGGAGAAATATGATGAGCTTGTTACTGTGAAAGTCAGGTAAGATTTAAAAACCAAAATAAGTTAAATACTAGATTGTTAATTGAAAGCCACAGTGGCCACATCAATTCAAAAAGTCATATATTACTACTGTCTTTTCTTTCTATTATTGTCTCCCAAAATTCAGCCCAGTAAGTAAGGATAAAATTATTTACTACAACTTATTTTCTTAAGACTATTTTCTTCAGAGTAGATGAAGAAAAACATCTTGTCTCACTTTAATATTTTAAAATTTGGCAAGAAAATATACCTAAGTGTGTGTGTGTGTGTGTGCGTCTATGAGTGTGTGTGTGTGTCTTTAGTCATCGCTGATATTAAGTCATTCAATTTTTTTTTTTTATGATTAAGACTGCATGCTGAGTTAAATGAGTCATTTGTAAGAAACCTGTCCTGATGATAAATCATCCACTATTTCAAAAAGATGTAAGCATTGCTAATGCATACTTCAATGTAAGAAGTGTTTCACTATTAAAAAAAAGAAGTGCCCTTAGAAGTAGAAAAAGATAAAACAAAAATCCGGAAGCCATAGTAAGCTGGTTTATTTATTATGGCTTATAAAGCAAAGCAGAGTTTTACAATTACCAGTGGATTAATAAATGCATATGTAACTAGATGTCTTAATTCACTTAACATATTTAAACTAGCTGTGATGAGGCTCTAGATTCAATGAATAATTGCTCAGACTTTCATGTTAATTTGGTTATGCCTGCCTGAGCACTCCAGCATTTCAGCATGTCATTCAAATTGTCATTTTCACACAGATATACCTGTTGCCTTATTATGGAAATAATGGCTTAAGAATAATTTGATATTGCAATTCTCAGTGTTGGAAAGAAGTCTTTAAATATATTGTATTAAGTTTTGCATAATATTGAATCAACATCCTAATCCCTTTTAATATTCAGGTAAGAATAGTCCTGTATAGAGTGAATATTATGTTTGGTACAAAAAGTGATCACCGTTTATTCCACTAAAACATATAGTTATATTTGAAAAAAAATTTTTAAAAATTTACAAAAAGCACTTTGTAAGGTTCTGAAATTCTTGTATCTGATCATTTGTGCATTTGCAGACTTGGCTTATTAGAATTATTAGTGTTGGCAAAGTGAATTGGGCTTTCAGAGGATAAGGCATAGGATTGACAAAATAGTGCAAAATGAAAGTAGAAAAAGAGGAACTGGTAAAATTCGCACTTTCACTCACTGATTCACATATTTTCTCATTCACTTCTTAATATCTCTCATGAATTTTCTTAATTTCTACTGTATTCAAAGTTCTGTGCTGAGTAGTTCTCTGGTTTGGATTATGTCCCTCCCTTCCACCAGCATTCATATGAAGTCTTAATCCTCAGTAATTTAGAATGTGACCTTATTTGGAAGCAGGATTGTTGCAGATATAATTAGTTAAATTAAGATGAGGTCATGGAGTAGAGTAGGCCCCTAATCCAATATGACTGGTGTCTTTATAAAATGGGTAAAATTTGGACACAAACACATACACATGGAGAATGTCGTATAAAGACTGGAGTTATGCAGCCACCAGCCAAGAAACTACCAGAAGTGAGAAGACAGGCCTGGAACCCAACTTTCTCTGGCACCTCCAGAGGATGCATGACCCTACTGACACCTTGATTTCAGACGTCTGGCCTCCTGGGCTATGAGACAATAGGTTTCTGTTGTTCTAAGCCACCTGGTTTGCTGTACTTCATTATGGCAGCCCTAGCAAACTAATGCAGGTGGGGGCTGCATTATAAAGATGTATTCATCTCCTTTAAGGAGGTCAAAATGGATAATTAAAGAAATATACAACATAAATTGCTTAAATGGAGTGGTATAGAGGAGGTGCAATATGATTTCAGAGGAAGGAAAGCATGCATGGTGTGGATGGAAAAGGGGCCACATATTAAACCTGACAAGCTAAGGAGACTGAAAATAACCTTCGAGGATGGTGTGAACATAAAAATTCCTAACTAAGGTGGGCCATGGGGCGAAGTCACATCTTGAGCTTCCTCATTAAGTCAATCTGTGCCTTGTCTTTTTGTACCTAAGATAACATCTTTGATCCTTTTTCCAGACCACAGCTGGAAACTGCAAAATTCCTCATTATTATGTTTGTCTCCTGATTACCATCTCTATGTTCTATGAAAAGCAAACTGTTAGCTATCCTGCACCCACCTGTAGAGGAGGAGATCTGTCTCTCCAATTTACTTTTATCCAATCCCAGAGATTTCCCCACTTGCCTTTCTCCCACCCCCTTTATCTATCACCAATGGATTTCATGTAATCTTCCTTCTTTGATTTTATGTATCAAATAAGCTGTAAAACTGCCATTCTTCAGAGCATTTTTTCAATGTGTTGAGATTTTGCTTCCCAGCAATTGTTGACAGTTTGGCTCAACTAAATTCTTATAAGTTTTCTCTTAGGCTGGATGTTTTTTGTCAACAATGGAAATCACCTCATCTTCAGAAAACCCCAGGTAGGTAGATGGGATGACATTGGAATGGTTGTTTTGTATTCAGGGATAATTTTGCTTCTTCTGAGATAGTAACTTGATTTTATTTTCTGGATTTTTTTTTTTTCATTTTTATTCTGTTAGAACCAGATTTGTGGTCCACCTAAAGCATGTTTATTGGCCTTTTGTGGCATTCATTTTTGTATTTCCTAACTCTTTTAATGTCTCTGTCATTTTTCTTTCTTTTTTTCTCTCCAGCTTCATGTTCATTTCACCTTGATGATTTTTATGTGTCCTTAAAAGCCACTCTTAAGTCCACCCCCAATAGGAAGTCAGATTTGCAAACATAAATAAAAGCTATGAAATAAAACATAACATAAATAAAAGAAATGAAATTGAGGAGGGAGAAGAATAGATACAAGAATTTGCAGAATTGGGTAGGTGTGACCTATGTGCCGGGTCACAGGGGAACTTGACACCAGGTTTCCAGGGGGAAATACTAAGTGTTCAGGTCAGGAACAGCAAAAATGTAGTGCTAGGATTACATCTCTCTTCCTTCCATATAGGTAACTAATCATATTTTTTCCCTCTTACTCCATTGAAGCTTTGTAATTCTTTTCTACATAGAAGTAGGTTAGTTAACTATTGGCCACAAATCCCAGTTTATACAAGAGATGAAACTTCATTTTCGTCTGTGCTGAGATGAAAGAGGGAAGGGCAGAATATGGAGCATCTATAGGATTAGATTAGGGAGAAATCAATCTACCTAACAAATTTCAAATTTCAGTGGAATTAATGGGGGAAAAGAGTTAAATTAGAGAATTAAAAATACGCATAATGCTCTAAATACTTTATTATAGCCTAAAACATATCAATGTAAATTTATCAATTTTTTGATGTCCAGCCTTTTCTTTTCACTGATTGAAATTCAACATCATTCTTTTGGCATAAACCACACCCATACGGCATCATCTAAGATAAGGCATCAGCTAAGATTTCTAGTTTGAACATATTCAAAATAGAATAAGGAGATATATATATATATATATATATATATATATATATATATATATCACATACTGAGTAAATCTGGATATTTATGACAATTTTTCCCTCAGCCAATAGCAATATTTTTAAATATACATCCCATTTATCAAGTCTTTCCATATTATTCAAATTAGTTTTCACACAAACAACAGTTTTTCCTTTCACATACATATCATTGATTTACATAATAATAAATTAGTTTATGTAATGACACTGACAAGTCCAACTGGTAGAAACAGATTGGGAACCAATGCTATTGATTTACTAGTAGAAGTAAATAAGAATGCTAGCAAGTAGTCTAACAGCTGTGAAATTTCAATATTCTCTGTAGAGGGACTTTATAGATGGAACAAATGACACTGATTCATCTGAAAGGCTGAATTAGTAGAGATTTATTAAAAGTATTTCTGCCAGTATTTTCTTTTTTTTTTTTAAAGATTTTTTTAAATTGGGGAATTGGGTGAGGGGAACAGCATTGAGGAATCGGGGAAGGGGAACAGACAAGTTGCTGTTTTTTTGTTCTTCAGTCTAGTTGCGGAGGACATTGCTTCACTGTTGGTATTGTCATTGCGCTCTTCCCGGATGAGGCAGAACGGTCGCCGGCCTCTGGATGGTCGCTCACTGTGGCTATTGGCAGCTCGCTCTGACTGCCGGCTGCTCACACTGGCTGCCGGCCACTCACTGTAGCCTATGGCAGCCCACTGCAGCAGGGGCTGCAGCCTACACTGTCGCTGGGGCTCGCACAACCCAGCTCCAGGTGGCGCTGTTGATAGCTGCAGAGGGCAGTGTCACTGGCCCTCATGTGTGGGATCCGAACCGGGGCTGCTGGCATCCCAAAACCAGCTTTTAACCAATGCGCCATTTGGCCAGCCCTCTACCAGTATTTTCAAAGGGCAGCAGTGTAACAGAAGAGGAAATTGGTGGACAAAAGTGCTGAACAAAATCTATAGTCAATTGATAAATCTGAAATAAGTGCATACTGCATTATATGCACTGGTGTTACAACAGGGGAGAAAATAAATGAAGTCCCTATTGTCAAGGAACTTATATTCTTCATTAACATAGAACTACATAATTCATCAAGCTGTGATGAGGGCTAAGCAGAAAAATAAACCAGATAAGGATCAAGAAAATGAGTGTTATTTTAGATGTTTGTTAGTGGAGGTGGCTCTGATAAAGTGAGATTGGAATAGAGACTTTAGTAAATTAATGGAGTAATCCATGAGGATATGCAGAGAATAACCTTTCCAGGCAGAGATAGGAATGACTTGGTATAATTGTGGACAAGTAAAGAGACCACTGGGGCAATGAGAAAGTGGGCTTGGTGGGGAGTGACAGGACATGGCAGCAGTGATTGCAGAGGCTGGGAACGGGGTGGAAAATGCAGATCGCATGAGGCCTTGTAGGAAGATGGGAATGCATAGGAGGGATTTTAGCAGACAGAGAAATGTTCTACTTATATTTCAGAAGCATCTTTCTGTCAACTGTGTGGAAAATTCATCAGGGATAAGAGTTAGCAATAGTCAAATTTGTATTTACAAGCCAGATTCTATTTGACCTGATTGTGTCAGTTTAGTCCCCTTTCAGCTCAGATACATCTTTAATGAGGCATCCCCATTCTGCCCTCTCTTAGAATCCTCCCAACCTGCTTTAACTTTCGTGGATCCTATGTCACTACATGACCTTCTCAATCTCTTCAGATGTTGATAACATCAGCGTAAAATTCATTCCTGTTGTTACCTCTCATTACCCACATCCAATTAGCCACTAAATGCTATTCTCTTCCATCGTGAACTGGTCTAAACTAACCTCATCTCATACCCAGCATCTACTCTTGCCTCATGTAACACATTTTCAACTCAGCTGTCAAAGTGAAACTTCAAAAGTGTAAATCAAGAGTTTTCAAAAATACATTTCATTCTCTTGCTTGAAAACCATTCTCTCGTAAAATCTTTCCCATTTCTCTCAATATTCACAGGACCCTTTGTGGTTTTGCTCCTGCCTACTTACCTACCTCTCTAGCCTTATAGCCAGGCACTCTTCTCTTCCTATTCAGTATGGAGCTACTATTTGGTCTTCTCTTCTTTTGTTAAATATTCTGAGATCTTTCCTGATTTAAAGCATTCCGTTTTAGCATGAAAGTATCCAGTCACCCTGGTTTCCCCTTCATGTTAAGTCTTATTCCCTAAATCTAAATTTTATAGTTGCAAGACTCCACTGAATTCTTATGTGGACCTGGGTCACATTCATGTTTCCATCATAGCTGTAGATTTACCCTTCTGGGCTGACTGTAAGCTCTATGAAGACAGGGACCATATTTGTCTTGTGTCTCCAGAATCTGTCAATGTCTAGAATGTGACACAGTTTAGTAAAAAAGTGATGAATAAATGATTGTGTTTCTCTCTCATCCTATATCAGCAGTGTTTACTGATAATCTTTTACGTCCATGTTTAGTAGCAAATGTTGCTTTCCTTCATTTAGAGACCAGATTTTACCTAGTACTATTCTTTCTGAAGGTCTGCAGCACAAAATCAAATCCTGCATTCAAGATTAGAGTAGACTGGGGGAAGTAATGCAAGTATGATAATAATTATTATGCACTGAATTTCCTTCCTCCTCCTCAGAACACTTGAGGAGGGTGGGAAGGAGATGGTCTCTATTTTTTAAAATTCTTTGCTTAAATGAGACCTTCTATTGAGTCTTTCCTTACCATGTCATTTAAAAAGCCACATCTCACAGATCAATATATTCTAGGCAGCTCCTGACCTTTTTCTGATAGTCCTTTCCTTCACTGAGGTGAAATTCCTAGGGTACTCTGGGCTCTAATGGACACTCTTCTTGTTCCTTCTGTGTACTTGTACTTCTAAACTCTGTTCTCCTCCTACTTTCCTTATCAGCTCACTCCTCAGACACCAGAACTAAGCCCATAACTTAACTCTATATGTTGAATTCTTTTTGATGCATGATCTTTAACTGCTGATGACAGATCAGGGAGAACACATACCAGTGTTTTCCCTGGCTTATAGTTAACTCCTTTCTCCTAGTCCCTGATGCACACTAATCACTCAATGCATAGTCAGCATATTGACACTGGGTGGTCTATGCACCAGATGCCTGATCAAGGCTAAATCCTGACAGATAATGGTACACTTACTCTATAGTGCTTTTTCTAACTATTCTTGTTGCACCATATGTTTAGGTTTGCATTTGGTGTATATATTACTCATTGGATTTATTGTGTGATTCAAAATGTAGGCTTGCAGAGAATTAGTTGGAGTTCATTATGGACATTTACTGGGATATATTATTACATGAAGCAATTGTGGAGATGCCTATCTGTGTGGGTGGTGAGTATCTGTTAGAAGCAAATGAGGTCGCTGAAATACGAATAAAAGCAAGAGTTACTAGGGCAATCCTACCGGGAGGAATCAACTCTTTAGCTTTGAGTAGCTTGTGATGGGCCAGATACACGCAGTTGTATAATTTCACAAAGGCAATATCAATTAATCAGTCATTCCAACTTAAACTGATCTCTTCCTCTTCTAAATAGTTGATTGTTGGTTGAGTTGTTTTAATATTAGTTGTTAATAAAATTCTTATGGAATTATATCTTGCCTCTTCAATTGTAATTTTTTAAAGGTAGGCAAACCTCCAGCATCATAGTACATTTCACCTTATAGCGATCAATAAATACACACTATATTTACTCAAGATTCTTCTGTGACAATAGAAGACTATTGGGGGTAGTCGGGGGTAGCATTTAAAAGAAGACATCAAAGATTCAAACTGGACATTATTACAGTTCACATATTTTTATTCTCACATTTGTATATATATATATATATATATATTTGTACATTCCTGCTAAGAAAAACTATTCAGGAAATGCCACAAGGTCACTTAGAAAGCAGTTCAGGGCTGGTTGGAGGATAAAGTGACTTAATCATTTTAAAGAAAGAATTTGATGAGCTCAGTGGTTTCCTTAAGCACAAGTTATTTTATGATTTTTTTAACTTCTCAAGTAGACAATGATAAAAGCAGCAGAGTTTCATTTTATTGCTATGTCTCTCATCATTTCAGAAAAAAAAAAATTCTAGGACAAATCTAAATTTAGGATAATACGTAATCTGTTCTAACTTGTCTCACACTAAATCTGTGACCTCTGTGCTAGCCAGGCTAAAAATATATAGAACACAAGCTGTTCCAGTTAAAATTAAAGATGTCCTATCTCATTGAAAGGTTGCAAAGAGGCATTCCAGTGAGTGCATAGGTTTTTTAATGAGAGTTTACCATTCATCCTTCTTGCTTTTTCCCTCATTGATATTTTTAATGCCAGAAATGCTTTTAAACTTCTGCCAGAAAATGAGTTTCTCGAAAGGGCCACAAAGTTCCATTTAATATCGTAAATAAGATGTTTGACCAAGATGGTATCAGTGGCCACAGGAGCATATATTTTTTTAAAGGTTTCAATTTTGTATGTTTTTTTCAAAAAAACAGCTCATTGGTTACATTGATCTTTTTTCCAAACATCAGTTGGTTTCATTGATCTTTTGCATTGCTTTTTTATCCTCTGATTTATTCATTTCCTCTCTAATCTTTAATATTTCCTTCCTTGTAGTCACTTTGGGCTTTGTTGTTTGTTTTCCAGTTCCCTTAGGTGTAAAGTTAAACTGTTTATTTGAGATTTTTCTTGTTTCTTTAGGTAGGCCTGCACTGCTATGAATTTCCCTCTTAGGACTGCTTTCCCTGTGTGCCATAGATTTTGGGTCATTGTGTTTTTATTTTCATTTTCTCAAGGTATCTTTTGATCTTTTCATTGATCTCATTGCTGACCTCTTCATTGTTTAGTAGCATGTTATTTAGCCTCCACGTTTTTGTGTGACTTTCAGTTTTATTCTTGTAATTGATTTCTAGTTTCATATCATTGTGGTCAGCGAAGATGCTTGATATGTTTTCAATCATCTTAAATTTATTCAGACTTATACTATGCCCTAACATGTGGTCTCTCTTGGAAAATGTTCTGTGTGCACTAGAAAAGAATGTATATTCTGCTGCTTTGGGGTGAAATGCTCTAACAATATCAGTGAAGTCCACCTAGTCTAGTGTGTCATTTAGGTCTACTATTTCCTTGTTGATTTTTTGTTTGGGTGATCTGTTCATTGGAGTCAGTAGGGTGTTAAAGTCCCCTATTATGATTGTGTTACTGTTGATTTCTGCCTTTATGTTAGTCAATATTTGCTTTATATATTTAGGTGCTCCTATGTTAGGTGCATAAATGTTTCCTAGGGTTATATCCTCTTGTTGGATTGATCCTTTTATTATTACACAATATCCTTCTTTGTCTCTTATTATAGTCTTTGTTTTAAAGTTTATTTTGTCTGATATAAGTATTTATACTCCAGCCTTTTGCTCATTTCCATTTGCGTGAAATATCTTTTCCCATCCCTTTACTTTCAGTCTACGTGTGTCTTACGATCTGAGGTGAGTCTCTTGTAGGCAGCATATGCATGGGTTTTGTTTTTCTTATCAATTCAGCTACCCTGAGTCTTTTGATTGGAGGCTTTAATCCATTTACATTTAAAGCGATTATTGATAGGTACACAGTTATTGCCATTTTTTAAATGACATTTTTGATCTTCTTTGTTTCCCCCCCTCTTCTTCTTAAAGAAGTCCTTTTAACAGTTCTGTGATACTGGCTTGGTGGTAATGAGTTCATTTAGTTTTTATTGCCTAGGAAGCTCTTTGTCTGACCTTCAATTTACAATGGTAACCTTGCTGGGTAAAGTAGTCTTGGTTGTAGGCCCTGTTTTTCATCACTTTGAATATTTCCAGCTACTACCTTCTGGCCTCCAAAGTTTCTGTTGAGAAATCAGCTAGTAGTCTTATGGGAGCTCCCTTCTGAATAATTATATTATCTTTCTTTTGCTGTTTTTAGGATTCCCTCTTTGTCTTTAACTTTTGGCACTTTCTTCATGATGTGTCTTGATATAGGCCTGTTTGAGTTCATCTTGTTTGGGACTCTCTGTACTTTTTGGGCTTATATGTCTATTTCCTTCACCAGGTTAGGGAAATTTTCAGTCATTATTTCTTCAGATAGGTTTTCTATCCCTTCCTCCCCCTCTTCACCTCCTGGTAGTCCTATAATGCAAGAGTTTTTAGGCTTGATGTTGTCCCAAAGGTCCCTTAAGTTATCTTCATTTTTTTTTCTTTTTTCTTTTTATTGTTCCATTAGGGTGTTTTCTGCTACCTTGTCTTCAAAATTATTGATTCAATCCTCTGCTTCCTCTAGTCTGCTGTTGATTCCTTCTAGTGTATTCTTTATTTCAGTTATTGTATTCTTTATTTCTGACTGGTTCTTTTTTATGGTTTCTACATCCATTTTTGTGCTTACTATCTCTTTGTTGTAGTTCTCACTAAGTTCCTTAAGCATTATTATAACTAATGTTTTAAGCTCTGTCTCTGGTAGAATGATTGCCACCATTTCATTTAGTTCTATTTCTGGAGGTTTCTCCCATTCTTTTATTTGGGACACGTTTCTTTGTTTCCTCATTCTGGCTGCCTCACTGTGTTTGCCTCTATGTATTAGGTAGCTCTCCTATGTCTCTCAGTCTTTGCAAGGTGGTCTTACATAGTATGTGCCCTGTGTTGTTTGGTAGTACAGTCTCCCCATCACATGTGTGTATCTTCCAGGAGCGTTCCATGTGTGTATTGTGTGCATACTCCTGTTAGAGTTGAGCCTAGATTGCTTTTGGTCCATCAGTGGGTGGGACTGACTCTTGGGCTGACTGGCTGTGAGGACTGGCTACTTCCACAGTGTATGAGCTGCTGTTTGGGGGCTGACCCCTCAGAGAGGGATTCACCCCAGTGAGTTCTGGTGCCTGTTGAGACCACCCTTTGGGTGCTCTACTTGTGGGTCTAACAGAGTAGTGCTCTGATGTGATCTGAAACTGCCCTTTGGATGTGTCATTTCTGGAGACTCTTGGGAGGGGTTCACATACAGGCCAATTTCAGCCTTGCTTGTAACTGGCCTGGAGCTACTTGGTAGGAGCTACAAAGCTATATGTGATTGGTTGCTTCCTGTGCTGTAGCTGGATGTGTGTGTGTGGGGGTGGCCTTGCTGTGAACCAGCATTGGGTTTGGGGCAGCTTAATAAAAGGTCCAGGGACCCCTCGGCCTGTTGCCATGTGCTGGCTGCCCATTAGGCTCAGCCACTGAAAGATCCTCCTTAGGTGCACAGGCCAGGATGGTTGATTAGATGTTGAGAGTGTACCTGGTGACGTAGCACTAGCTGCTCAAGGCGGTGTCCCAGGGAGTCACGAGGCATGGCCAGTGGTTTTCATAACGTTAGTGCAGATTCAGTTCTTGTGCCAGTGTTGCGCCTGTGACCACTTCACAAAATGCTCTAAGAACACCATAGTCAGTCACTGCACACCTCAAACTCACTGGTCCCTGAAAGCTGCCCAACAGAGGCCACAGTGTAAATTGTGCCTGACTGACTGCCACCAAAAGTTCCCCAATGAAGCATATTTTTAATTGGATATAGGTGAATTTAATTTTTTTTTTACCCTATTGTAATGTTTCTGTGCTTCTAAGTAACTTTCTTCAAATTTAAAATAGTATCGGAAATCTCATTGCAAAGTGAGCTACTGCGTTATGGAACATTTGGATTCTTAACCTAGGAAATGGACGCTAATTGATATAAAAACCTGACAACTCCCATTTCAGCAAACACCTTAACTTCTCTTAAACATGTCTATTATATTCCCCTACCTCTTTGGGTTAACAGTTTTCATCACTGGCCGACTACTTTTTCCTCTGTGTATATTCCTTCCCTTAGAGACCTCTTTTATTTCAAAAGCTTTGATCTCACTTCTATTTATATGGCTCCGAAACCTTCATAAACGTTTACTTTCTTCAGTACTACAGACACATAGCTATAGTTACCTATATTCCCACATAGCTATATTTACCTATATTCTTATTTCCTAATTACTATTGATAATGATTGAGATGTGCTGTGAATCAAGATGGTGATAATGGGAGAGAAGTTGTACTGGAACCAGTCTGATGTAATCAGTCTGGAGTGAAAAGTGAAATGAAAGTTCTAAAAGATGGCCAACCTTGATATTGATCTGTGTCAAGAATATATCCATTCTCTTCATTTGACAGTTGGTAATAAAGTTCCGCAATAATAACACTTGTATTCCTCTCTCCTTTTACCTGAACTTACATGTCACCTACCATCACTTGTTATATCTACTAGAAGATGACATTCTCAGTAAGGAAGATCAAGAATTAATCAGATAATGTTTTTAGCTGAATAAAACTTCTGCTAAGTATATGAAGAATTTAAATTCTACATCTTTCCTATGTAATGCCTCAGAACCAGAGTACATTGTCCCATGATTCATTTTTTCCATTTAGCCAGAAATATACCCAGCATTTCCTCATGGAAATAGATTTTTAAATAGAAAATACTGTTCTATAGATCTATTCCAATTGCATTCCTTCTAGATCAATGATGGAAAAGGAAGACTAGTCATAGTATTTTATTATAATTTCAAATTCAAATTATGATAATTAATTTTCTGTGAATTTGTATGTACCTTCTAGGCACCAGGAAGATATAATGGAATAGAATGTTAGTTGTACTCAGCAGATTTGATTTTAACTTCTAACTCCCACAGAAATCCTAGGTCCACCGATAACTTAAAGAATTACCTCAGGCAAGTCATTTAACTATGTGAATATAAGATTTCTTTATTTTTGTATTGAGGATAATAATGTCTGTCTTATACATTTATTTTAAAAATTAGAGGTAATCTGTGTAACGTGGCCTGAAAGCAAAAGATATTCAAATAAAAAACAGCTTATGATTTTCTGAGGTCGTTGGTATTATTTCCAACCATTTTCTCAATTATTTTTGGTGAATAATTCTTAGTATTCCTCCTGTTATGAGTTTTCATCCTATGGCATATAAGATGTTATTTATTTTTTATTCATTCATACAACATTAACTGGGCAGAGGTGTGTGCCAGGAACTGTATACTAGGCAATGGACAAATAAAGACTCAAAAGGTTTTTTTTTTTTTTTTTTAGCTGAGCCATCCTGCCACCTGTTGGCAGCTCAGCGACAGCTCAGCTCGGGCTGGGCATTGCACTGCTCTTGCTCAGAGCTCAGCCTGCACTCTTGAGCCAGCTCTTAACTAACTGAGCCATTCGGCTGGCCCTCAAACTGTTTTCTTAAAGAAGCTCCAATGGTAAGTAGAGAAAAAGCAGGTAAATAAAATAAACATTTAGAAAAAGCCATGATAAATACTTTAATTGAAATATCCACAGGGTTACTAAGCCATTTATAATAATAGATTTCCCAGTCCTATTTGAGTGCTTTCCTCCTGATTAGTCAGGTCTCCTATCAAAGTTCTTATTTCAACTTCAAGAGATACTTTGCATCCTGAGTCACAATTCTTCTCTTCTGGGTTCTTAAGAATGGCTGAAAAATGTTAATTTTGTTATTTTCATTAGTGAGTACCATGGCTCACACAGAGACAAGGTCTAAGGATGGAAGAGATCCATCATCTAGCAAACTTTGGAAGCTATGTTCAGATTGATTCATCTGACGTATTTAAGGCATCTTTATTGAAGTGTAACTGACACACCATAAACTGCACATATTTAAAGTGTACAATTTGATAATATAAAATATGTTTAAACGTACCTGTGAAACTCTTACTATAATCACAATGATGAACATATCCATCAACTTAAAGTTTCCTCCTGCCCTTTTATAATCTTTCCCACTTGCCCCTCCCTGTCCCCCTCACATCCCCAGGCAATCACTGGCCTGTTTTCTATCACTTATATATTCATTTGTATTTTCTAGATTATATAATGGAATGGATAGTATGCACTCTTTTTGTCTGTCTTTTTTACTCACCATGATTACTTTGAGATGCATCCATGTATTTACATGTATCTAGAGCTCATTTCTTCTAATTACTAGTATTCCATTCTGTAAATATACCATAATGTATTTATCTATTCTGGATTGTTTCCAGTTTTGGTGATTATAAATAAAGCTGCTCTAAATATTCATGTATCTATCTTTGTATGGACATATACTTTTATTTCTTTTGGATAAATATCTAAAAAGAAGTGTGATACATGGATCCATATATGTGTAATTTTGGAAGATGCTACCAATATTTTCCTAATTGGTTGTACCATTTTACATTTCCACCAGTGATGTATGAATTCCAGTTCTTCCACATCCTCAACAAAGCTCGATATGGTCAGTCTTTAATTTTGGCTATTCTAATAGAAATGTAGTGGTACCTGATGTAATTTAAATTTGGATTTCCCTAATGGGTAATGATGTAGAACATCTTTTCAAGTGATTATTTGTCATGTGTTTTTGGTATAGTTTTAAAATCTTTTGTCCATTTTTTATGTTCTTTATGTATGCTGGAAACAAGTCCTTTATTAGATATATGATTTGTAATTATTTTCTCCCAATCTGTGACTTCTATGTGTGCTTTTCAAATGCAAATATCTTAATTTTGATGAACTTCAGCTTATCATTCATAAAAGAAGATTAAACCCAAAGAGGCCATATAAGGCACATCATAATTAAAATGTCAAAGGTTAAAAACAAATAGAGAATCTTAAAAGGAGCAAAAGAAAAAGTTAGTTACATACTAGGGAGCTAGCTCCCATAAGATTATCAATTTATTTCTCAACAGAAACTTTGCAGTCCAGAAGGGAATGGCACAAAATTTTCTAAGTGGTGGAAAGCAAAGACCTACAACAAAGAATACCTAGAGAGGCTATCATGTAGAATTGGAGAAGAGATAAAGAGTTTCTCAGACAAGAAAAGGCTGAAGAAGTT
Source organism: Aselliscus stoliczkanus (assembly GCA_033961575.1). Taxonomy (NCBI): domain Eukaryota; kingdom Metazoa; phylum Chordata; class Mammalia; order Chiroptera; family Hipposideridae; genus Aselliscus; species Aselliscus stoliczkanus. Next base: position 145,832,627 of record CM066727.1, read on the forward strand.
TATCACCACTGAAACATTATAAGAAATGTAAAACAGACTTATTTAAGTAGAAAAGATTTTAAAATGTACGAATAAGAAAATATAGGAAAGAAAAAAATCCTCACTGACAAAGGCAAACATGTACTAAAGCAGTGAATAATCAATCAATTATAAAGTGAGTTCAGGGGCGGACGAGTGGCGCAGTGGTTAGGCGCTGACTTGGGAAGCCAGCCTCCCCGGTTCGGGCCCCACGTGTGAGGGCCAGTGACACTGTCCTCAAAAAAAAAAAAAAAAAATAAAGTGAGTTCAAAGCTTAAAAGACAAAAGTAGGAAGATTAGTGCAATTACAACAATAAATTAAAGACTACACACAAGCACATACACACAAAAGAAGTAAAAAATATTGAGTTGTCGGAAGAGTCATGATGTATTCTCGCTCTGTTTTTCAAAGGTCGTTTTTTTTCATATAAAGAGCAAAGATCAGGGTCTGCCAAGTAGTGTGTTGGTTAAGTGTTGATTTGGGATGCCAGTTCTGAGCAGCAGGGCCCCGGTTTGGATCCCACATTAGGGCCAGTGATGCTGCGCCCTCTACAACTAAGATGGTGAACAACAGCTTGACCTGGAGCTAGGCTGCCATGAGTCCCTGGCAACAGCGTAGGCTGCAGTGGGGCTGGTCGGCAACTGGCGTGTGCTTTCGTAAGCTGCCATGAGTGGCTGGCTAATGGCCAGGAAGAGTGCAATGATAATACCAACATGGGCCAGTGAAGCAATGTCCTCCACAACTATACTGAAGAACAAAAGGAGAGCAACTTGTCTGTTCCCCTCCCCGAATTCCCCAATAAAATCTTAAGAAAAAAAAAAAAGAACAAAGATCAATCAATGATATATTGCCCATTTTGTTTGATAACCTTTTGCCATCTTTCAGTGACCTTCACAATTCCTCATTCATAGAAGGACCTGTCTTTATTTGTGAAAAACTGAACAAGGTGCTGATTTACAGCCTCATCTGAATTGAACGTTATACCACTCAAGGAGTTTTGAAGACAGCAAAACAAGTGAAAGTCTGACAGTGCAAGGTCAGGTGAGTATGGTGGGTATGGCAACACATCCCATCCAAATTCCAATAATTTTTGATGGGTAATCAAATTTGTGTGTGGTCTCACGTTGTCACGATGGAACACAACTCCTTTATAATTAATAAGCTCTGGATGTTTCTGGATGATGGATTTGTTTAAACTGTACAATTGCTGACAGTACACATTTGAATTGATTGTTTGGTTCCTTGGTAAGAGTTTGAAAAACACGACACCTTTAAAATCCCGTCACACTGAGAGCATAACCTTCCTCTGATGAATGTCTGCCTTCGATGTCATTTGAGGTGAATCATCATATCAGGACCAAGACCATTTGCGCACCACATTGTTGTAAACTTCTTATCATCAGTTATCAGTCACTTCAAAAAACTATCATTTTCCTTACGTTTAATGATCATATCACAGATGTTTATACACGCCGTCAAATGAACTTCTTTGAGCTCATGTGGAATCCAAATATTGAGCTTGCTTATGTATCTCAGCTTCTTCAGGTAGTCGTGAACTCTTGAACGATGGATGTTCAACGTTTCTGCAATCTCCCGTGTCATGTAACGTGGCTTTGACTTGATCAATGCCTTTATTTTGTTGTCTCAACCTTGATGGGCCTCCCTGACTGAGGAATGTCATTGAGATCAAAATCACCAGCACAGAATTTTGTGAACCATTGTTGGCACTGACATTCTTTTTTTTTTTTTTTCTGAGGGCAGTATTACTGGCACTCATATGTGGGACCGAACCGGGGCTGCTGGCTTCCTAAGCCAGTGCTTAACCACCGCACCACTCAGCCGGCCCAGCACTGACATTCTTGTAGAGCATTGTCACTGTAAACTTTATGCAACTTTCCACAAGCTTGAAGCATGTTCTTCTCTTTATGGAAGTAAAACAGTAAAATATGGCAAAAATTCAGTTTGGTCGTCCATTATCAACTTGTTGTAAAATCTCTAAAACTCAACCAACTCTCTCAATTTTTTTTTTTAAAATGGAGCTAAAACTGTCAGCTGTCAAATGACATAGCAACAACATAGATGCAAATGACTCTAGTACTTACAAAAGTGAACTGGTGCCGTCTGTTGCAAACATGTGTCATGATTTTTCCGAAACCCAATAATAACAAAACATAAATGTGGAGAGGATGATAAAACTGGTAGTGATCTTAGTATGTGTTCCAACTTAAGTTACCATTAACTCAAAACAGATTGCTTATAAACATAGCTTGGTATATATGAAGCACATGGTAACCATAAACCAAAAGTTTACAAGAGATATACAAAATATAAAGAAAAAGGAATCTAAGCATAACTCTATACAAGACTTCAACATACAAGAAAAGAGAGCAAGAGAATAAGAAAGGAACAGAGAATTACTACAAAATCAGAAAACAATAAAATGGCAATAATCGCATACCTATCAATAATTACTTTAAATGTAAATGGAGTAAATGCTCCAATCAAAAGACACAGGGTGGTTGAACAGATTAGGAAAAAAAAAAAAAAAGGCAAACCCACACATACATCGACTACAAGATACCCACTTCTAATCGAAAAACACACACAGACTGAGACTGAAAGGGATGGAAAAAGATATTTCATGCAAATAGAAATGAAAAAATAGCTGGGGTAGCAATATGCACGCAGACAAAACAGATATTAAAACTAAAGCCGTAACAACAGACAAGAAGGACATTTCATAATGATAAAAGGATCAATCCAAGAAGAGGATATAACTCTTATAAACACACCCATATAGGGGCACCTAAATATATAAAGCAAAAGGTAACTGACATGAAGGGCGAGATCGACAGTCATACAGTAATAGTAGGAAGCTTTAACATCCATTGACATTAATGGATAACTCATCCATACAGAAAATCAACAAGGAAATAGTGGCCTTTAATGACACATTAAACCAGTTGGACTTAATATGTTTAGAGCATTTCACCCCAAGGTAGCAGATATACATTTTTCTCAAGTGCATATTGAAAATTTTCCAGGACAGACCACATATAAGGATACAGTAAATATTAAAAAAAAAAGATTGAAATCCTATCAAGCATCTTCTCTGATCCCAGTGGGATGCAACTAGAAATCAATTACAAGAAGAAAATTGAAACACACACAAACACGTACAGGCTAAATAACATACTACTAAACAATAAATGGTTCAATAACAAGATCAAAAAAGGAATCAAAAGATACCTTGAGACAAATGAAAATGAAACACAATAACCCCAAATCTATAGGACACAGCCAGAACAGTTCGAAGAGGAAAATTTATAGCAATACAGGCATACTACAAGAAATAAGAAAAAATGTCAAATAAACAATCTAACCTTACACCTAAAGGAACTATAAAAAGAACAAATTAAGTCCAAAGTGAGTACAAAGAAGGAAAATGATAAAGATCCGAGAAAAAATAAAGAAAATGCCATCGAAAAAACAAAATAGAAAGGTCAATAAAACCTTTGAAAAAATAAACAAAATTCATAAGCTTTAGCCAGACTCATCAAGAAAAAGAGGGAGCCCAAATAAATAAAATCAGAAATGAAAGAGAAGTGACAACTGACACCACAGAAACACAAAGATTTATACAAAAAAAACCCTACAAACAGCTATATGCAAACAATTTTGGATAATCTCTGGAAGAAATGGATAAGTTTCTAGAAACATACAATGTTCTAAGGCTAAATTAGGAAAAACAGAAAAGTCTAAGAGACCGATAACGACTAAGGAAACCAAGAAACTCCCAACAATCAAAAGTTCTGGACTGGGCTGGCTGAGTGGTGTGCTGGTTAAGAGTTGGCTTGGGACACCAGCTGTGAGCAGCAGGGCCCCGGTTCAGATCCCAAATGAGGGCCTGTGATGCTGTGCTCCCTACAGCTAAGATGGTGAACAACAGCTCTACCTGGAGCTGGGCTGCCGTGAGTCGCCGGCAATGATATAGGCTGCAGTGGGGATGCAGTGGGCTCTTGTAAGATACCGTGAGATGCTGGCAGCCAACGTAAGCTGCCACGAGTCACCGTGAGAAGCCATTCAATGGCTGGGAACTGATCTGCCTCAGCCAGGAAGAGCGCAATGATGATACCAACATGGGCCAGTGAAGCGACGTCCTCCACAACTAGACCGAAGAACAAAGGACAGCAACTTGTCTGTTCCCCTTCCCCGATCCCCCAAAGCTGTTTCCCTCCCCCAATTCCCCAATAAAATCTTAAAAAAAAAAAAAAAAGTTCTGGACCAGGTGGCTTAACAGGTGAATTCTACCAAATATTTAAAGAAGAATTGACACCTATCGTTCTCAAAGTATTCAAAAAACTTAAAGAGGAGGGAAAACTCCCAAACTTATTTTATGGGTCCAGCACTATCCTGATACCAAAACCAGAAAAAGACACTACAAAAAATAGAAAATTATAGGCCAATATTCCCAATGAACATAGATGCAAAAATCCTCAATAAAGCATTAGGTAACCAAATTCAGCAATTAAAAAATATCTTATTACACAATCAAGTGGTATTTATACTAGGGATGTAAGGGATGCAAGGTTGGTTCATTATCCACAAATCAATCAATGTGATACACCAAATAAACAAAATGAAGGACAAAAATCATATGATCATTGTGGGAAGCTGACAGCACCCCAGTGTCTGACAAGGCCACATTGCCCTGCTCAGCACTGGATATTAGGGGTGCTGCCTTATGGTTGGTCATGTAATATCTCCTGCCTCTATGAACTCATGTGCCTTTTCTTCTATAGGAGACAATATATTTACTACACTTGTGATATGTTCCTGTGGTGCCCCAATGAGCTAACTACGCAGCCAAGGACGGGTAAGATCTCCTAAAAGTGGGGAGACAACCCAAGCCAGGCAGTAGTTCCATGGGGGACCCCTGAACTGTGATATTGGGGATCAAGCCCCTTGGAAACTGAGGCACAGGCCTCTGACAAACTCAGGCCAGAAAACTCAGGCCTGTGAGAAGCTGATGCATTTGCCTAAGGGCCCTACTGTGAATAGTCTCCTGAAAGATTAAGTCTTCAGGCCATGAGAGTTCCGGTAAAAGCGACAGCTCTAAGACGTCCACTGACCATGGAATTGTTAATCAGCCTTGTGTGAATTCCTTTGCCCAGTGCCTTGTTGCAGCAACAGATACTGAAGCTTTGACTGAGAAAGGGATGCAGCCCTCTGTAGGATAAGAGAGGTGTGAGATCCTTTTGGTTGCTAGGTATTGTTGTTTACAAAAGAATAGATTTTAGATGCTTTTACCTTAAACACAGCCACTCCTAGTCTTTTGGTATAGCTCAAGTATACTGTGAGTTTTATGATTGTGTTTAACTGCTAGAATTTAGGATGATTTCTAGATAGTCAAGATAGCTTTAGTAAACATTCTTTAGGTGACTTACAGAAACGGAGTCTGGGTTTCATAGCAATTATCATAATAAAGACAAGGTAATCCTTTAACTGAAGAGTAAGTCACAGTACACCCTGGAAAGAGCACTTTCAGGGGAGTAGAGGACTGTGTAAATCCTGAGAACTACAAACCACCGTTAATGATTTGTTACAGTTTGCTTCCTTGAAAATTCTCAATAAAAGCTATGCGCTGACCCGATTTGGGGCTCAGTCTTCCTTGGCTGAGTCCCTTGGGCTCAGTCGTCCTTGGCTGAGTCCCTTGGTCTCGCTCTTATCTTTCTTCTGTCTCTTGTTTTTCCTTAATCTGCGTCGCCCCTCTCGTGTCCCACTTGCCCTTGCCACGCAGGACATGACAGATCATATCAATAAATGCAGAAAAAACATTTGTCAAAATCCAACATCCATTTATGATAAAAACTCTCAGCAAGGTGAACACAAAGGGAACATACTTCAACATAATAAAAGCCATATTTGACAAACCCACAGCTAACATTAGACTCAACAGAGAAAAGCTAAAATATTTTACTTTAGTATCAGGAACAAGGCAAAGATGTCCACTTTCATCACTTTTATTCAACATATGATAGTATTAGAAGTTCTAGCCAAATCAATAAGACAAGAAAAAAAGTAATCAAGTCATCCAAATTGGAAAGAAAGAAGTAAAAATTTCATTATTTACAGATTAAATACTATATACAGATTAAAAGATACTACGGAACCCTAAAGATTCTACCAAACACAAAAATCAAAAGCAATAAAAACCCAGAAAGCTGTTATAACTAATAAATGAATTCAGCAAAGTAGCAGGATTCAAAATTAATATTTAATAATGAACTGGCAGAAAGAGAAATTAAGAAAAACAATCCCATTTACAATTGCATCAAAAAGTTAAAATCTCTAGGAATAAATTTAACCATGAAGGTGAAAGACCTACACTCAGAAAACTATAAAGATATTGAAGGAAGGAACTGAAGAAGATACTACCAAATGGAAGGCTACACCATGCTCATTGATAAAAGGAATTAACAGTGTTAAATGTTCATACCACCCAAAGCAATCTATAAATTAAACACAAACCATATCAAAATACCAATGGTATTTTTTTTTTACAGAACTAGAGCATATAATCCTAAAATTTATATGGGACCACAAAAGATCCCAAATAGCCCAAGCAATCCTGAGAAAGAAGAATAAAATTGGAGGTATCCCACTACCCGATATCAAACTATACTACAAGGTACAGTAATCAAAACAGCATGGAACTGGCATAAAGAAAGATATGCGTATCTGTCAAACAGAATAGAAGGCCTAGAAATAAACTGATACCTATATGGTCAATTTATCTATGACAATGGAAGCAAGAATATAAAACGGGGTAAAAACAGTCTGCTTAATAAATGGCATTGGGAAACCTGGACAGATATATGCAAAGTAGGAAACTAGACCACTTCTTTACACCACATACAAATATAAAATATAAACTCAAAATGGATTTAAAACTTAAATACAAGACCTGAAACCACAGAGGAAAACAGATCTTTCTTAGTGTATTTTTCTTTTGGAGGTGTGTGTTCAGGCGAAGGGAACAAAACAAAACAAATGGGACTATATCACACTAAAAGTTTTTGAGCAGTGAAAGAAACCATCAATAAAATGCAAGGACAATCTCCTGAATGGGAGAAGATATTCGCCAATGATACATCCAATAAGAGTTAATATAAAAATATAAGGAACTTATAAAATGCAACACCAAAAAAGAAACAATCCAACTAAAAAATGGACTGAGGACCTGAATCGATATTTCTTTAAAAAGGACATACAGATGACCAACAGGCATATAAAAAGATGCTCAACATCACTAATCATCAGGGAAATGAAAATTACAACAACAATGAGATATCACCTCACACCTGTCAGAATGGCTATTATCGATAAGTCAACAAACAACAAGTGTTGGTGAGGATGTTAAGAAAAGGGAACCTTCATGCACTGCTGGTGGGATTGTAAATTGGTGCAGCCACTACAGAAAAGAATGTGGAGGTTCCTCAAAATTTAAAAATAGAGCTACCATATGACCTAGCAATTCTATAGGTATTTATCTGAAGGAATCCAAAACACTAATTTGAAAAGACATAGGCATCCTTATGTTCATTGCAGCATTGCTTACAATAGCCAAGATATAAAGGCAATCTAAGTCTGCACTGATAGATGAATGGATAAAGAAAGGTGGTACATATATACAATGGGATATTAATCAGCCATAACAAAGAATGAAATCTTGCCATTTGTAACAACATGGATGGATCTAGAGGGTATTATGCTAACTGAAATAAGTCAGACAGAGAAAGACAAATACTATATGATTTCACTTTTTGTGGAATCTAAAAAACAAAAACAAACGAACATAGAAACAAACTCATAGATACAGAGAACAAATTGAGGGGATTTGGGGGATGGGTGAAAAAGGTGAAGGGATGAAGTACAAATTGCCAGTTATAAAAATAGTCATGGGGATGCAAAATACAGCATAGAGAATATAGTCAATAATATTGTAATAACTATGTATGGTGTCAGACGGGTACTAGATTTATTGGGGTGATCACATTAAATTATATAAATCTCTAATCCCCATGTTGTACACCTGAAACAAATATAATGTTGTACGTCAACTGTAATTAATCATTTTTCTAAAACAAAAAAATTTCTTAAATTTGCTCAAACTAACTTACCATTTTTTTTTTTTTTTTGCTTTTGGTGTTGTATAGAAGAAACTATTGCCTAATCTGAAGTCACCAAGTTTTTCTCCTGTATTTTCTTTTAGAAGTTTTATTGGTTTAAGTTTTACATTTAGGTCTATGATACATTTTAATTTTTGTATGTGGTGTACGTTAGCCAGAATTCCTAATATTATGTTCTAGCCACTCTAGTTTTATGTCATAGTATGATGAACAAATTGGGAACTATGGGAAAATGGGAAGGTGAGAAAAATATATGAAAGGATCATGATAGAAAAAATATAATATGCTTGACTGATGACTTATGTATTGGATCTAATGAAATAAGTCCTTAAATTCAGGCAAGGTAAAACATAGCTTGATAGCAGAACAAGTATGAACAAAATAAATTAACAATTTTCGTGATCTTAAGAGCAACAACAAACCGTTTCATGTAATGGAAATGTTATTTTTTGTCACAGTATTTGTATACTACACAGTGTCATTCACAGTCTCTTCTCTTCTTTTCCAACTTTGTCTTCCAACATTATTCTTCATGAACTCTAAATTTCATTTATCCACCATGGAGTCAGTTTTTCTCTAGCATGCTGTATCTTTTCATCAAACTCCATACATTGAAAAAATGCACATATGGACAGATGCCATTCACTTCTAACTCAGAAATTCCTAATCATCCAAGTTCAAATCTTACCCCATTGTGAAGACTTCTGTCCTTACAGAAGTCACTCATCTCTAGGCTGAGTGAGTTGATACTTCTCTATCTTTAGCACTTTGAGCACACCTCTGTTACAGCACTGTATGTACCTAAGTGTTTAGATTTCCTACACCACACCAGATTGTGAAAACTCTCAGGTAAAGAAGCCATATATTGAGCTCCACTCTTTAAAAGGGGACATGACAGACCAGAGGTCATTGAGGAAGAACAAGGGTACTGAGGAGTTTAAGAAAAAAACACAGCTTGAACAATCTGAGGGACTTTGTAGAAAATTTAGTGGGTGGGCTAGGTTATCTGTGTGTGGAAATGGGATCAGATAGCATAGATTTGGGCATCAGTATTAAAGACACTAGATTGATATATTTTAGGTCACTATAAAGAGGAATTTGCTTTTATACAGTTAAAGTTGGCTGAAATAAAGATATATTTAGGAACTTATTCTTGTCAGCAGAGTTTGTTCAATATATGTTTTATATTTGGCAGGAATGTTACAGATGAAATTAAAACATTTGGTGAGTCTAGAAGAAAGTCCATCATTAAAATTCTATGATTATTTAATTTTGTAACCCTGAACTCTTTATTCAGACCTTGTCCAAGACTCGCCGATGTTTCACAAATGTCCCTTTCCTTCCTTTCCCTTTCCTTTAACTTTATTTTTTATCCCTTGCTTTCCATTATATTCCAGCTCACTGCCATTTCCAGGGCCTAAAGGAAAGAATTCTAGCAATTAATGCAGTTTAGCTTCTTAACAGACATTTCTACATCCAATTCGTGTCTTTTTTAATTTACTAGTTACACAAGAGATGCCTTAAGACTTGTTCTGCAACATTATCCCCTGCTCAAAAACTTTCAATGATTTTCCTTTACCTAAAGAATCGTGGTCAGTGACCAAAAGTTATTGATCATGTACTAATTGCTTCCACCAACCACTCTCATTCATCTCATTTAATCTTTACAACAGTCTATAAGGTATTAGTATTATCCTTATTTTAAACCCAGTGAAATTTGCCCAAGGTCATTTAAATAGTAAGTGATAAAGATGGCACTCCTGGTCTGATTCCAAAATCAAAATGTTAAGAATCCTTTACATTCTCTCCAAACACCAATTCTGGCTCTCAAAAACTGTATTTTGTTCAAACTATTTATCCATCCCTATTTTCCACTGGTTGTTCCTCTATACTAACTAATTTCAGATGAGTCGATCTGTTCACTATCCCCTGAATATTTCTCATATATTCTTCATATAACAGGATACCTTTCTCAGGTTTTCTAAACTTTAGCTTTGTCTTCTGTAAAATAAGTATAATAAAACTGGTTACTTCATAAGGCTCTTGTAAGGGTTAGATGAAGAAAACTTGAATGAAGTCCTTGTACAAGCCAAGTACATGGTAAGCTTTTAGTAAAGATTAGCTATTACCATACTTACAAATATTACTGTTACACTCCAGTAACAAGTCAAAAATGGGGAATGTATGTAAAATGTTTTAGAAATATATAATAAGAAAGCACCATGTAAATTCACATATGAACCTGGTAGGTGTTCATAAACATATCATAATCTCATTATGAAGAGGATCTCTGCAGTTATTGCTAGGTCTACTGAATTACTGCTAGTCTGTCTTGCATATGTGTCTTCTACAAAAAAATCCTTTGAGTGGCATTTATTTAAATTAGCCTACTTTAAAAGAGTGTCCTATTATATTTATTGCTTAATGTAGTATTAGCTTAACTTGTAGATACAATATTGTAAAATGAATTTTAACTAAAAATTCAATTTTGAGATAATTTGACATTTCTTCCACTTAGTTATGTCATATTAAAACAAAATGAATCTTGAAATGAAAACAAATGGAAAAATTATCTAGAATTTAAAAATAAAATGGTTAGTAAGACATGTATTCTGAATTAAAGAAAGGAGTTATCTGCTAACCCCAAAGCACTACTTCAAGGGACATGAGCACCATTATGTTCAATGCAGCATTGTTCACAATGGCCAAGATATGGAGGCAACCTGGGTTCCATCAATGGACGAATAGATAAAGAAGAGGTGATAATATATACAATGGAATATCATTCAGCTATAAAAAAGAAAGAGGTCTTGCTATTTCCAAAAACTTGGATGGACCTGGAGAGTACTATGCTGAGTGCAATAAGTAGGACAGAGGAAAACAAATGCACATGATTTCACTTAAATGTGGAATCTAAAGAACAAAATAAATAAATAAACAAAACAGAAACAAACTCATAGATACAAAGAGCATTTTGAGGGTTGCCAGATGGGAGGGGGGATGGGCGTATGGGTAAAAAAGGGGAAGGTATTAAAAAGTACACACTGATAATTACAAAATAATCATGGGAATGTAAAGTATAGTGTAAGGAATATAGTCAATAATATTGTAATAACTATGTATGGTATCAGATGGGTAGTAGATTTATTGGAGTGATCACCTCATAATTTAAATAAATGCCTAATTGCTATGTTGTATACCTGTAACTAATACTGTATGTCAACTGTAATTGAAAAATTAAAAGTTATTAAAAATAAAGGAGTTATCTTCTTTATTTTATATATTGTTTCATTTAAAGCAGCTTAGCCTTTGGGTTAAAATGAAAGAGAAAGTAACTTTTAGTAGAAGCTTTATATGCTTGGATCTTTTATATTTCTCCATTGTGAGGCTTACAACATGAAGCATTAAGTTACAAATAACAGAAAACATAAAGATATAGGGAGTAGTCGCAAAATTCAATGGAGCAAGATGTTGATATAAAATTGGCTGGAGATCGGAGTGGGAAGGACCAAAAACAGAAAAAAAAAAAAAAATCATGCCTCAGAAAATGCAGCCAGAAGCTGTCAAATTTCGCTGATATCTCAATGCAGCCTGTAGACTGACGGATGCTATTAACAATATATCAACGAAAATGTCTACTCTATGGCAATGCTGGGTAGGTTTTTATCAGTGTGAGAGAGAATGTCTGTCAAGATTGATATAGACATTTTACAGTCTTCTCTAATTGTTCAACGGGCTTTAGATAATCAATTACAGGGCCTATGCCTTATCCCCTTTGTGACTTTTATTTGGAAATCATATATGATCATAGTTTACCTGCTCTTTTTTATTTGCCATACCTTATTGTTTCAGAATGTATTACAGATGGCATGTGAGTGTGAGTGTGCATATGACTGTGTGTTTATGCACATGTATGTGACACATATATATGCATGCATGTGCATTCATTATCTGTTTGTAGTGGAGGCGTTGACTGCAATATTTGGTTTCCATCCAAGTGACCAAGCATCCTTTGGTCAGATACATGCAAAATATATTATTAGCAACAAAAGAGAGACTATTAGGTCATTCATGTGCTACATGTTGGAAAAGACCATCCATAATATCTATGTGTCATACAATACTAATAATATAATACGCTTACCTGAATACTTAACTGGGACACAAAATTTAAGAAAGACACTTTCAAGTCTTTTAAAAATAAAGTCAGGTCATAATATATATATATATATATATATATATATATATATATATATATATATATATATTCTGAATAGGAGAAAATCTTTATTTAAAGTAATACTTGAGGGCCGGCGAGTGGCGCATTGGTTAAGCGCTGGTTTTGGGATGCCAGCGGCCCCGGTTCGGATCCCACATGAGGGCCAGTGACACTGCCCTCTACAGCTAACAACAGCTCCACCTGGAGCTGGGCTGTGCGAGCCCCGGTGATGGTGTGGGCTGCAGCCCCTGCTGCAGTGGGCTGCCATAGGCTACAGTGAGTGGCCCGCAGCCAGCGTGAGCGGCTGGCAGCCAAGCGTGAGCTGCCAATAGCCGCGGTGAGCGACATCCAGAGGCCAGCGACCGATTTGCTTCATCTGGGAAGAGCGCAATGACGATACCAACAGTGAAGCAACATCCTCCGCAACTAAACTGAAGAACAAAAAGACAGCAACTTGTCTGTTCCCCTTCCCCGATTCCCCAACGCTGTTCCCCTCCGCCAATTCCCCAATAAAATCTTTAAAAAAAATAAATAAAAAATAAAGTAATACTTGATATTGTAAAATCATGCAGCAATCTGAATATAATGCATGGGATTTCTTTAATTTATAACTCTATGGTGGACAGACTCAATTCTAAGAAATATTTATCATGTTAAGCTATTTGCATTTGAGCTGATCGTAAATTCTTCCTGTGAAAACTGTTTGAATAGATTAAATAAGGTTTTTTTTTTCTCTTTATATGTAAGTGATGTGCACATGACACAACATATTTTAGATGAAAAATGTTCTTGAGTTTGGTGAATGAAACTATAGGAAGTAGATCTCTATTCAATCTGAGTTTCTGATGAAACACAGTTTACTTTCTCTCTTAGAATGGGCTTTGTAGCTCTGTTGAAGATATAATTTTCCTATATAGTATATTTATTATTAGTTGAAAAATGTTTCATTTAAAATAAATGGTGGTTGAAAGAATGAATAAATATTTTGCATAGTCAATAAACTGGCTTACACACTATAGCAAAAGTAAAAAAAAATAGGGGGAAATAAATTACATTTAAAAATACTTAAAATTTGCTCATTTAATCTAGAGTTTTAATTAACTCTCTTGTGTGTCATGTAAGGTACAATATAATTCTGAAGATATTCTTCAAGTGAAATTAAAATTAGCATAAGTCACACATTAGTTTATTCCACTAAACAAATGGTGTAATTCCAGTTTTACCAAATTAAATTAATGACATCAAATGGGAAAAAAAATATATAGGTAGAATACACAGTACACTCTTCCAAATAAATAAGAATAGATGGAAATAACTCATGGAAGAGTGAATTGGACTGTATTTTCAAATCAAGTTCTTCAATAATATTTATAATGAGTCTGAAATAGAAATTAATTTACAAAATTTGAGGGATATTAACTCAATTTTAACCATAGCCATCCAGTCTGTGTTTATGCTGTGGTTACTAAACTGAGAACTGCCAATTAGCCACCTGGGAGGCACATGTGGAAATCCATTTAGGGAGTCTCAATAAAAAGTATTAGTCATCATACTTATAAAGGCAGTAATCCCATGTCAAAATTTCACTTGTGCAAAGTAAACACAAGAAATAAAACATAAGAACCACACCATTAGTATGTATGTGTATATATCCTTTTCTTTCTAAATAAAACTGAAAAAACAGTTTTTTGGTAGTTCAGTTTTGCTGGTGACATATTTATCCAGCCTTTGCTTCTCTGAAAAAAAAAAAGAAGTTATTATTTTGCCTTAATTTGTGAAGAATAAATAGTATTATTGGATAACATTTACAGGTTTATAGTTTTCTTTCTTGCACCACATCAACATTACTCCCAACGTTTTCTGGCTTGCCCCAGTTTTATATGAGAAGTTTGTTGTCATTATTACCTTTGCTCCACTGTACATAATGGGACTTTTTGTCTGGCTTCTTTTTTTTTTTTTTTTTTTTGAGGGCAGTGTCACTGGCCCTCACATGTGGGACAGAACCAGGGCCGCTGGCTTCCCAAACCAGCGCTTAACCGCCACGCCACTCGGCCGGCCCTGTCTGGCTTCTTTATAATTTTTTCTTTTCCCTTTTTGTTGTTTTTTTTTGGCAATTTGATTATGATATGCTTTAGAATGGTTGTTTGTGTTTTGAGATTATGCATTTATACTTTTCATTAAATTAATGAAAATGCACAGACATCAACATAAAGCCACAGGGATAGTAAATAATCAAGGAAACATGATACCACCAAAAAACTAATAAAATTCCAATGACTGACCCCATGAAGTAGAGATCTATGAACTGTCTGACAAAGAATTCAGATTAATCCTCTTAAAGAAATTCAATGAACTGTAAGAAAACACAAGTAGACAACTAAATGCAATTAGGAAAACAACACATGAGCAAATAAATTCAATAAAGTAATAGAACCCATTTAAAAAATCAAGCAGATACAGTGAGTGGCCGGCAGCCAGCGTGAGTGGCCCGCAGCCCATGTCAGCTGCCAAGAGCCACTGTGATTGGCCGTCCAGAGGCCGGCGACAGCTCTGCCTCACCCGAGAAGAACGCAATGATGATACCAACATGGGCCAGTGAAGCAATGTCCTCCACAACTAGACTGAAGAACAAAAGGACATCAACTTGTCTGTTCCCCTCCCCCAATTCCCCAATAAAAAATCTAAAAAAAAATCAAGCAGAAACCCTAGAGTTGAAGAATTGTAGAATGTTGAATGATTGAACTGAATGATTGAAAATTTCAACACCATTTGACAAAATTCAACATCCTTCCATGAAAAACAACAACAACAACAACAAAAACTCTGAACAAATTGGGTATAGAAGGAACACACCTCAACATAATAAAGACCATATATGACAAATCCACAGAAAACATCACATTCAATGATGAATGATTGAAAGCTTTCTTGCTAAGATTAGGAATGAGACAAGGGTGCCAACTCTCACCATTCCTTTTTTTTTTTTTTTTTTTTTTTTTTTGAGGACAGTGTCACTGGCCCTCATATGTGGGACCCAAACCGGGGCCGCTGGCTTCCCAAGGCAGCACTTAACCACCGTGCCACTCAGCCGGGCCCCACCATTCCTATTCAATATAGTACAGGAAGTCTGAGCCAGAGCAATGAGCCAAGAAAAAAGAAATAAAAGACATCCAAATCAGAAAGGCAGAGATAAAACTGTCTATGACTACAAATGATAAGATCTTATATACAGAAAACTCTAAAGACTCCATAAGAAAACAAAACAACTATTCAAACTAATAAATTCAGTAAAGTTGCAGGATACAAATTGACATACAAAAATTAGCTGCATTTCTATACACTAAAAATAAATTATCTGAAAAATAAATTATAAAAATCCCATTTACAATAATATTGACAACAATAAAGTAGTTAGAAATGAATTTAACCAAGGAGGTGAAAGATCTGTACACTGAATTATAAAACCCTTTTCAAAGAAATTGATGAAGATTCAAATAAGTGGAAAGATATCCCAAGTTTAATGGATTGGAAGAATTGATAGTGTTAAAATATACATAGTACTCAGAGCAATCTACATATTCAGTGCAATTGTTTTGAAAACTCCAATGGTATTTTTCACATTCATAGAAAAAAAAAACAACACTAAAATTTGTTTGGAACCACAAAAGACCCTGACTCGTCAGAGCAATCCTGAGAAAGAAGCACAAAGCTGGAAGCATCACAAACCCTGATTTCAAACTATATTAGAAAGCTATAGTAATCAAAAACAGTGTGGTATTGGCACAAAAATAGACATATAGATCAAAGGAACATAAGTGAGAGCACAGAAATAAACCTGCTAATATATAGCAAGGGAGCCAAGGAGATGCAATGAAAAAATGATGCTCTCTTCAATAAATGGTTGGGGAAACTCAATAATCACATGCACAATAATGAAATCACACCCCTATCTTATACCACTCATGAAAATTAACTCAAATAGGATTAAAGACTTAAATTAAGACCTGAAACTGTAAGACTATGAGAAGAAAACATAGGAGAAAAGTTCCTTGACATTGGTCTTGGCAAAGATTTTTTTTTTAATATAACAACAAAAGCAAAAGCAATGAAAGCCAAAGTAAACAACTGAGACTAAGTCAAACTAAAAAAATTTCAGCACAGGGCCGGCCGAGTGGCGCGGTGGTTTAAGCGCTGGCTTGGGAAGCCAGCGGCCCCGGTTCGGGTCCCACATATGAGGGCCAGTGACACTGTCCACAAAAAAAAAAAAAAAAAAAATCAGCACAAAAAAAAAATCATTAAAATAAAAAGGGTTGGTGGAACATATTTGCAAACCATCTATTTGATAAGAGGTTAATATCCAAAAGGTATAAGGCACTCATACAACTCAATAGCAAAAAAACCCAAATAATTAATTTTAAAAATAGGCAGAGCACCTGAATAGACATTTTTCCAAAGAAGGCATCCAAATGTCTAATATGTACTTGTAAAGGTGCCAATCATCACTAATCATCAGGGAAGTGCAAGTCAAAACCATACTGAGATATCATCTCACACCTGTTAGGAAGGTTATTCTCTAAAAGACAAGAAATAATAAGCGTTAGTGAGGATGTGGAGGAAAGGAAACCCTTGTGCTCTGTTGGTGGGAATATAAATTGGTGCAGCCACTATGGAAAACAGAGAGAAGGTTCCTCAAAAAAATTTAAATAGAAGCGTCATATGACCCAGCAATTCCACTTCAGGGTATTATATATATCCAAAGGAAATGAAAACTATCTCAAAGAGATGTCTGCACCCCCATGTTCATTGCACCATTATTATCAATAGATAAGACATGGAAACCATATTAGAATCCATCAAAGAACGAATATGTATAGAAGATATGATATACTGTATATATTCAATGAAATATTATCAGCCATAAAAAGAAAAAAATTCTACCATTTGCGACAACATGGATGGATGTGAGGTCATTATGCTAAATGAAATAAATCAGAGAAAGACAAGTACTGTATGATCTTACTCATATGTAGAATCTAAACAAGCTGAACTCAGAGAAACAGAGACTGAAATGGAGGTTGACAGGTGCTGGGGGATAAGGGAAATGGGAAGATGATGGTCAAAGGGTACAGATTCCCAGCTATAATATAAATAAGATCTGGGGATCTAATGTACAACATGGTGACCAGAATTAATAATACTGTATTATATATTTGAAAGTTGTTAAGAAAATAGATATTAAATGTTATCACTACACACGCACACATACACACACATTGTACTTAGGTGAGGGGATGGAGGTGTTAACTAATCTTATTGTGGTAATCATTTTGCCATACATATGTGTATCTAATCATCACCTTGTACAACTGAAAATGACATGTTATATGTCAATATCTCAATAAAGCTAAAAAATAAAGTTCTTGTCTGTTAATTTTGTCATTGCTGTTGTTTTCTGTGTCTGTATACCGATATTTGTCCTATTATAGGTCATACTTTTTTTCTTCTTCACACATCTCATGAGTTTTCTATTTGATTTGGGGTATTGTAAACTTTATATTGTAGAGTGCCAGATTTTGTCATTCTTTAAATAGTATTGGACTTTTTTTCTGCCAGATAGTTAAATCACATGCAGATGAAATCGATCCATATGAAGCTTGTAAAGCAAACAGCTTTAGAATAGCCATTTTTCAGAGCTGCCCATAGAACATGCAGCACCCCAAGAAAATATTTTTTGTGGCCACTGTCTCTATAAACAAGTAGATTCAAATATGTTACAAAATTAATGGGACTGTGTTAGAGGTAGTATTAATCAATGGATATTTAGAATAATAGCTAAAGAGGTTCTCATATATTTCAGTTTTGTGATCAGGGCATGTAAAGTTCATTCACAGATATAGCAATGATGTTTTTCTTTTCAGGTCCAGGCACCATTTCTTCATTTCTTTATTTTCAAATGTGCCACTCCTGGCTCATTTCCAATCTCCCATCATGAGTAAAAGGTGACAATGCTGATGTTGCAAGGTGACAAGTGCTTGGAATCTGTTTGTATTGAAAAAACACAGATCTTCCTGTCTTTTCATTACCTTCAGAATGTTTAATACAAAATTAGTTACTACATGACAAATTATGAGTCATAAATGATGCTGCATCATCCAATATGTCATTTATAATACTAGCTTCCAGTTACCTTCTCAAATGTTTTTTACCACTTTTTATTGATTATGAGTACAAATCAAAGTCCTACTTGGAGTATGCAAGAAAATGCCAATAATTTATTTTCTGGTTATGTTAAATTTACCATTCAGAATTTTATAGCATAAATGTAGAACAGCACTTCTTCTATTTCTTCTCTTGAACTCTTTAGGCTGCAATGACAATATTCCTAAAATATAATCTTTTTCAAGGTTGACAACACTCTTGACTGCTATACATTGTCAATGGGTGAAGGCTCTGTGGGTGGAGAGTTAACAGCAGTGTCATTTGCTCAAAAAATGACTGCTCTTCATCTGGAACATCATAAGGCCAACCCAGGTAAGTACAATATCACCATATAGTTTAGAGTCAAGAAGAGCCCACTGGTGCTGCAGAGCAATGGTCTGAAAATTCTTGGAGGACATGGAGGGGCATGGCCACCCAGAAGACTGCTTGATACATGATCCTGTGGATGTGACAGAGTGACTGCCCTGGGTGCCAGAGGTGATGGTAGAATGAATGGGGTAAGGGATACTTGCCTCTACCTCTTTATCCTCAGGTGCTAAAGACCAGAGGTGATGGCCCTTGGTTGGAGCAGCTGATCCACCAGCTCACATAGCTTCTCAGCTCTAGGGTTAACGGTGGAATTTCATCAGCCTTAAAACTGTTGAACTCACCCCATATCCAATATGAGTGAGAGTCACAACAAATCACATGCACATACTATTTTTGGTGCCTCAATCTCACACAATCTTGTGAAAGAAATACTATGACAGTCATCAGAAGTGATAAACTTTCCAGGCATCCTTCAAAGAATCATGCAGCCCTTAGACAATTCTATAAACATGAGTGCCAGAACTCTTTAGGGCAATTAGTGGTTCCCATGCACCGGAAGGTTCTGAGGATCTGAAGAGATGGGGACTGGGGTCTACACAGATTCTGGTCAGGGCTCATGGGCATTCCACTAATAGTCTCAGGCTGTACCCAGGCAATGAAGGGGAACTTCCTTTGAAAAAATGGGAAGCCCCTGCAGCATAGGGCCAGGGGCAGGGCCCCTACTCATATCTAAAGACAGTACTTCTTTTACACTAATACAGGATTTCTAACCACAGAATTATTGAGTTTTTAGTTGGATAATTCTTTGCTGTGGAGGACTGCTCCCGTGCATTGGAGAATGTTTATCAGCATCCCTGACCTCTACTCAGTAGATGACAGGAGTATCAGCCCTCCCCAATGTGACAAGCAAAAATGTCTCCAGGTATTACCAAAGGTCTTCTGGGCAAGTAAAAGTAAAGTCATTCCTAACTGAAAATCGCTGTGTTGGGGTGTTGTACTAGTAAAGTATGACCATTCTCGTGTTTTCACTGAATCCTCTGGTTTTTAAAAGAATTCTCTCTTGGGCAGGCTGAGTGGCCTGTTGGTTAAAAGTTGGTTTGGGATGCCACATAGAGGACCTGTGATGCTGTGCCCTCTACAGCTCAGATGGTAAACAACAGCTAGACCTGGAGCTGGGCTGCCATGAGTTGCCAGCAATGGTGTGGGCTGCAGTCGGGCTGGCCGGCAGCTGGCGTGCGCTTTTGTGAGCAGCGGTGAGCAGCCTTGAGCATCCAATGGCCAGCGAGCGACTGCCTCACTCGGGAAGAGCGCAATGATAATACAACATGGGCCAGTGAAGGAACATCCTCCACAACTAGACTGAAGAACAAAAGGACAGCAACTTGTCTGTTCCCCTTCCCTGATTCCCCAGTGCTGTTCTCCTCCCCAATTATCCAATAAAAGCTTTTTTTTAACCTTGTGGGGTTTCCACCTATGCATTTGGGACTTAAAATTCAATAGCAGATTCAAGGAAGGCCTTATGCAGATTTCTTGAGATCTTTCCTTGTGTAGCTTCCTTCTCTCTTTTAATTTGTTCTACAATTTCCTGCCATCCCTTACTGAATCATCATCTCTAGCTCCTCATTTCTGTCACAATTCTATGAATGTCTTAGATATTCCTTACTGCCAAGGAATCTAGATAGAAAGGCAAGGAAAATGTAGGCACACCTCTCATTCCTTCCTGGGTCACAATGCCATGTTCCCTGCAGACCAATGTCTGAAAATATTCATCGCATATGCTTTGTCTGGTGTTCTAGTTGTTTATGTCAGGGAGGTAAATTCATTTCCAATTACTTCACAATAGCTGGAAGAAGAGACCCCCACTCCCACCCTTCTTAAAATAAACTTCACCAGGTTTTAAACTCTTTTAGTGTTTATTTCTTCACTCACACATTCACCTCAATCCACTCTGATCTGTTTTCCACTTTCATCACTCTGCTGAATGATTTTATGTAAGATTATTAAATAGCTTCTGTATCTCCAAAACCACGTGGCATTTCTTCACTTCTCAATTTGATCTCTCAGCAGGGTTAGGCATTTTTGATTACCTTCTCCCTCTTGGAAGTAAATAAACAAACAAACAAATAATAAAACTGAACAAAAGCAAACTTCCTTCCCTTGTTTTCATGACACTCAATGTCTTGGATTTTCTGCTACTATGTTGACTACAACTGTGGAGTTTTATTCTTCTTTGTCTAGCTATAAGAAACCTCCCAGCAATGGGTCACATGGTGGTTCTGTTTTTGATTTTTTGAGGAATCCCCATACTGTTTTCTGTGGCAACTGTACTGATTTGTACTCCCAAAACATGTCCCAGGGTTCTTTTTATATTTTCTCCATATCCTCATCAACGCTCTCTCTCTCTCTCTCTCTCTCTCTCTTTTTAGACAATGGCCATCCTGGCAGGTGTGATGGTGTCTCCTTGTGATTTTGATTTGCATCTCTCTGTTGGTTCATGATGCTGAGCACCTTTGCCTGTGCCTGTTGGCCATTTGTATGTCTTCTTTTGGGAGGTGTCTGTTCAGGTCCTGTACCCATTTTAAAATTGGGTTCTTGCTGTTTTTCTGTTGAATTGTAGGAGTTCCTTGTATATTTTCGATACACCCCTTACCAGATATAAGGTTTGTAGGTGTTTTCTCCTATTCTGTGGATTGCCTTTTCATTTTGTTGGGTGTTTCCTTTGCTGTGTAGAGCTTTTTGGTTTGATGTACTTCCACTTCTTTATTTTGCTTTTGTTGCCTGTACTTTTAATGTCTTGCCAAAATTAATGTCAAGGAATCTCTTCTTTATGTTTCCTTCTGGGTATTTTATGGTCTCAGGTCTTATATTTGGGACTTTAATCCATTTTGAGTTGTTTATTGATATGTTGATGAGCTTCATTGTAGTGATTATTTCACAGTGTGTATATACATATCAAATCATCAAGTTGTAAATATTAAATATACACAAATTCACAAGATGGCAATTGTTGCCAAATTGACCACAGATTCATTGAAATCCTAATCAAATTCTATGAGGACATTTCTGTAGAAATTGATAAGCTTAAACTAAACTACATATAAATATAAAATATTTTGAAATTCCAAAACAATCTTGAAAAAGTAGAGCAAAGTTGGAGGACTTAACACTATTTAATTTTAAGATTTATTATAAAGCTACAGTAATTTAGTGTGGCCTAATGAAAGGATAGATACATAAATCAATGGAACAGAATAAACATAGAGTAAAAACATTCCCGCACTCTACTAACACACAAAATAACAGAATTATCCACTTTTGGCCACGAAAATGTGTGGGGGTGTTTTCCATACCAAGCAATTCTCAGATTCTCTAGACACCAGCTGAGTGTCCCATAATTTAACTATTCTGATACTATCTGGAGATAGATATATCACAGCTTAAGGGCTCAATCCCATAAGATTGTCATAACTTGAGATACCAATTGTAAGTCCAAGTTGTCATCTGTGCTTCTGACCAACTGGCTATAACTCAGAGGTTTCCATGCCCCCATAATTTGGTTGGATCATTTTCTAGAATGGCTCACAGAACTCAGGAAATAATTTGCTTATTACTGCTGATGTGTTACAAAGGATATTTCAAAGGATACAAATGAACAGCTAAGTGGAAGAGATGCATAGGGCAAGGTATGGGGGAAGGGCCTGTAGCACCTGTGGATGAAAAAAACGGCCACACTCTAAACATGCCCAACTCAGGGGAGGCCAGCACGGTAGGCCCTACAAGCTCAGAGACTAAATGCCACATAGGTGACCTGAACATAAAAACTCCTGACTAAAAGTGGGTCATGGCAGGTAGTCAGAGCCTTGGTCTGTAGCTTCCTTGACAAAAGTCAATCTTTACCTGAAATGAGCCTGTCTATTGTCCTTGTACATCTAAGATTACATACCTTTGAAATGTCAGAGTACTCTTCTTTCCAGACCCCTCAGGGAACAACCAAGGCCACAAGAGCAGGAGACCACAGACCCCTCATTGTTATCTTGTTCCCCCAATACTATCTCTATGTGCTGCAAATGTTAATTTGTACCTACCAATGTAAAAGAAGTATGTGTTTCTGTTTTACTTTTTATCCAATCCCTGATATTTCCCTGCTTTACTTTCTCCCGCTATCTTTTCTTCATCCTTAATCTACCACCAATTTATTTCATGTAACACTCCTTATATTTCCTCCTTTGATTTTAATGTATAAAATAAGCTGCAAAACTGCCATTCTCTGGAGCAGTTTCTCAATCTGTTGAGATTTTGCTTCCCAGCAACTGTCAGTTTGTCCCAAATAAACTCATAAAAATTCAAAAAACAAAACAAAACAAAACACAAAAAAACCCACAAACAAACAAACAAACAAAACCTCACAGTTTGGACCTAGATCCCTCACTGGACTCTAAGCCAGTATATTCATTTGCTACCTTGGCGTTTCCATCATGAAATCTCAAAGGAATACCAAATATGATATCTCAAAGACAAAGCAGTTCACTTATTCCAAAACATGCTATTCTTTCTGAGTTCCCTGTCTCAACAAGTGATGCCATCATTCATTTACTGTGCCAAAAAAAGATATCCTTGACAACTTATTCACTTTCTCTCCATGCCATCCATCATTAAATCAATTGAACCTCCTGAATATCCTATACATTCTTTAGCTTCTCCCCCTTCCAACCCTTTATTAAATCAGCTCCATATCTTCTAGTCTATTGCAATACCTTATTAAGTGATCTTTCTTCATTTGCACTGGCTTTTATATAGCCTCCTCTCTACCCTGCAGCCAGAGTGATCTCAAAATGCAATCTAGTTATGACAACTCTTGCTGAAGTGTGTTGTTTGGTATCCAATTGCTTTTAGAATAAAGACTAAAATTTTTAATATGGGTCACAAAAACCTGCTCTATCTCCCTGTGTATCTATTTCTGCAGTCTAATTATACTGGACAGTTTTCAGTTCCTTGAACTAAATACTTTAAATATGCCTTTTTCTTATATTCACATGTGTTTGCAAACAATGACTCCCTTTTGGAACTCATAACTGCTAATGACTAACCTCCTCCTCTTGCCCAGCAACAAACATACATAAAACACATTTATTGCTGCCCCATCTGCAGTTCTGGGGTCAAGTGCAATTTCCTAAAAAAAAAAAAAAAAAAAAAAAAAAAAATGTCTTGACCAGGTCAACTTCTTTTGTTTTAAGCTTTTTGTGGAAACTTCATATATCCTATCTCTGTTTGTGATCATTCAGTTTGTGTTTGTCTCTGTAACTATATAATAAATTCTATGACAGCAACATTGGTATCCTATTTTAGAAATACTATCTGGTACAGTGCTTTTAACATGGTACACAGTTGGATGAGTGAATTTATGAATGAATGAATAAATGAGTGAATAAATGACAGCTCATTCTAATTTATAAGAGTGGAAGTCAAAGTCATGCAAAAGTAGATGATTATCCAGATATTTATTTAAGAAAAGTGAATCATATAATTATGATATATTTCAAAAATCATCTTGAATGCATTCAATGGAAATAATTTATCTGAATCCCCTGCACATTATTTGTTTGCTTCTGATCCATGGTTTGATATATCTTGTTTCCATTAAAGAACAGAAAGAAAACATCTTTGAATGGTCTGTTACTTAGTACCCTCAACACAAAGGCCTCCAGCTTCAATTCCTCAGACTCATCTAACTTCCTTGTAAGAGGCAAACTCTGATGGTTCCTTTGACTTCTCCCATTTTTTTGCCATTGCCTAACTGGTGTTGTGCCTGATTTTGTTGTTCTTATACTCTTCTGCTTTTCTCCGTCTATAACTTAAGTCTACTTTCTTTTGTTTCTATACCTCACCATGGTTAGGCAGTTTTATAATGAATTTGTTATAAATCTTTAAGTCAGTTTAATACAAAATATCCACCATTTATTCATCATGGTGAAGACCCAACCATGGGACTCATTCTCTTGTTGTTTTCTCTAGCCCTCCCATCTCTTTGGTGGATGAATAAAATCATTACAGTTCTGTTTATTATATTATGTCCTCACGAGTATTTGAATAATTCTCTAATTTATCTAATTTGCTTATGACCAATATGAGGGATTAATTGTATTCCCTGTAATAGTCCTTCCAACCTTATTCTATATTTCTCAAACTTGTGCTCCAATCTCAAGCTCTTATTTTAGGAAGTAGGCTCACTTCTTATTTTACTGTATCCCTCCCCCATAAAATTATTAAATTTATCTCACTTTTAACCCTGTTTTCCTAAAGTAGCTCTAATTTTCTTTTTTCTTTCTCTCTTTTTTTCTATTTTTTTTTTTTTTTAGGATAAACAGACTTTACAAGACTCAACCCTTTCCCTTGAATTTTTTTCCTTGTCTTTCATGAATCTCCATTATTCATGGATTCTCATCATTTATACAACATATACATGTGTTGTGTGCATATGTATATAAAATGTGTACATTTCTCCACCACCCATTGAGTTCATAAGCCCATGTTGTCTAATGTACCTAACATTTACCTCCAAATCTTACTAAAATAAAATGTCTCTTGAAAATTCCTAGTAACCACCAAGGTATCATAATCTTTTCTCAGACTTCACCCTTCTGCAATTTGTAGTGGTTCTTGTTAGTGAACGGCAATCTCTCCTTTATGAAAATATTTGCCTTTGTTTCTGAGACTCTATGCTCTCCTACCATCACCTTTCATTCCTCACAAGATTTTATTCCTCTTTGTTGGATCTCATTACCCAAAAATTTCTTTGACTTCTCTTTTCTCCCATATAGATAACCAGTAAATCCTGATGATTTGACTCCCAGAATGTCATTTATATATGCCACCCACACCCAAATACATTGATTAGGCTCTTATTATCTCTCATGTAGACTATATTTGTTTACAGGTACCCTTGTAATTTATTCTCTTTCACTTTTTCTCTGTTTTAATCCATTCCAGATTACAAGTTAAATCATTCTTTCTAAAATGCAGCTTCAATATACCATTTCCACTGATCAAAAAGGAAAACAAAAGCTATTCATGAGCTATTTCCCCTTGTCACTGAAGAAAAGATACTCTTTATTTTGGCGTATTAAACTTCAAGCAAATGTGCCTTATTTACCCTCATCCTGTTATGCGTGACCTTTGCTTCCAATTATGCTGCTCCCAGGTCTATGGACACACACTGCCTCATATGCCATCCTCATCAATCTCAGACTGTAAAGTCCAGCAAAAGAAGTGTCAGCAAATCCATTTTATCACAGAGCTACAAAACCTGCAGGGCAGAAATTAACTTCTCCTTTATTATTCTGGGCCCTTTCTTTGTAACAGTACTTGTAATGCTTATTGAGTTATTGTATCATTATCTATCTTCCTAACTAAAGTGTAAAGTTTTGAAGGCTGAAACTAATATTTACTCATCTTTGTAATTCAATTACTTTCCAGCTCAGTAACTGTCATGAAGAAAGCATTAACTATTTTTTTAAATGAACTTAGTTAAAGCCATTGGATACAGTATTTTAGCTTACTTCTAGTCTCTATGCTTATAATTGGATAGCTAAGACTAGAACTGATATCTTTGGCTAGTATTAATCTAAGAAGATATTTCTAAAAGATTTTATGAGGATTCTACCAACAGATTCTTTTTAAATGATAATTATTATAGCTAAGGTTTATAAAGTCCTTACTTTTCTTACTACTTTAAGCATAGTCATTCATTTAATCTTAACAACAACCTAATGAAAGTAGCATGATTATTTCTATCAGAAATTAGGAACCTGAGGTACAGAGAAATAAGAGGACTTATATATGGTCACAGAGTTAATAAGTAAAGAATTCAGGATCCAAACCAATTTTAATATTGATGTATTTACCTAAATCTTTATGACTTTTCTCCTTATTAATTTAGAATGTATAACATTTGTCATAGGTAAAATATCTACCTATACAGCCTACTGAATGGGAGAAGATATTTGCCAATGATATATCTGATAAGGGGTTAATATCCAAAATTTATAAAACACTCATGAAACTCAAAAAAACAAACAACCCAATTAAAAAATGGGCAGAGGATATGAAGAGGCATTTCTCTAAAGAGGACATACAGATGGCCAACAGGCATATGAAAAAATGTTCAACCTCACTAATCATCAGAGAAATGCAAATAAAAACCACAATGAGATACCACCTCACTCTGGTCAGAATGGCTATCATCAATAAATCAACAAACAGCAAGTGCTGCGAGGTTGTGGAGAAAAAGGAACCCTGGTGCACTGTTGGTGGGACTGCAGATTGGTGCAGCCATTATGGAAATCAGCATGGAGGTATCTCAAAAAACTGGAAATGGAGCTGCTGTATGACCCAGAAATTCCACTCTTGGGTATCTACCCAGAGGAATCCAAGATGCTAATTTGAAAAAATATATATGCACCCCTATGTTTATTGCAGCACTATTTACAATAGCCAAGACTTGGAAACAACTGAAAAGCCCATCAGTAGATGACTGGATTAAGATACTGTGGTACATTTATACAATGGAGTATTACTCTGCTATAAAGAAGAATGAAATCGTACCATTTGCAATGATATGGATAGACCTAGAGACTATTATATTAAGTGAAATAAGTCAGTCAGAGAAAGACAAATACTGTATGTTCTCACTTATATGTGGAATCTGAAAAACTGAATGAATGAGCAAAGTAAACAGAAACAGATTCATTAATATAGAGGAAAAACAGGGTTGCTAGTTGGGAGGGGGGGTGGGGAAGGGGGAAGGGGAAGGGATTAGACAGCATAAATAGACAACTACAATATTGCCACAGGATATGAAACACAGTTCGGAGATTATAATAATGTTGTAAAAATTTTGTGGCGTGTCAGATGGTCAAATGTCTTGTCAGGGAGAGCACTTCATGGATGGAGTAGAGGCTTGATCACTGCACTGTACACCTGAAGCTGATGTTGTATAATATTGTATGCCAGCTGTAATTGAATATATAGATAGTCATAGGATGTGGAGTATATTGTACAAGGGAGTCAAAGGAATTGTAATAGATATGTATGATATGGGGGGGAAGGAGTGGCATGGCAAACTGGGGAAGGGGAGTTGTCACTTTGAGGGGTAGAAAGTATAACTATTGCTCTGTATTGTATACCTGAAACTAATTTAAAAATAAATATTTCACAATAAAAGAATAAAAAAAAATCTACCTATACAGAACTATTTTCTTTCCATTGAAATGTTGATATCAGATTGATTAATTCCTGAAAATATTTGACCAGAACATTTGGGTCAATGGCTCCAGTGGAGTAACACCCTCTCTTATTTATATCCTTTTTGCTTAATAAAATCATAAAATTAAAGCTACAGTGAATTAACACACATTTTAAGAGTACTAATTATATAACAAACACAGTATACTTATATTTTGGTGATTTGACACTATTCCTTTAATGTCTTGACTATGATCACTTTTCCTTTTGATATTTTAGATTATTCACATAAAGATTAATTTGCACTCATATTGTTTGCTTTAAATACTCTTACATATTTGTGTTGAGAACATACTAAATTATTGTGTATTCTATTGTCCATTACCTATTCTCCAATAGTTCAATATTCTTTTCTCTTGGTCCATTTGCAAACTAAAAATAATAATAAAATCAGTGTGAATTTAAAACCAGTAATAGCACAAATTTTACTTCAATGATACTTTTAAATATAAAAGAATAAATGGATAATTACTGTATTTTATGGATTTAACCCTTTAAAAACATACATAACCATAATGACATTATATTGTATATTTCAGATCTGATGTGATTTCATGAAGATGGACTAAAGGTTAATTACAATATTTTTTTTGTGTGGAATTGGGTATCTTGAGGCCTCTAACTCTACTTTGCTAGTCATAGAAGCCCTGTTGCACACAACTTTAGCCTTGCACTCACATTTCTGGTAGTAGAGTAGTGGCATTTACAATACTATATTCTGGTTCTTCACATCCCTGATGTTCTCTTTTGTTATGCTTTGGTAACCTGGATGATTTGGAAAAGGTTTCCAAGTTTTAAATCTTCATCTAGGAAACTCAAATCATTGGTATAAATTACAGGTAGGTTTCACTTTGCGCATTTCCTGGATAACTGAGATCATTGTGAGCACATGTGCTTAGTGGGTTAAACAGTGGTTCCCATAAAGCATGTCCCTGTCCTTATCCCTGAGATGTGATGGTCAGGAAAAAGGGTCTTTGCCACTGTAAATTATTAAAGACCTTGAGATGAGATCACCCTGAAATATCCAAGTGGGCCCTCAGTCTTGTGAAAGATGTCCTTATAAGAAAAAAACAGAGTTAAATTTAAGACATACAGACTAGAAGACAGGGAGAAAAGGAAGGGGCATTGGGTTGTGCAGATTGGGGTGATGCCCCTGGAAGTCAAGGAATGCCGGCAGCCACCACCGCTGGATGAGGGCATAGAACAGTTTCCCTCCTGCTGACAGCTGGATTTTGGACTTTTGGCCTCCAGAATTATGAAAGAATAAATTCCTACTATTGAAGCCACTTTACATTTTGCTTGTCTGTTTAGATGAAAGAGAGGACAAGAACTAGTCACAACATCTGAGCATTAAACCCCTCACTGCCAGCTTATCACCTCTAGGCTAAATGCACACAATTACTTTAAATCTAATTGGCAATATTTTCCAAATATTTACTCATTATTCTGCTTTTATTTTGCTGGTTGGCTCTTTTAAGAGAGCATTCTCAAATCCATAAAATCCATATTCATAGAAAGATAAGCATTTCAGAATACTTTTTAATTGCTATTTTTGGTATTTCTTACAGCTAATCTTAGCTTTGGTAGACTGTGTAAATATACTATATATCATATAAAACATATTATTTACTGTTTATATAGATTGACCACAAATATTTCTTAGTTTTCTTACTGCTCACTAAAATTTAGCTATGGAAAAGAAAATCCAATTAGATACAAATGGGAGAGAGAGACCTGTAGATAAGAGACTTAACAAACTT
Organism: Aselliscus stoliczkanus; assembly: GCA_033961575.1. Taxonomy (NCBI): domain Eukaryota; kingdom Metazoa; phylum Chordata; class Mammalia; order Chiroptera; family Hipposideridae; genus Aselliscus; species Aselliscus stoliczkanus. Next base: position 145,862,645 of record CM066727.1, read on the forward strand.
TTGTGTAAATCAATGCATATTTCAAGAGAAGGGAGGCTATGTAATAAAATATTCTCACACTGGCAGATGAGAAGAAAGTTGATTAGACTCAATGAATCACAGAGACATTCCAATCTCAAAGATGCTGCTTAAAAAACAGAGTAGGTTGGGAAGCTAAGAGAAAAAGGTGAAGGGATTAAGTACAAATTGGTAGTTACAAAATAGTCATGGGGATGTAAAGTAAAGCATAGGGAATATAGTAAGTAATATGGTAATCACTATGTATAGTGCTAGGTGAGTACTAGACTAACTGGGGGACCACTTTGTAAATTATATATATGTCTAACAACTATGTTATACACATGAAACTAATGTAAAATAATACTGAATGTCAACTGTAATTAAAAAATTTAAAAATGAGAGAGTAGGGACAAGTTAAATGACTTAACGTGGGTTAGTTGGATGTCAATATTTAGAGGGATCAATGTTTTTCTCTGCTTTAACCCTACTCAGAGAGTTGATGGGACTCAAATGCCTATCGCCCCACTCTGATAATAAAGAAAGAGGTTCTCAAATCAAAGATGCCAAGTAGAGGCTGAAGGCAGAGTTTGACATGTGGAGGTGAAAATAAAGAGTGAAATGAAAGTCTCTATATCAAATAGTTAACTTCTAAGATCCACACACTCAAAGCTCAAATAAAACACCAACAGCCTGGCAACTATTCTTTCCAGAATTTCTGGGAAAACTGATACTTGAAATTTCCCCAGTGAAAAGGCAAACTATTCACAAATTTATTTGATATTGACCTTCCTTCCTTTCCCAGAACTTTTAATCATTCTCAACTGTCTCGCTATTAAACATAGTAGATGAAACAATGATTACCAGAAATTTGAGTAATCTCTTTAACATGAGCAATAGATATTACAAAATAAACAAAAAAAATGCAAACCTGGAAGACATATTGTTCTCTCACAGAACAGAAGAAAACTTCCATCCTCTCTACCTTACAAAAGTTTAAGAAAATCCAATTCTCATATATCTTTGAGGTATATGAAATAATTGCATACATAGGAAATAAAATAGTCCTATATAAAATAACAAGAAACGGCTCTTGAAAATTTAAAAATGATGGCTAAAATTAATAAAAAAACAGAAAGATTAGATGAAAATCAAAGAAATATAGAAAATAGAATACGAAGCAACTATGAGACAGGAAAAAGATAAAAACAAACCTGGTACTATAAGACTGAATGAGATTCAATATCAGGATAGAACAGACAAAATGAAGCAAAGGTAATTAGCAAATATAGTAGAAATTTCTCAGAACTGGAGCATGTCAGTCAGTCATCTGAATGAGCAGACCGTTGAGTGTTGAGTGAAATGAATGAAATTCACTCACTATTAAGCACATCTTGTAAAACTTCAAGGCAAAAATTCCAGGGCAGAAAGCTGCATAAAAGAATTACAAGTATATATCATCATTTTGTTCATGATAATTTAATGTCTGATTAATAATTTCAATAAAATGAATAATATACTCATAACAATATTGAAAGGATAGGGAGGGATATGAAGTTGAATGTTAGCCACATAATCATCTATAATAATGTAAAATTAATAGATAATGTCTTCACTTCATAAAACAATAAATATTATAAGTACATTTTATAGAAACATGGAAGAAAGTACCAGGAAAATAAGCAAAAAAAGTAGAAAGGGATTTCCTGTATGTAGCTGAATGGTTACTTTGTACAGTTAGTACAAATTACTTTGTAAAACAGTACAGAGAATTGCTATCTTTGCATTATTTCTGCACTATTTAATTTATGTAATATGTATATTATTTTAATTAAAATTTAATTTAAATAATATGGAGGGAGAGAGCATTAAGGTACAAAAACATGATTAAATGGGTTATATGAAGAAAATACAGGCATTCGAGATTATAAGTACTTTCTGAATGACCATAGAATTTAAGATTTCTTATTCCAACATTGCTTACCCCAATTTCTCAATTACTCAGACACAAAACTTGAATATGAGTTAGATAGTCATGAATTCAGTAGCAAACATCAGAAAACCAGTCAAGTATCTTAAATAATGACTTTTTTCCTCATATAACAATAATTCTATTCTAGAAGGAGGTATGACACAGCAACTCAGTGATTCTCATAGGAAACCAAACTTTTTCTCTCTCTTCATTCCACCCTCTTCAGGATATTAACTTGTTGCCTTGTGATTGGAAGAGGAGTATTTATCCCTAGGTACCACATCTATGTTTCAAGCGGGAAGATGAAAGGAAGGGAAGAGGTATAGGCAGACTTCTACATATATTTCATTAACCAGAACTTTGTTACATGACCACTCTTACTTGTATAAAAAGTTAGAAAATTGAATTTTTGACTTTTAGAGCCTCTAACAAAAAAATCTGACACAAGGGAAGGGGGCTGGAAATGGAGGGTGGATTAGCTATTTGTCTGTTACAGATTTCTTGGTTTTAAGATCTTAAGGTGGGAAATGAAGCTAAGAATAAATAATTTTTTAAGTTATTCTACTACTGAGGTTAGCTAATTGTTATGATGGTTTCCCCACTGAAATCTAAAAATAGATCTGTTAAAAAGGGGGGAAAACATAAACTAAAATTTACATTAGTAGCATATCAGATAATTTGGTAACAAATTATAGATAGATAGATAGATAGATAGATAGATAGATAGATAGATAGATAGACAGATAACTGGATAGATAGGTATTACCTCATTTAATCTTCACAATGAACTTACAAAGCATTATTTCTTCATTTTAGAGAAGAAAAACTGAGTCAAATATATTGAATAATGTATCTGAAATCACACAGTAAGTAATATAGTCAGCAATGGAAAACAAGACTATCTTCCTCCACTATCTGAGCTTTTACAGCTATAGTAGCAAATAGTTCATATTCCAAGAAGTACAGAAAAAATACTTATGAGATGTTACAGAAAAACCATATTTTGCTACATTAAAAAAATAATTATAAAACTATTTCCCATGTCTAACTATTGTTGTTCTTTCTATTCCAAAATATTTTTGGCTTTTATGAAGACTCTATCAGAGAAATTTAAATTTTGCAATGGAAGTGAGGAAAGTCTTTTGATAATGGTTATATTGTAGTTATTTTTCCCCATCTTTTATTTCTTGCATTATGAATGCCTAAAAGTAAACCCTAGTGAATTTGTCAATATATTTCTTGGAACACTTGAAACTGTTATTATCTATCCCTTATTTAATATTTTTGTTTGCAATATAAAACATTTTAATTACAATACAAATTATATGGTACAACCATGTAACAGTAAACAAAGAACTAATTTGTGTTCTTTCTGTACTTATCATTTGTTGACTAATTAGCTTCTCTGTAAGACAGCAAGTGACTCTTATAAATACAAACCTCCTGAGGATATAAAGGTTAATTTTGAAGTGATTACAAATATCCTAGTAACATAATAATTAATAGTTACATTTGTGATGCAGAAGTCTTCTAAAGCACCAATGAATAACGTTTGTAAATTAGTACAGACATTTGACATCATTTAGGATGCCTCTGCATTATTCCTTTCAGTCAACTGAGTTTTGATGTGAAGCAGGATCAAATATTAAAACCATCATTATTCAAAAACCATGACCTTATATGCATCTGTGTGTGGTGTGTGTGACACACACACACACACACACACACACACACACACATTGTCAGTGCATGCTGTAAATTCAGTCATCCTGAACCTGAGCTGTGACTGGACAGATTTTGGAAAGATTCGTTATGTCATGGCAAAGAAGTTTAATAATATGAAGGACATAGATGACTCTGGGAGAGAATTTAACCTATGAAATGAGAGAGTCATACAGCCTCTTTCACAAAACATTAAGGGAAGAATGATTCTGAGAACAAATTGGTATCTACCATTCATTCAGCTATGATTCTCATCCCAGTTTAACTGATAAATAGTTCTTAGGCAGTAAAGGATCTATGATTAAAGGTTGAAACTGGAGTGTTATTTTTTCTCACATTAAAACTTCTGAAAGACCTTGCAATTTTAAAGTATCACTGATTGGGTTTCACTTTATCTTTTCAGTTCTTAACTTGTGGCAATTGTTAAAGGTGTGACATGGAAAATTTTTCTAATATATACCTGGTAAAGTACTGAAATTTGGTACTGATTTAAGTCTTAACCATTTCAAACTATTTTCACAGCCGTCTAACTTGATATATCTATTTGCTCTTCTGAATGAGAGAGGAGCGAGTCAACAGCAGCCATTAGACATTTGGCTTATCTGCACCCTACCTTATCACCACCACAGCCCATATAGACGTATCATTAATAGAGACAACGATTGTATAATATTGCTGGGCTTTCCACTGTGATTCTAGAGCTACATCTCTTTCCTTCTAAGTTTCATCAGCAGGTAAGTTATAAATGAGAGACAGCAAAGATCATTTATAAACACATGATTTAATTCTTTCCTAGGATGTCCACCTGGCATTTCAAATGTAATAAATCCAAAGTGGTTCTCTGATAATCCCCCTCAAATCTGCTTCTCCTGCAATCTGCCCCATTTTAGTTGTTGCCAACTCCATCCTTCTAGATGTTCAGGTTAAAAAACTGAGACAAGCTGGATTCTCTGTTTATTTCAATCCCATTTCTAATACGTCATGTAATGCTTTCAGTTCTAACTTAAAAATATACCCCCCAATTCAACCACAACTGCACTTCTTGATCAAGCTTCCATCACCCTTACTTAGGTTATGGCGATAACCTCCCAACGATGTTTCCGATTTTATCTGCCCTCCTCCAGTCTACACTCAATCCAATATCTTGAGTGACTTTTTTTTTTTTTAAAGATTTTATTGGGGAATTGTGGGAGGGGAACAGCGTTGGGGATTTGGGGAAAGGGAACAGACAAGTTGCTGTCTTTTTGTTCTTCAGTCTAGTTGCGGAGGACGTTGCTTCACTGGCCCATGTTGGTATCATCATTGCGCTCTTCCCAGATGAGGCAGATCGGTTGCTGGCCTCTGGATGGTCGCTCACCGCAGCTATTGCAGCTCGCGCTGGTTGCCGGCCACTCACTGTAGCCTATGGCAGCCCGGTGCAGCCTACACCGTCGCCGGGGCTCGCACAGCCCAGCTCCAGGTGGAGCTGTTGTTAGCTGTAGAGGGCAGTGTCACTGGCCCTCATATGTGGGATCCGAACTGGGGCCGCTGGCATCCCAAAACCAGCTCTTAACCAATGCGCCACTTGGCCTGCCCCTTGAGTGACCTTTGAAAATATACATTTGATTATATTCTTTTTGCTTAAAATCCTGTCTTTCAAATTCATGTAGGAATAAAAGCACTACAAGGCTCTGCATGATCTTGCCCCTCAGTACTTTGAGCTCTTCTACTTCTCCTTCTCTCGCCCTTGCCCTCCAAACACACTAATCCCCTTGCTATTCTAAAAGCCACCTAGCCATGCTACTGCCTGAAGTTACTTTTTTCAAGTGACCACCCTATTTAAAATTGTATTCGTCCTCCCTTTCAACCCAATAATTCACATTTCCCTCTTAGCACTTATTCCAAACAGACTATGTATTTTATTTATAGTTTCTTCTGTCTCCTCCCATAAAAAAAAACAAGATCTATGAGGGTAGGGTCTTTCATTTGTATTCTTTTACTTTAAATGATGCTTAGCACAGAGTAAATGTTCAATAAATATTTTTTGGATGAAAAATTGTGTTTACCTAACGTATAGATAAGAATGATGTTAAATTGATTTCTTTAAATAAATAAACAACAGTTATATTGGCTAAATCAAAGCCATCAAAAGCACAATACAGGTGAAAGCAGCAATAATACTATTTGTTATGACTTAAAAATCAATCAAATCCATATATTGTAATTTTAGATAGTAGTGTGTTTTTAGTGTTTATTCTTCTGTTGTCCATGCTGACTCACTTTATGGGTATTATATTGGAGACTTGAAAATATTAAAACTTATTAAAATACAATTTAGTACCATATAAGTGAGATTAGTCACATCGATTGTTATTCATAGAATACCAGTTTTTGATCTATCTAAATCTTCAATTTAATTATTTTTAATATTGCACTATTGACTTTATAAGTAAAGGCTAAATGGGTAGTTCTTTTTGCTTACTTTCCCACAAAAGCGTCTCCTTCTTTGATGAAAATGTGGATATGTCCATGAGAGTATGTCGTGTATTTGAAAATGAAATGCTATTCGAGTTTCACGGAAAAGTATAGTGTTACACAGAGTATTCTCCCCACCCCCACAACTTGAAAACAGAAAATTATGCCACTGTCATCTGAAGCACTGAGCCCAAATGAGCAGTAGTCTTCTCTGAAAAGCCCAGGCATCTTGACCTCTCTGACCTCTAACCTTTGTCTGCTCAATTCAGCAATATCATTGGATTCTGTGTAAATCCCCCTCCTAGTTTCCAGACAATTAACTGATTTAACTGTAGTCTTTACTCAGGTTGTTTCCTTTCTCTTAGAGATCACAGTGTGGCACTAATGTTCAAGATTCAAAAGCTGTTGTTCCTTATGGTGTTTCTTATTGTTTATGGTCAGAGAGGTTAAATCCCTATTATTCCTTCTTGGTTGGGAGTGGAAGTAAATCATTGTTATTAAAATACAAGTGACTGTCATTTGCATATAGACACAGTAGGCCTGTGACTCAGTCCACATTAGATTTATGAGAAGCCCAAGGGCCAACAAATTCATTTGAGTGCTGGAAAAATCCAGGGATTACATTAGAGTACTGAAAAAAAGAAAATCTAGCTTAGGTAAATAACTAGTTTGAGTGGGACAAGATGCAATGAAGTGTGAATAAAAATGACATTTAGGCAACAAACAGGATGAGAACTGTTTGGGTTAGCAAGTTGGCAACCATGTTAGGGAGAAATAGATAAGTCCGAGAGACATTTAGAAGGCAAAATTTGTAGGACTTGGTGATCAGCTGGATGTTACATTAAGGGGAGCTAGAATGACTCTTAATTATGAACTACAAGTATTTTGGTGATTTCAATAAGAAGTGCCAGATCTGGAAAAGTTCATTGAGTTTTACACCTATTGATCTTTAGATGTATGAGACATCTAAAAAAAATGTTTACAGAGCTGGCAGAGTGGCGCGGTGGTTAAGTGCTGGCTTGGGAAGCCAGCGGCCCTGGTTTGGTCCCACATATGAGGGCCAGTGACACTGCCCTTAAAAAAAAGAAAAAAAAATGTTTACAGATATTATCTGTTATATATAAAAGTGAAACTCAAAGGATTAGTATGCCTTGGAGGTACATATTTTAGAATTGAATAAAAAATCCTGATAAAATAAATGATGAGAAAAATAGTAATATTAGGTTCAATAATCTTATTTAAGAGGTGGTAAAATAATCCTTTTAGAAAGATGGCCAAAGGATTTATATCACTTCACCAGGGAAATGATTGTCTCAGACACAAATTAGTGTCAGTGCCAACAACATTATATTCTGCTATATGTGGCTTGAAGTGGCTTTTGATAAAGCCAGTGGTAGAGGGGAACCCAAAAGCTGCAGTCTGAACCCACAATCAACCTTTGTTTTGGCACTCCTCAGATGGTGCAGGTAGAACCAGTCTTTTTTCCTCAAGTCATAGGGGGAGGAAGGGGGGGTTGTAGAATTAACTGATTTATTGTATTTAAAAAACCAATTGAAAACCAAATATGTAAAAATGTTTAGTTTTGAACACTTTACTAGAACTTTGTAAAATACATATTCCACAAGAGGCAACATTATTCATTGCATTGTCGGTAACCTACACATACTGTTTCAGTATTTTTATTTTTCATTCCATTGTTAAGTATCTGTTTAGTTCTACCCTTTGCCCAGAATGTGAAAGATTGTTAGAATTTGGTAAGCTTCCCAGAACTGATGAAAATTGTGTCAGTTGATAGGGAAATTGTTTCACATGTGGGGAAGCTAAGGATGGAAAGCCATTTTTAAATAGTTCACAGAGGTGTGATGAGAGGGGAGAATTTTATGAAAATATATCATGTGACCACCTCACCAAAAAAACCCCACAAAAACCTAGCAATAACAACACAGAGTCATTTATATGACTCTTTAAAAATAATATTTATAAAGACATGACAACCTCATAATGATTTGAATGGAAAAAACCCAGGTTTGAAATAATACTCCAGAGTCTAATATACCAACGAGTGCTTCCTTATAGTGAAGTATGTGAATTAAGGAACACTCTGAGTCAAGGAAACAAGTTGAATCATTGCATCACTGGCCTCTTCTACACCTTTTTACACATGCAATAACTTCATATATATATAAAATGTATTTTTTTTAATGCAGTCATCTTTTGAAATGAACTCTACGTGCTTTAAGTGAATATAGTCTTGCAATCTAATCCAGGTACTTTGTAACCACAAAAGATATTCAACAGTACAACAAAAGGTATATTGTCCCATGACAATATTTAACATTTTATGCTTAACTTTCTCCTTCTCAATTTCAAATGTTTCCTAATAATAACTTACATAGTGCTTTATAATTTTTAAAAAAAGTACTTATGTGTATACTGTCTATTTTTTTCTTGAAGACTTTATTTTTATTCCAAAATACATTTTCCCTAATAATTTTATGAATTCAAACCAATCTTATACAAATTTCTAATGAATATTAAATGGATCTCAAAAATTTTATTCAAAAGCTCCTCTAGACACAAGGATGTTGAAAATGCCAAACAGCAAGTAGAGCTTTGCTCTGCCACAAAATCAAATGTTATTTAAAGTTAGTTTCTCTCTTAAATCTCTCTTTAATTCTATCTCATTCAGTTTTTTCACACATAATTTTAGAAATATTTGACAAATGGTGTGAAAATAGAAAAATGGAGTAGGTCACTGGTATGGAAGAGAGGGTCAAGATGATAGGTATATATATGAGGAGTTAGAGTACAAAAATGTTGGCATTTAAAAATCTTCAGGGAAATAATGGACTATTCTATAGATAAATGATCTTGGGATAACTGGCTATCTGTTTGAAAAAAATGCAATTCTGCCTTAAAACAAATGAAATAAATTAGAAGTTGACTGGAAATCTAAATGTAATACCATGAAAGAAAGAAAAAAAAAGATCCCAGCTAGTAAATACCACAGAGCTGATAAATATGTTTTCCTCTAGGAAAGGGAACTGCAGGGCTGTGTGTCTGGGTGTCAGGGAACTTAATCGTTACTTTATAGTTTTTGGCATGGTTGAAATTATTTACCATTATTTGTAGTGTTAAAACAAAATAAACACATACTCTTAGCAATGCTGCTTTGATGAATTCACCCTAGAGAAATAAAACATAAATACTATGAATCCACACAGGTACTAGAAGAAAATTTGTGGCTGTGGAAATGAATAGGACTTCCTAATGCTGTTAATCTCAGGAGTGATAAAATAATTGGCAGATGTGACTTAATAAAAAAATAATTAGACAATCTTTCACTCGAAAAACATCATAAGCAAAGTTAAATGTAAACAACTACTTGGGAGCAGTCCCTTGAAACTTAAAGTGGAGCTCCTCTGCCTTACTACTCACTCACAGGAATCCACTGAAGATCTGTGGAATTGCTCAGTACTGATGCTTTGGAAAAACCAGGATCAGACACTTTTTCCAAGGTGTTGATAATAATGGTACTTGTTCTTAACTGTGTCTGGGCTCCATGTTCCTTCATTCAAATTTCAGATTCCCATGAGACAGAATGTAATTGGCTCACCTGCAAGTTGTGTTCCCTCTATTGGCGTTGCCCGCGAGAACTTTTTGTGATGATGCAATATTGTCATCACTAGCCACACATGATTACTGAGCATGTGGAATATGTCAAGTATAACCAAGGAGCAGAATTTCAAATTTTATGTAATTCCATTATTTTCAATTTAAAAAGTTATATGTGGCTCATGGTTATCATAGGTAACAGTGCAACTATATAGGCAGGGGAGTAGTGGTGTGGAATTTTGTAGGACAGAGAAGGCCACTCAGGAAATGACCAAATTGGAAAATTACTATGAGTTTCGTCTACTATATATGGATTTATTTGTGCTAATATAGAGAGATTAAAATAATAATAACCACTTTTTGACTGATACCCTCTGTCAAGTGCTCTAACAAATGTTTCATGTAGATTAATTTAGTTAATCCTTAAAACACCTAGAAGGTAGAAAGTGTTATAATAATCTTAATTATAAAACTGAGGCTTTGAGAACCTAGTGACTTACTCAAGATTACACAGCTACTAAGAAATAAAGTCATATTTAAATCCAGGCAGTCTATCTGTGAGAAAGAGCCCTGGATCTCCCTGCTATAAGCTGCAGGTGATGGTCAGTAGCCCTGCTGTAAAGCCTTTATTTTTGTGACACCACTTTTCTATTCTTCTGTGTATTTCTCAGATCATTTTAGCTATCTATTCATATTTAAAAGCAAGATGCAAAGGAACTGATTGGAACATCAATCCCTTCTTTTTTTGAATTATCTGTTCCTGGGTCTTATTTATTATTATTTTTTTATTCTTTCATTTTAAGGAGCATATCCTTAAAAAACATTCTGACAAAGTTTGGAAATATCACATTAATAAAAAGTTGACACATCGAGTGTGGGTATGGAGTATTAAATTTATAGTACCATACTGGTAGTGTGTCTTTAAAGAGAAACGGGCATTGCAATACTCTGGAAACTTTCCAATACTAAGAAAAGTATATTTTAAAAAAATGAATAAAAATGAACAAATCCTTTATAATAAAGTGTTAGGATACTGTACCTGGTTAACCACAATGGGAAAATTACTTTGTTTTCCTTGTTATCCTATTCTGTAAAAGCTGTAAACTTTAAAAAGATTTAAACTATATGATTTTAAAGAAAGAAAAATTAAAAATTAATAAGCTAAACATGTAACTCAAAGATTTTGAAGAAAAAAGTGACAGCAAAAAAAATCATAAACAGCGAAAAAACAAAAACAGCGAAAATTAATGACAGAAAAATAGAGTACATGGCTGATAAAATAAAATAGTTTTTTGTGTGGCTAATAATACAGACAAAATTCTGGGAACACTGATCAAGAGATAAAGAAAAGGTGTAATTTAACACAATCACTGACAAATGAAGCAAAATTTCAGATAGAATAAACTAAAAAAAAGAGAGCGATATTATGAGCAATTTCAAACCAACACATTTGAAATCTTAGATGTGGATTTTGAATAGAAAATGGATATGGTAGCTGACTCCTTTGCTATAGCAATTTCTTAATAAGTCACCTTTTCTTGTTCTCATTTGGGTTGTCTTCATTTATTTCCACAGATATCAAACTTTAATTTTTAGTAGTGTCTATTTAATTATTTATTCATTTTTTTAAACCCAGAGGTTATTTTATAATATGTTATTTGTTTTTCACACATAGTAAATTTTTTTGTTATTCATTAAAAATGAATATATGATTTTATAATATTGAAATTTTGCATTTTTTTGAGGGTTTCCTTTTTGTGGCTTAGAATGTGATCTCTTTTTTGTAAATGGTCTGTGTGTGCTTGAAAAGAATGCACATTCTTTGATTGTTGGATGTAGAGTTCTATAAATATCTAAGAGCTTGAACTTAATATTTGTATTGTTTATATCAGAGATTGGCAAACTTTTTCTGTAACAAGCCAGACAGGAAATATTTTTGGCTTTGGGAGCCAAATGGCTGTCACGCGTATTCATCTGTCATTGAAGTGCTAAAGCATCCATAGACAACATGTAGATGCATGAATGGCTATGTCCCAATAAAACTTTATTTAAAAAATATGTGGCAGGCAGGATTTGGTTTATAGTATATAGTATGACAAACTGTGGTCTAGATATATTAAAATCTCTCCACCATACTAGCTTTTGACTGATATTTTTGAGGCTGATATTTTTAAGTGCTTATTTGACTATAGTGGTTATATCTTTCTGCTCTACTGTTGTTTATAACAGCAGATGACGTCTGTCTTTGTCTTTTATGAGGCTTTTTGCTTTTTTTCCAATATTAAGATTTCTTCTGGTGTCATTTTAGTTCATTTTTGTCTCTTTGTTTTTTCTTTTTTTTCATCCATTTATTTTCAATCCTACTATTGTTCTTTATATGTGTGTTTCTTGAATGCAACATATGGTTCAATATTATTTTATTTTTAATTTTATGTGGAAGCTTCTAGGTTGCAAAGGGCAAGTTTAATAAATAGGTAAATAGTAATTACTCCTATAATAGAACTTATTTCTGTCATACTTCTGCAAATTTTCTATTTACTCCATTTTTTTGTGTGTTATGAGACCAATCTTCTGAAACCATGAATGCCTTGAAAATAATTTAATGATGCCCTAACTTTCAAATAATAATTTGGCTGAACATAAAAGTTATAGGTTTAAAGTTCTTTAAAAATTGTACCTTATGATCATCTTGCATCCAAAATTGCTGTTGAGAAACATAATGTCAAACATTATGATTATTTGTCCTTTTTTTTTAACTTTACTGGAATAACTGCCTCATTTTTCACATTTTGTTCTCTGTTTATCTGGAAATAATTTTCCCACGTCTCCTTGTCAGAAATGTAAAATGCCTCTCCATATTGATAAAATAAGCACACTCAGACCATTCAACATGTCGATTTTTTTCTCCCAGAAACATCTTTCCTGGAGTCCTGCATCCTTCTTTTTCTATTTGGACTGTTCCTCGATAAGCCTCAAAAATATTCTCATTTTTATGTTTTTCTTTACCCCTTTCCTGGTAAATTTTTTAATTTTTATTTATTTATTTTTTAGCATTGCGCCTGTATTGAATTTCTATATCCTAGATATTATATCATTTTTGCTTTACTCACTCATTTTAAGGAGCACATTCTCCCCATAATAGGTTTTTTTTTTTCCTGAAAAAGAACATAAAATTAGTATGTACGTGTGTGTGTGTGTGTGTGTGTGCGTAAAACCATGATTTCATAGTGATACTTCCAATGCATACCTAACACCAGAGTACATGCTAGCCTTTCTCATTTCCTTATTTGTAACTCTATCCTACAGTAGTGAGAAACCTAGCTCTCATTATGTGCTATATTTTTTTGTATTTGCTCAAACATTGAATATGCATAAAATAACTTGAAAACTGCTAACCTATATCTCTTTAATGAAAAAAAACCTACCAACTAGAGCACAATGTTTGTACATAGTTCTTTTTTATGTTTAGCCTTAGAAAGTATAATCAAAATATTGTTTTCCAAGGTTATTTATATTGATTCTCCCCTGCACCATTAATGAGTTATATTATTCTTGAAAACTCTTATTCTTTTTTCCATCTATTTGGTTAAAAGCAAGCTTTTTAGAATCTATGACATAGTTGCTAATTTGGGAAAAACATATCCCAACATCTATTTATGGTGTATAATACTTATAATTCTTAGTTTGATTTATTTAATGCACTTTAAAGAAAACTAATATTAATTACTGTGTTATTTTTTGATAGAATAGATGTTTTTATTATAAAATTTATACCACATTTAATTTATATCCATGCTGATAATAGAAATATAGTTATCTAACTACCCACCATAAGTTGGAAACAAGTGGAGCCAAGGCAGGCAAAAGAGAATTGGAAGGATTACCTGAAAATGTATTTGGACAAACTAAAGGGATGTACATATTAATTAGTGAGATAGTCATGCCAGAGCCACTGAGGGCAATGACTACATCCAAAGTGGCCTTTGGTCTCTGGGAGACATGATCAAGGAACAGTAGAAAGCAAGAAAGATGTAACCTGGGAAAGAAGGAGAGTAGAAGCTCTTTGTGTTGTGAGTACCATGTTGCGTTTGGGTCGTCTTGTTCCATATTAAATCTTGGCATAAGGAAGACAATATAGACTCGATAGGGACATGGCTTAAATAAACATAAATGGAAAGGAATTAGCTGATCTTCTAATAAGAGGCAGCCAGATGCCTGTTTTAATCACCAGAAGTTAAGCATGACTTCTCATTAGTAGGTTTCAAGAGTGTTTAAAGAACTACAGCACAATCTGGTTAGGACTCTTAACTTAGAAAGAATGATTTTATTCAAAGATTGTGCAATTGAAAAGGTTAAGTTCGGGGTGAATTGTGCTCCAGAAGGCAAATTTAGCCATGGGGGAAACTCTCATATGGTCAGGGAGAGAGTCAAGTCCCATGGTTTATTTGGCTCAGATACTTCTTGCACTTTATATCTTAAAGTCAAATCTCTGAACACCTGCTGTATATTTAATGGGACCCATATGATTACAGAATGTCCTTAAAGTAAGGTCATAAAAAAATGAATATGCCGCTTTGAAGATGATTTTTCTTTCTTCAGATATTATTATATTTCTTTCTCTCTCTTTAAGGCTTCTAATTATCCTCTTGAGGATCTATGCTTTGAATTTTTGGAAATGTCTTAATATAATTGTATAAAGTTTGATTTTTATATACTACATATTAACCATAAATTATTATGGTAAATATTGCAATTAAGAATATTAGAATCAGGGCCGGCCGAGTAGCTCAGTTGGTTAAGAGTTCGCTCAAGAGTGTGAGCTGAGCTCTGAGCAACAGCAGTTCGATGCCCAGCCTGAGCTGAGCTGCTGCTGAGCTGCCATCAGGTGGCAGGATGGCTCTGCTAAAAAAAAATATATATATTAGAATCATATTGTAAAATATGATTAATAAGTAGATGTTGTGATATGTTACAGTGACTTCAGGCACATAACAGATTTATATATGTAAAAATTATACAATTTCCTTTCAGTTTTTAAACATTCTATAGAAATGTTGGGATTTAGATGATTTGCTTAGATGTTTATGAAATTATTTTGATAATAGTGGATAGGTGTAGGGTGGAGAGTGATATGAAATATGTTTTAAAAAATTAAGGTAATTAATAAGTTTATTATTTTGAATTGTATGTCTCATTGTTACCAAGGATTAGATATTGCACAGCTCTCCTCCAGACCATAGTTATTCAGAGGCTTTTTTTGTGGATGACTATTTTCAATTAATAAAAGGAATTTTTACTTACACTTTGGGAAGTTTCCAATAATTAAACATATTTTTCCTGGAAATTAGGTTTATATAGACAAAAAAACCCCACAAATCTAATTTTATCCAGAAGTTCTATCTTTTGACTATTGCCATAGTTAGATTAGCTAACCTGACTAATTATCTCTCCATTTTTGTCTTATTTTCCCTGCCCACACTCTGGAAAAGTTCACAGTAACTGAAAAAATGAGTATGTGATCAAAAAAAAAAAAAAAAAGGTGTGTTACTGTATATATTATTTAAATTGAAAATAGTGGATCCTAGTTTTGTATGATATATTGAAATAGAACAACTAATGGGTTATACAAAATTGGATTTTTAATATATAGAGTTATGTTTAGGAGATGCAATTTGGATAATAATAATGTATCTGATGCTATTAATAAATATCACTATTATAATGTGAATGAAATAATGTAACCACTACAGGAAGTGTCTAAAAAGGTATTATAATTTGATTTTTAATTTTCTTTAGTTGAACAGAATTAAAATTATTATGATGATGATATACATTTGGAAGTTATTGAAAACATTTCAAATTATTATTAAGCAAAAATAATGTGTGGAATTCTAGTTATTAAGCTCTATGGAATATTTTACATATTTGTTAATCTTTTCTGTATCAATAAATAATACTCCTTTATGGAGATAATCCTTTCTTACTTGGACCTCCACTTTTTTCTCAAACATCAGTCAGTATTTTGGGTCTTATATTTCTTATATCTGAATCTCTTTTCTCTGCTTAAGGTTCTCCTGGTTGCTCCTGAGGGCCACCAGGAATACCTTTACTCGTTCAGTCACAGGGATAATTGCTTGCCAACATCCATGTTTTACTATATACAGTCATATAATTTTGCTTCTTGTTTCAAGGGTAGAAATTCATAATAGTATTGTAAAAATTTCTTATGCAAATTTTGCTTATAAATTTACTTTGGTTGAGTAGAACAAAACTGCAATGATATATTTGAGAAGTAATTAAAATTAAATTAAAATACATTCCAATTTGTGTCCAAAGTTTCTGATTCAAAAAGGACAAGTCTACTAAGACAGGGAACACTGTACAAACCGAGTCATAAACCTGTACCTTCTAAAATAATTGCACACCTAAAGCAGAGTGCAACAGTTGCTATTTAACTCATTATGAGTCATTTGGTGAGTGTTGAATTATACTTGGTATATTCTATTTACTAAGGAAGAATTAGATATAGTAATACCTAAGATTTTTACCAGATAATGTGAAAATAAATATTTGGAAGAGAGAAACTTTGGCCGAAATAATGCCCTCCTCCAAAAAAATGCATTTGGTCATGACAGACAAAGTTGGTGTTTTGATCAAATTCTTCTGTGCTTTCTAAAGTGAGCTACACAACTCATGAAATACAAGGCATATCATTTAATAAAGCCCTTCAACCAAAGACAAACCTGCTGGTACATTATAGATGCTGTTGGGATTGAAATGTAATTGTCTCTTTAGTACTTCCTGTCTGTAGATACTAACCATGATGCAGTCACTGGTGGTTATGAATAAAAAGTGTGTTTTGATTAACGCATTTAACAGTTTGTTTAGAAAATAGATCCTTGGTCAAACCACTCTAGCTTTACATATCAGATGTTATAAAAAGAAAATAAGATTGAAGATTAAAGTTTACGGAGGCATGTAGTTAAATATCAAGATATTTACAACAGTTTCTTTTCTCTCCTTCCTTCCTTCCTTCCTTCCTTCCTTCCTTCCTTCCTTCCTTCCTTCCTTCCTTCCTTCTTCTTTCTTTTTAAAATCTCCTTCCTAGTAGCAGCAATTCAGTGTAATTTAAGAATGAAAAAAAAAATTAAAATAGCCTTTCATTTACATGTTTGCATTCTGCTGCAGTGTCAGCAGGTTAGGACACATGAGGGTTACTTTTAGCTTTGGTTTGTGTCCGCCTAACGTAAATGGCACGTAGAAGTGTCCTTGTTTTTGTTACTGTTAATGATAGTTTTAGAAAAATGGCAAAATGAAACAAGTCATTTAATACCAGAGTGGACTATTTTGGATCATAGTTTTATTGCAATTGAAATAAATGGATAATAAATATATTATTAAAACATTTACTCTTAAAATCTGAGTTGTTGTTTTATTAGAGTTGACAGGCAAATTATCTCTCAATTATATATACTGACAAAGAATAGCTTAGTTAGACTAAGGTACCAATGCAAGTGCCTGGGTTTTATAGCATCTTTAACAACTACTGCCTCTTTAAAACCTGATTTAGAAAATTGCAAAACTATTATATTCATTAAGAAAACTAAAAAGCAAGGCTCCTCCAATGGTGGAATATTATCATTGGTTTAAACAGAGAGCTTGGTTATTTATAGCCAAAAAAATTCAGAAATTTTTATGTACTCTGGATTCTTCCAGACCTTTTTAACACAAATATCAATAAGCATGAACTAGTTTGACTTGAATGCAAACAAATTTCCCTTTCCAAAACTATCCTCTGGAGGAAATTCTAAATAAACAAAGAAAAGGCCAATAAATAAGTACAAGAACAGTGAGAAAAAAGAGAACTCAAGGGGCCTAGATCATTTACAAAATATATGACCTGGCAACCCCTAGGTAATGGAATATTGAAGTTTTTATGTTTCAAGCAGAGTAAAAGAGAAAACACTTTTTAGTTAAGAGCAAAACATTTACAATAAAAAAATTTAAAAAATAAATAAAACTTTTACAAAGAAAACCTTGAAGAAATATAAGAGCTTGGTGATTGTGGGAAGAAGTTTATTTCAGAAAAGGTTTATAGCAGAGAATACAAAATTATAAAGGAAAATTTATATTGCAGTATAAATTTTACATTATAACCGTTAATATTATATATTATAATATAAGTAATATGCATTGTACATATAATTTATTATAAAATATAATAGTAGTTATATAATATAATATAATATTATATATAAAATGCATATTTGTATGTTTTAAGTTTAAGAATATTTGAAATTGTACAAAAAAAAAAAAAAGAGAAAATGGACTTGGATTTAGCTTCATGGGACCACAAATACTGGAGATGACTTTGAGGAAATGCTAAGTTAAATTATGATGCCAAAGAATCAGTGACAACAGAATAGCTGTTCTTTAAAACAGGTATGATTATATAAGTCACCTTTAACATAAATATCTATGACTAAATAATGTATAAGGCTGTTTTTGATTGAGTCTAGATTACAAGTTTCACAAGTTCAAATATCTATATTCTTTTTTTTTTTCAATATATTTGAGGAGCAGAGAAAAACAACTGCTTATACATTAAAATCATCTGTGGAGATTCAACAAAATATACTGTGCTTCATCTCTGCCCCATCAATGAAATCAGAGGCTCTGGGAGAGGGACTAAGGCTTGGAAATTTTCCTCCTTTGTACTGCAAGATAAAAACACAGATACTGAAAACCTCTCCAAATCCATTTGACTTGCCCTGAGTTTGGTAACTCCCTTGCAATTGATATAAAATGTTCCAGGCTGACCTAGTGCATTTCTTGAGTTAACCCTAGGAAGGAAATATTGTTTCCAAGAAGGCCTGGTTTTCCTTTATTGTTTAACAGATTTAAACACCACAATCTGTATACTAGGGATGTTCCAAGCTTCCTGGTTGATAATTGCTTCTAGATGTCTTTGGTGAACAGAGCTAGAAGACAGATATAGACATAGATATATAATATACTAATATGTAATGTAGGATTAAATACCTCATAATCTCATACTGTTTCTTCCAATTCAAAATTTTTATTAGATAATTTTTTTCCTTAACCTCTTCTATATTATATATGTATCTTCTTTCTTCCAAACCAAGAATCATCGTTCTTAAGGACATAAGAGATGCAATTTAGAATACACCACAACTACTTACTTATCCAATTTGGTAAATACAACAGTCTCAGAATAGCAATGTTAATAGTACCACCACCAATGAAATCCATTCTGTGTATATATTAGCCACTCCACAATATGCTTTCCCTTTTATAATGTTTTAACTGTAGTTCTACAAGTAACTATATGTTTAATGCTCACCACAAGACTGTGCCAATGTTTTGTCTAGTTATTTGGCTGCCTAACCTTTTTCTCTAGTGGATTCCTCAGGAAGTGCTCTAGAAAAATATTCTCTGAGTTCTTACATGTTGATAACAGTTTACGCCTTTTAGACTTGAAAATCCGTTTTCAAGAACTTAAAATTCATGACTCACATTTCATTTCTTCTAGTATTTTGAATATTTTACTCCATTTTCTTCTGGCAAAAATCAGTATGGTGGAAAAATCTAGTGATAATCTAACTTGCTGAAGTTAGAACTTTATATGGGAGAGAGTTCAGCAAACAGTGAGAACTTTATTCTTTGTATAGGGTACTAATATTGGGACAGGACATTATTTTAAATGCCTGCAGTGAATTGTGTGTTTTATATGTGATATCCACATTTTCAAGGAAGTCAATTTGAAAAGAGCACTCAATAAACATTTTACCCTAAAATTGGAGAACTGGAATTTAAACCCAGGTCTACTTTAACACTTAAGTCGAAATCCGTTGAAATCCTGTCCTTTGACTGGGTGATGTAGTGTTTTGTTTTGCCTGGAAGACTCCCAGTGAATGCCTGTTGTCCTGTACTAATTATTTTCCTTTTAGATTTTTTTTATTGGGGAATTGGGGGAGGAAAACAGCGTTGGAGTACTGGGGAAGGGGAACAGACAAGTTGCTGTCTTTTTGTTCTGTCTAGTTGCGGAGGACGTTGCTTCACTGGCCCATGTTGGTATCATCATTGCACTCTTCCTGGATGAGGCAGATCAGTCACTGGCCTCTGGATGGTGGCTCACTGCGGCTATTGGCAGCACACACTGACCACCGGCCACTCACTGTAGCCTATGGCAGCCCACTGTAGCCTATGGCAGCCCACTGCAGCAGGGGCTGCAGCCTACACCGTTGCCGGGGCTCGCACAGCCCAGCTCCAGGTGGAGCTTTTGTTAGCTGTAGAGGGCAGTGTCACTGGCCCTCATATGTGGGATCCGAACCGGGGCCGCTGGCATCCCCAAACCAGCTCTTAACGAATGTGCCACTCGGCTGGCCCGTCCTGTACTAATTATTAATGGAAACTCCTTTGCTCTAAAATGTTCTGTTTGGGAAGATAATTTATATATGTAGTCACACTATTTCTTGACCATCTAGTGATAGATTCGACTTAAAGCTCTTCGATAAAAAAATGAGCACCCACATATTGAAACCATGAACTTGTATATTTTCAGTGCCCACTCACTCTTCATCTCAATTGTGTTGCATCACCATCCTTTTAGTATTACGTATACTTTGCTACCAAAACATTTTATGAATTTAAATTATCGAGAAAATAAAAGCAAAGAAAACCAAAACATTCCTTTGCTGACCTTAGATGTATAAGCCTTTCTTTTTCATGTAGTCCATGTAATAGCCTTCTCACTTTCCTTCATTGGAGGAAACTACTTTTAGTGTAGAAAGCATGTGGTTTGGCTTGGTAAAATGGTGGTGGGGGTTGGGGATCATTTTGCTGGGATAGCAAACACTTTATCATTTGTGTCCACCCTGCAGGCACTGAATTCTACTGATATTAATGGTGAAAAACGGTATGGGTTGAGAGTCTGATGACATGCAGTCAATCAATGTAAGTTCCTAAAAAAGAGACGGCAGGTCTGCAACAGTCCTCCAGGGAAGCCGATGCTGCATTAATGCACAGAACCAGGAGACAAGGAAATGCCACCTGAGCCTACGCCCTCTGGAAGCTAACAGCAATTTCAGAAACTTACACCATGCTGTGGTTTTGTGTAATTGCCACACCAAGTGAGGAGAAGTAAAGCCCTGAGGAGTTGTTTATAAGACTGATAGCATCAGAGTTTGTTTGCCAGGAGATCTTCTGTCACAAATCTAAATGGGGCCAAAACAGACACTGGATACCAGACTCCTTTTTCTAGATGTAAGCACTCTGCTGGGATGGGCAACTTGGATCTGAATTTCACTTGCACATGGGGATGCCGTTGTGTTGATTTGGGGCAGTGGGTGCTGATCATTATATATATATATATTACCTTAGTGTTTGCAGAAGGTAAGAGGCTTATATTGTATTATTATCTAATTATTTTTAATGCTAAACTGATACATGCTCATTAAAAGAAATTCAGAATAGAAACATTTTAAAATGTGAAACTGCCCCAAATCCATCTCTCCTTAGCATGCCAAACAATTATATAAACATAACCACTCTTAGTATTTTAAAGTATATCCTTTTAGAGATTTTTCTAAGCATATTTAGTGTTAACAATAACTATTAACATAAATTTTAAAAATATATTCTTATCAGCCATTTATTTTTAACATAGTACATCAAGGACAACTTTCATCTCAGTATAGACACACCTTATTTGGTTGTTTTTTGTTTTTTTTAACAGCTGCACATTATTCCATTGTTCAGATATACTAGGATGTAAGAAACCAAAACCCTTTCCTTTGGGATTTAGGTAATTTCTAGTTTTTCGCATTTATAAACAGTTTTGAACTTGCTTTTGTATGTCTCTATACACACATAAGAGAATGCATTGGCTCAACATTGCCAAATTGCCCTTTAATTTACATTCCTAGTGACAGTGTATGGACCACTTATCTACCAATCTTTACAACTCAGTTTGAGTTAAAATGTAGTAGCTGTTTTTGTTTAGTGTGCATCTTACATTATGAATAAGGTGAACCACCTTTTTCTGTATTTATTGTTCTTAGAGAAACATGGAATAATGGTTAGATGTTCAGGCTTTGGAGCTAGACTGCCTGAATTTCAGTTCCACCATAAAATAACAGTGTGGTCATGTCCTAGTAGCTTCTCTGTACCTCACTTTTCTCCTGTGTAAAATGGATGATAATGATATTATTTATCTCTTGCTGTTGTGAGACTATTAGATAGGTTAACATATATGAATCATTTAGGATAGTTAAGACATAACACATTATAAACCTTTGCCATTATTAAACATATTTTAAGAGAATTACATAATTATGTTCTTTGCTCATTGTTTTCTATTTATTATTTGTCTTTTAATTGATATGAAAGAGCTTGTTTGAAACTAAGTACACTAGCTTTCTATTTCCTTTGCTTCTTTTAATCTCCTTAAGCAAGGAATATATCTATTTGGATATTAAATATCTAGCACATTTAAGTTTTTTAGAAAAAATTCTCTTATTTATTAATTCAAAATTTATTGAACTAAAAACTTATTTATTTTCCAAAAATTGGATAGCATTGAGAATATGGAAGTTAAAATAAATAAATAAAAATAAATAAATAAATAAATAAATAAATAACCCTTGCTTTCCTGATGGTGTGATGGGGAGACAGATACAAGTTGTTGCTATTTTAATACAATAAAGTGAATGCTATTATAGACCTAACAGAAGTAACAATGATTAGGTGGGCCAATCAATTATGTGATCTATACAGTGACAGTTTTATTTCTTTCCAATTTACATGCCTTTTATTTATTTTTCTGGACTAATTGCTCTGGCTAAAACTTCCACTGCTATGTTGAATGGGCATACTTATCTTCTTCCTGATCATAGAGAAACAGTTTTCAGTTTTTCACCCTTAACTATGATGTTAAGTGAAGGTTTATCATACACAGCCTTTACTATATTGAGGTATTTTCCTTCGGTACCTACGTCATTGAGAGTTTGTATAACTGGATGTTGTATATTGTCAAATGTTTTTTTCTGCATCTGCCAAAATAATCATACGATTTTGTATCTTTCATTTTGTTATGTGTTATATCATGTTGATTGATTTGTGGATGTTAAATCGTCCTTGCATTCCTGGAATAAATCCCACTTGATTGTAGTATATAATCTAACTTCCCTATTTCAAACTCTACTACAAAGCTATAGTAATAAAAAAAACAGTATAATATTGGCAGAAAAACGATGTATGGGTCAATGGAAGAGAATTGAGAGCTCAGAAATAAACCCACACATACACAGCAACTAGTTTACAACAAAGGAGCCAATAATGTACAGTGGAGAAAGGGTAATCTCTTCAATAAGCAGTACTGGGAAAACATGATAGACATATGCAAAAGAATGAAATTAGACCACTGTTTTATACCATACACAAAAATTAACTCAAAATGAATTAAAGATATGAATATAAGACATGAAACAATAAAATACATAGAAGAACACATAGGTACTAAGCTTCTGGGCATTGGTCTCAGTGGTATTTTTGTGAATTTGACTCCAAAGGCAAAAGAAACAAAAGCAAAAATAAACGAATGGGTCTACATCAAACTAAAGAGCTTCTGCACAGCAAAGAAAAGCATCAATAAAACAAAAAGGAAACCAACTAAATGGAAGAAGATATTTGCAAATGATACTTCTGATAAGGGGTTCATATCTAAAATATATAAGGAACTCATACAACTCAATAACAGAACAATCTAATTAAAAATGGGGGCAGAGGATCTGAATAGACATTTTTCCAAGGAAGACATGCAGATAATCAACAGGCACATGAAAAGATGTTCAACATCAGGAATTATTAGGAAAATGCAAATCAAAACCACAATGAAATATCACTTCATACCTGTTGCAATGGCTATTATCAAAAAGACAAAAAATAACAAGTGTTGGAGAGGATGTAGAGAAAAAGGAAACTTGTGCTCGGTGGGATTGTAAATTGGTGCAGTAACAATGGAAAATGTATGGAGGCTCCTTTAAAAATTAAGAATAGATCTACCACATCACCCAGCAATTCCTCTTCTGGGTAGTCATCTGAATAATATATAAACACTAATTTGAAAAGATATATGTACCCCTATATTCATTGTAGCATTATGTGCAATAATGAAGATATGGAAACAGCAGAAGCTTCCCTCAATAGATGAATGGGTAAACAACATTTTATATATATATATATATATATATATATATATATATATATACACACTATACACACACACACACAATGGAATATTACTCAGCCATAAAAAATATGAATTATTGCTATTTCCAATAACATGAAAGATATTGAGGGTAGCATGCTAAGAGAAATAAGTCAGATGGAACAGGACAAAAATCATATGATTTCACTCATATGTGAAATATAAAACAAAAAGTAACAAATAAAAACCTAACAAAAGAAACTCATAGATACAGACAACAGATTGGGTAAAGGGAGTCAAATATACTCCTATGGTAACAAAAGGAAAGTAGACTTTTGGTGCTGAGCACACAATAGAGTACATAGATATTGAATCACAATGTGCACCTGAAATTTATATAATGTTATTAATCAATGTTACATCAATAAATAAAATTTAAAAATGAATCTATATATACATATGTATACACACACACACACACAATTTCTACGTTGTTTTGTTTGGACTATTCTTTTCTTGTTGAGAATATTGTCTTCTCTTAGTCATGGAATAATAAATTCACTTGGAAATTGCTAAATCTCAGAGGGAACCCTATAAAATTATTTTACTTTTATAACATTTCAGGAAGTATAATTTACTTGTATGTCATCAAAGGTATATCTCTATTAATGTTTCCAGTTAGTCGAAAATTTTCCGTTCTCACTGCTATATTCTTTCAAAATTAGGATTTTGTTTTGTTTTGTTTTTAGTATGTCCTTTACCTATTATCTATTAAGGGTAAGGGAAAGAAAAAAAAATACCTCCATAAATTTGCCACAAACAGCAGTAAGCTTATGGTGATATTTCAATATATAGCTTCAGCATGCCTGCTTTTGTTTACTCCATCTTTGTACACCGCATGCCTATTGGCATCTCAATGCCTTTTTTTTGAGGGCTGTATCACTGGCCTTCATATGTGGGATCTGGACTGGGGTATCTGATCCCAAACAAAAGTCACAAAAAGGTAAAGAGGAAAACTTACCAGTAGGGTAACTATTTAATCAATTTTTAAAAATCTATAAGTTAATTTGCATTTTTATAGAAACAATTGATTATTTAAAATATTAATTGATTGATTATCTGCATTGACAACGCCTTATAGCCAAAAGCTACTGGCTTTAGCTCATGGCATTTTATCAAGAAGAGCTGAAAGTTCTATCAGAATGGTTTAGCTTCATTGGAATCTGTTAAGAGATATACTCTTTTTTTAAATACCTTATCACTGTGACATCAAATAACTAAAACAACTCTTTATTGCATTTGAATGTCACCTAATTTTAATTTGGAAGTATTTGTGAAGAGGTGTTCTGATGTTTACAACTTACTTTAAAATAAAAAAGAAACAAAACATGAAATTTAAAAAAAATGGTTTGATGGATCAAAGGATAGGATGTTTGATGGATATGCGGTAAGCAAGGATTGTAAAAATTTAATTGTAGAATCTAGGTAGAGGGTGTATGAATAGTCATCATAAATTTCTTTTAATTGTTTTGTATATTTGAATTTTTTCATGATACAATGTTGGGGGGAAATGAAGGGACTAGCGATTTTCAAACTTTTGTTTTTGAGGCATTTTGTCAATTAAATGTTTTATAGGATGGTGATATTATATAAACATTTAAAAGCATAGGGTTTTTTTGGTCAGAGGTAAGTGATGAAGAATAATGACTGCTCCTCTACTGTTTTTCCACATGCTGACATGCAGGCATGTCTGGGACATCCTGAGGCTCTAGGAAATATCATTTGAAAACAATTTTAATGATTGTTGTCATTTCAGTGCCTCATTTTTTCCAAATATGCTCTTGTACTTTCATCTGAGTGAACCCTTTGAAAATTGAGGGTTTATATTTCTACATTACTTATCTCTGAACATGTATATTTATTTGTGTTTAGTAAGAATAAAACTTCTTTGTGTGTGTGTGTGTGTGTGTGTGTGTGTGTGTGTACGTGTGTGTGTGTACATACACACACACATTTTTCTTGGACGTAGGGAAAAATTTGAAATCTGAAATGTGACATATTATCAATAATAGATTTTCTTAGATTCAGATAATATTACTCTCATCTGTTTACCTCTCTTCAGGGATAGCAGTCCTGGGAGTTTGGGACACAATCAGTGAGTCTTTGCATTACATAGTTTTCAAACACAAGTAAAATATTTTGACATTGTAAGTATTGTGTGCTTTGGGCTTTTATGGTAAGTCTTCATCAGGGAATACTGTACACGATTGAATGTTTACGGGAAGGCCAACAATTTCTGCACTTCAATATCTTGGATATTCTCTTTCCATTGAGAAAATACTTTCATATTCTTTGTATTGCAATTGTCCCATGCATTTTCTAGCAAGCCCTTGATAGAAAGAAATCAAGAGTCAATGACAAGTTTTAGTTAACTATGCTTTATATATAATCATAAAAACGAAGGAGCACTTTTCCTTGTTGGAGATTTGTTTTCCTTTTGTTCCTCATAGCATGCAGCAAACAAACAAGGAACTCTAAGAAAATAATATTATGACTCACAGTAGTAAGAATCATTTTGAAATTTAAAATGTGGAACTGCATTGTATGTGATATTTACACAACCATTTATCTCTGCACTTACAGAATCTCTCATCATGAAAAATCTCACTTTAGAAAATTATATTTGTCATCCAACTCTTCCTTAATTCATGGTATTTGGTTTATGCAAATTGTTCCCTTTCACATTTTCTTAAAATAACTAAAATAATTGGTTCTATCAATTTGCCTGTTTTTCTATAGCTTCCTGAGTTTTGCCTGATGTTTCTGTTCCCTGACCACCATTACTGATATTTTCATGTGTTTTTTCTCTGCCTTTTCTCTTTTTGTAAAACAAATTTAAAGTCTTTATATTTTCAGCTCTATGATTTTCCTTTCCCCTAAAAAAACTGAAATCTTACTCTACCAATAGAAGCACTGATGTGGCTCTCTTCTTCCCTGGGTTTGAAACAATAAAGAAACCTGTTTGCTTTCTTTCTGACCCTTCTCCATTTAACTTCCATGGTTTCCCTCTATTCACAGATTTATATAAGTGAACTCACACAATTTAAAACCAAAAATACAAACAATCTGATTAAAACTCGGCAGAAGACCTGAAGAGGCATTTCTCCAAAGGACATACAGATGGACAAAAAACATTAAAAAAAAAATGCTCAGCACCACTAATCATCAGGAAAATAAAAATTAAAACCACATTGAGATCACCTCACACCTGTCAGAATGATCTATCATCAATAAATGAACAAACAAGTGCTGGCGAGGGTGTGAAGAAAGGGAGCCCTCATGCATTGTTGGTGGGATTACAGATTGGTGCAGCCATTATGGAAATCAGGATAAAGATTCCTCAAAAAAATAAAAATAGAATTGCCTTATGACCCAGCAATTCCACTTTTGAAGAAATCCAAAATAGTAATTTGAGAAGACATATGTATCCCTACGTTCCCAGAAGCATTATTTACAATAGCCAAAATATGAAAGCAACCTAAGTATCCCTTGAAAGATGAATGGATAAAGAAGAAGTGGTATATATGAGTATATTCAATGGAATATTACTCAGCCATAAAAAGAATGAAATTTTCCCATTTGTAACAGCATGGAATAACCTAGAAGATATTATGCTAAGTGAAATAGACAGAGAAAGAGAAATACCGTAAGATTTCATATATCTGGAATTTAAAAAGCAAAATAAACAAATAAAACAACCAAATATTAAATACAGAGAATGAATTGATGTTTGCCAGATGGGCAGGGTTTGGGAGGAATGGGTGAAAAAGGGGAAGAGATTAAAAGTAAAAATTGCCAGTTATGAAAACAGTCACTGAGATGTAAAGTACAACATAGGGAATACAGTCTATAATATTATAGTAACTCTATATCGTATCAGATGGGTACTAGACTTATTGGGGTGATCACTTATATAATATGGTGTGTCAACTATAATTAAAAAATAAAAAAGAAATTAAAGACACTTCAAATATTTAAACTGCATATATATATATATATATATATATATATATATATATATATATATATATATACAGACATATATATTTCATTGGTGGTCATATTTCTTTTACCTTTTTTAGTAGTTATCCTTTTATTTCTGTTCATTTTCCTCACAATCCAATTTGCAAATGCTCTTAGATGAAAATATAAAGAATAAAATGCCCTTCTACTTTGATCTGACTTGCTGATGCTTCTCTTTTGCTAAAATAGACTGAATCGGAATGTTGAGTTAGATGGCCATTTAAATATGATGTGATTCTGCTGGCTATCTTCTAAACCAGGAATCGAGGCACAGGACAGTTAGGCAAATTGCTTAACACTCTAGAATTCAAGTTCCCTGACTTATAGATCTCAAATCTTTCTAATTTCCAGAAGCAGCAGGGCCCAATGTGTCTCATCTGAATTGTATGAACTAGAACCAAAAGGTAAAAAAGACATCTGGTACATCTGCAAGGCCTTTAGGCTCTACCACTGATTCAGTGGGTGACCATAGAGAACATGGTTTACTTCTCTAAGTTTCAGTTTCTTTATCTCTAAAATGGGGATAATACCTACCTCACCAAAGGTAATAAATATTAAATAGTATGGTGAGTGCCAAAAATTCCTCATGTTTTCCATAATTCAGCCATCAGTGGCACTAACTGGAAACAAATGATTTCTGAATAATTACAATTAAAATTTCTCATCACCTTATTATTTAAACCTGAAATATTTAAATTGAGTATACTTGAAAATAGCAGGATTTTCGTTTTCTGCTATCAGTCCGAAAGCACATGTAATCAAGAACTAGAAATGAAGTTGAGTTTTGGGGAAAAATAAATTTAGGTGTGTTTGTGTTATTGTTTGTGTAATGGCTGGATTATAAGGACGTGTATATCTATACTAGGGTTACGCTAGACCAGAATTACAAAGTCAAGTTATCTTGAGGCATTCCCTGTTACCCTATGAAAAAGAGTTCTGCATAGATAAGACAAAGTCTTAGAAATCACTGTTGATTTTGAAAATGCCCCTGGCCAATTATAACAGTGAATGTGAAAGAGTAGGTACAGGATATTATGCTGAAGGACAGAGTATAGAATAAATGTTAGAGTAGCCAAGAAGACTGATCTCAAACTCTGTTTCAAATAACATCTCTGAGAACGAAGCATAAATCAAGCACAGGTCATGTAGGACATGACAGAACAGACTGATATATTGGCAGAGACCTGACTCCACTGGTTACCCTGGCAAGGATTAAGGTAACTCCTGGAAGGAGTGAATGCTTTCTTCTTTCTGCTCTGCTTGTAGTGAAATCAACAATTTCACAGGAAAAAACTTCCTGCAAGTAATATAGAGATTCTGGTAAGCGTGGGAAAACTCAGGAAGCAGAGAGGTGCCAGCAGAGCTTTTCCAATCTCAGAGCATCCAGGTACCAGAGCCCATTTGCAAACACAAAAAGTTTGAGGAAGAGAAGCACATGGTAGGAGATTTCAGCCTGGGCGCCAGTTCATGAAGGTTTGGGTTTGAGCAAAGACATTTGCTCACATGTCATCACTCAAATTCACAAAGCTCTTTCCACAGGATGGAGGCTTGGCCCTTCTAGCAACATGTTCCCTGAGTTTGGGGTAGGCAAGGGAGTGCAAGTAAGGGAGATGCCCCTGGCAATTGACACCACAATGACGTACTGCTTTGCATGAATTTCCAACCTGCAAGTAGAGCAGATAACTTGAGTCCAGCCTCTTGAAGGCAGAAACCCCCCATACAAATATGTACCTTTGGCACAGGGCAAAGCAGTTACTATCATTAGAATTGTGAAATTTTAATAATGGACTTCTATTTTCATTCTTTCTTTTAGTGTGTTATACTCCACCAACTGAGTCAATGGTCTTTTTTGAGAGGTAATATTTAATTACTACAGGATAGGTAAGAAACTAGAGAAATAAAGAAAAACAAAAATAGTTAAAGTATAGCAGATGAACTAGTCCTGAAGTCCTATTAAACACTTTATACAATGACTCATAAATCTGAAGAAATGACAAAATGTTTAAAGGGTAGTTGTTTTTTTGTCCTGAGATAAAGTCAGCCAGCTGAAAGGAGGGAAATGAATGGGAAAATCGAGCAATACAGCATCCTCATAACATGTTCCCTTTTGCCAGATTTATTCCAGTGAGATGGTGATAGGAACCCCTATATTGGAGGATCTTCGTGCAGTAGAGTAGCCTGCATCTAGTAGCTTCATGGAGCATAGCTCAAGGAGATTGTAATACAATAGAGAGACCTCATATTCAACAAAGCATCCAAACAGTAGATCAGCAATGCTTACAGTTCAAGGAAATGGTCCTAAAGGATGCCTCAGTTCTCAGGCAAAGAGATAATTGCCAAATATCTATGAAACCTCAATTTCAATGTGAAGGAGTCTAAGAAAGCACTTCTGTACTTCAAGGAGCTTGTGGTCAGGACCAGAAAAAATCAGAATATAAGACCTGTCACCTAGAGAATATGTCAAGATGTAGGCTCCTTCAACATATGCTAACAGGAATGAATGCCAGTGATTATACCACAGACGTCAAATGCAAACTGTTAGGAAATTACACATCATTGGATAACACAGTAAGAGATACAGCCCATCCCAATTTGCACTACCTGCAGGGGCCCAGGTGTATGTAAGACCCTTTGAAACTCAAATATGCTCTGAGGGAAGAGGCAGGTCATTGCATTTGCTGATTTTGAATTTTGAATTTATTTATTTTACATGTTATTGAAATGTTGAACAAGTGCTAATTTCACTGAGTTTACCTAAAAGTCAATATATTAATTGTTCCTATCATAATGGGTTATTGAAATACAGTTTCTGTTGAGTTATAGACAAAGAAATACATTTATTGTACACCTGATTTATTTATTTATTTTTTGACTGAAGTGCCTGGGAAATGTGCTAGGAACAACTGAAGCAATGATTGGTTAGAATATAAAATGGTACAATTTTGGAAAACAGTTTGGCAGTTTCTTAAAATGTTAAAATGCAGCTACCATATGACACAACTGTTCCATTCCTACATACTTACTCAAGATAAATGAAAACAAGATTCTACATAAAGACTTTTAAACAAATATTTATAGAAGCTTTATTAATAATAGCCCAAACTGGAAACATCTAAATATACATAAACTGGTAAATGAATAAACATGTTATGGTACTTCCATACAATAGGCTAGTACTCAGAAATAAAAATAAATTATTGATAGATTCAACCACATAACTGAATCTCAAAAGGCTAAGTGAAAAAAGACCAAAAAAAAACTACATACTGTCTGATTCCATTTATTAAAATTCTAAACACTGCAAACTAATCTATAGTGACAGAAAACAGATTGGTAGTTGCATAAGGATGAGAGTATTTTACCAGGAGGGGTGGTAGGGAGAGGAAAAACAAAACTTTGGCATGTCAGAGCTTTTCATTGTCTAAATATGGTTCTGATTAAGTTAGTATACATATCTCGGAACTGATCAAATTGTTCATTTTAAATATATGCACATTATTGTATATCAATTATACCTCAATAAAGCTATCAAAAATACTATACAAAATAAAAAGCAAAAGTGAAATGGAGACTTTTTTAAGCATACACAACATTATGATGGGACTTACGAATTGTTTTAAGCAATTTGGATTTTATACTTAGGGTATTAGTGGAACCATTTAATTGAGAAAGCTGTTTTAGGTGCTTGGGTAAGACACAATGTTGCTCTCTATTAGGGTAATGACAGTGAAAATGGAGTAAAGTGAATGCCTTTGAGATATTGCTTTCTAATTTTCTCTTATCTTGTATAATTTTTATCTTATCTTCATTTTTAGAATATTATCTTCTAAAATAACTGGGCCTTCACTTTCTAAGATGCAGGTATTTGTAATATTATGTATTAAATAATAATGGTTATTAAATGGCAATTAAATGCAACTTTTCTTGTTAGGAATTGGTACAAAAATTATCTCGGAGTCCTCTAAATTATTTATTTTGCTATCTTTTACATGCTTCTTTATTATTAATGTTCCTTTGATCTCAATGTCAGAATTGATTTAGCCTTATTGTAGAATACTACTACATTTATGAGTGTCTTTTCTCAGTTATGCTATTTTTATAATAATGTACACTGACATTTATTCAATAAGTCTTACCCCATGAGGTAATGAATCATGAAATACCACTACTCAGAACTTATCACCATATTTCACTATATTATTATTCATATTTATATATACACAAATATGCATATATAATTTACATGATACAAAAGTTATTAGAGGTATTTTTCATAAGTATTTATGTGTACCAACATTTGCAAGAAACAATGAATTTTTACAAAGTATAAATATCGTATTCTCAATTTATGCATTATATTCTGACTGGTATGCTCAATAGGTGCATGTTTTCCCACTTTTTCATGTACGAGCAAGTCAGGGAGATAAGAAATATGCCATGATATTATAGATGCATTTTCTCATTAAGAAGAAATGTGTCAGGCATCACTATGAAAGAGAAAGTGCTTTCTTAGAGACAAATACTCTATTACATAATACAAGTGATAAGAACTTGAACTTTTGAAATTATGAATAAGGGTAAACTTTGCATTCTCACTGCCATAACACTAATTGAGATTAGTGTTTTCCTAAACTTTGCTTTCAAATGGAACGCCCTGAATGATTACATTAATTTAGATCATCTTGTTGTTTTACATGGTTATTATACAATTCTGCGTCTTTCTTCTTGCCTTCTAGTACCTGTTCTCCATTCTATAACCAGAGCTTTTTTTAAAGTACACTGCGACTGTGTCCTACCTATGTCAATGTCTTCAATTCTTCTTCGTTTTCATAGAAAATAGTCCAATTTCAACATAACTGCTGTCATTGTCTATCCAGTCTCCTTTTCTGATTCCTCGTTACTACTCTCCTCCCAATTTACAATGTACAATGGACTTTGTGCTTCTCGCCTCCAAGCCTTTATCAAGGTTGCTCCTTTGCCATGGAAGAGACTTCTTTTCGGACTAATTTTGTTAGTTTTCTGGGCTTCTCAAAATACACTGCCTTCAGGAAACTTTCTGTCCCTCCCCACAAGACTGAGGTGGTTACCACTCTATACTCCCCTCAAAAACCTATAGAAATACTTATACTGCCTTCAAGTTGCCTGTCAACATATAGGTCTCTATTATAGCCTATCAGTTCCTTGAAAACTGAACTCTGTCTCAATAATTCAATAACCATTTTTGATATTTATTGAAACACAGCATATGTCACCTGTTCTAAGTTCCCTCTTTTCACAGTTATTTATTTAAGGTTCATTACTCTTGTAAACGCTGCTTTTATAAATTCCATTTAATACAATATTATTTCTGCTATGTCAGCTTCTTTTGATTTGTAATTTGCCTTGCATAGTTTTTGTCATTGATTTTCACGTTTTCTATGTAGTTTTGTTTTGTGTTCCCTTTGTTAGGAATGTACATTTATATTTGTTTGTGTTCCTACTTTTTTCTTTTCTTTTCTCTTCTATTTGTTGTACTTGTTTGTTTTCTTTAATCTAAGGCTGTTTCTAAAAATAAGTTTAATCTATATTTTTGTTTCTACTAATATATTTTGATATATTCCTATGTTGATATGTTCCTTTAATGTTATTTTGTGCTTTCTGATTACTACAATTTGCTTTGCTTCTTTGTTTCCTTTTTCTTCATGAATTTGTAAGGTCTCATATATTCTCCTTTCTATACTGTGATTATATGAAAACTATGTACTATAATTATATTTTTCTTATATATATTTGCAATATAATGGTAAAATGTACAAAGTTTCAGATACACAGGATGAATAAGTTCTGAAGATCTAATGTAAATCATGGTGATTATTATTAATAATAGCATACTGAATACTGGCAAGTTTCTAAGAGACAAAATCTCAGGCTCTAACCACAAAAAAAAAAGAGAAAAACAGGTAACTGTGGGAGGAGATGGATATGTTATTAGCTTGACTGCAGTAATCATTTCAGTATGTATATGCATGTAAAACATGTGCACCATAAATGTATACAATTTTTATTTAAAAATAAATTATACAGTAAAAAGTAAACCATAACAATTCTCAAAAAATATATGTTAACTAATAAAGTCTAAAGTTATTTAGTATCTCCAGTTCTCTTCTTTTTTTTCTTACATCTTTTCTTTCTTCCTTTTTTTTTTATTTTATTTTATTTTTGATTAGTTTCAGGTGTACAACACAGTGCAATAGTTACACATTTTACCCCTCAAAGTGACAACCCCCCACCCCCAACTCACCACCCCACTCCCCCCATATCATATATATCTATTACTCTTCCTCTGACTCTCTTCCACAGTATAATCCACATCCCATGACTAACTATATATATTCAATTACAGTAGGTATACCACCTCCGCTTTAGTAGTACAGTTCAGTGATCAAACCTCTACTCCTTTGAAATGGTCTCCCTAACAAGACCTATGATCATCTGACATTCCACAGAATATTTACAACATTATTAATTATATTCCCCAAACTGTTTTTCCTATCCCAGTGGCAATATTGTAGTTGCCTATTTTTGCTGTCTAATCCCTTCCCCTTCTCCCTCATCCCCATTCCTCTCCCAATTAGCAACCCTGATTTTTCGTCTATATCTATGAGACAATTTCTGTTTACTTTGCTCATTCATAGTTTTTCAGATTCCACATATGAGTGAGATCATATGGTATTTGTCCTTCTCTGACTGACTTATTTCACTCAACATTATAGTCTCTAGGTCCATCCATATCATTGCAAATGGCACGATTTCATTCTTCCTTATAGCGGAGTAATACTCCATTGTATAAATATACCACAGTTTCTTAATCCAGTCATCTACTGATGAGCACTTTGGTTGTTTCCAAGTCTTAGCTATTGTAAATTGTGCTGCTATGAACATAGGGGTGCATAACTTTTTTGGAATAAGTGTCTTGGTTTTTTCAGGATAAATACCTAGGAGTGGAATTGCTGGGTCAAACGGTAGCTCTATTTCCAGTTCTTTGAGATACCTCCATACTGACTTCCATAGTGGCTGCACCAATCTGCAGTCCCACCAACAGTGCAGCAGGGTCCCCTTTTCCCCACAGCCCCGCCAGCACTTGTTGTTTGTTGATTTGTTGATGATAGCCATTCTGACTGGAGTGAGGTGGTATCTCATGGTGGTTTTTATTTGCATTTCCCTAATGACCAGTGAGGTTGAACTTTTCTTCATATGCCTGTTGGCCATCTGTATGTCCTCTTTAGAGAAATGTCTCTTCATATCTTCTGCCCATTTTTTAATTGGGTTGTTTGTTTTTTTTGGTGTTGAGTTTCATGAGTGTTTTATAAATTTTGGATATTAACCCCTTATCAGATATATCATTGGCAAATATATTCTCCCATTCAATAGGCTTCCTTTTTGTTTTATTAATGGTTTCCTTTGTTGTGAAAAAACTTTTAAGTCTGATATAATCCCATATGTTCATTTTTTCTTTTACTTCCCTTGCCCGTAGGGATGTATCAGTAAAAATATTGCTCCGGGTAATGTCTGCAAATGTACTCCCTATATTTCCTTTTAGGAGTTTTATGGTTTCAGGTCTTACATTTAAGTCTTTAATCCATTTTGAATTTGTTCTTGTATAAGGCATAAGGAGATGATCCAGTTTCATTTTTTTGCATGTGTCAGTCCAATTTTCCCAGCACCATTTATTGAATAGACTGTCTTTACTCCAGTGTAAATTCTTGCTTCCCTTGTCATAGATTCACTGTCCGTAAATGCCTGGATTTATTTCTGAGCTCTCTGTTCTGTTCCACTGATCGATGTGCCTGTTTTTATGCCAATACCAAACTGTCTTGATTACTGTAGCCTTGTAGTAGGTTTTGATGTCTGGTAACGTGATCCCCCCGACTTTGTTTTTATTTCTCAGAATTGCCGAGGCTATTCTGGGTCTTTTATAATTCCATATAAATTTTAGTATTATATTTTCTATTTCTGTGAAAAATGCCCTTGGTAGTTTGATAGGAATTGCATTGAATCTATATATTGCTTTAGGCAGTATGGACATTTTAACTATATTAATTCTTCCTATCCATGAGCATGGTAGGTGTTTCCATTTATTTGTATCTTCTATGATTTCTTTCTTCAGTGTCTTATAATTTTCTGAGTACAGATCTTTCACTTCTTTGGTTAAATTTATTCCTAGGTATTTTATAGTTCTTGACGCAATTGTAAATGGGACAGTTTTCTTAATTTCTCTTTCCGTTAGTTTATTATTGGTATATGCAAATGCCACTGATTTCTGAACATTGATTTTATATCCTGCTACTTTACTGAATTCGTCTATCAGTTCCAATAGTTTTTTGATGGAGTCTTTGGGGTTCTCTATATACAGTATCATGTCATCTGCATATAATGACAATTTTACTTCTTCCTTGCCAATTTGGATGCCTTTTATTTCTTTTTGTTGTCTGATTGCTGTGGCTAGAACTTCCAGCACTATGTTGAATAAAAGAGGAGAAAGTGGACAGCCTTGTCTTGTTCCTGATCTTAAGGGGAATGGTTTTAGCTTTTCCCCATTGAGTATGATGTTAGCTGTAGGTTTGTCATATATGGCTTTCATTATGTTGACATATGATCCCTGTATTCCCAATTTGCTAAGGGTTTTTAACATAAATTGCTGTTGGATTTTGTCAAATGCTTTTTCTGCATCTATTGAGATGACCATGTGATCTTTATCCTTCATTTTGTTGATGTGGTGTATCACATTAGTTGATTTACGGATGTTGAACCAGCCTTGCGCACTAGGGATGAATCCCACTTGATCATGATGTATGATCTTCTTAATATACTGCTGAATTCTGTTTGCTAATATTTTATTGAGAATTTTTGCATCTATATTCATCAGGGAGATTGGCCTGTAGTTTTCCTTTTTTGTGATGTCTTTATCTGGTTTTGGAATCAGGGTGATAGTGGCTTCATAAAAAGAGTTTGGGAGCCTTCCCTCCTTCTGGATTTTTTGGAATAGTTTGAGAAGAATAGGTGATAGTTCTTTTTTGAATGTTTGATAAAATTCACTTGTGAAGCCGTCTGGTCCAGGGCTTTTGTTTTTTGGGAGATTGTCAATTACTGATTCAATTTCCTTGGTAGTAATCAGGGTATTTAGATTTTTTGTTTCTTCTTGCGTTAGCTTTGGAGGGTTGTATGCTTCTAGAAAATTATCCATTTCTTCCAGATTGTCAAATTTGTTGGCATATAGTTTCTCATAGAAATTTCTTAGAATTTTTTGTATTTCTGTGATGTCTGTAGTCATTTCCCCTCTTTCATTCCTGATTTTGCTAATTTGAGTCGTCTCTCTTTTTTTTTTTGATGAGCCTGGCTAGAGGTTTGTCAATTTTGTTTATCTTCTCAAGAAACCAGCTCTTGGTTTCATTGATCTTTTGAGTTGTTTTTCTGTTCTCTATATTGTTTATTTCTGCTCTGGTCTTTATTATCTCCTTTCTTGGACTCCTCTTGGGCCTCTTTTGCTGTTCTTTTTCCAGTTCCCTTAGGTGTAAGGATAACCTGTTGATTTGAGATTTTTCTTCCTTCTTTAGGTAGGCTTGCACTGCTATAAACTTCCCTCTTTCTGCTTTCACAGCATCCCAGAGATTTTGGATCGTGGTGTTTTCATTTTCGTTTGTCTCGAGGTATCTTTTGATTTCCTCCTTGATCTCATTTGTGACCCACTCACTATTTAATAGCATATTGTTTAGCCTCCATTTATTTGTCAGCTTCCCGGATTTCTTCTTATAATTGATTTCTAGTTTCATAGCATTGTGGTCAGAGAATACAGTTGAAATGATTTCAATCTTCTTAAATTTATTGAGACTTGTTTTGTGGCCTAACATGTGGTCTATCTTAGAAAATGTTCCACGTGCACTTGAAAAGAACGTATATTCTGTAGCTTTGGGATGAAATGCTCTGAAAATGTCTGTTAAATCCAGCTGGTCTAATGTGTCATTTAAGGTCGCTGTTTCCAAATTGATTTTCTGTCTGGAGGATCTGTCCATTAGTGACAGCGAGGTGTTGAAGTCCCCTACTATGATAGTGTTACTGTTGATCTCTGTCTTTATGTCTGACAATATCTGTTTTATATATTTAGGGGCTCCTATGTTAGGTGCATAGATGTTTACTAGAGTTATGTCCTCTTGTTGGATCGCTCCCTTCATTACTATGAAGTGTCCTTCTTTGTCCTTTGTTATATTCTTCAATTTAAAGTCCATTTTATCTGATATAAGTATCGCTACTCCAGCTTTTTTCTCAGTACCATTTGCATGAAATATTTTACTCCATCCCTTTACTTTCAGCCTGTATGAGTCTTTGGATCTGAGGTGAGTCTCTTGTATACAGCATATGCTGGGGTCTTGCTTTCTTATCCATTCAGCCACCCTATGTCTTTTTATTGGAGCATTTAATCCATTTACATTTAATGTGATTATTGATAGGTGTGTATTTATTGCCATTTTCTTATTTGTGTTCATAGTCTTTCATAGGTTGTTTTTCTCTTCTACTTAAAGAAGCCCTTTTAGCATTTCCTGGAAAGCTGGCTTGGTGGTAATGAATTCCCTTAACTTATTTTTTTCTGCAAAGCTCCTTATCTCGCCTTCGATTTTAAATGATAACCTTGCTGGATACAGCAATCTTGGTTGTAGGCCTTTATTTTTCATCACTTTGAAAACCTCCTGCCACTCCCTTCTGGCCTGCAAAGTTTCTGTAGAAAAGTCAGCTGATAATCTTATGGGGGTACCCTTGTAAGTAACTTGCTGCCTTTCCCTTGCTGCTTTAAGGATTCTGTCTTTGTCCTTAACCCTTGCCATTTTCACTATAATGTGTCTTGGAGTGGGCCTGTTTGGAATCATCCTGGTTGAAACTCTCTGCACTTCCTGGGCTTGTATTTCAATGTCCTTTGCCAGGTTAGGGAAGTTTTCAGACATTATTACTTCAAATATATTCTCAATCCCTTGCTCCCTCTCTTCTCCTTCTGGTACTCCAATGACCCGTGGGTTATTGCGTTTGATGTTGTCCCCCAGCTCTCTTAAACTATTTCCCATGTTTTTCATTCTTTTTTCTTTTTGTTGTTCCGCATGGGTGATCTCTGCTATTTTGTCTTCTAAGTCACTGATTCGATTTTCTTCTTCATCCAATCTGCTAGTGATTCCATCAAGTTTGTTATTTAATTCAGTAATTGTGTTCTTAAGTTCTAGCTGGTTGCTTTTCATGATTTCTCTATCCTTCTTTATATTTTCATTAATTTCCTTGAACATTCTAATAATCAGTGTTCTGAACTCTGTCTCCGATAGGTTGGTTACTTCTATTTCCTCTATTTCCACTGATTCAGGAAGTTTCTTCTGTTCTTTTATTTGTGTTATGATTCTTTGTCTCCCCATTCTGGCTTACTCTTTGTGTTTGCTTCAATATAACAGATAGATCCCCCAGATTTTTCAGTCTTTTCTGGGTAAACTTATATGGTTTATATTTGAATTACTCAGTCTCCCTATTCTCCTGTGCTTGTATCTGAGGTGTTCCTTGTGTCGTTTGTCCTCACTTGTTGAAGTTTTAGTTTTGATTACTTTTGGATTGTCAGTAGGTGGGATTGACTGGCAGATTGATTAGCTGTGAGGATCAGCAGTGTCTGCAGTTTATGAGCTGCTGTGAGAGGATTGACCCCTCTGATGAAACTTGGACCCTATGAGTCCTAGTACCTTTAGCAACTTCCTTTTGGGTGTGACTCTTGTATGTCAAACCCAGAAATGCTCTGGTTTTATCTAAAGTTGGCTTCTGGGTATGATGATTCTTGTGTCTGTTTGTTTGGATCCACTGCGTGTGGCTAAGATCCCCGCTCCACGTCTCTCGGGGACCTGCGTCTCTGCCTGGCGCGCTGCGTGTCCGAGTGAGTCTTCTTTTTCCCCTGCTCCCGGGTTTAAGGCTTCTGCCTTGGAGCTGGCGCGTGCCCGTGTGGTGCTCCTGCTGCTCTCCCAAAGAGACTGCTGGGGTTTAAGGGACTGCGTGCCCCCTGTCCCGAGGCTCAGATTCCCGCTCCGTCTCTCGGGGACCTGCGTCTCCGCCCGGAGCGCTGCTTGTCCAAGCGAGTCTTCTTTTTCCCCTGCTCCCGGGTTTCAGGCTTCTGCCGGAATTAAATAGCACTCAGTGGATGTGAGTTGATGGTGATGTTGGAGATGGTCTGTCCTTTCCATGACGGAGTCATTTGAGAGATGTGCCACATGAAGCCAACAGTATTAAAGAGGAAAATAACATTTACACCAAACTCATCTTCAGTGCTGACAATATGGATGCTGGAGTCCAATGACAAGGATGGTATGGTGGTCAATAATTCTGTCTGTCGTTATTCCCATTTTACAGCTGAGAAATTGTGGCTTTGAGAAACAGAACAATAGTTTTCCAAGGTTGCATAGCTAGAAGGAACAGAGTGAGGACTTGATTCTCCTTGATTCCAAAGCCTTTGTACGTAACCAGAATGATATATCACTTTCTGAGCACTCTCATATGTAAAGGGACCTCCATACTTCCATCATAACTTTGCTTTCATAATAATTCCCCCATCTGGATCACCTGCTGCGGGGGACCAGCCTCCGCTGACCAGGGTTTCCCTCAGGTGGAGACAGTATCGGCGAGGGAGGAAAATAAGGGAGACGGTGGAGACACCGGGGAGTTAAAGAGAAAAGGAAAAAAGTGTCACTCTAGTCTCTTCTTGACTAATACAGACCTTGTCTAACTTCATCCAGTGAAAATTTTATATATTAATTGTTTGTTTGGAGATTTAATTTTATCTTCTACAAATAATGTATTTTATTTTTCAATAGCAATAATTAATTTTCAAAATATTTTATAAATTATTTCTTGCTCAGGGCTTAATTTTTGTCCTGGTGAAATTAATTATTTTTCAATTACAGTGAGTATATGTAATGGTGGTAAAGTTTCTAACTTTCTTTTCATTTGTCTGCAATATTTCTTATGCCTTTACTATTGAATGATAATTTATTATATTAATTGGTGATTTTTTTAAAAAAAAGAATAGAGTGGATATCAAAATATGAACCTTCAAACATCTTGACCAGAAGTTCTCATAGGCCATCAATTTTATGTCTTTATGTCAACTATACCATGAACTTGCAAACATGGATGAGAGTAAAACATGCTATGAAAAAAATATTCTTAAAAAGTAATATCTGGAGGGCCGGCCGAGTGGCATGGTGGTTAGACGCTGGCTTGGGACGCCAACGGCCCCAGTTCGGGTCCCACATATGAGGGCCAGTGCCACTGCCCTCAAAAAATAAAAAAAAATTTTAAAAATGCCAAAAAAAAAAAAACGTAATATCTGGAATTTTTTAAGCCAAGATATTAGATAATGAAAATTGTTCACTGGGATTTTTTCTGTATCAAAGTACAAAAAAATATATATTTTGTGTCTTCTTTTTGAAATGCATCTTCCTTTTCCTTCACTATATATAAGGTTATTTCCCTTTGCTTCACAAAATATTCATCTCAGATTTAAAATATGTTGGAAAATAAGTTTAAAAATATAGTTTCAATTAATATATTAATGGACAAAGAAGTGGAAAAGGAGGAAAGTAATATTTTAAAATATTAGGCCTTCAATCATGTGTCAAAAATGATGAGCACAAGAAATTCTACAGCCTGGAACTATAAACTGAATTTGATTGACAGTCTGATACTTCCAATCAAGATCTTTTGTTAGCTTGGTGTAAAACAATTTGAAACAGAAAAATATTGGGATGCTATCATATGCTGTTAAGGAATGAAATCGAGTTGAGCCACAAAACAATTTCAATTGGGGCATCAGTAACAATTTTAAATTGGTTTTGTTGCTGACAAGTTCAAACGGACTAGTCTGTTCAGTTCTTTTTGCACTGTCACTTTTTAATAGAACCAAGCGTCAGGGTTAGAGTAACGTTAAATGGTTCTCAGCTTTCTACTTAATGATGCTTTAAAAAGCCTAAAGCAGACCATATGATTAGATTTTGTGTTGGTGCTATAAAAAGTGAACATATATTTTCATTGCTTAGATAGAAAACAAAAGGAAAGCTAAAACATACTTGGATTGATACAATACTGTATTTGATGAAACTATCTAGGTTTTACATTAATAGTAGTTTGAATGTATTTGTTCTTTAATAAATTATTTTGTTTATTATAGAAGAACTAAAAAACTCATGCTCAGAGCTATTTCTTCCAGATTTTCTGTTTTTTCCCCCAAAGTGCTATAAACTCATATAGCATCTTGTAAGTAACTCATCATTTGACCCGTCATATAATATAGTGTCTGTTATCCGAGCTATTTTATCATATTAATATGTCAGTTTCTTAATTTTAAATAAGGGATAAAGAATCATGTTTGGAAGCAGCATGAGTACATTAAAATGATTCTTGAAGCTTAGACATACAAAATATATTGTCTACGGTTAAATAAAAACTCCTTGCCAGAGCTGGGACCTGACCCACATCTTTTTGATTCCATGTGCTTAATTTCTACACTCTACAATTTCATAAGCATACCATGTGTCCACAGTTGTCTCTTCCACTATACTGCCAAATTTATTTGAAGTCAGAGCAGAGTTTTATTAATCTAGTCATCCTCTCTTTATGAACACAGAATGCACATAGCATAATGCTTACCCATATTTGGTACTTTTACTCTTTTCCATCTGTGGTTGTGTCTTTACTGACTACAACTACAAACAACAACTACTGCTAAGGGTGCTGTGATAAAATATACTAGGGTTGAAATCAGTGCCATTACAGAAATATAAAAAAGAAAATGTCAGACTTTCTACTGCCTCTATATACCTTGTTGAATAGCCCATTCTTCATTGCCAGTTTGTTTCTCCACTGGGAATAAAAACTGATATGCTGATATGAGTAAAACTTAAATAATAATTATAATTTAACACATTATCACGTATAAAGTGCATTTAAATACATTATATATTTGATTCTCAACATCTATAGAGTATATACAGAGCTATTAATTTTATTCTCATTTTACAAATATGTAAATCAAGTGTCAAGAAGATTAAAAACTTTTCAAAGTTTATGTGATTGAAGAATGGCAGATCCTGGATGAGATATTTTGGCTTCTACATCACAATTCTTTAAATTTCTTTAATTTTTGGGTGGAAGTTAAAGTTAATTATTTTTGATACAATATTAATGTTAGATGTTATATTAGAAACATCTGAGTTGCCTTAGGTGATGATGTATTACTTTTATTTAAATATTTTCTTCTTTCGTAATCAAAATTCGGCTAAGATAAAGTTGACGCTACTCTGTCATCAAGGCTAAATCTTAATTGCGAATTGGCATTCTAAATTGAATTGTGTTTAAAGGTGGCCTATGATAAAAATTTTGGTTACTAATTCATGAGAAAATCCTATCGTGGGTGGGAGGTATTTGGTGAATAATTCACTTACATCTAAAATCAGACATACAAGATGAAACAGCTTATTTAGCATAACGAGGTGTCCACATTATTGGAACATCTGCATCTTATGATGATGAAAGTCAATCTCAGTATTTGGGATAAAACTTAAGTTTTCAATAGTGTCTTTGAGTCCTCAAATTAACTAATCCCGTACTAACTAATCTTACCTCAGGTTATACATTACGTGAGATAGGAAATGGCCCTTCCTACTTAAATCAATTTTGTGTCATAATTTCTCTTCATAAACATGTAAACTGATAAAATTTGGTGTTTATTCATTTTTTAAAGGAAGAATGAGCCAATGCACATGGAATAGTTCCTACAAATAAAGGTTCATTTATTTTAGAGAATGTATATATGTATTCAGTAACATGAATTGTTATTTATTGACTGAAACTTCAGTGCTATTACACTGGAAAAAGTTGCTATAAATATCCATGTCTTCCCAGGTTGATTATACAATTACTGTACTTAAATTACTGTACTCTTAAAGTGTAAAACATAGTAGGATCCAGGGATGAGATAGTAAGGATTTTTTAAAGGTATTTATTATTTATGTGACCAAAACATCCATACGTAGCCCATATTAGACTGAAAATTATTTTCTTTAAAATGAAGCTAATTATGAAAGCGTAGGAGTCTTTCAAAGAGAAAAAGTAAGGACATGTTTAAAATTACTTTTGTTTCAATCTAGAATTTTTTTTTAATTTAATTTTATTTATTTATTTTTTTGAGGGCAGTGTCACTGGCCATCATATGTGAGATCTGAACCTGGGCTGCTGACGCCCCAAGCCATCTCTTAACCACCACGCCACTTGGCCATCCCTAGAATTTTGGTTTAAATTTATAGTTTGGCTGCTTCAAATTTGAAAGAATTTTTCATAGTGAAGTTTTCTAATGACAAGTTATGTTTTTCCTGACACACTTGGACTAAATTAAGTTCAATTAGATTGCTAGTTAAAATATTTTTCCATTGATTTTCAATGTATGGGAATGCATGGAGAAGCTAAACCTCTATTAAAGGAACTGACACGTAAAGGGGTGTGGGTGGAGGTAAAAGGA
Source organism: Aselliscus stoliczkanus (assembly GCA_033961575.1). Taxonomy (NCBI): domain Eukaryota; kingdom Metazoa; phylum Chordata; class Mammalia; order Chiroptera; family Hipposideridae; genus Aselliscus; species Aselliscus stoliczkanus. The sequence continues at coordinate 145,907,279 of CM066727.1, forward strand.
GTTTTTCACTGTTCACTGAAGTTTGCATCAATGTTACTAGAGGGCGTGGCTTTTAGTTTCACATACAGTCTAGTACTCATTAATGTGCTGAAGATATGCTTCCTATTTTTCTATGAAGCCTTATATATTTTAACTGTTACCTTCTACATTTTTGTGCCCTTTGGATAACTGATAATTTTCATTTCATGATTTGTATAATAATCAGAAACAGATTATTTATAAAGTTTGTGGATATTACTTGGTGTATGTTTTGGCCATCTACCTATCTTCTCATTTCATGTCTTTTTATCAAATGTTTGTGTCTCTATTTATTCATCTTTTGTTTTATTCATTATGGACATTTTGTTAACATCTTTCAGTAGCTCTTATTTTGACGTAATCCCACTTGTTTATTTTTGTTTTTTGTTGCTTTGCGTGTCATATCCAAAAAGTCACTGCCAAGGCCAATGTCAAGGAGTTTTCTTTTTTTTTTTTTACGATTTTATTGGGGAATTGGGAAAGGAGGGCAGTGTTGAGGAATTGGGGAAGGGGAACAGTCAAATTGTCCTTCAATATTAGTTGTGGAGGGCTCAAGGAGCTTTTCACCCTATATTTTATGCTAGGAGTGTTATAGTTTCAGGTCTTCTGTTTAATGTAAGTGTTTGATCCATTTTGAGTTAATTTTGGTAAATGGCTTAAGAAAGGGGTCCAACTTCAGTTTTCTGCCTGTGATTACCCAGTTTACCTAACTCCATTTATTGAATAGACTATTCTTTCCTCAGTGAGTATTCTTGGCTTTCTTGTCAACTATTAGTTGGCCATACATGTGAGGCAATGTGTAGAATGGGAAAAATATTTGCAAGCCATCTATTTAATAAGGAGTTAGTATCTAAAATATGTAAGGAACTCATACAACTCAATAGCAAAAAGTAAACAATCCAATTAAAAAATGATCAGAGGAACTGAATACAGATTTTTCCAAAGACCACACAATCAGTGAAAGAAAAGATGCTCAGGGGTGGCCGGTTAGCTCAGGTGGTTGGAGTGCAGGCTCTTGACACCAAGGTTGCTGGTTTGATTCCCACATGGCCCAGTGAGCTGCACCCTCCACAACTAGATTGAAAACAACACTTGTCTTGGAGCTTATGGATCCTGGAAAAACACACTGTTCCTCAATAAAGGTTTAAAAGAAAAACAGATGCTCAATATCACTCATTATCACCGAAATATGAATGAAAACCACAAAGAGAAAATATCTGTTAGAAAGGCTATTATCAAAATGACAGGGGAGAACAAGTATTGGAGAAGATGTGGAGGAAAGGAAACCTTTGTGCACTGTTGGTAGAAATGCAAACTGGTGTAACCACTATGGAAAACTGTATAGTAGTGAAGGTTCCTCAAGAAATTACAAACAGAACTACCATATGATCAACAGTCACACTTCTGGGTATGTATTGGAAGGAAATTAAATCGGTATCTCAAAGAGATATCTGTATACTCATGTTCACTGCATCATTATTCACGATAGTCAAGACATGGAAACAACCTAAGTGTCCATCTGCAGATGAATAGATAAAAAAGATACACACACACACACACACACACGAATGTTATTCAGCCACAAGAAATGGAAATCCTGCCATTTGTGACAAGATGGATGGATCGTGATGGCATTATGCTAAGTGAAATAAATCAGATAGACAAAGACAGATACTATATGATCTTATGTATATGTGGAGTCTAAAAAAGCCTAATTCATAGAAACGGATAGTAGAATGCTGATTGCCAGGGCCTAGAGGGTGTGAGAAATAGGAAGATATTAGTCAAAAGATACAAAGTTCCAATTATAAGATAAATAAGTTCGGTGGATCTAATGTATGGTATGGTGACTATAGATAACAATGCTGTATTACACACATGAAATTTGCTAAGAGACTAGATCTTACATGTTTTCAGTTCCAAAAATGAAATGGCAATTATGTGAGGTAATGGGGCTATTAACTAATTCTATTGTGGTAACCGTTTTGCAATATATATCATATTATCATATTGTATACCTTGAATTTACATAATGCTATATATCAATTATATCTCAATAAGCTGGAAAAATTATGTAATTATTATTCATTTATACAAAAGCTATGTTTTTGTATATTTTATTGTGCGATCTTATTAAACTCTGCCACTGTTTATAATCATTTTTCAGTTGTATATCTCAGATTGATGGTTTGTTTTGTCGTCTGCCAATATTAATAGATCTGCTTTACTGCCACTATTAAACTGCTATTAAAGTTCCCTATCTAACATTACTGGACACATATTCCAATCTTTTTGTCAATGGCAGCCTATATTCCCTCTATTAATCACATCTTTTGATTCACTGCACCGCTGCTACTCCCTCTCTCCCTGACCTCTGATTAGTATAGATGGCTCTGTCAGACAGAACTTTGTTGGTTTCAAACAAAATTAACCAAACTAACTTAAGCAGATAAGAGTTTTTGCTCTTGGCAGTTACTATGCTCTACTGTCAATATAACCCTAAGATTATATTACTTTCAAATCTTAAAATAACTTCAAATGGAACTCGGAGATGAATTCTGCCTCTAGTTCTTGCTCTTATATTTGTTCGTCTAGGATTCTCAGAAGTCAATTCTAGCAAAAAGAATGAAACCCAAGGGTTTGAGGCTTCATCTAATGTTTTCTGCCTTCTATCTACTAAAAACACTAGTGAAGTCATATTATTTTGATGTCTTTGTCAGTTTCCATAGCTCGTGCAGAGTTTCTCCTGTTTAAAATGTAGTGGGTTGTTTCCTTAGGAAGGTGATTCTGGGGTGGGAGTGGAGCGGAGAATCAAATATTTATATATACACTTAGGTTACTGTTTTTACCTAGAAATCTTCCTGTGCTTTTTGGAAAATAAAAACACTTTTTGGCATAGGAGTTGATTTCTCATATTCTGAATGGTAAATACAGTTTCCCATTTGTTGGTAAGCCATTTCATTTATCCTTCCTCTCTGCCTATCTACTGAAAACATAGAGGTTTTTAAAAAGTTTATCTATATTTTTAGTAGTATAGGCTTAAATTCCATACTCCCAGGCAAATATTTGAAAAGCACTGGCTTTTAGATATTATTTTCAGAAATTCTCTCACTCCACGTTTTGAAATGATCTCTCAATACAGAGGCCTCTAAACTCTGAAAAGGTTTTGGCAATCATCATATCTATACTTTACACTTTGACTTTTCTTGTTTAAATTTATAAAAATGAGTATATTTAATAACAACAACAACAAAAAAACTTTAACCAATTCAATAAAACAATGATATTGTCGCTCTTCCCACTCATTTCCAGTGTCTGGTAGACTATAGCTTTTCACTTTTCATTTGATTTAATATCAATATATTGAAAAATAATCATTATGGTTTATAATAATTTCAATAGCATGGCTATTTGGTTTTTGTAATAGATCCATTATTATCACAGTAAAATATCATATATGATGTTAATCTTCATAAAAGAAATGAGTCACTACAAAGTTCTGAGGCATAACAAGAAAATTTACAAGGTAATATAACTGTGATTAAAAAAATGGTTTGCTTATCTAAATATGCTTATGTGAAGTAAAAACAATGACAACAGTATGTTTTTTTCTCACATCTTGTATTGGAAAATTTTGGAGTGGATGTAGAGCATATGTCTGGCCATCACTGCAAGAAGTATTCCATTTTGTTATCCCCCTTTTGTTTTTCTTAAGGAGTTGAATAAACAAATCACAGATTTGGCCTACAATGATTTATACTATTAAAGGGAACATACAGCATATATACATATAAACATAAATATAGATAAATAAATTTTGTAATAAAGACAGATATTATTTTAATGTTTGGAGATGGGAGAAGTATATCACGTTGAAAATGGAGGATGTGCTAAAAAGTATAAAGGTAGGAACATGAGGTTTAAATTTAAATCACCAAAGAATTTGGGTTAACTGGAACACAAAGGAAGTGAAGTGGTGATGTTTGAAAAGGGTTGAAAGGATAGCTCATGGCCAAAGTGTGAATAGCTTTGGAAAACTTACATCCTGCCTTCATGTTTTTGTTGGTTTGCTTTCAGTTTTACCTTCAGTGTAACAGATATTTGAGACTTCTTTGGTAGCATTTAAACATGAATACATGGGGGTTCTCATCCATGGTGACATTCTCTAGATTTTATCTTATTCACTCCAGGCATTTATGGAGGGATAAATTGGAATTAATAAGTGAAAATACTTCTACATAATAAAAAATAGTTATAGGATTGCACGTACACAAATAAAAAGCTTGATGTGGTTGCTCCTCTGAATTCCAGGGCTTAATTTCTAGGGTAGAGGCATTCTGGCTTATATCTCTGTTAAATTTAGATGTTCTAAAGTTGTCTTTAGTGCCAAGCCAGGGTGGTGGTTTACCATAAATTTTCAGGGAGAACTTGAGAAAGGAAAATCAGTCTGTTTCCAGGTTCTTAAGGCACAATATCTTGCTATTATGGCAGCCGTACTTTGGACCTGAAATCTGGTCGGCTTTGTTGTTTTCCTACATTCTTCCTAAGCTTTGAGAATCTGCCTTCCCTGATTTAGCATGTAAGTCTTTAGGAAGTGTTCCCAGGAGTGCTTTCATTTTTTTTAGCATCTTATTTTATTTGTTTCTTTGGTTTGGCAACATAGTTCATCTCAGTTCAAATAATCTTTCTGAGATTAAGAATAATTTAAAAATTAAGGTTTGAAGACATTGGTGAGAGAAATTGGAATGAATGCATTGTCTTAAAGTAGCTTACAGTTGATCAAATATATAAACAAAGCCCCTGGTTATGAGAAATTCTTCTATGTTCGATGTGCAGGAGCTTCACTGGCATCTTATTTTGTATTTGGGGACTTTAGAGCTCATTGAAATATCAGAGGTACTTCAATAGTACTTTCTTCTATAACCTTTAGGTTATAAATATCAAGGCTAATACTCTTGCTCACACTAAAAATTGTTGAATACTTAAAAAACAAAATTCTCTTCCACCCCAGAAATTCTCTCCACAAAGGGAGCAGAGAAAGAAAACACTTTTATTATTGAATATGCATTAAATCAGAATGTGATGCAGATCACAGACAATCTGTTCCATTCCACAGATTTGTATTTAGCTTTGGCATTTATTCTCCCTTTTCTCTTATACAGATTTGCTTTTTTAAATTAGACTGTTTGATTTTAAGATTATTTTGTCCACCCACTCCCCAACCCCATGAAGCACATGCTGACTGCTAGTAGGAGGAAGATTCCGACAGGTGATGAACTGAGTGGAGAAAAGGAAGATTTACTGGAATGAAACATGTGCTTCAGCACAGTCAACTCTAAGTCCCTACACCTCAGTTTGCTCTTCTGTAAGAAATTTACCTACTTCCAGGATTGTTTTCTCTGTCTTTTTAACCTTTTTCAATTTAAGATCTATATAAATATAATACTATATACATACACACATGCATGCATGTGCAAGTATTTATATTATTATTATAGCTATTCTTGGTTTCTTTTGGTTGCTATTAACATAGAATAGCTTCCTCATTCCATTTATGTTCAACTTAAGCATGTTCTTAGATCTAATGTGAGTCTCTTGTAGACAGTATATATTGGCTTGTCAGAAAAGTCATGACCTATTTTGTCTATGTTTTTCCAAAGGTCATTTATTTATATAAAGAACAAAGATCAATCAGTGATATATTGCCCATTTTGTTCGATAACCTTTTGCCATCTTTAAGTGAGCTTCATAATTCCTCGTTCATAGAAGGACCTGTCTTTATTTGTGGAAAACTGAACAAGATGCTGATTTACAGCCTCATCTGAATTGAACGTTATACCACGCAAGAAGTTTTGAAGACAACGAAACAAGTGGAAGTCTGACGGCGCTCAAGGTCAGGAGAGTATGGTGGGTGTGGCAGCACATCCCATCCAAGCTCCAATAGTTTTTGACAGGTGATCAAACTTGTGCGTAGTCTTGCGTTGTCGCGATGGAACACAATTCCTTTACAATTAATAAGCTCGGACCTTTCTGGATGATGGATTCATTCAAACTGTCCAACTGTCAACACATTCGAATTGATTGTTTGGTTCCTTGGTAGAAGCTCGAAAACATGACAACTTTAAAATCCCACCATACTGAGAGCATAACCTTCCTCTGATGAATGTCTGTTTTGATGTCGTTTGAGGGGAATCATCACATTGGGACCAAGACCGTTTGTGTACCACATTGTTGTAAACAATCCACTTCTTATCACCAGTTATCAGTTGCTTCAAAAATGGATAGTTTTCCTCACGTTTAATGAGCATATTGCAGATGTTTTTACACGCCGTCAAATGAAACTTCTTTAAGTTCATGTGGAACCCAAATATCAAGCTTGCTTAAGTATCACAGCTTCTTCAGGTGGTCGTGAATGCTTGAATGATGGATGTTCAATGTGTATGCAATCTCTCACATCATGTAATGTGAGTTTGATTTGATCAATGCCTTTATTTTGTCATCATCAACATCGGTGGGAATCCCTGACTGAGGAGCATCATTGAGATCAAGATCCCAAGTATGGAATTTCATGAACCATCGTTGGCATTGATGTTCTTGTAGAGCATTGTCACCATAAATTTTATGCAACTTTTCACAAGCTTGATGCATATTCTTCCCTTTATGGAAGTAAAACAGTAAAGTATGGCAAAAATGCAGAGTTTGGTCTTCCATATTCAACTTGTAAAATCTCCAAAACTCAATCAAATCGCTCATTTTTTTTTTTTAGAATGAATTTAGAACTATCAGCTGTCAAATGACATAGGAATAAATAGATGTGAATGACTCAGTACTTCCAAAAATGAACTAGTGCCATCTGTTGCAAACATGCGTTATGACTTTTCCGACAACCCAATAGTTGGATCATGTTTTTGTTTTTGTTTTAATCTATCCTGCCAATCTGTCTTTTTTTCTGGAGAGTTTAACCAATTTACATTTAGAGTAATTACTGATAAGGAGGAACGTACTTCTTTCATTTTACTCTTTGTTTGTATAAACCTTATAGCTTTTCCCTCTCATTTCCTGCATTAATTTCTTCTTTTGTGTTCAGTTGACTTTTTTAAAAGTAAAATATACTAATTCTCTTCTCATTCTCTTTTATGTATATTCTATTGCTTCCCCCCGCCCACACACACACACAGTAGGGATTACATTTAACATGCTGAAGTTATAATACTCTAATTTGTATTTATACCAGCTTAACATCAATATCATAATAAAAAATGTTCTGCTTCTATACGGTTCTATCTACACCCTTTTCAGTTATTGATGTCACAAAATTACATCTTTTTAGTGGACATGGTTTGCTTTCCTTTTGAATATTTACAAAACAAAGCAAATAAAGTCAAGAGAGTATCATGATGTGCATGTTATATGGAATTTTGTTGAGGAAAAAATATAGGCAATTTTTTCTTAGAGAGAGTGTTATTCATACATAGAGTGTTAAACTTATTTAATTGTATCAATGATTATCAACTTTTTAGAAGTAAAGAAAGATGTTTTTAAATTGGTGAAAGTTATGAAGATACCAAATAAAATGAGTTGGCATTACTTAGTTATGTGACTCTGTAAAGCAGGCGTTGTGGCAAAACTGACTGCAGGTTAATAATGACCAACACTGAGCACTTATCCACTGGAGGTGAGCCCTGAACTTGTACAACTCTTTTAATTCCCACAACAATCCCATGAAGTTACTATTATTGTTTCTATTCTACTGATACAAAGAGAGTCTAAGAACTAACTATAAATGATGGAGCTGAGATATAATCCAGAATCTAGTTTAAGAGCCTTTGCTCTTAACTCCTATGCTGTATTATATAATAGCATTATTAAAGGAACTAAGAATTTTAAGTTCAGCTTAAATCATGACTAGAGGTTTGCCATGAACATACCCATGTTGTCTGAAAAGGGTGATGTTTCTGTCAGTTATTCAAATAAATCATTAGAATATGCACCATTACAAAAAATGTATCTAATTTCATATTCCAAAGATCGGCGTAAAAAGAATACTTTGCCAGATTGTTTTATCTATGTCACACTCTTTTAAATTTAATATATAAAGGGCATGAATAAAAGACAAGGTATGTAACAGAACAAGTAACTAACACCAAGGAAACTACTAACTCAATTCTCAACAGTTTGCTCCTGATATTCAATTAGGACTTAAGAGATAACAGAAGTAGTCATTGAACTCTTAAATCACATCATGCTTTCAGTTTCAGAATAACTTAGAAAATCTTAGCTCCTTGTATTTGATATTCTTATACTTAAGAAAATGTTTACTAAAGCTAAATTTGTCTTTTTAGAGAGTATACGATAGGTACAAGAATCTTAAACATGGGCTTAGAATTTCACACCATCACATTATCTGAAGATATAAAATCTGCTCTTTGTTCTCCTCTCTTTCTCTGCCTTTAGTTCATGGTTACCTGTGTTTGTAAGTCACTCCATTATATTTATAATTCCAATAGTAGATTCTGGTCTCTGCTGTCATTTCTTCAGTAGAACCTTGTTCCATTTTACAGTTTTCTTTACCAGCAATAGTTTCTTGAGATATCACCTAAAAGATTTCCCTATTGAGAGAATATTCAGAAACCAAATGTTAGTGCTGTCATCAAAATTATGCTCTATAAAAGCAGCCTTCTTGGATTTTTAGCACACTAGGATATGCAACTATCACAATAAAGTAGTTACTAGCAAAAGAAAAAAAAAATCTATCAACTTTCTATCTTATAGATTTACAGTTACCTAAGAAAAATAAAAATCTGTAACAAATTTGGTAAGTTTTATGATTTATAAGTTATTTTTCTCTACACAACTATTAAATGGCATTGTGAAATCTCTCAACATCACGGGAGTTTGTTTATTAGATTCTTCTTTCAGCTTTTGTTGGCTTTTTGAGCAGTTAAAGATTCCCTGCATGGTTAATCAAGGATGTCCTAACACATGTAATGGATTTTACATGGGCAGGTGATTGCTAGGAAATGACAGATATCAGTGAAATACACTTTTGCTTTTGGGATTAAACTTTTCTTCGAGATATGATCATTACTTCTGAGCACAGGAGTAATATATTTTTAGGAAGTTTAAACTCAGTTACTTAGCTAAGTGAAAGTAAGTGTAACTAAGTATATCTTTACTATAATTGAGGCAATTTCTACTATCGTGTTACCTTGATAGCTGGCATACTTTTGAACTTTCTCATTATTATGGGCTTTTGGTAATCCTTGTCAGTGTGCCACTAAAATCCAGATCAAGGTATTTTGTATTGTGGTAGGATAGATTGGGACTGCTAACAAATCCTATATTTCCTCATGCAGAGAAGTTACTCGTCCTGAGCATCTCCTATGAGCCAGGCATGGTATACTAAAGCATCTTTTCGGCAAAATTACATCTCAACAAATTTGAGCCCATTTTTCAGATTGATAACCTGAGTAAATAATAGCAAGGCATATACTGTTTGACTCCATAGACTAAGCTCTTTCTACTCCCATTTCACAACTTCAATTATCTTTATGTTTATCATGCTATCATTTCTTTGGATAGTTTTGATTGCCTGCTCCATCTCTTCCAGAATTTTCTATCTCTTTTGATAGGCTTGTTCTCTTTCCTGCCCTTTTCTCTGAAAGTATTTGATTAAATTGCTTCCTTCTTTTTTTCCCTAGACTTCTTTTTTATATCCTTCCCCATTCTTTTCATCCATTTAACTACTCCACTTATTCAAATTTTCCTCTTTTCCATAAGAAGCATCTTTTTCTTTATTTCTTTATTTCAGTAGCTCTATAGCTTTCCTAACATATCATTCCCGTTTCTTCCCTGGTCAAAGAATAGGTTATTATAAAATAGATAAGCACATTATATTATGCTAACAAGGTAAAAATATCTATGAAAATCATGGCACATGAAAACTCAAAGTACAATTACTCAGGGCCTATGCAGGTCATGATATTTCTAGACCCTTGAAATTGTGGGAAGCTATTTTTTTTTTCTTTATGATCTATGGAATTTTCAGCTATGAATGACCCTAAAAGGGTACTGATACTGAAAGCAGTAGTAATATCCCCTTGGTTAACTTAACTATTTAAAGTCTATCTATCTATCTATCTATCTATCTATCTATCTATCTATCTATCATCTATCATCTATGACTATTGTTTATTGTTCTAGCAATCTAACATTCTATTACCTATATAGCTCAATGAATTTTCAATATGCCTGTGTTGCCACTTATAATTTGAAAATGTAGAAATACTTTTGCTTTTCACATGATAAGGGGCACAACTGGCATTTAATAAGTGAGATCCAAGAATGCTAGAATGCCTGCAAGATATGTTATACTTATTTTTAACTCATATTTCAAAATGTCAAACATCAGAAAAAGTATTGACATTTTTGTAATTATTTAAAAGAAAAATTTACTTTTTCTCATACCTAGTTATCACTGTTTTAATGTTTTTAAATAAACAAATATTAAATGAATATTTTATAAATAATTATACTGACAAAGCAGGTAAAGATTTAGGATATTTTGAAAATTTAAGCAAAATATTGAAACCCAGAATTTGTAACTAGAATGTTCATAAAACTTCTTGTAAAAAATATACGTTATTATTTCTTACAGAAAGTACACATTCCTGAAAAGTGTTGTAATCTACACAGTATTAGAAAAAAGAAACTTATCTTTTCAGAATTATTAGAACTGTTTTAGTATCATTATTAAAAGAAATCACATAAAACTTAATGAAACATGACAAAAATCACTGAATGATTTTTAGCAGGTGCTATTAGTAAAATTAAGTATAATCCCTTGAATAATAAATTATTTCATAAACTACGCAGTGGCAATGGAGGAGTTTAAATATCTCATTCCACAATAAGACAGTTTTCCCAAAAATTACTTAAACCATTTTGCTTGCTATCCAGTATTTGGCGACACATTAAAATATAAATAAATGAAATTTAAATATAAAAATTGAAATATTGCAAAATATCATATATTTTAGTTAAGTATACTTAAAAATTTAAATGATGTCCCAAAAGACAGATAAACCCATTTATCTATTTAATAAACTTATTTACACATTAAAAAAAAGGGGCTTTCTTGCTGAGAATGTTATTTTGCAACATTGGAAGAATTATGGCTGAAAAATTCACTCCGAGTGTTCCTACAAGAAGCCATAGGAAAATGTATAGGCATATTTAAAAGCACCTAAGCATTTGTTAATTTAAAGGAAGTGCAGTATGCCTTAAGAAAGAAAATATCATGAAATGGTTTAAAATTTAACCATTTCTCTGACTCACTCTCCAGCATCAGGTGTTTGACCTCACAGCAGCCTAGCCGTTTGCCTCCCTGCACTGGCCCATGACAGCAGGGCCTCATGGGGACAGGATATTCACTATGTCTATGGCAAAACCCCATGGGACCCTAAGAAGAGGGCCGGTCAGCCAATGACGGGCAAGACCCTAGATGTGCGCAGGATGCCAATATAGGTGTGAGATCCTGTATAAAATATGCGCATCAGGGCAGCCTAAGCCAGGCGCTGTTGGAGGGTCCTTGGGAGGAATCAAGGAGGTGATGGGCCTAAGGGCCTGTTAATCCTTTTCTGCAGAGTTTACAGCCTGCAACGGAAAAGAGAAATCTTCCTAAGAAGCTAACAGCAGTCCTTCTTGCATTCTTGCCTCCAGGTGTCATAGTGAACCATTATCTGTCCCCGTAGGGGGCAGGGCTGCATTGATCAAAGGGTCTTTCGGCTGAGGTGGTCTGTGAGGCATAGGGAGATTTGGCTAAATCTTGGGTGACGCATGTGATTTACAGACCTCGGAAAGAGCAAAGCCCCTTCCCTGATTGTACTCAATAAAAGCTGCAAACTGACCAGATTCAGGGCTCTTGTCCATCAGACAGAGACCCCTGGCTCACATTGCTTTTTAAACTATCCCTGTCTCTTGCTCTTTATTTCTTTTTCTGAGTCCCTGCCGGTCCTCTCGAGGAAGCTAGACCCAGCCGTGCAGAGACGCGACAAGGTGTGCCATAATATTAGAGTTGTATTTGATTATGTAAAAGAGGGACATAGAGCCTTGTGCTCATGGCCTGTAGCTTGGGGAACTGAGTGTTTGATTCTAATCACCTGGTTGACATAACTCTCTTCAGGTGAAAGAAGTAAAACTGTCTTTCCTACTACCATTTATCTTTACTAACTAAAGCAATTCGGGCTCAGATGCCAACACTACCTAACTTCTATTTGAAAATGATGACACTATGATTTGGATTGCTTGGGGAATACAAAAGCCCATTTGATGAACTCTCTGCCCACATTTTCATTAAAATATGTCCCAGAGCAAATAAACACAATTTTTTTTTCATATGTGCTAATCAGTTACATAGAAGAGGCAAAGAAACTTTCTTCCCTCTCAGTCACCACCAGCTTTTCACATTTGAAATAGTTTTGAGATCATCTTATATGCCAAGGGGCATGGTGTTGTTCCTTTCTGTCCTTTGTGACCCTCAAATAAAATGGAAAGTTTCTATGTTCATGACTTTCTTTTCATGTTGAGCTCATAGGGGCATGGAGCCATGCTACCAATATATTTTTAAGCTTCACACAATTACCCTCAACCCCAGTAAAGCATAAAGCAGCAGGAGAGTATTTATGACCTGTCCCAGTGAAAACCACTGTCAGGCAGCCCGACAGGAGACCAAACATGATGCGGTGCTTAGAAAAAATATGAAGGGACAGTAGGGCTAACATATTTAAACATCCCATTATGGCACTTTGAATATCAGTTCTTCCAGCCTGGATTTTCTGCTCTGAAGTTAAGCTGTGTAGTTTCTCTGCAGGTTGCTGAAGTGGAAATTATTTCTCTATTTGTCTACCACCTATTATTTTCCAAACAAAATCATCCTGCATTATATAAAACTAAGGAGGGGTAGTTATTTAACCACACAGATCCAAGGACACTTCACAGTATATTGCCACTTTGTTCCACTAAACCATGCCATTTAACTTGTCCTGAAGTAAACACAATCACACACTATGGCACAGCTTTGAAAGGGAATTTTAAATTTTCAAACCATTATTGTTCCCTTTGCTTTATTTTCTTACAATAAAGCTTCAATCTTTTTGACTTAAAAAATAAAACACAACAGATAATTAACTGATACATAATAATAAAAAATGTTTGAATTATGATTCTTGAACATCTATCTCTGGAAAAATTAAATAATTTCTCCAGGATATTATGGCATCTGTGGTCTTGGGCAAGATAAATAATATGAACTATATTTTCTACTCTCCAATTTGTCAGATGTGTTTTTGCAGTTCAGGTGTAATATTAACCTTTCAGAGATGCACTTGGCTAGTATCTGTCAAGTTTGTCAATGTGGATATCATCAAGTCTTATGCAAATAACTAGTCCAATGTAATGCATCAGATGGCTTTTTCAGAGTCTCTGATGCCTGGAGCTTACCTTGAAATTTCCTATGAAGCTAAATACTTCCTCTAACATCTAAGATGACATTGAATCTCTTAATGACTCCATCTCTGCTGGCTTACACTTTTGAATCAAAGTCAGTGGAGGCTTGATTAATTATGCATATGAAGCATCTGTTCAGGGGGACTTTCTACAATCCCCCTCAGTAGTGTGCACATATCCCTCACAATTAGGGTAATTCAAAGGCCTGATATTGGGAGGTCAGCAGAAGGGCCCTAGAGTATGGAATTTGTGATAATAAATGCAATTGGATAGATACATGACAATACATATTGGGAGCTTAGGTTGTTTTCAAACATTTTTACTATGTGATTGGAATGAAAATATTGCTCTTGATATAATTTAACCATAGTTAAAAATCACCCTTTTAAGGGAAATATACTATTTGATTATAGGATGGGCCTGGGTTTTATTGGTGATCATTTTAAAAGAGATGACAACTCTTGGGCCGGCTAAGTGGCGCAGTGGTTAAGCGCGCTGGCTTCGGAAGCCAGCGACCCCGGTTCAGGTCCCACATATGAGGGCCAGTGACACTGCCCTCAGGGAAAAAATAAATAAATAAATAAAATAAAAGAGATGACAATTCTTGATTTTCAGTGTTATGTGAATTGAGGATTAAATGTACCATATACATGATCTCTATGGAACTGACAGAAGGGTTCTGAATTTATATACGTTATGTATGCATGCATGTATGTATATATACATATACATATGTAATGTAATAATCTCTCAGAGAGTATTATTCAGAATGCATAACAATATTTTCCTTTAACTGTTAGGTTTTAAATGTGATTTGAGTTTATTTGGTCATAAGTAAATAATTCAATATTTTACACTATATGGAAAGATGCCCTATGGAAAAATTAAGGTTTTTCCTTTAAATCACTGTCTTATTGTAAGAACAATGAAACAAAGCCAACAAAAATAAAACACATACAGACATATACTATTTCTCTTTCTCTTGCTATTTTTTTTTTATAATTTGAAACCAGATTTAAAACAGGAAACATCTTTATATAAAGGAAAGTCATCATTTGAAAATTGAAATTTATCTTACTTACAAAATAATGTTTATTTTAAAAACTTCTGAAAATATGAAAAACAAATAATAAACTGTCAACTATAATGCCAAACTCAAATACATCCACCACTAATAAACTGATGTCTTTATTCTCGGACAATATTTTATTCAAATGTATGCATATGAACATGTTTTGGAAAAATGGGATCATACTTTACAAAGTGATCAAAACTTCAGTTTTCCATGTACATTGTGAGTACATTTTTTGGATAAATGTTGAAGCAGAATGACTAAATTGAGACATTAGTCTTCTAGAAAGATTGTGCCAGTGAAGAATGAACCTATTTCTTTGCATCATCATAAGATGGCTCAGGTGTGTGCCATAGGTGTGTGCATGTGTGTGTGTATGTGTGCGCGTGTAGGGGAAAGGGCTAGATATTCATATATTTGCCAATTTCAAAGGGGAAAATACATACCTTTGTGTTTTGGTACATATTTCCTTTATTGAACTTTTAATCATTTCTAAGGTTTCTCATTACTTCCTATGTTTATTGATCATTTATAGTTCTTTGGTGACTGTCTTGTGACAAGTTTTCCCATTGTCTTTTAGAGTTGTCTACTTTTAAAATTGACTTGCAAGAACACATTATTTATTAAGGACATCGGCCTTTCATCCATTGTGTGCTGTAACTATTTGACACAATTTTCTTTTTATTTTGCCTTTACACTCGTTTTAAAGATGAGTAAAAAATTATGTAATGATGTTACTTTTTAATTAATGAATTCTTCTTTTGCATACATATTATGGAAGACTTTCTCCAGGCTGATAGAAGGTATTCAGAAATTTGGATTAAAAAAATTTTGTTGTTCTATTTAGAGAGATTTCTAGGATAAATGACATTGTCAGCTCACAATTTGAATTCCCAAATGTATACCTTTGGCAGAGACAAAATTAATTAAAATATGGTTTACATAAAATATTAATATAGGCATATAATTTAATGTGCTATGTGGTGTTATTTCTCCCCAAGGTCAACAGAGTTATAGAATAATCCACCTATTTTCCACTGATTTTTAAATACCATTTTTATTGCATATATTGGCTCTGTTTTTGAACATTTGCTAATGTTCAAGTTTATGTTATCACATGGTTTTGATTATTAAATATTTATAACAGTCATTATTTTGCAATGCATGTCCCTCCACATTTTTATATGAATGGATGGAAAAAAATCAACGTTTAATGCAAACAGTAAGTTGAAAAAAATAATTATTTTAAAAAATAATTTAGGCAAATTTAAATTTTCAAATGATAACATTCCTTTATATAAGGACATTTTCTATTTTAAATCTGGTTCTAAATTATAAAAAAAAAAAAAGAATGAGAGAAAGATAGGTTAAAAGTAACAAGTGGAAATTACAGTTGTAGTGTGAGTTAAATTCTCTAAAAACTAATTGGAAATTAGGCTAATAATTGCTGAGGAGTTTTAGGACATTTCTATATTTAGTTTGGTTCGGGCATTTAAAGGTAGTGATCCTTGGCTTAAGAGATTGCAGCTGGCATATTTAATTTTATGCCAATTTTGTAGTCCTGATACCTATGTGGTTTAATGATTATGTGTTCTAAAATCAGAGGTGAAGAGATGAATACTTAAATCTCTATGTGATTTAATCGTGAAAAATCCTAGCAATCAATGCCTAACAAAGTAGTATGTACTTCCAATAAATGTATCTTTCTGCATTTATTCTTACCTTTTTTTAAGGATAAAAGGGACATTTTAAGTGCATTTTTATTCTAATGGCAACACAGAGCTATTTATTTATAGGAGCTATTTATTTATAGGCTTGTGGAAATAATCTTCTGATAATGGAGCATTTTTCTTTTAAAATTTACCCGAGATGTGTATTTTAATTCAAAAAAATTTATTTTGCGCAGTATATCAGAGCAATTAAAATGCTACTATTCTAAAAATTGAAAGTGGAAAGAAGAGTGTCAAAAGTACTTTAAGTTAGGGCCGGCCGAGTGGCGCGGTGGTTAAGTGCTGCCTTGCGACGCCAGCGATGCCAGCGGCCCTGGTTTGGATCCCACATATGAGGGCCAGTGATACTGCCCTCAAAAAAAAAAAAAAAAAAAAGTACTTTAAGTTAAAATATAGGGAATATGAGACCAACAAGTGGTCTTTTTGGAGGCTGTCTACTTGTTATTTTGCTATAGGGGGTAAATAAAACAACAGCAAAAACCCTAATATAATATCTAAAATTCAAACTCTCTTCTAAATCATAAGCTTTATGCTTACAAGGGCTATGGCCATTCAGTTGTTAGATTATATATAAAAACATAGGTTTTATTACTTATTTTAATAGAAATGACATGGTATTTATGGTTATGGGTTGCAGCATTTTCAAATTCAATTCAATGTATTATATTTTACCTTCATACTAATCTATCAAGAAACACTAAGCAGAATTATTAGAACAACAATCTCATGACTGACTAGCAGTATATCAAAGAAAGTGGCAACCTGTCTTGGTTTTTAGTTGAATTTTAACTCGGTGAAGATAAACAGTGGAGGGCCAAAACTGTGTGTGTGTGCATGTGCATATGTGTGCATGCATGTGTGTGCGTGCGTGCATGTGTGTGCGTGTGTAGATATAGATATATAGATATGCAGATATATACATATTATTAGTTTCACAAGAAGAAATCATTTTAGAATATAAAATTGAAGCATATTCTTCCTTATAGATTAAATACTCAGGAAAAAATTGGAAATATTTTTATATTTTGACTTGGGTTCCTATCCTGAACTACATTGATACCCCTCACTTCCTCCTTCTACCGATTCATACCATGCCATGGTTTGATTCTCCCACACAAGTTACTAAGAAGACAAAAAATGAACAAACAAACAATGGTACAAAACAAGTACAAGGATTCATAAAAATGTGAGTACATTGCCCACAGATAGGTAAATACATTTTATTACAGGATATGGATAAGTTAGTAAATGTGTTGTGTCTGATACAGTGGTAGATTTAAATTTTTCTAACTTTCAAACAATGCTAAAATTAGTTACAAAGTATTACACATACAACTTTCCAGATTGTAATTTCCTTGAAAATAGCAAGAGGCAAATAAACAACACTTTGCATTTGAAAGATTGATGAAGGCTTTCTGGATAAGAACAAAACAAAGGTGAAATGGAAACTTGGAAATAGAAAAAAAGAGAAATCAAACACTAATAAAAAAATACAATAGAATATATAGAGCTTGCAGGGCAAAGATAAGGGCAACAAAAATTGATTAGGTTAATGCTAGAAACAGACTTAGAAAAAGAAGACATTTATTGAAAAAAAATCTGTAGGGCATTATAGAATATTCTAGTCAAAAATATCTACTTCCTAAATAATGAATGACAAACAATTATTTTGTAATATTTGTTATTTTATTTCTTTGTTAATGTAAAAGAAAAAGGAAAAAACAAAACAATACAATTATTCCCTAAAGGTTTTAAAAAAATGAATATAAAAAATTAAGATTACTAAAGATGAAATAATATGTTTACTTATTATTTTTAATAAAAAACAAGTCCATCTATAAAAACTGGCTATCTTTAATTGGGTATTAGATGACAATTTTCCTTAAAAAATGGATATATTATAATTATCACAAACAAATAAAAAATAAGCATGGTGAAGAGAAGATAAGTAACATATAAAGAATGTTTTACATGTATGTTGTAGGATTATAGTAAATCTTTTTCAACAACTGGGCACTGGAACTTCATTTAGTGAAGAAAAATTTTATGGCACAAAAGATGTATTTTGAGTGAGCCCATGATGATTTGCAGAAAATTACATAGGATTTATATATGTTTAATCTATAGTTTCACCTAGTTCTAGACTAATGAACTTCACTGTTTAAATCAACATCCCTTGGCCTATCTTATCTGAAAATCTTACTATAACTTATCTCAATTTCTTTCTGCTTCTTTTTTTAACAGCTTTATTGAGATAGAATTCACATACCATATAATTCATCCGCTGAAAGTGTAAAATTAATTTTTGAGTATATTCACAGGGTTGTACAATCATTACCATAAGGTAATTTAGAACATTTCCATCCTTCTAAAATAAACACTGTACCCTTAGCCGTCATTCCAATTTCCCCTCAATATCCACCAAACCAGAGGCAACCACTAACCTGAATTTTGTTCCTATAGATGTGCCTGTTCCAAACATTTCCTAGAAATGGAATCATACGATATGTGCTTTGGATTTTTTTGTTCTGTTTTGTTTTGTTTTTGTCATTGGCTTCTTTCAGTTATTGTAAAGTTCACCTATGTTGTACATTGTCTCAGAACTTTATTTCTTTTTTGTTGCTAAATAATATTTAATTGTATGTATATGCCAGCTTTTGTTTATCCATTAATCAGTAAATGGACATTTGAATTGTTTCCACTTTTTGAATATTATGAATAATGTTGCTATGAACACTTACGTACAAATTTTTGTGTATTAATTTTTCATTTCCCTTGGGCACATACCTAAAAATGGAATTCAATGGTCATATGGTAAATCTGTATTAGTATTTCAAGGAACTGCCAAACTGTTTTCCAAGGTGGATTCACCATTTAATATTTACACCAGTGATACATAAGGGTTCCAATTTCTCTACATCCTTGTCAACATTGGTTATTATCTGCCTATTTGATTATAGCCATCTCAGGGATATTAATGGTATTTTACCATGATTTTGATTGCATTTCTCTATGATAATATTGGACATCTTTCAACCCCAAGATTTGACTCTAATTCTAAGAAGACTCTTTTTGGCTATCTCTTTCCCTGATTCTATTAAACTTCCAGCTGCTTTGATATTTGCTTGTACCTTGGAGCTACATACATCTTTTACTTGCTTTCAACAATGCCTTTAGGTAAGGCGTTCTCCACTCTGTGTTCTCAATGAAGTCAATCCCTTCAGGGGAGAGCTATGGATTTCTTCATTTAAATGGCTTGCCTTCTCCCTTGGGAAGAACGCCTGTGCCTCTGCACCAGAGCTGGAGGAGGTGGTGACTAACTTTTCATTAAGTGACACTCCCATTGTACGAGTATCAAGGGAAGGAATGGCAAGCCCTGGTTTTCTGGGTTTGTCCCTTCCAGAGTGGAACTGACTCTGTGAGCATGCTGGGGCTGCAGCTATTGAATTCCAAGTATTTTCCCTCTGAGGAGGAAACCTTGGGCTTTTCGGCTGTCCTGGCCTGAAATAGATCTTCTAGGACTGTCACGTTGTACCCTGTCTGTTTGCCTTCATGTACCTCTCCATAAAGACAGATATTATGCTTACTGTATATATCTTCACTTGGCACCAAAGAATGGCCTGTCAGTCAGAGATGGGTAAGATCCCACGAGAGTGACAACCCAAGCCAGATGCGGTCACGTGGGCCAGTGGGTGCCCGTGGGTGCCAGTGGGTACCCATAGGTGGCAGTGAGTGCCATGGGAGAAATCAGGGAGAGAAGAAAAGGGGCATAAACCACTGGCTTCAGGTTCTGGCAGCCTGCCTGTGAAATGACCTATTGATGTGCTAATACCTGTCCTTCCTGCATTCTTATCAGTAAGCCTTGGCAGAGGAAACTTCTGTCTCTTAGAGGTACATGACAATAACCTCATAGGGCCCCTGGTAATGGCAGTTTGCAGGCTTGGGAAATTAGGCCTGAAGGTTAATTCTTGGGTGTGAGACTCACAGACTGCGGAAGCTACATTGACCCTTGCTTATGTGTAAGACAATAAAAGGAACAGTCAGGCCCGATTCAAGGCTCCAGTCCATGAGGCTGAAGTCCCCTGGCCCCAAACTGTTTTCGCTCCTATTTTGTGTCTCTCTCACTTTTCCTTAACCTTTCGCCTTCCCTTCTCTACTCCCACCTGCTCTGTCGTGCAGGAATGCGACATAGGACATAGAACTGAAGGGATGGGAAACACAAGTAATCTCCCCAGAGTGAAAGCAGAGCTCTAGGTTGGGAGCCTGGGGAAGAAGAAGCCCTGTTTTCTTGGCTTCACCTTCACAGAGTAGAATGCCCAGAGTGATTAAGATGAACTGGGTAGGGCAGAAAAGGGAGTAGGTTGTGGGTCACATACCACAGATTCTCACTGTTCCTACTTAGATTTAACTTACTTTTTCAATGAATGCTTTCCCATTTGCTGTTTCCTCATAGGTCAATTTCTAGAGATTTAAAATAATTTTTAAACATAATATTCATCTGATTTTCTGGTCAAGATGGTGGAGTAGGTAAACGTGCTTTCAATCTCTTATGAACAAATCAAAATTACAATGAAACTAGAGAACAACCATCATTGAGAACTGCCTGAAGTCTAGTTGAACAGAAGTCATATGACTAATGATATACTAAGAGGCCACATCAAGACTGGTAGGAGGGGTAGAGATATGAAACGGGTTGGTCCCCACACCCACATATGATGCTTAAAAATTGGGAGGGATATCTGAGCTTCAGAGGGCCCCCCTGAGGAGTGAGGGGTCCCAGCCCCACACCAGGATCCCCAGCCCAAGTTTCCAGTGATGGAAAGAAAAGTCTCAATAACTTCTGGTTGTGGAAACCAGTGAAGATTGTGGCTGAGTGAGATAGAGGGTGGCTGGGGTCCCAGGCATTCTTTAAAGGGCCTATGCATGAACTTACTCACTGATGGACTTGCTTGCTCTGAACTACAGCACTGGGACAGCATCTTAAAGGTACCCGAGATATATGGTACAGGAACTGAATTGTCTGGCTGCAGGGCGAGGGCTGGAGGGGTAACTTTCTCTCAGACAGAAGTGCTGGCAGAAGCTTGTTCCTTTGTTGAGCCCTTCTGTCACCCAGCGTGCAGACATAGGTGGGCACTATATGTGTCTCCATCAACCTGGCTAATACCATTCACTCCGCCCTAGTGATTCCAAGACATCACCCTATCCAACTACAGGCCCATCCAAACTACTTCCATGGGCTTTTCCATACCTGTTTTGGCACATGTTGTGGTCTTTCCTAAAATCTGTCAAAGCTTCACAAACCCCAAACGAGCAGCATCTGGTTATGTCCCACACCTCCTACTAAGCAACCACAAGCACGGCATTAGAGGCAGCCAAGTTCATTTTGCAGATTAGCCTCTCCTGGGCAACTTGAAGCCCAGCATGAGTGGATGACATCTGCAAATTGCTTTGGTTCATGCCACATGGCCCGGGGCAGGGCACAGGCAGTGGCTGTAGTTAGCCTATAGCAAGGCCCTTCCCAGAAGGCCCTGGGGGTGACATCCCAGTGGTTGGCTTTGAACCATGTCAGAGCACCACAAAGCCACCTCCACAGACAACACAGTCAAAGAGCCAAGGAGACAGGCACCAGAACCTTGGTAAAAAATCCTGCTCTGTAGGGTCAGCTCCTGCCCAACAGCTCCTCCACTATAGTCATGGCCAGTCCTCACAACCTATCAGCTTGAGGGTCAGTCCCTCCCATTGACATGAAAACAGCAACCTACAACAGGAGGGCACAAACAACCCACACAAGGGACAAACTTGCAGCACCCGCTCAGGTGATGAGGAAGACTGTAGCACAGAAAACCACAAGACACCTACTACATAAGGCCATTCTCCTAAGATCAGTAGACACAGCAAATCTACCTAATACATAGAAACAAACACAGGGAGGCTGTAAAAATGGGGAGACAATGAAACATGTCCAAATGAAAGAGAACATAAGTCCAGAAAAATAAATAAACAAAATGGAGACAAGAAATCTACCAGACACAGAATTCAAAACAGTGGTTATGAGGATGCTCCATGCTCTCAGGGAGAACTTCAACAAAGTGATAGAAAACATAAAAATGAACCAGTCAGAAATGAAGAGCAATAACTGAAATAAAGAATACATTAGAGAGAATCAACAGCAAGTAATATGAAACAGGATCAAATCAGTGATTTAGAAGGTAAAAGAAAACACAATCAGGACAGCAAAAAGAATCCCAAAAAATGAGGATAATTTAAGGGCCTCTGGGACAATATGAAGCACACCAACATTTGCATCCTCTGGGTACCAGAAGGAGAAGAGAGAGAGAGCTAGGAATTGAAAACCTATTTGAAGAAATGATGACTGAAAACTTCCTTAACCTGGCAAAAGATACAGACATACAAGTCCGGGAAATACTGAGAATCCCAAACAAGAGGAACCCAAAGAGGCCCGCACCAAGACACATCATATTTAAATGCCAAAGGTAAAAGACAAAGAAAAAATTCTTAAAAGCAACAAGAGAAAATCAGTTAGTTACCTACAAGGGACTCCCATAAGACTGTCAGCTGATTTCTCAACAGAATCTTTGCAGGCAAGAAGGGAGTGGCATAAAATATTCAAAGTGATGAAAAGTAAGGACCTATAACCAAGATGACTCTACCCAGCAAAGTTATCATTTAGAATCGAAGGACAGATAAACAGCTTCCCAGAAAAGAAAATTCTAAAGGAGGTATCACTACCAAAACAATATTACAAAAAAAAAAAAAAATGTTAAAAGAACTTCTATAAGGAGAAAAAGAAGAAAAAAGATCAGCAACATAAACAATAAAATGACAAAAACTACATATCTATTAGCAATTACTTTAAATGTAAATAGATTGAATGCTCCAATTAAAAGACTTATGGTGGCTGAATGGATAAGAAAACTAGACCCTTACATATGCTGTCTACAAGAGACTCAATTCAGATCGAAAGACACACACAAACTGAATGTAAAGGGATGCGGAAAGAATTCATGAAAATGGGAAACAAGGCTGGTGTAGCAATACTTATACCAGATAAAAGAGACTTTAAAACAAAGGCTATAATAAGAGACAAAGAAAGGTCCCATTATAAATCCCACTTCTGGGAATTTATTTGAAAAAACCTTAAACACTACTTTGAAGGCACACGAGCATCCACATGTTCATTGCAGCATTATTTACAATAGCCAAGATATGGAGGCAAACTGTGTGTCCATCAATGATGAATGGATAAAGAAGAGTTGGTACATATATATAATGAAAACTTAGTCATAAAAAGAACAAATCTTGCCGTCTGCAACAACATGAATGGATATGGAGGGTATTGTGCTGAGTGGAGTAAGAAAGAAAAAGACAAATACAATATGACTTCACTTATATGTGGAATCAAAAGAACAAAAATAAACAACACAAAACAGAAACAAACTCAAATATACAACATTTTGATAGTTGCTGGGTAGGAGGGGGTTTGAGGATAGGGGGAAAGGGGAAAGGATTAAGAGGTACAAATTTGTTTGTTGTTACACAGTAGTCATGGTGATGTAGGGTATAGCAAAAGAAATATAGTCAATAATATTGTAATAACTATATATGTGTGTATGTCAGATGGGTACTAGATACATTGGGGTGATCACTTTGTAAGTTATTTAAATGTCTAATGACTATGTTGTACACCTAAAACTATATAATACTGCATGTCAGCTGTATAAAAAAAATGAATTCTTAAAAAATAATTAAAAATAATATTAATTTGTTCAATTGCTGTGTTGCTGCAAAGAGGGTCTGCTAATGTCTTTACTCTGCCATTCTGGAAGTTATCCTCTCATTCCAATTTTTACTCCATATATATACTTTCCTCACTTCTACAATGAATGGTCACTCTTCCTTCATTGGTATTCAATAAGGATAGTACACAATTAATACCACCAAATTGTTAGGTGGGTCACTGATAGTAGAGATTTAAAATTGAATAAGGTTATTTTTATTTCCTGTCTGAGAGAGCTTAGATCCACCTGGGAGACAGACATGCATGCATACTATACAAATGCTAATACCACACTTCTTCAACATTCCAGTGACTGAAACAGGGTAGATACACATCAAAGACTTTCATAAACCTCAGAGTCAACCGTGGCATACCTGCGAGTTAAAGTGAGATATTCCCTAAGAATTACAAAAGGAGAAATTAAAGTTTCCCTCCATGAGTTAAATGCAAAACAAGAAGAATATATTGGAAATAGACAGAGAAATGCAAGAAATACCTGGAACAGAGAAAGTATACCTAAAGAGAAAACTAGATTTTCTGCATGATTAAATTTATTAACATATTTATAAAATGCATATGAAATTTTTTTTTTTAAAAAGATCATAGGGTATGTACAAAAAGTTCTAACTATTGGTGATGATGGTTATTAACAAATGGATCCCATGTATATTGAAATGTCATTTCTGGTTTTAAGTAAAGAAAGTTTTTAGTATTTTCATTGCATTTACAAGAGCATATACATGAGATAAGCAGTGTGTCATCCTCAGCCTAATAACTGTAGATATTTGATTCATTTAAATATGTAGTTGTGCTTGGTTTACCTGTTCATTAAGGGACTTACAATTTCTCTCTAGATCCCTATGCAGTTCTATCTACCAAGTGTCAGCAGCCTCTTTTTGTACATAGAATTCTGTAATACATGCTAATTTTATTTTGGGTTTATAATTACAGATTTGTATTCAGGTTTTATATATCATTCATATAACTGTGAATAATGCAGACATACCTCTGAGAGATGAAGGTATATTCATTATGATGAAAAAATTAGGTTTCTGTTCACCAAGTTGTATGTTAGAGACTAGATTATGATTAATTAATCAAGATAATTTAAGGAATTCTGCAAGATCTCTTGGGAGAAAGTGAACTGTTGGAATCCTCGAGAAAAAACACTTCTCCACTTGCTCCAAGGAAATTTTTCAACACACCTGTCTCACTTAAATTTCTACATAAACTAACTAGATAAATTAAATGATGATAACTATTATTTTGTTTGCTATTGGGTCACAGGTTCTATGATAACAATCTTATATCTCTCTCATTTAAACCTCATAAACTAACAAAGTAGTTAATATTGAGTTGTGGAATGATTTTAATAACTGCAACATGTAGTATTTTGTTGATTTCTTTGTATGTTTCTGAGATTTTGACTTTAGCCAATTTAGCTTTCATTAAGCTTTCAGTTTCTATTTAAAAGCCTTCCTTATTTTAAGCTCATCTGGTTTGGTTCCTTAGTGAGTAAGTAATGTGTTTTGTGAAGCCTTATGGGAAATTAATACAAGTTAACTTTGAGAACCTCACATGCAAGTGAGGGGAACATGCCACGGACACTTCCTGCTGTTTACCTTTATACACATGCAAAAACACACAATATACAAATAAAACCACATGCAAATATGGATCCCACCAGCAAATGGAAACACACACACACACAACATATTCAAATTCATACAGAATTATGAACATACATAAACAAATACAAACTCAGACATGTACACACTCAGCCATGCACACATACATTAAACATACACACAAACGCAGATACATGGAGAGACAGAAACACAGAAACACATACATACATATATACATTCATATGCTCACAAACATAAACACAGTCCTAGTTCACATTTTCTCTGAAATTATCATTTTTAGCAGTCACTTGGAGGGCACAACCTCTTGCAGAGATATTTAGGCTGTACAAAATGATAATCTCAACTCAGGAGCTAAGTCCAATGATTGCAACCTCAAGCCAAAATCATGAGAATCAGAACACAAAATTATTTCCTTTTGTGGGAGGTGGCGAGAAAGGTCTATCTAAGCATTTTCATGTATGCACCCAACAACCAAAAGTAAGGCACAATAAAATTATAGTACGCATCTGAGTGAGACTAGCATTAATATAAAAAAATCAGCAGTCATTCAGGTGCAAAGTAAATGACAGCAGCTTTGAGTCAATATAGATCTATGTGGCAACAGGATTAGTACAACTAATATGCTACATTTGTCTATAAAACTCCTCTGCATTTAATCTACCTTCTATGACTAGAAAAACTAACAATATAGAACTAAACACAAACTAACCACCTGATGAGTGTCTAGATGGAAGCTATATCTGTGATTTTGCATTTATGCCAGCATTGTGCTGCCTCTGAAAATGACAGCAGATGTCAGTTTTACATTAGCTTGGTTTAGAATATAGATCCATTAACATTTCCTGCTTAAAGATAAATAGTGCCTGTGTTCTGTATTTGTCCAATGCTTTTTTGGTAACTAATCTTTTCCAGAATGGAATGATTTTAAGCTGTTAGACACATGTTTGTATGGTGAATTCATTTACGTTTTCCTTATTGGATGTATCATTGGTAAATATCTTCTCCTATTCAGTCGATTTGTCTATGACCTTCCTTTTAATACTGATGTTTCACAATGTTCAAGTATACTGGTTATTTACATACTCTCACTGGGTAATCTTATCCATTCCATTTTTCTTTACTAAATTTTATGATAATCATTTTCTTAATTTTACAGTCTAACAATGTATACCTGAATAATTAATACTTTATTTAAAAACTTAATCTATATTTCTACCCAATAACTCTATACAAGCTTCGTTCTAGCCATCAGATTGTTCCCTCACTTGGAAATTCTATAATCAGGTCAAATTGCATGTGTTAATTACTGGCTATATCATATTTTTATAGGCTAAGGAAATCTGCCACTAAGTCTACCCCAAGGAGACACTTGTGAATGGGGCATTCACTGTGAGGAGCAGATGGGTAAAAGAACAAGTCAATGTTGAGAAGCTCTTTCCTTCTGGTGACTCCTGCGAAGTGGCCTGAATGATGATGAGGCTCTCTTTCTGGATGAGTATCACTCTCTCTTTCCCATTCTATCTTACATGGAAAAACAAACAAACAAACAAAACAACACAGGCACCGCTCTGTAGTCGGCTTGCTCCAGACTTCCTAGGCTGGTAACAGTGAGCCTGTATTCACTAAAGGAAACATTGGAAAGTGGTGCCAGTGTACTACTGTTGTAACTGCTGGAGCTGCCAACCCCTTCTGCTCATGCTCCAAAGTTTTGTCCTTAGTGCTGCTGAAGCCACAGAGTTCTAGACTATAAGAATCTGTTTTAATGAACAATGGTCGCTCATGTTGCCACTACTGCCACTGGAGGTGCCATAAAAATCAGAATGGTTTCTACCTTTCCACCTTCTAATGGGGCAATAGCTGTCTCTCAGTGTAAGAAACCACCAGCATGGAAATTAGCTGGCGGTGGAGTCTGAGAAACTTGGTCTGGAGATATCAACTTTATAGAGGTATGGAGGGAGATATGGAAGTGTGAGAGTGAGGCTGAGAGCTAACAGTTAACTCTCTGGCCCATGGCAACAGTGCTCTTAAATATCCAGTGGCCAGGAAAAGCATTTGAGCAAACACCTGAATAAAATTAGGGCCTGAATCACGTGGATAACTAAAGCAGAAAAGGAGTAAATTAAAGAAAGTGAAGCATGGCATGGAGGACATTGCAGCTGGACCACAGTGAATACAGTTTTAAGGTCATAAAGGCAGTCGAGGGGCACAGCTCACAGGGCATTATGGTTCACAGCA
Organism: Aselliscus stoliczkanus; assembly: GCA_033961575.1. Taxonomy (NCBI): domain Eukaryota; kingdom Metazoa; phylum Chordata; class Mammalia; order Chiroptera; family Hipposideridae; genus Aselliscus; species Aselliscus stoliczkanus. The sequence continues at coordinate 145,935,287 of CM066727.1, forward strand.
AGGACTTTAGATTTTATTCCCAATAAAGTGGGAAGTTGTTGGAGGGAGGTAAGGGAACTTTTATATCAATGTTAGGAGGTGATCAACCCAGGATCTTGGCTTATCAGATATGTGTTGCAAAGATTCAACGAATAATAACTGTCATATTATGAAATATCAATATGCAAATGGAACATAACAAAAAATGTGAAATAATTACTAGAATACACAGGAACTTAACAAATGACAGATAAGAAAAATTATAGGATAGTAACTTGAGATGTAATAGAAAATTATCTCAATATAGACACAATATAAATTTAGATCCTTATAATGGTTAACTTTACATATCAACTTGGTAGGCTCTTGGTGCCTTGTTGTTTGGTCAAACACTAGTCTAGATATTGCCATGAAGGCATCTATGGATGTGATTAACATTTACAATCAATCGATGTTAAGTAAAACAGATTGCCCTTGTAATATAGGTGGGCCTCATTCAATCAGTTGAAGGCTTTAAGAAGAAAGACGGAGTTTTCCTGAGAAAGAAACAATTTTGCCTCAAGACTCCAACGCAGAAACTCTGCCTGGTTTCTAGCTTACTGGCCCACTTTGCAAACTTTGGACTCAAGACTACAATATCAACACTTAGCTGTGTAAATATCCAGCCTGCCGGCCAGCCCTATAAATTTCAGCCTTAACAGCCTCCACAATTATGTGAGCCAATCCTTAAAAGAAATATCTCCTCTCTCTCATTTTCTCTCTCTCTCTGTCTCTCTCTCTGTAAAGGCCTATTGGTTCTATGTTTCTGGAGAACCTTAATACAATCTTCATGTTGTGGATAGACCAAAAAGGAATTCTAAATGGATTAAATAATTAGATATAAATAATTATATACCTAATAATTTTATCTCTAATTATAATTAAGTATAAAAGTATGAAATTGCAAAACAATTATACAAATGTATTTAATCATATAGAATAAGTTTCAATGTGGTTTTAACAAGTAAAAGGAATCACAAGTAAAAACATTAATATATTTGACTAAATTTTAAAAAGAAAAATATGCTGTATTAAGTAATCATTATAAACATCATAAAACTAACAACTAGAAAAAAACATGTAAGACCAAGATATGATTAATATCTTTAATATGTTAAGAAATACAAGTTATAATATACTAATATAAAAATTTTCAGTATACTAATAGGAAAACAAAGGGCTTAAGAGCATAAACAAATCCTCTCCAAAAGTATGAAGAAAAATTAATAATAACAATATGATAAAAATGGACTGTCACTTATGCAGTTATATGAATTATAATATTCCTGACATACACTCTTGGTTGGTTTTTAAATGTTTTCCAATTTCTGAAAACCAATTCATAATATGTATTAACAGCCACTGAGAAAGGAAATCTGCTTTTAGAAATACATCCTAAGGAAATAAACAGAGATGGAGACAAAGACTTACATACAATGATGTTCATGGCAGAATTATTTATAATAATACGAAATTGGAAGCAACCTGAAATAACCACCAACATGGAGAATGTTAAATAAATCATTATAATTGAGGGAATATTATAAAGGCATTAAAAATCATGTCTTAAGGAGTCTGTGATGACATGGAAAATGCACAAAATGTAATGTTCATTGAATTTCTTTCTTAAAACAATTTCTGGAGGTATCTGGATCATGATAGTGATTTATGCTAACACATTTAATTGCCCTTCACCCCAAAATCTGATAGAAATGGACAGAGTAAGTCCATAACTTAAGTAAGTAATAACTTAATCCAGTGTTGAAAAATAGGGAAGAGAGCAAGAAATCGAACATCGTGCAGCAGGACACACACATTCAGCCCGTGCAACTTCGGTTCTTTTGCTTCAGTTCTGAGGTACATAAATTCAGATTTCCTACTGTGCCATGGTAGGTGGGGCTGGAGGTCACATGCTTTACGAGGATAGAATGCAGACATATCCCCAGAATAAAAAATGGTGTTTTTTGAAAAGCAATAAAATGCACCTAGGCCATCAAAAAAAAAAAAAAAAAGAAAAAAAGAAAGAAAGAAAGAAAGAAAGAGAGAGAGAGAGAGAAAGAAAGAAAGAAAGAAAGAAAGAAAGAAAGAAAGAAAGAAAGAAAGAAAGAAAGAAAGAAAAAAAGAGGTACTTTTCAAATGAGTGTTCCCTCTGGACTTGAGGAAGTGGAGCCCAATGTTTCCCTTATTACACATCTAGGTGAAGGTTAATGTGTGGTTTTCCTCTTACTGAATGTCCACCATGAGTTACTGTGTGGAAAAGGAGACTAGAATAAATAGGATCAGAGCCTGAAGAGGAGGGGAAAGGCCAATTTTAAATGCCTTTGTACCAACATGGACTGAAGTTCCCCCAAATCCCTTTCACTAGTCTATGTCTATACAGTGATTATTCAAGTCACCTAAAGTCTCCCAGTGTCCTTGCTCCCTGCTTGGGTCCTACAGTCTGCATCTCTCTGGGTGGACCTAAACTGAAGGTAGAAACTCAGGGAGCCAGGCTGTTTAGGGGGTAACTTCTTTGGATTAGTTGTAGTTTATAGCTTAAACTAAATCAAGCCAAAAGTGTTTCGGTCTATGTTTTCTCTGTTAAACTCTAACTCATCTCTCCAAACCAATCCCATATTTAGAAATGAGGAAAACCCAGCCTACAGCACATTAGCAAGCAAACATGGGATATAAAGGGCCAGATCCTTTGCCGTAAGGCCTAAGGCCAGTAGACAGGCCTTTTCATGATGGCCTTGCAGCTGACTTCCCTTTCCAGAGGTTTTATCCTAAGAGCAACCTCACCATTCACTTATTCAATGATCCACTATTTATCATAGCGATGTTCCAGACACTACTAGACACTGCATGCTTATAGTAGTGAATAAAACAAACAGAAACCCCACCCTCCCAGGACCTAAAGGCTAGTGTACGAAGTAAGTAGAGTAAGTAACAACTGCAGTGTAATATAACTTTGGAGCCATACACAAACCTATAGGAAATGTTAAGTCATTTGGATTTTATTTTAAATGCAATAGAAAGGTATTACTTGGTGGAGTTTTTTCAGTGGAGCATGAAGAGATTTGCACTATCAAAAGCTCCCTAGGCTTCTAAGCGGAGTGAGTGTGGCAAAATGTAACCTAGGAACAGGATGAAATTCTAGTAATTCAGCTGAGGGTGAAAGTGGCTTGATACATGGAAGCACCCACAAAGCCTTTGACACATGTGTATTCAAAGGAGAATCATCAGGACTTGGTAGCAAGTTTAATATGGAAAGAGGGGAGAAAAGATCAAAAGATGTTTTCCAAGTTTCTGATTTATATACAGTACTAAGGTAGATCTGAAGTTTATAATGAAAAAGGAAAAGGGTAGTAAAAGAACGGGATCTGGGGGACAGATCAACACTTCATGGAAGCCATATTAAAATGAGGTTCTTAAGAGATATCTAAGTACAGATGTCAAGAAGTTATTTGTATATAAAGCCTAAAGCTCAGAAAACAGGTTGGAGTTAGAGACAGAAATGTGAGGCTATTGTTATAGTTAGTGGTTAAAGCCATGAGAATAGATGATGTTATCTAAGTGAGAGACTAGATCAAGACGGTTTATGTTATCCCTCTATCCTTCCTAAAAACATTTGATGAATCAGATAGCTCCACTTTAAGAAAACACTAGCAATAGTGCACTTGGTGAACTCGGCTAAGAGTAACAGAAGATAATTCAATCATCTCTCCTTCGGCAACATTTAATAATTCTGTTTTTCAGATTCTCTGTGTACTTATTTATTTCACCTATTTAATTGCTTCAGAATTGTTAGAAATATTTTACAATCTTCTACTATTGTAAGGTTTCTATCAATTTTCTTGGTACTTCCAAAATTTTTTATTTTAAATATTTTGAGATTATGCTATCTAGCCCATAAGTAGTCCTAGCTATTTTGTCCTTCCTCCTATTTAATGACAATCCCTACACTTGTGCCCTGGATTCTAATCTCCTTATTTCCGCAGAGACTTCCATCCAACATCCTGCTTTTCTTCAGCTTCAACTTCCTCATTTACACATGCTTGAGTTTTTCTTGTCCTCAAAAGCAAGCAAATTAAAAATAAATTTGTTCCAGTGATCCCACATCCTATTTCCCATGCGGAATAAGCAATCTTTCCTCTGCAGCCATACTTCTCCACTGGAACAACCTCCTCTCTTTTGCCCCTACCACTGTACTAAACTGTTTGCAATGTCACCCCTAATACTGCTATTACTATTTATAAACCTAGTGGGTACATATCATACTTGACATCTCTGAACCAATTCATAACTCCACTTCTTTGGTTTCAATTCCATTAAAATGCTAATGAATGCCAACTTTGTTTTCCCTGCTCAAAGAGAAATTCAGGAGAGACCTGAGTTTTCAACTCATATTTAGGGAAAATGTACATTTTTTCCCATTTGATTGGATATTTTAATTAAAATTTGAAAAGGTCATTATTAGAGCCCTGTATTTACACTACCAGTCAGCAGAGTCAGTAACAAAATCCCAAACTTATGCAAATCATATTAGACAGATCCTGGTATTGTCATACTTTGAAAATTTTGTATTATAAATGCTACATAAAATTATAAGTCAGCGTTTATTAATGAGGATGAGGATGAGTTTAGTAACAGACTTAAATAATATAAGCTTGTGAAATAGCTCTGGGTTATTATGGCAACTAATGTTCATTTTCAATATCTTATCTTGATAGGGACATTTATATAAAATGAAATTTTACTTGGATTAATGGTTTGGAAGTAGCTGGTTATTCTTGTGCTTCGTGGGTAAGTTTACATTATTTGAAGATGATGACATCGGGGTATTATGGAATTCAGTACTTGTGCCCTGCAGAGTGATTGCTAGTTTCTCCTTGCAGTAGTTTGTCTTTGAAAAGTGTATCATGCAGAATGCATGATCATTTCCTTTTATTTTACTCATGAGTATTAAATCTGTGCAGTAAGCTTAAAAGGTTATGTCTCTATGCCAAAGCAAATTGAAAATGTTTTTTAAAAACATAGGTATTGCAGTTATTGCTATTTGAAAGAAGGCCTGATTTTCCTTCTGAAATTACGATTCTTTGATATAAAAATATACAAATAACTGTATTACCTTTCAGTTTTTCATAACTCTTAGCCTTTGATAGTTCATATTCTGAGTATACTCTAGTTTTCTGTGCTTTACTTCTTTACTTTTAATTTTTAATGCAGGCTTAAATTTAATCTCAACATCCTTATAGTTTTAATATAAGAATTATTTTATTTTTTTCATAGTTTGAACTATGAGTTTATGAATATTAAACATAATTTTTATTAAAACAATACAATTTAAAATAATATAAGTAGAGAAAGTGAAGAATATCTGCATATTATCAGAATCCACCATATTCAAACCATAAATATTGCTCCCCCTGCCAAGAAAAAAGAACTATATATCCACTAAAATCGTATTTGGAAGCAGCACAATTTAGAGAAGAAATTCTTATCACTTGCTATATATTAATTTGTAATTATAGAAACATTTAAATAAATTATGATAGCCAGTTCTCATTCCATTGAGTCATAATCTTCAATGGATGAGATCTAGACATTAGTATTAAAACAAAATCCCATAGGTAGTTTTAATGTGCAGCACTTTTGAGACATGCAAAGTTTGACATTAAGAAAAAGAAAACAACTCATGCATTAAACTCAGAGTGAAGAGCACAGCTTCTATTTCATAAATGGTGAGTGTTATTGTTAATATTGACATCGTCAATCATCATCATCATCATATCATTTTTAACTTGCAAACTAGAAAAACAAAACAAAATATTAATTGTGCCAAGGATGTCATCTATGAATTTATTATAAATCAGAATTATATATGGATTTATTTATATATGTGAAAATAATAGTATACTGCAATAGAAAAGTTCTGGAATAAACATGGATCCTTTAGATATATATTAATACTTTGTTTAGTATTCTTTTGATTATGCCCCATATGTGTATTTGAAAATCTGATAGCATCAGAATTTTATTTTTTTCTTGAGTATTTTATAGTTTTCAAATCTTATCTGCATTTATTGTGATGTGAGATATCAAAGTTATACACTTGTTATTTTTGGTTGGTGAATGTAATGATATAATATTATAATCTATTATTGTCACATTAGACTTGGATTTCATTTGGATTGGGGCAGATATTAAAATAAACAAATTTCTACTTAAGGAATTCTATTAGACATTGAAGGACAACAATTCTTTCTTTCTTTAATCCATCATGTACACAAATATCCAGGAATATTCAATTAACATACCTCCACTGAATCTGGAGAAGGAATGCTATCATAGTAGTCTCTAACCAGAATGAAACCATATTTCCAGAAATAAATATTGATTTTTATGTTTACTTGCATAAGGATAAAATCTTCAAAACACAGGCACTGAAGAATTCATCTCAATTGTTGAATATTACATTTTTCAAGAAATGCATTAGTGTCCTCCAGCTTTATAAATTATAGTTAGGGGATCAAAATCAATTACCTTATGACAGATATAAAGACATAAATTAAAACCAGGATTACATTTATGAATCATTGTGAAATCTCTTTAATTTGGAACTAGATGCTGACTGATAGTACCTGTATGTTTGAAATTACAGAATTTGAATAACTTTTCACTAAAAATCAGTATAATTAAGAAAATGTAATTATTTAAAAGATGCTTTTTGCGCCCATTCTTATATTTAAAGGACTAAATATATATATTACCTATTATAGTGTCTTACATCCTCTATGCTGTAAAATAATTAATAAATAATGAATCACTAAATATTTAAATAAACAAATATTTTCAGTATAGCATATGTTTTCAAATTCTGGCTTCTTAACAATTCTCTTTATCCAAGTTATGTAAATTCATAGCCTGGTTTTCCTTAGTTTAAAGGGGGTTGAGAAAATCTAGTTCATTTAATTGTTTAGATGATTAAATAAATGAAGGCATAAAAAAAGTATAAGGTTAAATTCTGAGTTCTGCTTTTTCTATGAGGGTGTTATACAATCTATAGTTATGCTCTCGCCATTAATGACCTGGAAAATTATGATAATATATGAAACAAACATTCTAAATTTGAACATCAGAAAGTACAAGATTGTGTTTCCCAAAAAGAGAAAAAATGAGGCAAGTTTTATGAAGAAGGACAAGGACTAAGGGGAAAACTGTAAAGACAAACCAATAAGCACCTTATGAAGGATGGGAGAGAGTGAGTCTGGGTTCAGGAAAATGCAAATACGTATATTGTCAGGGTGAGTCTATGGGAGACAAAAGGCAACTGAAAGAGAGAGTATTTCATGTCTTGCAAGAGAGTGGCCTCTTGGGCCTCACAGAATTCAGTGGAGACTTGCAACAATTAGGCAGCAATTTAGCTGAGGAGCCAGGCCTTTCCTTTCCTTTGGTCTGAAATAACAGTATCACTTGGTCTGAGGTAACTGGACCTTTGTGTACTAGAAGTGAGAGTGGGCAGGAGGGAGCAGCCGAGTGTGAAGCACATGGTTCCCCACAAGGCAGGCAGCCACATGAAAGTGATACCAGCTTCTGAAGTTTTGGTATCTGTTAATATTCCATGTCCAGTCATAGTCCTGAGGGAAGTCAGTACTCCTCAGGGACGAGGATGGAACCCTTAGAATAAAGTGCAAACCCTTTAATATAGCCTATAAGCCCCACTATGCCTGGGTCTCAATTTTTCCTCTTCCTCTCTGCTACCCGGCCACAAACTCTAACCCAACCAATTGTGTTGTCCTTTATCAAAACCCATGTGGAAGATAATTTATACCTGCCAGAAGCTTCCCCATTGGTCATTGCACAGATAGAATACCTTCAGGCTAGCCCATTCATTATAAGTATGCTAGTTCTCTGGAACTGAATTTTGACAGACTTGCATTTTGGGGGTTGGGGTTAGGAATTGTATCTGAAGGTTTCCCAGCAAACACTGAGATTCCATGCATCCGTTTTCTTGCTTTGATTGTTACCTCTATATAGAAACAACTTATTTTTCTTATTAACCAGATTTCTCTCATTTACTTATTCAACAAATATTAATTGAGCATCTATTATGAGCTGACCCTCCTGAAAGATGCTGAAGATGTAAGTTAAATAAACATCTCTTCCAGGGCAAACACCTACATAAGAATCACTCAGGACCTTTCAAAGTGCACATTTTGAGTCTATCCTAAACCCATGAAATCGAATTATCTTGGGATGAAGTTGAAAAAATTGCACTTAAGCATGTTTTCTAGGTGATTCCTATTGCCTCAGAGTCCAATAATCACTGAGCCAATGTGAAAGACAAAGTGACAATTAAAATTCGGTAGTATGGCTCAAGATAACGATGACTTTCATAGGCCAACATAGCTTATCTCATTCAACACAGAAAGCATGATATCTAAAATGACGTATTAAGAATGAGTGTATTGGGACTTCTGGTAAAATGGCGCAATAGACAGATGCTGTGCTAACTGCCTCCCAGGATCACACCAAAATTACAAGCAAATTATACAGCATTCAACCCTGGAGGTCCCCGGAACACTGGAGGAACAGAACCACTAAACGAAGAACTTAAAGAGGAGGCCACGTCGGGTCTGGTAGGACGGGCGGAGACGAGAGAGGGCAAGCCCCGTGAGGGAAGCCCCAGCCGTGGGAAGCTTGTCTGGTTGGGGGAGAGACCCTCCGGCCACACCCTAAGCTCACCAGCCCAGAGCTCCTTTGCCGGGAAGAGGAGTTCTAAGATAGCCAGCAATAAATTAGTAAGGACTCTCTTTCCTCAGCTCGGTGAGGCTGAGAGCAGCTGGAGAATCAGTGGGGCCGGCACCCAGGCTTGCTCGCCGGTGAGCACTTACCTGGTTCCTGATGGAGGGAGTGGCTGTGTAAGCCGGGAGCCTGCAGGGACTGACTGAGCTGAGCACCTTTGGTGCAAAGGCTGGAGGTTTTTGGATTGTTGTTCCCGTGGTGCGGAGCTTGCACGCGAGTGGGGTAAGGAGGGCGCCATTTTGTCGGGCTTGGGCCCTCCCACGAAGGATCAGGTCCGAGACCTAATTGGTCTGGTGGAATTGGTGAAGTGCGTGCGTGCGCGCGCCTGCGGCATTTGATCCCCACTCTCCGCCCGGCTTATACTGCGTTGCCAGGGAAACACAGGGCGGTGCCCTCCGGCTCCTACACCTGCTCGCTGAGACCTGGGAGTGCGCGAGCCGCCTCTGATCCCCACCCTCCGCTCGGCTTGTGTTGTGTTGTGTTGCCAGGGAAACGCCTAGTGGGAGTGATCCAGCTCCAACAGGCTGCTCACTGAGACGCAGGAGCACGCAAGCCGCCTTGGGTCTCTGCTTTCCACACTCCGCTTGCAGAGTTGCCAGGCTGGTGATTGGTTGTCGGGCTGCTCGGCCTGATCTGCGAGCGGCTGATTGGGACAGGCTGAGACTGGGAGTTCTCCTGGGAGGGTTGGGCTGTGAGCTGCGTGCCTGCGTGATCCAGCCAGGGTTCTCCTGGTGATCTATCTAATACATCAAAGCAATCCCAGAGCGACAGCCAGAATGGGGAAACAAAGAAACATGTCACATGTAAAAGATCAGAAGAAACCTCCAGAAATGGAACCAAATGAATCAGAGGGATCCAACCTTTCAGAGACACAGTTTAGAACACTGATGATAAGAATGTTTAAGGAACTTAGCGAGGACATAAAGAAGGATAGGGAAACCATAAAAAACAACATGTTAGAACTAAAGAATACAATAACTGAAATGAAGAACACACTCGAAGGAATCACCAGTAGAGTAGATGAAGCAGAGGAGCGGATCAGCGATTTGGAAGATAAAATAGCAGAACTCACCCAGTTGGCACAGCAAAAAGACCAAAGAATAAAAAACAATGAAAATAGATTAAGAGCCCTATGGGACAAGGTGAAGCGCAACCACCTTAGAATCATAGGGATACCAGAAGGAGAAGAGAAGAAGCAAGGGGTCGAAAAGGTATTTGAAAAAATAATGACTGAAAACTTCCCTACCCTGGTGAAGGAAATCAACATACATGCCCAGGAAGTGCAGAGGGTTCCAAACAAGCTGAACCCAAACAGGTCCACACCAAGACACATCATAGTTAAAATGGCAAAGGTTAAAGACAGAGACAGAATCCTAGAGGCTGCAAGAGAAAGACAGCAGGTTACATACAAAGGAACTCCTGTTAGACTAACAGCTGACTTGTCTACAGAAACTCTGCAGGCCAGAAGGGAGTGGCAGGAGATACTCAAAGTGACACAAAATAAAGGCCTACAGCCAAGATTGCTCTATCCAGCACGGCTATCACTTAAAATTGAAGGAGAAATAAAGAGCTTCTCAGAAAAGAATAAGCTTAAGGAATTCATTACCACCAAGCCAGCATTGCAAGAAATGTTAAAAGGACTTTTTAAACAAAAGAAAGGGGTAAACAAGCTAACCCAGAGAGACAATTTAAGAAGATTGACGTCATATCAAGCAGATATAAAGGAAAAACTGATGGTTGCTGGTTGGGAGGGAGTGGGGAAGAGGGAGAGGGGGAAGGTTTTGGACAGTGTATGTGGGACTACAATGTTGCCGCAGGGATATGGGGGCAGTTCTGGGAATGTAATTGATAATGTTGTGAAGAGACTATTATGTTGTGAGAAATAAGTCAGTCGGAGAAGGACAGGTACCATGTGATCTCACTTGTGTGTGGAGTCTGAAGAACTGAGTGAACGATCAAAGTAAACAGACTCATAGATGTAGAGGAAAAACTGAGGGTTGCTAGTTGGGTGGGGGTGGGGATGGGGGAAGGGGAAGGGATTAGACAGCATAAATAGACAAGTACAATATTGCCACAGGGATATGAAACAGAGTTCGGGGAATATAATAATGTTGTAAAAATTTTGTGGCGTGTCAGATAGTCACATGTCTTGTTAGGGAGACCACTTCATGGATGGAGTACAGGCTTGATCACTGCACTGTACAACTGAAGCTGGTGTTGTATAGTATGGTATGCCAACTGCAACTGAATATGTGGGTGGTCACGGGATGTGGAGTATACTGTGGAGGGGAGTCAGGGGAGTTGTGATGGATATGTATGATATGGGGGGGAGTGGGGTGGCAAACTGGGGGAGGGGGGTTTTCACTTTGGGGGGTAAAGAGTATAACTATTGTATTGTGTTGTACACCAAAAACTAATAAAATAAAAAATAATAATAATAAAAAAAAAAGAATGAGTGTATTGAACCAGATGAAGAGGGTGGGAGAAAATGTCCTAAGCAAAATTAAATGGATATGCAAAGTCTCAGTGAGAAGAAAAAAGCAAGGCCACCTATTAGAGGATCTGAAAGTTGTTCAACATGAACAATGTGCATGTTTATGGGGATATAGGGGTAGAACAGAGCGGAAATAGTAAGAGATGAACCAGGAGAAATAAGCAGTGAGGAACCAGCTCTCCCAAAGGGGCCTCACAAAGCATCTTAAGGAATATTATCTCATCCTAAGGGAAAAAGGAAGACATAGAAACATTTTAATTGGGAGAGGATATGACATACTTACATTTTAGAAAGGTCATTGAACGCGGAGAATAGGAACCAAAGCTATTTAACCAGGCAGGTGACTGTTGTGGGACCCTAGGCTATTGGTTCAAGAGTGGCTCATGTTCCCCGGAGGAAAAACAAGATCCATGCCAACTGTGCAGAAAGAGTATTTTAACTATATATTTTTAACTTATCCTGTATACTTTCTGTTTTATGTTTTTTAATTTTCAAAAATAGAATATAAAGTTACCTGCGTGATTTAGAAACAAAATAAATGTTCGCATTTTGGAAGTAGTCACCTAATATTTTTACTGACATAGACTAATGATCAATACACTTGGTAAACACTGCTCTAGACAAGAGGTGATGTCAACCTAAACTAGCATAAAAGCAGAAGGAAGAGGTATACACGTGAATTGAGGAGGTGTTTACAAAGTGCAGTTGGCAGATGCAATAATTTATTGCAAGTATGAATTAAGAGAAAAATGAGTCAAGGATAAATCTAAATATCTGGCTTATACAACTGAGTGAATAGTGAGATGTGATCTTTTTGGACATAGGAAAATACAAACCTAAAGTAGGAAAAAATGTTCCAAATATGTGTCTACAAGGAAATGTAAATAAATGAAGGTAAGAGCTGCTGGAGTGAAATGGTAAAGCTCAATGAGCTTTGTTTTGTGATATTTTAACGTACTTAGCATTAAAATGTTCAAATGCCTTTATAAGAAACTCAAGGCAGTTTGGGAATTTGTTACAGCCTAATGACTAAGGAGCCCTGTTATGCTTTGAATGATGATTAATTGGAGTTTTATTGGAATAGAATAACCAGAAATCACCACCGCCACCAACTCAGCAATTTCCTTGAATGTAATGAAACTAAGCTTTTATACAAAATGACAGATGTCAATTATTGTAAATGTGTATGTGCAAACTGAGACCAAAACTGTTATACTTAGTTACTCATAGAAGCATATAATGAACAATAAAATCACAATGAGGGCATATGAATGTATTTGTTCATATAATATACATACATATTAAAATAACTTAAACTGCCTATTTTTATTTCAACTAATCTAATGAGAAAATTATTTACTCCAAACCAACACAATGTAAAGTTGTGGATCATCTTTCCAATTTTCTTTACCTGCCCACAGCATGATTTCTTTTAGGCTCTGAGCTGTGCTAATTTGCATGCTGAATTAAACCACTTTATCACTTTGACTTTCTGTCTATAGGAGCATAGCTGGAGAAGACTGAAAAAAGTGGACAGTGCATCCAGGAGCTGGAAGCATGTCCTGCTGTTTGCACTGAGTTATGATAGTCTCTAGTGAATCATGAAATTATAGAATGTTAGAGCTAGCAACAGCCTCAGAGATCATCTCAGCCAGCTTCTTCCTTTACAGGAAAGTAACTTGCATTCAGAATGGAAAAGTGAGTTGTTTAGGCTCAGATTATCTCCAGGATCTGACTTTTTCCTCTCTTCTTTTGTGTCTTCACAGACCTACTTCACAGAACTTTGTTGTTGTTTGCCTGTTATGATCACTGTTTTCATCAACTCAATAAGTATATTGTATATCAATCATTCATTTGGCAAATATCTGTTGATAATCTTATGAAGGACACTGGGAATGACTGTAACATATATAATGTACCATATACAGTCATTGGGTAGCTTGCATTTCAGTATGAGATGCAAGATGCAAACAAATGACAGCTATTCTAAAGCATATGTGAAATGTACTGTAAGAAAATATCATGAATATGTTGGGTTTGGAAAAATCATAGGGGACATCATTGAAAAGGTGACTTTGAGTGATTCTCTATGACATGGTGATATAATAGGAAATATATATTTGGTCTTCATCCCTGGTTCCTGGCACAGAAACTTTAAAAACCTTTGGAATTTCTTGAGTGATAGGGGTGATAGGCACATCTTTTCTTATAATATTTGGCCTTTGTCTCTGGCTACTAACACTGAAGCTTCTGAGACCCTTTGGAATCTCTGGAATGATAGGAGCATCCTTTTGTATGCTAATGAGATGACTGGTGGCTGGAGTCTCTAGGCAGCTGCAGGATGGGGCAGGTGACCAAAAAGACCCAGACAAGATTAGAAGGTTAGAACTTTCAGCCCCACCTCCTGACCTTTGAGGAGGGGAGAAGGACTGGAGATTGAGTTAATTACCAATTGCTAATGATTAATCAATTATGCCTACATAATAAGACCTCCTTAAAAACCTCTTAAACTACTTAGTTCAGAGAGCTTCTGAACTGGTGAACTCATCTACATACTGGGAGAGTGCTACACCTCAACTCCATGAGGATAGATGATGCTCTTGTGCTCTGGACCCTTCAGGACCTGGCCTTACATACCCCTTCATCTGGTTGTTCATTTTTATCCTTTATGGTAAACTGGTGAATGTAAGGAAAGTGTATCCCTGGATTCTGTGAACTGTTATAGCACATCATCAGAGCTGCGAAGAGGATTGTGGGAAACCCCAATTTATTGCTGGTTGGTCGGAAGTATAGGTGACAACCTGGGATTTGAGACTGGCATCTGAAGTGAAAGCAGCTTGTGGGACTGAGCCCCTAAACTGTGGTATCTGTGCCAACTCCAGGTAGTTAGCGTCAGAACGGAATTAAAGTGTAGGATACCCACTTGGTGTCTGTAGAGAATTGGAGAATTTCTTGGTATGCGAAACCCATACATTTGGTATCAGAAGTATTCGTGTAAACAAAGATTATAGTCTCAAAGAATGGGTAGGATGTCTGTCAGTGGACATGCCATGAGGAAAAATAGATGTTATGAATAAGTATGAAGAGATAGGGAAGGAAATGGCATGTTTGAGGGGTAGCTGGAATATTTCCTGGATCATATGGGAGTAATGGAATGTATATCTGGGAAAGACAGATTGGGGCAAATTTTAGGAAAACTTGACTGCACTAGGATGAGGGAGGAATGATGTGTGAATGATCCCGTATATGAAAGGGAGATTAATTCTTAATTTCAAAGGTAGTGAGATTTGGGACAGGGGAACCAACCGGCAGACTATGAAAAAGTCCAAGTCAAAGAAAAATGGCTCCTGACTCAGGATGGTGACAAGAAAGGACAAATGAGGCACAGAAGAGGGGACATGATGACCAGCCAACATGATCTGCAGCTTGATTCTTTATTACTCCCAAGCTTTGTTCTGGAGACAGGGGAAATAGAAATAGATTTGACAGAGGAGGAGAAGGTAAGTGTTTAAAGAAAAGGGTGACTTAATTAGTTCTAAACAGGTTGAGTCTCAGAAGTAGACAAGAAAATAATGTGTGTGTCCAACAGGCAAATGGAAACATAAGGCTTGTGCTTGAGAGTTTGGAATTACAAACGTAATTTAGGAGTCACCTGCACAGGTGTTTCCCAGAGTTATGAAAAGAGTAGAAAAAGAAGATGCTGTACAGAATCAATGGATGCATTCAAACTTAGTGGGTGGAAGAAAGGAGAGACAACAATAAAGGAGACCAAGACATAAAATATTCTGAAAGACTTAATAGTGACACATGAAGATACGGATTAATTGCAAAGAACATTGATGATTTTAAAGCCATTGATGACCTACAAGTGAGCATTTTCACTTCTTTGATTGAGACTAATAAATCTATATATATTATATATATATATAAATCTATATATATATTATCTATAAATATGATAATAAAATGTGTTTGTAGCACATTGGATATATATATATATTTATCCAATGTGCTACAAACACATTTTATTATCATATTTACCAACCAAGGGTCACAGAAAAGGTTTAGAGTTTTGGTAAACTTACGCCTCTAAAGTTAGCCTCAAACTATGCTTTAAAGGTATACCCATCTCTACTAAGCATTTATTCAATAAAAATATATATAGTAAACATATGTCATGTGCCATACAGTGTTTTAAATGCTAGGAATACAGCAATGTACAAGACACATTACATTCCTATACTTTTTTTAAAGTGATACAAAAGATAATGAACAAAACATAATGTGAGATGGCAAGAAATGTTAGGCAGAAAAGTAACACAGATTAAGTAAATGGAGAGGGAAGATATTTTCACTTCAATAGAACATTGCATTTTAATATACATATGAATCTTTTAATATATTCTGGATGACTTAAACGTCTTAAAAATTAACAAATCAAGCAATAAAGATAGTGACTAAGATAAGGCCAGGGCCTCCTGTGAATCTCTCTAATCAAACTGTGGACATGACATTAATTTTACTGTTAATTTGAAAATTTGAATTTGGTCACAGGTTGCACATCTGAGTATTTTAAGTTCAAGTATTCTTGTATCCCACACTGAAATAAACATCATAAATGCATTCATGAGCTTTTTCTACAAACAATGCAGTCAAGGATTTCCAGGAAGTGATTTATTTTGGTAACACTGTAAGTGCTGTAAATAATGCCTCCAATGTATAATTTATTATATCTTATACTTTTTGCTAATTACTCATTGAAACTTTTTAAAAAAGGAATACTTTTCCTTTCTAAACATAAGGATGTATTTAAGTAACATCACGTAAAACATATTTGCCATAAGTAATGAATGATTTAATGATTATTAGCCATAGGTAATGAATGATTGAATGATGACTGTCTTCATTATCAATTTAGTTTTATTACTGAAAACACAATTACAGAGCTGTCATTTGCATTATGAAAATAATCATTATGAACACAATCATTCTTATATAACATCAGTATTTTTTTTCTAGTAGTAATGTGTTTTTATTGAGAGATACAAATCTTCTGATCTAGTTGCATTGAAAATGCAAGCATTTGATGGACAAACAAGTTGGTTATAATAAAGGAGAATTGCCTGCAGATATTAAATTATTTCTGTATGAAGCAGTTCTACATAAGGAGTACATCTAATATTTTGGTTTCATTAGCAATACAATCTAATGACCCAAACTGATACACACACACACACACACACACACACACACACACACACACACACACACACAACTTCTATTCAAATCCATGCCATGAAGATTTGGTTCATCCCAATAGCTACTTAAGTTCCCTATTGGTTACTTTGCAATATTCTATAGTAGGATCAGGTGGACTTTCCACTATTTGTTTATTGGCTAGTGCAAAATATATATATTTAATCTTCTTGGTGGCATAATCTTTCAGCAGCCACATAAAATGATTTGCAAACTTTATTGCCTATTCTTAGACTTTGCTCCATGGATAGCAATCAGTATTGTACCAAAACAGCATAAAGGATATATAAACTAATAGTGCTAGTGTATTAATGTTGATGCAGATCATTATAATAGTTTGCTTTTCCAGCATAGGTATATTTGGAAAGTCATTTTTTTTACATGCATTTAATTCAAAAAAGAAAACTCATGAGGGAATTTATCTTGGGTTTCATGACTGAAAAAATAGTACACCTCTTGTTCAACTAGTTTATCTTTTCTTTTATGAATATTTTGTACTATGGTATTGTTTTTATAAAAGTAGAGTATGTCATAATGTAGCAGGAGACAGGCAAAATCATAGATAACATGAAGGGAATTTCAGTTTGTTTTCCCCATAGGTAATAATTTGAAAAATGTAAAGTGCTAAAACAAAGTTGTGTATATTAATATTGTGAAGGAGAAAACAAAATTTCTAGGAATCTTCAAGATAAACCTAAGTCTTGAAATAATTTTTTTGCTTTTCCCTATATGATCGCTCTGAATTACAAGGAACACTGATGAAACTTTCTGTTTGTTAACTTAAAAAATTGCCCAGTTCAATCTATGAAAAATTAATATAGCATGGATTTTGACTACTAAACCTTAGCTTCATCTTGTGTTTTCTCTACTTTTCCCTTTCTTCTGATTCACACTTAAATTTTATCTTGTAATACTATACATTTTGTAACCACCTGAAATACATATTTTAAAAGATGAGGTATAGAGAAGAAAATAAAATACTTAGTTCCTTAGGAAAATATAGCAAAATAACAAAAACAACAATGACAACAAACAAAGCCAAAAAGAGTTAAAGGGCTAGTTCAGAACAATTTTAGCTGATGCTTCCAACGTGTAAGAGAAGGTGATGATGGCTTGGGCGATACACTTCCGTTACTAACACAATTACTGTAGTTCTTAAATGTGATGCCATGCTCTGGGGATTGCAGCTACATGGGTGTTGGTGAAAAGAATGCAGTTACCCTTTCACCCTCACACTGTTAAACTCTATAAAATGAAATTAAAGTTGAGGGAGGGAAATAGGATTATTGTAGCATCATCACTTCTTGCAGGCCATCTTTTACAAATTTGACCTTTGCTACACTTCATTATTCCAAAATTGATAGGTCATGCCCATAGAACAAAATTATTTTGAATATCTGAGGGCTACACTGTTGCCTAAACAATAGCAGGTGCTCGCTTTTTAAAATGTTTTCCTCGTTCTGTGCCAATGTCTTATGAAATTTGGTCCATGGTATTAATCTCTACTCTCTGTAGTTGGAAAAGTATTAAATAAATTCTCTATAATGGACTTAAATGAATAAATCTTATGCTTTAACCTACTTTATACTAGAATTTACAACGGGGTTTTAAAGTCACTCTGGAATAAAGTCTCATGAATAACGATGGGAATTATTACTGTACCTCATTCTGAATGCACAAATAAAAACACCACATAGAAACAAGAATATTTATATTTTGCTTTCTTATTTCTTAAGTTCTGTGCAAAACTTATTTTATATGGAAACTTTTTTCATACATTTTATAAAAGCTCAACTTATTTATTGTTTAGAGAAAAGATAACTATTGATATGGTCAACTAAATTTGGATTTCAGTTTTGATTTCCTGTGTGAGGACTAAGGTCTCAGTGTCATAAACATTGGATTTATCACAGACATTGTGGAAACTAATAAGAAACATTAACAGCAAGGTTAACTAAGATTTTATTTAATAATATTTTATTCTTAAAGAGACTATAATCAAGTTAGCTTGCTTTTCCTTACCTGTAAAATAGACTTGTGCCTCCATTTGTAAACATAAGCTTAAACTGTGAAACCATTTGTTTTGTGCTCTGGGTAGACCAATATGGTGGGTTTTCAAAGCAAACTACCTCACAAAAGGCTAGCATCTAGTGTGCAGCTAGTGTCCATTCATCTCCTACCATGAAAGTCAAGCTGATTCACTATGTCTACTCCTCTAATTGGATTATTTAAAATAATATAAAAATACCCTTGCTGGAGTTATTCAAGGCTTTCCTCTCCTTTGATGAGTTGTATCCAACTTCTTCACACATATTCCCATAAGACTTGTAACTGCTGCTCCCAAACCTGATGTACTTCATTTGACCATGTTCAGTTCTGGCAACCTCCTCCTGAATTCCTAGTTATTGGCAGCCCTGAAATGGATTTGATGTTGCTCATTATTTTGATTTTCAACAGCAGCCATTGACTTAGTTGAATTCCGTACTCTTCTAGAAGTTCATTCTTGGTCATATTAATCCCCATTTCCTCTCTTTGGCATTAGCTTCTTCACTGCTACCTCAACCACAAAACATTGGGTAGACCAGAGTATACTGACAGGCTTAACCTCACTCCCAGGTTGAAGTTGAAAGCAAAGGTAAACAAAGAAAATCCAACTCTGAAGCATCATGTGTAATCCAATAATATGATCACTTTTAAGAGAATTAATATTTCTATAATGTACCTTTACCACTACCTGCCAAAATAGATCCTGATTCTATAACCTAGGGATGGAAAGTGGATGTTTTTCAATTGATATTTGTTCCATATCTATATCACAGAGATAAAATCCCTTACCTTGAATAAATATCATTTCATGTTTCTTCCTAATCCTTACCCCTCTTCCTACCAGGTTGGAACATTAAAAACAAAACAAAACTACAACAACAAGAAAATCAACTCAATATATAGGTGAATAATTTTTACAACTCAAAGATCCTATTAACAAAAACTAATGAAGTCACCTGAGTCACTGAACTCTTAGGGAGCCCAGTTCCAGTACAATTTGGATCAAGGACATATAGGAAATATCGGATGAGTCATAAAACTGTTTCAAGGATGTGCAAACACAGGGAAAAATCATAATGTCTTACAAAACATGCTGGGTATCAGAAAGAAAGAAGCCACTTTAGGAAATTGAAAAGTATCCATTTTAACTAAATTTCCCTTTAAAAAAATGTATTAGACTTGTGTTCTTAACAATATTCAACAAGATATTGCATTAATGAGGATAAAATATACATCATAAATATGAAAGATTTTGAGGTCAGGAAAAATTTAAAGTAGAGAAAACCAATGATTCAGGGATTAAAAATCATAATAACAGCATTAGGTAGAAGTTTGAATAACACAGAAAATCAAATTACAGTACTAAGAGTTATATTAGAAAAATAGTCTAAGAACTTAGATGAAAAGGATCAAGTAATGTTCACAATGAAAGAAAAGGTGCCTGACATGGAGAACAGATCAGTAATAGAGAAGAAATGGTAATTAAGAAATAACAAAAGAAAACGTTACTGATGAAAATAAATACATAAATAAATAAATAAACAAATAAACAAAGAGCCATAGCATGAAAATGTGGAGCCTGAGTCATGTTTCAGGAAAACTTAGTGAAAACAAAATCCATACTACAAAAGCAAACAAATAAACTTCAGTGGAGTTTTCAAAATCTATAGATAAGGAGAAAAGATTTCACAATAATGTGAGGAATTAAAAGTAATATTATACAAAACAGAGCAAAATTAGATTTGCCTTCAACTTCTCCCACCATCTTAAATGGTAGAATATAATGAAATAATACTTACACAGTGAAGGAAAAATTGTGACAGAGAATTATGTATCCATACTACTTGTCATTTATATGTGAAAGCAACAAAACAGTATACACAGATGCAGAATATATAATGTGCAAAATGTTCTTCATGAAAAATCTGCTTGAAGTCTTAGGCAACAAATAAATTCCAAATCAAAACCAAATCAAACAAATAAGAAATTTTTGCCTACAAATGAATGACACTGAAAACAGAAAAGCGCTCCACTTTTTTCATCTTTTGAATTGTGACCCTGGGCTTTGATGAAATATGTTGGATAGCAGAAACAGGTTTAAGTCAGACTGGACAACTTATTAAACTAGACAGTACTTAGAATAGGATACAGATTAGGTCAGGAAGTTCATCAGTTATAGTCACATCTAGAAAGGGAAGAAACAGGATAAAGGGACACTTCTTTCAGGTAAGAAGCAGATTTAGACAGAAGGAATCCAGAATTCTAGATAGTTTGTGTAGTGAATAGGTCTAGTGCATACCGAGATACTTATCTTCATAGTTCCCATCCCAGTAATGGGTTCTGATCCCTTGGATACTTAATTGTTCAAACGACCTTAACTAATGAGAGTTAATTAAGCCAACTGTGCTTAGGTATCCTTTCTATCTACCTAATTGACTTTACTTGATCCACTTAATAAAAGGTTCATATTTTTATTGTGCTAGGTCACCTACATATTCTCAAGAATTTCCTATCAGTTGGCCCCTAGAGGACTCATTTTGATGATGAGTGAAAATGTTTCAGTGGCTCTGTTTTTTTCTAAGTCAATGCCTAGGCCATGACCAAGGGCCTGGTTCATGACATTTACGTTTTCTTTCTCTCTTAGAAAGACTCTATAGGTTCTTCCCCATATTTTTTTCTCATTATTTAATTTAGTAATGTTCAATCTGATCGAAAGATTGTAAGCTCCTTGAGGGCAAGAGATATGTTTTCATTATTATATCCCTGGATTCCAGTGCCTGGAATACACTGAGTATAAGTATTTTTTTAAAAGTTCTACAGAGTAAGCTGGACAATAGTAAATATACAAGTAGAGATTAAAAATATTAGCAACCACTTTTAAATATAGAAATCACGTGGGTGTTTAATTACTATATAGCTTCAGAAATGCTTACAAAATTAAAGTTATTAACAAAATATTTTTACATAGAAGTAGTCATATAGCAGGACACAGTTTTGGGGTTGCAATTCAACTCAGTATTTATAAATAGGAAAGACTTCCCAACAGCTCTTCTTCCCTTCTGTTTGTAAAACCAAGGACAAGCTAAGGAGTAGTAAAATAAAGCAATATTTATTATTTAAAATCTCAAAATAAATGGTGTTGTGACCTTCGTAGCCAATTTAGCAGAAGCACATACTCATTTCAATCATATTTGAATATTTAGTTTTCTAATTTTTAAATTGAATTGGGCATTAAGAACATTAATTCTTACCAAAAATTGATATCCAAACCCGAAGCATTAAAATAAAACTGTAGGATGCTTTGAACACTAAATGGCATTTTCTACAGGGTATGGAAGAGAAGAAATTTCTCCTACTAGTATGGTATTTTTTTTATTATTATTTGGTTAATATATCATCAATGTGATGTAAATAAACTTCTTTGAACTTTAGGCCCAGATAATACAAATCCTTCATTTACATTTAATGGATTTCTTATTTGGGCAAGTCACTTTAATTTTCTCTGATTCAGTTTATTTGCCTATAAAATATGGGATGATTGTATTTACTTTCCAGTTGCTTTTGGGATTTGAGTAAGATAATGAAAGAAAAAGAGAAAAAAAGAAGGAAGGCAGGAAAGAAGGAAAATGAAGAAAAGGAAAGAGATTTTTTAGTATGTATTCATGTCTTTTGCTTAAGAACAAAAACATTTATTCAACAATTATTAAGTAACTGCTACATTCCAAACATAGTTCTATGTACTGTGAAAATACACTAAGAATAAATATGTGCTGTGGATCTATTAGTCTAGTCAGCAAAACAGAAACCACATGAGGTTTTCAACAGAGAGAATTTACTTTAGGGAGCTGAGACATAAGAGTTGGGAAGCGAAAAGAGCAACATGGAAAAACAGGAGGATATGAGATACCAAAGTATAGTGAGAATCAACTACTACTCCTGGGGCTGAATGAACAAAAGGAAAGGTGAGGCCCTATGGAGCTGAGGCTGGGCCTTGTAAGGGGAGGATGTAGCCTAGTTTCTGGTGACATAAGGGAGTATGCCACAGGCCACAGAGCCAGAGCTCAGAATTCTGACGACAGGAGACTGCTTTGCAGCTTCTGACACCTCTGAGGCATGCAGTGAGGCTAGCTAGCTCCAGCTCTAGCCAAAATCAGCTGGAGGCTGGACCAAGAGTAAAGGGTCATTCCTAGTGTGACTAGTCACCAAATGAGGAAGAAGTTCCTCTTCTATTTTTCAATCTTCCTCGAGTTTTCTGATAGAACCTATAAAGAAGGTAGCTGGGAAAAGAGCAATGCAGTTTACAGGTTAACAGCAATAGCATCCCAAAGGTATAGAATGGTGGTTTTGGAGTTGAGAGACAATAGCTGAATAACTGACACACATCTCACTCACAAAATGTTCACCATTTACAAAGAAAATATATCATATTAATGACTGTAATCGGGCTGTTGTTCAAGACGTTATGTTACTCAAAACCATGAAAAGACAATTGAATATTTGACTCGAGTAACTGGGCGACAATGCAAAGTTTTGCTACTCCTAATAACACATTATAACTATTAAAATTTCATACATAAACAAATCCTGTATTTGGTTGCATAATTTCTCTATATTTCAAATGCAATTAGTTGCATTTGCCTATTCATAATAAGCAAAGTTCATGAAGTTCAAAGATTAAAAATGTTTTGAGTTTGGGTTAAAGGCTGGTTGCATATAAAGTTCTGATAATGACGTTCAACAATTAACTAATTCAAAACCTCTTTCGTTTAAATATTAATCAACCTCAAATCAATCTTCTGACATTGTCCTCAAGTCGTTACTGCTTAATGGTCCCCAAAATTGTTGCCAATAAACTAAAAACTAGAGATGGATGTGTTTTTGTTACACTAACGATATGTGATATGTGTCTAAAAATCTCACTTGCTTCTGTGTCTATTGATTCAGCTTTCAAATTACAGTGCTTTGACAAATACCATTTTAATATTTAAAATATAATACATTGAGTCTAGTGAAAATGTAAGAACAAGCCTCAATGTTATTTATTAATAAGAATAAAAAATACATAAGGTTGACACATTTATAAAGCTAGTAAAGTTGTACGTTAATTTTAGTATGACCTGTCATATTTAATTAGGTTATACATCCCCATGTTATCAAATCTCATTATATATTATATGAGAAGAATACCAAGAGTTTGCAGATTTTGGGGGTACTGATTTCTTGCCATATTTCACAATTTATTCTTTGAGTCACGGATGTCAAATGTAAATGGGCCAGTGAGTGCATGAAAGAAAGAAGAATCAAGTGTGACAATAAACTATGTAACTAAATTTCTTTTGACACCCACAACCCTTTCAGAGAACCTATATGTAACTCATCTTTCCTCAGACAAAGGCTGCAGAGGAGAAAGAGCTCACTACCTCTGTCACCTGTTCTAATAAGTGACACAGGTGACTCAGTGATTACCACAGTGATAACTCGTCGTATCCAGAGATAGTAAAATCAACTACGAGGACATTTACAAAAGACTTTTGTTGTTGATGTTTCAGTCTCTATTTTCATGATATCTTAGTGACATTATTTAAGTTTCTTTCTGCATAAGGATGGAAATAATTTTGCAATAATGCAAGCCCCCCTCCAAAATAGTTTAAAATCAGTTAACTGTTTACTCAAGAAAACACACACACACACACACACACACACACACACACACACACACACACATTTTAAGACTTTAGTTTTTAAAAATTTCACCTTGCTATGAAAACAAAGTGTACCAAATCAACCTCAGTGAAAGGCAATTTAGCTCTATAACACCATTCGTAAGTTTAAAACAACAATGGATGAAACTTCTGAGTGGTCAATCTGATCGGATTAAGATGGCTGTTGACCATCTGATTGTTTGGGTTCTCCTAAAGAGTCTATTGGCCAGAAAGGACATTTATTCTACTGATAAATAAATCAGCCTTCAATCTGGAAAACGGTCAAGTTAGTGAAGTGCCAACATACTGCTTTATGAAGGCTTAAATCTTAGCTAATTCCTAAATAGCAAGCTAGAAAATTTACCCAAGACCAGATCAATTATAGAATGATAAATCATAGCTATCTGCTTTGAATACTATAAAATGTTAGGTTATTACACACTTCAAAGAGAAAATGTCTAATGGTTATCTTTATTGGTTTGACTATGAGATTTATGTTGCTATACAGAGTATTTTGATGACAGATATGTGTGCTTATTTGAAAGTAGGTACAATGTGAAAAAAAAATGTTAATCCCAAAGTTACATAAATGTGTTTTGAGAATTACCTAGAACACTGAAGCAAAGGCATAAAGGCTTGGTGGAACTATTTTATTTAGCTACTTTTTTTTTTTTTTTTGTCCAAGTTACCCAGTAACTCTTTACTTTGTGCTTTTAATTTGGTGATAGAAACATGATGATTCTATCAAATATTTGCAAAACTTCATAAAATGTTGACAGGCTTTCAAGCAAATATACACACACACACACACACACACACACACATGCTTATAAATAATGGTTTCATCTGAATACACTTACATTGTTTAATAAATGCAACTTACTCTATGTTCAGATATGTGTTGTAGGCTTATTTCCTTGCAATTAAATCCCATATAGTTCCATATTAAAAATTGCCTCTTAAATTTGTAGATATTTGATTTCTATTTTTGTAGACTAAGAGTGGGGCTCCAGTGTTAGAACACTTGGGTCGAAATTTCAGATCTGTTGCTTACTATTTATTTAATTTTATCAAGTCCTTTTTAATGCCTCTAAACCTCATATGTAATAAGGGAATCATGGAACTACCCCATTGGTTTTCTGTATAGATAAAGTGAAATAAAGCATGTAAGTGCTCAGCATAATGCCACTAATAAGAGCTCAATAAATGATAAAATTTTGTTTTAATAAGTTATTATTAAAAGTAAAAAATCTCAAATGTTTGATATTTTCTATAATATTTTATATGTATCTTATTTCATTTTCCTCTTGCATATGAATATATACTTACATATGAATTATACCTTCCAAAATAAACAACTGAACACTTATATATATAATTTTATTTAAACCCTCATTAAAGCTTGTATAACATAGGACAGATACAGTTGGATCTCTTTCATAAATATATTATAATCCTAACAAATTAGAATTAGCCAGGGTTAGATTATAGTTACAAATGAGAAGCCAGAAGCTCATAAAAATTAAGTGACTTTCTCAAAATTAATAGATAAATAGATTTGAGAAACAAATGTATGTTTTGTAAATATTTCCCATGTACTATTTATGATCATGCCTAATTTAAATCTGACTTGTAATATGACTCCAATTTTAGTTTATTGTAGTTCTTCATCCATCAATGGACATATATCTGCCCAGCTCTGTTCTCTTGAAGAATCACCTCAAATTCTGTCTACTGTGAATCACAATATCCTAATCCTCCCCGTGTTTTACAACTGAGAAATGGAAATATGACCCAGGACTCAAACACAATCTTACCTGCTTTTAACAGAATCTACTGAGATTGGAAAAAAAAAAGAAAGGTTTTTACCTTTCTGCCATTTTAATTCCTTTAGTATTTCTTGATTCTATACGTTACTAATGTATTTACAAAATATAATGTTTAAAATGTATTTATTTATTTTCTAGCAGTTTCTGTAGTTGGTGTATTGGCCTGCCATATACCACTTCACCCTGCCTAGACTGGATATCCATGTATTCTTTTATATTTATCAAATATTATACTCAAATAAAGTAAAACATAGAGAACATACATGGCTAGCACTATTTCCCCCAGAGCTAAATAAACACAATCAGCTTTTGGAGAGAGTGAGCAGAATGAGCGGCACTGTCTTTGTAGAAGTCCCAGTCCTTAGCTGCAAGGGCTCTGAGAGACTGAATCTGCCATGACACCTGCGTGGAAGGCCAGTGTTTGTGAACTTGTTCATCTAACCAGTTGAATATTACAGATGCCACTACAACACACATGGTAGGTCAAATAGAGTGAGGGCCAACGAGCAGTCACTGAAGGAGCCAGAGAGCCTGAGTTTTCCATGGGTTAAGGGCTGTCTTCCCAGTCTCTGCCCGAGAGAGCTGACTACTTGTGAAGAGGTGCAGAGCACAGCGAGAATTACAGTCAGATCCAGTTAAACATGTTTGTTTGTGTCCACATTCTTCTTGTCTATCTTAGATATCTCATGTTTTTATGATATTGTCAATGACATCTTTTAATTTAATCTTCTAGTTGGTTTTTTACTCATAATCTCTACTTTTCAACATTCTACTAATGTAATTATTTATAGATATAAATGCACGGAAATAATTGTTTTGTTCAGGATCCATTCATTTGAGGTAGCAAGGAACACCTAGTTTACTACACTGTCAAAAGTGGAAGTATCGGCCAAGTGGTGTGGTGATTAAGAGCTGGCTTGGGATGCCAGCAACCCCAGTTCGGATCCCACATATGAGGGCCAGTGACACTGCCCTCTATAAAAAGAAAGAAAAAAAAAAAGTGGAAGTAACTCTTTAGGATCTAGGGTACTATACAGCTGTGGTCCCCAGCAATACAATCTAGATGAAAATTCTGGAGTATCAATAAAAGGTACACTTGACAATCTGTTACAATTGGAAACTGAGCTGTCTTCCAAAAGTTAAACTATCAAAACTGTGACCTGAGTGAATTCACCTCCTTATCTCAAATCTGTACCAAAGCAGCTAAATATTGCCCAAGAAAATGAAACCATCTGGTCAGCTTAGGGTCCCTCTGCATCCAATGTTTTCAACTTCAAATCTTCAAATAGGCACTTCACATTAGTTTATAATTTTTATGTATGTATGCATGCATGTATGTATGTATGTATGTATGCATTAATCTTGTTATCTTTTGTTCTGCAATGACTACTGAACTTTTTTTTATTGGCTTCCACTCTTTGCCATTCAATATTCTTGGTTTCAAACAAAAGAAATATATGATGTTCAATATAAGCACAAAAAAGAGAGGGAAGTAAGTTCTGGAGAGGGTATCTCCATTAGCCCAGAGATTCAGATTTGGAAATCAGTCAGCAACTGAGGTGGAGAGAAAAAAATGTGCCACCTAAGATGTCCTAATCATAACGTGTGACTATGTTGCTCTAATGACAAAAGGGACTTTGTTGATGTGATTAGTTAAGGATCCTGAGATGCAGAAATTATTTGGGATCATCTGTGTGGGGCCAGTGTCATCATAAGGATCCTTACAAGACGGAAGCAAGAGGACCAAAGTCAGAGACGGAGATGTGATGATGGAAGCAGAGGTCAGAGCAAAACAGAGACAGAGGGAAAAGAGGGAGAAAGGGAGAAATTAAAACTAGGAAATTAAATTAAAAGATGCTATGTCAATGCCTTTGAAGAAGGCAGAAAGGGCCAAGGAATGCAGCTGCCCTTCAGAAGCTAGAAGAGGCAAGTAAGCAGATTTTTCCCTAATACAGTCCTGCCAACACCTTGAATTAAAACTTACAACATCCAGAATTGTAAGATAATTGTAAGGCAATTGTTGTTCTAAGCCATAAACTTGTGGTAATATTTTACAGTAGTGATAGGAAATTGTTACAGGAACCAAGAGGGGCATCATACAGCCACAATCCAATCACAGGAAGTATTTACTTAGGATTCGAAAGCTTGCTCAATAATTTCCCAACACTTGTCATTATAGCACCACCAGAGACCACTGAATCATTTCTGGCTGTTCTTTTATTACTCTCTCATGATTGAAAGCTCACAAAGAAGCATTATTTTGGATGAGTCTAGATCAAGTTCCCATCTTTAGTTGCCAGGGAGAATGAATCTGCCACAACCTTGTATGGAAAGCTTAGTGACAACAGAGAAGACTTGCCTCTCATTTTTCTTAGTGTTCTCCCCCAGTAAAGGCCATTTTAATTCTAATGAGCCTAAAAGAATAAATACCCAATTTAGCCTCTGAATACTCTTTCCTCCTATTCTTTTAAACTAATCAATGACCTTCCTGTTGCCAAATAAGTACAAAATTTTCAATCTTCATCTTACTTAACTCTCTAGTGGCATAATGTTGATCATTCTCTTCTTGAGATATACTTGTATAGTTTTTTCTGTGAGACCATGCTATGCTACTAAATAAATCAGTTAGGAGGCCATTGTTGTTCTGTGATTCCATCTTACTCTAATTTGACTCTTTAACCTCCTCTAACCCATCAATAAATGTTGGAATTCCCAGGATTTGTCCTAATTCTCCACATCTTCTTTCTCAAATGTCTCTTTCTAATGGCTCTTATCAATTTCCATGGTTTTTAAATATATATATATCATATATATATGATATGATATCTATCACATATCATATATATATATATATATATATATAAAATAATGCTCCCTAAACTTATAATTAAAGCTCTATTTGTAACCACTAGACACTTATTCCCAACTGCTTCTCAATATCTCCTTAAACATCCCAGAGGCATGTCAAATTAAAATATCTGAAACTTCATCTTCACTTTCACTCAAAAATCTGTGTCTGCCCCCATTTTCTCCTAACTTAGTGGGTTGCACCACAAAATACTGGTTTAAAAATCACTCAGCTGTTTAAACTAAAAGCTGGGAAATTCTCAAATTCTTTGTGTTCAAACCACAGATTTGAATCTAGCTAACATAAATGTGAAATTATCCTAGGTAAATTTCGACTCCCCAGATCAACCAAATAATAGAAAACCAGGCTTTGATCCAGCCAGGAAACAAGAGCTATAGTAATGGTCTCATGGCAGGACCTGCATGGTTAGACTGCCCTCCAGCCCATGAACTCCAGGTATTCCAACTTTCAGCACTCCCTCAAGATGAAAGCATCTGGGAGCTGTGCCCAGTGAGCTATGATTCATATATATAATCCCTAGCTAATAAGTTAGGGAAAAGGGATCTGACAAAAATTGCCTATAAGGATATATTCAGTTTTCAGGTGAAAATGGAATATATAGTTTTATTGAATATTCTAGTATAGAACTGTTCTATCAGTTCTATACATTGTGAGGTGCAATAATATCATGAAAGAAAATTTGGATGCTGTTAGAAAATAGGGATGGATTCTGCATAATCACAAAATATAGTATTTACTACAAAACTTCAGTTTAGCATTGTATTCTCTAGAGTCTAATTCTTTATAATAGCTCAAAACCCATTTTTTTTCTATTCCCATTTCAAGCCATCATATTTTTCACCTAGTCAACTGCAGTGGACTTCTAAATGATCATTAACTTTCCTTCTTATTATCTCTCAATTGATTCACCACCCAGCATGAATGTGAACTTGTAAAAATCTAAAATGGATTATGTCCCTTCTTAAAGCTCTTCAATATCTTCAAATTGTACTCAAATAGAATCCAGATTTCTTCATCTCACCTGTACAGCATTGAATGGACATTTACAAATGCATGTCATTCTAGTCATTGCAATATTTGGACATTTTGATTATTTCTTTAAGTTCTCTGTGTTAAGGTTTTATTTTTTTATTCTTGCCTCTGGATTTTGACTCTGAATTCTTCAGTCTGAACTGATCTTCTGCATATTCTTCTAGGAGATACCTAACTTAGCTTTCACACTAGTTTTTCAGGCAGGTTATCTCTGATCACTCAATCTACATAACGTCCACTCTACTATTACCACCCATTGTACTCTAGTTTTCTTTTAAAGCATTTACCACAATTTGTAATGTACTTAGCCTCTTGTTTCTTGTAAGCCTCATAATAATAGGAACTATGTATACTTTCCTTCTTTCTGGCTCTTTGCTTTATGTCTAGCAAGTAGATAGCACTAAAAAACTACTTTTGAACGAATGGATATATTTGTTTCTTAGGAGGTCTATAACAATGTGCCACAAATGGAGTGGCTTAATACAATAGAAATCTATTGTCTCACAGTTCAAGAGGCTAGAGGTATAAAATGAAGGCATCAGCAGGGCCATGTTCCCCTTGCAATCTGTAGGGGAAGATCTTTTCTTGCCTCTTCATAGCTTCTGGCGTTTGCTGGCAATCCTTGGCATTCCCTGGCTTGCAGACGCACACTGCCATCTCTGTCTTTGTGGTTCTATGACCTCTTTCTGAATTTACATTATCTTCTTATAAGAACACTGGTCATACTGCATTAAGGGCCCACCCTACTCCACTATGACCTCATCTTAAATTAACTATATCTACAATGACTCTATTTCCAAATCAGACCACATTCTGATGTAGTGGGAGTTAGGACTTCAAATTATCTTCTTTGGGGACCCAATTCAACTAATAAAAATGGATGACAGAAGTAATATATAAACTCACCTTATATGGATTACTATTTCTAAAGCAGAGTGAGGCTTACCTATAGTGTGTCTTTGGAGTGAATTTATCAATGAGGAAGGATGATTACTATTAGCAACAGGCTTAACCCCTCTGTGCTAAAATGGAATAAAAGGGATACCTACATCTTAGAATGTTCTGAGAATTAAATTAATTGAATCTTATAAAACTCCTAGGACAGTGTCTGGCACATAGACACAAGAACCTATTATATGTTAGTTATGGTTATTTAAAAAGTGACATTAATGTTTATGTGTGTGACCTAATTATCATATCTGAGCACACCAAATTAGAACATACACCTAGACTGATAAATGACATGAATAGGGCAGCTGCATGTTATATAAATGTAGCATAGGCTCCTTACTACTATAAGAGAGCAGACTGTCCATACAGAAAAAATACATGGCTACTATAGATTCTAAAGAGTGTGCTACAAAATCAAATTAGACTAGATAGATAGATAGATAGATAGATAGATAGATAGATAGATAGATGGCTTGGCTTTGTTTTGTTACTTAAAAATTTTAGAGATAGTTTCATAAAGAACATCTATGTAGTCTACACGAATTACTCAACCAGGATGTTGGGCAAAGAAAATAAAAATTTGAAGAACATTATACCAGTTACAACAAAATTGTACTTTCAGTTGTACTATGTTTCTGATCTGTACATTGTAGAAAACTACTAAATCCCCAAATAACCTGCTTTTACTTATTAAAATTCTGATAAATTTCTTTTCCTGTTCCAGTATTTAAGTGTGTGTGTATGTATATGTACATATGTATATATGTGTGTATATATTATATATATATATATATATATATATATATATATATATATATGCCGGAAAAAGTCATGATGTATTTTTTCCTATGCTTTTCTTTGCAAAAATGTATCATGACTTTTCTGACAACCCAATACACACACACACACACACGTATATATATCATACAACGTTTTGTATATTTGCAATGGACCGAATGTTTGCTCTCCTACCCTCAATTCATATGTTGAAAACCCTAATCCCAATGTAATGGTTTTAAAGGTGAGTAGGTGATTAGATCTTAAAGGTGGAGCTCAAATGAATGGGGTTAGTGCCTTTATGAGAAGCCTGAGACAGAGCTCACTTTCTTTCCACCATGTGAACATACAATGGAAAGCTGGGAGTCTGCAACCTGGAAGTAGACTCTCACTAGAACCAGCAGGGTGCTGGCAGCCTGATCTCCTAATTCTGGCCTTCGGAACTGTGAGAAATAAATTTCTGTGGTTCATCAGCCATCCAACCTATGTTACTTTGTCATAGTAGCCCAAATGGACTAAGACAATATTTCTTTGCATAACATATTAATTCATAATTGCTTAAGTATTTTGCATAACATTTATTAACAACACTTAAAAGGTGCTGTGGGGTTCTTTTGATAGGCATCACTGAACAGATTATTTGCTTCACTTCTGTGCTATGAATGTGGTAAGAAATTTGGTATTGGTTTCATACTGCTACACTGTATCTTTCTGCCTTATTCTCTGGTTTGCACAGTGTGAAAGCAAAAATGTTAAAGAAAAACTTTACTTAGAATGAACTTTAGAAATCTGTGACTAACTTAAGAACCTATTTTTAAATTATACAATTCTCCAAACTACGGAAATGGTAGTCATTATAGTCTATCAATTTATGCACCAAAAGCAAGTCAAAATGCAAAAAACATATATATTTAGAATTACAAAATAGGAAGGGGCTCGACTTTTAAAAACAGGGTTTAGACTTCATTCTGAATGTAACATACAGAACAAAAGTGCATGCATTTAGTTAATATAGCCCATTTTAGACGAGAATAACTGCATTTTAATTACAGCATTTAAAACAAGATCACATTTTAGAGACTTCGATTCCCCCAGTAAAGGTTTTAGCATATGTCTCAGTTTAGAAACAGGTAAGGTATTTCTAGGCAGAAGGAAGATCCCACATAGCCACCTCTGAAATAAATACAAAATAATATGAAAATAAATCTTTAAACATCTTTTGCAGTTCAAAATTTTATGTAGCTGTAATTTGAGATGAAGTCTTATGAATACATGAATTTATGCATGCAAATCCAAAATACCTCCATGTGTTATAGTACATTTTAGCCACAGCCATAGAAATGGCACTATCTAATTAATATTAGTGATCAAGTATATCAATTGGTGGGAAAGACCCTGGGAGTCCAGAACTAAGCCTCCAGATAATCTGAACGGCAGGAGCTTGGGGAGAATAAGAACAACTGATTTCAAATTCTTATGGAGAAAAAAAGATATTCTTTAGGGAGAAATATGGACTGACCCTGATAGATTAAGGGAAAACACACCAGTTTGACATGTTTGCTTGGGCAGGCCCCAGAAAGACATTGTGGATAAAACAGACTTTAAAGAATCCTCATGCATTGAGGTTAATCCTGGCTACTCTACTCCTTCCTCCCTTTGAATAAGAATAAGAATAAGAATAAGAATAAGAATAAGAATAAGAATAAGAATAAGAATAAGAATAAGAATAAGAATAAGAATATTGCAGCATAACTTACATAGAGCTTTTAATGCAGAAGGCAGCAATTCTAAGTGATTTATAGCAAATCTTCACAACAACCTTAGGAAGTAGAAATTATTGCTTTAATTTTATATATGAAGAAAATATAATATGAAAGATAATTTGCCCATGGATGTAACAGGCAGAATATGAACCTAGGCAGTCTGAATCCCCAAGTCAAAATCACAATGGCGGGCCGGTGGAGTGGCATGGTGGTTGGGAGCTGGCTTGAGATGCCAGCGGCCCTGGTTCAGATCCCACATATGAGGGCCAGTGACACTGCCCTCAAAAAAAAATCACAATGGCTATGTTTTGCAGTCTTCTGAGAGGACTAATTTTAAAGAACAGCTTGGATTTGTATTGGAATAAAGGATGTCCAAGACTCTCAAAAAACAGAAGAATCAAAAACTGCTGAAAGAGACTGACTGTTGCTAGTCAGTGAGCAAAAATCCTAGAATCACTGAAATGGACACAGTGAGGTTGTGTCCAGTATTTCTGACCTCTGATGATGTTGGATTTTAATACTCTATTCACTAAAACGGAAGGAATCAGCTTGAAAAAAACAAAAAACAAAAAACAAAAAAAAATTTAAAAAAAAAAACACCATAAAAAAAGGAAAAGTGAACAACCACAGGAAAAGATAAAAACAAAATGTCCATACATGCTAACTCACATACAGTATCCTTTTAAAACACAAATCCAATTAAATTAATGCCTATTTTCTCTTTGATGAAAACAAATGAAGCTATACTGCTTTTCCACAACTTTGGCACATATATTTGAGATGGCATGGCATATGTTACAGAATGCATATTTTATATATCATTCATTTTTACGGCCACATGGGCACCTCAAAGAATGAAGTGATCACTGGTTACAGCAGAGTTTCTTAACCTTGGCACTACTGACATTTAGGATAGGGTAAATCCTTTGTTGTGGGCTTTTCTGTGAAGTGTAGGATTTTAAACAGCATGCATAGATGCTGGTAGCACGCCCCACCATCCTCTGATTTCAGTCATAACAAATTGTTTCCAGAAATTGCCAAATGTCTCCTTCAGGACAAAATTTTCCCCAGTTGAAAACTACTGATCTATAGCATCTATAATCACAGATTTAAGTCCAACTGCTTCTCACTTAGGCAATTCTATACAGGCATGACCTGAGGTAAATAGCAGTGGTTACTTATTTATTTAATAAAGTTTAATAAAAATTACCTCAGAAAAGATATGTTAGGACAGTTATAGTGTGTGTGTGTGTGTGTGTGTGTGTGTGTGTGTGTCTGTGTGTCTGTGTGTGTGTGTTTCAGGACAAATAAAATGTTTTATTACCAGTGATAACATTGGTGACTTGGTTAAGGCAATGTCTTCTGAGGTTTTTCATTTTAAAGTTACTATTTTTCTCTTTGGAATTAATAAATGCCTTGTGGAGAAATACTTTGAGATTATGCAAATATCTCATTTCTTATGCTTTAACCCATTAATTCATCATCCATTGAATAGTCTTGCCTGTGGCAATTAGTGCTGTGCTGTTTGCCTAGCAGTGATTTGGGAATTCCACCCAAAAGAAAAGCTTTTTTTTTTTTCTCCCACATTTATTGATTCATGTAATCATTTATTTATTTTGTTTGGGCCCATGCCCATGGATAGTTATTTTAGTCTATGGTGTAAAATCCATTATTCTATTTATTTTGTCCTTTGAGTGAGCAAATAATGTAAATCTTGAAAACTGAAAGGAGTCTTTTACAACTCAAACACATTTTAGGTGCTGGGATGGAGAAGAAGGCATAGGATTTTATTAGAGAATTTAAGAGGTTGCTAGATATGTCATAAGAAAGACATCAGTCTGTTTCCATTGTCAAGGTGATGAGATAGATATAAAGGGGTTGTTTGGCTCTTAGGATCACTTAGTGAGAGCCTCACGAAGAGATTCAGATGTCTAGTAAGCAAGACACATTAAAACTATGGTAATTTGAGGAATATATCTGTACTCTAAAGAGCATCAATTTAAACATTTTTGTCAAAAAGAAAATTTTGACTAGGAAGTTTTCTTTCCTTTTGGTTTGCTTTAAAATCTTCTTGAAAATATTTGAGCTTTCAATTTCCTTCTTTAAAATGTGCAATGCAGGATAGTTGTTAAGAGCATGGGCTGGAGCCAGATAACCACAGTTGGAATCTAGGTTCCACCCATGAATTGTGTAAAGCTTTTTGCAAGTTACTTAACTCCCTTGAAACCTCAGTTTCCTTAGCAGTAAAGGGAGACAAAAATGGTACTTATCTCATGTGGGTGTTACTGGGATTGGAGGAGGTAAGTAAGTATAATGTGTTTGGTGAAGTGCTTGGCATATAGTAAGACATTTGGAAATGGTAGATATGATTATTTTAATGACATTTTATTTAAAGGCAAAGTCAATTAAAATATTAGCAGAAGGCATTTCCATTTTCCTTGAATTCGATTTGAATTACTTTAATGCTTTGGTCTATTTTCTCTAAGAAATCACTACTATTATAAAATTACTTAAAGTTCAGGCCCTTGATGACTAGAAGTGCGTTTTTCTTTTTTTCTCCATCATTTCTATTCTCTCTTTTAAGCACTTACACCTTCCTCCTTTCACGTTTAAATTATCTTTTATATTATTCATTGCTTTCTCTAAGTGAGCTCAAATTGTTTTTACAGTTCACTAATTCTTTATACAACTATAGCTGGTCAACAATTCTAACCATACCTTGAGGTTGCTTTTTTTTTTACTGTTAATTTCAGTGACTATAGTTTTCATTTCTATAATACCTGTTTGGTTCTTTCTCTTTCAACATAATAAGATACTTATTTTGAAGTCCCTTTCCTATTTTTTCTAGTGTCTAGATTTTGAGGTTCAACTTACCCATTTTTTTTTTTTTTTTTTTTTTTCATCCTTCCCTCTCCATGATAGTTCATTTCTTTGACATGTTTTTTAAGTCTTTGATTCTGAGTTCATTCTCAGCAGGAATTGTTTTCCATAGGATCACTGTGTGCTGGGGACTGGGAGATGAACCCCAGAAGACACATTAGCATTCCTTCCACCAGGGTGCTCTAAGCCTGGGTTAGTGTTTGTACTAATTTCTCAGCTAGTGGCCCCTCACTACTTCTGTAATGTGAATTTGGAATCTACAGCAAGGTGCAAGCATGAGGTTCCAATTTTTCAAAGATGAGAGTTTTCACTTTAAGTCAGAACATGGCAAACATTCATGCTGCTTTCTAAGGTGGTGGATTGAGGTTTCCTTCTTTCCTTCCTCCCTCCCTACTTCCCTTCCTTCCTTCCTTCCTTCTTTCCTTCCTTCCTTCCTTCCTTCCTTCCTTCCTTCCTTCCTTCCTTCCTTCCTTCCTTCCTTCAAGTTCACACTGTTCATCACTTCTGTTGTTATGCAGATAATCAGTTCTGGCTCTCCTGGGTGTCCATAATACAAAGCCCTGACTTTTCTTTCTGTTGGGCTTTTCTGATACTATAAGGTGATTAAGTACTGGCTATCAATCTTCTCTTCATTTCTAACACAACAATATTTGCTTTCTTGGTATCAAACTCAGTTATGCATACAAGCTTTTTAAAGCATTTATTTTATCCAGTATTCGTATGTGTTTAAAGCTTAAGGTGGGTTCTTCCAAATGATCTCTTGCCCTCATATTGACTGGAGTTCTAAACCAAATTCTACGATTGGTTAAACTAAGGCTAAATTTATTTGAGAGAGTTATGAAAATTGAATTTACAGTGGTAATTTATGTACTCATTTAACCCACTTGTTGTTAAGTCTTTAAGAAGACTTTGTATTTAGGACTCAAGAAATGAACCTGGTATCTCGGAAGGTTTCTATGAAAACAGACACCTTCTCCCTCTGAATGTACAGAATCTCATCCTTGTAATAATTATCGATTTCAGAAGTCAGTATAGTTCTTATGTTAGAATGGTCTCTCCTCTCTCTCTCTCTCTCTCGATATATATATAATGTTATATATATATGCACACAAATATATAATTACATAATATATAATTTTATAATATACATAATAAATATAGGAGAATTGCAAAGTTTTGAGTTTTGGTGCTTTACGAGGTCAATTAAATTCACAAACTCATCCTAGAAAAAGTGCTACATACCTCATTGCTGAATATCACTGTGGTCATCTTCCAAAACTCCTCTTGGGAAGCTATGCATCGATGCCAGCACCTAGTGCAACTTTCAAAGCAATTTTGGAACTCTTTTTCTGGAATGGCCATCAGAACTGTCATTGTATTACCCTTGATGTCCTTAATGTTATCAAAATGTCTTCCTTTCAATATTTCCTTTCTCATCTGATAAAGAAAGAAGTCATTGGGGGCCAGATCAGGTGAGTAGGGTGGGTATTCCAATACAGTTATTTGTTTACTGGCTAAAAACTCCCTCACAGGCAGTGCCTTGTGAGTTGGTGCATTGTTGTACTGCAAAAGCCATGAATTGTTGGTGAAAAGTTCAAGTCGTCTAACTTTTTCATGCAGCCTTTTCAGCACTTCCAAATAGTAAACTTGTTTAACTCTTTGTCCATTTGGTACAAATTCATAATGAATAATCCCTCTGATAACATAAAAGGTTAGCAATATCATTGGAACAAGTTCACAAACTTAAATGTCAGACCTTCATAAATCTCTCTTTGCCTATTTGTGAATTAATTATGTGTTTTGTTAATGCACTTATTCATGTTCCATGGTTTTTAAGCAAGGTTTTTAAGTAAACAGTATTGTGCAGCATTTCAAAGTTTTTATGTGAATTAATTAATATCAAAGGCACAATTATTACCTAAAAGTGGGTGAAATTTCATGGGACAGAAATCTCAATGAAACCCTAAGATTTAATTTTTTAAATATATGAATTTGTATTATTCAATTTCTATAGCTATGAAGGTGTTTTGAGTACTCACTGCTATAAACCCTGATCAAACCTGATTCCAAACACATCTGTTTGAACTGCTTAAAGTGAAGCAATCTCAGATGCCAGTCAACATGCCATGTTCAGTGTTAGTATCAGGCCATCCTCCATTTAATAGAATTACAGATATAAATTCTTCCTCTGCATAATGCTATGTAATTTTCAATTACCAATAAAAAAAAGGGTAAGCTTTTTTAGCATTCACAGATGAGGAGAAAATATACAGGGAAAACATAACTTTTCATGCATAGTACATATTCCTGTATCTCCTACTGTGTCCCCAAACAATAAGCCTGGAGGTGAAACCACCTTTCAAATCAAATCATATTATCTGGAGGAACTGTATGCCGCCAGTCTTTTATGACTTCTACATTTACACCTTGTGCTTTGAAAAATTTGTGTCAGTCAACAAAAGTTCAACAAATTTTGGATCTCTGAATCTTATGTTCATCATAATTTTCTAAACTCTGAAAATTGATAAAAATGTGTTTAAACTCTAGCCCAGCATTGCTTTAGGTCCAAGTTTATTAGATTATTGTGTATTACTTTAATCTTGGTGCAGCATACAACTTTTTTTTCGCAAAAATTAGCACAGAAAACTGCCCTCTGTCTAATTTTCACTTTGTTTTTTCTTTTTTGCTATACTACCAGAAGCTGGTTTGATGGATATTTAAGCAAATAGATCCATACAGTGCTAGAAGGACATATTTCTAAAGACAAAATACTCCAAACTGTGAACAGACTAACTGGTATCCTTGTCAGCTGTACAATTCTAGACACTCCAATCACAGGTATTACAGCCCAGCTTTGTAAACAAAGCTTTGTTTGTAAACAAAGTTACAGTATGTATGCTCATTCCACATTATTTCCTTTATAAATTCCATTCCATTTTCTTAATATAATAGATATAATATTGTAGAAAAATAACGTGATGTAAATTAATTACAATAAGAATAAGATGGTAATGAAATTACATTTTATTATTCTATATATCAGACAGGAATATGTTCGTCACCTCATGTAGGTGATGAGTAATTGCTAGTTCCCTTTGCATGGTATCTGCTGTTACATGATACAAATCCAGACAGCAGGAACTTTGTATTATTTAAAGCTGTAATCTCATAGCCTGGCTCAGTCCTTGCTAAACTTTTTATAATGAAGGAGTGATTGAGTATTAGGATGTTGATCAGATTATCATCTGATATGCTACCAACTTTTAATAACCATACCATAGTTTTTAGGAGAATCTGAGATTCCAGATTTAAATATAATCTTTCACTAGCCTCTCCCATCAAACCCCTGTCCAATAAATATATAAGTACATGAATCAACTAACTAAATAATGTGGTAACTAATTACCTAACTAACTTTTGATCTCCCTAGTCAGGGAACTACTAAGTTTTAATACAGAACCACCTGTTCAAGAGTTGCCATGCTGGGCCGAGTGGCGTGGTGGTTACGTGCTGGCTTGGGAAGCCAGCGGCCCCAGTTCG
The DNA here is from genome assembly GCA_033961575.1 of Aselliscus stoliczkanus. NCBI lineage: Eukaryota > Metazoa > Chordata > Mammalia > Chiroptera > Hipposideridae > Aselliscus > Aselliscus stoliczkanus. The sequence goes on from CM066727.1 coordinate 145,975,231, forward strand.
GTCCCACATATGAGGGCCAGTGACACTGCCCTCAAAAAAAAAAAAAAGAAAAGAGTTGCCATGCTATATAGAATTACCCAAAAAGAGTGTGTCCTTGATACCTATGAAACCAAAAGGTTAGTCTATTACCTAGGAAAGAATAAAATGACCTATAATTCTCAGACACACTTCAAGTCACCTCATGTGACATGAGACCAGAGCCAGGAGGCCATAGAGCACATATGAAATTCTAACTAAGATGGTATTTATGTCATTGATGATGAGAGAGACTTTTCCTCAAAGTGATAGACATATAGTAATATGTCTCAAACCTTTCTCATTATTGTCCCCCCTAAGGAGCCTTTTATTACACATTTATTTTTCCTAATCACCTTTTTCCATGAAATTTTAATACCATAGTTATAGTGTATATATACTGTAACCATAGTTGTGATATATATATATATATATATATATATATATATATATAGAGAGAGAGAGAGAGAGAGAGAGAGAGAGAGAGAGATTAATTTTTTTTTTTCACATCACAAGAACCACTTTGTTTCCTCTTTGGGGCGAAAGCATTCTAACCTGAGAATATCAGTGCCACCATGTTGCAAGTAACGTTCTAAGTATGATAAAAACTATGGGAGACAAATAAGCTTCTCTGTAAATATATATGCATTTGAACATAAGGGCATGTGGATGTGGGTATAATGAAACTCTCTCTAGGTATAGTAGACCGGATTCTGAAAGCTTGAGAACAGATTATTGCTCAACACTTGGGGGATAGTTTTACTATGTTTGGATTAGCTAGACCTGTGTAGTCATATCCTCTCTTCAGTAAGCTCATCATCAGGGTTTAAGAATGACAATCTCACTTTGTAACTTGATCCCAGTTGGAAATCCCAAGAAAGATGGGGAAAAAGCAGATTAGCAGTTAAATAAAGAAGTCAGACCTGGGAGAAGACCAGCATAGAAGTATGATTATGTTTTATAGACAAGATGGAATAGCAGTCCTTCGGAAGGGTGACCAGTGGTAGAACAATGCGACATGTATATTTGGTTCTCACTTGTGTAGTGCAAGAGAAAGATACCATTTTAAACAATATGGAATAATGATACCATAGTGATTATGAGTAAAACCACTGCTCGTATTCAAGAAGGTAAGATAAAGAAATGAATCTCTTACAAGGTCAGCCAAGGTTTCCCAGGGTCTATACTTTATGGCTATGTACAGGACAGTTTTAGGTTGAAAAGAATTACAGATTATGTGTTTAAATTGCTATCATTTTGAAATTAATTTAAGCTGGGATAGATTTAATAAGGAAGTCAAAATGTTTTTAAAGGTCTTCCTTCCCTTTTTTTCTTGTCTTCCTCTTCTTCTCTTCCTTCCTCTCTCCTTCACTTCCTTTCTTCCTTCTATCTTAATAATTCAGTAAAACAAACAAACAAAATTAGGTGGGGATTGAGAAAGATAGGTATCCACCTGGGGAACGGGGGTCAGATGGGGAGGTAAAGGAACAAGGGTGGATAAAGCATCAGAGTTTAAGTAGGGAGTGGAGATGCCAATGGGGGAGGGGATGGTGATGTCAATTACACAGTTGTTCCACACTCGGGAGACTAATAAGTAATTATAGTGAGAATAATGAAAACTAGATTTATCATTGTCAAAGAAAGGAGACACAAATATGAAAAGGAAGACAACTAGGATAAACCATGTGACACTGGCAGTGTCAGAACCTTTGATGTGAATATATAAATATGCAGAGAGGAATAAATATAGAATGTATATGTACATATATATTCTCTACCTCTGCCCAAAAGTGATGAGTACCTAGCACTGTATTTCCATTTTAAATATGGTTGCCCATTAAAAAGGGCTTCTTGAAGAAAGACAGATCAAAGAATGATAGAAATATGTCATAAAGACACAGAGGGCCAGCCCAGTGGCGCAGTGGTTAAGCACTGGCTTGGTACGCCAGCGGCCCATGCATCCCACATGTGAGGGCCAGTGACACTGCCCTCAAAAAAAAAAAAAAAAATTGTTGGGCCGGCCAAGTGGCGCGGTGGTTAGGAGCTGACTTGGGATGCCAGCGGCAAGGGTTTGGATCTCACATGTGAGGGCCAGTGACACTGCCCTCTTAAAAAAAAACAAAACAAAAAAACACACAGAACCCATCTTGAAGAAGTACCTACTGAACAAAACCTAGAACAATTTGTACATCAAAATAACCTATTGAATAAACATAACAATTCATGAGTTCATATTGATATAAATGAGTGAATGAATGAATTAATGAAGAGAAAAATATTACTTGCAATAAAAATGCAACAAACAATTATAGGAAAAAAATCAGTAGAAAAGTACTATTAGGCAACCATCATAATAGTGATTAACTCAATTAAGAAAAATCAATTGAGATATTTTTAAGGAACAGGATATTAATATAAACTTAATTTACCTTTCATCAAAATTATTACTTCGAAGAAGAAAATACAGTAATGTCACAAGGAAAAAAATGGATAACATTGATTTAATCAACTGAACAAAGTTAACTTCTCAAATAATGGGAAAATTGAAATTTCATGGGATATGATAAGATACAAGGCAAAAAGTAAAGTACCATACATACATATGACAAATATGCCAAAAATATTCAACCTGAAACTAATGAAGATGGATCAAGTAAACCCAAATTGAGGAATGTTCTACAGAATTACTTATATATTATACAAATGTCTCAAAATCATGAAAGTCAAAGAAAGACTGAAGAAGTCTTCTACATTGGAGTATAACAAGGAGACATAACTGATAAATACACATGACCTGAAATTGGTTCATTTCCCCATCAACAACATTACTGACTATTGGCAACATATGAATAAGGTCTATAAATTGCAAAGTAATAAGATATCAAAGTTAATATTCTGATTTTCGTGGTGTATTGTCTTTATATAGAATAATATCATTGTTTGTAGAATTTATACACAAAAGCGTTAGGTGGTGATGGGCCACCATGTCAGCAACTTAACTCTCAAATGTCTTGGGAGGAAAAATGCTATTTGTATTAGCTTTGCAAGTTTTGTTGTAGTTTGAAATTATTTCAAACTACAAATTATCTTTCCTTTTAAAAATATGTAATTTTTACAAATATGACTTTAGAAAATCCAAATTAATAGCATAAATTTTTTTCTTTCAAAGATTCTTTGAAGACTCATATCTAGGTCCATTTGTTTTCTTAGAATACTTCCCAGAATTTCAGTACTTCTACAACTGAGATCTTGTTATCTTTCCAATCTACCTCTCTAACTTATTATAGCCTTTTAACCTCATACTCCATCCATATTAGATTTCTGCTCCTAGTTTCTACCTATTGTTAGATGTCACTGATATCAAATCTCCAAATTTTGGAACCTATGGGGTTCCAAATACTAGCCTTGGACAGATCTTAATACTTTACTCATTATGTTACTATATCTGTTTTGTTAATTTAGGACAATCTGGAATACTAGCGATGTTGCCATGCTCTTTAGAGACTATGATTTCCTCTTTTTTGAATTTTCTCTCAGAAGCTAAGCTGAGAATGTGAAATCCCCTAACATGTGTCTTAACGAAAGAGACACGGCTAGCTGGAACCATAGCTCTTCGGTTTCTCCTGTCATCATTCAAGTTTAGTATGTGCAGGTGGATTGTAGCAATTAATAAAGCAATGTTGTTTCCTCTATTTTTATCTCTAGCAGATTCAGTTTCAAAGGAAGAAAGAGTAGAATCCCAGGTAAAAAAACATATCTTGATCATGTTTCCTACAAGGAATACATATATCTATATAAGGGGCTGTGATAAATGTTTATGTTATCAACACAAATTGAATATAAAACATGCCCTTTTGGGAGAAAAACAGGTTAAATGCAAGAGATTAAAATGATTTACAGAATATTCTGCATTGCTTTGTGAAACACCAAAGCCTCTGATTCAGTATCTAGCTAAAGAAAGCTATATATGGCTTTGCCAAGAAACTGAATGATAATTTAATTACCTTCACTATAAGGATATACTTTAAGCCTGTGAGTAGGGCTCAGTTTTTCTTTTTCTCTTCAATTATTTAATGAGCATATGCTTATTGCAATGTCGTTCACTCACTAAGTCATTAAATAGTTACTAAATACTTTGCCAAGTGATGAGTACACAGAGAGAAATAAAATAGGTGCTCGCATTCTCAGAACTCACAACCTGACAGGGAGGCAGATCCCTACACATTCCTACAAACACAAGGCCTATTAACAGTATGAATGGAGGGACTGATATTTATTAGGTGCTATAGACTTGATCCTTTACAGGTGCTATTTCCTTTTATTCCCTGTGAAACTGGAATTGATTGGTTTGTTCAACAAATATAAACATGACTCCTTACTATGTGTTAAGTAATATTCTAGGCCCTGTACATAAAGCTGTTGGTAAAGCAGAAAAGAATACCTTTTCTCTCCTCATGGAGTTTACATCTTTTTGGGGAGGAGAAAGTCAATAAATAAATAAATAAATAAATAAATAAATAAATAAATAGCCAAGCTATATATTGAACATAATGATATTAGAGCTATGAAAAAAGTGATATGAAGTGTTGAGTTGGTTACAGCTTTAACAGGGTGAAAGGGGATATTTTTGGTTTATACTATTTAATAATTTATTAGACTATTATTATCATTAAATATAGAAGCCAAGATTTAGAGCAGGTAAGTTCACTTGCCAATGGTCACACAGGATGTAGAAGGGCCCAGACTTAACCTCAGACTGTTTATTCTCATGACTTCCTGATATTGTCAATACAGCTGATCACTTCTCAAGTGCCTGTTCTTGCCACTACAGCAACTTTACACAGAATTCCATTTTAAAACATCATTTTCTTCTCCCCTCAAATACCCTGTCATCGACCAGACAGAGGAGGAGAATAACTTAGTGAAATGACTTTCCTATCAGCAATGGAAAATCTAGAGGTTCTGAATAGCCCTGGAGCAAGCGCTCCTATGTGTACTTTTCTGAAGTGTAGCACTCAGATAAATGGCTGAGGTCAGGGTGACTTGGAAGCCCAAGTGCAGCACTGTGCATCTGACATTTCATGACTGCCTGTCTTTTCTAAGTACAGCAGAGCACATTGTAAGGCATTTCAGGCTCTCTACCTCCCTGTGAGTCAAAACACATCTGGCAGCAAGACCAATGAATTTGGCAATCAGCCTGCAAGTCAGACAGCAAATCTCTTTTGAGAGTGAGCCTGGTGGAGCATGAATAAAGGAAGTTCACCATTATGCCTATTTACCTGGCAACCTGCATCACCTTTATGTCTACTTCTTCAACTCTCCTTATCGTTTCTTTATAAATAGTACAATGATTTCAAGTGGCTCAGGAATTTTCTAGCAATTCTTATTCAACCCTAAAGGATTAGCTTTTCATTCTGACCAAAGCTGGTTGCCAGGTCACCACTTAAGCCCCTCAAAGATCTCCCAGCTGATTATTAGTACTTTATGTTATTGAAGGATTTGTACTTTCTTTTGGCCCATGAGTCTATCCAAATGGAATAAGATCTGTTGGCCCAGGATCGCTCCTGTGATTTTTCAAATACCACACAGTGCCACATTGTCTTGAGTTAGTTAATCCTGTAAAACACTTCCAGAAATCATTTGAAAAAGTTATGTGGAACAACACTACAGAGAAATAAAGTGCACACTGTCATGTTTTCAGAGATACTGCTTAAGACCACGTCTGGTATTTCAAATCAAATCAGGAAACATTCTATTGGGTTGTTGGAAAAGTCATAATGTATTTTTTCTATGTTTTTCATTGCAAAAATGCATAAAAACTTTTCAGACAACCCAATAAATGGGGTTACAATGGAAGAGAAAAACCTACTATCCCTTTCCATCTTAATTTTTTCCCTGGGAGAGCTTATGCTTTCTGGAATTTACTAAAGAATTCTCTGTTCTCTGGAACAACTGCTAAACTTTCTCTAGAGAAGTTTGTTGTATTTATGTTTTATGTATTTTTGCATCTTTCTAACGTTAATATGCTATTACTAATATATTTCAAGTCAAGTTTTATAAACCATTTTATTAGCTTGGAAATACAATTTTATAATTTGAAAGATTACATAGCAATATAAACTTGTCATTTTAGACGAGAGGCCATTAAAAATACCTCAACTTTTAGAGTTTCAGTCAGTTTTACTACGTGCTATGTCAAACCTCTCAAATCTCTAAATTTCCATAATGATTGTAATTCAATGAAAACTTTAATATCCCATGTTATGCTTTGACTCCCATATCGGTTGAATGAGGAGGTGATAGAAAATAAATGTGTGCCCTGAATTTATTTAAATACTTGCTCTAGAATTCCTTATTTGCTTGCTTACTCACAACTATCTGAATGCAAAGCAAGCTCCTAAAACTGTTGCCAGACAATAAGCTTTGAGAAATCTTTGAGTGTCTTTCCCTTATCACTATTAATCATTTTAGAGTCTCTCCTTACAAAATTTTAGAATTTCAAAGCTAGACTTTCCTAGAAGAATTTTTTTGTACAATTACCCAATTTTACAGATGGGAAAATGGAGGCAACAGAAGTAAATTGCTCAGTGTTCTGTATGTAAAACATAATGGATATTGAACTATATGGTAAGCAGAATTTAAAGATGGTTTCCAAGATTCCTACCTCCCAGGGTACAAGCCTTGAATAATCTTCAATTGAATGCTGGCAAGAGAAATAATGGAATATCAGTCCCATGATTAGGTTATAATATATGGCAACGGCGATAAGATTTTTGGAGATATGATTCAGGTCCCTAATAAACTGACTCTAAATTAATAAAATGAAGATTAGCCTCAATGGTCTTGAAAAAATATGATATCTCTTTAAAAAATAATCTAGAGGTCAGAAGTAAAATAAGCAAGAAAGATTGGAAGCAATAGAAACTTCCCTACTGGGATTGAATGAAGAACAACTGCCATGTTGTAAACTGTCTAGAGAGGGATTCCCTATGACAAGAACGAGGTGGCCTCTAGGAGCTGAGAATAGGCTCAAAGCCATTAGACAACAATTAAATGGAGGATTCAGTCCTACAAGAAACCGAACTCTGCCAACAACCAGGGAGTTTGGAAGAGAACCGTGAGCCCCAGATGAGACTACAGCTATGACTGACACTGATTTCAGCCTGGTGACACCCTGAATGGAGGATGCAGCTAACCTATCCCTGCACTCCTAACTCCTGAAAGCTATGAGATAATACATTATATTATTTTAAGCAACTAAAATTTTGTTACTTATTGCATAACAATACAAAGTTAATACAAACTGTAATTCAGTTTTTTATTCCAAAATCAGTGACTTCTCTGCATATTATTCAACCTCTGTTAATATTACATGTGCATTAAAATTACAGACCAAATACATCAAATCTAGATATTATTACTTTTGGTATGACTAACCATTATCTTCATATTTTTAGACACATTTTAGAACACAATCTGTCACAATCTGTGAATACGTGTGCATTCCTATTCATTAATTCATTATTTAGAAACAAAAATGATATTTATATTTTTTTTGTTATTTTTTAGTACCAGATGATGTAAATACTAAACGCAATGAAGTCAAAAGAATATTTGGTTTTCATTCAAGAGATAAATTTGAAAGAAAGGAAGGTATGACAGAGCTAATAAATTGATAAATTGAACTCAGAAAGGGAAATCTTTCTTATTACTCTCAATTTGAAAGCCTGATTCTTTTTTCAAACCGCACAGATCCTTACTGTTTTTCAAATGTGGCACATATACCTTTAGGAAAATCAGTAAAGTTCATTTTGACTCTATTGGTTTCTTTCTGTATATTGAAAAAAATATTTCTTAATGTTTTCTTTATCATACAGCTAAGCTTCAACACAGGTAAAAAAACTGAAACAATTTTCTAGAGCCATAAACTGTATCTTTAAAAACATGAGTATGGCTAGACACTATTTGAATTTATATTTAAATATGAGGAAAAAGCTATTTTACACAGTCTATACTTATGTAAAACGTGATTGAATTCATTGCTACCAGAGTTAACATTCATGTAGAAAGAAAAACTTAAAAGGAAAGTGGGACATTTGATCAGAAACAGTAACCACCGTGGATGAAATCTTCCTTTAATGTAAGTCAAAGGAAGATGCACGAAAACTCACTGATTCAAAAGTAATTGTACGTTCCTAATGATGATCATCTAATTTCTACCTATGTCCTGAAAATTAGTATTTTTCAAAACTCAAGATCTAATACATTAGATAGTGCCAAATAAAAATAAAAACAAACAATTCAACAAGCCATTTTGTTCATAAAGATTAATTTTCATATTTTAATATAATTATATAATTTGTATATTTATATATTATATAATATGTAATTATTTTTAAAAACCTTTTTGTATTTCAAATGCATCTCTTTTAGACAACATTCAAACGAAAGGAATTATAGAAGGCTTGTACATCCAAAAGTAGTACTCTTAAGTACTATCTGAGAATTCAGCTTATCATAAAGCCCAATATGTACTATGTTTTAGCTATGTAGCATTGATCAGTTTACTTTTCTTGTCCCTCTGTCTTCCCATCTGCAAAATTAGGTAATTTAATGATAGTCTTATATTAAATTCAAGTCATTAGAAATGTTGACACATCTCTAAAAACTATAAATTTGTAAGTTCTTCCTTATAATTTAAAATATACACTGTGGACAGTAGTGTACTGGACCCTGGTTTACCTGACTCACAAGTGCTGGTTGTGCACAGCATTGTCCAACTCCGCATTTAATGATGTCATATCAGTACCTTACAACTGGCCCACAGTGAGAGCACGTAAAACATGGCAATGGCAAACCACAATGGCTTTTCTTTTCTTTTTCTCTTTTTAACTATCAAAGAAAAAAGAGACTCAAAGAACAGATTAGTAGGAAAGCAAATGAGAGCTAGGTCATAGGTAACTTAAAAACGTACATAGTCATGTCTGCTCAAAAGAAACTACAATGCTATTCAAGAAGTATAAGAATTTATCTAAACACTCTTGCAATGCAATTTTTAGTTACATTTTATTGTAGGGAACAGTATAACTTCTTTTTAAAATATAGATTTCTATTAATAAAATGAATTCATCACCTATTTAATATGGCTTGTTTTCATTTTTTTCCAACCACTGAAAAAAATATGGTCTTTCCAAAAAAGAAAAAAAAAAAAGATGAAGGGGTATCATATCCATTGTGAATATTTCTTTCTTTTAAATGGAATATTTCTTCTAATATATTTAATTTAATTATTGTTGTGGTTAGATTTAGATCTACCATGTTACTATTTATATGTTCCTTGTTCATTTTTTCTTTTTTTTTTTTTCTGTCCCTTTATCCATCCTTTTCTACCTTCTTTTGAATTATTTGAATATATTTTCAAATTTATCAAGTGACCTTTTGGCAATATACATTTGGTAACATTTTATTGTCAATATATTTTTTTAATTAAAAAATTTTTTAAAAAAATTTCTTGGGAAATTAGGGAAGGGGAACAGTGTTGGGAACTAGGGAAGGGGGACAGCGAAGTTGTTGCCTTTCGATCTTAGTTGTGGAGGGCAAAACTACCTCAGCTCCAAGTCCAGTCCACATCTGGCCACGTGTCAGCAGCTCATGGCAGCTCAGCTCAAGGAGCCGTGTTCAATCTTAGTTGCAGGTGGGCATAGCCCACAATCCCATGGGGGAGTAGAACTGGCAACCTTGTTGTTAGGAGCATGTGATCTCACCAGCTGAGCCATCCTGCCACTTGTTGGCAGCTCAGCAGAAGCTCAGCTTGGGCACATCTCACTGGTCCATGTGGGAATCAAACTAGCAACCCTGTTGCTCAGAGCTGGCACTCTCAACCAACTGAGCCACTAGGCCAGCTCCCTTTATGGTCAATTTAAAGGAAACTTTTTGAAGTCTGTTTTTTGAGTACCTTCTGTAAGTTTATTCCTTAATATATATATATTATATATATATATATGTATATATATAGTGTATGTGTGCTTGCTCATGTGCGTGTTTGTGTGTATACTTATATATAATTTTTATTTTATATATATATAATTATATATAATTTTTTTTTCCCTGAAGAAAGCAGTTTTATTTTGGAATCACTTATTTATTTATTAGCAAAAGACCTGTCTCTATGATAAAACTGGATATACTGATAAGCAAATCCAGTCTTTATAACCTGCATTTCCTCAATGGTAAAACTAAGTGAAAAATATCTCTGCACTGGAAATTGGAAGGGATTTCAGATCATTTAAAATATGCACAGGGCAAGAATATGTAACACATTTTGAAAATGTTATATAGCAGCCCACAGGGATATCTCCTTTCATGCAATCACACAACTCCTTCAAGGTTGTAATTAGGGCCATACAATATATTACATGTCACTGTTTTAGGGTTTTATTTTTGTATATTAAAGCTTATTATTCTTTTACCTTCAATAATAACACCAGTTAAAAATTTTCAGGGCCAGTAAGTTTCCAGATACTTTTATGCTATACAAATACAATGTATTATCTAATTTATTCCTCATAAAAATGCTATGAAGTTTTCTAAATTTAGGTTCTACCCAAAGTGAACCATGAGACAAAGACTTGATTTCAGATTGTTTATTTGGGATGTGATCCCATATAGCAGATGTCAAGAACCGAGACAGGAAATCCAATAAACTTTGTGTTATTGAGCAGTTATTGCTGTGGTGGGTTAGAGCTCAGTCCCATGAAGGACCCTCGGAGATTAACGGATATTCATGAAATTCTGAACCATCAACTCAAAATTGCCAGATTTAGCAATTATTGAAGGTGCCCAGTTAAATTTCAATTGTAAACAAAGAGATATTTAATGGGACATATTTACAATAAAAATTACTTGTTGTTTATCAGAAAGTCAAATTTAATTGGGTGTTCTGTAGTTAATGGTCTTCCTGAGCCAGATGAAAGGCAGATTGGGGCATTCATCTACTGATTTCCTTTCTTCATTAGTTGTGAGTTGCACCCTACCACGCTGCAACAATCTCATGCTTGTGATATCTGTCTGCCAGCTGCTGAGCAAACTCCCATGATGCCAGAGCAAATCCTTAGTCAGAAAAGATAGTCAGATACAAGCATTGAGATAGAAAGTCCAGAATGGTGTCTGAAACATTTACAGTTGCAGATAAACTCAGATGACCCCAGGGAATGATGCAGTAGGACATAAATTGTGTGTGCTACAGAAGATACTGCTATGTTTCCTATTTCAGATGAGAAATGGAAGCATCCAAAGGAACAGGCAAACTTTCCTAAGTCACACAGAACTAAACAGCAGAGTCAGGCACCAGACCAGGTTTGTCTTGCTCTGAAGCTCCTAACCCAGCCAGTACACAGCCTTGAGCTAGATGGAAAACTCCTTGAGGCATATAGACTGTACACTGCATCGCTTGGCCTATATTATTTACACTTAGAATATGCATCTGTATTTACACTCAAAATATTTTCTAACTACAGTATCAAGGAGTATGACTAAGAGTTTTCTTAAAACTATAGCTGAAATCAATAGATAGATAGCTTAAAAGTATTTAATATCTCATTGTGGTTTTTATTTGCATTTCCGTAATGACCAGTGAGGTTGAACATTTTTTCATATACCTGTTGGCCTTCTGTATGTCCTCTTTAGACTAATGTCTCTTCATATCTTCTGCCCATTTTTTAATTGGGTTGTTTGTTTTTTTTGGTCTTGAGTTTCATGAGTGTTTTATAAATCTTGGATATTAACCCCTTATCATATATATCATTGGCAAATATATTCTCCCATTAAGTAGGCTTCCTTTTCGTTTTATTGATAGTTTCATTTCTTGTGAAAAAACTTTTAAGTCTGATATAATCCCAATGTTCATTTTTTCTTTTACTTCCCTTGCCCACAGGGATGTATCAGTAAAAACATTGCTCCGGGTAATGTCTGCAAATATACTCCCTATATGTTCTTTTAGGAGTTTTATGGTTTCAGGTCTTACATTTAAGTCTTTAATCCATTTTGAATTTTTTCTTGGATATGGCGTAAGGAGGTGGTCCAGTTTCATTTTTTTGCATGTGTCAGTCCAATTTTCCCAGCACCGTTTACTGAATAGACTATCATGACTCCAATGTAAATTCTTGTGTTCCTTGTCATAGATTAACTGTCCGTAAATGCCTGGATTTATTTCTGGGCTCTCTGTTCTGTTCCACTGATCTATGTGCCTGTTTTTATGCCAATACCATACTGTTTTGATTACTGTAGCCTTGTAGTATGTTTCGATGTCTGGTAGCATGATCCCCCCGACTTTGTTCTTATTTCTCAGAATTGCCGAGACTATTCGGGGTCTTTTATGGTTCCATATAAATTTTAGTATTATATTTTCTATTTCTGTGAAAAATGACCTTGGTAGTTTGATAGGAATTGCATTGAATCTGTATATTGTTTTAGGCAGTACGGACATTTTAACTATGTTAATTCTTCCTATCCATGAGCATGGTAGGTGTTTCCATTTATTTGTATCTTCTTTGATTTCTTTCCTCAGTGTCTTATAATTTTTGAGTACAGAACTTTTACTTCTTTGGTTAAAGTTATTCCTAGGTACCTCACTCTGTTCAGAATGGCTATCATCAATAAATCAACAAACAAGTGCTGGCAGGGCTGTGGGGAAAAGGGGACCCTGCTGCACTGTTGGTGGGATTGCAGACTGGTGCAGTCACTATGGAAGTCAGTATGAAGGTATCTCAAAAAACTGGAAATGGAACTACCTTTTGACCCAGCAATTCCACTCCTAGGTATTTATCCTGAAAAACCCAAGACACTAATTCAAAAAAATATATGCACCCCTATGTTCATCGCAGCGCTATTCACAATATCCAAGACTTGGAAACAACCAAAATGCCTATTGGTAGATGACTGGATTAAGAAACTGTGGTACATTTATACAATGGAGTATTACTCCACTATAAAGAAGAATGAAATTGTACTATTTGCAACGATATGGATGGACCTAGAGACTATTATGTTAAGTGAAATAGGTCAGTCTGAGAAAGACAAATTCCATATGATCTCACTTATATGTGGAATCTGAAAAACTGAATGAATGAGCAAAGTAAACAGAAACAGTCTCATAGATATAGAGGAAAAACAGCGTTGCTAGTTGGGAGGGGGGTGGAGATGACAGAGAAGGGGAAGGGATTAGACAGCATGGATGGGCAACTACAATATTGCCACAGGGATATGAAAGACAGTTAGGGGCATATAATTAATAATGTTGTAAATATTTTGTGGGGTGTCAGATGGTCACATGTCTTGTTAGGGAGACCATTTCATGGATGGAGTAGAGGCTCGATCACTGCACTGTACACCTGAAGCTGATGTTGTATAATATTGTATACCAACTGTAATTGAATATATAGATAGTCACGGGATGTGGATTATACTGTGGAAGGGAGTCAGAGGAAGTGTAATAGATATATATGATATGGGGGGGGAGGAGTGGGGTGGCGAATTGGGGGAGGGGGGTTGTCACTTTGAGGGGTAAAAAGTATAATTATTGCACTGTGTTATACACCTGAAACTAATTAAATTTTTTTTAAAAAAGTATAATAATACCATTTAAGTTAACAATTTCATAATATCAAATATCAAGGATCAGTTGGCATGAACCAAATATGCTCATGGATGTTTTAGATATGATCAAATTTCAAAGACCTCTTGGCATACATCAAATGTTTCCATGGATGTTTTGGACAGGACCAAATGTCCTGCAAGGAGACAGAATATATAGATGAGGATTCTGGCAAGGGAAAGATCTATAATTGAATCCCATAACAAGCTTTTCTGACTGATCTACAATTCTTAGTAAAGGATAAAGTGAGGTCTTCAGTTGGGAGCCATGGAAGGATGAATGTAGAGAAGGCTTAAGGTAATTTCCCAGGAGAGTAGAAGGGTAAATGGACTAATGAAATATGATTACTTGGAGTCATGAATTTAAAATGAGTCTAATCACTATGGGTATATACTTTCCAGTAATATTTAGATTCAGACATGGAAGAAGCAGAGGTGAATTTATCAGGGATTTTGAGTTTCTCAAGTACGAAAGATGAAATGGTAGTTCAAGGGAAAAAATTGGAGGATATCAAGAGGACAAAGTACTATAAAAGCTGTTAAGGTAAACTGATGTCCTAACATGACTGAAAGACAGATGAGGACAGGGTACCTGATAGAATAAGCTATTTAATAAGTTAAAGGTTAGTTGAATCAAATTGAGATTATAGAAGATTGCAGTTTTGTGTAATATGGTCTAGCCATTCTCGTTAGACAAGTGGAAACGATAGATGTCAAACAAGTTCTTTTGAGAATAGTTTATGAATTGAGGGGCCAGAATGATGGATACATGTTTTTTGTTGTTGTTTTTTAGCTGAACCATCCTGCTACCTATTGGCAGCTCAGTGGCTGCTCAGCTCGGGCTGGGCATTGAACTGCTGTTGCTCAGAGCTCAGCTCGCACTACTGAGCGAGCTTTTAACCAACTGAGCCACTCAGCCGGGCCTGATGGATACATCTTTAATGTATATATTGAAATTTTAAGAATTATGCCAGTTGTATTGTTGGAAAGAGTGGCAATGAGCCAGGAGCAATGTGGAAGTATTCCTTCAGAGCTGGAGAATTTTTAGAAAGTAGTAGGAGAGAAAGGTATATGATTTGCAATAAAGAGCAAGGAGGGCCATTAGTACAAAAGATTGTGGGACAAAAAAAATCACCTCTTGAGAATACTGCAGAGGAAGACATGTCTTCGGGGAGAACCAATTTTAGAGCAAGAGGATGAAAAGATATTTTAAGATGAGTATGAGGATATAGGGGATTTTGCAGACAAGCCTAGAATTAGGGTTTCAAGTGTTGGACAGGAATGGAACAAGGGGATGTGTTAGGGGATAAACAGAGTCTTACAGGTTAAAGTATATGGAGATGAGGAGACACAGAGTTTAATTTTTCCTTTTAAATGTCTTATATGAACTAAGATTAAAATAATGAGATTAATTGTGTGGATTCAATGAAGATACTAGTGACAAGGCAATGAGTGTTAGGAGCTTTCTCTCTCACCGGTGATCATTTGGGAAGAAAACTATGGGGAGGTGAAGTTCTGAGATCCAGGGCCTACATCTTATTTTGACCCCAATGGATCATAGTGAAAGGTCTGGGGACAGTGTACTTTAACACCCAGTGCAATCATTGACTCTCTGTTGTGAGAATTGCAAGCTTATGTTCAACATTGGCCCAGAATTGATCCTTTCTGGTGGAACATCTGAAAGACTTCCAGGATAGCCTGTGGAATCAAGACACCCAATATTTTATGTTCAAGGTCTGCCACTTATTAAGTGTGTAATTTGGCAAGTTATTTATTGTCTTTGAAATACCCTTCCTTGTATACTAAAAAAATGTGAGTAATGATATTTACCTCCACAGAAATATTATAAAAATAACTTGCTATGGTATCTGGCATATTATATGTAAACTAAAGTTGTATTTCCCTTTTATTCAATCCAATTGAGGATTTTGAGGTTGTCTGTAGGAAGTCCCTAACCTTTTTCAAAATTAAATCTGGATGTCTTCAAGGGCAAATTTCGGTGTTAAAGTCACTGAAGATATGTCCTTGATCTGGAATATTTTTGAGACGTGCAGTTACTCAATGTCCACTTATACTAGCTGTTACATCATGTAACACTGAGAGTCACTTCCCAGTGAGTCCTTTAGGGAAACATACCTACAAGATTAAATACAAATAATTAAATACAGGAAATTATTAAATAAGATGCAAAACATGGCTCTGTATATGATATTTTGGACTTTAGCATAATTAATATTCATTGCTTTATATTTACATGAATTAATTACAATATTTCATTATGCATTTAACGGATATATGCTACGTATTAAACTGCATTAGGCCATTGAAGCACAAAAATATAAATATTATGAACTCGATGCTCCTGAGGAGTTCACAATTTTTTTTTCCAGAGGAAGTTGAGCAACAGCTTTAGCCGTTTCATGAGGCCATTCCTAGAACATGATCACAAGCCATGCTATCAGAATATAAAAGTGTACTTATCCACTGGTTTGCTAAGCTATAAGGGCATGCATTTAAATGATTCATATACTAGGGCAAATGAATAGGAAGCATTAGTCTATCACTTCCCCTGTTCTAAAACTTTTCATTTTCTTAATGTAGTCTAGGGCCACATTAGAAGATTTGAGAGGAATATATCACAATGTCTAATCACTGAGTTTACTGTTTCCTAACATCCTGAAGGTGATTTTTTTTTTCTTATATGTTCACATATGCTGTTGCTAAGCAAATTTTCCCTGGTTTCTTCTTGTGCAATTGGGTTTCAGTATATTGAGCACTACCCCAGTTTCATTCTAAGAGTGAAAACCAAATAGATCACTGAATATATGATTTTGAGATATGTCTTTAGATGAGTCATACAAATGAATTCATATTTACAGAAAATAAAGACAGGGTTACTGTTAACCAAAGGGAGGACAGTTCTTCATATATGTGTATATCCAGTGAAATGTGGACATTTGATCTTGAAGAACCGTACTTTCCAATGTCTTCTTTTTTTTCCTGGGATTTTATGAATTGCTGTGATCTTACTACTTAAACAAGTTTCAAACTAATTCATGTTATATTTTAGGCAAAAAAAGCAGTCTTTGTAAGACATATCTGGGTAATTAATTTTTCCTTACAAAATGTAGGTTATCCCCGAATATTCTCATACGTTAGGTAAAATGACAGATACACAGAGCAAGTGTACAATAGCTGTTAGGTAATTTAGCAAACCCTAATACACTTCTCCTGAGATATCTTTGATTAATCCTGACACATTTTATTGTGCCCATTTCTCAGGCAAAACAATAGCAGTCATTGGCTTAAAAATAAGACTTTAAGTGGTTTTCTAGAACAAAAGCATTTTTGCACTTCTTTTGATTCATTTAAAAATGAGTTTTAAAGTGAAATTATATCTAGAGAATGTAAGATAAAGAGATTTAACTTGAAACAAAAACTAGAAAATGACTTTATTTTAAATTTTAGTTTGGTATAATATGGAAATCTCCCGCATTTAACCTATCTGTTAAAATGAGCAAATGGCATGATCCAGACTGTTAATTCACTATACCCTTTCTTGTGCATGTGTGCTTCAGTGCACTAATAAAACTGAACTCACTGAACATATGTGCTGCATATTTTATTCTATGCTGCACATCTATCCTTTAATATATTATAGATAGAGAAAATGCATTGAATTCACACTCTCAGAGGCTGTGACTATGTGTAACAAAAGTATTTCCATGGATGACCTGAATTTTTCAGATATGTTAATAATCAAGTCTTAGTCCATTGACCAAATGTATTGCATTATAGGTAAACTACATTTCAAATGAATAAACATTTCAGACTGGCAAATAAATGCTCTATGTATCAACTTCCTATTTCTCTTTGGCCATCATTTCCCCTAAATCTGTATCACCAGTTCCTCCATTTTGGACCTACTGATTTTTTCCCTCCTGAAGTCTCTGTCTCATCCTATTTGGCCTAATTCTGCTTGAGGCATAATATACTGACTTTATTTAATTTACTTACGAGTACCCTCCTGCAAGTCTTTTTATAATCAGCCAAAAAGTATAGGTGAAGCCATCATTTGTTTTAATACTCCACTTGAGTTCCCAGATGCTTGATTTGAAAAAGTCAATCTGCCCACTCATTCCTGCTATCATTATAGTCTTATTCAGTTGTTCCTATTGAATGCTGTCATTCACCTTCACCTCCAATTCCATACCAGAGTGCTTGCGCCCTGGCTCTGATCTCTACTCTATCAACAGAAGTATGCATGATATTTTCTCTAATTTCAGAAACCAGATTGGGTTGCTGCTCATCTGGTCTCAGTGTACTTCTGAGTCTCTAATTAACCCAAACTGGAACAGAAATTTTTCTTCAATCCTCTACAGTATAGCTGAAGTCAGCACATATGTTTCAAAATAAATTAAAAGCTTTTACTCTATTAATTTCTTTTTAGTTCCTTTAGTTTCATTTTGTTTTTTTTGTTCATTTAGGATTTGAACACTTGAGCACTTGATATATGTTAACTGTTATTATTTTTATTTTGACATTTGTATCATCAGGTCAAATACATTGGCGGGGTGGGGGGTGGGGGTTTGGAGCATGTGTTTTAATCATCTATTTTGAACCAGAAGTTTCTAGGTCCTATTTAACAGATCTTTGATGTAGACATGTCCTTATACACTTCCATCTTTCTTTTGGATTCTCATCTCCTATGAGAAGTGGTGCAAAGAAAAACACCTATATCCACAAGAGCAAACAACACTTTGCAAGCTCAGTAAAGTCCAAATTAATTCTCATAAAACAAACATTTCTCTAAAGAAAACATGATATTCAGTGTCGCATTTCTGTTTTCCACATCATGGGGAAGATACAGAAGTTCTTGACCTGGCTTTATAAGCCTCATTCACACTGTGGGTTCAACAAACATGAAGGTGCTTGTCTGATTGTGCTATCTGAAACTGGGTCCAGAATCTCAGAGCATACTAACACATTATGACAAGTTGGCTACAGGAGGGAACTTCTACTTCCTGTAATGTTTTGCATGGTCTCACACAATGAAGAAAATGCCAGTAGTGTTCCCATTGGAATACACTGTAAGACACAAACTCCACAATTTTGCTATAATCCTGTTGGTTTCCTTGCTTGCTCATTTATTTGCTTTTTTTTTCTTGGTGATGGGCTCTATTTGTTTTGCACTCTGCTAGACATGGAGTTTGCAAAAACCTCAGAATCAATTTTTAGTCAAGGCACTAGTTACACAATTAATTAACCCTCCTCCCTGACACAACATGAAGTTCTGGTGAGCAAGTATTCAGTCCATAGATTTAAGGACACAGGAATATTCCATTAAAAAAAATCTATTATGTCAAAATAATTCTGACTCTCAACCTAAATCCCGGCAACTAGCAGAAAACTTAACCTCAGTCATGTCTCCCCAGAGTAGTGCAAATCTTCCTGGATCTTAATGTATCGCCTAGGGTTTGGCAGAACCATGCTAAAGCTTTTAAGGTTAAACCTGTTACTTCAGGTTTACCCAGGACTCCAGGCAGCATCATTAGTTCATTACAGTCCTATGGCTCTGATTTGATGTGACATGCTTGAGGAAAGAGAATCTGTGAGACTGAGAACTACATAGATATTCCACTCACACACATTAGTATAGTGGGTTTTTTTGTGTGTTTTTGTTTTTTCATTCTTCCCATATTCTTCATAACATAGCCAATTGCTGTATTTTCAAATAAATGTTGTTTATAGAATGTGTTCACAATAATATACAACACTTAAAATAACAAGGTCATACTCTCAGGTATAATGATCTAATAAATCTTAAATTTTTAAATCTGTTTTTTACCGACTCCACAACTCATTTCAGGATATATGTCTTCTCCAAATAGTACAATAAAGTACAATATTACAATAGTACAATAGTACAAATAAAGTACAATAGCAGAGACAGTACCTTTTGGTATGGTAAAAATTGACTATAAAGTAAAACTCTATTTTTCCCCCTAAAATCTAATTTAGTGAGAGGACTAGGTTGGCATTTGGTTATTAAAGTACTGTATCAGTCTTCTATTTTAAAAATGGAGGGTAAACTAATGTTATTGTATTTTTTAAACAATGCAGCATTAGTCACCAATGTCTCTATAAGAGACTTCCCAAAATAATTTTGACTTCCTGTGATTTTCAGCAATTTCCTCTATTTGGGATTTTTATGTTGATTTTCAGTTTATATTGCTTCACAAATGTGAACTGTAATGCATTCTAAGTTTCTCTCCTAAGTGAATGTTCTTTTAATAATAAAATTATTATGAAAAATCATAAACAACATTTCATTGGGCACATAGAAACTACGTTCCAGGCACTACTATAAATACTTTTCACACACAATTCAATTCTCATTCAATTCTCACAACTACCTGTGAAGTACTTATTATCTTCCCATTTTATAAATGAGAAAACTGAAGCACAGAGGAAACTAAGCCATATAATATTAAATATTACAGGTAGTCAGATCCTCACCTAGATGCTTGAAAAAAATACTTCATTTTGACATTTACATTCTTCTCCTCAACTTGTAACTTGGGTTTTACTTGCACTAATTTTGCGTCATCTACTTCTTCCACCATGACTGTTTCCTGTCCTGTTGTGAGAGAGTGTCACTGTGGCATGTATGTCTTCATTCTCAACCACATTCACAATCTTTCTAAACCTTCCTCCCATTCTCACTCTGATTGTTGCCTTTCATTCTCAATCTCTTGAGTTCCATGTTCCTGGCTATTATACTCTGACCAGCTGAGGTACCTTGGGGATGTCCATGGATTATAACAATATTGATTTCTTCCTGAGACATCTTTAAAATACAATAAACATTTTGTGACTTCTCACTTTTTGGAATTCCTTAGTGGATCTTGTTGAATAGCCTGTATCTATTCTTATGTCTCCATTAAACTTTCCTATCTAATAAAGGAATATCTGAATTAAATGAAAGACTATTATGACTCATCGTAATAGTCCCCACATTGTTAACTAATCAATTATATTAGAAACATTTTTCATATGTTCATATGACTATAACTTTTTCAGATGAAAAACCTTATGTATCTGAAAGCTTACACTAAGGGGAAACCAAATTGCATTTCTACTAAGGCCCTGTTTATCTGCCTCTCACTAAATTCTATTCATTTGTCTAGTGACTTTGTTTTTTTCCATTACAGGTCTCAGTAGGCAGTAGCCAATGATAGTTTAAGCTGAATTTCTCATACTAAATATTTTATATTATTGTTCCCAGCAGAGAATAGAAACTCTAAATACTGTCACATATTAATGCTCTAGTTAAGACAAAGGCTCTTAGGCTAACAAATGGTGTTTAACCTTTACAAGAGAATCATAACCAGAAATTAAATAAAATTCAGGTTCATGATTTTATTAATTGTTCAGACCTATTTCAGACTTTGATCTACTTTGTTACTATAACATGCTCTTAATCTCTTTTTAGTGAGAATAATAATGAAATAATTACAGAATATGATCATATTTAAGAGGTTCATAGTAATGAATAAATTAAAACAAGCTAAAGGTGGTCCAGCAGAGTGTTCAGTTAGTTATGAGTGTGAGCTCTGAGCAACAGCGTTACTGGTTCAATTCCCACATGGGCTAGTGAGCTGTGCCTGAGCTGAGCTGCCACTGTGCTGCCAACAGGTGGCAGGATGGCTCAGCTGGTGAGAGTACATGCTCCTAACAACAAGGTTGCTGGTTTGACTCCTGCATGGGATGGTGTCCTACGCTCACCTGCAACTAAGATTGAACATGACACCTTCAGCTGAGAGGTCGCGAACTGCTGATGCGCAGTGGGATGGCAACTGGATTTGGAGCTGAGCTAGCTGCGCCCTCCACAACTAAAACTGAAGGACAACAACTTGACTGTTCCCCTTCCCCAATTCCCCAACACTGTTCCCCTTCCCCAATTACCCAATAGAATCTTTAAAACATAAAAGAAAGAAAAAAAAAAACTACTGCATTTAACTTACATGCTAACTGAAGATGCATATATATCAATTGTGGAATATTGTTAACTACAGGAAACACTGCTTAAATTTAATTATAAAAAATAAACAAAAATATATTTGTATGAAGGAGACTCATGTTTTATATATACAGCTATATTTCAGAAATATTAATATTTGTTCTGTAAATTATACTCAAAGGTAAGTATTAGGGCATAAACTATTTCATTTGTGAATTATTAAGGCCAACAAATTTGCTCTTTCTCATTTTAAACATAACCTGACTATTCCTTTTTGTGTTTTTTTTTTTCTATGCTGTAAAGAAACTGTAATGCTTTACTAATTAATTAAATATCTTAACCATATTCTCTTAGTTTATAAAGGCTTTCTAGGGCCGGCCGAATGGCGCAGCAGTTAAGCGCTGGCTTGGGAAGCCAGCGGCCCTGGTTCAGGTCCCACTTATGAGGGCCAGTGACACTGCCCTCAAAAAAAACTAACTAACTAACTAAATAAATAAATAAATAAAGGCTTTCTGCAACTTAAGATTACACATATTTGCTTTTTTATTCTTATATTATGTATTGACTCATAGTTTATTCTTATATTAGGTTCCATTACTCACATTTGTTTATTCAAGTGTAGCCTTAGAGTTGTGCAGCTATCATTGCAATCTAAATTTAGAACATTTTCATCACCCCAATAAGTGACTTGTGAGCAATCATTCTCCCTCCCTCCACCATCACTCCAATAAAACCACCAATCTACTTTTGGTCTCTACAAATTTGCCTATTCTGGATATTTCATATAAATGAAAAACAGAATATGCAGTCTTTTGTGACTTCTTTCACGTGCCATGTTTTCAAAGGTCATCCATATTGTAACATTTATTAGTATGTTGCTCCTTTTTACTGCTGAATAATGTTAAATTACATCAATAGGCATTTTGATTATCCATTTTTCAGTTGATAGACATTTTGGTTGTTTTTACTTTTTGGCCATTATTATTACACTTGGCCACATATTATTTTAGTTTTTGGCCATTATTATCCATCTACTAGTTTTCATGTATGTATGTGTATGTCTGTGTATTTCTCTTGCTTATGTAGCTAGGAGTAGAATTGCTGGGTGTTACAGAAACTTAATGTTTCACATTTGAAGAACTGCCAGGCTATTTTCTGAAGCAGTTTTACCATATTATATTTTCAGCAGCGATGTGTAAGGGTTAAAAGTTCCTCACATCCACACCAACACCATCATTATCTGTATTTCTGATTCTATCCATGCTAGTGGCATGAAATGATAACTCATATGGCTTGATTTACAGTTCTCTAATGGCTAATGATGTTCAGCATCATATTATGTGCTCATTGGTCATACCCACTTTAGAGAAATTTCTATTCAAAATGCTTTCCTGCTTTAAGATTAAGTTATTTGTCTTTTTGTTATTGAGTTGTAAATAGTAAGCTGACAATGTTAAAGGAAGTGGTTAGAATTGGAATACTTGTTTTGTTCCTGATCTTAGGGAGAAATAATTTTCTTTGTGTTTATCTTATTTAGTTAGTTGAGGGCCAGCCCAGTGGCGTGGTCCATAAGCGCTGGCTTGGCAGGCCAGCGGCCCCGGTTCGGGTCCCACATACGAGGGCCAGTGACGCTGCCCTCAAAGAAAAAAAAAAAAAAGTACAAAGTTTGTTGAGCTTCTTGGATGTCTAGACTAATGCTTTATAGCAAATTTGGCAAAACTGAGCTATTATTTCTTTGAATTTTTTGTGTCCCTTTCTTTCCTTTTTCTCTGATATTCATATTACATGTACACTAGTGTTGCTAATGCTGTCTCGCATTTGAGTATTTTTTCATTTTTCTTTTTTCTTTTTTTGAGTTTTTTCATTTTTCTTTTTTTCTTCTCTTTCTTTGGATTGTATAATCTTTATGATCTGTCTTCAAGTTTTTTTGTTTGTTTGTTTTTTAAGATTTTATTGGGGAATTGGGGGAAGGGAACAGCAGAAGGGAACCAGGGAAGGGGAACAGACAAGTTGCGGTCCTTTTGTTCTTCAGTCTAGTTGTGGAGGACATTGCTTCACTGGCCCATGTTGGCATCATCATTGCGCTCCTCTCAGGTGAGGCAGGTCGGTCGCCGGCCTCTGGACGGCCACTCACAGCGGCTCTTGGCAGTTTACACTGGTTGCCAGCCTCTCACACTGGCTGCCGGCCACTCCCTGTTGCCTATGGCAGCCCACTGCAGCCCCATTCCATCCCAGGGACTCCCAGCAGCCCAGCTCCAGGTAGAGCTGTTGTTCACCATCTTAGCTGTAGACGGCAGTGTCACTGGCCCTCATATGTGGGATCCAAACCTAGGCCACTGGAGTCCCAAGCCAGCTCTTAACTAACGTGCCACTCGGCTGGCCCCTCAAATCTATTCTTTAGCCCCTCTAGTGAACTTTTGATTTCAGTTATTGTACTTTTACTCCATATTTTCCATTATGCTCTTTTTAACTTATTTACATATTTTATTTATAGTCTGTTTGATGGCATCAAACCTTCTTTAAACTCTTTAGACTGGTCTTTAGTTCTAAAATATTTATAATGATTGTCTTGAAGTCTTTGTCTGCTATGTCCAATATCTAGGCCTCTTCAAAAGCAGTTTTTATCACCAGCTCTTTTTCCTGTGTACGGGTTACTATGTTTCTTTGCATGTTTTATATATTTTTGGTGAAAATTGGATATTTTAGAAAATATTTTAAATTGTAAATCTGATTTCTTCCTCCTCTACCCCAAAGTATTATTAATGTTGCAGTTTTATTTGCTTGGTCATTTACTTATTTGTTTATTGATTTGACTGAACTAATTCTATGAAGTCAAGTTTCCTGCAGTGTGCAGTCTCCAATACCTATGTTCACATTTTGTTTTCTTAATGTTATCTTTTAGGCTGACTAGATAGGAGTCACTCCTGAGTTTTCGAAAAGCTACTTATTGGCCAAAAGTTGTGCTTAAACACTCTTAGCTGGTAAGCTTTAAACATTTTACCATTGCTTAGGGGTGTGTGTGTGTGTGTGTGTGTGTGTGTGTGTCTGTCTGTCTGTCTTTCAGGTTATTGTTATAGTCGAATGAATACTATTTTTGCCTCCTGTCCTATTCAGCTAGGTCCTAGTTGTTTGGATTTTTCCTCTTTGATGACTATTGAGAAGCCTTCTCCTTTGGCATGCACACAGTCTTCCAAACATCTGGGGATCTATGTGATTTTATTTTTTAAGTTGGTCTTTTGGGGTTTCTTCTTGGTCAGAGTAGATTATTGTTTAATCAGTGTTTGGTCAGAGGTTGTGCTTAGGCCCCTTGACAAAAAAGTTTTCTACAATTTGTCAATTGATCTATGTACAGTTTGAGGGATGTTTTCAAGCCTGCCCCACACCCTTTATTTTAATCACTCACTAAGTTGAATAGAAAACTCATGAATTGTTTATTCAATACATATATATTGTGCACTACAATGTTCCAGGAACTATTATATATTTATACTACTATAAATACAGGGAATACAGCAATAAACAAAAAAAAGTAAACTATCTTGCCTTTATGGATCTTGCACTTAATAGAGAAAAGACAATAATCAAAGAGTTGTTATAAATGATAGGTTTTTAAAATTAATTTTTTTTATAGGGGTAGTCTGTTACAAAACTCTTACCATGAAATCAGACTTTCTTGAGAAAGGAAATAATATTCTTCATTTCTTCAGCTCCTATTAAAATAACAAAACATACGTCTGTCTTAATAAATTAAAAAATATGTTATAGATAGGGTGAAGGATGGTAAATAGACTTCTTGTGGTAATTATTTCACAGTGTATACAAATATTGAACCATTATGTTGTATTCCCAAAACTAATATAATGTTATAAATCAATTATATTTCAATAAAAATAAATAAAATAAAACCATAGATAGGACTACAATCATTTTTTTGTAATGAGAAATGTTTCTTAGCTCCAGTATGCTGTTTCGTGTAACACCCAAGTAGCTTCTTTACTGTTATTCATTCAGTTTTAACAAGGAGATAGATTTGGTGTTATCTTAACACATTGGGGATTACTACTGGTTTGTTTACATATTAGTTCAGGGCTTTATTCTTATCCTTCCCAAGAATAAACAACAACAAAAAGAGCAGGCTGACATTACTGAGAACAAACAGCAGGTAGAAGCACAGAAAAGGTAGCTGAGTAACTTTAGGTTGTTGTTACAGAGATGTATGACATCACTGAAAGATCAAGCAAGCAAACTCAATGCAAAGACAAGAAGGGACTAGGGTTATTAGACACCCCCAAACATTGTTGAGTATGGGTCAACAACTGTCATTCAGGAAAATGCTCTCATCTGAGATCTTGATCTTGACTTTATCAGCCATCTCCTAAATTTGCACACCTACTACATAAAGAAGTATAAAAACATCTTCATGCCCTCAACGTGTACTTCTCTGTATAGGAGAAAGAACAAGAGATCCAGGGAAATATAAGACAGTATATGATGCACTTTGATAACTAGACGTGGTGAGGCCAAACACTGTTCCATGTTTCTTCCAGCTACATTCTAGGAAGGCTATTCACATCTCAAAGTAAATGGCTCCAGCACCCTTCCTTGCTGTCTAATTATTCTGGTTGCTCACAAGGATTTGTAGCCAAATGAATGCGGAAGTGATCCCAAAACGCAGTCTCAGTGTGCTCTAATTGTATATTTGGAGTTGGAGTTGTTTCTAAGGGCTGCTGTAAAAAATGATCACATACTTGGCAGTTTAAACCAACATATATCTCATAATTGTAGAGGCCAGAATTTCAAAATTGAGGTGTCTGACAGAGTTGATTCCTTTTGGAGTCTCTGAGGAAGAATCTGTTCCATGCCTCTCTCCTAGCTTCTGATGGTGGCCCACAATCCTTGGTATTCCTTGGCTTGTAGCACCACAACTTCATGATCTGCCTCTGTCTTTACATAAATTTCTGGTCTATGTCTCTTTGTACTAAATCTCTCTCATCTTTTTTTTTTTTTTCTATAAGGAAACCAGTCAATAGAATTAGGGCTCGTCCTAAATCCAGTGCGATCTCATCTCAACATCTTGTCTTAATTACGTCTGCAAAGACCTTATTTCCAAATAAAGAGACATCCATAGATAACTGGGGTTATCATTTTTGGGAGTGACAATTCAATTCACTATAGGAGAATTCTAATTTTCTTTTTCAATTATTAATGAGGAATATGAGGTTGAGGAAGTGACCAGGTTAAAATTTTGGGCTGTAATATTCCAAATGAATGTGAAAGAAAAATACTGATGGGTTTTCTTTTGATGGTACAAGGAAAAAGAAATAGATTCTAATTATCCCAGAAGACACTCACTGTCAGGAAATAGCTGGATATCCTTTAAATTGATTCTATTTGATTTGCTAGTTAGTTCTCCACTCCCTCCTTCCATCTCAACCTTTCTCCTTCTCCTCTATTTTTCTTTCCTTTCTGTTACCTTCCTTCTCTCATTTTTTTTGTTTACCATTATACATAGCTTTACACAAGTTGCCTATTCATGAACCCCTCCACTCTGTTTCCATTCCCATATTGCACACATTTTTCCATGTCCTCCACATTATATTCACTCCCATCATAAGTCTTAAAATGTTAATGTCTTTCTTTCCTGTTTTATCAACCTCATCTTATCTTTCAGCATCTTGTAATCCCTCCCATCTTAAACTTCAAATTAGTTAAGACATTTGAACTATAGTGTTTCTCTCCATTTTTCTGTTTACCTTTACAATTTACATTTTTGAATAAAAAATAATTTATACATCTTATTTCTAGTTCTGGGCTTCCCAATCATTCATCATTTCATTGCAGTCTGGATTGCTATTCCTCTACTCTGCAGAACTACAATTATTAGAGTCAATACCAGTTTGTTGCTCAATTCAATGGCTATTTTTCCAGTCTTCATCTTACTTCATGGCAACATTCAAAGAACTTCAGCCAATATTCTTTTTTAAACACTCTCTTCCTTCAGCATCCACAACATTATAGTCATCCTAAGAATGTTACTTCTCTCATTTTCTTCCTTATTTACTTTTGCTGACTTCTCTTCTACCTTACAAAATATTGGGGTTCATTTCAGCTTTCAATTCCTTTAGGCTTACATGCCTTTTATACATTGATAAGTCTTTATTCTATTTTCACATCTCAGTACCCCCTCTACACTCTAAATGTGTATGAAACCACCTTGTAATCTCTACTGAAATGTTAAATTCCTAATATTGCTCACAACTTTTTTCTTCTCCAATGTTTTCCTCTTGCAGTAAATGTCATCAACACTAACCTAGTTATTTGTGCCAGAAACCTAGAAAGCATAATTGACATCTTCCTTTCACTGATTGCATTCAGTTCATTACCAAGTCTTGTCATTCTGTATTCTGATATAAGTCTCAGTTCCATTCAAATCACTCATTCATCACTGACAATACATCTCCGTCCCAGGCTTTATCTTCTCTTACCAGCATAGGGCACTAGCTTACTAAAAGATCTATCAAGCACTCTCTCAACAAAACAGAATGATCCTTTAATCACATACGTTGCATTTTGTTATTTCTAATTTAAATCTCTTTATTTCCCTTAACATAAAGTTAAAGGTTCCTAACATGCCTTGTAGTCCTGCATCCTGTGGAACCTAAGTGCTTTTCCAGCATCATCTCCCCTCCCTACTGCTGTGTTTACTACACTCTAACCACACTTGCCTTCTCTCTATTCCTGAAGTGTGCCTTGTCCTTTCCCACTTCAGGGCCTTTGTGTGCTTTACTCTCTGAAGCACATAATTATACCATTCATTCTGACAATGAACTCCTCTTATCACTTCCATGTCTCAACTCAAACATCATTTTGCCCCCTTCCTAATCATAATCACCCATTCTAGCTTATTCATTATATACACTCAGAGTATCTTAAATTTTACATTCACAGCTGTGATTAAAATTACTTTTGTCTGGTTTAAGGAATGCTATCTTCTGAACTACTATATTATAACTTAGTAAAGAGCAAGGCCATGCCTGCCTACTTCACATTTGTACCCAGTGCCTGAATAAGCGCTTAGCATTTATTTATTCATTCAGCATATATTTATTGTTTGTCTCTCTCTTTTAGTAATGTCAGAGTACACATGCTATTTTCTCAATAAATATTGGTAGAATTATGTTTATTTAAATGAAGACATAAATCAAAACTATACTATACCAAGAATGATGGAAACCCAGATAAATGATTCATGTCATTCCAGACCTTATACTTTAATTTGAAATGTAAATATTCACAGAAAACACTTGGGAATCAATTACTCTCAATATACCATTAAGTGAAAGATATAGTACAAACTACATTTCCTGTGGTGAAACTGAGAAGAGTAATCATTTTTTGCCAACCCAACTCACTCCAACAAGCTTACTACGTGATAAAGTAAACAATAAAAACAAATATTCTATAGAAGAGTATAATTTCTATTGACTTTTTTCAGATTAAGTGCACAAGTTCTATATTTTGATAATATTGCTAAATTTTTCATCTGCTTATATATGCTTCTCCACACCTTAGTATACACAAAGCATTTATTCTTAGGCACACAAACTATGTCATAGCAATAAATAGTAGGCCTACTTAATCAGTTAGTACGTTATACTGAAGAAGCCAGGAGCAAAGATATGATCCCTTAAGCATGTCAGGTACAGCCCCTTTAATTCATCATCACAGACTGAATATCCAAAATGGGTCACCTTCCTTAAGAACTAATGCCAGAGGTGGCTACAGAGAATTTTGACTTCAGCGATGTAAAGTGCTTTCATGCAATGGTTATACAACGGATGGAACTAGAGATGAGCAAGTGGCTACACAAAGAATCAGTGAAAATCCATTATAAATGTAGGTGTAATAGCTTAAGATAAAAATTATTTCAAGCATAGAGTTTGGTGCAGGAAATGATGCTGTAACACTGCTCCAAATTGATATATGTGATTTAAATAATATCAAATATACCAGTGATTAAAAGGATATTTCTATTACTAATTAGGGACCATATCATTCTCAACTCAAGATTTCAAGAAAAATTTATGAACAGCAATTTTCCCTGATAGCTGGAATTAAAGACTTTGTGAATAAGCATGATGTAATTAAAGTGTGTGTGTGTGTGTTTGTAGGGGGTGGGTAGTGGTATTTGAATAATTAAAATACAACTTTGAAAATAGTATATTTAGTTAACATTTTATGTGGTATGGTAGGTAATTCTGAGGTATTTCTGTGTGTACAACTATACATTTATTTGGCTTTACCTCTTACAGTTTTGAGAGATGCACTGCACAATATGCCACAGGCCACAAGATTACATTTTTTCCCTAATTGTCGTCCCTAATTTTTCTCGTGAGCCTTTATCATTTAAGTAATTTTCTTCTTTTTTCTTGTAACATTTTGGTACTAGAAATTGTTTTATGTTATTCCTATTGAAGTGAGTTTGCTAGGTGGGAGTTGAAGGTGTCTAGATGGTCCTCTTAACTATTTACACCTCACGGCTCTAAAAATAATGGCTGTTTGTGCAGCCTTCTCCACTATTCCGAGATCTATGTCCTCTGAAAACCTGTCTCCATCTTCTTTTTGGTTTAAACCACCAATGATTTTGCCTGTTAAAGTTGGATTCTACTTCCAGCAGATTTTCCTCAATGCAGTCCTCAGTATGAAAATGTAATTCCGTGGCTTTTTCTGAAGCCAACAAGACTTTTGTTGTGCCTCTATAGTCTTTTCTACATTCACCTCAAATTGTAGTAATCCCATTTCTCTCAGTTCACCACTTGTTCTCAGATCCACTAGCTGAATTTTGCATTCAGGAAAAGGTCTGCTTCATTTGGCAATGAATTTTTTGGGCAATTTCTGTGATCCAATGCTAGACGTACCATCAAAATTCAATTCTCCTCTCTTTTCCAACTCCATTTGGTAATATAAACTAGATACTCTCTGTTTTCAAACAGAGAGACCTTCTCATTTAATTCAATTTAATTTTAGTACTTTAAAGTCATTTTTTTGTTTTCTTCCTATTATTTTTATTTAATTCTATTTTTAAAACATTTATATATCATTTACATTTTTCCAAAGCCAAAAATGTGAAACAAGATCTGTTCAAAGAAATTTAGTTTCCCTCTATTCCCTATACTCCATTGTTTCCCTCTTAAAGTCAAATTCTTCACATACATTTTCAAATTCATTAATTTTAGTGTCAAGGATCTTTAATTATATGTATCCAAATATATATATATATATATATATATATATATATATATATATATATCACACATCCCTTTTCTGATTCTAAGACATCTATTCAGTACTTTTTCAAATCTGGTTGTTTTTGATTATAGCTTAGTCTGCTCATTTTTGTAGTTTTATTTATTTATTTATTTCAAAAAATTCATACTCAATGTTTTGTATTCTATGAATTATTATTAGAATATATAAATCTATGAGAGTCTACGTCTGAATGTTTTTATCTCTGATTGTAGGCTCGAGCTTGGCTTAGTTAGCAAATATCCTGGTGGTTCTTTCACCCAAGAGGGTTTGCCTTTGCATTTGGGCCCAGGGACATTATATTCTGAGAACAGTTTAAAAATCTTTCTACCATTCAGCAAAGATTTTCCATAGGCATCCTCAACTTTTGGAAATGCCTATAAATCACTGTGCCCTGCTTTCTATTTCCAGATCATTTTAATGGGGGAATGATCTTCATTTTCCTTATGTCTTTAGAGCTCAGCAATAAATGAAAAGGTGTGGTCATTTTTGTCTTATTTCCCTTTAATGGAATACTCTTAAAGCTACCTAGTATACTATAATACCTTATAATTATTCTTTAACTTTTTGTTTCTTTTACTAGATCACTTAATAACTTAGTTTATTTGTGTTTGAGAAAATAAATGAAGGAATTCATATAATAAGTCACATGGCTTATCTTCCCTACACTGATACCTACCAGTAACTTAAATGCTATGACTATTGGTTCTTTTTACTCAAAGCACAAATCAGATTTTACTGAACTTGAATCTCTAATTTTTTTTTATATTAACTGTGAAAAAATCCCTGTGATTTATCATGACAGTTTTGAAAAAGGATTTTAATATTAGTCATATATTGGTGTAGACTAAAAGCCATTCTGTTTAAATTCAATTTTGTTTATCCCTAATTTAATCCATTTTTTTAAAATTAAAGTTTATTGGGGTGACTATTGTTAATAAATTTATGTAGGTTTCAAATGTACAATTCTGTAATACATCATCTATATATCACATTGTGTTCACCACCCTGAGTCAGTTTAATTTAATCCATTGTAAAACTAATTGACTGTATTTTTAGAGCAGTTTTAGGTTTACAGAAAAATTGAGCAGAAAGTGTAGAAAGCCCCTATATACTTCCTTCTACCCCACCCCACCCCCAGTAACTACTATTATAACTTGTTGCATTAGTGTGGTACATTCATTACATTGATCAATTAATATTGATACATTATTAGCTCATATTCATAGTTTAGGGTTCACTCGTTGTTTTGTACATTCTGTGGATTTTGGCTAATGCATAGTGTCTTGTATCCTCCATTGTGTCATGCAGAATAGTTTCACTGCCCTAAAAATCCTCTATACATCATCTATTCATCCTTCCCTCCTTCCCTCCAAACTTCTGGCAACCACTGATCTTTTTACTGCCTCTATTATTTTGCTCTTTCCAGAGTGCCATATACTTGGGATTGTACATTATGTTGCCTTTTAGACTGGTTTCTTTCACTTAGCAATATGCATTTGAGGTTCTTCCATGACCGACATTCTGTGGCTTGATAGTTCATTTCTTTTTATCACTGAGAAAAGTTTCTCCATTATATAGATGTACCACTGTTTGTTTATCCATTCACCTATTGAAGGATATCTGGATTGCTTCCAAGTTTTGTAACTATGAATATAGCTGTTATAAGCATTTGTATGCAGGTTTTTATAAGTACACAAATTTACAACTCATTTGGGTGAATACCACAGAGCATGACTGCTGGATGGTATGGTTAAGACTATGTGTACTCATATGCTTTGGTGGAAATTGTAACATTATCTGCCAAAGTGGTTGTACCATTTTGTATTCCCACTAGTGATGAAGGATAGTTGCTGTAGCTCCATATCCTCACCAGCATTTGGTATTGTCAGTGTTTTCAATTTTATTCATCCTAATGGATGTGTAGTAGTATCTACAGAGCTAAACAATCTCACTGTTGTTTTACTTTGCAATTCCCTAATGACATATGATACTGAGCATCTTTTCATATGCTTATAAGCCATCTGTTAACTTCTTTGGTGAGGGATCTATTCGGATCTTTTGTTTATTTTCAATTGGGTTATTTGTTTTCTAATTGTTGAGTTTTAGGAATTCTTTGACTATTCTCAATAAATGTACTTTATTGGATATGTCATCTGCAAAATTTTCTCTGTCTCTGGCTTGTCTTCTCATTTTCTGACCAGTGTTTATTACAGAGCTAAAGTTTTTAAATTGAATGAAGTATCGCCTTTCATTATTTTATTTCATAGATTGTGCTTTGTGTATTATAACTAAAAACTCATTGCCAAACCCAAGGTCACCTAGATTTTTCTCCTATGTTATCTTCTAGAAGTTTTATAGTTTTGTTATTTTACGTTTAGGACTGTGATCCATTTTGAGGTAAATTTTAAGAAAGATGAAAGGTCTGTGTCTAGATTCATTTTTTTTACATGCTGACTTTCAGTTATTCCAGCACCACTTGTGCTGTGTATCTATAAATATACATTATTTTACAAATAGCTAATATATTAATGCTTCCAGTTTATTTGTCCAAATATTGTTGCACTAAGCATATTACCCATATTACATTTTGAAAGCATTAAGGTATGTTATTATATCAAGAAAAATCCTTATTAAAGTAACTCAAACTACAAAATAGTTTAATCTGCGAATTTAAGTAAATTTTATGCTCCAAAAAATGCCATGCCTTCTATATTTCGAGTTATGATTTCTAGCTAATAGTGTTTTCTTTTTTCTTTGGGACTTGCCTTGAGTTAAAGGTTAAGTGACATCTAACATATGAAGTTGAAATATGTGCTTTACTACACTGAGCCTTCCACACACACCCCAAACTGGGTACATTGTAATGCATGTAAATGTATAGAGTTATGTGAAAAACGTTACTTAAAATATCATCTTTTATTTGGTTTTACCAGGAAATAAAATATTTTCATTTCTTTTTTTAAACTTCATTATTTTAACTAGTGGGCTGAAATAATTGCTTCTATCCCTTGGGTCCAATAAAACAATTTAGCTCTTTAATGGGTCTCTCTAGATTTGAAGACCAGTGTCTCTTTGGGAGATAGATAGATAGATAGATAGATAGATAGATAGATAGATAGATAGATAGATAGATATCTGCATTAGTGATATGCTACCTGCTGAGTCATCAGCACAGAAACCAGAGGTTAATTTTCTTCCTACTAAGTGAAGCAGATAATCGACCACGGGAGGATGACTCCTATGCTGTAAATAAGTCTTGACAAACTCAGGGATAGCCCAATGCATCACTCAGACCTATTCATGCCATCTGTCCACAAATTAATTCAAAGTAAGGATATTAATTTGTTACATTTCAAAAGCTGTACTGACAAACCCATATGGACATTTTAAATGGCAATGGATAGCTGAAACACTTCACTAATATTCCATTGAGTCATGGATTATGGTTTTTGTAAACTTATTTTCCAGCAACCAACATATGGAGAGTATTTTTATCAGATGTATAACTAATGACTATCAAAGCAGATGTTTCTCAAAGCATTACACAAAGGGATTTTTTTTTAAAATGTAAGTTAGAAGTTATATTAACTTCATGACATAAATTTATATCATTTTACTGGACATAAATTACACAGATTACTTGGGATTTCTATGAGCTTTCCAAATTAATTGTGTTTATGAAATACTCTTATCTGCCTCAACGTTAATATGTGTCACAAGCTAGAACTAGGAAACTGCAAGGGTTGTCTCCTGATATAGAGGAAAAACATGTCAGACAATAAAAAAGGCCAAGATCCAATTCATCTTCCTGGAAAGAAGAAATCAACGATGGGCTATAGGAAACAGTCATGGCCACTGGAAGGTTAATTTCTGTTTGTCTTCGATTAAAAACAAATGTATATCGGGCCGGCCGAGTGGCGCGGTGGTTAAGCACTGGCTTGGGAGGCCAGAGGCCCCAGTTCGGGTCCCACATATAAGGACCAGTGACACTGCCCTCAAAAAAACAACAACAAAACAAAACAAAACAAATGAATATCTGTACACATGGGTATGTATAAGACTAACTATATATAACACATTGGTGTAAGTTCTGTTTAACTCAAGTTTTTATAAAAGGGTGACGTTACACATTATTATATGAAAAATCTTTGATAACATATACAATTAATGTGATAACTGATGAAACATACTTTTATCTCTTACTTAGAATATCTTTTATTTCCCTACCTCTTTTTTTTTTTTTCGGTAAACTTACTGGAAATATGTAATCAAGAACATAATAGTTTATTTTTTTTGCCCTTATTCTAAACATGGAAGAGTGCATCTAATAAGACTTTCATGTAAAGGATCTCCTGCAAAATATATTTCATGTATAATGAAAGCAAGTAATAATTCACCTACAGACATCTTTGGAGAGTTCTGATGACTAATATAGCATGTCAAACAAATCCTTTTCAATATATCATTTTGGATAGTTTATAGAAAGTATAAACTATATTATTGTCTAATATCTTTGAAACCTATTTTCTTGCTTTCCTAATAATGAACTTATTGATCTAGAGACCATGCAATATCACCTCCACTCTACAGATGAGTCAACTGAGGCTCAGAAAGTTTTTCTGATTTTCCCATAACATCTTTTTGGCTTTGAGTCTGATGCTTTTGTCTTTAATTACTCTTATAAATCAAACAATGCATGTTTTGGTATATATGAACCTTAATAAGTCTCAAAAGATGGATCAGTGCTTGTATAAGCCATGTTAAGACACCACCAATAGAGACACCTGTGATTCCAACCTAAGGTCTGTCCCTACTTTACTTTTTTCTTTTTCTTTTTTTCTTTTTTTTCAGCTGAGCCATCCTGCCACGTGTTGGCAGCATAGCGGCAACTTAGCTTGGGCTGGGCATCAAACTGCTATTGCTCAGAGCTCAGCTCACACTCTTGAGTGAGCTCTTAACCAACTAAGCCACTTGGCCAGCCCTGTCCCTACTTTTACATTGTGCTTTGTAATGAAGACAAATAGTATTCGTATGAATTTTAAAATATCTCAGAATAAAAGAGACATTTAATTTTTCATTATTCTAACAATCTATCACCTATTGTTGAATGGTGGAAGGGCTGTATCTACCTTGAGTCAGCATTAGCAACATGTACAATATAACTGGAGTTGGAGGGAGATTTAACTCTGCATCATTAATCTGAAAATACCAGGAAAAATACTGAAAAATATACTCCTTTACTACTCATATACTCTGTTGTTAACTTTTCTGTTGAAATTGTAAGGGAGTATAGAGCTTTAGGAGGTTTACAGTGCTAGTACCAGAATTAACTGACATTGTGTCTGAGTTTAATATGTAGGTTAAACCTCAATTGGCCAGACTCAACTTGAGAAATATGGTGAGTAAGAGTATGAGGGAATAAAGTAACTCTTTAGAACTCATTCAAGTTCAAAGCTAGTAGGCCGAGTTCAGGTTTACGGTAGAAATGAAGTTAAACCCAAGAGCCAGGTACTGGGTAAGTCAGATGTTTTAACTGTATAGGGTTGGAATAAACATCCCTTCTGCTCCTTGTCTAAACTAACAATACTTTAAGATATAGTATAAAATAAAATTTCAGTAATTCCATTTTCTAGAAATTGAGAGGACAAAGGTCATGAGAGTTTTAAGGAAACAATTTTCTAGAACCAACAATTCCATCACTACCTGCATTACTTAAATAAATATTCTGCAAACACTGGTTTGATTCATATGCCTTTTCTTCAGACCTTCCATTTATTCTCAATAGGAATGAACTGCTAAAATTTAAATTCTGTGCTTGGTTTACCAACATTTTTTGTGCATTGCCCTCTGTTGTATAGAATGTCAATCATGATACAGTAGCCAGTCAATGAAGAAATACGCTAATGATGGGAATATGGTATCAGTGAAATTCACAGAACTTGTCACTTGGAGGATTAAGTAACCCAAAGCAATGTACACCTTTTCCTTCCTCATGTGCTCTTGTTTTTAACTTCTGCAGGGCTTTAGGGGCAGCCAAGAAAGATTTACTCCTGTAATTTATTTCAAACTGTTCATGTATCTTTCTTAAGCCATAGCAAAAGCCTACACTGAAGTTGGTTTTATGAGCAAAGCCATATTCTTGTCATGCTACATTTTATTGTTAATATATAGCACTTTAATGAAGATACATCACAATTGTTTTCTTTTGCAAGACTCCAAGGTTTACTAGATCAGTACTGTATGTATGTGGGCTGTGTTTTGTCTGATTGCTTTTTGATATCAGGGCATCAACGGGCTACTGA
The DNA here is from genome assembly GCA_033961575.1 of Aselliscus stoliczkanus. NCBI lineage: Eukaryota > Metazoa > Chordata > Mammalia > Chiroptera > Hipposideridae > Aselliscus > Aselliscus stoliczkanus. Next base: position 146,012,530 of record CM066727.1, read on the forward strand.
AATGGAGAAGTTGGCCTACAATCTGAGGCAACAGGCAGGAGACACTGACATAACATTTTAATTAGACCTTTAGTTTTTATTAAATATGTATTCTAAAGCTCACCTAACAGCAACAGTAAACTACTATTTTTTAATAAGAACAAAATATATTTTTGGAGATGTCATTCCAAATATGATTACTATAAACATATATAGATAGAATATTTATACAGAAAGTATATATGGATTTCTAAAAATCATAGAAATAAACTAACAGACATACTAATGAAGCACATGATATGATTATACATGGTTTTACTTTTTATTTTATATTTTTGATGTTTTAAATTTTTCTACACTGTACCTATATCATTATATTTATAAACAGAAAATTTATTGTGTAAATAGCATTTTCACTTAAAAAAACCAGAATTTTACTATCAAAACATTGTTTTTAATTGTTCCATTATTCTGAATAGGTTTTGCAAATCAACTGCACAATATTCCATTTTGTGTTTATTAGTGTGTCGGGCCATAAAGATAGAGAAAGCACCGACATGACTTATTCATATTATTTTTGACAGGTGTTGTTATTGTTCTAGTAAACATGAAATTATTATATGATTTTCCCCCTCATTAGAATATACATTTGTTGAACCCATGGAATCTATAATGTGGTACTGATCTGCTGTCTGAAGTACACATCACTAGCTGGGTAGCCTTGGGTAAATTACTTAATATCTCTTAGCATGTTTGATTTATTCAAAAGAAAAATTAGGATAATAAACAAACTGACCTAACATACCAATACAGTTTAGTAAACTAGAATGAATGAGACATTATGCATTTTGCATATTATGCATAAAGCACAGTGTCTGGCACATATTAAGGATTCAAATAATTATAGCCATTAATTATTATTGTATATACTCATTTATATACAATTTTATGTTTTTCTATCTTTTTGAATGGACATTGCATAAGTTTCAAGTATAAAATGCATTGATTTGATACACGTATGTATTGCAATATGATTACCACTGTAATCTTAACTGACACCTCTATCATGTCACATAATGCCCATTTCTTTTCCTAGTGAGAATATTTAATATTAAGTCAATGCATGAAAAGTGCTTAGAACAGTGTCTGATACAGGGGATGCACTCAAGAATACAATAGCAAGAATTTCTTATGTTCCAGGCACTATTCCAAACAGTAAATGACACAAATAGCACTAAATAGGAAGTTTTAGCCTCAGATTATGGAAATCCTAGATGAAAAGCAGTCTGAGAACACAGTAACTCCTAAGGAGTAAAAGGTGAAATAGAAAACCAGGGACACTGGATGTTTACAGCCAGGCTCACTGTGTGAAACTGAATAAGACACACCCAAACAAAGACTGGGAAAAAGTATGGCTTGATTATATATATCGATAGATACACACACACACACACACACACACACACACACACACACACACACGTTTCACCCCCATACCCAAAACCTTATGGATATTTATTTAGCTACATGTGGGACAGTTTTTTTAAGTGGCCACATTGGCTACTAAAGAAGTTTCAAGAAATTTCAAAGAATCAATAACAAAGCTATCGTCTTGGACCAAACATCGTTAGGAAACAGTAATAAAAATAGCCACATATACTTGTATATTTAGAATCCTAAAATTCACAATATAGGGAGTGATGCTACAAAATGGTGGAATAATTTTCTATTGTCTTCTCCTCAAAGAACACTGATTTTGACAACAACCTACAGATGAGAGTGTCTCTGTGGAAGTCCAGGAGTCCAGCTGAGTGTTTCTAGCACAACATTAGAACAAAAGAGAAAGAAAGAAAAGGAAAAAAAAAGGAAAGAAAAGGAATCTGAGATTGAATAAATTGAAGAGAGTAAGAGGAACAGTTCTGCTCAATTTGCAGTGCCCCTTCCCCAAGGCTACATCAGAGACAAGAGAGACCTTCTCCTGGGGTGATTTCCTGGGAGCAGTGAGAGCATGTGAGTGAGTGTGTGCCTGGCTTCCCAGCTGTGCGGGACACTACCAAAGAAGCCCACTTCTTTCTTATCCCGTCTAGAATACTGAGATGTGCTTTATGACTGAGGGGTAGGAAGGGGCAGGGAACAGAGCACCCAAGGCTCTTGGGGATGCAGATCCCACTCATCCTTTCATGGACTCCATCAGGAAGCTTGCTCATAAGCTGCCAAGACTGAATCCTGAAGAACTAGAAAATCTGAACATATGAATAATGGCAAAGGAGATTGAATCTGTAATCAAAAACTTCTAAATAGAGTAACTCTCAGGATCTGATAGCTTCAAACAAATATTTAAAAAAAGAATTAGTTTCAATCCTTCTCAAAATTTTCTAAATGTTTGAAGAGGAAGGAATGCTTTCAAATTGGTATTAGAAGGCCAACATTACCCTGATACCAAAGATGAACAAAGACACTACCAAAAAAAGAAAATCACAAGCCAATATGCCGGATGAATATGTTGTACATATAAAAATCCTCAAAAAAAAAAACACACCAAAAACTAGCAAACTGAATTAAACAGCACATTAAAAAGATCATATGTCGGGCTGGCTGAGTGGCGCATTGGTTGTGAGCTGGTTTTGGGATGCCAGCGGCCCCAGTTCGGATCCCACATATGAGGGCCAGTGACACTGCCCTCTACAGCTAACAGCGGCTCCACCTGGAGCTGGGCTGTGTGAGCCCCGGTGATGGTGTGGGCTGCAGCCCCTGCTGCAGTGGGCTGCCATAGGCTACAGTGAGTGGCCCACAGCCAGCGTGAGCGGCTGGCAGCAGGTGTGAGCTGCCAATAGCTGCGGTGAGCTACCATCCAGAGGCCGGCGACCAATTTACCTCATCCGGGAAGAGCACAATGACAATACCAACATGGGCCAGTGAAGCAACGTCCTCTGCAACTAGACTGAAGAACAAAAAGATGGCAACTTGTCTGTTCCCCTTCCCTGATTCCCCAACGCTGTTCCCCTCCCCCAATTCCCCAATAAAATCTTTTTAACAAAAAACAAAACAAAAAATCATATGTCATAATCAAGTTGTATTTATCCCTAAGATATAAGGATGATCCTACAGATACAAATCAATAAATGTGATATACCACATTAACAAAATAAAAAATAAAAACCTTTGGTCATCTTAATAGATACAGAAAAAGCATTTGACAAAATTCAATATCCTTTCATCATAAAAAATATTAATAAAGTAGATATAGAAGAAAAGTACCTCAGTGTATTAAAATATATGACAAGTTTCCACTAACATGCTCAATGGCCAAAAGCTGAAAGTTTTCCCTGTAAGATCAGACACAGTATAGGATGCCCACTTCATTGTTTCTTTTCAACATAGTATTGGAAATCTTTGCCAAAGAAATTAGGCAAGGAGGAAGAAAAGGTATCCAAATTGAATGGAAATGAAGTAGTAAAACTGTCTGTTCGCAGTTGACATAATCTATTTATAGAAAACCATAGAGGCTCCGCAAGAAATTGTTAGAACTAATCAACAAATTCAGTCAAGTTTTGGGACACTAAATTGATATACAAAAGTCAGTTGCATTTCTATACACTAACAACAAATTATTGGAAATGGAAATTAAGAAAACAATCCTGTTTACAATAGCATCAATAACAATAAAATACTGAGGACTAAATTCAACCAAAATGATGGAAGTCTTGTATACTGAAAATTATAAGATGCTGATGAAAATATTGATAAAGAGACACAAACATGTGGAGATGCTGGTTAAAGGGTACACACCTTCCATTACAAAATGAATAAACTCTGGGGATCTAATGTGCAACATGGTGACTACAGTAAATAATACAGTGTTGTATACTTTAGAATTGTGGAGAGAGTAGGCTTTAATGTTCTCACAAGAAAAAAGAAGAAAAAAGAAAAAAGATGACTAAGTGAGGTGACAATCTGTTAATTAACCTGATATGATAATCATTTCACAAAGTATATGTATGTCAAATCATCACATTGTTTTCTTTAAATAGATACTATTTTATTTTTCAATTATATTTCATAAATCTGAAAAAATTAGAGAGTAAAGTAAAAATATTTCTATCTGAACAGTATTAAAATTCAACATATGAAAGCTCAAGCCATACTTAGGGGACATTCTATAGAACTAGCTGCAATTAATAAAACCAAAAAAGAAGGCTAAATAATGAACTAGTCATCTAAATAAAAAAAATTAAAACAAATAAATGCAAATAAATTTAAATTTAAAAGATAAAGAAGTATCATAAATTCATGCAGAAGAAAACAAAAAAGGAGAGATAATGACTGAATTTAATAAGAATGATAAAACAGAGATAAAGTACAAGTAAACAGTATTAGGAATAAAAATTGGAAATAGTTATAGCTACAGTCATATTTTTTAAATGATTTATACAAATTTTTAAATGAATTTACAGATTAATATATTTTTGGGTAAATTCAGATAGTAGGTAATTAAGGAGCTGCTGCCTAGAAATACTAAAATGAAGTTAGAATGATTAAAATAGAGCAGGGGTTTATTACTTATAAGATATAAACAAAATGGGGAAAGGCAATAACAGCATGATTTTTAAGTCATAAAATAATTTAAAACTTTATGTTAATTTGAAAACTAAGATTAAATGAAAAATATTTAGAAATATATAAATTATCCAAAATCACCTAATACTTAGAATATTTGATTAGTCCACAAAATATTAAATAAACTGAGTAAGTGTACAGAAACCTCTCTCCATGTGATCTCAAATAAAGAGAACCAACCCAGTCCCTCAGTCTAACCAATTATACAGAAACCTTATATTAAATTTTAAGGAACTGATTATTTCTACCATACAAAATAAATACATACAGCTACAAAGTATATGGAGATAAAATCACCTCAATACCTAAACTGGATCACCAGGGTATAAGAAATGAAAATGTTAGAGTGACAGATGTCAAAAACTATATAAAAAAATAGCACATTTAATTCAGCAGCACATTAAAGAAAATTTACTATGAATATATTGAGTCTAGTCTGAGAATTCTAAGATAATTAGACACCAAATAATCTATTGTGTTTTCACCACATAAAAGGTGAAACGAAAACCCCACACTCATCCTAACGTATGCAGATTAATTTTACAAAATTCATTATTCAATTATGATAAAAATTCACCAAACTAGGAAAATATGGAAAATTACCCTATAAAATTTCAGTTATCAGGTTTAATAGCATATTGATAGAAACATTGTCAAATTAGTGACTGTTTTGGATGGAATTTTATCTCCCACAAATTCACAGTAACTCAGAATGTTACTATGTTTGAAGACAGGACCTATAAAGAGGTGATTTAGTTCAAATAAGCCCATTGGGGTGGGGTGTAATCCAATTTGACTGGCGTCCTTATATCTTACATGAAGAGAAAATTTGGACACATAGTGACACAGGTGGGGCATGTACACACACAGGAAAAGACCATGTGAGGACACAAGAAGAAGGTAGCCATCTGCAAACCAAGGGAAAAGGCCTCAGAAGAAATAAAAAATGCTGACAACTTGATCGTGGCCTTCTAACCTCCAAATCATGAGAAACAGATTTTTGTAGTTAAAGCCACCCAGCCTGTAGTACTTAGTGACAACAGCCCTTGCAAACTAACACAGCAGCAAAACAAAAGACATACCTCATCCCTGCTGCATTTCAACATCATACAAGATGCTATAAGTCATGCAAAGGTTTTATGTTTCAGAAAGGAAAAAAAGCCATTTCTCTTACATAGACAAATGACTGTTTAATAAAACCCTGATCTATTAATATTGCAGGCTAAAATATTGATATATGAATAGCATTCCAGCACACCAGCCACCATTTTTTAGAAAAACTAATAATAAATAGATACAATAAAAACTATAATACAGAGAAATAGATCTAACAAATTAATTTTTTATCTTTAAGGAGAAATTTTCAAAATATTATTGAAGACCACACAAGAAAGGACACAAATAAATACAAGAAAACACAACCTGTTAAAGGATGAGAGAAGAATATATTAAAGATTTCAATTCTCACTGGAGTAAAACGTGTATTCAATACAATCCCAATTCAAGTCCAAACAAACATTTTCATGGAAGTTGACTGATACTAAATTTTATATGAGATTAAGAGTATAAGAAGAACAAAAAAAGGGCAGGCTGAGTGGCGTGGTGGTTAAGTGCTGGCTTGGGAAGCCAGCGGCTCCAGTTCGGTCCCACATATGAGGGCCAGTGACACTCACTGCCCTCAAAAAAAAAAAAAAAAAATACCGAAGGCTAGGAATAAATGGATAGGGTTTCTTAAAACATATGCTCGTAGAATTATTTTCAAGTTCCAGAAATCCAAAGGCAGCGCTGGTAACAATATAGGAAAATAGACAGCCCAGAAACAGGCCTTAACATTTTTGTGGAATTGCTACATAATATAAATTACATTTTTTAAAAATCAGAAAAAGAACATTAATAGTGTTAGTTCAATTGGCTTAACACACATTAAAAAGTAAAATCTAATTAAACTGTGGGACAATGCTACTTCACACTGTCAGGGCCCAGGGTAGGCCACTCCAAGATATCCCACAGGGCATATTGATTATTTCACATTAAAGTTACTTTAAGAAACTGCCAGTGCAGAAAGAACACTCTTACCTCTGTCTGCCTAAAGCAGGAGATATATCTCCCAGGTGAAAGGTATCCTCCTCGTACCTGCAGACACCCCTTATCGCTAGAGTTAAAGAATCCAGACCAAAGAGTCTATAGAAACAAACCTTGTTGCCTATTATTAATTTAGTACTCAAGCCCAACCTTTGTTTAGATTCCTCATTAATGATTACCCAAACCTTGGTTATAGTCCTTTCTAATGAGGACTTTTTTTTTTCATCTTGTCAATTTCTTCAGAAATTTATTATTTCTTGTCTAAAAGGTATAAAATGCTGGCTGGTTTATCATTTCTTTGAGCATCATTTATGATTCTACCACGAACACAATTAAGTTATTTTTCTTTTCTGTTACTCTGTTTTTTTGTGTTCATTTTAATATTAGTCCAGACATAAGAACTTCAGAAGGATAGAATAGGGAAATTCTCCCCTCCCCAGCAGTTTTGATGAGTCAACCAGAGTGATTCACTGTCTGGAAACTGCTTTTCCTGAGCCGACCACAGCGAAGAGATCCTGGGACACCTGACAAAAGCAAACAGGTGAGCTTTCTTATCTTGTCAGCCTCCCAAATCTCTGTCTGCAGAGTCAGGTATAAAAAGAAAGTTGTGAAAATTTTATACTCTCTCTCTAAATTTAGATCAGCAGGAGAAAATATCTGTGAAGTTAGCTTTTTTGGGTCTCGCTACTCTGATGTAAAATTTGGTAAAAGAGTGCTCTTTTTTGTGTTTTTTGTTTGGTTTGGTTTTTGACCTAGAGATATTTTTCCTCCCAGAAAAGTTTCACTAGAAATCAAAGGTTTTTAAAGGTTAAAAATTCTAATATATGTAATTGAAGCTACTAAAAAAATAAAAGCGGGGGGGACTCTATACAAGCAAAGTAAAATGTTGTGGCTAAAAAAAAATATGAAGGATGAAGATGCATTTTGTCAAGAAAAATGAGAGTAATTTTATCTAAATGAGAAATTCTGGTTATGAAGGACAAACTAAATGTATATATACAAAAGGCTAAAAATTGAATTATTGTAAGGGTTTTAAAAATTAAGTTTTAATATCAATGATGTACTTCTGTAAAACCAAAACTTAATTTTTTTTATCTGCTAAAGTGACAAAATTTTCTTAGTGTTTGGTCTGCTTTAGATAATGGACTGTAAAAGGCTTTTCTTTACCTTTTAAAGTAATCTTTCTAGAAAACAAAGATTTTATGTCTTACCAATTGTACTTCACATTGTCTTTATTAGATCTTAGTATTAAAAAGAGCTAAATTTTACTATTAGCTATTTAGCTTTCTGTATTTGCCTACAAAATCTTAATTGTCACCATGGTTAAATGGAGAACTAAGTGTTGTTTTACAGTGAACTATGATCCTATTTAACCAAGTGTTTTAAAACCTTTTGATATTTTTGACAAACTTCCCTAAATCATATTATGAATGAAGTATTATTGACCTGAAATAACTTTGGGGATCTTCCACAGGACCCCTTGAACACCTCAAAAATTGTGCTCTCTCTCCTTGTTAAAGAGGAATACTAAACTTATTAGGTTTATTTGATATTTTAAATTGCATGAGAAAATTTGTCAAATAAAAAATAATACTAAGCCTTCTCTACATTATATTTATCTAGATATATAAATGTTCTAAAATTATATTAAATCCTAAAATTCTGATATATCCTAATATAATGTTATCAGTCATAATTCCAGTCACTATCTTAAAATATGTATTACAGAAATAACCAAATTTCCTTGTCAATTGCATAATAATCAGATCTTTCATAATGCCACTTTAAGTCCTTTGTCATTTACTGTTATTTTACTTTGATGATTTTACAAAAATGCTTCATCTCCAATGACTCACAGAAAGAACTCTAAATACAGGTTTGTGATAACTTTAAGGTGGTAAAATTGAACTAGGTAAGAATTAACAAAGCTAAGGAAAAACTGAATTCACAAAACTGCCATTATTTACACAGCCTCTAAATATGCTTTTGGAGTCTGTCATGCTGTTGGCACAATTTAAAACTACCAAGGATTCTTAACTTTTGCAGGTAGTCTTATTGCTAGTGGGCATATAATTGTTGCCCTCCTACAAGCTATTCTCCTGCCTTATAAAATTGCTTTTATTCACTGTTCAGCCCATACTATGGAGACTGATACTATATCCTCAGGAAACAACAGTGCTAACAAAGCTGCTAAATATGCAGCTTAAAACAGACACCCTCATCATTTCTCTACCCAATTTTTAAACCTGTCTTTATTCCTGATCAATATTATTAACTACCAGGCAAATGCCCCACAATCTACAAAGGACAAATGGATAAAAAGAGTGCCAAGTAATTATCATGTAGATTCTACATTGGGTAAAATGGACTTCTTATAGCTCCTTTTCTTTTGACTTTTTGGCTTGCACATGTACCCCACAAATGGGATAGATGTACAGATTAGGGGATAGTTAAGAAACCAGAAGTCAACTGGTTTTTCCCTGGCATCCACAGAATTCCTGACCATTTTTTTTTCCAGTGCCCTAGTTGTAAATCTCAATAAACTTCTGGAAGAAATAAATATATCCCAGGAAGTCCTCCTGGGTCCACACTGCCCCTTGAAGCATTCCAAATGCATTTCATAAACTTGCCCCCAGCTTTAGGCAATTAGTGAGCACCTTTTTCCTTATTAATCATTCATTAGAAGGCTGACTGGAGAGTTCTTGTTTCTTTCTATCCTGCTTTCCTTCTCTGTTTCCACTATGGTTTCCTTTTCAACCTAGTCTTGTTCTAATTAACCCTCTTTTTCAACAGGTCAGGCACAGACCAAATACCTCATGTGAATTTACCAAACCCTGGCCACTAATCAGTCTGATTGTTGGTTATGTCAACATCTGAGTGATGCAAAATAACCTAAACTAAGTCTTCACTCTTGTCAATGTGAACACCTGGTGGACCAGGTGCAGAAGATAAGTGAACAACAGGACATGGTATCCACAGCAAGACAAACATCACTGTTTCCTCTTCTAGTGAGACATCTGGGCCTGCGGAAATCACAGCAGAAGTTAAGAACTGCCCCTTACCCAGAAGAAAAATCTCTCCCTTTACATTAAAAACAGGTATGATACAGGACTTCACCAGGACAATATTACAATCAAACTCTATGGTTTGATTCCACAGGTGACATATTCAGATCTTTTAAGACATTAAAAATGATTCTAGCACTACCTTATTGGCATAAATATCTGCCAAGTAACCAAATGTTTCAGATGGATTTAAAGCCACCTTTACACAACTTGGGGTATTGCAGCTGCTCCCCTGATTAAGCTGCCCAATATCATAGGCTATATATGGATGGTCCAATAATCTAGACTGACATGGCCAGGTTACGGAACCAACCTCTATAGCTGTCAATACCAACCAGACTACCAGTCTTCTATACCAGCTATTTTGCAATCTGCTCTGCTCTCTTTGGCTGCCAGGAACATAGGGAAATTTTGATATATAGATATTAACATAAATCATGAAATGCTACAGATCCTTGGAATTACAGATTCCACTGTAACCTTTTTAGCAAATGACACTGGTCTTCTACATGACACACACACACAAAAAAAGTATATAAAGCGTTTCCACCTAAATGGTCAGAATGACATGGGTTTAGATAACCTATCTCCTTCTATTACCAAATACTCCAATCTATATGCCAGTCAAGTTATAAATTTGGGCTCCTTTGTTCATAAAGTTGTGCCATATAAACATGTCAGTCAAGAAATTATAGAAAATCCTCCGAGTTCTTTTCAGCTCTGAGGGTCTTATTCCCCAGAATTGGAGATCATAAATTGAAGAAAGTGATATTAAATCTCTCCATCATAATAGAACAAGAGTTCAACACCACTATGCAAACACTGAAATTAACAGTGTAACCTCTGTTGTAATCCAACATCTGTATGCCTTAGACACACTGACTGACCAGCAAGGAGGAGCTTATGCAATAATCAATGAAAAATATTGCTTCTGTGTAAACCAAAAGGTTTCTAACTGAAGAATCTAACTGAAATCTATTTTTAAAAAGCATTAATATTTTTCCATCAAACAAATGAAGTAAAGGCACTTTACTGGATTGACCTATTCCCAGGGGTGAGAGACTGGTTTAATGGGGCATGGGGAAACATGTTCTGATTTGTTTTCTTCTGTTCATTCTAATCTATATTTTTCTCTTTGCAGATCTCTTACCACTCAGTGCTAATTTGTTTTCTCTCTCCATGGCCTCCAGCCCATCTTTTAATTGGTGAAACCTCTAGGGAAGTTCAGAAGATGGAACTGTCAGGGACCAGAGCAGTGCCCCCGCCAAAATATCCCACAACGGCATATTGATTATTTTGAATTAAAGTTACTTAACTGCCCATTCAACAAGAATACTCTGACTCTTCTGTCCTACTAAAAGCAAGAGATAAACCTGCCACGTGACAAGTATTTTCCCTGTGCCTGGAAATACCCCTTATCGCTAGAGTTAAAGAACTCAGAGTTGAAATCTGCATAACAAACCTTGTTGCCTCTTCATTCACTATCCAAGCCCAAACCGTATTTAGATTCTGCATTAATGAATACTCAAGCTTTCTTCAGATTCCTTTCTCATGACCACTAACTTCTTTTACCCTGTCAATTTCTTCTCAGATTTATTTGTTCTTGTTTTTGTGTTTTTCTAACAAGTGTGTAAAATATGTCTGGTTTATTTTCTTAGCATGATTTATGATTCTTCCTGTGCACATATTAAGTGATTTTTTTCCTGTTCATGTGTTTTTGTGTCTGAGCCAAAAGAACTTAAGAAGGGCAAAGGGCAGAAATTGTCCCCCTCTCCAACAGCATCTTGTCCCAAGAGCATCAATCTTTGATATAAAGACTAGAATAGAATCCCAGAATAGAGACAATCAAAAAAGACAGATTAGTGAAAATACAAAACTACTTGTTAAGTCATATTGTTTAAGAAACTGGCATTTGAGTCAAAAGCCGAATAATTTTTTCAATTACATATTGCCTCAAAGAGTGGGACTTCACAGTATTACGATTATCTATTTCAGATGCTTGTCAAAAATTGGATTCTCCCATGGCATTTTCTAAATCAGGGTTAAATGGAAACACTAAATGCTTAATTCATTTTTGTATAGTGTTAAAGACTTTCAATTATTATCTATTTGAGAGAAATAGATCTAATTTTTGGAAATCCTTTCACTTCTTTCTGTTTTTGTATTATTTCATTTCACTGAGGTTTCACAGGTCTCCTTGCTAATCCAATCATATTACGGTCTTTAAAATGAATAGGCAGTGGTGATTCTGTTTCGTTATTAACATTTGAACTTTTTTCTGAATTCCTCTCTGTCTTCCAGGCTATCAAAGTTGGTGAAATAAATGAATTCATCTCCTCTACAATCCACCGGCATAAATCACTCTTCCTATGGAGTGATTGTCACTATTTTAAAAATGAGTTTAACAAACTATTCTGCTGTTAAGCCTACAGAAGAAACAGCTGATTGGTTGTAACGGGACCCATGAGTCTTTTTATTTAAGTAAGCTATGAAGAAGGAAGTGTTACATTAATTCAGTTTTAGATAGCATGCTGTTAGCTGATTATCTGCTATGCTGATTTTTTCTTTTACACATACACAACATATAGATATTGTATTTCTGTTTTGAACATAATGTGGCTATGTTCCAGATACTGGCATTTTAAGAGAACAGAAACATCTGGAAACCCAAAGGAAGTAAACAGTCCTCAAGAGAGCAATGGAATATTCTTTGAAGGTTAGACAATCCTTCTCTGTTAGCTCCTCTAGCGACAAGCATTTCTATATGCTCAAGGTTCATCTCACGGTAACTATGTCAAGTTCAGTCAGTTGCAACAAACACAGCATTAGAAAAACAGAATGAAAAGGTAGAAGGCAAAACTTATCTATAAACATAATAGAAAAGAGTTAAAATTAACAAATAACTAAAAAGCTGTCAGTCTCTTGGAAATTCTTTAGATTAAAATTTTAAAAAATATGCTACTATACTAAGTAATTGATAAGTATGAGAAGACATCATAATTGACTAAAATAAATAAAACTGAATAACGTTGAAAATAATACAAATCAAAATTCATGGGATGCAAATTTATAGATGTAAGTAACTTAGAAATGAAGTTTAGAAATTAATGAGAAATATGGATGTGACCAATCTAAGAAGTTTAAGATAAACAGGAAGATAAACTCAAATGAGCAGACAGGAAGAAATAATATCAATAAAAGAAGAAAAATATAATGAGGTGATGTTGAACAAAATTAAGGTTGGTTATTTGCAGAAGTTTGTTTAGTAAAATAAAAAATCATCTCATGAGATCTTGCAGGAAAATGGAGATATTAAAGTATAATTTTTAAAAAGCAACAACCATTGCTCTAATGCAAACATAAAATGAATACATATGAAAGATTTTGTGCAACTCATTTATTAACAAATGAATTATAAGGATGTTAAAACTTCCAAAGTGTATTTGAGAAACTGTATATGTATAGATAATTTAATATAGGAATTTTAGGGTAGGATTTCTGGTTACTGTCTCAGAGGGGCAAAAACTGTAAACATTGGAGTTATCTTTCCTACCAGACAGAAATTCTTTGTATCTCTACAAATTAGGCTCTGCCTCTACAGAATTGCAAATAAGCGCATTCTATATACAATCCATAAACGGTGCAAGTCTAACAATTGAAAGAACATTAATTTATTTTATATATTTTCAAGCTATCATAAAATGTTCCAACAAAGATAAGGTAGAATCAAAAGAAGGATATAACCATAGGTAGAACCTATAACATAATTCACTATAATATTAAAAATTAAGAAAATGGTATCAAAATTGTTTCAAATTGATTTGGTAACTTTCACCCAACTAAACATAAAAAAAAAAATCATTTGCCTCTATGATCGGCCCAAGTGGCGCATTCGTTAAGAGCTGGTTTTGGGATGCCAGCGCCCCCGGTTCACATCCCACATATGAGGGCCAGTGACACTGCCCTCTACAGCTAACAACAGCTCCACCTGGAACTGGGCTGTGCGAGCCCAAGCGATGGTGTAGGCTGCAGCCCCTGCTGCAGTGGGCTGCCATAGGCTACAGTGAGTGGCCGGCAGCCAGCGTGAGCAGCTGGCAGCCAGCGTGAGCTGCCAATAGCCGTGGTGAGCGAACATCCAGAGGCCAGCGACCAATCTGCCTCATCCGGGAAGAGCGCAATGACGATACCAACATGGGCCAGTGAAGCAACGTCCTCCGCAACTAGACTGAAGAACAAAAGGACAGCAACTTGTCTGTTCCCCTTCCTCGATTCCCCAACGCTGTTCCTCTTCCCCAATTCCCCAATAAAATCTTTAAAAAAAAAAAAAAGTTTATGTCATTTCTCATACTGAAGCTTCTATCAATACTTTGACATAAGAGAAACAAGAGTTAATGAACGAAAAAAAAAATTCATTTGCCTCTAAATGTATAGACTGATAACCTAGAGAAACTTTTCCATATGCGCACAAGAAAGTATATATAACTATATTCATTGCAACATTGTTTGTTTTAAAGCAAATAATTAGAAAGAAATCAAATGGCCTTCAATAGAAGAATAAATTGTGGTATTGTCACAAAATGACAGCTACATATACAAAAGGATTAGTTTCAAAACCAGAATGTTTAATTTTAAAAAAGGAAGCTGCAGAGTAGTCTGAGTATCATGGTAGCATTCACATAAACTGCCAACAATATATGTATGCAACAATATATGCATACTAATAGATTCATGCCTAGTTAGTAAGTATATGAAAATGTACATGAGAATGATATGCCAAGTACCTTTAGAGAGAAAGAACAGGAAATGGATCACAAAAGACAGTGGACCTCAACCATATCTATGTTGCTTTAATTTTTAAAAAGAAAAAAATTTCTTAAACATACAGAATCTTGTAAGATTTAATGGATTCTGAAAATATGAGTGTCTCGTACTATTTTCTATTCCCGTCTCTTAAAAAAAAATCACTTTGGGAAATAAAACCAACAGGAATATAGGATTTCTGGATGAGAGAAACTGATTGAGAAAAGATAGAGACTACAGTATAAAAATCTAGATTGTATGTATATTTTATGGTGAAATGTTTAAAAAGGTTGATTCAAATTGCAACATAAGCTATTCTAAAATTATGATGTAATATCATGGAACACTCAGAAGATGGGTTTTCTGGGTTCAAAATTAGGTAGAGAAACCTAAGAAAACAATTTTAATTAGGATACCTCAGTTTTCTTTTCTGTAAAAGAGAACATTAAATGAGTTTTGCCTTGTGCAGTTTTTGTATGGTTTATATGTGATTAGAAGTGGATAGTCATGTGTCAAAATTTTAATGTGGCTATATATATTACTGGAATCTTATGACTATTAGTGTGCTTAAATCACTTGGCTGATTACCTGTGAATTATCTTTACTGTGAGAATTTTCTTTTGTTCTATACCTATACCATACCTATATATCTTTATACCTACGCCTATACTTATACCCATACCTATATCTATATCTGCCTTGCCTTCATTTTTCTTTGAGATAGATTTAATAACTACCATTTGTTTAACCCAAACTCTCTGGTTTGCTTAAAAATTTTATACACTTTTCATTGTATTTAAAACTTAGATTTTGTTAACTTGTAATATTTAAATTAAATCTCTTTATAAATATTGATGTAACTTTAAATTAAATTAAATCTATTTATATACCCTTTGTGACACTGCAGCTAACTAAATCTTAACTTCTTTAGCTCATATGGCTGTTAAATTGTATGTACACAAACAGTACACTGATTTGACATCAGCATGCACTCGGTAGATTGTGTAAACACGATTAAAATGGTTCTGAAATACCTGCAGAACTAACTCAGAAAAGAACCCATGGAATACAGAACAAATCACTATATAAATGTATTTAAACTAGAAAAATGGTCTAATGTTATCTTTGTAAGAGAAACTTCTAGTTAAAATGACGAAAAAAAGATAGCACACGCATGATTTCATATAGTTTTTAAAGAGAAGATATTTCTCTATCAAGAAATAAGACTAATCAAGTTTGCAAAACGTTTGCATTGTGATTTTCAAATAAATTCAATCCACTGACAGTTGTACTATACTTATTTTCAAACACTTCTGACTCCTCAACTAGAAATAATCAAATTCCGTAGGTAGCTGTTTCCAATTTGGGGATCTGAGTAATTACTACGTATTGTTAACAACAAAAATAACAACAGCAAGAGATTTTGATTAACACAGACAATGGGAATTCCTTGCTCACCTAAATGTTGGATTCCTAATTCCTAATTAAAAGGGAATTATATCCCTTTACGACAAATGAGATAGCTCCATTTTCATCTCAATTAAGGCTCTCTCTTGACTCTCATTATATCATACATTGTTTTGTATCTTCTTAACTATTTAGTTTCAGGCTCACTAACCATTATTTGTATTTCTCTCCATTACGTGTTATTTAAGTGCTCATGACTATTTCTTCAATAAACGAATTTTAAATAAAAATATGAAAAGCTGAACAAATCATCATACTCCCAAGGAACACATACAGATGGCATACGAAAAGATGTTCAGCATCACTAGTTCAACAATGAGATATCACCTGCTTCCATCTTTTACAGTTGTTTGCCTCATGTTCTTTTTTTAAAGATTTTATTGAGGAATTGGGGGAGGGGAACAGCATCAGGGAACAGGGGAAGGGGAACAGACAAGCCGCTGTCCCTTCTGTTCTTCAGTCCAGTTGCGGAGGAAACTGCTTCACTGGCCCATGTTGGCATCATCATTGCGCTCTTCCCGGGTGAGGCAGATCTGTCGCCGGCCTCTGGATGTCGCTCACTGTGGCTATTGGCAGCTCACACTGGCTGCCGGCCACTCACTGTAGCCTATGGCAGCCCAGTGCAGCAGGAGCTGCAGCCTACACCATCGCCGGGACTCGCACAGCTCAGCTCCAGGTGGAGCCGTTGTTAGCTGTAGAGGGCAGTGTCACTGGCCCTCATATGTGGGATGTGAACCGGGGCCGCTGGCATCCCAAAACCAACTCCTAACCAATGTGCCATATGGCCAGCCTTGACTCATGTTTAATGTCATTAATAGTATATCAATTTGCCCAAAATGTAGCAAACACTTACTGAACATTTATTATGGTCCATATGCTGCTATGCACAGAGCATAAGAATAAAAAGAAAAGAAAATGTGATCATAGCCTTGTGAAAATCATGTTTTAGAATGGGACATATATACAAACTAATTAGTACATATTCTAATAACATAAAAGACATTAAGCATATTCATAAATATGTATTCCAATAGGTTGTTACAGTCCTTGTTCTTCCTGGGTGAGCCAACTTTATGAAAAAAACAAACAAACATTCTATTTGCATGAGAATGTTAAAGAGAATGTGGTCAAAAAAGATAAGGATACTTACATATGTAGTACTTTGTGTGTCTAGATCCTCCATAAAACCATTTCTTTCTTCAGGCCACACAAGTATTTTGTTGGTGTGCCAACAAATAGCCCAATGCATCACATATAAAAGCAACCAATAAATATTTGTTGAATGAACCTGTAATAGTAGCTAAGCACACATGAAAAAAGAGCCACTAGAAAAATATATTCCCAAAGTACAATAAAATTGAGTTTTGCCTAAGTTAATACTATAATCTCTTAACTATCTATTTAGAAACTTATAATCAAATTCCTTCAAAATTTAATGATGGATAAGAAGACTGAAAGACCAGTAGAAACAAATTCTAAAGATTTTTGTTTTGCTTTTGCACTTCTACATCTTTTTCTCCCTTCAATTATTTTGTCTTTTTACTTCTTCTGCTGCTTTCAAATGCCACTTTCAAATTAGTTTTAATGTGATCTAGATGATTATTCATTCAATTTAATTGAATATGACTTGAATACACTGCCCCCCACTTTTCCAATTTCCCCACACTTGATGAGGGGTTGCTAAGGACACTGCAAATGTGATCTCATTTCCTCAAATTTTGTAACTGCCTTTCGGGGAGATATTGAAGGTGCGAAAATTTAATCTTAAAAGATAAATATGTAGACAGTATAGAGAAGCTTGAAATGAGATTCTAAGGAGATTCTAGATCCTTGTTACCTATCCTCATAATAAAACCTCTTTCTTGATCCTTTACTCAAACATCCTTTACTGAATGCCTGATCTGTAGCAAGCAATGTGCAGTATACTAAGAATAAGAAAACGGTCTTTTTGAAGTTCTGTGTACATAGATTAATATATATTTGATATATTTATTACTATCATGTTGGAAAAATTACCTTTCATTTATTGCACTTAATTTTACATTGTAAGCATTTTATGTTGATTCTGATTTCTTTCTATAAAGAAAAAATAGTATATGTCATTCTGGGCCTCTCTCTGACATGTTTCCTAATACATCTCTCATCATTTATGTGTAAATTATATAAAAACAACTGAGCATTCTCAGTTCAGTGGCATTTTTCTTTTATTGCTCTTGGAAGTGATTTATTCACAGACAACAGGAGTTCCCTTATGTTTTTCCAGGATTTTATGTTGTTCAAGGCCTAAGACTTTTGGAAAGTGTGGTCAAATTTGGTGCCATCTCACATGTGCTGGCTAAGTCTACTTAATTTGGGGGCTCAAAAAGCAAGTTACTTGTTCCTCACGTTAAGCACCCTCCTTTATTAATAAGAATGCTATATTTCCTCATGAAATAAGCTGCCATTTGGGGGGGTAAGGTGCAAACATATTACCATTTTTTTGTAAACATAAATTAATTCTTAGTTTAACTTTCTGGGGATGTACAGTATAGCAGAAGGAATACAGTCAGTAATACTGTAATAACTATGTGTAGTACCAGGTGGGTGTTAGGCTAATCACATAAATGTCTAACCACTATGCTATTCACCTAAAACTAATATAAAATAATATTGAATGTCAACTGTAATAAAAAAATAAAAAATAATAAAATTAATTTAAAAGAAGCTTGTTCATTTAAATAATGCTTAGCATTGAATTTTGTTGAAGTCTTTTTGATATTTATCAAGGTGGCTCCCTAATTTTTCTTAGATCTACTGTAATGGTGAACTAATATTAATACATTTGCTAATATTAAACCATTCCTGAATTCCTGAAGGAAAACACCTGATTTGTACCCTTTACTAGGATTTTGATGTTACTTTTTACTGGGGTTTCAGAATGATTCCTAATATTTTGTTAACTTCTTATGGAAATATATGCATATAGGAATATTCACTTGATATCAAACCTATAACAGAGTGATAAGTATACAAAAAGTTGAACAAACATATGCACCAGAAACCAGATGCAGAACTTTATCCCATGACAGTCAACACTGTCTGTCTTTCAGGTTAGTAATCTCTGCCCCACCTTAACCCAAGGGTGGTTATTATCCTCCCTTGTAATAAGAGGGATTGGTTTTACCTGTTTTGGTACTTTATATGAATAGAAATACAGAGTAAGTAAATATTCTGACTTCTTTCAGTAAACATTATATTTGTAAAATCCATCCATGTTGTGGCATATAGTTTTCATAAATCATATCATACTATTTAGTAAGTCATTATATAAATATTCAATGAAATATTAATCCATTCCATTGATGGACACTTTGATAGTTTTGGATGGAATTAAATAGAGGGCTGGAGAGAGAGAGAGGAGATAACGAGATACTACTACTACGAACATTCTAGTAAAAGGTTTAGGTGAAAATCTAGCATTTCTGTTGAATATATACCTTGAACTGGAATTTCTGTGTCATAAGTGATATCTCTTTAGATTGAATAATTTATGCCAAAAAGTTTTATGAAGTAGTTGCACCAATTTATAGTCTCATCACAATGTCTGATATTATCAGTTGCTCATCAAAGTCTGCAGTTTCTTTGTTCTTTGGGTCATTTTGAAAGGTGTGCAGTGGTATTGAATCATTATTTTATCTAACTTTCCCTTGATGGATAAGAAAATTGATTCATTTGAAGTGGTTGTTCAAGTCTTTTGCCATTTTTTTCTCCTAGGTTTTCAGTGTTTTTCTTACTAATGTGTAGAAATTTTGTTATGTGTTCTGGATGCAAGTCAATTGTTGGATATATAAGGTCTGACTATTAAATTTTGTAAACTCATCCTAGAAGAAGTGCTACATACCTCACTACTAAATATCACTACAGTCACCTTCCAAGTACTCCCTTTGGGAAGCTATGTACTAATGCTAGTGCCTAGTCTACCCTTCACAGCAATTTTGGAACTCTTTCTGGAATGGCCGTCAGAGCTGTCGTCATATTACCCTTGATGTCCTGAATGGCATCAAAATGGCTTCCTTTATTTATTTCCTTTATCTTCTGGTAAAGAAAGAAGTCATCAGGGGCCAGATCAAATGAAGAGGGAGGGTGTTCCAATACAGTTATTTGTTTACTGGTTAAAAACTCCCTCACAGACAGTGCTGTGTGAGCTGGTGCATTGTCGTGATGCAAGAGCCATGAGTTGACAAGAAATTCAGGTTGTTTTCATCTTAACGTTTTCACGCAGCCTTTTCAGCACTTCCAAACAGTAAACTTGGTTAACTGTTTGTCTAGTTGGTACAAATTCATTATAATCCCTCTGATATCAAAAAAGTTTAGCAACATCGGTGCAACAAGTTGATGAACTTAATCGTCACACCTCATATGTAGAACTTCTCTAATTCTATTGGTTACTTTTTACCTCCTTTATGATGTCTTTTGAAGGATGCAAGTACATATTTTCATGCAGCACTAATCTCTTTTTTTTTTTTTTTAAGATTTTATTGGGGAATTGGGGGAGGGGAACAGCATTGGGGAATCGGGGAAGGGGAACAGACAAGTTGCTGTCTTTTTGTTCTTCAGTTTAGTTGCAGAGGATGTTGTTTCACTGTTGGTATCGTCATTGCGCTCTTCCCGGATGAGGCAGATCGGTCGCTGGCCTCTGGATGTCGCTCACTGCGGCTATTGGCAGCTCACGCTTGGCTGCTAGCCGCTCACGCTGGCTGCGGGCCACTCACTGCAGCCTATGGCAGCCCACTGCAGCAGGGGCTGCAGCCCACACCATCACCGGGGCTCGCACAGCCCAGCTCCAGGTGGAGCTGTTGTTAGCTGTAGAGGGCAGTGTCACTGGCCCTCATGTGGGATCCGAACCGGGACCGCTGGCATCCCAAAACCAGTGCTTAACCAATGTGCCACTCGGCCGGCCCCAGCACTAATCTTTTTTTCTCTTCTTTATAGTTAGTGTATTTTGTGTCCTGTTAAATTTTACTATTCCAATAGTAAGAAAATATGGAATACAGTTTCCCACATTTTTCATTAAAGTATACATTGTTTTACCTTTTACATATAAATCCGAAATCTTCTGAAGTTAATTTTTGTGTATAATGTGAGATAGGTGACAAGATAAAATTTTTTGTATATGGATATCCAAGTGAATCAGCACAATTTATTGATGTCTTTCCTCCCTATTGCACTATATTGTCAACTTTGTTGCAAATCTGGTAAGTATATATGTTTACACTATTGCTGCACTCTGTATTTTGTTTCATTAGCCAGCTTATCTATCATCATGACAATTACTGAATGTGTGAATTGATATAACTTTCTAATAGGTCCTTTGTAACCTAGTTAAACACAATAACTTTGTTTTTTCTCATCAAAATGTGCTTATTATTCTTGGATTTCCATTGACTTTTACTAAACACTAAGGATTTCCATTGACTTTTACTAAGTCAGAAAAATCAATTTCTAATATTTTGAATAAGATCGCATTGAATCTATAGATCAATTTTGGGAAAACTGATTATTTCCATTTTGGACTCTTTGTTAACAATCATGGTATATCTTTTTATTTATTTTGGAATTAAAGTTCCTATAATTTCTCTCAGCACTATTTTATAGTTTTCTGAGTTGAGGTATTAAACATATTTCACTAGACTTATAAATATTTGTTTTCTGATCTATGTTAAATAACATGATTTTAAAATTTAATTTTCTAAATGTTGGTATATAACAATAAAATTAACTGTTTTACATTGAACATGTATTCTTGCTAAAATAACAGATTAATTTTAATAGTTTGTAGATACTTTTGTATTTTCTAAAATCATCATATCTGAATTATTATAGTTTATTTCATCCCTTTCAATATTTATATTTTATACATTTTTCTGATTTTATTGTGTTGGCTGGAACTCCAGTACAATGTTAAATACAAGTAGTGATAGCAGGTAGATGTTTCTTATTCCTGATTTCAAGGAAAACGTTTTTTAGTAGCTTTCCTTTTTATAGGATGCTTGTTTTAGAATTTTTTGCAAATGTTCTTTATCAGATCAAGAAATTCCCTTTTACCTGAGTTTGCATAGAATTGTTATCCATGAATTTGTATTGGTTTATTTCAAGTGATTATTCAGCACTTATCAAGTAACATTGTCTTAATACTGTTTATGTGCTTTTCTAATTGCTTTTCTAATATTAAACTAGTCTTTCTACCTGGAATAAATCCATTTGCTTATGATGTATTATCTTTTTTACAGATGATGGTATTCATATGATAATGATTCTTTAAGAACATTTTCATCTATCTTTTTGAAAATGTTGCTCTTAATTTCCCTATTTAAAATACCCTGTTTCAATTTTTAGACTCAAGGTTATACTGGCCTAGTAACCTCAAAAATGTTTCTTTCCTCTTTTTCTGTTCTCTGGAAGAATTTGTGAAAAATTGTTATTATATCTTTTGTATATGTTTAAGAGAATTAATTGGTAATGCCATCTGGGCCTAGATCTATATTTGTAGTGAAATATTTTTAAATGGATGCAATATTCCCATAAATGTTTCATACAAACTTTTGAATTTGCTTTTTAAACTTTCTCTAAATACAAGGTGATTGAAATACACAGTGAATGTTTAAATAACAACAAAAAAATTTATCACAGAAGATACATTGCCATTAATCCCCCTCAAAATATTCCCCTTCATGTCAAAACACTTATCCCATCATTTTTGCCACTTTCTGAAGCAGTTCTGGAAGTCCTCTTCTGTGAGTGTCTTTACTTCATCCTCCATCATGACAATGCTCCATGTCACACATTTTTCTGATATGGCAATTTCTGTCAAATAAAAACATTATGGTGTGTCCTCATCCACCTTACTCGCCAGATTTAGCACCATGCAACTTCTGGCTCTCCCCCAAAGTCAAAATGACCATGAAAGAAAAACGTTTTGAATGGATTCAGGACATCAAGACAGTCCCACAGTGCAACTCAAGACACTCACCGAAGAGGACTTTCAGAACTGCTTCAGGGAGGCTGTCAGAGTGCCTCAGTTGATTAAGAGCTTGCTCAAGAGTGTGAGCTTGGAGCAACACAGTTGTGTTTGATTCCCGGCCTGAGCTTAGCTGCCAACAGGCAGGATGGCTCAGCTTAAAAAAAAAAAAAAAAAAAAAAAAAAAAGGAAAGAACTGCTTCAGAAAGCAGCAAGAAGTGCGGGGGAGTATTATGAGAGGGGGATTAATGGCAATGTATCTTTTGCTGTAATAATTATTTTAATTTAAACATTCACCATATTTTGTGATCACATCTTGCATATGTTCAATATCCTATTGAAGTATGTAGAATTTAGTATTAGTGAAATCCTGGTATTCATTTATGGAACAATTTTAAATCGTATTCTATTTTAAATTTTGGTTCTAATAGTTTATTGCTAACATATATAACTATGATTAATTTTTGTGTGATAATCTGTATCTTGGAATCTTGATGAACTCATTTATTAGTTGTAGGACATTTTTTGTGTGGATTCCTTGTGATTTTCCATGCAGGTGACCATGGCATTTGCAAATAGTTTTTTTCCCTTTAAAAAAAAAAAAAAAATATATATATATATATATATATATATATATATATATATATATATATATATGAAAAGTAGTCATTTTCACCATTAAGTATGACAACTATGAATATATATCTATCATAGATTTTTAAAAATCAGATTGAGCAAATTCTCTTAAATTTTTAGTTTGCTGTTAGTTTGAGTTATGACTAGATATTGAATTTTCCAAATGCTTTTTTTTGCCTCAATTAATGTGATCATGTGGTATTTCTTCTTTAGCTTCTTAATATTGCATATTATATTAATTAACATTTATTTAACCAGCTTTCCATTCCTGGAACAAAACCTCTTGGCTGTAGTGTTTCTTTATATATATTATTGGGTTTGAACCTCAAATATTTGTTGAGCATCTTTATGAGAAATTACGTGTAGCTATCTTTTTTTTTTTTTTTTTAAAGATTTTATTGGGGAATTGGGGGAGGAAAATAGCATTGGGGAATTGGGGAAGGGAAACAGATAAGCTGCTGTCCTTTTGTTCTTCAGTCTAGTTGTGGAGGACATTGCTTCACTGGCCCGTGTTGATATTGTCATTGCGCTCTTCCCAGGTGAGGCAGATCGGTCACCCCCCTCTGAATGGCACTCACAACGGCTCTTGGCAGCTCACACCAGCTGCCGGCAGGTCACTGTAGCTTATGGCAGCCCAACTGCAGCAGGAGCTGCAGCCTATGCTACCACCGGCGACTCATGGCAGCCCAGCTCCAGGTGGAGCTGTTATTCACCATCTTAGCTGTAGAGGGCAGTGTCACCGGCCCTCATATGTGGGATCCAAATTGGGGCCTGCTGCCCAGAGCTGGCATCCCAAGCCAGCTCTTAACCAATGATCGACTCGGCCAGCCCTCTCTCTTTTATTTCCTTTTTTTTTAACTGTGTTCATGTATTTAGCATGTGTATAATGTTAACCTTACGACCTTAAAAAACATTTTGAAAGTGTTTCTTCCTCTTATATTTTCTGGAAAAGATCACATAAAATTGGTATTGTTCCTTTTTTAAAATAGTTTGTATACTTCATAATGAAATCATCTGGAACTAAACAAATTTATAGCAAGATTTTTACTGGGAATTCAGTCTTTGTTATTGAATTATTCACATTATCTGTTACATTATTGGTGACTTTTGATAGTCTGTGGTTTGGTAATTTGTGGTTTTCAAATAATTGGTTTATTTCATCTACGTGGTCAACTTTATGTGCACAGGTGTTATTACTATTTCCTTAATACTTTTTTAATGTTTTTGGGTCCAATAGGATACCATCTTCTTCATTTCAGATATTGGTAATGTAATTTTATCCTTTTTTTATTTGTCACTTTTGCTAGAGGTTTATTGATTTTTTTTTCCCCAAAAAAAAATTGCTTTTTCTTTTATTAGTTTTTTTCTCCACTGACTGTTCTGTTTTAAATTTCATTGAGTTCTACTCCAATTGGTATTAGTTTTTCCTTTTGCTTCTGCTTAATTTCATTTTATTTGTCTCTTCTTGTAGCTTCTTATGGCTGAAACTTAGATTATTGGGAATATTTTATTTTCTAATAAAATAATTTACTGCTATAAATTTCTCTCAAAGTATTGCTATAGTTGCATATGACAGATATTGTTATATTTTATTTTTATTCAGTTCAGTACATACTATAATTTTCTTTGAGACTTCTTTAACTTACGAATTTTTTGTAAGTGCATTGTTTAATTTCTATGTGTTTGGAAGTTTTCCTGTTATCTTCCTGTTATTTTCTATTTTATTCCCATTATAATCAGAAAACACACATTCTCTATAATTTCAATGCTTTGAAATATGTTAAGATTTTTGTTTTTATGACTTAAGATATGGGCACGCTTAGTGAGTGTTTTTTGTGAGCTTGAAAATAATGTTTATTCTGTTGTGGTTGTGTAGACTTTTCTATAAACATCAACAGATTTGTTGGTTAATGTTGTTATTTAGTTGTCCTATATCTTTGCTGATTTTCCATTTAATGGTTTTACCAACAGTAAAAAATGATTGTTACAGTCGACTGAATAATGGCCTCTCAAAGATATTCATATCCTAATTTCAAGAATCTATGAATATGTGACCATTCCTGACAAGGTGTCTTTGCAGATGCAATAAAGTTAAGAATCTTCAAATGATTAAATTATCCTGGATTTGCTGCCTAGGCTCAGTGTAATCACAACAGCTCTTATGGGAGCGGGAGGGAGAAAAGGGTCAGAAAAAGGAAATGTCATGGGAGAAGCAGAAGTTGGAATGATAGAAAGGAGAAGCTATGAGCCAAGGAGTACATGTGATTTCTAAGGGCTGGAAATTTGGAACTGGATTCTCGGAAGAGTGTTCTAAAGAAACACAGTGTTGTGGACCCATTTTGGACTTCTGACCTCCAGAACTGTAAACTAATAAATTTGTGTTGTTTAAGCCATTTGTGGTAATTTGTTATATCAGCAATGAGTCGCTAATTCAAGTGCTGAAATTTCTAACTAAAATTGTGGATTTATCCATTTCTTCTGTCAGTTGTCTTTTTTTTTTTTTTTTTTTTTTTTGCAGAAAATGTTGTGGTTTGGTCTATGTGTTTGAAATTTTAGTGTTGTCTTGATGTATTAATCCTTTAACATTATGTAATTGCCCTCTATGTTTATGATAATTTTCTTTTCTTTGCTTTGAAGTCTACTTTATCTGACTAATATAGCCACTTCAGCTTTCCTTTAATTAGTGTTTGCATGATATACCTTTTTCTTCCTTTAATTTACAACGTCAATATATTGATTTTTAAGGTGAAATTCTTTTATACAGCACATAATCGTACATGTTTTTGTCTTTTTCAACCTTTCACTATATTTCACTGTATTTAGACACTTTTATTTAATGTAATTATTGATATATTAGAACTTAAGCCTGACATTTTATTATTTGTTTCCTATTTGTTAATTCTCTTTTGCTTTCATATTTTCTTGTCTTCTGTCTTCCTTTGATTAAACGTTTTTAAGAATTCCATGTTATTTATAAATATTTTAAATATATATATATAATTTCTATTTTGGTTTTATTAGGTGTTCTAGGAATTGCAATATACATAGATAAATTATTTCAGTCTTCTATTATCAACTTTTTACTACTTTAAATGGGAGATTAAAGAAACCTTACTACCATTTAGGTACCTTTACCTTCCCTCTTTTGTTGTTTTTCCTTTACAAACACTGAGAACAACACTAAATAAGGCTATAATTTTTACTATCAGTGATGAAGTATATTTTTAAAAGCTCAAAAGGAGAATAGTTTATTACCCATGTACACATATTTACCCTATTTTCTCTTTCTTCATCTTGTTTTTAAGCTCCCTCTTTTTATCCTTTCCTTTCTGTTTGAAGAATTTCCTTAATCATTTCAGTTAGGCTATCTATGCTAGTGACAAATTCTTCTAGTTTTCTTTATTCAGAGAATGTTTTTATATCACTTTTATTCCTGAAGTATATTTTCACTAGATACAGAATTTGGAGTATACATGTTTCAGCACTTGAAAAATGTTGTGCCACTTTCTTCTATACTACATGATTCCTGACTAGAAATTTGCTGTCATTCTATGAAATTTTCCACCAATAATTAATAATTGTGTTTTTCTGGCTGCTTTCAGTAAGTTTTCCTTGAATGTATTCTTCACCATTATGATGCTTTTTAGTGTGTATTTCTTCAGATTGATCCTGTGAGAAATGCTAACCTTCTTAAATCTGTAAGCTTATGTCTTCTGTCAAATTAGTGAAGCTTTCAGGTATAATTTCTTTGGATGCTTTTTTAGAACCACACTATTTCTCTTCCCCCAGAACACAAATGACACAAAAGATAAATCCTTTATCAGTGTCCCACAAATTTCTGAGTCTGTGTTCATTTTTCTTTACTTTTACTTTTTTAATTTTTCAATTACAGTTGACATTACAAATTATCTTATATTAGTTTTAAATGTACAGCATAGTGGTTAGACATTTATATAATACTAAGTGATCCCCTCAATAAGTCTAATAACCATCTGGTACCATATAGTTATTACAATGTTACTAACTATATTCCCTATGCTGTGCTTTATATCCCTGTGACATTTTTCAATATATTTTATCTCTGTTGTCATATGGATCATTTCTAGTGATTTATCATTAAGTACATTTGATTAGTTTTCCTCTGTCATCTATATTTTAATATTCAACTTATCTAATGTTTTCCTATTTAAGTTATTGCATTTTTCAGTTCTGAAATTTTCATTTGTTTCTGCTTTACATCTCCTATTTCTTGGTTGAGAATTTCCATTTTATCATTTTTAAAAAAAGTTTCTGTAATTGTTCCTATTTGTGTTAGCTGCTTTAAAAATCATGTTAAAAATTTCTAACATCTGTGTCATCTCAGTCTTAGCATCTGTTAAATGTCATTTCTCATCTTAGTGTTATTCTCTGGTTCTTTGTATGATGAATACCTCTCATCTGTACGCTGGAAATTTTAGGTATTATATTACAAGACCCCTGTTCTGGTTAAATCTTCTATTTTAACAAGCAGTGAATCTATTTAGGATCAGAAAGCAGTATGCCCTGCCCCTTTTTATGTGCTATATTTAAATGCCAATTTGATTTTCAAAGCATTTGCTGTGCTATTATGGTCTGCCCTGACTGTCTGTGTATTACCCACAGGCCGATCTGTAACTTGGGCAGTATTCCACACTGTCGTTCACTTTTCACATAGCTACTTATGGTTAGTTCATGCTTAGTTCAGTTGTGGTTCTGCTCAGGACTTAGAGTACAAATTTAGAAACACTTTTCTCCAGCTTGCTTCTCTGTTATCTTCCTGCCCTCACTATTTGGAGATGAAGACTTGATGCCTTGTTAGTGAAGGGAGGGATGGAATTCAGGTCCCCATCTGCAGTCCCAAGACCAGGTATTTATTTACAGAAAACAAGAAATATAATCTTTAATATAATAGGATGTTCCAATATTTTGAAACAATATACGAAGTAAACATTAAAAAATTTACGTCACATTAAGTTTAACTAATTATCTCATGGGAAACAGTATTAAAAGCATTACTGATCCTGATCCGAAAGCATTATTCGATTACTTCTAACAAAAATGGAAAAAAAACTTACAAACAAAAAGTTACCTACGAACAATTTTTGAATAGATACCTTTGTTATATAGAGATAATTAAAAATCAAATGTCCAGGGGCTGGCCAGGTAGCGTGTTGACTAAGAGCTGGCTTGGGACACCAGTGGCCCAAGTTTGGATCCCACATATGAGGTCCAGTGACGCTGCCCTCTACAGCTAAGATGGTGAACAACAGCTCCACCTGGAGCTGGCCTGCTGTGAGTCCCCAGGACAGCATGGCTGTAGCCCCTGCTGCAATGGGCTGCCATATCCTACAGTAAAGTGTGTGGAAAAATAACTTTTTTGGATGAATGGATACATGTATAAATAAACTTCTTCATGTTGTCATGAATGGGAGGATTTCCTTATTTTTATGGCAGAATTATATTTGATTATAAATATATACTACATGTCCTTTAGCCTTTTGTCTGTTGATGGACCTTTGGGTTGTTTCTGTATCTTGGCTACTGTGACAAATGCTGCAATTAAAATGTGAGTGCAGATATCTATTTGAGTTCCTGGGGTTTTTTGTTTGTTTTTTTGTTTTGTTTTGTTTTGTTTCATTTTCTTTGGATATATACTCAGAAATGGGAATGATGTCATATGATTGTTCTATTTTTAAGTTTTTTTAGATCCTGTGTACTGTTTTCAATATCAGCTGCACCATTTTCCATCCCACCAACAGTGTACAAAGATTCCAGTTTGTTTACATCCTCACCAACATTTGTTATCTTTTGATTTTTTTAAATAGTCATCCCAACAGATGTAAGGTGATATATCATTGTGGTTTTGATTTGCATTTCCTTGATGATTAGTGATGTTGAGAATCTTTTCATAAAACTTCACAAGACAAGCACAGGACCAGATGGTTTCACTGATAATTCTTTCAAACATTTGAGAAATACTTAATGCCAGTCTTTCAATCTACTCCAAAAAACTAAAGAGGGGATAATATTTCCAAACTTATTTTGTAAGGCCAGTGTTAACCTGATACCAAAGTCAGGCAAAGAAACTACAAGAAAGGAAAAACTACAGGCCAATATCCCTGAAGACCATATGACAAAAATCCTCAACAAAATACTAGCAAACAGATTCAACAGCACATTGAAAGGATTATATGATATGATCAAGTGGGATTTACCCCTAGGATGTAAGGATGGTTAAATATATGCAATTACAGTGATACCCCACATTAATAAAATGAAGGATAACAGTCATGTGATCATCTCAACAGATGCAGAAAAAGCATTTGACAAAATTCAACATGATTTCATAATAAAAAAATCTGAACAAATTGGGTACAGAAGGAACACACCTCAACATAATGAAGGCCATATATGTAGCGAGCCTGCAACATCATCCTAAATGCTGAAAAACTAAAAAGCTACCACATAGCAAAGCAAACAATCAATAGAGTGAAAATGCAACCTATGGAATGGGAGAAAATATTGCAAACCATATATCTGTCCAAAATATGTAGGGGAATTCTGCATCTCAATAACAAATAATCTGCTTTAAAATTGGTAAAGGATTTGAACAGACATTTATCCAAAGTTTACATTGATTCTTGAATTATCCACAAATTTGCTTGGACCAACAGGCTAATGGCAAACATGTTGCAAGACGAGACTTGAAAAGAGCCTATGATTTGGGGTTTTCCTCTACTTGCTCCTAGAAACACTGCAACTGTTCTCCCATGACAACACCTAGACAATCCTGTTAAAGATATGTAGCATAACCATCTCTGTCAACTCAGAGCACAGCAAGGAGCAACTAATAACAGTAACCAATAGAAATGGGAGTGAGGCCACACTAAGCCAATCAGCCCCCAGATGATCCGCAAGCTGGCTGAAGCTGCGTTAGGGAACCCAGTTGTGGCCATCAGAGGAGCCTCCCACCTGAGCCTGTTCCATAGTGCTGAAAACTGCACAATTATTGTTTTAAGCCAAAAAGTTTGAGAACTTTTTTTTTTTAAGATTTTATTGGGGAATCCGGGAAGGGGAACAAACAAGTTGCTGTCTTCTTGTTCTTCAGTCTAGTTGCAGAGGACATTGTTTCATTGGCCCATGCTGGTATCGTCATTGTGCTCTTCCCGGATGAGGCAGATCAGTCGCCAGCCTCTGAATGGTCACTTACCGTGGCTATTGGCAGCTCACGCTGGCTGCTGGCCGCTCATGCTGGCTGCCGGCCACTCACTGTAGCCTATGGCAGCCCACGGCAGCAGGGGCTGTAGCCTACACCATCGCTTGGGCTCGCACAGCCCAGCTCCAGGTGGAGCTGTTGTTAGCTGTAGAGGGCAGTGTCACTGGCCCTCATATATGGGCTCCGAACTGGGGACGCTGGCATCCCAAGCCAGCTCTCAACCAATGTGCCACCAGTCGGCCGGCCTGAGAACATTTCTTATATGTGATATAATATAGCAATATGTTATATTGTTATATTGTTAGATAACATATGCATATATAATATAGCAATATATATTGCATATATATAACACATATAACATATATATGTTTATATACTTATAAAGCGTGATATATAACACATTTAACCTTTATAGTACTTAATATAATACTTATAAACTAGTAACTAATTACTAAATCCATTTTAGTTATTGCTACTGCTACTTTTATTTTATGTCTCTATGTAACAATTTCTTTGGTGGTTTTTTAAACTGGAAACTTTATGAAGATGAAAAGGGTTTACTGAGAATAATGTGATTCCCATTCTTTAAAGATAACCATTCAATATTTAGTTATTATAGGTATTATATCATATGTACTATGAAAGTAACCCTATAAACATCTTTATGCATGTGTCTGTATGTGTGAGTCTGTCCATATTTATATACATAACTATGTAAATGGATATTTTTATCTATCCTTATATAAGCTGCACCAAACAGAAGCTAAGAAGAGTATTTAGATGCTGCCTGGATCCTCTCCTATGTGTTCAGCATTGTTCTATTAAACAGAGATGTTCTTTTTCAATATTTTATTGCAATGTCCAGTGATAGTCTCTGCTTAATCTGTAGCAATGTTAGGGTGCTTAATACAGAAGGTCACAATTTTAAATCTCCACTTCTTACTTAAGTCTAAAATGCTCATTATTGTGGGGGACCAGCCTCTGCAGTCCAGGGTTTCCCTCAGGTGGAGACAGCATCAGCGGGGGAAGAAATAGAGAAGGGAGACAGTGGAGACA
This sequence comes from Aselliscus stoliczkanus, assembly GCA_033961575.1. NCBI lineage: Eukaryota > Metazoa > Chordata > Mammalia > Chiroptera > Hipposideridae > Aselliscus > Aselliscus stoliczkanus. Next base: position 146,044,466 of record CM066727.1, read on the forward strand.
CCGGGGGAGTTTCAGAGAAGTGTCACACTTTATTGCCAGACCATGTTCTTTTTATAGGGATTCTTGACCATTTTCTGAATCACAAAGCATTTTACCTGAGTTTGGTGGTTTCTAGTTCCCAGGATTTACACAGTCTTTATTACCCTGTAATTGTTCTCTCCAGGGTACACTGGCCTATTCTATGTTAAGGATTCACCTATCTCTATATATTGCCTAAAGAGTGGTTACCATGACTACCTAGCCATTATCCCAAATTCCAGCAGCTAGACTCACAGGACGTATACTAAAAAGACAAGAAGTGGCTGTCTTTCTTTCGGGTAAAAGCATCTAAAATCTATTCCTATGTAAATACAATACTTAGTAGCTAAAGGGAGTCTTAAACATCTTTTTTCCTATGGAGGGCTACATATTTACAATAGAGGGTAGCATCTCAGTCAAGGGTAGTTTCTCAGTCAAGGCTTCAGTATCCCTTGCTGTAACAAGGCACTAGGCAAAGAATTCAAACAAGGCTGTTGATTAACATACCCTATGGTCAGTAAGTCGCCTCTTACCAGAACTCTCATGGCCTGAAGACTTTTAATCTTCAAGGAGATTATTCACAGCAGGGCACTTACGCAAATGCATCAGCTTCTCACAGGCAGGGTTTTTGGCCTATGTGCTGTGCCTCAGTTTCCAAGGGGTTTGAATCCCCAATATCTCAGTTCAGGGGTCTCCTCGGGCTGTAGCCTCTTTTAGGGAGTTTCCTTTTCTTTAGGAAATCTTGCCCCGTCCTTGGCTTACACAACCAGCTATCATCAGGGTACCACAGGAACTTGTCACAAATGCAGTGAATATATTGTCTCCTATCGGAGGAAAGGCACATGGGTTCATAGAGACAGGAGATATTACATGACCAACCATAAGGCAGCACTCCAAACATCCAGTGCTGAGCAGGGCAACGTGACTTTGTCAGACACTGAGGAGCTGTCGGCTCCTGGCACATTATAAGCAGTATAATCTGAATTGTATGATAGTACCTTGTCTTAATTTGATAGGTAGAGGGTGGCTTTCTTTAATTAGTACTAATTTAATCAGAAGTCAAAAGAAAACATTAATATCTTTGCCTGTAACAAATTTGTCATGGTAGATTGGGGCACATCCAAGTTTCCATTTCAAAGTAAGGTCAATAAAATTTTTATAGAAGAAAAGGGCCAGCCGAGTGGCTCAGTTGGTTAAGAGCTCACTCAAGAGTGCAAGCTGAGCTCTGAGCAACAGTGGTTCAAGGCCAGCCCGAGCTGAGTTGCCGTTGAGCTGCCAACAGGTGGCAGGATGGCTCAGCTAAAAAAAATAAAAAAAAATTTTTTATAGAAGTTAAAATGTAGTTGAATTAAAAAATATCAAAGGGATTTTTCATCCTACAAAGAATGGAGTCAGTATATTTCAGGCAAAAAAAATGTCCTTGCCCGAAGGCTAAAATACAATAGAAAATGACCCAATTTGACCAATTAGTCATTTTATTTGTTAACATTTTTACCATGTTTTAGTATAAATGCATTTGTTTTTTTAAATGCATGCGTACATTTTGAGCACTTTATATATAAAGACAGTCCTTCCAGGCCTATTGGTAAAGTTGTACTAAAGAGAAATCTGGTAATTTATGATTAGGATATGGTACATGTTGGGTAAAAATGACTATACATATTCTTGAAAATGTTCTGACTCTTTTTGGAAGAGGCTGGATTGAGGGTTTGATGGATCTTCAGCAAGGAAACTCCGATGTTCTACCTGGAGCTTATTCTCTGTAGCAGCTTAGAGCCGAGAAACATGTACAAGACCTTATAAGCTTCTGGGGCACCACCAAGCAGCTAACTTAATTTGTCCTTTTTAGCGTTTAATTATAGAATCATCATTATACTTATTTTGAAAGGAAAAAAAAAAAAAAGCTCAGGATTTCCAAAACCGAATTTAGAATTTTATGTTGCAGTGGTCAGACTTTATTATTGAAAGTTACCTCCACAAACTTCCAAAAAATATTTTAAAAAATCAGTTTGTGTTGATTATACTTTGACAGCTGGAACCAAGAGACATAAATTCTCAGTTTCTTGAACCATTTCAGTATAGTTGAGCTTGTGCTATCTATAGTGAATTATTAGAAGTTGTACCATGTGCTGTTTCAAAGGAAAATGTTCATTTCAACTAACTTCAGTACCATTTCTTTGTTTGGTTTCCATGGCATTTAACAGAATTTGCCACCTGGAAATTTATATTGCTGCCAAACTGGGGGGGAAATGTTGAGAAAAAAGCATATGAGGTGCTTTAAAGCAATTCTGAATGATACAAGTCTCAATCAAAGGAGAACACATGAGACGCCACTCATTTACTACCTTAGTCTCAACTATTTAAAACTTTCACCAACAGACAGATCCTGGGACAGTGGCACATCTTATACACACACAAAGAGAACAGCATGATTAGTTCCTTCCTATACCATTTACAGAAGTGGTTAGTATAATTGAAATATAGATAGATAGATAGATAGATAGATAGATAGATAGACAGACAGATAGATGTAGATAGTTGGAAAGAGAAATGACTAAATTTACAAAAAAGATTAGCCCACATTTCAATAAAGATACACACTAATTATGTACAGCATCACTATTATTTGATGACATTAGGAATACTTTCCAAGTAGTCACAATTTATTCTTTCCTTCAACTAATGTGACGTGTGCAATCGCTATTTTATGCTAAGTCCTCTGTAAAACACAGAACACAGCAGTGAATGGAGCATGAGCTTATCCTCAACCTGCTTATTGTTCAATATAAAGATTAAAGGAAACTATATTTCATATGCCAAATGATCCATTATTAGTGATATAGAGAGTGAGAGCAATATCTCATTCCTGGTCCAGTAACTTTTAATGAAAAAAAAAAAAAAGAAAGAAAGAGAAGAAAGAGGAGAAGGAGAAAAAGAAGAATAAAAGAAGGATGCTACATTTGAATTGTAGGTAATCAAATTAGTGATAATTTCATGATCCTTAGTTAGCTTCTCTAAGGTGAAGAAAAAAAATATTGCCCCCACTACCTCACTTTATTAGAAAAATTTGATAAAATATATAAAGTGTTTAAACTCGAAGTATCTATACTACATTTAGATAGTATTGTGACATTTTACAAGTGAACAGCGAGGCATATTTGCTGGCTAGGATTCATTAATTCATATGTTTGAGAATTTATTACTCCCTTTATATAAAGCGTAAATGATACTTTATGCTTCTGTTAGTTCAGAATTTCAGGAAGGGACAGTTTCCATACACTTTAGCCCCTACAGGGAAAAAAAAAATGCATGAAAACAAAATGAGGCACAATAAAGTTTTTTAATGATCTATTTCCTCTTTATTTTTCAATTATAAAAAGGAAAACCTAGTATCTCATGCAATGTCATGGTTTAAATATATGAGGACATTTAGATGCTTGAAACATTTATTCAACACATTTATTTATCCTTTCATTTATTAAATGAATATTTATTGCCAACTTACTGTGTCTGTAAGTAAAATTCAAAATAAATTTAAGGAAGTTTCTTGTTATCCAGGAGTTTGAAAAACCACCCCGATTTTTATGTCAATTAACCCAAATCAAATGACGGCAATATGGTGTAGTGATTATTATCACAGGTTTGCAAGCAGACAAAAGCGGTCTGAACAATCCACGATTGGCAATGCATTAGGCACAATCTCTGGCAGGTTATTTCATCTCTATAAGACTCAGCCTCTTCTAAATGAAGGATAAATGCAAATGTCAAGGGAGAATAATAATAATATATATCTTAAAGAGTTGTCAAAATTAAATGAGGTAAGAGATGTAAAGTGCTTTACACAGTATTTGACATACACTATATTTGATAAATGGTAGTTATTATTTTTATATTATGTCAAGCACATATTTAATCTTTTGTTCTTTATAAAAAGGGACATTCTTCTCAAATGAAGAATAATAAATGAAGATGAGGAAATATTCAAGATAATGTGAAATATTAGAAACACTTTATATAATTTCATTTTTATAACTTAGTCATCTGTGAAAACTTGGAGAATTAACACTACTTTATTTTACTTCCTCTTCTAATAAATAACATAATAAAATCAACTTGCCAAGGTTGTAGAAAAAGTGAATGACAATGTAGGGAACCACAAATCCTCTTAAGAAAAAATGGACTTTGTTTGGAAAAATGCTTAAATAAATAATAGGGGGTGGGAGAAGGGGGTGGTAAAAAAAATGTATACACATTTTAAGCACTGCTATCTATGTATTATTTATGCAGTTGAATTGAATTATGGTAGCAATATGCAGTATGATATTTACTCAAAAGATGGCATTAATCAAATGAATGCTAGTGTCAGCTACATTGGTTATTGTATTGCAATATATAAATGTTTCAAATCAACATATTGTATACCTTAAACTGACACAGCCTCAGGAGGGTAATAGAATGTTAACATATGTCAATTATATCTTAATAAAAAAATCATAGGAGGGCCGAGAATGGGAAACAAATGATGAATGGAGGGTTTTAGAAATATACCAGTCTTCAGCACCTTTGAAAAATGGTCAATCTGTATAAAATGATATAATTGGTAAAGCCAAATAGTGAATAAATTTGACCATATCTTTGAATTTCACCATCCTTATGTTATTTGGGCAACACTCAAACTAGATCAAAACCACACAGAGATGAGTCCCAGTAACAATAACAACTAACAATCATTGAACATTTTCCATGTTATTCTCTTTCAGGCATTATCCCACTATATTACATGTTTTAACTCAAATTTTGCCACAACTTTATGAGGTAGGTTATGATAATTATTCAAATTTTATAGGTGAGGGAACTGAAACCCAGATCTGTTTAAGTACTGTACCAATGTCACAAAGCTAATAAGTGAGGAAGGTGTTTCAAGACCACACCATCTAGCTATAGTTCACTCTTTGAACCATTACATAACTAATTACTCCCAGATACAACAGAAACACCCTCAAGCATGAACAAGAATATGAGATTTCTTTAGTCTTCCATTCTCTCTTTTGGAGCACAAATTAGTGAATGGATCACTCCTTATACATTTGGAGATTACTAACATGATTCATTGCACTTGACTGGCCTGACCTGCTTCACAATGTGCTTCATCAGTGTGCCTTGTAGAAATCTCACCCAATGACTGACTGGGGAGCATTCTTACCAATTCAATGCACATGCCTTCTTTATCTGAAATCCCCCACCATCTCTGTGTAGGCTCAAGGGCTCTCTAAATGGATGACCATGGTTAGAAAACTTAGCTTAAAATATGTGTCCAGACAAGTTTGTAAATTTAAGACTCATGATATAATGATATCAGTATTTCTGTGTGATAGTATCACTGCCTGCTTGATTGCATAATTATGTGAGGGTACAGATAACAGGTTCTCAAATTAATTACATCCACAAAATATCTAGGATGAGGATGTGAATCCAGATGGTCCAGTCTTAGCATCCAGCTACTCTGTAATTTCACAGGGACATTAAAATGTTTCTTGTCATGGTGAGTAGTAGAGTTCACATAAGTCTGTACAATAATTTCAGCAGCTCAGAGTGGCCAAAAATAATAACAGGACAGAGTAGCAGTTAAAAATTGAGAATACAAAGATTTCCCCAAGTAACATGGAATTTAAAAAGAGTCATTTGTGATGAAAATAGAGTTTAAATTAGTTCCTTAGAACAGAATAAGTGAAAATGCTTTAAATGATCTAATTTTAGCCATTCCTTCCAAATTCTTTAAAATTCCTCTAGGAATTAGCAATTTAAATCCAAAATGTCAATGATTAGACAAAATATATATAGTGTTTATTTTTTCTTTTTCTTTATTTTATTTGTTTTGAGAAACAATAAAACACTGGGTTTTTGATGCTACAAGTTTTCTATAAATTATTTCTCTTGCATGTGAAAAGTTAAAATAACTGAGAATTTTAAAATTGATTTGAAGGAATTTGAGGAATACATGATAATACCAGTATTATATGAACACCAAAAAAAGGTTTTGTAGTTTTCATGGAAGCCTAAACAAGAGGAATAAACCTTATATGATAGCTGAAGCACCGTAACCTTAATACCTTTGAGTGTTGTTAAATATTGGACTAGATCTCTGAAATAGTTTATAGCATTTTCATTTTTGGTGAATGCAAAAAGAAAAATAATTAACTGGAGTCTGCTAACATCTAATTGAAAGATTCCCTCTACCCTCCTTCATTTGGGGTTCATAGTTATATTGACAGTATAACTTTGACTAATTTACTCTTATTTCATCAACTACTACTTTTCTTTGGCAGAGTGAAGTGTTCTTAAATCAAAGACTGTGTTCTTATACAAATAATCAACTTTTGAGTACACAAGCAAAATTAATTCTGCTTTATTGTCAACTTATTGTTACATATACCATCATGATAATGTGCTCTAACAAAAGTAACATCCAATGAATGCGAAAAACAAAGATCTGTTATAATAATGGCCTCTGGTGTTATAATATAATTTATCCAAAGGGAGGTTTGGCCTTTACCTTTGGCCCCTGGGAGGTATGCTCTAAGTCTTGAGAAAAGTCTCTTTATTTATGTGGGAGCACTGAACCAGTCAGAGAGTAAAAATGTGACTTAGGGTGGATGCTTAGGGTCATATCGTATCTGCTAAACTTACAAAAGCGTTAGAGACTGAGGCTGACCACATGGCCAGCCAATCAGATTTATGAGGTCAAGCAGCAGTAAGGCTCAGGACACTAAGACTCAGGTGAACTTCTCTGCTTGGAAATCCTTCATACACATTGTTACATATCAATGCTGGGAATGTAATGCTGTTTATGATTCCATGGTAAGAGAACAACTGGAAGCTCCACAACTGGGACTTTCTTAGGCCCTGCCTCATACATCCCTTCTCTTGGCTGATTTTAATCTGTTTCTTTTCCTTTTAAACTGTAAGTATAATAGCTTTCAATGAGTTCTGTGAGTCTTTATAGCAAATTATTGAACCTGAGGTTTTGGGAACCCTTGGAACTTTCAACTGATTGAGAAATGATAGTAATCTTGCGGACTATGCTTTCTCAAACTCTGTAGCCCTCTACTGACATGGATCACAAAATACTATAATCACATATTTCTTGTTATGCCAATGCAATCTTATGGTGAAATCCTTTTTACCAAGTAGCCATAAAAATTCTCTTTGAAGGGACTTATGTGTAACCAAGCAATGGAAGAAATGGCTTTTCCCTTTTTCTTCTTGATTCCGTTAACTGAAATCATATGAAGATTATTTTTAAAATACTATTATCATTATAGCTTAAACATATTAATATATGTTTTATATGTTAATAATATGTTATTAATATGTTTTTTAAAACATCAATACAGATATATAATATACATATATATGTATAATGAAAACAAAAGTGTGGATAATACAATCTTGCAATCAAAGAATTTACAAAAATGTCACATGTCATATCATAGAAATACAAGGCACACAGATGAGGCCTTTTCAGTATATCCTTATTAACACCTATCTCTTATCCCTTGCCTTCTTCATGACAGCCTTTCTAGCAGATACAAAGTGATATTTCTTAGTGGTTTTGATTTACATTTCCTTGATGATTACTGATGCTGAACACCTTTTCATATATCTGTTGGCCATTTGCATGTTTCTTTGGAAAAACATCTATTTAGTTCCACTACCCATATTTTAATTAGATCATTTGCTTTTTTGTTATTGAGTTTTATGAGCTCTTTATATACTCCGGACATTAATCCCTTATCATATATATGATTTGCAAATATTCTCTATCATTCACTAGTTGCATTTTCATTTTGCTGATAACTTCTTTTATGGTGAAAAAGCTTTTTCCCAACAAAGAAATGTCCAGGACTAGATGGCTTCACAGGTGAATTCTACCAAATATTTAAAGAAGAATTAATATGAATCCTTCTCAAACTCCTCCAATAAATCCATGAGGAAGAAATACTTCCAAACTAATATTACAAGGCCAGTATTATCCTGATACCAAAAGCAGACAAGAACAATACAGGAAAATAAAATTACAGGTCAATATCCCAACGAACATAGATATGAAAATACGGCAAACTGAATTCAACAATACCTTTAAAAATATCATACACCATGATCGAGTGTTATTTATTCCGGGGATGCAAAGATGATTCAACATTCACAAATCAATCCATGTGATACACCGTATTTATGAAACAAAGGATAAAAATCATATGATTATCTCAATAGATGGAGAAAAAGCATCTGACAAAATTCAACATCCATTTGTTACAAAAACTCTCAATAAAGTGGATATAGATGAAATGTACCTCAGCATAATAAAGGTCATATGTGACCCATAGTTAACATGATACTCAATGGTGAAAAGCTAAAAGTATTTTCCTTAAGATCAGAAATAACACAAAGATACCCAACTCTTGCCACTTCTACTCAACACAGTACTGGAAGTCCTAGCCAGAGTAATTAGATAAGAAAAAGAAATAAAAGGCATCCAAATTGGAAAAGAAGACATAAAACTATTGCAGATGACATTTACATATAGAAAACAAAAGACTCCACCAAAAAACTATTACAACTAATAAATGAATTCAGTAACATTGCAGCACATGAAAACAGTATACAAACATCAGCTGTTTTTCAGTACACTAATCATGAGCTATTGGAAAGAGAAATTAAGACAAAAATTCCATTTATAATTGCATCAAGAAGAATAAAGTATCATGCTTGTTTTGGCAGCACATAGAGTAAAATTAAAAGGATACAGAGAAGATTAGCATAACCCTTGCACAAGGATGACATGCAAATTAGTGAAGCGTTCCATATTTTTTCATGCAAATGAAAACAAAAATAAAGTTGGGGTAGCAATATTTATATAAACAAAATAGACTTTAGAACACAATTTATTAATAAAAGACAAAGAGGTACATTACATAATAATAAAAGGATCAATTCAACAAGAGGGTATAACCCTTATAAACATTTATGCACCCAATATAGGAGCACCTGAATATATAAGGCAAATATTGACTGATATAAAGAGAGAGGTCAACAGTAACACAATCATAGTAGGGGACTTTAAACCCCATTGACACTAATGGACAGATTTTCAGACAGAAAATCAACACGGAAACCTCAGCCTTAAATAACACAGTAGACCAACTGGATTTAATTGATATTTTTAGAGCATTTCACCCCAAAGCAGTAGAATATACATTCTTTTCAAGTGCACATGAGACATTTTCCAAGATAGCCCACATGTCAGGCCACAAAACAAGTCTCAATAAATGTAAGAAGATTGAAATCATATTAAGTGTCTTCTCTGACCACAATGGTATGGTTTGTGTGGAAAAGCACAAGAACACATGGAGGCTAAATGACATGCTACCAAACAGTGAAGCGGTCAGCAATGAGAACAAGGAAAAAAATCAAAAGATACCTTGAGACAAAACTAAAATGAAAACACAATGACCCAAATCTATGGGACACAGAGAAAGCAGTCCTAAGAGGGAAATTCATAGTAATACCTAAAGAACCAAGAAAAATCTCAAACAATCTAATCTTAAACTTACAGGAACTAGAAAAAGAACAGTAAACATAGCCGAAAGCGAGTAGAAGAAGGAAATAAGTCAGACTGGAAATAAATGAAATAGAGGCTAACAACAATAATACATAAGATCCATGAAACCAAGAGCTGGTTCTTTGAAAAAATAAACAAAATTGATAAACCTTTAACGAGACTCATGAAGAAGAAAAAAAAAGACCCAAATAAAATAAAAAATGGAAGACAAGAAGTAACAACTGAAACCACAGGAATATGAAGGATTATAAGAGACAAAGGATTATTATGAACAATTATATGCAAACAAATTGGACAACGTAGAAGAAATGGACAAATTCCTAAAAACACACAATCTTCCAAGACTGAATAAAAAAAAAAATCTGAACTGACTGATTACTAACAAAATCAAATCAGTAATCAAAAAATGACAATATAGTCAATAATACAATCAATAGATAATCTAGTTTGTCACATTATAGCCTGCCTGTCTGCCTCCATGCACCTCTCCATAAAGACAGATCATAACTTCAATATTATGCTTACTGTATATATCTCTGTTTGGCAACAAAGGATGGCTGGTCAGTCAGAGATGGGTAAGTTTTCTCAAGAGAGAAACAACCCAAGCCAGACACAGTCGCACGGGTGCCAGTGAGTGCCTGTGGGTGCCAGTGAGCGCCATGGGAGAAATCAGCGAGAGGAGAAAAGGGGCGTAAACCCCTTGCTTCAGGTTCTGACAGCCTGCCTGGAAGATGACCTATTGATAATACCTGTCCTCCCTGCATTCTTATCAGTAAGCCTTGGCAAAGGAAGCTTCTGTCTCTTAAGAGGTGCATCACAATAAACTCATGGGGCCACTGGAAATGGCAGTTTGCAGGCATGGGAAATTAGGCCTGGAGGTTAATTCTTGAGTATGAGACTCACAGACCCTGGAAGCTACATTGCTTATGTGTACCATAATAAAAAGAAGTCAGGCCCGATTCAGGGCTCCAGTCCATGAGGCTGAAGTCCCATGGCCCCGAACTGTTTTCTCTCCTATTTTGTGTCTCTCTCTCTTTTCCTTAACCTTTCACCACCCATTCTCCACTCCCACCTGCTTTGTCATGCAGGAATGCTATACTAGTTAATAATGTTGCAACACCTATGTTTCGTGCCAGGTGAAAACTAGACTAATCGAGTTCTCACATAAATCGAGTTCTGTATAAATTATATAAAAGTCTAACCACCAAGCTCTACACCTGAAACTAATATGATACTGAATGTCAACTGAAACTGAGAAAAAGAAATAATTATATATATATATATATATATATATATATATGAATAAATCTAAGGAGATGAAAGAGCTGTACATTAAAAATTATAAGGCAGTGATGAAAGATACTACAGACACAAATAAATGGAAAGATACTCATGCTCATTGATTGGAAGAATTAATACTGTTAAAACGTCCATACTGAAATGCCCATACCAAAGTGATCTACAGATTCAATGTAATCCTTATCAAAATTCCAAGGTATTTTTCACAGAAATAGGAAAAAAACAATCTTAAAATTTGTATGAAACCACAAAAGAGGCAAAGTAATCTTGAGAAAGAACAAAGCTGTGGGCATCACTTTCCCGATTTCATACTACATTTCAAAGCTATAGTGATCAAAGCAGTATGGTTTTGGCATAAAAACAGATACATTGATCAATGGGACAGAAAACAGAGCCCAGAAATAAACCCATATATGTATGGTCAATTAATTTATGACAAGGGAGCAGAGAATATACAAAGGGTAAAGGATAATCTCTTTTATAAATGATGTTGAGAAAACTTGACAGACACATGCCAAAATATGAAACTGGACCATTATATTGCACCATTCACAAAATTATCAATTTATTAATCAAAATAGATTAATAACTTACACACAAGACCTGAAAGTATAAAACTCCAAAAAGAAAACATAGGGACAAGCACCTTGCGCTGATCTTCGCAATGATTTTTTGGACTGATGCCCAAAAAAACCATAACAAAAGCAAAAATAAACAAGTGGGACTACATAAACTAAAACACTTTGCACAGCAAAGGGTTGGGAATATTCGTAACTGAAACATTTTACGAATAAAGTGTCAGCAAGTGAACTAGGAAGATTCAAAATTTCTAAATTCTCACTGTACTTACAAAGAAGTTAGGTGTCTCTGGAGTGCATCTGTTGTGGCTTTGTCTTCCAGTGACAGGGCTCTACCACCCATACCTCTTAAATTTATAAGGTGGGAATATCTGATGGTTAAGAAATAAGCAGACTACTTGGTGCTCAGTTTTCAGGATTTGGTGTATAAACTACATACTGGATTTGCCTGGGAAATAAAGCTTCTCGGCACCTGGGGAAAGGGAATTATGTACCCCTCCACAGAGAGCATAATCTTTACCCATTACCTTCCAGATGCTAAATTTTTCTTCTCTTTTTAAAATTAAATTTATTGGGGGGACAATGGTTAGTAAAGTTACAAGGTTTCAAGTGTACAATTCTGTAATACATCATCCATATATCACATTATGTTCTCACCACCCAAGTTCAGTTCTCCTTTCTAAATTTTTCATATCTCATCTCGTTTCTATTCTTCCCCAAATAATTGTTCTTTGTCTTTTTTTTTTTTTTTGCCATTATCTATCCTTATTTATCACATCCTAGAAATTATCTTTCTGGATAAACTCTCAGGTCTCTCTGTGTTTTTATATTGGTGTATTAGCCTTCTGTAGCTGCTGGCAAAGTTCCTAGAAATCTGGACTGTTAATCTCCCTGAAAAACCCCATGTTGAAAAAAGGGATTTTCTTATGACAGCAGGCTGTAGTCTCCATTCAAATGGTGCATTTTGAATTTAGCCTTATTCACACACCCATTTTATGAATGTGGCACACATCTCTTTCCTCTCAAGATTGACCAGTCTAGTACTATATTGTGAAATAAGAGGCCCTATTTAACCCTCCCCAATATTATATTAGGGATTCACTAAGCTGTTCAGAGGGAAACAAAAAAACAGCTAACTCTCTTGTAATTTCTCCAACCAAGTATCAGTAGATCAAGGCTTATTCTTTTCCCAGACATTTTAATACTGTATGTCTACCTGATTTAAAAAAACTTCCTATGTGGTACCTATCCCATAGGGTGCTCATTAATGTCCTCTGTAGTTTTAGTCATTAGAGCACAGCAAGACCTCTGGATTCATAAGGAGAAGTCAATAAGTCAAATTACAAGCATCCTTGCCCTTCCTCCATGAAGGCAGCCAGCTCAAGCAGGTCAATTACCATTCTAAAACAGAGACAATACATCTAGATCTCCCCCAGAGAAGGAATAAAAAAAAAGTTTCTGTTCATTATTTATAGACACTATGTCTGAGACCAAGAAAGAATGCAATGGAAAGGATCACTCATCAGTAACACTCTTTCTACTGTTTCAGGGTAACACCTCAGATGAAATTGATTATATTTGATAAGCACTCAACATCAGAGAATCATTCTGATACAATGAGTAGATCTTACAACAAGGAAATGACCTTAGAATCTCACTCTGATTTGGCTCAATGATAAGCTACCTGGGACTAGGAATTCTACTTCCCCAGCAGGATGGGTTTCATTTAAACTTAGCTTCCCATTAGACTGGTGGTTTTATCCCCCAAAAGGGAATATTAGTTCTGATCTGATTCTAACTTCCCACTGACCCCATATTCTACAAGTGTCTGGCAGGTGGCTTACTTACTAACTCTTGGCAAATGGTGTGGTGCCAAGCCGTCTTGTTATGATAAGGTTGTAGTTGCTCTTGCCTAATGAAATTGGAGAGCAACACGGGGTAGACAGACAATCTTTCCTTAGATTACCAACAGTATGTGCAGAAGAGTGCAATAGGACCAGCAAAAATCACTGTTGGGATTATCGTAGAATTAATCATTTATCTCCTTAACTTTATTTTTACCATTCATTTACAGTCCTTCTCTTCATTTTCCTTTTCCCTTCAATATCCTAAAAGAACAATCACACTTCTAAATACTCCCTTAAAATCACTGTACCAAATGGAAGATCAATAGAAACTGCACATCAAGAGTTGAGTTAAGGATGGCAATTGAGGATTTGCCTAAATCTCATGAAGACAAAAATTTGCTGCAGAATTCAAATATTGTTTAGGGTTTGTTCAACATGTATTCCTAAACTACCAGATAATTTAGTGAGCCATATAAGATTCCTCTCAATCTGACCCATTCTCTCTCGCCAGTCCAGTTTCCTATCATTGACCTATACCTCAGTCTTTCCAGACTTTTCAAACTTTGTTGAATAAAGTCATTCCTCTGATTAAAACTATCTGTATATGTTAATTCCTCTTTCCTAATCTTGGGAAACAACCTATTTATTTAAGCTCTGTCTCAAAATTGACTTTGTAAAGTATGTTTTCAACCATATCTTATCAGTCACTCCACTATGTGAACTATAGACACACTTGTTTCTTGTCTTTATAGCCCTTGGCTTATTCTACTTTATTCCTTTTTAGGTTCCTCTTATAAAATGATACTCTCCTTAAATGAAGTACCGTATTTGACTGTGCATCTCTCAAGCCTATGCCTGAAATACAATAAATAGATGTTGAATGCATAAAGAAATGACTACTTTTCCAAACACTAATAAACTTGTAGAGGTGTTTTGCTGCAGAAAAACCCTGCACACAGTAGAAAGCAAATAAATGCCACTGACTTGGAATCATCCATTTGGAGAGTTAAAAGTGGTGAAGTTTTAATTCATGTCTGATTTCAGATATTTTCCATCTGTTTTCCTGCCTCATAGACAATGTATACTGAGGCAATGGTAATTCCAATGAATTTTAATATAAAAACATATAATTACACGAATAAATCTACTGGAAAAATCTAAATAGCCTTTGGATTGTCCAGATGTCTGATCCCATCTGTTGACATAGAAAATTGAAAGTTTTGCCTGTTTTAAGTTTTACCCAAAATGTGAAAACTTTTAAAAAAATGTAAAATTTTAAAATATATATCGCTACTTTCCTTTATCTTTCTTGAGTATGTATGTGTGCATATGTGCATATATATGTATATTGTGTGTGTATGTACATTTCTGTTTTAGAAAATTCCTATCAAATAAATGTTCTGGGATTTTTACTTTACATAAAGGTGTAACTGCTTTGACGTAGGAACTGAGGGTAGACTTCCCTCCACTAGGAACTTACCTAAGAATGTCTGCTATATTTAGAACTATTAAGTATCTTAATTATTGTACACACAACATATATGTGACTGTAATATAAGGGAATTAGGTCCCAGATGTTTTCCTAGGTGATTTTATTTTCTTGGCTATTATCATATTTTCAAGTAATTTGAGTCAGTTATCTTCATATTTTTATTTAAAAATGAACATTATTGATACAGATTTAAATAGTACATTATGGAATGTCTTTTATTTTGAAAGTGGATTTTCCAAACTCACATTTTTCTTAGAGGTTTTCAGAAATATTTTAGTTTTTAGTCAACACAAAGAGACATCAGTGTTGCCTAATTTCACATTAACTACAATAAAAAAATCATCAATGTGCCTGAAAGGCTTCTATTTTCAACCTTCTCTACCTAAACAATCTATAAACTTAAAGAGTTGCTCATTAACTTATTTATTGAAGTATTAGTATTACTTCATGCATCCAGGTCAATACTATCTATATATGCATGATATTTCAAATTATGGAAATAAATAGTGCTTATAAAAAAACCACTATCAACAAAAAAGTCAGACATCTTTCCCCTCTTCCTCCTTCCTCTTCTGTATTTTAAAAATTCTAGATAATAGATTGTTTAGTTTGTAGTCTTGGTTGTGACACTAATAAATTCTATGACCTTGCAGAAGTTACTTATTTTTACTTGGTTTTAATATCCTCAACAATAAGCTGATATTTCCATAGTAGATAATACTAATAAAGATAAAAGTGATATTTTTGAGGCATTATTATATACAAATCTAAATACTTTACCTTTACAACCACAAGAGGTAAACCATATTATAATTCCCAATTTAAAGAGAGGATACTAAATACAGAGGTTAAGTGATTTGTCCATGGTTACAGCAGTATCAAAACTGGGAATCCTAAACTCTTTGAAATTAAAATCCATGCACTTCACCAATGCCCCAGAGGAGGTGAAAGTTCTTTTCAACCTTAACATGTAGTATTTCTAAATTCACCACGTGATTTACTGGACTCCAGATCTTAGTTCACAGCACTAAAAGAGAAACATTATTTGCTTAGACTCCTCCCCCACCCCCCCAAAAGAATGTGACTTTTCCTGATCAACATGTTGAAAAAAAAGGAAACAGAGACCACCTAGAGATTTCTATTTTAGTGAAGGAAAGTAAATAGTAATAAGATTGTATTAAAATATAATGACATTTTAAATCGCAAACTAAGAGCATTATGTTGACTCTGATGGCTCCTGTAATTCTATTCATAGTTCAGTAAAATTTATTTACATGGATTTTTGTGTGTGTAAATGTAGTTATTACCTCAAAGTAGAAGCTAGTAGGACAAGAAATCACTAAAGATGTTTGAAACTCATTTTCTTGTTTACTACCTCATTAAATTCAATAAAAGCCATACCTTAATTATTTTTGTTTTTCTGCTTTCCAAATCTATAGATAGCATTGGCACTCACCCAACTAATGGCATACCCTATTGAATGGAAATGCAAAACACATACTCCTTATTGGATTTAGTATAATACATATATGGATTTTTCTGCGGCTACCTTTTTTCCATGCAAACTCATTGGGCATTTCCAGATGGAAAAAAATGACACATTTCTTTGAAATAAGTAATGATAGTTTAAAAGTGAGCATTAAGACCAGTGAGTTTACAGGACTTTAACAATCTTTCTTCCTTTCTCTTTCCATTCTTTCCTTCTTCCTTCTTTTTATTCTCTTATTGTCCTCACTTTTTTTTTTTCTTTTTTACATTCTTCCCTTTCTTTCCTTTCTTCCTCTTGTTTTTTCTGTACTTCTCATGGCCAAAGCCTTTGGTTTCTCTAAGAAAATAATGTGCACAGCTAGTGACATGTAGGGCCAAAAAAGGAACTGAACTCTGGTATAGTAAAGTTTGTAAGCAGCCATGAGGGTATTGTCTTCCTCTACTGACTCAGACTGCCTGAAGGAAGTCCTTTAGATCTTTTCTTGCTTAGAAAGGGAAATGATTTATCTTACAAGATTGCTTTTGGGAAAGGTAAATAATTACAGTATACAAATACTGAACATAAATGGAGAATCCAAACTTGAAAAAAATCCACAAATCCAAAATTACATTACTCATTTTTCACATTTCATCAAAATATTTATGAAGCATCAGGAGCTGGTAGAGGTTGAATGTACAAACAAACACAAGAAAAGGTCTTTATTTACAAGGACCTAAAAATTAGAAACATTTCAATGCAGTGTGATAGGTATGATAGCTCTGATGAAATATAATGATATTTATAAGAAAATAATATTGTACATAAATGCCAGCACTATAACCGGTAAAATTGCTTCTCCATATTATTTAGATCATCCTTCAAAAAGCTATGGTAAAATGGCAATGACAGCTATACACTGAAAGGCTCTATCATTTTTTGGAATGAAAATGTTAGGGTTGTTAATTAGGTTCTGGATACAAATCATAATTTTATACATACTCTATTTCATGTGAAAATGAAGTTCCAAAATCTTTGGGGTAAGATATGGCATATAAGTGTTCAACATCTTGGTTTCCTAGTTATCTATCTTATCTGTGGTCACCCATTTCTCTCAGGTCAGAGTTTAGGGGGTTAATATTTTGTTAGGAAGTTTATTGGGTTATTTGTATATCACACAAAATGTTCAATATTTTGACAAAATTAAACATAAGATACAAAAGTCTTCAGTATGGTAAAATTCTGAAAGACAAGTAAGTAGGTAAATTAGAAAGTTATACCTCCCCCAGCAACCATACCTGAGCCCCTGTGCACAGATGGAACATTTCAGCAGTGCATATGTACTATAATGTGTATGTCTTTTTATATATACTATACAAGTTGTCTTCCAGAGATATTTTCACTCTGGGAACCATGAACTGAAATTTTCTGACCCATGTGTATTAATAATAAAAGTCTTAAAATCATAGTAATATAGTTTTTGGCAAGTACTTTCTTTTTCTTGTTCTATTTTGAAAATACATGGAGAAAATAGCAGTGTTGGTTCTCAGAGAAATAAATATATGAGATAGTTTTGAATAAGTGCAGATTCGAAAACTTATACTTTATAACTGTCTGACATAAGCCATGTAGATTCAGTCAGGGGCCCAGTAACTTGTTGTTTTAATAAAACAATAGTAAAACTATATTCTTTATGACAATAGTGCCTTGTTCTCTAATATTTTAAGCCCACATTGCAGCAGTAATAATAACCCTTACTCTCTTGATCTATATAAATATCCTTCTCCAAAATTTGTCTACTCTTCTGTTCTGTTTTTGTTTTTATCTTCATGGATATGAAGTATTTATTAGAATCAAGGAGGACAAAATAGAAACTTTTATCAAGAATTCAATTTCTTGAAAACCCAGGTTGATTTTTCTAAGGTGTAATACACTCCAAATATATAATCTGGGTGGTGTTCGGGTGCATTGTTCTCCTAAAGTGAAAACTATTATATTTTTGACTAGCCTGGGTTATACAGCCTTACCATGCAACTCAAGAAAGTGACATGATACTGAGTGTGATACTAGAATGGCCCTATCTTATTTGGTCACAAATTTAAGACTAGAGACATTGCTGCAGCAGTGTTCTGGCAACTGTTTAACAACCAGCTCTCTGTGGGAATTTTTTAAATTCCTGATTTGTAGCATTTGTCAACCTCCATGGTGTAAATATCCCCACTACTGTTGATTTCAAGCTACCAAAACAAAATCAAATAACTTGCAAAGTTTCTAAAAATTTAGCAATTGGCTCTTTTGATCCAGCGCATGCTGGTTCTGGCATGCTGCACTGCCATCTCTTGAGTACATATAATAGTCTGTGTTGAACGACATAGTTTTAAACCAACCTGATGCCATAAAGAACATCTTCTGGTCTAGTATTAATATTAACCAATATTAATGAATCATTGCTTTGTTTCACATACCTGAATACTTAAAGCTGTAAGAAAATGTCAGTGTATGTCTATTTGAACTTTCAAAATGCTATAGTATTTGGGAATAGCTTTTATCTACATTTTACCTGAGCAAACCTTTTAATAAAAATAAATAATGAATTTTCCTGTAATCACTATAAATTATGGACATTCTATATAAGAGTATAGAGTTTTGAGAGCAGGATCAAGATCAGATTCATCTTTGTAATCTAGTTGTTATTTAACATGTGTTTTAAAAGAGTGTGCTCAATATATTCATTCAATTTTAAATAAATAAATAAATAAAGGAGCAGATACAAAATTGATTGTGCTTTTTGGCATTCTGATAAGCAAATGCATAATAAGGCATACAAGTATATTATTTGTACAATAAATCTGAAATAATTGATTATTTGTTTCATCATTCTGACATAGAAAAACAAATTTAATCTCTGATCTTTGTTTTAAAAACGAAGAGTCATTTGAAGTCTGTAGACACTGCAGTGGTAAAGACATTTGTAAATAGAATTTGAACAGGCTAAGTTCTTATTGATTTAATAATTACAGCTTTGTTGCAGTAGGTGGAATTGAAGGTCTCCACACTAATGCTGTTTGATGAAGAACAATGGGCAAGTAGACATAAACATCGCTATACAGTAGTATATCTTTCAGCGCCTCATGTATAGTGTATTCTATTAAAAATTCAGTGAGCTATGCACATAATTAGACATTCCTGCTGTCACAATGAATCACCTTTATGAACACTGTGATGCACTCTGACATGGAGAGCTCAAGCTGGCTTGCTTGCCTCTAAATAAGAATCTGCTGACTAATTCACACAAACTCCTCTTGCATTTCTAATAGGTTCAGAGAGACTCCTTTTTAACAAGCAGCCTTTGAAAATAAATGCCCTTATTTCAGATATTGCTCCTCCGTGAAGGAATTTTTGGAACTGTCAAGGGGAATTTCTTATTTTCACAATGGCTACCATTTAGTTCTATGGGGTGGGGCACTGAGATAGGGTGGGTAGGAACGATAAACATCTTTGAATACATAGGCTAATGTTCCTCAGTAAATAACTGTTGTGCCCAAAACGTGGATAGTCTGTGGTAGCCACACTCTCAGATGGCCCCCGTGGTATTCACACACCTCATGGTATTCACACACTTGTATATTCCTTCCCACATTATACCATGATTGATCTGTGTGATCAATAGAATACTGCAGAAGAGATGGTATGCACATCTAAGATTAGGTTATAAGAAACACTGCCTTCTGTATTGGTTTCACATTATTTTTCTATCTCTCTCTCTCAGATAATTCATTCTAAAGGAAGCTAGTTGTCCTGTCATGGGATATTCAGGCTAAGAAGAGGTCCACAGTCAAGAAACGAATATATCTTAGCCAATGGCCAATGAGGAACTATCTGCCAACAGCAACGCGAGGGAGCTGGACCAGCGACTATCTTCCGGTCCCAGTTGAGCATTCATAAGACTGTGGTCCTGACCAACAGCTTTACTGTAATTTCATGAGAGACTCTGAGTCAAAAGCACTTCAGCTAAGCTGTTCCCAGATTTCTGACTCTGAGAAACTGTATGAGATAATAAAGTGTTCTTTTTTTTTTAAGCTAGTAAATATTGAGGTAATCTGCTGTGCAACATAACTAATATGATGTCTCTGTTGACAAGAGTCTGGTGGCAAATATTTTATTTGAAAAATCCCTACATATGGATAGTCTAGTTGCATTCTATACAAAACCAAAGCTACTTTCTCCTGACAAGTAAAATTTTTGAAACTTTTAATATGGTCTTATCTTTAGCATAGTTTAAAAATATCATATAAAATACTGTATAATCTACTCTTCTTAATCATGCTGCAATATTTCATAAAATATATATATATTATATACCATCTTCTAAAATATTAAATTTCCTATATGTTATCTTCATTAATTACTGGATATTTGCAATATATTAACTGTGAATCTCCTAAATGTAAACTTTTTTA
The DNA here is from genome assembly GCA_033961575.1 of Aselliscus stoliczkanus. NCBI lineage: Eukaryota > Metazoa > Chordata > Mammalia > Chiroptera > Hipposideridae > Aselliscus > Aselliscus stoliczkanus. Next base: position 146,065,247 of record CM066727.1, read on the forward strand.
TTGATGGTATAAACTGTCATGGATTAGATATTGAAAACTAATTGAATAGCTTGTGGGACAGGGAAAAGTTAAGAGTATGAAACTATTCCACCTCATATAGACCTCAAAGTCATCACTTTAATGTTAAATAAATGGTTGAAAAATATAACCTGTGGTTTCAAAACCTCTCTTTTTTCATTTATCCTACTGAAATATTTATGTATCACTTCATATGATGTTGATAACTACATTGATTAAAATTAGATTCATAGAGATGACAGTGGAGAATGTTTCTATATTTAGAATATCTTTTTCAAATCACCAGCATGAGGGGAGACACAATAATCTGTGCCTCAGTACTTTTCCTCTGTGACTTGGAAACATAGAAATTTACATGGCCTATTTTGTGCATGAAGTTCAATTTCACTTTTATTCTTTAGCCCAGTCTTGTCCCTGGCCAATTCTAGGGGAAAATGGGACATGAGAGGTTTTGAGACTTAAACAAAGAAGAAAAAAGAGAGTCACAAATAAGGGAAAAAAATAATTGGTACAATAAGAGTTATGGTAAATATCCTATAAATAATTATATTTAACAACTAATATAATCATCTATAAATATTGGCTAGCACAATATAATAAAAAATGTTGATAATTTAAAGTCTTGGGCCGGCCTAGTGGCATGGTGGTTAAGCGCTGGCTTGGGAAGCCAGTGGCCCTGGTTCGGGTCCCACATATGAGGGCCAGTAACACTGCCCTCAAAAAAAATAAAATAAAATAATGTCTTATCCTGACACACTTGGTTTTGTGGGTATAAATTCTGATTTTATGATACTGATTCCCAAACAGAATACAATTCTTAAATAATGTTTATGCTATATGATTAAGATGCTGAGTATTTTATTATAGGATTAAAGTGGTTAGTATTTTAAAACAAGAACAATATACTGATTACTCTGTGTCAGGCCCTGTTTAGATGCTGGGGACAGTGACAATAAACAAAGAAGAAAAAATGTCCCTGACCTCATTAATGTTTTCTAGTGATAAGATGGTCAATAAATAAACATACAAAATACCAAGTGTGTCAGATAATATTAGTGGTTTGAATAGTGTCTCCCAAAAATTCACATTCATTCAGAACCTTAGGATATGATCTTATTGGAAATATGGTGTTTTCAGATAATTGTAATTAAGTAAAGATGAGGTCATACTGAATTAGGGTCAGCCCTAAATCCAATGTTGTGTGTCCTCATAAAAAAATAAGAGGACACACAGACACAGAGAGATGACATGAAGATGAAGAGAGAGATTGAAGTGCTGCATTTACAAGTCAAGGAACATCTGGGATTGCCACAAGCCACCAGAAGCCAGAAAGAGGCAAAGAAGGGATTTCCTCTAGAGCCTTCAGAGAGAGCATGGTCCTGTTGACACCCTGATTTCAGACCTCTGGTCTCCAGAACTATGAGAGAATAAATTTCTCTTGCTTGAAGCCACCCCGATTATAGTACTTCATTAAGGCAGCCTTAGAAAATTAACCACTGACAATGGGAACTAGAGAGTAAAATAAAGCAGGGAAAGTGGTTAGGGAATACCAAGATAAAGCAATGGTGTTATTTTAAACCGAGTAGTAAAAAGGCCTCAGTGATGAGGTAACATTGAGTGAAATTATTATTTTATTTGTCTTCTTCATAAAACTGGGTCATTATGCATTCATCTTTGTATTAAGGCCCCTTTATTTCCATTAGTGACAAGAGCAATTTGAGGAGACAGTAGCACAGTTAGATTGCTTATGTACCATCTGGGCTTCTAGTCATTTCAATTACATAGAATGCAAGAGAAAATGTAAAGGAGTTGTAAAATATGTATTATATAAAAATAGTTACCAAAGACGCATACTTTTATATCAAAAGAGATTTAGTCTGATAAAGTGGGATTATGTTCTAGTTTAACAACTTTTGTGATCTTATATATATGGCATTAAAACAAAACAAAACAAAAAAACATACCTAGAGCATAGAAGCAGACCTGTGCAAAGCCAACCTAGTGAGAAGAGATAATGAATAATAGGGTGCACAGATACCCTTATTATGATAAAGTATGATAAAGTATCTACTGCCTATTTGGTACAGACACAAATAACTCTATGCATCCAGGTAGAACCTGAGAAAACTTGATTAAAATAACATATATATTTTTAGTTGATTGACTCATTATTTCCTTCTTACTTTCTTCATTCATTCAAAAACTACCTCACGAATGTCTAATATATATTACCTTACAATACACAAGTTTATGGCCATGGGGTTAGTGGATTGGAGACATACACATGGGAGACAGGGATACTATAATATATGCTTTATGATTTGGTAAAAGTACCAAGAGAAAAGAAACCAGAGAGTAACCAGAATAGTCTGTATTGTTCTAAGAAGGTATTACAAAACATGGATTTTGACATGAACATCTCAAACTATGAGAGTTAGCCTATAGAACTGGGTATACACAAATAAAAAAATAAATAAATAATGATAAAATACAGGAATTGAACAAATTGCATGATGAACTTTAAAAACAGAAAGTTTTTCTGATTAACTAGAATAGATGTTCTCCATTCTGGATGTACATTAGAATTTCCAAGGGATCATTTAAACATATGCCCAGTCCTACTTGTGACCAATTAAATCAGGATTTCTGAGGATGGGGCCTGAGTATGGTTATTTTTTAAAACTCTTTAGGTGATTTGAATGTGAAGCTGGCATTGAGAATCACTGGCTAGGATACAGTATAAATTGGAGGATTTGTGAAAAGCTGAGTCAAGGGTAGATGGTAAATAACCTAGTGTTGTATAATAAAGCATCTGAATATGGTGTTAACAATCATATACCTGTATCATCAAATAAATTACTAATATTGATAATTCTGATTCAATTATAAAATAAAATAATAATTTTAATAAAATGGTAAGAATCAGTTATCAAAAATTTAACTTGAGTTAAACTGTTCTTCGATTCATTTTCCAGAATCTGAAAACCCTCAAGATTTGTTTTCTATTTTAATGCTTTCATTCTAGTTATAATTAATATATATATATATATATATATATATATATATATATATACACACACACATTTTGTATCATCTGGATGACTGAGCTATAAATAAATATTACATGATTATCTGTACTTAGAATCATATTGGAACAATATAGAACTGCTTCAGTTATCAGGGGCTAAGGTGAAAAGGAAAGAGGCCGATGCATGAAGGAAGACTAATTAGAGGCAAGTGATGGCAAACCACAGCATAACATAGAAATACAAACAGGTTATGTGGTTCAAAGAGATGAAAGGTGGAAAGCTGAGGCATCACATAGCCAAATGTGAATTTAGGTATGTAGATCTCAAATGACTCTGTTATAAGCAGTTAGCTGAAGACTCATGTTGTGAGCAATGATTCTCAGAGTTAAGTCACATCTCAGTCGTGTTAACGTGAGCTCCATTTTCATCTTGTATTTTTCATTGCCTACATTCTTAATTGCTTTGTGTGTGCTATTTAAAAACTATGGCACACATAATGCCTAATTTTATATAATATGGTAGTTTTAAAATGAATATGTCAACATTCACTTTTCAGGAAAGAAATATTTTTAAATATATATAACAGGTTTTTAAATTTTTAAATATGTACAACAGGTTTTTGAAAACATTACATTAACAGTAGGGAAGTGGAATGGAGGTAATGCACATGATGACAATGATTCTGAATAGCAATCTATCTCCAACATTTTGTAAATTTTGTAAAACACTTAATGTCTATGAGCCTTAGTGTTTGGTCTGCAATATGAGATTAAGAATACCTGTCTTGGGACCGGCCAAGAGCGCTGTGGTTAAGTGCTGGCTTGGGAAGACAGCGGCTCCAGTTCGGGTCCTACATATGAGGGCCAGTGACACTACCCTCAAAAAAAAAAAAAAATAGAATACATGTCTTTCAGGGTTGTACCTATGATTTTGTGAATACCTAATGAGATCACTTACATGAAAGAGCCCACAAATTAATAGATGTTAGGTAAACATTAGTGGCTTCCTGTTGATGGAAAAATATGATTGTTGGGGAAAATCTTATAATTACTATGAAACTATTTGCATCTCTCTCTTTCTGTCTCTCTGTCTCTCTGTCTCTCTGTCTCTCTGTCTCTCTCTCTCTCTCTCTGTGTGTGTGTGTGTGTGTGTGTGTGTGTGTGTGTGTGTGTTCAACATGGTGGCAAAATGGCGTGCTAGGAAATTTCCCAAAGCCTTAAAGCACTTACCTTCTGTAATCTACAGCCTATGACTCTACTGACAATACCAGAAAGAAGAAATGAGAGGGGCAGTGATTGATTGGGGAATACTCAGGCAAGAGGGCCCTGTGCTGAGGCCAACACCTACGCATGGCTTTGGTCTTAATAACTTTCCATTACACATACTTCCTTTGGCACCAGTGAAACAAGGTTTGATTTATTTTTGATGGATCTTCTCCACATTGGAACTCTATTGCTTTCAGAGCTGTTGCTGCAGCAACACCTGAAGTGATTTTTATCACTGCCATAAAAACATTAAATGATTTCAGGTGCCAGAGACCTTTCTCAGGTTCTGCTGTTTGATAAGTGAAGTCAGTTGTAAAAAAATGTTTTTCTGCTGCTTTAACTTTTGACATGCCCCTAGAAAATCTATATTCTCTACCCAACAGGATGTCTGATGCTTTATAAATGTGCGGAAACACTGACAGATTAATATTTGTGAGGTATTTGTAATATTCTACATAGAAAAACAAAGACATTTAAGTAAAATTGTATGACATGTGGGATGATGTTGTTTGCTGTTATTTGCTTGGATGTTGTTTGGTTAGTTGACTTTCATGTGGTTTTAACAGAGTCTGTTGGTAAGGAGGTTGTGGGAGGATCACATGTGCTCACTTCTCTTACTCCCAACTTAGAGAATTAAAAGCTAATTGTTAAACTACATCCCTCACTCATTAGACAATTATAACTAAACCAACTAGGGGGAGGAGTTTCCATTTGAGTCTTATTTTAATGTTCTCTGGCTCTGATTATTCAATGTCCTACTGTGGTAGATTATAATGTCTCTCCAAATCAGGTCAACTTCTAGAGACTGATAGTACAAATGACCGCCAAAGGCATGTAGTTAGAGAAAGCTCTCTATATCAGGACCACACAAGAGTTGCTGGAGTCACATGTGATCTCTTTGAAGGCTCAGATTTAAGACATTGAGAGCTAATATTTAAAGGATCTGTCTAGAATGGAATTAATCAATTTTGTGTTAATAGCAGCTTTCTCAAAAGATGAAATATCTGTGTCTCCTTCAACACATAAATGTTACTCTGAAGTCTTCAGGCTTTCACAAATAATTATAATCATTTCTTAATATTTCAATAATTTAAAAGGGAACGTAAGGTGAGTAACTGAAAAATTATATTATAATCCATGCATATGCCTACATCTGCCAGTTTTCTATTCTCAAATACCCAACTCCAAAAATTAACTAATATAAACAAAAAAAAATCTAAGTAGCTGTAATATCTTGGTTCATCTATTATATTTAGAGTAATTCCTTGAGAATTTGTGTGGAAGTATTGTTAGTGTCTAGTGTGTGTGTATGGGGGGGAGTGGGAGTGGGGGAGAGAGAGAGAGAGAGAGAGAGAGAGAGAGAGAGAGAGAGAGAGAGAGAGAGAAACCAGGGCATTTGATCAGTCATATATGAGTGCATGTAAGAGGATAATGTAGGGCATGATATTGGAAATAAGGACTCTTCTAGGAAATATATTTCCTATTTCCATATGCAATAAAGCCACAGTTCTTTCTCATCTTCTGTTTTGCTCTCTTCCTTTATTCCCTGCTTACAGCATAAAGAAAAAAATAAAATAGACCTAACTTCGATTATCTAAGCAGTTTCTTTTTTAAGGAATGTTGACCAATGGCAGAAGCCAAAAAAAAAAAAAAACAGGAAAAAAAGGAATGCAAAAAACTAAACAGGTCAAATGGTAGAGAGATGGCTTCATTTTCCACAGAAAAACTTTGTCAATGTTTTTTAAACTCCTAGTACTATTAAAATATTTATAAGACCTATAAAGTGATAATGTTTCTACACCAATAAACACAAACATATAATAAACCAAGAAAGATTTTACTATCTAAATTTTGAATGAATATCTAAGGGAGAATGGTTGGGTTCTACAGAGAATGGTTTTAAAAGATGTCCATTAATTCATTCCTACCTAATGGAAACTCCCACCTAATACACTCTGTGGTTTCACTGACCACTGGAATGGAATACATCCTATATTACATTAGAGCTCCTTTCTAAAGTAGCCATAGCATTTTCATCTCAGACTCTTCTCCTACTAATTCTTATAGAATACACTGATCTTGGTAGTAAATGACAGAAATGAATTTTAAAAATGGTGATATGACCAGTGAATGTGGAGTATATGAGCCTGAACAAATCTATGAGTTAGATATACTCTTGGGGATTATAATTTTTCATTCACCACTTTAGAAATTACAGGTGTTTTCAAGACATATGAGATGTAAAAAAATAGAAAAAAAATAAACATGAGAATTTAAATCATTATTAAAAATAGTAAAAAGAAAGCTAAACAATAGTATACTTAATCAGTAATATGTAAGATAACTTGTGATATTCTGTCAGAATGCAAAGTGAAGGCACAAAAAGAAAAAATGATGCTGAAGTAAGTTAAATTGTAAAATAAAAAGAAAAACCTATTTTTAAAGTGAAGAAAAAAAGAATAAAACTGTATTAGAGTAAAACTCCATAATAAAAGGTCAAAACAAGCCAAAATAAAGCAGAAAAAAATAATTAATGAAAAGAAACACATAATGAAGTGACATGTAAAAATCTCATAAATTAAAAATTAATCACATAGGGATTCAAGACTTTGAAAAATTAAAAAAAAAATCATATGAAAAAAGAAAAAAAAAGGTTGAGATTAACATATTCAATAATTAGATGCCTTCAGAAAAAGGAGTGATGTCTCCAAGATTTTGAGAAAAAATATTGTCAACAGTTCCATACCAAGTCTAATTGTCATTATCCTTTCTTGGTCATAATTAAAAAATTAAATGCATGCATAAATAGATGTATACATAAAGGTAAATAAATAACGATGTTCTGTAGCAAAAGCTAAGATATGTACTTACCACATACGATTTTTTAAAAAAAATTAAACAAAAAAACAAAACCCCATTCTAGTTATCTAGTCCTATGTTGTAAATTAGTGGATTAAAATGGCTCAGCTGGGTAGTAACCACTTGGTGGTCTCTCAGGGGGTTGTAGCCAAGTTTCAGCAGGGCTGTAGTTCTCTGAAGGCATGCCTCAGCTGGATGTCCACAATGGCTCACTGATAGGGTTGGCAGCTTATATCAGCTCTGGGCTCACCTGACTGTCACTCACAGTAGCTACACATGACCTCATCATATGGCTTGGACTTCTTGCAGCTTGGTATCTTGGTTTGAAGTGGAAAATATCCCAAGATGAAGCATCCAGAGACTGGGTGTTCTAACAGGCTAAGGCAGAAGTGATCAGGCTATTTCTTAACTAGCATTGAAGTCATCTAGCATCACTTCAACCACTTCCTGAGAAGTCAAAAAAGTCATTAACACTATCTCAAATTCAAAGGAAAATAAATTAAATCCTATTTATCCATGTGTGAAATACCAAAAAATTTTTAATCCATACAGTACCCTCATTACTCAGCCTAACTGAGAGATAATTGACTCACCATACATAAATTAAAACAAAGCAACTACAAGCATAAAAATCTGGGAATCAAAAAGGAAAGTAAGGTAATAATTATATTCTATTTAGGGAAAAGCAACCATATCAACAATACTTCTCAAAACTTGGAGAGATTGCTAAAGCAGCATCCTATAAAAAAATATAGATGGTATAGCACAGGGAATATAGTCAATAATATAGTAATAACAATGTACAGTGTCAGATGGGTACTAGACTTACTGGGGTTATCACTTTGTGAGGTATATAAATGTCTAATCACTATGCTGTTTTCTACACCTAAACTAATTAAAAAATAAACTATATATAGATGAACAATTTTAACTTATTTTAATTCAGGGAAAATACAAATAAATGAATAAAACAACTGGGACTACATCAAACTAAAAAGTTTCTGCACAACAATGGAAACAAGCAAAAAAATGAAAAGGCAACCTACTGAATGGGACACAATATTTGCAAATCATATTATCATAAAGAGTTAATATCCAAGATACATAAGGAACTTGTACAATTCATCAGCAAAAACAAACAAAAAAACCAAAAACCACAAATAACCCAATTAAAAATGGTCAGCAGGTACATGAAAAGATGCTTAACATCACTAATTATCAGGGAAATGCAAATCAAAACCACAATGAGCATCACCTCACACCTCTCTGAATAGCTATCATCAAAAAGTCAAACTATTACTAGGGTTAGAGAGGTTGTAGCAAGAAGGGAACCCTTGTGTACTGTTGGTGGGAATGTAAATTGGTATAGCCATTATGGAAAATAGCGTGGAGATTCTTCAAAAGCATTAAAAATAGTACTACCATATAGCCAGTTATCTCACTTCTGGGTATAATCTAAAGGAAATAAAATCTCTATCTCAAAGAGACATCTGCACTCCCATGTTCACTGCAGCATTATTCACAGTAGCCAAAATATGGAAACAACATTAAGTGTCCATAAGCAGATAAATGGATACAGAAGATCTGATATATACTGTGTGTCTATATGTATACACACACATACACAGACACAATGGAATCTTATTCAGCCATGAGAAAGAGGTAAATCCCACCATTTTTAACACAATGAATCTGGAAAACATAAGGCTAAGTAAAATAAGCCAGATACAGAAAGACAAATACCGCATGATCTTATTTATGTGTGGAAGCTATTTAAAAAAAAAAAAAAAGATTAAATTCATAATAACAGAGAGTAAAATGGTGGTTACTAGGGCCTGGAAGATGAGAGGAAAGACGAGCTGTTAGTTAAAAGGTACAAACTTTCAAATGTAAGATATATAAGTTTTGGAGACCTAGTATACAACATGGTAACTATATAGTTAATAATAATATTTATACCTAAATTTGCTAAGAACATAGATCTCAAGTGTTCTTGCAAAACACAAACAAACAAACAAACAGTAAGTATGTGAGGTGATGAATATGTTAATTAGCTTGATTGTGGTAATTATATACACATATCGAACATCAAGTTGAAGTTAAATATACATAGTTTTTATTTGACAATCATACCTCAATAAAACTGGAAAGAAAGAAATAGAAAAGTCTCTGTCAAAAATAAAATCAAATCTAAAAGAACATTATCCCTGCAAAACATCTCTAGAACTGGATAGTTTTACCAGTCTCATTTCTTTCAAATATTACTTTCCATGTCACATAGATTGTTCCAGGGAAAAAGAGTACAAAAATCTCCAATATCACTTTATGAATATCCTAAGTATAACAAATTCTCATAGAACTGAAAGACAGAATATCATTTTCAAAGATATACATAAATATTTTCAATAAAATAATGAAAATCAAGCCTAGTACACAAGAATCATCATCACTGATAGGAGTACAAATTGATCTGATGATACCCAATCTAAAATTTAAATGTTTTTCTCCATAATGCAGTTTCTACACTCCTGGAATTTTAGTCTAAGGATTAAATCAGAGATGCCCTCAATTATTAAATAAAAATACTTTATCATACATTTATAATAATTGCAGTACATTAGCAATAAATTGGAGACAATCAAAATATCCTACAGGGTAATTTCCACATTCTCTACAATGAGCCTGTTTTGATTAGAAATAATTAGATAAATTATATATTAGAAAACATGAAATTTTTTATAATTAAGGAAAGTCATTAAAATATTTTAATATTTTCAGTTTCAGTTATAATAACTTCATACGCAAGAGAAAATAATGTTATAGGGAAAAAATGGGAATTATCTCCTAATTATAATACTCTTATTAAAGACTTGTTTGGGTGTTCCTCAAAAAAAAATTCTACAATACAGTAATATTTTTAAAAGGTTATGAAGCTGACTGATTGGAGACTACTTTAGCTATTGGGTTGTCGGAAAAGTCATGACGCATTTTTGCAAAGAAAAACAGAAAAAGTACGTCATGACTTTTCTGACAACCGAATATTTGGAGCAAAAGCAAGCTGGTATAGTGGCTATTTGTCAAGCAATCCTTGAACTTTCTTCACTCTGCTCCTTGCTCAAACTGTACTGTATATTTTCCCCCTCATATCTACTCATCACAGTTGTACCTATTCTCCTCACAAAACACTTGGCACTACTGACATGGCTTTTTCATATACTGCTTTACATTATAGCTATTTGCGAGCATACGTCACCTCACTCTGACTCTTAGAAGACAAGCAGCCTCTTCTATTCATCAGTATGTCTCTCACCACAACATATAACACAGTAGATGACATTTAGCAAGTGCTTGATAAATATGTAACAAAAAAATAAATGTTGATTAAACTGCCTCTCTTATCAGGGCCTTGGCTTGTTTTTTCTTTCTCTTTAAATTTCTGGTTTTCTAAAGTCTTTAGAGGACTAAGTAATTTCACTACAGTGAAAGGATTAGACTATGTGGCAATGACAGCCTGTCTGTCACTTATATGGCTAAATCACACTGCACCATACATAGATGTTGTACTTATGTTTACTCTATTTTTCTCTTTATTTGCCTGTGTCCCATTCTGCATATTCCATTTCCCAAGACTCCAATTTGTGTTCTGCCAATGGGAATCACTGTCAAGAAAATGAAATTTTAAAGAAAAAAATATTTTGTTCCATTATTTTCCTGGTTTAGCCACAGTTCTGATAAGAATGGACTACTAAACATGGAGCAGGGGGCTCTGGAACTCAGCAGCATCAGTGTTCAGGGCCATGCTTCTAGTGCCAGCCAGTTGTGGGCTTCCAGTCGCTATTGGTGATTCTGGCAGAAGCACTGACAGTTCATCAGTGACATGGTATCTCCTGAATATTATCTCAGTGTCAATGTAGAAACCTGTCTTAGTCCGTTAACAAAATACGTAGACAGGGTAGTTTATAAAAAAACATAAATTTCTTATAGTTCTGGAGGTTAGGAAGTCCAAGATCAAGGCTCTGGCAGACTTGTTGTCCAGTGAGAACCTGTTTCCTGGTTTGTAGAAGGCTGCCCTTTTTCTGGTCCTTGCCTAGCGGAAGGGGCAAAGGAGCTCGCTGATGTCTCTTCCATAAGAGCAACTAATTCCATTTATAAGGGTTCCACCCTCATGACCTAATCATCTCTAACAGGCCCCATCTCCTAATACCATCATATTAGAAATTAGGTTTCAATATATGAATTTTGGGAGAACACAGACATTCAGTCTCTAGCAAAACCTAAGATCCGGGATGGCAAAAAGTAGGCAATGCTGAGAAAAACTAATAATGGCCCACCACATACTTGGTTAGTACAATTCTTATTTATTTCCATTAACAAGCTAAGCAGAAGTGACTATGGATCTGAGGGGAGGCGACAAATACACACTACCTAACTGGAATCAATGAGTCTCTTTCTCTCTCTCTCCATCTTACTCCACCACTTACTCACATTTAGTATGTCTCTGACCTTTGCCAGCAAGATAGTCTGCCCAAACAAAACTCATAGACACAGACAATAGTTTGGTGGTTACCAGAGGGTAAGGTGGGAGGTGGAAAGTAATGAGGGTAAAGGGGATCAAATGTGATGGAAAGAGAACTGATTCTGGGTAGTGAGCACACAGTGTGATATATAGATGATGATTACAAAATTGTACACCTGAAATCTATATAACTTTGCTAACAATTGTAACACCAATAAGCTTTAATTTATATATATATATATATATAAATCTCACCAGAAATCTCTGGCCAGGACTAGAGACCAAAACAGTTAAAAATAAAGAAGTTGCTGTTGCCTCACAGCAGACTACGTGGTCCATAAACCAAATGGTTCAGTGTGTTCCAAAGACATGCAGGGAGATCAATTCTCAGAGATGTATATAGTAAGCTGCGGTTTTATGCAAAAAGTATTATTTGGGGGTTGGGAGTGTATCAGCCAAAAATATTAGTAAACATTCTTATGGGTACTTTAATAGACATTTCTCAAACACAAACAGCATGTTTGCATTACTTGTTTTTTGGAGTAAAGACATTTTCTTTTTTCAGAAAATAATTCTCGAAACCAAGTTTCACATAAATATATTTGTAGCATTTCTTAATAAGAACATGTTTACAATTTGACAGAACAGAGCAAAAACACTTTGTCAAAACAAGTATACTTTGGGTAAACTGAAGCAAATATTTTACATATTGCTCACATCACATGATGGTTCTCACAACCAGAGTATAGCTTCAATAGTGTCACTGGTGAGTGGTCCCTCGAGACCATCCCTCTCTTGTTTTCCTCCCATCAGAAAGGCTGAGAGCTTTTTGCAGACCAACTCTGGGCTACTTCTCAAGGCTACCTCTCCAATAGCCACTTTACTGTTTTAGCCAGCCATCCTTTTTATACCTAAATGCTTGTATTAAATTCTATCTGCTGTTTGACTTAGAGTGGTTGCTTCCTTCCTTGGTTTCTTCTTTTTTCCTTTTTTATTGAACTATGACACACATATGTATTAGTATGAAATATCTCACAGATTTAAAATTTTTCTCAGTAATAATATTTAGGAAATAAAGAAAACTAATACAATGAGGTGATTTAAGAGTTTGATAGACAATGGATTGAATATACTGAGCTAATATTTGAGACAGTCCCATGACTTAGGCACTGAGATGAACGTTTGGGATAAACTTTACTATATCTCTATGATGGTAGTGCTCATAAAATGCTTATTTTACATATACTGATACTGAGAAATAAATAGGCTATGTAATTTCTCCAGTCACATAGTTGGAAAGTTACATAACCAAGATTCGTCTTTATTTATTCATGTGTATGCATATTTATTAATTGATAACAACAAACATTAATATATCATAAACAAATAATTATTGATAAATGCACATGTATTAGTGAATAAATACTTATTAAATGCATATTATCAGACATCTGGGCTTCATGTATTATAGCCCTGATGGAACTGAAGAAAAAATCTGAACATAGCACCCAAACCCTTAAAAATAATTTATATTACCTTACACAGTATGGAAAAGGCATAGTTGCTCTTACCTCAGGCCTATTCTGCTACATATATTTTCTCCAGAATTTTGTGAGCAACAGAAAACAATTTTTATCAAATTAATATTCCTTAAAGACAACTGAGGTCATCTCATATTTGATTGTCCACTGGGGACTAATATATTTTTAGAATTTTATTTCACTACAATATTAGTCATAAAAGGGTGGTTTGGAAAACCCTGAGGATTCCTGTAACATTTTCAGAGCAATTTGCAAGATCAAAATTATTTTTGTAGTAATATTATCACACATTACCTTTTCTCTGTGTCTTTTTCACTGTGTGATATTCTCATTGATGGTGCAACCCCAATTGTGGAAAAACTGGCTGGTAAATTCACCCTAAATGAGGCAATGGTTTCAAAATGTACCAGTATTATAATATTCTTCATTACCATAAATTTGCTGTTAAAAAATTAAAAACTCAGTTTCATTTAAGATTGTCCTTGAAGATGCAATAAAAAAATAATTTCATTAAATCTCAATACTGCCTTTTTAATATTTTGTGTGGCAAAATGAGAAATATCTATAAATCATTTCTGTTGTATACTAAAGTATAATGACTAATTCAAGGAAAAGCACTTGTGTATTCTATCAGCTGATCTAGCTGTATTTTTTTTCCATAAAAAACTAACTACCTCTGGTCAACCAGACTTAAGTACCTGACACACATTTTCTCAACAATGAGCAACAGCATGTAACTTCAAGGAAAATCTCTAACAGTATTTTTGTCACTGATAAAATTTGGGCCTTCAAGTGAAAATTAGAATTTTGGAAAACTTGCATTAGTCCCTAGGGGTTTGAAAGCTTCCAAGGTACTTAAATACTTTATTGATGAGCTTGGTTGTAATATTAAAAACATGCCTTTTTGCTGTTGTGTAATGAAATGTGTCAAACATTTAGATCTGCATAACTCAGTGAACCAATATTTCTCAAAAAATGATGCCTGGTGATACAGAAACCGTGCATGAATAAAAGATCCACACAAAGAACAAGACAGGTCAATCAATTTTATGGAATAAAATGAATGCCCTCACTGATTGTTTTAGATTGTTAACTTTTGCTGCACCAAACAATTATGATATTTCCACAATTATCACATCTCTAATTAAGTATCTGTGTGAGGCTGGATTGTCTTTATTTACCTGGACCCAAGACAATATATTCCTACAGACTGAATGTAGAAGCAGATATGAGAAAGCTACTATCTGCTATTAAGCCAGTCAGTACAGAGATTTGAAAATGTTTAATACAATGCTCTACTCATTTAAGTTTATTCTTGTTTGTTTGGAAAACAGTGATTTTTGTATTAAAAATTATTTATGCTAGAATGTAATGTTTATTATTTTCTAAGTAGAGATTTTTCTCAGTTTTAACTACAAATAGGTATAGCTGACGTGAACAACATCTCCTTATAGTCCTCAATAATTTTAAAACAGTTTAAAGAGATGTTGTTCTGCCACCTCAGGGAGTTTCTGGGTGAAATTTGAAACTGGCCCCCCCATATACACAGGGCAAGGAGAGATGGAAGAGGCAGACCATCCCAGATTGGTAGGTGACAGTTTTTATAAGCAAAGGAACTTCGGAGGCTTCTCTCCAGTGGTGAAACAACCCAATCTTTGGACAGGCCGCCAGAAGCTTAAAAGTTTATGCAGAAGCTTCTGGGTTCAGTGACGTACTGTCCAGGTGATTTAAATAACACCTTACTCTCGCGAGATTCCCAGATTCCATCCTTGAAATGGCTCAGGCTGTGGAAACAGAACGTACTTGCCTTGAGGTCCCTCACCCTCACCCGGGTGCAGCCTGGGGCCAACCAGAGGTCACATAGTCTCCAGCAAGGGATCTTGACACCAAAAAGTTTGAGAAAGCTTTACTACACATCTTTAAATAAAGTTATTAGATTATAAAATTAATATTTGCCAGGGTTAGGAGAAATTTTCCTCGCTTAAGTGTAGTTATTCCTGGGAGAGAAGACCATTTCTCTTCCATGTGTCTTTGCTAATTGATGGAGCCATAGTTCCTCTCTACAGAGGTGGGATAAAATGATTGTCCACTATTTGCTTATTGAAAGGTAACAATTGAAATGAGTTTCACATGGCTCCAAAGAATGCTTAATATCTAAATCAGGAATTCTTATTTTCCTGTGAGTGTTGGACCTATCTCTGTTTAAACTCACTTAGTCCTTGGCAAGTTCTATTTTCCCCTATTTGTCCCATTCACCTGTTTCTTCTTTCTTCCTTTTTTTTCCCCCCAGCAATTCTTTCCCTTGTTCCTTCCCTCCCTCCTTCCTCCCCTACCTCTCTTCCCTTTTCTCTCCAACCTTATTGAAATACTGGTGGACCCAGATTAAAATGGTTTATGTTCATTATCAGGTTCTTAAGATAATATTGGATCTTTGGAGAACATTTTAATTGTTTATCTCCAACATTATCTTGAACTTTAACTGGTCTTATTCAATGGTGGAACAGGCAACTCGAATTGCAATAACTGCATCATATACTAAGTGTTTGACAGAAAAATCACATAATCCTTTTGAAGCACATGGTAGACTCCCTGATGTAGACAATCAAAAGACAAGAATACTCTTCTAAACTTAATTTAGAATAGGACAATATAGAATTAGAAATTGGTTTTAAAAACACATTCATGTAATATAATGCAATGTGATCATTAAATCTTTGTATTCAAAGATCAAAGAGTAATATAATATTTGCATGATATGCAAGCAGCAAAATAGTATGAATTTTCAGAATGTACTATGCATACATTAAAAAAGCACTAAAAAGTGAAGAAAATATACTGAAATATGGTGATCTTCAGTTTAAATATTTACAAATGTGATAAATCTGTTGGTTTTCCAATCTGGCTGAAAAGTGATAATAAATATTTCTAAAAGAGAGCAAGCTACGTAGCTATTTCATTGCTTAATTAGCTCTAAGGTACTGTTCTATTCTGAAGCAAACTATACCCTCACTATCTAGTACATCAGCATTCTAGACTTATCTTGTACAAGCTAAAATCATTTCTCCAAGAAGCCCCATCTTTATTTAATGGAGACTGATAACTCGAACCATAGTCTTCAAATCACTAATGATCATTGCTATGTGTTGGCCATTGTTTCTAACTCTTTTTATGTCACCTGTTCTTTTTGCCAAGAGACAAAAGGATTTTTTTTTCTTTTCCTTTAATATTCAGGAGCTTTGCTAGAATATGTCTTGTTCTTCATTCTGAATTCTTATTTTCAGGTCCACAGTGTGCTCTTTCAATTTGTACTTTCAAATCTTTAGTATTTCAGAAAAGTTTATTTTTTTTGAATTATTGTATTTAGTATTAACTCTGCTCTTTGTTTTGGATCTCTTTAGGGCCTCCTTTTATCTCAATATTGTCTATATTCAATATTTCACTTTCTGTAATTATTTTTATCTCTGTATTCTTGATTTTTTGTATTTTTCTTTCTACCTTTTATGTCTCTTAAGACATTGGCATGATTTAAATATTTATTCACTCCTCTAATGCTTCTATTTCAGTTTTCATTTATAAAATAAGTTTTCTTGCATTTCTAATGATCTCCTGTATTTTCTCTATGTCCCTCTTTTGTCTCTGTTAGTTTTGTTATAATCAGCCAAAGTCCTCCTACTTACCCTCTTAAGGGGGTGGGAGAACACTCTCAGCTGCAGTAAGTAGTACTTCTCAAATCCACCTTCCATGTTTTAAATAACAAATATCTATAGCCTACTTTAGAGTTCTCCTCAGGTGTGTCAGATGTTAGCTTGCTTCTCTGCTTCTTCCTGAAAAGGCGAAAAACACTGTGTCTTGCTGTCATGAGTACTTGCTACCTACTTGCATTTTTGGAGTTAATATGATTCATTGTCACCTAGCTGTATTTTAAATGTTTCAATGAATTTGGAGTTTTATGTTTAGTTTATCTGGTTTGATTTTTTAATGCCCTTTGGTATATATATATCAAATCACCAATTGTGCAATTTAAATATATACATTTGTCAATTATTCATCAATAACAATTAAAAAAATACACAAAATAAAGAAAATGCTGGGAGAAATCAAACAAATATACTGTCAAAATTAAATAACGTGTGAATAAAAACATTTTAACATATATATTATCTAAATAAATATTTTAAATATTGCAAAATTTACAAAATAAACTTGCCTCCTTAACAGCCTTCAAAAAAAGAAAATACCCCAGGAAGAAAAAGTTTGGAATATAAGATACTAACAAAAATGGCTGTTATCATTAGAAAGAAACTGAGTTGATCGAACAAAATCTTCCACATTTTTTACATAATGTTATGTACTTATAGATGAAAAGTAATAAAGAAAAAGCAGTTGAGTGGATTTCAGCTTGAGTTACAGACATGCTTTGAGAAAAAATAAAGGCCATTATACTGGATATTTGAAAAACAAAAACAAAAACCTATGACTATGTAAACAAACAACACAAGGTTAAAAGAAGTCCCTTATATCAAACAATTTACTTTTATTTTCATGCCATTTCTTTTTTTCTTTCCATGTTTTTTGTTTGTTTGCTTCAGGCGTACAAAATAATTTAATAGTTAAACATTTACACCCCTTATAGTCATAACTCCCTCCCCCAATCTACTACCCCTCTGACATTCTATATAACTGTTAAAATTCCATTGACTCTATTCCCTATGCTGTACTCCACATCTCGTGTGTGTGTGTGTGTGTGTGTGTGTGTGTATAAAATTATAGTTGGCATTCAATATTATTCAGCTTCAGGTGTATAGTTCAGTGGTCAGGCATCTGCACAATCTTTGAAGTGGTCCTTTATGTTTATTGCAGCACTATTTACAGTAGCCAAGACATGGAAACAATGGAAATTCCCATCAGTGGACGACTGGAATAAGAAACTGTGGTACATTTATACAATAGAGTATTACTCGGTCATAAAGAAGAATGAAATCTTACCATTTGCAATGATATGATGGACCTAGAGAACATTACGCTAAGTGAAATAAGTCAGATGGAGAAAGACAAATACCATATGATCTCTTATATGTGGAATCTAAAGAACAGAATAAATGAGCAAATTAAACAGAAATAGTCTCAGAGATATAGGGAAAAAAACTGATGGTTGTTAGATGGGAGGGGGGTTGGGGATGAGGGAGAAGGTAAAGAGATTGGAGAGTACAAATTAGTAGCCACAATATTGCAATGGGGATATGAAAGAGTTTGGGGAATCTAATCAATAATGTTGCAAAGATTTTGTAGGGTGTCAGATGGGCACTTGTTTTATGTCATTTCTTTATATCAAAAATATTCTCTCACTCACCTGATGTCTCTAAACAATAGATATCTTGCTTTAGGACTTCTGCCAAGATGACTTCAGGGTCATGTTAGAATCAAGCCTAGACCTTGTTATGCAGGTGAGTTTTAAATGAGAATTTGCTCACAGAAGTGCAATGTAAGCTGTGCCTGTGTGTGGCCCAGGCAGTAAAGGCTAACGTTGTTTGTATCTCTTCTTACCCTAATGACATCATCTACATTTACTTGGGTTTCATTTAGGGTCCACTTGCATTGTGATGTAATTGTGTCAATATATTTGATATTTTTCAATTTTCCAAGGGTCATTTACCTCCTGACAGCTATCATAGCTTTAGACCAAAGTAATCTGTTTTTCCTTTGTCTTTGTTGAAAGTCAATTGATATAAGAATCTTTAGGGATACTCTGAAGACTCAGTGTCATTGTCATGATAATTTGATATAAAACATTAATTCAAATCAGTTTTTGACTAGTCAGCCCCCAAATATCATGAGAGAAGACATAATATTCTGGTAATCTTTATTTAGTGCTATTCCACATTGTTATTTGTGCTAGTTCCTTGTTCAGGGCCTAGCTGTCAGCAATAAATGAATTACTCCCCAGCTAGGAAATCACAGAATTCTCCTGAGCTTCTCAGAGAAACAAAGCAAAATGATGAATCTGTAGCCCTCAGAGGTTTATTCATAAATATCCATTTTGTTTAAGGGACTTTGGGTCTACTGGATGGAAGATCAGTTTTCCTCCATAAACCACTAGAAAAGTATTTATCTGGAAAGAAACACAAATGGAATAGTGTTCATTTTTCTGATTTCCATCAAATTCAAGATTTCCTTATGAAATTAACAATATGCCAAAAAAAAATTTTTGAGTGGATATTTAAAGTAAGAGCAGATATTTAAAAATCAGAACAAAGGAAATAACCCCCTCTCTAAACAAAAATTGAGTGAGCATTGATTTTCTTTATCTCTTTCAGCTTTCCCCACCTTTAAGAAACATTCCCAGATTTTCTGGGAGAGGAATAGCTCTCATTTGTTCATATTTGAAGTGAAAAATAGAGAAACTACTGGTAGTAGGACCATATATCTTAAGTGACTCAGATAATAGTTTTAGTAAGTGCCTTTTTCTTTTGAGATTCAAGCACAGACTGGGAACAACTAAAAGCCTTTCCTCACTGACAATGTCTGAACTCATAAGGGAAATATATTCTGTCACTGTGAACTTATTCCTAAGTGGGATAAAATTTTCTGACTAGCATTCAGCTGCTTAAAATTCAGTTCACTGGATACAATATTTTATGTTTGCAAAGCATAAATCATGTCAGTGAGGCTGCCCTAGGTATTACTGTATTAACTATTTTCTAAATTTTTAGAAAGGAGAGACCTGTGGGAAAACTTGCAGAAGATATTTTTACAAATAGTTTCACCTAAGTCCATGCTGTCTGTATGTGTAAATACATAGAAATAGCTAGCTGTGTAACATAAAGATGATTTAAATTCATTTGTATATTACATAGCATAATGAAATTTAAAACTAGCTAGTTTTATCCTGAGCACTTTTTTCCAAAAAACTTAACTGAATTAAAGTCAATGCATTTTTCATAAGTGAGTTCTTTTTTTTTTTTTTTTTTTTTTAAGCTGAGCCACCCTGCCACCTGTTGGCAGCTCAACAGCAGCTCAGCTCTGGCTGGGCATCGAACTGCTGTTGCTCAGAGCTCAGCTCACACTCTTGAGTGAGCTCTTAACCAACTGAGCCACTTGGGCGGCACCTGATAAGTGAGTTTTTAAATTCTTAAATATTAATATTTTATTTCAACTTAGGTTGAAGTTAATATTTTACTTACCTTAGTCAAAAAGGTTACCAAGCAAGGACACAAGGAACTACATTTGACTTTTATTGTGCATGTTCCAAGTATCTAAAGAATAAGGAATACATGTGAATTAAGGACAAAAAGAACCCAGCTTAGTGCCTTTGTAAATATATAGTACTATAGATTTTAGTGTTCATTTTCTGTGGTGAGAATATACTTTGTTCTGTGGAATAATACTGATGAAGCAGTAGTTTTGTTTTTACATAAAAAGCACTTGATATTTGAAGAATTCTTGGTTATTTATTTATTTGATTTCACCTCATAAGGTGAGTGACAAAAGCTATTATTTTCATAAAGAAAATGCCACTGTCAGCTTTAACTCAAGGTCAATGTGCTTTATGCATGGTCACTGGGGTTTATGTTTCCATTATAGCATCTGCCTTAGAACATAACTGAGGAAGACATTTCATAATTGAAATCCCCAAATTCAGTTAACCGCTTATGATTCATGCTGCATCAAATCATATTTTTAGAGCATAGCAATAGCCATTTTGGGTTTGATAAAGATCCATTAATGTATGCCAAGGCACTTTATTGGGCCCTTGAGAAAGTCATAAAATTAACTAGCACATGGTCTTGCCCTCAAGGGGTTTACCTGTAGTGGGATCACACCCTGGCTATGTTAGAATCACGTAAGGAGGGCTGGCCGAATGGCTCAGTTGGTTAAGAGCTCGCTCAAGAGTCCGAGCTGAGCTCTGAGCAACGGTGGTTTGATGCCAGCCTGAGCTGAGTTGCTGTTGAGCTGCCAACAGGTGGCAGGATGGCTCAGCTAAAAAAAAAAGAATCACTTAAGGAGCTTATAAAAATTACTGTTACCCAGCTACTAACAAGTATTCTGATTTGCTGTGCATGTAAGCTCCACTGAGAATTACTGGTCTAGAGTGTCTTAAACTTTAATACACAAGTGAATCACTTGAGGATATTGTTTAAAATAGAAAATCTGAGTTTGTAAGTCTGGAGTGTCTCCTGATAGTCTGCATTTCTAAAAAGCTGCCAAATGATGTTAGTTTTTTTTTTTTTTCAAAGGAAGATAAATACATACAAATGAATGTCCCAATCTCCCATTTCAAATAAAGATAAGTAAACCTATGCCAAATGTAATTAGGTCCATACCAATGAAATTTAAAAGTATATCTACAGGAACTCCCTTAATGTCCAGTATTGATATCAGAATAAAGGCCACAAATGGAATCCAAAGTGACCAAAACAAACAAATAAATAAATTTGTTAATTAATTTAATTAAAAAGATGGTTGGAAAAAAAAGAAAAATGATGGAAAATAAGCAGATGGAACAATTTTTTTAATTACTTGGACTTTATACTAAAAACCTCAACAGTATGAATTAAAACATTTATTTTTAGTAGAAATAAAGTCAAAATTATAACTAGGTTCTCACTTATCTTTAATGTGAACAATAAACTAAGAATTCACTTTTTGGATAGCATTTCTTTGACAAAATTTATGACAATATAATGATAGAATGGCAAACTTGTACGCTTTATTTTTATAGCTTGATATCAACTTGATCAGTATGGCAAAATTATTTCACAATTCCATCAATGAATTTTCTTGATTTTTTTGATAGTCAAACCATCTTGTTTTGAAAAGATATCCTCATTTATATTCATTTTTTTCCTACTTCTGGTTTTAGCTGGTCTTGTTATCAGATCTTCGTTTGCCTAAATCTCTGTTGTCTGAGATCATTTTAGCAAATTTCTAGATATCCCAAACATTTTTAGGTATTCATAATTTCAATGTGCAGCTGTTTTTTGTTGGTATACATACCACACCCCCAATTCTACTTCTATTGTTTCTCCAAATCAGAGACAGAATGACCTATACATAAATTATTTGGGAAGTGAGGGTATATTTCCATGTTAACTGAGAGGAGAAATAAGTGAGAAGTGATTAATTTTGTAAGTGGCCAGTTTTTAGAGATTATTTTAGTGTTATGACAATTTTGATTTCATCTGCACACTGATACTTCCATATGATCATTTATGTAGTGAAGACTTTTCTGCTCTAGAGTTCTCTTATTCACATTAACACATTAATTCAACTGTACTGTGAATCTATTCGTGGCATTGAACCAAGTGGGTGGAACCAGTGAATCGAGACTTTTCCAGGCAACAGAAGCTTAAGGGTTAAAAAGAAGAGAATATCATTGGCCCACTCCAAAGAGTTTAGCTTCTATTTCATCAGTCTGCTCTGTGTTTGCTCTTCTTAAATAATCAAGTCTATTTCAGAAACTCTTCGATTTTTGTTGATGTCTCTGCTACTCGGTAAGCTTTGACCTCTGTTTTGCGGATTCGCACTGGGCTCTGACACTGCAGGGATGCCCCTAAAGGCTACTGCTGTCACATAATGACAGAAGTGGTACAGCCAATCCTGAATGTAATCACCTAGGCTCCCCGGGACCTCCACTCCTGTATGTTTGCATAAGTGACCACTGCCATGTACTGTTTACCCTTTTAAAAGGTGAAATTCATTAATCCTCCAGTGATGCATCTCTGGGCTAAAATATGTGCAGTTCCCATCTAACCCTCTGTGCCATATATACCATTTCACGATCTCATGCATGTTCAAGCTTAGGAACATTTCCCCATACTCTCCAAATAACCTAAATTTCTAGTTGAATTGGAAAAGGAACAAAGTCTAAAAACACATCAATATTGTTTTTATTTATTTTCTAACCAATGTATGTATCTTTATGCCACTGAATCATATGTTTCACCTTTCTTATCACCTTTAAATGTTGTGAAGACTATCAAACTTATGTACTGAAGCACTTGATTTAATTTTGTAAACACAGTAGGCTGTTTATAAATGCATTTCTCTAAAAACAATGTACTCAGCGATCTGTCATTTAGTCTTTTCATTGTTCTGGGTTTGTAGAAAGTAGTTTCAGTGTATGTTTGCATAATCCTAGATTTAATTTACAAAAGAGATTTAGTAAGATAAACAGTAGCAATATTAAGAAATATTCCAGATATTTCAAGTTTCACATGGGCTTGGTTTTCACTACTTGGTTTTCACAGTTTGATTTTTTCTAATTACCATTAAAATTTCCCTGTCTCTGTATTTCTACAAAATATAAAGATCACATTACATATTTGAGAAGTAATACATGCATTCTAGAATTTCAGAACAGTATAATCTTCATCTTAGAATACAATAATAAAAATGAACTGTTCTGAAGAAAGCAAAAAAACTATCAGCCCTGTCTAGCCTTAATGCTCAATTTTATAAGGTACCAGGAATATGTACTAAATAGCAGCATTTTAATAAACCTTTACTAAAAGAAGAGTTATATGTATTCACAGGCAGACACATTGTGCAATATTAAAATATCGGTTACTTTTGGAGTCATCTGCATGTTAAACAATGCTTTCATTTTCTCATTTAATTAAAAAAAGAACGTTATCTCTTTGAGAATATTTATAACTTTTTTCCAAGTGTTACATACAAGGATCAACTTTTCTAAATTTTTTTCTTCCTCTAAATTATATTATTTATGAAAAGCATTCTATTTGTCCAAATTCTATATATTTTGATTCTATAGTCTTTTCTTTTGTTATTAGTTGAGATGACTGCAAAAGTTTATAAGTTTATGATTTGGGCATATTTCTATTTTATTAGCTGTTTACCATTTATATAAGAAAAATCCACATATCTAAGCTTGCAAGTTTTTATAATACTATGTTTAATTCTATCCATAGTTGTCTTCTGAACATAACTCTCAGCTCTCAATAACTCAGAGAATTTTTATACCTCAGTCTTCTGTTTTCTTGTCTCATAATTTAAAAAGATTAAATTTTGAATCCTAAACAGTTCCTGAGTTCTCAGAAACCCATTAACAATCAGTCATCTGAATGCAATAAACTGCTTGTTGACTGAATCTCAGGAGTGTCTCTTCATCTGATGGACCTTTGTGAGGCCTGCATTTGTGGTTAAGCTATCAATTAATTATCTATGTGGTTCTCTATCTTTAAAATTGCAGGAGATGGGTTTAGTGCCTGAGAGCCATGATGAGATTCAGAAGTTAGGAGGCAAAGGACCAGAACAGAGTTCTTACAATAGTAGAAGGTGTCTGCTAACTCAACATAATCCATCCACTTTCTCTTCACATGGCATCATCTAATGCCATTTGGTTTGGGGGCAAAGGGATTCCCTTTAGGCAGAATAAGGGAATAGCAAAGTCTCTTTACTTTTTTCAACCTTGCTAAGTATTAGGAAATAAACCAAGATGATAGGAGTACTATCACGCTTCAAACCTTTAATAACTAAAAACATATTGTTTTCAATTTTTGTGGCTACAGTTACATTTGAACTATGTTTGATCATGTGAAAAAGTCCAGATACATTTGTGCAATTAGTTTCCTTTTTGCCATAGTCTTTTGCGTTAAAATATGGCCAAGATTAAAATTATTGACAAGAGGAATATTAGTACTTAAATGTAGCTCGATATTACTGTAAGAAATACTGATGTAAATATTAAAAGGGCTGAGTCTTAATCCCAATAACAAAATGAGCCTTTGCTCAGTGAAAAAGTATCATTAGACATTAAAACAATCAGTGCCTGAGAATAATTAAAAATTTTTTGGGGAAAAATGACAGCAACAACTCTGACAGGGTTACGTTTCTATTAATAAGTTTTTGGACCGAGCTTCAAATTATTAATTGGATGACAATATCACGGGACACTTTCTTCTGGTGCTGGAATAAAAACACAAGTGTTACTATTTCACATTCGGATAAAAATGAGAGCTATGAAAAAATACTTTATAACCTGTTCAAAATTTAAGTTTAAAAAAAGAGTCCTTTGGTCAGGCCAAGTGGCTCAGTTGGTTAAGAGTTGGCTTGGGAGTGTGAGCTCTGAGCAGCAGGGCCAACACTTCAGTTCCCACATGGGCCAGTGACTCTGTGTCCTCTACAGCTAGGATGGTGAACAACAGCTCATTCTGGAGCTGGACTGCTGTGAGTCACCAGCAATGGTGTAGGCTACAGTGGGGCTGCAGTGTGCTGCAGTGAGCTACAGTGAGTCGCTGGCAGCCAGCAAAGCTGCCATGAGCCACCATGAGCGGCTGTCCAATTGCCGGTAACTGACTGACTCAGCTGGGAAGAGCCCAATGAGCATAATACCAACATTGGCCAGTGAAGCGACACGTCCTCCACAACTAGACTGAAGAACAAAAGGACAGCAACTTGTCTGTTCCCCTTCCCTGATTCCCCAACACTGTTCCCCTCCCCCAATTCACAATAAACTCTTTAAAAATTGTAATTAAAAAACAAAAAAAGTACTTCTCTCAAATTTTGTATGTTTTTATGGAACCTAAATTTTTAATGCAAATCTTCTAGTTACAGAAATAATTTTTGGGCTGGCCGAGTGGCAAATTGGTTAAGAATTGGCTTGGGACAACAGCTCTGAGCATCAGGGCCCTGGTTTGGATCCTATATGAGGGCCAGTGACGCTGCACCCTCTACAGCTAAGATGGTGAACAACAGCTCAAACTGGAGCTGGGCTGCTGAGTCACCAGTGACAGCATAGGCTGCAGCCTCTGCTGCAGTGGGCTACTGTGAGCTACTGTGAGCGGCCAGCAGCCAGTGTGAGTGGCAGGCAGCTGCCGTTAGCCCCTGTCCAATGGCCAGCCACTGATCTGCATCAGCTGGGAAAAGCGCAATGATAATACTAACATAGGCCAGTGAAGCAACATCATCCACAACTAGACTGAAGAACAAAAGGACAGCAACTTGTCTGCTCCCTTTCCCTGAGTCCCCAAGGCTGCTCCCCTCTCCCAACTCCCCAATTTAAAAAAAAAAGAAAAAATTAAAAAAAAATAAAAATAAAAAAAAAGAAAGAATTTTCCCCCAAGTTTAAATTTTCACAAAAAGACATAGTTGATTAAGATTAATTTTAGGTGATATTAAACACACGATTTGGTAAATCACTACACACTGATGTGTTTGTTTGTTTGTTTTTTTGCTGCTAAGATTGTGTTAAGTAGTGCTTTGTCTGAAACCTGGGTACACCTCATTTCTAATTCTGTGATCTGAAGTTTTTATTTTAAATACTGAACTGTTTTACCTAATCTTTCATCCTATATTGAAAGACCTTAAACATTCTTCAGTACTGAGTCAATTTTCCATTAGACATATATATATTTTTTTCCTCTGAGAAGATATTCCACCAACAGTTCGCATTATTGATTCAATGCAGAAAATTTAGTGGTTCCTTTAGGGAACCATTTTTTTTCCTACTAATGTACATTATTTATTTTTTATGGGTGGTTGTATAAAGATGTGATTTTAGCTAAGAGTTAGGGACATGGTAAAGGATAGGGTCATGGTTAGGGTTAGGTTTAGGTTTAGAACTGAGTGGGTTAATTTATTGAAGAATGTATGTTAGGGTATTCTTTGAGCTTTATTCACATCATCACCTTATATCTTTGGGCTGAATTTTCTTTCTCTGAAAAATAAGAGTGGAGTAATAACATTTATTTATCTCCAATTTATCTAATAAAGTGAATTTTAAGCCCAAGCACTTATTAACATCACGAAAATCTAAGCGCATAGGATTTTATTAAAAAATGTATCTACTCATATGTCCTGATTTTGCTGCTTAATTACTATCTGAGTTCTCTCTGCCTCTTTGAGTTTTCCCTCCTCCAGCTTTAAAATGAGGATAATAAAAGAAAAAAAAAGAACAAGAAATTAAACAAACAAATAAATAAATAATAAAATGAAGATAATAACTTAACTCTCGTGGACATTTGGATATATTTTGCACAATTTTAAGTATTAATCCATTTTGGCCCATTTGGCCCTATTGCGATTTTATCATATGGATAAATTCCATCATTTTTTTTTAAGAGAAATAATCTTGCTACTTGCATATTAGACAAAACCCATCCCATTTCAGTTTAAAAATCTAAAAGCCAAAAATTAATAATAAAGAATATGTGAGAAATTTCTAGGTCAGTTTTAATGTTGCATCCTTCACCTGCTCCTTCAGTATGAAAAATTAGATGTTACAGCAACCTAACATAGTAGAAATTTGTACTTGCGGCATATCCCTTTTTATTTTATACATTTGAGTATCTTGTAAGTGTAATACATACTTTCCAGCATTATATTTCTTTCAATATGTGCTGGCCATGGCCATATCTGGACCAAATATCTTTACAAACAAAATAAATAATATTAGTTTAGCGTTAATGACTAGGACTGTAAAAAAATATGTGTGTGTGCATGTGTATAAAATTGGTGTGTGTATGTATATTACATACAAATACATGTATCATTTAGTATACAGAACAAAAACTAGTATTTATAGAACATGTACTAATGTCAAATAGATCAGATTTCTACATGGTTTCTTTTGCTATCTGCCTGCAAAAGCATAAGATGAAGCAAATGACCTCTGGGCTCCTGGGAATGACAGAGCCACAACATGGAAGGAGAATAAATGACTGTTCACATGAAAACTGCCCCCCAACAAGGAATACCTTTTATTGGGCTTTTGTGATCTAAAATACAGTGGTATTGTGTTAAGCCACTGACAGTTGAGACTTTGTTTTATATTACAAATTTCTTTTTTATCAGTTGGATATCAGAAGGGAGCAGAGATTAATAGATGTGCTCAATTCTTCTTTCCAAATCCCAGACCTTTTTCGCTTTGAGAAAATATTTCCCTGGGCTTCAATTTCTTTAGCCATAAGAAAGCATGTTTTTATTAGATGATATAAATGGCTCCTTCCAGAACTAATATTCTGTGTTCTATTGTTTAGATATAAACAAAATTATTTTAACAGATGGAATCTGTGGACAAAAGAATCTTGTTTAGCATTACTATTATCCATTTCCCACATTCAAATTCCCTATTTTAATGTAGAATTAGATGGATTTAGAATTTACTAAGATATTAGCTGAACTCGTACTTGAAAAATCTTTATGATAAATGGCTACCACTATAGGAAATGAAATCCAAGTCTATAGATAAAAGAATATAATAAAAGTAAAATATCACCAAAATTAGATAAGTATTGTTTACTGGATGCCCCTTATTTGACCTACTAAATGTTTAAATTTTTCAACAGAGGTGGTAAGTCTGATCTGCTTCAAGTGTTGGTGAATAGATTATAGTATGCAGTTATTAACAATCATGTTTCTACTGTAAATACGTTCTAAAAAGCTATATATTTAACAGATACAGCCTGTACAATCTTAGTAGCATTTCTTTTACAATTACGTAACTACTTTATTATTATAGCACTTTAATCCTGGCAGCATAGAATAAACTATAAAGCCAAGAATTGAATAGCCTATCATTACATTTGAAGACAGAAACAATGAAAATGGATTACAAAGCTGCATACTATGCACATTTTGCTCCCTTATTGTGAGGGAAGGAGAGCAAAGAAACAAAAAATAATAGAGGAAAGGAAGGGGATACAAAATAAAGAAACAGAAAGACTGAAAGTATTTTTTTTACCAACTTCAATGCTTCCTACTCTGTTTTGTCATGCTGCTATTGCAGGACTAGGTGTCATTTAAATTATAGAATAAAAAAGAAGATAACTTTGCATTTAATCTTATATCTTAAAGAAAATGACAGCGAGTCATAGAAAATTTGCCTTCTACTACAGTTAGTAATGCATTGTCTTCAGCTTCCAATGCACCCTCATTGCCTGCTCTGAGAAAATTCAGATGATCCCTCTAATGTTTTCTTTTCCAGTTTGCATAATGTTCCGTAGAGGTCACTGAAGAGACAGCGCAGAAGCAATAGGTTCTTCTTGGCTCTGGTGTGCTCTCTCTCAGCTTCTCTAGCACCTATTTTCTACAGAACGTACATCCCAGCTCCTGCAGTGCTCATGTCCGCCCAACACCTGATCTTGCAACAGACAGCCTCAGCGCCAAGCTCCTGCAGTGTAGGCAGCTTCTCCACCCTCCCTCTCCTGCAATCTGTATGCCTTCAAAATGGCCTGCTGCACAGGCAGCTTCTTCAGCAAACAACTATTGCAGTGAACAGAAGTCAGCAGCCCCTAGTGACCAGCCCCTCTCCCCAGCTCCCCTCTCACATAGTTAGGTTGTTACACAGGGGTGTGCCTGTAGCAAGGGGTGTGCCTGTAGCAAGATAGCTTCCCATGAACAGATTTCCACAACACCCAAGAAGACAGGTTTCCAGAATATTCTGAAAGGCAGATTTCCAGTAAGACCACCAGAAAACCACCACAACTTCTCTACAATTCAATAAGCTAAAATCATGCCCTGTACAATGAGGCCTAGGTTTCAGTTTTGAGGTTTCTGTCTCAGCCCTAGGGAAAATGGTTGCTCCTGATCACTGCTATCCTCAAATTCTTTTCCTTTTTTTTTTTTTTTTTTAATTGAGCCATCCTGCCACCTGTTGGCAGCTCAGCTCGGGCTGGGCATCGAACCGCTGTTGCTCAGAGCTCAGCTTGCACTCTTGAGCGAGCTCTTAACCAACTGAGCCACCCAGCCGGCCCTTATCCTCAAATTCTTGTGTGTCTTGTTCTGTTTAATTTTTGTAGCCAATTCCTCATCACTCCAATCCCATGTTATTGTTAATAATTATTTATATTATGATATATAATAATTATTTATATTTTCCTTGTTTAAATTATTTTGCAGTTTCTTCCCATTAAATCCTAACTTATATACTCTTCTAGTAAATATTTGCACAAATTATATTTTGAAAAATGTCAAAATCATGATTTCTAGAATAATATCTGGTGAGAGGTATTATAAAGACTTCAAAGAAAAAAAATATTGCTAGTCCTAACAGAAAGAGAAATGGGCATATGAGTGTCATTTTTTTCCCCCCAGAAAATCTAGGAGCATGTGCTCATTGGAATAATTAACACTTATTTAGCACCGACTATGTGGTAGACACAAAAAGATAGATAATAGTTAATCTGTAGAAAATAATTTATTATCTTTCATACAATATCCATTAAACTAAACTTATAATCGTTTTGGTATGAATTTTGTTGGTAGACCTACATTAGCCCTGAGGTCAAACAGCTTTTATATTATGTTTCTTTAAAATATAAATTTTAGAACCAGAAGAATTGCCAGGATTTAATATTAGGAGGCATTAACCTAAAAACGGGGCTAGGGAGAACATGTTTATTTTTAAATGTTGGAAGAATAAGCACTTACAAAGATACACCTCATCATGCTAACTTTTCTTAATGTCTCATGGTTCTCTCTAAAGTGCCTTTTGATCATAGCTTTAATAACCATGCTGTCAACATTTAACTTTATAATATATTGAAAAATAACAGCTTTCAGAAAGTGAGCTCAGGGGTAGCTCTCTTTATTTCCCAACAGTAAGTTGGCTAAAGTTTGCTGTTAGTACTAATCCTAATTCATTGAGACATTTGTGTGGGAAGTGGGTAATAGCCAATCTCACAAAGCCACTTGCTGGCAGAACATTGAATATTAGAAAGAAATGAGAGAGGCAGAGTCCCCAAGCATGACTTTGGAAGGTAGAGCCTATGTCATAATCTAAGTGTGCTTTATTTAAAACAAATCATTCTCAGACCAATGCAGGTCAAGTGGGTAAATATAGGTAAGAATAGGAAAGAACAAAACAACCTAATCAAGGTGCTAGAAGATATTAAACATATCTACCAAATTTGCTCCAAACAAACAAACAAACAAACAAACCTTAAGTAAATACAGAGAATGTATAAATACTAACAATATATTATCCTATGATATGATGCGTAAAGTATGAACAACACAAAATTTTTTTATCACAATGAAATAAAAGTAAAAATAATTTTAAAAGAGTGCCATAGAATCATAATTTAAAAAACAAACAAACAAACAAAAAATTACTCAAGGTATAGAGGAAATACAAATAAAAATTTTAAAATTATAAAACATAATGAAAAGTCATACGTATTGGATTTTATGAAATATAATTAAAGCAGAGATGCAAGACAGGGACACTTTCTGAAGAAGAGTATTTAGGGAAACCTGAAATCAAGAGG
The DNA here is from genome assembly GCA_033961575.1 of Aselliscus stoliczkanus. Classification (NCBI taxonomy): domain Eukaryota; kingdom Metazoa; phylum Chordata; class Mammalia; order Chiroptera; family Hipposideridae; genus Aselliscus; species Aselliscus stoliczkanus. Next base: position 146,096,702 of record CM066727.1, read on the forward strand.
AAACATGAACAGAGAAAATAAAGGAACTAAAAACTTCTGGTACCTATAGCTACAGGAAACAATAAATATAGCTCAACTCCTAGCCAGATTTACGTAAATCCTCACATTGAAGTCCTATTTACCAAGATTTCTATTACTCTAGACAACATGTTCATATTTCAACAAAAAACTACACGATTCAGAGAACAGATGGTTGCCAGATGGGAGGGCGGTTGGGGGCTGGGTAAAAAGGGTGGAAGGGATTAAGAAGTACAAGTTGGCAGTTTGAAAACAGTCATGGGGATGTGAAGTACAGCATAGGGAATATACTCAATAATATGGTAATAACTATGCCTGGTGCCAGGTGGGTACTAGACTTATCAGGGGGATAACTAAGTAAGTTATACAAATGTCTGACCACTATGCTGTACACTTGAAACTAACATAATATTGAATGTCGACTGTAATTGAATTTTTAAAAATTAAATTAATTTTTTTTATTATGTACCAACAAAACACAGCATGAAGAGAAACAGTAATCATCAGAAATAGTATTATACATGAGTCAGATGGTAGAATTATTAGAAAGGAATTTGAAATAACTATGGTAAACATGTTAAGGACTGTGATGAAAAAAGTAGACAGCATGCAAGAACACATGAATTATATAATGATGGAAACTCTAAGAATCAAAAGGAAATTTTAGAAATCAAAAACTCTGTCCCAGAAATAAAGAATGCCTTCAATGGGCTCTTTACTACACACAACATGGCCAAGGAAAAAAATGAGTAAACTTGAAAATATGTCAATATATACTTGCAAAACTGAAATGGAAAGAGAAAAACAAACAAACAAATAAAAAACAATGGACTATTCAAGAACTGTGAATTAATTGAAATTATATATATATATATATAAAATATATGCATATTAGAATACAGTAAAACCTTAGATTATGAGTAACTTAGTTTGTGAGTGTTCCACAAGATGAGCAAACATTTCTAATACATTTTAATGTGGTAAACAAACAATGTCTTGCAATACGAGTAGTTTTATTTCCAGAATGAATTATACTCACAATCGAAGGTATTACTGTGTAAGAAAAAAAGAATGGGGGCAGAGAAATATTTGCAAAAATAATGGGGAAGAACTTTCCAAAATTAGTAACAAAAAAACACCAAGCAGAACAAATACCTATACACCACATCTGTGCATATCAATTAATATTGCAGAAAATATATTGAAAGAAGCCAGATAAATAAAAACACTTTATGCATAAGATTTATGCAAAAGATTAAGAATTGAATCAACTTCACATTAGAAACCATGCAAATGAAAAGAGTAGAGTGAATGTATTGAATGAAAACACACACACACACACACACACACACACACACACACATCCAACCTAGAATTTTTTTACCCATAAAATTATGCTTAAAAAGTGAAATAAACAAACAAAAATTGATGGATTTAGCAGATACAGTATGCAATAAGCACAATTCACAGAAGTTCTTCAAGCAGAAGGAAAAGAATATAGGTCAGAAACTGGAAGCTATATAAAGAGAGAGCATGAGAAAAGAAAAAATAAAAGTAAAGATAAAATTGTTTAGTTTTCTTTTCTTAACTGATTTACAATATAACTATTTTTAAAGCAATAATTAACAATATATTTGGTAATTATATCATATGAATATATTAAATGAAAGGCAACAATGCCACAGGGATGGGATTTAGGAATTGTGAATATGCTGTTAAAAGATATTTGTACTATAGGTGAAGTAGTATACACGTAGTTATTTGAAAGTGAACTTAGATTAATTGAAAAATGTATATTGTAAACTGTAGAGCAACCACTTAATTTTTTTAAGGAAGTGTAATTAATATGCTGATAGGAGATAACATGGAATCATATAACTCTATTAAAACTAAAGAAGTAAGGGTCTCAATTCAACTATATGAATGATTACTTTAATTGTGAATGGTGGAAATACATCAAATACAGAAATTTTCAGAATAGCTGCAAAAGCAAGACCAGTTATATATTGTCTACAAGAACTTCATTTTAAATATAAGAATCAGATAGATTAAAAATAAAGGAGTGGGGGGAAATATGCTATACTATCATTAATCAGAAGCTGGAGTATTGCGTTCATTTCTGTTATAGCAGACTTCAGAAGAAATAAGAATAGCATTACAGGGCCAACTGAGTGGTGTAGTGGTTAAGAGCTGGCTTGGGAAGCCAGTGGCCCCGGTTCAGGTCCCACGTGTGAGGGCCAGTGACACTGCCCTCAAAAAGAAATAAAATAAAAATGACCAAAAAAAAAAAAAAAAAAAGAATAGCATTACATAATACATAAATAATGATGAAGAGATCAGTTCTCCAAAAAGGGATAACAAAGTAAAACCTCTTTATACCTAAATAATATCAAAGGCAAAAACTGACATTACAAAGAGAAATAAACAAATTCACTATTGTTGGAGACTTCAAGCCCCCTCTGTCAATAATTGACAGGTCAAGCAGGAAGAAAATCAGGAAGGATATAGATGACTAGAACAGCACTATCAATGAACTTGATCTAATTGACATTTATAGAATACTCCATCCAACAACAACAGAATACATATTTTTCTGAAGCTCTGAAAGCGCTTGGGATATTTACCAAATAGACCACATATGACCCAAAAAATAAAAATCCGTCAATGATTTCTAATTTAATCCAGATAACTGGAATATCCCCAATTTTTTTTTAAAACATGCTTCAAAACATATACTACCAGTTATGGGTAAAATAAGAAGTATCATCAAATAATGTTTATCACCAAATAAAAATTAAATACATCTCTATCAGAATTTGTGGAATATAGCTAAAGCAGTTATTACAGGGAAATTTTAGCATTAAATGCACATATTAGAAAAATTATTTTAAAACACAAACCACATTACTCACAATCCAAGGTTTCACTGTATATGTATGTTGATATATACGAAAAATGTGTGCATGTATATATGTCCTCTCTCTGTCAGCTGAGAGATCCTAGAAGTAACAACACCCAAGTAGCAATGAACACACTTTGCACCCAGATCTTAATTCATGCTATGCTATAATGAAATGAGAACAGCACTTTACCTATGTAATCTTCCTCCCAAAACTTATAACCCCAGTTTCAACATGAGAAAAACATTAGACAGCTCCCAACAGGAGGACAATTACAGAATCCCTGATCAGTACCCCTCAAAACTGTCAAGGTCATCAAAAACAAAACAAAAAAACAAACAAAAAAAAACTGAGAAAATGTCACAGCTAAGAGGAACCTAAGGAGCCATGATGGCTAAATGTAATGGGATATCCTGTGTTGAAAAAAGAAAGGCAACCGGGCTGGCCGAGTGGCGCAGTGGTTAAGAGCTGCCAGCGGTCCCGGTTCAGGTCCCACATATGAGGGCCAGTGACACTGCCCACAAAAAAAAAAAGAAGAAAAGCAACCAACAAGCCCAAGGACAGCAAACCAATTGCAGTTTCAGCCCCTTCCAGGAATTCGACCTTAAAAGAATCAGTCTGGAATTTCTTAATCAACATTACTGATAAGACCACTGTTGCCGTCCCCGGAAGAAAGGTAAAACCTGCCTGAAACAATCCTTGTCCCACCACTTTCACCCTATAAAAACCTTCCATTTTGAACCACTTCTCTGAGCATCAATCTGTTTACTAGATGGGTTACTGATGAGTTCATGAATCATTTAACTACGAAATCTGGCAGCTTCTCAAAGGCTGATAAAAAAATACACATAATTTTAAAAGAGACAGTGAACAAGGCCATTAATATCCAGAATCATATAACTGAGTATGGAATGTCTCTCTTTGTGTACAGCTGATGTTCAGGAGGGGTCTTTTGGGAGGGGAAGTTCTGAATTCTATGTTGGCTCAGACAAAATAGGTCCAAGTTCAGGATCCTAAGGAGAGGAAAGAAACCTAAATTAGGGGCTGGCCGAGTTGTGCAGTGGTTAAGCGCTGGCTTGGGAAGCCAGCGGCCCCGGTTTGGTCCCACATATGAGGGCCAGTGACACTGCCCTCAAAAAAAAAAAAAAAAAAAAAGCCTAGATTAGGTTTGATCAAGTCAAGCACTTTCAGATTGATCAGTGGAGACACACAATTTTACTAGTTATTTATGAGGCAAGTAATGAGAATTTCAAGGGTCTATGCCTGGGCGGGGGCGGGAGGGTTGTCCTAGGTCAAAAGGGGGTCCCACAAATCTTACCTAACTCATGTGAGGATGGCTGGTTCTGTGCAGTATTTTCTCAGAACACTAATGGGAGATTCTTTCATTGCAGCCGCTTCCAGAATTGCAGGGCTCAGGTAAAGTTCCGTATTGTCAAAATGAATCAGTTGTTGAGGTAAGAAACACCAAAACATGTACAGAATTTTTGTAACAGTTTATGTGAGCCAAACTGACAACATATGCCGAAGAGCAAGATCTGAAATGCTCTGGGAGATAAGTTTTGCAGTTCTTTTATGCGTTTGAACTGAAGTAGGGAAAGCAAGGAAAATTATGGAAGGAGGGGACTGGATTACAGGATAGCTAAGATTCTCATCCTTTAGAAACAGAGGTTGAAAGGGGATATTTCAAAGGCATGTTAACCTAGAAACAATGGACAGGGCATGCTTAAGTCAAAGATAAGCCCTTTACTTATGATATATGGTGAGTGATTATTCACAGTGACCTGCCCAGTTAGGAATTTATGATCAGATCACTCTGTGAGGTGACTTTCCATTAAACCCCTTATTTTCCCCACACAGTGTTAGTTCATAAATTGTGGCAAATGTACCTACCATATTAATGTAAGATGTTAATAATACATGAAGTGTTTTAGTAATTTTTTTGTAAACCTAAATCTAGTATAAAATTAAAAGTTTCTTCAGAAAAAATACACCCACCCATGCTGTCATGAGAAGCTGATTGTCTGAAAGAGATTAAACATTTGATTACACAGAAAAAAAACAAGAACAAAATTTTTCTCTATAAAGGCGTATAAACCTCTGAATTACTGGCACAAGTGTTTCCTGGTAATGTTATGGAAATAAAGGGGGTTTGTTTGCCTGCATGCATCAAAGCCAAAGGAGACATGAACATGGATTTTCTGCAAAGAAAGTAAGAGTTTATTTAAAGCAATGGCACCAAGTCCAGAGACACAGGTGTGCTGGTTCCCTGATGGGATTATTATGGGTGGGATGGGTTATATGGGGCAAATTCATTAGCCTTGGTAGCAGAGGGAGTTAGGGCTGTGGGCTCTACTGATTGGTCGGGGCTGGGGTAGGAGGCAGTTGATCATTGCATCAGGTCCTGATGTCAGTTATGGCATCTCTTGGTCTGATTTCGAGGGGTTATGGTCAGTGGAGTCCTTCTGCCTTCGTGGATCTGGAGCTGAAACACCACTGAGATCAAGGTGTTATTTTTAGTTTGTTTAAAATTGTGTTTCTGTGGACAAGAGACCTGAGGCTTTGTTCCTAAGATTGTTTGATGCTGACCAGAATCTGATGTCCTAAGGGCTTAATGATTGAGGGAGTGGTCATGCAGTTGTGAGAAGATGGAAGGATAAGGAAAGAAAAGAAGCAAGTGGGTCATGTTGAATCAATAAGAAAAAAAAAATGTCATTTTAAAGAAGTGAAGTTCTGCACCGTTATAGTAATTTGGTTCCTGAACTCTACCTGGTTTATAATGAACATTTAAATAGATGTTTGATGTGTCACAGATGTTAGTACATTGCTTCATGATTTGCAAAATTTTTTCAACAGATTGACAGTAGAGAATTGACTGCTAGGAGTACTGCAAGGTTTAAAAATGTCTCAAATTTCAGAGGAAGAATGTGCCAGTTAGGACCAAATTAAAGATCTACACTTACTGAGAATACGTGATAATTTCTTTCAAGGTTAAGGAATTGACTGATCAGTTGTTACTGTAATAACTGTTAAAAGAATTGCCAGTATGTCTGAGAATTTAACTTATTACTTAGACAAATATGTATCAATGAGTGTAAAAAATAATATAAACTTTTATCATAAATTCCAGATGTAATGCTAAAAAAGACCCATTAATAAATCCTAATATTAATATTTCTGCATCTTTCTTCAAGTATTTGAGAGGAAACAGAGCTCTCTTCAGGGTCCAACTAGAATGTTTGACTAACTTGTTTTATTTTTAAAAGGAATTCTCCCATATTTTCAAAATATTTTCAAGCTAGAATGCAACAACATCAAATCAATAAAAAAGTAGTTTGAGGGTGAAGGGAATCAGGATATGACATACCAAAATAAGCCACTTTGTTTTTGATTTTTTGAGGAACCTCCATGCTGTTTTCCAAAGTGGCTATACCAATTCACATTCCTACCAAGAGTGTACAAGGGATCCCTTTTCTCCACATCCTCTTCAACACTTGTTATCTCCACTGGGTTTATATCCAAAGGAAATAAAATCAGGATCTCAAAGCAATATCTCCACTCTTATGTTCACTGCAGCATTACTCACAATAGTCACTACATGAAAACAATCTTGAAGCAGGACCTGGTTGGGACCCCCATAGTCGAGTCCTCACAACAACCCTGGCCTCCCCTTCCCTTGACCTATGGTTTGACAAGAGATCACCCCCCTGCGACTTGAGCTCAGCATGCCCCCTGTCCCAGTTCCCTGTTTTAGACAATTACCCTGAGATTTATGATTAATACCCTTAGGCTCATTGGTCACAATCTGAACAGGCTAGTATTCTTTCCAGGCTACTCCCGTCATTGTGCCTGGGAGGTTGAAGCCACCTGAGAACCATGTTGCCAGAGGGGAGGCTCCATGCAGACCCAGGAACCATCATGTGGCCTCTGGAGCAACGCCCAGATTTTCCCTTAAATACCCTAAGCCAGCCTGAGAATATTAAGACAGTTTTGGGAGGTGTTAACTGGCTGCCTTCTCAGACCATCGGTGCTCTGACAATCAACGCTTATTATATAGCGCAATTTTGAAGTGTTCAGGGAAGTGAAGCAGTGGTTGTGAGGACCCGTGGACAACATGAAGGAAGACAGTACTGGTAGACTGAATTATTTCTGGAAGAAGGTAACTCCAGTACCTAGAGAGACTTTGAGGGCAAAAAAGAAGAAAAAGCTTCCTTCTAAGCCACAACATAAGCTCCGCTAATTTTCAGTCTATTCATTGAATAAATAAAGAGGAAATGACTTTGCCAATCATCACTAGCTAATTTGAAGCTATTTGAAAGAGTCTCACAGATTGACTTGGGTATTGATCCTAAAAAGCAATGCCAGAAAGCCTACTAGTAATGACTGACTAGAGACACCTATTAGAAAGAGAGTAATGGAAGAATACATAAAGTAGGTGCATTTCCACAGAAATAAAACTATGGAGAATATGAAAAATAAAATGAATGACTTTGGAATAATACAAAGTTCAACAGAGATACTGAAAAACTTGATGATGTTTGTTGAAATGTTTGTTTCCCAGAAGATAAAATGAATGTTTCACAATACAGAGCAAATATACAGAAGACAATTATACTGGAAAAGATTGAAAGACATATCGAAGAGATAAAACAGGCAAATTATGGAAATTCTAGAAGAGAAAAAAAAATACATGGAAGAAATAGTAGTACTAAATGAGAATTAGAGAAAGGTTTACCTAATCAAAGGAAGAGTTGGGTAGGATTTAATTACTAAATATTACTGGCACAATTGACTCTCCACATAAAAGATAACAAATTCAGAGCCTTATCACACATGAAATTAAAAATTAAATTTCAGTTGAAGGTTAAAATGCAAAGTAAATTTTAAAAGTTAGGAATAAAATTAAATTATAACTTTGCAGTGAGATGTTTTTTAAGAAGACATTAAAACTATAAAGTATGAGAAAAATATAAATATATTTGAATGCATAAAAATAAACACTTTTATGACAAAAAGTCAAAAGGCATACAAGAGTCAAAGCTAAAAGAATTTCATAATTAATGACAGAAATAGAGTTAATGTCCATAAATGCAGAAATTATAGAAACTGGTAAGAAAAGATTTCCCTGGGATGGAAAGATTTTACCTTTTGAAATTATATTTTGATGTAAATAACAGGAAAATAAATCATTTTCATTAGTAACCAGCAAAATATAAATTGAGAAAATTGAGATTTATTTTTAAGCCACAAATTAAGTAAAATTTCAATTTGTTGTCATTTCAGTGATAAAAATTCAATGCTAATGTTAATGTGGGCAAAAAATAAATTTTAAAATGTGCTAGTGAGAATATGCAGTGGTATAGTTTTTTGGGAAAATAACCTGGCAAAACCAGTTAAAATTTGAAAGCCACATCTTCTAAACCTATCCAACATATTTCTGTATGTTCTATGCAATTATGTACAATAGTCATACATCCTATATAATAATGGCACACTGTATAAAATCACAGAGACACATACACATTAAGCATACAAACACAAGCATGAAGTCATTAATTGTATACTTGTTTATAGAGTTAAAGTTAAAAAATAAGCCCTCTGAGGAAATGAATATGTCAGAATAACAAAACAAGGAAACACCAAAAATATTGATAAAACAATAAAATAAATAAAACAAATTGCAAAAATATCAAAGTTAATTGAAAACAGGAATATATATTTTTAAGAATATGGAAAATAATTAAAATTGAATATTCTTATGAATGAAGATTAAAAGATATCATGAACAATTGAAGACACGTTTTGATTAGGTAATGTCTTATGAGTAGCTTGTTCTTGTGTTTGGGGGGAGAGAAGCATTTTAATGTTAATCTAGATATTAGGGTTTCTAAATGTTTATTTCTAGTCACATTCCTCAAATCTGCAGACAGTATGAAAGAGAATGTTACTTTTTATAAAAGAGGCAATCATATCCCATGTGTATATAAATAGCTATTTGAATTTTAGTGATACGAATGTATGATATTAACCATATAGACTAGTAATAGTAAGTGATAAAAAGGAATATAGGGTTTTTGCGGGAGAATGCCCATCTCTGAAAAAGCCAGGCACTCTAGCTATATCAAGCAATTTTTCTTAAGTTACAGAAAAATTAAATGGGGCAGCATTAAATAGGCAAGAAATACTTTATTCAAGATTATTGAAATAAGGATCAAAATTATCATCATAAGGAAGAGAGACTGAACTCAACTCCATATACAAAGGGCAGCTGGGATTTACAAGTGTAAGTGCTCAGAAAGAGTCACCCCAAAGATACACCTCTGTGGTACTTGGATTATTTTGAGCTAAAGGCTACGGAGACCGTGAGGGATCAAGGGAAACTTCTGCCCTCCTCCCCCACTCCCACACCTCCTGAACTACCCAAAAGGATTTATCTGGCATTTCAAAGGTATGTTTACCTAGATACACAAGGAAAATGGACAGGGCTTACTTTAGACTTTTACTAAAGAAGTTACAGCCTGGGTATGACCACCCACCATGATCTGCTTAGTTAGGACTTTATGATCAGATCACCCTGCAATATTACCTTCGGTCACTGAACTTATACATACTTGTGCCCCTTTTTTGTCTATACAGGAATTTACAGAATACTTCATCAAAACTTTAATAGAAATCATCAACAGACAGGTTGTGTCCTATCTTTTAAATCTCTCACTTCAAAATCTTTTCCTTGTAGTTTCCACCATACCCCATTGTTGATGAGGATTGATTGCTCAATCCTAATTAAATCTACACTGCTCCTACCACTGAGAGGTTTCCCTTAAGCCAAGTTTCCAATTCTCCATAAATTCAGACCTTTTCTATTTCCCTCTCCCTGCAGACACTGCTAAATGTCTACAGAGGTGATATTCTCCCTTACCCAATAAGTAATAAAGTCAGCTTTGTTTTATCAACAGGTTAAGTTGACAATGTTTGGGGGAACCAGTATTTGACAACAATGTGGCGATTTAGAAAATAAACCAGTAAGACACTGTAGGATACTTATCAGAGGCACAAAAAAAAAAAAAAGAGAGAGAGAAAGAAGGAAAGCATTACGTATTATGTGAGATCTGAGGGAATAAAGGGGAAAGGTGTACCTTTTTTCTCTAAATGGGAGTATAGACTTCACTGACTTTACAGCAGAACTGATTATAAAATATTTACTAACTTCTAAGTAGCAACTACACAGACTAGTTTCAGAGTCCATATTAAATCCTTAAAAATTGACATTTTTGTTAGTTTTGCTCTACTTAGCTCCAGATTTTATTACCAGAAACAAGTATATTGATTAACTTACGTAAGTTGTACTCTTTGTTTAAAATGAACAAGAGGTACAGAATCCTGAAACATAAGAGGAGAGTTCCATATGAAAACTGAATTCTTCTCCCTAATTTAGTAGTTTTTACAACCCATGAAGCCTATGACGTGTTTTGCTTTCAAAATAATTAAGCATTGGTTATACTATGTAGTGGCATTTTACCAGGTCTTTAACCATAAAGCTTGTATTACAGAAAAGGATCCCCATGGGTGCATAATTTTAAATGACTAGCCAACAAGTTATAATGTAAATAACTCTTTATACTTAAAAAAGTTTTCTAATTCATTTCTTGTTTTGAGTAGAAATGTCTATTTTATACACATAGAAGCGTACAAAATGGCTATGCTACTTCCAGAATTGCCTTTATAACAGAGGAAACAGTGAATAAATTCACAAATGGTATTCACAGGAATGTGGTAGGAGATTTGGGGATTAGAATCAGGAGCCCTACTTTTTAATTAGTAGGTATTGTGTATTGAGGGTACCCAGTTAATGCCTTTTTGTTCTCAGGAAATTACAGCTCAGAAGGGATGCTGGCACTTCTGGTTTGTTAATCTGCATGGTTTTGAGTGTTCCAGTCTTTCACCCACAATCAAATAATCATTTCCTCTTGTTTGTCTTCATTCACTCCCTGCCTGCTCCTTGGATTTAACTATCAAATATCCTTTGTTTTTGACCAGAGTCTCTTCAACAAAAACTCTGTAGTTCCTGACATCATTATTCTATTGTAAACAGGAGTATTTGAGCATATACTAATGTAAATAGTTTTTGGTTTTTTGGTCAAAGACTGGTGTTCAGCTTATTGCACTGGTATTCTTGTACACTATATCTCAGACTTCATTCCAACATAGTATCATAAAGGAATTAGGAAAACAGGAGCTGTGAACAGAAAATTGCATTGTGAATAATATTCTTTTGACATCTTTTCAAATCTGAAATCTTTATTTGGTTTTAGTCTTTTGTTTGTTTCAAAGTATAAAGGTATACGTACATCTCTATATCTCTATATCTATCTATCTATCTATCTATCTATCTATCTATCTATCTATCTATCTATCTATTTTTAAATTACCATTTTTATTAAGGCTTTTTTTGTAGCAAGGTTTTTGTTCTACAAATATCCATCTCTTACCAAGTCGCAGTCCCTCTCAAGACAACAATCTATAAAGCACAGAAGGGTGCATTTTAAAGTGGTGTATAGGAGGTATTAGAATAAATCTTGTTATAAATGAACAGAGTTTTGGCACATAACTCCCTCGCATGGAAGGGAACATACCCTTCCATGTAAAATTATCGGCTTAGAATCTAACAAACCAGAACAAACTTTTACCTTTTTAGGTAATCTTGTCTACACAACTCAAATTAACCTTTTGACTTACCCCAAAATCTTCAATAGTCCCAAGATTGTGTGTATGTGTGAAGGGATTCAGAATACGTTACCTCAAAATATGCCACTTTGCCATATCGATCATTTTGAGCTGAAGCCACCTGAGAAAGAACAGATGTGGGAAGGACTCTTGGACCTCCCCTTTCTACCTAAAAGCAGGTTATAAAATTTCCTATGAGAAAGATGCTCTTCCTGCACTAGGAAAGAAGAACATTCTTATCACAGGAGACTACGGGGCAGTGCTGAAATGGATTTGTATAAACGAATGTACCCTTAACTTCCGTCAGTTTCCCCAATATAGTCTCCCACAATTTATCACTCCTAGGAGCTTAACCCCCTTTTCCTTTGTCTTGTCACTTCTCCACAATTTTATCATTCTTGGTACTAACTGCTTCTTCGTATCTGCATTGTTTCTCTAAAAGCTCTTGTGCGCACATAAAAGTATTAAATAAGGTCTACATGATTTTCTCCTGTTAATCGGTCTTTTGTAGGTCTAATTCATAGACCCCACAGGACAGAAATCAGACATAAGACAAAAGTTAAAGTCCACATCCACAGTAAATGCCCCTTCTCCATGTTCCTATACTCTCATTTACCCTCAACCCTCTGACCCTTCAGAGGATCTTTTGAATCCCTGCACTCCTGGCTCAAATCCCCTTCCCCAAATTCAGCCTATCTTCTCAACAACTTCCTTTAATCCCTGAAACTGCTCAGACTTCCCCAGAAAATTCCTTAAACACCCAGCTGCCCACTCTCTTCTGTTTCCCTGCGAAAATTACAGAAAGCTATCCAGCCTGATCTCTAGGGCTGGGTACACAGGTTACTTATATAAATGCTGGTGGCCAGGCTATAACTGTGGCCTACACCCTAGGGACATGCAACAGGGACCATTTTGTTGTCCCTTGTTCCACCTCTTTTCTGGCTATCCATAATTAGACGCCATCAGCTCCAGGTCTTTTTATGCAATGTCCTCTATGGAGGCATCCTGGGTCCCCACCACCATAAAGCAGTCATGTCCTTTGAACAGCAGATCTTTCACATTGCAAAGCCCTTGACCCCCACTTTTGAAGTATCTTACCAAACTTAGAGAATAGTTAGAAAGATTAGTGACCATTCACAACCCTATTCATAGGGGCCTCAACTGGCCATTAAGGGGTGCTCTTCCTAACCATGATTACACTGTAGTTAGAAGACAAGCCACACAGCCCCTGGGGAAACTCTCCTCCCTAACAGAGGAAACAAATGGACAGAATGACTCCCAGGCCCTCCTCCAAATAATCAGAAAATGGATCAGCTGGAAGCCAGTATTCCGGGCCTGCTAAAAGGAATAGTAGAAGCCCTTCCCCCACAAGTGAATGGATCAAAGATTAAACCATGCACTCAGAAAGAAGGGGAGCATCTCATGGTCTTTGTGGAACACTTTTATACAGACTTTCCAAAGGCACACTGCTTTAAACTCCAAGACCCCAGAATACAGAAATCTTCTAATTTCCACCTTAGTAAGACATCTTCTCCCTCATATAAAAAGACAAATCCAGAATGGTGTGGTGGGCTGTGCAGGACAATATCTCAGTGCTTTCTAATTCTTTGAAACTAGCTTGCAGGAAAGCAGGAGAAAAAAGGAATTGAAATTAGCAGTTCTTGCCATGCAGACAGTCTTTAAAAAACAGAAGTATGACTTTAAGGGTAACTCAACACCCACCCATTTTTCCTGCCAACCACAAAGCCTCCCTTACCCATCTCAAGATATTTGCAGATACGATAAAAGGCCAGAACATCAGAAAAACAATTGCTCTGCACTTCAAAGAAAGCTTAACCCTCCATCGGGGCACAACTGATCTCAAAGATTCATTGCACACAAATTTTCAAATATAAAATACGTCTTTACTGTACTAAGTCACAAACACAACTGGCAATAGGTTACGGTAGAGGGAGAAGATACGGAAGCAGTGAGTCACAATACTTAACTGTTAGGTATTTGAAAATGTGTGTGCAATGAATCTGTGAGATCAGTTGAGCCCGACAGAGGGTTAAATGCAATCTTCTCAGATCCCAGAATCCTCATAGGGTCTATTTTCCCTTTCTGTGGGGCAAATCCCCACCATGGGGCCAGTCAATCCTCACTTGCACCACAGGGCACATCATGAACCTTAAAATATATTTGTAGGAACTGCACTAGTGCAACTTTCCCTGTCACTGGAAGAGGATTTAACTCTGCTTCTCATATCTAATTCTGTTCAAGTTGTTGGGAGTATCTGAGCAACTATTTCATTGTCCTTATCTCAGGCCACCCATTCTTAGGCCCTCTTACCACCCTTACCATACCTTTCTAGTCTGTGACTCCTCATCAACAAACCTTTTAGGTAGACACACTTGTTATGTACATTTAATGCCACCATACAATGTAACAAGAAAGATACTTTTATTTCCCTGCCCTCAGGCCAAATTGCAAACTTTCTCCTTTCCCTAAGAGACCTATCTCAATTTAAAATCTTTTGAAGATGATACAACCTTAAAAGATGTCCTAATTAGTCTCTGGGCCTCACACCCAATTGAGGTTGGATTGCTACTGAGTGCAGAGCCCATCCATGCACATTTTCTGGAAAAGGAGTAAACCCGCCTCATTAATAGTCCAACACCCTCTCTTTCAAGAAGCAGAACAAGGAATCAAACCTGTAATCGAATGCAGTGTTCTTATCTTTACATCCTCACCCTGCAATACCTGAATCTTGCAAGTAATGAAAGAAGAGACATTTGATTGAGATGGGAATTAAATCTATTGATTCGTACAAGATATAAGCACTATAAGTGCTTTTGTAATTCCTCATCAGACTATGTCCCTAATCCAAGTACTATTTTCATCTCAGTTACTCCTGATGTAGGCTGATTTATAGTAATTGACTCCTGCTCAGCTTTCTAATTCCATTGCATGGGACTCACAATTTCTTTTTGCATTTATGTTTAGAGGAAGACAATTAACATAGACTTGCATAGCTCAGGGATATTACAAGTCTTCCCCATCCCCCCAAAACAATCTTTTACCAAGTCCTTAAAGCTGACTTAGACTCTGTAAACTTTACAGAAGGCTCCACTCTTCTTCAGTATGTTGATGATCTCCTACTTTATAGCCAAACAAAGCAGGATGTTCTTATAAATTCCTTCATTCTCCTAAGACACCAGCTGAGCAAGGCCATAAAGCCTGCTGATATAAAGTTCAATGAGTGCAGACAACTGTTTCTTCCTTAGAACTTGAGATATCTCAAGTCACTCAAGACTCCCACCAAAATGCCTTATGTCAATTTTGTCCATTTCTCTGCTGAAAACAAAACAAAACAAAAAACAGCTACACAGATTTCAAGGGAAAGCTGCTGTTTTGGCCAATGGATTCCTAATTTTGTTGCCCTTGCTAAATCTCGGTCCTCCTCCCAGATGCTACCATAGAGCTTACTTCCTGGCCCTCAGAACTGACAATGGCCTCCTTTAAAACCTTAAAATTAGCACTGTCCACATTCCCGGCTCTCAGCTTACTCAATTTTGACAAACATTTTCACCTTTGTTACCATGAAAATAATGGAATTGCTGCAGGCATTCTAGGACAATCTTTTATTCTCAGATATGTCCTGTGGCATATTTTTCATTTCAATTAGACACTGTAGCCTCAGACATGCCGCCATGCCTGTATGTTCTAGTGACAGCTCCCACCCTAACTGACAAGCCATTGCTCTTACATAAGGCTCCCATTCACCTCTAAGTTCCTGATGTTGTTTCTGTTCTCTTACAAGACTGTAAGACACAGCTCCTCTCACATGGAGGCAGGCCACCAGTGAACAAGCCTTATTAACCAATCCCTCCATTTTACATTGTTTAAGCTTTAAATCTAGCTACACTACTACCCATCCCTGATGATGGAAAGCCCCACTCCATTCCACGATTGCCTTGAAATTGTAGAAACAGTTTCAAAATCATAAGAAGATCTCTTAAATAGACCCTTAAAAGACAACCCAGGTGTACTTCAATTTTGTGATGGATTTTTTTTTTTTTTATGAAGTTCCCAGGAAACCATAACTGGTTATACCAGTTTTCCCATGTGAAACATTTGTTGCCTACTCTTTACTCACTGTAAAATCATCCAAGCTGCTGAACTCATAGCTCTTACTAGAGGTGGTGCATTGGCAAAAAGGAAAGCTGCCACTATTTACCCTCACTCCAGATAGGCCTTTGGAGTCTGCCATGCATACGGTGTGTAAATCATGTGGGTTCTTCACCTCTGCTGATGCTATTATTGCCAATGAGCATATAATTGTTGTTCCATAATAGGCTATTCATTCCCCTGATAAAGTTATTATTGTTCACTGTCCAGCGCATACTAAGTAGACTGATACTATATCTCTACGGGATCGTAGGGCTGACAAGGCTGCTAAATGCAAAACTGAAAATACGTCCACCTACCCTTTCACTACCCAGTATAAGCCTGCATGACTAATATCCCTGAACCTGCCATCCCCAAAATATACCAATTTGGCATATTCATAGTTTTGAGCAGTAGACACATGAGACACAACAGCTGCAGGAACGTCTCTCGGACCCTTTCTACCTAAAAGCAGGTCATAAAGTTTCCCATGAGAAAGGTGCTCTTCCTGCACCAGGACAAAAAGAACATTCTTCCAGAGACCAGGAGTTGATGCTGAAATAAATCTGTACAAACAAACCTACTAAAATAGCCCTTTTCCTCCATTGATTTCCCCCATATATATCCAAGTCACTTTTGCACAATTTCTCACTCCTGAAAGTTTAACCCCCATTTCCTTTGTCTTGTCATTTCTTCACAAACTTATCATGCTTTGTTAAAAAGGTATATAAACTCTCAGTCCTGCTTCTTTGGGTCTTCATTTTTTCCTATGTATGTTCCTGTATGCATGTAAATATATTAAATAAAATTTGCATACTTTTCTCTTGTTACTCTGTCTTTTGTTAGTTCAAGCCATAGATCCTAGCCACAGAATGTAAGAGGGTGGAAGAAAGTTCTTTTTCTTTCCCTACATATACTTATATATCACATTTTATGAGATACAAAATGAAAGTTAGATTTTTTAAAAATACAAATGTGTATTGCCTTTATTTCACATAAAAATATTTCCTTGACATTTTTTTATATTATATCCTATCTTGCAATATTTTCTAAAATGAAAAATGAATAAATAAATAAACAAAGAAATAAGCATTTACAGTATTTCACATATTTCAGACCAGGAGAAAACACTTATTTTCTTTCTTTTGAAATTCCTTTGAGCAATTAAGATATTTAACCATGCTGTTAATAATGCTACCCTTTTCATGTCGTGAGAGTCACAGAGGAAACATATTTGGTAGCATTTGCCAATAATATTTTAAACAATAAGAGAGATTAGAATATCAGAGGACATTTGTAGGATGGCTTACAAGCTATATTGTATGTTTCTGAGAGAGCAGTTTTCGTATTAGAAAATAACTAGATTAGATGATAATATTCTGTAATATTGTGAATATGAAAGAATAATCCAACTGATATTAACCATAAATGAACATGGTATTTGCCAGATAAATAATAGGAGAAAATATCCCTACAGCAATATAACTTATGGTAGAGACTTATGTAACCAGCAGTTAATCCAGATACAGAACTATAAGTATGAGCCATATTATAAGTTAAAACTAGCTTTGCTACAGATCAAATGTTTGAAGTATGGAATAGCTTAAAAACTAGTATTCAAAAATGAAAGAAAAATTCCAAATGATTAGTGTGGCAAGGTGAAAAATAACTCTCCAAAAGATATCTACATCAAATCACTAGAATCTGTGAATGTTACCTTATTTGGAAAAAGGCTATTTGAAGATGTAATTAAGTTAAGGATCTTGTGATAACATCACCCAGGGTTATCAGAGGGTGTCCTAAATCCAATGATAAGTATCTTTATAAGAGACATTCAGATAATAGACACACAAAGGAGAAAGGTAATATGAAAAAAGGAGCAGAGATTGGGGTCATGGGGCCACAGCCAAGGAAAGAAATGCTGACAACCACCAGAAGGGGGTGAGGCAGAGAAGGGTTCTCCCTTGAGCCTCCAAAGAGAGTACAGTTCTGATGACACCTTGATGTCAGACTTCTAGCCTCCAGAATGATGTAACAATAAATTTCTGGTGCTCTGAGATACCCAGCTATGGTTGTTTGTCACAGAGGCCACAGGGAACTAATATGATCAGAGAAGCTGACAGAATCATAAGGATGATTAAAATCCATTTTTTAAATATCCTATAGATACTTCTGGCAAAATTTTTAGTCTTATAGGGCCTTTCATCCTAAAATTCCTTGATATTTATTAGCTGGAAATGATATACTCATGTTTATTCTTAATAGTTAATATGATGATGAACAGATTTTTCATGGTTTATAAATTAATGGTTCTCACAATGCAAAAGAGCTATTATTAGTTTTATGCTTTCTGTTGTACTTGAATTCTTGGAAGGATATAGGACTTTGGCAGGCTTTCTATGGATAGAAAAGGTGCTCACTTTGTCCTGATCATGGATTCCCAAATGCAGGCAAAGAGACATGAGGAAATATTTACTGGGTTATAAAATGTGTTTTATACAAAACTCTGTCTGACACATATTGGAGGTGCTGGTCCCGAACTCCCAATTCAATCAAGGGCAGCAATGTAGAATACATTCTGTACCCCTTTACATACAACATATATTTTATATTTTTTCTTTCTATCAGATAGAGATGGGTAGTGGGATGGTGTGAAGTGGGGGAAAAAAAGGGGAGGGGATTGCTGAAACTCTTTTTCAATTTTTGTAGAATATCTAAATTAAGTGTAATAAATTTAAGGCAGGGCTTGTCAACCATGGTACCATTGTCAAAGACCAGATATGATGTCAATTTGAAAGGAGCAGTTCTTTGTGTGGGGCCTGCCTACGCATTGTAGCATGTTTAGCAGAATTCCCATCTTCTACCCACTAGATGCCAGCAGCATCTCTCCCTCCCACTGTGATCACCAAAAATGCTTTGTGACATTGCCAACTATCCCTTGGGGGAATACTCCTAATAAAGGAGTATTGTCTTCATGTCCATTAATATCCCTGTGTGAAATCTGTATTTTCACAATGACTATGTTTAGGAGATCATTTGTGTTTCACTTTCATATTGCTGTATATTGGAGGAATAATGGTGAACGAGCCATCCCAAGTATTTGATCTTGTGGGGCTTACAGTCTCATGGGGAAGACACACAGAAATTAAATTACTATGAAAACAGATCCATGCTGATAACCGATGGCAGGCATAGGTTAGTTGCCAACTCATAGCTATTTCTCACATCATTGATAAGAGAACTTGGATGTGTTCTAGCTGGCAAAATACACAGTTAGATAATGATGCATATTCCTTTTTGCCAGAAATTCATTTTGTGGAATCCCTTGCATTTTTGCATTGTCGTTTGTTGAATTCTGTTGAATAAGATGAAAGGAGTTGTTTGCTGGGAGTTTTATGAGAACTTTCTTATCTCTGCCATAAAGAAAAGAAATTTTTCTTCCCAACCCTTTACCCTGTTTTTATTCCCCTATCTTGGAATTGAAAAAGGATATGAGGCTGAGTTGCAAGAACCATCTTTTTACACTGTGGAATAAACCAAGAGAATCAAAGTAATGACCCAGAGGCCTGACATAACTGAAATGCTAAACTAGTAATAATAAACAGTATTATAACAAAACTCTAGTCTTTTTTATGTGAATTTTAATCATCTATTACATCTTGTGAAGCAAAAATATTCCTAATTTGCAGACCGTAATATTTGTGGTGAAATCTGAGATATGAGTCCTCATTAACTAAGGGGAAGTCAGGGTAGAGTACAATATGCCCTGCAGAGAAGGTATGGTGTAAAGGCTCTGAGGCATGATTCCAAGGATTGAAAGAACTGAGTGAGCAGAGTTTGAGCAACAAGGGTGGGAATGAATTGGCTGGAATGCTAGACAGGGCCTTGTAGGACATCAAACATAGAGGAATGGGACAAAAGCAGGTGAAGAGGTATCAGTTTGAAAGATGTTGCGAACTAGCAGGATGGTGATGCTAGTAGCTGAGACTAGAAAATTGGCAGTGGTTATGGAGCTCATTTTTGGTTTTAATCTGAAAAAAATAACTTGTTTAAAAAACAAAGCCTCATTTGGTGGGGGGGGCAGATTTATGAAAAGCAGGTTTGTGTAAGTTCTATATGACAATATAAAGAAAATTTCTGAAACACAAAATTCAAGTTTTATTGTAGTTTATTAAGAATCTTTCATTCATTCTTTCTGGTAATCTTCTAGGCCCCAGCGGACCTGGTGGTGCAATGGTAGCATGTCTGACTCCAAGAAATTTTCCTGTCCAATGTCATTCTGACTAATATTTACCTCACACCCCAGTTTCATGAAGATTATGTCTATCTTTTTACCATTTTCTCCACATATTTCTTCAGCATAAAATAGGCAATAAATATAGAAAGTTAAATTAACAGTACATGTTATTAATAGAAAACAATAAAAATTACTGGAGACAGACTTAAAAAAAGAACTTCATGGAGGTAAATTTTATATACCATAAAATACATTCATTTTAAGTGCACAGCTCAATGATTTTTAGTAAATTTATCTAGATCCATTGTAAAAAGTATTATCAGACTTGATATTTTCTCACAGATCTCTGAGGCTCTGTTCATTTTTCTTTTTATTTTCTTCTTTATTTTTAATGTTTGTTTTTCTTAAATCTTTTTTTTCTCTCTGTTCTTCAAATAGGATAATTTCAGTCTTCAATTCACTGATTCTTTTCTTTGCCTCTCAAGTCTCCTTTTGAGCCCATCTAGTGAATTTTTCATTTGTTATTATCTCTCAATTTTAGAATCTATTTCTTTTGTTTGCATATTGAGATTTCTCTATTTGTTGTGTCACCATATTTTCTTTTCTATGTTTAAACAGTTGCTATAATTTTAAAAATATATTTATAATAGCTTCTTTGAAGTCCTTGTCTGCAAAATCTAACATCTAGACTCAGAATCAGTTTATATCGACTACATTTTTTTTTTTCCTGACTGTAAGTCAAAATTGCTTGGAATTTTTTATTTGATTATTTGGTTTTGTGTTGTGTTTTGGATATTTTGGATTGCATTGGTTATGCTGTGGTAAATGTAGATTATCATTTCTTTTAAATTTGCTGGTATTAATCTCTGGAATATGTTTCCTTTGTAGTTGTCATGAATGTCTACGCTCAGAATTATATTTCTTATTTCAGTATTTTTAGCTTAATATACTAAGGAGCGTCCTGTGTCCGCATAGTTTAATATTCAGCCAATGGTTTGGGCAGTGGTTGTGCTCAAACACCGTGAGCCTGTCAAGCTTCCACCCTCTGCTGATACATCTGTCTGGGATTTGGGAAGCCATTCAAATTCAGCCGGGTCTCAGGTATGCCCTGACTTTTACTTTCCACTGGACCCTCTCAGGATTCTCTGTGCATAAATACAATTTCCTAGTAAAACAGACATGTGTAGAGAGCTTATAAAGTTAACCCTATTTGGGCTGTCTCATTTTCAAGATCTCCCGTTTGGCCAATTTCAGTCTTCCTCATTCCAATATGGACAGCAACTCCAGGCTAACAGAGCTTCAGATTTTTTCAATCACTTACTGAGGTATTTTCTACTTTTACTGACAATACTTCCAGTCACAGGGTTTTGCCTTCTACCCCAAATCAAGTCTGTCTTTCTAGCAGCAACACTGCTGGTTTTCATAGCAAAATCATGAAACTATAACAGAAATTGGAGCAGGGTAGGCAAAAAGGCTGTAGACTCAGCTTTTTTCCCCTACAAAGTCTAACAGTTTTTCATGAATAAATGCTTCTAACTTGTTGATTTTCTCTCATCAATATCCAGAGTTTTGAAATGATTTTTTTGGGGCAATTTTGTCTTGCATATTTGTTTTGGGAAAGATTTACTGGTATCATCATGCACTTTCAAGTGATTGCTTTTTAATAATTTGTGTCATATACACACACATTTCTGAAAGACTTATTTAGTATATCTCTTATAATTGGATAAAAGTTAGTAATTTCCTTTAAATTTTTAACCAGAGCCCCTTGAATTTATTTGATTTTTCACTAGTAAGTAAATTTTCTTTGAGCATCACATGCGTGATTCTAATTTCTAATACCAAAAAAATGACCTATTACTCTTTCAGGAATATATTTGTTTTCCTATTAATATAGGGAAGGGGCATAACGACTATTTTTACAGAAGCAGGAACTAGGAGGTGGGATTCCAAGTCTGTGCCTCCGGGATCCAAGGCACAGAACTCAGGAAGACGTTAATCAATCAATCACACAGGACAGATCATCCGAAGCACATTGAGCAAAGATATTCCATTATAATGGTCATTACCATCATTAAACTATTATTGGGTTGTCGGAAAAGTCATGACATATTTTTCTATGTTTTTCAAAGGTCATTTATTTATATAAAGAACAAAGATCAATCAATGATATATTGCCCTTTTTGTTCAATAACCTTTGCCATCTTTCAGTGAGCTTCATAATTCCTTGTTCATAGAAGGACCCGTCTTTATTTGTGAAAAACTGAACAAGGTGCTGATTTACTGCCTCATTTGAATTGAACCTAATACCACACAAGGACTTTTGAAGACAGCAAAAGAAGTGGAAGTCTGATGGGGCAAGGTCAGGCGAGTACAGTGGGTGTGGCAACACATCCCATCCAAGTTCCAATAATTTTTGATGGGTGATCAAACTTGTGTGTGGTCTCATGTTGTGGCGATGGAACACAACTCCTTTACAGTTAACAAGCTCTGAACTTTTCTGAATGACGGATTCGTTTAAGCTGTCCAATTGCCAACAGTACACATTCAAATTGATTGTATGGTTCCTTGGTAGGAGCTCAAAAAACACAACACCTTTAAAATCCCACCACACTGAGAGCATAACCTTCCTCTGATGAATGTCTGCTTTCGATGTATTTGAGGCAAATCATCACATCGGGACCAAGACCGTTTGTACACCACATTGTTGTAAACAATCTCTTCTCATCACCAGTTATCAGTCATTTCAAAAAAGGATCATTTTCATCACGTTTAATGAACATATTGCAGACGTTTATATGTGCCATCAAATGAACTTCTTTGAGTTTATGCGGAAACCAAATATCGAGCTTGCTTACGTATCCCAGCTTCTTCAGGTGGTCGTGCACGCTTGAATGATGGATATTTAATGTTTCTGCATTCTCTTGTGTCGTGTAACCTGGGTTTGACTCGACTAATGCCTTTATTTTGTCATCAACTTAAGTGGGCCTCCCTGACCGAGGAGTGTCATTGAGATCAAACTCACCAGCACGGAATTTCGTGAACCATCATTCGCACTGATGTTCTTGTAGAGCATTGTCACCATAAACTTTATGCAACTTTTCACAAGCTTGATGCATGTTCTTCCCTTTATGGAAGTAAAATAGTAAAATATGGCAAAAATGCACAGTTTGTTCTTCCATCTTCAACTTGTTGTAAATCTCCAAAACTCAACCAAATCATTCCATTTAATTTTAGAATGAAGCTAGAACTGTCAGCTGTTAAATGACATAGCAATAAGATAGATGCAAATGACTCTAGTACTTCCAAAACTGAACTAGTGCCATCTGTCCCAAACATGCGTCATGACTTTTCCGACAACCAAATACAAACTAGCCATAGGCTGTACCTTCCAAAAGTTAAAGGTAAACCTGCATCTACTCTTCTTGTACCTTGCAGAAGTTCCCCATACCAAGAAATTTTCCCTAGAAACAAAAACACATAGAAACCCTAGCTGTGTGGGCAGAAAGGGTCTCTTTTGCACTAGTGATCAGAGACCACCATTCCCTCTGTGGGAAGGCCTTTTCTTACTCTCTGCTAAATAAACTTACTTTCACTTTAAACTTTATATTGGCTTGCATTTGAATTCTTTTTTTTCTCTGTGAAGCCAAGAACCTTCCTTAGCCCAGGCTTTGAGTCTCTACTCCAGGGATTCACCTCCCTAGGCATTACCATTAGTTTAACTTATTTTTCCCACTGTAGCAGAAACTTTTGACATTATCAGAGTTACAAATTGACATGACCAGTTCAAAGGTTATTCTTGCTCTTACAATACCACTACTCTGTTAGTCTGTTTCTGCGTTTTTATCCTTCCATTTGAACAACTGGCAACAATGGACTTTCACTTTGATGCATTCCGGGCTCCAGATAATAATGAATGCAGTAGACATTGGCCATTTTACTACTATTCTCTCAACTGAATATATTTCTTATACAGTGGAATCCTCTATCGTGTGTGTCTCTTGACAGGAAGCAAGATTTAACTCTATCTAATCTCTAAAAACTAAGACACATGCGTCAGTCCTGAGTTCTGCTAATTTTCTGTGTCCATATAAGAGCGTAAATCCAGCCGAGTTATACAAGAGGAAGGAGATTTAAAAACTATTTATTGCAGAGTCTAGTAATGAAGTGTCCAATAGGAAAAATGACAATAACCACATGATGATCAAACGGATACAGTGGTACTTTCCTTGCTGCCTAAAATTTTTGTTTTATACCCATTTTCTGAACGCAGTTCTCTAAATTTCTAACAATTTTGTGAAACACCTAATATATACTCTCCTAATGAAATAAAGTTAGCCAGAATTTGGCATAATGCAATAAGTAATTTTGAGCTATGCTGTGTTGAGCCATACTGGATACTGAGGCAAAAGGAAAAGTCAGTAATACTGATAAATGCATTTATTTGATATTTTGTTCATCGTGGATCTTCCAATTAATTTTATTTCCTTAAAATATTCCAGTAAGACATTATTCATGTTGATTATTTGAGTTTTTTGGTGGCTCCTTAACAGCTGTGCTCACAGCAAGTGTTTCACTCAGCTCATCCAAGGCTCAGCCCTGGTGAGGTCAGCTAAACACCAATATGGCAGAGTACAGGAGGCATAAGCATGTGGAATGAACACATCAAGGAATGAGCTACAACAAATTTAATGTAGTTGAGGAGACTTAAAACATACTGAATATCCTTTGGCTTAGTGTCTATTATTAGGTCCAGGGTCCATTTCTTATTCAAAATTTATTATTAATTTAATTGTATTAGAAATTAAGATCTACTCATTATGTAATAATTCTGTCATTTGGAGGCAACTCAACCTATTTGTTGTGGCTTACAGACAAAATGTCACAGAATTACTGTATTTCCCAATTTATGATAATAAGAAACATCCTATATTATAATATTTTTGACAGAATTTTGCCTTAAGGGTTATAAAAGATTTTCAGTCACCTGTTTAATAAAAAATAGGGCTACAGAGTGTTATTGTTAGCATGACCTTAACTTAGATTCTTACATTTTAGTCATATTAGGGACACTGACTCAAACTTATTTCAACATAAAAAGAAGTCTTGACGGTGTAAGAGGGATGAGGCCCTGCCAGGAGACATTGAGCAAACTCTCTGAAGAGAATTCAAAAATGAGCATTTTCTACACACACACACATACATACAAACACACACACACAGAATGCTAATTTAGTAACTTTCAGTGAGAGATATTATTGACATAGAAACCGGAATACTCATGGCAGTCAGAAGATGCTGTTGTCCCTGTCTAATTGGATGGGCACTACCAGACAAATCATAATGAGAAGGCTGTCTATAACTATGCCCCATCCCCCACATGACAGATGACAGGTGGCTGCTTACCAATGGGTTTATAATACACAAAGTTAAGCTTCCCTTGGCCCAGGTTAGTGATTCAATGGACACAAGCAATATTTGATTCCAATTATTTTAAATTCTGTTCATAAAAGACTGATCAACATTTTTTCTGACTCACATCATCTTTACTCATATAGGATAATGTGTTCATTCTGCCTCAAGCAAGTCTTCCTGGCCAGGATGGATTTAGCACTCAACAAATTGACTTCTATTGGTTTTTGTTGTATGCAAGGAGAAATCTTATGTCTTGAATAAAATTGTTATCTATATTATAACTACCATGTTCTGAAAATATAAAACAAGTCTAATAATGCTTATTTTACAAAATTTAAAACACATTTCATGAGAGGATTAACCTAAAATTACAATGTATGCAAAGCTAACTGTAAAATCTTTCTTGCTTACTGTTACCTATAGTTTTTTTTTTTAACAAAAAACACAGGTTACCTTTCTAGTGATCAACAGGGAATTATTAGTTTTTAAAAAGTTTTACAACAGACACAACTTTTGGAGAAATAAACGTAGATTCTGATTGTGAAAAGTTTTACATGTGCTGCATTTTTGGGGAAATCCAATTAGCATATCACTTTTTAAAGCTGGTTTCTGGTTTCTATTTTTTCCCTTTAAGACACAAATTTTTTGGGGCCAGCTGAGTGGCACGATGGTTAAGCGCTGGTTTGGGAAGCCAGAGGCACCGGTTCGGATTCCACATATGAGGGCCAGTGATACTGCCTTCAAAAAAAAAAAAAAAAAAAGATACAAATTTTTATCAAATCTTAGTTCACTTCCTGTTTCTATTCAATATCTATTTCCAACATTTCAAAATCAAATTCTAAAGACATCAATGACTTCTGTGTTCAGAATACCTAGCGCGAGGCTGGATCACATGCATCCTTGAGCCAAATGGTTTCCCCTCCCTCCCTTCATCTTTTGTATCTCTCTCCCTCCCTCTCTCTCTCCCTCTCCGTCTCCCTCCCTCTCTCTCTCCCTGTCTCTCCTTCCTTTTGTACTCTACAAAATACAGCTGGAATTGAGTCACTTATCTGTAGACAGCTTATCTTCTATTCCTGCCTTAGTGACTTCAGCTACTTATGCTGGCTACATTGGGTATGGTAGTGATATTATACTGCAGTGTATATATATATATATATATATATATATATATATATATATATATATATACACACACACGTATATAGAGAGATAGCGATATATAGATATATTGATATATCTATATACTTATATTTATATGGAGTGATTTTTAAACAAAATTGAGTCTAAATACAATGCACAAAACAATAAAATTGCTTAAACAGAACAATGCCTATTTTGAATTTTCTACCATTTGTTACTTATTAAATAAAAAAAAATCAAACCTATGCATTCTTGTCTAAACACTACTTTATGTCTAGCTTGTAAAAGTAAAACTTGGTATGTTTATCACCTGACAGCTGAAAAAGAGAGTCAGGCAATTAGTCAGTGATCTCTCTCCTCTTTCTACAGATAAAGCCAAAATCCGAGTTTCAACTCAATTATTTAGTTTCAATTACAATAGGAAAGGTTCTTGGAATTTTTTATAAAGTAGAGCTATTTCTATATTATTGGGTTGTCGGAAAAGTCATGACACATTTTTTGCACGAAAAACATTGAAAAAATACATCATGATTTTTTTGATAAACCCAATATTTCAAAAACCTGAGGCTTTTCAAAAATAAAAACGGGCTTTCTGGGGGGCTTGTCAACACAAAATACCAGAGAGATGAATTTTATTCCCTAAAACAGTATATAAACTACTGGCTTAGACTCCTTTTCCAAACTTGTAGTAAGTAATTATAACAAGGAGCACTTGTATAACAATGCCTTATGATGAACTTTTATTACCAATAAAAACAATAGCTACCATTTACTAAGCATTTACAATATAATATGCCCATCCATGTGTAGAGTTCTTTGTATATAATAATTCTAATTCACTTTAGCTTCCCTAAGAGGAGGATGATAGAATATTATTGTTATTGGAAGGAAAAGGAATTTAAGAGTTAGTGGTTTGGGTAAATTACTGAACATAATATATAGCAAATAAAGGGAGCAATACTTGAATTTAACTTAAATCCCAATGCAATGCTCTCAATATTACTCTTCTAGTGGGAAGAAGCTATTATTTATATATTCTCTGGAATATAGTGACTTAGTGCTTAATATTTGATTTGGAATAAAGAAAGCTTTCATTTAATGTGCTATTGGGGATACAAAATGTGGCATTATGCTCTTCAACTGTATCCTAAGGGAGAAATTTCATGATGAAAAAAAAATCAAATACAAGTTAAATTCTTGCCACTTGATAGGTTTGGTTCCCAAAGAATAGACCACCCTCTTTTAAATTAAAATAGGGTGTCATTCATTCCTCTCCCTAAGAACATCTCAGGGTAACCTCTCCACCAAGGAGTACATAGTTCTAAATGAAGAAAACCTTAGTAAGAAGTTGCAGGAAAGATCTTTTGGGATCGGTTTAATGAAGATAATTTTGGTTTATTTGTTTAGCTAATCCTTGTCAATTAAGCTCTCCCAACAGCTAAGGGAAAGGGTAGGAGTGCTCTAAATAACTTTAAAAAAATCTTTTCTTTAATTTATTAGGTTAAAATTGGTTAATAGCATTATATAAATTTCAGGCGTATAACTTTATGACATCTGTTACTCTAGTGTGTGCTCACCACCCAAAGTCTAGTCTCCGTCCATCACCATGTATTTGATCCTCTTTGTCCCCTCCTTCTCTTCTGGGAACCACATTCTGTTGTCTGTATCTAAGAGTTTTGAACAACTGTCTTATTCAGTACAACTCTTCCCCTGGCATAAATATTAAATAGCAATTAAATAATTATTTACTGTATTAGTAATCACATATTTACTTACAACTTCTCATTAGTCTCTTAGTGTACTCATAAATATTACCTAATGTTTGCCCTCAGCTTTTAATAAATGGGCTCAAACTTAGAAAGCATGATAGTTATAACCCAATTTGAATATAATGATGCATGCAATCAAAATTCCAAATCATTGCTGCCAAGTATTTACCCCCTGGTCACCCTTCCTCATGTATATAATAGTCCTAGCCCTTAATGGTACCATTTTTGGTGACTGCACTTTACAGATGAAACTTCCAGCTTTTTCACTTCTTCTACTGTAGGGACCTTTCCTTCAAATTTAGTTTCAATATCTAATGTAGTTAAATTTTGGATATAGTAACCAGACCAGCAGAATTTAAACAACAATTTAAAAACTCTATGCTTAGTGTTCTGTTGAACTCATTTACTTCAGTAGTTGCCATAACGTTAAACCTTTTGTCCATGGAAAACACTTAATTCTCACTATTCATAGCCTCTTTCTGGCTGATTTTTATTTGTCTCACTAGAATTTCATGATATATTATTGCTATTATTATTATTATCAGTCAATATGCTGGAATATACTCGATTCTTTTCCCCGTTTTTCTCTTCATCCTACTCTCCAGGCAAAATCAAACCCTGAAAGAACAAACAGACAGTTTCCCCATATTTGCATTGGAATAGCTGATTATTTCGGAAAGAGAAATTATGCAACTAACTCTATATGCTTCTCAAGTCAATTTCAGGTTTCACTTCTCTTCCACATCAAATTTTCTTACAAATGTTACTATGTATCTTGTCTCCTGTCTCCTCACTGCTCTCCCCCACAAAAAAGCAAACCCATGCATTCTTGTATAAACATTACACTATTTCTAGCTTATAAAAGCAAAACTTGGTATGTTTATCACTTGACAGCTGAAAAATAAAATCAGGGCATTGGTCAATGATTTCTTCCCTCTTTCTACAGATAAAGCAAAAATCCCAGTTTCAACTCAGTTATTTAGTTTCAACTACATTAGGAAATACATATATATATATATATTTATAATACATATATATAATATATATATTACATATAATGTATAATATATATACAATTTTGTATGTAATGGGGTATATGTTGGTGAGCAAGACACATTACCTGAAAACGGGGCATTTATTCTGATAGTGGAGACAGAGACATAAATGAGTAATTGCGTAGTTTGTGTGGAACATTGTGCTAAAAAGTAAATACAGGGTTACTTTGAAGTGTATAGGAGAATAAGTTACTGAGTCTTTGATCCATTTTACATATTTAGATAAAGCTGAGGCTCAGAGAAGTTAAATAACATGTTGAATGTATTAAAAACAAAATTCTAAAACATGACAAAGCCGGAGTTTAAATCTTACTTTGTCTGATTCCACAGTTTCATTTCTTAATGTCATTATATTGTCATCATATTGAGTGCCTGTCAGACACTACACTTTTTCATACATTATCTTATTTAAATCTCACAAGACCCTTTGAAATAGATAGGGTTTGGTTTTTATCAATTTTTATATGGGGGTGCTCACCTGTAGGGAGGGAAGATAATGCTTAAAGTGATAAAACACAGGGATGACTAAGGCCCAAATTTCTCTTACTTCAAAGTACATGATTTTTAAAAATTGCTTTTAAAACAAAATATTTCATAATACTTGCTATTTTCTCAAGCTCAGTTACAATATAAATTTTCCCTGTCCTAAAATTCAGCGACCTTTTGTTTGGAAGCATTGCAGTAAAGTGTGCATGATAGGGAATATAATCAATAATATGGTAATAACTATGTATAGTGCCAGGTGGTACTAGTTAAAGGGATCATTTCTTAAATTATATAAATGTCTAACCACTATGCTATATACTGGAAACTAATATAAAATAATATTGAATGTTAACTCTAATTGAAAATTTTAAAAAGGGGGAAAGAGCAATAATATTGTGATAGTGTGGTATAGTGTCAGATGGTTTCTGGACTTATCATAGTGATCATTTCTTTAGTGTAAGGAATATAATCAATAATGTGGGAATAACTCTGTATAGTGCTAGTTGGGTACCATAGAAGAACTATGATGTACACCTGAAACTAATATAATATTGTATGTTAACTTATTTTAATTAAAACCTTAAAAATATTCAACAGATGTATGTTTGCT
This sequence comes from Aselliscus stoliczkanus, assembly GCA_033961575.1. Lineage (NCBI taxonomy): Eukaryota > Metazoa > Chordata > Mammalia > Chiroptera > Hipposideridae > Aselliscus > Aselliscus stoliczkanus. The sequence continues at coordinate 146,127,202 of CM066727.1, forward strand.
ACATTTCCACATTATTCACACCCATATTGATTTTATATATATGTTTGCATTAAGTGACATTTTTTCTTATCCTTCTAGTTAATTTGGGGGTTTCTTAGTAATTAGATTTTGTCATTCTAGCTTTTCTCTCCTTTGCATTGCTCAATATGGTGTTTTATATTTGACAGGTGTTCCAGAATATTTTGGGAAAAATAAATACATTTGTGTGTGAGTCTATGCGTGTATGTCCATTTATCACACTGTTTTCAAGATACTGAGGCTGTCTGTGAACGTGGGTATGATTTAGGCAGGGGATTCAGGCTGCATGTTAATTCATAAGTATATTATCAAGGAATTTTACTCCAAACGCTCTGTAGAAAGATCTTGTGTATTTTAACCTCTCATCCATATTTCACCACCTGTCTGACTAGGCATCCATCCAGGCCCAGCCATGGTCTCCCTGGGGTTAACATGAGGAGATAGTAATTTAAAGCAGGAGGGGCTGAAAAGAAATGGTAACCACAGTATAGGAGTAGGTGACCATAGTATATTTTTATTACCTGAGGCACACAGCAGTGCTCATCAAACAGGACACTAATGAAACTGAATACCTCCAACCTTATGGTTGTATTTGTCATCTTGCCTCAGAAGAGAGTGGGTACACTTTCATTCTGAATGTGAGGAAGAAATCTCAAGGGAGGGGAAAAACTATGCTGGAATAGCAACACAGTAGTTGTTCTACATGACATTTTATTTCTGGATGGCTGGAAAGATCAATGTACTTGCCTGCAGCTCATGAATTAATATCCTCAGCTACCCAGGAATGAGACATTGAGCACAGCAACTTGTTCTTCATCTCTAACCTCTTGTCATAAGTAAAGCAATAACAATGTGGCTTCAGAATAGGTGTCACCCTTGGGCTACACCATTACTGTATCTTAAAAATCACTAATAACTGTAATGCATGTACTTGAATTACATTTTCTGTACAAATGGGACAATTTCTATTAGGCATATGGAAAGCAGATGTTTCAGGTAATTCAGCCTTTAAGAGATGTATTTTTCTATCTCCAGAGGTCATCATAGTTCCACCCAGTTCTTTGAGGACTGGGCTGGGATTCTTGAATATGAATTTTACTATTACCATGCTATGGTAAACAATCAGCTTCTGCTTCTGCTAAATCATTTTTAAAAATGTCAATAGCAATATTGACATTTACCAACTATAAAAGTATGTTCTGAGGGAGCCGGCCGAGTGGCTCAGTTGGTTAAGAGCTTGACTCAAGAGTGTGAGCTCAGCTCTGAACAACAGCAGTTTGATGCCCAGCCCGAGCTGAGCTGCCGCTGAGCTGCCAACAGGTGGCAGGATGGCTCAGCTTAAAAAAAAAAAAAAAAAAAAAAAGTATTTTCTGAGGACAAACCCATTAATAGATGTATACGTTTAGCAAATGTTTATTAAATGTTTACTAAGGATAAAAAATTGTGCTAGACATGATGTATGTAAATATAATTTCAAATCATTTTAGAATTTAATAGATATGGTGACAATAATAATATTTCTGGGTGACAAGTAATGAGAAATATAGTATATATTATAGAGAAATATAGTATAGAAATATAATATAGTAATGACAAGTAATGAGAAAATGCAAGTAACAGATTGGAGAAAGTGGAGATTTTTTACTTCACAAAAGTAAAATCAGATCCACGGAACACAGGATGGCAAAGGTGAGCATACACAATTAATAATTCAATAACACGCTAGAAGTCTAGAGTTAGTTGGACCCCAAATAAAGGACAGTACTCTAGGTATATGAGTTTGTCTATAATCATTTCTGAGACCCCAATGACATAATAATTTAAAATGAAATAAACCCACAAATGCAAAATGAATGGGATCAGTGGGTCAGTGGGTGGTATAAAAGGCTATGGAAGATTTCAACATTTTCATTGAAGAAAACTTAAGAGGGTTAAAAGGAAGCAGGTCATGCAGTAACAGCTTGGAATAGGCCATGAAGATGCCTCAGAGGAGGTTTTAGTCATTTTGCTCATTACAGAATAACATGTTTTAATAATTTTCTAATAGTAAGATGTTTCCTTATTGTTTCAAATTCTCACAGTAGTCTTAGAAGGTGAGTGGAATTATTTCCACTATAAAAGTGGGAAATCTGAGGATTTGAGATTTATGGCTCTCTAAATTAATAAAAAGGAAAGCTCAAAGATTAATGGAAATCATCTTTCACTGATTGAAGTTTTTCTTCATTCAATAAATGTTTATTGAGCACTTATCACATTACAGACTCTGTTCTATAGAGTGGAAATATTATGGTGGGTAAGATAAATAGGATTTCTCCTGTCATTCAGTTTATAGTTTTCTGATTTTAACTTAACTCTTTCTGACGATGCTGAGTAAAAAGAGAGGAGAAACTAGCAGGATAAATTGATTCTGTAAATGTTTATAGTACAAACATGTAAAATCCACACATATTCCTATGAAGACAGGCTAATTGATCTACACAATGATGATCTACTCAATGACATCACTAAGAATTATTTCACTATATCTATCCCAACTAACTACCTTATGGTGCCATTTCATTGGAAATGAAAAAAACACTATTGTGGTCACACAGCAGCCTAGCCGTTTGCCTCCCTGCAACTTTCCTTAACAACAGATCTTCGCGGAGGATCTACTTATGGCAATTCCTCATGGGACCCCAAGAAAGAGGGTGGGTTAGCCAAAATGGGTACAACCCTAAGGTCAATAGGGCAACCTAAGCCAGGCACCGTCCAGGGGTGTACCATGGGAGATATCATGGAGGTGAAGAACAAGGGCCTGAGATCCCTTGTCAGCAGGGCTGAAAGCCTGTGTGAGAAGTGAAATCTGAACAAGTGATAACATCAGTACTCCATGCATTCTAGCCTTTAGATCTCATAATGAGCAGTTTCTGTCTCCCCAGGAGGTATACATACACAGGTCATGAGACTTTCGGCCAAGGTAGCCTGCGGACCACGGGACAATTGGAAGTGAGCAATGTTCTCTGGAATGATGTATGGGACCTATAAACCATGGAAAGAACAATGTTACTTTCCTGTATGGAAGCTAATAAAAGCTGCAGTCTGGCTCGATTCGGGGCTCATTGTCCATCAGACACTGAGTCTCCTGGCTAGCACTGCTTTTGAACTATCCTTTGTCTCTTTGTGGGAAGCCAACAGCCCCCCCCCAGTGTCTGACAAGACCACATTGCCCTGCTCAGCACTGGATATTAGGGGTGCTGCCTTATGGTTGGTCATGTAATATCTCCTGCCTCTATGAACCCATGTGCCTTTCCTCCTATAGGAGACAATATATTCACTACACTTGTGACATGTTCCTGTGGTACCCCAATGAGCTAACTACGCAGCCAAAGACGGGTAAGATCTCCTAAAAGAGGGGAGACAACCCAAGCCAGGCAGTAGTTCCATGGGGAACCCCTGAACTGAGATATTGGGGACTCAAGCCCCTTGGAAACTGAGGCACAGACCTCTGACAAACTCAGGCCAGAAAACTCAGGCCTGTGAGAAGCTGATGCACTTGCCTAAGGGCCCTGCTGTGAATAGTCTCCTTGAAGATTAAAAGTCTTCAGGCCATGAGAGTTCCCAGTAAGAGACAGCTCAAAGACAGCTGCTGACCATGGGTTTGTTAATTAGCCTTGTGTGAATTCCTTTGCCCAGTGCCTTGTTGTAGCAACAGATACTGAAGCTTTGACTGAGAAACAGATGCAGCCCTCTGTAGGATAAGAGAGGTGTGAGACCCTTTTGATTGCTAGGTATTATATTTACATAGGAATAGATTTTAGATGCTTTCATCCTAAACACAGCCACTCCTAGTCTTTTAGTATAGCTCAAGTATACTGTGAGTTTTATGATTGTGTTTAACTGCTAGGATTTAAGATAATTTCTAGATAGTCAAGATAGCTATAGTAAATATTCTTTAGGCAATAATTTTAGGTAAAAATATGTCAATCCTTAACATAAAATAGTCATGATAAACATTCTTTAGGTGATATACAGAAACTAAGTCTGGATTTCATGGCAATTATCATAATAAAGACAAGGTAATCCTTTGATGGAAGAGTAAGTCACAGTACACCCTGGAGAGAGCAATTACAGAGGAGAAAAGACTGAAAATCTTGGGAACTACAAACCACCAAACCCATGTACATGAGTCCCTATAAAAGGGACATGTTATTGCATTAAAGTGTGACACTCCTGAGAAACTCTTTCCGGTGTCTCCACTCGCCTTCTTTCTTTCTCTTTCTTTTCTTTTTTTCCTCGCCAACTCCGTCCCACCCGAGGGAACCCCTGGACTCCGCGGAGGCTGGACCCCCACATCTCTTGACTATCATTTCTGTTTCTCAGTCCCCCGTCGACCCTCTCAAGGAAGCCAGACCCCATCATGCAGGATGTGACACACTATGCCTAATATATAATAGATTTGTACCATGCTTGGTTTGGGTAAAAAAATTTTATGGAAAAATATTTGCATGACCAATTTCATTTGTACATGATATCATCAGATTTGATTATTGTTAGCCTCATTGTCATTTATAGATTAGATTAAACTCAGTTACTAAAGGAGAAAATCCATGTAATCTTAAATGGTATTATTTGGATTTATTGACTATCTTTGTGATCTTCAATTTATTTCCTTCCATTTCCTCATGAACCCAGTCCAGATATTTGTTCCCATTGTTCCACGATAACTATTCCTAAAAAGTCTATAAATGAAATGATCTTATTGCACCTAAAAGCAAATTCATTCCACACAGCTCATCTTGACCTGTCCTTTAGCACTTTTTTTTTTTTTTTTTTAACTTTGGTAGGTTTACCTGAGCCAAAACGGACAATTGTCAGAAAAGCAAGATCCCAAATGCTCCCTGTCCTTCAGCTTTTGACACAGTTGATAGTGCAGTCTTCCCTAAAACACTTTCTCCATTAACTTTCAGGGCACCCTCTTACCATCAAGACCACTCTCTTCTCAGGCTTCTTCTCTGGTTCCTTTTTAGATTCCTAATCTCCAACACTCCAGAGTCAAAGATTTGACCTTTTTTCTGAATAATTCAGTCATCTGGTGAAATGGTTTCCCCACAATTTACATGCTAATAATCTTCAAATTTATCTAGATATTCCAGAACTTTCCCCTGAACTCCTTCTGGTTTTCTTCTCCATATTACCCTTTAATGTCTAGTAGATTTCTCAAACTTAACAGGTCCTGAAGGTGGCTTTTGACATTCCCCCTACAAACTTCCTCTGCCCCAGAAATCTGCATTACTTGCATTCTTACTCCTGTATTAGTTAGTTTCCTGAGGCTGCTCTCACAAATTATTGCAAATTTAATGGTGAACAATACAAACTAATTTTCTCATAGTTCTGGAGGTCAGAAGTCTGAAACCAGCATCCCTGGGTTGAAACCAAAATGTCAACAGGTCAGTGCTTCCTCTAGAGTTTCTCAGGGAGAATCCGTTCCTTGCCTCTTCCAGCTTCTGGTGTCTACTGGCATTCCTTGGCTTGTGGCTGCGTTACAGCACTCTCTGCCTCTTTGATTATGTTGCCTTCTCTTTTTCTATTTATGGGTAAAATCTCTTCTACTACCACTTTAAAAGGATATACGATTGCATTTAGTGTTTAGGACCCAACTGGACAATCCAGGATAATCTTGCCATTGCAAAATCCTTAATTTAATCACATATGCAAAGACCATTTCTTTCTTCCATTTTGCCATATCAGGTAACATTCATGATTTCCAGGGATTAGGACATCATATCTTTAGGAGAAGGGCACAACCTTCTGCAGGTTTTGACTGAAATAGCAATGTCTATGCAATTTGTTCTCTGACCACCTTATTTAAAATCTCCCACTCATTACCACCCATGCCTTTATTCTCATAATGCACCTTCCCTTTATTTTTTATCCTAATAAGCCTTATCACTACCTAAAATAATTATGTCAACAAATTAAAATTATATATGTTATATATTATTGTATATAAATATAATTATAATATATTTATAATATAATATAGTTATAATATGTTTATATAATATAAAAATAAATATAAATTAAATTATATATATAATTGTGATACAAAAGTCTTCCTACCAGAATACTTATTGGAATAATAAGTGGCGATTACTTTTTATTTTTAGGCTTTTTTCCTGATTTATCTTGAAATAAATAATAGTAAAGAAAACCTTTATACTTATATTAAAGGACATGGATAATACATTTGAAAAAACTAATATTATTTCACTATAATTATTCCAACTGACTACATTATAGCAAGATGGAAATAAATTTCAATTGTTTATAAAGTATTAAAAATTAAAAACTCAACTTTTCTAAAAGGCCTTCCTTGGAATACATCTGCACAAATAATAGATTAAATTACAACTTTGTACAGAAAATTATTTTCTCTTTTCTTGATCTTAAGTAATTAATAAACATGTATATCATATCTAATGCAAAATTTATCCTTGAAACTGTCACTATTAGGCTCAGTCAAAAACAAACATGAGATGTCGTCTTTTAAATTTTAATTGGTACTGCCAAACTATTTTCCTAGATGGCTGTATCAATTCATATTCCCACCAGCAATGTGTAAAAGTAAGTTTATTTTACCCACATTATAACATTTTATTACACTCTTTAATTTGAGCCATATTAATATTTTTGTGTAATGTTTATATTTTAGTCTTTTTCATTGTTCCCAAAGACTTTCTAAGTTCTGTGTTTCTCGTTAATTGATAGTGTCCAAAACTGAAAATGACATCCCTGGTAGCTTTTAGTCATTGCTAAATTTTGGATGTTTAACTCATAGATCTTCGGTACCAGTCTCTCATTCTTATTCTTTAATTATTGTCCCCAAGAAATTGTTCCCGATGACACTGAGTAAAGACTTTATTACTTTGCTTTCTGCTTCATTCTACAGAATACTATCAAAACCAATACTACTTTTTATTGTGTTTCATCATACAAAGATCTGTCCCCATTATCTGTTGCTATCATCTTATATATTATATTTATCACCATCATTAAAAGATTGTTGAACATATATTTTAAAACATTTCTTGGGAACACTAACAATCAAACTACAATATTTTGCATGATTGACAATAAACCAAAAATAATGTAACAAACTTCTGTGAATTGCAAACCTATCCCTAACTCTCTTCTCCACATCACTCATTTTATTGTCTGTTATTGCTTATCATTGTTCAGGTGACAATAACTAAATTTCTTCTATACTTTCCTGTAACTCTCTCCTAGAGATAGGAAAGGTGTGGGTGGGAAGTCTGAAATATAAGTGATGACAGATGAAACTGAATAGCAAATCTGATATTTCATTTAAGGAAAGAAAATTAGGAATGGATCTAGAGCAATAAGGAAATTTTCACCTAAAAGTTTCAAAAATTTTATATTCAGCATTTTTAGTTTTAAAGCCTCTTGCATTATTTTAAACTGATGCAAAATGGAGCCAATGTCATCTTACAAAGCAGAACCTTTCTTATTCTAAATTTATGCTTCCTTTATTCTTTGGTACTGCTTTCATTTTTGAACTAAGAACTGGTTAATAAAATGTGTTGGCAAATATAGAGAAATTCTCTCTCATTTGAAAATAATAACATTCCTTTTTCGGCCAGGATCACCATCTTCCAGTATTTTGTTAAATGACCAACACAAAGGCAAAGAGGAGTGGCCTTTTAGAAAACATGGAGTTGTGCCTTCTGCCACGTACATGAGAATCTACAAGAAAGGTGATATCGTAGACATCAAGGGAATTGACACTTCAAAAAAAAATGCCCCCTACATGTTACCATGGCAAAACTGGAAGGGTCTACATTGTTACCCAGCATGCAGCTGGCATTGTTGTAAACAAACAAGTTAAGGCCAAAATTCTTGCCAAGAGAGTTAATGTATGTATTGAATGTATTAAATACTCTAAGAGCCATGATAGCTTCCTGAAATGGGTGAAGGAAAATGATCACAAAAAGAAGGAAGCCGAAGAGAACGGTACCTGGGTTCAACTCAAACACCAGCCTGCTCCACCTAGAGAAGCAGACTCTGTGAGAACCAATGGAAAGAAGCCTGAGCTGCTGGAACTCATTCCCTGTGAATTCATGGCATGATAGGTGTAAAAAATAAAAGACCTCTATACTGTCAAAAAAGAAAGAAAGAAAATAACATCATTTAAAACATATTTATATACGTTTATACTCACAGAGAATGAGTAGGAGAGTGTTTTTGCTGGATCTTAGCTTTCACATAAACACAGAATGAATATTATCAGTCACCATATTCTTATGTATACACTAAAAAAAGACTGTTGAATGAAATAAGGCAAAACCTGATGCATAAAGACTGTTATTTAATCTTCACAATCTATTTGCCACCTATCAAGATACGCACACATAAATGCATCACACTATGTAAATTTGGTTTTTACAGCTTAACTTTTAAACGAGTGCTAAAAGTCAGGATTTCTCAACCCTAGCATTATTGATATTTGGGGCCAGATAATTCTTTGTTGGGATGTGGGGTGGGGGGCACTGTCCTTTGCATGTTTAGCAGCCTAAATCAACTGGCCTCAGCCTGCTGGTATATAGTAGTAATCCGCATCCCCCCAGCACCGGAATAATCAAAAAGGTCCTAGACATTGCCATGTGTCCTGAGCTGGGGGGAAGGACATGGAAAGAGAGATTGCCGCCAGTTGAGAAACACTGCCATAAGTTATGAAATATTACCTTTGTATTATTATGCAATATTATACTTTATATCTGGTACTTTTAGATTAGATTTTTAAATTATTATTTGAGGTCACATTAGTTTCTTATATACCTCTAGATCATTCAGATATGTAAATTATTAAAACATTACACCTCATATTAACTGCCAGAGTTAGGGATAAATATATCTGCATTAGATACCATAAATTGTGTAGTATTTTAATAATCCTGTCAAGAACATCTAACAAGCATTATTTCACTCATATGCTTCCATGTAGTGTAGCTTGCCTCTTATTTAAATATTAATAACATTAAAATAATAGGTTACTTGTACAATCACTGATCACTCATTTTTGCTGTAAATACTTAATGAGCAGAATATGTGTTATATATGTTTCGTGATTTGTCACATGGTTAAATGAGGTTGCCACTCTCTAATAGTATTTCATTATTCCAAAACTGCAAATTTGTTAAACAGGTAAAGAGTATTTTCACTGCTGTGCTCATTTTAAATTTTGGTATTTATATCTTCATCAGAGTTCTATTTTAATACCTTGACTATTAATAAATATTGTTGCTTCTGGGTACACTGAAGTAGATTACAAAGCAAACCCAAAATAATATGCAAGAAGTTATTGTAGCTAACTTGATTCAGAATAAGTGAACAATTCATAATGGAATTAAATTGCAATTTAATACTGATTTCATGTTCTTATTTTTTTTTCTATGTCAGGTTCTTTTTCCTCGAATTGAACATAACTGCAATTTCATTACTTTGCCTTTAAGACCTACTGTTTCACCCACTTCCCTTCTCTCTATTCCAATCCATTTTGTTGTAACCAAGCAGTGCTCTTTAGGAGAAATGCTTTGGTGGATTTCAGGTGTTGACTACACTGATTTTCAAACGTGATCAGTCAGAACTCCTAGAGTTCTTAGTAGAATGCTACATCATACTGAGAAATTATATTTTAAAAAAATTTAAACATAGGCCACTTGTGTGAGATTCTTTGTATGGCTATGGAAAGCAAACATCAAAAACATGGGATATAAAAATGGAAAACAACTGAGAACACTCTCAGTCATTTGTACTTTGTAGAGAATTGATAAAATAGCTATATTGTTCTAAGGGTGAGGCACATTAGTCTAGTTTTCTGCAGAAGCACAGAATCACTAACCTTTAAGATGAAGTAAAAACTACTCCACCCTGAGCTTTTCATAAATAATTCATCTTAGACTTCTTTATAAATGTATAATATCCACAAATTAAATTAACTGAAATTCCTAGGAATTTCCTTTTGGCTTGCCATGTTTTGCTTTTGATCTCCTTGAAATTCTATCGTTACCAGCTGTTTCATCTCAACTATTTGAATCTCACTTCTTATTCTTGACCTAAGCTGGACTTGCTCCCTCTAGTTATTAGAGACTTCTCCCTTGTGTGTTCTAGTATGGGCATTTTTACTAGATTCCCCAGATACCACTCATAGTCTTTAATATATCATAACTAAATACTTTCATGAATGATCTAGATTATAAATTTCTAAGTATGAAAAGCATGTTTGTTTATATTTCCAACTTTCTCTAACTACCCTGTACATAGTAAATATTCAATAAATATTTGATGGAAGAAGCAACCTTACTTAACAATTGGATAATCTTATTTTCTGAACAAATTATGAGAACATATTTTATAAAGTATACTTGTCTAATATGTGAATTTATTTATTTAAAAGTGCCTGGCAAAGATTTTAAATGTCTATGATAAAAAAATCACCTTTATTTTAAAAAATGACATAAAAAATCATGGCCATTTAGAAAACCCTAAATAGACATTTTCCTGCTAATTGTGGGAAGCTGATATCCTTTTTATATGGTCAATTCTCACTTGAACTATAAATAATTATAGTTCATTTTATCAATTTATACTTTTCTTCATTTCGAATGAAGACAAAATATATATTTAGAAAAAGGCTATTGTTAGTTATGCTAATGAAGCTTATGTTTAAGAGTGAACTATTCTCATTAAAGAAAGGAATTAAAATGCTAAGAAAAAGTATCCAAACAAGGAAATATGGGAAAAGGATGTATGTATGTCCTTTCACTGTCAGTCTGGAATACTATCTAACAATTCACTCAAAGATTTTTCCAGAGAAATTGAGCTTTGTTGTATTTGCTATTTACTATTGATTAGTGGCCATATACTATGTAGTTATAGACTTTTATCTGGTCAAGATTCAAATGATTTATGTCTAGAATTAAAAATAACCCCAATGGTTATGTGTATATTTCCCTTACGTTATTAACTGCTTATTAATCTAACTTAGTGATCACCTTCCAACATTTTTTTCTTGTGTAACTAAATATTCTTCAAATGGTCTTTGGCGAAGTTTTGTGATCCTTTACTTTCAATTTTTAAAATTACTCTTTTATAATAGTTACCTTCGTCATAAGAATGTTTCAAAGACATTGATACCCCTAACAACGGTGGCCTGAAAATTTGGTTAGTGCTAGACTAATCTTAGTTGTAAATGATATTCTTGGAGAAAGCACTAAGAGACCATTTTTAAAAAGATATTTGGTTTCTGAGAGGAATGCGAATCAATATTCATTTGGAGAGAGAGAGGGAAAAGAGAGGACATGGGAGGAGTGAGAAAAGCAGAGATTAGGGTTTATGTATGATTTTTACATGGATAAATTCTGATAAAATTAAACTTTAAAAGCAAAAAAGAAATCACTGGAATTTAAATGGCCTTAGTTTGCTCATGTTTGGTCATGCTTTAGAAAAAACAATCCAGGTTCAAGGGATACTAAAAATCCTTTTATACCTCTCCTGTGGGAAGAAATTACTTGTGTGATAAAAAATATATATTCATACTTAGAACATTTATCTATTTATAGCTGTCACTTTTGGGAGTATCTCACTTAAACAAGAGAAAATATTTGTGTACTCACTTTAAGATTTCAAGGACATATTTTTGCCTCATATTTGTGAAAGGAATGTTAATTCTCCAGCAGTATTGAATGCAAACCAAGTTTAGCATTTTAATATACAACAATTTACAGCTATTATGAATGCAAACTGCTGGGAGGAGAGGGAAAAAAAGAGCAAGAACCAAAAGATATCCAGTTGAAAAATCCTCCCTTGTGCAATGGAGTATGGATAATTTAGAAATCTTACAATAGTTTAATAAAGATTTAAGAAAATCACCTCTGGGCTTAGAAATTCAAACCTTATACTTTATATTTGGAGACCCATTAATGGACAAAAGAACCACTTTATGCTGATTTTATTAGTAGTATTATTTAAATCACTTATATTCAACCAGCCAATTCAGACTTTGGAAGGAAGCATGACTATGGGGAAGTTGACATTATAAATAAGAAAAAATCATATTCTTCCATATCCATAGACTTTGCATTAAACTGGTTTCTCTAGGCAGGGTCCCTGAGTACATTGGTAGAATGCCTGATGTGTCTCCAAGCTTGTCACAGAACCCTCATCATAGTGCACAGTAGTAGCACTGAAGTGAGTCTTGAGGACTCAGATTCTCCACTTGCCTCTTTATGGCTCAAAATAATGCTGAAATATTTCAGTACTGCCATCTTCTTTCTTCCTTGTGTGGTTAGGCTTCCCCTGCTGGATTGCCAGACATGAGCAACATAAGGAGTATGCCAGAATTCCTTATGTGGAGCAAATATTAATAGTACTACTTTTCTATCAGTGTTGTCCCTATTCAAGACAATGTTCCATTCATAGGTGTCTTCCACTTTGAACAAGGAGCAGAATAGTCTCAGAGCTACACAATTTAGGCACACTTAGTGAGTGCTAGGATAGAATTACAATAGATCTACTGGCACAAGGCCAAGTGTCTAGAGCTTTTGAAAATATTCAAAATTATTATGAACTACTGTTCTACTTAGAGTCTAAAGAAGTATATTTGTTTTGTTTTTTTTAATGTGAGGACCTAGATGTGTTTATACTGTTGATAAGCACCGTCTGTCACAACAGAGATGCTATATATAAATGGCGATTCTCTAAGCAAAAACAAATCATACTGAATTCTGAAACCAAAGAATGGTGAAATATCACTGTATGGTAGCTACTGGTGTTTCAGATAGTATAGTGCCATCTAGATCTAGATAAGTTAAGGCTTATCCCTCACTATTTCTATTATAACATAAACAAAAAATTAAAATATATTTATCACAGATTTAAATCCTCATTTCCCCACTTTTTCTAACAAAACCTTGGTTAATTTGGATCACAACATAGTCAAGTAAATAGAAATGATCAAATTATGCAAAGAATGCTTCTATTCATGGAAAAATGGACACAGGGAAGCAGCAATGCAGGACACTGAAGAGCAGAGATTCCAGAGCCAGACAGCCTATTTTAGCCTTCTAGGTCACTACTTATTAGAGTGAGTGAGCCTTTGCACAGGTCACTGAATCCCTGCCTTAATTCTGTCATTTACAAAGTGATAATAATAATAGTACACACACCATAAACTAATTATGAGAATTAAATGAGCTAATGTATGCATGCAAAGTATTGCAAACACTGTGTGGTACAAAGTAAATCCTTTATTAATGTTTGATATCATTGTTATTCTCATTATGCATTTTGGTTTGCATATTGAGGGATACTGCATATTTCAATATAAATAGGTATCTCTTTCTCTCACTCACTCTCTGCCAGTCTGTCTTTCTTCCTCTTTCTGTCTCTCCGTCTGTCTCCTCCTCGCTTCCTCTCTCTCCCACTCTCCTTTTTCGGTAGAGATGGAAAATTTCCCTCTAGTACTCTCTTCCCTTTCTTCCTTCTAGTAATAGAATTTCTCTCCTTCCTAACTAAGTTTTATCAGGGAACAAGCTAGGGACTACATTTTTCAGTCTCCCTTGCTAATATGTAATGTCTGAAATAATTAAGTCACTTTCTTTAAGGCTTACTCTTCTCTCAGTATTTCCCTGTTTCCTTGGCTGGAATATAGATATGGAACTGGTGAGCTAGCTTCAACCATGCATATAATAGCAATAATAGGAGCTGAACTTCAGTTCAAGCCCTACAACTAAGGACATACAGAAGAAGCCACTTTGAGACTGGTAGGAGGGGCAGAGACAAGGAATGGGCTGGTTCCATACCCACATGTGACCATTAAAATTCAGGAGAGATCTCTCAGCTGCAGAGGTCCCCCCATTCCAGGAGCGAGGATTCCCAATCCCCAAACAGGCTCCACAGCCCAGGGTTCCAGTGAAAAGGAGAGAAGTCCCCATAACTTCTGACTGTGAAAACCAGCAGAGATTGTGGTTGAATGAGATGGAGAGTGACTACAGTCCTCTTAAAAGGCTTGCACATGAACTTACTCACAAATGGACTCACTTGTTCTGAGCTCCAGTGCTGGGGCATCACTTGAAAGGTGCCAGGGACATACAGGGAGGAACTGAGTTGTCTGGCTTCAGGGCAGTTTTCTCCTGGACAGACGAGGTGGTGGAAGCCATTGTTTCTTTGAGCCTTCCCCCTTCCTGGTGTACAGATGCAGGCAGCTGCCATATCTGAGTCTCCAACAAGCTGGCTAACACCCTTCATTCACCCCACCCTGGTGATTCTGAGATGCTGCCCCACCCAATTTGTGGGCTCACCCAAGCTGCTTCCAGTGATTTTCCATACAAATGGCCTGTCTTGCCTCATGATGTAGACTTTCCTAAAATTTCTCAAAGGCTCACAAAACCCAAACAAGCAGAACCTGGCTTGGCTGTGTCTCATATCTCTGGCTGAGTAGACCTAAGCCCAACATTAGTGACAGCTGGCCTCAGTTTGCACATTGGTCTCTTGAGGCACCTCGAAGCCCACTGCCCGCAGCAACTATCTGTGGATTGCTTTGTGGCTCATACCAAGTTGCCCCAGGCAGAGCACAGGCTATAGCTAAACTTGACCTGCAGCAGGTGCCCTTACAAAAGGCCCCAGGACTGGCAAGCCTAGTGGTCAGCTTCAGACCAAGCTAGAGCTACCTCCAAGGACAACACACCCAAAAAGCAAACTGGGCAGGCACCAGAGCACCACTAAAGCAAACCCTGCTCTGTAGGGTCAGCCCTTGCATCACAGCTCCTCCACTGAAGTCAATGCCAGTTCTCACAACCAATCATCCTGAGGGTCAATCTCTCCCATTAAAATGCAAACAGCAACAAAGGCTCAACTACAACAAAAGGCCACACACAACCCACACAAGGGACATACCTAGAGCACCCATCTCTGGTAACTAGGGAGACTGCACCACTGGGACCCACAAAACACCTACTATGTAGGTCCACTCACTAAGGGTACATAAGTCCACTGTTTAGCAGCCCTAACTAATACATAGAAACAAACACAGAAGGCAGCCAAAATGGGGAGACAAAGAAACATGTACAAATGAAATAATAGAACAAAGTTCCAGAAAAAGAACTAAACAAAATGGAGACAAGCAATGTACCAGATGCAGAATTCAAAACAGAGATCAAGGATGCTCAATTATCTCAGGGAGAACTTCAACAATGAGATAGGAAACACAAAAAAGAACCAGTCAGAAATAAATATTACAATAACTGAGATGGAGATTACCAGTGGAGAGAATCAATAGATTAGCTCAAATCAGCAATATAGAAGGTAGTAGAAAACAAACAGAATAGCAAAAAGAAAAAAAGAATCTAAAAAAATGAGGATAGTTTAGAGGCCTCTGGGACCAACATACACATCATAGAGATACCAAAAGAAGAAGAAAGAGAGCATGTAATTGAAACCCTATTTGAAGAAATAATTACAAACAAATGCCTTAACCTGGAGAAGGAAATAAATATACAAGTCCAGGAAGCATAGAAAGTCCCAAACAAGACAAATCGAAACAGGCCCACACTAAGACACATCATAATTAAAATGCCAAAGGTTAAAGACAAAGAGAGAATCTTAAAAGCATCAAGAGAGGGGCCAGCTGAGTGGCGCGGTGGTTAAGGGTTGGCTGGGAAGGCAGCAGTCCTGGTTCGGTCCCACATATGAGGGCCAGTGACACTGCCCTCAAAACAAAACAAAACAAAACAAAAAAGCATCAAGAGAAAAGCAGTTAGTTACCTACAAGGAGCTCCCATTAGACTATCAGCTGATTTCTCAACAGAAACTCTGCATGTTCCACAAGGAATTGGCAAGAAATATTCAAAGTGATGAAAGAAAGGACCTATAACCAAGATTTCTCTACCCAGCAAAGCTTTTGCTTAGAATTGAAGGACAAATAAAGAGCTTCTCAGAGAAGAAAAAGCTCAAGGAGTTCATCACCACCAAACCAGTATTACAAGGAATCTTAGAGGGACTTCTTTATGACAAAAAGAAAAAAGAAAAAGAAAAAAATATGAATAATAAAATGGCAATTAACTACATATCTATCAACAATTACTTTAAATGTAAATGGATTAAATGCTCCAATCAAATGGTAGGGTGGCTGAATGGATAAGTAAACAAGACCCTACCATATGCTGCCTACAAGAGACTCATTTTAAATTGAAAAACACACACAGACTGAAAATAAAGGGATTGGAAAGATTTTTCATGAAACTAGAAACAAACAAAATCAAAATCTGAAGTAGTAATACTTATACCAGACAAAATAGACTTTAAAACAAAGTCTATAACAAGCGACAAAGAAGAACCCAGTAATCCCACTTCTGGGTATTTATCCAAAGAAACCCAAAATGCTACTTTGAAGGGACTAATGCATCCATATGTTCATTGTAGCATTGTTTCCAATGGCCAAGATGTGGAGGCAGCCTGGGTATACGCCAACACAA
This sequence comes from Aselliscus stoliczkanus, assembly GCA_033961575.1. Lineage (NCBI taxonomy): Eukaryota > Metazoa > Chordata > Mammalia > Chiroptera > Hipposideridae > Aselliscus > Aselliscus stoliczkanus. The sequence goes on from CM066727.1 coordinate 146,143,752, forward strand.
ATGAATAAAGAGGAGGCAGTACATATATACAATGGGATATTGCTCAGCCAGGGAAGGGAAAGGGTTTTTGCCATCTGCAGTGGCTTGGATGGACCTGGAGGGTATTGTGTTGAATGGAGCATATCAGACAGAGAAAGACAGATGCAATATGATTTCACTTATATGTAGAATCTAAAGAACAAAATGAATAAACAGATCAAACAGAAACAAACTCATAGAAATGTAGAACATTTTGATGGTTGCCAGATGGGAGGGGAGTTGAGGATGGGTGAAAAAGGTGAAGCGATTAAGAAGTACAAATTGGTAGTTACAAAACAATCATGGGAGGGCCGGGAGAGTGGCACATTGGTTAAGAGCTGGTTTGGGGATGCCAGTGGCCCCAGTTCGAATCCCACATATGAGGGCCAGTGACACTGCCCTCTACAGCTAACAACAGCTCCACCTGGAGCTAGGCTGCGTGAGCCCTGGCAACGGTGTAGGCTGCAGCCCCTGCTGCAGTGGGCTGCCATAGGCTACAGTGAGTGGCCGGCAGCCAGCGTGAGTGGTCAGCAGCCAGCGTGAATGGCTGGCAGCCAGCGTGAGCTGCCAATAGCCATGGTGATGGATCATCCAGAGGCCGGCGACTGATCTGCCTCATCCAGAAAGAGCGTAATGACGATACCAACATGGGCCAGTGAAGCAACGTCCTCTGCAACTAGACTGAAGAACAAAAAGACAGCAACTTGTCTGTTCCCCTTCCCTGATTCCCCAGTGCTGTTCCCCTCCCCAAATTTCACAATAAAATCTTTAAAAAAAAACAATCATGGAGATGTAAAGTAAAGCATAAGTAATATAGTTAATAATACATAGTGCCAGGTGGTTACTAGACTACTTAGAGGGATTACTTCTTAAATTATATAAATGTCTAACCACTAAGCTGTACATCTGAAATTAATATAAAATAATATTGAATGTCAAAATAAATAATAAGGTGCAAAAATCAATGGAAAAAAGAAATAAATACACATAAAATAAAAAACAAAACAAAACAAGAAAAGCAATACTAGGGGACTACAGGGAAAAAAGACAGAAAGAAACTGATTCCCTAGATGATTTTGTGAATCTGAACCGTCTACTGATCCTTGATCCATTATCTATATTTTGCCTGTGACACAAAGGAAATATAGGCTTCTATTTTATTTGAGCTGGGGTTTTTTTTTGTTTTGTTTTGTTTTGTTTTTTTCACAGCAACTAGCCTATACCTAAAAGAGCAAGTTATCTCTCTCTGTCTCCATTTTCCCAGTAGTAGATTAAAGGTAATTACTTTACTTGTAAGGCTGTTATCAAGAGAATACATAAGAAAAATGTTTAACATAGAAAATGGCATATTATGCTATCATGTTTTTCTGAATATAGACCATTCATGTTATCATTACATCATTTACTTGACTCTTTACATATATAAAAAATTTGATTATTTGCTTTTTTCTACAGGCAAAAAAATAATAATCATTATTTCAGTTTATCAAATAGAATCTCCAAAATGGGAAATACAATTGTCAGCTATACAATATTTAATATCGTATAAGAATTTTAAAGATCATTTAGTCCATTTCTCATAAATGATTTTTAAAAAACTTTTGGTTCAGATCAGCTTATATAAACATATTGCCATATCCCCATCCTTTGAAATTTGCAGTTGTCATTATTAACGTATTGATTCTGGAAAATTCCTACAAAAATAAATCTGTTTTACTATTTGATGCATTATGTGGTGAGCATAATGCTTAACCTATGAACACATTTCTTTTTGTAACACAAATTAATGTCACACAGGAGAGTATTATTAGGAGTACTGTTTTAGAAATCATTATGTAGTGCAATGGACATTTGGAAGTGTGTGGAAACATTTCATTTTCCTGTTTGTCACAATAACTGGGTTGTTGCATGACATTTAATGGGTGAGAGTCAGGGATTTTTAATATCATGAGAGGGAAATTACCACACAAAACCCCCTTGTCTTCAGTGACCAATATTGTATCCCTTGAGAAACACTGATTTCTAATCCACTTCTTTTAGGGAATTTGTGGACCTTTTAAACACATTATTGATAAAAGGCATGTGTTAGACCTTAGATTGAACCCAGATCAGACTCATTATCTGGTAGTCCCTCAGGGAGGACATTTTCTGATTTAGATGTTGTGATGCTAAGTACTCATGAGTGAATTCAATGCTCATGATATGTCTCACATTTTACAAAGTTATGGTAACATTTTCCTTAGTATTTATTTTGAGATATAATATTAAGCATGAAGACTGATATTAAATAAAGGAAGCAATGAAATCAGAGGAAGCAGAAAATCTCAAATGCTCTTCTATTGTCTGATCACTGCTGGAGACATTTCAAGGCAAAATGATTTTGAATGTTCAGACATCTGTATATTTTCTATGCTTCAGTTTACTTAAGTGCCGATAGACTTTGAAAACTTACAGTGCACTGTAAACATGAAAGAATTCAGCATTCTCGAGTTTCAAGACTGATAAAAAGCCTGTGAGGCCCAAGTGTTCAGTATTTAGGGAGTTGTTAACGAGCTCAAAGTATTGAGAAACTACAAATATATGAGCAGATCCTGGAATCTCTCAGCACTGACCAAAGGTAGCAACAGAAAACTATAATTTACCGTTCTTCTGGCCTGGAATGCTTGCCCTTAATGTTTCCTGGGCTTATCTACTCTAATCTTTCAGGTAAAGGTTAGGTTGAAAAGATCTTCCATGAACACAGTCCCATCCTCTCACTTACTTTCTATTTCAGGATCCTATTTTATTTCTTCCTCATAACACTTAACCCTATCTATAACATATGTGATTAAAGGTGTGTCTTTGTGACTATCTTCTATAATGCCATAAGATAGCTGCAGTGAAAGCTATATTACTCATAGCCTTTCCACCAAAATGAACAATCTCTCTTTAATACATTTTTTGAATGAATGAACATCTCACATGATAACTTTACTTATAATATTAAATATGGTAAGTTTTCTTATAATATTAGACCTCATAAAATCTCAGTGAAATTGTCTTGCTATTTCATGTTTGCTTAATGACTTTGTTTCTAAAGGAATGCTATGAAAATATTTTAATAACTATGATTCTATGTCCAATAGTTTCTAAATCTTGATTCTTTGTTGTTGTTATCATAATGATCCTTAGTACTCTAGAAGTTTTGTCTACTGCTAGGAGGGAGAGGATTTGAGTAGGGGAAGAGAAGAATATGTTCAGTGTAGCTGTAACAATTTTCACCAACCAACAGTAATGTCAACTAATGAAAAATTTGAACATATTATTCCTAAATTTGCTAGCAAAATTAAAATTTATGTACAAATTTTATTTATTTTTAGTGGAAAAGGGAGGAGGTGGTAGATGAAGGTAAATAGGATCAAATATATGGTGATGGATGGAGAACTTACTTTGGGTGGTGAACACCAATGTGATATATAGATGATGTATTACAGAATTGTATACCTGAAACCTATTAATTTTACTAACAATTGTCACCCCAATAAACCTTTAAAAAAACGGAACAAAATACTTTAAATATTTGCATCTAAATTTCCTTTGTATGATGTGATTATAGACACTGATGTCAATATTTAATTTTAAATAGTTTTATAAAACCTATGATAGCAAATGATAACTTTATAATAATTCCTCAGATAGCAATGATCTTGCTATGACTCAATGACAAAAAGAAATGCCTTGTCTGATGAAACATCATACATTCTTCGTCTTCCATAATGTTATATATGCATGCAAGATTGGCTCACCCAATCACTCTCCTCTTTAGAGCATAAAACCAACTGACAAGATAAAGGAATGATGCTCCCATAAAATGTCCTGAAATCTTGCTTACCATTATTAATAGAAAATGATTCCTTTTGAAATAAAAGAGGATGTCAGGCTATTATTGGCTATCCTTAATTCTCTTGAGTACTCTTCTAGAAAGATGGTTTTCTAGGACAGGTGATTTATTAATTGAAGGGCTTGAGTTTTTCCCTTTTCATAAAACATATCAGAGAACATTTCAGTGAGGTATACTCTCTAAAATTATGAATTGGTGACACTTTTACACTGCTATCATTTATAAATCACAGTTTCAGATAATAAGGCATATCATAATTTTAGGCAAGGATTAAACATTAGTAATGAGACCTATAAAGTAGCTAACATTAATGGAGACTGTTCTTTTGACCTAGGACCTCAAGCCATTCCAAAGTCGAAATGCTCATCATATTTCTCGAGTTGTATGAATGAAAATATTTTCTTACACAAAGTGGGAAATTGGAGATGTTTCCCTTGCTGCATTGCTTCACTCTGATGAAGTCCTATTTTGCCAAAAATAACGATCTGCAAAGGAACACCAGAGTTGTGCATGTTGACAGATGCATACCACTCAGTCCAAATCTATCATCTCTGCCACCCTTTGTAAGTTTTTCCTTTAGTGTCCTCACACTGACCATTTTCCCATCTCCATTGGGTTAATGACATTCAAGTTTGTGTTGCATTATATGTTAAACAACAATTTAATTACTTAGGTAAAAACACTTAGGCCTTCATCAAGTGCAGAAAGGACTGTGTAATTGGATAGGTATGATGAAAAACAAAAATACAAATAAGTCACTCATGTTTCCTTTCTTAGAAGTCTTTTTTTTAAAATTCCCAAACAATAAACAATACTTGCTTTTTGTCTTTCTTAAGTGTCCGTCATTATGGTGGAAAATAAATATTTACAGTTTCATTCATGAATCTTTCATTCATACATAATGACAGATAGAAAAATATTGTAAAGAAAATGAAACTTTATCTATGATTCAGAGAATCAAGAAGGGGAATTTGCCACGTCAACCTTCTCTTATTATGGCCATTTATTCTTGTGTCCTGTTTCTTCAAAATCCATCATGATGTTGGATGGATGCCTCAAATTGACACACAATAACTATATTATAAAACAGACAGCATTGGAATAAGTAAATCCTGTTCCACGAAATGAAGCTATTAAAGGATGCTGGACAATAGCATTCCACTGAATATGAGTGCATAATATATTATAGACAAGTTTATAAAACTGCATTGTATATACTAGGCATAAGTACCCATAAATTTGTTCAATTTGGAAAACTGAAATATTAAAAATACTTTTCATTAAACAATACATTCTTTGTTTTCATATATATATATATATATATATATATATATATATATATATACACACACACACACATATATATATTTCATTTGTTTGGAATTTCTAAGTTGGATATATTAAACATCAGAATAAAAATTATAGGAAAAGCAGTAGAAATGGAAGGATTCAATTATTTAAGTTATTTATGAAATGATTAATATTGGTTAAACAGTTTATTTGAATCATTATGAGGCTTCAGAGAGTCTGAATAGACCCATAATAAGAAATTTAAGCAACATGAAAAGTTTCTCTTGGGTTGTAAGTTAGATATTAATACAAAAGTCTATGACAGTGGTCAGTAGTGCAGGAATTGAGCTTTGGCCAAGCAGCCCATGCTTCACTGCTTCACAAATAAGGGCAGCATGTGTGGAAAAATGTTTACAAGTAGAGATACCATGTTTGTTTCAAATCTAATGAAAATGCTATTGAAACTTTTTGATGAAAAAAAGTCAGTTACTCATGGATAAAAAATATAAAGGAAAAATGCAATTTAAAAAATCGTTTTTAAAGAACGCTATAATATCCTAAAATTATGATTCATAATTTAATTCCATTGAACAATTTCACTAAGAAATATATACGTGTGTGTGTGTATGTATATATATATATATATATATATATATATATATACTACATATGTGTGTATATACTTGTATATATGTACTCTTTAACTCTCAAAATAACCTGTGATTGACCTTGGAAGCATTCATTTCATTCCAAAGGTATAGTTCATTCATTAACTTTTAATTTTCATATAGTCTTTTGATCATGGAAACATGATCAGAACATTATCTCCACATGGTTGAAGCCTATGGCTCAACCTGATTGCTTCATGGTCAGTTTGTTCATTTTTCTCTATGCTCAATTTCTAACTCTCAAGTGTTACCATTGCACTTGAAGCAGTGAGTTGCTTATTGTTTTGCAATGATGAATATGTTAAAACATCTAATTATACAAGCAGAATGATATCTTAAACTTCTTCCTTTTATGTAGAAAACAAAGACTTCAAAGTTCTCCAAATCATTGTATGAACCCATCAACAAATATGCATCTAGTACTGGTTATGTGTTCAGTATTCTACTAGGCTAAACAGAGTGAAGGCAAGAACTGAAGAAAAGAAAAGGGATTCACAGGTTTGCTTATGTATCTACATGCTATATGCTTTACTGCTTAAAACAAATACCGATACAGCAAATAATGTGTCACAGGTCCTGTGTTAGTTACAAGAGATAAAGTAAGAATACTTGAGCTTCCATATATTTTGGAAAGCACGTTCAGCAATTAAAACTAACAATAAATTAGCAGTGTGGAGTTAAATATAATCATTGCTGTAACTGGGCTATATATAGGATTCAAGTGAGAGGGATACATAAGAGCGAAAAATAAAAGAGGTTGTGCTTCTTGGGAGTTGGGTGGGGAAAGAGAGGAAGAAGAGGATAGTGTGTTAGAAAAAAACAAACAATTTTTTTAAAACCAATTATTTTACAAGTATTTTTTCGCTTCCTACTATGTACCAGTCACTGTTCTGGGTACTGGGGATACAACAGTGAAAGGGGAAAAGAATCTATGTGTTCATGGGAATTGATTCTCTAGTAGGCATCCATATAGGAAACAACTATATACATATGTTACAGGAGTCTCTGTTCTTCTTGCCAACATAGTGAAGAATCAAAGGTCAGCAAGCTGATTCATATGTAAGCAGGGTTTATTAGTGATATATTTCTTTGGGCCTAGCTGAGGTGGGAGAGATAGGAAGAGAGAAGGAGAGAAAGAGAGGGCAAGAGAGAGAGAGAGAGGCCTAACTGAGGTGGGAGAGATGGAGAGAGATGGGGAGAGGGAGAGAGAAAGAGAGCAAGTGGGCAAGAGGGTGAGAGAGCCCTTATCCAGAGGACTTATAGTTTGCTGGGTAGGATGAGGGAGTTACATATTGATTTGGCGGGAAAAGTGGTGCATGTTTTCCACAGAGGATGTGACCTCCTAAGCTGGGTGGAGGTCTGTTAACTCATCTTGCTCCAGACCACCTCGACCTGGCTGGAGGCAGTTCATCAAAGCTAGCTATGGGCTTTTTCTGTAGGTGCTATGGACCCCCCTCCCATCCCTCCTCCTCCTCCTACATTTTCTAACTTCTACCTAACACATATAGAATGAGAGACCACGATAAATGTTACAGAGGGGAAAAAAATCAGAAAAGGGATGTAAGAAGTGCCGGGAGAGGCTGTTATTCTACATAACATAGTCAAGGTAAGACATACACTGGTAAGTTGCCATTTGAGTGACCAGAAAGAAATGAGAGTATAAGCTCTGTGTCTACCTAGGGGAAGAGCATTTCAGGAAGAACATGCAGTAGTGCTCTCAGATAGAACATGCCGGAATATAAAGAGAGGGGAAAAAAAAAAAAAATCAGCCTAGAGCCAAGTGAACTAGTGGAAGGCAGAAGGAAATGAGATAGAGTTCAGACTGTGAATAGCCTTTGAAGCCATTTGGAAGACTTTGGTTTTTACCAAAGTAAAAAAACTAAAGAGAACCAACCGGGAGACTTTGTGAAGTTCTGAGCAGAGTAGATCTTTATCAGACTTAGGTTTTAACAGCTTTACTCTAACTGCTCTGTCAGGCAAAGGCTATGATGGAAAGGAAAGGGGTAAGGGCAGGAGATCAGTGAGGAGATTATTACAGCACCTCAGGAAAAAGATGACTGTGGCTTTTTTATCAGAGTGGCAGCAGTGAGACGGTTGAGTTGACCAGATGAATGTAAAAACTTGGAGGCAAGAGAGAGTTTGCTTCATGTGCATATTTGAAAGAAGCTTTAAATAATTGACTGACTCCTATGCACCGGACTCCTTTGCACCAAGAGAGAAACTGATAAGAGAGGAGGCTGGAGAGAGAGGCAAAGCTTCATGAAGAGTCTTATAAGCCGTGCTAAAGGTTTTATTCTGAGGACCTTGGGAATCTATTGAAATATTTTAAAGAAAAGAGTTAAGGGCCAGCCGAGTGGCGCAGTGATTAAGTGATGGCTTGGGAAGCCAGCGGCCCCGGTTCAGTCCCACATATGAGGGCCAGTGACACTGCCCTCAAAAACGAAAAACAAAACAAAACAAAAAAAAAAAAGAAAAGAAAAGAGTTAAATAACTTAGCTTCTTAAAACAATATACTTATATTAACTCACAGCTTCCAACAGACAGGAGTCCAGGCACTACTTAACCAGGATCTCTGATTAGGGTCTCACAAAAGTGAAATCAGGATGTTGGCCAGCCCATGATCCTTTCTGGAGCTAGGGATCTTTTAAACATATTCAGCGTGTTGGCAGACTTGAGTTTCCCACAGGTGTAAGGCTGAGGCAATCATCTCCTACAGGCTGCCCCTCTCCATTTGAGTTCACACCACAGCTGTTTGCTTCATCTTGGCCATCAAGAGAATGTCTCTTTGTTATAGGGCAACTGATTATGTTATGCCTATGCAGGATATCCCTTTTATTAGCCTGTAGTAAACAGATTAAGGGCTTTAGTTATACTTGAAAAATCCTTTTATGATTGTCATATAATATAATCATGGAGTGATACCCTATCACTTTAATAATATTCAAAAGAAAGTTATAGGTGTAACTCACACTGAAGAGGAAGGGGTTATACCAAGCATATACACCAGGGTATGAAAATCTTGAGAGCCATCTTAGAATTCTGCCTACTAGGGAGATAATGATGATGGATGGATAGATAGATAGATAGATAGATAGATAGATAGATAGATAGATAGATAGATAGACTGATTTAAAGTTTGTATATTGAGCAGGATACAAGTCCTTTTCAATCACTCTGGTCTCTTGGTACTTTACCTAGAGTAAATTAGAGGGGAACAGAGGAAAATAAGACAACCTAAGCAGCAGTTTGCCAATTTAGACTAGTCTGCAGTAGAAATTGAAATCTATTTAAAGGACCACTTCGGGGGAAAAGGGGTAAAGAAAGGGAGCAGAATATACATAAAAAAAAGAAAAGAAAAGAAAAAAATCCCTAGACTTCTGACAAGACAATTGAGCGAATATATGGTGTTTTTATACAATTCAGAAAATACACAGGCAATGTAAATGCAATGGAATGGAGGAAAGGGGTAAAAAATAATTAATTAATCTATGCACATGTTACGTATAAGGATTCAGTGGGTTTTACAAGTGAAAATGTCCTTTAGGCAGTTATGCATCTAGAGGTAACATACAGTTAATAAGTAGATATACAAGAGTTAATAAAGTTGCCCAGAAATAACACGTAACATGGGAAAACCGACTAAGAGCACACATATTCAAGTGATAGGTAGAGGAAGGACAACTTGCCAAGTTGATGGTACAAGAACAGGCAGAGGGTAAGAGGAAAAGTAGGAAGGAGTTTATTGCCACTAGGGGAACAAAAGGAGGAGTAGTTGTCAAGAATGTGGAATTAATTAGCAGTGTTAAATCTTGCTGAAAGTTAAGTGAGTTTAAAACTAGCACACTTGATTTAATGACATGTAGAAAACGGATAGTTTCTTCCAGAATGTGGAAGACTTCTTACCTCATTGAAATGCGAGGAGCAGTTGAGGATATAAGATCATCAATGTAGCTTCGTTTTTCAAGATATTTGTCCATGAAGGATAGCTGGATGAGTAATATAGTTAGAACTAGCCCTGAAGGATTTTTTTTTCCCCCAAAAGATGTAAGAAATGTGAACATTTTAGGACAGAGACAAAAAGAGTTGGAGATACAGGGGAGGGAGGAAATAATCAAAGGAATATTATCCTGAGTATGTGAGAGGTGGCTAGATCATAAGTAGGAGATTTGTATTTAGGTGAGATAGGGGGACCCTTCTTCAAAGGAAAATAACAAAGGGAATTGATGTGTTCAGATGTATAGAGATTGGAAGATTTTCTGATGAGAGATTGAGGTTATTTTCTTCAAATGGACATAGAATTAAGAAATGAGGTCAGATGCCAAGAATAATTGCTCTTTGCATTAATGCTTTCTTATTTCATTCATTCACTCATTTGTTCATTCATTCATTCATGTTTTTATTATTAATATTTCACACCAGGTGTGATAAGTTCTGAGGATAGTGCTAAAAGGAAGGTATTTCTCTCCCCTCAACTTGCATAGTTTGATGGAGGAGGTTAATCTGTAGCAGATTATAAAACAATATAGACTAATTTAATAGTGATAAAAAGTTTGGTTTTATAAAAGGGTGTATCCTGGGTGAGATCAAGAAAGGAGAGAGATTTGAGCAATGAAGTGGTCAGAGATGAAGAGGTGACTATGAAGATATTATGGACTTAATTGTTTTCCCCAAAGTTTATATTTTGAAGCCCTAACCCCCATAACCTCAGAATGTGACTGTATTTGGAGACAGGACCTTTAAAAGGGGGCTTAAGTTAAAATGAGGCCATCAGGATGAACCCTAATCCAATATGACTGGTGTCCTTATAGGAAGTGGAAGAGACACCAGAGGTATGCACACACAGAAGCTTTTGAAATGCCATGTGAGGACATAGCAAGAAGAGGAGGCCATCTGCAAGGCAAGGAGAGAAGCCTTGGGAAAAACCAAACCTGCTGACACTTGGATCTTGGACTTCTAGACTCTAGAACCATGAGAAAATACATTTCTGCTGTCTAAGCTGCCAGTTTGTGGTATTTTGTTAGGACAGACTTAGCAAAGTAATGGAGAAGGGGGAAGCTCATCCCAGGTTGAAGAAGCAGCTTGACCAGTTGTGTATGCTTTAGTGTCACCTGGAGATGTTACTAAAATGCAGATTTTGATTCATTGTGTCAGAGGTAGAGCATAATTTCTGCATTTCTAACAAGACTGCAGGTGATGTCAGACAAGTTGCTGCTTTGAGGATCATTTTCAGTAGCAAGAATCTACAGTTGGACTGTCCTATAAGGTAAGCCCTAAACCCACATGTGGCTAATAAACATTATACTTCCAGTGAGGTTGTGCTGTCAGTGTAACATATACTCTGGATTTAAAGGACTTTTTATATAGAGTAAAATACTTCACTTCTAATTTGTTTATGTTGATAACACACTGAAAAGATAACATTCTCCAATGTGTGGAATTAAATAAAATACATTATTTAAATAGATTTTACCTGTTTCTTTTTACTTTTACTACCATGGCTACTAAAACACTGTTAGTTATTTATAGGGCTCACATTATATTTCTATTGGACAGTGTGCTAATTTAAGGAAATAAACCACATCTTTTTGTTGCCTTTCTTATGGATTTCAATTCTTTAAACTTTCATAATGTGATATATATGTATATATAATGTTGTCTATCTTGATCTGTTATGTGATATATTCATGCAATGGAATATATTTCAGCCTTAATAAAGAAGAAAATCCTAGTATTTGCTATCACATGAATAAACCTGGAGGATATTATGCTAACTGAAGTAAGGCAGATGCAGGACAAATACAACATGGTATCACTTATATGAATAATCTAAATTAGTCAAACTAATTTTGAAGCAAAGAATGGAATTGTGCTTGTTTGGGGCTGGGGAAGGTATTAGCCCAGGCTATACAATTTCAGTTTTACAAGATGAGTAAATCCTAGAGATTACTAAGCAGTGTAGTGGCTATAGTAAAAAATACTGTATTGTATACTTAAAAAGATGCTAAGAGGGTCGATCTTGTGTTAAATATTCTCATCACAAAATAATAATAATGATAATGATAATGACAATAATAATAGGGCAGGATGAAACTTCTAGAGGGAATTGATCTGTTTATGGCATGGACTGAATGATGGCTTCACCAGACTACACATTATCTCCTAACTCATTGTGTTGTACACATTAAATACATACAATGTTTTGTATATCAATTATATGTCAATAGTGGTTTAAACAGATAAAAAAATAAATCAAATTATGCAAATCATTTGGTTCATGTTGGAAAACATTTTATTTTCCTTTCCAGTCTCTTCAATTTATTCAATGATATGTGAGGCAGGTTATATCATCTTCCCTGTTTCATGCATTGCCAGTGTGTGTTGTGTCAAAGAAATACAACGTATTAAAGCATGGGGCATTTTTTAAACCCATTTTTTCTTTACCTTCTGTAGTAATTTAAAGATTTTCGTTATTATTCTTCCATTGAAAGTTGAAATCTAATTCCCTTTTTCTTGTAGTCATGTTGTCCTGAAGGACTTGCTTGGCCAATAAAATGTGGCATAAGTAATTTTTTGGATTTTTCCAGGCTAGATCGAAAGAGATCTTGCAGCTTCCTCTTGACACTCTAGACTTGATGTTGGAGCCCTGAGATGCCAAGTAAAGAGATGACTCCTCAGCTGGACAAACCATACGGAGAGGCCCTGTGACCACATGAAGAGGAAAAGGGTCCCAGCAAAGCATCACTTTCTAGCTATCACAGCTGAAGAGTCACATATGTGTATGTAAGCAAAGACTTTCTGGACCTTTCAAACTAGACCACCCATCAGCTGAATACCACTAAGTGACCTCCAGTTGACATAACATAAAACCCTAGAATCATCCAGCCAAACCCTACCCAAAATATTAATCCACAAAATGTGTAAAATTGTTGTTTTAATCCATTAAATTTTGGAGGTCTTAATTACACAGTAATAACAATAGAACATAATTTTCCAAGGAGGATGCAATTAGTTCTGCTGAATTACTAAGTTTTCATTTCACCGGGCAGCATAATGGGTAGATAAATGGAATTCAAGTAACTGAGAGATTATGTTTTGTATGTGAGGAAAAAGTGGTAGAGAAATAGAGGCAAAGGTATGAAAGAAGCAAGGAAATCAGAAATAAAATGCAAGACAATAAGTAAGGTTGAGGGAGCACAGCAGGGAAAAAAGAAAGAACTTTATTGAGAAGAAGAAATGTTTGAAGATATTTCTAAAGAAGTTTTGCAGTGTGATGTGCTATGTCATCCCTTCTTTGATGTTCTGACAAAAGTAAAGATTTCCATAGCTTTTCAATGCTTTTGGTAGAGGGTACTTTTTTTCTTTTTTATGTGAAGATATGCTGAGATTAAATTTAATACAAGAGGAAAAAGACAGTTCTATTTTGGTTACAATTAAAATCACAAACCAGGATCATAATCAGAAACTCAACACTCTCATACAACATAAAATTGTAAAGTGATGCTAGAAGTTAGAGTCAGAGCCCTTTATAACAATTGTTATTTGATATATATGTATATATATAGATGCATACATGTGTAAAAATATATATTTATTATGTGCCTATACATTTATATATGTCCATTACATATACATACATTTTCAGTTGCATTTTGATACTTTTTTTCTTTACAATTTTCCTCTATTTGTACTTCTGTTTCTAGTGAGATTTGAAATATGGCTTTAAACAAAGTAACAATTCCAAAATATTATATAAGACTTTATGTTTTTAGATTTGCATTTTGCTTGATCATTTCTGTCTTCTAATTTTTAATATCACTTTTATTTTACTTTTGCCTTACTTGAGTTTTCATCTGCCTTTTCCTTCTTATCATGAACCATAATGCAAATCATGGCATTTGAGAAAAGGGAAATAGATTCTGCCCATTTTTCCATTGGTTAAAACCTTGTTTCCCTTGTTCATCTCTTGTGTTCAGCTGTCATGATCCATCCTTCTTTTTCTAACATACATTCATCTGCTGCCAGCTTATCTCCAGGAGCACCTTAACTCTCCTTATCTCGCCTACAAACCTGCCTTTGGGCTCTGTTTTCTGTCCTACCACTATTTAGTGACATGTCTAATCATCAGAAAGGGCAGGGATTTAAATTAATTTTTAAAGAATAAATAAATCATCTACACATGCAACCTAACAAAGATAGCTCAAGCCGTAAGAATCATGAAGAGAGAAGGACACACACACACACACACACACACACACACACACACACACACAATTTCTGCATGTTGCTATTTTCATTGAACAGTTTTTGTTTTCTGGATTTAACTTCCTCCAGTTTTAAAACCTGGATATCTGTTTATCTAGATGGCCATTATCTTATGCTTTTTCATCCATTAAAATAGGAAATAGAGTGTTCCAACATAAGCAGCTGCTCATTAGCCTACTTGGTGATAGATAGATTAAGATTTATGTTTCAAGGAAAAAGGGATCTGTTCAGAATTTCTAAAAAAACACACAAAACAGTCTGCACTAAAATATTTATGAGACTTATAGTATAAAATTGTAATTTTGTATGACAAATGACATCATCATGTCATGTATTACTAGTACTAAATATCTCTTGACAAGGAGATTATCCATGTATATCTCAAGTATATGTAAACCCCTGTATCAACAACCTATTTGAAGGGTCTGTCTTCTGAGGCTACTTCTGGTACCAACCACTGTTTCAATCAGGATCCAGGCAGGTCAATGATGGACGAAGCTATGGAGGCAGAGATGTAGGCAGCGTTAAGAGAACAGCAAGCATTACCACGCTTAGGGTTGAAGAAGAAAGGAGAGAAAATTGTATACAAAAGTCCATTGAGAGCTGTAGCAGTGAAAAGGAGGTCGCCCTAATGGAAGTTGTAGCCCTTAGGGAATGCAGCTACTATTTTTAAAAAGGTACTGAGGGCCTGCCGAGTGTCGCATTCGTTAAGAGCTGGTTTTGGGATGCCAGCGTTCAGATCCCACATATGAGGGCCAGTGACACTGCCCTCTACAGCTAACAACAGTCCACCTGGAGCTGGGCTGTGAGAGCCCCGGTGACAGTGTAGGCTGCAGCCCCTGCTACAGTGGGCTGCCATAGGCTACAGTGAGTGGCCCGCAGCCAGCGTGAGCAGCTGGCAGCCAGCGTGAGCTGCCAATAGCCGCGGTGAGCGACATCCAGAGGCCAGCGACCGATCTGCCTCATCCGGGAAGAGCGCAATGACGATACCAACATGGGACAGTGAAGCAACATCCTCCGCAACTAGACTGAAGAACAAAAAGACAGCAACTTGTCTGTTCCCCTTCCCCGATTCCCCAATGCTGTTCCCCTCCCCCCAATTCCCCAATAAAAATCTTAAAAAAAAAAAAAGGTACTGAAACAAGTATATTGAGATATTTGATCTTTTTCCCTTTTAACCTCCCCTCCCCCCATTAAGTTGAGTTTCAGGTGGTTCTATGCTAGAACTAGTTTAATTAAAATATTTCATTTTGGGTGGCCGGGGGCTCAGTTGGTTAGAGCACATGCTCTGAACAACAAGGTTGCCGGTTCAATGCCCTGAGACTGGGCTTGGAGCTGATGAGTCTGGGAAAAACACACTGTTCCCCAATAAATTTTTTGTTTAAAAAAACAATCACTTTAAAAAATATATTTCATTCATTTTGGCATATGATGTAATTAGATGAAAGAGAGATTTAGATATAACTAATTTAGATTTAGATATAACTGATAGATTTTGATATAATTATTTCATGTAGTTTATAAAGAGACCGATAACAAAATAAGGAGATTTTTTCATTTCCTCAAAAATACTGATAAAAATTTCAGATATGCATTTTTCTTGTGTAGTAGAATTGTTAAAATGTTATCACAATATTAGAAAAGAAGACAGTATGTTATTTTAATTAGCATGTTAAATAGAATGTAATTTTAGAGTTTGCCCTATATTGATTTCCCAAATCATTAGCTGTTAGAATGTAATGCACAGTCCTTCCCAAGGAATCCTCTTTTAATTTCCTTTGTACAGAGGCCTTTAAAAATTAAGATCAAAATAACTGTCCCTATCACTTCTTTTCTATTTTGGAACACAGTAGGTACATTGAAAAAGAAATATGACATTGTTAATGAGAGAACGTACAGAATATAAACTGTCTTGACTATCAAAATCCCCATGTCCCAATAATCATACTTTTTTATATTAATTTACCTCATAATGTTTTTAAGAATGTAATTCCTATAAACATTTTTCTTCTAAATAAATCAAAAATATAAAGCTATTCTTTTTTTTTTTTTTTTAACGGGACCCGAACCAGGGCCGCTGGCCCCCCAAGCCAGCACCCAACCACCGTGCCACTTGGCCGGCCCTAAAGCTTTTCTTTTTGAACTATGAAATAAATGTACAATATGTTCTACAAAAACTGGATTGATCTTGAAAACACCTAACTTTAGTTAACTCTCTTAAAGTAAGAAGGATAAACATAACTTTTAGTCAATAGGAAGACTTGCTTAATGGAGAAAAACCAGCTAGCTGATAATTAGGAGAGAGAATTTTACCTAATCCTAAGGGTTAATTTCCTGATTCATTCTTTCCTTCAGTCTTTTTATAACACACACACACACACACACACACACACACACACACAATTTAATTCAACAGATTATTAAATCTAATTGCTTGCTGATTTGACCAATATTTTACACGGATGACAAGAATTATATCAGTCTTACTTAACAAATTTTTCAGCAGCTTTTACATACAAAGCACTGAGTGGGCCATAAAAAAGAAAAAGAAGTCTGTCATCTAGAAGTTAGTTTATTTATCATAAACAAAGTTGGGTTTGTATGTGTAGTGTCCTTTTGTATATTAAAATCTGCAGACTAGTCATTTTCTTACACGTTTACATTCTGGTAATCTATATTTCAAGAAACTCATCTATACTGTGCTTGACTTATCTTCTAGAACCCTATGCTTATCAGTCTGTTAGATATACCTCTAGACAAAAACAGAGCCTCCAGTTAGGTATATTTTTCTCAGAAACTTTCTTATACCAGATCTTAGCAGTCCTGAGCGCCACAGGACTACAATCATGTTTGATTTCTCATTCTCTCCTTTGACTTTGTCTTTCAGTCCTTCCCTATCTTGTTACTTTGCCCTTTGGGATATTCCTGAGACCCACTCATTTACTCACATTGCCACGGTCTTTATCTAGAATTCATTTACCTTGTGCCAAGGCTACTGAGACAGCCTTCAAGGTAAAGACCTGTCTTCACCCTCTCTCCTATCCAATTTTTTCAGCCCTCAGCAACTGAAATTATTTCCCTCACTGGAACATGACCTTCTTTCTCATTTATCTTGAAGTAGCTGTCAATCATGTTTCTCCTCCAGTATAATCTTTTTATCCTTGCCTTCAAGATGCTTGACCTCTTATTCCACTATGTCCTTATCTATTTCACTCTTGCTGGTACAGGCAGCTCTTCAGGACAGACCTACATACCAACCTCTAGGCACCTACCCCACTTAATAAAGTATTTGAGTGTTCTTCTTCCTCTGGAATTACCTCCTGACTATCACACTCTATCGCCTCTTTCTTTCTTTAAGATTTCTGCCCCAGGCTCATATTCTTCATGTTGCTTTCCTCCTAACAAAAAGTTGGTGTAGCTTAATCATCTGTTTTTCAAATTTTTATTTTATATGGTGCTAAACAGATGATTACTAATGTCTTTTAAAAATACCAAAGAACTATATCAATAAATGGGGGGTGGGACCAGCATGGGAGATCTAACCAGATTTGCAGGAAGCTACACAGTTCCGCATGCATTGTCCCATAAAGTGATCTGTAAGAGCCCATCCACCTTTAAATTGGATTTGTACCTAGTGATTTTGAATATTTAATCTTAAGTTTTCTCCTCCTATCCATTGTTCATGAAACTATTCTTTAATTTTAGGACTCAAATCCTAATATATTATCTAGCAAGTATCAATGTATTTTGATAGGGAGAACATCTGTTGAGCTCTTTAGTTTGGGTATTAAACTGTAGACATAAAGTTCCTATTTCAGAAACTAGCACATGAAATAGCTTCTTTCAAGAATACTTATCTGTCTAGTGTTTTTTAGGGACAGAACATGTAAAATATTATGCAGTCTCCCTGGCTTATTTTTGCCTTCCTATTTTTATGTGTTGGGTTGAACTCAGATCTTCTGAAACTGCCATGACTGAGGTTAGATATTGAAAAATATCAATGTGAGGGTCTTACTTGGCAAACCATCACTCCCTCACCTCAGCCTTTGATTTTATTTACCTAAGGCAACGTAGAAATTTAATAAAAACCCTTTCATTTTCTCTGTACTACAGGTGATCAATTGAAGAATTGTGTATTATGTCTTGCTGTGAGCAGCTGAACAGAGTTTTGCATAATAATGCTGATGATAAGAGAAATAGCTACCTTTTATTACACACTTCCGGTACAGGGCTGACCTCACATTGAGTTTTATAATGAAGGTTTCTGGCAACACACTATGTGTTTTTGCACAGTTTACAACATTTAATTCTTATAAAAGTCCTAATGAGGCCGTTTAACAGGCAAAGAAACTGGAGTGCTGAAAGGTTAAATAGAAAAGATCACAAAGTAAGTGCTTGAAAGATCACAAAATGAGATCACAAAGGTTTAACTGTCTCCAAACCCTAGGTTCCTAAATGGTATACTAGAAAGCCAAAATATTGGACTTCTCTGAACATGGTGATTTATGAGGACAAGAGAAAAAAAATATTGGAATTTATCTTTATTGGAAATACTGAGCACTTGGTAATGTCAACAAAAAAACATCCAGCCTAAGAGAAAGCTTGTAAGAGTTTTTTTTTTTTTTTTCAGCCAAACTGATGACAATTGCCAGGAAGCAAAATCTCAAGGGATTGAGAAAATGCTCTGGAAAATGGGCGTTTTGCAATTTTTTATACATTAGAATCAAAGGAGGAGGGTTATATGAAATCCACTGGTAGTAGATTAAGGGGGTGGGTGAAAGCAAAGTGGAGGTGAGGGGTTAAGGGTGGGCGGCTGGGTCTCTGAGATTGGATAAAAGGTAGAGAGAACAGATACTCTTTTACATTGGTAGGTACAGGATAGCATTTTACAGCACATAGAGATGGTAATCAGCGCATAAGAATAGCAATGAGGGATTTTGCAATTTCCTGTTCTGGTGTGGCAGGTTGTGCCCTGAGGGGTCCTGAAAAAAATGATTACTCTGACCTTCCAAGGGTATGTTATCTTGGATGCAAAAAGACAATAGACAAGCTTACTTAAGGTAAAAATTGACCTTTGTCTAGGAAGCCACAGGCCAAGGATGTGACTACCTGCCAAGACCCACTTAGTTAAGAATTTTTATGTTCAGATCATTCTATGTTATTTTTGGTCTCTGAGTTTGTAGCGTCCACTATGCAGGCCTTCCCTGAGCTTGTCAGGTTTAGTATGTGGCCCCTTTTTCGTCCACAGTAACGTTATCTGAGTAACATAGCAATACATATTCAAATTAGAGAATAATCATGGGCTTGAAGAGGGAAATACAGTAGAATGCACCAAAATTAAACCAATGGTTTAACTGATCCTCTTTTTTTAGGAATGAGACTGCTCATATACTGACATAGATATACACATACAGCCAACAAAATATATAAAGTTCCTATCATACACTCAAAGAATATATGTCTCTTTCAGGAAAGTAGCCATGTGCACCATACTCCTTTGAAATAATGGATATTATTTCTATCTATATTGAGTACTCAGCCACTTTGTAAATATTTGAGTGATAATGACTGATGCCAGATATTATATATAATTCAGAAGAATGTGAATATTTTATATCTATATGAGTGAGTGTATTACTAAATATCTGCTGTTAACAGTTGTTGTTAGAATAATTTGTGTTCTTAATTATTTGGAAAACTGCATTTTAAGTCTTTTATTAAAACAACTAGATTAAATTAGTATCTCATAGGAATGACTGAAAAGCAGAGGTGAAAAAAAAAGTCAAGTTACTTACCCCAGTATTACATTTTACATTCTATTATACGAATGGAATTAATCATTGAATTTAATTAGTAATTACTGTCATCTACTCTACATGAGTCAATGATATAACCTATGCACAAGTAGAGCAAACCTTCTATATTGTTTCATTCACTTATGTTAAACTTTTAAAGTTAAGAACCAAACCCAATAAGTACATAATCAATGATTCTGTATTCTTTGAGTCTGCAGCTTACAGGTAATGTAGAACAAAATTATTTATAAGCTTGAATTCAATACTCTTTTTATTTAATATCTGAGTACTCATTTACACAGGCATATAAAAAATTTTATAATCATTCAAAGATTATTTAATTTATCATAATAATGGATCTTTAGGTTTTTAAACACTTAATTACAGTTGACATTCAATATTATTTTGTATTAGTTTCAGATGTACAGCATAGTGGTTAGACATTTATGTAATTTATGAAGTGGTTTCCCTAATTATTCTAGTACATCCCCCCAGCACTATACATAGCTATTACGATATTATTGACTATATTCCTTATGCTGTACTTTACATCCCTGTGATTATTTTCATAACTGGCAGTTTGTACTTTTTAATCTCTTCACCTTTTTCACCCAGCCCCTCTACCATCCTCCCAGGCAACCATCAGTTTGTTCTCTACATCTATGAGTCTATTTCTGTTTGGTTTGTTATTTTTTTTTGTTCTTCAGATTCTACATATAAGTGAAATCATATGGTATATATCTTTCTCTGATTTATTTCACTTGGCATAAGACTCTCTGGGTCCACCCATGTTGTTGCAAATGGCAAGATTTCATTCTTTTTTATGGCTGAGTAATATTTTTCTGTATACATATCATCTTTATCCAATCATGTATTGATGGGCACTTAGGTTGCTTCCATATCTTGGCTATTGTAAATAATGCTGCAGTGAACATAGGGGTTCGTATATCTTTTCAAATTAGTGTTTTTGGATTTCTTTGGATAAATGCCCAGATGTGGAATTGCTGGTTCCGAAGGTAGTTCTATTTTCAATTTTTTGAGAAACCTCCACACTGTTGAGGATCTTGAGTTGGTTTTACATCTATTAGTTTGGTATTGTTATTGTTTCTATTTCTTGTTAGATGAATAAAAGTTTTAAAGTTCAAGAAAGAAAAAAGTCTGTCTCATAATTGATAATCCCCCTTTTGATTCCTGGTTAAAATAAACCTATCACTTATAATAAAAATATCTCCTGTTAAGACAAGTTAGTTAGTATAATATCAGGCAGTTAGGAATTCCCTGGTAGACTGGGCAAAAATAAGAAGAAAAAAAAAGGGTAGTTACTCCTTATACTAGCCATTTCTTTCAAAATTATAGGGTGACTCCCTCATACAGGAACAGAGACATCAACCCTGCCCCAGAGCAACAAAAACATTTTGGACAACATTATTAGAGGCCTTCCCAAGTCTGAGCAACACAACAAATCTGATAAAAACCTTAACAACAAACACCAGCATTTCAGCATTCCCCCTTCCAGGCAGAAAAAAATATAAAGCTCAAGACTTTTTTGCCCTAGCTAGTGGGCATCCCATTTTCTGGGTACCCACTCCCGCTCAGGAGCTGTAACCTTTCTTTTGCTTTAATAAAACCATCCTCTGCAACAAACTCTACGTCTCTGGTCCATGTCTCCATTCTTCGGCTTCACGAGACTACGATCCTAGCACAAGAGATATCCTACATCACTGTGTTTGCCTCTCTTTGTCCGTGTGTGTGTGTGTGTGTGTGTGTGTGTGTGTGTGTTTAAACAAGAACAATATTCATATATGGTAATGATAAAATTATTTTTTAAAGTAAAGCAGTGACTTAAATAACCCACCTATGTCGACGGGGAAATGTCAAAGGGTCACAGGGGCCAACTGAAAGAGTTCCCAAATGGCCAAAACTGTAATAATTTGATCAAGAAAATCAATACAGTAGTATTGGTATAAAACAAATACCACAAGTCCATTCTGATATAAATTATTGAATAAATTAATAAATGGGGAGAAGAGACCAACCTCTAATGCAAAAGAATTCAAATAAATTATGTACATACTGCATCCTAATTGAAAGGTGTTGTCACACAATAGCCTGCCTGCCCTCATGCATCTTTCCATAAAGACAGATCATTACTTCAATACTATACCTACACTACGTATCTCTACTTGGCCCCAAAAGGTGGCTGGTTAGTCAATGATGAGTAAGACTCCTCAAGGGAGGAACAACCTAAGACAGGCACAGTCGCATGGGAGCCATAGGAGGAATCACGGAGTTGAGGAAAAAGGACATGGACCCCTTGTTTCAGGTTCTGACAGCCTGCCTGTGAAATGACCCAATGATGTGATAACATCTGTCTCTGTGCATTCTTGTCAGTAAGTCTCAGCAGAGGAAGTTTCTGTCTCTTAGGAGATGCATGACAATAACATCATGGGACCTTTGGTAATGGCAGCTTGCAGGCATGGGTGATTTGGCCCTGAGCTAAATTCTCTGGTATGAGAGTCATACACCTCTAAAGATACATTGATCTTTTCTTACGTGTGAGACAATAAAAGGAGCAGTCAGGCCCGATTCAGGGCTCAGTCCATGAGGCTGGAGTCCCCTGGCACCAACTGCATTTTGCTCTCATTTGTGTCTCTCTCTTTCTTAACTTTTCACTGTCCCTTCCCTTCTCCACTCCCACTGCTCTGTCGTGCTGGATGCAACAGAAAGGCAGTATAACTCCTCACTCAAGTGTGGGCCTCTCATAGTGACTTTCTTCCAAAGAATACAGGATGGAAAGGGGGGAAAGGAGGAACTTTACATTGCAAAAACAGAAAACCACTACTACTTCATCCAGATATCAAGGTCAACATAAACAGTCATAAATTGTGTTTGATACTATATATCCTTAACATGATGTGATGAAAATGGCACTTTACCTATGTGGGCCTCCACCCCAAAATCTATAATGCCAATCTAATCAAATGACAAATATCAGACTAATTCCAGTAAGAGGTCTGGTAAAATATACTTGACCAAATATTTCTCAAAATTATCAAGGTTAACAATAGAAACCTGGGAAATTATCACAGCCAAAAGGAGCCTAAGAAGATATGATACCTAAATATGGTATCATATCTTAGATGGAATCATGGAATGGAAAAAGAAAATGTTAATAAACTATGGTCTTTAGTTAATAAAAATATATCAATATTGGTTTGTTAATTGTAACAAATATGACCTATCAATGTAAGATATTATTGATAGGGGAAACTGTGTGTAGGGTGAAAAGATTATATGGAAACATTTTGTACTATCTGCCTAATTTTTAAGTAAATATTAAACTTCTAAAAAATATAGTCTATTAGTATAAAAATATATTTCTTAGTGAATTAAAGCTACATTTGAATTCAAATTTTTATTGCATTTCCACTTCTATAACCTTATGGTTTTGCTACTAAATATGGAAAAAATATTTTTAACCAATGTCAAATTCATGTAAACTCAGATCATCAGAGTTTCAGGAGACCTGCTATGTCATTCACCTAGGCCAAAATTTCTTAATGTGGAGTTCATATCGCATGTCCATAGCTTTCATCAGGTTCTTAAAAAGATTTTATTGACCTTTAAACTGTTAGGAATTATTAAATTAACCAGTATTCCTAAGATATGCTTCCATATTTCCCTGATGAGTTATTAAACAACCTAAACTTGAACAAAAGCACCAAAATTTCTAAGGCAATTCCTGTAATTTATGGGCCATTACAGTCATTGTAAAATAATGCAGAAATAACTAAAAAACAAAACAAAACAAAAACCTGAAGCTAGCTATGTCTTGGAAAAACACAGTGAGTATAGAAAGTGTCCTTGATATACCTCTTTGCAATGGATGTTGGTGTGGAAGATGAGATATTCTCACTCCCGTCCAGGACATGGACTTGAAGGAAGCACAGAAACAGATACCAAATTCCTCTGAATAACCAATTACCTGAAAAAGTGGTGTTAAAAGAATGAACAGCAAAATGAGGGGAAATGAAGAAGTCAGAGAACAGCAAGAGTGAAAGCAGGAGCCAAACAGAACACCCTGGCCTATAGGCTAAGAAACTTCTAGTCAGGGTAGACAAAGATTGTTCAAGAAAGGAATATTATTCATAACCCCATGGGAAACAACCTCTATTTTCATGAACCTGAATTCAGCACAAGCCTTAATTATGGGAAGTGTAGGAATTTGGATGTTGTCTATTAGTAGACAATCTGTAATAGCAAATGGTCAACATACTGAATTAATTGAACAGAAATTGTTACTTAGAGAACTGAAAATTCACCATGAAAATCATTCATTATAGAGACTAGGAATGAAGCTGATTCGCCCAAAGTCTGGGATAGGATTTTACAATATTTTCATTTGATTATCAAAGAATACAGCAACTCCAGGTGACAGAACATCTAGGCTACATTTATTTTATTATTTATTTATTATTTATTATTTTTTAAAGATTTTTAATAAAATACAGCTAATGTACAATATTACATTGGTTTCAGGGGGACACCATAATTATCCAACATTTATACTGAGGGTGCCAAAAAATGTATACACATAACTTGTATTCATCGTTTGTTATCAGTATATATTAAGTATAACGATTTTAACACTTTAAAGAAAGTTTTTTCCTTTCTTAAAATGTGTATATATTTTTTGGCACCCTCTGTATACCCAAAGAAGTGATCACCATGATAAGTTCAGCAACCATCTGAGACTGCACAACGCTATTATAATTTTATTGACTATATTCTCTATGCTGTACATTACATCCCTATGACTTACTTGTTTTATGTCTGAAAATTTGAATCTCTTATACCCTTCACCTTCCCCCCATTTTTAATTTTTCAATTACAGTTGTCATCCAATAGTATTTTGTATTAATTTCAGGTGTATAGCATAGTGGTTAGATATTTATGTAATGTAAGAAGTGATCCCCCTGACTAGTTTAGTACCCACCTGGTATTATACAGTTATTACCATATCATTGATTATATTTCCTATGCTTTACTTTACATGCCTACTTTGGAATTACCAATTTTTACTTCTTAATTTCTTTCCCCTTTTCACCCACTCCCCAACACCCCTACCATCTGGCAACCTTAAAAATGTTCTCAGTATTTGTAAGTTTGTTTCTGTTTTGCTTTTTGTTCGCTTTGTTCTTGAGATTTCACATATAAACAAAATCAAATTGCGTCTGTCTTTCTCTGCCTACTCAACACAATTCCCTCAGGTCCATCGATGCCACTGCAGATGGGAAGAACCCATTCCCTTCCCTGGCTGAGCAATATTGAAGATATGGACCACCCCCACCTTATCCATTCATCAATAGACACCTAGGCTGTCTCCACAATGGCCACTGTAAACAATGCTATAATGAACACATGAATGCATATGTTCCCTCAAAGTAGCGTTTTATGTTTCTTCAGATAAATTTTCTGAAGTGGGATTACTGGGTCCTTCGTGTTACAACCTTTGTTTTAAAGTCTATTTTTTCTGCTATAAGTACTCTTCCCCAGCTTTTTCTTTTTTTTATTTGTTTTCATGAAATATCTTTTCCCATCCCTTTACTTTCAGTCTGTATCTTTCAATCTGAAATAAGTCTCTTGGATAGGCCTCGTTTAAATAATTCTTTTTTATAGAACCAATATCTGCTTCCCTTTAACTTCGACACCTGTACCTAGTTATGTACTAGACAAAGTTCAATTCCATAAGCCTCCCTAAGCTAATGCTGTGACAGATATATTTCTGAGTTTTGTGTTTACAAGTAAATAAAATTTCTATCTTCCCAGAAGGTAAAAACAAAAGTCAATAAATTATTTTAAAACTTGGAGTAGGTTTTTGCCTTGTGACACCTGAGAGCGAGATGGAGCACGGGCGTCTGCTCTGCAGCCACATGCTAAAAATCGACTGCAGGATCTGTTCCATTTGCTGAAACCTGGTCTGGTCCAGCAATACTGCCTCAATATGTGCTGCTAACATAAGCATGTGCAGGATATAGCTTCAAGTTGGACTAAGTGACCTTTCTTCAATGAACTATCCAAGACATCTACCTGGGTAAAGGAACAATGCTAGTAGCGCTTTTTACATAAAATTAAATAACTTCATTAAAAAAAATTAATGTATACAATTTTTAAAGAAAAAGTAAAATCAAATCATTGTGTACCCCCAGTGTTGACAGAATAATTTTTATTCTAATGTCACTTTAACATATAAAAATATAAATCAAGGCATTCATTTTCCATATTTAGAACTCCTATATGCAGCTATAATATCAAAGCAGATTTATACATAAAAAACAAAGTACCAAAATCAATATATTACCATATTTATTGTATCACTGATGCTTTGCTGAAATTTCGTCACCACTTGTTACAAAGATATGGTGTGGATCAAAAAGTGTGTTGTTTTTTTTTTTGGTTTTTTTTTTTTTTTTTGAGGGCAGTGTCACTGGCCCTCACATGTGGGACCAAACCGGGGCCTCTGGCTTCCCAAGCGAGCGCTTAACCACCGCGCCACTCGGCCAGCCCAAGTGTACGTGTTTTTGGAACTTACATATATCTATAATTGTATAACTTGAATCAGTTATATGACTGCTTCTCTGCATTCAAATTCCTATAAATTTTTTATTCATCTGACACACCATGCTGTCAGTTAGACTTCCCTTGACTTAACTGCATTCTTTGTAGGTTAATATCACTTTTGTTCTTTCCTCATTTTCCTACAACTAAAGTGGCAGTACTTGGTGCCCAATAAAACTGGTAGCAGAACTTGCATGGAAGCAATTACATGGTGGTGATTACATAGTGAGCATACAAATATTTTTTAAGATCACTATCAAAATGAAAAGAGAAAAGGAAAAGTTCTAATGGAAACTACCAAACATACAAGAATCACCTTTAGGAATTTTGTCTCTTCTCAACTTTGAAGGTTATCACACTCCTCACATAATTAGGTGATTTTTATTCCAGCTTTTTCACATTTAGTCATTGACATTCAAACAACTTATATTTTTCTCTTCTACAGTACATACTTTGTTCAATGATAGTTTAGTCTGAGTTATTTTAATCTGAAACATCATTAGGTTTTAGCTTAAAACACTAACTATCTAACCCATAAAGAAATGCTTCTTTAATGACTACAGCTTTGTTTAGATTTGTCAATTTGCAATTTAGTCTGGCAGGACTGCCTTGTCAACAGAGGCTCTATTTTGTAGAATGTAATTGAAAATATCTCTTTGTAATCTCAGAATTGAGCATAAATATAATTTTCTTAATATCTTAATTGCAATACTATGAACACCCCTAAAGATGAAAGGATTGAATATTTAATTTTAAAAGACACAAGTCATATTCTAAAATTACCCAATGGCATGTAACATACTTGCATGTTAGACATTCTTTTAAAATTCTACTCATTTTAATAACATGTGTTGAAGATAACTGAAGGAATTTTCAGATTATTTATATGTTTTTTAACTGTTCTTACTAATGGAGTAGATTAATATTTTTTCTGCATATCATCAAGTTGTATATTTATATTTTGGTTGCTATTATCTTAAGAATTTTAAGACTTACTTTAATAAATTTGAGATCCTTTAAAATTGAAAATTCTATTTATAAGAACAAATATTGATACTTCTTTTTTTTTCTGAATATATTCTTCCACTTTTCAGAACTATGTATGACATTCAGAAACTTGGATAGCTGAAAACCATACAAAGAGCAAGGGGACACCTCAACTCCACTTTCTGTGGCTTTCCTCTCACTACTGACCTTTTCATGAAAGAACATGTAACACCTTCTACTAAAGTATCCACTTCAAATGCTCAAACTCTTTGATCAGTAACTGTGGTAAAAATATAGGAAATTCAACATGCTCTTTAGGGGAGAAAAAAAGGCATGCTAACATTATGTATTCCTGTCTTAGTCTTGTAAATGTTTTTATCTACTGAAATCTCAACTATAGCAAAAGTGTGAAATCACATATATCTGGTTTATGTTTAATCATGAGAATAATTTGACTTTCCTCTTAATGAGCCCTCTGCAACAAAAAATGAATTATATAAAATAGAAATGGAAAATAACATTTAGTTGAATATCCTCTTTATTTTTCAAAAACTTTCAGTGTAAAATTTGATGCTTCATTAATATCCAAATTCTATGAAGTGTGTTTGAATCATGATATGGCACTAAGTTTTTAGAAAGCTTTTTTTGTAGTCATATTAAAATAATATATACTTAGTCATATGTGAAATCTCACAAAGTACCAGGATGGCACAAATGTATAAGCCCTCTGCCATTCCTGTTGCTATGATGTAAAACAAGTCTTACTTTATGTTTTTAATATAATTTTTTACAACTCAGAATCTGATATTTACCAAAACGTTGATGAAATTTTTAACTTTATGATATGTCATCAATTTTTTTACTGATATTTTAATATATCTTTAATTTCTGTGAATGTAATTAATTTTTAAAGTACATTTAAAATAATGATAACTCAAATACAGGAATACACATAAATTTCAAGTGTGGAGCCTGATGATTTTTCTCAACTTGAAAACATCGCTGTACTTAGCACCTAGGTTGAGAAATCAAACCTATCGCTACCCAATAATGGTAGCTTTCTTTCTCATGTTGCTTTCCAGCCAGGAATAATCACTATTCTAACTTATCGCACATGCTTGTTTTCTAACATCATTAAAAATGTATTCACACAGGAGGTACGCATGTGAATATGGATCTTTTCTTTTAGATTATATGTGTGGATTCTTTTTTACGTTGTTGTCTACAGCAATCGTTTGTTCTTATTGTTATATGCTATTTTATTTATGAATAAACTATAATTTATATATCCATTCTACTGCTGATGAATATTAGTTTAGACTATTAAAGAGTGTTGTTATGAAAATTCTTATATATGTCTTTTGTCTTTTGGTTCACACATATATACTTTTTTTGTGCATACATATACACATATACACATATATATGTACATATATATACACACACACACATATTTGAAATGGATATATCATTGCAATGTGTTACATATTCTTTTTTTCATGAAAAGGTCAGTAGTGAGAGGAAAGCCACAAAAAGAGGAGTTGAGGTATCCCCTTGCTCTTTGTATGGTTTTCAACTATCCAAGTTTCTGAATGCCATGCATAGTTCTAAAAAATGGAAAAATACAATCAGAAGAAAATGTATCAATATTTGTTCTTATGAACAGAATTTTCAATTTTAAAGAATATATGTATTTAGGAATGGGAATTCTGTTTCACACAGAATGCTAAGATTCTGTTTTAGTAGATACTATCAAAAAGTTTTCCAAAGTGATTTCACCAACTTACAGTTTTATGAATAGAATATGAGACTTTAAATTGCTCCACAGCCTCACCAACACTTGGTATTGTTAATATTTGCTAGTTGGGTAGATATTTTGAATATTTCATTGCTATTTTGTTTCATATTTTCTCTTATGACTCAGATTCAGAACATTTCATACACTTATTGTATATTAGAATATCCTTTTTATAAAGTTCCTGTTCAAATATTTTGCTCATTTTTATAGAGTTCTATAGAGTTGCCTGGCATTGTCTTATTGATGTGTAGGAGTTACTTAAATATTCTTGATATTTGTCCTCTGTCATATATATGTATTGTAAATATCTTCTACTCTGTATTGTAAATATCTTCTACTCTGAAGCATCGTCTCTTAATGGGTATTTTGATGAACAGAAGTTCTCAATTTCCATAAAGTTAAATTAATCAGTAGATTCCATTATGGTTAGTATATTCTGTGTCATTTTTAAAGAATATTTTCTTACCCTAAGAACATGAAAATATCCTATTTTCTTATAACATATATATGTTATAAATATGTTATAACATATTTAGAATACATATGTTATATAATTATACATATTATATTATATAGAGAGATATCTATAGATATATACATTATATATATCATAAATCTAAATATAAACATAAAAAATCTTATATAAGAAAATATACACACACACACACACACACATTAGGATTAAGATTCTTTCCCTCTCTTTTTGTCTAGTTGATTTAACAACATGTACTCAAAGATCATACTTTTCTCACAGCACTGCTTGCCCTATGGTCATAGATTAAGCGACTATATGTGTACAAGTTGGTTTCAGTATTCTCTATTTGTTCATATTCCCATTTGTTTACTCTTGACCAACACAACCTTGCTTCTATGACTGTAGCTTTATAGTACAAGTCTTTCTGAATTTGTTATACTTCTCTAAAATTAAATTGTCTATATTTATTCTACTGAGTTAAATAAATACATATTCAGATTAGTTTGTCAATTTCCATACATCACAAAATGTGAAGACTTAATTGGCAGTGTGTTTGTTATATAGTTCAATTGGAGATTGTATTGATGATATAGAATGAAAGCCTGCTTAGGGTCATAGAAAGTACACCATAGATAAACATGGAGCTTGGATATGCGCCCAAGTCCTGTCTGGGAAAGTGCACCGCCCCGATAGGAATGGGATAGATTAACGTTAAAAACAACTTCTGGGCAACGTTCCTAGAAGAAGATATAAACATGCGAGGCCCCGGCTCCTGGCCAGATCCGGGTCCGCGCATGACCGTTATGCATATGCCTGTTGGCACCAAGCTTTTTTTGTTCAGGTTCCTATAAAGGGGGGAACAACAACAACAAAAAAAAACCTAAGCAGAAGCCGCCACTGCCTTGCTTCATTTGCGTTTTGCCCGTGTTGATTCACCGGTGTTGATTCCATGGTTGCTTGTATTGCTTCACCAGTGTTGATTCTGCAGTCGCCCGTGTTGCTGGTTTACCTGTGCTGATTCTGCGATTGCCCACGGTGCGAAAGATTATGGGGTCCTAGCGGTATGAAATAATCTTATATCTCTAGTTCTTCTTTTCTTACTCCCTCCGCTTACCTATTTCTATTATCTTTGCCCTTAATAAACTTTTTTTTCACTTTCAAACGGCTTGTGGTGGTGTGTCTTGCGTATCGAGCCTCAGAATAGGATTCAGTCTGTGCACAGCGATCGATAATTTTCCTTATCGATACAGAGATAAATGGACATTTTTGCAATGTTGACTTCCAGGGCATAGATATGGAGTATATCGCTACTTATTTGGATATATTTTAGTATTATATTGAATGTAGTTTACTATTTAGAAGTCTTATGTATCTTTGTTACATGTATTCCTAAATTTTTGATGTTCTAGTACACTACTTTAAATATTTGATGTTTTAGGTACTACTTTTTTCTAAAATACATTTTATTTTCTTAATATTTGGATTTGGTATTGTCATATAGAGTATAATTATTTTTCCAACATTTTATTATAAAAAAATATCAAATAAATGGCAAAATTAAAAGGATTTTGCAGATACACATATACTCTACCTTTAACATTTTACCATACTTGTTATCACCCATCACTTAGATTATACCTAGATTCTTCATATTAAAAAAAAAAAAAAGAATATGAAAAATGTAAAGGTCAACATACACATACATACCTACACACACAGTGAAACTGAAAAATTAAGCACAACAATTGTTTTAAAATAAATCATAAAAAAGCAGATATTGTAACAGCGACCCTATATCTTCTGAGATTTAAACCTCTGGTGTAATTTGATTTTACAGAGTGGTTTGGCTTGGGACTTTTTGAAAGTTTTCCTTTTCTTTTCCTCCCTTTCCTCCCACCAGACTTTAATGACTTCATTTGCTATATATTTAGTATACATACCAGTTTCAAGATTCTGTTTACTTTGGGCCCCTGTGCATGACTGGCCCAGGGACTTGGGAGAGGTTTTGGCATCAGTATGGGATCCACTCCTGTCTCTGGAACAGACCAGCCTCTGGAAATTGCTTTTTTCCTAGAGTTGTCTGGCCAACTTTCTCCTTTCCTTTGTTCTGCCTCTCCTTGCATGTCTATAAAACCTTTTGGCGGTATGAAGAGCAACAGGCAGTCTTTGTGATAAGGTGTCCACTGTCTTCCCTTAATGCTGGCTTTTGGAATAAACCTGCTTTTCTTTCCACCATCCTCCCCTCTTCAGTTTTGGCTTCCATGAGACAGCAACTGGACCTTTTGCATGGTAACAATAACAGTTTCAATTAGTGTCAAAACAAAAACTCACTCTTCATTGGAAACAATGAAAGATCAAATATGAAAATATGTAACATGACATTTTCAATGTTCTGAAAAAAACTATGCCCAGTCATTTTTAGACCAACAAAAACCAAGAGAGGTTGCCATAAGTAGGCTCTTACATCAATGGCAATTATAAATATGTAATTCAAGAAAAAAAAGTAATTCCATAATATAGACTTACAATGTCAAAAAAAAAAGAGCGAGAAAATGATAAGAAAGAAATAAAAGGCATCCAAATCAGGAATAAGGAAGTGAAATTGTTATTTTTTGCAGATGACATGATTCTTTGTGTAAAAAACTCTAAAGACTCTGCCAAAAAGCTATTAGAAAAAATAAACAAATACAGTAAGTTGTAGGATACAAAAACACTGTACAAAAATCTGTTGCATTCCTATATATTAATATGAAATTTCAGAAAAAATAAATAAAACAAACAATTCAATTTGCAATTGCAACGAAAAGAATGAAATGCCTAGGGATAGACTTAGCAAAAGAGGTTAATAACATTTACACTGGAAACTACAAGACACTGTTGAAAAAAATTGAAGAAAATGTAAAGAAATGAAAATATATTGTTTTCATGGGTTGGAAAAACCAACATTTTGGGTTGTCATGACATATTTTCCTATGTTTTTCATTGCAAAAATGCATCATGACTTTTCCAACAACCCAATAGTTAAAATGGCCATATCACACAAAGCAATACACAGATTTAATGCAACCCCCATCAAAATCTCAATTGCATTTTTCAAAGATATAGAACCAAAAAAGTCATCAAATTTGTATGGAACCACAAAACACCCTGAATCCTGAGGGGTAGGGGGGAGGAAGCTGGAGGTGTCACACTCCCTGACTTCATATTATACTACAAAGCTGCATTAATCAAAATAGTATGATATTGGCAGAAAAACAGACACACAGACCAATGGAACAGAATTGATAGCCCAGAAATAAACGCACATGTGTACAGGCAACTAATTTTCAACAAAGGAACCCAAAACATAAATTGCAGTAAAGAAAGCCTCTTCAATAAATTGTGTTTGGAAAATTGATACCACATACGAACACTAATTTAAAATGGATCAAAGACCTAAATATAAGACCAAACCAATAAACTGGAGAGAAGAAAGCATAGACAATAAATTTATGGACCTTGGTCCCAGAAATGACTGTGTGAATGTGACCTCAAAGGCAAGGGAAGTAAAAGCTAAAATAAATGAATGGGACAATATCAAAATGAAAAGCTTCTGCATACCAAAAGAAACCATCAACAAAACAAAAAGGAAACCATCTGAATGGGCAGAGATATTTGCAAACAATACCACCGATAAAGGGCTAATATCCAAACTATATAAAGAACTCATACAACTCAAGAACAAAAAACAAACAATCTAACTAAAAATGGGCAGAGGAACTGAACAGACACTTTCCCAAGAAGACATATAAATGGACAACAGATATAAAAAGATATTCAACTCCTCTATAAGTTCCCTATAAGGGAAATGCAAATCAAAACCACAGCGAGATATCACTTCACACATACTAGAATGGCCATTATCAATAAGACAAGAAATAAGTACTGAAGATGCTGTGGAGAAAAATGAACCCTCATACATTGCTGGTGGGAATATAAACTGGTACAGCTACTATGGAAAGCAATATGGAGGCTCCTCAAAAAATTAAGAACAGACTTAACATATGACCCAAAAATCCCTCTTCTGGTTCTACTTGGAAAATTTGAAACCATTTATTCATAAAGATATATGTACCCCTATGTTCACTGCAGCATTATTCATGGTAGCTAAGATATGGAAACAACCCGTGTCCTTTGATGGATGATTAAGAAGGTATGGTACATATATGCATTGCATTACTACTCAGGCATAAGAAAGGATGAAATACTGCCATTTGTGACAGTTTGCATAGATCTTGAGAGTATCATGCTAAGTGAAATAAGTCAAACAGAAAAGTACAAGAACCATATGATTTCATGCATATGTGGGATATAAAACAGAAAGCAACAAACAAAACAAATTCATATACACAGACAACAGCATTGTAATAACAAAAGGGGAGGGCAGGTGGGGGAGATTGAAGAGGGTGAAAGGAGTCAAAATACATGGTGATGAAAGACTAGACTTTGGGTGGTGAGCACACAATGCAATGTATGTATGATGTATTATAGAACTGCGTATTTGAAATTTATATAATGTTATTAACCAATGTCACTACAATAAAGTTAATAATAAAAAAGAAAGTGATGAATGAGTACATCTAAATAAAATTAACAAGTTTGCCTGAATAAAGCAATAAGTTGAGTGAGTATTATGGGTAAACTGTGCTGCCCTCAAATTCATGTATTGTATTAAAACAAACTTTTAAAGACATCATATTAATAAGCATGGTTATCACATTTAAGAATATATCAAAACATTTTCTAGTGGGTTATTAAATAAATACTCCTTTCTCTGATTTCTAGTCTATGTTTATATTTATAATTTTTCAAAACTTGATTGCAATTGTTCAGTAGCAAAATTATCAGTAGGCATTTAAAAAGAAAGACAACTTAGGCAAAAGAAATGTAAAATATAAAACATGTGGTGGTGGGAAGATAGATTCTAAAATAGATAATGAAGAAAAAAGAAATCCAGTAGGTGACTCTGGCATACAGAAAATGAAGAAAAGTCAAAAAAATTCTCATAAGTGGACTTTCCCTCTGAAGCAACAGAGGTTTTAATGAAGATGGTAAAGACACAGAGAAGTATAAATGGAGAAGAAAAAAAGAAAAGAGATTTGTAAATCAACTAATTTATTTTTCAAATGGAAACTAATTTATTTTATTTAAAGATCTCAGGCACCTTTCTTCTATGGGTATTTGTTTTTCCAGCTCATTAAGGTTTTGAATGATTAATCTTTGCCCTCTAAGGAAAGAGAATGAGTTTATTTGGTGACTTGTGGGAGAGCTGAACCCCTCAGGAGGTAACTTAACCCAACAAGAGGGAACTCAGAGCTCATGCTGTCATGACATTCTTAATAACAAAAACAATAATAACACTTCTTACTTATTTTTAGTACACTATAAACACAGACTGTGACATGCCATTTATCTACTGGTCTGGAATATACATGTATTTTTTTAAGTATAATTTGTTCTATTAGCTCATTTTAGAATTTGAAAACCAATGCAAAGAAAATACACCAGAATTAAGATAACTTATTATAGCTATGCCTCATTTAGAAGCAAATATCAGAAAGTTAGGTTTTCCCCTAAAGGACATGTTCAGGTACTTAAGGTCTGGATGTATAAATGACATATAAAATGTAATTTTAAAAAGGAATTATTTCTAATATATTATAAACTAACATGCCTTCTTTGATAAATCACAGTGAACAACTTTAAAATGTGCTGAATTATTAGAAGTAAGATCTCCCTACATACAGTTAAAGTCCATTTACATTTAGTTATTTTCTTATCAAGAGGTTATAAGGATATGCAACAATAGAGAAACTTAGCTAAATCCACATTTAACTTCCCCCTTCATGGTGTTAGAGCTAAGCACTGTTATTTTTCCTTCCTTCAGTAATTCTTTACAGACAATACAATTTTTTAAGATCTCTCTCTCTCTCTCTCTCTCTCTCTCTCTCTCTCTCTCTCTCTCTCACACACACACACACACACACACACACACACACACACGGGTGTGTGCAGAGAGAGAGAAAGAGACAGAGAGAGAGACAGACAGACAGACAGACAGACAGACAGATAGACCAATATATTCTAGAATAGCTACACATTATAGAAGAGCCTGAGTAGCTTTACTTTCTTCCTTTTCTCTTGATTTGATATAATTACTTGATCAGTTCTTTAAGCCAAAGGCACATCTCAAGTAAACAGTACATTCTATCCAAAAT
This sequence comes from Aselliscus stoliczkanus, assembly GCA_033961575.1. Classification (NCBI taxonomy): domain Eukaryota; kingdom Metazoa; phylum Chordata; class Mammalia; order Chiroptera; family Hipposideridae; genus Aselliscus; species Aselliscus stoliczkanus. Next base: position 146,179,800 of record CM066727.1, read on the forward strand.
TTTCTACCTAAATGTTTTGGCTCAAGCACCTTGATGGCATAGGAGTTCAAGGATTCTTTTCTCTAAGCCAATACCCAAGAGAAACTCAATTTCTTGAGATTTATAATAGATTACATGTGTTTTTGGAAAATCATTGTGTCAGATGTTGAATCCATTGTTTTATGCAATTAACTTATTTAGTAGCCACAGAAACTCTATGATATAGGTGTAGGTGACTCAAAATATTTACAACTGGTGTGGCATCAGATTAACATATCTGAATGAGGAAAAGACCAATAACGATAGACAGTGGGTGTAAACGACTGGTGAAAACATATGGGTTTAATGGCTAATATCAACCTCAGGATAGTTCCTATTATTCTCCCATTTTATGGATGAGAAGACTAAAACATAAATGATATATTTTACCCAAATCATAAATCTGGCAAGCAGTGGCACAGGAATTCAAATGAGGCATAATTATACAAAAGCCTATACTCTAAACTCCCTCATTAGCCCTTTATTTACCCTTCCAAACCTGGCCAGCAGAAGCAGAAACTAAAGTTGAGTACTATTTAATACCTTAATTTGTATGAAAATTCTTGTGTATATTAGTTTTGCTGCCTGATGGCACCTTTCCTTACTGAAGAAACTGATTTAAAGAGCACAGAGAATAAATCATGGACATGAGATTATAAATTAATTGCTTGTATAGTGTAAATTGTTTTTCTGAATTATTGAAGTGGTTAAAGTACATCAGAATTCAAGTATATACAAGAATGCAAGTGCACTAAATCTATTATTGTTCTGTATTTCTAAATCTCTTCTGATCATTTTTTTTCTTAGAAGCTTATTTATGGATATTCAACAACCAAAAAATATGTAGTGTTTTGCAGTTATCCTTTTCCCCATCCTTCAGGTCAATGGTAGGAAGTTGCTCATAGATGGAATTCCACAGACTAGTAAGTCCATTTCATCTTAAAATGAGTGGATGTGTTGAGATAAGATTTAGTGAGTTCAATTTAATCCAGCAGATCGTCACTGTCACCATAGTGTAATTTTATATGTTCAAGGAAGACATTTATAGGTATGTTGAGAATCACTAGGTGACTTTGGGATACTGAAAACCAAAAACAAATGGAAAAAAAAAAAACCCTCTATAATGAAGCCTGTTTCCTGACTGGCTATGGATGATTTATTATGTTTCCCATGTCATTTTTTTGATACTTGACACATGGCATTGTTGTCATTGTGAACAATGTTTCAATCAGCAAAAGGATAGGGTATATAATAATCTGAGAGAAAAAATAACAATGACTTTAAACTTCCCCTGTAGAGGAGCGCACCAATTAAATTGTGCAGGAGACTCCAGAAATATATTTTCGATTTTTGACAACTTTTTGGATGCTTTAAAATGTACAAATGTGACTTGGGTTTCATTTTGTGACTACATTCATAAATTTTAGACTTTCCTATTTTACCTTGGGGAACAGAGTTTCTTTCTTTCTTTATTTTTTAATAGATAGTAAAACTGGAGTCAAGATTCACTGGAGCATTTCACAACAATCACTGAATTCAGGATTGAGACAAAATGGATGCCTAAGTTGGACATCGCAGGGGACCCAGAGAAGTCAGGGGCCTTTGGCCAGTTCTTTCTCACAGATAATAGCCATGTTCAATTATCTCATTTTGCTGTACAAATATTCATAGTTTCTAAATGTATCACAAGGGAAGAAAAGACTGGGAAATACTCTCCAGATAATTCCCTATTTATCTGGTGAAGCTTCTCTTTTCTCTTGGTATTATTCCTTAAAAAGCTATTTTATCCATATTTCTTGGATGAATGAATTCATAGGAATTCTTTTGCAAGTGTTTGTATTTTAATGTTTTTAGGCACATTTACTTTTCATTTCCCAACATTCATTCCACTCCTCCTTCTTTCTAACATCACCCTTGGGCATCTTCCAACCTGATCCTTATTCCCTATTATATTTGTTTGAGAATGTTCCCAACCATATCTCTGGGGCTGGGTTCTTACTGGCTTTAAGCCAATTAGATAATCATATCTGCATGTTCATAGTAATGATGCAGGGTTAGTATGCAACCAAGTCTTCCAAGGACGGTGAACTTGGAAAATTTTTCATGAACCTCTCAGATTCTCTGTCAAGAATGTCTAAAGCTATGTTTGCTACCATTAGGGTAGCAGACGATTTAAAGCAATAACAAAGACATGAAGCTTGATCCCTGATATCATGAACCTTAATATAGATCAAACCATAATATAAAGGTAGACCTATCTTGCAATTTTCAGGTACTTGTATCAGTAAGTTTCCTTTTCAAGAAGTCTCTTTGTTTTACATTTCAGTTCTTCACAACCAAAATAAAGTATATTATTTTTATTTCCTACTATTTAAAACAAAATTTTTCTGTTTTTTATCCTAACGATAGTTCTGGAAGGATTAATGGAAGATAGTGTTATTAAGGGTCAGTTTTAGAATAATATCAGTTCAATATCCCTAAGAATAGGAATCCTGTACCCTAAACACTCATCCTTCGTTAGCACTTTAGGCAAGAAGAAATTACTCTGCTAAATCAAGTAAGGAATTTTTTAAGGGTAATTTATATTGCCTACAAGCTTAGAGCCAGCATAAGCCATCTGCATATTTTCCACAACAATTGAGCTCATTTAAAATCTTTAAAAAAAATACAATGAGGAAAAGTAGAGTATTCCTGTCAATACCAGATAAGATCTAAGAACAAAGACCAAAAGAGAGCTGGAACCAAAGCCTACCAAGTAGTTAACTTGTATGACCTCATGACTTAGCAATCATCAGGATGGGGAGATTTCAAACAATGTCTCTTTTCTTTCTCATACAGAAGGGAGAGAAGAGGGTTCAAATAATCAAAGAATTGAAAAGAAACTCAGATTTCTCAATTAGAAAGTTGTTGAAAGTGCTATTAAGAGTAATTTCAAAAAAGATATATTACAGTGAGTGAATGATTCAAGTTACTGTGCATACACTCATGAATGATCATATGTTCATGTATAGAAAAGATTTTTGCAAACACATTTTCTGTGATGGAATGCAGAGCTATACGAAATACCTTTTAAGGTAGATTGAAGAAGACTTGTAAGGATTGGTGATAAGCATGTCTGTAAGCGTTGGGATGGTTAACTAAAGGAAGAAGCCATAATGCAAAATTTTAGGTACAAGGTGGGGAAGTTGTAATTAAAAAAAAAAAGAAAAAGAAAAAAAGAAAGAAAATCAAGAAAAGGCAAAAGTGGATGTAATCCTGATCACAGGTGGAAGAGTTTTCTTTGAAAAGAGATAGTATTTGAGATAGTATTAAGTTCAAGTGGTGGTAAACATGTTATTTTAAAGTTTTACATTATTAGACAATAATGCAAACATAGTACAGAGCTCCCATATATTGTACATTCAGTCTCCCTATTCTTAACATCTTACATTAGTATAGTACTATTGCTACAATTACTACACCAGTATTGATACATTATTACTAACAAAAGTCCATAGTTTATTCAGTACTCCTTAGTTTTTACCTAATGTCCTTTTTCTGTTCCAGGACCCTGTTTAGAATTCCACATCACATTTAGACATCGTATTTTCTTAGGCTCCTCTTGACTAGGACACTTTCTCAGCATGACTTGTTGCTTTTGATGTGAAACTCGATCATCTGGCTTGATTTCTTTGGGTAAGATTTTGTTAGGTTTCTTTCTTAAAAGTGTGTGTGTGTGTGTGTGTGTGTGTGTGTGTGTGTGTGTGTGTGTATGTGTTTCCCTTCCTGTATTGTACTTTTTAGAAGGAGTTCACTAGGAAAGGAAGCCTGAACTTAATGAGGAAAAGTGGGCTACGTTTCACCTCACTAAGGGCCCAGTATCTGCCTAATCTATTTGTACATATGCTGGGGGTGCCAAAAAATGTATACACATGACTTGTATTCATCTTTTATTATCGGTATATATTGAGTATTATAATTTTAATAGTTTTTTTTCCCTTCTGAAAATATACATTTTTTTTTTTGGCACCGTGTGTGTGTGTGTGTGTGTGTATTTTGCATGAGAGATTTGTCTATTCTTTTTTGTTTTTTTGAGGATAGTGTCACTGGCCCTCATATGTGAGATCCGAACCAGGGCCGCTGGCTTCCCAAGCCAGCACTTAACCACTGCACCACTCGGCTGGCCCTTGTCTATTCTTCCTCATTCATTTATTTCCTTAGTCATTCTTTTATATCAATAAGGACTCAAGAAAATTTTTGTACTTTGGTTTGTAATCAATATTATTTATGTTTTTTTTTTGCTCAAATTGATCCTGCTTCGACTATTGGGAGTTATTTCTGTTGGCTTCTATGTCTCCTCTTTTATTTTTTTTAAAAAAGATTTTATTGGGGAATTGGGGGAGGAGAACAGCGTTGGGGAATTGGGAAGGGGAACAGCCAAGTTGCTGTCTTTTTGTTCTTCAGTCTAGCTGCAGAAGACGTTGCTTCACTGGCCCATGTTGGTATCGTTATTGCCCTCTTCCCAGATGAGGCAGATCGGTCGCCGGCCTCTGGATGGTTGCTCACCGCGGCTATTGGCATCTCACGCTGGCTGCCAGCCGCTCACACTCTCTGCAGGCCACTGTAGCCTATGGCAGCCCACTGCAGCAGGGGCTGCAGCCTACGCCATCACCGGCTCGCACAGCCCAGGTCCAGGTGGAGCTGTTGTTAGCTGTAGAGGGCAGTGTCACTAGCCCCCATATGTGGGATCCAAACTAGGGCCGCTGGCGTCCCAAGCCAGCTCTTAACCAATGTGCCACTCGGCAGGCCCAACTTCTATGTCTCTTTGACAAACACCTATCATTACTTTTTTGTGTGTGCTTTTTTTGAAGTATTTTCTTATTTTCTGGCACTAAATGTAATCATCTTGTACATTTCCAGCCCAGGGCTAAAATCGGCTATTGGATTAAAGTGTCCTTGTTTCTTTTACTGGGGATGGTATTTGAAGTCAAGAACTGCACACTAGGTATGCTCGTTGTTACTAGGGTATTATTCTTTTTGGTCAGTTGATGGATCAAGGAAATACACGTGTATACTAACCCACTTATATATAGATATCTAGAAGTATGTTTATGTAACAATCTGTATCTATATTAAGCCAAATATGAGTTCATGTCTTTTATTCCAATTATTATCGTATACACCATTATATCCTCCTTACCTTGGATGTATGTAAATCCACACTCCAACAGTGAGACACCTTGTTCCAACCACCCTCCATTCTATTATCTCTTTGAGGTAAGAAACAAGTTAATTAAAAAAAAAAGAATTTCAAAGTTAGAAATAGAGGAGTGAGTTGGAATATAATGTTTAGACTATAGTGTGAAAGGAGTAAAGGAACAGACTAGAGCAGAGGTGATAGTTAAGGCCAGTTTGGAAGCATACCACCTAAGCTGCAAAGTCTCTTCTTTTCTGACAATGTAAGAGGAAGAAGAAGTAACTTATCACAAAGTATTTTAGATGTAAAATATTTGTTTATCCCTTTCAGGTGCATATTAGTAGAGTCAATAACGTTTGTTAGAAAAGACAGATTTTAAATCTGTTGGATGTTTGAAGGTATTAATAGCTCGATTTATCTCTGCTCTGGATACCAAACATTTAAGAACAATTACAAGAGGATCAAAGTAGAATGTTAGTTGTATTACTAATCTAGAAAATTGAATAATGTCTCTCAAATATAGGGCTCCTTTTACCGGAAAATGCGAATTAGACAGAGAACAAAATAAGTTTTCCAAATACGTCCCCAGAAAATTTGGATTTGCAAAGGACACTCCAAGTTGCTTTCCCAGCCTGTGACATGGAAGGTCATAATTTGATATTTAATTAACAGACTATTTCTTAGAATGATTTTCAGTTTACAGAAAAACCGAACAGAAAGTGCAGAGCTCCATATGCTCTCTTTCCTATTGCTTATAGTCTCCCCTGTTATTAACACCTTGCATTAATGTGGCATATTTGACACAATGATGGACCAATAGTACTATAGTATTATTAACTGAAGTTCATAGTTTATATTAGGGTTCACTCTTTGTGTCATACAGTCCTACGGGTTTTGTCAAATGTACAACCTCATGTAGCCACCATTACAGTATGACATAAATAGTTTCACTACCTTGAAAATCCTCCACGTATCATCTATTCATCCCTCCTACCCGTTTGTCTCCATAGTTTTGTCTTTTCCATGATGTTGTATAATTGCAATCATACAGTATGCAGGCTTTTCAGCTGGCTTCTTTCAGTAAGCAATATGTATGTAAGGTTTCTTTGTATCTTTTTTGTGGCTTGATAGCTCATTTATTTTTATTGCTAAATAATATTTTATTGTATGGATGTACTATGGAATATTTATCCATTCCCCAATTGGAAGACATCTGGTTGCTTCCAAGTTTTGGCAATTTTGAATAAAACTGCTACAAACATTTAGATGAAGGTTTTTATATGAGCATCAGTTTTCAACTCATTTGGGTAAATACTTAAGATTGCTGGATCCTACGGTAAAAAAATATGGTTAATTTTGTAAGAAACTATCCAATTGTCTTTCAAAGTGGATGCACTATTTTGCATTCCCACTAGAAATGAATGAGAGTTCCTGTAACACCATATCCTCACTAGCATCAGGTCTTGTCAGTGTTTTGGATTTGGGCTATTCTAATATATATGCAGCAGTATCTTGTTTTAATCTTTAATTCTTTTAAAACATACAATATTGAGTTGCTGTTTTTTTTTAAAGAAGGCGCCGCTTACAGTGGCCCATACAGGGATCGAACTGGCAACCTTGGTGTTATTAGCACCACGGTCTAACCAACTGAGCTAACTGGCCACCTCTTGAGTATCTTTTTATATACATATTTGCCATCTGCAAATCTTTGATGAAGTGTTCATTCATATATCTTTGCCCACTTTTTAATCAGGTTGTTTGTTTTTTATTATTGAGTTTTACAAGTTCTTTGTATATTTTGAATACATGTCTATCACCAGATATGTTTCTTAAATAATGTCTCGAAATGTACAGCATGTATTTTTATTCCCTTAATGTTTTTCTGTAGAAGAGGATTTTCATTTTAATGAAGTCCAACTTACAAATTTTTACTTTCATGGATCATGTCTTGCTGTATTTAAAAATGTGTTGCCAAACCCAAGGTTCCTAGGTTTTCTCCTATATTATCTTCTAGAGGTAGTATAGCTTGCATTTTATAATTAGATTTATGATTCACATTGAGTTATTTAAAAAAAAATAAGGTCAATGTTGCTACTTTTATCTTTCATGAGAATGTGCAGGGGTTCCAGCATCATTTGTTGAAAAGATCACTGTTTCTCCTTTGGCTATATTTCGTTTCTTTTTTTTTTTTTTTTTTTTTTTTTTTTTTTAGCTGAGCCATCCTGCCACCTGTTGGCAGCTCAACGGCAGCTCAGCTCAGGCTCAGCATCAAACTGCTGTTGCTGAGTTCAGCTCGCACGCTTGAGTGAGCTCCTAACCAACTGAGCCACTTGGCTGGCCCTCCTTTGGATCTATTTCAATAGGTCTATTTCTGGGCTCAACATATGTCCTGTTGACCTATTTGTTTATTCCTAAAAGAGTACCACACTATCTTAATCACTGTAGCTTCATGGTAGGTCATGCAGTTAGGTAGTGTCATTCCCCTGACTTTCTTATTCTTCATCAATATTCTCTTGGTTATTCTGGGTCTTTTTGTCTTTCCACATAAACTTTAGAATCAGTCTGTTGATATCTACAACATACTTGCTGGTATTTTTTTTTTTTTTTTGAGGGCAGTGTCACTAGCCCTCATATGTGGGACCCGAACCAGGACCGCTGGCCTCCCAAACCAGAGCCCAACCACCGCGCCACTAGGCCGGCCCACTTGCTGGTATTTTGAATGGGATTCCATTGAACTTAGAGATCAATCTGGAAAGAGCTGACAGCTTAACAACACTGACTTCCTATCCATAAACATGGAATATCTTTCCACTTAGTTAGAACTCTGATTTCTTTTATCAGAGTTTTATAGTTGTGTCCATATAGGTCTTATAAATATTTTGCTAGGCTTATATCTAGGTATTTCATATTTTTGGTGTTAATATAGTGGTATTGTATTTTTTTATTTCAAATTGTAACTGCTCATTGCTGGCAATAGGAAAGCAATGGACTGTTGTATATTAACCTTGTATCCTGAAACTTCACTATAATCGTTATTACTACAAGAAAATATTTATTAATGCTTCAGAATTTTATACATACACATTCTTGTCATCTGTAAACAAAGACAGTTTTATTTCTTCCTTTCCAGTCTGTATACCTTTTATTTTTATTTCGTGTTTTATTACATTAGCTAGGACTTCCAGTAAAATCTTGAATAGTAATGGCAAGAGTAGAAATCATTACTTTTTTTTCCCTGATCTTAGGGGAAAAGGCCTACTTTCACACCACTACATATGATGCAAACTGTAGATTTTTTTGTAGATATTATCTATTAATTTGAGCAAGTTTCCTTCTATTCCTCACTTCCTGAGAGTTTTTACCATAAATAGGTGTTGGAATTTTCCAAATGCTTTTTCTACATCTATTGGTGTAATATGCTTTTCATCTTTATCTTTTGTCTGTTGATGTGATGAATTATATTAACTAATTTTTGAATATTGAGCAATACCTGCATAACTGGAATAAATTCCACTTGGTTGAGATTTATAATTCTTTTTAAGAACAGTGGATTCAATTTGCTGATATTTTATTGAAGATTTTCACATCAATGTTTATGAAAGATATATATATATATATATATAATTTTTTTTTCTTGTAGTTTGTTTGTGTAAGGTATTTGGTTAATGGCTCATAGAATGAGTTATGCAGTATAACTGCAGATTTTATTTTCTGGAAGAGACCAGAAAACTAGCATCATTTTTATTTAAATATTAGAATTAACCAGAGAACCCAGTTGGACCTGCTCCTTGATTCAATTTCTTTAATAGATATAGGCCTATTCATACTATCTATTTCTCCTTTTGTGAGTTTGGTAAATTGTGCCTGTAAAAATTAATTATTTTCATCAAAGTTATCAAATTTGTGGGCATAGAGTCATAAGTAATATTCCTTTCCTTCTTAATGTTTTACAATAAATTACACATAAACATAAAATTTACCATCATAGCCATTTTATTATTTTTATTTTATTATTATGTTTTTTAATTGGGGAATTGGGGGAAGGGAACAGACAAGTTGCTGTCTTTTTGTTCTTCAGTCTAATTTGCAGAGGACGTTGCTTCACTAGTCCATGTTGGTATCGTCATTGCGCTCTTCCCGGATGAGGCAGATCGGTTGCCGGCCTCTGGATGGTGGCTCACCGTGGCTATTGGCAGCTCATGCTGGCTGCTGGCCACTCACGCTGGCTGCCGGCCACTCACTGTAGCCCATGGCAGCCCACTGCAGCAGGGGCTACAGCCTACACTCTCGCCGGGGCTTGCATAGCTCAGCTCCAGGTGGAGCTGTTGTTAGCTGTAGAGGGCAGTGTCACTGGCCCTCATATGTGGGATCCGAACCGGGGGTGCTGACATCCCAAAACCAGCTCTTAACCAATGTGCCACTTGGCCAGCCCCCATCATAACCATTTTAAAGCATACAGTTCAGTGGTATTAAATACATTCATAATGTGTAACCATCACCACTAATCATCTGCATAACTCTTCCATCTAGTAAAATTGAAACTCTATACCCATTAAACAATAACTTTCCATTCCCCCTTCCTTTGTATGTATATATCACATTTTGCTTGTTTGTTCATCTGCCAATGGACCTTGTGTTGTTTCCATGTTTTAGTGATTGGGGATAACACTGCTTTGAACATGGCTCTACAAATATCTCTTTGTAACCCTGTTTTCAATTCTGTTGGGTATATGACCATAATTGGAATTGCCGCATCATATGATAATTTAATTTTTAATTTTTTGAGGAACACCGTACTGTTCTCCACAGTGGCTATACCATTTTACATCCCCACCAACGTGGCATAAGGATTCCAATTTCTGCATATCCTCGCCGATACTAGTTGTTTGCTATTTTTTTTATAGCCTCCATCCTAATGGTTTGAGGGACTCTCTCACTGTAATTTTGATTTGCATCTCCTTAAGTTAAGCATCTTTTCATATGCTTATTGGCCATTTGTATATCTTACTTGAAGAAATGTCTATTCAAGTCCGTTGTCCATTTTTTCAATGCATTTTGCTTCTTTTGTTGTTACTCAGTTTTTGGAGTTATCTGTATACTGTGGATATTAATCCCTCATCAAATATATGATTTACAGACATTTTTTCCATTCTGTATTTGGTTATTTTTTTAATTGTTGATAGTGTCTTTTGTTGTACTAAATTTTAAAACTTTCCATGAAATCCAATTTGTATGTTTTTACTTTTGTTGCCTATGTCTTTAGTGTCATATCCAAGAAATCACTGACAAATCCACTATCATGAAACCTTTGTCCTATGTTTTTTCTAAGAATTTTGTCGCTTTTGGTCTTACATTTAAGTGTTTATTACACTCTGAGTTAATTTTTGTACATGGTATTAGATAAGGGTTCAAATTCATTCTTTTGCATGTGGATAGCCAGTTTCCCCAGAGCCATTCCGTAAAAAGATTGCCTTTTTCCCCACTGAATGACTTCAGTACTCTTTTCAAAAATCATTTGACCATACATACAAGGGATTATTTTTGAGATCTCTATTCTATTCAATTGGTTTATATTTCTGTCTTTATGCCAGTATCTCATTGTTTTGATGACAATATATTTGTATTAAGTTTAAAATTACAAAGTAGGAGTCTTCCAGTTTTGTTATCTTTCAAGATTTTTTTGGCTAGTCAGGTTTCCTTGAAAATCCAAACCAGTTTCGCAGACACTTGAAACAATTCTGAGACTCTATCAAAGTCCCCTTAAAAACTTCTTTTTATTAAATTGTTTTCTATTGTTTGAACCTGTGTACCCAGATTGATATAGAAAATACCACCTAGATTATTTCCAGACAGTCATGGGAGATATTCTATGATTGATTTTCTGGAAATGTTAGGGCCGAGGACAGTGAGAATACTCTTAATGGTTAAAGCTTCAGAAAGACCTTCAGTTAATAGAGTGAAAACGAATCCTATTTTCATATGTGATCATCTAGAGGAAACATGCACTGAATGCACATCTTTGGGGGCAAGCAGGAATTGTTGCTATAGAGCAAGTAAAGATAAAGATGAATATCAGTAAATATGGAGGGCTTTGTTTTTACCCACCTCTAAAAAAAGTGGAGAACAGAAAAATAGAAATATAAGTTCAAATTTCCAGTCTTGGTTCAAGTCATAATAAGAACCCTATTGGTGAATGTAGAAGCTACATCTTTGAAAAACAGGGGCCAATATTGATAGGATAGGGATGCTGTTGAGAGAGTCTTTATATGAGTTCTCTGATTTATTTGGGAGAGCTGGGTTCATACTGAAGCAACTTGGGAATGTTGGGATCTCACTGAAGGATTTGGGACTACTGGTTTCACACTGAAGCTGGGTTCACACAGAAGTAATGTCATTTTAGTGGTGAATGCAGTGAATTTGGTTTCCATAATGAGAAGTAGGATTTATTTGTTAATCAGAATGGACTGACCTGCAGAAGTTTTCGGTCTTGTGGTCCTAGGACTAATATAGTTAGGCAAAACACTAAGTTAATATTAAATTTGCATTGGAAAAAGGAAAAAATATGAAAACATAGACCTGACTTGACCAACTAAAATAAAGAATTATAGCCCCTCACCCAATTTCTAAATATGTCAGTTTACAATCATAATATTTTTCTCATAAAGTGAAGCCCAAGTAGTTTTAAAATATGACCTCAAACTAATATGACAAGTACATCATGTGACTCTTTTCCTCAGTAGTTTCAAAAGGGAATATATGACAAGAAACTGCATTTTGGGAAGGAAAATTGAGATATCCCCAGTAACTGTTCAATACTTGATATGGGCTAAAACCAATCCCTAGAAAAGTGTGGTTTGATCGTCACAGAGATGTCAGATGATCAGTGACATTTAATTGGAGTCTACGTCAAAACAGTCTGAGTATAAACCATGATGTCTTCCCATAATCACTTTCCAAGTTTCTGGATATTGAATGCACAAATCGATGTATTTGTATATGTATCTATCTATTTATTTATATATGTAACCAGTGGCAGAAGCCAAAGCCCTACCTTGATATCCTGACTCATGAAATATGAATTTCTATAGTAAACATGACCAAGTAGATGGTTCTAGAATGCCTCCTGACAAAAAGAGTAAATCAAAAGTAATAGTAACTCCAGAAAAATCAAAAGTAATAGTAACTTCAGAGATTAGTGCTTACATCTTGGACCTGAAGCTACAGTAGTAGAATTTCTAAACTCTTTGGAAGTTTAAAAAACCATAAGGACCTTGTTTATTATAAACATAATTTGCTTCTTACTTCTATTGCAAATATTTTTCCCTCTACATTCTCTGTACTAAAGCTAGTCAGCACAGCTTAGTTGGCATACAATTACAGATCTGGTAAGTTCTCCCTTTCTTCCCATCCCAGTTAATAAAGAACATCAGATTGTTATGAATTTTCATGGAAAGAGTACACCCAAAACATCTTCACTTATGGCAACATCATCTCTCTTGCTCTGTGTCACAATTTGGTTCCCATTGTGTTCAATTTTTCTAACCTTAATATAGAACATAATGCTGAAAGAATTTGTAGAACCAGAAATAGAGATAACACCAAGTTCACCTGAGAAGACAAATATCTGCCTATGAGTGGAAAAGAAATCTCACAAAAATATAAGATTTGGACAAACAATTAAAGTCTTGAGGAACAAGTATACTTGGAAATGATGACATATACTTGTCATAGTAAAAGATAAGTCTTTGCACAATCTATGCCCGTGGTACCAATAAAAACTCACAAAACTTAAGATTCCTTAGATTTGAAAGCAACATACAATATGTCAAAATTGGATGCTCTGCTCCAGTGGATCCAAAAGACTTCCCTCTTTGAGTTGGATTCAAACAAGGAAATTATCTTTTAGGTGATCCCAAACTGCAATTCAAGCTATTTTGCCCCTTGATTTTTATGACCCAGAAAATTCAGTGGTTCACTTATCATCAGGTTCTTGGAATCGATGATGTTTTTGACTGGTGAGAAAAGTTTTCAAGAATGCATATGTGGACTGATCTCTTGAAATGGATCCACAATGTGAGAATTTTGTGTCCCATGTGAATATGCAAAAATAACTCTCACTTTGAGAAAGGTCTCAATAATTGGAAGATTGTATGATCCATCTAATGAATATCAATCAATTTCTATTCCAAACTGCCCAGATATTTGCTTAATGGATTCATGAATAAGTGTCAATCATCACACAAATACAAGTTATGCACAGACTTAATAAAGAAATTACTTCTCCTCAAGACAGGACATTATATCCACAAAGAATTCAAAAGTCAGATAACCAAAAAGAAATGTCAGAATATATTTCAGGTTTAAAGACAAAATAACTACTTACCCTCAATTGTGAAGCATACAAAGTGTGATCAAACAATATGGTGAATGTTTAAATTAAAAAAAAAAAAAAACTTATTGGGCCGGCCGAGTCGCTCAGTTGGTTAAGTATTGGCTTAGAATGCATGCTCTGAGCAATGGGGCTACCGGTTTGATTCCCACATGGGTCAGTGAAAGCTGCTAGCTGAGCTGTCATTGAACTGCCAACAGGTGGCAGGATGGCTCACTCAGCTGGTGTAACAACAAGATTGCCTGTTCAATGGTGGGCTACACCCGCTTGCACCTAAAAACTGAACTCAGCACCCTGAGCTGAGCTGCTGCCTGGATTGCTCAGTGGATAGGGCATGCACTCTTAACAACAAGGCTGCTGGTTCAACTCCCGCATGGGATGGTGGCTATACCCACTCTCAACTAAGACTGAACTCAGCACCTTAGAGGCTACGAGCTGCAGACGGGAAGCCAGATGGTGACTGGCGCCCTCCAAAACAAAGATTGAAGAACAACAAATTGGCTGGTCCCCTCCCCCAATTCCCCAATAAAATCTTTAAAAAAAAAATTATTACAGTAAAAGACACATTGCCATTAACCTCTCTCAAAATACTTACCCTTGCTTGGAACACACTTATTCCATTGTTCTTGCTACTTTCTGAAGCAGTTGTGATCACAAAATACGGTAAATGCTTGCTCTGAGTGCCATTCCAGTGGGAAGGCAAGGATCTTCAATATGGGAAGTGGCACACTGAACCTTAATAACAGTGTGTGACAAGTTTCAACTTGTTTGGTGCAGTCAGTTAGGTGTGAGCTATGGTTGAGAGAAGGTGTGTTTTATAGTATGCCATAAATCATCCTCCATCATGACAACACTCCATGTCACACATCGCTTCTGGTATACTGCAATGTCTATCAAATAAAAATATTACAGTATGTCCTCATCCACCTTATTCACCAGATCTGGCACTGTGTGACTTTTGGCTCTTCTACAAAGTTAAAAAGACCATGAAAGGTAAATGTTTTGAATTGGTTTAGGATATGGAGGAAGCCACGACAGCACAACGAAAGATACTCATGAAAGAGGACTTCCAGAACTGCTTCAGAAAGGGGCAAGAATGATGGGATAAGTGTGTTCAGAATGAGGAGGAGAATTTTGAAGGGAATTAATGGCAATATGTCTTTTACTGTAATGCATTTTTTAAAATTTAAACATACCTCATTGTTTGAACATACCTCACAGTTAATGTAACATCCTCCATAATTAGTTACTTCTTCCTTGGAAATAAGTAAGAAGGGGAGAGATGGCTGAAATCCCTTTCATGGGTTGGAAGGTTGGATGAGTTTCCTTAATTATGTGTTTTAGTAGGAATAGGGTGAAAAGATAAAAGAAGTCCTTTTTCACATACGCTTCATATACTGGGACCAGGATAAGCCAGCCTAATATAGCAAGGATTTTTGAGTATAATGTGTTTGTATATATTTTATTCACACATCATCTCTAGTTTTAGACCTGAAACCATAAAATTGCTAGAAAAATGCATAAGCTGTAAGCTACTTGATATCAGTGTTGGTAACTGAATTTTTGGAGCTGACTCCAAATGCAAATGCAACAAATGAAAAATAAGCAAGTAGGACAATATCAAACTAAAAAGGTTCGGCACATCAAAGAAAACCATCACAAAAAGTCAACCTACTGAAAGGGAGAAATATTTACAAATCATGTATCTGACAAGTGGTTAATATCCAAATTATATAGAAAAGCTCAAACAACTCAATAGCAAAAAAATATAACCTGATTAAAATATGATCAAAGGATCTAAATAGACATTTTTTCCAAAGAACACATAGTGATAGCCAACAGGCACATAAAAAAATGTTCAGCATCATAAATTATCAAGGAAATGCAAATCAAAACCACAGTAACATATCACCTCACACTTGTTAGAATGGCTATTATGAAAAGGAAAAGAAACAATAAGTGTTGCAGAGGATGTGGTAAAAAGAAACTCTTATATACTTTTGGTGGGAATGTACATTGGGACACTATATGGAAATTGCTATGGAACACTATATGGAAATTCTTCAAAAAATTAAAAATAGGGCCAGCTGTGTGGCACATTGGTTAAGAGTTGGCTTAGGAGTGCGAGCTCTGAGCAGCAGGGCCCCCGTTCGAATCCCACATGGGCCAGTGATGCTGTTCCCTCTACAGTTAAGATGGTGAACAACAGCTCAACCTGGAGCTGGGTTGCCAAGAATTGCCAGTGACGGTATAGACTGCAGTCCCTGCTGCAGTAGGCTGCCCTGAGCTCCTCTGAGTGGCTCACAGCCAGAGCGAGTGACCAATAGCCTGCGTGAGCTGCCAAGAACCGCCATGAGCAGCCATTCAGTGGCTTGTGACTGATTACCTCGCTCGGGAAGAGCACAATGATAATACCAACATGGGCCAGTGCAGCGACATCCTTCAAAACTAGAATGAAGAACAAAAAGACAGCAACTTGAAAAAACATTAAAAATAAACCTACCATATGATCCAGCTATTCCACTTCTGGATATTTATTCAAATAAGGCAAAAAACATTAATTAAAGAAAAATATATGCACCACTTGTTTATTGCAGCATTACATACAATAGCCAAGACTGGAAATAGCCTATGTGTTAACTGATTGATGAATCGATAAAGAAGAGGTGGTTATATATACTACTATTCAGGAGTAAAAAGGACATCTTGACATTTGCAACAACATGGATGAACTTTGAGGGCATTATGCTAAGTGAAATAAGTCAGAGAGAGAGAGACAAATATCAGATGAATCTAAAAAAGCAGAAGAAACAAATCAAAACAAAATTCATAGATACAGAGAGCAGACTGGTTGTTACCAGAGAAGGGAGTTGGAGAGACGGTGAAATGAGTGAAGGGGGTCAGTTGTAACTGACCCACAGATGGTAAATGGATTGATTGCAATGACTGCTTTGTAATGTATACAAATATGGAATTGTTATATTGCACACCTGGAGCTAATATAATATTATGTATCAATTTTACCTCAATAAAAAATTAACATATATTGTTTTTATATGCAAATGCAGAAAAAATAACACAGAGGACACCTCGTATACCTAAATTGTTTAAATATATTTCATTGGATATTTATAAATTAAGGAAATACAAACTCAAAATTATAAACGTGTACAATTTATACCTAAATAGGGAAAATATCTACCAGGCCAGTAGTTATGAATTAATTGACCATTTTATGGCCTGTTACATGAATGTTTACTTCCCCACTGAAAAGAGTCAGTAGGGGCTGAAGCAGGTTATCAAAAATTTAACAGGGAATTTGCCTCATTTGTGGCTTGACTGTGAAGCTAATAAAGCCAATTTGAGTTATTTTGTTCTGTGAGGCTTTGCATATTTATTTTGTTCATATACATCTATTGGAACTGGAAACAACCTTCCTAGTAAACATAGGTATATTTGTTTCCAGGATGAAGCCAGGGACTTTTTATGTAGGCATGTCATATCATAACTAAAAGTCAGGCAGTTAGTAACTGGATGCATGTAAATAATGAAAAAATGTATTCAGGACAAAAAGATAAAGACAATCATCCATTGTCTTTTAAAAATATGTTACCCATTAAGATTGATTTATTTTTTAAATTACAAGCAAACTAATATATTTTTAGATTTGATTTCTGAGCTTTTGTAGAAAAAATAAATGGTGTCTAATCATAATTATGTCTTTCAGGGTTATAGGACATCTTTATCATTAACATATTGTAGAGAATGTATACAATGTCATATAAGACACATATGCCATGAAATAGGTGTGTGCATGAACTATATATAGCAAGGAAATGTTTTGTGAAATGGAATCAAATGATCCATGATTTCAGAACCTTCAAGTAAAAATAATAAGTGAAAGATAAACTAAAATGTCTTATTATCCTTTCTGATCTCATTTTGTAAACATAAATACTTGACTACTCCTAATGAATAAAAATGTTAAAATGGTAGCAGTATAAAATAAACATATGTAAAAGATGCTATTTTATTCAATTAATGAGAGGATCTATAAAATGCTTCAACTGCTCAAAGGAAAATTAAAATATCATATATATGTAGGTCAAAAAAAAGAAAAAAGGAATATATGTAGTGCCAACAGGTCTTTCCATAGGGCAATAATTAGTATACTGGACAAATCTAATTTGCTTTTCTGGGAACACAGCTAATTTGTATTATTTCCAGTTTTCTGTAATTTGCAGAGTTGTAAAATAGGTTAACACAATGAAAGGTGAACATAATCCAGACAGGTACCGTGGAAAGCATCTAGTTTTTTATTGAGACACCAAATAATCCTTTTGGATTATACCAAAGTCTTCTGCATTCTCTCTGACAATAAACAAAAAAATATTATTTTATTATTAAAATAATAAAATACTTTTATTAAAAAGTATCATGATTTTCTAGAAGTAGCTTGCACTAAACAGAATATTGTTCTCCAAATTTTTTCATCCCTGAAATTAATAAGTTTTTCTCTAATACTCTTAGATCTAGATTCAAATATCTACATCATTATGCCATATTATTCTGACATTTTTTAGTGTTTCCTTAAGCTACTAGATCATGTCAACAAATATGAAGACAGCTTTATAATTGATCCTTGAATTATAGACACAAAAATGCCTTTCCCTTGAATAACTCTCAGTTGCAAATGCCAATGCAATAGCCAGGCTTGCTGTCCAATTAGGGCAGGAAAGTAGATGTTTGAAAGTAGTAAGAGCCCAAGTAGGAATCAGAGATTTAGCTCAGAAAGGTAAGACTTCAATTGGTAAACATACATGCAGATTGTGATGCCCTTTTTATGAGATTTCAGAACTCTGGATGGCATTCATTAAGCTCACAGTTGAAGAGTAATTCATTAGTTATTTTGCTCTTTGCTCTTTTTGTATTCTTTTTTAATCACTCTACTCAAGCAAATTTTCCTTCAAAATTTCTCAATTTCTGCTTGTGTGTATCTTGAAGCCACTTTTAAAATTTAGCTTGAAGTTGTTCATTTTGGGGATTTCAATGTGGTTAATGTTAGGGTGATTTGGGAAAGGAGCTTGCATATCACCTTCTATGATGATCTTATGTAGCAGAGAAAAAGCCAAGGCCAGGATAACATAATATCTTACTTCAAGTTTCCTAAATTTCAGTTTAATATCCACCCTACAAAGCAAATAGGAAGAATATCATTTGAATAACCATAGAACATTCTACTAGTCATCTGTAAAAGGAACATTAAGAAGCTATATTAAGTTTGTGCAGTTTAAAAATAACTTAGATCTCATAGAACACTTGTCTTCATGAGACTTTAAAAATATTTATTTTGAAGTCAATAATTGAAATACATGAGCTAAGACTGGATCTTAGCTCTGAATCCACTGAAATGGATCATGACATAAAATTTTACAGAGGCAAAAATCAAATTACTAAGATTTATGGAGAACTCTATATTTTTTCAGATATAGATTCATAGATTGAATAAATCCATTATTGAATAAACTCTATGAAATATCTAAAGTGCAAGAATATCATTTGATGATGGCATTGGATTGAATGCCTGGAAGTCTCCATGATTTCACTAATTCTTCTTTTGTCCTGTTTTTTACGATTAAACTTTGTTGTGGAACTTACTTGCTTGACTATATTTAGCTCAATAATTTTGAAAACCTAAAAGAAAAGTATAATTAAATTTTGTAGAGGAAAGTCAACAGAGAACTCTTGAATAATGAAATTACAGTAACTATTTTTTTATTTTTTTTTTTTGTCTCTTTCTGTATCCTACCACGTAAGGTAGGAACTTTTGTCAAGTAAATTCACAATTCTATTCCTACACTTAGAAAATTGTCTAACATGTTCAGGAGCTCAATAAAATTTTGTTGAATTAGCAAAAGGATTTTTAAATGATTAGAGCAATCAATTGACTTATATCTACCTACATTTCTTTACTACTATACAACAATATTTTAAAGTATCAAATAATATTGAAAATCTGACAGACTAGAAACATATTTGAGCTCCTCAAAATAAAAACAATATATGGATCTCGGATATTATACATAGGTATTACACTCTGCAAACTAAATTTATTTAGATTAATTTCAAATTGAGGCAGTCTGATGTAGTGCAAAAACTGTGTCAAGGGACTTCATCCTATTTTTGTCTAACAAAATCGTAAATAGCTTTTCATGCCAGTATTTCTCATGGAAACATGGTGAACATTCCTAAAACACACTAAATATTCTATTCAAATATGGCAAGAGCCAGTCTCATAACATGACATGGGACAAGAAGGGCAGTGATTTTCATTGTGTCCAAAGGAAGCAGCATTATGACTGAAAGAACAGCTATGTTTGTCAGACTGAGCAGATTTTATAGAAGACCAAACTACAAAAGGGATTGATTGTTCTGAGGTTCTGTGGCCATTAATGGATATGAATGCTTTAACCTGGAAGGAGACAAGGAGAAAAAAGGCCAAGCCATTTAGTTCTAAGCTTCATCTTTTTCTTTTTTTAATTAAGATAATAAAACCTTGAAGTTATGTTTTCAAAAATACAGTATGTAAAGTTTATTCAATAACTACTTGAGAGAAGAAATAGTCTCAGAAAGTACAACAAACTAGTATCTTATCACCAGAAAATAAGTCAAATGGATTTAATTATTTTAGTAGCCAGTAGTTCCGGTATATATGATATGTTTGCATGTTTTCCCACCATAAAATTACATATATACATTTAATTACACATACACAAGGACATATAAATGGCGGAGGATGGGGTTACATACATATAACTACTTTTTTTGAAAATTTGAAAGCTATAGCTTATCTTCCACTGAACAGAAAAGCCTTCTGCCATTATTAGAAACACTAGCTAGGGCTGGCCGAGTGGCGCGTTGGTTAAGAGCTGGCTTGGGATGCCAGCTCTGAGCAGCAGGGCCCCGGTTTGGATCCCACATATGAGGGCCAGTGATACTGCCCTCTACAGCTAAGATGGTGAACAACAGCTTGACCAGGAGCTAGGCTGCCTTGAGTAACCAGTGATGGTATAGGCTGCAGCTCCTGCTGCAGCGGGGCTGCCATAAGGTACAGTGAGTGGCTGGCAGCAAGTGTGAGTGGCTGGCAGCTGGTGTGAGCTGCCAATAGCCGCTGTGAGTGGCCGTCCAGAGGCCGGAGACTAATCTGCCTCACTTGGGAAGAGTGCAATTACAATACCAACAAGGGCCAGTGAAGCAACGTCTTCCACAACTATACTGAAGAACAAAAGGACAGCAACTTGTCTGTTCCCCTTCCCGGATTCCCCAATGTTGTTCCCTTCCCCCAAGTCCTCCAATGAAAATCTTTAAAAAAAAAGAAAAGAAACTTTAGCTATACAGACACAAGTATTCTGTCCATTATTCAAAGACATTGTATTAGAACCCTGTGCATGTAAAGCAGAAGAAATAAGAACAAGTCAGAATATTAGTGATAACACTATATTCAAGAAAAGATATGATGCACTTTTGACTTCATAAATCAAAGAGAAAAAAATAGTTAGAAGCAAAGTAATAAATGTCAAAGTTGCTATTAAACACAGGCTGCCCTTTATGGGTCTCATAAGATTAAAAAATAAAAGCCACTGGTGTGTCTACTAGCATGTCTGGAATGATTATTGAAATGTAATTTCTATGTATGAACTTCATTATATTTTGTTGGATGCCTACTTTCATTCCAACAACAGAATCTGAAGTAAAATAATATTACAATGACAGATAAAGAAAACAAATCTAATTCTGAGTAATCTGGAATACTAATCAAATATCTCTTTATGCTTCTATATTCTTTTCTTTGAAATTGTTTCAATACTTGATATTTGGGATGAATATACAAAATACACATTGACATGATTGATATAGCAATCTATTTTCATCAAAATAGATCACAAGTATTTGTTTGGAAAAATAAAAATTAATTTTTTTTTGATGTATGTTTTTTATTAAATGATTAACTTTCTAAAGACCAGGCAGGCCAAATGCAGGTATATCTTCCCCTCAATGGTAATCAGATTAAAACTTTATTTACAGGTATGTATTCACACTTTTTTTGAAGCTTAACAGTCAATATACATGTAGCATTATTAAATAAGGCAGATAATTTAGTTCCATGTTGCTGAATTCTTGTAATGAAAAGATATATTAGGCTATATACTTTCATTCCTGACTCACAGAATTACCAAAAGGATTAATGAGACATTTGGGATAAAAATGTAATTTAAAAATTATTAACATTTTAGTCTAAGTTCTGATTTCCAGTTGACATAGGTAGTGATAGAAAATGGTATAACTAATGAACCCATCATGATTGTTAATATTAAATTTATTTTTCCACTATAAAACATTCTCAGAAATATTTGTATTCATACCTAATGTTCAAATTTTTATTTTATACATCTAGATATATGATCATAATGTTACTTGAATTTATAATCTGATTTGACATATAGATTTCTTCTCTATGATATTTCTATAAGCATTTTACTTAAAGAAATAATTGTCAAAACTTTAGTTATTATAGAATTTATCATCCTATTTTGTCTGTGATCTCAAATTGTATTAGACTTGGCATTATGCCTTATCAAGGTCATTGTTCTCTCTGTTTCTCTATTTTATAAATTGAAATATCTATTTTTATAGGTCAGTGGAATAAATAATGGATTTTTTAATAATGTGCATATTTGACAAAATTATTAATTAAATTATTACTGCCTTTCTGCAATATGATAATTTGGAGTCACACTTATATGGGTGGGTTTTTTGTTTTCCTTTTTTTTTTTTTCCAAATTAAGCAACAATAATTTAAAAGGTTTTTCTTTTAAGTTCTCAATTTATAAAGTATTGTGGTCATGACCTAATTTTTTGTTTGCTGGAATAATATTTTCAGACACTAAATATCAAGTCATTTTTATTTGAATTCTTAGGATGAGTTATTAATCACTTAAAATAATTCTATAAAATGTATATAGAATTCTGGTACTTATATGACACAATCCTGGGGTCTATTTCAAACCCAGTTTATTTCTTTTCCTTATAGTGAATATTGTCTACAAACACAGTATGAAATACTGTTTAAACACCAATGATGAAGAGTTGTTAAAAGAAAATGATCCATGGATGACTTATCGCTACATACAAATTAATTAGATATTGATTGTGTTCCTAAGGGGCTTTAAAATATTATTAAAGAGTAATGGAAAAGGTAAGAGATAAAACATAAAAAAATATGGAAAATTGAAAAAGTTTAAAACTGGTAATAATCATGTGTCTCAAAAGTCAGGTAAACCATCCCTCCCTCCCTTCCTTCCTCTGTCCCTCCCTCCTTCCATTCTCCTTCTTCCTCCTCCTCTTCCTTCTTCTCTCTCTCTCTCTCTCTCTCTCTCTCTCTGTCTCTCTCTCTCTCTCTCTGTCTCTCTGTCTCTCTCTCTCTCTCTCTCTCTCTCTCTCTTCTTCTCTCTGGGGATGCACAGCAATATATTTCTTATCTAAATAAACCTTTCATTTCAAATAGGTTTAGACTTACAAAAAAGTTGCAAAGATAGTAGAGTTCCAATTCCTGTACTTACATGTTATTTCCTGGATAATTAATTAGTATTGCATATTTGTCACAGTTGAGTCAATATTGATACATTATTATTAACTAAGGTCCATAGTTTATTGAGATAGCCTTAATGTTTACCTAATATATTTTTTTAATGTCCCAGGGCCTCATCCAGTATACCATATTAGGTTTAGTTGCCATGCTTTGTTAGGCTGTCCTGGCTGTGAGTTTCTCACACGTTCCTTGTTTTCGACGACCTTGACTGTTTCAAAGAATACTGGTTAGGTGTTTTGTAAAATGTCCCTCTATTGAAACTTGTCTAATAATTTTCTCATGATTAGAGTAGGATTGCATGTTTTGGGGAGGGGGATCACAGAGGTAAGCTACCATTTTCATCATATCATTTCAAGAAAACGCAGTATCAACATGACTTATCACTGTCGATTTTGATCTTGATCACATGACTTGGATTGTGTTTGTCAGTTTTCTCCACTCAAAGTTACTCCCTCCCTCCCCCATGCTGTAACCTTTGGAAGGAAGTCACCACCCATAGTCTATACATCAGGACTGAGGAGAATGCACCTCTCCTGTAGACAGAGTATCTACATAGATTGTTCAACATTTCTCTATATAAGTTATTAAAATTGTCTATACTCCACACTTATTTATTTATTTATTTATTTATTTAGTTAGTTAGTTAGTTAGTTAGTTACATCATATGGATTCCTTGATATTTATTTTAAACTCTAAGTTATAGTTCAATACTACTTTATTTTGTTGCTCACTTTGTTCTACCTTTGACTTTTGGGAATCCATTCTGTTGGTTTCTGCATCTCTTTTCTATGGGCTGAATTCTGTCTTCCCAAATTCATATGTTGAAGCCCTAATTTAATAAGATGGTATCTTTATAAGAACAGGAAGAGATACTGGAAAGCACTCTCTCAGTCTGTTTCTGTTTATGCCTCTCTCTCTCTTTCTCCAACACAGAGTGAAGGCCATGTGAGGACACAATGACAAGTTGACTCTCTATAACCCAAGAAGAGAGGCCTCACTGGAAACCAACCCTGATAGCACCTAGATCTTTAACTTCCAATCTCAAGAATTGGGGAAAATAAATTTCCAGCGTATAAGCTACTCAGTCAATGGTATTTTCTTATAGAAGCCACAGCAGACTAATATACCCATCATTGTGAATCTTTTATTTATTTTTTTCCTTTTAAACACTTCCTTGCTTTATGGCATTAAAAGGTACTTCAAGGTCATCTTATATAACCTGTACTTCAGTTCTAGAATTGGACAATTCTCCAAAGAGCTCTGATTCCTTTTATTGGAAAATAGTATCAGAGCCTATATCTAATTTTTCAATATCACTCTTGATCAGTAAAAAGTAGACACATAAAGGATAGTTCAAAAATAATCCATTGAATCTAAGCTTTGACAATAAAATCAATTCTAGGACTAAGTTAAAATTAATTTTAAGTGTAGTAATTAATATAGACAATTAAATAAGTAATAATGAGGGAGAAGAAATATACACATATATCTTAGAAATTCTATATTATAGTTGCTCTGAAGAATCATTTTATTTATTTAAAATAATTTAAATCACCTACCAATGAAGTCTTCAGCAAACTATTACTTGGAGTTTCATAATTTATTTATTTATTTATTTATTTTTTTGAGGAGAGAGGATCAGAAATATCATCAGACAAGACATGCCATGTTTAACTCAGCAAAATAACTTCTCTCAAGTTTCCTGGATTATATTAAGTATTTCATCAATATTACAGGCCAGAGTTTAATTAAAAAGTTATTCTAAAATTTAAATAACTTTAACATATTTTAATTAAGATATACCATATATAACAGTGAAATGACAACAGTACACTATTCTTAATCACAGCCAATGCATTTCCCCATATGTGTATGTCTGTGAAACTATATCTCAGAACAAAATACAGAGTTTCCTGCTTCTCCAGAATCTTGCCTCATGCTCTTTCTGAGCCAAAACCTAATCCACCCCCACACTGCCCGCCATATACACTCTCCTGACATCTGTCACTATTGATAAATTTTACTCATTCTTGCATGCAATGTAGATGAATCATACTATCTGTACTTATTTGTGTCTGGCTTCTATCACACAACAAAATTTATGAGAGATTCAGCCATGTTGTTGGGTATGTCAGTTCTTTATTTCTCATAGCCATGTAGTTCTAGTTCTGTAGTATCCATTGTACAGATATACTACAACAAATTTTAAATCTATTCTCCTTTTAATAGATATTTTGTTTCCAGAGTCTGATCTTTAACAAATAATACAGTTATGGCCATTCTTTTATCTAGATTTTACTAGATGCAGACACTGTAATGAGAAGTCTTGAGATTTTACCCTTCTTACAAACTAACAAGTGTGCCTGCCACAAATGTGGTCAGAGATAAAGGACAGTTTATTATAACAAACACAGTAGCCAGACTATTAGCATTTTTGCATCAGCTCCCTGTGCTCCAACTCCTACAAAGTAACATGAAGAGGCCGAGCTGACACCCATATATACAGTGAATTATATTACAGGAGAGGAGCTCCAAGCTTAGGGAATTCAAATCTTTTACAGCGGGCAATAAGCCTACAAGTACTTTGCTTCCGAAGGAAACTTTTTTATTATTATCATTTTTACACTGGACAGTAAGAATGCCTACCTTTGCTTCAAAAGAAGATATTAGCTCTATCTTCCAATGCCATATGCAATACAAATAACCTTGTAAAGGTAGCCTAGGGCTAACAGCAGTCAGTTCTTCTATTTGCAAGATATAGAGAAGTGCAAGAGATGCTGGGAAAATTGATTTCCTCAAGTATATCCACCCCTTGTTTCTATATACTCTTGGCTATTCGTGAATTTTCTGGTGATTAATATGACCAACAGAGGATGAGACCAAATCCAGCGTTTAATTAAAGCACCTATCTACTGGATGAGCAGCAGGATGAAACCAGTATGCACTGCTGACCAAGCATGTCACCCAGAGTCTAGGACACAACCAGCAGAACAATATCCATAAATCATCATTATCTACCTAAGAATGCTAGGTGGCTTTCTTCTTAGATTTCTGTATTACCTTATCCACTTGGCCCAAGAATTAATAATGCCCAAGGTATAGCAGGATGTATTAGTGGTTACGCAAACCCTACCTTGGTCTGCAAGAAGGAAATCTAGGGCAATTCTCTTATTCATAACAACACTGAACAATGAGTTGAGACTGATGTGAATGGCTTTCAGATCCAAGGTGGAGTCATTGATCACACTTTAGGAACAAATTTTGAACCACCTTTCTCTAATTGGAGACTTTTTCTAATTGGAGTAAGGATAATTGTATGCACGTTGGTTATAAATAATGAGTCAGTTTTCCTTTTGGAAAGATCCCTTAAGTAACCAAGTGTAGCCTCACTTTGGTGAGATTTCTATAGTTGTCTTGGAGGGCCAAGTGATCTACTGGTGTTGTCTTTTTAAACAAATAAAGAATTCTCAAGACTACATCTAAGAACAAAGTCACTGTATTTTATGGATGGAGGCAAATTAATATCTGACTTCCACACAAGAAGTATAGTTTTGGGCACAGAAGATGCCAATGGAAAGAAAGCATGTTTACAATTGTAGGGGACTCCCAAGTAAGGCCTACATCAGTGAGTGTGCCAAATCTGGGTATCGCCAATGTGTGCTCCCATGTGGCTATCCTCTTCATTCATGCAATCAGCTATATAGCATTTTTTTGTCCCATAGAATTACTGAGCAATGGCTGTAGCAAGAGGAAAAATATGGCACATAAACCTGACAAAAGATGAGTAATAGGAAAAAATATCAAGAAGTTACTTTATTATATAAAATATAAAAATTACTAATAAGTACATGGAAAGCTATTCAAAGAAATTATTTATTAGTGTAAATCCAATTGAACCATAATGAAATACCACTAGATACCCACTAGAATGGATAAAATACAAAGGCTGGCAATACCAAGTGTTGGCAAGGATGCAATTCAACTTAAACTCACATTCATTGCTGGTAGAAGAGTAAAATTGTAAAACTGCTTAGAAGACACTTAGGCAGTTTATTATAAAGCTGAACATACACTTACCCTATGACCCAATAATCACACACCTGGGAGTTTACCAAAGAGAAATAAAAATATAAGTCTACACAAAAAATTCTACATAAATATTCTCAGCTTTATTAATAAAAGCCAAACCTGAAAACAGTGCAAATGTCTACCAGAGGTAAATGATTAAACAAACTGTTCCTATTCACAGAGTGGAATATTATACAGCAATAAACTATTGATACATGTAATAATATGCATGAATATCAAACACATTATTTGTGCAAAAGAAACCAGATATAAAAACAAAACAAAAACAAAAAAACAACCAGAATAAATCCATTTATATGGCATTTGTTTCACAGAACAGACAAATGTTGCTAGTACTGTGGTGGAGCTGGCTCATATCCACTCACAATCATCTGTTGTGAAATTTTCAGCATTTTCTGAGCCAGGTAAACATAGCAACTATTAAAAGTTGAATTATATAGACTTAAAATTGAGTCATGTATTATAAAGACTCAAAACTTATCACTTCTTATCTATGCTGAATTTATTTATTTATTTATTTATTTATTTATTTATTTATTTATTTATTTATATTGTATTTGAAAGGTGTTTAATTGTGCACAAACGCATGTTTCTTCCCAACTGTACATTCAGTGATGTAATCTTGGTGGCCTAAAAATCAGCCATGGTGTCATAGTGGTAGTATTTATATTATCAAAATTGGCAAACTTTACAAAATATTTTTTAATAGACAGTTTCTAAATATTTACCAACACACCACTGAATCTAGTCCATAGCAATAGTAGTAGTTGAGAATTAACCGGTAAGGGATACAAACAAACTTTGAGGGTTTATAAATATGTCTTTCATCTAATTTGGAATACAGTTAAAGCTGCAGTATGCACAAATTTGTCAAAACTGATTAAAACAAGCAGGGGATAGGTAATAGCCATGATATAACAATAAAATAAATGACAAGAGAAGTACAGGTTTGGGGATATTTACCCAGATGTTTGTAGATGGACACCAAAAGTGCAGCCAGTTTTGCAGGGCATATAGAATCTAGGAAACACATACATGTTAAAATGTTCTTAAAAAAACATAGTGACTCATTAGATAATAGGATCCTTCAGAATTGGTTAAGCACATAAATTTATGACTGAATTTTTGCCAGACTACTAGTAAAGCAAATATCCATTATTTGTGAAATTTTCTATGGAGGTCAGCACGTAGGTAACTAGACTTAGGTTCCTGGATTAGGCTTGAATCCAAAAGAGGGAAAAATTTTAAGATAATATGATAAAATGTCAGAAGAGAGAGGAAAGGCGAAATCTTAGTCAATTCAAACACTGGATAGGGGACTGATTCAATTCCAAAGAAAATTGGAGTGTTCCAAGTTCATCCCTAAAATACAACATGCAAAGGATTAAATGAGAAAACTAAATACCCTACAATACTCTTATGTTGAGGCTATCTGTATGATGCTAGCTAGCTTTGAGTCTGCAAAGATGGTAGGGACTAGATTTTCAGCTGAACTTATCATTCATTGACTTTGCAGAGGTGACAAATTGGGTGGGGATTAATATTACTTTTTTTTTTTAAATATATAGAATGTGTGGTTATTACTTTGATGGCACTCAGTAAACCATACCTCCCTATATCCACGCCCATTTATAGTCCCCACCCACATTGATTCTGGGTTTGGCATGTGATACTTACTGTGGCCAAGGAACTTGAGGCAAGTCTGAGGAATGTGAAAGCTGAATAAGGGTTTACATGTTGGTGTTTGCACACCTGCAATGCTCCTGCTTGGAACTAAACAATTATGATGTGAGGAAGTCTAAGAAGTCATAGAGAGGTCCATGTGCAGGATTACTAAAGCCACTGACAATGATTCTAGCTGATCTCCCACCTGAAGGCATTCCCACCTGCCTATCATGTTTAGTAAGGCCAAGAGTAAGGCTGTGTTTAACTTTTCAGTCTCCAGACACCCCCATGAGACACAGTGTGAACCTGGTCAATACACGAAAACCTGAGAAATAAAGAATTTTTATTGTTTAAAGCCACTAAGTTTTTGACGATATATTCTGCAACAGTATAAAATAGAAATGGCATATCCCTAGTGGAAAATTATTTTAGTCTTACTTTTATTATTGCTATCATTCAGATAGTATACAGTACAGCAAATATTAAGAAATGATTTAACTAAGACTATAAGCAATATTTTAATATTTACTCCATTATAGTTTATAGTTTAGAAAAAAAATTGATTCTAAGGACAAGAATTGAACAATTTCCTAAAAGCATTTCCTACAAGCAAAAATATATATTAACTCTAAAAACAAGTACTGCATGTTTTCTTACAGGTCTGAAATAGTTTTCTTTAAAGTCATACTAATAAATGTTTTTCAGTTGAAAGAAACATTTGTTATGTATTAGTGGTTAGCTTAGGAGAAGATGCAAACTTTTAAAAACAGAAGACTCCCTGATGCTTAATATATTTTGAGACAAGCAAAATACATTTTAAAAACTCTCATATTCCTTAAACTTATGGACCTTGGTCACAGGGTATTTTTGTGAACTTGACACCAAAGGCAAGGGAAGTAAAAGCAAAAATAAATGAATGGGGGCCGGCCGAGTGGCGCAGTGGTTAAGCGCTGGCCTGGGAAGCCAGCGGCCCCGGTTCGGTTCCACATATGAGGGCCAGTGACACTGCCCTCAAAAAAAAAAAAAAATAATAAATGAATGGGGTCTACATCAAACTAAAAAGCTTCTGCACAGCTAAATAAACCAACAAAACAAAAAGGCAACCAATCAAATGGAAGAAGATTTGCAAATGATACCTCTGATAAGGGGCTAATATCCAAAATATATATATAAAGAACTTATAACTCAACAACAAAACAGAAACAATCCAATTTAAAAATGGGCAGAGGACCTGAATAGACACTTTTCTGAGGAAGATATACAGATGGCCCACAAATGTATGAAAAGATGTTCAACTTCACAAATTATTAAAAAAATGCAAATCAAAACCACAGTGAGGTATAATGATTATATCAATAAGACAAGAAATAAGTATTGGAGAGGATATTGAGAAAAGGGAACTCTCACACACTGCTGGTGAGAATGTAAATTGGTACAGCCACTATGGAAAACAGTATGGAGAGTCCTCAAAAAATTAAGAATAAAGCTACTCTTCTTAATAGAGTTTCCATGATTAGAGCTTGCTGGAATTTTGTGTTAGCCATGTGAATAACTTGATCTTGTATAAGCTATTGAGAGTGAGGGTGGAGATGGCAACCCCACAGACCAGGCCAAGGTCCCTTCCCCAACCAACCTAAGTAGACCATTCAGGATGGCCATGTCAGTATATTTAGAGCAATGCCAGGATACATTTTCCTTATTTAATTGTTCTCAGCATTGGCAAAGTGTCTTGGAGAGGGGCATGCTTTAATATCACAATAATTTTGATTTGTAAACCAAGAAATTAATTTTGTATTTACTTCATTTAACTTCATACTAGCAGTTTTTGCCTGAAGATACATAGTGACATATTTAGCAAAGATCTAATTGCTGAATGGACTGATAACATTTTAAAAATAATTTTATTTGATACAAAATGACTTTATACCCAATTCTACACAAAAATATAAGAGATCTAACTTTTTTTTTTTTTTTTAAAGATTTTATTGGGGAATTGGCGGAGGGGAACAGCGTTGGGGAATCGGGGAAGGGGAACAGACAAGTTGCTGTCTTTTTGTTCTTCAGTCTAGTTGCGGAGGATGTTGCTTCACTGTTGGTATCGTCATTGCGCTCTTCCCGGATGAGGCAGATCGGTCGCTGGCCTCTGGATGGTCGCTCACCGCGGCTATTGGCAGCTCACTCTTGGCTGCCAGCCGCTCACGCTGGCTGTGGGCCACTCACTGTAGCCTATGGCAGCCCACTGCAGCAGGGGCTGCAGCCCACACCATCACCGGGGCTCGCACAGCCCAGCTCCAAGTGGAGCTGTTGTTAGCTGTAGAGGGCAGTGTCACTGGCCCTCATGTGGGATCCGAACCGGGGCTGCTGGCGTCCCAAAACCAGCGCTTAACCAATGCGCCACTCGGCTGGCCCAAGAGATCTAACTTTTTTGTTAACTTCAGATGTTCACTAAATGACTCATGTTTTTGTTTGTTTGTTTTTTAAAAATTTTTATGTCATTAAATACTTATTGTGTATGAAGTATCTTAAACTGTAACACAGACAAATTTAATGATCAAACTGCTATTCACAATAAAAGGCAGCACTGACATTTGAATCTCAATTTTAGATGACTTGTATAAAAAAACTAAAAGCAGTATTTTTTTATTTGCTGTAAACCAAGTTGGAAGCTATTCAGCTATTTATTAAATATTAATGAGCTTTGGGGTCCTGTTTCCTCCCTCAAACAGTGTAATTCATGAATGAATGCACTAAGTAAGTCTAAGCAATTTTGATAAACTTTTCAGATGTTGGTGCATCTATGCTAAATCACATTCAGCATGTATATTTTGACATTTAAAATAACTTGTCTCAATCCTATAAATTAAAGAATAGGTGTTTTACAGTTCCAAGGATTGTGGAATAAATGTTGCATTTTTTTTAATAATGAAAATAAATACTCTTGGTTTTGAAAAAAGAAATAAAAAAAGAATAGAGCTACTATTTGACTCAGCAATCTTTCTTCTTGGTATCTACCCATGAAATTTGAAAATGTTCATTGCAGCATTGTTCACAATAGCCAAGACATGGAAACAACCTAAGTGTCCCATGATTGATGATTGGATAAAAAACATGCGATACATACATACAATGGGATACTACTCAGCCGTAAGAAAAGATGAGACACTGCCATTTGCGACAACATGGATGGATCTTGAGCGTATCATGCTAAGTGAAATAAGTCAGGCAAAAAAGGAAAAGAGCTATATGATTTCACTCATGTGTGGAATATAAACCAGAAAGCAACAAATGAATAAACAAAACAAACAAACTCATAGATACAAACAACAGAATGTTGTTATCAGAGGGGTATGGGGATGGAGGACAACCAAGGCAGTAAAGGGGGTCAGATATATGGTGACAGAAGGGGAGCACACAAGGAATATACAGGTGTTATATAAAAGTTGTACATCTGAAACTTATATAATGCTTTAATCAATGTTACCCTAATAAATTTAATTATAAAAAAAATCTCTTGTGTGCTTGATTCATGTTATGTATATACAGCTTGTATTATGGAGTACTGATTAAGTGCATATTTCCTTGAATTTCAATCCTTGACTTGAATCTCAGCTTCACTCATACTAGTTGAGTGAACTCAAATTATGTAACCTCTTGTATCTCAGTTTTCTCATCTATAGAACAGTAATAAGAGTTGTACATATTATATAAGGTTATTATGAGGACAAAAGGATTTAATATGAGTAAACTGTTTCCAATAGTAAGCACATAATACATGCTTATAAGTACTTATTATTACACATATCAATAGTACACACATTTCAAAATTATAATTGCAGGATATGTGCATGCATTTTGATGACTTTAGGAACTGCTAAGGATAAAATGTTGACACTGACTCATTTACAAATTTAAGAGTCCACTAGGAAACAGAGAGAGAAAACTTTGTCAAATACAAAAGAAAATTAATTCAGGACCTCATAAGCAATAGTATTCACTTTACATAGTTTTTAAAAATGCAAATAATCTTATTAACTATTAATCATATTAACCTAGTATTCCTTTTAATTATTCAGAAATAGATTTTTTTTGATCATGAAATGGGTTGTTAGCTTACTGTCTCATAGTTAATGCACTTTTATTTATTTTATTTTATTTTTTAGCTGAGCCATCCTGCCACCTGTGGGCAGCTCAGCTCAGGCTGGGCATCGAACTGCTGTTGCTCAGAGCTCAGCTCGTATACTCTTAAGCGAGCTCTTAGTTAATGCACTTTTTTTTTTTAAACATTTTATTGGGGAATTGGGGGAGGGGAACAGCGTTGGGGAATGGGGAAGGGAACAGACAAGTTGCAGTCTTTTTGTTCTTCAGTCTAGTTGCAGAGGACATTGCTTCACTGGCCCATGTTGGTATCATCATTCCGTTCTTCCCGGATGAGGCAGATCGGTCGCCGGCCTCTGGATGGTCGCTCACCACAGCTATTGGCAGCTCATGCTGGCTGCCCGTTGCTCACGCTGGTTGCCGGCCACTCACTGTAGCCTATGGCAGCCCACTGCAGCAGGAGCTGCAGCCTACACCATCGCAAGAGCTCACACAGCCCAGCTCCAGGTGGAGCTGTTGTTAGCTGTAGAGGGCAGTGTCACTGGCCCTCATATGTGGGATCCGAATCGGGGTGCTGGCATCCCAAAACCAGCTCTTAACCAATGCGCCACTCGGCCGGCCCATAGTTAATGCACTTTTAAACTAAATATTTTGTTTTCAATTCATTAGTACCATATCCAAGTTAAATATGTAGAATTAAAAATTTTGGTTTCACTTCAGTTGGTCTTACATGAAAGCTAATTTCTTCAGATCACCCTTATTAAGTACACAGTATTTCTCAAACAACTGAAATAAGTTGATTACCACATATTATAAAATTTGTATATGATGCACTGTATACTGACAATTATTTAACAATAAATTTGAAGTTGTAATTTGCATATTCTTATAACAATTAAAGAATTACTTTTTTGAGCCATGGGCCAAGTTGTATTCACTGTTATTTAAAGCTATAAATCAAACTTGTATATGAAAGGCTTTTTGTCACACTACCCAGTAGAAGTGTTTCCTGGAACATCTGGCTTTTTAAAATCAGAGGAATACCCCTTGAATTAGTTTGTGTACCTCTCAGGGTTTAGTCTTTTTCATACATACAGAAGAAATTTCAGGAAACAGTTGGAAATGATGAAAGCAGAAAATAGAAAGCAGAGAGGGTAAAGACCCATTCAAGCAAGTGCTTTGTTCCTCTGCCACTGCAGGGAATGTAACCCATCAAGAATGAAGAGCAGAAAGAGAAGTAGGACAGGGTAAAGATAATGATGGTTTACAAAAAGCACAGTCAGCTGGTAAATTATTCAAAATGGCATCTTCCAGAGCTGAAACCCATGTTCATAAAGGTTGTTTGGCATAACAGAGTTTAGGGATCTGGGCCACAACTTGAGACAAGATTAGAGAACACTAGGTTTTTAAGACATGCTGGTTTCCCTTGCAGGCAGAAAAAAGCCCTGCGGAACTCTACTGAAGGAGATGACCAGTGTGTTAATTCATTCGAATATACCTATGTTAGTTATTTTCAAACATCTGGCCAAAGAAGGGAGCTAGAAAGTCACTAAATCTTTATTCTTTAGCTATTTTACTGGAATTGAGGCATTTTAAAAATGATTTTCTTGTTTTCATACCTTAAAATTATTAAATTTCACACATTTTAAAGGATTACTACAGGGTTTGTTTATACCATCTAATTATTGTCTTTAGCTTAGAGTTCTTGAAAAAGCATGTACTAACTTTCTAACTGCTAATTCAAACCTCCCTTTATAATATAACTCAATAAATACTTTCAAATATCTGTTATGAGTACAGCAATGTGTTATGAGCTGGGATTACATGATGATAAGAAGAGACATTGTACCTACTCACATTGTATATAAAATACAGGGCTAAAGGAAATAAAACTAGTGATTAAAAACAAAGTGTGGTAAATATGATGACAGAGTTGGAGTGCAAAAACTAACTAGGGGGATCTAGCCTAGTCAAGAGTAGGTCTCCGGGGCCGGGAGAGTGGTGCGGTGGTTAAGCGCTGGCTTGGGAAGCCAGCAGTGCCAGTTCGGGTCCCACATATGTGGGCCAGTGACACTGCCCTCAAAAATCAAAAACAAAACAAAACAAAAAGAGTAGGTCTCCGGAAGTGAGTCATTAACCATTACTTGGGCTTATTTTTAAGATTAAATTTGCTAAGTAAACTACTTAAAACAGTTTCTGGGGCATTGTAAAGCTCAAAAGATATGTGTTTGTATTACTATTTGTGAAGCTCTAAAACATTTAGAAACATAGAGGTTTTAAAGGTGGAACATGTTAGAATAATATTAAGAAGGGGAAAGTATTTGATAGTTTCCATTGGTTTCCAAAGGTAGTATTTAAGAAAATATATACCTTCACTTAGAAAGTGGGAAGGAAATATGTGATTTTTGGTCCCATATGCCCCACTTAGGGATATACAGTATACCACATATTCCTTAGCACCAATCTATTGCTGGGGTTCCTGAGTTACACTTTTTCATATGATGTTCTCCTACATCATTAGTCACTTCCTCCAGGTCTCTTTTAATGCTTACAGATGAAGCACTCTCAGGGAGCCATTTTCTGGATCCCTACTACTCTTCTTGGTGATTGACTCAACAACATTCATTTCAGAGAGCATTACTAAAAACCTCCAGTGACACTGAATCTGGTCAGTCAGCTTCTAATAAGGGCTTTGTTTTAACTCTAGCAATCAGAATGCCCACACTTAAAATCTAAATTTCTAGAGCTAGCAGAATCAATAAAGTAATTTAAAAATTAAATTCAAAATATCACATGAAAGTTATAACCTAATTTTATTAATTTAATAGCCATGTAAGGAAAAATACTTTCCTTTTTTCCTCATAAAGATTAAAACTCCAAAGGTAGACACAGCTGAATTGCCTAGGAATGCCACAGGCAAACTGTGTATTACCAGCAGG
Source organism: Aselliscus stoliczkanus (assembly GCA_033961575.1). Taxonomy (NCBI): domain Eukaryota; kingdom Metazoa; phylum Chordata; class Mammalia; order Chiroptera; family Hipposideridae; genus Aselliscus; species Aselliscus stoliczkanus. The sequence continues at coordinate 146,215,820 of CM066727.1, forward strand.
GATCAGTAATTAAAATTAAGGGGGGGGGCATTGGTTTTGATATTAGGAATAGATGAAAACCAATGCTTAAGTTTTAGCATAATTTTACTTCTCATATATAATTCAAAACACTTATTCTGTATAAATTAAAAAACTATGTTTTCAAAACAGAAAAATGAAAAGTTAAATAGAATAGCTACAATTATGGAAATTAGCCAATTAAATCTCTTATCTTACAAGGGCCCAATCATGTTTGTTATCTAAGACTAATTATATTAATGAGATTGTTAAAACATAATTGAAATGATCACAATATATTCTTTGATGGTTTAATTGAATTATTATTATTTTATGGTCTAATGGAATGTGCAGCAATTAACTATAATATTATTCTGTATTACAAAAAAGAAACACCTCCATATTGGTGCCAAACATCTGTATATAATAAAATGGTTCAACCCAAACTGCTTTGTATGCTGCATACATTTGATTTTATCATTAAAATATCAGAATGGATTTTCCACATTTAGATGCATCAGTGATTAAGCATAGAGAACAGGAGGGTTTTTGTTCATTAGATTAAATTATAGATATGGAAAAAATTTCATTGAAAGGAACTACTTGTTAAAGTTAATTCTTGCTGGTAGTTTCTTAAAAAATGTATTCAGATAATTACAAAAATTAATGTGCTTCAAAATATTACCTTTTTATAGTGTTAAATAGGGTTATCTGGATTATTATTTTTGGTCAAGTAGGTTAATTCAATCAGTCTCCTTTTTCAGTGAATCTCCTGCAAGAGATCCTAGAAACCATGTGATTGAATGTGAATACTTTGGTACTTCATTCTTCAGCTTCTCAGAAAACTCAGTGAGCTTGTAGCCTGTTGTGCTTTGTTGGGCTTAATATTATAACTACCCTCTGGTACATATGCAACTTACTATTTAGAAGCATGCTGTTTTGTTCTACTATCTGTCATCAGCTGCCATCAATGCAGGGCTGTCACTTTTTGGAGGCCATTCTGTTCTGAAACTGACAATTATTCAGGAGCCAGCTTTATCTGATGAGGAGAAGGCTTGAGGAGAAATAATTTCCTCCACAATGATGGAAATGCTTTCTTGAAGCTAAGATTTTTTTCTGGAGCAAGGAAGACTGAGTGGAAAGTATTTCAGAGGTATTTTAGAGTACAGGGTACTTAGAATTCCCTAAAACCTTCAACGTTTTGAGAGACAGACATCATGTTAGTTGATTATTATCCCTCTTGCTTGACAATTAGCTTTCTTAGTAGGTCAAAAATGTCATGCCTCTATCTTTCTTCAAGTTAACTTCAAAGTTTTCTTTAAGAAACTTTGGCCCTCTTACAAAAATAATTATACTAGGACCACATCACTGGAGTCTCCAGAAATGTACTCATATTCAGTAACACTCATGTTGAATTTCCTCAAATACACTGTCTAGAAAGCCATGCTTGACTTGACCACTTTTTACAAGTCTGATTCACTTTATATAACTCCCATCATATTCTACGATCCAGAAATCCTATTTAATTTATAGGTCATAACTATGCTACTATTTCTCATTCTTAACAAACCCAAATCCTATGAATATAATATTTGCTTATCATTTTGTCCATGTGGCAAAATTCTGATTCAGTCAGAAATTCAACAGCTCTCTTTTCTGCTAAGATGTCTCTGAATTCCCTAACACTCTTAAGTGATCTTTTTTCTATGTTCTACAATAGATACTTGATTTCCTTTTCACATTTTTATTACTTTTTTTTTAAGTCTCTCTTTTTTGAGATTTGAGTTATTCAAAGTTGGAGGTAGGGATTGAGTTTTTATATTTATATCCTTAGCCTGAGCGAATTACCTACTCTTTAGTACATGCCCAATAGTATTTTGTTGAATGAAGGAATAGATATATAAAAGTAGAAACTTCCCAACATACTTTATGTCAAAAAAAGTGTCATCATCTTTTGTAGGCATATGTCTTTGCCATCAATCTTAATAACAGATTCATTATTGTTGTTATTTGCTGTATGTATGTTATTTTATTCCCATGGACAATGTATCCTACCACCTATTTACATATATTATTTTATATTTTCTTTATAACACGCTGATTACTCATGCCAACTTTGAATTTTGGAGATATTTTTCAAATTTTTTTCTATTATTATTGTCATTTTTAAATGCAAGGAGTAAAAGTAAGAGAACTGAATATCTAAGAATTGTGGGACAATTTCTGGATGTGTAATAGCAATACCGGAAGCATAAAAAAGAGAACAGAAGAGATATCTTAAATAATAATGGCCAAGAATCTAACCAACAAAACAAACAAAAAACACCCCCACACAGGCATTTCATATTCAAACTGCAGAAACCAAAGACAAACTCTTGAAAGAAGTCAGAGTGGGGAAAAAGAAATTCACCTTTCCTATAGAGGAACAAGGATCAGAATTACATTGGACTTCTAGTCAGAAACCATACAAGAAAAAATATTCAATAAAATATTTAAAGTATTGAAAAAATTTATTTACCTATTATTCTTTTTTTTCAGTCTTTAAATTATTTTTATTTATTTTTTACAGCACAGCAATTAAAAGAATCTATAACTACCACAGTGTACAAAACTCCTATGGAAAGGAGCTACCTTTTCTGAACTGTTTACTCAAAGCTTCGTAGGATTTTTTTTTTTTTTTTGAGGGCAGTGTCACTGGCCCTCATATGTGGGACCCGAACCAGGGCCGCTGGCATCCCAAGCCACTGCTTAACCACCGCGCACTCGGCCCGCCCATTTTACACACTTGTTTTTGATCACCAAGAGCACAGAATTTCTTATTCATGTTTGTATCTCCACTAGCTAGTATAGATCCTGACATATATTTACACTTTTTTAGTATTCTACGTCTAAATCAAATCAGGATTGATTTAGCCCGTTTATATTTTTGAAAAATAGAAAAAACAAAACTAAAAACAGACTTGATTTCCTTCTGAGATCTGTTATGCACACCCTTTTGTTAAATTTAGACATCACAAGTTAGATAAAATTGTCACTGAGTAGGTAATATAAACCAAACGGTAAAACATGTCTTAAGGAATAATGACTCATTTACACAAATGAGACTTACTTTAAAGAAGTGATTAAGGTAAAAAACATTCAGATATCCTTTGTTCTTGATATCAAGCAATTTGAAACATACTGCAGAGCTGCAGGATCTTTTCGGGTTTCTAATGCAAGAACAAAATCCAGGGAGGTCCTGCAGAAAAGAAAATGATGTGCTTTGAGGCCTTATTTGGAATTAGCTTTGCAAGTGAGTACCTGATGATTTGAACCTATGTTGTAATCAAAAGTGGCAAGTTATTTTTAATATGAAATGAGAAATCCATATGTATACTCATTGTTGGTTCCTAGCAATTTTATGTAACTGTTAATCTGCACAGGGAAGTTTTGGTGATACAGTTCATTGTATAAGATTTGCTGTGTTAAACAATAATTTTCTTTCATTATGCTTCTGAAACGGACAGGACAGTGATTAAGCTATCACACATTGCTACTAAATTTATATCTTCACTTCAGTATGGTCATTTTGAAAAAAAAAAGTTTATGTGGAATGAATAGAACAGTATATTTAAATAACTGTTTTGAATATTGTTTAAAAGTTTTAAATCTGATCACAGATTACTTTTTTTGCATAGTGAAAAGGAGTAAAATACTTGGGAGAACTTCACTTAGGAAAAAACTTTATATTCTTAGAAAAGAGTTTTTTAGACTAAGATTAACAATTCCTTTCTGTGTAAATTGTAACATAAAGAGCTAGAGAAATGCAGCCTCGTCAAGGTTTAACTATGCAGAGTTGTAGCTTCTGATTTTCTTTATTCACCGGAAAATATTAGTATAAGCTACTCACTGTCCAATGTAGACAACTGTGGGAATCACAAAACAGGTTTTGTGCCCTTCCTTTCTTTTCCTTTGTCTAACAAACGCTTTATTTAGAAAATTGTTATTAATGCTAAGTGATAAAACCTAGAACCCTGATTCTCTTTTAATAATATGACCATTTCTTAAGTATCATTGGTTTGGAAAATTTATCAGATCCTTAACATGTTTTTAATAGCAAGAATGATAATTTAAAAATATGGTGATGGCAGGAGAACTGACTCTGGGTGGTGAGCACATGATGTGATATATAGATGATGTATTACAGAATTGTACACCTGAAACCTATTAACTTTACTAACAATTGTCATCCCAATAAATTTAATTTAAAACATAAATAAAAATATATTTAGAATTTCTTCTCAAGTATTTTGCAATAAAAGGATAGGTACATGTTAGTCAATCTTTAGCTGCTAATATAGCCACTCATAGAGAGTAACAAAACCTGATTCTTAGATTTAAATCATGGCATCTGTGGTACTATATCTGACCTGGTAATTTAATGGATGAACCATCTATATGAAAATAGCCAATAGCAATTGCCAACTTTTCTGATTTTTATTTTACTAATTCACACTCCTTTACAGTAGGTACACTGACAATGAAATGAACAAAATATTAAAATTTTCTATTTTTCTGAGTCCATAAGAGAAGTGCTATTGTAAAGCAAATTTACCTTACAGTTAAAGCCTCCAAATCTCAAATAATTTGGTCAGATCATACATTATAAGATAATGTTACACACTGATTAAAAAAAAAAAGCCATATCACATCAAGAAAAAGGTTTTTGGAAATTGTGGAAGCCTAAATTTTTACTACCTTTTCTCCATCATAAGTGAGACACTCTGGGAAAACAAAACAGGGTCTAAGAAGATATTGGTTGTGGTGCTGTTTTGTGGTGGGAGAGTTCCTTACTGAGCATGCCATTATGATCCTTATCAAGATTCCAATACTGGCTATCCACCCTTAGGGCAGACCGAACAGAAAACCAATTTGTTTCTTGACTCTCCTTGGACAGTTCCTCATCCCTTAACTCCAATAAATCATCTAGGAAGCCATGTGCTAAAATATCTTGAATTGTTATCTTCCCTTTTCTTAGAGGGTCTAAAAAGAAGAATTTCCTAACTGCTGTACAAACATAAACGGAGTACAAAGAGTTTTCCAGGCCATCTAATTGTGGCAAAGAATGGAAAGTTCCAGTATTGCAGTGTTCTAAGTCAGCTTCCCAAAGGTACCCTTGTCCTGCAACATCACATACACTGAGTTTATATGTTATATGTTCATCAAACTTGTTTGATGAAGACAAATTTTTCTTGACATAATTAAATAACTGCATGATAGACATTCTTTCATAAAAATCTGTATGAAGGCATTTAGCAAAAACGTTTGCTGTGAAAAATTACTTGCACTTCCAGCTTTTATACAAACCTTCAAAAAATTTTCATAATTAATCATTGCTTCACCTCCATTCATAGGCAGTGCTTGTCTGGCAAAAACCATAAGTTCTGTAGTTCTTCGTTATCTAACAGTTCTCTACTTTTCCTTTGCAGAAAGATGACTCTGGATTCCTCTCTTAATTTCTGAAGTAAGACTTCATCTTTAGCTGGCAGCCTATACTAAAACCGGGTAATGGTCTTATAGAATTCATTGGTGATTTTTTTCTACCTCATTTCCATTCTGAGTAGTATTTGGTAAATAAATCCATTTCTTCATCTTTTAATTTTGTTCACATTTTTTTGTTTGTTTGGACCGGTGTTGGGTGTCGCTAAACCCCCCACCCCTCACAGCAAAGAATTGAAAAGTCCATGACTGACTACCATGGAGCAGCTCCTGCATTTGCTGTTTACTAACTGCTCTACCCACTACCAATTCAGATGTCCAACACTGCCCTGCCCTGTAAAGGCTGGGAAGGCGACTCAACCACCATCTTCGACATGGGCGGGGGTCCCTATTATTTATTTATTTATTTTTAATTCTTTTATTGTGAAATAAACATTTTTTAAAATTAGTTTCAGGTGTACAACACAGTGCAATAGTTTTATACTTTTTACCCCTCAAAGTGACAATCCCCTCCCCCAATTTGCCACCCCACTTCTCCCCCATATCATACATATCTGTTACAATTCCCTTGACTCCCTTCCACAGTATCTATATATTCCCATGACTATCTATACATTCAATTACAGTTGGCATATAATATTATATAACATCCGCTTCAGGTGTACAGTGCAGTGAAAATGCCTCTACTCCACTCATGAAGTGGTCTCCCTAACAAGACATGTGACCATCTGACATCCCACAAAATATTTACAACGTTATTAATTATATTCCCCAAACTGTCTTTCATATCCCTGTGGCAATACTGTAGTTACCTATTTATTCTGTCTAATCCCTTCCTCCCCCCTCTTTCCCACCCCCGATTCAACTAGCAACCATCAGTTTTTCCTCTGTATCTATGAGACTGTTTCTGTTTACTTTGCTCTTTCATTTAGTTTTTCAGATTCTGCATAGAAGTGAGATCATATCCATCAAAAGTAAAGAAGAAATACTTTCTCAAACAAACCAAAACTGATGGAATTCATCAATAGCAGACCTTCTCTGCAAAAGAAATATTAAAAGAAGTTTTCCAGGAAAAAGGAAAACGATATAATTTAAAACCTACATAAAGACAGAAAGAGTGTTTTATACTGATATAAATGACTGAATGATTTAATAAACGGAGAAAAGACAAATTTTCAGTGCAGAAGAACTGCAAATAATTTACATAGGTACTCCACCTTAAAGGAGAGGAAGGATAATTCTCACTTCTTAAGTAGGGACTATACTTAGACTTCCATCTGAAGGGTGGAAAGTGGAGATGAGTAACTTTAAAGGGGAGAAACCTGACAAATATTACCTCAGCCAGATGATCAAGGTCAATATCAATGGTTATAAATCACATTGATAGCATGTTGTTTTTGTGGGTTTTTTTGAGGGCAGTTTCACTGGCCCTCATATGTGGAACTCGAACCGGGGCTGCTGGCTTCTCAAGCCAGCGCTCAAACACCACGCCACTCGGCCGGTCCGATAGCATGCTCTTTTGATATGTGATAAAACAGCATTTCGCCTCTGTGATCCTCCTCCCTAAATACCATAAACCTAGGTTAATCATGAGAATAACATTAGAAAATTCCAACAAAGTATTCACCCTACAAAATTACTGATCATTAATATGTCCAAACTGTCTAAATAATGAAAAGCAAGAAAACTTTGTGTAAAACAGCACAGCCTAAAGTAGCCTAAGGAGACATGAAAACTGAATATACATCCCTGAATGGGTTCCTGGAACAGAAAAAGGATATTAGGTAAAAACAAAGAATCTGAATAAAGAATGGACTTTTGTTAATGATGTATCAATGTTGGTTCATTGATTATAATAAATGTAGCATGCTAATATAAGATGTTAATAATAGAAAAAAAACTAGATATGGGGTAGATAGGAATAATCTGCACTACATTCACATTTTCTTTTTTTTTTTTTTGCAAATATAAACCTATTATAAAAAAATAAAGTCTTAAAAAGTAAAATCCAGTTCTAACCATACCATTTTCCATTGAAAACCTTAATTTAAAATCACATCTTGGAAGTTACCAAGTTCTCAATAAATATTAATGATACCAATTACCATTCACCATGGTTACCATGAACTCTGGTCCATATTTTCAGTAAGAAGGAGTTCCTGAGGGGCTCTTTGGGTTAGTTCAAATTTTGGCAGAGATGGTAAAATACAAGTTTGACAATATCTGAAGAAATTCGAGGTCTTTAGAAATTCTGGTGAAGGCCCTCTTGGTTCATGGCCAGTACCCACTCACTATGTCCTCACATGGTGAAAAGGGCAAGGGATATCTCAGCAAATTCTTTTATAGAGATTAATCCCATTTATGAGGGCTCTACCTTCACGATTTAATTACCTCCCAAAGGCCCTGCCTATTTATACCATCACCTTTGAGGGTTATGATGTCAACATAGGAGTTTTGGGAGGATACAGACATTTAGACCATTGCATGAATTGTCAAAAAAAAAAAAGGGATAATATGGTAGTGGTTTACATCTCAAAAAAGTTTATTTTTTTGCTTCCTTACTATCAGTGTCACTTGTTGCCAAAATAATGTTGGGTTAAATGGGAATTCTAAAGAATTTCATTAGCTCACACTAGTCTTTATTTTAGTCATTTCTTTATTATATTTTATCCAGCTTTACAATTCTACTAGGAAACAAAACGTCTCCTGGTAGACTAATGGCTATAAACGCCAAGATCTAGAAATAATTTGAAAGCCACACTGCCAATGTGTTTACATCACATAGGAAGTTAGGTGTGTGGGTAGCAAGAACCAAATTGTACTTCAATATGTGTTTTCCACAATGCATAGTATTTGTGAATATTCATAAAATTCTGAAAACCAATATAATCCATATCCTCTTAGACCCTCAAAATACCTTATTGTCAGTATCATACTAACCCATATAAAGAATAAGACTGTGTAAGAAGGAGAGACAAAAATTATTAGTATTCCCTGGAAACTAAAGCCAACAATGTCAAGTTGCTTTGCAAATAATAGATTGAACTAGAGAAAGGGGTGGGGGGTGGGGAGGAGCCCTCAGTGTTTTTACTGTTATTAAGCATGCTTCTGTAGGTAAAACCTACATTTTACCCAAGATGGTAATTATTACAGCCTTAGAAAATTTAAAATTATAACATGATAAACATTTTAGTAACTTTTAGATATTGTTTGGTCTTATTACATTAGAATAGGCTGTAATATTTAAACTGCATATATCCTTTTATTGGTCCAAGTCAGCTTATTGATTCCACACTAAGAAAAGCAATCTTTCAGACATTTTTATTAAATTTCTCTAATAAGCATGTTAATGTTAACTATTTAATAAATGACTTTCACAAAATCGTTTCATTTTTTTAAATTTTGTAATATGACTCTGCTTCTGCACATCTAAAACTGATAGATGCCAGAATAATGTGGTTAAAATATAGTATGTAACAAGTCAATAGAAATGCAAAAAGCGATCTAGTGTTTATAATCTTTTTCAATAGATGCTACTTTAAATCTACACTTGAATTGTTTCTATTATTGAGTTATTTCATAGCAATACCTAACATTTTAACTTTTTTTTTTTTTTTTTAAAGATTTTATTGGGGAATTGGCGGAGGGGAACAGCGTTGGGGAATCGGGGAAGGGGAACAGACAAGTTGCTGTCCTTTTGTTCTTCAGTTTAGTTGTGGAGGATGTTGCTTCACTGTTGGTATCGTCATTGCGCTCTTCCCGGATGAGGCAGATCGGTCACCGGCTTCCAGATGGTCGCTCACTGCGGCTATTGGCAGCTCACGCTGGCTGCGGGCCACTCACTGTAGCCTATGGCAGCCACTGCAGCAGGGACTGCAGCCCACACCATCACCGGGGCTCGCACAGCCCAGCTCCAGTTGGAGCCGTTGCCAGCTGCAGAGGGCAGTGTCACTGGCCCTCACGTGGGATCCGAACCGGGGCCGCTGGCATCCCAAAACCAGCGCTCAACCAATGCGCCACTCGGCCGGCCCTAACATTTTAACTTTAAAGAGTATGGGTCCCTATTAGTTTCATGGTGTTTCTTCATAACTTTTTTTGAAAATGTCCATTTTATGAAGCTTTACTTTATTGTACTTTCCAAAGTTAAAGAAGAAAAGAAAGCATGGGTAAATATGTCCATAGATACCACACTTTTATATTTTAAGAAATGTCCTAGGTGGCTGTAGCAACATAATTTGGTTGATTAATTTAAATACTTTTACTCTCTAAATTCATTGGAATATTAAATACAGTCATCAGTGCTTTCGAGGTAGGTTAAGTGCCATTTTATAGAGCAAAATTGTAGACTAAATTGAAGTCTTACTGTACTGTTTTTAACAAGCTGGTAATTATAATTTTAATGTGTGTGTGTTTTAACATTTTGCCTTCCTATTTGCTCTAAAGCTAACAGGTTTCAGAATGTCATGGAGAACTCTGGCTATCTCAGTTTAGTGAAGAACAAAAGTAAATAAACTGAAGATTTGAAAAAAAACAACTATTTGAAATCTGTATCTATTCTTTTTTCATTATTATATAGGTCCGACACTTTTTGTTTTATTTGTTGCCACATCATCACTCATAAATCAAATGCAGCAATGAACTATAAAGACATTAAGTAAACAAATAGACAAACTCACAATTTAATCAAGTTACACTTAGATTTTGAAATACAATTTTGGTTTTGACTCGATGATTGTTTCAGAATTTCAGGTTTATTCTGACTGTTACATGTATCAGTAGTTTATTTATTTACTTATTTTTGAGAAGTATTCCATTTTATGGAGGTATCAACATTTGTTTATTCAATCACCTTTTGATGAGTGTTTATATTGTTTCCAATTTGAGACTATTATAAATAAAGCCTACAAATATTCATAAAGAAGTGTCTGTTGATAAATGTTTTCATTTCTCTGCTCTAAATACCAAAACATGGCAATGCTGGATGATACTGTAAATGTATATCTACCTTTACAAAATACTAGCAAACTATTTTCTAAGGCGATTGTACAATTTTACAGTAATATGGATCATTTGATTCATTCACAGCCTTGCAAAACTTAATACTGCTCATCACTTAAATTTAGCCATTATAATTAGATTATATCCACTTGTAGTTTTAATTTGCATTTTCCTAATGACTAATTATACTGAGCATAGCTTAATTTGCTTATTGGTCAGTTGCATATCTTTTGTGCAGTGTTTTTTTCAAACATTTTGCACATTTGTAATTGGGTTTTTGGATTGAGACTGAATTTCAGAAGGCCTTAATATACCCTGGGTATAAGTTGTCAGATATATATATATATATATATATATATATATATATATTTGATTAGTTTATCCAAGTCTGAGAACTGCCTTTTCATTTTTATGAAAGTGTTTTCGAAGAACAAAGGGGCTTTATTTAATTAAGCTCAATTTATAAATTTTGTCTTTCTTGAAGTCTGCTTTTTTTTTTTAATCTTGTCTAAGAAATCTTTCTACTCCCTGGCTATGAAGATTTTTCCTATCTTATTTTTCAATATATTTTAAACATTTAATATTATATTTTGGCCTAAAAATAATTTCAAGATTTTTGTGTGCTTGTTAAAAGATTCTATTTCTTTCCTCTCTTACAGATAGCTAATTGTTCCAGTACTAATGAAAAAACTTTCCCCATTCAATTACTGGGTGTGTTTGTAAAGAAAGAATTAAACATAGTTACATGCTTCTATTTCTGGACTCTATTTTGTATACTACATTATCTTGACTACTTCAGCTTTGTAATAAATTTAGAAATCAGGCAAATATCTTCCTACTTTGTTCCACTTACCAAAATCATTTTAGCCATTCTAGGTATTTTTGTATTTACACATAAGTTTTAGGATCAGCTTTTTAATTTCTTCAAGAAAACAAAAAGTACTAGAATTTTCAGTAAGATTGAATTGAATTTATAGATCGATTTGGAACCAACTGACATCTTTGTACTGAATTTTTCAATTCATAAACATGGACTATTTCTTTATTTAGGTCCTCTTATTCTCTCAGCAATGTTTTATAACTTTCAGTGTGGATATCATGCATGTATTCATTAAACAACTTCCTAAACATTTTTTTTAAACATTTTTGATGTTATTGAAATTGGTATTTTTGTAAAATTGTTTTCCAGTTGGATGTTGCTCTTTGTGGAAATACAGCTAAATTCACTCATTAGCTCCACTAGCTCTCTTTTGAGTTTCACTCTGATATTCTAAGTAAATAACTGCAAATAGAGACAATTTTGCTTCTTCCTTGCCAGTCTATATAGATCTCATTTTCTTGACTCATTGCCTTGCTTAGGACTTCCAATACAGTGTTGAATAGAAGTTGTCAGAATGAATATCTTATCTGGTTTCTGATCTCAGAAGTGGAACATTTTATCTTTCACCATTAAGTATGACATTAGCTGTATGATTTTTATGAGGCTCTTCATCAGGCTGAGGAAGTTTCTCATGAATGGGTGTTGAATTTTGATAACATGCTTGTCCTGCATCTATTGATACAATCACATGATTTTTTCTCCTTTATTCTATCAGTTTAAGAGATCACATTGATATTTCTTGTATATCAAGCAAACTTTTCATTCTCTCTGTTCTGTATAATCAGAACTCAAATGCCTCCCAGGTTTCGATGAGCTCCAGAAATTGTTTCTTTTATAATTGCTTGCTCTTTGCCTAGTCTTGTGGGATCTCAAACAACACATATCTACTTTAGCATCTAAAGACTGTAGGTGTTCCCTATACAGAGTTTTTTTCATAATGTGGCTTTCTCCTTTCTAGCAATGTACCTACAAATTCCAGCTTTCTGAGCCTCCCCCAACCCAAGTTCTGAATTCTCTCTCTTTAGTTCAGTGAAAGCACCATGCTCAGGTTCAGTTCTCCACCTCCTCCCTACCTCCCCTTCCTCTCTCTCTGAAAGAAGAGAAGCCACATTGTTTTCCTTCTCTCAGGAATAACGATCCTTTGTCTCCTGTTGACCAATGTATAAATAGTTTGTTCACATGGGACAGGGATGGGCATAAGGGAGAAGGGGAAGAGACGAGGCAACACAAACTGATAACCACAATACTACCGCAGAGACAGAAGAGACAGTTTAGGGAATATAATCAATAAGGTTGTAAATGTTTTTCTTAGGGGATCAGAAGGACTCATGTCTTGTTAGGGAGACCACTTCATGCATGGTGTAGTGGCCTGACTACTGCACTGTACATCTGAAGCTGCCGCTGATTAATATTAGATGTTGACTCTAATTTAACACATATATAGTCATGGGATGTGGAATATAATGTGGGGATGGAGTCAATGGAATTGTAATAGATATGTATGATATGTATGGTGGGGACACGGGAGAGGGAGGGGGTAGTCACTTTGTAAGGGATGAAAAAGATAACTATTGTATAGTTTTGTACATCTGTAACTATTAATAATAATAATAATAATAATAAAATAGTTTGTTCACTTAATTTGTCCACTTTTATTAAGCTATGATTGGAGTGCAAATCCAGTACTGGTTATTATTTCGTCATGTCCAAAAGTCTAATTTCACTTTCATATTTAAAGAAACTGTTTAAATGGAAAATGTACTTCTTTTGGAATACTTTTTCTTATCCTATGGAAAAAAGTTCAGACAATAAATGAACTATGGTTAGGGTTCCTATTCTGAGTCATCAAATTCTATTCTGATTTCCAGAATGTATAGGTAAGAAAATTTATAAGGCATAGCTGGTTTCTAGAATCTTAGAGTTTTATTTTGAGATTTGTGTCAAGTATGGTTTGGCGACACAACACAAAAACAGAACCATATGACTTCACTTATATGTGGGATATAAAACTGAAAGCAACAAATGAACAAGAAAAACAAACAAAAACTCATAGACACAGACAACAATACAGTGGCAACCAGAGGGAAAGGGATGAGGGGGAGGTGGAAAAGGGTAAAAGGGGTTCAAATATATGGTGATGGAAGAAGACTTTGGTTGGTGAACAAACAATGTAATATACAGGTGATATATTATAGAATTGTACACTTGAAATCTATATAATTTTATTAACCAATGTCACCCCAATTAAAAAAAAAAATCCCATGTTAAGTGACTAGATATTCCCCAGCACACACATAAATCTAGAATTTTAACTGTACTGTATGGAATGTAATTTTTTTTTTTAGAGGGCAGTGTCACTGGCCCTCATATGTGGGATCTGAACCCAGGCCGCTGGTGTCCCAAGCCAGCTCTTAACCACGGTGCCACTTGGCCGACCCCTGGAATGTTATTTATTGGCCTGTTTCCTTCATAATCCATGTGTATATGTTAAGATATGTCATTCAAGAAACACATGCTTATGACTGTTTTTTTGTTGTTGTTGTTTTTCTCTAACAGTAGCAGACACACTTTGGGCTGTAGATACTTACTGGAGGGAGATGAAAGTAAGATTTGTTTCTCACAAAATTATGCATGTTTATTATTATTTTTTATAGAAATGACTATAATTTCAATGTTAGAAAAAGAAATTCTGTTTTTACCTTTCCTTTATCAGGAAAATGGACTCTATTTTACCACTGCAAAAACATAAATGGGATGGGAATGAAAGTGAATTATTCAGCCAATACCATTTTCAAAAAAAGGTGCCACCTAAAAAGTAATATATTTTAGTAGAAAGACATAATTTAGTGAAGAAAGCATTCATCCTTTGGTGGAATTGGTAAATCTACCGATTATTATGATTTTCTTTCAGGAAGACTCTACTGGAGCTAACGTAACAGCTTCCCTAAGTGCAGTCATTTCTAATTTTTAAGAAAAAAGGACTCTCATGTTTATTACTAGAACATAATTTTCTTCTGAAAGGTAGAAGTCATTGTATTCCTCATGAAACCACACAAGTTTACAAGTAGATGTGCTTAATGATGTTCATTTTAGCATTGTTTGGATTTGTGAAAAATTACAGAAACATTGAAAAGTTTTTAACATATAATTTAATAAAAAAATTTCTCAGTCTTTCAGTAGGGACTCTTTAAACAAAACCTGGTATACTATATAGCAGTGAAAATTAATGCATCTTAGAGAAAAGATATTCAAAAATAATATAAAGTAAAAAGTGTGTTGCAAAAAGATATTTGCAGTACAATATAATTATATAATTTATCAAATGTACAAAAATGTCATATATTGGTATATATTCATATATATGTATACACACACACACACACACACACACACACACACACACACGTAAAACATGTAACCAAAGGAACGGTAGAATTTGCCTCTTGGGAGAAACAGGGATATGTGGATAAATATAAAAGTAACCACCCCTTTTCTCAGTTATATTTTATTTCTCAAAACTTAAAATAAATTATTAAACATATATCTTAAAATCGAGGTTGTAGATACACAAATATTTATCATAAAATCCATTACTTTTTTGTTCAAAAATGTTCCCATAAATGTTCCAATAACAACTAACTGAATATTTTCAAATAAATAGATATTTGTTAAACAAATTCCCTCATTTTTTTTCAAAACTGGTTTAAATTAGAATGTGAAATTGTCATACTTACCATTTTATGAAATATCTTCTAATACATCAAAATTGTTGATAGTTATTACATTGTTATTTCTGTTAGACTATTATAAGTTTCTATGACAGTATATTTGAGTTTCTATACAATACATACTAACAATTAGTTATATGGGTGAAAATAAATTTTTGGATGGGCAAAGACTCATCAATGTCTTAAATAGACATTAAAACCTAAAAGAAAGGTTTTAAATTAATACAAGGTAAAATCACTCCACACAACTTGAAATGTAGTCTCCTAAATAGATACAATTACAACTTCCTAATAATTACCCCAAATTATCAATTAATAGTTTATCATGAAAGCGTTATTTACTTAATGAATGCCAACTATAATTAAATATATATATATATATATACACACACACACACACACACACACACACACACACACACACAATAATACCTCGGTTTGTGAGCATAATTAATTCCAGGAACAAACTACTCATATTGCAAGACATCACTCATTTACCAAGTTAAAATGTATTATTAGGTCGGTGCAAAAGTAATAGCAGTTTTTGACATTTTTTTGCTATTACTTTTGCACTGCTATTACTCGTAAAGGCAAAAAGCACTATTACTTTTGCATCAACCTAATAGAAGTGTTTGCTCATCTTGCAAAACACTCCTAGACCAAGTTACTCACAATCCATGGTTTTACTGTTTATGATAATATTGTCACAGGATGTAAAGTACAGAATAAGGAATATAGTCAATGGTATGGTAATAGCTATGTATGATGTCAGAGGGGTAGTAGATTTGGTGGGGGTTATCACTTTGTGAGGAGTGTAAATGTCTAATCATTATGTTGTTTTCATACACCTGAAAATGTGTGACACTCATGGAGGACTCACTTCCAACACTTGTCTCATTTGTTTCACTTCTATTAGGGATCACAATCCTGTGCTGCTTATTGTTAAAAATCTGAAAACAGCTATTTCATAACTTATAATTCGTTCGCTTTTATAGTTGTTTACACAGGAAACCTCGTCAGGTGACAGTAACATCAGAAGTCCCAATTAATACTGTTTTGAGATTGCCAATTTAAAGTGAGGTAAAATGTAGTTCAGATAATGATAAATCTTTTGAAAAATATGACATGTTGTAAGATGTCCCCAGGTATAGTCTTCTTGCACTAGTTAAATAATTTAAATCTATTTATTTAATTTGTTTTATAAAATATATACATATACACATATATATGTATAAAGTTTTATTAGATGTTTGCTAATTATGATTAGAAGTAAAAAAATCTGTTAGGGGCCTATTAAAATCCTAATTTTAAAAAAAAATCTCTTTTCTTTCAAATAATATGTTTTATGCCTAGAATAGCCTTTTATGCTTTTTCTACCCAGCTCACACCTATTTGTCCTTTAATATCAAACTTAAATGTGACTTTGTTTATACAATACATAATTTTGAATCTTTAGTCTCAGCCAGAATGTAAGAGTCTTAGGTGAATCTCACAGACACTATTATTTGAGAATCACTGACCTTCATGATAAAGAATCAATCTTGGATGTTAATGAGCAACATTACCTGTTAGAGGCAATATAAAGAATGATTTGAAGAGAAGGGTAAAGTCAGTGAGATAATTTGAAGGCAAGAGTTGATAAGGAACTGCAGCAATGGGAATTAGGTCAGCAATCCTGGGAATATAGTTGGTGGTGAGTGACAATGTGAATCAATATTTAAGAAAGAAGAATCAATTGGGCTTAGAGATGCTTAGATGTGGGTAATAAATGAGAGAAAGGACTATATGGTGACTATTTATGAAGTTTTACTTAGTTCCCCAACCAGAATACTATTTGTGCAGTCATAACCTTTTCCAAACATCTATTACAAAATAACATTTTAATTTATTTTATATTTTCCTTTTCCTATTATAATTTTAAGATGATGATAATCCTAGGTACCTGCTGATACAATGTCCGCACATCACTGAGCTGGAAAGAATAGACCAGAGACAATTTAATAATACATTAACTCCCTCTTTATTCCCAATGGATAATCATGCCAGCTGAAGGAACTCAATATATGCAGGCACCACTGAGTTCTCACAAACAAAATGGAGCTATCAGTTTTCATACTATTGCCCTCATTGGTAACTCCTTAAACCCTAGTCCTATAACCTTTCCTCTTTTTTCCTTTTGTCCCTCAATCTTCACTTCTCAGCATCTGTCCTATTAACATCCACAGGATAATAGATTCAATTTAATTGCTTTAATCCTGCTCTGAATAAATCATGAATTTTATTTGCATTCCTTGCACTGGTGATAGGGATTGTTATTGCTGCCTATTAGAAATTTCTAGAAGCCTTATATAGTGTACACAAAGTCATGAGGACAGGCTGAGAAGAACTTAAAATGCCAGATTGCTGAACTTCCCAAAAACTTAAATATTTCCCCAGACATTATATCACTTCTATTTTTCTTGAAACACCCACCATCTTTCCCAGATTCCCTTGGCCATAGTCTCTAAAAAAACAACATTTCTAGTTACCACAAAGATTCTGGTCAAGTGACCAGTTTTCCCTTAAACCATGCATATAATGTAAAGGCCAAACATATGCCTAAAGGTAGTGATGTTCAAAGTACTACCTTAAGCCATAAACTACCTACTCAGATTAAGTAACATATGAAAGTTCAAAGTAAAAAATATGAAATAGGTAAATGCAGAACAATACTTGGAATAGTACTGGAAACAATGACCTTAATAATTGCCCAGCTTATGCCAGCTATTCAAGTTTCATTGTAAAGAAGGCTGTCTAGGCAGCTTCAGGAAGATCATTTCCTCAATACCTAAAGGAAAGCCTACATTGCATGCACTCTGTTGCCCAGCTCCCTCCACAGCTTGTGTTTCTAAGAAAGGCAGTTCACAAGCCATGCTGGGGCAGAGAAGCTCTTCAGAAACCTTTAATCACTAGGCGCCTCAGCCACAGGTCCCAGGCATCAATTTTCTGGGAGACAAAATTTCTCTGAGCTTAGCAGAAAAAAGAAATAATGATTAGGTCTTTTCCCAGTTGTAAAGATGTTACTATTAAAATTGCATTAAAATCTAAAATAAACATAACTGCATACACAAATGTTGTATCTTGTCTTAGAACTACAACACCGATTTCCAACAGTATGCAACATCAAGAGGAAAAACATCTGCGGATGACTAATAAATTACAAAATGCAAAGAAAAAAACAGTAAAAGAAACACTAAAGTTTCAAGAGGCTAAAAGTTGGTCAATAGGTGTATGGCATGGGTAGATCATTTTGGTTTTCTGAACCTCAGTCTCCTCAATGTCTCACTGAAGGGTTATCCAGATGTTCTCTTAGTTTTTCCCTAAAGCACTAAAATGCTGTGACACTGCCTGTCTAGATTGTTTTCTACTAGGAAATAAATTCAGACTAAAGCACCATTTTAGCTGCAACCTCCTTTTAACTTAATAAAATTTTGACACTCTTTCATGAGTTGTCCTAGTTGACACTCTTATTCTAAGTTACTTTCCTGAAGTAAATAAAATATGACAGAAAGAAATGATTAATGTAATTTGATAAATGATATTAAGTTTCAACTATAACCATCTGTTTCCAGCAAGAACTCCTTAACCACCATCTCCTTTCTTCTATTGTCACTTAAGTTCATTTTCTAAGACTAGAAACTATGCCATATAACAACATTGCTTTATAAACAACATTAACACAGCTTTCAAAATACATTGCTTTGATTCAAACACAAACCTTGCTTTACACATATATTGCCTTGTTTTATGATGAAGTGTCAAATTTAAGGGCTCCCTGGAGAAATGTAAGTAAATGATATCAGGGAAATATTACTACATCATTATGAATGCATAATATCCTTTCCTTTTAGGTTTACTTAGATTTCAGAAATATTTCAAGCAGTTGTCATTTTTAACTTGAGTAACCATACAATCCTGGAAAACAAGGAATAAAATATCTTTCTTAGGTAGCTGAAACAAGTTATTGAGAAATACACATGGATCACAAAAAGAGATAAATTTGCATTGTTTTATTGATTAACAAGTAGATATGCTTCTATTATGGCTTATCTGAAATGGTCTAGCAACATTTATAACCTGGCAGACATCATCTATTCTCTGATAAGAAATATTATTTTGAAAATATCAACAATCATATAACCTACAAAATAAATTATCTTTAGGTAACATCATAAAGGACTAAAAGAAAAAAAAAAGACGCAGAAACAGGTGGCTAAGCTTGGAGACTCAGATACATATAGAGAAAGGAACACTATTAGAGTCTATAGTGCATGGAGCCTAAGAAAAAAGGAAAACCCAGAAAAAAGGAAAACTCTAAAAGAAAAGTAGTTAATATTGAAGAGAGATAGGATTCAGAATCTAGATCTTCTAGATGGTCAGACAGTTCACGGTAAAGCTATCTATATAACACAGTATGGGATAGAGACTCTATCAAAAGGCTAAACATTGGAAATATATTTTATAAGAGAATGCTCTGGGTACACAATGTATATTTACAACCTAACAGGTAGATAAAATTATTTAAATAAAAACAGCAATGAACATTTCTTCCCCATTTGATATAAAAACAAAATAAACATAAAATCCCAAAAGACCCCAAATAAACTAATAAATTCAAAATAACATTGACTGAAGAGGCCACTCTCTTAGTAATCATTATGAGACTAATTTTAGAAAACAGAAAATATGGTGCAAAAGAGAAATCTCCATCCACAAAGAATATTTGGATTTTCATGGAAAAAGTAGATAGAATCATCTTTAATGTTCAATAAGAGAGCTGCTATTCCTTTTGCTGTTTATTAAATGCTTAAACAGTGCTAATATAGCAAACACACTTGTATTAGTATAGATGAGATAATTTCACAGTAACAATTTATCCCCCGAATACCAGCAGTTTAACCCAACAAATATTTATTTCTTGCTCACACAACATGTTCATCTTGGGTCAATGAGACCTCTGCTATATGTAGTGACTCAGATATACAGAATAGGAGGGCTCTATTACCTTGAAATTGAACCATTTGAGATATGTGGTCTCTGTGGCTGCTGGAGGCTCTTATATTGTCAAACACTTTGGCACAGAAGGGTACTCTATTTTTACATATATTGCATTGGCCAGAACCAGTTATTTGATTGTACATAAATAAAAGCAAGCATCATCTTCCATGTGCTCAGGAGAGAACAATGGATATAAGTGTACATTAAGGGTTTTACCACGATGCTCAAATTGACATTAATGAACAGTGGGGGACAAGAAAATCCAATCCCATCAGCTGTGTTTGTGGCCTGATAAATCAAGAAGCTAGGAATCCATTTTTTTTTTTTTTTTTTTTTTTTTTGGATCATGGTTTTCAACACACCCACTATTTGGGTGCAGTAAGAAACATATGGAACACAATATTTTTTAAACTCACAAAAGTTTCATCTTCTCTAACTATAAAACTCATTACGATGAGGAACATGGAATCTCACCAGGTTTCTCTCAAGTTGGAACATAACAATGCAAGTATTTCTCTATATGACTAATGCTTTATACTTACATAAAATGACTGTCTTTCTTATTTTAATAATTTTGGATGGAGCCGGCCGAGTGGCGCATTGGTTAAGCGCTGGTTTTGGGATGCTAGCGGCCCTGGTTCGGATCCCACATGAGGGCCAGTGACACTGCCCTCTACAGCTAACAACAGCTCCATCTGGAGCTGAGCTGTGCAAGCTCCGGTGATGGTGTGGGCTGCAGCCCCTGCTGCAGTGAGCTGCTATAGGCTACAGTGAGTGGCCCACAGCCAGCATGAGCGGCTGGCAGCCAAGCGTGAGCTGCCAATAGCCGCGGTGAGCGACATCCAGAGGCCAGCGACCGATCTGCCTCATCCGGGAAGAGCGCAATGACGATACCAACAGTGAAGCAACATCCTCCGCAACTAGACTGAAGAACAAAAAGACAGCAACTTGTCTGTTCCCTTTCCCCGATTCCCCAACACTGTTCCCCTCCACCAATTCCCCAATAAAATCTTTAAAAAAATAAAATAAAATAATAATTTTGGATGGAAATAATTCACAATGCTTGGCTCAAAAAAGTAAAAACAAAAAAATCTTCCTATGGTGATTATGTAAGTTAGATATAATTTATTATAAACAAGTACAACAATAACAAAAGAGATTTTAATTAAGCCAGGCACCTTGGGCAGTGACTCTCAGATCTTGAAAAAAACTGACTATGAGCAACCAAGACAAATGTTGTTAAGCATATTAAGCAGACTTTTAAAAAAATGAGATTTTAAAACCACTATCTCTTAATATAACCCAATATAATCTGGATAGTAGACATATTTTTCAATGCTGTACTGACGAAGAAAATAAACCAAGTATTTCCTTAAACTTCCCTAGGCAAAAATAAATTTAATAGAAAATAATTTAACATTTCTATTCTTTGATTTCTTTCCAATTTATAAACTTAATTTTCATGAAAAAATATTTAAAACTAAATACTTTATACTGTTAACATAAGAAGGCAGAAATAACCTAATGTTTCTGTGAAACAGATATATTTTCAGATTAAAATTTTAGGTTCACTAAATTTATCAGAAAATTGTTTTAATTTGCTTTCTCTAATCTTAACTGTAAGGTTAGAGTTCATGTTGTTATAGGGACTCCTCTCCATGTTAAGGGATTTTCTTAGATGAATATGTTTGTTTGGATTTATAAACTCCATTATTCTGACCTGATATTTTTGGTACAAGATGAGCTGGGTCCCCTCTTTCTCCTCCCCCCATTTTTCTGGAAGATCAGAGCAGAAAGTGTTGCTGTTATTTGTTTATGGTTGGTTTTTGACAGGAGTCCTTGCTGTCCATGATGTAATTGCAGGATTTGGAAATTCTACTGGATATAAATTCGGGAAGGGACCATCAGTGGTAGGTACTGACTTAGAGATGACCATTTTATGTCCTAAAAATTTCAAGTAGGACATTTACAAGGTTTCTATCCAAGTTGCCAAAGATTGGCTATCCAGCAATCTAGCAGTCCCTAAGCAAAACAACAACAATAAACCATGGTGACTCATACTACTTAGCTAGGAGCTTGGCATGCCACACTTTTCAGAGACTTGGCTGGGAAAGCTGTAATAAGGTCAAATGCGTTTAGAAAGCTTATTACTTATACATTATTATACTTATGAATTTACCATTTACTACCTAATTAGAGTATAAGTTCCTCAGGAATTGAGACAGCCTGGGTCACTCTTGTGTACTTGAATGAGTTTATTACCAGCCATACCTCCAAAGATTTACGAGGCTGTAACCTCTGGATCAGGCCTATTGTGATGGTTAGCTATGGTATCCAGACATTTGGTCAAACATTATTCTGTGTGTGGTGTAAGGGTATTGCTGGATGAGATTAATATTTGAATTAGCAGACTGAGCAAAGCTGAGTGCCCTCTCTAATATGAATGGGTCTCATCCAGTCAGTGGAAGACATGGATAGAACAAAAAGGCTGAGTAACAGGGAACTTCTGCTTGACTGCTGTGGGTGGGACATTGGTGTTTTCCTGCTTTTGGACTCAAACTGAAATGTCAGCTTTTCTTGGATTTTGAGCCTGCCAGCATTAAGGCTGAAATTTACAGTATTGGCTGTCCCAGGTCTCTAGTTTGTCAACTACAGATTTTGGGATTTCTCAGCCTCCATAATTGCATGAGCCAATTCGTCACAATAAATCTCTTTACATATATATTGGTTCTGTTTCTCTGGAGAACCATGACTAATACGCCTATAAATACACTTTGTTAAAAAAAAATTATAATGACAGTCTAGAGACTATGACAAACAAGAGAGCAAATGCCCATATACAGGGTACAGGTATATTCAGTCCCTTTTGATTCTTGATAAATAGGAGTGTAGGCCTGTTAAGAGCACAAACAGTTTCATGATAATCTCCAAATCTGATTTTTTTTTTACGCAAAATATTCTTGTCTTAAAATATTTGTTAAAAAATTTAAACACGTTGTACCAAACATAGATTTGGCATATTGATCTTAGGTTTATGATCTCTATAATTATTTGTGTCAAGCTAAAGTCTAATTTTTATATGCAGCTTTTTTCTTCATGATTCAAGAAGTATGGGTCCCTTCTGGAAGATTTCCCTTATTGCTTGCCATAAGTCTCAAGGAGAGCTTGAAAGAGAAGTTCTGATGTGATTATTGGCTACTTGGGCAACATAGAAAAGTCTGATGTTGCAAAAGAGATCAAGTGTCAATAACTGGTCATAATATATCACATCTGAGGTACCAGGGATAGCCCAGGAGGGGATCATCAAAGTGTCCCCAGCATACTGGAGACCTCTTTTTGTACTCAAGAGTACTCTTTTTGTACCCTTGTCCTATATTTAGAACCAGGTAGAATCAGGTTGTCAGAAATGGCCTCCCCAGGGTGCAAGGTTCTTTCTTACTCAAGGGCTTAAACTTCATAAATCTGACTTTTGAAAAATGGTTAGAGTGTACTAGGGACTAGGACTAGCAGGTAGGTCATAAAAGAGTAAAATTCTTCATGGAGTTATTTGCATTTAACAAGTAGGGAAGCTAGTTCCTAACACATTCATACATCATCTGAGCTACTAGTAAAATAGAAAAGAAAAAAGGGAGGAGCAGAAAGAGGAGGTGAATCAAAGGCGGGCTTTTTATCCATTATTATTTAAATTTAAAATGTGCCCCCTCATTCACTTCATGTGTCTGCCCTTTGACCAGCTGACCTGACTCAGTATTGTTTGGAACTGAGGAACCAGCCAGTGTAATGGCTTTCCTCTCATTGCCTCCTTTCATCACTCAGAAGCTGCTATTTCTGGTTCCTCTATTGTTGGCCAAAGGGAAGAGGGAAAATTAAAGAAAAGGAGCACAATGTTACCTGGAAAGTGCTATTAGCTCTCTCATCAGAGCTTTTTGTGTATCAGACATCCAGATACTGGTTCTTTTGTAGGTATTTTAATGATGAGTTTTCTGTCATAAAATCTCCCATTTGTTCTTCCCCTTTTCTGGCTGGCTATTTACAACTCCTCATCAGGGTCTGAAATCTTATAATGAAAGTTCTATCATCTCTCTTTAATAGGATCATTCACAACTCATTATAGCATTGCAAACAAGGCTAAAACCACTGAAGAGTCACCCAATAATGCTGCAAGGTCATAAATTAGTGTGCAACTGTCAAATGAATGATAAAATTAAATACAAATGGAAGTAACCGATAGATTTTGAAACACAAATACTATAAATACCTGGCAACTATATTATGCCATTAACGTTTTATATAATATATGACATTTTGTTTAGGGTTTGTTTTTTTATATAGCTGATTTTGTCAAAATTAGTAGCTGAAAAATTAGACATGAAATTATAACATCAGTTGAGCAAAAAATTTTTGAATCTGTATTGTAATAAGATACCCCACTACATTATGCTTTTCCACAGGAATATTTGAGAGCTGCTATGAGGCAAAATATAATTATGATTATGGTAATAGTACCATAGTTACAAGTCCAATGTATAATTAATTTGCTAATTAAAAGTGCTCAACAATTGTTGATAGTGATTAAAAATCATGAATCTAAAAATCAAATCTTTTCTAACAAACACTCAGGAAAAGAGTTACAAAAAGGAAGAATGGTATGAAAAATTAAGCCAATATATACATAAAATGGATAAAAATTCTGGGTCTAGAAAAATTGAGCCAAAATTAGATCTTTCACAGCTCTACCAAGATGACACATATTTGGGTCCTAGGTATTAAAAATGACCATCATTTTGTACCACCTTAACTATTTCTTAGAAAACTTGCTCTAACGCTCTATATATCTTTGAACAAAGTTACACCAATTACATTTTTGCCCCTAGTAAATAAAATTTAAGAACAGAACTTGAATCTGCCAAACTCTGATGAGCACTGGATCCATAAAGTCATATAGTCCTGAGACAAACATCTACCTCACAACAATCTCAAACAATGTATAAGAGGAACTTATGGAAAACCAAAGATGAAGGTAGGTGGTCTGCAGAAAGGAGGATAGAGCAGCCTCAGAAAAGAGAAGGAGACAGAAAGGCTTCTTGTTGTATGGATTTCTAGTTTCTATGAAATCTCAATGTGATTTTTTAATAGGTTTGATATTCTTAAACAAAGTGTCCCTTTTCTTAAGTAATTTTGAGTATATTTCTTATAGGTACTATATTCTGTGACATCTCAAAAAATAATGAAAACAGGAGACTGAGAGATAATTAAGGAATTAGAAAAGCAGTCTTCATGGGTTTTATGTACAGGAATAATAAAATGAATTTCATAAGAATGTTCTCACAAAGCCCCTTCAATATGACTTCTCCTTCACTGCCACTGAGATGGGCTCCTTTGAACAGATTCTGGTCACGGAGCACTTTGTTCATAATGATATATGTATGATCATTTGAAATTAAGTGTTATTATTAAATCATT
The DNA here is from genome assembly GCA_033961575.1 of Aselliscus stoliczkanus. Taxonomy (NCBI): domain Eukaryota; kingdom Metazoa; phylum Chordata; class Mammalia; order Chiroptera; family Hipposideridae; genus Aselliscus; species Aselliscus stoliczkanus. The sequence goes on from CM066727.1 coordinate 146,241,401, forward strand.
AAAAAGTTTGAATATTCTGTCCTTTAGTCCTTATTCAAGAAAATTTCATGAAGCCATATCTTTTTTGAGAGAAAAAATGGTCTTTTTAATTTGACCCTTTAAAGTGCTGTTTTGTTTATTAACTCTGAGTTAAAACCTATTTGTAGAATAAAGTAATGTTAAAATATTTGGCATTAGGGGGTCTATATGAAATGCTCATGGGTCATTTAAAATTTATCTAATGACACCTATATATTTGGATGTGTTCTACCTGCATAATATCAATCATTTCATGTATAGTCATGTGATTTAACACATTGTGACTGATGAAATCTCTCAGGAGCAGATGTAACTGACAGAACCCAAATTGATGTTTTATGAAAATGTACTCTGGGTATGCCTGAAAAGATGTCTTTGATATGGCATCTGGAGTTAACATGCTATCTTTGTAACTGATGACTTCAAAGGGTAAAAGGAGGTTCACATATATCTCTAGAGAAGGCAAGATATCAAAATAACAGGAATGATTTAATTCTTTCTAGATGCCCCATCTTGACTCTTACTAAATTATAGAGATGGGGTAAATATTCCTCTATCAAGCTAATCATTTGAAGTCATTTAGTCTTAATAGCACTTATTACCCCTTTTCTTTCTGTTCCTGTTATGTATATGATAATCTAGATATGCCTCAAATTTATAAAAAATTAGTATCATAATTAATCTTTTGACTCCAGCATATTTCCTCTCAGATATTCCACATAACAAATATATACATTCAGTTACAGTTTGATTACGTCTTCCATTGCAAAACCTACAGAGAGACTTGCTTCATGAATTTCCATGAATAAAAATAAAGGAAACAATCCTCTTGAGAAGACATGCACATACCCCAGCAGATGGCTGGGGGAGGGGGGGGGCGAGAATAGCTGTGTATATTTTGAAATTAAATTAAGCCATGATTATATAACAGTTAGGCAACTGCTCTTTGAGGATGGTAGATATCTTAAAACAAAGGGATTTTCGTTTTTCTCTCTTGAGAATATCCATGAATTTGGATAAGAAATTGTGGGTCTGGATATGAGCTTGGGAATTTAGGGAGTTGAATTGCTCTATATGTTAGATTTGGAAGACGTCAAAGTTCCAAAAACACCTCAGGAAAGAAGGCATAAGGCAAAGTCTGAGGAAAATGGCAGGAAACTGATCTGAAGCACAGAAATGAAAAATAGGACTGTAAAAATTAATAACAGGTATATTGGATATTTTTATAAATTCATAAATGATTTTGTGAAACGGTTCATTTGTTTTCACTGTATAGTATCACAAATGTTTAGTTTCCATTTTATGACTCCATCACAAATTATTCACGCATTATGCTATTGATGGATGTTTGGATTGTTTCCAATGTGAAATAACTATTAGTAAAACTGCTACGGAGATTCCTGCACATATCTTTTCATGGACATTAATACTTTCTATTTTTTAAAATACATTTTCAAATACATTTGCAGGTGTTAGGGAATAAATATGTTTAGCCTCAGTAGGTATATCCAAATGGTTTTCCGAAATGGTTGTAGCAATTTAACTCCTGCTAACAACATAAGAGTATTCCATGTGTTTCATCTCCTCATCAGTGCTTAGTAATGTCACTTTTCAGACTGAGCCATTCTTCTGGTGGCTGCATTTCTCATATAAATAATGATGTGAGACATTTTATGTTTCTCCATTGGCATTTTGAAATCCACATTTACAAAGTGCCTGTTTAAGACTTTTGTCTATTTTTAATGGGGTTGACTGTATTTTTTTTAATAATTTCATTACATTTTTCATATATTTTGGGTATGAGATCTTTTTCAGATATACATACTGCTTGTATGTTTCCCCAGCCTATAATTTACATTTATCTTAACTACTCTAATGGTGACTTTTGATGAACAGTTGTGCTTCATTTTACTGAAGGCTAATTTATCATATTTTTTTTGTTATTGATTTTTGTGTTTAGTTTAAAAAATCTTTGACTGTATCAAACCATGACAGCATTCGCAGGCATACTTCTTTAAAAGTTTTACATCTTTCTTCTTAAGGGTTGAATCTGTGAGCCAGATCAAATTAGTTTTATTTGCCATGCAAAATAGGGAATAGAAAATAGACCCAGCAACAATTTTGGGAAAATTCTAGGTCTTTTGAATTTCCATATAAAACATTGGCCAGGTGGTCAATGTACACACACACACACACACACACACACACACACACACACACGTCGAATTTTTATTGATATTACATAGTATCAATACAGCTGTTTGGGGAGAAATAATACCTCAAATAGATTGTATTTTTAAAGAAAATATGGTAGATTCCTGTTATTGTTTAGATCATCATTGATTCTCATATTAATGTTTTATTCAGTATGAAGTTTTGTACAGCTTTCATTATACTTATGGTTAGATATTAAATACATTTGACTGTATTGTACATTTATATTTTAAGATTCACTTTCTAATTTTAGTTGCTATTTTGTAGAAATCTATTTTAAAATATTAACCTTATATCACAAATATTACAAAATTTACTTATTATTTCTAAGTGTTTTTTATTCTTTTGGATTTTCCATATATACGATCACACCATCTACAAATATGAGATAGCGTTTTTTGCATATGTGGAAAAAATCGTGTATTTTCCTTACTTAAAAAAATCACATTGGGCCAGCCGTGTGGCACATTGGTTAGGAGTTGGCTTGGGACACCAGCTCTGAGTAGCAGGGCCCTGGTTCGGATCCCACATAGAGGGCCAGTGATGCTGCGGCCACTATAGCTAAGATGGTGAACAACAGCCCGATCTGGAGCTGGGCTGCCATGAGTCACCAGTGATGGCAAAGGCTGCAGTGGGGCTGGCCATCAGTTGGCATCAGCTTTTGTGAGCTGCTGGGAGCAGCCGTTCAATGGCCTGCGAGTGACCACCTTGTCCACGAAGAGCGCAATGATGATACCAACATGGGCCAGTAAAGCAATGTCCTCCACAACTAGACTGAAGAACAAAAGGACAGCAACTTGTCTGTTCCCCTTCCCCAATTCCCCAATGCTGTTCCCCTCCCCCAATTTTCCAATAAAATCTTTAAAAAAAAATCACATGATATTTGAAGTATAAAATTATTTTCAGTCTTAGAATAAATGTAACTTTCTCATGGCATATCTTTTTATATATCTCTTTATTCTGTTTATTAATATTTTGTTGATGATATTGTGTCAAGGCTCAGGAAGGTGTGTGATTTGCTTTTCATTTCTTTTCCTGTCTATTTAATGTTTTGGTATCAAATTTATGCTGGTTTCATAATTGTTCTCACTTTTTGTATGCTCTGGAAAGCTTTGTGCAAAATTATATTAATGTATCCTTTAATATTTGAATGGATTCCCTACTGAAGCCATTGTGGCCTGGAATTTTCTTTTTGTGAAGGTTTATAATTATGGATTGTTTTAGCAGATACATAATTATTTATATTTTTCTATTTCTTTATGGGACAATTCTGTTAAAATGTTTTTGCAGTGAGTTTATTTTTTTCTAAACTTTCAATATTTACAATTTATATTTTCTTTTTTTATAATTGGATTTCTTAGGGCTTTATGAATACTCTAACATAGCTTTGTAGATGTCTCTATTTTACTTTAAATTGATTCATTTCTTTATTTGTTGTTGTAACTTTACTTTTTGCCTTCTATTTATTTGGGGTTTAATTTTATTTATTTTTACAGCTCTCTGAATTGGCATCTTAGATCATTTATTTTAAACAATTCTTATGTTATAATATATTCATTTAAAGCTATGAATTTTCTCCTAGCACTAGTTCAACTACATTTTATAAGTTTTGTCATGTTGTATTTTCATTATTCTTCAGCTGTTGTCTAGTATTTTCTAATATCTAATCTGATTTTTTTAAAATTTGTATTACATAGATCACTGTTTAATTCTCACACATTTTCTAGCAAATTTTTAATTGAGTTCTAATTAAATTTCGCAAGTGGTCAGAGAACAGACCATGTAAGAATTCAGTTTTTGCAAATTGTCAGAACTTTGTTTATGGCCAGTATATGATCTATTTTGGAAAATGCCCCATGTGCATTTGAGAAGAAGTTATCTCTATTTCAGATCTGTATGAACCTCACTATATTTTCAGCCTTGTACAACCTCTGAAATCTCTAGGAGGTATTTAGACATATAATGGCTACTCTGTGTTAAGCTTCTTAGAATTTCATTTTGCATGTATAAAAATAGGAAGAGCCAAGAAACTATGAGAATTCTTACACAGATTTATAGGGTTACTTTTCTGCAAATCCCCCTTCTTTGGAACCTTACCCAGAGAGGATTCAAAGCATCAAGGCAGCTCGCATCTCTGTTTCCTCCATCCAGAACGAGAGTTGTGATTGGAAGTCCATGTTCTTGCTTGTATTTCCTATTCCATGATTTTCTGCAAAACTGTTCTGCTGCAGAAAGCCTGGATTAACATAAGGAATCACTGATTTTGTTCCTTTCCTTCCTTTGCTTCACTGACTGTAGATTGCCAATTGTCCAAATTTTGTAAGCCATTGTCTCTATATTATGATTATCTTTTATAATCAGTAACAGTAAGAACTTAAGAATGATTCTATATACTCCATATTGGTCACAACTGGAAAGATTTACAAATTTTTAAGGTTGGAAAATGTTAGTAAGTTTATCCTTACAGGAATTATCTAGCAAAGTCAAAAATATTGAAGAAGAAGGAGGGAATGAAAGTTTCCTGGAACTATTCAAATAAATAAGAAGTATGAAGATATACTGTATAGGTAAAGTGATTGGCCTTAGAAAGGATAGTTCAAAAAAAGTAAATGGACTAAAAGTGGATAGATGTTGTGGTGAGAGATTCAATGAAATAACCAGAAATGTCACCAATTTGATGTGATGATGGGAAATAAAATACTGAAGTTTGAGGAAAGAGGATAAATTACGAAATAATTAACCAGGAAAGAAATATAATTACCTAAATTCATGTCATCTAATTGCCAGCTAGTTAAGGCTCAAAGGAGGTTTTTGATCATGAATTTAAGATTAATGCAATCCACATGTTTTTCTCACCTATGTTGACCTGCATATGTACATATGAGGAGAATGTAAAATTTTAGCTTCATCCAGGATTGTGATTTAACCTCGTGAGTACTAGGAAGCTACAAAGGATGTGAGAGCTTCACATAAGGTCATTATAATAATTTTACTTATGATGTAAGGTAGGTAAGAGTTGAAGTAAGAGTATAAAGCAAGTCATAGAGAGTTGAAAACCAGAAAGGAACTAAGGATTAAGGAAGGTCTAAATTTGTTTTAAGGATTGTTTAAAATGGGCTATTAGAGGAAATGAGCTGGAAAATAGAAGGTAATGATCATAATATGGCATTTTAAATTGAGATAATATATACTTTGCCTCTTTCCATGTCTTCTGATGTTCCCTACAGCATACTGTACACACAGTTGACATAACATGGCTGTGTATATGTGTGCATATGTGTGCATATGTGTGCACATAAAAATTAAGGGGCAAAGTTTTATAGTTCGGTAAATGTGGTGGAGCACAAGAACACCCCAAATGTGATGGCATATGATTGCCTAATTGAATTAATCTAGCAAAAGCAAGATTTATGAGACATACATGTTTATCTGGAGGGATCTGGAGAAGTCCTGTAGAGAGTAATGTATTTTTTGATATGCTGTAATAAAGGTTGTTTTTTGTTTTGTTTTGTTTTGTTTTTTGAGGACAGTGTCACTTGCCTTCATATGTGGGACCTGAACTGGGGCCGCTGGCTTCCCAACCCAGCGCTTAACCACCACGCCACTAGGCCGGCCCTCAATAAAGATTTAATGACAATTTATTTTTATTTCAAAGATAATCAGCTTAGCTGCTTTCTGGGGTATATTTGGAATTTCCACCAAAATAAGTCACAGTATTTTTGAGCAGTAAATCCCAGATGACAGAACGCAGCTATAATTAAAATAGTGCCTTACACATAGTAATTTCATCATCTGTAAAATGATGTTTTCTAAAAATTCAATGAGAATGTAGCTTACCTACATATAATATCTGCATATGTCTTCACTTAACCAGAACAAAAAGTCAGTGTTGAATAAAATTCTGGTGAAAGTTGTCACCCTAAACATTTTTTTTTTTTTGAGGGCAGTGTTACTGGCCCTCATATGTGGGACCCGAACCCGGGCCGCTGGCTTCCGAAGCCAGCGCTTAACCACCGCGCCACTCGGCCGGCCCTCCTAAACATTTTTATCAGATTTTACTGAATATATATATTCAAAATTTCATCATTTAATAAAGTTTTGGTGATTGTGAGTGAATTTTCTGTATTATAATTAACAATTAGATATTTGTGCAACACTGGATGACAGAGAAAACTATGGACATGATGGCTACATCAAATATAAAAACTCAATCATAATGATCACCAAAATTATAAACTATATGAAACAAAAAGGAAAAAAAAAACACAAATAAATATACTAGGAAAATATGTGAAAAACATATAGCAAGCAAAAAGCAGCATCCCTGATATATAGTGATTTTCTATCAATTGATGAGATAAAGGCATACCACATTATAAAAATAAGTAATTTAATGGTTATAGAATGTTATTTGTGTGGGAGTGACTTTGAGATTTTGATTTAATTTTAGTGAATTATGGTGTTTAGCATTGCTTTATATGTGTTTCCTTTGGGAAATGCTTAACCATGTTCCTTATCCATCGGACTTTTGAGTTGTGTTCTTCTTACTAATTTGGTGAGTGTATTTTTATATATCTTGATAATGTTTTTAATTGCGTATCATGAGAATCCACTGTCAGTTGTAACTTATCTTTTAATTTTCTTTAGTGTGCTTTTTCTGAAGATAGGAAATTGAAATTCAATGTATCTTTCTTTATATGGATAACAATCGTCTTTTCATTTCTATTCACTGAAAGTCCTTATGTTCCCAACTTATCTGACATGTCGTTAAAATATAATACGCACATGGGCTCTCATTTCTATTCCATGAATTTATTTCTTCCAGTGCCTTTCCACACTGTCTTAATTAGAATAAGTTCATAACAGGTCATGACATGTTATAGATTCCTAACTCCCACCTCTTCCTTTTAGAAACGTACTATTTAGCTAAGAAATATGGTAATACTTATTAGAGAATAAACATGCAAGAATATCTATAGAAATACTATGCACAGTAGCAAAAACCAAGAAACAATCTAAATGCAAAAAATTGATGAAGAATATACTGGAAGATTCAGTCAGTGGACTATTACACAGTAGTCAAAATGAATGGATGAGAGACATACAAATACAATGGTTAATTTTTTTGTGTCAATTTGCCCAATTGTTTTGTGAAACACTATGCTAGATGTTACTGTAGGTGTGATTAAAATGTACAATCTAAATCAAACAGATTACCTTCCATAATGTGGTTAATACTTCATTCAATCAGTTAAAGTCTTTAAAAACTGAGATTTTTCAGAGGAAAAAGAATAATACCTCAAGACTGTAATGTAGAAATCATGCCTAAATTTCCAGCCTGCTGGCCTGTTCCACGGTTTCAGACTCAATACTTCAAATTCAGTTCTTATCTCAATTTGCAGCCAGCCAACCTGCCTTAAAATTTCAGACTTGTCTGCTCCCATAATCATATGAGCCAATTCCTTCAAATAAACCTTTCCTCTTCTTATATATGCTATTGGTTCTATTTCTCTGGAGAACATTGAAAAATATATACTATATATGATGATGAATCTTAGAAATACAATATTTACAAATAAAAAGAAAGGAATTTGATGTTTCACCAAAGAAGAAACCCAAATAATCAATAAATTAAAAAAAAACAACGATACCTCACTAGTGGCTAAAAAAAGCAAATAAACCCATTAATAAAAGGACATTATTTTCATACATTCAAAGGATAAAACAAAACAAAAACAAAAGTGAACAAACAAAACATGATTATCGATGCGAATTACTACTGTTAGGGAATCAGGAAAATGGGGAAATGAAATATTTTCCTACATTGCTAGGGATACTGTGAATTATTACAATTTTATTGGGAATGATTCTGGCATGATCTATTAGCATTAGGAACAATTAACAATGGATAAATAAAGCATGTTTACTCTGTCTACACTGTTATATTATGCAGCTGTTGAAGCCACCTAAAAGGTGGTGATTAGGGTGGTGAGGGGGGTGATAGTGAAAGTATTTATGTTTTTCTTATACACTTGTACATTTTAGATAAGTAGTATTAATAATTAATTTGAAATTAAAAGTATTAAGAATTACACACAGAACAATAAAATATACAAATTAAAACTTAAGAAAGTAGTCTAATAAACCATTAATTATTGAAGAATAATATGCTAAAATGTGTTCAACTAAATTTTGATTATTATCCCTATCAATAAAACGTTTAGAAAATTCCATCATCTTGAATTTGTATTTACCTTTTCTATTTTTATTTCTTTCTCCTGTGAAAAATAATATAAATGGAGTCACTTTAAAATGGACTCAGAGCTGCTATACCAGAGGAACTGCCTTGCATATTTTACTCTGCAAACCTTTAGAATGTTTAAACTGGACAAAATAACCTTTGACTGGGTCAAAGCAATATTGTGTTCCAAACAACTGTCTACAAAACTACAAGAAAGCAGACATCTAACTACCAGACTGAACATTAAAGACATTCTTTAGAATTAGCACTGCCATATATAGTTTAAGAATAACTTAGTTTACTTGCACCTATAGAAATCCCTTCCTTGATTTATTAACACCAATAGAATTTTTTTCCTTCTATTTATGTAATTATTCCCTCTTTCCTTTTACAGAAAAACCCCTTGCCTTCAATCTCTAGTTGGAACACAATATGGATATCTGCTTTTATCAGTGCTTCCCAAATAGCTATTTTTTGGATCTCAAATAAAAGCTGTTGCCTTTCCATTTGGCCTTTTGTTTTTAGGTACACACTCCTTACATTATTTAACAGTTGTTAGTCTCCTTGAACATCCCATTGTTCTTTTTTATTGTCAGTTTTAGAGTAAAACAGTGCATGAACTGAGGAAGAAGAAGCAAAGCAAAAATAAGATGAAAAATTATAAGTTGCTCAGATAGGGTAACATAGATGCAAATAGGCACCTTATCATTCAGATGTCTGTCTTCTCCAAATTAACACAAAACGTTTTAAGCTTTCATGACATTGTGACTTCACTGCTCATCCATTTAAATGAAGACTCTTGTGACTATACCTATTTGAATAATATTTAAGAAATTTTTTTTTTAATATTTGGATTTAGATAGGAGCTTGACCAGAAAATACTTAGATACTTTATTTTTAAAAAGTTATTCAAATTTTTTCCTTTAAATAGATTACATTGATGAGGGTGTTTTTATATGTTTGATTTATAAATATTCAACTTATTTTAGTTAATGGGAAAATACATCTCCGGTTTTTTTGTTAAAATCATATTAGCACTAATCTTTATTCTTAGTGACTAAAAGAAGAGAATCTTAAAAATTTATAATTTTTAATGTAAAAACTGTTTGACAATGGAAAATATAATTGAGATTCTTATATCTGTATAAGCCTTAAAAGTTACAAAAACAAATTATATATGGCAAGAATCAAAAATATATATTTCAAACAATTTTTGAAAATTGTGACTTTAATGTAATATTGTTAAATAAAACAGCCCAATTATCTAATGAGAAGCAGATTAAACAACATATTTGAAGCATCTACCAACATCACTGTTTTACCCAAACATAATTTTCACCATGATAATGCTGATTATTATAAAGATATAGGTGAGTAAATGTTTCAAATAAGGAATTAAACGATGCATCTTAGATTTCAATTTTTTTATATTTTGACGAGGAAAACATTGAACCATGACTAGTGTAAAAGACTAAGCCTTTAAAAATTACAAATGAAAAAAATATAATAGGCAGTTTTTGTTTAGAGCTGAAACATTACTGCTTCCAATTGGTAAAGAAAAGAATGACCAGTGACAAATACGTCCCTGCACTAGAATTTATGGGAATTGACTCTTTTCTGGCTCAATTTTCTTATGTACAATTTGCTGTGCATAAATCTGCTTCCCTACTCCAAATATCTAGCTTCTTTTTTAATACTTTAAGTTACACTTACAGGAATGTGTGTGTGTGTGTGTGTGTGTGTGTGTGTGTGTACAATAATATTAAATTTATGACTATAAAATGATTTAGAAGACTCTGGGTAAGGGCTATTTAAACACAAAGCATTATGAGCAATTATAAACATGGTTTTCTTTTTTATCTCACCTTTTTGTTCCTCCCTAGAGACAGTCAATTTAGGAAATTAAACAATTAGACTCATATATTGACAAATAGATGGTTAATTTTGTTTTACAGAAAAAGTTGTTTTCTATGCTTTGTTTCATTTTGATAATCCAGAGTCAATGGCATGAAATGCAATGAAATTTTGTCTTGTAGTTCACACTTTTTATGAAATTAAACCAATCGTTCAAATAGAGAGAAGTAAGTTTTTGAACAAATAGCTTTGTCTTCCTGCAACCCTCCTGAGACTTCGTTCACGCTGACTCTTTGCATGTAACACAATCGCCAATTAGTCTCAGAGTCACTAGAGCCATCACATTGCCGACTGCATTGACCTATGTACTAGTTCAAGGAAAATGCATTTATTCTTCTTCTAAACTAATCACTAATTTCAAAGTTATTATTAACTAATTTTAATTTCTAAATTGGCATAACTTATCAAGCTACATATCAAATTCATTGCTGAAGGAAAAGGAAGGATATTCACATATATGTGTTAAAATCAAAACAAGTGGAAAATAGGACTTTCTTAAATCCGATTACAGAGAAACCATGCTTTTAACCTTGTCCAGGTCAGAAACATTGGAAGGAAAAAAAAAAAAAAAGACATTATTCATGTCACTGAAAACTAGGGGTAATTTTTCTAATTCCCTGGCATATTAATGACCAACAATGAGTGAGCCCCTTAAGTACCTCATTTAATGTCTTAAATATGAAAATGTTTCAGAGATTAGAGAGGAAATTGTTTGAATTAATTAACTGAACTGGCACTCAAGGGATATAGTACAAGATTTTCAGACAAAAGCTGGGAATTTACAATAATGACATTTCTTTCATGGTTAGGAAATATAGTACCAGTGGGATTTGGAAGCACTCTTAACATTTTAGTTGATGTCTGGTGAGGGCTTAAGAACCCTCTGAAACCATTTATTTTATTCATTGGAGACTTCTCTCAATTACATTATAAAAGGCATCACATTAAAGTAGCCATGAGGCCCACAAATTTCATCATATAAGTGGAATCGGATAACTGGCACAATGAAAATTCAGAATGCAAATGGAAGCGATTAAAGTAATAGCATCATTTTAAATTTTTTTTTTCCAGGAAAGGTAATGTGTAGAAAGATAAAAACAAAAGTGTTGTACATGGTTAGCTTAATCACATTTGCATTTCTCTTGTGGGTTCTCAGCTGTAAATGAAACTACTCTGTACTAAAGAATCTGTCCATATGGTGATTCTTCCTATTGGTATGACAAAGGAATTTGAAAAAAAAACATTTTGGTTTAACCTGGGTTATGCAAACACCCAAGAATGTAAACTTCAAGGTTACACTAACATTTGTATTTATTTATCTATTAATCTAGCTGTCTATAAATTATTTCCCCATTCTTACATTCAACTATAGATTTAGCTATTTATCCACCCGTCCACCCACCCATTCATCTTCTATCTACTTTATCTAGATTGATCAATTTATACAATATGAGGTGTGATCATATAAAAGCCCATCTGATATCTGCATTCTTTCTAACAAATGCACTATTTAGAAGTGCTAAATATTAGAGCAGAATTTGCCTTACTGGACCCAATTTGGGAAGCAATACTCAAGTGTTTACATGTGTCATTCTCCATTCTGTAATGATAACCTTATTTTTCTTAACATGCAAAAATTAAAGTTCAAAAACTGATATGCTCCAAACACCAAATTTGTTCCAATTACAACAGTTTATGGAGATATATTTTACATAAATTCCACATATCTAAAGTCTAAATTTGATAAATATTGATGTATGTACACACTCATGGAAACATCATCACAATCAAGAAAATACACATATTCATCATCTCAAAATTTCCTGAAGAAGTTTCCTAATCCCTCTATCCTTCCTTCCCTACATCTTAATGTACCCTATCTCTAGGCGACTTCTGATTTGCTTTGTGTCTATAGATTATTTTACATTTCCTAGAAGTTTAAATAGAATCCTACAGGATATACTCTTTTTTTTTTTTGCTTCTTTCAATCCGCATAATTACCTTGATTTAGGTCCAAGTTATAGTTTGTATAAATAAAATTTTTTTATTACTAACCAGTATTCCACTGTATGCATATACAACAGTTCATTGACCTATCCACCTATTGATAGGCATGGGGTTGTAATCAGTTTTTAGCTGTGAACATTTACATAGTTTTATATAGATATATGATTTCATTTTTTTCTTATAATTTTAGGTTTTCCATTTAGGTCTAAGATCGATTTTAAATTGTATTTTGAATATGATGCCAGGTATAGATAAATGTCTTTTATTTTTTCTTGCCTATTCAATTTGCATAAACCAATTATTTCAGCAATATTTTTAACAGACTATCCTGTCTCCACTGAATTGTCTTTATTCCTTTGCTTAAAATCAGTTGATCATATATGTATGATTGAATTCTGTTCCATTTTTTATCAATCTTGGTACCAACATCACACTGTTTAACTATTGTAGTTTTATAATAAATCTTAATTTCCTATCTTTGTTGTTAATTTTCAAACTTGTTTTATTTAATATGTGTAGTTTGCTTTTCTATATTCACTTTAGAATCAGATTGAGAATTTCTACAAAAAAGCTTCCTGCTAATTTGAGTGAAATTGCATTGAATCTATATATCAATCTCAGAAAAATTTATATCTTAAAATGACTCAGTCCTCCAATCTATCAATATGTATATCTCACCATTAATTTAGGTCTTCTTTAAATTCTTTCAAAATGTATTGTAATTTTTCAGAATTCAGGTCTTTCCTATTATTTGTCAAATAGAGTCTTAAGTATTCCATATTTTTCATTACTTTTGTAATTGGGATTATTTTTTAATTTGAATTTTGGTTGTCACTATTATATAAAGGTATAATTGATTTTATGTATTAATTCCTAAATCTTTTCTAAGTTCACTTATTAATTCTAGTAATTTTTTAGTATATTCCAACAGATTTTCTATATAATGCTCGTTTTGTCTGTAATTAAAGACAGGTTAAATTCTTATTTTCCAAGATGAATTTTTATTTATTTGTTTGTTTGTTTGATAGCAGTGACAAGTTCAACCAGTACCTTGCTGAACATGAGTGGTAAGAGCACACATACTTGGCTGGTTTCTGACCGGGAGAAAGCACTCAATGTTTCACCATTAAGTATGATGCTAACTAGTTTTTTTGGTTTCTTTCTGTCCCTGTTTCTTTCAGAAAAGCCTTTATCAGGTTGAGGAAGTTCTCTATTTTTACTTTGCTTAGATATTTTAATCAGGAATGGATGCTGGAGTTTTTTTACATGCTATTTTTTTTAAATGTATTAAATTTATTGGGGTGACATTGGTTAGTAAAATTACACAAGTTTTGGCCGCCCGCATGGCGCATTGGTTAAGAGTTGGCTTGGGATGCCAGCAGCCCGGGTTCAGATCTCACATATGAGGGCCAGTGACACTGCCCTCTACAGCTAAGATGGTGAACAACAGCTCCACCTAGAGCTGGGCTGCTGTGAGTCACAGGCGATGGGGTAGCTGCAGCCTCTGCTGCAGTGGGCTGCCATAGGCTACAGTGAGTGGCCGGCAGCCAGCGTGAGCGGCCGGCAGCCAGTGTGAGCTGCCAATAGCCGTGGTGAGCGGCCATCCAGTGGCTGGCAACTGATCTGCCTCATCCAGGAAGAGTACAATGACAATACCAACATGGGCCAGTGAAGCAATGTCCTCCGCAACTAGACTGAAGAACAAGAGGACAGCAACTTGTCTGTTCCCCTCCCCCAATTCCCCAATAAAATCTTAAAAAAAAAAAAATTACACAAGTTTCAAGTGTACAATTCTGTAATACATCATCCATATATCACATTGTTCACTACTCAGAGTCAGGGCGTGGCTAGATGAAGGTAAACAGGGTCAAATCTATGGTATTTTGCAATGTTAAATAAAATGGACAGGTAAGGTCTCACTCTGGAGATAATATTTAAGAAAAGACAAAAACTAATAAGAGATGAAGAAATGATATAGATAACTGAGGAAAGAACATTCCAAGAAAGGAGTGTTTGGCAGATCAAGAGAAAGACCTAAAAAGGAGGTATCTGATGTGTCTTTAATATGCCAGAAAGCCAGAGAGTCTGAGTAAATTGGAAGGAGAATACTGGGAAATGAGGTGAGGAAATTAAAAGCACATTAGATCTTATAGGAAGTTATAGACCTAAGTAAAGATTCACTTTTTTGTTAAGACTAGAATGGGGAGAGGTTTTAACAGTGAATGACATTATTCACCTTTGAGAATATACCACAGAGGGCAAGGACTGAAGAAGGAGACCAGTTAAACAGATCTCTCATATTCTAAGCAGGAAATAATCGTGGCTGGAAATCAGGTGGTGACAGTGATAGAGGTGAAAGGAGGTTTAATACATACTAGATATATTTTTTAAGTAGTGATGACAGTATTTGTTAGGGTATGATGTATGAAAGATGATTCCAAGAGTTGGGCCTTGGCAATCAGAAAGATGGTGCTTACAAACTGAGATGGAGAAACCTGGAGGAACAGCAGTTTTGGGAATAAATATCGGAAGTTCACTTGTGGTTATTTTAGTATTGAGATGTCTTTAGACACTCTAGTAGAGATTTTCAGCAGGCAAAATGATAATTAGACAACTCACCAAAGAGGAAGTCCAATTAAAATATCAATGACATAGTATTTCCACTCCAGAGAATTGCAACTAACAAACTGGCAACTCCATGCGTTATCAAGAATGTGAAAGAAAAGGGGATATTATTTTTACTTATTTGGAATATTAATTGTATAACTCTTTGAGTAGAAATTTAGCAGAATCCAGAAAGCTGCAGAAACTTGTTCTTCATGATCAAGGATTCTACTTTTTAGGTTGAAATATTTTGTAATAATGTAAAAATTACAAAATAATTTTTTGTTCCTTTGAAAGGTAGTCCCAAGTTTTAAAATATGAACATAATCAAACCTCTTTCATTATATAGTTAGTTGATACCTTTTTTATAAAAAGTAAAAATCCATTTTCAAGTATATCTATTTGAACAAAGAAATGTTTGAGAAGATACACATGAAATATTCATTTATGGTTACTTCAAGATGGTAGAATTATGAAATTGGAGATACTAAGACTTTGAAATTTTATCTGTCACTCTATGGAAAGTTGTTAATGAGTAGGAACATTTAGGCTCCAAAGATATATTATAAAATACTGTATTTGCAACATGATTGCTTTTAAATATTTTTATTTTTACATTTATTTTCTCCCTTTGGTAACAATATAATTGATCCTAGCACTGAAATAGATTACAAAGATTATGAGATATTGGTTGTAAATCTACTGCTTATTTCATGTGACTAGCAAAATTCACTTCCAAAAATATGTTAGTTACAAGAAGCAGGATGGATTATTATTTATTCAACATATTTAGGTATAATAAATGATGATCATATTCTTAAACATCAATCAAGGGTTTTCTTTTCTTCCCCCCCCCAATGAAATCAAAGTTAGATTTTACTGAATAATGCTTACTGAGCAAAGGTCCTAAGGGGTGTTTTTGAAAAGTATCCTTTCTATTTGTTGACTTATCAGAACTAAATTAGTTCTAAGAAGACAAATTCAATGATATTATATATTAAAATTTAAAAAGGAGACAAATTCCTTTCTCTTTCACTTTACCTAGACAGGTAAAGCATTCCACAAGAAGAGTCCATAGAGATTCACTGTGCTATGCTGCAACACAAATTTTTGGTCCATCGCACTTAGAATTGAATAAAACATCACATATCTGTACAAGAAAGGATAAGTCTGGAAAATTCCAACGTTTTCATTGGGGGAGTCTGCCAGTCAACAACAAATGCACATCAGGTAAGACCGCATGACTGAAATGCAATGAAATAATGGCCTATTTTTAGTTTAGCTTTCCCCCCTCCCCCATTTAAAAAGGCATGAGACTTCCGGTAAAATGGTGCAATAGACAGACGCTGTGCTAACTGCCTCCCAGGATCACACCAAAATTACAAGCAAATTATACAGCATTCAACCCTGGGGGTCCCCGGAACACTGGAGGAACAGAACCACTAAACGAAGAACTTAAAGAGGAGGCCACGTCGGGTCTGGTAGGGCGGGCAGAGACGAGAGAGGGCGAGCCCCATGAGGGAAGCCCCAGCCATGGGAAGCTTGTCTGGTTGGGGGAGAGACCCTCCGGCCGCACCCCAAGCTCACCAGCCCAGAGCTCCTTTGCCGGGAAGAGGAGTTCTAAGATAGCCGGCAATAAATCAGTAAGGACTCTCTTTCCTCAGCTCGGTGAGGCTAAGAGCGGCTGGAGAATCAGTGGGGCCGGCGCCCGGGCTTGCTCGCCGGTGAGCACTTACCTGGTTCCTGATGGAGGGAGTGGCTGTGTGAGCCGGGAGCCTGCGGGGACGGACTGAGCTGAGCACCTTTGGTGCAAAGGCTGGAGGTTTTTGGATTGTTGTTCCCGTGGTGCGGAGCTTGCACGTGAGTGGTCTAAGGAGGGCGCCATTTTGTCAGGCTTGGGCCCTCCCAAGAAGGATCAGGTCCGAGACCTAATTGGTCTAGTGGAAGTGGCGAAGTGCGTGCATGCATGCGTTCGTGCGTGTGTGTGTGTGTGTGTGTGTGTGTGTGTGTGTGTGCACGCGCGCGCGCCTGTGGCCTTAGATCCCCACCCTCCGCCCGGTTTATACTGCGTTGCCAGGGAAACATAGGGCGGTGGCCCCCCGCCCCGGCTCCTAGGGCGGCTCACTGAGACCCGGGAGTGCGTGAGCCGCCTCGGATCCCCACCCTCTGCTCAGCTTGTGCTGTGTTGCCAGGGAAACGCCTAGTGGGAGTCATCCGACTCCAACAGGCTGCTCACTGAGACACGGGAACACGCAAGCCGCCTTGGTTCTCTGCTTTCCACACTGCGCTTGCAGAGTTGCCAGGCTGGTGATTGGTTGTCGGGCTGCTCGGCCTGATCTGCGAGCGGCTGATTGGGACAGGCTGAGACTGGGAGTTCTCCTGGGAGTGTTGGGCTGTGAGCTGTGTGCCTGCGTGATCCAGCCAGAGCTCTCCTGGTGATCTATCTAATACATCAAAGCAATCCCAGAGCGACAGCCAGAATGGGGAAACAAAGAAACATGTCACAAGTAAAAGATCAGAAGAAACCTCCAGAAATGGAACCAAATGAAACAGAGGGATCCAAGCTTTCAGAGACACAGTTTAGAACACTGATGATAAGAATGTTTAAGGAACTTAGCGAGGACATAAAGAAAGATAGGGAAACCATAAAAAACAACCTGTTAGAACTAAAGAATACAATAACTGAAATGAAGAACACACTCGAAGGAATCACCAGTAGAGTAGATGAAGCAGAGGAGCGGATCAGCGATTTGGAAGATAAAATAGCAGAACTCACTCAGTTGGCACGGCAAAAAGACCAAAGAATAAAAAACAATGAAAATAGTTTAAGAGCCCTATGGGACAAGATGAAGCACAACCACCTTCGAATCATAGGGATACCAGAAGGAGAAGAGAAGAAGCAAGGGGTTGAAAAGGTATTTGAAAAAATAATGACTGAAAACTTCCCTACCCTGGTAAAGGAAATCAACATACATGCCCAGGAAGTGCAGAGGGTTCCAAACAAGCTTAACCCAAACAGGTCCACACCAAGACACATCATAGTTAAAATGGCAAAGGTTAAAGACAGAGACAGAATCCTAGAGGCTGCAAGAGAAAGACAGCAGGTTACATACAAAGGAACTCCTGTTAGACTAACAGCTGACTTGTCTACAGAAACTCTGCAGGCCAGAAGGGAGTGGCAGGAGATACTCAAAGTGACACAAAATAAAGGTCTACAACCAAGATTGCTCTATCCAGCACGGCTATCACTTAAAATTGAAGGAGAAATAAAGAGCTTCTCAGAAAAGAATAAGCTTAAGGAATTCATTACCACCAAGCCAGCATTGCAAGAAATGTTAAAAGGACTTTTTTAAACAAAAGAAAGGGGTAAACAAGCTAACCCAGAGAGACAATTTAAGAAGATTGACGTCATATCAAGCAGATATAAAGGAAAAACTGATGGTTGCTGGTTGGGAGGGAGTGGGGAAGAGGGAGAGGGGGAAGGTTTTGGACAGTGTATGTAGGACTACAATGTTGCCGCAGGGTTATGGGGGCAGTTCTGGGAATGTAATTGATAATGTTGTGAAGAGACTATTATGTTGTGAGAAATAAGTCAGTCGGAGAAGGACAGGTACAATGTGATCTCACTTGTGTGTGGAGTCTGAAGAACTGAGTGAACGATCAAAGTAAACAGACTCATAGATGTAGAGGAAAAACTGAGGGTTGCTAGTTGGGAGGGGGGGGGGATGGGGGAAGGGGAAGGGATTAGACAGCATAAATAGACAACTACAATATTGCCACAGGGATATGAAACACAGTTCGGGGAATATAATAATGTTGTAAAAATTTTGTGGCGTGTCAGATAGTCACATGTCTTGTTAGGGAGACCACTTCATGGATGGAGTAGAGGCTTGATCACTGCACTGTACACCTGAAGCTGATGTTGTATAGTATTGTATGCCAACTGCAACTGAATATGTGGGTGGTCACGGGATGTGGAGTATGCTGTGGAGGCGAGTCAGGGGAGTTGTGATGGATATGTATGATATGGGGGGGGAGTGGGGTGGCGAACTGGGGGAGTGGGGTTTTCACTTTGGGGAGTAAAGAGTATAACTATTGCATTGTGTTGTACACCGAAAACTAATAAAATAAAATTTAAAAAAAATTAAAAAGTTAAAAGGCATGACAGAGCTTTGTGTTCATGTTTTCACAAGATGATGGCTAAATAGCACCAGCTATAGCCAAAAACAGAATGCAAGCATCACTATATGTTTCTGCCAGCAATGCCTCTGCCATTCCCATCTTGGACCTATTTTAAATAAATCCTGCCAAATATTTAGAACTGTACCAGGCTAGATAGAGATTCTTTTATGAACCAATGACCTCTCAAACTGGAATACCCCTCCAGTATGGTGAGTGAAAACAAATACTGTCATATCAAGGAATCACCAAACTAAAAGGAATTTAAAAAGTCATTCACTTCAGTAACATTCAAATTTATATTTTGAAGACCACATAAAGGAAAATATCACACTAGTGTCAGAATCACTTGGCTAGGCTTTGCTCTGTAAATAGCCATCCTGATTTCTTATGAATGAGAGAAACTTTCTTATTCTTGGTCAGGAAATTGCTATAAATTATCTTCCTAATTATGATCAATTCCTCCCAATCAGCGTTACAGGATTAGATTCTTTTATCAAGTCTATTTTCTAAATGAGTCTGTTAAAATCATGGACTAATTTGTAAGTACTTCTGTAACTGATTTTTTTAAAAAAATCCATTAGTATCATTGTTCACATTTAAATATTATGTAGTAATTTTTTTAAAATGGTAACAGTTTATTTAAACACACTGCAATATTTTATTTTCTCCATAGTTAAAATACATCATTAGATTGATTGTGAGGTTTTGTTGTTGTTACACATATGGAATCTTTCTTTTACAAGATTTTCATTCTTTTGTTAATTCTTAAGTGTGAATCTCAGAGTATAGACTATACTTTGTCATGCAGTGGGCTATGCAATAAGATTACGACCACTAATAAATTATGTTCATTGTATTGCAGAAAATGATGGTCTGAGAGATAATAATTGAGAGATAAAAAATTACGTAAGTGGTCAAAATCTCCATTGCTTCAATGAACAGTGAGAGACCATGAAACAAGATGTATGGCAGGGTGGATTATAGCATTTGTTTCATCTGCTTGAGGAATTTGTTTGGGGTTATAAATACATTCTTATTTTCTTTCACCAGAAAAAATGTAATAAGTTTATTCCTCTTTTCTCCTGCCAGAATGCCATGATGCCATCTGAATTTTATGGTGAAGAAATCAAATATGACTTTTTAATTTTATTCAAATTAATGTAATGTTTAGAGCTCAGGATGGCTGGCGATGGCAATTGTATGAGCCAAATGTAAAAAGCTCAGACATGTTCATAGTATCATCATGAATATTCATGGATGAGATAACCAAGGGAAGTACCTGGGTTTCAGTCTGATATGTCTATGTGGCCTCTTCATTTGTGCTTCCATATGGAGTTGTATCTGATTTGCGACCTGCTGAGATATGGCAGGAGGTGGACAATTGGAGCAAAATTTAGTTACACTGAAGAAATGAGAAAGGGAAATTATTTAAGGGGAAGTAAAGAAGAGGAACTCGAGTTAGTATAACAAATCAGCATTTCTACAGCTGTGTTTTCCAAAATAGACTCTATTTCTGACAAATGTTAAGATATGTTAAGAAATAAATTTCATAGTCAAGTAACTTAAACATGCAATAAACAATGTTGAACAGATTTCTTTAGAACAAGATTGTAATAGACATTTGTTATAATAATTTGGAAGAGAGTGATGACGTGGACCACGATGGTAAAAGAAACCAGTGGTAAAATATTAAAATCAACATATACTTGGAAGTTACAAAGAATTTCTGATAGATTGTCTGCGGAGTATCAAAAAAAAAAGACATGTGATAGGATGGTTCCAAGGATTTTTCTTCTGAGCAAACAGAAATATGGTATGTCATTTACAGAAGTAAGGAAGATGGCCAGGGGAAAGATTTTGGGATGAATCAAGAGTTCACTTTAGAACATACTAATTATAAGTTGTGTATAAAGCACCCAAGTGGAGTTGTCAAGTTGTCATGGATATGAGTCTGGTGTTTGAGAGAAGCTTGTACTATAGACAAATTTGGGCATCACAGGCATATGCATAGCATTTAAAGTCATTAGGTGGCTGAGCTCTCCTTCTCCACTGTCCTTCCAAAAATGAGGATAGAAAAGGGAACACAAGATATGAATCCTGAGGCACTCCTATGCTCAAGGACTGAGAAGAATCAGAGAGAGCTGCCTCCCAGAAGCCAGTTGAAGAAAGTGTTTTAAGAACACAATGTTGAGCTGCTGAATAGTTGGCAGGGCTAATATTTTGTTCCACAAAATATAGGCAAGTCTTCTACAGCGCAGAAAGAAGCTTGATTATTAAAGCAGTTCGTTGCAGCTTGATGTTAAGAAGCAGATTTTTGTAAAAGCTGGGCAACACTGTCAGGAGGGTAGCCAAATAAACACAACTTCCCCTGTGGTCAAGCTGTGTGGGGTGGAGATAATGCAGCCAGCAAAAGAGATGGGGCACGAAATCAGTCAGTCTTCAAGACGGTGTTGAAGGGCCCCTGGAAAGCAGTGGTTAAGCTTTTGGGACATATATTTAGGTAACACTTTTCCTTTGTGCATGTGACACCGACAACTACCCCATTGAGTTTTAATGACTTATGCTTTTCTTCCATTCACAGGAAGGCACTGTTATACGTGTTGTAAATGTAATGGCTCTGTTACTTTTTCCATCTTGTTTATAATTTTCCCTCACTCCCTCCACCCATACACATATATCTGATTAAGAATCCAATTCCTTGGCAGGTGTGCTCTAACTTTGCTACAGTTAACAAGGAGGAGTAATTATATAATTTATTTTTTCTCTTGTCGGAGACAAAGATAAACTATTATATGGTTAATTAACATGAAGATTATACTAAATTAACTATTATATAATTAATAATTATATATCATATAACAATTCCTTGGTATAACTGTTCCTTGGTATCATGAAAGAGCATTTACTTGTGTAACACAAGTAGGTAGTCTGAACTTTATCCCCATGATACAGATGAAGATGTGAAAATACATAAATGGGTAAAGATTTCTATTAAAACAAATAAGTAATAGTTTTATTTCATGATGTAACAAACAGAAAATTGCATTTTACATGCAGAGCAAATATATTGACATTTTCCCATGATTATGTTATGTCAAAAGAAACTCAATTCTAATGCAGTTGTACATTCTGTAAATGTTGATATTTAGTTCTTTTCTGAGCTATTACAACTGTGAGGCCATTTAACTTTAAGATACATCCTTCAGGCTGTGTTCCAAAGTGTAATGACTGAAATTATTTATATTTAGAGAACAATAAATAATTTTAGGTAAGCTGAGATATATTAGAAGGATACCAGAATAACCAGGATCTAGCTATCTCTCAGGGACTGAAAAACAATTGTTTCTATTTTTTCTTGCTTTTTTTTTCAAATATGGCAGGTGTTACAATACAGTTACACATCGTTTAACTAAAGAATACGTTCTGAGAAATGTGTCCTTAGGTGACTTCATTGTTGTGTGCAGCATCATAGAGTATACTTATAGTAACTTGGACAGTACATCCTACTATACGCCTAGGCTATATAGTATAGCTCATTGCTCCTAAACTAAAAGCCTGTACAGTATGTTACTATACAAAACAACACACCACTAAATCAAGCACAGAAGCAAATGATTCAATCAAAAAACATGGTAAACACAAGATGTATGAGGCTACTGCAGATATAACACCACTACTGTTTTACAGCACACTTTTTTATAAGTAGAAAGAGTATATATATATATATATACTCTACAATAACAATAAAATATAATGTAGTAAATACATAAATCAGTAAGATACTCATTTATTATCATTATCAAATATTATGTACTGTTCATAATTGTATGCACCATACAATACTTTTATATAACTGACAGCACAGTAGGTCTGTTTATACCAGCATCACCACAAACCTGTGAGCAATTGTGCTATGTTACTATGGTTACGGTGTCACTAGGCTCTCCTACAATCTCATGGAACCACTATCCTGAATGAGGTTCATTGTTGGTGTATAACTATTATATGATCTTGAAGGTATTCAACATTTTTCCAATATCTGCCTTATATTGACAATTATAATTTCCTAGCTCTTTATTGATGGGTAAATTTCAGAGCATAATTTGTTTGACACTTACAGAAATAGGCACATATTTGTTGAATTACTAAATGAAAAATAATATTGGGGGGGGGGGAATTGAGCATTTCTGAAAAGAACTTCACTGTGTCAACTCAAAGCCATGTTCTTTGCCTATCTGAATCTTTGTCCTTCTGGATTCAGTAGATCTGGATGTCAGTGAAATCTAAGATTCCAGAGTTGCTCACATAGGGCTTTTCCTTTCTGATTTGTTGCAACATTCTCTTGTCTGTGGGCTGGCATAATAGGTTTAATAACCTCTTTATTCATTATAGATTTCAAATACTTCTTTCAAGAAAGATAAATTTATATTCCTTTTTCTAAGTCAGCAGGGTTGTTGTTTTGAATCTCAAGATTGAAGAGAAAAAAGTTGAATGAGAGAAAATACGAACTCAGAATATCTTGGACAGTCTGCTTTCATTAATCACACAGATAAAGACAGATGTGAATTTTTATATCTTTACGGAGATATAAAAATTCCTTTCCTTTTTTCTAACTCTTCAAACCCTGTGCCATAAAGAGTATTATAAAAGTGATCCTTAGCCTAGTGAATGGGAGAATATATTTGTCAATGATATATCTGATAAGGGGTTAATATCTAAAATTTATAAAACACTCATGCAACTCAACACCAAAAAAATGAACAGCCCAATTTAAAAATGGGCAGAGGATATGAAGAGACATTTCTCTAAAGAGGACATACAGATGGCCAACAGGCATATGAAAAATGTTCAACCTCACTGGTCATTAGGGAAATGCAAATAAAAACCACAATGAGATACTACCTCACTCCAGTCAGAATAGCTATCATCAATAAATCAACAAACAACAAGTGCTGGGAGGGCTGTGGGGAAAAGGGGACCCTGCTGCTCTGTTGGTGGGATTGCAGATTGGTGCAGCCACTATGGAAGCCAGTATGGAGGTATCTCAAAAAACTGGAAGTGGAACTACCTTTTGACCCAGCAATTCCACTCCTAGGCATTTATCCTCAAAAATTCAAGACACTAATTCAAAAAAATATATGCACCCCTACGTTTATTGTAGCGCTATTTACAATAGCCAAGACTTGTAAACAATCGAAATGCCCATCGGTAGATGCTGGATTAAGAAACTGTGGTACATTTACACAATGGAGCATTACACAGCTATAAAGAAGAAAGAAATCGTACCATTTGCAACGATGTGGATGGACCTAGAGAACATTATACTAAGTGAAATAAGTCAGTCAGAGAAAGACAAATACCATATGATCTCACTTATATGTGGAATCTAAAGAACTGAATAAATGAGCAAAATAAACAGAAATAGTCTTAGAGACACAAAGGAAAAACTGATGAGGGCTAGATGGGACGAGGGTGGGCATGAGGGAGAAGGGGAAAGGACGAGGCAACACAAACTGATAACTACAATACTACCACAGAGACAGAAGAGACAGTTTAGGGAATATAATGAATAAGGTTGTAAATATTTTTTTAGGGGACCAGTTGGACTCATGTCTTGTCAGGGAGACCACTTCATCGACGGTGTAGTGGCCTGACTACTGCACTATACATCTGAAGGTGCCACTGAATAATATTAGATGTTGACACATATATAGTCATGGGATGTGGAATATAGTGTGGGGATGGAATCAATGGAATTGTAATAGATATGTATGATATCGGGGGTGGGGGGACAGGGGAAGGGGTAGTCACTTTGTAAGGGGTGAAAAAGATAACTATTGCATAGCTTTGTTCATCTGTAACTATTAATAATAAAAATAAAAAATAAAAAAAGTGATCCTTGAAACATATATTCATGTTTGTATACACCTCTTTGCCTTCCCTTCTCCCCACATAGATTACAGAACTTCTGAACAATGTAAAAAATGCATGCAAGTATATAAATATGGAAATTAACAAATCCCTTTTTATCCTTCTGCTCTAATAGTTCTTGTAAGTTTTGAATTAAGAAGATTGTTTTATAATTCTTGTATCTGAGTTATGTTAAGCCTAGATGATCAAACTAAACCTGCTCATGGGCTCATGACAAGTAATCTGGAATGCTTGGGATGGAGCAAGATTTCCAGAAAATGAGGTATTTAATATCATTGGAACTGCAGTTTATGATATATTTAGGTATTGACTTGTTAAGATATTGATTAATCCATTGTTCCATCCAAGTAAGAGGCTGTCATTATGTTTCAAAACACATTAAGAGTTTTGAAATATTTCAAACCTTTTGAGCTATTTATGGGACAATGATTTCTAAGTTTGACCCTAAGATACAAGTATAAAATCAATATAAACATAAGATTATGTTATCTTCTGACTTTGCAGATAGCCAAATGCCTAGGTATCTACCTACGATGTGGAAGAAAGAGCAGGGCCTTACACTTAGATGTACTGACTTTTGGTTTGTGATACTGAGTGCACTACTTGCATTCTTTTTTTTTTTTTTTGAGGCTGTTTCCCTTACTCCATACTAATGACAAAATAATTACCTCACACAGATGTTGTGAGGATTGAATCAGAAATATATGTAAAAGGAAAACGTGGAATAAGTAGTAGACAGAAGGCAGCAAACATATTTTGTCATATGGATTTGAATGAGTGCTTTATATTGTTTTGAAATTTCTGTTTACTATTACAAAATATATTAGTCAATATAAGTAAAATAATATCTTATGCAGAGTACTTTTACACTCTTAAAAGTTGTCCCTGATGAAAAGAAAGCTGTGTAACTTTGCACCTATAGTACAGTACAACCTAAATAAATTCAAACAGTAATTTATTGGTTGAACAAATATTTCTAGGGCACCTACCCTTCTAGACATTGGAACTACAAAGCCCCCAGTTACCCATTAAACTTACATTTAGGAGTGGAAATTGAATAATAAACAACCAAATTAATAGCTATAATAATTTCAGAGAGTGTTAGGTACCATGTGGTGAATCATAGAGACTAATGAATTAGATAGAAACTAGAAATGAGGAGGTAACTATTTTGATTTAAGCAACCTTATAAGGCATTTCTGAAGAAGTAACATTTGAACTGAGACTTTACTGGTGATGTCAAGATTTGTGGCATTACTATCATTACTACATTTTTTATTGCACATGGTCATTCACTGAGATAGAATAAACTGAAAATTTTATACAGTTTTTTTTTTTTTTAAGTACCAAAATTACTGGTAAGTCCTATTTTGGAATAAGCCATATTTTGTGACAAGAGATGTTCTGGCAAAGTGGCCATATGTTTTGATTTACTTCAGATCTCCAGTTATGTTTCAGTGATTTTGGTTTCCTATTTTCCACTCTTTGGAATAGGATTTTTTGTTGTTGTTTAAATATAATATATAAAAATCTATATATAATATATATAATATCTATATTTAAAATATATATATATATATATATATATATATATTTTTTTTTTTTTTTTTTAAATAAACTCAGACATAACTTGGAAGTTTGCAAAAGGATTTATCCTCTGGGGATATAGCAGTTATTTCTGTGTCCAGCACTATTTGTGTCCCCTGTCACATTATTGAGCACCTAATATTTTTTCTTAACTTTACACTTTTCAAAATAACCATTTCAGTTGTGCTAGGTTGTAATATTTATAATTCTGATGGCTTTAACTGACTGTTTAATGTGGTGTATGAATGTGGTATATGAATAATGTGCCACATGAAAATCATAGATGAAACTACTGTTTGTCATCAGCACAAGTTCAAATAGTAAACAACGAATGGTGAGGCATCTTTCACCTGCAAATCTTTTCTGGGCCATAGATAGATATTCTCGTGATAAAGCATTCTGTTTACCAGCCTTGGCAAGGCTGTATTAGCTTTCCAGGTACCATTTTATGTTTTTGTACTGTAACACATAATTCAACAGCATATTGTAAAACTGGGGCAATCCATTTACAATTTTAAACCAAGTATTTGAAGTGATCATTTAAAAAGTTATTATTGGTTGAGAAAGTTGACTTTCCAAATGTGCCTAATAAACATATGAGCACTCAGATTAACTATTAATTTTTAAAAAAATCTTCCTTTTACAGTCATCATTGTTTTCCTTTACAGTTGTTCAGCTGAAACAACAAATAAACCCAGATATGAGTATACTGTTTCCACCATAATCTAACTTATTCATATATGGTCCAAAATATTTTTACACCTTTAATTTAAAATCTGCAAAATCGCTTAATAATCATTCTCTTTCACTCTTCATTCCTTTCTTCATCCTTCCTTTTCACCCTTATATTCAATGTCTTCTTCCCAGCTTTACATCTGATATTCAAATTCTTCCTATTGACCTTCATTGATTAGTGGCCTACATTTATATAATTTAAAACACAATTAAACAAAAGGAACCTAAATGAGCAGAAACATGTCATCAGGGACTCTATTCACCTAGGCTTTTTTACTTCCATCTTTATAAATTTGGCTGTAATGATATGTATGTACTATACATACATATATTACACATGTATTGGAGTTAATGTGTTTTAATGATGTGTTCAAGAATATATATATATATATATATATATATATATATATATATATATATCCCTCAGTCGGTACAACTGTCTCACAGATTCATTGCACACAAATTTTCAAATATCTAACAGTTAAGTATCGTGACTCATTGCTTCTGTATCTTCCCCCTCTACTGTAGCCTATCACCAGTCGCGTTTGTAACTTAGTTAAGACGTATTTTTCGTATTTCAAAATTTGTGTGTAATGAATCTGTGAGATCAGTTGCACTCCATGGAGGGATATAAAATGTATGTATGTATATACTGGGTTGTCGGAAAAGTCATGACACATTTTTGCAGCGAAAAACATAGAAAAAATACGTCATGACTTTTCCAACAACCAAATATGTATATATTCTGATGGTAACCACTTTGAGCATCTCTTGTAATTGCAGAAGTCAAACATGACTTGTAGTCATATTTTGTTATTGCTATATATTGATATGTACAATTGGTATGTACAATTTTAATACAGTTTTTTTTTCTTTCTTAAAATGTGTATACATTTTTTGGACACCGTGTGTGTGTGTGTTTGTGTGTGTGTGTGTGTGTGTGTGATAAAATATAAATATATATTATATATAGATAGATATATAATATATAAATATACAAATAATATGTACAAGAAGCGTTTTAAACAAGTACTAATTGGAAGTGATAAAATATTTTCTTACAGTAATAATTCCACATATTCTGAAATCACATGCATAAACTATAGAGAAAAAGTGATGATGAATAATGTAATACAAGAGTTTGATATAAATTTCCATCTTTTCCTCAAACACACAGAAAAGAAAAACTGAAAACTCTTGGGATAAGAGGATAGTATCTCTCATGATACTATCTTTTGTAATCTGCTTTCTGTTAATCGTTTGTTGTATGTCATACACATCCTTGTCCCACACTATTTTCTACTGGGATTGTATTTGTTTATGTTTTGGTCTTTTTTACTTTGTTTTTAATTTTTGTGCATTCAAATACTCAAAGTTTACTTTTATTGTAGTATTATCTTTTTTTTTTTTCCTTCAGGGGCACACAGGTGAAGTTTATTCCTTTTATCCACCACTTAAGCCTTCCACCATATTATTTCACTCCTTTCCTCCACACAAACATTCTCCAGAAGTTTCTTCTTGTAACTCTATATACCCTAAAATATTTGCAGCTACTCCTGGAGTTAGTAAGTTACCTCCTCTTACCATCAGTTCCCTCACTTATATGATAGAAATGGCATATTTAACTAGCGGTGAGGATTAGAGACAATTCATATAAAGCCTCAGAGTAGAGAGGACTGCAATAAATTGTCACTATCTCAATTATTAAAAGAAGCAAAGGATGTGAAAAATGGAAGTTGAGTTTTACATAAGTGACTTTGTGGTAAGTTAATTTGCATTGTAAATAAGAGGGGTTTTAGTATGCTGACTCTGAAATAAACATCTGCAGTTTCTTAGGTTGCACCAAAGACAAACTATTTCAAGATGAAGAATTGCTGATGTTCAAAGATGACTTTTAAAACATTTAAATATTGACATTAGTTCAGGAGCACTAGATGGAAACATCTCTCTGGAGACATCAGTGCTGCCTTCATTTCCTCCAGAGTCTAACTAAGCTTTAAATATTTAAATGCAGTTAAAGGATTTAAAATTTGAAGAAGAAAAAAAATTTAATGATGTGCACCACTTAGTTTACTCTATTTTTGTATTAGTGCTTATTGCAAATTCCCCAAACACTTAGTTATCATCCCTGGATCTTTTCTCTGGTGATTTACAAAAGCAATTTCCAAGAGATCTCTAGAGCTGACCTAATTTTCCTAGGGGGCACAAAAGGGTGTATGCAGCAATTTATATGTATATATCAGGTTGATTCTCAGCAAAAATATCTGGTGAAGGCAATGTTTTTAATTTCAAATCTCTTTGCATTCCAAGGAACTCTCACCGTGAAGCTAGTTGAGCTCTGTTCACCTTGAGTTCCCCTGGATCTGGAGCGATTTATTGAATACCTATTATGTACGTGTGGGTACTATACTTGCGGCTCAATTTATAAAAGCTACATGACTGAACTTCTGCTTTCTAGATAAATGAGAGAAACAGGCATGTGTTCTGAACACCAATACAGTAAATGCTAGAGGGAAAATTTGCACAGTGCATTATGAGATCCTGTAGGAAAATCATCAAATCAAGTTTGAGGAAAGGTTGAGCAAAAGTGGGTGTGAAGGAAAGGCGATGGGTCTGCGGCTCAGGTGGGAATGCCTCGTGTTAAAGCAGCTCAAGCCCGAAGACAGGGCCCTGCAAAGCAGCGTCTTGCAGAAGAGTTTGCAGCTGGGGAGATAATCACCGACATGTCAAAAAAGGAGTGGAGACTAGGGCCGCCCATTGGCCAGGATGACTTTGGGTGCATATACCTTGCTGATACGAATTCTTCAAAACTTGTGGGCAGCGATGCACCCTCTGTTGTGAAAGTGGAACCCAGTGACAACGGACCTCTCTTTACTGAATTAAAGTTCTACTAGCGAGCTGCCAAACCAGAGCAAATTCAGAAATGGATTCATACCCATAAACAGAAGTACGTGGGTGTCCATAAGTATTGGGGATCTGGTCTACATGATAAAAATGGAAAAAGTTACAGATTTATGATAATAGATCGCTTTGGTAGTGACCTTCAGAAAATACATGAAGCAAATGCCAAAAGGTTTTCTCGGAAAACTGTCTTGCAAGTAAGCTTAAGAATTCTGGATATTCTGGAATATATTCACGAGCATGAGTATGTACACGGAGATATCAAGGCCTCAACTCTTCTCCTGAGCTGCAAGAATCCTGTCCAGATGTATTTGGTAGATTATAGCCTTACTTGTTGGTACCGCCCAGAAGGAATCCATAAAGAATACAAAGAAGACCCCAGAAGATGTCACGATGGCACTCTTGAATTCACCAGCATCGATGCGCACAATGGTGTGGCCCCATCGAGGCATGGTGACTTGGAAATACTCGGTTATTGTATGATCCAGTGGCTTAGTGGCCATCTTCTGTGGGAGTATAATTTGAAAGATCCTAAGTATGTTAGAGATTCCAAAATGAGATACAGAGAAAATATTGCAGGTTTGATGGACAAATGTTTTCCTGAGAAAACAAGCCAGATGAAATTGCTAAATACATGGAAACCGTGAAGTTATTGGACTATGTTGAAAAACCTCATTATCAAAATTTACGAGATATTCTTTTGCAAGGACTAAAATCAATAGGAAGTAAGGATGATGGCATACTGGGACCCGGCGTTGTGGAGAATGGAGGTTTGAAAGCGAAAACTAACAAAGAAGAGAAAGAAAGAAATTGAGAAAAGCACAGAATCCAGTGTTGAAGACATGGAATGCACAGATAATGCACAGACAGAAAGAGCAGCCCTACAAACCCATTCAAAAACCAGAAAGAGAGTCCAGAAGTAAATCAAATGTTGTAAACCAGTTTTTCTTTTTGTCCTTTCATTTGATTTTGTTCTTTCCTCTTTTTCTATTTTCTTTTTGTATGAGTCTTGTGGGTGGGGTAACAGTGAAATACCTATGTCTTTGAAAACAAACTTTTTTATTAAAATAAATGATTTGTACAATTTATTAAAGGCTAATTTATAAAATTACAAAATCTTTAGGTTATACTCTTTAAGCTATCCCATGCTGTATGTGACAGATTCCGGAGTATTTCTAAGAAAATTTACTATGACATGCACTTTCTGATGGTTGTATATTTCCCAGAGTATATAAAAGAATAAAGTTCTTACTTTTAAGAAAATACAAAACTTAAAATAAAGGGCTCTTGTGGCCATAAAAAAAAAAAAGTGGGTGTGAAAGCCTTCACAGAAGTAACCCTCAGTTATATCTTAAATAATGAACAGAGTTCCATTAACTGACAGAGGATGTGTTGAAGCAATGGAAACAATAACATTTTGATATAGCTAAATAATGATATATAAATGGAAAACAGGTGAAAAAATAATATATGAGTAAGCAAAGCCTAAGTTAGGGAAAATTTTAGAGTCCATGCCAAATGTATCTATTTTATTTTGTTGCAGATGATGGTAAATCACTTTGAAATATTTAAATAAGACTGAATATATAAATTTGCCTCTGTCCAATTACTAATCCAAAATGCATGGCCACCACTATTGATACTCAGACAAATCCTTCTGGGAAATAACTTCTTAAACTATCTCATGTGAAGTTTCTAATGAAATTTTTCCTCTTTGAAGGATATTTGTAATTTAACAGAGGTTCCTGAAGACACAATGCCTTTATCCAAAGAAATAATCTATTGGTGGATGGTAAATGCACCATAAAATAAATGTAAGATTTTTATTTGATAAAAGACAATCTCGGGCCGGCCGAGTGGCGCGGTGAGTAAGCGCTGGCTTCGGAAGCCAGCGGCCCTGGTTCGGTCCCACATATGAGGGCCAGTGACACTGCTCTAAAAAAAAAAAAAAAAAAAAAAAAAAAGACAATCTCTTCTCTCATGCTCAACTAAAACTGATCCATAATCCATTCTGGGTCTACCCTTTTTTTTTTTTTTAAGATTTTTATTGGGGAATGGGGGAGGAGAACAGCATTGGGGAATTGGGGAAGAGGAACAGATAAGTTGCTGTCCTTTTGTTCTTCAGTCTAGTTTAGTTATGGAGGACATCTCTTCACTGGCCCATGTTGGTATCATCATTGCGCTCTTCCTGGGTGAGGTAGATCAGTTGCCGGCCTCTGGATGGCCACTCATGGCGGCTATTAGCAGCTCACTCTGGCTGCGGCCACTCACAATGGCTGCCGGCCACTCACTGT
Source organism: Aselliscus stoliczkanus (assembly GCA_033961575.1). NCBI lineage: Eukaryota > Metazoa > Chordata > Mammalia > Chiroptera > Hipposideridae > Aselliscus > Aselliscus stoliczkanus. The sequence continues at coordinate 146,274,029 of CM066727.1, forward strand.
AGCCTATGGCAGCCCACTGCAGCAGGGGCTGCAGCTATGCCATCCCAGGGACTCACAGCATCCCAGCTCCTGGAGCGGTTGTTCACCATCATAGCTATAGAGGGCAGTGTCACTGGCCCTCATATGTGGGATCTGAACCGGGGTCGATGGCGTCCCAAGCCAGCTCTTAACCAACGCACCACTCGGCTGGCCCTACCATTCTAATTTATATAAAAGGTGGGTCCTTCTCTGGTGACTACAGGGAGTCCTTCACTGACTGCAGGAGATGCTATGTTCTCTGCATCTACTCTGATTTCTTCCTAGGTCAAGCTATATCACCAGTGCTTGGTTTATGGTGTGTCAGTGCCAGGAGATGGGAGACAAGCAGCTCCAGGATGATGCCACTGTAGCAGCCCTCTCCACTGAGTGTTCAGCCAGAGCAAAGAGCCAGGCTCCTTTGCCAGCTCCCAAGGTCTTTCCAAGGGTGAAGAACAGCATCAAGGCATTTCACATACAGCCCTTTGTGAGCCACAAAGCCAGGCTTCTAAGGAAATCTACACTTAACCCAAGTATATTTTTTGGTTGTTTTTTTTGTTTGTTTGTTTGGTTGCTTGGTTTTCATAGATGAACTTCATTACTTACGGTCTTTAGAGGGAAATACATGGATTCAGATTTTTATAGGACCAATATTACTTCCCCTGACATAAATTAAAAATAAACCTTAGAGAGTTTACTTTTTAAAACATCTCAATTTTATTATATAATTAGTTTTTGTTTATTTTAATGATGTGTGAGGCCAGGAGACTCAGCACAAGGTTATGTTACACAGGAGGGACCAGGAGCCAGACTATTCCTTAAAGAGAGCAGGTATATGCTGATGAGAGGTCCGCCCCCCCATCCCCCATTCCCCATCACTAAGAATGCTAGAGATAGATGTTCTGTAAAACCAAAGCTGATGGTATGTATTGATTGAGTTGAGCTCATTTAAAGTCACTGGGATGATGGGATCCCGAAGTTATACATCCAGGTGGAGGCATTTTGCTGCCAAAAGTCAGGGCCACAATTACTGTAACAACCAGTCTGATCAGAAGAACAGTCATGGTATTTGACTTACAAAGTGTTGTGGGGATGGTTAGTGCAGCTTGAAGTTTCTCAGGGCAAAAATAGATGAGCAAGCAGCCAGGTTCTTGCCTAAAATCTATAAACTATATAAAAGGCAAGAATGGATTACAGGACAATGAGGATAATTATCCTAATAAAAAAATCAATATCTGCTCCTCGATTCCTAGACCGAAGTCCATTTTTCAGATCTGAGCATCAATAATAATAATAATAATAATAATAATAATAATAATAATAAAACCCAATACTGCATCTAGGGGGTGGAAAGAGATCAGTGTTGCTGTCCAGCTTAAAGATTGCAGAGATGGTGGTCCCTAGTGTATCTCTGCTAAACTTGCCTGTCTGGTCCCTGATAAAACTGGCTGTGTCCTGAAGAGTACTTTTAGCTCAACATAATACAGTTGATCCTCATTATTCATGGATTGCATATTTATCAATTTGTCTACTTGTTAAAATGTATTTGTAACCTAGTGGCATTTTAGCAGTCATTCACAGACATGCACAGAATGATGAAAAATTTGAATCATCTGTCCATCATGTACAATACTATCTGAACTTAAACAAGATGAAGACACTCCATCTTCTTGTTTCAGCTTTCATACTTTAAACAAGTATCCTTTTTGTGGTCTACTAAGTGCCACTTTTTCTTTTTGTATTTTTGTTGGTGACTTGTTGTTTAGAATAGCCCCTAATCACAGTGCTAAAGCAGTGTCTCGTGTTCCTAAGTACAAGAAGGCTAAGAGAAGATAAACGTAATAGAACCGCTTCATTCAGACATGAGCTATAGTGGCCATGAGTTCAATGTTAATGTATCAATAGTATGTATTAAGTTATCTTTAAAAAGAAATACACATAAAACAAGGTAAGTATTCATTGATTGATAAAAACACCATGGCCAGAGGCTTGAAGGAACCTAACCTGTATTTCCTCTCGGAGCAATGGTTGAGCATTGCAAATTCAGTGTTTGTGGTGACTTCACAGAACATAACTGCCGTGAATAACAAGAATTGACTATAACATATTTGTTCACAGCTACTATGCCAAGAAATGGCATTTCTGCCAAAGCAGATTAGTAAAGCTTTAGGTACATTGTATGTGGCCAGCGATTTGGTAAATGTTAGTTTTCATTCTAATTAAGAAAAAAAAAAAAAGGAGGATCAAGAATAGGTTGCATTCACTTGGAAGAGACTGCAATATTCATTTATAGTTCAGTTTGAGGGTTATGGTATCTTCCCCCATCCTCTCAGAATATGGTACAAAGAGATATTGGTTAGTTGGAAATCATACAAACCATGCATCAATCTAATAAAACAAACATATCAGACTGACTAGGAAAGGCAAGCAGTGGATAGCAAATACACTGAAAGCTTTGTTAAGACAAAGGTACTCCAGGAGGTGAGAGATTACCCTTGGAATTTTGAGTATCTGCCACTTCAGAAAAATTTTAGGTGTACAGTGGTGATGAGTATGCTAGAATCCTGTTCTCAAGTAAAAAATAAACATATATAACTAAAAAGCACATTGCTTTAACTCATATCCTTATCACAAAGAAATATAACAGTGTCCTGTACAATCCTTTGGGTTCTGGAGACAACATAGTTCACACTTAGGAATACAGTAGCTGAAAAAGGTGGCCTAGAATAGGAAAAAGTCCTGTAACTAGTACAGACTACATCCCTATCACCTGAAACATCTTATTCCCTGACCCTGTTGTATTGGAGGTGACAGAGGCAAGGCGGGAAGGCAATAGCAAGCCCCAGCGGGCTTTCAGAATCCAATGCGGGCAAGGCCATTCCATCTGCAGAGGAGAATTCTGTTCTTAACCCATAGGACACCAAGAATTATCTTAACAATAGGGCACCAAATGCTCCTATATTCAAGACCTCCTGTTTTTACGAGGATTCTATTGGAACCGCCAAGTTTGGTATTGGGAAGAGCCCAGAATCAGTGGGTAGATCCAGGATGGAGGACAAACACGATCAAAAACTATGAGTGTAATGCAGGAGTAGATCAGAGTAGCTCAGAAGCTCATGGAACCCATCATGGTTTTACCTTTCTTCATTTGCACCTTTGGCTGAATGGGGGTTCGGGTTCCACATGAGCACCTGAAAAATTAGTAAAAAACCTGAGATTGATTTGCTGTTGTATTAGCTTGGGTACAAGCTCAAATAGATGGCAATAGCTGTATTACTGTCACATTCAAGGAAGGCCCTAAAAGATAAGTAAGATAAAAAAAATCTTTCTTAGTGGGCAGAGTTGTAAGTGGTAAACCTTGTAATTTGCCTTGTGTGAAAGGAGAAGTGGTCTGAGATAAAAATATGTTTAGATTCCTGAAAAATAATATAATGGCCAGAAAGTAATCTAATGTCCAGAAAGGAAAAAGACTACAGGATCACAGAAAAGGATGTTAGGGTACAGGCATGAGAGCAGACATATGGGAGTGTGCATGAAGTATGAAAATACTGTATTTACATGTTAATGTCTACCAGAACATATCCATCAGAACATGGAGGGTATGTATGAGCTCAATAGCATTGACTCCCACTAACTGAGATGAATATGGCTAATGTTGTCTCTAAATATTCAACCTGACAGCTATAGAGAGACCAATGGTGAGTCCCTGATATAGCATCATTTCTCAAGGATCAACTGGTCACTCATTGGCTAGTAAACTTTATTAAACCCCTTTGCTTTCAAAAGGGCCATTGGCTTGTTCTCACAGGGACAGATACCTCTTCTGGTTATGGGTTTGCCTCTCCAGTCCACAGAGCTTCAGTCAGCATCTCTACCCAGGGGCTTATTAAATAACTGCTTCACGGGTATAGAATTCCACATAACAGAGCATCTAATAAAGGGACCACTACACAGAAAAAGAGGTATGAGAGTGGATTATGATCCGAGGATCCACTGGTTGTATGACACTATCTAGACACTGTTAGCCTAACGGAGGGCCAGAGCACCCCAACTAGAGGCACAGGTGGAGAACCTACTTGGAGGCACTATTATGAAAGATGGGGTGCCTTCAGAATCCAGCATATTCATAAATCCAGGTCTATGGCCTGCTGTATCTCAAGTGGTATAATTCATGGGTTTAGGAACCAAGTGGCAAAAGGTGTGCTGGCTGCACTTACCAATATTTTTAATAATTAAGTGGGAAACTGTGTTACTTGTTCCTATAATTCAGAGCTCCCCAAAATGGTCACAACAAAATTACCATTGATCTATAAGCAACAGCTATTGTCAGTGTTCTTCAGAAATTTTTTTGGTGCAGAGAGCAACAGGTAAGAAGAAAAGTTGTCATAAGCAACCTGATCACCAGGAGATATGATTGTCTTTACAGAATGAAAACAAAACAATATGTGTGAATTCTCACTGTCCACTGTCCACGTGGGTGCCTCCTGGTACTGACACGCACCATTCTAACAGTGAATGAAAACATAAAGAACTTCTGACCTGGAAACGGCATTATTACCAATGGTTTTGTCTATTCAGGAGTGAAGGTTTGTGTTATACCATTAAATAAATAATTAAGACGTGATGAGATGAGAGCTGAAGATAAAGGGAATTTAAAAAGGATACTGAAGGATGGTGAAGAATAGATAACATTTGCAGATTCACAACCAAACATAGCAACAGAGATCATAATTTATTCTTATAAATAGTCTTCTCCATATTTCCTCTCAGAAAGAGGTTCAAGGGAGCCAGGAAGGAAATAGGCATCTGTGTAGAACAAGTAGTGGACTGTGGCAGCAAAGGAAATGTGCTGTTCAGTCTCCACCAAGAGAAGTGGCTACATAAAGCACAGTTGACAGACAGCCATGTTACCACCCTTATGAAACATTCACCCGAAAGCCATACTTTCAGAAGGCTGCTATCAGCTGATGACTGCAGATAACAGGATGCCAATGCTAGCCCCTGTCCTCTAGTGAGCGACTTTGACTCTGGGGGGTCCCCAATTAATCTGGCCTAAACTCTTTTAGAACTGTCCAGTAGTCTGAGACTCTTCTTGCCTAGTCCTTTCTAACACTGTTGTCAGATCTGCATCACAGTATGAAGCCTCCCTCTGTCTCCACCCTCCACTTTATTCTTAACAGGGTATCATCCAATGAATCTCTTACATTTTCTTTTTTTTTTTTCTTTTTTTTTTTTTAGCTGAGCCATCCTGCCACCTGTTGGTGGCTCAACGGCAACTCAGCTCGGGCTGGCCTCGAACAGCTGTTGCTCAGAGCTCAGCTCGCACTCTTGAGCGAGCTCTTAACCAACTGAGCCACTGGGCCGGCCCGAATCTCTTACATTTTCAATCTCATCTTGGTGTATGCTTCTCACAGGACCTGAGTTACCACAGTGATCAATTGCTGAATGGTCTATTATGTGTCAAATGAAGCTTATAAAGCATGACTCATCTGACATTTTAATATATGAGTATAAATATGTTGTGATTAAAACTGGCTTTCCTCCAGAAATTTTTACTGGCTGGAAAACACTTTTTTCTTTCAAAAGTGATTACCTCAAGTTGTAGACCATTGCAAATGAATGTTTTGGAAAGTACCAGACAGTTACATAACAATGGGTGTAATTGATCAGATATGGCTGATGCAAACTATAGACCAATAAAATGTTAGATGAACTCAAAAGCCCAGGACTCCTCACATTTGCATACATGCTAACTTTGCTAATTAACACCAAACATTTACACTCTGTATCAAAAGGCATTGAGTTAGCTGTGTACTGACAAACATTGATCATAAAATTATTCCAATTCTATGTGTTGACATCCATAAGCAGTGGTTATTTGATGCACTTGCAAGGACTGAGCAGTGGTCAGGCTGGGGGTGGGGATGAAGAGACAGAGAGAGAGAAACAGAGACCAATCCATTCACTGGACCAAGTAACACATACCATCCACCTCTTTTTCCATGGTTGTTCACAGTCACTGCTTAGCATGTTGAAGGAAAATGAATAGAAGTTGTTCCAAGGCAGTGTTGTTTGCTGTCTGCTTCTCTACGTGCTGTCTACCTCTTGACATCCTTATCTGGGTCTTTCTGTTGACTGTAAGGTGGTGTTAACCAGAATAATGCAAATGGATACATAAATTGAAATATATTGCTATAATAGGATACTAATCTACAAATAAAATTAAATATAATTATATAATTATACACATTAAACTAGATAACTTTCACAAGCAATATAAAACAAAAACAGGTCAAAAAGAGAACATAATTTGATATTCATTTATAACAAAATTAAATAGAAAAAATTAAACTATTTTTGGGTTATTTGGAAGTTTTTAAAGATCAAGACAGAGATCATCACAAAAGTCATGATGGTAGTTTATTGTAGAGACAATGAGAGTGATGTGATCAAATGCAGCAGGTGTTCATTTCATAAATATTCTTTGACTGTATATACATACAAATTATGTACTCTCTCAGTGATTACTGCTCAATTAAAATTACATTAGATAATGACACAAAATTTTACAAACACTATGTTCTCAGCCATGTTAAGAGTACTTGAAATGTAAGATTGAAGGAAAATATGAAATGATTAATAAAAAGCAAGTTTTATGAAGCAATTTATTCCAGAGTTTGTAATACAAAAATAATCTCACTTAATTATTTTTAATTGGGAAAATCAAAAATTAAATATTATATACAAAATGATACATTTGAAAAACAAACTCAAGGGAGTAAATGAAATCATAGTCAACTACAACAAAATTTCAAAACAGGGATGGTACAAAATGTTAATAGTGCAGCTGGGGTTTGTTTCTCCTTCTTTATTACAAAATAAAATATTCCATATCTTTTTCCTTGTTGTTGTTTTGTTATCTAATAATAAGCATACTCTACTTATTTTTTTGTAAGCTGACTAAACACATTCATATCATATCTATCATAAACTGAAATTAGTAACATTTAATGGTATCAGCCATGGTCTCAGCATGGTTTATGTGATTATTTCCTGGGGCAGATAACTAAAACTTGAACCTTCAGGGAATTGGATCATTTGATGTGACAATTGTGCAATTTTGAGGTAATCCCTTCTGAGTACAGAACAGGGAAAATTTTCACTGTGGATAAAATGAGTTGATGGGCTCCCTGGAAGCGAGAGGAATGGAAAGAGAGGACTAAGGTTTTTAAAATGTGTAATAAAACCAAGTTTTCCCCATTGCCTAGTTTTGCTAGAAACTGTTTTCTATTGGCCATCACACCTGATTTCTGCACCTGGTGGAAAAATTAGTATCTACTCTACCGTAGTTCTTTTTAACACATTCATGTTTGTTAACTAGAATGGGAACCTTAAAATGCTTGTTTAAAAATATAAACATAAAAGAAGCATATTTATTGGCTCACTAGACAAAGAAAACAAAGTAAATGATGTGAACTGTTGATCCCTCATGTTTCTTCTTATGTCTGTACCTGAAAAAGGTTGACTCAGATATTCTCCACTGAGAAAGATACAGGGGACAGCAGCTATAGAATTAAAGATTAATTTTTGACCTGGCTTCCACTTACTTCTTCTGCACATTTCTTGGGAAATTTATAGAGTTCAACTTATCACTGGGGAAGACGTGCCCAATATTAGCCATAAACTTAATCAGTGCTCCCGATGCTTAGTATGCTTCTGCTTCTACCTGTTTATTTTCCTTTGAAAATTTCCATTTGTAAGAGCACAGAGCCTCAGTAACTCATCTCTCTAAGATGAATTCAGAAATAATTCCTTATTTTATGTTAACTTATTTTTCTCTAGGACCCACTAAAAAATGTAAAGAGCAATAGTAAGAAATGAGATTCTCCCTTTTTTTTTTAGAACCTGCTATGCATGAATGTGTGACAATCATGCCTATAGTAGATAACACAGCATAATCTTCTCATTACCTCTGCCAGGGGCTCCATCCCAAGCATAACTAACTGATCCAGGGATGTATAGCAGATCTAGAGTTGTGCATCATACTCAAGCCTAGAAATTAGGTTATGTCTTCTCAGAATTTGAAATTCAGAGGACCTGCAGTTAAATTACTCTAAGGCTGGCTCTTTAGGAGTGCCATTATCTGATGCTGACATTCCAAAAATGCTCAGATGTCTATCTTTCTCCAGTCTTGATTTATTTGGATTTTTGAGGATGTCTCAGTGACGCTACTGAGAAGTTTCCAAGCAAAACTATCAAATAAAAGGGTCCTTAATCCCTTAAGACTAGTGAAAGTTATAGTGGCCTCAGCATGAACTCCGTGGTAGATTAAAAGGAGCTGTAGCTAGGGCTGGCTGGGTGGCTCAGCTGGTGAGAGCTCTCTCAAGAGTGTGGGGGCTGGCCGAGTGGTGCAGTGGTTAAGCGCTGGCTTGGGAAGCCAGTGGCCCCGGTTCGGGTCCCACATATGAGGGCCAGTGATACTGCCCTAAGGAAAAAAACAAAATTAAAAAAGAGTGCGAACTGAGCTCTGAGCAACAGCAGTTCGATGCCCAGCCTGAGCTGAGCTGCTGTAGCTGCTATCAGGGATGGCTCAGCTAAAAAAAAAAAAAAAAAAGTGGCGGGGGGGCTGTAGCTGGAAACTATCAGTCAATGGTACCCTGCCTTTAGCAATAAAAAACTATAATTGTTTACTGATAGATAAACTTTAAAATATGAATATGTCCCTTGCCAATTTATTTTAATTTCCACTCCAACCTTATTAATATTATTGGAGATCCGGTGAAGATGATGAAGTAGGTAAATGCCGTGCTTATCTCATGTCATGACCACATCAAAATTATAACAAAACTACAGAACAACCATCACTGAGGATCACTTAAAGTTTAGCTGAACCAAACCCCTACAACTAAGAACATACAAAAGAAGCCACCTGGAGACTGAATAGGAGGGGAGGAGACACCGAAAGTGTTAGTCCACATATGACCATTAAAAATCAGGATGAATAACATTATATGTCAACTATAATTTTATATATATATATATATATATATATATATATATATATATATACTCACAGGATGTGGAGTACAGTGGGGAGTGGAATCAATGGATTGTAATAGATATGTATGATATTGGGGGTGGGGAGTGGTGTATTGGGGGAAGGGGTTGTCATTTTGTGAGGGGTGAAAAGCATAACTATTACATTGTCTTGTACACCTAAAACTAATTTAAAAAAATCAGGATCGATATCTTGGTTGTGGGGGTCCCCTGCGCCAGAGGAGCTAGGGACCCACACTAGGCTCCCCAGCCCAGGAATCGAGTGCTGGGGAGAGAAGTCCCCATAACTTCTGGCTGTGAAAACCAGCAGAGATTGTATCTGAGTGAGACTAAGGTGGCTGTAGTTCTAGGTGTTCCTCTTAAACAGCCTGCACATGGACTTACTCACTGATGGACTCACTTGCTTTGAGCTCCAGCACTGTAGCAGCAGCTCAAAAGGCATCAGGGACATACAGGCAGGAACCAAATTGTCTGGCTACAGGGTAGGGCTAGAGGGATGCTTTCCTGGACAGAGGAGCTGGTGAAAGCTACTGTTTCTTGGTTGAGCTTTGGCCCCTCCTGGTGGGCAGATGCAGGCAGCTGCCACATCTGAGTCTCCATCAACCTGGCTAAAACTGTTTGCCCTGATTCCCTGAAACCATGCCCCACCCAACTTTGGGGTCCACCAAGCCACTTCCAGGGGATTTCTATATAAATGGCCTGCCTTGGCTCATGCTGCAAACCTTCCTACACTCTCTCAAATGTTCACAAACCCAAACAAACAGCATCTGGCTTCAAATTGTCCATACCTCTGGGTGAGCAGCCTTAAGCCCAGCACTAGTGACAGCTGGCCTTGGTACATGGCTTGGTCCCTCAATCCACCTCCACACCCAGTGCGGGTAGTGGCCATCTGTAGATTGTTCTGTGGCTCATGCCAGGTGGTCCTGGGCAGGGCACAGGCTGGGGCTGAAGTTAGCCCTTGGTAAGGTCCCTGCCAAGTAACCCTGAGACTGGCACTCCTGGTGGCGAGCTTTGGACATAGTCAGATAATCATCCAGCCATTTCCAGTGATAACACACCCCAAGGGCACACAGGCACCAGATCCCTGCTAAAGTGAATCCTGCTCCATAGGGTCAGTCCCTGCACAATAGCTCCTCCACTGTAGTCACTGCCAGTCCTCACAACAAATTAGCCCAAGGATCAATTCCTTCCACTGATGTGAAAACAGCAACCAAGGCTCTACTACAATAGGAGGGCACACACAACCCTCACAAGAGAACACCTGGAACAACCTGGCTTGGGTGACCAATGAGACTGTGCCACTCAGCCCCACAGGATATCTACTGTTGAGTTGTCAGAAAAGTCATGATGCATTTTTGCAATGAAAAACATAGAAGAAAAAACGTCATGACTTTTCCATCAACCCATACATAGGCCACTCTACTAAGACCAGGAGGCATAGAAGCCCTACCTAATACGTAGAAACAAACACAAGGAGGCAGCCAAAATGGGTATACAAAGAAAAGACAAACCTCAAAAAAAAGAATTATCAAAATGGAGACAAGCAATCTACTTGATGTAGAGTTCAAAAGACTAGTTCTAATGTTGCTCAATGATCTCAGGGAGAATTTCACCAGAGAGATAGGAAACATAAAAATGGAGATAGAAAACATAAAAATGGAAATAGAAAACATAAAAAAGAACTAGTCAGGAATAAAGAATAGACTAACTGAAATGAAGAATACATTAGAGGGAATCAACAGTACATCAGATGAAACAGAGGATTGAAACAGTTATTTATAAGAGAACAGCAAAGAGAAAAAAAAAGAATCCCAAAAAAATGAGAATAGTTTAAGGGGCATCTAAGACACTATAAAGGGTACTAAACATTCACATCATAGGGTTACCAGAAGAAGAGCGAGGCAAGAAATTGAAAACCTATTTGATGAAATGAATACAAAAAACTTTCTTAACCTGGTGAAGAAAATAAATATACAAGTCCCGGAAGGGCAGAAGGTCCCAAACAAGATGAACCCAAAGAGGCCCACACAAAGATACATCACAATTAAAATGCCAAAAGTTAAAGACAAGGTAAGAATCTTAAAAGCAGCAAAAGAAAATCAGTTAATTACCTACAGTGGAGCGCCCATCAGACTGTCTGCTGATTTCTCAACAGAAACCTTGCAGGCCAGGAGGGATTGGCAGAAAATGTTCAAAGTGATGAAACGCAAAGACTTTTAACCCAGCAAAGCTATCATTTAGAATGGAAGAACAGATAAAGAGCTTCCCAGGCAAGAAGAAGCTAAAGATGTTCACAAAAATCAAACCAGAATTACAAGGAATCTTAGAAGGACTTCTTTGAGATGGAAAAAAAAATATTAATAATAAAATGGCAATAACTACATATCTATCAACAATTACTTTAAATGTAAATGAATTAAATGTGCAAATCAAAAGATAGGCTGGTTGAATGGATAAAACATCATATGCTGCCTACAAGAAACTCACTGCAGATCAAAAGACACACATGGACTGAAAGTAAAGACATAGGAAAGATATGTCACAAAAACAGAAAGAAAAAGAAAAAAAAAAAAAAGCTGGAGTAGCAGTATTTATACCAGACAAAATAGATTTTAAAACAAAGGCTGTAACAAGAAACAAAGAAGGACTCAGTAATCCCACTTCTAGGTATTTATCTGAAGAAACCCAAAACTCTACTTCAAGGGAATGTGTTCATTGCAGCACTGTTTACAATGGACAAGATGTGGAGGCTGCCTGGGTGTCCGTGGATGGATGAATGGATAAAGAGGTGGTGGTACATATATACAATGGAATATTGCTGGACATAGAAGGGAATGGGTTCTTGTGATTATCGGTGGCATGGATGGACCTGAAGGGGATTGTGCTGAGTGGAGTGTCAGATGGAGAAAGACAGTATGATTTTGCTTATATGTGGACTCTAAAGGACAAATAAACAAACAAAACAGAAACAAACTCACAGATACAGAAAACATTTTGATGGTTGCCAGATGGAAGAGGGTTGGTGTGTGGGTGAAAAAAAGGAAGAGATTAAGAAGTACAAATTGGTTGTTACAAAGTATCTATGGAGATATAGGGTATAGCACAAGGAATATAGTCAATAATCCTGCAATAACTATATATGGTGTCAGATGGTTACTAGATTTATTGGGGTGATAGAATGGAGTGGTTTCGGGGGCAGGGTGAAGAAAGTGAAGGGAATAAGAAGTACAAATTGGTAGTTACAAAATAGTCATCGGGATGTCAAGTAAAGCATAGGGAATATAGTCAATGATATGGTAATAACTGTGTATAAAGCCAGGTGGGTACTAGACTAGTCAGGGGGATCACTTCTTAAATTACACAAACGTCTAACCACTATGCTGTACACCTGAAATTAATATAAAATAATATTAAATGTCAGCTGTGATTGAAAAATTAAAAATGTGGAGGGAAATTGAAGGGCAATAAGTGGTCCAGATTTCCAGGTATAAAACAAATAAATCATGGGGATGTAATATACAGCATGGAGAATACAGTCAATATTGTGAGAGCATGGTATAGTGTCACATTCTGGACTTATTATGATGATCGCTACTTTAGGTTTATAAATGTTAAACAACTATGGTGTACATCTGAAACTAATATAATATTGTATGCTAGCTATATTTTAATAAAATTCTTTAAAAAAAGAAAAAAGATATTTTTAGGGTTTTAATTTATTGCTATTGTTGTCTTATTTGTTTCTTCCATGAATCTTTAAAATTATTTTAATAATCCACATTTCACCATATGTTAGAGCTCAGATTTCATCATTTTAATATGCTATGAATATGTTCACTACATATTAATATTTTCTTGTTTGTTTATTTTGATCATTTCTGAGATTTTTTATAAACTTAATTTTTGAGACACACCTTATTAAGATTATTCTGAAAAATGCTACAGGAATGATTTGATTTCTGAATATTTGTGCATCCAAAATGATATCATAGCTAGGTAAATTATTCTAAATTACCAACCATTTCTTTCAATAGTCTGATATTGATTCATTGATTTTTTTTTTAATTAGTTCAGTATAGCATATGAAAAGACTGAAGATATTCTAATTCTCTGTCCTGAAAATATTTTCTTGTTTCTATTTATAAGCTTTGGTTTTTATTTTTCTTAATTCTCTAATTTAAGTATTTTGTTAGAATACTACAATGGCTAACCTATTTGGTATTTCATATGCACAGAGTATTATGAAGTGTTTATGTAAAAATCAATTAGCTTAATTCTTTAAAAACAGTCTATCAGCTAGATATAGAAATTCATATATTAGAGATGAAAACATTGAGATGCTGAGACATTAAGGAATTTTCCAAAACTCATAAGTTAATCAACGGTGGAACAAAAAGTTAAACCTATTCATCAGGCTGTAGAGTCTGTGTTCCTTGACCATAGCAATATTCATTGGCTGCTCTATGTTTCTGATCCCCCTTCACAAATGGCTTGCATTCATTTTTTTTGCCTATTTAAGTCCAGTGTGGGATCACTCAATCTTCAGGTGGGTCTGCCTGTTGGGACCTCATAGGTAGTTGTGGATTTGTACACAATAGAAGAAAATAGGCTCTCCTTGTTCTTAAGTTTTTATAGAATTCATCATGGAAAGCTCTGATCTCTGGTTTGAAGTTTATAGAGAATAACATGTCTCTATTCAGAGAGAAGAAGGAAGACTTCTCAGCACAAACTACAACTGCCTGCAATCCTATCAGCATTCTTATAAAAAGTATAGGAATACATGAACAATTTAGCAGTGGCAGCCCAGCCCAATTCATGGGCATTAATCATTGGAGTAATTCCCCCAATCCTACTCTTAATGGTGGGATCAGTGCTTTACCCACCTATTTCCATTCTAAATCTTTATCCATGTTAAGAAAGATTGTTTCTCCCCTCTGCCCTTATGCACAACTGTCCTTCATACCAATAATATTTATCACCTGCAGTTACAATTGCAGCACTATCATGGTTTATTTTTTCCATTTCCACCAGTGCCTTACTATAGTTTTTGTGCCTGCTGCAGGATAAGGGAAGCAGGAGTATTTAGGTTTATGTATTCCTCCCAGAATCCCCAATCACTCATCGTCTTCACATATTGTTTAGATGTAATAGCTTTGAAATCTCTAAATTTGCATAATGCTTTATAACATAACTTATTTTGCAGGAACATTTTATTTTTACTGTATGCTAGCTATAAAGACTAAGCCCCAAGCATTGTATTACAGTGTTAAGAAGTAATATAGTTTTCCTATTAAAATAAAGTTATTCATTTTGTGAAATTTACAGCAAACAGTGGTTATATAAATCCAATGCAACAGGAAAAGTACATTCTCAAAATATTCTGTGGTTCTAGATGCATAATATTTTCACTTGCTTGTGAAAGGTGTATTTTTATTTACTTTCATGTTCTGTTTCTCATGAGGCCCTATTTGTCCTTGGTGTAAATTTTAGTATAACGAGGAAAGAAAAATGTCCTTCTCCAAACATATGGCTTTTTATACCTGATTATCTATCAGTCCCCGGAGCTTTAGTGCCGGAGCTTCATGGTGTAAGACTGAGGTTTTTGATAGCTTCCAGATAATCCTACAATGTGATATATCTGGTTATTTTAGCAATGCTTTAGAGAAGAAACATCCTCCCTCAATAAGAGCTGTAGACTTTACTTTTCATTTCTCAATGAAGGATGTGTTTAAAATTTCTTATTTCATACTTTGTACACATATTTTGGGTTGCAGGAATAATTTTACTGTTTGGGCTCAATGCAAAGCTCTCCAGGGCTTCAATATATAGTAAGTGAATAATTATTGTAATTTTGGCAGTTCTCCATGTTGTTTGCTTTTGCTCTTATTCAGGCTAAATCTGTTCTACAACAAATACAACCAACCAGCATTGGAGACTAATATTAATATAAAAAATAGCAGATGGATTGTTTTCTCTTTCTTTAGTATGTCCAATCCAATGATATTTTTACCTAAATTTTTTATCTGAACAAGAAAAAATTCACTCCACTTAATGTTTTCCACTTTGAAATTCTCTGTTCCTGGTGTTTATATTCTGCCTGGTATTTACCCATGATTCTATTTAAATATTAGGGAAGAGGACTTCCAATCAAGTTGGCAGAGTAGGTAAGTACTGTTTTCACCTCCACCTATAACCATATAAAAATAAAACTAAATTATGGAACAATGATCCTTAAGAATCACCTGAAGTCTAGCTAAACAGAACTTCTATAACTAAGGACATAAAGAAGAAGCCGTCTTGAGACTGGTAGGAGGAGATGGTCCCATGTGTGGTGGGTAAGAATCAAGAGGGGTATCTCAGCTGTAGAGGTCTTCCCTAATGAATTAGGGGTCCCAGGCCCCCACCAAACTCCCCAGCCTAGACCACCAGTTCTGAGAAGAGGAGTGCCCACAATATCTGGCTGTGAAAATCAGCAGGGGTGCTGTACAGGTGAGCCGGAGGGCTGCTGGAGTCCCAGGTGATCCTCTTACAGGGCATGTACATGGACTTTCTTGTGATGGATTAATTTGCCCTCAACTCCAGTGTTAGGAGAGCAGCTTGAAAAGCACCACTGACATACAAAGTGGAACTGGAGGGGCAACTCTGGCCAGGACATGCAAATCATGAAACTAGACCACTTTCTTATACCACTTACAAAAATAAACTCATATTGGATTAAAGACTTAAATGTAAGATCTGATACCATAAAACTCCTAAAAGAAAACAAAGGCTGCTCGCAATAATTTTTGGATATGTCTCCACTGGTAGGGAAAAACAAAGAAAAAATAAATAAATAAATGAGACTACATAAAACTAAAAAGTTATTGCACAGCAAAAAATAACCATCAACTAAACAAAAAGACAATCTATTGAATGGGAGAAGATATTCATCTATGATGTAGCCCACAAGGGGTTCATATCCAAACTACATGAGAAACTCATACAACTTTACCAAAAAGACATATAATCAGATTAAGAAGTGGGCAGAAAACCTGAATAGACATTCCTTCAAAGAGGACATACAGATGGTGAATAGACATATGAAAAGATGCTCAATATCACTATTCATCAGAGAAAAGCAAATTAAAATCACAATGAGATACCACTTCACACCTATCAGAATGGCTATAATCAATAAAAACAAACAAGTGTTCACAAGAATGTGGAGAAAGGGAACCCTTGTGCACTGTTGGTGGGATTGCAAATTGGTACAACTACTATGGAAAACAGTAGGGAGGCTCCTCAAAAAATTTAAAAATAGATCTATCATATGATCCAACAATTTCACTTCTGGATGTTTATCCAAAGAAAGCAAAAGCAAAAAGACATATGCATCCCTATGTTCATTGCAGTATTATTTACAATAGTCAAGAATGGAAGCAAACTAAGTGTTGTCTACCAATACATGATTCGATACAGAACAAGTGGTACATACATACAATGGAATTTACTGAACTGGAAAAAGGAATGAAATTTTACAATTTACTTCAACATGAATGAACCTAGAAGGTTTTATGCTAAGTGAAATAAGTCAGACAGGGAAAGTCAAATACCAGCTGATTTCACTTACATGTGGAATCTAAAAAAAAAATAAATGAATAAACAAAACAGAAACAAACTCGGGTACAGGGAACAAACTGATGGTTGCCAGATGGGGGGTGGGGGTTGGTAGGCTGGGTGATAAAGGTTGTCGCTTTCAGCACGACAGAGCAGTGGGAGTGGAGAAGGGAAAGCAAAAGATTAAGAAAGGGAGAGACACAAATCAGAGAAAAATGCAGTTGGGGCCGGGGACTGAGCCCCGAAACGGGCCTGACTGCTTCTTTTATTGCCTTACAAATAAGAAAAGATCAGTGTAGCTTCCCAATCTGTGAGTCTCACAGCCAAGAATTTAGCTCAGGGCCTAATCTCCCATGCCTGCAAGCTGCCATTACCAAAGGTATTGTCATGCACCTCTTAAAGAGACAGAAACTTCCTCTGCAGAGGCTTACTGATAAGAATGCTCAGAGGACAGATATTATCACATCAATAGGTGACTTCACATGCTGGCTGCCAGAACCTGAAGCAAGGGGTCTCTGCCCTTTTTCCTCTATGTGATTCCTCCCATGGCTCCCATGCGACTGTGCCTGGCTTAGGTTGTCCCTCCCTTGAGGAATCTTATCCGTCATTGACTAACCAGCCATCTTTTGGGGCCAAGTAGGGAAACATAAAGTAACCATAATAGTGAAGTAATGATCTGTCTTTATGGAAAGGTGCATGGGGCCAAAACAGGCAGGCAGTGTGATGACAGAGGTGAAGGGATTCAGAAGTACACGTTGACAACTAGAACACAGTCACAGGGATGTAAAGTACAGCATGGGGAATACAGTCAATAATATTGTAACAACTATATATGGTGTCAGATGAGTACTAAACATATTGGCGTGGATAACTTTGTACATTACATATATGTCCAACATCTACACTGTATACCTGTAACTAGCATGATATAGAATGTCAACTGTAACTGAAAAACAAAAATAAATTAAAAAATATTAGGGAAGGGCCAGCCGAGTGGCGCATTGTTTAAGAGCTGGATTGGGATGCCAGCGGCCCTGGTTGGGATCCCACATATGAGGGCCAGTGACACTGCCCTCTACAGCTAAGATGGTGAACAACAGCTACACCTGGAGCTGGGCAGCTGGGAGTCCCCGAGATGGCATAGCTGCAGCCCCTGCTGCAATGGACTGCCACAGGTTACAGTGAGTGGCCAGCAACCAGCATGAGCAGCTGGCAGCCAGTGTGAGCTCCCAAGAGCCACTTTGAGTGACCGTCCAGAGGACAGCGACCGATCTGCCTCTTTCGGGAAGAGCACAATGATTATACCAACATGGGCCAGTGAAGCAATGTCCTCCACAACTAGACTGAAGAACAAAGGGACAGCAACTTGTCTGTTCCTCTTCCCTGGTTCCCTAACGCTGTTCCCCTCCCCCAATTCCCCAATAAAAATCTTAAAAAAAAAAAAAGAAAGAAAGAAACATTAGAGAAGAGTCCTATTCAAGTCAATGTAAGATTTAATAAGTGTTTACTTGGTTTTACAAAAATAAAACCAAAAATGGTGTTAACCTTGGTATTAGGAAAGGAACTATTATTCAAAGAGAGACAAATTAGTTTAGATTTGCATAAATATTATATTATAAATTCATATATAGAGAGAATGTATGATATTATATTTATATGTAAGATATATAATATTCAATATATAACATAACATAATATACAAATATCATATAATGGGACATATTGCATATGCTACATATTTTATATACAAATATAGTAATGCTTTCTTTTTAAATAATATGAGGGCATTTAAAGAACAAAATAGTGACATATGTGGAATCTGAAAAACTGTATGAATGAGCAAAGTAAACAGAAACTGTCTCATAGATATAGAGGAAAAATCAGGGTTGCTAATTGGGAGGGGGATGGGGATGAGGGAGAAGGGGAAGGGATTAGACTGCAAAAATAGGCAACTACAATATTGCCACTGGGATATGAAAAACACTTTGGGGAATATAATTAATAATGTTGTAAATATTCTGTGGAATGTCAGATGGTCATAGGTCTTGTTAGGGAGACCATTTCATGGGTGGAGTAGAGGTTTGATCACTGCACTGTATAACTAAAGCAGAGGTTGTATACCTATTGTAATTGAATATATATATAGATAGTCACGGGATGTGGATTATACTGTGGAAGAGAGTCAGAGGAAGAGTAATAGATACATATGATATGGGGGGGGAGTGGGGTGGCGAATTGGGGGTGGGGGGTTGTGACTTTGAGGGGTAAAGTGTATAACTATTGCACTGTGTTGTACACCTGAAACTAATTAAAAAGAAAAAAAAAAAAGTAGAGTGAGTACAGGTCAACTATGTATGGGGGACAGCAGAGTCGCAGAAAATAAGCATCAGAGTTTTAATACAGTTTTTGAGGATGAATGGAATTGTAGACATGGACAAGAATAAGAACATT
Source organism: Aselliscus stoliczkanus (assembly GCA_033961575.1). Taxonomy (NCBI): domain Eukaryota; kingdom Metazoa; phylum Chordata; class Mammalia; order Chiroptera; family Hipposideridae; genus Aselliscus; species Aselliscus stoliczkanus. The sequence goes on from CM066727.1 coordinate 146,293,148, forward strand.
CTAAGAGAAAAAGACCAAATTCAAGGTACTCATATATGAATTAACATCACAGTTATAAACTTGTGGTGTGATAGGCCTTAAAAACAGAGTCTAATTAAGCTAGGCCATTGTTTCATATTCCATGCAGGAGCATCCTGTGATAGGAACCAGGATGAAATAAATGGTTTACCCACATGAGGTCATTCCAGCTTCCTGATGACCAGGTAGTTTAAGTGATAATTTTATGAAAAATATTTTCTTGGTAAGGAATGAACTTTATTGAATGGAAACTAGATGTAACTACCTTAAATTTATTTAAGTATAATGAGCCATGCATCTGTTTTTAATACTAAATATTGTGATTTTGTTATAAAGTCTTAATTTCTTCTTACTTACTGACTGGTGAAATAAATCGCCTAACTCCGAGGCCAAAATATAGTTTCTTAACACAATAATAGAGACATGAACTAAAATGGTTAATATAACTTCTGTTTGATTAAGATTCCTCTATTCTAAAATTGTATACTTTTGTGCCTCTTTCTTATCAGAGTTCACACTTTTTTTTTTTTTTGAGGGCAGTGTCACTGGCCCTCATATGTGGGACCGAACCAGGGCCGCTGGCTTCCCAAGCCAGTGCTTAACCACCGCGCCACTCGGCCGGCCCCAGAGTTCACATTCTTAATTTCTCTCCATGTATTTGTTCAAAGTTGAATTCAAGTACACTCTATTGTTACATTGTTAAGGAGTGCTGCTTCCTCTACAATCTTATAATTTTGATTGCCTCTTTTATTAGTTACTTTAGCAATTGTTTTCTTTGTGTGGTGATACGGTAAATGAACATCAAAGGGTATTTTAGGAATAATCTACCTTGTACCACAAGCTACTCCCCATAAGCACACAAGCTAAGCAAATACCTCTGTGATTCCAATGGATAGTCCTAGTCATCAATGACCAGCTTTTTTCTCTATATAAGAGCTGCTAATAGCTGAAGCTCTGTTTATCCCATATAAACTCTGTCTATATGAGCTTAAATGTCTATTTTATTAGATATATTTATAAATAAATGTCTATTTATTTATTTACTTTCATACCAATATTCTACATTTGTTCAAGAAAAAAAAATTAAATTTTTTTGCTGGAATCCAGGTTGAAAGGATCCCTTGAGCAGAAACATAGAAGCCTTGATACTTTCTAAACAACAGCACTATTAAATAACCAATTTATGTACAGAAATGCAGGCGTTTTTCCTGCTTACCCATTTCAGTTCATTATTGTTTATTCAGTATTAGCATTGTCTTAGAATATATATATTTTTAATGAGCTAATATTGCTTTTTCCTGTTCACTGAATGTGCAACACTACAAAGAGTGTTTGGTAGCTGCCAATATTGATGCACTGCAGTGCAGTAGCAATATCCAGTTGCAAGGTGACAGCAGTAATTAGACCAAATCTATAACTTTGAATTAAAAATACTAAAACAAGTCCCTTAAATGCCATGCAGTTACTAATGCTCATACTATAGTAGTTGAAAAAAAAATAGCTTAGCTGTTGACCCCTTGGAAGAAATGGCAAAAGATAAATCAAGTCAGGATACCTTAAAGTAGAGAGGAGTAGCTTCTTTCAGGGGCATTGTGAAACAGAGAAGGAACAAAAATAACCAAAAAGACAATTTATAAATGCCAAATATGAAATATCATTTATCTTTTAGCAAAATAAGTGTGTTCATACTTAGGCATCTATCAAATGATTTACCTATTGTGTGTTGCACGTTCTTTACAAGTGAATGTGAGATTTCTGTCTGTGTAGGAATATGTGGGTGAATGCCCTGTCATGGTATTTTTATTTCAAGATTGAGAGGATACTAGGCATTCAAGGTGCTTTGGTTGATCGTCTCACATGATAGCTTTGTTTGAAGTTCAATTTTTATTGAATTTCCTACCATTGTGGTTCAGAATATTTATGTCCTTATCTCATTATCATTTATCCTTTATAATGAAATTTATGAATTTACCTAAATGCCTGTGGTCTGTAAATATTTATCTTGTTATTTTTTTCTCATAATTCTTGTATGTCAAGGGTTCCTAGAAAATGTGTTATCATTGCACAGTAAAGTCTTACATTTTAGAATTATGCCTTCAATTCAGAGTTAGAGGGCTTTTTCCCCTGTTCTGGCAGGGTAGCTGATTCAGGATGTCTGATGGAAAATTATAGCCATTCATCAATGAAAGCGAGGGAGTCATCTTTTATCGTAAAACCTTAAGCTCCTGGATGATTGTAAAGTATCACAGACAGAATTACTCCCATTGTACTCCTCGGGGGCTTCTTGCTTCTCAGAAAAGAAAAACAGAGATAGTAAAGTTTGTTTGTTTTTTAACTACTCTGTATCGGGAGACTACAAATATGCCCCTGTTTCGGAATTCTTCTAGATTTTAAGCCATTCTATCTCAGAAAGTATTAAATTGTAGGATTCAAAACAGTATGACTTATAATGTGGCCTACTCAATTGTTGAATAAATGGTGTGGTTTATGCTCAGGAAACACATTAGTTTATGAATAGATGTGGTAGTTTGCTACTGGGAGACTAAAGAAATAAAAAAGAAGGTTTTGATTTTGCTTTTGTTTCTACATTATTATTTTTTTTCTTAGCAGGTACACTCATGTAGAGCACATTATCTGGTTAGCTATGTAAAACCCATACAGTTTCCACCACTTGCAACATAGAACATACTCTCCATTTTCTATAGAAACTCTTGTATGACAGCGCATCGCTTTTATTCCTTTAATTTGGCTGATAAAGTAGAAAGGAAAGCAATAGTTTTGCTAAGAATGACTGACATAGTGTTCTAACTTTTTCACCATATTTCTCTTCTTTACCACATCTATTTTTATTCTCAAATTTTTGAAATTCTAGATTTTTAGGACTAGGAGGAATACATTAATTGTGCCATCACGGTGCAAAGGAATGATCATGTAATAACAAATAAATAAGTACATAGTAAGTGATAATTAGTTTAAATGTTTATGCCTGGAAAGAGTGTCTCTTCTCTTAAAGCAATTTTTGAAAATTTTGTGTAAAAACTAATTTTATTTCAGGCTAGAAAATTTCTAAAGACAAGAGCCAATCAATTTTATTATTAAACTAAAGGAATATAATTTTACTGATAATAAATAACAATATTCTCATGTGTAATAGATGATATCTTAAATTTTAATAGTCAACAAGTTTTTCCACTCCTGTCCTCTAGAGCCATCATGGAATAAAACTCATTAAAACCAGGATGAGAGGGAAATACAGTAGGGTCTGCCTTCTAAGTATCTGGCCAAGGAAACAAACTTAAGCTGATTGTAATACAACTCTTCAGAAATTTAATTAAGGTAAGTAACATTTATGGATGTCATTTATCAACAGATGACAATTCACATACTTTTTCAGATATTAGAAAACTTGCCACTGTGCATTTGATTTGAGCCCCAAATAACAATTCAGATTTTATTTTTTCTAATAGGCATTTTTTCAGACAAGAAATTCCTTTCTAAACATTCATTCAACAAATATATATTGAGCACATCTTACTTTTCAGAAACTGTTCAAAGTGCAAGACACTCAGACAAGAGCAAAACAGTCAACAATACCTGCCCTTAGAGAGTTACATTCTAGGAGATGCAATATGCAATATATATATATAGTATGTGTGTGTATGTGTGTGTGTTAGTGTAAATAGACAATTGTATAAGGTAATGAATTTATTGTTTCACGTTGACTATGGAAAACAGATTATGATACATAATTTTGACTTTCTTAGTTCTAAGTTTCCCATTCCTATTTCTCTTTATTATTTATCATCACTTTTAATTAAGATTATGTTGAAATGCTTCTTGTATTCTATTGGGATGTTTTTAATTCTTTCTGAAACAAGGTGAACTAAAATATACAAACAAAATCAGTGTGAGCAATATTCATCCCCCAATTTGAGAACCAAACTAAATCAAACCTACTGAAAATTTAGATTTTTCATTATCTTAGGCACTATCATTTTCACAAACTACATGAATATGTATTTATATCAAAGAGATAAGATGATTCATGATAGAAAGCTACATCACTGTAGAAGTCAAGAAAACTGGGATTGATTTATTTCTCTTTTATTGGTTTTATAAATAATTATATAAGAACTATGGCCAATATAGGTAACAAATTATAAAAACCTATTTTACCAATTGGAATATATCATTTTACATAACTTTTTAGTTTTTGCTGATATATGCTAATTAATTAATTATTTTGCTTTTTTTAGGTGTCAGGATTTTCCTCAAGTTCCTTACATGCCTTATTAACTCTATATTAGCTAACTTAATTTTATTGTTAACAAAAGTAATGCTATATTATAGATAATATTATCCTTATTTGATAGTAAGGAAATTGAGGTTAAGGGAGGCTAAGTCACTTGAGCAAGTTATTACAATCAGTAAATGACGATCCTTAGAATTGAACACAGACGAACATCACAGCTAAACTGCTTAACCACTGTACAGCTGAGATATTCATTCTGGATGGATTGGGAAAAACATTTGTATTAGTATATTCATATGGAGATGTACATTTCAAAAATATGTTTAATACAATAAGTGACAAATGGAGCATAAAAAAATTTAGTCCAAATTAAATTCAGTGCAAGAAGAAAAATTCTCTTTCAATATTGTCTAAAGAGGCTTCATGTAGTTGGGGAATGTAGAATGAGTCTTCTCAGAAAGTTGAGAAATTATTAAGCAAGCAATATCATACAATTATAGATTTTAGAACTGAAAGATCTTCGGAAAACTACCCATGGTAGGAAGAATAATGGCCCTCCAAAGATGTCCACACCCTTACCCTGGAACCTGCGAATATATTATATTACTTAACAAAAGAGACTTTGAAAATATCAGGAAGTATCTAGACCTTGAGATGGGGATGTGTTCCTGGATTATCCAATTGGGCCCATTCTAATCTCATGGTCACTATTTTAAGAGAGAACCTTTTCACATTTAGAGACAATGAAAGTGTCAGAGAGATGTGATAAAAACAAGAGGCAGGAGAAATTCAAAGTTTGAGAGGGATTTGGCCAGGATTTGCTAACTTTGAAGATGGCGGAAGGGAGCTATGAGCCAAGGAAATCTGATGGACAACAGAGAACAGTCCTCAACTAAAGAAACAGAGACCTTAGTTCTACAATAGCAAGGAACTGAAACCTGCCAACAATCTGAATAAACAAGGAAACAAATCCTCCCACAGAGCCTCCAGCCAGCTAACATACTTGCTGTTTACCTATATCAGCCTTCCAACATACAGAATTATTATATAGTACGTTTGCATCATTTTAATAAGTTTCTGAATTTGTGGTAATTATTACTGTAGTAATAGAAAACTGATACACTACCTGAAGAAAATCACTTCACATGGGCAGGTATCTGTTTCTTCTGAATGTAAAGGGTTATATTTTAGATATGTTATGTGAGATTTTTACACATAACATAGCTATAATGCCAATTGAATTTGAAAAATTTCAGAATGACAAGTATTTATCCTGGTTTTTAGTATCCCTTGGAAAAGAGATTTCAAATCACTGTTAGTAATATATTTTACCAAATAAAATTCTTACTAGGAAAATCTTGTCTCAGTAAGAAGGATTTAAATTTTATATAATTACATTTTTCATAAATTATAGAATGTCTAACCTGGATGCATTTGAAGATAATCATAATATTTTTGTAATTTTACAGATGAATATGCAGAGGTATGGAAATTGTACATGTAAACTTGAGTTTTCCAATTTAGGGAAGGACTTTGAGACTAAGTATTCACATTCAAAAACCTACTTTTCCTTAGTGTCCATATTTGTTTATGTTCTCTCTTCAGGTAATATGGAGAACTACAACCCCAGCCTCATACATGGCTTCTCAGCCCTAATCTCTAGCCTGATTGTAGAATCAAATGCTAAAGGAACGTGTGAAAGTAATGATTTATCGTGAATGTGATTCATTACATCATCACTAAGATGGAAACAACAACCTGTGTTACATGGGCTACATGGCCTGCACTTCTCATACCATGTTTTAGAAACCTTAAACCCAAATTGTTATAGGTATGCATAAAGGGAATTGCTTAAAACTCCCTTAAAAATGCAAATGCATTTATAACTTTAAGTCTGCACATATATTCTACCACTGACTTGGATTTCTAAATGATTTCAATTTCCTTTCAAACTTTTTTTTTTTTTTAAGATTTTATTGGGAGATTGAGGGAGGGGAACAGTGTTGGGGAATTGGGGGAGGGGACCAACCAAGTTGTTCTTCAATCTTCGTTGTGGAGGGCGTCAGTCACCCATCGGCAGCTCATGGCCTCTAAGCTCAAGGTGCTGTGTTCAATCTTAGTTGCCGGTGGGTGTAGCCACCATCCCATGCGGGAGTCGAACCAGCAGCCTTGTGGTTAAGAGTGCATGCCCTATCCACTGAGCCATCAGGCGGCAGCTCAGCTCAAGGTGCCGAGTTCAGTCTTAGTTACGGGTAGGTGTAGCCCACCATTGAACAGGCAGTCTTGTTGTTACACCAGCTGAGCCATCCTGCCACCTGTTGGCAGCTCAGCAACAGCTCAGCTAGGTTGCAGCATTCACTGGCCTATGTGGGAATTGAACCGGTGGCCCTGTTGCTCAGAGCACGCACTCTAAGCCAACTCTCAACCAACTGAGCCACTCGGCTGGCCCCTTTTAAACTTTTTAAAATGAATTTTCATACTTATTTTATATAAGGGGTTCAGGTGTGTCATTAGAGACATAAATGCCCAGCCAGAAAATTTAAATAGATGGCAGAAGAGTTTAGTAAATTGTCTTTGACAGATAATAAAATCTTTGTAGAATAATAATGAAAAGATAAATGGGTATCAACATGCTTTTTTTTCTTAGTCTTCCTCATATCACTGATAAATCTAAAGCATATCACTATTCTTTCCTCCAACTTATACATGCAATAAATACTAGGGAAAGCTGGATTTGGCATTCCAGTTCTAGGATTCCTGAACTTCATCATTATTCTATTAATTAAGGTAAGTATTTGACATAAAACCAAATTGGAATCCAGCTGTAAATCAATTCCACTCATAATTGCAACCCCTTTTGAAAGAACTGGGTCGGGAAAAGTTCTTCATGATAATTTAGTTTCAATGTCCTTGGTGTTATGGTCAAAGTCACTATAAGTATATATGATTGCCTCATTTTTGAGGCAATGTTTCTCTTTGAATAGAAGACCTATGCTTTTTTTTTAATTAATCACAGTGATTTATAGATGCTGTGCATTATCTCTGCAACTGAATTAAATAGTGACTTCATATAACACTTGATGCTTCATAACTTTTCTAAAGTAGGTCATAAGTCCAATATACTCACAGAAATTTTTAGGACTTAGAATCACAATATTCTTAAAATATATTATAGAATTTGTTTGTTCTTCTGTGATTATTATTTCTTTCTGTGTAGCCAACTAATTGCCAAAATGTTTCATCAGATAGAGAGATGGAGGGAGAGAGAAAACTCAGTTTTTTCCAAAAGAGTTGCATCTGTCATCTTTGTAATTGGTAAATGAATTCAAAAGCAATTTTCAGCTTGAGAAATTTTGATGTTGCTGGTGACTATGGTGATGATGACAATGGTGATGACAGCAGTAACGGCAGATATGATTAATGAAATGCCTGTTAGGCCAGGTTTTCCCATACTTCATTTCATTTGATAGAACATTTGGCAATGGGAAAATATGGTACAAAGGAATGATACTGATTATCGAGATAAAAACTAAGAAACTAATATATCTCATTAAAAATTTGAGACAATACAAATGTTAAAAATAATCCCTGGAAGTATTCCATTAATACTAAAAATCATTTGTGCAGTGAAAAAGAAGTAAAATCATGCTGAATATTTTATCTGATTGAAAGTAATCAAGAGTAAGGAATCTTTTAAAGTAATTTGGGGAATGGTGGTAATAAAATATAAAATATAATAATAGGAAACAAGCATGGTTTTCAATTATTGCTAAAGAGGAAATTTGAGGGGGATAAGAAACAATCAAGAAGCATTAAAAGTAGACAGTGCCCTGGATAGAGCCTTGACATAGTAGGAGGTGTTGGACACATCCTTCCCCCTTAAACAACCAAGAAACTAAGATGTTAAACAGATATGAATGAAGGACCTGTTTACCAGGCACTGGACAGCATGGGACTGTGATGCTTGAGAGGAAAGAACACAAGAGATAATCTTCATATCTAAACTCACTTTCTGTGAGAGTCACTACCCGAATTTTGACACAAGGAATTGGAGCATAAAAAAGCAGAGACCTAACTAGAAGATATACAGTTTGAGGGTTTAGAGGCTGGGGCTGCTGAATGAGCTGGAATTTGCAGGACAGATAAACTGCACAGATAAACACATCAAAAGCACTGCATCAGGTCCCCTTGGAGGTGTTGCCTGCATACTAACCTGGTGTGCACTAGGACAAGCTCTGTGAGGCAAGGCAGAGAACAGCTAATGGGGGCAGTGATATAAATGCATATTCTGGCCATATCACATGGTGGGGAGAATGTGGAGATGGGAGTAGCCAAAATGGAGATACCAGACTGAACATCTAGATATTCTACTGTAATTTGACAAAAATGTTCTAGAAGTAGGGTGTCTCTAGTCCATAAATGAAAAATAGATTGGTTCCAGCCTGATTCCAAGGTTTGGCATGATTTAGTTGATCTACCTATTTGCGAGAACAAAACTAAATACATTTAGATGGATGCAACAAGATAAGAACATAGGATCTACCTTGTTCGAAATAGAATTAAAATTACTGGAAATTGCCCCTTATGAAAACAGATGCCAAATAAAGACTCAAGAGTATTCATTTGAAGTTTATGTGGCAAATAAAGAAGATGTATTGAGAGATGTATCAAGCACCAGCAGGAGAATCACAGTACAGACCAGCTTCTCTCTCTCTCTCTCTCTCTCTCTCTCTCTCTCTCTCTCTCTCTCTCTCTCTCTCTCTCACACACACACACACACACACACAAATGGTTTAAAAATTTCTTCAGTTACCCTAAAAATTTTCTAGTGATTTTTGTCACTGGCTACTCGAATTAAATGACAGCATCTGTCTTTTGATGCTCTAAAACCTAAACTCATGAGTAAGCCACAATATAAAAACCTTGAATTTTCTTATTTTGACTTTTTGAAATACTCAGGCAGCTGCATAATAAATAACAACTTACCTAAAACATAACAGGGCAGTGTTTTGTTTTTTTTTTACTAGTCCTTTTTTGACTTCTGTTTCCTTGTCCATGACATTTTATAAAATATTACCCTTTGTTTCTTATTGTATATTTTCACTTTCTCAGCTTGTAGTCCACATTGATAATTAAACATAAAGATGTAATTATACAAATTTATCTAACACAGATGTCAGTATCTTGGAACTCTGTCTACAGATGATAGTGGAGGAAGAATATATGGGCATTTTCAGTTGAGTCAGAAATGACTGGACATTTGCACCTGTGCTCCTTCAGTGATCATTTTGAAGCCACAAAAAATTTTAAGATAAAGATATTGCTTTAAATATGATGACCATCAAAAGAGAAATATCAAAAGCGATTCTATCTAATATCTTATTAATTATTCTATTTGGTGAAATATGTGCGATTTATGATGATGGGCTGAGTTGATTAGATACTAAAGAAAGAATCAACACATATGTGGTGCTCCTTTAGGTCATCATTGTAAATGTTCTTTCTTCGGGATGAACTTAAGATGATGAGGTTTAAATAAAACTGTCAATCATTGTGAACCAATTTTTTCTTTACCTATATTCTATTACTCCCAGAAACGTATGGATGATCAAATGATGCATGAATACATGTGCTGTTTCTATAGTATGTGTGCAAGTGCGTATTTGTATTTAAAAGATAAGGGAAGCAGAAGAAAGAATGTAAATTCATACAGGTAAGAACTATTCAATATATATGAAATAGGTAAACATTTATAGCCAAGATATCTGATAATTCTCTTTACTTAAAATAGTAAACTAGGGCCGGCCGAGTGGCGCATTGGTTAAGCGCTGGCTTGGGAAGCCAGCGGCCCCGGTTTGGGTCCCGCATATGAGGGCCAGGGACACTGCCCTCAAAAAAAAATAAATAAAAAATAAAAAATAAAATAAAATAGTAAACTTCTTTATAAAGAAGTTACACTTTCAGAGGAGTCATTAAATGAAGAATCCTAGTGAAGTCTGATTACCTGTTTACATATGCCTTGTTTATCAAGTGCAAAAAGATTTACATTAAAGTATAGTGGATTTATTATTGTAAAACCATCTACATGTTAAAGACTTTGCTTCTTATAGGGTACATTTGGGAGATGCATATCTGTGTCCCTTTTCCTATGGATAACTCTCCTACAGGGATGTCCCCAAGGAAAAAACAACAAAAAAGGGAGCAAAAGAAGGAAGACTTGGGAAATAAAAACTTCACTGAAACATCCATTGTGGATTTGAAATAAAAACAGCTCAGTAACCCCCTTCATACTTATATTAAACCTGTCTAAGTTACTTTGAACTTAATAAACAGGACACTCCATCAGGCTAGGTGAAATAAAATGGCTTTCTGCTTTTATTTCAACTTCAAAATAAATGCATTCATTCACTTGTTAGTATAGATTTTTATTCCCTCAAGTTCTATGTGGATATGAATACTGAAATGTTTTATTTCACTACAGTTAAAAACAAAATATGCACTACCTAACATTTCTGAACTACCATGGAAAATACATCCAGTGACAATATGACTAACAATTTTTATAGCTATAAGGACATCATCCTTAAAATATCCAAAATCACTTTGCAAATATTAGATTAATAATTTTAATTTGAGAGAGAGAGAGCCCTTTTCATGCAAAAAAGACTAAAGACATTTGAATTGAAGAGTATTAATATATTTTAATTTGTTGATAACTTTAGCTCATACTGTTTCAGAGTGGCAGGTAAAAGAACAGCAAACTTGTCTTTGAAAACTGAAAAGTGATTAACAGGTAGAGTGTTTTGACTAGACTGTTTTATCAGTATGAGATAGTATTATCTGATGTTTAATAATGGGCTTTCATGTAATAGTTTTAGCAAGTGGTCAATTGAAGGTTGTGCTTTTTTTCTAGCTCAGTCTTAATTAAAGCTTCTTCTTCTAGCTCTGTTCTAATTAAAGGCAATATTATTTTCCAAACAAACAAATGCGTAGATTAAAAGTATAGACTAACCATGGGGGGAGACAAAAGAAAAAAATATTGGCATAGTAAATCTACGAAAATTAAAGAAACTGAGTGACTTTGATATTAATCATCTGTACTCTACCTAATTTGCTTGTTTGCCACATGCCAGTGAGCTAACCCAGAGGTGCCAAAAATTGCCATTAATCAATAGTTTGAAATTACAGCATTTGAACTTTAACCTTTAATTTTACTGTGTTGTACTCTGTGTTCCATCATTACATTTTGTGGAATTATTCATTCTGGAAGCAAACCAGCATTGTTCAGACCCTTGCAGAATTTTTAAAGTGATTCCTTTCTATTTACAGGGAACTTAAAAATGGAAGAAAATTCTATTTTGAATTAGACTGAGCAGAGGCCCCTTTGTTCACCATGAGTGGCATTGAGGGGAATGCTAACATACAGGGTGTGGGACATTCAAACCCTCGCACATTTAATATGTGATTATAATGAAACAGGACAAAAGCCAACTAGGGCTCTGCTGCAGCTGCAAGCCACTGAGGGCCGTCCTCAGTTGTGGAAAGAGCATTGAATGTGCAGTGTCAAGGTTAGGAAAGGCTCCTTTACTAATTTTTTTTGTTGTTGTTTTTTCATTTTGTTGAATCACTTAACTGATTCAAACTTTAATTTGCTCAATTATAAATTAAGAGTGTTGGGCTGGCTGAGTGGCACCTTGGTTAAGAGCTGGGACGCCAGCGGCCCCAGTTTGGATCCCACATATGAGGGCCAGTGACACTGCCCTCTACAGCTAAGATGGTGAACAACAGCTCCACCTGGAGCTGGGCTGCTGTGATTCCCCGGGGATGGCACAGCTGCAGCCCCTGCTGCAGTGGGCTGCCATAGGCTACAGTGAGTGGCCAGCAGCCAGCATGAGCAACTGGCAGCCAGTGTGAGCTGCCAAGAGCCACTGTGAGCAGCCGTCCAGAGGTTGGCTACCGATCTGCATTGCCCAGGAAGAGTGCAATGATGATGCCAACATGGGCCATTGAAGTGATGTTCTCCACAGCTAGATTGAAGAACAGGGGGACAACGGCTTGTCTGTTCCCCTCCTCAGTTCCCCAACACTGTTTTCCTTCCCCAATTCCCCAATAAAAAAACCTTTAAGAAAATTAAAAATTAATTAATTAATTAATTAATTAAGAGTGTTGGCCTGACTTTCTTTAAGATGCCTTTTAACTCTGAAATCTTAGGCCCTTTGCTAGCAATTTATCAGATTTTAAACTACAGACTTGACTTGTTTTTTACTGGCATGAATAATCTCTCAAGTGCATATTATTTAGGTGCCACTTCAGTGCAAGTGCATATAAGCGTCCTGTTAGTTGCCCCCACAATAGATGTGTAGAACAAAGTGGCAAAATAATCCCCTGCTCCTATAGTAACACATAGGATGTTATAAGAAACGCGGAATAGTTGTTTCTCTGCAATTAACAATAAACAGCCTGATGTCTAATTTTTGGAATTATGTTGGAAATTCTTAAAGGGCTTATCTTCATAATGCACAGATTATGATGACAATAATTTTACAGAACTATAAAGATCCCACATGTGATGTTCTCCAGAGAGACTCTACAATTGAAACATAGAACACACTCCAGATAAAAACCTCCAACTACACCAGAGTGAAGGTCTCTTTCTCTTCAAGACAGATGATCACAGGTCCAGGGTTTACCCAGGGCCAGTCTCACTGTATGCCTGTTGCCCTGGAGTAACTCTTAGTAGTTCCCTCTTTCATTCTCAAAAGTCTTTTACGGCTGATAAACACACAAAAACATTTCCTACCTATCTCTAGATAATTTCAGGGAAGTTATTTTCATTATATCTTTAATAACCCATTTCTGACCATGCATAGTAATACATATTAAAAGTATTCTTTTCTACATCATTCTTATATCCCACAGACTCTATTTAAACTCATTTCAATTGTCCTCTTTGTCTAGCTCAGGGGTCGGCAAACTTTTGAGACAGAAGAACCATCAGGGGTCAGCAAACTGCATCTTACGAGCCACTCCTGGCTTTTTGGGTACGTACATGTGGCTCTGAAGTAAAATTGAAAATGAAAATAAAACTATCATAGTTTCACTTATAAAATTTTTAAAGAATATTATTCACATAATGATATATTTTTATGGTTCTCAAATAATTTTTAAATTGTTGGGAGGGACAGGATTGGCTCTTCCAGGGGTCGGCAAACTTTTGAGGTGGCACATACCCAAAGAGCTGCATGTGAATCGCAAGCCACAGTTTGCCGACCCCTGGACTAGTTTTTATGTTTGTACTGTTTACGATTGTACTATTATAGCATTAGTGTTTCTGTGCATTTTCCTCTTAAATTTTTTTTTGGCGGGCAGCAATAACAAAATAAATGAAATGTTTTATCTGTTTCTTGAACAATGTTAAATCTACAAACTTCATCACATCTTGTAAGATATATGAAATTGAGTTTGCTTGAGAATTTTGTTAATACCTTCTTGTAACATAGCTTGCAAAAGATGTGTTTCTACCTATATTATGTTTATTGAATTTTCTATTTTATTTATATATAATAATTTATATATATAATTATGTAAATATTTCTCTTGTTTTCTATATAGATATAGATATATAGATATATATAGATAGATATAGAAAGAGAGAGAAATATTTTATATATGTATAACTTCAGGGAAGAAATTTTATATATATATATATATATATAGCGAGAGAGAGAGAGAGAGAGATCTATCTATATCTATATCTATCTATCATCTATCTATCTATCTATGTATATATATATATATATATATATATATATATATATATATATAGTGCCAAAAATGTATACACATTTTAAGAAAGGAAAACTGTATTAAAATTGTAATATTCAATATATACCACTAACAAAAGATGAATGCAAGTCTCACGTTTGACTTCTGCAATTACCAAAAGTGCTCAAAGTGGTGACCATCAGCATCCAGACACTTCTGATTACAGCAAACTATTGCTTGAACAATTTTCACCTGAGTGTCCACTTGTATATGTTTTTTGGATACACACACACACACACACACACACATATATGTGTGTGTGTGGGTATATATATTAGTACATATATTCAAAATATGTACTAATTAAATGTCATTATTAAAGTGTCATTTAATTAAATGTCATTATTAAAGTGGTTAAGACTCACTGAAGGTGAAGAGCATACTTCCATTATTTTTTATCCCTATGCCCTTTTCCTAAAGCAGAAATAAACAGAGAAACACAGGTTCTAAGAAAACTGAACTGTAACTTTCCCTGGTAAATTACACTGGACAAATTGTAACTGATGAACCACTGAATATTGTTTCAGCTAGTCTGAAAGCTAAGGATTCACTTCACACAGATCCTTAAGGTAATTAAACCCTATTTATTTTGGGCCGGCTGAGTGGCGCATTGGTTAAGAGCTGGTTTGGGGATGCCAGCGGCCCCGGTTTGGATCCCACATATGAGGGCCAGTGACACTGCCCTCAAAAAATAAAAAATAGGGCCAGCTGAGTGGCACATTGGTTAAGAACTGGTTTTGGGATGCCAGCGGCCCCGGTTCGGATCCCACATATGAGGGCCAGTGACACTGCCCTACAGCTAACAACAAGGTGGAGCTGGGCTGCGAGCCCCGGCGACAGTGTAGGCTGCAGCCCCTGCTGCAGTGGGCTGCCATAGGCTACAGTGAGTGGCCGGCAGCCAGCGTGAGCTGCCAATAGCTGCGGTGAGCAACCATCCAGAGGCCAGCGACAGATCTGCCTCATCTGGGAAGAGCGCAATGATGATACCAACATGGGCCAGTGAAGCAACATCCTCCACAACTAGACTGAAGAACAAAAGGACAGCAACTTGTCTGTTCCCCTCCCCCAATTCCCCAATAAAATCTTTTTTAAAAAAGAAAAAAAACCCTACTTGTTTTATGTAATGCTATTGTTATTGTTCTTTTTAGTATAGGAGCACAATAAATATATGATTATTTAAGAGAAACATGATATGATACGGGTTACGCAGAAGTAAATAAAATAGGAATACGTCAGGAAGAATCCTCCTAGGAAGGGAATAGGGTTCCTTTACACACAATCATTAAGATGTATTTAGTGAAGTTCAGTGTTTATAGTTGGTTGAAGAAGTTCCAGTATAGTGGTTGTGTCCTCGCAAAATCTGTGTATAATGGCGTTGTAAACAACCAGGACTTGGGACAGCAATCGTAAAACAATTTTATTTTTGCTTTCACTGTTCCTTTAAGCCCGCTCATTTGCCTAGTTTTTTCTGCGCCTCCAATGATAAGAAGTACAGTCCTCAAGACTTTTTCGATGTCTTTTACTTAAATAAATGAAAACAAACAAACAAGCAAACAAAATAAACAAAATCTGTTTATGTCCCAAAGCACAGTCCATGTTCAGTATTTACTATGTCTAGACAGGACTAATAAGCAAAACTACAAAGTTAATTTTAGAGTAAAGCATAAAGAAGATAGTTAATGGTATTGTAACAGTTATACAAGATGTCAGAGGGGTAGTAGCTTGAGGGAGGGGTGTTATCATTTTGTGAGGGGTGTAAATATCTAAATATTATGTTGCTTTGTACACCTGGAACTAATTTAAAAAATAGAAAAGAGAGAAATCCTCTCCCCCAAAACAATAACAAAATAAAAGTAGAATTAGGGTATCAGACTGGACTAGAGTTAACTATAATTTGAAAGAGAATCTTAATGGCTTAAAATAAAAAGTTTCTTTTTTTTCATTTTAAAAAAGAGTAAATGTCTCTCCACCCCCATCTCCATCCAGGTGCAGATTAGTCCCTGCAGTAGGTAGGACAGCACTCCTTACTCCTTCCTGGGAGGAGAGTGCCTTGCTGAAGGATACACAGCTAAAGACAAGAAGTGAATCCAGCCAGTCTGGTTCTAAAATCCATGAACATAAGTATTACATTACATGGTCTACTTAGAAAGAATTAAAAGGATTTGCTTAAAAGTTTTTTTAGTAACTGAGTTAGGATTTCAGCTTAAGTCTCCCAAGCACTCCAACCTCATTATACCATTTTATAATGTGTACTTCTATTGTAGCCATAACAACAATTCCTAATTCTTTTTTTTTTTTTTTTGAGGGCAGTGTCACTGGCCCTCATATGTGGGACCCGAACCGGGGCCACTGGCTTCCCAAGCCAGCACTTAACCACCGCACCACTTGGCAGGCCCAACAATTCCTAATTCTTAAGCTGTGGTCTCACAAGAGATCAGAGACACACAAAAGGGTTTCCTCAAATTTTACAGTAAAAATGGATTTGATTAAAAAATCACAATAACTTTGTAAATAGCAAGAAACTGAAAATTAAAGTTTGCCTAAGTTTTATGCGACTTAGTGTCTAAGAAAACAAAATTCTTATTTGCTTCTATTAGAGAGGTAAAAATAATTTATATTTCAAAATTTAGGTTTCAAAAGAAACTTACAGAATGCATAAAAATTGATATAATAGTTGCAAAGGGGACTCAGTTACTGGTTCCTCTCACCTTTCAAAATTTTTTTCTTTCTTTCCTTCGCTTCAATGAATGGAAAACACCAAGCAAGACTCTTCCACTTAATTTGATCCTTAGCTATGATTGATTACTGACCTAGATATAATGCTTAAATGTCTGTTTCAACTTCCACTCAACTTATATCTAAAGACAGAAATGTCAGTTTGGCCTGGCAATCCCACAATACAAAATTTTGAGTTTATTGCTGCTTTCCATTTATTATTGCTCACCCATTCTGGGTGGCCCAGCATTCTAAGTACTAATTATAAGAACAGACAAGCAAAACACTTCTATACATGGAGCAATCTATGAATGCAATTATTTTATGAATATATGCTGCTTTATCACAAATTTCCTAGTATCCCTGTTTGTATCATTTAAGATTGGTCCATTGTGATATTTGTTTTTCTGTCTAGTAAACAAATGAGATTCCAAAAGCTGGGGAGATCACATAGCCTTAACAAATCCAATTGGAATATGGAATACAAAATATGGGACACATTTTGTACCAAAAAGTTTTGTCTCTGGAACAGATGGAAAGGGAGAAAATGGTTTTAAGTAACATGAAAATTGCTACCTAATTTGCTGGTTTGTAAGAGTATTATAAGTATAATTTATAGGGACAATAGTGTACAAAACGTTTAATACTGATGTCATAGAAAGGGCTTTTCATGAGAAGCAAAGCTTATTTTCAAGTCAATAATAAAACAACAACAAACAAACAAACAAAATAGGTATTTTATTTAATAAAAGAACTGAATTTATTTCCACTAATAATGATTGTAAAACACAGGGAAATATAAAATCTCTAAACAAAAGAATAAAAAAAAAATAGATTTGTTAATATAAGACAAAAAAGTCAGAGGAAAAATGGAGTACATTGAAGCTAGATTAATTGTTAATAAATACAGTAATATAAAACTGGTTTAACCAACCAGCTTCACCAAACATTTTGTGATATGCTTGATTCATCTCTTCTCAACTTTTCTCTTGAATACTTCCTTTATTACATCCTAAGAACCAAATAATCTCTTCGAATAGATCTTAGCTGCTCCCTAACTTTGACTATTTTCCAAATCTTTTTTCTATTTTCTAGAGCTCCATGAATATGTTCTTCAATCTCTGCTTCTTTTTCAAATGTTTCTGCACAGTAGGAAAAATAAAGAAAACTTCTACTCCTCTCGAAATTTCATAAGTCCCTTAAGTCCCCTTTTATTAGGTTAATGCTTTCTTCATTTCACAAACTAATTTAAGGTCATTGAATCATTTTGTGCTATTTTTTTAAAACCATCAAATCAAAGCCTAGCATATTCTAAGTTAAAAAGATTCTTCACAGGGCCAGCCGAGTGGCGCAGTGGTTAAGAGCTGGCTTGGGACGTCAGTGGCCCCGGCTCGAGACCCACATATGAGGGCCAGTGACACTGCTCTCAAAAAAAAAAAAAAAAAAAAAAAGATTCTTCACATTATAGTAATATATTTTCTAAATTAACGTATACCTTTTTAAATCTTTAGAACAAATATAACACAGTTAGTAATCTAGTAAGCTATATAACCAAAGTAAGTCAAAGGGACAAAGTTAGACATATGTCCAAAGAGCAGATAGAGAAGGTAAAAGATTTAAAAAGAAAGGAACTTCTCTTTTTAAAAACAGAATTACTTCAACTCTTCCTACACAGGTTTTTAAAAAGCAGTGGAGTTTCTTAACCTCTACTGGCATCTCTACTCACAAATTTGTCATTTTGGCTTTTACTCCTGTTTTTATTTATGAAATATTCACCACCTAATCTTAAGATAAATATAAGTCAGCATTCAGTTTTCTCAAGGGGAATTTAATAATAGCTAGATAAATTATAATAGGTTAACTTATATGCATAAATCCCTCATTCATTTGAGACCTTCTGTCATTCTTTCCTTTGGAGAATATCAGCAAGGTGCTTTCTTTTTTTTGTATAACACATATCTCAAGATAATTTGAAGGACCCTTGAATCACAACACAATGCACCAAAAAACTAACTACACTAACTGCAGCTTCTTTACACTTACAATTGATTGATTCATTTAATTTCGGCAATTAGTTTAATTCTATTAACTAAAATGTTTCTGTCATGTGATATCAAATAGTATATACAGAAAATAAATGCACAAAAGATGGTAAGGAAGAATATTTCTTTTTTTTTTTGAGCGAAGTTTCACTGGCCCTCATATGTGGGACCTGAACCGGGGCTTCCCAAGCCAGCGCTTAACCTCCGCGCCACTCAGCCGGCCCAGGAAGAATTTTTCTTGACATGGGTCGAAATAAGACACAGCATGACCTATGTCCTGCTGCTTTGCATGATATCTTTTCAAAAAGCATGAACGAATGTTAAAACTAGGCAATCATATAATGTAACAAGTGGTCAGTTATTATTATTCCTACTCGCTATGTTCTGTAAAGTTGCCATAACACTGAATTAGCAAATGCTAGACCATTTTTCAAAGTAGAAGTAAAGGGTTAGCACTTAGTGAGCCTCTGGTCACAAGATTTTTGTCAACTGAAATGTCATTTGCATTATATATAATAGGTTCATTTGCCAATGTCCTTGAAAAACAAGGCAGTCTCATCGGCGGTGAAAATCTGCTATTCTATCTAACCCTATTCCTGTTATAACATATAGTCGGTATTTTGAAAATTCTTCCCCAGCATTTTGATCTGCAGAACTTGCCTTATCTGCAGGATTCACATTTTTCATGCCGCATCAACTTTTGAAATGTAGGAGGCAGCCAGCACTGTCCCAGAGAGTGGAACAATCTCCTGACCCTGGGTAAAGTGAATACACATTTCTAGGCTTCCATCTCAGAACAATGCTGTCCCCTATAATTTCTGCGGTGGGTTTCTATTTATTTATTTATTTATTTATTTATTTATTTACTTACTTACTTACTTATTTATTTATTTATAGACCTTAATTTTTTTTTCTATCAGTTCTAGGTTTACAGAAAAATGAGCAGAAAGTACAGAGAGTTCCCATTATCCACAGTTTACACTGGGCTTCACTCTTTATGTTGTACATTCTATGGGTTTTTACAAGGGTATAACGACATGTATATACCATTATGGTATCAAACAGAATAGTTTTATGAACCTAAAAATTCCCTGTGCTTTACCTATTCATCCTAACCTTCATCTCCTCAAACCTCTGGCAACCATTGGTCATTTTACCATCTCTATAGTTTTGCTACTTTTAGATGTCATACTCTGAACTCATGCAGTATGGGAGCTTTTCGATCGGCTTCTTTCAGTTAGCAGTATATTGTTAGTTGCCTTCAAGTCTTTTCATGGCTTGAGAGCTCATTGTTGTTGTTGTTTTTTAGTGCTGAGTAATATTCCATTGTCTGGCAGTTTCAGTTCGTTTATTCATGCACCTGTTGAAGCACATCTTTGTTGCTTTCAAGTTTTGCTGGATCATTTGTAAGACTATGTTTAGTTCTATAGGAAACTGAAGAAGTGGTTGCACCATTTTCTAATATCAGCCATAAATGAGAATTCCTGATGCCCCACATCCTCACCAGCATTTGGTGTTATCAATGTTTTGGATTTAGCCATCTAATAGGTGTGTGGTGATATGCCCTGGTTGCTCTAATTTGCAATTTCCTAACAACATGCTTTTTTAAATTGGTTGACACCTCATGAATACATAAATTTAGCCTATGTTGCATCTCTACCATAGCTTCCTAATGTACTATAGGTGTTACATTAGCACTTTCCAGGGTGGCCCCACATACAGAGTGCCAAATTTCCTGTTCCTTTATCTGGATGTACCACAGTGTTCATTCAATTACATTAAATTCACAGTGAACAGTTCATGACCTCTTGCATGAATAAAGCTTATCCAACATATGTATTTCCTTCAAAAGGCACACCACAGTTTTCTTGTGCTTAAGACCACTAGATAGCACTTCAGCACTGTGTTTGGGACTATTTTTGTCCGTACTACTGCAGTATAATTCATTTACAGAGAACTACACATATATAATATACAGCATTTGATGAGTTTGGACATGTGCAAACCCCCATGATAACCTTTACCACAGTCAAGGTAATGGACATATTAAATATCCCTTCAGTTTCCTTGTGTTCCTTTGCTTTTGTGTGTGTGTGAGGGGTGTGTGTGTGTGTGTCCGTGTAAAGAACATTTGGCATGATATCTACCCTTTTAACAAATTCTGAAGTGCAAAATACCATATTACTAAATATATGTGCTACATTGTACAGCAGATCTTTAGAAGTTATTCATAGTGCATAACTGGAACTTTATACCCACTGAAAAACAATTCCCCATTTCTCACTTCCTCCAGCTTCTAGCAGCAACCATTGTTTTCTCTGCTTCTGTGGCTTCAACTAATTTACATATCTCACATAAATGGAATCACATATCTGTCCTTCTGTGGCTAGCTTATGTCACTTAGCATAATGTCCTTCAGTTTCATCCATATTATCATAAATGGCAGGAGTTCTTTTTCTTCAAAGATTAAATATATTCCATTGTATGCATATCCCACATTCTCTTTATCCATTTATCTGTCAAGGGACAGTTAGGTTGTTTCCATCTCTTAGCAAATATAAATAATGTTGCAGTAAACATGGGAGTGCAGATATCTCTTCCAGATCCTGATTTCAGTTATTTGAATATATACCCGGAAGTGAGATTATTGGATTATATGGCACTTCTGTTTTCAACTTTTTAAGGAACCCTATACTGTTTTCCATAGTGACTGCACCATTTTACATTCCCACCAGCAGTGTACAGGGATCTCAGTTTCCCTACATCCTCATGAACACTTATTACCATTATATAAAAAAAAAAAAAAAAAAAGTTTACCCCCATTAAATTTAATAAAAAAAATAGTCATTCTAACAGGTCATATGAGATATGATATCATATATCATTGTAGTTTTGATTTGCATTTCCTTGTTATTAATTATGTTGATCAGTTTTTTTTTTATACCTGCATATCTTCTTTGGAGAAATGTCTACTCAAGTCTTTTGCCCATTTTTAAGTGAGTTATTTGGCTTTTGCTATTGAGAGGTAAGAGTTACTTTTATATTGGGATATAAGCCCCTTTTCAGATATATGGTTTGTAAATATTTTCTCCCATTCCATATGTTGCCTTTTCATTCTGTTGAGGGTTTCCTTTATGAGCAGAAATTTTCAAGTTTGATGTAGTCTCACTTGTTTATTTTTGCCTTTGATGTCTGTTTTTAGGGTGTCAGATCCAAGATATCATTGCTAAGACCAATCTCAAGAAAAATTTCCCCTGTTTTATGCTAGGAGTTTTACAGTTTTCATGTCTTATGTTTAGTCCTTAATCCATTTTGAGTTTATTTTGTATAAGAAGTAAGGGACGGTTACAATTTCATTATTCTGTGAGTTGATATCCAGTTTTCCCAACATCATTTCTTGAAGAGACGATCCTTTCCCCATTTGTATAGGGAGGGAATACATCAACATAATATTATAAATTCATATATAACAAATTCACAGCTAACCTTATATTCAATAAGGGAAAGCTAAAATCTTTTAGCTTTTTCTCTAAGATAAGGAACAAAACAAAACCCTCTTCCCACTTCTATTCAATGTAATACTTGAAGTCTTTGCCACAGCAATTAGATTTAAAAAAGAAAGAAGAGAGTCCAAATCAAAAAGTAAAAAGTAAAATTGTATGTGTTTGCAGATGAGGTGATCTAATATTTAGAAAACCCTACAGAATACACACACACACACACACACACACACACACACACACACACCAGTTAAAACAAAGAAATTCACTAAAGTTGCAGGTTACAAAATCAACATACAAAAATAAGTTTTGTTTCTCTACACTAAAAATCAACCATATAATAGGAAACTAAGAAGACAATTCCGTATACAATAGCATCAAACTGAATAAAATACTAAGAATGAACTTAACTAAGGCGGTGGGGCTATTTAAAACAGTAAAATTAGGGCTGGCCGAGTGCCGCGGTAGTTAAGCGCTGGCCTGGGAAGCCAGGGAACCAGGTTCGGATCCCACATCTGAGGGCCCGTGACACTGCCCTCCAAAAAAAAAAAAACAAAAAAAAACCCAGTAAAATTATTAACAAAAAGCACAAAAAATAGGAAAAAAATCTGGCACTAAATAGAATGAAGATACCTGTTTAGAGTAACAGAGCTGAAATCAGAATGCAGAACATTGCTATGACTGGCTTTAGCCAAGAATGTACATGTCAGGGGACTCGAATTTCACAATGCTGTGCACATATCTGAAAATGAGCACTGAAGAACTGGGTGTGTAAACTTTGGAGTTACAGATAAATTTTGGTAGCAAGAAATTAGCCAAATACAGAATGTGCAAATAATGAGGACTGGCTATATATTCTCGGGCCTCATACCGTAGCATAACTTGTACATCAAAAGTTCTTAGTTGGTTATGAAACACTGTTTGAGCCATATAGAATTTGTACTTAAAGTCAGTTGGATGCAAAATGCTTAAATGGGTGCCTTACCTCCTCTTTTCTGGGACTTCCAACGTGATCCATCTTGATCTCTTTACGTCACGATGACATCCTGTAGTCGTCTCAAAAAGGAATTCTTCAAAGCTAAAATGCTTTAGAATCTTAGGAGCGTTAAAAAGAAAAGAATATTAGACAACCTACTCATTGATTGAGAGATATATTTAAAGAAGAGGACTTGATAGCTCCAAAATTAGAAACATTCTAATAAATTGGAAAATCACACTTGAGTATTGTATGGTACTGAAGTAGGAAATTTTATTTAAGTTCCCACAATTGGATAGCAGTATTTTTAGAGTGCCCTTGTTTCTTTTATTGATTCCCTTATTTCTTTTTCCTTTTTTATGATATGGGAGACACGAAATACATTCTTCATTGAATACATACTGAATATATCAACTACTATTATTTTGTTAATGCAAATGCTAAAAAGTCAGAAAAGATTTAATTACTACTTGAAAATCTACCCACCTAGATTTTACAAGTAAACATTTTTAGTGTATTATGCTCCTATACTTTTTTTAAAAAAATAAACAATGTGGTTACTTTGAAAAATAGCTTTTCATAAATATGAGGTGGAACAATATTTAATTTAGACTTGTGTAATATCAAGAGGGATAAAATGCCAGTGTTTAGTATATATGACCCTTAATAGCTATAAAGATTTGTTCAATTTGTTTTTATTGAATACACACAGACATGCAGAGATACACACAAACACACACAAAACACAAAATGCATTTCCTGGGATCTAACTATGACTACATTTTACATGGATAACTAATGCTGGGAAAATATGCCCCTCAGATTGTCATTTGCATCCATAAAAACTTTTTGGTTTTTTTTGTTTTTTTAAAGAAAACAGTAATTACTGGTTGACAAACTGTTCCTGTTTACATGTTTAACAAAAATTTTAAATATTTCCATCCAAGCTATGTACAAGTTCACACTCAATCTGGTGATTTGGAGCCATTTGTTTAAAAGTGATGCAATTTGAAGCAAACTTAGTAAAGGAGAATTTTCTTTAAGTGTAGAATGTCAGAATATTGCCCAGAGTGCTCATAAAACAGCTGGCAGGCCAGCTGAATAATTTTCTTCAGATAGTTCAATATATTTCTGTAACAAAACAAAACAAAACAAAATGCAACAGTCACATCATATCCAAGACATTGACTTAATTTCATCAAAATATTTACTAGGACACCTAAAATGTCATAATGAATCAAAGCCATGAATATTTAATATGGATTCTAAGTTATGTACTAAGTTTTCATTTTTTTTTTGTGATATATAGTGAACTCTTGCTTTATTATTTCACCTTACTGACCTACTTCTTACCACATTAGTAACTAACATGTCATAAGTATAATCTAATTTTTTAAATTTCAGACCAAATTGCTAACTATAACTGAGCATAGATTAAATGGTTCTAGCAATTGAAAATCATGATTTCACAGTCAAACATTTTCTTAGAGGGAATTATTTAACCTGTAAATTCTCATTCAAAAAGTTTGTTACATAAGTCTTGTTTCCATTCTTGAATTTTCATATTATAAAAACTGTGACTTATTAAATGGTTCTGAATGACAGAAATCATAAATAATTGATTTATTTAAATATTAAACATAAAAACTCTGTTATAGGGCCGACCAAGTGGCGCATTGGTTAAGAGCTAGCTTGGGATGCCAGCAACCCGGGTTCAGATCCCACATATGAGAGCCAGTGACACTGCCCTCTAAAAAACCCCCAAAAAACAGGCAATCTTGTTGTTACACCAGCTGAGCCATCCTGCCACTTGTTGGCAGCTCAGCGATTGCTCAGCTCGGGCTCAGCGTTCACTGGCCCATATGGGAATCAAACCGGCATCCCTGTTGCTCAGAGCACAGGCTCTAAGGCAACACTTTGCCAACACTTTACCAACTGAGCCACTTGGCTGGCCCCCTTAAATAAATTTTTCTTGTGTGAACATAATATTACCATTAACTATAAATTTGAAATATACTTATATTCATGAAATAGTAATATCTTTAATAATTTAATGAAATTTGCTCTCAGAAGAACTCCTTTTAGAAATATTTTTAGAAAATATTCTTTAAATACATATATGTAATAGGCAAAAATATATTTTTAAATGAGGGCAAGGAACATATAGCTTACTTGCATAGCCTTTGTCTTCATCACTGATATTATTGTCTAAAGCAAATGTAGTATTAGCAAATGTGATATTAAAGTAGTAACTAAGAGAAATAAAAGTACTGAACATTTACATGAAGAATAGCTTGTATTGCCTGTGGAATCTTGTTGAAGTTTCTGATTGCAGAGATTTGGGGAACAGAGTATGATGGTGTGATACTTGATTACCAAAATCTGAGAAATCGCAAAAATATTTATATGTTGGAAAAGGTTCTTCCATAGATATATATTCTTTGTGAAGTAAAACATCTCTGAAAAATACAAGACCATTTCAAAACTAATTTCTTCTCAGAAAAATGACTAAATTTTCCACCAGCAAAGAATATATGTAAATCAATTGTCTACTAGTTTAGAAGCAAGTCCATCACCATACAAACCTTAAAAAAAGGGTTTTAAGGTGATAAATCAGGTATTTACATACAGAACAGTACAGTTTAAAAATATAGTTACAGAGGCTATAAGAAAGTTTTGTTTCGTGTTTATGAAAGTGAACATATTAGTTATAACCAATAAGAAAATGTTGCAGTGCAGTACTAATTTGAGATTCCAAACTCTCCTGTAAAATCGAATTAGTTTTTATAGACATTGAAGGGACAGAACCTGGATTGAATTTCAACTTCAGATCAGTATTTTTTTGACAGTCTATTTTGAGTTTAATTTCCAAAATATTTTGATTTTTGCAAATCAAACCACAATGAGATATCACTTCACACTTGTTAGAATAGTTATTATTTTTTTAAAACAATGATGATTTTTAATGAGGATATACAGACATTGTAACACTTGTACACTCTTAGTGGTAATGTAACATGGGCAGTTGCCATGAAAAACAATATGAAAGTTCTTCAAAACATTAAAAATAGAACTAGCATATAATCCAGCGATACCCCTTCTGGATATACCCAAACAAATTGAAATCATGATCTTGAATAGATGTCTCCTCTCCCATGTTCATTATAGCATTATTCATAATTGCTAAGACATGGATGCAACCTAAATGTCCATCAATGGATGACTGGATAAGGAGAATGTGAGAAATGCATACAATGGAACATAGTCAGCTTTAAAAAAAAAAAAAAAAAAAAAAGGGAAAACTGTCATTTTCAACAACAATGGATAAACCTGGATGAAGTTATGCTAAGTGAAAGAAGCTAGTCACAGTAGGACAAATACTATCTGGTTCCACTTATATAAGGTATGTAAAATAATCAAACTCTTAGAAGCAGAGTAGAAGGGTGGTTTTCAGGGGCTGGGGGAAAAGGGGAATGGGAAGTTGTTGATCAAGTGACCAGTTATGTAAGATGAATAAGTATTAGAGATCTGCTGTATAACATAGTGCCCACATTAATAATAGTGTATATACTTCATTTGTTTGAGGGTAGATCTCATGTTAAGCATTCTTACCGTAAAAACAAAAACTCCCACCATATCTGAAAAAAAATCCACAAATTGCCCCAGATTTTTGTAAAAATATTTTTTTTTTTCGAAGATTTTATTGGGGAATTGGCGGAGGGGAACAGCGTTGGGGAATCGGGGAAGGGGAACAGACAAGTTGCTGTCTTTTTGTTCTTCAGTTTAGTTGCGGAGGATGTTGCTTCACTGTTGGTATCCTCATTGCGCTCTTTCGGGATGAGGCAGATCAGTCGCTGGCCTCTGGATGTCGCTCACCGCGGCTATTGGCAGCTCATGCTTGGCTGCCAGCCGCTCACGCTGGCTGCGGGCCACTCACTGTAGCCTATGGCAGCCCACTGCAGCAGGGGCTGCAGCCCACACCATCACCAGGGCTCGCACAGCCCAGCTCCAGGTGGAGCTGTTGCTAGCTGTAGAGGGCAGTGTCACTGGCCCTCATGTGGGATCCGAACCGGGGCCGCTGGCATCCCAAAACCAGCGCTTAACCAATGTGCCACTCGGCCGGCCCTGTAAAAATATTTTGATTACTAAACATAAAATTGTAATTTTTAACTGTCACGTATGTATAATATAGAGTATTGCACATTCTAATAACCTAATCGTTCCAAATTGTTCCATCTTTCACTTTTCATACATATGGTGTTGTTTAGAAAAGTCTGAGACATTGCATTCTGTACTTATAAAGTACATACATACAAGTACAGTTTAAAAGATTACACAAGTATGAAAATGCTCATGAAAAGTCAAAAAACCTTTGTAGTTAAAAATATAATATTAATAAGTTTTTTTTTCTATTTAGAGCAGTAAATAATGCAAAAAAATGTTTTCCTGGGGCTACGTTGTCTGCCTTTTCTTTTATATATACATAGATCAAATACATCTATACAAATGTAATGTATATAAATACATTAGAAAAGGTCAAAAAATGCAACCTTATTATACATTTTAAACCTAGGAATTGATCTGGTTGCATCATTGTTCAAAACTTTCATCCAGTCTCCTTAATTCTTGGTAAGCTAAATGCAGTCAAAGACTTCAGAAAAAAATTGTTTAACTAATCAAAAATATTTACTGGTCAACTCAGCTGAAATTGAGATGCTCCAAAAGGGCTCTGTAATTATGAAAGCAATGCATCTACTTATAGAATTGACTTTGATGAAGACTGTCTAACACAGTGGAGTGTAATCATATAACTGGGTGGGCTGTTGTTCAAATTATCACCTTTAAATCCACATCAAAGGAACATTCCTATCTCCAGGTTACTCCTTGAGATATGAAGCATATTGCTTACCATATATCTAAATATTCTGAAGATAAAATAAGAATAATATGTTTTAATGACTTATTTGATTTATTCTAGTGAGCTTCTATGCATCAGAAAGAACAAGTCTTTCTCACCTTTCACTTGAATATCCCCTATTCCCATTCTCACTCCACCAGCTTGGTTGTTTGTGGAAACAAATTTTACGCTTTAGTAACATAACCAAAAGCTTTTGCCACCATTTGTTTGTAGATGTAATGATAAATTATAAATAAATATAATCTTTATCTGCGATACACCTTACAATGAAATGAATATGGCTTCTCAAACATGTCCGAGTTTCAGATCTCTGCATTGCAGTGATATTTTCCCCCTGAGTGGGATATTTTCCTCTCTATTTCTCTAACTGGTATAAAATTATGAATCTTTTAAATATCAACCTATTTCCTCCTACAAAGTCCTTTTACCCATTTCCCGCCCCCCACCCCCAGGTCACATGATTACCCTTGGTAATGCTTCATACGTACAATACGATTTAAAAGTCTTTGGTACAAGGATCACCTTTGACTCTATTCTGTTTTTTGGCCATATTCAGGCAACAGGCAACTCTTTGTGGCTCTGCCTTTAAAATGTGTGCAGAATTTGACAACTGTTGACCATCTCCATCACCGCCACTCTAGTACAAGCAGCCATAATTTCACATGAACTATTGCAATAGTCTGTTTTCACCTTTGTTCTTCAACTACTATTTTGAAATCAGCAGCTAAAGTGATCATTCAGAAACATAAATCAAATTATATCACTTCTGTGCTCAAAACTCACCAATAATCCCCACTTCCATATGAAACTATAGAGTCTGGTGCTCTACTGTATTTCTAAACTTGTCTATCAGGTCTCGCTCCATTCCAGTCACACTGGATTCCTTGCTGTTTTTCAAATATGCCAAGAATGCTACCCTTTCAGGTCTTGCATTTGCTCTTCCCTTTTCTGGAACATTCTTTTAATAAATCAGGGGTTTTATGATAGAACATAGGCCAAATCCACTCCACTCCCTGTTTTTGTAAATAAAGTTTTGTTGGAATGCAGCTACATTAATTTCTTTATGTATTATCTGATTTTACTGACTTTGCACTACAGAGGCAGAGGTGAGTAGTATTTGCAGAGACTTTATGGCCCACTAAGATTAAAACATTTACTTTCTGGCTTGTTATTGAAAAAGTTACTCAATCTTGGTGTAGATAAATGCATGCCTCATGACCAGTCCCTACCCATAAGCCCCACCACACACACACACACACACACACACACACACACATACACACACACACACGTGTGTTAAGCTATTATATAATATAAAGGTGCCTTTAGGTAAATGTAAATCACACCTATGAGCAGTTTTTGTTAGTTCATTTATTTATTCAGAAAGTTTTTAACAAAAATTGCTTTGTGTCAGCCAATGACCAAAACAGGAAATGTTCCTTCTTTCTTTGAGTTTACTACTTAGATGAAGGAAACAGTTTTATTGAATATTTAGGCTGATAATAAATACTATTTTTAAAAAGTTGGACTCGGTAAGGAGACAGTAAATGACAATGGGGTGGCAGTGGCTAAAATTTGGTTTAGAGTGATCACAGAAAGCTTCTTGGATAAAATAACATTAAGCGAAGTCATGAAAATAATGTGGTACTACATATTTAAACATAAGGATATAATGGGCATAAGTACAGTTTTAAAAATGAACAGAATAAATGACTGCATTTACTGTATGTGAGATATATGTATGAACAGAATATGAACAGAATAAATGACTGTATATATATATATATCAAATTAAAATTTGTATATATATATATCAAAATAAATGACTATATATATATATCAAATTAAAATCTATTGAACACAACACTTTCATAAGTCAGGCAGATCGGAGAGACTATGAAGATGGATAAAATACAGCCTACACAATTCAACAGCTCACTATTGGGAACCATAGGAAGAATGTCATAAATGGGTAATTATAATTTAACCTGGATGGTTATGTTTTTTAAGAATGGTGTAATGAGAAGGGCTTTGAGACATAGCCCTTGTTTTAGCATCTTACTGGCTGTATGAACTTGAACAAAGTACTGAGCCTTTCTAAAACTGCAGTCATCCATTTTTTAAAAGAAAATAACTTCTCATAGAATTTTTGGAAGAAATGAATGAGGTAGTGAATATAACATAAATGGCACTCAAAAAATAGAAATGCAGTTTCTTGGCCAGCCCAAGTGGTACAGTTGATTAAGAGTTAGATGAAGAGTGCAAGCTCTGAGCAACAGGGCTCCTGGTTCGATTCCCACCTGGGCAAGTGACACTGTGCACAAGCTGAGTTGTGCTGAGCTGCCAATGGGTGGTAGGATGGCTCAGCTGGTGAGAGCGCATGATCCTAACAACAAGACTGCCTGTTAGATGGTAGGCTATGTCCGCCGGCAACTAAGGCTGAACTTGGCACCTTGAGCTGAGCTGCCACCCAGAAGGCTCAGTGGATAGAGCGTGCACTCTTAACAGAAAGGCTGCTGGTTCAACTCCCACATGGGATGGTGGCTACGCCCACCCACAACTAAGATTGTACCATAGCACCTTGAACTTAGAAGCCATGAGCTGCCAACGGGAAGCCAGATAGTGACTGGCACCCTCCACAATGAAGACTGAAGAACAACTTGGTCCCCTCCCCCAATTCCCCAACACTGTTCCCCTCCCCCAATTCCCCGATTAAAAAAACACACAAATGCAATTCCTTAATTTTGTTTTGCCTCGTGTCAAAATAAAAGTTATATTCCTGAAATGGAAAAGATAATGACCAATAAATGATTCAAACTGTAAACATCCATATCTAAAATATTAATATAAAAAGCAAATGATCCAAGTCTACCATAAATGGCTGGAGAAAGTCTTTGGTTTAAATTAAAAGTAACTCGACATAATTTTTCCAAAAATTTAAAGTGGTATATCTTGAGAATCATTTTATCAAGCATTTCTCAAAAAGATTAAAAACAAGAACTTCCTCTGAGGGTTGTTTAGATACTGTAATAAAAAATTTTAAAGTCAGAAAATTAAAATTCTCACCTTCAGTTCTCACTGAAAATTTGTGTGTTTAAGTGAGGCAATTTCCTGTTTTTACCGTTTTTGTGAAAGGTAGAACTAGAAAATCAAAGCAAAAAGTAACTGCTTTTTTTTCACTCAGAGAAAGCTTTAGCAAATTACCCTACAGCCTTCAAGCAGCTGCCTGAAAGATGTCCCAGATGACATGCGTATATATTTGTTTATCTTTATTTTTTATTTTTTTTAAAGATTTTATTGTGGAATTGAAGTGGGGAATAGCATTGGGAAATCGGGGAAGGGGAACAGACAAGTTTGCTGTCTTTTGGTTCTTCAATCTAGTTGCAGAGGACGTTGCTTCACTGGCCCATGTTGGTATCGTCATTGCGCTCTTCTCGGATGAGGCAGATGGGTCACCGGCCTCTGGATGGTCGCTCACTGCGGCTATTGGCAGCTCATGCTGGCTGCCAGCCGCTCACGCTGGCTGCTGGCCACTCACTGTAGCCTATGGCAGCCCACTGCAGCAGGGTCTGCAGCCTACACCGTCGCCCGGGCTCGCACAGCCCAGCTCCAAGTGGAGCTGTTGTTAGCTGTAGAGGGCAGCGTCATTGGCCCTCACGTGGGATCCGAACCGAGGCTGTTGGCCTCCCAAAACCAGCTCTTAACCAATGTGCCACTTGGCCGGCCTTATATTTGTTCATCTTTATGAATGTACATATGAATATATGTGTCTGTGTAATATGTATGTAAATATGTATATATATATATATTATTTCAAGTAATATTTTATTTATTTACTTATTTTTACTTTAGAACACTAATGGAATGAGCTGGGCATGAAAAATTATATCAGGAGCTAGGCATGAAAAATTATATCATGTTTCACCTGAAACTCATATAAAATAATATTGAATGTCAACTGTAATTGAAAAAAAAATGAAATAAAATTTTTTTAAAGAGATTAATGAAATAAAAAACCATTTATACAAAAAACAGTCTTTCATGGTAGATATAGAAATAGTTGATAAAATATTATTTTACACTTAGCTGGGGAATTCTGACTCTAAAAACTTCCAGGCAAAAATTAAAAGCCTAGATTTTCTTTAATGCACACAATGCGAATATTAGTTTAAGAATGAGTTTTCTTAGTCGATGCTAATTGGCTTCCTATCAAGTAATAATATTTGAAAAGCCTGCAAATGATTACTAGAGCTCAATACTTTTTTCCAATGATTTTAATGTGTGGAGAATTGATAGGTAATCAGTCTGATGGAGCTTTCAACTTAAGGTTGTTGGTATAGGCTGCTTTGATTAGTAGTCTGCTGTCCTTGTTTAAAAGTAGTTTATGCTCAAACATTCATTTTTTGAATGAGGACTATGACAATTCAATTAAAGTTTAAACTCTAGTAGCTGTTGAAAATCATACATAATCCAATTACTTTTTATTCAATTAATTTAATAGCAAATCACTTTGTGATAATTACTGTTAATCACCTGATTTTTTTCTTCTTAGCTGTTTATCAATGGTCTCTGAGATATCTTACATGAAATCATATTGGGACATAATTATCAGCAGTCCCGGCTGGATTTAATGACTAAATAATATTTAATTACCATGAATTCTCTACCTCTACAGTAGTTAGAAAAAGAGATAGCAGTAATATACTTAAGGCACTGGCATTTAGTCTAACTTTAAAGATTTGGGATTCCTTGATTTAACACCACCACTAGTGCAACTTCAAAACTAGTGAAAATGGAATTAAAAGACCATTCCAGATGCTGGTGATGGAATAGGACCTAACACTTCACATATAAATAGATGGACAAACTGAGCCAGGAAAGCCAAGGAAAGAGCTTTCCTCACTTCTCACACATTTTGGAATTTCATGTATATAAAAAAGATAGATTCCCCCTATGTTATCACAATTTATTTTTAATGGAATTCATAACAATTTTCCACGTCTAAAAATAATACATGTCAATTTTTAAAGTTATACTATGTATTGATAACCACTGTCAAAAATGTTGATTCTTTTCTTTCCAGTCTTCATGTACATGTTTATTATGATTTGAAAGCATTGAGGTAATGCATTATTTACAATTCTATCTGGCTTTATCAAAAACATTTATACCATTGAATATTATTTTAATGGCTACATAATATTTCACCTTATGGGTGATGTTTTATTTTACCAGTCTCTTATGTTGAAACGTTAAATTCTTTCAAAAAATTTTGAATCATAAAAATGTCTATTCCTCTGAATATTTTGTGCTTCTTTGTTATTTTTTTCTTTCAAGGAGGATTACTGTATTAAGGATTGTATTTTAATACTTTTAATATAATAAAAATTACCCTTTGAAAATGTTGTACCAGTTTGTACTTCCAGAACACTGTATGAAAGGTCAGAACTCTAAATACTAGTTATTAATTTTATGCCTAACAGTAATTTCCCATATTATACATGATATAAGAACTAACACAAGATTATTGTATTTGCTGTCTCCCTACTGACTGTGTGCTTGTATAACAGAAACAACTGAATTACATCTTTGCATTAAATTATTTTGGGAAATATTTCTCTATAAATATTAGGCTAAGTCATATTATGGTGGAAAAAACTTTAAGTCCCAAATCTTGATGGTTTACACAGTAAATATTTTACTGCAGCTTAGTCTCTTTTCTATAGCCACTTTCTTCCAAAACTAGGCTAAGAGCGCAGCCCATATCCATAATATTGTCAGGCTCATGACTGAGGAAAAGAGACATGGTGATACCATGCAGTGACTCTCAAGGATTCCACTTGGAATTTTCACATGACATTTGCCCAAACATGCAAGCCCAAATCCAATTACATGTCTAAGCCTGATATTTATGAGAGGGTAAATATAATTCTCCCACAGAGAGGGTCCAGATAGAAAGAACAGCAAATATTTTAACAATACTGTAATCTAGCATACATAGCTCATGGAGTATAATGAAACATTTATTTACTATCATTTTCTTCAATGACTAGATCATTTAAATAGATAGAATTTTTATCCAATGGTTGACAGCTTATCAAATGGCCCAACTGAATAAAACCAGTAATTAAGAGAGCACTGCTGCAGTTTCTTCTGTGATTTGTGGATCTAAATTAAGAATTTCCACAAAAACATATAGCAATGATATTTCATTGAAAGAAAGAAATAAGAATCAAATTAACTACATTATTGCATGGAGTGCCTGCTTTGATTAAATAGATTAGATTTTTTTAAGTAATAAGCAAATCTAGACCCACCCACATATACATTTGTGTGTGCACACACACACACACACACACCCTATAGAGATATATGTATACATACGCATGCATAATTATATATTATGACACGTAAATTTCCAAGTACTATATCAAACTTCCTAAGTAAGTAAATCTTATTTGAGCCAATAACCCTTTTTTTTTTTTTTCTCAGCTGAGCCATCCTGCCACCTGTTGGCAGCTCAATGGCAACTCAGCTCAGGCTGGCCTCGAACTGCTGTTGCTCAGAGCTCAGCTTGCACTCCTGAGCAAGCTCTTAACCAACTGAGCCATTCGGCCAGCTCTTAGCCAATAATCCTTTTAATCCTCTTAAATCTTAGTAGTAAGTGAAAAATAATGTCTAAGCACCTCATTTTTGATGGAAGAAACTTAGAGGAGGGGGTAAGAAAGACGTAGACATATTTCTTATGAAAAGAAGTAAGGCTGTTAAAGAAAAAAAGCATCACAAGAGGATTAAGCACCATAAATTGTGTCTGAGGTGGTTATCTTACTACATTCTAGATATTCAGAAGATGTTTTGATGTCAAATACAGATTCTTCTGCTCTCCCCAAAGAGAAGCCTTGATAGAACTTCTACCCAGCTGATCCATGAACACTACTATCTCTTTTCAACTATCACTATCCTAACCCAATCCAATAGGGTGAATATTCAGGACCCAGATATAGCATTGATTTTCCCTCACATTGGGCTCCGAACCACACATTTCACATAATGATCATCTTCTTGACAAGCATAGTCTCCTTAATTGTGCTGACAAATTCTAACCCATGATAAACCACCTAAGTGAAAGAGGCTGACAACTAGAAGATTGAGAAGCTGTATTATATAGAATAAAGAAATGCATAACCAGGATATGATAGCAAACTAGCCAGTGTATCTGTTATTCTCCTGATGAGATACTTTGACTGATCTGTCTAGACACTGGACACTTATTATTGTTTTTTGAAAGAAAATCCCAATCCATATTAAAGTCACCATTGTAGATAAATGAATTGATGCCTCCTCATCTACATTACTATTTATGAGACCTACTTCCTCAAATTCATATTAGGTTTATCAAGAAACATTTACCTGCAATATTATCATTTATTATTGTTCTTAATTTGTAATGATATGTTATTTGGGAAAATGTACATGCAACACTAACCTTAATCAACCCTCTGGCTCTTGACAGAAGTGGCAACATTGCCCATCTTCCTAAGTGGTTTCTAATATCCAATTGGTTATGTAAGAATCAGTATAAATAATAGGGCTTACAGGTCATTTTCTATATTATTAAAGCTAATGTTCTAGCACTAAACATATTATGGTTTATTTTTTATTAGATTGGTTCTAAAGACTCAAATTTGGGGATAATGGATGTCTTAGTCTGTTCTGGCTGCTATAACAAAATAACACAGCTAGGTGGCTTATAAAACAATAGAAATTTATTTCCCACAGTTCTTGAGCCTGGAAGTCCATGGGGGGGAAGGGGAAGGGATTAGACAGCATAAATAGACAACTACAATATTGCCACAGGGATATGAAACACAGTTTGGGGAATATAATAATGTTGTAAAACTTTTGTGGCGTGTCAGATAGTCACATGTCTTGTTAAGACCACTTCATGGATGGAGTAGAGGCTTGATCACTGCACTGTACACCTGAAGCTGATGTTGTATAGTATTGTATGCCAACTGCAACTGAATATGTGGATGGTCACGGGATGTGGAGTATACTGTGGAGGGGAGTCAGGGGAGTTGTGATGGATATGTATGATATGGGGTGGGGTGGGGTGGCGAACTGGGGGAGGGGGGTTGTCACTTTGGAGGGTAAAGAGTATAACTATTGCATTGTGTTGTACACCTGAAACTAATAAAAAAAGGAAAAAAAATCTAAAAAAAAAACAAAACAAAAAAACTAACAGATTTATACTTTTGTCCCCATTCAGGAGCCTTGGGGACACAGGGGATACCCTAGCAAGATTGCCAGTCACAACAAAAGAAGCCAATGCGGTCTTCCAGATGGAGCTCGAGGCCCTTTCCTCTCATCTGAGATCAGCTAGGGTGAGAGTTCTGTGAACCCCAATAGGCAGGGACAGCTCTATGCCCCTGCCCAGCAGGAAGCAGATACAGAAGAAGAGACCTCCTGTCCCTCAGCTTCCCAGAGATTTTATGGGGATCACGTCTCTCTAAGGAAAAACTAGACAGGCAGTTAGAGGCAGGCATTGGGTTTCTGCATTCCTACACATCCCACAGAGTGTGACCGCCTGGGGGACATCCCCTCTCCACCCAAAACTCCCCTTTGTGTTGTAATTACCCACCCCTGTGGGAAAAGCAAATAAGCACAAAATATCCAACTAGAGCAGACCAGTCACTCTCACCTGTGCAGTACCTCTTGTCAATCACAGGTGTCAATCAAGTGGTCCCAGGCCCAGAGAAGAACAGCCCATTCTAGAGAAAAAGGGATAAAAACCCCAAGTCCTGGGAAGCCCACGCTGCTTCTGCTGCTCCTTTTGACCGCTTCTTCCCTTTGAGCCTCTCCTTTGCGCGTGGCCCACTTCAAACTCTTT
Source organism: Aselliscus stoliczkanus (assembly GCA_033961575.1). Classification (NCBI taxonomy): domain Eukaryota; kingdom Metazoa; phylum Chordata; class Mammalia; order Chiroptera; family Hipposideridae; genus Aselliscus; species Aselliscus stoliczkanus. The sequence goes on from CM066727.1 coordinate 146,330,284, forward strand.
GGAATGTAACTTCTAGTAATGGGCCTTTGAGCCATCCTCTACTGCTCAGGTCTAGTTTTACTTCTAAATGTACTATTTCTTCTAATAAACTACTTATTTTACTGCTTTACTGTGGTATCTCATTCAATTCTTTGCTCGAGTTGCCAAGAACCTGGACTTTGCGCCGAGAAAGACCCACTCTCCGACAACACTTTAGTGCCAAACAGGGATATATACAGTAAGCATAATATTGAGGTTATGATCTGTCTTTATGGAGAGGTGCATGGAGGCAGATAGGCAGGGTATAATGTGACAATGGGGCATTAGAATTGCAACATATGAATTGTGGAAGGTCACATTTAGATCATAGCAATGGATATAGTCATTGTATAAGATCAAAATGTAGGGCTTTTTTCCATTTATTGAAAGAATGCACTTTGCTAAACACAATTTAAGAACATGTTAAGAGGAATATCTTATTTAATACTCGAAACAAGCATTTGAAGAAAGTATTGCTGTTATCCACATTTTTCAGGTAAGGAAATAATATTTCAGATAGTGTTAAGTAACTTAATAGATTCATACAGTTGTTAGATAGCACAACTGAGAGACACAACATCTGTCTGATGCCAAAACGTGCTTTTAATGACCAGATAATCTTACATTGTGTGCATTTTAGGGCTTATTTTATACACAATACTCAATCCATTTTTTTTTTTACCCTCAATGTGTCCCAAAGACCTAACCACATACAAGTTTAGGAATTATTATTTAACATTATTATTTTCTGTGATCAATTGCACACAATATATAGTCTGAACATTGAGCGTAATTTTATCAAATATTAACAGATTTATCGAGTTGTTTGGAGAGGTGCACACAAATTTATCTGGATTAAAGTGAAGGACTGATGGACAAAAAACTATTTTAGATTCAGTATAGACAATTCAAGAGTAGAGATATAAGTACCATTTTCAGAATAACCATCACATTTTCACATTTCAAATATACATTGATACCATCTTTGATAGTGCAAACAGAAGGTAAAATTGAATGAAGCAAATGGAAGTTGTAGGTCCTCTGAAACCAAAACTGTATGAATTTTTAATCTATGGTGTCCTCTACCAGCTGTGTGTCATAGGGCAATTTATTCAACCTTTTTAGGCTTTAATTTTCTTATAAAATAATAAAAATATCTACAAAGATTATATTGAGGCTGAAAGAAAATGTACATATAAGATAATAGCTCAGATTTCTGTTTATAATAAGAAATCCAGAAGTATTAGTTTATGTTTTTTTAATCTGATGGACCGAAAGGTGATTTTTTTAATTGAAACATCCTGAAGCCAGAGAAAGATGACCAAGTACAATGACCCCAGTGTAAGTTTTTATTTTACTTTTGTCTAACTTCCTTTTACTTTTTTAAAACATTAAAAATATTAATTTGACTTTTGGGAAAAAGCAATTTCTTTGAAATTATCATTTTTCCCTTGGACAGTGGGTGCAAGAAAGGATCATAGATTTTGGATTTTAATGACTTCCAGCTATATTTAATACATTTCAAAGTAACTTTCAAGTTTGGGGTAATCATAACAAAGTTTCTAAACTTATTCCATGTTTATCTGCCCCAAACAATATTATTAAGAAAAATACTTATATATTTTTTCATATACGATTTCACCTCAAAATATCCTCTAGCAAATACTTTACCTTATAATTATCAGGCCTTACTCTAAAATGCATATGGTCAGTTGAGATTTCAGAATTATCTCAGAAAAAGTAGTGATGGGCATTCTGAGAAAATCAAACTGCTAGTCCGTGAGTATTAAAGTAAAACAAGCATTTATATAGTGATCATGCGAGGAAAATTAGGTGTCAGAGTGTCATGGATGTATCACTTTTTGCCTACATTGCCTACATCATTTCTTGTGCTACCCCCTCAGGGAGAATTCTTTGTATTTGTCACAAGAACTTTAAACTTCATAAAATGACTTGCTTTGTGCTATGAAACAGGAGAGGAGATAACATGTATCTTGAGCAGAAGATTTAAAAGCAACTCATATTTCATCACATTTTAGGTTTCTTTTGCAGTGACAACCACCGAAGTTCCAGAAAGAAGATATTCACTTAGCTCAGGTCCTGAAGTAAAGATTTTATAGAACAGAGCCTAATCAATCCAACGACAGACATATGGCAGGAAATAAGTATTTGTTGTTGTAGTTTTTAACATTTTAAGGTTATTGTTTTATATAGAACAATCTAGCATATTCTGAGACAGGGATGTGATAGCAATTAGTATAAATATAAAATTATTTTAAAGAACTGAAATTTAAATATTAAATATTTATGAGAGATGTCTACTAAAATAGATCAAGCTGTATAATAAAGAATCTTGAGGGTATCTGTTTAAATAAACAAATATACTGTATATTTAGGTTGTGAATTTTCAATAAGTATTTCTAAAGTACTTGAGGGTAGTTGAGACTGTTATTCTAAATAGTATGCATTCAACCCTTAAAATCACCCACTACTTAATTAATGAATCATTTACTGTGGGGTATTTCAATAATTGGTTCATCAACATTTTATATGAATTGCCAAAACATTGAATAAACAAGGCTAAATGTATTACAGATAAAATATATACATATACGTGTATACACACCACACACACATAGACAGACACATGCATGCGTATGTATATTATTGATTTCCCCCTCTAATAGTTAGATCTTTACAAAGAAATAAACCTGAGTATGAGTGCTGTTTTCCACTTGGGTATTATTTGTATAATGATGTGACATTTATTTCATTATCTACCTCAGTTTACTTTAAAAAAACCCAATGCATCCAATAAAATTTGGGAGTATGTGTCAACTTTTGGCACTGTACTGGGTTCTTAATAATCAATAGCAAATAAATCAAGCTCTTCTTTTGACTTCATAGGGCTTAGATTGTAGTAGAAGGGACTGACAACAAGTAAGTAAGTGAATAAATACATAATTGTATAAAGTGATAGTGACAAAACAGAGACTGACAGAGGGATCCTAGTTAGATAAAGTGTCAGGGCAGCTATTTATGAGGAGATGACTTTTAACTCAAGACCTGAAGGGTGAGGAGCACGAAAAGAAAAGTGAGAAATATCCTTTCAGGAAGATAGAATAACACTTGAGAAGGCCCACTGAAGGAAAAGAGCTTATAGCATTGTAGAAATAGAAAAAGAGACCCAGGTGGACTGTGTATAAAAAAATGTAATATGACATCTGAGAGGTAGTTAAAAACCTCATAGGCTATGACAAGGAATTTGATTTTAGTCTAAGTGCAATGGCACGCCATTAAAATATGCTAAACTCCTGAACCAATTTATAATGCACAAACACGCACAATCTCTGCAGCAAACAATATGCATTTATCACTCACTAACAGAGCTGTGTGTCAGCTGGACAGCTGGAGTGGCTGCTTCTTCTTGCATATTGAGTTCAAACCTACTCCACATTTCACATTCTTGGGGCATGTGTATAGGACTATCAGGTATATGGGGGTGTGCACTTTCAATGGCAGACCAGAAGCTCCAAGGGAGGTAAATAGAAACTTAAGGTGTAGGTTTACAGCCTGCACCAGGTCACATCACAATATATTTTATTACCCAAAGTACATTACATAGACAAGTCCAAGGTTAATGAGATGGGTAAATACATTTTTTTCTACAGAGGAGGGGTATGAAAAAAGAAAAGTTAATATTCTAGGCTTATCGAGGTAAAGCTAAGGTTTGCTCCATATGAGCATTTACTGAACAAAATATAAATTCCACAAGACATCAAAAAATTAACAGTAATAATAGTAATAAATCTTCCATAAGAATTCAAATGAAAGGTGATAATCGTAAAAATGGGTACATTTGAAAATAATCTGTCTTATATTCCATAACTTGCTATATTACTGGCAATATTTATGTATTTTATTTATACTTATTCACAATTACCTATGATTACATTTGAAAATTGAGGTTCAGAGAGGCTAAGTGGCTTTTTCCAATATTATAGCTTGTAAGTGGAAGAGCTAATACTGGGTTGTCAGAAAAGTCATGACATATTTTTTCTATGTTTTTCATTGCAAAAATGTGTCATGACTTTTTCGACAACCCAATATTAAAGTCAAACAGTATCTGCAGAACTTGAAGTCTTAAAGATTAAATAAGTCTATAAAGTGGTTAATAGAATGTCTACCAAAGTGCAAGTACTAAATAAATGTTATCATTACTATTTTTTAGGAAACAAAAATGATGATTTTCAGAGCATAATTCCTGATTTCAGTGAATTTTCAGATTTAAATGATGCAAGGTGATATCATATGGAGCATATTAAAATGTAAATTTAAAAAATGAAAGACTCATCTAATTTTGACCAAACAGGTATTATTAACTCTCTGTTAAGTATGAAAATTTGAGGTTTATAAAGCTTGCACAATGTGCTTAGAATCACATAGTTTATAAGTGTCAGCCCTTGGATTTAACTTTAGTATAACCTGAATTCAAGACCAACGTTCTTTCAATAACTCCTTCCGGAGCAATGTTAGTTTACCACCAGCAGACAGTCACAAAAGAAGACAGAATAGACATACAGAAAAAAATGCATACCCACACAAACTTAATTATTCAACTTCCTCTCTCTCTCTGTTATTGTAAGAGCTACTGAAGGTTCAATATGCTATAAAAACATGTAATGTGATATAGTATGAGATTTGTTGTGATTACTTAGTATGTCATTAAGCAAGGGGCTATAAAGCAAATGCATATGTGGTCTGTATGACAAGAATGATCCCGGTAAAAATACCCTGACATGGAAAATACTTCCCAATCCTCCATTCCAAAATACCTTTCCTTAGATGACGAATTTTGGGTTTCCCTGAGTGTGCCAGTTAGAAAGTCCTCGTGCATTTCCAAGGTAGGTGATTTCCTATTCTTGCTTCTCCAGGACTGATCTTCTCAGCTGACATGGTAGTGCTTGTCATGGCTCCAGAGCTCTGTCAGTTTAAGTTATTTAAAAATAGCACCTGCATGTCTTTTGCTCCATTTCCAGAAGAATGACAGGCTCAGAAATGTGCTCAATAAATAATTCTTAAATGGATGAATTAAGGAATGAATGAATCCTTCAGTTCTGAACTGAAGGTGTGAGATCTGTTGATGTGAGTGTAGGGTATTGATACACACTTTAGATAGAAAGATGGTACATGCACAGGTAGGAAGCAGAATGGTGTAGCACCAAGTGAGTAGTTATGATGCCTCAAAAGGTCTGAAGGAGGTGTTTTTCTGCTTCCAGCTAAGATAAGAAATTTCTAATCTTTTGAATTGCCTTATTACTCCCAATCAATTCTTATTTTTTTTACAAACTTAGGATCCCAGAACATTCTAGAGATCACTCTGGCTAGAATTTAGCTCTTATAGATAATGATCAACTTGGAAAGTTTTGGTATCATTGTATTCATAGGTGGGTGTGAGAAATAGTGGAGATGGAAACTATAATTGCTAAAATGATGGTTTCCTGCTTGCAAGGGGATGGCAAGTTATTAAAATGACATTTTACTAAGGTGAGTTAAAAATATAAGTTGTGTTCTTGCTAGAAATATTGTTTTCAACATGGCTTATCCTTTCCAGCTGGCACTTGGTCAGTGGGGATGACACAGAGCATGGGCACATGAATGCTATCCTCTAGTCCAAGGACACATTATTAGTGTTCCATTCAGGTCTCTGGTACTCCTGTGCTCACACACTCAACTTGGATAACTTCATGGGTCTTATCAATAGTAGTGTTGTCGGAGAGTGGGCCTTTCTCGGCGCAGAGTCCAGGTCCTTGGCAACTCGAGCAAAGAATTGAACGAGATACCAGAGTAAAGCAGTAAAATAAGTAGTTTATTAGAAAAGACAGTACATCCAGACTAGAGGATGGCCCAAGGGCCCATTACCAAAGAGTGTGGAGGGGGCATATGCAAAGGTGAGGCTTAAAGGGAAGAAGCAGCAGCAGAAGTAGCAGCAGCAGCCGCGCTTCCCTCCCAGGACTTGGGGTTTTTATCCTTTTTCTCCAGGATGGGCTGTTCTTCCTGGGCGTAGGACCACTTGATTGGCCCCTGTGATTAACAAGAGGTACTGTGTAGGTGTGAGTGACTGGTCTGATCTAGTTGGATATTTTGCGCCCATTTGCTCTTCCCGCAGGGGGAGGTAATTACAATGCAAAGGGGAGTTTTGGATGGAGAGGGGATGTCCCCCAGGCGGTCACACTCTGTGGGATGTGTAGGAATGCAGAGACCCAATGCCTGCCTCTAACTACCTGCCTAGGTTTTCCTTGAGAGACGTGATCCCCATAAAATCTCTCTGGGAAGCTGAGGGACAGGAGGTCTCTTCTTCTGTATCTGCTTCCTGTTGGGCAGGGGCATAGAGCTGTCCCTGCCTATTGGGGTGCACGGAACTCTCACCCTAGCTAGTCTCAGATGAGAGGAAAGGGTCTCAAGCTCCACCTGGAAGATCATGTTGGCTTCTTTGCTTGTTGGGGTATCCCCTGTATCCTCAAGGCTCCTGAATGAGGACAAAAGTATAAATCTGTTAGTTCTTATGAAACTTGTGGCTATTCAGTCCATCACTCAGGTGGCATCGGTTGTCTGGACACAGAATGGGTTTGACATTTAGCTTCCTTGCCTGGGGGATATTAGGAAGTCTCAGGCTTTCAAATAGTTATCTGAAGCAGGGGTAGGAGACTTCTATTGTTTCAGATTCAGGAAATGATTTACAAAGCAATTAAGAAGCAAGGGGGATCTTCCGTCAGAAAAGCAATCAAAGCCCAAGAGCTAAGAAACTAAAGAACTAGGGAGGAGACTTAACATTTTTATACTTCACATTTCTATAGAAAAGAAAACATTAAAGTTTTTCAGTGGTGGGGGTTGGTGCTGCTCAGTTGGCCGGTAACAGTAGGAGCAGATCCCGAATTTGTGGGGTCTCAAACTAATACAGTTTTGGACTCATCAATAAAACAAAATCATGAATATAACAGTATTCACATTATTTATGTTAGAAAAGCAAATACATGAAGTTAAAAATATCTTACCTTTTTTTACAAACGTAAGTTTTACAAACACACATGAGTTTATGTAGACATTCTTAGGGCCCTTTCCAGGACCACAAAGGGTCCTGCTCAGGAAGGCAAGAAAAGTGCCATTTGTTTGTGGTAAATCCATCTGTTTCAGTAAAGGACATCCATCAACAATGCTAAAGCACCCTCTCTTATTCTTGGGATCAGATAAGAAGTGGACTTGGAGGGTAGAACTTGAATTTTACAAAGCTGACCAATATGCTGAGGTTGAGAAGAATTTTCATGTGGATATGATGTGTTGATTATATTGGCCCTCCAACTAAGGAGACAGCTAGGGAAGATAGATGTAAGGGAAGTTGAAGGTATAAGCTTTACCAAGAATATTTTTATGCAATCATGGGCTTAAACAAACAAGGGGCATGACGTTTGAGGAGTTTTATAAAGCTACATTCCTTCTTCCACAACTAGACTGAGGAACAAAATGGACAGCGAATTGTCTGTACCCCTTCTCCGGTTCCCCGGCACTGTTCCCCTCCCCCAATTCCCCAGTGAAATCTTTAAAAAAAAAAAAGCTACATTCCTTACACTAATACAAGATTCCTTCTTTCAAAACACTCTGAGTTTTTGCAGAACTTATTGATTTGTCTATTCTATTGTCGATAAGCCATAGAGCTCCAGAATTATGAGTCATGCAGAGTCGTTTGCATGTGAGAGTTAGTAAAGATGTAATTGCCGTTTTTTCTGATGTCACATTATTAAATATTGCTCTTCATATTTTATGTCTCGCCCCTTCTCTCCTCTATACCCTAGAAGTCTCAGGAGGCTAAATGTATATTTTACATTGATTTTGATCAAATGGCTTTTGCTCTGGGTAGTATTAGATGGCTAGGTCATTTCAGCAATTATACAGCAGTATTCCCCAAGCGAATCTTTCATCTACTTATAATATAAAATCAATAATGTCTAAACAAGGACTGAGATGGCATTTTAATGTTTTCCAGAGAGCATTTAAATATCTGAGCTGCCTCAGAAATTATTTCAAGATCCATTCTGAAATGGGGGCCAAAAAATGTTCTCTCTGCCTTATTTATACCCTGAAAATACACTTTTCTAGGTAGTTAAAAACAAATTTATCTAACTGTAGGGTTTATAGTCTATGCTAATAAACTTCCAGCAAACTATTCATATTTGCTATTTTAAATGGAAGACATGCCATTATTTTTGCAAGACAATATTCTCTACACAGAAAAATGTACAATTAAACATGCAAAATTTTCCATCACTAATTTTGAAATGTATTTCACTGAGATACAAAAAAAAATAGCATATTTAATTACTATTTATTTTGTGTTATACATTCAAAGATTAAAATGTGGGTTTTATTCAAATTTCAGTGATGGTTTTTATAATATCTTTTCTACAAGGTCATTTATAAACCTGAATTATTCTCTCCTAAGAAAGGCACAAAATCAGATTATATAAAAAATAAAAAATTTAAATTATTTTTATGACAAAAACCTGGGAAAACCATTTCCTTTGCTCTTTACATTCCTAATTACTTAAAGAGAAATATTTTTCAACAGAAACCTCTTAAAACAACGTCTTTCTTTCATTTCATCAGAATTACAGAACATGAGGCCTTGGTGATTAATCTAGGCACCGATTTCATTGCTGGTTAGCAAATTTCCTACATTATTCCCAGATACTGGAATGATTACTAGGAAGTAAACTCAAAATAACCTCAGAAGGTATCTGAAGCCAGTGATCTTTTACTGAGTAGTGTTAAACTGGCAAATGCTATAAAATGTACAAAACTCTTTCAAGAACCCTTCATTTCAGTCTGTGCAATTAAAAGACCCAATTAATGCTTCAACTCAGGCAATATTTACAGACTCTAGGTAAGCAGGTCAGCTTGTTAAACTAACTTACTCTGTCAAGCACATCATTACATCACAAGCTGATAAAAATCAGCTAGTATTTCCCTAAGGAATTACCAAATCAACTAAATCCTGGTGTATCCCAAAGGAATCACTTCTCTCTTTAGATAAAGATATTATATGAAGGTTACTGTAATGTTTTACATATTCACATCATTCTATTTATAAGACTTATGATGAAATACCTGAGTCCCTAATAATTTAAATCCCTAAAGCTACTCAGAATCACCATACAGTTGGTTCTTTCATAGTATAAAGATCATATTTTTAAATGTGTATACACATTTGATTTTGCTGTCCATAAATTATTTGTAGAGATCAATGATTAAGATCTTTCTGGACCTGTGGTTAAGAAAAATTTGAAAATGATAATACTAGAAATTTCACTTTTAAACATTTAGCATTTCCAAAGTGCCTCATTTCAATCTCAGAAAAGAATATAAGGAATGAGAATATCTGTACCAGCACTAAATTGAGAAAACTGAATATTTTCATTATAAACCACCAACTTGGTTAGGATCTATTTACTAGAGCTCTTATTTGTAACCATCAAACTCTGATTAAGTGATTTGATTAAGATTACACAATGAAAAGGGTCTTTATGCCTTAATTTTCCTGTCCATTCAAAAACATGTTTGAACTTCCATAATTGCAAGTTTATAGAACTAGTTTTTAGTTGCCTTAGGAAGCAATTACCAAGATATGCCATAATGCATTATCCATCAACATGTATCTATTTATCATGTATTGATTATCCCATAATAACTGCCACATGTGGGAATAATTAATATCTGTTTATTTTGCATTCTCTTTTAACTTCTCCCTCTAATCTATTATTGCCTCTTTGTATACAGCTGTTTCTTGTTCTTTGCAGGGTACCCTTCGATAGTTAGAACTATATCTATAATATTGTGCTTGATATAGGTATCATAATTTTTTATGGTCTTGAAAAAAATAGAGCACAATTATAAAGTCACCATATTGGAATTCACCTAATAAGCATATAATAAAATATTTATAGGGAAGCTAAGGGCAAGAAGAGACGAAAGTTAATTTAACACAGTAATAAAGATTATGTCACAAAAATTGCAGCATGAGGATGGCTTCTTGAACTCTCCCCTGGAAGTTATAACAAATTGAGCAGCTATAATTCAACAAAGGATAACCTAAGCAACACACAAGCACGTCTGAGAGATCCGCACATGAAATCATCTGATTGTGGGCAAATTGGGTGAGCAGGAGAGGGAGGAAGGAGGAAATGCCAAGAAGCAGATGGCTGGCCACAGTCTGCAGCTCACTGCAGTCTCAGAGGAGGGAAGCATTCAGGCTGCAGGTGCACTCCCTGTGGCCCACAGTCCTCTCTGAGGGATCAGCATATATATAAAATGTCTGAACCCAGTGATGGGGATGGAGACCTTGGAGCAAAGACTAAATACAGAAGGGTGAGAACTGTGGTTTAAGCCCTCTGCCAGACAGAAAACAGAAAACAAAGATGGAATTTGGCAAACTTCCCCCACTCTCCCAGAGCTCACCCTCACCCCCAAGCTTTCCAGTGTTAGATGCGGGCTCCAGAAGAAACTGTAGCAGTGTCCGATTAAAAAACAGAATATGTACAGAACTGAGCACTGCAGAGACAATCCCACAGATGCAATATGACAAAGTCCAGAGATAGTGAAAGAACTGTAGGGGTGAGACAGCTTTGGGCCTGAAGTCCCCATTGCTTGAAGCCACTAATACACCAGCCGCCTCTCACAGCCCAGCTCACCCCCACCTTTCCAGGTGGATTCCTGCAGGGGCAACCAGAGCCATTGAGACTCACAGGCTCTGCATTGGGCTTCAGGGGCTGCACTGGGAACTCAGAAGCTCAGAACTATTTTGCCCACTACACATGTGTGCCTCCTATGCACATTGTATTGAAGCTGTCAAAAAACTAAAAATTAATGACAAAGAAAGAATTCTCAAGGCAGCTGGGGGCAGGGGGTACAGTAACCTACAATGGAGAGCCATCTTACTATCATCAGACTTTTCAGCTGAAACTCTACAAACCTGGAGGGAATGGAATCAAATATTCAAATTATTGAAAGAGAGAAATTACAAGAAAAGAATAATATATCCAGCAAAGATATCCTTTAGGTATGAAGGAGGGATAAACACCTTTCCAGATATATAGAAGTTGAGGGAAGTTTCTAACACATTACCTGCATTACAGGAAATACTAAAAAAAGGCTATTTGACCTGAATCAAAAAATCAAAAGAATACAAAACCATGAGCAAGATTACTAACAGATAGAGAGAAGAAGGAAATGGCAGCTCCTACACAAAATAGGGCATTATACACTTAAACATAACATAAAGGGTATAGATAAAAACATTTCTTTAAAAAAAAGAAAGGAGAGAAGAACAAGATAACTTGCTTCTATAACTCAGAAATCAACTCACATAAGTAGAGATAAGTTGTGACAACAACAACAAAAAGGGGGAGAAAACAAAGGTCTGAATCTGCAAGGAGGAATGGAAATAAGCATGCTGAAGAAAAAGGACTACTGTATGTATGAAACATTCTTTTACATAAACTTAACAGCAACCACTCAAAGAAAGAAGAATCTAGAACTGAGACATCTAACATAAAAAAAGAAGAAAATGGGGGGCGGGGAATCATAGACTACAACCACACTAAAATAACAGACAGCAACAAAGACAAAGACAGAATGGAGAAACTGAGCTACCAGAAAACAAAAGATAAAATGGCTTTAGGAAACCCTCATATATTAATAATCACCCTAAATGTAAATGGACTGAACTCACCAATAAAAAGGCAAGAATGGATCAAAAAACAAAACCCAACCAACCATATACTGCCTCCAAGAGACACATTTCAGCTACAAGGACAAATATAGACTCAAAGTGAAAGGGTAGAAATCGATACTACAAGCAAATAATATCCAGAGAAAAATGGATGTAGCCATACTTATATCAGACGAAACAGATTTCAGGATAAAAAAAAGGTAACAAGAGACAAAGATAGACATTTCAAAATGATAAAGAGGACAATATAAGATGACATACCATTTATCAATATATATTGTTGGGATCCGTTAGCACCCCAATGTGTGACAAGGTTTCATGGTCATTTATAGTCTCCACTCCTGTGAACCCATGTGCCTTTCCTCGACATCAGTTCCTGTAGGAGACAGTACCACTCACTGCATTTATGGCAAGTTCCTGTGGTACCCCAATGAGAGATGGCTATGTAAGCCAATGACAGGTAAGATTTCCCAAGAAGGAAACAACCCAAGCCAGGCTGTAGCCCCCCCTTGGGACCTCAGGGACTGAGAAAAAGGTGACTCAAGCCTCTTGGAAACAGAGGCTCAGACCCCTGGCCACATAGGCCAAAAGCCTGTCTGTGAGAAACTGACAGCCTGCCTGTGAGAAACTGATGATAACATCAGTCTATTGAGCTAGCTTGCCTAAGATAATCACAGTGAAAAGTCTCCCTGCAGACTAAAGGTCTCCAGGCCATGAGAGTTCAGATAAGAGATGACTTAATGACCATGAGCTATGTTAATCAACAGACTTATTTGTGTTCTTTGCCTTGTACCTTGTTGCAACAACAGATACTGAAGCTTTGACTGAGAAACAGATGCTACCCTCTATTGTAATAACTAGAGCCCTCCGTAGGATAAGAAATATTTGAAACCCCTTTTTGGCTTCTAAGTAATCTCATAGGAATAGACTTTAGATGCAGCCACTCCTAGTCGCTTAGTAATAGTTCAAGTATGCACCCTGTGAGTCTTACGATTGTGGTTAGTTGCTGGAATTTGGGATAGTTACTAGATAGTCAAGGTAGTCATGGTAACCATTCTTTAGGTGATATGTAGAAACTGAGTCTGGGTCACAAAGAGAACATCATAGTAAAAGATAAGATAATCCTTAAATGTAGAATAGGTCACAGTTTACCCTGAAAAGGAAGTAAAGGCAGTAAAAGTCCTGAGAAAGAAAAAATATCAAACTCATGTGAAACATAACTTGTGATTGAAATAATAGTCAAGAGTCCATATAAAAGGGGACATGCTGTAACGATAAAGTGTGACACTCCTGCGAAACTCTCTCCAGTGTCTCCACTCTTCTTTCCTCACCGACGCTGTCCACACCTGAGGGAACCCCTGGACTCGTGGAGGCTGGTCCCCCACAATATATGCACCAAAATATAAAAAGCAACTTCTAATAGAACTCAAGGAAGAATTATAGTAGGAGACCTAAATATGTCACTGACAGCTATGGATAGATATTACAAACAGGAAATCAGTAAGGAAATATCAATCTTAAATGATACATTAGACCAAGTGACATAATTGACATTCATAGAGCACTTCATCTTAGAACACCAGACTATACATTCTTTTCTAGTATACATGAAACATTCTCAAAGATAGAACTTATGTTGGCACATAAAACTAGCCTTAGCAAGTTTAAGAAGATTGAAACTATACTCTGATCTCCACCATTCTCTGATCACAAGGCTTTGAAACTGGATATCAATTGCAAAAAAGAATGCAGGGAAAACCTGCTTAAACAACATGCTGTTAAAGAATGGTTGGGTCAAAGAATAAATAAAAGGAAAAGTAAAAAAATACATAGAAACAAATGAGAATGAAAATGCATCCTATCAAAATTATTGGGATGCAGCAAAAGCGGTAGTAAGAGGGAAATTTATATCATTACAGGCCTATCTCAAGAAACAAGAAAAATCCCAGATAAACAACCTAACATTGCACCTTAAAGAAGTAGGAAAAAAAAAAATGAAACCCAAGGTCAGCAAAAGGAAGGAAATAATAAAATTTAGAGCAGAAGTAAATGAAATAGAAGACAAAAAGACAATTCAAAAAAATAATGCCACAAAGAGCTGGTTTTTTGAAAAGATTAATAAAATTGACAAACCCTTGGCTAGACTCACTAAGATATAAAAAACAGAAAAGACACAAATAAATTTAAAAAAAAATGAAAGAGGAGATATTGCAATTGATACCATATAAAGGCAAAGAATCACAAGAGACTATTATGTATACGCCAACAAATTGAATATAGAAGCAATGGAAAAATTCTTAGAAATATACAAACTCCCAAGACTGAATTATGGAGAAATAGGATATCTGAACACAATGAGTGTTGGTAAGGAAATTGAATCAGTTATCAAAAACTTCACAACAAACAAGAGTCCAAAACCAGATGGCTTTACCAGTGAATTCTAGCAAACATTAAAAAAGGAATTAATTCCAATCCTTTTGAACTCTTCCAACAAAGAGAAGAACAGGGAACACTTCTAAACTCGTTTTATGAAGTCAGTATTACACTAATACCCAAACCAGATGAGGGCGCCATAAGAAAAAAAATCACAGCTCAATGTCCTTGTAAACATAGATGAAAAAATCCTCAAACAAAATATTAGCAAACTGTATTAATCAACACATTAAAAGAACCCCGTACCATGATCAAAGGGATGTATTCCAGGGATGCAGGGATGGTTGAACATCCACAAATCAGTCAATGTGATCCCACACATAAACAAAATGAAAAATAAAAATGATATCATCATCTCAATAGATGCAAAAAAACATTTGCTAAAATTCAACATTCATTTATGATAAAAAAAAATCTCAACAAAATAAGTATAGCAGGAATGTACCTCAACATAATAAAGGGAATTTATGAGAAGCCCACAACTAACATCTACTCAGTGGTGAAAAGCTGAATGCTTTTCCTAGGAGCTAGACAAGGATGCCTGCCAGGGGCCGACATCTGACAAGGTCACATTGCCCTGCTCAGCACTGGATATTAGGAGTGCTGCCTCATGGTTGGTCATGTAATATCTCCTGCTTCTATGAACACATGTGCCTTTCCTCCTACAGGAGACAATATATTCACTGCATTTGTGACAAGTTCTTGTGGTACCCTGATGATAGCTGGTTGTGTAAGCCAGTGACGGGGCAAGATTTCCTAAAGAAAAGGAAACTCCCTAAAACAGGCTACAACCCGAGGGGACCCCTGAACTGAGATATTGGGGACTCAAACCCCTTGGAAACTGAGGCACAGACCTCTGACAACATAGGCCAAGAAGGCTGCCTGTGGCCTAAGGGCCCTGCTGTGAATGGTCTCCTTGAAGATTAAATGTCTTCAGGCCAAAAGAGTTCCAGTAGGAGGCGACTGGCAAACCATAGGGTATGTTAATTAACAACTTTGTTTAAGTTCTTTGACAGATACTGAAGCTTTGACTGAGAAACAGATGCTACCTCCATAGGATAAGAGAGGTGTGATATCCCCTTTGGTTGCTAAGTATTGTATTTACATAGAAATAGATTTTAGATGCTTTTACCCTAAACACAGCTATTCCTAGTCTTTTGGTATAGCTCAAGTATAGGTCCTGGGAGTTTTATGATTGTGTTTAACTGCTAGGATTTAGGATAATTTCTAGATAGTTAAGATAGTCATAGTAAACATTCTTTAGGTGATATACAAAAACTAAGTCTGGGTTTCATGGTAATTATCATAATAAAGACAAGGTAATCCTTTAACGGAAGAGTAAGTCACAATACACCCTGGAGTGAGCAATTACAGGGAAGTAAAGACTGAGTAAATCCTGGGAACTAGAAACCACCAAATTCATGTGATTGAGGTAATGGTCAAGAATCCATATAAAATGAACTTGCTCTGACAATAAAGTGTGACACTTTTTTCTCTTTAACTCCCCCGGTGTCTCCACTGTCTCTCTTCTTTATTTTCCTCCCCTGCCGACTCCGTCTCCACCTGAGGGAAATCCTGGTCAGCAGAGGCTGGTCCCCTGCAGATACCCACTCTCATAATTTTTATTCAACATAGTATTGGAAGTCCTAGCCAGAATTATTAGGTAAGGAAAAAGAAATAAAATGCATGCATATTGGAAAGAAGTAAAACTGTCACTAAGTGTACGTAACAGGATATTATATATAAAAACCCTAAAGACTCCACCAAAAAACTGTTAGAGTTAATAAGTGGATTCAGTTAATAAGTGGAAAGTTGCAGAATACAAAATCATTATACAAAATCCATTACATTTCTATACACTAATAACAAAATATCAGAAAGATAAATTAAGAAAAAAATTCCACTTACTATTGGATCAAAAAGGATAAAGTACCTTGGAATAAATTTAACCAAGGAGGAGAAAGATCTGTGCTCTGAAAATCATTAGACATTGATGAAAAAAAAAAAACTGAAGAAAACATAAATATATGGAAAGATATTCCATGCTCATTGGCTGGAAAAATAAATATTATTAAAATGTTCATACTATACAAAATATTGACAAATGATGCAATCCCTATCAAAATTCCAATGGCATTTTTCACAAACAATTCTAAAATTTGAGGAAACACAAAAGATCCCCAACAGGCAAAGCAATCTTGAGGAAGAAGAAGAAAGGTAGAGGAATCACATTTCCTGATATCAAATTATATTATAAAGCTATAGTAATCCAAACACTACGGTATTGGCATAAACACAGAGACATAGATCAATGTAACATAGTATAGAGCCTATATGTAAACCTGAACATATACGGTCAATTAATTTATGACAAAGGATTCAAGTATACACAATGAAAAAAGGATAATTTCTTTAATAAATGGTATTAGGAAAACTGGACAGTCATATGCAGAACAATGAAACTGGACAAGTATCTTACACCATACACAAAAATTAAACTTAAAATGTAAGAAAGACATGAATGTCGGATGTTGAGAGCTGATAGCTCTTCAATGTCTGACAAGGTCACAGTGCCACTCTCAGCACTGGATGTTTGGGGTACTGCCTTATGGTTGGTCATGTAATGTCTCCTGCCTCTATGAACCCATGTGCCTTTCCTCCTATAGGAGACAATATACTCACTGCATTTGTGACAAGTTCCTGTGGTACCCTGATGATAGCTGGCTGTGTAAGCCAATGACAGGGCAAGATTTCCTAAAGAAAAGGAAACTCCCTAAAACAGGCTACAACCTGAGGGGACCGCTGAACTGAGATATTGGGGACTCAAGCCCCTTGGAAACTGAGGCACAGACCTCTGACAAACTCAGGCCAGAAAACTCAGGCCTGTGAGAAGCTGATGCATTTGCCTAAGGGCCCTGCTGTGAATAGTCTCCTTGAAGATTAAAAGTCTTCAGACCATGAGAGGTCTGGTAAAAGGCAGCTTAAAGGCAGCCGCTGCCCATGGAGTATGTTAACAGCCTTGTGTGAATTCCTTTGCCTAGTGCCTTGTTGCAGCAACAGATACTGAAGCTTTGACTGAGAAACAGATGCAGCCCTCTGTAGGATAAGAGAGGTGTGAAACCCCTTTTGATTACTAGGTATTGATTTACATAGGAATAGATTTTAGATGCTTTTACCCTAAACACAGCCACTCCTAGTCTTTTAGTACAGCTCAAGTATACGGCCTGTGAGTTTTATGATTGTGTTTAGCTGCTAGGATTTAGGATAATTTCTAGATTGTCAAGATAGCTATAGTAAACATTCTTTAGACAATATGTAAAAATATGTCAATCCTTAACATAAGATAGTCATGATAAACATTTTTTAGGTGATATACAGAAACTAAGTCTGGGTTTCATGGTAATTATCATAATAAAGACAAGGTAATCCTTTAATGGAAGAGTAAGTCAGTACACCCTGAAGAGAGCAATTGCAGGGGAGAAAAGACTGTGAAAATCCTGGGAACTAGAAACCACCAAACTCATGTACATGAGTCCCTATAAAACGGACATGTTATTGCATTAAAGTGTGACACTCCTGTGAAACTCTTTCCGGTGTCTCCACTCTCTTTCTCTTCTTTTTTTCCTCACCGACTCCATCCCACCCCAGGGAATCCCTGGACTCCACAGAGGCTGGACCTCCGCAGGAGACAATACACTCACTGCATGTGTGACAAGTTCCTGTGGTACCACGATGATAGCTGACTGTGTAAGTCAACGATGGGGCAAGATTTCCTAATAAAAAGGAAACTCCCTAAAATACGCTACAGCTCGAGGGGACCCCTGAACTGAGATATTGGGGACTCAAGCCCCTTGGAAACTGAGGCACAGCCTGGCTGTGAGAAACTGACAGCCTGCCTGTGAGAAGCTGATGATAACTTCAGTCCTTGAGCTTACTTGCCTAAGGCCCCTGCTGTGAAAAGTCTCCTTGAAAACTAAAAGTCCTCAGGCTATGAGAGTTCTGGGAAGCTCACTGACTATGAGTTATGCTCATCAATAGCCTCAATTGGATTCTTTGCTTTGTACATTGTTGTAGCAACAGACACTGAAGCTTTAGCTCAAGTATACGTCCTGTGAGTCTTACTGCTGAAATTTGGGACTAGATAGTCAAGGTAGTCATGGTAACCATTCTTTAGGTGATATGTAGAAACTGAGTCTGGGTCATAAAGAGATTATCATAGATGAGATTATCCTTAAATACAGAAAAGGTCACTGTGCCTTGGGGAGAACAATTATAAGGAAGTAAAGACTGTAAAAGTCTTAAGAAAGAAAAATACATCAAAACTATGTGGAACTTAACTTGTGATTGAGGTAATGGTCAAAAATCCCTATAAAAAGGACATGCTGTGGCAATAAAGTGTGACACTTCTTCTCTGAAACTCCCCCGGTGTCTCCACTCTTTCCCTTCTTTATTTTCTTCCTTTCCCGACACCGTCTCCACCTGAGGGAACCCCTGGACTCGCAGAGGCTGGTCCCCCGCAGTCGGACCTGAAAGCATAAATCTTCAAGAAGAAAACATAGGTGGTAAGCTCCTTCACACTGGGCTTGGCAATGATTTATTGAATTTGACTCCAAAAGCAAAGGTAATGGAAAGAATAAACAAATGAAGTACATAAAACTCAAAGGCACAGTACAGCAGAAAACAAAACAAAACAATCGATAAAATGAAAAGGCAACCTGCTGAACGTTTGTAAATCACATATATGATAAAGGGTTAATATCCAAGCTATATAAAGAACTCATCCAACTCAAAAGCAAAACAAAACAAAAACTAATTTAAAAATAGGCACAAGATTTGAAGAGACATCTTTCCAAAGTAGGCATTCAGATACACAACAGGTGCATGAAAAGATGGTCATTGTCACTAATCATTAAAGAAATGCAAATCAAAACCATAATGAGATATCACCTCACACCTGTCAGAATAACTATCATCGAAAAGACACAACAAGTGTTCATGAGGAAGTGGAGAAAGGAGAACATTTGAGCACTGTTGATGGGAATGTAAATTGTTGTAGCTGTTTTGGAAAACAGTATAGTGGTTCCTCTAAAAATCATAAATAGAGCTAACATATGATCTAGCAATTCCACTTCTAGGTATTTACCAAAAGAAAGCAAAACCACTAACTTGATAAGAAACATGCACTGCCATGTGCATTGCAGCATCATTTACAATAGCCATGATACAGAAACAATCAAAGTGTCCATTGAAAGAAGAATGAATAAAGAAAACCTGCTATATGTACATACATATGTAATAAAATATCAATCAGACATAAAAACAGATGAATTCTTGCCATTTGTGACATGAATGAAACTTGAGGATTTTATGCTAAGTGTAGTAAGTCAGACAAAGAAAGACAAATATCACATGATCCCACATGTGGAATCTAAAACAACAAAATAAGAAGAAAGAAAACAAACAGAAACAGAAAACAAACAAACAAAAAAACCAAGCTCATCTACAGAGAACAGATTGATGATTGCCGGAATTGGGTGTTGAGGTGTGGGTCAAATGGATGAATGGAGTTAAAAGGGACAAACTTCCAGTTAGAAAATAAGTAAGTCCTGGGGATGTAACATGCAGCATGGTGACTATAGTTAATAACACTGTGTAGCATATTTGAAAGCTGTTAAGAGAATAGGTCTCAAAAGTTCTTATCACAAGGAAAAAAGAGTTCTTATTATGCATGGTGAGAATGGTAACTAAACTTATTGTGGTGATCATGTCATAATACATACAAGTATTGAATCATTATGTTATATACCTGAATCTAAAATAATATTGCATGTCAATTATACTTTGATAAAAATATCAACCAGGATATCAGGGGAAGTCAGGATGTGAGGAAGATTATACAAAAGAGATTGTTTTACAAATGTATTACCTAACTTCACTGAAGGAGATGAGGAAGAAAGTGGTCAAAATCATTTTGGAACAGTGTTATGTCTAGATAAGATAAGGTTAAAGACAAATAGGTACTCTAGTTGGTAATTTTGTTTCTCACAGGGCTATAATTTAGCAATTGTGAAAGTAACTTACATTAAGGTTGAACAAGTGAGTAAATGGATTGTAGATAATGAGAGTCAGTTTTCTCACTCACAGAGAAAGAAGTTACAAATAAGGAGAAATGCTATAATGTACCCTGTAGTGTTGGGTTAGAGATAGAGATATCAAATGTGAACTTATGTTTAGCTATAAATACAGAAATCCATATAGACATTTGTTTAGAAATGAGTTAACATACTTAATGTGCTGCTTGCTTTAAATACATGTCCACGATGTCTTTGATATACTTCCCTTTAAGAGGTGAAACTTAATTTCCTTTCCTTTGTATATGGGCTGGACCACTTAGTAAGTCACTTAGTAAGCCAAAGATTATACAATGGAGGGAAAATAGTAACTTTACATTGGAGAAGCTTGACAGATACCAACCACTTAAGCCCAATGATCAACTTCAACATTGAGTACAACTCATATTGATATCAGGCACTCCCTGATATAATGTGATAAGAAGGGCACTTCTCTTCTGTGGTATTTTCCCCCAAATCCATAACTTTAATCCAATCATGAGAAAATATTAGACAAATTCAAACTAAGGAACATTCTACAAAATTCCTTAACACTTGCTTTAAAACTGTTATGAAATACAAGTAAGACTGAGCTGTCACAAAATGGGGAAAATGTGAGAAAAAAATATTGTAAAAAAAAAAAAATTCTCCTGGAACAGAAAAAAAAAAAAAAGCAGTGAAATCTAGTGAAATCCAAATGATGCCTGTACTGGGTTAATTTTAGTGCATCAATATTAATATCTTAGTTGATAGAGAAGTACCAAGTTGTCAAAATTAAGGGAAGCTGGATAAAAGGTATATAGGAAATCTCTACTATTCTTGCAACCTTAGTGTAAATCTAAAATTCTTTCAAAATAAACTTCTAAAGAAAAAGGGAAAAATAGTTTCACATTGCTTATAATTAAATGCATGTATAAAGATAAAGAGCAGTATCAACATAGCAAAACCAAACAATGAACACTTGTCTTAGGCAATTACAAGTATAATCTCATTACAATGTTAAACTACCTGTTGCCATAGTAAAAGCAAGCATGCAGAGGATTTTAATTTAGTATAGGAGAAAAACTAATGTTGTATTTTTTAAAAAAACAAACATGTTTTTCAGTATTACTAGACTATTTGCTATAATAGATTTGACAAGGTCAGTTCATTGATATTTATGTGGTCATTACCTCTTTATACATTGAGGGAAAGTAAGATTAGATCATTGATATACACAAAATACTTTGGCCTGTTTTCACTGCTAAATGTTGAACAGATTAAAATATAATACATAGAGGGCCAGCCGAGTGACGCAGTGGTTAAGAGCTGGCTTGAAATGCCAGCGGCCCCGGTTCAGATCCCACATATGAGGGCCAGTGATACTGCCCTTTTAAAACAATAAATAAATAAAATAAAATAAAATATAATACATAGAAACTATATCAATTGTAACCTGAGATGGCCATTGTGAGTTTAGATGGTACTCAAAAGAGAATTTTAAAGCTAAAATGTTTTGTCTTTAATTTATATAATGTTTTAGTGAATGTTTTTAAACTGAGGCACACTTAGTATAGAAAAATGGAAAAATTGTTAATGCTTTATGTGAAAAGGCACTAAGAAATATAGTTCAAAGATTAGACATATAACAACACTTTAAAACATCATAATATATAAACACCAGTAGGGGAATGATTTTTATGAAATTTTCAATGGTGTGAAAATATATAAAATATGTATAAAACCCAATTTTCTTCTACAATTAAGTAATGATCTTCTTTTAGAAGTCATGACCTGCTTTTGTGTTTGTAATCATGGACCTTTGATATTTTTCTTTCTATAGTACTAAGTTATATGGACCATAATATAATATGAGCATCAATATTACCACTAAATTATAAGATTTCCTTAACCCTATCAGTTCATTGTAAAGTAGTGTTTTTTTGTTTTTTTTTTATTGTTTGTAATGTAACGGTTTTTGTAAAGTAGTGGTTTTTTGTTTGTTTGTTTTGTTTGTAATGTAAGGGTTTTTTTTGTTTGTTTATTTTTTACAAGGTTCTCAATTGTGATTCTAAACCCCCAAGGAAATAGCATTTACTGTGGAATTCAATAATTTTAGCAGAATGCCAAACAGAAATCTTGAGAATATTCATAAAAGGGGGGCACCATTTCCTCCTGAATGCTCAGTTATTAGTAAAAGTCTTCTTGTGAAAAAATATAAAACCTTGAACCACAAAATATGTATTCCATTGCTGTTTGTCTGTAGTCCCTAATTGAACTCAATTGCCTTGGGTATAGACACTAAATCTGAACTCACCTTAAAATACAACCCTTACTTCCTCCTTTTCTCAAGCTATGTCAACAATACTCATCAGGCCAGAGAGCTGAGCTGAAAATTTTTAAAAAGGCTTCCAAAACAGTCTAATTAGTGGTAGCTAATCATGACATCTGTCTATGCCCATCTCTATAAAATATGATTCTAGAAATGTATGTTGAAAGATGGAATGCTGTCAAGAGGCAAGCGAAACACATGTAGGATTCTCAATGTTATTCTTTAAATTATTTATGAAACACCTTATATATGTGTTACACAGATGCATTATATATCTCTAGATGTTGTATCAATGCATTCAGCATATGTAACTTTAGTTGTTTGATAAAAATGATTTATGAAATGTAGGCTATAAACAACTTTATTGTACTCGTATTTTTAAAACTGGAATGTTTTTGTTTGTCTTCTGTTGGCAGAATAAAACAATAACCACCTGGGACCACATATTAGGCATTGGCAATGCATGGATCACTACATGCTAATTTGGGCCATTGCCTGCTCTGTAATTAAAGGTTGGTTAAAACACTGCCACACCCATTGGTTTGTGTACTGTCTAAGTGTATTTGTGGTACAACCAGAGTTGGATAGTTGCCACAGAGACTGTATGGCTTGAAAAACCTAAAATATTTATTATTTGGCGGTTTTCATGTAAAGTTTGCCAGTCCCTATTATATGTGTTACCACATCAATGTCTATTCTATCACTTTTCAGCGCCAATTTTTACCTCCGTTTCAAAGTACTGTGGTCAAGAGAGCAAGCTCCTAGGTTACATTAACTTATACATTCTAACTAAGCAACATGTGCTGATGAATGATCCTGTCAAATTATTAAAAGCTAATTGTTCCATCACTGGAACACTGAGGATAAAAAATATTTATAGTATTTACTTACATGGTCCTTATAAAAGTTAAATTAATATATCCTGGCAAAAGCATTACCCAAACACCAAAAAACTAAATATTACTCTTTATTAGTAAATATTAAATCAAATTCAATGTCCTTCATGAGGCCTTCACTCCCTATTTTCAGATTCTTGGACAGTTTTGTAATCCTAACTTTAAAGCACCTAGTTTTGTTCTAATTATTTCATTAAATTAATAATGTCATATTATTAAAATTTCAAGCTCATTAAAGGTACAAATAATGCATGAATGATAAAAATAAAAATGTAAACTCTCCACCAAAAATAATTAATGAAAAGAAGAGGTCAACTGGTGGAGTTTTATCCAGAAAAAAATGTAAGACGAAACTCTCTTAGTTTGGTTTCCTTGGCAATTGAAAAATGTCTGGTGGTGTTGGATAACTGAGTTTATATATTTACTAACATCCATGATAGAAATTTCAAGGAGATAAAAAAAAACTAATAAAAAACTGAAATCAAAGGAAAAGAAATATTGACTGTGTACAGCTAATGTTTTGGTATCATTTGCATTGCAAAAAATCTCCTATTTAAAAAATTCAGTATTAAAAACATGGTAAAATAATATACATTTTCTAATACAGTGGCTTAAAAAGTCAAACAAAATTATAACTTTTAAGGTAGCTTAAAATTGGCTACTCCACAACTATTTTTACCTTAATTTACCATTAAATATTAAAGACATGTAATTATGCAGTTTCTATATTTTTAATCAAAACCTGAAATGTCAGCAATGAAATCTAGTTATATGTAAACATTAATGCAATATCTTCTTTCCTCATTAAGATATATTTAAAAGATAAAATGTGTTCACAGAATATTATTTTCCCCAAAATACACAAAATTTTTTCCCAATAATTTTCTCATTTCAAAGGGGGAGTATACTCCTACTTTTTATTTTCAAGAGAATCTGACTTTTTGTTGTAGCTGAAGGTCCAGCTAACATATGTGAAGATATATTGTGAAACGAAGAAGGAAAGTAAAGGGATTTCAGGTTTAGTAAATAGAGGGAAGTAATCTCTTTGAGGCAGTGCTTGTAAGCATTTTGGTATCATAAATAATATTTTAATATTCTATGCTACTTCATATAATTATAAATTAAATGTTGTTATATAAAAGTTCATAAACACATACACACACATTTATGTCTGTAACTGGTAAATAAAATGACGTGCCTTTATCCCGACCAACTCAAATTTTTAATACTTAAATATATTTCATTTTACTCATAATGACAAAGGAATCTTAGTTTTGGTAACATTATATATATGTGCAACATATCTTTCTGGCATTTTATTTCCTGCATTTCTAGTTTCAAAATACAAATTAATAGTCCACTTGGTCTCTTTTACTTACAACTACCATGCCAAACATACACCAAGTATGCTTCAGAGCAAGAAAAACTAATTTTTTTTCTCCCTTTACCATTATATTAACTCCACAGCATAACAGGATAGATGGAGCTCAGGAATTTAATTCTGCCAAAAAGAGGGACTATGTTATATTAAAGATTAATAAAGTGAACAGTTTGCATAGACAGTACAATGATTAGCTCTATTGGATCCAAATTTCTCCTCCCAGCTGCAGAAGTAATTGTTTGATCCAGCTATAATAACAAGGAAACCTACAATTTCATCCATGACAGATTAATGCATACTGAATGTATCCTCCCACCATAAAAATACACAAACTATAAAACTGGAAAGATAAATAAACTTTGGACAATAAACAGTACAAAGGGTGTTATCCCAGGAAATAACAAATTCAATAAGCACAACATTAACATTAGCTTTCAGCCTTGGAAGGCCTTTTTACAAAGGCCCAGGGAAGTAAAGCCCAAATAGAGAGCAGCAGTCCACATAAGTGGAGGAAAGCGACTGGTCATTGAGCAGGGGAGATGGCTGAATTATAAGGAAGCAAAAGCACCCAGCTGTGCCAACAGTAACAAAATTTCATACTTTTAAAAGGAAGATACAATCCAGACTTGCAACAATGTAGCATCTACTATGTTAACCTAAAAATTCAAGTTTATATTGTAGACAATGAAAACAGTCATACAAGCAAAATGAGAGGTGACACAGATATTAGAATAAGCAGATAGATAATTAATACTAGGCATTATAAACAGGTTTAATGGCTTAAAGGAAAAGATGGATATTGTGAATGAAATATGGATACTATTAACAGAGAAATGGAAACTATTAAACGGTACCAAATGGAAAATCTAGGAAGAAAAAAATACAATACCTGAAATAAAAATATTACTAGATAGATGTATGAGCTTACCAGATGAAGAGAAACTACATGAGAAATGAACAATAAACTTGCAGACAAGTTAAGGTATCTAAACTGAAGAACACAGATTTAAAGGACTTAAAAGAAAAGAAGAAATAAAGGAAATAAAGGAAAGGAACGGAACATCAATGACCAGTGGGATCGTGTCAAGATACCTAATAATCTTGTAATTTGAGTCCAACAAGTAAAAGGCAAAAGAGGGAGATTCATGCAGAAAAATCATTGAAAGAAATGATACCTCCCAAGTATAACTTCAATAGTATTTAAGAGTAGAAAGAGCCATGTGGAAACATACTATTTTATGGTTCTTTCATAGCTTGTAAAATTATAAAATCTTATTTGAATAGTTGTCTTGATATGGTCAAGATGCATATCGAAATCCTTAGAGCAATCATATACACATACACACATACTAAAAGATGTATAGCTAAAATATCAAGGAAAAAGCTAAAGACAAAGGGAATATTAAAAATAATTAAGAATAAGGCAGAAATGCAGGAACAGAGAAGAAACAAACAGAAAGCAAATACTAAGATAATAGACTGAACTCCAACTATATAAATAAATATAGCAAATGTAAATTGACTAAACATTGAAAAGTCACTAATTAGCAAATTGAATTAAAAAAGCAAGACGCCATTTTATCTGATTAAAAAGAAATACATTTTTATTATAGTAGAAACTTTTAATGTAAACTCTACCCTCTTAGAAGATTTTGAAGTGTACATACAGTATTGTGAACTATGATATTATACAGCAGAACTTTAGAACCTATTTATAATGAGACTTGAACTCATTGAAATGCAACTCTCCATTTCCTTCTCTCTCCAACACCTGACAACCGTCGTTCTATTCTCTGCGTTTGTGAATATGTTATGTTAGATATATAAGCTAAATATGCAGTTTTTGTCATTCTATCTTTGGCTTATTTCACTTAGCCTAATGTTCTCAAAGTTTACAAATGGTATCAGATTCTACAGGCTTTCGTCTTCTCAGTTGAGTCGTGAGCTTAATCAGGAAAAAAAAAAGATCAACTCAAGTAATAGATAAGTGAGGACAGTAGCTTTCTTGTGTTTATCAATAGAATGAAAATGAATAATTACATGCATAGAATTATATATTTTTTAATTGAAAGAGATCATCTAAAAATCAACTTTCTGGTTTTATAGATAAGGAATATAAGAATAAAATTGGGCATAGAGTGTAATTGGTCAAGTAACTTATTCTGCTTATACAACTTCCACCTTCCATGGTTTTTAAGAATTAAATCAAATCCTATCTCACATTTAGCCTTCTCTTACCAGAGTATACCCTAATTTTATGTATTAAAATTTACATAAAACTACATAGTATGTTACTCCCCAAGTCTAAATAGAGATGATATGCTGAACTACTTTAATTCCATATCACAGAATATAATGAGTAAATGAGACAAAGTGTTGATTGATAAACTGCAACTGATCATTTTATATCTCCAATTTTACACACTATTCAAGCAACCTAGTATTTAGAAAAGAAAGGGGGCTTCATGTATTTCTTATAAAGTCACTGTGGCAGGGCTAATTTGAGCAACAGTGTTGTCCAAGGCTAAAAATATGTGAAACTACAAAGAAAGGGAGAAATAAATGACTGGGCAGACTGAGTACATGAGATGTAATTTGAGGAATAAATATCAGGTTGTTGAACCAAACTAAATATATAAGGGAATTTCAGCAGATTCAGGAAAAGACACAAGCTCAAAATCTTCTATAGGATTAGGTTCAACTGCAATTTGCCTGTGCCATAGAATTACATAACTGGCTCTAATCATCCTTTCTGATTGACTGACTTCTGGGATAACCAGTGCACACTCATATTTGCCTCGATACAAGGTTTGGATCTTATGAAAAAAAAAATATTAGGCAGCATATGCTATTTTCAT
This sequence comes from Aselliscus stoliczkanus, assembly GCA_033961575.1. Taxonomy (NCBI): domain Eukaryota; kingdom Metazoa; phylum Chordata; class Mammalia; order Chiroptera; family Hipposideridae; genus Aselliscus; species Aselliscus stoliczkanus. Next base: position 146,358,073 of record CM066727.1, read on the forward strand.
ACATATTCACTTTGACTTTTCCACCTTTACTTTTTTCATCCATTCCCTCATTTGTTTTCTGTATCTAGGAGTCTGTTTCAGTTTTCTTTTTTAGATTCCATGTGTAAATGAAATCATATAGTATTATTTAAAAATATATATTATCATAGGATCTTTTTGTATCTACATAGGATTTCAAGTGCAATTTCCACAGCATTTGTACTGAAGAACTGAAAGAATGACGAGATTATATCCTGGTTAATATTATGAAATAAAATAATGGCCATGTTCACTTAAAAACTGGTGAACATAAATTAGAAACATCATCTTAAAAATTCTATTATTGGCTAAAGTATACAGTAATGTTTTTTATTTTATTATGAGGGAATTCAAATCATTACTTAAAAATATAAATTGATTATTTTTACTTCCTATTTCACATGCCCACCCCATATTAAAATGTATTTTTTTGAAAATTACATTTGTTTAAATCTGAGTTGGGTATAGAAATGTTATGAGCAAATTAGATAAGAAATTTAGTTTAAAAAAAGAAGAAATTTAGTTTTAAATCTCTGATATAAAAAAATAATTTAACAAATTCTGAGTCCATCCAAAAGTTAAACATCTGAAAAAGATGAAGAAGACTCAACTCTAATATTACTTTTGGGCAGTGAGACCAATGAGGTATATTCATTCATCTTTTCAGCGTTTACTGGACACCAAAAGTATTAAAGTACTCTATGAACTAGTAGAGAGTGACAGATATGAATTAGAAAGAATCACTACCTTCAGGGAAAAATAACTATATATTTTTCAAATGATGTGTAAAAGAAGTCTTTAACTTTATTGAGATTCATTTTGAAAATGAATGAGTAGGAAATGAGAATACATGTTATCTGAAAACTTGCATTATACAATTGATTAGCTAATATTAACTGAATACGTTTGTAGTGCCAGAGTCTGCCTGTATTAATTAGCACATTTCAATTTTATTAAAGACTTTACTTTTTTTTAGGGCAGTTTTAAGTTTACAACACAATTGGGGGAAAGGTACAGAGATTTCCTGTATACCCCCTGACCTCACATGCATAATCCCTCACCTCCCTCTCCCTCACTTCTCAAAATCACCAAGTAAAATGGTAATTTCTGTACCAAGGATAAACCTACTTGACCCATCATAATCACCCAAAGTCCATAGTTTACCTTGAGGTTCAATTTTGCTGTTATACATTCCATGGGTTTGGAGAAATGCTTTTTCTTCATCTATTGATGATTGCATTAATGGGTTTTTGAATATTGAACAAACCTTACATACCTGGGATAAATCCCATTCATTCTTGGCATGTAATTCTTTTTATTTTTTATTTTATGGCTGCCCCATCTAAAAGGGAAGGGTATTATTTGGTAAGCTCCTGTAAATAAAAATGCCATTAGAAGAAACTTAAATCATATTTAAAGGAATACTAGTGTAAAAGCTTAAAAATCAAGGTTTCCTTATTTTAAAATTTGTAATTCTTTTAAAGATTTTTTTATTCAATTTGCAAATAATTTGTTGAGGATTTTTGCATGTATGTATGTGCATGAGAGATTTAGGTCTGTAGTTTTCTTTTCTTGTAATGTCTTTGTCTTGTTTTGGTATTAGGATAATTCTGGCCTCACAGAATGAGTTAAGAAGTATTCTGTCTGCTTCTATCCTCTGAAAGAGATTGTAGAGAATTGGTATAATTTCTTGCTTAAGTGTTTGGTAGAATTTGCCAGTGAACTCATGTGGATTTGGTGCTTCCTGTTAGAAGGTTATTAATTTTTGATTCAAATTCTTTAATATATATATAGTCCTATTCAGATGGCTTATTTCATTTTATGTAAATTTTGGCAGATTGCATCTTTCAAGGAATTGGTGTATTTTATCTAGAGTTGCTCATAGTATTCTTTTAGAATCTTTTTAATGTCCATGAGATCTGTAGTGATGTCTTCTTTTTCATTTATAATAATCGATTATACTTATCTTTTCAAAGAACAAGCTTTGGTTACATTGGTTTTATCTACTAGTTTCCTATTTTCAATTTCATTGATTTCTTTTCTCTTACTATTTGTTTTCTTCTACTTACTTTGGGTTTGTTTGTCCTTCTTTTATAGTTTCCAAAGTATTGATTTCAGATTTTTTTCTTTTTAAATATATGTATTCAATGCCATGTATTTTCCCATAAGAACTGCTTTCACTAATTCATGAATTCTGATGTGTTTTCATTTATTTTTGGTTCAAAATATTTTTAAATTTCTCTTGATGTTCTTCTTTTATCCAAGTGTTATTTAGAAGTGCATTGTTTAATCTCCATGTATTTGGACATTTTTCAGTTATTTTTCTATTCGTGATTTCTAGTTTAATTCCATTATGGTCTGACAGTGGACATTGTATGATTTCCTTTCTTTCAAGTGTGTTAAGGTGTGTTTTATGGCTCAGAATGTTCTTTACAATCATTATTGTATTTGAATCTTGCAAACCTAGAAAAAGTAATTTATGAATCCAAATTTTAGAATGAATAAACTGGGTATCAAAATATCAGTTATTGATCAATATCCTTCAGTATTATTTGGCTTATCCAGAACTTGACTCCAAGACTTCTAATTGCAGAGGCTATGATATTATATGGATGTGAACAATCATCATCATTTATGCATACCATGCCTAATCTGTTGTTTAACGATTGACATTTCCTTGACACAGAGTACTTACTGTAACTATTATACAATATCTTAGACATCTGTGCAACTCAAAATGCCCTCGGTTTTTGTTGTTAGAAGATTGTATCTGATAAATGAAGAGGCTCAGAAATTCCTGGGAAATTAAGTGCTGGAATTTATATATAGAAAATGTTTTAATTAACTATGACTTTACTTATTGGACAGAGAGAATTATTGTCGAAGTGTAAGTCCTCTTTCATCTGTGAGAAACTTCCATAGAGTCTAAACTTTAGGGTTGACATATGGTGTCTAGAATATCTGTCTTCTTCATTGGGTGATATTTATTTTACCTAAAATGATTTACAATATTCTATCTATGGAATGCTTTGTCTAAAATGACTTTCAAGAGGAGCTTTACCAATATGCAAAAGAGATGAGAAGAAGGTTGTTTCAGTCAATAGATTTAAAGAGGTGCTCTTTCTACTAACTTTCAAATATTTTATATTCAAATGCATATTGCGATTCCTAGATGAATAATGGTTTGAGTGCCATTTTATCATTAATATTATAAATACACTTTAATTCATAGAGGATTGATTATAAAACTGTCCATTTTTGATGGTTGATCAATAACTACATGTTTACATTCATATGAATTCAATTTTGTTTTCATAAAGTTAACAGTTTTAGTTCAAATACCTAAAGCAGTTACAAGTGTTCTTTACCAAATATTTGTAGTTTCCCCTTGAATTGTATTTACATGATAACCTAGTAATTATTCACTTCCATGTTGTGAATATTAAATACATATATATTTCCATAAATGGCTTAAGCATAGGTAATAGAGTGGGATAGTTCTGAATTCAAATTTCTTTTGTGTCCCATACATTAGCTTTGTGTCATTGGAAAGAGAGGGGAATACATGTACTGAATATTTATTATGTGCTAGGCATTGTATTAAGCACTCTATAAATACTACTGGTTCATCGGAAAAGTCATGACGTATTTTTCTGTTTTCCATTGCAAAAATGCATCATGACTTTTCCGATGACCCAGTACATTTCATCTTTAATGTAAAATTTTAAAGCAAATATTTATCTCATTATTTCTGATGAGAATAAGACTTATAGAAATCAAATGGTTTGTCAAAACCATAAAATCAACAGTAGGCCAATTTGGGTTTCAGTCTATATCTGAGACACTCCAGAGATTGCTCATTATTTACCACATGGGGCAGTTACATACTTTTATGAAATATTCTATAGAAAGAGATTTTGTCATAGAAATATTTTGTAGATTTAATAAATTAGCATATGTCAATGTGCCATATAGGTAATTTGTGTTCAACAAATGATGCTTCCTCACTGTTCTTCATCCTCTCTTTCCTGTCTGCCTCCCTTATTTTTATACCTTTATTTTAAAAATCTTTAAGACCAGACCTAAAATGCTTAAAATTTAACAACATATAATGCATATCTAAAATTAAGATGGAGTAAAAACTAAGTGTATAGATGATTAGACATGTTTGTCAGTATCTAAAGCCATAAAACACACAAAAGTTGATCTCAAGAATTTCCAGTATTAAATATAATAATATTATTAATAGTAGCAACCACCATACACTTACTCATATATCCCTTTGAAAAAAAACACTGTCACATTATACCCTGCCTGTCTGCCTCCATGCACCTCTCCATAAAGACAGATCATAACTTCAATACTATGCTTACTTGTATATATCCCCACTTGGAACCAAAGGATGGCCGGTCAGTCAGTGAAGGGTAAGATTCCACGAGAGGAACAACCCAAGTCAGACGCGGTCGTGGGTGCCAGTGGGTGCCCGTGGGTGCCAGTGGGTACCTGTGGGTGCAAGTGAGCGCCATGGGAGAAATCAGAGGGAGGAGAAAAGGGACATAAACCCATTGTTTCAGGTTCTGGCAGCCTGCCTGTGAAATGACCTATTGATATGAAAATACCTGTCCTCCCTGCATTCTTATCAGTAAGCCTTGGCAGAGGAAGCTTCTGTCTGAGGTACATGACAATAACCTCCTGGGGCCTCTGGTAATGGCAGTCATGGGAAATTAGGCCTGGAGGTTAATTCTTGGGTGTGAGACTCACAGACTGCGGAAACTACACTGATCCCTTCCTAATTGTAAGATAATAAAAGTAACAGTCAAGGCCCGATTCAGGGCTCCAGTCCACGAGGCTGAAGTCCCCTGGCCAGCTGTATTTTTCTCTCTTATATCTTGTCTCTTTCTTCCTTAACTACTAGCCGTCACTTCTCCACTCCCATCTGCTCAGTCGTGCAGGATGCGACAGAACACTTTAAATATTTTCATTTTACTCTGCTGAATGACACAAACTGTGAGCCCTTTCCCACTGCCAAGTAATTTTTAGACTTATAAAGTAAGGACTTTATAAAACATATACTTTTGGACACATGAACTAAGCCGTAGAAAATCTATGAACAAATTTAGGAATAGAAAAGAATTTATCATTTTGTGAAACATGATTACTGGTGTCTCTTTCCTTACTTCCCTGCTTTTAATGTCAGTTCCTCAAGTAAAATCACCACTATAAACAAGTTCAGTGGAATTCTATTACATTTTTTATAAAACAGTACTTTACAGTTAACTTTGTAAGCTCTTTCTCTTTTATTAAGGATTGCTATATATATATATATATATGTTATTATACAGCAAAAAGGTTTGCACAGCAGCAAGATTTGAGACAAATACTGGTTATCTTTTTTGTCTGTCACAACTTATTTTGCTCAAGCCATTTCTAAAATTGCTTTTGTGGATTTATATTTCATTTAATTGGCTCAAAATGAGCAGTGTCAGGTGATATACTGATTGCTTTTTAAATATGCTGACAGGGAAATATATCTTGTTAGATAGTAGCTTGATTTACTTTTAAAATGGACTTGTGCCTTGAATAAAGCATTTAAGAAATATTGACTAAATATTAAATATCTATCAAGAACTTTTTAAATATATATTTATAACATCTCATTTTAAATACAATGTTTCAAATTTTACTTGAGAAAAACCAAAAATTTAATTGGTTTCTCTCAATAATTTTGTTTGTGTTTCATTTTTCTGTAATTGCAATAAGATGCAGCTGTTCTCATTCAATTAATCTACTCCTGGGAAAACATATACAACTTACATAGGAAACTAAATAAGAATAAACATCTGAAATTTCTTTCTGGCACCCTATTAAAAGTAACTTCTATATTTTAACATATAACTCAGTTACATGATTTCTACTCATGCTTTCAAGGTAATATGTTATATTGTATCAAGCTATTATTCCTTTTAATAGATTAAAACCTAGAACAAATGTGGTTAACAGGATTCAATCTTCTTGAATTTCACTTCTGAAGGAGATTGAGCATAATTACTTGGCAAAGTAACTGCTTGGGCAATTGCTGGTGAGGGCTGCCTGTGTGCAGAAAGATTCTGAAATATTGGATTGTTGGAAAAGTCATGACATGCTTTTTCTATATTTTTCACTGCAAAAATGTGTCTTGACTTTTTCGACAACCCAATAGTAACTTTATACTACTGTGCCTTCCACATCATTGATAAGATAGAAGTCACCAATACAAAAGCAATGTCAAATACACCCAAGAATTTAGGTTTCACATCTAGTTTTAAATGGCTGTTAAAAACATTGTTTTTAAAAGATTAGCAATAAGGAATGTTAAGGCTAGTCACTCAGAAGACATGGCATGGTACTGTGGGAAGGGTAAGGTGTGGAGTAGCTGCCGCTCGTCAGCAATATGTTGACTCATTCCTATCTGTTTTACTAGAGAATATATTAATGATGAAGAAATTGCTCAACAGTTCTCTACTTGTAGATTTTCATAGACTGAACTTCAGGAGAGACAAGACTGTCTTCACTGTTTTTCTGACAGGAAAATTAAAGTAGTACCACCAAGGGGCTAAAGCTTGAAAGACATTATTTTGGTCAAAGAATCCAATTTCCTTTCCCCTCCACCCCAATGTTATACAAATTATGAAATGTTTAAGAAACCTCTACTTAACTACTGTGTCACCTTTCTTTTCTCCTTGTGTAAAATCAAAGCTTCTGGAATCTGCACTTTACTCAGGAATTAGCAGTGTAACTACATTACTCTGGAGGGAAAGGTACCTATTCCTGTAGAGATAGATGGTCATGCACAGACAATAAAAAGCCAATGACCACAGCATGAGAGCAAATGATCTCACACTATACTCTGAGGTGCTTCACACACCCATGATTACACTAACACCTCATAAGGAATTCACTTATGCTCTAATTCACATGGTGGTGGGATGATGGATTAAATGATGTGGTTCCTTTTTTGCTTTCCATTATGTGCAATGTTTATCTTCTATAACTCATCAATTGCCTAACATACTTTCCGTATGCAGGGACCTGACTCCTTTCCACAAATGGCTATATCTTTATGGACAGTTATTTTAAAATATGCATCATTTACTGCTCTTAATGTCACCTGGTAGTTTCTCTTGGCCTGGCTGCATGCTCCCAGAAAGTCAATCATTACCAAACTCTGTCACTTTAAAACTTTTTTCTGAGGGCAGTGTCACTGGCCCTCACATGTGAGACCCGAACTGGGGCCACTGGCTTCCCAAACCAGCACTTAACTACCACGCCACTCGGCCGGCCCAACTTTTTTTTTTTTTTTTTTAATGTGACACACATTTTAAAGCAGTAATCATCCCCTCCCCACAAACTCTCTTTCAAGTCAGTAAAAGTGCCAGGTTTGAAGTAGCTTAGCAAAGGTACTGAGAGGGATAATACATTGATTTGGGGAGAATGGTTTCCTTTTGCACATATTTAAGCAGATTGGATAATCTCTCTTTCCAGGCACAGGTTGACCACAGGAATCTCCTCTTGGTCTATGTATATAACATTTGTCAGCATAGTCCTGACTTCATTAGTAAGTCTTAGCTATATAATATGGAAAATTGATTCTGACTAAGACAAACTGAACTGCCTGTACAATAATGTATATTCTCATTGTATTCATATAATTATTGTTTCACCCAAATATCGGGGATTGCCATATTCCAAAACTTTTGGCCCGACTATAACTCACATTGAATAACTACATCTCAAAAAGATGATCCACTCTGGGTTATTGCAGATCTGAGGGCTTCAAGATGTCCTGAAAAATGTCCTAGGTAAATCATCAACCACTCTTCCCCAAATCACTTGTAAAGTAAGCAAATACTGAAATATTTTAGGTTGAATACTGTTCTATGAAAAATAAATAACTGATAGTATAGTTACCAATGTACCGATCTACATCCCTTCCTGTACACACAAAAGTATATGTACTAAACATCTTTAATTCAGATACTTGGAAAGCTTTCTTGTCCAAGAGTGGCTCTCCTTATCCACCTGCAGTACCATCCTGCACTCATCAGGAGGCAAAAACACAATCCCCCTTTTCATCTTGCCTTTCTCTACTAACTAGTCTCATGTTAGACTTGGGACATATACTATGTATTGTTGCAAAACACCTGCAAACACCTGTCTTTTTTATGCCAATATTATATGGGTTTGTATTCTTTTTCCTATTTGACTAGTTTTAAATGTGAATTTACTTCCCCCTCAAATAGGTCATTTACTTACAGGAATTATATATATATATATATATATATATATAGTTTAAAAGCTATTAGGGAAGTTCATTGGTGTACATGTGAGAATATCTCCATGTTTTCTCATCCTGAAATGACTTTTACTCTCTTGAATGTGGTTTCATCACAATCAGAGGCAGGGACCTGTTGTATAAGATGAGGCACATCACACACCAAGACTCAGCCTTTTTGTTCAGGCTGACCCAATGTTCCCAAGTTAGTCTGCAATGGTACGTAAGGCTCAGGAGGACCTAGCAAGGAAAGACTGTTGTCCAGGTGAAAAAAAGAAAAGGCAATAGCAGATTAGGGTAGTCTTTAGCTCTAGGCTTTACACAAAATTGATTAATGATGTCTTCACGTTCCATCTGCTAGCTTAGTTTATTCAGAACAAGAAAACAAAAATGCAATATAGTGCAACACAGCAAAACAAAAAACTCACCACCAAGATAGAGATCCCAATCAGAAATACAAACTGTACCCTTTTTATAGTAGCCAATCGGGCAGGTGTAAGGGATATCTTATTGTGTTTTTGATTTGCATTTCCCTGATGGCTAGTGATGTTGAGCATCTTTTTTTTTTTTTTTGAGGGTGGTGTCACTGGCCCTCATAAGTGGGACCTGAATTGGGGCCCACGCCAGCGCTTAACCATCACGCCACTTGGCTGGAAGTTTTTTTTTTGTTTTTTTTTTAGAGCATCTTTTCATGTGCCCTGTTATATGTCAATTTTATGTCAATAAAAAAGAAAAAGAAATAAAGACTGTGCCTTCTGTGGATGTTGTTAGTTAAGAGTTTTTTAGAGATGTAAGTTGGTTGTTAAGCTTTTAGGTCAAGCACAGATCTACCAGAAGAGAGGAAACACACAGGAAACAAATATAAGTTTGCTTTTAATGAATCTTCTGTTCTCATGCTTCTGACAGAAGGAATAAAGAATTCCCCTAAAGCTACTAAACTTATTTCTGTAAACATATAGAAACCTGTTAAATGATTTAAATATTCCAAATGTTTCAGAAACACTGTTGATTTAATTATGACTTGAAATTTAAATGCTTCTGAAATTTGGCCAAACAATAGATAAAAAATGACTAAATCAGTGGCTTAATTCTTCATCCATTAGGTCTTAGTACCTAGAGTCCCATAATTTCTCTGGTCTCAATATATTTTCTGAGACCTAACATTTGAGGTTTTCCTTTGATTCTATAATAAAAGGAAACCAGAGTCATTATTTGTGTTTGGAAACCACGAGGCTTAGACTTAGGTGAATTTGATTTACTCTGTCTATACTAAACTTGTGCTCTTCAGAATTGTGTCAGGTTCCCATTACTCTACCTGTCATTTTGCTCCTAATTTTTTTTTCAAACACTTGTCCTTCCACCTCATTTTTTCTTTCTTTCTTTTTTATTTTTTTGTCAGCATCCATTTTTAAAACATATGTAGTTGTTTCCTGGGGCAAAATTGGGGAAAACCTCTTCATAAATTTAAGAATGATAGTCCTTTCATCAAGATCAATAGTTAGAGGAACTAAGCAGTTTCACTTTTTTCTAGAAAATATGTCAGTTTCTACATTTTGTTCCCTATGTTGGCATACTCAAAAAGGGCAATTTTACCAGCTGTCTAAGAGCCACATCAGCACTCATTGTCTGCAGACAAAAAGAACCTATTTAGGAGATATTTAGATTAAAAGCAAAGCAGAGATTATAATCTTTGGTAAACTTATAAAAATAAATATTACATAAAAATGAAAATGTTAATAATAAGTACATAGATCCTTTTTGAACTTAAATACAAAGTTTGAGGTTGGTACTTTTGTAAAAGTCTCTATGCCAATGCTAAAAAATATAAGATATAAGATGGAATTGAATATTTGAAAGCCCTTAATTGATAGCAATTGAACCAAATGGAATTTATTCATTTGAATAACAGCCTGAAGTTCAAACATTTTCTTTAAAACACATGATTTTCTTAAACATGTCAATGTTCGCAATAGGGTTGACTAGTATATGAATTAAAGTTTTGAATCTTCCTTGGTATGCATTAACTTGAAATGTAATTGTTTTTATACAAAACTAATGAGACCATAGCTGAATAAAGTACATTTGTTTTAAGGCATTCTATTTCAAAGGATATAATCTAATTTAAAATAATTCAGAAAAATATACAATGAAAATAAGACTTAACCTGTAGAGTAAATATGTTTATAGGGATATAGTTTACCAACATTCTTTGGATGAAGGTCAACTATATTACCATATTTTGTTACATATACTGTGCACCCACGTTTTTGGCCCAAACTTTCATGGAAAAATCTTTTGTTTAAATATTTAATTCAACTTTTTGTTTACATTTAGGTACTTGGTTTTTGTATTATAAAGGAATTTTAGCATTTATTTTTTAACATATATTGGTATGTAACAAATAATTACAAAATACCAGAACAGATACAAGGTACAAGAAATTGTATGTACTACTAACAAATTTAAGATATTTAGGCATCATAGAAGACCAAGAACTCTTCGTGGTTGCAAGTTCATCGTAAGTTCAACAAAATTGATTATCGTATTCCAGGGTATTATTTTGCATATGGATATTATTATTGATTTCTAGAGTTATACTTTTAACTTATAAGCATTAATAAAAGAATTAAAAACATTTCTATAGATATGGAATTAGAACTATCTATGTATATGCGCATCCTTATTTTTCCCTCACGAATTTGTGCAAAAAATGTGCATTATACACGGCAAAACACAGTATATCTTTCTTAAATACTTCAACAAAATACATATTTAAAATAAGTCAGACAGGAAAAGTTGAGAACCATATAATTTCACTCATATCTGGGATATAAAACTGAAAACAACAAACAAGCAAAAACTGATAGACACATAAAAACAGTTTAGTGGTTACCAGAGGGTGAGTTGGGGGGGGGGGCGTTGAAGAGGATAAACGGACCCAAATGTATGGTGATAGAAGGAGATTTGTCTTTGGGTGGTGAACACACAATGCAATATATAGATGATGTATTTTAGAAATGTACACTTGAGGGCCGGCCGAGTGGCACAGTGGATAAGCACTGGTTTGGGAAGCCAGCGGCCCCAGTTCGGGTCCCACATATGAGGACCAATGACACTGCCCTCAAAATAAATAAACAAACAAACAAACAAATAAATAAATAAATAAATAAATAAAACATTAAAAAGAAAGAAATGTACACTTGAAACCTATATAATTTTATTAACCAATGTCACCCCACTAAATTTAATAAAATAAAATGGTCCCCAAGCACAGGGCTGTCTAGTGTCCCTAAGCACAAGAACAATGTGATGTACATTACGGAGAAAATATGCATGTTAGATAAGTTTCATTCAGGCAGGAGTTATAGTGCTATTGGCTGTGAGTTCAACATTAAATCAACAATGTAAATCTAAAAAAAAAAAAATTCTCCCTTAACTTAAAAATTAAGTTTGAAAGTACTGAATTGCAATATCATTCAAGCAAATAGTATTTAGTAAGTATCCTATAAATAATGCCTTGTTCAATCAGTCATAAAAATGTTTTAAAATGAAAAATAAAGTAGCCTTGTCCTCAAGGGGCTTATAATATAGTACCTAAAATACAAAGCAGAATGTAATACTGTGATAAAAATGATGATAGATTTTACATTGGAAAGCAGTAAGTAATATAGGTTAGAAAACCAAATTGAAGTCAGATAATAAAGAATACTGAACAATAAATTAAGGAATTTTCATATGGTCAATGAGACTTTATGAGACATTGATGATTTTAGTGAAGAAAGAAATGACAATATCTAAGATACATGTTGTGGAAAAAAATTTGGGAGCTATATAGGGTATATATAGAAAAAAGCAGAAATTGGAAGCACAGAGAAAATATATGAAAACATTCTCAAAGTCCAGTAAAAATATGATTACAGCCTGAATTAAGAGGGTAACAGTGTGACTAGAAAAAACAGGTAAGACAGTAGACACAGATTGGATTGGTCATAGAAAATCTTTGAAATAAATGGTAAGCAAAAATGAGAAGTGTAAAATGTCTTAGATTGATTCTGAGACAGCTGTCAAATGAAATACAAGCATGTAACAGAAACTGCTTAGGGCAAAGTTTATGGTTCACTTTTAGATAAACTAAACATCCAGGCGAAGGTGATTAATATAAAACATGAATCTACAGCCCACATAGGAAGAGATGGCACATCTGTCTCCATTGCAGGTTCTGTACAAGGAAATAAGTGTGTCATCATTTGACTTTTGCCTTGTTCTCTCGTTTAATGTCAGAAAAATGAATAACACATGAACCTATATTTATATAACAACAAAGTAATTAGACAAAATCACTTAGGCAGAACCTAAAATCATTTATTTGTGGTAAGCCCTTCAAAGGGGATTGTAATAGTTTCCATAGTCTTACATTATGAGGGTGATTAGAAAGTTTTTCTTTAATTAAATTAATTGGGGTGAAAATGATTAGTAAAAGTACATAGGTTTCAAATGTACAATTCTATAATACATCGTGTATGTATCACATTGTCTGCCCATCACCCAGAATCAGTTCTCTTTCCAGAATGGTTTTAAGAAAATGTCTACAATGCAAGTGTTTCTTGGAATGCAGTCCAAGGCTATTTAATTTATATCAGAGCTACCTGGGGAGAATTACTAAAGATTCAGATTACTGGGATGAGACTGCAACCTAGAGAACTAGATTTCTGATGTGTGAATTTTAACAATCAGTCACTCTTACGCTAAACTCACTTCAATTTAAGAACCACAGGGAGGTAGCACAGAGCATGAATTCTGGATTTTGGATGAAGATTGTAATCAAAATTCGTCATTTGACTGGCTTTTTTATCTTGTGAAAGTTACTTGTGCAAGCTATTTTTTAGACGTAAAACAAGTATACTAGGGCTGGCCGAGTGGCGCGGTGGTTAAGCGCTAGCTTGGGAAGCCAGCGGCCCCAGTTTGGGTCCCACAAATGAGGGCCAATGACACTGCCCTCAAAAAAAAAAACCCCACAAAACAACAAGTATACTAAAGGAGTAGCAACACCATAGGATTATAGTGTAGATTAAATAATAGTTTAAATGTTCAGAAGATCCTCTGCCCATTTTTTAATTGGATTGTTTGGTTTTTGGTGTTGAGTTGTATGAGTTCTTTATAAAGTTTGGATGGATATCAAGCCCTTATCACATGCATCATTAGCAGATATCTTCTCCCATTCAGTAGGATTTTGTTTTGTTTTGTTTTGTTGGCAGTTTCCTTTGCTGTGAAAAAGACTTCTTAGTTTGATGTAGTCCCATTTGTTTATTTTTTCTTTTGTTTCCCTTGCCTGAGGAGATGTATCAGAAAAAAATATTGCTAAGGGCCATGTGGAAGAGTTTACTGCCTATGTTTTATTATAGGAGTTTTATGGTTTTGGGTCTTACAGTTAAGTCTTCAATACATTTTGAGTTTATTTTTATATAGGGAGTAAGAAGGTCTACTTTCATTTTTATTTATTTATTTTTGCATGTATTTGCCCAGTTTTCCCAGCACCATCTATTGAACCAACTGTCTTTACTCTGTTGTATATTCCTGCCTCCTTTGTCATAGATTAAATGATCATATAGGCATGGGTTTATTTCTGGGCTCTCTATTTTGTTCCATTGTTCAACATCACTAATCATCAGAGAAATGAAAATTAAAACCACAATGAGATACCACCTCACACCTGTCAGAATGGCAATAATCAATAAATCAGAAATATGGATTGGTGAGGATGTGGAGAAAAGGGAACCCTCATGCCCTGTTGGTGGGACTGAAAATTGGCACAGCTACTATGGAAAACAGTATAGAGATTCCTCCAAAAATTAAAAATGGAACTGCCGTATGATCCAGCAATTCCACTTCTGGGTATTTATCTAAAGAAAACAAAAATACTAATTCAAAAAGAAAGATGCACCCCTTTGTTCGTGCAGCACTATTTACAATAGCCAAGATATGGAAGCAACCAAAATGCCCGTCAATAGGTGGTACACGTATACAATGGAATATTACTCAGCCATAAAAACTGAAATCTTACCATTTGTGTCAACATGGATGAACCTAGAAGGTATTATGCTAAGTTAAATAAGTCAGAGAGAGACAAATACCAGATGAGCTCACTTACATGTGGAATCTAAAGAGCAAAACAAACAAACAAAACAGAAACAGACTCATATATACAGAGAACAAAGTGATGGGTGTCAGATGAGGGGGATTAGGGGGCTGAGTGAAAGAGGTAAAGAGCTAAGAAGTACAAATTGGTAGTTACAAAATAGTCATGGGGATGTAAAGTACAGCATAGGGAATACAGTTGATAATATGGTAATAACTACATTTAGTGCGGTGGGTACTAGACTTAACTGGGATCACTTCCTAAATTGCATACATGTCTAACCACTATGATGTACACCTGAAACAAATATAAAATAATATTGAATGCCAACTACAATTGAAAAAAAGTTCAGAAGAAAGAAATCATGATCATATTTTCATCATTGTGCTTGGTGCACGACAAGTCCTTAATATATACTTATTAAAATAATGAATAAAGGAAGAAGGGAAGGACAGTATATATTATTTATATAAGATATGATCTCTCTTTTATGATAAGGTGACAATGAGTGATGGTGGTAGTGGTGGTGATAATGACATCAAATTAGTCAAAGGTTTGAAAGAAATCCTTTCCCAACTAGTATTTTCAGCATCTTCTATTTGCCAAATAATATGCTTAACCCTTTTCTCAGTTTTATCTTATTTAATTTTCACAACATTGTGAGAAAGATAATGTAATATTATTTTATAAATCACATAACTGACGTTCAAAGGGTGTGGTGGACTTTTTCTCCGAGTTCAGCCATCCACATATGGCAGGATAGTTTCTAATTCTTATCATGAAACTTTCTGCTCTTTTCAGGATTACTTTATGGTGTTTAGTGTTCACCTAAAATAATCCAGCCACCCTTATCTTACTATCTAACTCAGACCAGAGTGATCTGCTTTCATTTTACCTCCAAGTCATTCCACATTTTAACTCACCCATCAGTTTTTGTTTGTTTTGTTTTGTTTTGTTTTGTTTTGTTTTTTGAGGGCAGTGTCACTGGTCCTCACATGTGGGACCCAACCGGGGCGCTGGCTTCCTAAGCCAGTGCTTAACCACCGCGTCCATCAGTTTTTATATTAACCAAACCCTAAGAAATACCTTAATACACACAAAAATGCATTATATCTTTTACTTTCTGGAGGCAATAATTCTTAAAATTATCTATCTATCTATCTATCTATCTATCTATCTATCTATCTGTCTATTTTCTATCATCTATCACTGTGTATGTGCTTGTTTCTCCAAACTCTAGCAGTGTTTTGCACATTATAGTTCCCAAATAAATCTTAGATTAAATTAGATTTTGTTGCCTTCAACTACAGGAATTACCAGTTGATTGAAGTTCTTTGAGTAAAGTGGGCATGTGTATGTCCCTCAAATTGCCCTTTGTGGATGGCTGTTACCTACTTCTCCTTTCAGAAAGTCACACATCTGAAGAGTTAGTTACAACATTGTATCAGAAGTATCAGGCTTAATATATATATATATATATAAACAAAAATTGTTTTTCCATAATAACTTTTAAGCAGAAATTAAACCTTATAATGAATTTAAGTATTCAGATACTGTGAAACCATTTTCCTAACCCTGCTAATTTAATCTGATTATGACAAAGTTTTTAGGGCACAATTTTATTTCATTGCAGCATGTGAATATTTGATAGAGTTTTCCTCAAGTATTTTTAATTTACAAAATGGGTACCATTTTTTAGTGGGATAATTTATTAGAATTTAAAGCTAATTTTTGTCTCCATGGACATTGGAACATATTTCCAGCACAGAGAAAGGTCTTCAATAAATCATATGTTTTGCAGAAATAATCACTGAATCATTTTTAGAAAAAAAACCATGTTATTTAGGTACAGCTTCAGTAAATATGAATAAATTCCTGTATAGATTTTATGGTACTTAACAAAAAAGAATGCAAATAATAAAAGCTAATATTTATGTTATAATGTGCCAGATATTTTTAAACTGTTTAATAATATTATCTTATTTAATCTTCATAACACCTCTCTTTGTTAAAGGTACTCTATTTATCCCCATTTTATTGCAAAGAAACTGAGAAACAAATATAAGGTATCATTAAAAATTGCACAGCTAAGGGCCAGTCGAGTGGCGCCATGGTTAAGTGCTAGCTTGGGAAGCCAGTGGCCCTGGTTTGGGTCCCACATATGAGGGCCAGTAACACTGCCCTCAAAAAAAAAAAAAAAAGTTGCACAGCTAAACTGGAGTCATAGCTATCACAATGCAAAGAGATGAAGTGTTATACTGGACAATATGGTTAAAACAACTATTTTAAAACTCTGTAAATCAGATTAAGTCCTGACAAGCTAAAACATTTTCCAATAATATGAATAACATAAAATTGTTAAAACATATTATTTAAAATGTCCAAATTTCAGCAATATTTATGAGATATGTGAAGAAACAAGGAAGTATGACTTATACCTAGTAAACATAAATATATAAATATAAATATCTATATCTATATAGATATAAATGATACATAGATATAGATATCAGTCAATAGTAACAATCATAAGTGGGCCCAGATGTTAAATTTATCATGCGAAAACCTCAAAGTAGCTATTATAAATATGTTCAAGGTATTAAAAAAAAGTTTAAATAATTAAAGAAAAATAAGATTACAATGACATAAAAGAACAACTCAATAGAGAAAAGCCATAAAAAAAGAAACAGATGAAAATTACAGAGTTCAAGGACGACAACTGAAATGAAAAAATTCCCGCTACGGACTCAATATTGGATTTGGGATGGCAGAATAAAGAGTCAGTGAGCAAATTGTAGAAAGCAAACTATAGATCAATATCACCTATGAGCATAAACCCAAAAATCTTTAACAAAATTTTAGCTAACTACATCCAGTCACATAGGCATAAACAATTATATTGCACATCGTCACCAAGTGGTATCTATCTAATCCAAGGCTGGTTTGATATCTAGAAACCAACTAATGTAATACATTATATTAATGGAATAATGAGCACAAACCACATAAACATTTCAATAGCTGCAAAGAAAGAAAAACTTCAATTTTACAAAATTCAAACCCCTATTCTTTTTTTTTTTTCATCCCACAAGAAGCCATAACTTTATTAATGATAGAAACAGTACAAATTTCAAACCAAGTTGCAGTTACTCTTTTGAAACCAAAAAAAGATCCTTGTCTTTCATAGATGGTTACATCGTTAATTCCATAATAGCATGTACAATATCATTACTGTTGTTCTTTAGGGCTCGGACTGCCTTTGCTCTCGACACATTTGTTTGTGACATGACCAATTCTATGTCCTTAACTTCCGTACCCGTTTCATCAACCTCTTCTTCTTCGCTTTCCTCTTGTACAGTTGGAGTCTGTGTGTTTTCTTGAATGTTTGAGACAGCTTCACCTTGAACTTTGAATTTCTCAGCAGCTGCTAGCTGTGCTTGCTGAGATAAATCCTCAATCTTTGCTTCTCCGAAAACTATGTAGGTATCTGAAGCTGGACTCTTGTAGACGTCTGGTTTTGTGATGACAAAGAGGATATTCTTAGATTTCCGGATAGTGACCCTAGTAACCCCTGTAACCTGTCGAAGACCCAGTTTGGACATAGCCTTCCGTGCCTTCTTTTCACTCCGGCTTTGTTTGGCTTTACTGACGGGTTCTTCATCGATTTCAGTTGCTGCTGCCAGCGGGGCTTGTTGTGTGGTAGCCTGTGTGGAATCTTGTTCTTCAGGCTCTGGTACTGATTCATCACTGTCAGATTCTGTTCTAGACCCTGTCTCTGCCTGCGGCTGTGGCAACTCCTGCTCTGTAGCAGGGACGGTTTCTGTGGCTTCACCGGGCATTTTGTGCAGGAAACGCGGAGCCAAGATGGCGGCAGAGAGAAACAGCGATGGAGATCAAACACCTATTCTTTTTGTTTGTTTGTTTGTTTTTGTTTTTGAGGGCAGTGTCACTGGCCCTCATCTGTGGGACCCGAACCAGGGCTGCTCGCTTCGTAAGCCAGCGCTTAACCACCGCGCCACTTGGCTGGCCCCCAAACACCTATTCTTAACAAAACTCTCAATATACCAGGAATAGAATGAAAGTTCTTCAACTTGATAAGTGGCATCAATGAAAAATCTAGCCAACATCGGAGATAATGGTTAAAGATTGGATACTTGCACTCTAATAACAGGAATAAGGCAATTCGTTTTGGTAAGTGGATATTTCTATTCCATTGTACATATCAGAAAACTGAAGCTCAGAGAGTTTCATATTTTGGGGCTTGCAAAATGTTCAAGTGTCATAGCCATGATTCAAACTCAGATTTGATTCTAAAATTCATAAGCTTCATCACCATGAGACACTGCTTTTCCCTTGCACCTCTGTGGTTTAGTTGTTGCAGTTCAACCAAATTTGAACAGTGGTTCCATGCTAGAATATAACATCTATAATCATGTACTGGGGTGACTGAATCCTGCTATAGAAATGTACCTTCCATAAAAATTTAAATCATTTTAAACTTTGGACCTTCCAGTTTAGTTTTGTCTTCTGCTCTATCCAACTTTTCATTAACAGTTCTTTTTTTTTTTCTTTTTTTGAGGGCAGTGCCAATGGCCCTCACATGTGGGATCCGAACCGGGGCCGCTGGCGTCCCAAGCCAGCTCCCAACCACCGCACCACTCGGCTGACCCTCATTAACAGTTCTTTTAATACTGATTTTAGCCGTAATAGTCTTTAAATACCCTCCCAAACCCTTTCTTATTTTCAGATCACCTTCAAACATGAGAGCCTTTACCTCCTTCACCACTCACGTCACTTCAGTCAAACCAATCCTTACTGCTCCTCTTCAAATATTACAGCATGAAATACCTTGTAGATAACTAGTTCATAAATATGTGCATATAATATCCCATCCTCTTGCTTTTTCTGGGATTTTGCTTACCAGTCATTTCCTCTCTATCATTCTTTCTATCATTGCTAGCTCCTTGCTTTCAGTCTTTAAGCATAATCAAATCTTACCCATCCTTAAAATCCTCCCTTAATCCCCATGCCCCTTTCTACTACTCAGTCCCTTCTATAGAGAGCAAAATGCATCTTTGGGGCTTCCACGGGATTCCTTCAAGCCCACCAGAGTGATGAAAAACATGTTGCATTACTAGTCCCATTTCCCCTTCACAAGCCTGCTCCCTTTCTAGTTTTCCCATATCTCAGCATGTGACAATATAATCTGCCCCATCGGACCAAAGCTCCAAGTGTCATTCTTGATAGGTTTGTGTCCCTGAAGTTCAATATTCTATCCATTAACAATCCTGCTACTTTTGCCTCTAAAAAAAAAAAAAAAATTTAAATCTAGTTCCTTCTCACCATTTCCTATTTCACCCCTAGACCATTTTATCATTATCTCTACCCTGATCTACATCAATAGTCTCTTTTCTTCCTTTTTTTGTTTTTCTCACCATAGTTTATTTTCCACATAAGTGTCACATTGCTTATTCTAAAGTATGTATTGGATCATCATTCTCCTGCTTAACTCCTTTCCACTTTCCATAGTACATGGAGTATAATATAATCACTTACTAAGGCCTACAGAACAACATAGGACTCTATATACCTACTATGATAATACAATTGTTTTATTATCTTGCCTATGTGTCTAAATTCAACTATTACAATTTGCCCCATATTAAGTTATTTCTTTCTTACTGACTTTTCAATAAATCAAGTTTGGTCTTGCACTGGTATTTCATGTTGCCCATAACAGCATCCCAGTTATTTCAAAGGTTCTCATCATTCACATTCAGTTCCAAATTTTAGCCATTCAAAAAGCCTTTGCTGACTGTGCTTGATAAATTAGTTTCCATCTACTTACCAGAACTACCCGTTGCATTTCTTTGTTATATTACTTAAGACAACGTCTCAATATACGAAATTGTAATTTCATTTTTTTTATATTTACATTTGTGCCAATATCTTGCACCCCCAGAATATAAGACACATGAAAAAAAAAGAATTGTTTTACCTGCCGATAAATCCTCCAACACCTAATACAATACCTAACGCATAGTAAGTTCTCAATATTTGTTGAATGAATGAATGAAATTATAATAAACCCTGTGTAACTACCACAATAAGAATAAACTGAGACAACTACATAGAAGGTTCAATGCGTTTAAAATATTTTTAGATTTTTAAGAAATATGTAGTGAGGAACCTCCACATTGCCTTCCATAGTGGCTGCACAAATCTGCAATCCCACCAACAGCATACGAGGGTTCCTTTTTCTCCACAGCCTCTCCAATACTTCTTATTATTTGTCTTGTTGATGATAGTCATTCTAACTGATGTGAGGTGATATCTCATTGTGGTTTTTATTTGCATTTCTCTGATGTTTAGTGATGTTCAGCATCTTTTCGTATGTCTCTGGACATCTGTATATCCTCTTTGGAGAAATGTCTATCAGGTCCTCTGCCCATTTTTTAATTGGATTGCTTGTTTTTTTGTTGTTGAGTTGTATGAGTTCTTAATATATTTTGGATATTAGCCCCTTATTGGAGGTGTTTGCAAATATCTTCTCCCATTCAGTTGGTTGCCTCTTTATTTTGTCGATGGTTTCTTTTGCTGTGCAGAAGCTTTTTAGTTTGATACAGTCCCCTTCATTTATTTTAGCTTTTACTTTCTTTACCTTTGAGCTCAAATTCATAAAATCCTCTTTGAACCCAAGGTCCATAAGCTATGTTTTCTTCTGTGGAGGCTTTTCAAAAAATTAAGAATAGAATTACCATATGACCCAGCAATCCCTCTCCTGGGTATAGACCCAAAAAATCTGAAAACATTTATTCATACTTACCTGGCAGGGTAGATACCATGCTCATGAAAACATTTATCCGTAAAGATATATGTGCTCCAACCTTCACTGTGGCTTCATTTACTGTAGCCAAGACATGGAAACAACCAAAGTTGTTTCCTTTGATAGATGATTGGATAAAGAAGATGTGATATACGAGGTCTGACAATTACATTCTCGAACTCATCCTAGAAAAAGTGCTACATACCTCATTGCTGAATATCACTATGGTCACCTTCGAAGTACTCCCCTTGTGATGCTTTGCACCAATGCCAGTGCCTAGTCCACCCTTCAAAGCTATTTTGGAACTCTTTTCCTGGAAGGGCTGTCGCATCTGCGCGGCTGGGTCTAGCTTCCTCGAGAGGACCGGCGGGGACTCAGAAAAAGAAATAAAGAGCAAGAGACAGGGATAGTGTAAAAAGCAATGTAAGCCAGTGGACTCTGTCTGATGGACAAGAGCCCTGAATCTGGTCAGCTTGCAGCTTTTATTGAGTACAAACAGGGAAGGGCTTTGCTCTTTCCGAGGTCTGTAAATCACAGGCGTCACCCAAGAATTAGCCAAATTTCCCTCTGCCTCACAGACCACCTCAGCCGAAAGGCCCTTTGATCAATACAGCCCTGCCCCCTATGGGGACAGATAATGGTTCGCTATGACAACTTGAGGCAAGAATGCAAGGAGGACTGTTGTTAGCTTCTTAGGAAGATTTCTCTTTTCAGTTGCAGGATGTAAGCTCTGCAGGAAAGGATTAACAGGCCCTTAAGCCCCATAGGCTTCACCTCCTTAATTCCTCCCAGGGACCCTCCCGACAGCGCCTGACTTAGGCCGCCTTGATGCGCATATTTGATATAGGATCTCACATTTATATTGGCATCCTGCGCACATGTAGGGTCTTGCCTGTCATTGGCTGAACCGCCCTCTCTCTTAGGGTCCCATGGGGTTTTGCCATAGACATAGTGAATATCCTGTCCCTGTGAGGCCCTTCTGTTATGGGCAAATGCAGGGAGGCAGACAGCGAGGCTGCTGTGAGGCCACAAATGGCCATCAGAGCTGTCATTGTATTACCCTTGATGTCCTGAAAGTCATCAAAATGTTTTCCTTTCAGTATTTCCTCTATCTTCAGGTAATGAAAGAAGTCATTGCTGGCCAGATCAGGTGAGTAGGGAGCGTGCTCCAGTACAGTTCTTTGTTTACTAGCTAAAAATTACCTCACAGAGTGCCATGTGAGCTGGTGCATTGTCATGATGCAAGAGCCATGAATTGTTGGTCAAAAGTTCAGGTCATTTTCATCTAACTTTTTCACACAGCCTTTTTAGCACTTCTAAATAGTACTTGGTTAACTGTTTGTCCAGTTGGTACAAATTCAAAATGAATAATCCCTCTAATATCAAAAAAGGTTAGCAGCATCATTTGACTCTTGATTTGGATTGATGGAACTCTTTTGGTTTTAGAGAATTGGCTGACTACCATTGTGCGCTCTGATGCTTTGTTTCTGGGTTGTATTGGTACACCCATGTTTCATCATCACTGATAACATGGCCCAAAACATCATCTTGCCTCTCCAAAAGGTCTTGGCAAACTTTCACTCTCCTTTGCTTTTGTTCATTGGTGAGGCCCTTCAGGACCATTTTGCACACTCCTTTCTCATGCCAATATTTTCAATTAAGATTTTCCTGTGTCTCTATCAATGTTTACTTGGTCACTATGCTTCTCACAGTCAGTCGATGATTTTGACATATAATTCAATAAATTTTTGCAATGTTCTCATCAGTTCTGCTCCTTACTGTCCACCACCCTGGCCTCTCTTCATCAATGATGCATCCTCTCCCCTCAAAAAAAACATTTAATCCATTTGTATCCTGCTGTTTTCTTCATGGCATTATCCCTGTAAACTTAGACTAACATGTCCCTGATTTCACTTCCACTCTTGCCAAGTTTAACAAGAAATTTAATGTTTGTTCACTGCTCTAGTTCTAGCTCAGACATTGTCATGTCATAACACACAAAAAATGCAAAAACAATAATGAATGTCACTCAGCAAGACACCGCTATATATTGACCTGAACACAGCTGTCAGACACTGATATACCAAGGTTATGAAACCTTACCGATCTGTTTGTACAGTGCTACCAGTGTAAGTGCATGGTGGCAAGTTTGTGAACATAATCATCAGACCTCGTATATACACAATGGAATACTATTCTGCTATATGAAAAGATGAAATAGTAGTATTTGCAACCACATGGACGGATCTTGAGATTATAATGCTAAATGAAATAAGTCACACAAAAGAAGTCGAGAACTATATGTTTTCACTGATATGTGGGATTTAAAACCGAAAGCAACAAAGGTACAAGACAAATAGAAATACAAAATCTCTTGGACACAGACAATAGTTTAATGGTTACCAGAGGGTAATGGGGAAGGGGAGTGGTAGATGAGGGTAAACAGGGTCAAATATGTGGTGACGGAAGGTGAACTGACTCTGTGTGTGAACGCGCAATGTGATATATGAGTATAAATGATGTATTACAGAATTGTACACTTGAAACCTATGTAATTTTACTAACCATTGTCACCCCAATAAATCTTAATTAAAAAAAGGTATTTCTTCTATTGGGAAATGAATCTTTAAAAAAGGAAAGTAAACAAACCAAAAACTATATAATGAAAAGCTTTCTATATTTTGATTTTATAAATCATTTATAATGAAGTAGTAATAGGTAAATGTCATATTTCTTATTTTGAATTATTTAAACTAGAAAATTTTAACAACAAAAAAACTGAAAATTAATTTGTTGCTTTTAAAAATAGCTATTAAAGTATAATCCTTATTATAATGATGTTTTTGCCCTATAGGAGACTTAATCTGGTCTTATTGATTCTGCTATTCACCCTCTACATTATTTAATTTGAATTGCAGTGATGCATCTCCCCACCCCAGTTGTTCCCACCCTCAATTTATATACTTTCTGAAAGATTCATCCACTTCCTTGATGTCACACTATAACCTGCCTGTCTGCCTCCACATACCTCTCCATAAAGACAGATCATAACTTCAATATTATGCTTACTGTATATATCCCCACTTGACACCAAAGGGTGGCCGACTAGTCAAAGACGGATAAAATCTCATGAGAGGGACAACACAAGTCAGATGTGATTGCGGATGCCACTGGGTGCCTGTGGGTGCCAGTGTATACCCGTGGGTGCAAGTGAGCGCCATGGGAGAAATCAGGGAGAGGAGAAAAGGGAGTAAACCCCTTGCTTCAGGTTCTGGCAGCCTGCCTGTGAAATGACCTATTGATATGATAACATCTGTCGTCCCTGCATGCTTATCAGAGGAAACTTCTCTCTCTTAAGAGGTGCATGACAATAACCTCATGGGGCCTCTGGTAATGGCAGTGTGCAGACTTGGGAAATTAGGCCTGGAGGTTAATTATTGAGTGTGAGACTCACAGATTGTGGAAGTTACATTGACCCTTGCTTATGTGTAAGACAATAAAAGGAACAGTCAGGCCCGATTCGGGGCTCCAGTCCATGAGGCAGAAGTCCCCTGGCCCAGCTGCATTTTTCTCTCTTATATCTTGTCTCTTTCTTCCTTAACTCTTCGCTGTCCCTTCTCCGCTGCCACCTCCTCTGTCCTGCAGGAACGTGACACCTTGATATGTGATAAGCTGAAATATATGTCTTCAAAGTTAACTCTCTCCTTAATGATAGGCAGTTCTGTGTTTCCAATGCCTAGTTGTACATCTTTACATTGACAATATTAAGGTACTATAAATTAAACCCATAAGACATTATTATACTGTAGTTCTTAAGAACCCTAAATTCAAATTCCATCTCCTCTAAATGTTTCGTTATCTTTAATATCAAGTAAACAACAGTACTCACTTCTTAGGCAGGATTAGCCCTAAAGTTTCAATAAAGTAAACCACGTAACCATCAAGCAAATAGTAAGTGGTATATAACTGTTCAGCTATTGGAAATAGATGCTGGTGTTGTAATTTGTATTGATTACTAATTTACTTTCACAATATTATATTTTATGAAAGTATGGAAAATAAGTGATTGACATTTAAATATCTATTTTTTTAAATTAATATGTTCCTGGGCCAGCCAAATGGCACTGTTCAGGTCCCACATATGAAGGCCAGTGACACTGCCCTCAAAAAAAAAAAAAATTAATATGTTCCTTCTTAAGTCATTAAATATAACTATGGAACTTCTGAGATGATACTCTCTCTTTTATTCAGTAATATTCATTTAACACTTATAATGTGCTGAAAATGATATAAGATATTAAGAATTCAAAATATAAACCTATCATTATATCTGTCTCAAAAAACTCAGGTTATAAAATGGTATTCAGAGAAAAAAAATATTTGTATTATAAGATAGTTATGTTGTAGATATACTCAAGATAGTGGGTTTGAGTCCAAGATATCCCACAAATACTTGATTTCCAACCTCAATTTCCTCATTTGTAAAATGTGTAGTTTTATTATTTTATAGCTAACAACCATCCCAGTTCTAAATATTATATACAAATGAATGGCCTATAAATTATATTGTATACTTATCTAAAACAAACAAGTAAACAAAGAGGATATTATGTCCTTCACATCTATTTCCATTAATTTTTCAAAATTGTTGGAGATTTTTTGTTTTCTTTGGTTTGTATGTTATTTTTTGGCATAAAGCTGCAAGTGGGCTAGAGTATTATTATTATTATTATTATTTAACCATAGGTCAAAAATTATCCAATGGAGAGATTGTAATTATGCTCTCATCTTTTTTCCAGGTCAAAGTATCTACCTCTTCTGAATATTACTGCTTTGCTATGTAGGGTTACAATAAAATGTCAATCTGTGAAATTTGGCAGTACATGAAATCGCTGTGAGGAGTCTCTTGGATTAAAGAGCAGCCTTTGTTTAATATCTTTGTTCCCTCAACAGAGCTTTAGGACTAACTGGCAAGTTGAATCACTCACAAAAGCCAAGCATTTTTCAATATAATAGCAGGAGTTATCACATAAATTATAACCTACATCTCTGAAATTTTCAAGTCAG
Source organism: Aselliscus stoliczkanus (assembly GCA_033961575.1). Classification (NCBI taxonomy): domain Eukaryota; kingdom Metazoa; phylum Chordata; class Mammalia; order Chiroptera; family Hipposideridae; genus Aselliscus; species Aselliscus stoliczkanus. The sequence goes on from CM066727.1 coordinate 146,384,431, forward strand.
TAGACAGGAAAATTGACAGCTATTTAATTTTGGTGTCCGCGCTCAATTACAATCATAGTAACTGGAACAAAGGCTTTGCTATTTTGAATCAATTTTTATCTAATTGTAGATTTGAAAAAGCAAAATGTTTGTTAGCTAATTAAGATATTTTCAAGATAATAATTTTCATTTTTTTTTTTTCCCTGACAGAAGTGCCCCTAAAAATAGTAAATCAATTAATGGTTTAAACTATGGCTTTTTTAGAAGGTTCACATCACTAATCGATTATTAGACTTTTTTTTTTAGCATTGATGATATCCTTAGATATTTTTTAAAAATACTTTTAGTACTTAGGTCTAGAAAAAAATACTGAAGCATACACTATCAATAGAATTATAGCTATTACTCCTTACCTTTAAGATCAAAATATAAGGTGTAAACATTTATTTATTTATTTATTTATTTATTTATTTATTTATTTATTTTTTTGAGGGCTGTGTCACTGGCCCTCATATGTGGGACCCAAACCGGGGCCACTGGCTTCCCAAGCCAGCGTTTAACCACCGCGCCACTCAGCCGGCCCTAAACATTTAAATTAAAAAATGCATAAGTAAAAACTTTGTAAAGCATTTTAATTAAACATATTTAGGGGCCAGCCGAGTGGCATGGTGGTAAAGCGCTGGCTTGGGAAGCCAGCGGCCCCAGTTCGGGTCCCACAGACACTGCCCTCAGGAAAAAAACAAAAAAAAACAAAAAACTTATTCAGAATGAGTAATATAAAGATAATAGGCAATCAAAGCCAAGTGTATTTTGTCATTGTTATGGACACAATAAGAGAAATTGGTATCCAGCATAACAATGTCAGATAGACAGTAACTGCTGTGTTTATCATTCATATTTCCTAGATAATGAAAACAGTTTCATGCATAAAGCAACTAAACCATCAGATTTCATGAGTCTCAATTCCTAAGTGTTTATACTGTTACCAATATGTATTCCTAATGACAGGTTCATAGGCTGAAAAAACTGGATCACAACAACCTATTTATGTAGTGGCATAATAGTTCCTGGAATAAATTAACTCGGGGAAGTATTCCAAGGTAATTTATGATCTTTTCTTATTTGATTAACGTTTGTATTATTATGAAGTATTCTTCCCTTTCTGCATTAAGGATCCTTTACTGAAAACCAACACTGTATGACATACGTATCAGATTCTTTTGATTAATATTTGCATCCATGTTGCTTTAAATCATTCTGAGTACTCTTATAGAAATGTCTTGCAAGCTATTGGGTCTTTTGAAAAGTCATGACACATGTTTGCAACAGATAGCACTAGTTCATTTTTGAAAGTATTGGAGTCATTCGCATCTATGTTATTGCTACGTCATTTGTCAGCTGACAATTCTAGCTTCATTCTAAAAAAAAAATTGAGTGATTTGGTTAGTTTTGGAGATTTTACAAGTTGAAGATGGAAGACCAAATTGTGCATTTTTGCCATATTTTACTGTTTTACTTTCATAAGGGGAAGAGCGTGAGTCAGGCTTGTGAAAAGTTGCATAAAGTTTATGGTGACAATGCTCTACAAGAGTGTCAGTACCAATGATGGTTCACGAAATTCCGTGCTAGTGATTTTGATCTCAATGAAGCTTGTCAGTCAGGGAGGCCCACCGAGGTTGATGATGACAAAATAAAGGTATTGATCCAGTCAAACCCACATTACACAACACGAGAGATTACAGAAACATTGAACATCCATCATTCAAGCGTTCACAACCACCTGAAGAAGCTGGGATATGTAAGCAAGCTCGATATTTGGGTTCCGCATGAACTCAAAGAAGTTCATTTGATGGTGCGTACAAACACCTGCAATATGCTCATTAAACGTGAGGAAAACAATCCTTTTTTGAAGTGACTGAGAACTAGTGATGAGAAGTGGATTGTTTACAACAATGTGATGCGCAAACGGTCTTGGTCCCGATGTGATGATTTGCCTCAAATGACATCAACAGCAGACATTCATCATAGGAAAGTTATGCTCTTAGGGTGGTGGGATTTTAAAGGTGTCATGTTTTTCGAGCTTTTACCAAGGAATCAAATTATCAATTTGAATGTGTACTTGTGGCAATTGGACAGTTTGAATGAATCCATCATCCAGAAACGTCCAGACTTTGTTAATTGTAAATGAGTTGTGTTCCATCATAACAACGCAAGACCACACAAAAATTTGGTCACCCATCAAAAATTATTGGAGCTTGGATGGGATGTGTTGTCACACTGACCATACTCACCTGACCTTGCGCTGTCAGACTTCCACTTGTTTCGCTGTCTTCAAAACTCCTTGCATGGTAAAACATTCAATTCAGATGAAGCTGTAAATCAGCACCTTGTTCAATTTTTCACAAATAAAGACAGGTTCTTCTATGAACGAGGAATTATGAAGCTCACTGAAAGATGGCATAAGGTTATCGAACAAAACAGGCAACATATCATTGATTGATCTTTGTTCTTTATATGAATAAATGAACTTTGAAAATTATAGACAAAATATGTCATGACTTTTCCGAAGACCCAATACATGAAATTGGGTAACATTTTATCTGATTTCATAATCTTTCTTTTTGTTTTTTAAGATTTTATTGAGGAATTGGGGGAGGGGAACAGCGTTGGGGAATCGGGGAAGGGAAACAGACAAGTTGCTGTCTTTTTGTTCTTCAGTCTAGTTGCGGAGGACGTTGCTTCACTGGCCCATGTTGGTATCATCATTGCGTTCTTCCCGGATGAGTCAGAATGGTCTCCGGCCTCTGGATGGTCACTCACCATGGCTATTGGCAGCTCACGCTGGCTGCCGGCCGCTCACTGCAGCCTATGGCAGCCCACTACAGCAGGGGCTGCAGCCTACACCATCGCTGGGGCTTGCACAGCCCAGCTCGAGGTGGAGCTGTTGTTAGCTGTACAGGGCAGTGTCACTGGCCCTCATATGTGAGATCCGAACCGGGGCCGCTGGCATCCCAAAACCAGCTCTTAACCAATGCGCTACTGATTTCATAATCTTAAACTTTTACTTGGTGCATTTTTAAAACTTTAATATAATTAATTGTAAGTTTCTGTTTAGATCTACCATCTCATTATTCACTTTCTATTTGACTCACGTTTATCTTTTTTCCCCATGTTGATGACTTTTAGATTATACAAATATGATCATTTTCTTTTTTCCACCTACAACTTGTAAGTTACCTACAGTATTTAACCAGATTTTAGTGATTATATTGGACACTATGATATGTATCCTTGCTTCATTATGGGTTAATACAAATCATTCTGTTTCCATCCTTCTCAACTCTGATAGAAATTTTGAAACTTTAAGCTACATTTACCTCCTCATATGTCCTATGTTTTTCATTATTTCATAAATTTCTGTTTGGTAGTTTTTAATAATCCTATCTCTTTGTTGAGCTTCTCATTTTGTTCTTGCATTGTTTTCCTGATTTTGTTAAATTGTCTATATTTTATAAATTAAAATATTTAATTATGTTAAATTCTGTTGTAGCATTCTAAGCATACTCAAAACAGTTACAGTAATACCTTGGTTTGCGAGCATTATTCGGTCTGGAAACAAACTACTTGTATTGCAAGACATTGCTCATTTACCAAGTTAAAATATGTTAGAAATGTTTGCTCATCTTGTGGAATACTCACAAACCAGGTTACTCACAATCCAAGGTTTTACTGTATTTTGTATTCTTTGTTGGGCATTTTCTATATTTCAATTTCCTTGTGATCAGTTACTGGAAGTTTACTGTAGCTTAGTTTAGTTGAGCCATGTTTTCCTCCTTTGTGATTCCTGTAGCTTTGTACATTTGAAGATGTAACCACCTCTTCCACACTTTATGGACTGACTTTGGTAAGGAACAACCTTCACCTATGGGTGAGGGCACACTGGAGGATGCTGTGACCCTGGGTCTAATGGTTCCAGGTGATGCCAAGTGTGAGGGCATCACAACTCATCAGTGCTCAGGCACTGAGATCCACAGTAGCAACAACTGTGTGGTCCTTGATGAACACCGCAGTGGATGTTGGGGTCCTCAGCAACACTTCCAGGTCCTGCAGCTACGGGCCAGGCAGGCCACTGCAGTTGTCAGAGTAGGTGATGTGCACACACTTGGCTGCAGGAGCCAGCTGCAGGGGTCAGCTACAAACACACATGTAGGAGTGGGGCCAGTGCAAGCAGCAAGTGCCAGGTCCACCTGTGGACTAACTGGCAGCTGTGGGAGTGTAGCTGTCAGCATTCTCTACTGTGGCTGCTGGTTTTCACCCTGGGCACCCAACAGTAAGGCTGGTGTCAGGCATCAGGCCAGGGGTGTGCAGGTATACAGCTGGAAGCGCTGGATGTAGGTGAGGCCAGTGGTACAAATCAGTGACAGGAGAAAGGACCCAATCTAGCCACCACCACCTCCATCAGCTGTGGAGTCCTAGCTGTTGGCATATACTCATGTATATGCCACACCATCTCCCTACTGCTAGGCTCATGGCAGTGGAGGCTGGTGATGGGATGTTGGGCATGGGGCATACAGGGTGACAGCTGCGGGCCTAGCCCCAAGAGTGCATATGGTAGTGTGGCTCTGTCAAGGGGCTCTCGGCTTTCACATCCTCAGAGGCGTCAGGTGGCTGCCAGTGAGGGTCCCAGGTTCTGAAGGGGCAGGAAGTTGGAGTGTATGTCAGGGCCGGGAGTGTCTCAGGAAGCTGGCCTCTGCTAACACGAATACCTGTGGGCACTGTGAAAACTGCAGGGGGGCCACAGTGGCTGTGCTGGCCTTTGATTTCTTCAGTGGCAAAAGCTGCTGGGGTTATCTGCAGAGCCATCACTGGCAGCCACTGTCACTCCTGCTGTGCAGCTGATACTGGTAACCCCTGCTTTTCTTCCTTGTTCTAGTAATTTCTGTACATGTCAGCTTTGCTGGTCACTGGGTGAGGTGAAATCAAAGTGGTTATTCCTGTGGTGCCCCAAAGGCTGGAGTAGCTGGTTTCTCCCTCTTCTAGTGAAGGGAGCTCTTTTTAATTGGAGTTTTCTGTTGGTGCTGAACAGTGCTTCCTTGGAGGGTGGGGGTGGGATGATGCAAGCAAAATGAATTTGTTCTTATTTCTTGTATGTTATTCTCAACCTTGTATTCCTTTATGCTGAAGTTGCTTAAGGAGACATTAGACCTCTCCCAGAGCTTTTTTTTGGTTCATGGATAGTTGTCTAATTATTGATCTTTTTTTAGGAGGACAGAGGTTAGGGTCTTCTACTCTGCCATCTTAACGATGTCACTCCTACTCACGGACAACTTTAATTCAAGACTTCCTTAAAATAAAAGGCTTGCTTAATATTCAATAATCAAAGAAAAATTTTATCATATGATTTACTTTTTCTCCCCAATATTCCATTGCACATGAAAGAGATGAATTTGAAGATACAAGGAAGAAAAAGTTTGTTACCTAAACAGCGCAAGAGTTTATATTAAAGTTTAAATTTTCATGATACAAATCAATAATAATTTTACACACTTTTCTAACATTACTGTCTCTATAGAAATATTTTAAGTGATTTACTGATATTGTCACTCTTGCAGCCCCACTTAAAACCCTTGGATTTATTGTGACAAGAAACAATAATAAAACTATATATGTGTTTATAATTGTTTGTCCTATGAGAATCATTGCCTAAATATACCAATTATGTAATAGTAGAACCAGATGGTTTAAAGCAGAATATTTCCTCCATGTTTTTCTTTGGAAGGGACCTAAAACAAATTTGTCATGATAAAAATACTTATATTCTCTTTACTTGTGTTAAAATAAAAATTTAAATAAATTTATTTGTGTATGATATGACTTCCCTTTTTGTTTCTGTATTACCTTTTTGAAAGATGATATAGCACCAAAATTTCATATGAAAATTTTCTTTTAAAGTTTCCTAAAGTCAAAAATACATCTACTGATTTTGGATTTCTTAGGCTCCCCATATTTCCCCCCAAAATATTTACTAAATATGTGATCTCTTTTATTCCTCTGCAAATTTTAGTCTTTAAAATAAAGTAAAAAGCATTTTGATGAAAATTTTATTTTAGAATAGTTTAGATTTACAAAAAATTTACAATGATAATACAGACAGTTCCTACATATCCTACATTCAGTTTTTCCTAATATTAGTATGGTACATTAGTTACAACTAATGAACCAACAGTAATATATTATAATTAACTAAAGTCATACTTTCTTCAGATTTAGTTTTTACCTAATATCTTTTTTTCTGCTCCAGTATACCAAGTTACATTTGCTGTCATGTCTTTTTAGGTTCTTCTTGGCTGGGTCAGTTTCTCAGAATTTCCTTGTTTTTCCTGAGCTTGACAGTTCTGAGAAGTGCTGATCAAAGATTTTGTAGTGTCACTCCACGGGATTTGTCTGATGTTTTCTCATGATTAGACTGAGGTTGTGTGTTTTTGGGCGGAAGATGACAGAGGTGATGAAATAGTCTCAACATATCATATCAAGAGTACATAACTTATCACTGATAGTGTTTATCTTTATCACATGACAAAGGTATGCCGGGTTTTTCCACTGTAAATTTTACCAGGTTTCTCTACTAGAAAGTTATTTTTTTCCTCCTTTCACAACTTCCCTCTTTGAAAGCAAGTCACTGAAAGCAGTCTATATTTAAGGGATGGGGAATTATATTTTGACACTTTAAAGTGGGACATGAGTGGTGTATCTATATAATTTATTTGAATTCTTCTGTATGAAAGGTTTTTTTTTTAAAGAAATCATATTTTCCAAACTGGACTGTAACTTTCTTGAAATCATTACCATTTTTTTCTTTTTTTTAAATGAAAATTTAATGGGGTGACAATGGTTAGTAAAATTACATAGGTTTCAATAGTACAATTCTATAATACATCATCTATATATCACATTGTGTGTTCACCACTCAGAGTCAGTTCTTCCTCCGTCACCATATATTTGACCCCATTAATCCTCATCTACCTGAAGACCTTGTTCTAGTACTATCATAGCTCATAAAAAGTAGGTAGATCAATTAATATGTATAAAATGAGGAACAAGAAAGCTACCAGCCTTTGTGGAGTATAAAAGCAGGTTCTTCTCTAGTAATAATAGAAAGAGTAATATTATATCTATAATATCTGAATCACAGAAAATCTATGGTAGTCAAGAACTAACTTTTTTCTGGTCTTTCCAATTCACTACCATCAGGCAAAGCTCTCATAAGGGTGGACAACAATCAGGATGGACTTTTGTTTGTTTATTTGTTTGTTTTCATCTAGCCACTGTTCCAGTCTAAGAAATGAGTATATGACATTTTGCAAAAGAGTCATCTTATTTCAAAAGAGGACCATGTAACAAGGTCAGTGAAACACACACGCAAATACACTTTCCTATGGATTCATAAACATGTTTCCTCTTCTAGAATAGGGAAAAGGATACAGGGGTGCGATAGGCAAGGAAGTCTGACAGGTAGAAGGATTTGCTAATATTTGTACACTTGTGTTAGACTTAATACACTAAAATTTTGTGATTGATTATATTCACATCATTACTCTATCCATTGTTTCACTTCATTTAAGTGAATTTTTTATAATCACAAGGATTAATAATTGTTAAACTGTAATGATCTCTAGAGAATTTTGCTCGATTTCTTTTCTCTTTTATGATTTATATTCTATCAGACTTGCCAAAAAGGCAGAGACCAGCCTAATCCTCAATTATGAGTGAAATGAAGTGGAGTAGCTAGGAAACAAAGTGAGCAAATCAGTATGTGCAAAGATTTGAGTATTGTTTTTTGTAAGAACATTTTGTTATGAATGGTAAACTATTCTATGGAACTACAAAACAAAACAAAAACATCTCACATATTTAACCTTGCTTACTGACTCAATCACAAAACTCTTCTTAATAAAGAGAATAACTATATCCTGCTTAACATTTACAATTACCAAATTCTTTATTCTGTTGAAATTTCCAGGATATTTCAACACAGCAAAATTGAATGAAACCCTAGGTGAAATAGTACCATATAACAGTTAACCAGAATGGGTAGGGGGGGTGGTTATCACTTTGTGAGGGGTGTAAATGTGTCTATTAATTTGCTTTGTACACCTGAAACTAATAAATAATAAAATAAGAATATTTTCTGATAAAAAAATAACAACCAGATTATTACTATTATTAAAAGACTGTCAACCCTCTCCCTCTCCCCACACCCTCCAAAAAAACAACTGCCATGTGCTTTGACACTGAAGAGAAAAAAAGAAAAGGGCGGGGAAAGCAGCATTTTATTTAATCTTTTATTGAATACTAGTCTTTATGGATCAGACTTTCATGTCTCTTGGCCTCGTGCAGACCTCCCTTGCACTAAAGATTCTCACTGATTTCAAAGGCACTGAACTGTGAGGTAAGGAATGAAGTGAAAACCTGAGCCTGTCTGATTTTTCTGCTTTTGTCAGATATTTACTTTCTACATTTGTTCTTCTTTTGTCAGGACATCTCCAAAGGAAACACATCATGTCAGAAGGGCCCTTTTTTGCTTTACCTCTCACTTGCCTGATTTTCCAAAGGGAGTAATTTGTGCCAGGAATAACTAAAGATGGGTCTCAAGAACCTTAAATTTCAAATAACATTTTGTTATTTCACTAAAGGAACCGCTGTCTACATGCCTGCTCTATTCAATTCATTCAGAAAGCATTTCTTCAAACTCGAAGTTATCGCATAAAAGATTTCTTCATTGACACACATACGGTAATAAAATGTTTCATAGTTTGGATATAAGTGTTTACTTACTGCCCTAATATTTATACTGTCTTAGCTCCTTCTTCTCTTTCACTGAGATTTCAAAAATGGGCCTTAGCTATCCCTGCTTCAGGGGAGAAGACCTTCAGCTAAAATATAAAGAGAAGAGTTTACTGGTGATTTTAAAAAAAGTTTAGAAGAACGTTTGAATAGCAACTAACATAGCAACCTGTGGGAGGAGAACGAAATATAAAAATTTCTGGAATGAGCTCCTTTAGCTAAATCAGAGGTCAGCAAACTATGGTCACAAGGACAAATCTGGCTCAACACCTGCCTCTGTATAGCTTGCTGCTGAGAGTATTTTTCTTTAAATGTTTATAGATGGTTAAAGAAAAAGTTAAATAATTTTTTCTGAAACATAAAAATTATGTAAAATTGAAATTTCACTGTCTGAAAACTGTTATTGGAACATAGCCAAGTGCATTCATTTATATATTGTCTATGAATGCTTTTGCACTTCAAGGAAAGGTTTTAGTAGTTGTAACAGGACTACATGGCTTGCAAAGCCTAAAATATTTACTACCTGGCCCTTTACAGAAAAAAACTGGCCATCCCCTGTGGAATAAAAGAAAAAAGGAAGGTCTGATTTTTGCCTTTAAACAGTACAGAAAACTTCTCAAAGAAGTTAAAACTGAAGCATACTGGAGTTTGAATAAATATTTGCCAGGCAGACAAGGTTGGGAATAATCTAGGCAGAAAGAACCTAATTTCCTTTTTTCCTATTTTCTAAATGAAAGAGGGCAAGATTATGTGTTAGAGACTGTGGAGCAGCATCATTTCTGCATCATTTGGCTGGTGATGAGACAACGGAAAACACAGGCTGAGATGATTCCTAGAACACAGGTAGAAAGAAGTTTAGAAAATAGCATGGAATTTATGTAGGCTTTAGGAGCCATTAAATAAAGTTTGTCAGGAAAGTGATATTATCAAATTTGTCATCAGAAAGATATTTTGTTGGTGGTAAGGAGAAGGAATTGCAGGATGGTGGCTGTACGAGATGTCAGTTAAGATGTCATTGCAATAATGGGAAGAAAGCAGTAACAGGTAACCTTGTATGGTGTGGTGTTAGAGAAAAGGAGTTGGTGATATCTCAGAAGATATTTAGAACCTATTTTGATCTATATGTGATGTTCCACTTCCTTTCTCTTCTAAGGCAGGACCAGGTGGAGACACCTTTCTGGCCTACAGGATATCCAGATGGTTTGGGAAGGGTTTGGGGCATGTGAACGTCATGGAAAATGTTCTTGATTTTCATGTTAGACCTATGTTTAAAAAAAAATTGGAAATTGTGCCAGAAGTAGAGGCCACGTTAAAAAAAAAGGGGGGGGGAGAATATGAAAGAGGTAAGAAAATGTGAAATATCTAAACTCATCAAGATTTTATAGAAACACATGAAAAACCCAATAAATGTGAATATTTATAAGGAAAACAGATTTCTAAGGGAATACAAACTCCTTGTTATCAAAATACATTTTATTTATTTACCTTTGTAATTTTTCTCTTTGATAAGTACTGAGCAGAGGGATTAGGACTAGTATTATAGGCACTGAATAATTACACAGTGGGTCGAATATAATTAAACTGAACTCTCTTTGGACTCAGAATGAACACAGCTTTTCATTTCATTATAGGCTATTCATTTATTTCATTTACCCTGTTTCAGGAGGGCACCTGAGGGTAGTGATTGGCCTTCCCATTATGAACACTGTAGAAGTCTGGCTTCAAAGGGTAAATTAAAGAGCTGATTCTGACAATCACACAACCTGTTTAATGACAATTCTTTTAAAACACTCTAAAAAAATTGTGATCATTATTAAAGGGAGTAGGAGCAAGGCTACTGAGCCTTTTCACCTGCCCATTTAAACATCTTTGTTTCATGAATTCCTGAAAAATATGAAGCCAAATTATATATCTACAAATGAAATAGAATATGTATCTGGATTTGACTATCTTTTTTTTTTTTTTTTTTTAGCTGAGCCATCCTGCCACCTGTTGGCTGCTCAGGGGCAGCTTAGCTTGGGCTGGGCATCGAACTGCTGTTGCTCAGAGCTCAGCTCGCACTCTTGAGCGAGCTCTTAACCAACTGAGCCACTTGGCCAGCCTTGGATTTGACTATCTTTATAAGTATATATTATACTTCCATATATCAAGAAAGGGAGAAGATTTATGAGAGGGTTTAGACTGCCTTTCATATGTAACATAAATTGTGTCTCATTGAAAGTGAAAATAATTACTGAACATGTCTATGTTAAACATATTTTCAAGATGAACAATAATGTTCACAAGGTGCCACAGGGTGTAGTAAAACTTAATTAATTCTAGTTTGAAAGGCATGTTTTATGTGAGCGCTGCATGTTCGCATATAACAAAATGTTAAGAAAAAAAGATAATAATTTTGGTGAATTAGTCTATATTGGTTACTTGCTTGCCAGTGCTAAATCTTAGTAGGGCTTGAAAGAATATTGTCGGGTCATATGTAAGAACACCTGGCTATATCCAATCTACTGATGATCTTATCAAAGTCATTCTTCTCTTCTCTTACAGTGTTTTTCTCCTTGTAGTATCTCCTTTTGATTCTTAGAATTTCCATCTCCTTGCTTACATTACCTGTACATTTTTGCATGTTGTCTGCTTTTTCTATTAGAGCCCTTAATGTATCTTCACTGATATTTTAAATTCTGTTTGATAATTCCAACATCTCAGTCATATCTGAATCTGGGACTGATCCTTGTTTTGTCTTTTGGAATGTTTTTTGTTGTTTGTTTGTTTTTGTCTTTTAGCATGTTTGTAAGATTTTGCTGAAACCTGGACATGATGTATCAAGTAGCAAGAACAGAGGTACAAAGGACTTTAGTGTGAGTTTATTTATTTATTTATTTATTTATTTATTTATTTATTTATTTATTTTTTGAGGGCAGTGTCACTGGCCCTCATATGTGGGACTGAATCGGGGCCGCTGGCTTCTGAAGCCAGCGCTTAACCACCGCACCATTCAGCCGGCCCTTAGTGTGAGTTTTTAATGTTAATCAGTCTAGAATTTGGGCTATATTTAATTTTGGTAGTTTTTGTATCTGCCAGAGGCTTGAAATTCCTTTAATGTCTTTGTTTTTTTCTACCCTTTTGACTTTGGGATTTCCTAAAAACTCTGCAGAAATATTCTTGATCCCCTTTAGCTGTAACACTCTCTTTATACTGTTGGTATGGTGATAAAGGTTGGGGAAGGAGAAGTGTTCTATAACCTTTTGGTTAAAAATAGCTGTTTATAGGTCTCAGTGTATGGGCTGTGTCCTTTGCAAATGTTTCTTAGCTTTTTTTATTTGCCTTCTTTAGGTGAGATTGGAAAGTGAGAGGGGCTAGAGTAGGAGAAATATCTTTTCCCAGATGGGATAAAACTCTGTTAAAGTCATTCCTCTGGAGGGTAGCCCTTTATTCTAGAGGACAGTCTTGGTGTATTTCATGTTTGCTTTTCCTTTTACCTTGCCAGAGCAACAAGAAGGTCTTGACTGTCTTTCACCATGAAGCCTAGTGGAATTTCTATTCATTATGTGAGGGGTGAAAATATATGTGGCAAAGAGCACCAGCTTGAAACCAGCATTTTAGTAATAATTTTGGAAATGAATCACTTTCCCCTTTACACTTCACATAAGCACAAATGTTTCATTAAGCTTTGTGTACGGTGGCCAAGACATGGAAACAACCAAAGTGTCTTTCCATAGATGATTGGATAAAGAAGATGTGTTATATATACACAATGGAATGCTATTCTGCCATAAGAAACGATGAAATAGTGCCATTTGCGACAACGTGGATGACTCTTGAGATTATTATGCTAAACAAAAAATAAGTCAAACAGAAAAAGTCAAGAACCATTTGATTTCACTGATATGTGGGATATAAAACTGAAAACAACAAAGGAACAAGACAAACAAATAAAGAAACAAAAACTCACAGACACAGACAATAGTTTAGTGGTGACCAGAGGGGGAAAGGGGGAAGGGAGTGGTAGATGAGGGTAAAAGGGATCAAATATGTGATGATAGAAGGAGAACTGATTCTGGGTGGTAAACACACAATGTGATATATAAATGATATATTACAGAATTGGACACCTGCCACCTATGTAAGTAACTTTACTAACCATTGTCAACCCAATAAACGTTAATAAAAAAATTAATAAGTAGGGCCGGCTGTGTGGCGCGGTGGTTAAGTGCTGGCTTCGGAAGCCAGCGGCCCCAGTTCGAGTCCCACAGATGAGGGCCAGTGACACTGCCCTCAAAAATAAATAAATAAGTAAATAAACAAACAAATAAATAAATAATGGGAAAATCCTGAGCATCAGGCACTGAACATACAGCAGAAAATGGAGTTTCACCATCATATTAATAAAAAAAAAATTATGAATGAGATCTAACTAGTAAAGTATTCTTTATTTGAATATGAAGCTATTCTTCGTATATATCAGGTATCATTTATTTTCAAACTCTATTAAAAATAATCTTGTATTAATTTTTGAAATCCTAATAATCTGAAATCCTAACAATACTGAAAGCATCAAACACATACACAAAAATATTATTTTTATAATAATGTTTGAAAAGACCCAAAACAAATATATATATTTTCATCACTGTACCAATTTACTCTTTTTTATTTGGGGGTAGGGAGGTGGCTAGGCAATATGAAGGAGAAATAGGTTTGTTTGTTTGTTTGTTTGTTTTTTTAGCTGAGCCATCCTGCCACCTGTTGGCAGCTCAACGGCAACTCAGCTCGGGCTGGCATCGAACCGCCGTTGCTCGGAGCTCAGCTCGCACTCTTAAGCGAGCTCTTAACCAACTGACCCATTCGGCCGGCCCGAGGAATAGGTTTTGAAAAAAGAAAGACAGAATTCTACTGTCTTCATTTAATTCTCAGTAATACTAGGTGCTGAACAAAAATATCTGGAACCAGACCCCCTCAAACAACAAATATGGTTTTTATCTGATTTTGCTATGGTTTAGTCAGACAAGAACTTTCATACTACTGTGATTCCTGTGTTCAAAATGTGAATTATTTCTTCATTGTTAAATAAATTATATAAAAGTACATAAACAAAGTGACAAACTGATATGGAAAAAAAACATCTCAAAATCGTTTGACAAAATAACACATTATGACTTCATCATGGATATAATATCTCAGACAGATAGCAGTGCCAATCCAATGCCCTTAAACACTGGATTTTTAAAGAAATATTCATGCTATATCCTTTGGTGCTAATGCTCTGTATAAATTCACAATCCTCCTTAATGGCCTCTGTATTTCTTATTTCCATTACACAGTGGGGTAGTATTATTTTTGCAATTCTATTCTGAAATGGAACTTTGAATACAAGAAAAAACTTTATATGTATTTGTAATTTGCATTTTTTTTCTGTTATTTAAAACAGACATATAATAGTTAAGCTATTTTCTTGAAGCAAGAAAAACATCCTAATTACTCTCCCATTTCTATAGTTTCTTCAAATGTAAGTCATTTCACACCCAAAGAGAGAAGCTGGAATTCTATTTTACTTGGTAGGTACTAATTCAAAATGTTCTATTTTTCTTACTCTTGAACTTAAAACTTACTAAATTATTTTATAAGTATAAATAAAGTTGTCTTGATTTTTAGTCTGACTCTAATGATATGGGCCCTAAACTTCTAGCTAGCATTGTAGTCTATCAATATCAAAATATTAGCCAAAATAAATCAAAAGGAAAAAATATGAGTTTGTGTGTCTGAGGCTAGGGAGCCTGTGTGATTTCATCAATAGACATCAACCTCCTTGGGTAAGCCAGACAGAGAGTGTGCAGTCAGTTTGTAGGACCAAAAGGAGACTATACTTCAAACAGTGTTTGCTGATGTCGCCATAGTGACACACAGAGTCAACTGATGAAGCTACTGATTTCTCCACTGCAGTCAGAAAGCTTCATATGAATCAAAAAACATTGCTTTGTGCTTCCCTGGTTTGAGAGAATTTAGTGAAATTTTCTTCTTATGTATTTCTTATGGCCTTTTGTTTTTGGAATCTGCCACAATCTCTAAATGAGAACAGCATTAGAATTAAAGCTAATTATAAACAAAACACACTTTCCAAAGATTTTCTTATCTGTCACATGAATAGGTCCTATGGGCTTTCTCGATAGCCCAGCAATGATCTTTCTTAAATCCTTATGCTGATATCCTGCTACATATAGCTTTATGGGGAAGATTTTAATTAACATAAATGTGAAAGAAAAACTAATGTAAAATAATATTGAATGCCAACTGTGATTGAAAAATTAAAAAAAAATAAACAAATATGAAGGAAGTGAACATGTCTATGAAGCAAGAATTTCAAATAAGTTCATCTGCTTTTTTCTAACACATGTAGATTTCATGACAGTTTAGGTTAGGATTGAAATATATTTTATGTTCAAATAATTTCTCAAATATTATAATATTTTAAAATGAAATTAGGCTCATTGTACTGTGTTCTACCTTGCACTTAATATTAAATATAACATTAAATGATTGTCATTGGATTAACCGGGGTGTTCAGACTTAAGCACCTGTGAATCTGATTAGGAAATAGCTATATTTCCTCCAGTGTACTGAGGAAAATATTGCTACTTTTTGGATGATCCCAGAGAATTCACTTTTATCTTTTTTTATTTTCACTCTCTTCTGCTAGCCCTGAAGAACAAAAATTTCCAAACAAATAACAGATATTTTCTCTCACTTTCAATTGGTGGAGCAGTCCAATCCTGGAAATAACATAGCTTCATATAATTTTGTTTTCCCCATCAGCCAGTGGTATCTTTCTATTGTTGAATTGGAATCCATTCTTTCCTATTCATATGAGGGCCTATTCATATCTCTAATTCCAAAAATGTGAATGGTTTATAATAACAAAGGGCAGCTGCGTTATTCTACTGCCGGTCTCATTTATGTAGGAGCATCGTGCACATAAGAAAAAATATCAACCTTGGACAATACCATTGCCTCCTTCCAGCCCCCGTCCCATTATTACCAATGAGCTATAGTGCAGATTCTGCTACTATAAACAATCTGTTCTGGTTATACTTGTGGGCATTCTGTCCATTAACAGGCTATGTCCATTCCCTTCAGCAACTGGTTGTGCTATTCGCTCTGGTTATTTTTTATGATTCAATTTTCTGAAAATATTGCTTGTTTAAAACAAGAAAATGAACAGATATTTTAATTGGAGATGCTTGTTTGCAGTTGTATCACAGATTGGAAATAAAATCAATATGCTATTATATGAAAGCAGCTAGTAAAAGATACCAGAAATGTGTAAACAAATGGGAATCACTATGAAAAGATTACTGAGACGTGGGCAGTATTACCTCATAATTATAGGATATTTTGTGTTGGATCATGGTAAAATGAAAATAAAATGAACTATATACTTTGCTAAGGCGAGACAAAGTCGCATTTTTTTTTTTTTATTCCAGTAGGAGCAAGATGTGGGGGAAAGGATATAAAAACAGTATTGGGGGCCGGCCGAGTGGCGCAGTGGTTAAGCGCTGGCCTTGGAAGCCAGCGGCCCTGGTTCGGTCCCACATATGAGGGTCAGTGACATTTCCCTCAAAATAAATAAATAAATAAATAAATAAATAAAAATAAAAACTATTAATATTTATGTTAACAATGTGCATAAAAGTTGTTTTGCTTTCAATAGAAAAAACATTGTAAAATTATGGTTTCCTGCAGATGCCAGAAAACATGCTCCTTGATAGGCTGTTTTGTACTTACGTACTGATATACAAATGTATTGTTATAATTGTAATTATTGAGGAAGTTCAATGATTAGACAAGGTTCAAGGACTGGGTCAGTCTTCATGGGTCTCTGGTGTTTCTGCATGTCTTGTGAGCAAGGCACTTTGTCCTTCAACCTTTTTAGAATTAGAAGAAAATGATAATACATAAGAAAAAGGTTATGGAAAAGAAGCCTGTTATTTTGACATTAATAGCAGATGTACAAGGAAAAGCCGGTGGTGAGGTAGTAGTCATTTAGATTTATCAGGCTTATTTTTTGAGATACTACACAATACATGCACCTGACCTAAAGGGAAAATTAGATCCCTCTTAATTTTGGACTTAAGAAAATTTCAATTAAATATTTCTGATTAAATATGTCATACTGAGTCTGCCTGCTAATATTGCAAAGTAGACATTCCTATTTTATAGATGGTCAAGCTGAAGCTCAGATGAAATAAAGAAACATTTAAGGGTTTATTTTTTGCTTGGGGGGGTCTACATGTAGTCTCTATTCAGCTGTATTTCAGTCCTCATCTGTTTGGCCACTACCGAACACTCCCTGCTCCAAGGAGAGTGGGAACACAGGGCAGGCAGCCTTGGCTCATTCAGAGGCCTTTCTGCCGGATTCAAGGCAGGGGTGCAAGAGCGTGGCAGCTGTACCACAGCCTCACATGTGTATTCAACGTCAGCAGACACAGGGCCCTGCATGTGCACATCTGGGTCCTCCTCAGAAAATGGGTAACATGGGGTAAAATACCCCTCCGCATTGTTGTAGCTTCAAGAACTGAGCTCATGAGCACACATAAGAAATTATCTGGGAATCCCCTAAAATACTTCCGTGAGCGACTGGGCTTTCTGTAATTGTTGGAAGAGGAAAGGAAAAATAGAGGTAGTGTCTTTCTACTGTTACGATGAGTTACATCTCTGGTTTCTCCCATCTTCTCCACTCAATGGTAAGCTCCTAAGGACATGGTCAATGTCTTACTTTATCTCTGTTTTCCCAAACCTTATTTCACTGATTGTCACATCAGCTGCTTAAATGATTAATGAATCAATGCATGAGCTAATGGGTAATGGAAATAAAATATATAAAAATAATCAAATGAAAAAGTATATAAGAGAAAATATGAGCGTTGGGAAAGCATTTACTAACAGTCAAGATGTGAAATGGAAATAACTAGGAAACAGTGGTTTTCTATAACCCCAAAACTTGAAGTTAAAAACTCACTTTAGATGCCAGCTGAGTGGCTCAATTAGGTAAGAATGCGAGCTCTGAGCAACAGGTTGCTGGTTCAATTCCCACATGGACCAGTGAGCTGTGCCCCGAACTGAGCTGCCACTGAGCTGACAACAGGTGGCAGGATGGCTCAGATGGTGAAAGCATGTGCCCCTAACAACAAGGTTGCTGGTTCAACTCCCTCATGGGATGGTGGACTATTCCCCCTACTGCAACTAGATTGAAATTGGTGACTGGACTTGGAGCTGAGCTGTGTCCTCCACAACTAAGACTGAAGGACAACAACTTGACTTGCAGCCGATGGATCCTGGAAAAACACAATGTTCTCCTCCCCCAATTCCCCAATTCCCCAATTCCCCAATAAAAGTCTTTTTTAAAAATCACTTTAAATAATTTGAAAGCTATTCAACTTTTGGTTAAGAGAAAATACAAGATAAAGGTCAAGACAGAAAAAGAATATTAAATTACTAGATTTCCTCGTTTAATTAATCACTGATCAGGTTTAGCAACACAAGAGGTATTCTTAATGACATGACTGCATGTGGTACTTCATTTATTTTTTTTTCATTTAGGAAGTTTTTTAGCAAACATAGGTTGGGAAGCTATTCTGTACTATGAGCTGCTAGGAGGAAACTGTGCTATGTGATTATATAAAGATAAGTAAAATAAGTCCAGCCATGGATTATCACGAAGTCTAGTAGAGAAGAAAGACATAAACAAATAGTAATAAAACCATACGTGGGGCACTGAGCTAGGTAAGCATAGAGGACAGAAGTGGCACCAATATATCCTGGTAGATCAGAAAGTGCTCCCAGATGAGATAATGCTGAAGATGAGTCACTATCCTGGCAACAGAAAAGACTGTTCTGACTGAATTGACTTGTCCACCTACAGGTTCATACCTAAATATCTTCAGTTCTCCACTAAGGATCTTTATCCACAAATACCTATAATCGCTTTAGCCTTTCCTCATCCTCCTGGCAGAACAGGTTAAACTCTATTTTGTCTTTGTAATTCTCAAGGCAACTTTACAAATTTGTGTGTATTGGGAGGGGGACAAAGATGGGTAGGAATTATCCCTGACTTAAAAAGAAATAAAGAAAAACACACTAAGGGTAAATTATATACTTAAATCTGAATATAAATTAAATCTAAAAAAAAATGACTCTCTTAAAAATGGATGCATTTAAATTCTACATGAAAGATTAGGCTACTGCTTTTCAAACTAATCTTTGAATTAGACATTTATCAAATGTGTTTGAAAAGTCAATGCTGAGAATAATGAATGGGTAGAGCGAGCTGATAAAACCCGGCTCCTCATTGTCTTTAACCTGAGCTGTCCCTCCCTCCTTTTATCTGCTTTACACATTGGTTTACTGTTTATAAATATGGAATGGTATCCAAAACTTGAAATCTACTTTAGTTTATACAGAGGAACTGCCACTATTATTAGGCAGTTTTTTAGCAAACATAGATTGGGAAGGTGTTCTGTACTATGAGCTGCTAGGAAGAAGCTGTGCTATATGATTATATAAAGATAAATAAAATAAGTCCAGCCATGGATTATCACAAAGTTTAGTAGAGAAATCTATACAGAGAAACCTCCTCCATTATCACGCATTCCTGAAAATTGTACTCACCCTAACATTTTCCTGCCCTGAGCAAGGAGTATGGATTTTTTTATAAACTTTATTAACTACCTTTGAGTAATTAAGTAATGACCATGATGGGACCTCAAGTGTGTGTGTGTGTGTGCGTAATGTTCCAATATCTTTCATTTTGGTTTTTGTTGTATTCAAATTGTCCTATAAAATGTTGATATTCTACCTTTCCACACACAACACAATAGTTGTAATAGCAAGCTAGCCACGTTCAATTCAATTCATTCAATTTAATTCTGATCATGTGGTACAAATTGACACTTGGTTCAGGAAGAATAAAATACATAACAACACAAGTTTTCTAACTTGGAAAATGTTAGAAATAGCAAATTATAGTAGATAATAACTTGTAGGCAAAACTGTTTTCTTGTTCAAGTCAATGTTATATTACTAGTTTGCTTTTTAATTTTTATTCAATAAAACTGACTATCAAAAATGTGTAGCAAGGGCCAGCCAAGTGACGCATTGGTTAAGAGCTGGCTTGGGACACCAGGTCTGAGCAGCAGGGCCCTGGTTTGGATCCCACCTATGAGGGCCAGTGACACTGCCCTCTACAGCTAAGATGGGCTGCCATGAGTCACCGACGACAGCGTAGGCTGCAATCCCTGCTGCAGTGGGCTGCCATAAGCTACAGTGAATGGCCAGCAGAAAGCGTGAGCAGACGGCAGCTGGTGTGAGCTGCCAAGAGCCGCTGTGAGCGAAGTCCAGAGGACGGCAATGGATCTGCCTCACCCGGGAAGAGCGCAATGACAATACCAACATGGGCCAGTGAAACAATGTCCTCCGCAACTAGACTGAAAAACAAAAGGACAGCAACTTGTCTGTTCCCCTTCCCCGATTCCCTAACGCTGTTCCCCGCCCCGAATTCCCCAATAAAATCTTAAGAAAAAAAAAGTGTGTAGCAAAAGTGAAAGCAAGTAAAAAAAAAAAAAAAAAAGCACTATTTAATTTCCAGTGTAGTTTAGTGACAAGGAAAAGAGCTAGATAAAACAAATAATAAAAACTAACTTATTTTTATTTTCTAGAACATCCTTTAAATTGAATTTTGAATTTTCCATTTTTAATTGGTATTCTGTATGATATCTATTTGAGAATTACCAGATTTCTTCTTAACACAATAAACTTTTCTATTAATAATGAAAGAAAAATTTTCCTTGATAAAGGGACATACTTGAATAGATTGAGAAAATGTATCTTTTTAAAGATGTTCTCATTGAAAATATTTGAAAGGTTATTTGTAATTTTTATTTAGGAACAATAGTAAAATAATTTACATTTATTCATGCACATCTGACTTCTCAGTCATATATATCAGCTTTATAATGGAAGTATTTGCATATTTGAATTATCAGGAGGTTTATATTTCAGAGACAATACCATAGTAAGGGTTACTAATCTTTGAAACACAATATATAATGATTCCTCACAGAGTCAGTACAAGAAGATGGCCAACTAATTGACGTTTCTCCAAAACTACTGTATTAAAATCCTGGGTGCTGTTAATGTACATAAAAATAAATAATAAATACATATAGGCCTTTAACCACTCATCATTCATTCACAACCCAAAATTTCCAAATAATTACTAAATTTATCATTTTTAAACATGGTATATCACATTTTACCCATGTTAAAATTGTTTTTAAATTTTAATTTTGGATATCCAGCTGTTCAAGTTTAGGATAACATTTAAAACCTCTTCAAAGCCAGTGTCTTCTATTTCTTTACTTCTTTCTAGGCAAATTGATCAGTGGTGTTTTGAGGATTGGCTGTGTGCCCAGTTTCCACAAATGGCAAAGACTTCTGTGCACCAAGTTAATTAAAATTGACTGCTTGTTTTAGGGAGAAGAAACGGGTGAAATGCTGGATGGTTCTAAAGAGTGATTGAGCAATTTAAGCAAACAGAATAGCCTGTCTTCAAGCTAAAAAATAAAAATAGTTTATTATGTTGGTTTTGCTAAAACAAAACAAAACAAAACAAAACAAAAAACAGCCTTTAGAATGTTTGCTTTAATTGAAAAATATAAGTATGAAATAGATACCGGAATTGAATTGAAAATGTTATACTACTTATAAAACACAGTTAAAAATATGGAAATCATCACTTTTCACAAAATCTATTAGACTTTTTCTTGACCAATGTTTTATTTAAGAAATTAGCTTAGATTACACATATATGCTAAATTTCTTTTACTACTGTTTATAACAAAATGTATATTTTCCAATATTATGCACATATGTGTCGTCAATTAACATCTAATTCCTGAGCTCAGGAAAACTATAGCAAAATAAATAAATAGATTGATAGATAGATGATAGATAGATGAAGTGAATTGATACTGATAGATGGAGTTGACTTTTATAACACTCTGTCTAAATGCTTGTAAAGATCATCTAGATTCTACTGCATTAAAGAAAGTTACCAGTGTAAATATTTAATGTATGATGTTAACATGGCTTAATGAGCTGAGATTTGACTCTCTTACCATAGTTTGGTCACTTTTTAGGCAGGAAATGGAAAGCTCCTAGCTTGAACAGAAGGTCTTCTCATTGGTAGGCGCACCACCTACCAAAAAAAGTTTTTAATGTAAGAAAAATATAAGGTTTAATTAACTGGATTACTAATTTTAATTTAAGTACTTCATTTATTGTGAGTTTTGATGAACCCCTGACATTTGCATAATTGTTCTTTTCAAACTTTTTAACTTTTAGATATGTCAAATGAGCTCTTACTTGAAATCCTGTCAAGATCCAAGGCATTTAAAAGTGAGCTTGAATCAAAACCATAAAATCGTACACTAATACTCAAGCACTTTCCTCACAGAAAGTAACCGTCAGCATATGCTCAGTTTAAATACATGTAACTAAACTTGATTTTCTGATTTCCATAAGAAAATTAGGTGTTACATATTACAAAAAGATGAAGGACTCAAAATAATTGGATGCTCAAGAGCAATAGTATCACAAGACGGTTTTACATCAACGGAGAAAAATAACATTTGCAAAGAAAAGGTCAATAATCTAAAAAAACCACAAGATTTTTGAAGTGTTTTATTTGAAGTTAATTGTCCAACATAGTTTAATTGGGCACACCTCAGTTATCTATCTTTCTGCATTATACTCTTACCTTGCACAGCCCAATTTTTGAGATAGGGTTGGGTAGCAAAGGGATGTGTGTAGTTGCCACATGGACAGTGGAGGCTAGCAATTGTTTCCTGTTTTTCTCCTCCTCATCACTTTCCAACCCACGGCAATTTGATTTGCCTTTCCACTACTGAAATTGCCCTACTTGAAGCCAAGTGCTTCCTAATTGCCAATTCCTTATTTTACTTATTCATCAAATATTTTTCAGCACTTTATGATGCATAGTTCTATGTTAGGTAAAGGATATACATTGTTGAATATTGATGATGACTCAATAGTAATTATGATAATACTGATGTTCAATAGCCAAAATCTTTAGAAACACACCTGTGGTGAAACAAATTTAGTTTAATTTAACATGACACACTGAAAAATAACTTAAAGGAAAAGTGGTGATTTCTCAGTAAGGAAGAGTTTGTAACAGCTTTTCACAGGGTTTGAGATCGCTCTGGATGGTTATTAAAAAATTAAGGTATTGGGACGGCCGAGCGGCACGTTGGTTAAGAGCTGGCTTAGGATGCCAGTAGCCCTGATTCAGATCCCACATATAAGGGCCAGTGACACTGTCCTCTACAGCCAAGATGGTGAACAACAGCTCCACCTGGAGCTGGGCTGCTTTGAGTCCCCTGGACGGCATAGCTGCAGCCCCTGATGCAGTGGGCTGCCATAGGCTACAGTGAGTGGCCGGCAGCCAGCGTGAGCTGCCAAGAGCCACCGAGAGCCACTGGCGACCGGTCTGCCTCACCCAGGAAGAGTGCAATGATGATACTAACATGGGCCAGTGAAGCAATGTCCTCCACAATGAGATTAAAGAACAAAAAAGGACAGCAACTTGTCTGTTCCCCTTCCCTGATTCCCCAACGCTGTTCCCCTCCCCCAATTCCCCAATAAAATCTTTAAAACAAACAAACAAACAAACAAAAAAACCCACAAAAATTAAGGTATTGGAGGCCTGAATTAGACCTGTTAAAAAGTGGAATCAATTACAATAAAAGACAAAGAAGAGAACTATAAACCTAGTAAACATCTATGAATCCAACATAGGAGCTCCTAATATAAAACAGAGTTTGACAGACATAAAGACAGAGATCAACAGTAACACTATAGCAGTAGGGGACTTCAACATCCTGTTGTCATCACTGGACAGATCCTCTAGACAGAAAAACAACACAGAAAGAGTGGCCTTAAATGACACTTTAGACCAGCTGGATTTCATCGATATTTTTAGAGCATTTCACCCCAAAACAACAGAATATACATTCTTCTCAAGTGCACATGGGACATTTTCCAAGATAGACCACATGTTAGGCCACAAAACAAGTCTCAGTAAATTTAAGAAGATTGAAATCATATCAAGCAGTTATAAAGGAAAAACTGGTGGTTGCTGGCTGGGAGAGGTGGGGATGAGGGAGAGGGGGAAGGTTTTGGATAGCGTAGGTGGGTGACTACAATGTTGCCGCAGGGATATGGGCGGCAGTTCTGGGAATGTAATTGATAATGTTGTGAATGCTATGTGGGGTGTTAGATGGTTGCATGTCTTGTTGGGGAGACTGATTCGGGGATGGGGTAAAGGCTTGATCACTGTGCTGTACACCTGAAGCTGAAGTTGTATAATATTGAATGTTAACTGTGATTGAATGTATACATATAGTCACTGGATGAGGAGTACAATGTGGGAGTGGATAAATAGATATGTATGATATGGGGGGGAGTGGGGTGTTGGATTGGGGGAAGGGGGTTGTCACTTTGAGGGGTAAAAAGTATAACTATTGCACTGTTGTAAAAAATAAATACATAAATAAATAAAGTGGAGTCAATTTGAATATTTAGTATCGTAACAATTATTATCTAGGAGGGTGGGAGAACTAAAGGTGAACCAGAGTTATGATTAGTAAAGAAGCAATAAATGTCCATTTGGTCAGGAAAAGGACTTGTTATTTTTATAGTTATGGTGGGCCTTGTGTTTGTCTTGTTCTTATCAGGGTTACAGAGTGATCTTGTTCATGCCTTGTTCTGAGGACAGTTTATGTTCTCCAGTTAACACCTGACAATTTTTCAATAATAATCAATGCATTTTTCATTAATAATAAACCTAGCATTATTCTCAGCACTTTACTTGTGTTAACTAATTTTGATCTTCATTAAAACGTGTAAGATGAGTGTATCTATTGTTGCATTTTACCAATGGGAAAGGTGAGACAGAGAAAGAATACACAATTTGCCCAAGGTCACACAATTGGTCAGTGACAGAGCTGGACATGCAGTCTGAACTTCTGAATGCTACAAACATCAAAGCTACCATCATGAAAACTGTAAATCCTATGGCATATCACATTAGACTTCTTTAAAGTTGACTTTCCTCACTACTTCTTTCATCTTAAAATTCCTTTATTTGTTTTTTGTGATCTCATTCTCCCCTGGTTCTTCCTTTATACCAAACCTGTTTAACCTTTTTGGTTAGCTTTTCTTTCATAACCTGGTTTTTAACACACATGTTCCTATGATCCATTTCTTGGCTTTCGTCTCTCCCCACTCTATATATTCTCCAAAAGGAAAGGATACACACAGTTTCAACTACTCTATAAATGCCAGTGTTACCCAAAGCCATACCTTCACTTAGGTTGTTTCTCCTTAATTCCAAACCATAATTTTAATTATCTAGATATTTTATATGTAGCTCAACACACTGATAATGAAATCAATTGATCTCTACTTCTAGTACTACTAACGTACCTCAAACTATAATAATCTCTCCCCTAGAATATTGCAAGACTCTTATTACTAACCTTCCCACCTTCCATTTATCCCGTTCCCTACCTGTCTTTTTCCCTGTGTCTTCTTTACATTGTATACAATAAGGCCCAGCTAAGATATAAAGCTAAAGAAATTCTTTTTACACAATATAATTTACAATTAACTTCAAAGAAATGAAATGCTTAGTATAAATATACAAACCATGTACAGGATCTGTATGTTAGAAACTATAAAATGCTCTAAAAGAAACCAAAGAAGATTAAATAGATATATCCTGTACATATATTGGAAAACTCAATGCACTAAAGATATTAATTCCTGGCAAGTTGGTTTATAGGTTTAATGCAAGCTTTATAAAAATACTCAGCAAGGTTTTTTTGCAGAGATAGAAAAGCTTATTCTAAAATTTATAAGGAAAGGCAAAGGACCTAACATGGCTAAAATAATTTTGAAAAAGAAGAGTAATGTGAAAGGAATTATTCTTACCAATGATAAGGTATACTGTATAGCTAACCAAGACACTGTGGTATTGTTATAGGGACAGACACATATATCAATGGAACAAAACAGAGAACCTAGAAATAGACCCACACAGATATGCACAATTGATTTTTGATAAAGGTGCAGAAGAAATTTAATGAAGGAAGAATAGCCTTTCCAACAAATGATGTTGGAACAAGTGAATATCCACAAGTTAAAAAAAAAAATCAGGCTAAGCCTCACATCTTACACAATAATTAACTGAATATGTGTCACAGACTTAAACATAAAACACAGGCTAGTGTCTACAATATATAAAGAATCTTCAAAGCTCAATAGTAAACACTATAACATTTCAATTAGAAAATGGGCAAAATACATGAACAAGCATTTCACCGAAAAGATACACAAATAGAAAATAAGCACATTTAAAGATATTCAATGTCATTAGCTATTAATGTTAATTAAAATCAGAGTGATATATCAGTGCACACTAAAATTTAAAAAAAATTAGTGACAGCAAAAATGCTGCAAAGATGGCATGACAATAGATTACTCATATATTGTTGGTAGAAATGTAAAATGCTGCAGACATTCTTCAAAATAGTAAGGCAGTTTCCATTAAAACTCAACATGCACCTATCATATGACCCAGAATTATCTGAAAGAATTAAAATCAGTCATATTCATGCATTAACAAATATCTGTAGAAGTTTTATTCATAATAACAAATAACTGGAAATGACTCAAGTGCCCCTCAATGAGAAAATGGCTAAACAAACTTTGGTATATCCATATCAGGAAAACTAATCAGCAATAATAAGGAATGAAAGATTGATACAGGCAGCAACTTAGATGGATCTCAAGGGAAGCATAGTAAGTGAAAAAATGTAATTTCTAAAGGTTACATACTGTTTGATTCTATTTATGCAACATTCTAGAAATAACAAAATTATAGAGATGGAGAACAGATTAGTAGCTGCCAGGTTTTAGAACAACTGGGTGGAGAGAGTGTGGGGGTAGTTATTAAAGGCTAGTACTAGGGGGACTTGTGATGATGGAACAGTTTTGCACCTTGATTGTTGTGGTAGTCACACAAATCTATACACATGATAAAATTGCATACAACCATACACTTGCACACACACAAATGGTGAAATATGAAAGAGCTCTGTGAATTGTAACAATGTTAATTTCTTGGTTTTGTTACTTTAGTATAGTATACTTATGTAGGACATTACAAGTAGGTGAAGAGTACATGGACTTCTCTGTACAGTTTTTTTGTAGTTGTTATTGCAATTTCCTATCAATCTATAATGAATTTAAAATAAAATGTAAAAAACATTAACTCCCCCTTTCAGCTTAAAACATTTCATTGATTCCACATTGTCTCAATAAAAATATCTAATTACTGTAATAGTGTTTAAAAGGCCCTTCATGCTATGAGGTTTTATCTGCCAAGAGATTTAATTCATTCCCTGGCACTCTGATAATCTATTGTTCAAAGATACACAGTCCAGTGTAACTGGTTGGGCATTATTTTGTTTTGTTTTTTTCTATCCTCAAAACTGGATTTCCAGTTTTTCTAAAATTCTTTAGGTTACCCAATATTTTTTTTGATAAATATTCTTAATATTTAGTATTATTTTTGATTTCAGGATTAAAAGAGTCAGAATTTGTGTCTAGCATCTGAACTAAGAAATCTGACTGATTCAATACAGTAATTTAGTTGACCAAATTAGATGCCAAAAAAATGTATACTCATCTTATTATCAATATATATTATTATAATTTTAATACAGTTTTTTCCTTTCTTAGAATGTGTACACATGTTTTTGCACCTCCTGTATTTTTATCTGTAGTCCTATCAAGACTGTTCTAATTATAAGGACACACACTGTAACACCATGGCTAGCTCATCTCCAGAAATGTAGCAGGAACAAAGTAAACATTGAGTAAATATAAACAAATGAATTCCTTATATGAACATTTTCAAATCTACTACCCCCTAATATAGTCCTTATCTAGAGAAGCCTGAAATGTGGATGTCATTCTAGTTTTAAACCTAGCCTTTACCCCAATCACATCAGCAAGTCTTTTCCATGCCCCGTACTAAATTATTTCTTTTCTTTCCTTCCTCTATATCATACAATTACTGCCCACTTAAATACATCATCATTTCCCCAACACATTGCTTTAGCTCTACTCATCAACATACATATCATCAATGTAATCACTTATAGTCAATATTTACTTAGAAGTAATTACAACTGGATTCAGATCATGTCATGTCTCCTGCTTAAAAATATTGAGTGAGTTCCCAATGGTACAGGATGAAGTCTAAACTTTTTGGAGTGGTATTCAATCTTTGTATATTTTGGCTGTTTCCTACATTTCCAATGTCACCTTCTGCCCTCTCACATACCAACGAGCACTCTGTGTTACAGCAGACTTTGCCGATGGACTCTCACCTTTCCACCTATACTGTTCTCTTTCATGTCTCAATGGTTTTTAACAGCTATTTTCCACCGTGTCAAATACTATTCTCCATGTACATTACTTAGAAATGTAATTCGATTTTCAAGCTGAATTATCATTCTCTCTGAAACATTATCCTTATACTACTAGATAATTTGTCATTTATTATTATGCTTCCTCTTTATCACTGTTCTAATGTAATTTTAATTGATGGTATTAGTCAAGTGATGGGTACCTAGTTTGTGCTCAATAAATATTACATAATTAATGGATAAAAAATAAAACAAAACATTTTTAAGAATGATAATGGATTACATCTCTGTATACATGAAACTTCAAATCTTCTCATTTCCTGAGCAAATATAATTTTGGTTTTAGAGTTGAAGCTAACCATAGCTTTGATGTGGTCAACATTCTATCTTAATATCTCCTCATTCAAAAGAACATTTTTCTCAAATTATATTATTAGGGGAAACATTTTGCCCAAAAACTGCAAAAAAAAGTGAGTATACCTTACAAAGTCTAAGAAAGGAACTTCAGAATCTTGAAATCTAAACCTGTTATCCTAATATTAGGATTGATAAAAACGTTCTAAGTCATTCTTACCTGAATTAAATTTGAGTTTATTCACATTAAAAGACTGCACTTCCCTATCCAAGCAAACACAGCTATCTGCACACCGGCTTAAATTGTTCCTTATGAAATCTCTCCACTCTCACCAGCAGCAATATTGAAGGAGAAATTTACAAAAGGCCTCCCAGATACAAAAGTACACAGTGCTAAGGACACTAAGAAGAGTACATGATCCCAGGGGTAAAACCCACACATCGTCCCCATTCCTCACCTCTGCCACTACAGCTACGATATTACCTTGTAACCAAAG
Source organism: Aselliscus stoliczkanus (assembly GCA_033961575.1). Classification (NCBI taxonomy): domain Eukaryota; kingdom Metazoa; phylum Chordata; class Mammalia; order Chiroptera; family Hipposideridae; genus Aselliscus; species Aselliscus stoliczkanus. The sequence continues at coordinate 146,413,673 of CM066727.1, forward strand.
AAAATTGCCTAGCAGGCTATTTCTGAGGTTACAATAAGAAATTATGAATCATCTGTTCTGAATAGACCTTCAGGACTAATCCCATCATGACATATATTTTTATCTCATTCACAAACAGAAAACTGTCCCTGATATTCCATCACTAATCCAACGCTTATCGTTTTTAGCCGCTGCCAGGGGTTTTCTGCCTCCTCTCATACCCACAGTGGATTTCAGGACTTCCTCCCACTGTGCCCCCTGGAACTCTCACACACTGTCAATCATCAGCAATATCACCTAAGTCCTTTTCTCAATACTTCCATCACTGTCTCCTTTTTTATTGAAATTTTGGCTATCCTTTGATGACATTGCATCTCTTGCAACCCTCTCTGTAGTGGTTCTCCTACCTCTCATGTTCCCACTACTTTGAATCAATGGCCTCATATTTGAATCATCTTCTATTTCTCTTTGTTTCAGTCATCTATAAATCTTTATGTAGCATATTTATAATTAACAGCTTTGAAATGCTTTTCTGCAAGTCCCATTTTCTCCTGATTATGATTCTAATTTACATCTTGCTGAGAAATGTAGTGTCTCTTCCTATAATAATAAAATACTTCTCATTATTTCATCAGTTTTTCTGAAACATGATGCTGTATCATAAAGTATTTCAAAGTTTAAATTTATAAAATATTTTGAATAAAAAAACTAATTTAAAAACCTCTTGGTTTAAAATGGTCAATTTGCTCCATTTAATGCAATTATCAATAAAGATATATTTCTAATATGTCATTTGCTGCTTTTCATATAAGCTGCTTAGTTGTTTCTCCTTTTTCTCATCTTTTATATTGAGCATTTCTTCCTTTTTTTCTCTATATATTTCAGAATCTGTATAATTTATTTTATTTCCTTTCTTGCCTTAATATGTTTACATACATACTTACAAAGTCTAAAAAAGTTAAATGAATATTTCTACCTACCCACAGAACAATGGAAGGATCTTGGGTCACCTTAACTCCAATTAATCCCCACCTATCTCATTCATTATTGTTCACTATTTTTGCTCATTAATTTTTTACTTTAACATTTATACAATTTTATTAAAGTTGTATTATGAATATTATGAATTCAAAATTCATTTCAATGTAGTTTATTTATCAATTCCTTTGTTACCATCTGTTCTTGCATATCATCCATTCCATCTGAGATCATATATCTTTCTTCTCAACTATGTTTAGAAATTTCCTCAGTACAGGTCTATGCATAGAAACTGCATTTGTCTAAAAATGGTTTCATTTTGCTTTTATGTTAGAAAGGCAGCATTTCTGATTAAATTACTCTTAACAATGAAAGTATCATTCTGCTTTTTTCATTCTTCTATATTTAGCATTGATAAATCTGGTGTTATCATAATTGCAATTGATTCTTAGATAATCAGACTCATATTTCTGTCAAGATAATTCTAAAACTTCCCTTTGGAAGTAAATATTCTATAGTCTAATTGAAACAAGTTGAGGTGTGATTTTTTTTTTTAACTATATCGCTCATAATTTGTTTAGCATCCTAAATTTTATTCATAATGTTTGTCAATTCTGAAAAACTCTCACTTTTTATCTTTCATTTATTTTCCTGACACCCTTTCTTTAAGTGTCTTCTTCTGGAATTCTGTTTAGATGAGTCTGGAACTTTCTCCATGTTATTTTTAGTAATTTTTAACTCTTTGTCTTTATAAAATTCCAGTAATGTCTTCATATCTATTAGACAATAAACTCATTTTTCTTCAGCCATGTCTAATTTGCTGTTTAACCCATCTATTGAGATTTTGATTTTACTCATTTTTTTACTTCTAGAAGTTCTAATATCTTCTTTTCAATATTGTCTGGTGTTTTATAGTACATATAGTTTATAACCCATGTTTTGATTAAGTTACATATACATACAAACCATTTTAGTATGTTCATATGATACTTCCATTACCTGACGTTCTTATAAATCTAAATTTTGTTGCTAGATTTTTGTTTGTTTCTCCCTACTATCTCTAATGATTGCGTATTTACTTGTGTGCTTTAAGTTTAATTATTAACTCAATATCAGCAGGGTTTTTCTGTTGGATTTTTGAAAGGCCTGGTTTTAGATTGTATCTTGAAGACCTGAATTGCATCTTCCTTGGGGAATTATGCATCCAGGAAAATCTTTTGTTAATTTTCTTTTTGTTAGTTTTTCTGTTCCTATTCTTTTTGAGCTTTTCTAAATTTATAAAAGTGAAAATGTTGGACGCGATATTATCTGAGTTCCCTTTCAAGCCTGGCACTCTGAGATTCTGAATGTTATATTTATATTTAAATGCTTTTGCAGGTAGACTTCTGGCTCACCTCTGTTGAATGACCTGCAAAAGGACATAGCTAAAAAAAGATTTCAATAATAATTTTTATTTTTTTAAATCTTTTTTTGTTTTTTGAGGGCAGTATCACTGGCCCTCATATGTGGGACCGAACTGGGGCCACTGGCTTCCCAGGCCAGCGCTTAACCACCGCGCCACTGGGCCGGCCCTTTCAATAATTATTTTTAAAGTTACTGAATATTATGAAGAGACAGTTATTTCTCAAAGACAGATGTTCTTTAATCTTTCTTAATAATAAATGCTGTTGTGTCACACACAGATTCTTTGTATTTTTTCAGAGAACACTTATATAGAATTCCTCATCCATTAAAAAGAAGAATTTTTAAATGAACCAGTTCAATAGAGGAGGGTTTTACTTCAAGTTATGAGAACTGCATTTAGTCTACATTATTATAAAGGGTCCTCCCATTCTCACATTCATTTCCACAGCCCAGCACCAGGTCCTCCAGAGAAAGACTGGATTCAGGGAAAGAGCCATGAGAGAGCCCTTTTAAACAACATATTTCCTATTCCTCCATCCTTAGTCCCTGTTAACCACAATATTACTCTCTGCTTTTATGATTTTGGCTTCTGAAATAATTTTAAATAATTCTTCCATCTTCATTTAAATCAAGATAAATATTTGTTATTTGGAAAATGATGATTTTTGGAGGGCTAGGTGCTAATCTAGTTGACTCCTTTAGGAATCATTTTCATGTTATCATGCTGTGTTATGTCTAATGTGTAGTATAATGAGCTTACAGTTCTTTTTTTAAAAAAAAAATTTATTTATTTTTAATTAGTTTCAGGTGTACAACACAGTGCAATAACAGTTCTTTATTGGGAAAAAAAAAAAATCCCATCACCAGGTTGACCTGCCTATTTAGTGCTATCCTAAATATACCCATTTGGTTATTAATTATAATATATTTATCAATATAACATTGACTAATGACAGGTTTACAGAATCAGTGAAGTGAAAGAGTGCAACATTTGAATTAACTTCTAAGTTAACTAATCAGAAAATAGAACAAAATTAGTTAAAATCATATTTACAATTACAACAAAAAGAATAAAATACCTAGGAATAAATTTAACCAAAGAGGTGAAAGACCTGTACACTGAAACTATAAGACACTGTTGAAAGAAATAGAAGACATAAAGAAATGGAAAGATTCTGTGCTCATGAATTAAAAGAATTAACATTGTTAAAATGTCCATATTACTTAAAGCAACCTATAGATTCAATGCAATCCCTATCAAAATACCAACAACATTTTTACAGAAATAGAACAAAAAATCCTAAAATTTAAATGGAACCACAAAAGACTCTGAATAGCTAAAGCAATCTTGAGAAAAAACAACAAAGCCAGAAATATTGCACTCCCTGATTTCAAGCTATACTACAAATTTATAGTAATCAAAACAGTATGGTATGGGCAGAAAAACAGACACACAGGTCAATAGAACAGAATTAAGAGCCCCAAAATAAACACACACACATACGAATAACTAACTTGTAACAAAGAAATCAAGAACAAACAATGGTAAAAAAGCCTCTTCAATAAATGGTGTTGGGGAAATTGGACAGTTGCATGCAAAAGAATAAATCTAGACCACCATCTTATACCATACACACAAAAAAATAACTCAAAATGGACTAAAGACTTGAATGTAAGACCTGAAAACATAAAACACAGAGAAAAACATAGGCAGTAAGGTTTCTGACAGTCTTAGGAACATTTTTGTGGACTCCAACAGCAAGGGAAACAAAAGCAAAAATTAATAACAGGGCTATATCAAACCAAAAAGCTTCTGAACAGCAAAGGAAACCATCAACAAAATCAGAAGGAAACAAACAGAATGGAAGAAGATATTTACAAAAGATATTTTAACTAAGAGGTTGATATTCAAATATTCAGAGAAATCATACAACTCAACAACAACAACAACAACAACAAAACCTGATTATAAAAAAAAAAAATGGGTAGAGGATTTAAATAGACATTTTTCCAAGGAAGATATACAGATGGACAACAGGCACATGAAAAGATGCTTAACATCACTCACTACTAGGGAAATGCAAATCAAAGGCAAAACAGTATGGAGGTTACTAAAAAAATTAGGTATAGAAATACCATATGATCCAACTATTGCATTTCTGGATATTTATTCAAAAAATACAAAACACTAATTCAAAAAGATACATGCACCCCTATGTTCACTGCAGTATTATTTACAAAAATCGAAATATATAAACAACCTAAGTTTCCACCAACCGATGAATAAATTTTATATACATATATATAAAATGTGTGTGTGAATGTGTGTATACACATACATAAACACACACGTGCGTGAGCACACACACACACTGAAATACTACTCAGCCATAACAAAAGACAAAATATTGCAATTTGTGACAACATGGAGAGACTTTCAGGGTATTATGCTAAGTGAAATAAGTCAGACAGAAGAAGACAAAAATCTCATGATTGTACCCCAATATGCAATATAAAACAAGAAGAACAAAACAAAATTAAAAAAAAATCACAGATACAAACAACAGAAAGGTGCAAACCTGAGAGGAAGAAAGGTGGGAAGGTGGATGAAATGTAAAGTGTAAAGGAGGTCATATGTATGGTGAGGGGTAGAAATAAGACTTTTGTTGGTAAGCACACTATACTACATACAGATATCAAATTATAATGCTGTAAACCTGAAACTTACATAATGTTATAAACCAATGTTACCTCAATAAAAAGAAAAAAAAATTAGTCCAACACAGGCAGATAAAAGCTACTGTCATATATGAACATATGCTAATGAAACCCTCTATTAGCCTAAATTCTTTATTGAAACATGTTCCTAGTATGCTGAATTATCACCAGCCTACGGCATAAACCTTACAGAACCGTTTCCCTTGACACTTGCCTAAATCTCAAAGTGTCTGTTGTATCCAGTACCAGGCCTATTCTCCCTCAGTGTTTGATAGCACTGCAGGAACAAAGACACACTTTTAGACTGAAAGGCTCCACAACAGCTGAGCATGATGACAGTTCTGAAAATGTCATAACATAATATATGTCGCCATGATAACCATTCCCACTTTCACTACTGCTGCTGCAATCAATGTAGCCACAATTTGTAAAATGATGGGGGACTATGAATACTGCTGGTGCACATGGATACACAATGCATGACACTATCACAAACAGAAAAGAAGATACTTTCTCTGTAATACATTCTTTTTAAAAAATAAAGCGGGGGAGGGAGATAGATAATTTGAAGAAGCTGGTGGCTCCAAATTGGCTGGAACTTAAAGAGTAAGATCTTATATACAGTGTTCACCCTTACTTTTGCGCTGACTTTGGCCAAACACCTGGGCTGCCCAGAGCATCTGAGGCTCTGACAAAGTCACCCATCCTTGATGCTTTTGGCACCTCTGCCATGGAAGTTGGAGGTATGAGGGTCACTCTTTTGAAGGCTGATGGATTTACTTGATTAGCTGATTGACCCACGATCACCACTGCCACTAGGGCATGTCTCTGGTGGAACCATCAGGATGTCAATACTATTATAAATACATATTGAATGAATGAATTCCTTGTGATACAAGAAACAAATGGTGTTTTCCTCAGTGGTATACATGCTCAATTAACAATGTTATATATGTGTATACTCCAAATTTCACCACCCTTTAGATTCATTTTACAACCAGTTCTCTATGGCACAAGCTGCCAATAACTGGGTCCAAATTTTTCCAGCATCAGCCACGTGGACCCTGAACTACTGCTGCACTTGAGTACATCATAGCAACTTACCTATTAACCCTAACTTTTTCTACTTTCAAGGCAAATAGACTTTAGAAACAATTTAGCTTGGTTCAATGTCAATATAATTAAACCAAGAAGTTTATGGAAAACATATCAGTGGTTGCTAAGGGTCAGAAATAGTGAGGGGAGAGGTGATGTGGAAGTGAAGTGTGGTTTTCTGAAAGGACCACACCAAGAATCCCTGTGGAGGTGAAGATCTTCAGTATCTTAACGGTGATGGTGGGTAACAAATCTACACATGGGATGAAATTAATATACAGAACTAAACACACACATACATGCACATATGTGTACAAGTAAAAGTAGGACTCTGACTAAAACTGGTGCACTGCATCAGTGCCAATGTCCTGGTTGCCATATTATATTACAGTTTTTGCAAAATATTACCTTTGGAAGAAAATGGAAAAAGTGTACAGGTGTTCTCTGTATTATTTCTTAGAACAACATAGTATTTATAACTATCTGAATTTTTTTTTTTTTTGAGGGCAGTGTCACTGACCCTCATATGTGGGACCAAACCAGGGCCGCTGGCTTCCCAAGCCAGCGCTTAACCACTGCGCCACTCAGCCGGCCCTTATAACTATCTGGATAATAGTATTAATTAAAAATCCTCCAAGAGAGAAGGCCCAGATCCTTCCTCCTTCTTTTCAATGTTCTCCTCCCCCATACCTCTAGGTACATTCTTGTATGCAAACATATAATACACATGGCCAAATCTGTTAGCAACATCCAAACTAGGAAAGTTAAAGGGTATGCTGGAGAAAGAGTTAAATGTAACTACTATATCAGAACCCAGCGTTCAGGTCAGATAAAATACCTTATTCCATATATTGCATTAAAATATACTATGAAGTATCCCTAGAAAAATTAAGGAAGAGCAAAAGAAAGGAAGCTTGCGATTAGAGAGGAATAATTACAATACAAAAGATGGAAAAAATCACATAGTTTTGTTTCTATATTACCTTTGTAATTTTAATCACTGTGTGCCTTAATGTTTCTGATATGTTCTCATATGCAAAATAGTATCTTCTTTCATAATTTGTTGTGGAGATTAAATGAAATGTTGCACTAGGAAGCACTTTGCAGAATTCCTGAAATATACCAAGAAACGAATACATGCATATGTACACTGAAAAATTACGTAAAATTTCATGAATGTTCTATGCTCATTATCCCTAATGAACTTCAAACTTAGAAAAAATATAGTTTAATAGAGTAATAAAGATAAAGTAGAAATTAATTAATTACAATGATATCAATGACATAATTTATGCACCATTTCACTTTTGCTGAGTAACTCAGAAAAAGTAAGAGTTTACTGACATGCAGAAAACACTGAATATAATTCCAAATTTTGAGGAAATTTTCCTACTCTGAGCCAGAGGAAAGGCCACTGCTGAGTTTTCATGACAGCTTCCTTTTTGTGTTCTTGCAAAAAAAGATGAATGAGCTGTAAGTCAATGTTACTTTCATAGTTGAAAGGTTGGGATCAGTTGACCTATTAGCTCTATCATCATAAAGTAGAGATGAGAACTGTGATAGAATACATGTCTTGGAAGAGAAGATTATGAACTTTACTTCAAAGAAGGTTATTCTCCAGACAAGACAACACCTTAGAATATGAAACAAGGTATTTCTATTCAGTGCAAATATATCTTATTTTCTTATGTTAGGCTCTATTGTAAAGTATATTGTGGTTCTGAAATCCAGACTGTGTGTGAGGTTATAGAAAACAAACGGGTAGGAGAACGCTCAGCAAATTTTCATTCTTTAGTTTTACATCTTTGTTCTTTGCCCTCCATAGGAAAGAAATTCTAAATAGATTTCATTGACTCATTTATTCCCCAGCCTCAACTTAGAATCCATTTGATAGCTTCATAATTCCTTCAGTTTGTACCATCAAAATAGATGTCATGGATACTTAAAGGTCTCTTTAAATCATTCAGAAAAATGTGTTTCATTTAGAAAACCAGATAGGTTATATCAGATCCCTTTTCAATATTTGTATAAATACTAATATAAGTAATGATAGAAAACATTTTCCATAGTAGACCTCTCACCCATCCTGCCATCTTTATTTTCCAGGACAACCATTATAAGAACCTTTGTTATACCTTTCATAAATCTGTAGTATAATTAATATTTTTTAATAGACAATATACTAAAAATTAAAAGTCATACATGCACTGATGAAAGTATATTTTCCCAACATCGAGAAAATGGTGAATGTACTATAAAGTAAATATTTATTCAAAGTTTAAGAAAAGCTGTGTTTTTATTCTTGCATTATTTAAAAGCAAGGTAATATGATGGAGAGCAGCTTTTGCCTCCTTCCGAGGTTCTCTCTCTATTTAGGGTTTGTGTTTCTCTTCACAGTCACCTTTCCTTATTTGTACAGTTCTGATATGTAACATGACATGCACTTGAGTCAGAATTACTGCTTTACCATTAGTCATGGCACTATTGAGAAAAATCACTTAACTTTTCTGAGAATTTATTTCTTCTTCTCTTAATAAGATTTATATTTATATTACCTACATCAAAATATTGTTGTGAAAACAAGTGACAATACTTAAGATATTTAGTAGAGTACTTAGCACAAATTGCACACATTATACATAACAGTAGGTATTACTGTTGTTGCTTGTGATATTGTATGATCTCAAATGGCTTTAATCAATATCTAGCTCAATCTTAGGCAAAAAAAAAACACAAAAAAAACAAAAAAACCCCTCAGCTCTTACTTTATCACAACCATACTCTAGTTTTGGCTAGCTAAAGTCCTGCATGAAGACTTCCTTCAGCACAAAATGAAGAAGACATTTCCATTAGAAAATAAAATGATTAAAAGAGTCATTTATGAATATATATTTAGTCATATATAAATATAAATACGGAAATGATATACACACACATAACCAATGATAGTTATAAAGTTTAAAGTTAACATCAAAATTTTTTCTTATTTTTCAAATATGACAATTGGGGTTGGCTACTGTTTGTACAAAACTGTGTACTCTAAAATAAAATTCATTCACATCAGCAGTGCCATAATTCTTTAATGGCTGGAAATAACAGAAGATTAGAGCAATAGTTGACCTACCACACAAATATAATGACTAAGCACAGACCTTGAGATTCTGAAAATGTAATTTCTACGTTGAAACACATATTTTTTTAAGTTTGACCTTAGGAGATTATACTCTCTTATTTATATATCTATCAACATGGTCACTAGGTATTATCAAATATTGGGAGTCCAAGAAGAAAGAAAATTATAGTTTGGTATCCTTTCATTTAGCTTAGAGGAAACTACAAAAACATGGTGAGAAAAACATTTAACTCAGATATCAATTACTGGAAGAAAAAAACAACAACAACATTAGTTCTAGAGTGTCTAAAGAACTTGATTTTCAGAAGAATCCATTTACAATCCTCAAAGTGACACTGACTCCATTAGAGGCCAAGTGTAAGTAAACGATCAACCTTAACAGAAGTGCTTAAGAAGCCATAAATCAGGAAGAGTTTGAAAGTGAGGGGATTATTAAGGTTAACTGTTGCAAGATAAGGAGGTGAGAAACCTTGACAGAGCAACAAGATAGTTATCACTGCTTTAAGGTAAAAATCATTACTTTAGAAAGGGAATTTAATTTGTTCCTAAATAAAAGAAGATTGATTTTCGTTTCCATTTTGTAGGTTTTATTTTCCTATTAAAATTCCAAGCTCAGGATTGAGGGTGTTGGGAAAGATAGAAACGCTGATGCATTGAAAAAATGTTTGTTGAGAGAAATTCGTAAGTATGTGTTTGTTTTGTGACCATTACGAATTGTAAAATACAAGTCCCAAAACAATCAGCAACCTACTTTCATTTAATTTATACCACTATTATATTTGCAGCACTAGAATTTTCATGAAATAAGGACAATTAATAGAAGAGAGATAAGCCCAGGGAATTGCCAACCCTTGCATACAAATTTACCTGAAATCAGTTATTTTACTAATGTAAGTAATTATTGATAATAGAAAAATGATAGTAATAAGAGCTTCAGATGTATTTTGTGTCTGTCTCTAAAAGAAATTAGGAGACGATTTTCAAGGTGGGGATCAGGATTCAAATAGCTCTTTCCTAACTCAGAATAGTTTTTTTTTTTTTTTTTTTTTTTTAGCTGAGCCATCCTGCCACCTATTGGTGGCTCAACGGCAACTCAGCTCGGGCTGGCCTCGAACAGCTGTTGCTCAGAGCTCAGCTCGCACTCTTGAGCGAGCTCTTAACCAACTGAGCCACTCGGCCGGCCCTCAGAATAGTTCTTAATTGCCTTTGGTAGAATCTAATCTTCAAAGTATAATGGAGCTAAATTGACATAAACACACACACACACATAAAAAAATATAAATACAGTGAAATAATACCGATTCAGCAGTCTATAATGTAAATAGCCGCCCCCCCTCACTTTTAAAGTGATTATTGTAATTTTGGGTAAAGTTCAGTTAAATGTTTTTGTGTCTTAAAATCTACAATAAAAATAATATTCCTTCAGCACCAACTGTAGGTTAGGTATTATATTAGGCACTGAAAATAAAAACATGAATTAAATATATCTTTTGCTCTCAAGAAGTTCAGTTTACAAACATGTCAAATAATGATTGCCTTTCTATAGAACAAGTGTTATAAGAGAGGTAGAGTACTGCATTATCTTTAAAAAATGGACATAGTCAATTCCGTCTCTTCATTTCTCCATTACCACCACCACTGACAAAAAGTTTAATAATGTAGCAGGTAATAAGAAAGTAAGCTCAATGAAAGTCAGTGGGTTTACAAAACTTCTGCAACTGTTTCAAAATTGCATATGGTAGAATCAATAAATCTTTCACCTTCATAATTGAATTATCATTCCTTGGTACTGCTATATTACAATCAGTGACCTCTCCACCCACCCAAACATCTCCTGTGTAGAGTATGTTGTTCTACTAAGCTTCACATCCACTTCAAAGAGTTTCATGTCCCACAAGAGGTTCCACCATTGCTGCAGAAATGCTAGTCACTTCAACCATCACACCTTATATGGTATCTTCATTTAAATCCTGAAATATCAGGGCTTTTGGGTCCACTACCTAATTGAAGTTCTTGAGCAGAATAATCCATCCAAGGTTGTAGCGGAACCCTGAGAGAGTTGAAATTCAGGCAAAGATTCATAGCATACATAGGCGAACACACAGTCTACCATCGAACACCCATGGACTGGTGAGATGCTGGAATTAATATTCTTGTTGAATTTACAGCCAGTTAAATTCAATTTATCTCACATCCTTATAATCTTTGAGCACTCTCCAATAGGAGACCCTTGAGATCATCACCATATTCTACCTTGCACCTCTCCTCTACCCTTCATAGCTGAAACAGCATCATATTTTACCTACTCTCACTTACACTGACTTATTGCCTATGTACTAGAATCATAAATATCCTCTATTGTTGACAGTCCATTACATCGATATGTCCATGCCTACCTACCTTAAACACCACCTGCCACTATATTCACCTGCTCCTTACTCCTCTTAACTGCAGAGAGGTGTCTTTATTTATTTAGTCTACAAATCTTTCTTCAGTGCTTACCCTGAATGAGGCACTAATGTAAAATTGCCATTGTGACAAGTGACATGAAAGAGCATCAGTATAAAGCATAGTAAACTTCAGAAAGCATGAATACTGGAACCATGTGGCCTAGATTTGAACCCTATTTTGCTACTTATGAGCTTTGTGCACTTGGGTGATTTGCTTAAATCTTCGCTTCTGATTCCTCATTTCATGTGATTGGGCCACCAATGAAAGAGGTTGTATAAGTCCATAAACACTTAAGGCACTTCCCTTGAAGTTTGTAAATAGCTCTATCCAAGGATTTTGAGAAACATCAGCATGCCTGAAGATGGATTTACCAGATGGGAAAAACTTATCTATTCCTTAAGAGCAACTGATGGGGACACAATGGGTATTTTACATTAGTGGTTGAAAGCAAGCAGAGTTCAGGGGCTATGGTGCTTCATAACAAAGGAGATCAGGATAAGGTCATCATCCAAGCCCCCACATGGCACCTGAGCTGTCTTAGCCCACCTCTCTGTTTATGCTTGGGGAAGAGGCAAGGGAATCTAACATGCTTTCCATATATACTTTGTTCATGGAATTGCCAGTGTATTCACCCCAGCACATACTCTTGTGTGCTTGCAGTGATGAAAACTCCAGAGCTTGCCAAAGAGGCAGTAGCAGGGACTAGAGCAGCAACTGATGCCACAACAAACTTAAATTATCCTTCCATCAGTCCTCAGCCAAACATGGAATTAACCAAGTTAACAAAAAAGAAATAGAAGGGTAGAGCAATTTAGGGGGCAGCAGACATGGTTCCTTCACTTAAAAATGCACCAGCCACATTCCCCTGTATAGGAATCTAGGGCATCTTAATAACTGAGTAGAAACACAACCACAACAAGTTCAAGTAAGAGATTCAGCAGAGCTGGCTATTTCTTGAAGAACTTCAAAGGCTGTCCCACTACAAAAACAGTGGTCCCATTACATGTAAGAGAGATGGACATTGTATCTAAGACTAAGGAGGCACAGCAATATGGAGAGGCATCGTACAGAGAGTAGAAAGTGGAGAGCTGAAGATAGCTGGTATTGAAATATCTGAGACCAAGGAGACAGTAACTTTGGAAGTCTATTAAATAGGAACCAGAGCTGAAAATGCCAATGAAGATCGGAGACCAGGAGAGTATCCTTATATAGCCAATTTCAGCTTTTCTAGTGCACTTTAAACAAATAATACACGAGAAAACTATATAGTCTCAGAATGGAATGGTATTTTCTGTCCATGTTCCACAGCCCTGTCACAACCTCACAGTAGATTTTGGCATGCAAATTATGCTGCAACTTGATATTCATGTCTCCAGTCACGTGGAGCGCCATCTCACACCTGTGCTAACAGAGCCAATATGAGTTCTCCCCTTTGCTTCAATCCCTTACTCTTTTAGTCCCCCGAGACTTTAGGCTGTGAAGCAAGGACAGGACACCTGACCCTTCAGGAGATATTCAGGGAAAGAAGAAAGAGTAGACCATCAGCATTTGGAGCCAATACAATAGGAAAGTCTAGCTTCTAGACCTTCATGGTTCAATATTATAACCACTAGCCACATGTGGCTTTTTAAATTTCCATTCACTACCACTTTGAGACAGTCCAGATTTATAGAATATTTGTCATTGCAGAAAGTTCTTTTGGACAACATCCATCTAGATGTGGCAATTCTTCTTACGTATCCACCCTGAAGAAACCAGGAGACAACTTTATGGAAGTTTATAGCCGAAGCACTTGCAATAGAGAAACACTAGAAACTGCCAAAATGTCCATCCAGAAAAGAATTTATAAATTGAATTACATATATGCATACAGTGTACAGATACTATACAACATTGAAAATAAGCAGTAGACACACACTGCATGGATGAGAATCACATAATGCTAAGGTGTTGTTGTTTTTTATAAGTCACAGATCCTCATGTCATACCAGTTGAAAAACAAAGTCAAACAATGAGTTGTTCTGGGTGAAAATTTGGTAAAATTGTAGGAAAAAAACAAAACAAGAAAATGAGAAACACGAATTTCAAAATACTGATTTCTTCTATGGTGGACAGTCGGAAGATGTGGTCAAGGAGGTGGGAAACAGGGACATAAACACTACGGCAATGTTTCTTAAGCAACATCGTGGGTATGATGGTGTTTCTTGTATCTTGTTTTGCTTTGTTTTTTTTTTTTTTTTTTTGAAATCTCAATGTTGGGATAGTCTTACAGTCACTGTTACTCAGGTAGCAGTTGTGCCTGAGTTGTTGTTTTTACCTTCAAACTACCTTGCCCAAAAAGATTTCTCTGTGTTTTCATGCATGCATAAAAATGATATGCCAAGAATATATATATATATATATATATATATTTAAAAACCCTAAGTTACAAGTGTTGGGCCCCAGTGCAATCTATATACAAATATCCCACATGACATATTAATTATTTCAAATTAAAATCACTTTAGAAGCAGCAGGAGCAAGAAAAGCTCTCTGACTCTACTGTCTCTCTAAATGCAGGAAATAAATCTCCATATATAAGAGGTCTCCTCACCCTCACCCCCACCCCACTCTAAAAAGGAGCAATCACAATCACAGAAGAGACAGCCTTATCCGGAGATAGAGAATCTAGAGCTGAGAAACCTATATAAACAAACCCTTGTTAATTTTACTAATTTACTACCCTAAGCCTATATTCTACTTAAATTCTTTATTAAGTACCCCAAAACCCTTTGTTTTGTCAAACCCCCACAAATTTAATGTTTCTTTTTGGAAAGGATGGCCTGCTCCCCTTCTCTCACAGAGAGAATTTTTCTTTTAATTCTCCTGTGTACACATAATAAAACTTGGGATTTTTCTCCTCTTATTCTGCCTTGTGCCAATTTCATTAGTCGCTCAGCCACAAGCACTCAAGAAGGGTAAAAGAGGGAATTCCCTCTCCCTAACAGAAGAACATAAAAATCAGAGAAGAGAACAAAAATGACTGAATTTAAAAAATCATACTATCTACAAAACAGGAATATTGCTACTTCCATAAAGAAAAGTACTAATACTTCAAAGTATTAAAATGATCATTTATGGTTCAACCCACTATATATTGCCTAAATTTAATACACTCTTTAAGTAGGTAGATGAGGTGAGGTAAGCATTCGCATAATGGAATTACAGTGCTCTTTTAATTATCACCTATAGATTGTGAGAAATTATTCTGAAATGGCAGGACAACAAAATAGAGATTTTTACACTATCTTATAGTGGCTTAAAATATCCTAAAAGTCATCAAATCAGTACAAGATAGTTTATCCAAGAAAAGCCATATTTTTCACATTCTTATAAGAAATGATCGATACCTTTCATGACAGAAGTTACAGGTCTCAGGTGTTCATTACAGCTATGGCTGATCTATCTTATGATGACATTTTTTTCAGAAGAATTCACGGTCCTAGTCTTTGTTAGACACCCAAATAGAGAAGTTTTATCTCTCCTTGCAGGTCTGTTTCTTGCATAGTACAATGCACTGTTTACAAAAGCTTAAAGAGATTTCTTGGAGTAAACACCAATTCCCAGCCCTAAGTACAATGCTTGCGAAGGGCAATACATAGAATATTCCTGAGAGTGGGTGACCTGAATGTGTAGAAGGAAAAATAATTTTCCCTCTACCCATCTAGGTTCTTGGCTGAGACCCTCCTATAATAAAAGACAGATTAACAGGAAAAACACACACGAAAGTTGAATAACATATGCATCCTGTATACATGGGAAAGACCCAAGAAAACTGAATAACTCCCCAAAATGGCCCAAGCCATCACCTTAAATACCATCCCCTGCCTAAGACAAAAGAAGATGTTGGGCAGGTTTATAGCCAAAGCACAGGAAACAAGGGTATGGTGGTAATGCAGGTCTAAGTTCATGCCTTCGCAGATTTAGTCATCCTCCTCTTCCTGGTACAGAGAGGGAAACACTCTAACAAATGAACAATTCCCCTAGGAATGTAAATTGCTCTTACAAAAAGGATAACTTCTACTTGGTTTTCAGAGTGCTCTCCTGTCTGCTGTTTTTTGCTTGTTTGTTTGCTTTTAAATAATCAGCTTTAAAAAAATCTTTATGCCAAAAGGGCATACTTTGGTGTGACAGATTCTGCTCCCTGTCAAGTGTTATATCATCACAAAAGAGACTTGGGGACAGAAATTTTCAAATCTCATTTTCTTAGACACACGTGATGCAGTCAATGTGCTTTTTCAGAAACATGGGTAGGGATTTATTGAATTAATTTACAGGGGTGTACATCATTCAGCTTCCCCACTGTAGAAATCCGTGTTATAAAGAAGTACAAAACTTGAATTTGTTATAAAGAAGTACAAAACTTGAATTTATTATCTATTATTTTTGTTTGAAAATAAAAACATTATAAAGAGTAAGAGAGTTATTTATTAATTTGTTACAAGCACCAAAAACGTGAGAAAGCTGGTTTGAATACAGCACTATGTTATCCACTAAAACCATATTTTAAGTCCTCACTAGCTGTTTTGCTACCCATTTCTATTGACTCGTATTTCCCCAAAAGTTCTGGCTTTTATCTCCTTCCTTAAAACCCTGAAAACTACTTTTGACTAGGTTTCACATGCCAAACAAGGTTAATATTAAATTAACCTTAAACATTAAAGCTAATTAACATGAAAGATTCATACTTGATAAGACTGAGAATACATATCCTACCCCCAAAGGTAAGTATCTTTATTGTCATTGCTGACCACATTTTTCTTTTATAGATGGTTTGAAGAATTTAGCACAATATAAAGTCTTCATAGAAGAGTCCCTTTAGTGACAATCCCCCATTATAAATAGAGTGGTGATATGTTTTAGGCCATCTAATACTCTGGAATCCACATCCTCACAGAGGAGAATAAATAGTAAGAAGCAAAGAATTCTTATATAAGATGGGTCTAAATTTTTCTTGAGATTTAAAGATATATTGGGGTATAACCTTCCTTATGCCTCCAAACAGGGCAGACAAGTTAGTTAAAAGTAGTTAAATGAAAGAAGCCACGATCTGAAGGCTACAGGATCAGTCCACAAAAATGACTAGGGGCAGAATTGCCCACAATTTACTAGATTTTGAGATTAGAAGCCAGCAGGATATTTGTTCTCTCAGCAGACATCAGGGAGAGGAAATTCTGAAAATCGAACCAATGGTTTATGTGTCAGAGAACAGAACAGCACTAATCTAAGTCTACTTCACAACCCTTCCCACAATGTAATAGAAGGGCTAGGCACCAGCAAGAACCCCAGGGAGAAGAAGGGAGAGTGAGTGGGCTGAGAAGTTTTAAACTGAAAACAATTGAAAAGAATCACTGAATTTTTTTTTTTTTTTTTTTTTTTTTTTTTTTTTTAAAGATTTTATTGGGGAATTGGTGGAGGGGAACAGCATTGGGGAATTGGGGAAGGGGAACAGACAAGTTGCCGTCTTCTTGTTCTTCAGTTTTAGTTGCGGAGGATGTGGCTTCACTGTTGGTATCGTCATTGCGCTCTTCCCGGATGAGGCAGATCGGTCGCTGGCCTCTGGATGTCGCTCATCGCGGCTATTGGCAGCTCACGCTTGGCTTCCAGCCGCTCACGCTGGCTGTGGGCCACTCACTGCAGCCCATGGCAGCCCACTGCAGCAGGGGCTGCAGCCCACACCATCACCGGGGCTCGCACAGCCCAGCTCCAGGTGGAGCTGTTGTTAGCTGTAGAGGGCAGTGTCACTGGCCCTCATGTGGGATCCGAACCGGGGCCGCTGGCATCCCAAAACCAGCGCTTAACCAATGCGCCACTCGGCCGGCCCAAGAATCACTGAATTTGATTTAGTTTCCCTGGAAATGACTAAATTAAGTTTTTGGCAACAGGTCGAAATAGAACTGTGAGATAAACATGAAGTGTGGTATAAATCAAAACAGATAGTTCTGATTTTTGCACAATCAGAATGTGTGGCTTATGAAAACCATAACCATTGAGCCTTGCATATAACTTGGATAGTTACCATATGATGAATCCCTATTGAGCTGCAAGTTATTGTACTGAGGTAGACTCAGAGTGCATATGGAATTTCTGATAATCTTATTGCCCTTGATTTGTAGTGAGTTTACAATAAACTAAGCCCCCTAAACGTTCTTTAAATGGTTTTTAACACAAAATTCTACAAGTACTGTGCATTTTTAAAAACATCATTGTGCAAACTTAGATTTCCCCTGCATTATAATGAATGAAAAAAACCCTCCAAAATGATATAGAGTGAAAAGCACATGAAAATTAGAATTCAACAAACCTGCGTTTGAAACCCAGTTGGTTACTTAAAGGAGAAAATCTATGGAAATTGTCTTGGACAAATATGTATGAAACAACTATTGTTCTGCTTTCTCTTTTCCACTCTCCATACCATATTAAACTTCATCCATTATTTCTACCTAAAAGATATTTGAAATTTTTGATTCTATTATCAGCCGCTGAAATCTACAAATATAGTAAGTTCAGATGATCAGTTTTTTTTTGTTTTGTTTTGTTTTGTTTTTTGTTTTTTTTTTTTGTTTTTTTTTTTGAGGGCAGTGTCACTGGCCCTCACGTGTGGGACCAAACCGGGGCCACTGGCTTCCCAAGCCAGCGCTTAACCACCATGCTACTCGGCCGGCCCATATTTTGTTTACCCATTCATTATTCATTTCCTCAATTTTCCCTTGAAGATAGAATACTAAAATTGTTTCAGGGCAGCCCTGTCTTAATACTCACCTTCACAGCCCCCCTTACAGCAATGAATGACCATGTGACACCAGGCAGCCTAACTAGTGGAACTCTAGTGGGGGTTTTGATAAAGCTTTTGCTTTCCTGATTAAGGAAGGCAACATGGATGTTCTTGTTGTTAGCTCCTATTTCACTTCTACTTTCTGTATTGAATACAGATTTAATATGTGAAGTTGCAGAGCCACCTTTGACAATGCCATAGGTGACAAAATAGCATTTTCAGGAAGTGAAGTCAAAAGATAGACAGAGCCTGAGTTCTTAGTAACATAGCTGGACAATTAAAACAACTCTAGTACATTTTTCACAAAAACAACAAAAAACCTAAAATGAACCATAAAAGACTCTCAATGTTGTTTAATGAATATAGACTTGTAAACTGAAAGCATTCTGTAAATTGGTTGCACAACAATATGAATATACATAATATTACTGAACTGTATACACTTTAAAATAATTACGATGGTAAATTTTGTGCTAAGTGTATTTTACTACAATTAAAAATTGAAAGAAAAAATAAATTCCTTGAGCCTAAGTACCCTCCCAAAATCTGTCTTCCCCTGAAAAATTCACACACTGTTTCAAAATAATACATTTTAGGGCCGGCCCAGTGGCGTGGCGGTTAAGCGCTGGCTTGGGAAGCCAGCGGCCCCGGTTCGGGTCCCACTTATGAGAGCCAGGGACACTGTCCTCAAAAAAAATAACAAAATAATACATTTTACTGTTATTTTTTGATATATTAATTGTAAACATTATGTACAAAATTTCTCTCATGAAAGATGAGGACTTAACATTGGTACATTTACTCAAACTCACACTTCTCTTTTATTTTTCTCAAAACATTGTGTGTGTGTGTGTGTGTGTGTGTGTGTGTGTGTGTGTGTATAAAGATTTATTGGGGAATTGGGGGAGGGGAACAGACAAGTTGCTGTCCTTTTGTTCTTCAGTCTAGTTGTGGAGGACATTGCTTCACTGGACCATGTTGGTATTATCATTGCGCTCCTCTTGGGTGAGGCAGATCGGTCGCCGGCCTCTGGATGGCCGCTCACAGTGGCTCTTGGCAGCTCACACCAGCTGACAGCAGCTCACACTGGCTGCTGGCCACTCACTGTAGCCTATGGCAGCCCACTGCAGCAGGGGCTGCAGCTATGCCGTCCCAGGGACTCACAGAAGCCCAGCTCCAGGTTGAACTGTTGTTCACCATCTTAGCTGTAGAGAGCAGTGTCACTGGTCCTCATGTGGAATCCGAACCGGGGCTGCTGGCGTCCCAAGCCAGCTCTTAACCAACGCGCCACTCGACCGGCCCTACAGATATATTTTTTAAATCAACTCAACTTTTAATACTTATTCAAACTATTTATGTGCTGTTTACTTCTTTTTTTGTTTTTTTTGTTTGAGGGCAGTGTCACTGGCCCTCATATGTGGGACCGAACCGGGGCCGCTGGCTTCCCAGGCCAGCGCTTAACCTCCGCGCCACTCGGCCGGCCCTGTTGTTTACTTCTGATACAAGCAGTGAACCATGATCACTTTTTCTATATTCAATATATTTTTGTGCTTTTTAGAGTTAGTAATTAACTTGATTTATACATCTTTTGTTTTCGCTGTCTCTATCACTAATTATTTCCAATGAAATTATAATTCTCTAAATAATCGTCTCCATATTTTGTTACATATCAGGTACTCCATCATTCTTTCCTCCATACTCCATCATCATGAAACCCTCATGGAACTCTTTATCTTCTTTGTCCAATCAGTACTGCTCACTGTCTTGGGTACTGCTCACTGTCTTGGGCTCATGGACAGCTATCTTCCTGAGACTCTTTTGTGCCTCAATTCTGTGTTAATCCCCATTTCCAAAATTCCTTGTTAATTTCCTTTCTGATTGACTGTATTATTTAATGTATCACATTCTCCAAAGTTTCCTAAGAAGAGGAATTTCATGTCTCAAGAAATTCTATTTCTTTTATAAGTGACCTATTTCTTTAATATAAATTTTTGGAGGGAAGGAAGGGCAGGGTGTAGATTTTTAAATAATATTTTTGCTCAGGATTTTAAAGACAGTTTTGTATTACCTTCTAGTATGAGCGTTATCAATGAGAGAATCTTTCCCATTTGAACTTGTGATCATTGGTGAAGTAACCTGTTTTCTCTGTCTCTGACTTTGGTTTGGGTTTCCATGACCTCTGTGTTGGCTACCTTCTCAGATGTCCGGCAATCTTTGGTATCCTGTCATATAATATTTGCAAGCAGTGTGCAAGGGGAAAGCCAGCCCCCTGGCGTGCTTCACTGTATGGTGACCAGTTGTGGAATCCATCGTATTGTTAGAGAACTGCAAATACTGTAATCTACTGGGGTTTTGGGGTTTTTTTCCTGTGCTTCCTCTGAGATTATTCAATTTCTCCAAAAAAGGGTATTTCCATCTCATTCCAAATCAGAATCTGCTGGTTTCAGTATTCTTCAAGTTTAACAATGCAAGAGCATTGGAAGAATGAAGACTTTCCCTTACTCCCCTGTTTCTATATGTTACCTTTCCCCAGCTTTTCATTCTTTCTTAATGCCCTAGGACTGTAGTCTCTTTATTCCAATTTATGTATAGAAAACGTATCACTCTTTGTGAGAGGGGAGGTACTTATGCAGGTGTGTGAACCAGGGAGAGGGCTTGAAGAACTCACTAGTTCTTATGCGCGCCTTCATCAGTTTCCCATTTGTAGTGAATTGAAAATCACCCTGCCTTCATCACTATATATACTGGCTCCTATCCCTGAGGCTTTCTGGGAATGTGTGGCTTGAATTATCTTTCTTGTCATAAGTATCTCCCCGTGTAGGCCTTTGGTGTTTACCTTTTTCACCTCTGCTAACTCCTTTTATTTATTTCTACTGCCTATTGACAATATTTATTCACTGTTGCCTCCTTTATTCCCCCCCATTAATCTTGTTCTTTCTATAGGTTTATACATTTTCTTTTTATTGCTATCACATTGGCAAAGTCTCAGTATGGGAGCAGAGGTAAATACTTTCATCTAATCTAAGATGTGACAAGCATTCTTTACATTACATACAGGGCTGGTTGGGAAGACCTAATGAGAAGAAAATATTATGTAAACTTCAAAATATTATAAAATCCAATGTTATACCCATGAATATTATGCCCACCAGTTTAATGCTTTATTTTCCTCTTATTTACGAAAACCTAAAACTAGTGTTGAGATCCTGACACTACTTCCATTTTCCATTTACCTCTCAAAACTTACAGCATGTTTAAGCTTACCAACTTTACTGCCTGGGTGTTTAGTTAGATACAGATCCATGCATTACCTTACTTAAAACAGTAAACTGATCAGGATTAGTTCCTTATGAAAGATATGCCACAGAGCTCCCTTGCCACTTCTGCCAAAGGAAGACACAGCTGGAGAAGACAAGATCTCATCACCTTGATCTTGGACTTTCCAGCCTCCAGAAACATGCGGAAGAATTATGTGTTATTTAAACTACCTAGTCTATGGTATTTTTGTAGAGCAACCAGAAACAAGACACAACTTTCTGAAAACACACATCTAATAACTTGTGCTAAACATACATGAATAAAAAAGTATAAATTTTCCATTATGAATAAATGAATAATACAGTATTTTAAACATCAATCAAAAAAAAGTGTTAGCACAAGTTCAGGGGTCAGTGGCAGGAGGTCAGAATTCTATTCTTTTTTTTTTTTTTTTAAACATTTAAATGGATTTTCTTTGCAATATGGCTACCTCCCTCCTTCTCTCTCTTTTTTAAAAATATTTTATTGGGGAATTGGGGGAGGGGAACAGTGTTGGGGAACTGGGGAACGGGAATAGACAAGTTGCTGTCTTTTTGTTCTTCAGTCTAGTTGCGGAGGACGTTGCTTCACTGGCCCATGTTGGTATCATCATTGTGCTCTTCCCGGATGAGGCAGATGGATTGCCGGCCTCTGGATGGTCGCTCACTGCAGCTATTGGCAGCTCACACCGGCTGCCAGCTGTTCACGCTGGCTGCCAGCCACTCGCTATAGCCTGTGGCACCCCATTGAATCAGGGGCTGCAGCCTACACCGTTGCCGGGACTCATGCAGTCCAGCTCGAGGTGGAGCTGTTGCTCACCATCTTAGCTGTAGAGGGCAGTGTCACTGGCCCTCATATGTGGGATCCGAACCAGAGCCGCTGGCGTCCCAAACCAACTCTTAACCAATGCGCCACTCAGCCGGCCTTTTTTTGTTTGTTTGTTGGTTCAGTATTCTTTTTCTTCTTTTTTAAAGATTTTTATTGGGGAATTGGGGGAGGGGAACAGCGTTGGGGAATCGGGGGAAGGGGAACAGACAAGTTGCTGTCTTTTTGTTCTTCAGTCTAGTTGCGGAAGACGTTGCTTCACGGGCCCATGTTGGTATCGTCATTGCGCTCTTCCCGGATCAGTCGCCGACCTCTGAATGGTCGCTCACTGTGACTATTAGCGGCTCACGCTGGCTCCCAGCCGCTCATGCTGGCTGCTGGCCACTCACTGTAGCCTATGGCAGCCCACTGCAGCAGGGGCTGCAGCCTACACCATTGCCGGGGTTCGCACAGCCCAGCTTCAGGTGGAGCTGTTAGCTGTAGAGGGCAGTGTCACTGGCCCTCATATGTGGGATCCGAACCGGGGCCGCTGGCATCCCAAAACCAGCTCTTAACGAACGCGCCACTCGGCCTGAATTCTATTCTTAATGTCGCCATTTCTCCATATAGTTTTGATGAAGATATTTTATCATTTATGCTTAATTTATTAATTGTTTATTATTTAAGTATAGTTGGTATACAATATTATATTAGTTTCAATATAGTGATTCAATGCTTACATACCTTACAAAGTGATCACAATACTAAGTCTAGTAATCATTTGTCACCATGCAAAGGTTATCTCAAAATTATTAACTAGATAAAGAAGATGTGGAATATTAACTTTTATAATAAGAGAACTGGAGAGCATATGTCCTCTTAGTTTCCTGATAGAACCAACATTCCATGTATCTACCATCTATTGAAAATTTCGGGTGATTAAGATGAGTATACATGAGGATGATAACAGTATAAAAAATATTGAATTCATTTAGAATTTTGCCTAAATTATCCAATCATAATGCTTTTATTAAATGGTAGGTGATACAATTCAGCCCAGAAACAAATTTAGCTTTATGTGTTACATACATGTATTCATACAGCAATAGTACTAATTTCCTCCCAAAGTTCATCTCTCAAGTCTTCTTAATCCCTTGGCTTCCTTCTGTCATTTTCCTATAGCTTCTTAAACTACTGTATTCTAATAGATACTATTTTCCTTAGAAAGAAACTTGGCCTGCATGTTAAGATTAAAGTAAACCTGCCACTGCTGTGCATGAGTTAATAATTAGAATAGCAAAGAAGACAGTCCAACAGAATATATTCAAGACAACACCTAAAACCTGGTTAGAGATCTTTCTCCTATCGCTTTTTGAGAAAACTCAGTGCTTTTTGTTTCATGAAAGAGTTAAAAGAGATCTCATGATGTTTCTTTACGTCATGGAGAGGGACTATTATTGGACCCATTAGTTCTCTATACCTATCTAAAATTAAGTAATGGTGAACACTTTGGAGAAAACATGAGTCATTAACTAAATATGAAAACAAATTTTAAAAAGTCTACAAGTATAAGAAAGATATATGCAAGTAACTTAGTGGCTTTTTAAGTGAAGAGGAAGTTGTGGAGCATGACGACGCCAACCCAAATGTCATGGCTCTAAAATAAATGAAGAATCGACTGTAGTTAGAATACTTAACTTTAATTCCCAGTTTGTTTCCAAAATCTTCAATGCAGACTAATATTTATTATATGAGTGGTCTGTTGGGGAAATAACTACATAAAAGGCCTAAATTTGGCCAAAGTATAAGCAGCTCAAAGCAAGAGAAATGCAATATGATCCCTAAATTTAATTAATTTAGCAAGGCAGGAGCTCCGAGCTAGCAGTAACCCATGAAATGCGAGCCCCAGGGAATGTGCGACAACCTTTGAGAGGTCATTGTCCTTCTGCAGGGATTTAAAAAGATTTATTTTAAATATTAAGGGACAAAGAGATGCTAGCTAGCATCTGGTTGTCAGTGCATGACTTGCTTGTTTTAAAAGAACTTTCCAAGGTGTTTCAAGGAACTGAGAATTCTCAGTTAAACTAAATATTAAAAATTAGTTCAACTGTCATTTTGTTTCCCAAAGGACACAATTTTACTTATTTTTTTTGTGAAAGAATTCACTGTTTTTTATCCAAAAGACTTATTTTTTTCAGAGTCACATGTGCTTTTAGAAACAGTGGGGAAATATCTCCATGAAAACAATATAGAGAGGCAGCAACAGGAGAGTGCTAAGAGTGCAATTAATTCTGGGAATAAGGCTCATGGGCTCAAACCATGGAGTTTGGAAATAGCAGTCTGGGACAGTGTAGTCTTATTTAAAAGTAAATTGTTCCAAACATTCAAACATTCAAACATTTGAGGGTCACCTTGATTTTTAGTGATTTGTTCTTTCTGAAAGGAAAAATCCTACCATAATTGGTAGGTTTGAAGAAACTGGTTGAAAAATAGTTCACTACATGGAGTTATAAAAGCTATCATCAGTATTGATTACATTTCTTAAATTTGAACTTGTTGTTTTTACATTTATTAATTATGGTCTATATAATAAAAAACATTCTCCCAAATGTATATTTACATTTTGGTAACTTTTTTACATTGATCCACTGGAAAAAAATTAATTTAATCATTGTTTTATTTAGACTGAAACTGTTTATAAGTCCTACTTAACATTTCCCACAGAACCATGTGCCTTAAATGCTCTGCATAAGCAGACACCCTTTGAAAGAGAGGCAGCCTCCTTTTCTTTTAGGCACAATTTCTAGGAGTTAATCTCTTGAACACCATCACCCTTACTGAATGGATTGCACATCATGATTCCCTCCTGGTGGGAAATGGAAACAAAACCACAGTGTCCCTTTCTTCATGATTCAAAGAAATCTCTAGTCCCCCTCTCTTAGATTTGTGGTAGCGCAAAAGAGGAGAAGAGGGGCTAGGCTGATAATTAGAGGGAATACAGCTGACTCATTCACCTGTTACTGTGCTCCCTTTTTGCAAGTTTCCTTTTTGATAAAGCTTTCTTGATTCCTCTTAACCCTCAACTTGCATTTCCAGTTGCCAGTGCTGTGTACACAGTTAAAGCCCCACTCAACATCTTACTCTTGCTTCACAGAGGAATTGTGAATGCCTTAATAGAATATTTTGCAAATAATTTAGCTAATATTTATTTTAAGTATTGATAACATGCAAGCAACTCAACTGCTATTAGATATTCACTAAACATATGATATAATGAATATTTAAGCATTTTGGAAAATATAACCATTTTAAAAGATAACAATAGCCGAATTTCTTTTAAAGAATTTTCTTTCTTTTTCTTTTTCTGTGCTAGCCACTCAAATTTCTTCACACACACACACACACACACACACACACACACACACACACACACACACACACATCTGTATTTTAAACTATTCCAAATACAGGAGACAGTGCTGTTTTCTACTTTTTTGATAGAATAAAGGAGTTACTGACAAAGGATGCAAAGTAAAATATATTGTCAAAGAATTATTTCTGTAAAGGCTGATTCCTTCAGGGACATATTTTAGCAGCATTTATACTAAGATGGTATTAGTTCAAAAGAGCACTTTTAAATTTGTAGGTGTACAAAGAGAATAAGAGTATATGTGTACAGGATATAAAACTTATGTATGTTGATATGGGCTTCCATAAGATAGAAAATTTATGTGTTTTTTTTTTTATTGGAGTTTCCACGTTTCATTAGTGTAGAGGCTATTTCAATCTTCCCAAGATTATCTTTAGGATTATATAGCACATTTCCTCTACTTTAAAACTATGTATTTTCAGGAAATTTTATGTTAAAGTATTTTCTCCAATTATCTAGCGCAACTAAATCAGAACAAGCTGAAATTCACAATTTCACAAGATTAACCCAGATTTTACTCACTCCAAATGTGATTTAAAGGCAACTCTGGTACAGTTCTTATTTGATTATGTGTAAAGAGATACCATAAAAATAAGTTATCCTTTATACTTAGTAATCAAAATAATATACTTCAAACTATCCTCATGAAAAAGGACTGTGCTTTGAATATGTTTTCAAAACAAAGTAATACTAAGGAATCCTACTTATCCATCTCAGAATCTTGACAGGAATTAAGCAAATAATTTAACTTCAAGATGATTTATTTTATTGATAAGAATCCCTATTACAATAAAGCATTATTGTAGTATTTGCTATGAGGAAAATACTGCAAATACATTTTTTTCTCTCAGATATCTCCACAGGAATTTTCCATATCTAGATATACATATACATGTATATGTGTGTATATATATGTACATGTATAAATATATATGCATACATGCATGTATATGTATACAGATATATATGTAAATATGTATGTTTGTGTATATGTATATATTTTGTGTGAAAATATATGTATAAATATATGTAAATATATTATAAGGAGCACTCACTGATAAGCTTGACCAATTCTGATCATACAGAGCAATACCTCTATGTATTTTAAATCAGATGTCAGTGAACTTTCTCTCTAAAGGGCCACATAATAAATATTTTAAGCTTTGCAGGCCATATGGTTTCTATGGCAACAATTTGACTCTGCCATTGTAGCATGAAAGCAGTCATAGATAGTACACAAATGAATGAATTGGCTGCATTGCAATATTTTTTTTCAGAAACAGGTGGGAGGCTGGATATAGCCCTGTATTAGTTTTCTAGAGCTACCATAACAAATTACCGCACATTTGATGGTATAACACAATGGGTTACGCTTTTACAATTCTGGAGCCCAGAGGTTCAAAATCAAGGTGTCATCAGGGTTGATTGCTTCTGGGAATTCAAAAGGAGAATTAGTTCTATGCCTCTCTTAGCTTCTAGTGGTTACTGGCAATCCATGGTGTTTCTTTGCTTTTAGGCGTTTCTCTCCAATCTCTGTCTCCATCGTTACATGGTGTTCTTCCTTGTGTCTGTCTGTGTCTCTTATCTTCTTCTTGCAAAGATACATCTCATATTGGATTCAGGCCAAGAGTTATCCACTGTGAACTCATTTTATCCACCCAATTTCCAAATGAAGTTACTTTCACAGGCACTGTGCGTTAGGACTCCAACATATCTTTTCGGGGGACACAATCCAAACCATAACAATTCTGTGAGCTTTGTTTCCTGACCTCTTGTTTAAATAATATAAAATTTAGAATGGGTGTTAAGAGGCAGATAACAGAAGAGGAATATATAATAGATATATAAGATGACCTGCCAAAATACTTTTTTCATGGAAATATTTCATTGCACTTTTTTAATGCCCGAGTTATAACTTCATGACTTGTTTGGTTATCTATTGCTGTATAACAAATTACCCCAAAACTTAGCAGCTCAAATAATAATAATAATTTATTTCATCTTATAATTCTGTGGGTTGACCAGGCAATTCTTATGTTTCTCTTGGTTTCAGCTGGAGCACCAGGTACATGGAAGTTTGAAAATAAACTCACTCACCTAGTTGGCAGTTGGTGGTAGCTCAATTGAGATAGCCAGAGGCTTCAGTTCTCTAACATGTCAGCCCCTTCATATGGAAGCCTGGACTGCCTCAGGGAGAGATATATAGGTTTCAAGAGGGAGCATTCCAAGATGCAAAGACAGAACCTATGGTTCTCTTAAAAATCCAACCTTGAAAGTTATACATCATCACTTCCACAGTATACTTCTGTCCAAATACTTCAAAAAGTCAGCTCATATACAAGGAGAGAAGAAACATTCTCCTTATATGATGGGCTAAGTTATACCTGAAAATGGAATGGGGGTGTGAAATTATCTGACCAATCTGTGGTAGACATTCCTCATAAAGAGCATTCATATATTGGCCGGCCGAGTGGCACATTGGTTAAAAGCTGATTTGGGATGCCAGCAGCCCCAGTTCAGATCCCACGTCTGAGGGCTAGTGACACTGCCCTCTACCGCTACCAACAGCTCCACCTGGAGCTGGGCTGTGCGAGCCCCGGGGATGCAGCCCCTGCTGCAGTGGGCTGCCACAGGCTACAGTGAGTGGCCGGCAATCAGCGTGAGCTGCCAATAGCCGCAGTGAGCGACCATCCAGAGGCCGGCGACCGATCTGCCTCACCTGGGAAGAGCTCAACGACAATACCAACATGGGCCAGTGAAGCAATGTCCTCTGCAACTAGACTGAAGAACAAAAAGAAAACAACTTATCGTTCACCTTCCCTGATTCCCCAATAAAATCTTTAAAAAAAAAAAAAAAGAGCATTCATATATTGTATTATATATATGTAAATATAAATAGTATATCAAAATCCTCCTGCAACCCAGGTAATAGTAGTTGGAAGTGGTTATTTTGAATGAAAAAGAGTAAATATATATAATGACCCTTTTACATATTTATTGTGCATGTGTGTACAATATTTTAGATTTATAAGGCAAAATGTATACTGTTTTGTTATTTCCCACTGACAATTTCTGTATTCTCTCAGATGCTGTCTTCTGCATATATTATGGTGATTGGATTATTTAATTCTTATTAACATCATGAAAGGGATGCTACCATAAAAAATACATAAAATCGATTTTTAAGTTTCAAAAACCCTAAAAGAAAACTCAGGACCTTGAAGTCTGAGGATATGGGACAATTATCCCTTCAAAGAACCAATGATGAGTCAGAAGCAGGCTTCTAGCTGTCAAATGTATTAAAAGATTTCTAAGGCTGAATTTAGATTAGGTGATTAAATTATTTAATACTTTAATATTCCATCATATCCAGGGTTATATTAGGCACTCAATAAATACCTGATAAATTAATTAACTTTCCTCCAGGAAATATGGAGAAATAAGAAATGCATGGTAAAATTTGCAAAGTGTAGACTGAAAGAGAGAAATGTAAAAAATTAATCCCAAATATTATATACACCCATATTTATCTGGAACTTTAGACGAAAATACAATGTATTGATCTAAATTGTCTGGAATAATGCTTCTTACATACATATTATTTTACCTTCACAAAATCTTTGATTCTCTAAATTTATTTTTATTTTTTATTTTAACGCTAACTGAAATATCAACATAATCCCATCAGGAACATCTGGATTATCATTCTAACACTGAATACTCAATTTTATTTTATTGAACCAAATTTTGTTTTTCCGGTTGACCAATGACACCATTTTACTGTGCGGTATATGAATAAAAATTGGTAGTACTATAATAGAAATATGTAAGGGAAGAACTGAGAAATCATAGTCAATAAGTGAAGATACGTTAAGTTCAAAACAACTTGTGTTGTTGTACACTATACTGTGCTCTATATGCTTTTCAAGCAGATGTTTTGTATGAGCACCATATTTCTTTGAAGCAACTTCATTAGTATGTGCAGTTGTAAATAAACAAAGAAAAATATTCCAATATTTTCTTCAGCATTATATTTCTGTTATGTGCTAGTAAATAGATTGACAACAGACCTCAATTTAAAATGATCTTTTAAAATTAATGTAATAATTTCCTAAATTATGACCCATTGTCCTAAGAACAAAGGAAGCAACTCTATAAGTGAAACACAAAATACAAAATTAATATTTTATTACTAAACTAATATCTATGCTTAAGCATCTACACAATTTTAAATTATTTTAAATTTATTTAATTAATGGGTTAATTTTAGTTGTATTGGTCTTCAAGATGTCCACATATGTTGCAAATATTATAGTTTATATTAACATCTTACAATTAGACTATTTTGATCTCATTCCACATTGTAAATATTTCTGTAACATATTTTAATTCATTTTTATTTTTTAATATTTTTAATTTTTCAATTACTATTGGCATGCAATATTATATGTATTTATTACCATTTTATTATTCATAGTTTTGATCCCTTTTTTTCTTCTTAAGGAAGTATCTTTAACATTTCTTCTAAGACTGGTTTCGTGGTGATGAGCTCTGGGAGGCTCTTCATTAGTCCTTCATTTCTAAAGGATAGCTTTGCTGGGGAGAGTAGTCTTGATTGTAGGTCCTTACTTTTCACCACTTTGAATATTTCCTGCCAATCCCTTCTGGCCTGTAAAGTTTCTGTCGAGAAATCAGCTGATGATCTTATGGGAGGTCCCTTGTAAGTAACTGGATTTTTTTTTCTTGCTGCTTTTAAGATTGTCTTTAATCTTTGGTATTTTAATTATTATGTGTCTCAGTGTGGGGATCTTTGGGTTCATCTTGTTTGTGACTCTTTATGCTACCTAGCCTTGTATGTCTATTTCCTTTACCAGGTTAATAAAGTTTTCCATTATTTCTTGAAATAGGTTTTCAAATCCTTGGTCTCTCTTCTTTTGGTACCCCTATGATGTGAATTGGTATGCTTGATCGTATTCAGAGGCCCCTTAAACTATCCTCATTTGGAGGGATTATTTTTTTCTTTTTGCTGTTCTGATTGGGTGTTCTCTGCTATCTTATTTTCCAAATTGCTGATTCAAGCCTCTACTTCATCTGATATACTGTTGGTTCCCTCTAATATATTCCTTTTTTTATTATTAGTTTCAGGTGTACAAAGCAATGTACTAGATAGAGATTTACACCCTTTGTACCTAGAGAACATCATACTAAGTGAAATAAGTTAGACGGAGAAATATAAAATACCATACGATCTTATATGTGGAATCTAAAGAATAGTATAAATGAGCCCTCTAATGTATTCTTTATTTTAGTCACTGTATTCTTCATTTCTGATTCTGTTTTGTTTTCTGTCTCCATTTTTCTGTCTCCTCTTTGTTGAGATTCTCACTGAGATCACTGAGCATCCAAACTCTGTGTCTGGTAGATTGCTTGTCTCCTTTTTGTTTAGTTCTTTTACTGAAGTGTTGTTCTGTTCTTTCATTTAGGGCATGTTTATTTGCGGGGGTCCAGCCTCCGCAGAGTCCAGGGATTCCCTCGGGTGGGACGGAGTCGGTGAGGAAAAAGCAGAAGAGAGTGGAGACACTGGAAAGAGTTTCGCAGGAGCGTCTCAATTTATTGTTATAGTATGTCCCCCTTTTATAGGGACTCTTGACCATTACCTCAATTACAAGTTATGTTTCACATGAGTTTGATGTTTTTTCTTTCTCAGGGCTTTCACAGTCTTTACTTCCTTGTAATTGTTCTCTCCAGGGTAAACTGTGACCTATTCTACATTTAAGGATTATCTTATCTTTTAATATGATGTTCTCCTTGAGACCCAAACTCAATTTCTACTAATCACCTAAAGAATCGTTACCATGACTAGCTTGACTACCTAGTAACTATCCCAAATTCCAGCAGCTAATACACAATTTTAAGACTCACAGGGCGTATACTTGAGTTACTACCGAGAGAGACTAGGAATGGCTGAGTCTAAAGTCTATTCCTTAGTTAATACAATACCTAATAATCAAAAGGGGTCTCACACCTTTCTTATCCTACGGAAGTAGCATCTGTTTCTCAGTCAAAGCTTCTTTATCCGTTGCTGCAACAAGGCACTAGGCAAAGAATTCAAACAAGGCTATTGATTAACATACCCTATGGTCAATAAGTGTCTCTTATTGGAACTTTCATGGCCTGGAGACCTTTGGTCTTTAGGGAGACTTTTCACTGTGATTATCTTAGGCAAGTGAGCTCAGGGGCTGATGTTATCATCAGTTTCTCACAGCCAGGCTTTTTTGGCCTATTTGGCCAAAGGTCTGTGGCTCAGTTTCCAAGAGGCTTGAGTCCCCAGTATCTCAGTTCAGGGGTCCCCACGGATATACCGCCTGGCTTAGGTTGTCTCCCCTCTTTTCTAGGAGATCTTAGCCATTTTTGGCTGCATAGTTAGCTCATTGGGGTATCACAGATACTTGCCATAAATGCAGTGAGAGTACTGTCTCCTATAGGATCCGATGTAGAGGAAAGGCACATGGGTTCACGGGAGTGGAGACTATGACTGACCATGAAACCTTGTCACATATGGGGGTGCTGATGGCTCCTAGCATTTATTGTCTCCCTATTTTGGCTCCCTCCCTCTGTTTGTATCTGTGTATTAGGTAGGGTGGTTAAGTGTCTGGTTCTTAGTAGCCTTATGCAGTAGGTGTCCTGTGGGGCCCAGTGATGCAGTCTTCTTGGTCACCTGAACACAGTGTTACATGTGTGTCCCTTGTGAGAGCCATGTGTGCACTCCTGTTGTAGTTGAACTTTGGTTGGTGTTGGCACATCAGTGGAAGAAATTGATCCCTCTTTCCAATTGGTTGTGAAGACTGGCTGTGACTGCAGTGGAGGAGCTGTTGTGCAAGGGATGACCCTACAGAGCCAGATTTACTTTAGAGGGGCTCTGATGCCTGTCCAGTCTGCCCTTTGGGTGTGTTGTTTGTGGAGGTGGTTTAGTGGTGCTCTAGTGTAATCTGAAGCTGGCCATCTGGTGTGCTGGGACTGGGGGCTCTTGGGAGAGTCTCTGTTGCAGGCCTGTGCCCTGCATGGGGCAACTTGGTATGAGCTACAATGTAATCTGAAGACTTTTGTGCTTCTGTTGCCATTTGTGCTGGTCTTGGAGATAGCTGAGAGAGGCTATACTGCAAACTGAGACTGGTTGCTACTAGCTTGGGACATGTTGCTTGGGGCTTGGAAAACTTAGAAAGATTTTAGGAAAGTCTGCACCATGAGCAAAGGCAGAGTGTTTGTATAGAAAAGCCACTGGAAGTGGCTTGAATGGGTTGGCAAGTTGGGTGGGGCAGAGTTTCAGGTTATCACCAGGGCAAGGCAAACAGTGAAAGCCAGGTTAATGGATACTCAGATATGCTGTCTGCTTATGTCTGCATGCCGAGTAGGGGGAGTGCTAAACAAAGGAATATGGCTTCTGCAAGCCATTCTGTCTAAGAGAAAGCTGCCCCTCCAGTCCTTGCCCTGAAGCCAGACAATTCAGCTACTCCTCATTTTATCCTGGAGCTTTTTGAGGTGCTGCCCCAGGACTTGAGCTTGGAGCAGTGAGTCCATCAGCCAGCGAGTCCGTGCTTAAGTGTTTTAAGAGAAACATGGGACTCCAGCTTCCCACTGTCTCACTCAGCCACAATCTCAGCTTGTTTTAATAGCCAGAAGTTTTGGGGAACTTCTCTCCCTGGCTCTGGAGCCCTGGGCTGGAGAGTCCGGTGTGGGCCTGGGATCCTTCACTCTTAAGAGAGACCTCCACAGTCAAGATATCCCTCTCAATTTCAACCCCTACACATGGGCGTGGGACCAGTCCATTCCATGTCTCTGCCTCTTCTATCACTCGCTCTGTGGCTTCTTCTCTATGTCTTTAGTTGTAAGGCTTCATTCAGGTACACATCAGGTGATTCTCAATGACGATTGTTCTGTAGTTGTAATTTTTAGCTAGTTGTACGAGGAGATAAGCATAGCAGTTACTATTCCACCAGCTTGACTGGAAGCTGTACTTTTTAAATTAAATTTTAATTTATTTAAATTTAATTCGGTATTGATAGTTTCACAATTTTTTTCCTGAGAAAATTACAAGTTTGAAATCTAACCCTTTTAGACAATTTCAACTACAGTATTGACATTATTTAGCATTATTTAGTGTTTTCTCCTCTTAATTTCAAGCACACTATTGATATACCCATCTCTTGAATTAGTTCAAGTAATTAGATAGACAAGAATTGAGTTGTTTATTAAACATCTTACTACAATTATGTCAATAAGTATATTGCCACTCAAAGTTGGCATGCTATATGCACTGAAGTGTTGGAATGTTAGCATTTTGTTCTATTTGGGAAAGTACATTCAGAAAGGGATACTGTTGTGTAGTAATTATTAATTGCCTTTATCACATTAATGATGAGTGGTTATTTTTAGATATATTAAAATATTGATACCTTTGTAAAAAGATCAAAATTATTCATTTTATTTAATTGTTTATTAACCTTTATTCTCAGTAGTGTTAGTTATATAGTAGTAAGTCAAGTGTCAGAGATTTTAGCACCTTTGACTAAATACTTGACCCTTATTCAGTTAATTGCTTTCAAGCTTATCAGTTCAAATTACTATCATATTAAGAATTTAAAGAGCTTCACTATCTTATCATTACATTGAAATTAAATCATTTAAGTAAAGACATTCAAGGGGAGAAAATATATAATAGGCTTTCTCCTAAAAGCAATGTTCTGTGAAATAGTTAATAGTATTCCAGTTTGATTTGCTGACAATCCAAAGATAATAAAATGTTTTTTTTTTTTAAAAAGAAGAATGTAATCTACATGGTCTTAAATATTTCATGAAAGCCTGGCATTTCAGTTATGTTTGCTATTCAAAGTGATTGATAATTGCATATTTGCTTTAAATTGTGCTTTGGAATACCATGAAACTATCCTTACTACTATGTGTTTTCCATGAGAAATCTTTCAAAAAAAAAAAAAAACAAAAACGGCAGAAAAAGGCTAACAGTATGACATCAGCTCTTTTAAAGGCACTCATATTTTAAACATAATATTATGTTTAATGTGTATGAGACACATACTTGACACTTCTCTGAAATGATCTGCACCATCTTTCTTTGTACCTCTCAATATTATGATACATATATGATCATTGGATATTTACAGCAGTAAGATCCCACAGTTTCTTAGGTTAGCAATTCTTTTTTTTTTTTTTTTTTTTTAATTTTATTTTATTTTTAATTAGTTTCAGGTGTACAACACAGTGCAATAGTTATACATTTTACCCCTCAAAGTGACAAACCCCCCATCCCCAATACACCACCCCACACACCCCCATATCATATATATCTATTACTCTTCCTCTGACTCTCTTCCACAGTATAATCCACATCCCGTGACTATCTATATATATTCAATTACAGTAGGTATACCACCTCCACTTTAGTAATACAGTGCAGTGATCAAACCTCTACTCCATCCATGAAATGGTCTCCCTAACAAGACTTATGATCATCTGACATTCCACAGAATATTTACAACATTATTAATTATATTCCCCAAACTGTTTTTCCTATCCCAGTAGCAATATTGTAGTTGCCTATTTTTGCTGTCTAATCCCTTCCCCTTCTCCCTCATTCCCATTCCTCTCCAAATTAGCAACCCTGATTTTTCCTCTATATCTATGAGACAGTTTCTGTTTACTTTGCTCATTCATACAGTTTTTCATATTCCACATATAAGTGAGATCATATGGTATTTGTCCTTCTCTGACTGACTTATTTCACTCAACATTATAGTCTCTAGGTCCATCCATATCATTGCAAATGGCACTATTTCATTCTTCTTTATAGCGGAGTAATACTCCATTGTATAAATATACCACAGTTTCTTAATCCAGTCATCTACTGACGGGCATTTTGGTTGTTTCCAAGTCTTAGCTATTGTAAATTGTGCTGCTATGAACATCGGGGTGCATAACTTTTTTGAATAAGTGTCTTGGTTTTTTTCAGGATAAATACCTAGAGTGGAATTGCTGGGTCAAAAGGTAGCTCTATTTCCAGTTCTTTGAGATACCTCCATACTGACTTCCATAGTGGCTGCACCAATCTGCAGTCCCACCAACAGTGCAGCAGGGTCCCCTTTCCCCACAGCCCCGCCAGCACTTGTTTTTTGTTGATTTGTTGATGATAGCCATTCTGACTGGAGTGAGGTGGTATCTCATGGTGGTTTTTATTTGCATTTCCCTAATGACCAGTGAGGTTGAACTTTTTTTCATATGCCTGTTGGCCATCTGTATGTCCTCTTTAGAGAAATGTCTCTTCATATCTTCTGCCCATTTTTTAATTGGGTTGTTTGTTTTTTTGGTGTTGAGTTTCATGAGTGTTTTATAAATTTTGGATATTAACCCCTTATCAGATATATCGTTGGCAAATATATTCTCCCATTCAGTAGGCTTCCTTTTTGTTTTATTAATGGTTTCCTTTGTTGTGAAAAAAACTTTTTAAGTCTGATATAATCCCATATGTTCATTTTTTCTTTTACTTCCCTTGCCCGTAGGGATGTATCAGTAAAAATATTGCTCCGGTAATGTCTGCAAATGTACTCCCTATATTTTCATTTAGGATTTTTATGGTTTCAGGTCTTACATTTAAGTCTTTAATCCATTTTGAATTTGTTCTTGTATAAGGCGTAAGGAGATGATCCAGTTTCATTTTTTTGCATGTGTCAGTCCAATTTTCCCAGCACCATTTATTGAATAGACTATCTTTACTCCAGTGTAAATTCTTGCTTCCCTTGTCATAGATTAACTGTCCGTAAATGCTTGGATTTATTTCTGGG
Source organism: Aselliscus stoliczkanus (assembly GCA_033961575.1). Classification (NCBI taxonomy): domain Eukaryota; kingdom Metazoa; phylum Chordata; class Mammalia; order Chiroptera; family Hipposideridae; genus Aselliscus; species Aselliscus stoliczkanus. The sequence continues at coordinate 146,450,629 of CM066727.1, forward strand.
CTCTCTGTTCTGTTCCACTGATCGATGTGCCTGTTTTTATGCCAATACCAAACTGTCTTGATTACTGTGGCCTTGTAGTAGGTTTTGATGTCTGGTAGCGTGATCCCCCAACTTTGTTTTTATTCCTCAGAATTGCCGAGGCTATTCTGGGTCTTTTATGATTCCATATAAACTTTAGGATTATATTTTCTATTTCTGTGAAAAATGCCCTTGGTAGTTTGATAGGAATTGCATTGAATCTATATATTGCTTTAGGCAGTATGGACATTTTAACTATATTAATTCTTCCTATCCATGAGCATGGTAGGTGTTTCCATTTATTTGTATCTTCTATGATTTCTTTCTTCAATGTCTTATAATTTTCTGAGTACAGATCTTTCACTTCTTTGGTTAAATTTATTCCTAGGTATTTTATAGTTCTTGACGCAATTGTAAATGGGACAGTTTTTCTTAATTTCGCTTTCCATTAGTTTATTATTGGTATATGCAAATGCCACTGATTTCTGAACATTGATTTTATATCCTGCTACTTTACTGAATTCGCTTCATCAGTTCCAATAGTTTTTTGATGGAGTCTTTGGGGTTCTCTATATACAGTATCATGTCATCTGCATATAATGACAATTTTAATTATTCCTTGCCAATTTGGATGCCTTTTATTTCTTTTTTGTGTATGATTGCTGTGGCTAGAACTTCCAGCACTATGTTGAATAAAAGAGGAGAAAGTGGACAGCCTTGTCTTGTTCCTGATCTTAAGGGGAATGGTTTTAGCTTTTCCCCATTGAGTATGATGTTAGCTGTAGGTTTATCATATATGGCTTTTATTATGTTGAGATATGATCCCTGTATTCCCACTTTGCTAAGGGTTTTTAACATAAATGGCTGTTGGATTTTGTCAAATGCTTTTTCTGCATCTATTGAAATGACCATGTGATCTTTATCCTTCATTTTGTTGATGTGGTGTATCACATTAATTGATTTACGGATGTTGAACCAGCCTTGCGCACTAGGGATGAATCCCACTTGATCATGATGTATGATCTTCTTAATATATTGCTGAATTCTGTTTGCTAATATTTTATTGAGAATTTTTGCATCTATATTCATCAGGGAGATTGGCCTGTAGTTTTCCTTTTTTGTGATGTCTTTATCTGGTTTTGGAATCAGGGTGATAGAGGCTTCATAAAAAGAGTTTGGGAGCCTTCCCTCCTTCTGGATTTTTTGGAATAGTTTGAGAAGAATAGGTGATAGTTCTTTTTGAATGTTTGATAAAATTCACTTGTGAAGCCGTCTGGTCCAGGGCTTTTTGTTTTTTGGGAGCTTGTCAATTACTGATTCAATTTCCTTGGTAGTAATCAGGGTATTTAGATTTTCTGTTTCTTCATGCTAGCTTTGGAAGGTTGTATGCTTCTAGAAAGTTATCCATTTCATCCAGATTGTCAAATTTGTTGGCATATAGTTGCTCATAGTAATTTCTTAGAATTTTTTGTATTTCTGTGATGTCTGTAGTCATTTAGCCTCTTTCATTCCTGATTTTGCTAATTTGAGTCCTCTCTCTTTTTTTTTTTTTTTATGAGCCTGGCTAGAGGTTTGTCAATTTTGTTTATCTTCTCAAGAAACCAGCTCTTGGTTTCATTGATATTTTTAATTTTTTTTCTGTTCTCTATATTGTTTATTTCTTCTATGGTCTTTATTATCTAATTTCTTGTACTCTCCTTGGGCCTCTTTTGCTGTTATTTTTCCAGTTTCATTAGTTGTAAGGATAACCTGTTGATTTGAGATTTATCTTCCTTCTTTAGGTAGGTCTGCACTGCTATAAACTTCCTCTTAGGACTGCTTTCGCAGCATCCCAGAGATTTTGGGTCGTGGTGTTTTCATTTTCGTTTGTCTCGAGGTATCTTTTGATTTCCTCCTTGATCTCATTTGTGACCCACTCACTATTTAATAGCATATTGTTTAGCCTCCATTTATTTGTCAGCTTCCCGGATTTCTTCTTATAATTGATTTCTAGTTTCATAGCATTGTGGTCAGAGAATACAGTTGAAATGATTTCAATCTTCTTAAATTTATTGAGACTTGTTTTGTGTGCTAACATGTGGTCTATCTTAGAAAATGTTCCATGTGCACTTGAAAAGAACGTATATTCTGTAGCTTTGGGATGAAATGCTCTGAAAATGTCTGTTAAATCCAGCTGGTCTAATGTGTCATTTAAGGTCGCTGTTTCCACATTGATTTTCTGTCTGGAGGATCTGTCCATTAGTGACAGCGGGGTGTTGAAGTCCCCTACTATGATAGTGTTACTGTTGATCTCTGTCTTTATGTCTGACAATATCTGTTTTATATATTTAGGGGCTCCTATGTTAGGTGCATAGATGTTTACTAGAGTTATGTCCCTCTTGTTGGATCGATCCCTTCATTACTATGAAGTGTCCTTCTTTGTCCTTTGTTATATTCTTCAATTTAAAGTCCATTTTATCTGATATAAGTATCGCTACTCCAGCTTTTTTTCTCAGTACCATTTGCATGAAATATTTTACTCCATCCCTTTACTTTCAGCCTGTATGAGTCTTTGGATCTGAGGTGAGTCTCTTTGTATACAGCATATACTGGGGTCTTGCTTTCTTATCCATTCAGCCACCCTATGTCTTTTTATTGGAGCATTTAATCCATTTACATTTAATGTGATTATTGATAGGTGTGTATTTATTGCCATTTTCTTATTTGTGTTCGTAGTCTTTCATAGGTTGTTTTTCTCTTCTACTTAAAGAAGCCCTTTTAGCATTTCCTGCAAAGCTGGCTTGGTGGTAATGAATTCCCTTAACTTATTTTTTTTCTGCAAAGATACTTATCTCGCCTTGATTTTAAATGATAACCTTGCTGGATACAGCAATCTTGGTTGTAGGCCTTTATTTTTCATCACTTTGAAAACCTCCTCCTGCCACTCTCTTCTGGCCTGCAAGTTTCTGTAGAAAAGTCAGCTGATAATCTTATGGGGTACCCTTGTAAGTAACTTGCTGCCTTTCCCTTGCTGCTTTAAGGATTCTGTCTTTGTCCTTAACCCTTGCCATTTTCACTATAATGTGTCTTGGAGTGGGCCTGTTTGGAATCATCCTGTTTGGAACTCTCTGCACTTCCTGGGCTTGTATTTCAATGTCCTTTGCCAGGTTAGGGAAGTTTTCAGACATTATTACTTCAAATATATTCTCAATCCCTTGCTCTCTCTTCTCCTTCTGGTACTCCAATGACCCTTAGGTTATTGCGTCTGATGTTGTCCCCCAGCTCTCTTAAACTATTTTCCATGTTTTTCATTCTTTTTCTTTTTGTTGTACCGCATGGGTCATCTCTGCTATTTTGTCTTCTAAGTCACTGATTCGATTTTCTGCTTCATCCAGTCTGCTAGTGATTCCATCAAGTTTGTTATTTAATTCAGTAATTGTGTTCTTAAGTTCTAGCTGGTTGCTTTTCATGATTTCTCTATCCTTCTTTATATTTTCATTAATTTCCTTGAACATTCTAATAATCAGTGTTCTGAACTCTGTCTCTGATAGGTTGGTTACCTCTATTTCCTCTATTTCCACAGATTCAGGAAGTTTCTTCTGTTCTTTTATTTGTGTTATGTTTCTTTGTCTCCCATTCTGGCTTACTCTTTGTGTTTGCTTCAATATAACAGATAGAGTCCCCAGATTTCTCAGTCTTTTCTGGGTAAACTTATATGGTGTGTGTCCTTTATATTTGAATTACTCAGTCTCCCTATTCTCCTGTGCTTGTATCTGAGGTGTTCCTTGTGTCGTGCGTCCTCACTTGTTGAAGTTTTAGTTTTGATTACTTTTGGTTTGTCAGTAGGTGGGATTGACTCCCAGATTGATTAGCTGTGAGGATCAGCAGCGTCTGCAGTTTATGAGCTGCTGTGAGAGGATTGACCCCTCTGATGAAACTTGGACCCTATGGGTCTTAGTACCTGTAGTAACTTCTTTTTGGGTGTGACTCTTGTATGTCAAACCCAGAAATGCTCTGGTTTTATCTAAAGTTGGCCTCCGGGTATGATGATTCTTGTGTCTGTTTGTTTGGACCCACTGCTGCAGAGTGATTTTAGAGCATAACAGATCAACAAGAACAACCTCCGCAGCTACCAAAGGAAACCAAATGCTCGCACAATTAAAAACAACCAACCATCAAACTACAGTCAACTGGTACAGAAATATCAATCATACTAATGAAGAAAACAAACAGAAACAAAACAAAAACCACATACTCAATAATAACAGAAGAGGAAACAAAATAAAATGCAATATCCTAAAATAAAAAATAGAATAAACATGAGAAACCGATTAGCTATACCTAAAAATAAAAAATAAAAATAAACTAAAATAATAATAAAAAGTAAGAAAAATTTAAAAAATAAAATTTGCAGAAAAAAAAAGGAAAAGAGGAAAAGTATAGCAGTGAGAAGAATGAATAAAATAAGAGAGAAAGTGAGGGTGGGGAAAAAAGAAAAAGAAAAGAAAGAAAAAGAAAAAGAAAAAAGGAAAAAAAATATATATATATTTGTCTACACACCCATATATATGGACATATATTCACCTATATACACCTATATATATATGCCTATATTAAAAACTACAATATGATTATAATTAAATAGAAATAAAAACAAAAACAACCAAGATAAGCAGCCAATAAAGGAAAACAAAACAGAATAAAACCAAACAAACCAAAAATACCCGTGCTGGTCTAGGCTAAAGTCCACCAAGCTCTCTTCAGTTTGTCTGCTGTACAAAAATTCCTGTGCGTCTTGTGGGAACAGTAGGCCACCTGATGCCTAGCGTGATCCTGGCACTGCAGGTTTGCTGTACTTGAGTGTGGTTGTGACGTGTGATTGGTGGTTTTTACAAAGTCACTGCCTTTTGCTTTTGCCTGTCCCAAGGCAGGCTGCACCCCCAAAGGCTCAATGAGTGTCTCTGGGCACCCTTTGGGTTGACAGCCGTGGAGAATTAAAGAATTCCTCACTACCAAAAGCCTGCTGCTAAGAATCTGTTAATTAGTGCCTCAGCAGATGAACCTGCCCTGCCTCCCAAGCCTTGCCTAAAGGTGGGGGCGGGGTGGGTAGTCTCACTCTGCTGCCTTTACTGGGTGGAAATTCTCAACCCCCTGCAGGTAAAGATATCTTCCTAGTCTGCCCCTATTGCTCCCTTCAGGAGTCAGTTTAAGACTGTCTTGGCGGGGGACAAAGTTTGTGGGAGTGGGTGAGTTATTGGGTTTTTTTTTTGCTTTCTGTTCAAGAGTAGAAAAAGGGAAAAAAAATAAACATAAAAATAAACAAAGCCACAGTTCCAACACTGTTTCAAGCTAAGGCCTTTGCCTCTTATGCTCCAGCGGAGTTCCTGCTGCTCTCCCAAAGGGTCTGCCGGGATTTAGGGAATTGCGCGCACCCTACCGTGTGGCCAAGATCCCCGCTCCGCGTCTCTCGGGGACCTGCGTCTCCACCCGGCGCGCTGCGTGTCCGAGCGAGTCCTCTTTTTCCCCTGCTCCCGGGTTCCAGGCTTCTGCCTCGGAGCCGGCGCGCCCGCGCGGATCTCCTGCTGCTCTCCCAAACGGTCTGCCGGGATTTAGGGGACTGCGCGCACCGTGCCGCGTGGCTACGATCCCCGCTGTGTCTCTCCGGGATCTGTGACTCCGGCCGGCGCGCTGCGTCTCCGCGGACGAGTCCTGTGTTTCCCCTGCTCCCGGGTTTAAGGCTTCTGCCTTGGAGCCGGCGCGCGCCCCCGCGCCGTTCTCCTGCTGCGCTCCTGGAGGGACTGCCGCCGGGGTTCAGGGGACTGCGCACACCTTTCCACGCGGCTCCGATCCCCGCTCCGTCTCTCCGGGACCTGCGTCTCCGCCCAGCGCGCGCTGCTTCTCCGCGGGCAAGTCCTGTTTTCCCCTGCTCCCGGGTTTCAGGCTTCTGCGCTCCACGGGACCCGGTGGGCACAGAGACTGATCCCTGAACCGGGAGGGTGCAGGGACTGATCTTGCCCTGTCGCTGCGGCGCTCTGCACCCTGCTTCCTGGGGACCCAGCGAGCCGTGGGTGCAGCTCGTACCTCTGCACAGTCGTCTCCTCGCTCTCCTCCCGCACTTGCCCGGCCTGAGTTTCTGCCTCAGACTACAAACCAACGCGCTCTTGCTGAACTCTAGGTGGGCTGCGGGCCGCAGGGAGCGAGCCGGGGCAACACTCACCGTGACTCAGCAGCCGCGGGTGCGGGCTGCACCTCACGCGTCTCGCCGCCTTCTTCCCCTACTCGCCCAGCCTGCCCACCTTCCAGCAATCCTTGTGTGGAACTCTTAGTCGCTCTGTGTGATGAGTAGATGTCTCTTTGAAGCGTATTAGAAGTTCAAATTGTGGATATTTCCAGGGGAGATTTCATGGAGCCCTCCTCACAGCCGCCATCTTGCCCCTCCTCCAGGTTAGCAATTCTTAAACATTTTGTTTTCAGGATAACTTTAAAATAAATATATACATGTGAGCCACTGTGTAGAGCTATGACTGACATGCAAAACACTGTTCATATTTAATGTATGCAACTTAATGAATTCGTAAGTAATATACATCTGTATAACCATCACCACAATATATGCCATAAATAAATCTATTATCTCCAACAGTTTCTTCCCATCCTCTTTATTTACTATTATTTTTTATCCAATAAGAATCATTTAACATAAGAGCTATCCTCTTAGCCATTATTAAAGTATGCAATACAGTATTAACTATAGGCACTATGTTGCACAGTAGATTTCTAGGACTTATTCATGTTGCATAACCAAAACTTTGAACCATTTGACTAATATCTTCACATTTTTCCCTAGCCCACACCCCTAGCAATCACCATTCCACTCTCTGCTTTTATGTGTTTGACTTTTTTAGATTCCTCATATAAGTGGTATCAAGTAATATTTGTCATTCTATTCCTAGTTCATTTCATTTAGCATAATGTTCTCTAGTTTCATCCATGTTACAAATGGCAGATTTTTTTTCTTTTCTAATGCTGAATGATATACCACTATGTATGTGAATATATATGTACATTTTCATTATCTGTCCATTTACCACCAATGAACATTTAGTTTGCTTCCATGTCTTGACTATTATGAATAATGCTTCAACAAACATGGGAGTACAGATATCTCTTCAAAATCCTGATGTCAATCATGTTGTATACATACCAAGAAGCGAGATTGCTGAATCATATGGTAGTCCCATTTTTAATATATTTTTTTCTATTTTTAATATTTTGAGGATCTTCCATACTGTTTTTATATGGCACCAATTTACATTCCCACCAACAGTGTACAAGGGTTCTCTTTAACTCCACATCCTTACCAACACTTGTTATATTTTATTTATTTATAATAGCCATCCTAACTGGTGTGAGATGATATCTCATTGTGGTTTTGTATTTCCCTGATAACTGATGGTGTTAAACATCTTTTCATATACGTGTTGGCCATTTTTATGTCTTTGTAGAAATGTGTATTCAAGTCCTTGCCCATTTTTAAACCACGTTATTTGCGTTTTTACTATTGAATTGTAGGAGTTCCTATATATTTTGAATAGTAACCTTTTATCAGTTATATGGTTTGAAAATATTTTCTACCATCCCATAGGTTGCTCTCCATTTTGTTGATTGTTTCACCTGTTATATAGATGTTTTTAATTCTAATGTCTATTTTTGCTTTTGATGCCTATGTTTTTGGTTCATAGCCAAGAAATCATTACCAAAACTAATGTCAAGAAGTTTTCCTCTATATATTCTTCCATAAGTTTTATTGTTTCAGGTCTTTAAGTCTTTAATGCATTATGAGATGATTTTTGTGTATGGTATAAGGGTCTAATTTCTTTCTTCTGTATGTAAATATCCAGTTTTCTGAACATTATTTATTGAAGAGATTATTCTCTCTCTATTGTGCATTCTTATGCCAAATTTTTAAAGTCTTTGTCAAAGATCTGTTAACTGTATATGATGGGTTTACTTATGGTCTCTCTATTCACTTCCATTGGTCTATGTAGGCTTTTAAGTCAACAAACACCATAGTGTTTAGATTACTATACCTTTGTAATATATTTTGAAATTAAAAAGTGTGATACCTCCAGTTTTCTTCTTGATCAAAATTGCTTGGGTTTTCAGGGGGTATTTTTTGATTCCATGTGAGTTTTAAGATTGTCCTTTCTATTTCTGTAAAAATTGCCAATGAGATTTCATAGGAATTGCATTGAATCTATGAATCACTTTGGGTAGTATGGACATTTTGTTTTGCATGAACAAAGCAGCTAGTTCAGTTCACAGCTCAAACACACAAGTGCTTTACCTGGAGCCAACACATCCTATGTGTTTTATGTGTAGAGCCCACGTCATAATTCATTAACAAAATTCTTTCATGAAACTGGCAATTATTCCTTTTTTTTTTTCTCCCCTGTGTGGGTCTGACAGTGAAGAATACAATGACTCCTAGTAAATTGGATGTTATCTTTAAATCAATCACTTTTCTAATTCAAGAACAATAATTATCCTTTAACGTATTTAATTATCTTCAACAATATTTATCTCAATGATATTTTATACTTTTGAATGTACAGATTCAGAAGCATTTTCTAAAATTTATTCCTAAGTAGTTTAGGCTTCTATTGATATTTAATTATTTCTCTGGAATTTCATTTTTTTACATACACAATCATTAAGCCTATAAAATGACATTTAAAATCTTATTTTCTAAATTTCATGTTTTTTTGCTTATTCTTATTTCATTACACTATTGGGGATGTCTATTACAGTACTGTATGAAATTATTTGTATCAGCTATATATATATATATATATACATATATATGTGTATATGTGTATATATATATATATAAATTTTTTTTTTTTTTTTTTTTGTTTGAGGGCAGTGTCACTGGCCTTCATATGTGAGAACCCAACCGGCTCTGCTGGCTTTCCAAGCCAGCGCTTAACCACCGTGCCACTCGGCCGGCCCTATGTATCACGTATATTTTTATTGCTGAGCTCAGGAGGGAAACTATCAATAAATCATACTAATATAAAGGCTCTACATTATTTTTGCTATAATTTAATAACATTAAAAGCAATATCTTCTATTTTTATTTTTCTAATTTTTAAAAACTCTTCAAATTAGTATTAAAGTTTGTTAAAAGTTTTTTTTTTCTTCTAGAGCTATTAAAATACCAACATTAATTTTCAGTTTATTTCTGTGTTAATGTGGTGAATATATTATATATAATTTTAGAATGCTAGTCACTTTCAAATAAACTCTAGTCAAAGCCTTAATGTTTTATATATCTAATTTGTTTTGACAATATTTTTATTAGGATTTTGGAAACTATGTTCATGAAAAATGGATCTTTAATAAATCCTTTGCAGTAAAAATTGTCAGATTTAGAATTAAAGTTATAGTTGCTTCATATAACTAGTTGAAAAGAATTCGCTTTCTATTCTCTGCAATAATTCATATAAAATTGATATAAAAGTTGTTTTAAATACTTAAAAGAATTCACCATTAATGTCATCTGGGCCAGTATATGGTTATTTTTGGTAAATCTTATATGTGCAGTTGAGAGTGTATTTGGTCATATATTTTCAAAAGTGCAATGTTATTTTTGTTTTCAGTAGGTTGAACAGATTTTCAATTATTTTATACCTTGACTAATGTAACATCTACTTTTTCTATAAACTATTGAGAGATGTTAAAGCCTCCCACTTTGTAGATTTTTTTCATTTCTCCTTTTAGTTCTGTCAATTGTGCTACATATATATATATATATTTACAACTTCATTGAGATAGAATTCTTATATAATAAATGGTACCAATTTGAAGTGTACAATTTGATATGATTTAACATATGTATACATATGCAAAACCATCACTAAAATCTATGTCCACCACAAACATGTAGCTTACCACCCTAAATTTCCTCATGCCTCTGTAATTTCTCCCTCCCACCTTTCCTCATCACCCTACTCCAACTCTGCAAGAACTACTCACCTGCTTTCTCTCACTGTAGATTTCTTTGCAATTTACTACAGATTTATATAAAATTAATCATATAGTATATACTCTTTTACATAAAAGTTATAAGCAGTTTATAATTTACTTAGTTAAACAACCTTAAAATTATGCCATTCTTGATTTTAGTTATTTGCTAGGATTTTCTTTTTATTGATATTTTAAATATATAAACATTTTAATTTTAGAACTTCAAACTTAATTTGACATAAATTGCCCTACCAAAAGCTCAAAGAACTCTCTTAAATATGGTGTATGTATACTTGAAATAAAATATTTTACTTATACATGATATTCTTAGGACATAATTACATTTCAAATCATAATGGTAATATCACTTATGATTTTCAGAGTTAATAGACAAATTAAACCTGAAATATTAGAAAACTTTGATGGATCATTCTCCTCTAACTTTAAGGATTTTTCTAAAGAATGGTTTTCTTCTCAATACAGAGATTTTTGTTTAGGTTCTTAAATTTTTATGAATAAGGCCAATATTTTGTGAAAAAATGTTGAAATTGCTGAATTACTGAAAGAAATTTGGAAACAGTGATGAGAGATACTAAAGACATTAATCCCTGTACTCTGTTTTAGGTATGGATTACATCACAAATCTACTACTTTAAGTTGAGATTATATCTTTTATAATTGGGGAACTGAAGAGCACTTTACTTATTAGATGTACAAAATATAATTTTCTTTTTTTCCAAAAATTTATGATATGGAGAATATTTTATTATACTTTTTAATGTTCTATCTATCCTCTGAAATTTTGATATCAAGGTTAAATTGAATTATTTTGTAAAAATATTGGCTATAAGGTGAAGCTGAATCCATGTTGCTAAATAATAAAGCCAAAATAAATTTATAAGATGAATTGGTTGAAGACATAAACATAAGAATAAAACTCTTCATCAACAAGGAAAATAAATTTTAAACTAACATAAGATACAAACAATATTTGAAGACATAATTTAAAGCAAAGTAAGGTAATGTTTACTCAAATAATGAGTTTTTTAAATGGGTCAACTGAATACTATTGCAAAATGTACACAAATTTTATAAAGTTTCCATGGGAATGTCAACTTATTGACAGTTACTAAATTAATTTGTCTACTTTATGCTTAGACTTGAATTGTTCAATTCAGTAATTTGAATGAATGAGCCAGCATCTGGTCAATAATTAGGTACTGAAGGTTATATGTGATGCATAAAGGAGTGGTTTTCCTTGACATCATTTCCAATATCCATTGAAAATGTAGTTTTGTTTAAGTACTAGAAGCTGTTTCCTGAAATCAATGGACTAAGTAAAACTGTCACAAGATTTAAGGGATCCATAATCATATTAGAAGTAATTATTCCATTATAATGACTTTTCTCAACTAACTTCTGCCCCTAATGAGTATATTTTAGGGTCATGGAAAAAAAATGGGTTCATATATGCAAACTTTGCATTGATTACTTGGTTTGTACTATGTGAGAACAGTGAAAAGAAGACATCACTATACATTGGGCACATAGACAATACATAGATAGCAATGAAAACAAATGCAACACTAGTGCTAAAACAAAACCAACAATCACAAGTGTGTAAATAAAAATTTATTCTTTGAAAACACTAATATTCTGGTCTGTAGAACTCTATAAAACTTGCTTTACAGACTGTTTCTCTCTTAAGTAATTTCACTCTGTTACCTGCCTCCAAATGGCATTTGCATTTTTACATACTCCCTTTAATTATATATGAATGTGTTTGCATTCTGTAATCATCAATGGGGATATATTGTTAACTTCCTGAAATAGAATTATATATAAATATAATTTAAAGAGTTAGAAGAGTTTATTAATAAAAATTGAGCAACACAAACTGTCTGTAAAAGGAATGAGGGCAGTTTCCACAACTTATAGATCTCACCTGTAAATAAAGAATGAGTAAAATCTCCATGGTGCTTTACATATCAACTATTTCAAAGCAAAAAGGTTTTTGTTAAATATTAATTACAGGACTACATCACCAATTCTCCAAACCGTTTGGGAAATCCTGGGAAATCCAACAGAGATGTAGGATTACTAACACAAAATTATTAGCACAAAATTTAATTAGGCAAAAAGTCAAGTCTTAAGAAATGCTCAAGTTCAAAAAAGACTTTTATGTTCTGGTATCTAACTCTTGTTTCCAAATTATATTGACTCTCTCCATCATTATTCAGTAATGGATTCATTTGTCTTTAAAACATTTAGTTATTTTAAAGTAATAAATGCTTGTCAAGTGTGAGATCCTAGGAAAATGAATTTTTAAAATATGATATAATGTCTGTTTACATTGAGATTTCATAAACAAGAAAACAAATATGTAATACCAATTTAAATAGTTTTGAATTCATCAGGATAAGGGGTAGAGGACTGCAGATGATGGAATATACTATTTTAGTGGTGTTATGGACTGAATATCTGCGTGTCCTCAAATCCATATGTTGAAGTCCTAACCTCCAGGGTGGCTAGATTTGGAGACGGGGTCTCCAAGGAAGTAATTAAGGTTAACTAAAGTAATAAGGGTGGGGCCTTGATCCAATAGTATAGTGTCCTTACTAGAAGAGACACCAGAGAGTTTGCTCTGTGTCACTTTTTGTACCCAGGTATTGAGGGAAGACCATTTGAAGACATAGGAAGAAGATAGTTTTCTACGAGCCATGAGGAGGTTCTTCACCAGAAATTCAATTTGCCAGCACATTCAACTTGTACTTCACAGCTTCCAGAACTGTGAGAAAATAAATTTCTATTGTCCAAGCCACCCAGTCTACTGGTATTCTATTATAGCAGCCAAAACAGATGAACACAAGTGGTAAATTAGACCTTTGAGATAAACATTATATATGCTTTTAAAAAGCAATGATATATATATATATAATGTGAAGAAATGAGCCAGTTAGGAAATGGGAAAGTTGGGCAAATTTCAGGTAAAAGAAACATGAATCAGGTTGGTATGTTTGACAAAGATTAAGAAGTCCCATGTAGCTCATCTGGAATATACAGGGAAATAGGTTAGAAATACAAACAATTGTCAGGGATCATATCATGTAAGACCTACCTTCTAAAACCATCACAAGGATATTCGATTTTATTGCATGAATGATGTGAGGCTCTTAAAATGTTCTGAGCAACACAGAGGTATGATTTACATGTTTAGAAGATCACTATAATAGTTATAACTATGAATAGGCAGGGATGAATTCAAGGAGATAAGGCAAATTCTAAAATAATTCTGGTGTTAAATAAATATTACATTATGCCAAGTGGCAAAGAAGACAACAGAATCTCACTTGAGCAGTGTTGAGATTTATAGTAGAGATAGCATTTTTGGCTTAATATGAAACCTGTCTAGTATATTTTAACAATAAAATCCCAATGTTCCAACTTTAATGAATAGTTTGTTCTGAATTAGTGTTGCATCCAGTATTAGGGAAGAGGGAAAAGGTAAAAATTGAGATATATTTAATATATCTCTATATATCTATAAACCTACATATATATATTTTATAATATACGTATTATACATTTTATATATGTATATTATAATATATATGTATGTGAAGAGAGATGAATAAATCACATAATTATGTATTTACTATATAGATATGTCCATAAAAAAGGTATTATGACTTGGATATCATGACTCTAGGAGATATAAAATCTTAAATTTCCTGCACTATAAGTTTATGCCATAGAAAAGGAGAGAAAACCCTCAATTCTAAACGTTTTAGAAATAACTCCAACACTTAAAAATGTTATTAGCAGATGGAAAAAGGGGGATGAAATCTTTTGAGTAAGGAAAAGTGAAGTGAATTACAATCTTTAATAAAACGTGATTTTTAAAAAAGTATCAGTTTATCAACGAAGGGAAAAGGATAACCACCAGTTTTCTGAAATCATTTGAGCATGATGACCTAAGTTAAGATCTATATTCATTTTAAAGCAGATAAGTAATAGGAAGGAGGTAACGATACCATTAAACAATGAAAAATAGTTTGTGTAATTGAATATAGATTTAATTTTTCAATAGGAAAGGAAGACAGATGGCATTATTAAAACAGTTTCAATAATAAGTAGTTTTCCAAAGATAAGGATGTCTCTTAGACACAGAAATCAAACCAAAGTCCTTCATAAAAGGAGGCTAGATAAACTTATTCATACACTACAGACAGGAATGCATGGTAGAAACTCTTTATGTATTATAAAATCTTGATTGTCTTATAAAAACAGTTGCTTGCACCAGTAACCTCTCTTCTCTTACCTATTTAAGAGATTACAATTTGTCCTTGAAATGTTCACATTTTTCAAAAAAGGTTAGGATATTCCACAGTAACAAATTTACACTCTCATCTCAATGGCTTATATAACAAATAATCTCACTCAAGATACATTCCAGTGCAAAAACTCTATTCTACATAAGCACCTAGCGATCCAAACTCATAGAGACTCGAAAAACACATAGCTGTACCATCTGAAACACATGATATTTTCCACTTAAATTTATCTTAGTGTTAAATAAATAGGCATTTATAAACACTCATGAAAATAAATTGCATGAGAGATCAGTGTATTATCCAGATATCTGATGTCCTCTGACTGCTTACTTTACAATTTACTCTAGGCCTGGTCATGGACCTTTTAGACTGATGGAAAGTATCAATCTGATTCTGCCTATCTTCTTTAAGCTGGTAAGGTAACTGGTTAATAATTTAGTTTTCTGGTTTTGGTACATAGATCATTTTACAGAGATGAATAGAAATTTCATTGATCTGACAGATAAAAGAGAATGACTGCTGTCAAATATTTATAGATTACTATTTAGTGCATTTTCCAAAATTTTTGTTGATAAAAGTAGGTTTGGAATTTTAATGCCAATTTGAAAATATAATTTTAAAACAAAATTACGTTTAACCTATTAAGATATTAAATTGTAAATGGAAATTTTTTATTTGCTTCTTTGGAATGAATATGGATGTGGGTATTAAGCATGATGTGTAATTTTGTCATTTTTCCTGATTACTCATCACTTAAAAATACTTTTCAAGTTGCACATTTTCTCATAATATTTAAAACCATATTAGTGTTCATCAGATTTTCTAAGCACAAAGTAGGTTGTAGGATACTTATTAATAAGAAATTTTACTACATCTATACGTACATTCATTTATTCAATAAACATTTGTTGAGAACTACGAGGTATTTGGCGTACTTATGGGCATGAGGTTACAGTTTTGAATAAAACGAAGTTTCTATTTTCAAGTAGCTCCATTCTATTGGAAAAAATGAACAATAAAAAATTAAGTATATAAATAACGACACAAAGTTAAACGCCATTTCTTTCGTAAAAAAAAATAAAGTAAGATAAGGGCACTAGAGAATGACTGATGACTGTGAAAGGGTTTATGATTTTTATACAGAAAGTGGTCAAGAAAGGACTTTGTATTAATGTGACGTTAAGTGGAGAAAATAAGTTGGAAAAAGTAGACATGCAGTTCTAGGGGAAAGAATAAAATCAATGGTCTTCACTGTTGGAAAAAACACATCACTTAATGGGTATATCATAAATGATTTGACAGTTTTGTTACCTAAAAATATAAATATTTAAAATGCTTCTATTTTCCCAATAAAAAAGAATGGTACAATAATCTTTGAAAAATTCATCCATGATTATTCCATAAACTACATTTTCAGAAGTGAAATCTGAAAGTTAATGTTATCCCAATTTAGGCACTCATTAGAGAAATTATGCTCTCAAAGAGAAATGCTTGTCTCATTTCACTGAATTTTAGCCAGCTCTGATTGCTAGTAAATGCTATTTTTCTACTTTACATGGCTGCTGATATTAAAGGTAAAGTATCAAAAATTGTACCTTTTTCTGATTACTAATAATGTTGTTTTACTTTAGTGTGTTATCTGTTTTAAAAATTTTCCAAGATGTTATTTATATAGTAAAAAATTAATCATCTTTTGTTTTTATAATTTATGATTAATTTTTGCTTTTGCATAAAGATTAAATATTTGAATTTTCTTCTTCACACGTATCATTTTATTTCATTTTTTTCTTTCTTTTAACTTATTCCCCTTTTTTTTGCAATAAAGAATTAAATTTATTTTTTTTTCTTTCAGTATTGGCTAATAATATCTTCTCTCATTCAATAGGTTGTCTTTTCATTTTGTTGATGATGTCCTTTGCTGCGAAAAAAACAATGTTTTAGTTGGAAGTATTACAGTTCCATTTGTTTACTTTTTGTTTCGTTTCCCTTAGCTGAGGAGGTATATCAGAAAAAAATATTACTAAAAGCAATGTCAGAGAGTGTAGTGTCTTAGTTTTCTTCTAGGAGTTTTATAGTTTTGGGTCTTATATTTAAGTCTTTAATCCAGTTTGAGTTTATTCTTGTGTTTTGTGTGAAGTGGCCTAATTTCAATTTTTTTGCATGTATCTGTCCATGCAAACACCATGTAATGAATAGACTGTCTTTACCCCATTGTATATTCTTGCCTCCTTTGTAATAGATTAATTGACTACATACCCATGTGTTTGTTTCTGTGCTCTCTATTCTGTCCCACTGGTCTGTGTCTGCTTTTATGCCAGTATCATTCTGTTTTGATTACTACAGCCTTGTAGTCTAGTTTGATATCGGGTAACATGATACCTCTAATTGTGTTCTTTTTTCTCAAGATTGCCATGACTATTCAGGGTCTTTTACAATTTCATATAAATTTTAGGATTTCTTCTTCTAGTCCTGTGAGAAAATGCCATTGGTAGTTTGATAGAGATTGCATTCAATCTATAGATTGCTTTGGGCAGCATGGACATTTTAATGATGTTAATTCTTCCTATCCATGAGCGTGACATATACTTCCATTTATTTATATCTTCTTTAATTTCTTTCTTCAATGTCTTATTATTTTCTGAGCATAGGTCTTTTACTCACTTGGTTAAATTTCTTCCCAGGTATTTTTTGATGCAATTGTGAATGAAATTGTGAATTTCTCTTTCTGATAGCTTGTTATTGGTGTACAAAAATAGAACTGATTTCTGAATATTAATATTGTATCTTGGTACTTTATTGAATTCATTTATCAGTTCTAATAGTTTTTTGGTGAAATCTTTGGGGTTCTCTATATATAATATCATGTCATCTGCAAATAATGACAATTTATTTCTTCCTTTCCAATTTGGATGCCTTTTATTTCTTTTTCCTGTCTGATCATTGTGGCTAGGACTTCCAGTACTATGTTGAATAAAAGTGGTGAAAGTGGACATCCTTGTCTTGTTCCTGATCTTAAGAAAGATACTTTTAACTTTTCTCTGTTGAGTATGATGTTAGCTATGGGCCTTTATTATGTTGAAGTATGTTCTCTCTAATCCCACTTTGCTGAGAGTTTTTAGCATAAAAGAATGCTGCATATTGTCAAATGCTTTTTATGCATCTCTTCATATGATTGCATGATTTTTACCCTTCATTTTGTTTATGTGGTGTATCATATTAATTTTTTGATACTGAACCAACTTTGCATCCCAGGAATAAATCCCACTTGATCATGGTGTATAATCATTTTAATGTATTCATGATTCAGTTTGCTAATATTTGTTGAGAATTTTTGCATCTTTGTTCATCAGGGATATCAGCCTATAAGTTCATTTTTTTGGTAATGTCTTTGGTTTTGGAATAAGGCTAATGATGAACTTGTTAAATAAGCTTGGGAATCTTTCTTGTTCTTCAATTTTTTGGAATAGTTTGAGGATAGGTGTTAATTCTTCTTTGAATGTTTGGCAAAATTTACCTGTGAAGCCATCTGGTCCAGAACTTTCCTTTGTTTGGAATTTTTTGAATATTGATTCAATTTTGTTTATATTTAGTTATTGGTCAGTTTGGATTTTCTGGTTCTTGACTAACTCTAGGAAGATTGTGTGTGTGTGTTTCTAGGAATTTATCCATTTCTTCCAGGTTGTCGAATTTGTTGGCATATAATGTTTGTAGTACTTTCTTATAATTCTTTGTATTTCTGTGATGTCTGTTGTCACTTCTCCTCTTTCACTTCTGATTTTATTTATGTGGGTCCTCTCTTTTTTTCTTGATGAGACTGATTAAAGGTTTTCACTTTTGTTTATCTTTTCAAAGAACCAGCTCTGTGTTATTGACCTTTTGTATTATTCCTTTAGGTTCTATTTCATTACTTCCACTCTGATCTTTCTTATTTCCTTCTTTCTACTTACTTTCAGCTTTGTTTGCTGTTCTTCTTTCTAGCTCTTTTAGGTGTAAGTTTACATTGTTTATTTGAGGTTTTCTTGTTTCTTGAAACAATAACAAAAGATGAATACAAGTCCCACTTGACTTCTGCAATTACAAGAGGTGCTCAAAGTGGTTACCATCAGCGTCCAGACACTTCTGATTACGGCAAACTACTGCTTGAGCAATATCGACCAAAATGTCCACTTGCATACATTTTTTGGCACCTGGTATTTAGGCACTTCTATAATATGTTGTGTGCATAAATATTTATAAGGGTCTTATCCTCTTGTTGGATTGATCCTTTTATCATTATGAAATGTCCTTCTTTGATTGTTATTACCTGTTTTAAAGTGTATTTTGTCAGATAAAAGTATTACTACCCCAGCTTTTTGCTGTTATTTCTTTTTGCGTGAAATATTTTTTTCCAACCCTTTAATGTCTTTCTGTGTGTGTGTCTTTCAATCTCAAGTTGGTGTTTTATAGACAGCGTATATATGGGTCTTGTTTTCTTATCCATTCAGCTATCCTATGTCTTTTGACTGAAACATTTAATCCATTTACATTTAAATTAATTATTGATTGGTATGTAGTTATTGCCATTTTATTATTCATATTTAGATTCTCTCCTCTATCCCCATTCTTTTCTTCATAGACATCCCTTTAACACCACCTGTAATAGCAGTTTGATGGTAATAAACTCCTTTAGCTTTCTCTTGTCTGGGAAGCTCTTTATCTCTCCTTCAATTTGAATGATAACTTTGCATTTTGAAATAGTCTTGGTTGTAGGTCCTTGCTGTTAATCAGTTTCAATATTTTGTGTCAATCCCTTCTGGCCTGCAAAGTTTCTGTTCAGAAATCAGCTGAAGTTTTATGGGAACTCCCTGATAGGTAAATAACTGCTTTTCTCTTCTGTAAGATTTTCTTTTTGTCTTAATCTGTGCCATTTTAATTATTAAGTGTCTTGTGGGCCTCACAGGTTCATCTATTTGGGACTCTCTGAGCTTCCTGGACTTGTATGTCCATTTCCTTTGTCAGGTTAGGAAAGTCTTCTGTCATTATTTCTGCAAAAAGGTTCTCAATCCCTTGCTCTCTCTCTTCACCTTCTGGTACCCATCTGAGGCAAATGTTTGTATGCTTGATGTTGTCCCAGAGGTCACCTGAAATATTGGTTTTTTTGTTTTTTGTTTTTCTTTTTGCTGTTCTGATTGGGTGTGTTTTTTTTTGTTTTTTTTTTAGCTGATTCTTGGCTTCATGTAATCTGTTGTTGATTCCTTCTAGTGTATTCTTCATTTCAGTTACTGTAGTCTCCATTTCTGACTGGTTCTTTGTTATAGTTTCTATGTCCTTTTCATGCTTACTATCTCGTTGTTGATATTCTCACTAAGTTCCTTGAGCATCTTTTTTTTTTTTTTTTTGAGGGCAGTGTCACTGGCCCTCATATGTGGGACCGAACCGGGGCCACCGGCTTCCCAAGCCAGCGCTTAACCACTGCGCCACTCGGCCGGCCCTTCTTGAGCATCTTTATAACCTGTGTTTTTAAATCTGTATCTGGTAGGTTACTTGCCTGTATTTTTTTCAGTTCTTTTTCTGCAGTTTTCTCCTGTTCTTTCATTTGGGACATGTTTCTTTGTCTCCCTGTGTTGGCTACCTCTCTGTGTTTGTTTCTGTGTATTAGGTAGATCTGCTGTTTCTCCCAGTCTTGGAAGGGTGGCCTTATATAGCAGTTATCCTGTGGGGTCCCATGGCAGAGTCTCCCTTGAACACCTGAACCAGATGCTTCAGATGTGTCTGTTCTGTGGGTTGTGTGTGTCCTCCTGTTGTAGTTGAGCCTTGATTGCTGTTGGCATGGCAGCAGTGGATGGAATTGACCCTCAGAATGACTGGTGTCGGGACTGGCCACCACCACAGCATACGAGCTTCTGTGTAAGGGCTGACCCAATGGAGTAGGATTTCTCCAGTGGGCTATGGTGCTTGCCGAGACCACCCTTTGGCTGTCCTGCTTGTGGGGTTAATCAGGTGGTATTCTATTGTGTTCTTTAGGTGGCCAGCATATTTGTTGGTTCTAGGGCCTCTTGGGGGGATTTCCTGTTCAGGCAAAATTCAGTGATGCCTGTGACCAGCCATGGGCTACCTGATAGGAGCCACAAAGTGATCTGTGATTGGTTGCTGCCTGGATGTAAAGGCATATGGGAGATGCTGCAATGCTTCACACTGAGGCCAACTGTCACGAATACCACCTCTGGGGCAGTTCAGCAAAAGTCCTAGGGCACCCCGAGGCCTGCCACCACCGGTCAGCTGCCAGGAAGGCTTAACCTCTGAATGAGCCTTGGGCTGTATGTGAGTTGAATGAGGGAGGTCTCAGGAAATCACTAGTAAAGACAACTGGTGTTCACTAGGTTAATGTGGATTCAGATGTGGCACCAGTGCTGTACTTGGGGTGGCCCAGCTAAAGGCACAGAGCACACTGAGGCCAACCACTGCCTGCCTGGTGCCCGCAGACCCCTGAGAGTTGTACAAGAAAGACTGCAGCATGGGCCAGTGATGTTTGCCTGCTGCTGAAAGAGCCTACTGTGGTGGGCAGGCCAGGACTGGCTGCCTGTTGCCAAAAGAGACACCAGTGGTGTACAAGTTGGGTGGGGCCAGGGCCCAAGGAGTCAGCATATGGAGTGAGCAGATTTCACCAGGCCAATGCAGACTCAGATTGGACCGTTGGGGGGAAGGGCTCAATACAGGAAAGATGGCACCCACCCACTAGCTGCACAGGAGAAGGGCTCAATATAGGAACAGGGCTGCTGTCCCTGCAGCCTTTGCTTTGAAGCCACACATCTGAGTGTTTCTCTGTATGTCTGTGGAACCTCTTGAGTCGCCATCCCTCTGTAAAAGCCCAGGGTGAGTGGCTGGAAGCGACAGAGTCTGTGCACAGGCCCTCTAAGAAGATGCCTGGGTTTTCAGCTGCCTTCTTTCTGTTTCAAGTGGATGGAAGGAATTCCTGCTGATTTTTCACAGCCAGATGGGGGACCATGTTCCCAGCACTGGTGCACCAGGCTATGGAGCCTGATATGAAGCTGGGTCCCTCACTTCTCAGCAGGGACCTCTGTAGCTAAGATACCCTCAATTCTTAACAGCCACACGTGGGTGTGGCATTTCACATCTCTGCCCCTTCTACTAGTCTCCACCTGGCTTCCTTCTTCTGTATATCCTTATTATAGGACTTCTGTTTAGCTAAACTTCAGGTGATTTTCCCTTTTTTTTTTTTTTTTTTGAGGGCAGTGTCACTGGCCCTCATAAGTGGGACCCGAACCGGGGCCGCTGACTTCCCAAGCCAGCGCTTAACCACCGTGCCACTCGGCCGGCCCTTCAGGTGATTTTCAATGATGGGTGTTCTGTAGTTTTGATGTGGTCGTGAGAATAGGCAAACCCAGTGTTTACCTATTCTGCCATCTTGATTGTAGGACTAAATTCTTGATCTTATTCTAAGAAAATCTTTCCACATTCCTAAATTGAATAATTATTTTCTTATCCTTTGCCCTGATTTTAAAATACATTCATTTAGACTAGAACATTCATAATTTTCCTCAGTGGAACTGGGATGTTAGTCTCTATTTTCTTCTTTTTCAAAATATCTACTTTTCCTGACACCTGTTATAGAATTAGTCATTTTGTTCTCACTGTTGCATTATGCTTTTTAAATATATATATATATATATATATATATATATATATATATATATATATATATATAAATTTCCTACACGTACTGATAAAGATTCTGATTCTGTCTTGGACCAAAATCTAGCCAGGCTCCTGTAAGCCCTTTCTTGACCATGCTCCCATATTGGCCTATTAAGGCAAACAAAACACTTACATAGTTTCTACCAGCTCAAGGCTGTATCTCTAACATCCCAAATTCCTCTAGTAGTGGACTGCTATAATTGCCTTATGCTTAGAGTGAGATCCCAGGGAAGGGTGGTGTCAGAGGTGAGAGTGAGAGCAACTCCTCTGGTGTTTGTCTAGGAGGCTTAGGGTTTCTATAATGCCATTCTAACTTGCACTTGGTCTTTGGTAATTCATTACATTTTTAGCTTACTATTTTGTTTTCTTTTCTGTATCTTAAATATGCTTCTATATTCTTTTGACATAAGATTTTTCTGTCCAAAATTCTGATTTCAATCTTATTTTCTTTCTATTAGTAGTGATTTGGGCCTTTGGTCTACATGCCTAAAGGCTTTTTTTCCATAGTAACTTTACTAGTTTTCACTGTATGGTTGAATCTAGTTCATTATTCCCTGGTATTCTTGTCCATTTCACGTGAAATATGAAATATACTGATATTTTACTTATTATAAATTATAATTTTTATTATATATTCTGCACTGTTGCTTCTGTTTCTTTGTTATATGCATGTGTGATGCTCTTTGCCAAATTGTCTTGTCACTTAATTAGAAACTATTTTTCTCATTTTTTCAAATGATTTCATTTTCCCATTCTATTTATTCTAAGGCATTAACTTTTATACATATATGGTTTGTTTCCCTTGTGTTTTAGTTTTAATGAGAAATTTTTTTCTTTTCTTTTTTTCTTATATCATCTCATTTCTGAATATTTTTAGCCTTAATTTATGTTGATCTTCATTACTTCTATAACTTCCTTGATTTACTTTTATCTACTTAGACTATTAGGTCACAGTTTTCATTTATTTGGGGGCATTTTTAACTGTATGCTTACATTTTTAGGAGAATATTATACTGAATCATATTTTTTATATGATTGAACCACGATTCTTTCTTTAGTATATGATCCGTGGACTTTATATTTCTGAACCTTTAATGGAAAGGGTAGATCAGAATTGCTTTTCTAGTTTTCTGACTCTAATGCTCCATTTTATAACATCCTGACAAAGTGATAAAAATAATATACGCTTGTATTTTCTAAGATGGCATTTTCTACTGCCATTACCCTACTTTTATCTAGATGTTTGCTTTGCTTTGTTCCTTTTGTTGCTTTCCTGCTCAACATGGATTCTAGATATTTAGAAAAACTTTTTGTTCATTTTGAGAGTTCACAGGGCTGAATCTGATTCAGCAACTGGACACTCTACTTCAGACTGTTTGCACTCATGTGTGTAATGTGGTTTGCAAGAACATTTTCCAGTTTCCACTACTGTTTTCTAACTGATCTATTATATTTTCCAGAGAACCCCTATTGGAGATTTTAGTATTTTCCTGTTCCCAAGTATATCAGATTCCCTGTTTCTCAGTTCCATGTCCTACTTTTGTAACCTAGTTTTCTTGTACATATCTGTGTGTGGATGTTTGGTTTTACTGTCTGAAAAAAAAACTTACTGATTTACAAAAACAAAAACCAACCAACCAAACAAACAAAACAGATAAAATTGTGTAATAAAATAGATCAAAGCAGAAGGCCCAAACACAAACAAGAAACATATATTATTCAAAATTCCAAAACTGTTATTGTATATTAAATGAAAATATATTATACTGAAGTATATTGTCATTCAAGAATAAATTTCCAAAGATATGGAGTTGGGTTTGGTATTTGATTTCTCTGCATCATTACTATACGCTAGAAAACTGAGAATAACCAAACTAAATCAATCAAGAGTCAGGGTCTGAAAAATTTATCTTCAAACATACAAAAATATCAAAATATATCTACATCATAAATTCTTTCTAAGGAAACAATTAAGAAATAAATTTCAGCAAAATGAGGGTCTAGACCAATTTTGTTAAGAGTTAATCCACTTAGAAAGTCTTTGGACAAAAGCTATGTCACAGGCCTTGATAAATTAGTTCAGTTTGGATATAAAATGGAAGAGACTAGAGGCAATTATTCTGGGAAAAAATATTGTTATACTTGAGTGTATAGAGATCTATACTAATAATTAGAAGTATATAGAAAACAAGGAATTATTAATTCATACTTCAGCAATGATAAAATATTTTCTTTATTATAAAATATAAGTACTTACCACTGATTTATCCAAATATTATTATATAAATCTACCAGATGGGGGAGGAAATTTAATAGTACTAACATGGCCCAGGTAATTCATGATCAAACATAGCAGGACTACAATAAATGTCCCAAAATGGCAGTGGTAGATTAGATGTATAAGCACATTTTTTAGAACCACAGGATGAACACTAAAGTAAATATCTAGAGGAACATGATTATGGGTAGGGACGGAAAATACAAGTAATTGTACCTTTTATGATATGCCTGTAAACACTATTTAACTTTTATATATGTATATTACTTTGACTGAAATAATTAATTAAAATAAAAACAAAGTAATATAAAAATTAAGAATTGACGCTGTACAATGGTTATAAAATAGGCTCAGAAGATATAACAATCTATCATAATATGGTAGAAAAGACTAGGTGAATCTCTGATTACTAATATAACAATGGTAATGATAATATGAATAACAACACTATTATGACAATGACTTTCACCTGTTTATTCTAGTCAAGCCTGTGTTGTGTTCAACTCTGAATGTTATATTTAGTAAGCAAAAATACTGTCTAGGTAAAGAGATTAATTTTAGTCTCCCAGGATCAAAATAATAATGCCAGCTGCTCTATCTGTTAACAAGAATGAAAAAGTTTTCAAATGACCAATAATATATTAATTTATAACAATAACCTCTTTGGATGGTAATAGATACAACATCTCTTAAGATAGTGAGGCCTTCCATCTTCTTTTGGTGCTTAAAGAAATCCAAACCTTTTGCCAATAATTTTTAATATCTTAACTCAGATTTTTTTTCTTCCATTCACAGTGTTTTATAACTTGATTTACTTGTACATACTTTACAAAATCACACCTGGAGTTACTGTCAAAGGTTATCTTGGTACTCCTCAAACTGTGTTGAATGCTTTCTGATTTCCTAGGCATTAGATTTAATATGATTATTTCAATTTGATTAGAACACTGTTTGCCTTAGGAAATATCCATATCTTTTTGCTGTTCACAATAATTAAAATTAATCAGATCCTTCCTTTTCATGGTTTTGAGATTTAATATGAAATATGCTGGAGGCTTGGGATATTGTATGAGGGAAACGCTCATTATTACAATGTTTTCCCCTTTGGGAAGACAAAATATATTTTTAGTAACAACTTAACCTTTTCAATTAATAATAAGCTTTATCTGGTGTTGGTGTCAATCCTGGAGTAAAGTTCTGGGATCCCTAGACAATTATTATAGAAGGAAATTTCTTACATTTTGGAAATTTATAAACCAATGTAATATGTATTAAAATTTAATATATAAAATATAAATTTTTGTTTATTCAAATTAGACTGCTTCAATGGATTTTTGGAATTAGAAGCCTTCATTAAAAAATATGCAATTTAGGATACTGAAGAATTTTAAATCTAATGCTAATTTTTTAATGTAATTGAAGAGACTTTCGTCTTATGAATATAACAGAATATTTATTTTAGAAAAATTAAGCCCATGCTAGGGAATTCACAATAAAGTTACCAACCATATTATATAGAACTCACCTTGGTGTGCCTCTGGCTAGTCATTCCTTATCACTAGAATATTGAGGAAACCCTTATAAATTACATACTAAGTTTGTTTTCTATTGCAATTTCTATTGTAGACTCTTTTTTCTTATTTTACAGCTATAATTCTTTACTCCCAAAAACCAATTTTTCCCATTTTTGCTATTTAGCTTGCTTCAGAATTGTCTATGGCAGGTGGGAGAAATTAACAAATTTAGGTATTAATTTGTTCAACACTTGTCAATGAGAGTAATATTAAAGCTTTCTGAAGTTATTATATCTCTAATTATTCCAACTGAAGATTAGAAAGTCCTTGAATTTAAAGACTTAAAAGAGCACAAATAGGCTTTACTTCATTGTGGAGAAATCTTTTCTTTTCAGAATATCTGTTATATAAACTGAACTCATTCAGACAAGTTATATCCATGTGAATAACAAAACTTAGTATTTACCAAGTGCTTCATAAATGCTGAGCAATGATATTAGTTTTCTCACTTCTCACCCTCAACCTTTAAGTATTATTATTATTATTATTATTATTATTATTATTTATTTATTTTGAGGGCAATGTCACTGGCCCTCATATGTAGGACCCGAACCGGGGCTGCTGGCTTCCCAAGCCAGCGCTTAACCACCACACCACTTGGCCAGCCCTAAGTATTATTTTTAATCCAATTTTATAGATGGGAAAAATTAGATATAGAAAGATTTAGTGGCTGACCCATGTCCCTCAGACCCATTCCATAGGCTTTAAAGCCTGCCCAAATGGCCATTATACCTTAGGATAGAAACTGTATATCAGGCTTCTCTCATCGCTTTGGTTGTCCCATTTGGAAATGTCACCTCAGTGCCCTGACTTCTCTTGCTCCATGAACCTTGTCCTCTATTCTGCTTCAACCATTTTCTAGATGCATACATTAAAGGTGTCTTTAAATATAACTCCACCATCTTCACTGCAAGCATCCCACTCTCCTACCAGCACTTCTTTACAGCGCACTCCTGCTAGTATCCTGTATCCAAAAATTACCTGACCTTCTGGGACCAAAAATATATTTTTATACCAACTTTTCACTATTGCTTAACTGACTCATACCACTGCTTCCCTTCTTTCCAAGCTGAAATCCCACAGTTCTCCATTATAAATTACTCCATTCAACTACATCCTCAACTCCTTTGTTACTGTCTACTTTCATCACACCTATCTCATAAAATTTCAAAACTTCGTAATCCCCACCCACTTCCTACTCTGTGCCTGCACATGTATCACATTGGATAATGTGCCTGAATTGAGGTAACAAAACCAAAATTCAACATTAAACAAAAACACACTCATGCAATTACTCTCACTGTAAACTTACAGACACTTCAAGTTGTCCTAAGTGCTGCCCAGTAACCATTCTATAATACATTTTCAAGCTGACTAATTCACATGAATGTTTCACACCTTCTCATCTATGTTCAAACCTCAAACATCTTTTCACTTTCAGCTGCCAACCTTGCAAGTCCATTCTCGCAGTACGTCTCAGCTCTTCTATTGCATCTGTGGCAATATTTTCCTCCTTCTCTCCTGTTACTGCTCAATAATGTTCAGTTTTGCAATAACACCATCCTTTTCCACCTACTGAAGAATCTCTCTAGACAGTCTATGTATGTGTAATTTTTCTCTCCATAAGTCTTTTCTCTGGACCCAATACTCATCTAGCTACTACATCACTTTTTTTGCTCCCCTTTCAAACGCTCTCTTCTACTCTTGGGTCAACGATTTGAATCAGACTCTTAACCCACAGCTTCACTGAAACCATTCCTATAAAGGTTACCAATGATCTCAACATTGTTAAATCTAATTGTCTATTCTCAGTCTTCATTTTAATTGATCAGCAGCAATTAGCACAACTGATGACTGATTTTTTTTTTCATTTTGCTAAGGGATATTCTATTCTAGTTTTATTCCTACTTCATTAATCATTTCCCTCAGTGCTTTTGCGAGTTCCTCCTTATCTCCTTGAGCTTTAAGTTTTGGAATTCCCTGGGGCCTAAGTTTTAGACCTCTTATCATCTCTGACTTCACTCAATCTACTCTTAGGTAATGATATTTAGTCTTATGGCTTTAAAAATCATTTATACACAGATGACTCCCAAATGTAGATCTGTAGCTGTACCTCTCTTCTGTACTTTTGATGTATATTCATATATCCAAAGCTTTCAATATCTCCACTTGTGTATCTCATTGGCTTCTTGCACCTAGCATACCAAAATCCAAACTCACTTTTTTTAATCTAATCCTACTCTTCCAGTCTTTCTTTTCAGTCTTTGAAGTAGGATAGGCAATAAACATTGAAGTCTCTCTTGACTCTTCCTGTCTCTCACACTCTACAACCAATCTTTCAAATAAATCTACTTTCAAAATATTAATAAGTCTATAATATGACAACATTATACAACCTCAACTGCTTCCACACATGTTCAAGCTACCATCATATCCCCACTATTCTCAATGCTATAGTTCTATTGATACTTTTAAAATATAAGCATAAACATGCTGAATATCCTCTAAAGATAAAGGTATGTACAGTGAGATATAATGTCCTATATAAACAGGTCCTATATATCAACTACTATATGCTCTCCTTGGCATACTCTTTCCAAACTTCTTTACAATACCAATAATGTGGTTAGATGGTCCTATTACAGGGTCTTTGCATTTGCTGTTCTCTCAACCTAAAATGTTCTTTCTTTTATATCCATGACCCATTCATCACCTCATCTTTTCTAGGTTTCTGCCTAAACATCAGCACACTGTTAAAGACTTCAGTACTACCTCTATTCTTTCTTATTTATTTTTTCTTCACAGGATTCATCATCACCTAACACAATGTACATTTTACTTTTCATTAGTTTATTATCTGACTCCCTCATGAGGATGTACACAATGAGGGCAAAGAATTTTGAAAGATTTTCATGTTTTATCCCCTGTCCCTAGAAAAACATTGTCCAGATAAAAATGCTCAGTACATATTTGTTGAATTAACTAAGAAAAAATAGGCAGGTATCCTGTTAAGTATCCAGATGAAACAATTCTGTGTGGCAAGTGCCGAGAATCACCAATCAAACAAAAAAACAAACAACAATGATAAGTACTAAGGGAGCCTGTATAGATGAAATGGAATAAAAAGTAAAAAAGATAAGATGGCTTACAGATACCCACCACATCCTTCCCTCACCACTCCCACTTACCACCTTAGTAGCTACATACTTAGGAAAAAAATACAAAACCAGGTATGGGCTGGAAGGCCTAGTAGGATATATTCCTTAAAGATTAATTAATCATTTATAATGGTATAAAATACTACCAGAAATTCTGGGAAGAGTAGTTGAACTCAATGTGCCATAGCTTTTCAATTAATTTCAATTAATGTTTATATTATTAGTGTACCAAGATGGGCCTGGCAAATTTCTTCCAATGTATCTTTAAAAGAAAAAGATATCAAATTTATAATGGGAAAGTATCAAGAAACTTTTCACAATATGGTAGCCCATAGTGCTGTTGCTAAGTATTTCCAGTTTGTAATCCAGCCCTGCTTATGATAAGGTTGTAAATCCTGTCCCCCTTTTGGTTGAGTGCAGTTACTACTGCTACTTCTAATCAGTGAGTTATCAGACATGTACCATTTTGGGCCAAAAATATTTAATTCCTAGTATAAAACCCTCCAGAGCTGTGTTTTTTTCTCTCACATGCCGACCAGCAGCATTTGAGACTGGTGGGCATTTCACTAATAACCCTGATTTCTTACTGACTGATGCACAGACATCAAAACCCCCATCTGCAATAATTTCAGTGCAAATAGGATGATGGAAGGAAAAGAAAAAATTCATGTCAATACCTGTATCTCCATATTTCTATATTTCTATCTCTATCTCTACCTGTATTTCTGGCCTATTCTGAATGATACAAAGAGGAAACCAAGGGAACAGATGCATAGCTTGATATAAATATAGCTCTACTTTTTTCTTTTAATTGGAGGAGGTGAAATCATTCTTCATCTACGTTTATTTTTGGATAACCATTCAATCTATATATTGAAATCAACTGAGTTGTTCCTTTTTCTCAGTTATGTATTTCTGTATACAAACTCTCCAAAACATATCAGCTTGAAACTCCTTGGGCATCATTGATTACTCCCAGGACTCCCAGGATATGAGCACTGTGCACTCATATCCAGTTTCCTATCAAATATCACATAGAAAATTCACAAATCCTTCAAAGTCTAAGCATCAAAAATTTCAAAATCCTTTTGTAGGTTTTCAAATTCTATTTAGAAAACAAAACTCTCTGAAGGTGCTGATCTTTCCATTCACAATATATACCACTGCTCTCCCTATTTCTTTATATGACACAGACACACTGACTTTCACTTTTATTTCCTATAGTCACTTAGGTACTCTCACAAGGGCAATTATAATTATCTTGAGAAAAGAGTGAGCAAATAATTTATACTTCACATAGCCACAAGACAGATGTTACACTACCTTATAGTAATGAAACTCTTAATCATATAGTATATAGTTCTAAAAGGGGATTATAAACACATACATATAAATATATACATACACATATATACATATAAATATGTGCATACATATATGAGTATATTTTTATATGTATATGCGTGTATATATATGTATAAATGTATATATGTATGGCAGGAGGTGGGTAGTAGATATTTAAAAAAATCAAACCTAATTAGGGAAAGAAGCTTCCTTGTATCGTAAAAATATATACTTGTAGTTGAAATGAATAGAAAAGTGCTTTTCCATTTTTGGAAATAAGTAGCAAATCCTCTTGGAAATTGTAAGATTTATTACAATTGTTCATTTATGCAAGTTTTATCTGCTAATTGGCACTGTATACTTCACAAACAAACTGTCACCTAATTATGAAATCTGAAAATATTTTAGGAGGTTTTATTCTGAATTGAAAAATCCACATAAAAATAAATAAAATTTGTGTTGTTTTTGAATTATAAAGCTTGCAGTTTCATTTTTTACTTGGTTTCATATACAACAGCGTCAGAAATAAGAAAATACAGTGTGTCAGATGAAATGGGGGGGAAATTATTTCTTTGGGGAGAGAAAAAATGACCTTGAAGATTTGAGTGAAAAAACAATGTTCATGTTTACTTTCTCACATGGTGCTCACTGGTTTCACTTAACCATGGATATTTCTGAATTGGCAAGTGAAACAAAATGCTCCAGTTTATTTGAAAATAAACTACCTATATTTGTTTGTCTCTAAATCAGTTATCTCTGGAATAACAAGGATTGTTTTTTAAATTCTCAAGAATTTTGCCTTTGTCATTTAACAAAAGATTTAAAATATCCTCCATAATAAAAAACAGACATATTGTTCGTAAATTGGACAAGAATAACATGCACATTGTACCAAAGTTATCTGTTTGCAGTGTCTACAATTTCAAGACATCTTATGTTTTAAAAAAGGGTATTATGTACATGTTAAATTTATAAAGTTGAAAATTTTAATTGTCATAGTAGATATTTCAATATCCATAAAGCTATTATAGAACAAAATAGTTTCTCTTTAGTGTTGGTGCATTAAATAGATTGGTACTGATTTGTTATTACAGAGTAAAATAAACAACAGCCTAATACCGCTAACTAACTCCCAAATATGTTTCAGATATTGGTTGTATTTTTGTGTTTAGATTTGGCTGAAAATTTGAGGGAATGGGTGGTGGTAATTTACAGCACCATGGAGCAAATAATTTAATCATCTCTGTTTTTATGATTCTTTTATCTACTGGTACCTTTGCAAATCTCTCAACCCAATGCTACTCTGCAGGCCTTCTTCCTCCTCAGTTGTCATTTTACAGATTCACCCATGATTTTTATTTATCTCTCAAATTCACCCACCTTTTTTCTACTGTATTCTAAATTCTGTTCTTTTCCTATACAGAACATATTAACCATCTCTTTGTTTCACTGCTCCCTTGAAAGCCATGCCCTATGAACCTTAGATTTTATAGTCAAAAGTAATTATCAAAATCAAATGCCATGCATAGTCAAGATAAATTACAACACTTGCTTAATATGAAAGTGGTTACACTCAAATAAATTATACAGCAAATCCTCTTGTGTTTGTGTATTTTTATAATTAATGAACTTCACATTTTAGTAGTTTTAGATTTACAGAATTAACCAGATAGTCATAAAATTCCACATATTCACCATCCGCCTCCAAATAGTTTTCTCTATTACTAACGTCTTGCATTTGTGTGTATATTCATTACAAACAAAGAATCAATATTTAATCAATATTGATAAATTATTATTACATATAATCCATACCTTACATTAAGGCTAACTTTTTGTGTTGATAGTTCTGAGTTTTGACAAATACATATCTTCCATGTACCCACCATTTGCCATGCATCCACCACTATTCATACAGAATAGTTTTACCAGCCTAAAAGTCCCCTGTGCTTCCCTATCAGCACTTCTAAAGAATTGGCATATTGGTTATTTGGAGCTGGTTACTTTTAAGAAACAGCAGACACAGGAGAAGCTTTGAAAACAGAGTATAACTTACCCTTTTGTAAGGGAAATTTATAATGGAAATCTCCACGTGTAAGGGTGTCTCCCTCTCTGTGCCAGGAAAAGAAGAATGACTCTAAATTCCTAAAAACTCTTAACAATGGAGAAGGCAAAGACTTAAATCTGTATAGTAACCTTACCTTTGTTTACTGTGCTTCTCCTGGTAACCTCCCAAAAGTGGCCTACTCTTAACCCCTAATATCATCTGCCGTTAGCTGGAGATGGTGTTTCAAACTGATGTTGGGCCATTTCAGGGAGTTACTCAGTTTTCCTGGTCTCTCCCATGTATATAGAGGTATACATGTTATTAAACTTCTGCCTGTTTTTCTCCTGTTAATCTGTCTTTTATTACCAGGGCATCTCAACCAGGAACCTAGAAGGATGGAGGAAAAATTATTTTCCTTTCCCGACACTTCCCTCCCTCCCAGAGAAGATCTGGCAATCACTCATCTTTTTGCTGTCTCTGTAGTTTTGCCATTTTCATAACGTTATATTTGGATTCATACATTATTGTAGCCTTATCAGACCATCTCCTTTCACTTAGCAATATGAATTTAACATTTCTCCATGTCTTATCATGCTTGGATAACTCATTTTGAATATTTCATTATAAATGTACCATAGTTTATCTTTTTACCTATTGAAAGACATCTTGGTTGTTTCCAGTTTTCTGGAATTCTGGTAATTTCAATTAAAGGTGTTATAACAGGGCCGGCAGAGTGGCGCGGTGGTTAAGCGCTGGCTTGGGAAGCCAGTGGCTCCGGTTCGGTCCCACATGTGAGGGCCAGTGACACTGCCCTCAAAAAAAAAAAAGATGTTATAACATTCATGTGTAGATTATTATGTGAACATTACATTTTCATCTCAATTGAATAAATACCTTAGGAAGCCAGCTAATGTGGTGGTAAAGTATGGTGTGTGGAAGTGGGGCATTCTATAATCCTATAACTGTGTCAGTCTTACAGTGGACCTGTGGCCTTGTTTTATTGGTTCACAAGAGCTTCTCAGTATTTTTCCTATCTTAGTTGAGACTGAAAGTCGACAGAGGGCTGGAGTTGGGTAATGTCATCTCTTCCAAATCAGACAAGGGTTTAGTAAAGTTTTTTCCATTATTTGGTAGGCATTGCTTGTGGGGCTCCTAGAGGTAAAGTCCACAAAACTTTGGAGGGGGAGACTGGGACCCCAAGAGGTTTTAACACTCAAGCTGACCACACTTAGCTTCCAGCAGTTTACTGAAGTTACTCTGTAGGTGTTCTTTACTGGCTCCAGAGACTTTTGCTTCTGGTAAACAGATCTATAATCTCTGTATTCATCTTTCTCTCCAGTTTTCTGGATGATGGTTTATAGTGTGGCCTCAATTCTCTGAAGGATCTAAGAAATGTTGTTCATTTTCAGTTTGTTCATCTTTTTGTCTGTTGTGAAAGTAGAAGTAATGATTACAAGTTCTTTACATGTTGGAGTAAAAATTGAAAATCTTTCAAATGTAGTTTTAATAACAACTTATTCCCCCCTCTTTCTCTCTCTGCTCAGAAGAGCATGTGGAGAGGGAAGAGGCAAATCAATATGTCTGCAAAACTCATGTTTGAAATATAGATCTAGTATTCTATTAGCAGGTATACAAAACAAAACAATCAAACAAACAAACAAACAAACAAACAAACAAACAAACAAAAACGATGACCAATATGGCCTTAACTTTCCCTCAGCTTGACTAAATTTTTCACAGGTTTCTTTCTGACTCTAGGTCCTTGGCCTCCTTTTCTTAGAGCACTGATTTTAGAAAACACATCATCTTAATTCTTCCTCTGTCCCTTACATATGTAAATCTTTTTAAAAAGCCTCTTGTCAGCTTTACAACTCCAGAATGCCTTTCTTAGGACTTGGGAGTATTCTTTTGGAATCTAGTCTTAAAGGGAGAAAGCAGCACCTCATCTCCCACTCTCTGAGGAAGGGTAGGAGCCATACTTCAGAATTTCCTTGCTCTAATATGACTTTTCCTTTGGGTAAAGCACATTAGCAGACACACATGGCCTGTGTTCTCCCTCTCACTCCATTGCTTAAAAGTCATCCTACCCTTTGTTTCAACTAAGTCGAGTTCAGATTGAGTTCTGATCTCTCTTGACTATTGCAATCAGGCACCTATGTGTATATTTGTGCATTTGTGTGTGTGTGTGAGAGAGAGAGAGAGAGAGAGAGAGAGAGAGAGAGAGAGAGAGAAAGAGAGAAGGGGGAAAGGAGGGAGAGGAGGAGAAAGGGGGGAGGAGAGGAGGATGACTGACTAGCAATGAAACTTGAGACTGTAATATAATTTCTATGATCTTCAGTTTATATAAAAGGGAGACAGTAGGACTATAAGTAGATTACATAGTATATATAAAAGTGTAGTGAAACTCTGGATCGCTAAGTGTCTTTATAGATCAAGTGTTCTAGGAGTGATTCAACATCTAAAAGTATAAATGAATATTAAACCCTCATGAACAAATTATGCAATTACCCATTTATTGCATTGTCTAATGTAAAAGGCTTTGGTCATTTACTAAATTTGAAACTCCCTCAATTTTCTTATATTTATTAAATTGAAACATAAATAATTGCCTTTTATGTAAGAAAAAAATGATGCAATGTTGGAAATTTGATTTGGGCCAACCTAAATACAACATAATTAAAATAATAGTCTTTCTTGAAGAGTAATTTTGGCAGCTGCTTCACAATCTAGCATTTTATATAAAATGGAATAATAGTTATTATAAATAATAATTATTCAATTTATTATTAATTGGGCCTCAATTATTTAGTGTCACAACTTTATAAACAGGAATTGCCTTAAACAATTTTTTTTTTTTTTGAGGGCAGTGTCACAGGAATCGCCTTAAAAATAATTCCTACTTTTATGTTTCCCCAAATGTATTCTCATATGTGAATAGAGGAGATTGTCTCCCAATTAGCATCTAATATTCCAGAGATAAACAGAACAGATGCATGTTCAGGTGAATATAGCACATAAATATGCATTTCAATAATTTGTCTCTTACCTACTTTTGCAATTGTAAATTATGGTCTTTTTAAATTGGAGTACACAACAGATGGTGAAGAGTGAGTTTAAAGTGATGTTTCCTTTAATATAAACTACTGTGCCAAGCGAGCTCACACTACAACAATTTATTCGTTCACTACACCAATTTATTTACTGCATTAAAATATATTGGATTAAATGGGCATTTCAGCCACGTTTGCCATATCGTGAGCCTGGCTTTAAACAGAATGTCACTTCAGTGTAAGCACCCTATCTAAAGGAAGCAAGAATGATGGATGCTGTGAGTCTAGTAAGAAATCACACTCTACAAAACGACAACTTTCAGCATGATAAAAAATTCAATTTCTATTTCTACTTTCCCTTATGGGAAAAAAGATCTTACATATCCAGGAATATAATAATAATATGATTTTAACTAAAATGAGTTTCACAGGCAGCAAACTAATAGCCTGCAGAAGTACTTCGGCTTCTTCTTGTGTATGTCACTATGACTGTAAATAATGAAAAAGAAATACATAGTCACACACATATCATACATATTCACACACATATACATACAGCAGCAGGGGGTGATTATTCAGTGGGGTTTTGACGAATGGGTGTCAGTAGACTTAATTATGGATCATTCAATATTTATACATATACATATATAAAGATATATACAGTAATACCTTGGTTTGCGAGCATAATTTGTTCTGGAAACAAACTATTCGTATTGCAAGACATTGCTCATTTACTACGTTAAAATGTATTAGAAATGTTTGCTCATCTTGCAGAACACTCACAAACCATGTTACTCGCAATCCAAGGTTTTACTGTATATACGTATATTACTTTGTGCAATATTATTTCCCCAAAATAATCTGATTATAATATTACACTTTGGACACACTCAATAAAATTCTCTCACTTTAAAAATATTTTGAGTCCATTAATTATGCTTCTATATGAAGGGCCCAAAATATTTTGATTTGAAATGGTAATCTTTTTCATGATTATTAGCATAACTAATCATTTTTATAAGAAATGGAGAATTAAAACATGTCACAATAGCCTAAGTAACTTGATCCTTTCACCCTTGTACAGATCTATATAGATTTCTATTACATTAATGTACAGAGACTAAAAATGTCTGAGTGCAATTGGAAAGATAATTTAAATTGAGTTATCATCCTAGTATTAATCGTTTAAGTATAACCATCCTCAGATTATTTTCAAACCATGAAATTTGACCCAAGTCAAATGAGGTGTGTGGGGAGCCACTAAATGAATCTTATAGAAGTATCATGCAGATATATTCATTTCCATCCGAAAATATCTCTCTGAGTCCTTTGGACTAATATTCGGTGTAATCTTTTTGAGTGGGTTGAATTCAGTGAAGGTACACACAGGAAATAACTGTATGTACTGGAACAATTGCCTTTTTTCCAAGGGGCTCTCTGCCTTCTTCAGTCATATGCTGCCTAGCCTCAGAGAATCTGCTTTAGGTCACTTTGGGGTGCTGATGTGTGGCTCATTCATTGGCCCTGCAGGACCCTCTGAACTGTTCAGCTTTCAGATTATGGAATGCATTTCCTGGCTAATCTCTTTGAACTTCCTCAGCTATTACCCAAACACACCCAGTGACACACTCTGCAACCTCTTACTGCTGCAGTGACTCAGTTCCAACAGACCACCTTGGTTGGGTCCCCATCAAGATGACCAACACGCAGGGCCGCTCAGCTGGTTAAGAGCACCAGCTTTGAGCAACAGGGTCACCGGTTCGATTCCCACATGGGCCAGTGAGCTGCCCCTGAGCCGAGCTGCCAACAGGTGGCAGGATGGCTCAGCTGGAGAGAGTACATGCTCCTGACAAGGTTGCCTGTTCGACTCCCTCATGGAATGTTGGACTACGCCCATCTGCAACTCAGATTGAATACAGCACCTTGAGCTAAGCGGCCAAGGGCGGTAGGATGGCAACTGGACTTGGAGCTAAACTAGCTGCACCCTCCACAACAA
The DNA here is from genome assembly GCA_033961575.1 of Aselliscus stoliczkanus. Classification (NCBI taxonomy): domain Eukaryota; kingdom Metazoa; phylum Chordata; class Mammalia; order Chiroptera; family Hipposideridae; genus Aselliscus; species Aselliscus stoliczkanus. The sequence continues at coordinate 146,488,131 of CM066727.1, forward strand.
AGATAGAAGGGCAACAACTTGGCTGTTCCCCTTCCCCAATTCCCCAATAAAACCTTAAAAAAAAAAAAAGTGACCAACACTCATTTATTCTGGATATAAACTTGCCCCCTAGAGACTTGTGCTTTTTTGACATGATAATTATGGATGGTACAGACTTCTCAAATGTTTCTTTTCTTTATTCCACCCAATGCAGGAAGTTCTAGCTGACCACTACCCTCACAATTCTCCGCGGTTTTTTGTTTGTTTCTGTTTTTTTTTTTAATACATGACATCTGATTTTAGAGAACAGACAGTGACTTTTCCAAAGAACTCCCCCACTAATTCTCTCTCTGGCACATTAAAGCGGTTATACAACTTTTATTGCTCACTCAGCACATATCTAGCCAGGAAGTAAGATACCAGTTCTCTCTTTGTGAAGATACCTCCTTCTGCCAAGAAACTTTGTGGGGCAGAAACATCTCTGGAGAGAAGAGGAGAGATATGTAGTCATAATCCCCTAAGCCAACACATCACACATTCTAGGCTTGTCCTTTAGTATTTGCTTCTCTTATGCAGGCTGGAAGTGAGTAATCAAAAAGCCGTTATCCGGACACTTTTATTCTTTATTTTTTGTACATCTTTCATGAATGGGTCTAGTGCTTCTCCTTAAAAAAACGGAGGTATTTATCATATATTATTCCAAGATAACGAAGGTTAAATTTAAAACCACTAGCCTGCTGCACAGGCTTTGTTAATATTTTATAACAAAAATATAATAATAACAGGTTTTGTTAATATTTTATTTTGTTTAGTCTTGCTTTTTCTCTCCAAACATTACACCAGACTTTTAAAATATATTCTTAGGTTGAATTTTAATAACTAAAGTGTTTTAAAACACTTTATTGACAACGATTATGTCCTAATTTCTAAAATGCACTTGGCAGAGAAAAATGTTTTTGAAACTTGAGATAGCAAAATTTTTTATGTTAATCACCCCAAATCTGAAAGATTAAGCATTTATCTTTCAAATGTTGATATAATACATCTAATGCTCTGCCAAATGGAATCTATTAAGTGGATCACATCTTTTTATTTGAATAAAATTTATGGTAAATATTCATAATTATTATACCACAATGCATATCTATACACAGAAGCATTTAATTTTAAATACCTTCTTTAAAGTCATATTTACATGTAATCAATAAAAAATAATTAAGTCACAGTAGAATGTTATGCTTTGTAATGTTTTTCCACAAACTAAATTATTTTTAAAGAGGTTACAGAATGAAATGCTTATATTTTTTAAAGCATTTGGAAGAGGGTTAAATTATTTGTATATGAGTCCATTCAGGCTGCTATAACAAAATACTGTAGACTGGGTTGAGTGGCTTATAAACAGCAAACACTTATTCCAAACAATTCTAGATCAGGGTACCCACAGAATCAGTGACTGGTGAGAGTCCATTTCCTGGTTCACAGAGACCATCTTTTCACTGTCCTCACATGGTAGAAGAGGAGGAATTTCTCTGGGGCCTCTTTTCCAAACCACTAATCCCATTCATAAGGATTCTACTCTCATGACCTAATCACCTACCAAAGACCCCCGCCTTCTAATCATATGACCTTGATCATTAGGATTTCAACACATGAATTTTGTGGAGACACAAAACAACTCAATCTATGATAGTAGTATGGTTGTTTTATTTCTCCAGTTTACTCTAGTTTTCTTAGTTTTCTCTTAGAAAGAAAAATCCAAAATGAAATATTTTGCATACATATAGTTGCCAAGGTTTATAATTTGTGAGTTATATATAATATTTATGTAATTTGTGTGTGTGTGTGTGTGTGTGTGTGTGTGTGTGTGTGTGAGAGAGAGAGAGAGAGAGAGAGAGAGAGAGAGAGAGAGAGAGCGCTCAAAATCTCACTGGCCAAGGGAGTATGCTATTATATGTATATTGGCTAGAGATTATTGAATATTTTGTATTATTCCACCTCTTGATACCAATATTCACTAAACTTAATGACTCCAATGCACAAAACACAGCTTTGAAAAAGTGTTTCCTTTTAATAGACCCCTTCAAGATCGCACTATATACGATAAAAAGCCCCTGGGCAACTAGTGCCATCAAAATGAAGTACAGAAATCCAAACTTAGAATAGTTTACCTTGATAAGTAAAGGAACAGACTTTAAATATATTTGATTTCCTGCAGCCAATTTAAGAATAAAAATATGGAACAACAAAACAGAGCTTTCTGAAAAAACAAAGTATACATACATATATATGGTAATAGCATAAGGAAAAAAGGTTTAATTGAAATGTAAATTTCATAAAAATAACATCTGCAAAACAGCATACTGTTAGTATGATAATATTAGTAGAAAAATATTTATCAAGCATTATCAATCAATATTCATTTAAAAACAACTTTCAAGCTATGTCTAACTTGCATTTGAAAAACACTCTCACAATGCACAGTTTTTCTTCTAATGAAAAATGCTAGTATTAATAATTACTTTGAATGTTGTTGATTTATACCATAGAGTTTATAACCACATAATAGATATATACAAGGTACTTAATCATGCATTATAAGAATTGACCCAATTTTAGTTAACAGCTAACACTTTAGCAAAAGTTGTAATTTTTAATGCTACATTACTTTCAAAACCAACAATAAAAAAGTGATAATGAGAAAACACAAATCTCTAATAAGAAATAAATAATGTTTCTGGGATTATTTCATTACTGTTGAATGATTTTGAATAATGTATAGCAAGTAGATATACAAATATTTACTCCATGGCACTATTTTGATTACTATAGTCCGATGATAGTACATTTTTATTATAGTCTCTCATTTTATTTCCTGTACCCTTAATGAAAATCACTACTTATGTCATTCTGGGACAATTCTAACAGGAAGAGTAAAGACTTGATAAGGTGGTCATGCTCTGGAAAGAAACTGAACTTGAACATCACAAGGGATAAGGTAAAATCAAGACTGAGTCAGAACGATGAAGGGAAATGAAAATCAAAACCACAATGAGATGTCACTTCACATCTCTTAGGATGACTATTGTCAAAAAAACAATACAAGTGGTGTCAAGGTTGTGGAGAAATTGGAACTCGTGTACACTGTTTGTGGGAATACAAAATGTTTAATGCTACATTAAACAATATGGAGATTTTCAAAAATTAAAAATAGATCTAGCGTATAATTTAGCAGTTCCACTTCTAGGTATTTATCCAAAAAACTGAAATAAAAATCTCAAAGAGATATTAACACTCCTATACTCAGTGTAACTATTCATAATAACCAAAATGTGGAAACAGCCTAACTGTTTATCAACAGATGAATAAAATCAAATCTAGTATTCATTCATTGGACTATTATTCAGTCATAAAAACAGAAGAAATCCTTTAATAGGTCACAACATGGATGAACCTGGAGAACATTATGTTAAGTGAAATAAGCCAGTCACAGAAGGACAAATTCCACCTATACAAGGTATTGAAATCATCAAACTCAATGAAGCAAAGAATAGAATTGTCATTGCCAGAAGTTGAGAGGAGGGGTGGAAATGGGGAATTGCTAATCAATGGGTATATAATTTCAGTTATGAAAGGAAAATTGTAGAGAACTGTAGAACATCGTGCCTTTAGATAACGAATACCGTATTGTATGCTTAAAAAAACTGTCAAAAGGGTAAATCTCATGGTAAGTGTTCTTAACAAAATAAAAAAATTTAAAACTGTAACACCATTATCACACCTAAGAAATTTCACAATACTCTAATATTAATTTACTATTCAATCCATATTTAAATTGCTTCAATCTTCCTCAAAATACCTCTTGAGGCTATTTTCTTTTCCCCCCAGGATCCAGTGACTAATTGTGGATTGCACTTTACTATCATGTCTCTTTAATGTCCTCTGACATTTTTGTCTTTTACGGTATTGATGTTATTAAAGATTCCATACCAGTTTTCTTATTAAAAAATATTGCATGATCCCAATTTTTCTGATTGTTTTCTCATAATTAGATTATGTTTCAACTTTTCTTATCAATACTATATAGATGATATTATTTTACTCCCCATTGCATCGTACTGGCAAGTACCTAATATCAGTTTGACTCAATTAAAGTGGTGCTTATCTAGAGCAAAATGTCATTTCTTCTTAAATATTATTTTTTTCTCCAACTATACATACATTAGCAACTGCAGGCCTTTTTCAAACCAAAACTTTCTCCTCAACTTGTCTTATAAACAGACTTCTTCCCATGAATATGGCCTTCTATTTATTTATTTTTTGGAGCGTTCTTGGTTCAGAATTATTTCTCACACTAATTTGTGATAACATATATGGTCCAGGGAAGTACGCAATGCCAACCTGTGAGCACTCCTAACTGACCCAAATAAGAAGGTGTTAGCTTTATTCCTCAGAGAACAAAGTTTTGCTTTAGAGAACTATGGTTTACTATCAATTTTATTGGCAAATGACCTGATCTCAATCACCCCACTTTTAGTTTAACTGCATTTGGTAGTTCTCCCTCATAAAATTTGATTCAGTGTTAAAGATCTCTACTAATTTTTTTTTTAAAAACTTGTACCTGTTCTCTTTCATTTTTCAGGGGATTTCAAAAAGGAGAGAACAGAAACAATTCTAATTTAACACAAGAAATGACTGATATCTGGCTCCTCCATAACTGACATTCTCTGCCCCTGTGTATTTAGACCCTATTTAATAGCACCCTCAGGCATTGCTTACATGTTAGCATGGACCCTCCTAGATCCTCACATGGCTTTCTGCCTGAGAGCAAAACTTGTTTCTAGAGCCTTTTGTTGTTATCCTATTCTCTACATACTGATAGCTTACATCTATCTATTGAGTGTATATGGTATTCCAGAAACTGTCCTAAGCACCATACATACATCATTTAATCCTCGTACCACCACATGCTATTTTAATTATCATTATCATTTATACATGAGCAACTTATGGTACAGAGAGGTTTTGTGATAGACCAATGTCAAAAATGAGAATTCATATCAAGACTTTCTGTCTATGGAGCATCTTCTCTTAATCTCTATGTTCTAGTGTCTCCTGATAGGCATCCAGGCTCTACTGGGGCTTGAAATAGCAACTCTCCTTAAATCAGTGCAGGGTTAACAGCTATATCAGTCTCTCTTTACATCTATATAAAAGAGATGATCTCAACTTCTCTCTACTGGTTGCTGCAAACAGAAGCAAAACCACCAACCACTGCCTCTAAATGCAGTATTTTTTTTTTTAAGGTTTAACAATCATAAAAAATAGCACTACACCAGAAATACTATTTATGCTCTAAGCTGCTGGTTAGAACTTGTTCACAGTTGGACATTTGACTATATTGACCAACTCAAGCAATTATTTTTCTATGACTGCTACAGAAGTGTCTCATATTTGCACCTGACTTCTAGAACTCTGAACTCTAGAGTGCAAGCAAAGAAGCAAGTATCAGTCTTAGCTTTCAAGGAAATCCAGAATTTAGCTGTCAGTCCTGGAACTACCACAGAACATTTGATTCTTTACTTCTCCTTCTTCTTCTTTTTTTCTCTTTTAACTGGGAAAAGATGTTAATTTAAAAAAAAAATGCTCTGGTGAACTGAGAATTGTTATTCAAAATTGTCAGTGCTCCTCACATATTTGCTTATTAGTAAGGTGTTGCATTGACTCAACTAATCACTGATAAATAGACAGGATATATATATATATATATATATATATATATATATATATATATATATATATATAAAATATAATATAATATATATACACACACACACATAAATACACTATATTCATGACATTTGTTAAGGATGGTAAGGTAGATTTTATTCAGGATCACCACAACAGGGGTATGGGGATGCCAACAATGGGATTTTGCAGTGGAGGAGAGAGATTGGGCTCAACTCCAAACACAGCATGGCCAAGTGGGAATAGGAGTCAAGGAGCAGGGTAGAGGTCAATGGATGGAAATTACTGAGAGGTAACATTAGGAGTAAGGGGATATTTTGGCTCACCTGCCCTAACAGGATTCTCGCTGAAGAGATGTCAGAGTGAACAGACATAACCTGGGAGATGGTGGAGGACAAGGAATTGGATCAAATATCATGAGTGATCAGATATTGGGAGTGAAGACTTCTTATTAAACTGACTTAGCAAGGTACTGGCTAAAACTAAATTTTACAAGGAAGAGCACAGATGAGCTCAAGTTCATCTCATCACAGATGAGAAGGTTCAGGAGTCTGAGTGAAGTCTGGGATTTCAATTGTTAACGATGTCTGGAATAAGCTCTTTCCACAATTTTGACAGGTAAAAGAGCAGCAATAAATCAATCTTGTTTTAGGTCCAAATAAGCAAAGAAGGTGCTGCAAACAAAATTATGTAACAGACATTTTTATGTATCTAAATCAAAATATTTTACAAAACAGACTATAATATATTTTTAGAATAAGACAAAGAAATATTATTGGCTTTTTATATAAATTAAGAATTTACTTTATCCACATCACAGATTACTGCTCAATTAAGTTCTATGTTTCATAATATAGTTGACCCCTGAACTTGGGTTTGAACTGCACGGGTCCACTTATACGCAGATATTTTCCAATGAATACATACAGTACTATAAATGTACTTTATCTTCCTTATGACTCTCCTAATAACATTTTCTTTTCCCTAGGTTACTTTATTGTAAGAATACAGTACAGAATACATATAACTTATAAAATATGTGTTGATCTAATGTTTTGGTCAGGCTTCTGGTCAACAGCAGGCTGTTAATAGTTAAGTTTTGGGGGAGTCAAAGGTTATACATGGGTTTTCAACTGTGCAGGGTATCAGTTCCCCTAACCCCCACATTATTCAAGGGTCAACTGTACTGTGAAGAGAAATTTAAGCATCCTTTCAAATAACACAAACTTTAAGTAATATACCTTGAATTTAAAGAATTTGATATAGGTAAAGTATTTGTGTTTGTTTGTTTGTTTTAAGCCATGTTTGAGGATTGCCAAAGATGGATTGAGGGGAAAACATGCATGATTGAAGTAATATAAATTTGATAGATTAACAGAGAAGTAATTTAATTAAGAAGCTCAGAGAATATGAAAGCTTTTAAGGTGGAATGTTTATAATTTAGACAACTTAAATATGAATGAAGTTGGCAGGCAAGACCTTTTACTGGTACCTTCTCTGAAGCTAAGAATAAAACACTTTGCAGAAACAGAGACTGACTGACCTTACTACCTAAAATATGATAATGCAGTATATTATTTGAAAAGCTGAAATGAATCAGAAGGAGCTGTTTACTTTGTGAAAAAGAATATAAAAAATGTGTCCTTCAACCCTTTTTACCAATAAAGTAAAATATCTTTTGTCATCTCATTATGTCTCCAACTGACTTGATATTTTAGCACCTCAAAATGCAATTGGCACTAAATATTAAGCATTTATCAAAGAAAATTTAGATCAAATATTTATATTCCATATTTTAAAGTAAAAATGTTAATAGCACTAAACCAGTGATCTCAATTGCCAAAGGAAACAAAGGATTGTTGAACATGAAATGTTTACCAGACAATGTTTACATTTCATCCAGATCATTTCCTCTACCTGCTTTATGACGAGCATTCCTTTTAACTATGAAAAGTTGATCATCGTCTTCTCTTTGAAACATTTTCTTCATATGACTATCAGTCCATTCAATTTCTCTCCTGATTATCCACCTACATCAATGTCTTCTCCTCAGTCTCCTTTGATAGTTTCTCTTTATTTCCTTAACATTGCAATTCCCCAGGGCTCTGCCTCTTGACTTCTATTTTATATTTAAAACCACTTACTTTATGAGCTCAGTCACATGCCTTTATCTATATACTATCTTTATGTATATTGTCATATATTTCAAATTTAATCTGTAGTCAGAACTCTCCTCTGGGTTCTAAACAGAGTAATCTGTCCAATTACCTACTAGATATTTCCAACCGTATCCAATTTCTTACTTAACAGAAACTCAATGTGCCCTGAACTGAACTACTGTTTTTTTTCCATCCTTAAACATGCTTTTTGCACAATGTCCCCTTTCTCAGTTAATAAAAACCTCATCTCTAAGTAAAAACCTTAGCAACGTGCTCAACTTCAATTCTTCTGTTACAGATTACATGTGCTGTTTCAGAGCTTCCTTTTGGCTCCATTTTGGAAAAATAAAACATCCAGTTGCTTCTTACAATGTGCACTGCTTTTTACCTGGGGCACACCACCACTATTTCTAACCTGTATTAATGAATTAGAAGAATTCAATTTTTCAATCTATTCTCAGCACATCAGCCAGAATAATCTCGTCAACACATAAATCATATCAGTTCTCAAAATATTCCAATAGCTTCCTCTGGCACTTAGGATAAAAGTCAAAGTCCTTTCAACCACTCACCTCCCTGGTCTCTTCACATGCTACTTTTCTTATTTTTCAAAAGTCCAGCTCTTTTTTATCCATCAATATATACAAATGGATTTTTATGGAAAAACAATAGCAAATGAATTTCATAAGGATTAGATAAAATGATGCATTTCTAAATATATGACACAATTCCTAGCAGGTAATGGATAATCAATTGTTGTTATTTACCTTTTTTCTTTATTATATTTAAAAGAAGCATATTGAGGTCATTGCAGCACATGCTATTTTAAGAATATATATCTCATATCCTTGAATCTGCCTTCCTAAGTGACTCTACAGTGACTCTATACAATATTGATTAAATTTTTAAAACTGTATGCTTTTAATGGTAGACCTTTTTACCTGTTAGTTTCCAACAAGAAAATACTTCCTATGATTTATATAATAAGCACTTAAAAGTGTTAGGCTCTTCTGTTTGTCTATTTTGGCCTCTTTCAATGATCCTATTAAAAACTAGTAAAGAGATTATTATAGAATTTGTGATTTCTACTAACCACCATTTTTTACCCATCTGTAAATATTAGGAGACAGTTATTCATTGATTTTTCCCTATACAAAGTCCATTACCTGACCATCTTTTGACCCTTAAAGAGGTTTTCTTCAAAGATGAATACTAGGTGCCCATTTTGATTATCTCAGCATATAACAAATTACTACCTCTCTAAACTTGCAGTCATTGACAATAGCCTTTCAGAGATTACTGCCTTTACAGGAATTTTACAAGAGTATTTGGGCAAGAGTTTTACAAAACAAACGAAAAAACACCAAGAGGTTTCAGGTGAAATTTCATCAAATATTTGATTATTGGTGTCACTGGTATTATAATAGCAATAGTAGATAAGTACTTTCTTATACAGAATAATCCTCAATTGTACCTCGGAAGGACTATTTCAACCTGTTTTTTATAACTTACTAGAAAATGTTTTATACCCACAGCATTTGAAAAGCATATTACTAAAATTCTTTTTATTCTTTGAATAATATATCCATAACCACAAAGAAAAAAGCAGTATATATTTTTTACTATATAGATTCTGAGAAAAAAACAAGTGCAGCCACTACATATTCTGTATATTCTGAATTAGTCACATGTTAATAATAACTTTAAATAATAGTGATACAACACTGTTTCATAGAAACAACATTAAGGGCCATCTCCAAAATAAAATTTATTAGCAAAATAGAGATGAATCTTTACTTTAAATAAGTCGTGCAGTTTTGCCTTTTTCTTTTCCCCCCCATCTGTTTTGTGGCCCAGTATCAAAGACAGGATAAATCATAATCTATTTTTCCTGTCATCTTTGAAAGCTTTTATGGCTTTTCCAAGTTCTGAGACTTTTAACACAGCAATATTGAGTTATTGTATATTTCCCCTAATTTCTCTCGGAATATATGGACATGTTATTTGTACTACTGTTATATGGATGCTGTTATTTGTACTACTTCTATTTCTTTGGGACAAAAAAGATCATTTACTTGAAGATTAGGGGAAAACTAATCTAACCAAATTTCTACTTTTCTTCAAATTGAAGTCCATAGAAGGAGGTATGGAAGAATGTAGTCTACTATTTGTTATTGTTTATTTGTACATACACTCTTTAATTAACTTATCCATTTATTTTGCAAACCTTTTAAGGAGCCACTAGATGCTGTAGATCTGAGAGTAAATTATATTGTTCTTGTCTTTAACCCCTCTGCAGTCTAATGGGACAAGTGCCACTATTGCTATTACTCTTTCTACTGCAACTACTACAAATTATTCCTTGCATAACACTAAATATGTTCCAAACACAGCTCTAAATTTTTTTACATGTACAATTCTATATGTCATATCTTATATGTCTTTTGTTTCCAATGTAAAGGAATTTCAATGCATTGATAAAGTAGAAAATCTTACATAAAAATGCCCTATTTTGGAATCATTTGGAAGAGGAAAGAACTGAAAAACAAAAACATTAGTATTTTACAACAATTTATTTCTTACCTAAACAAAGATGCAACAAAACAAAACAAAACAACAACAACAACAACAACAACAACTACTTAATTCCAGGAGAAAAAATGTAAGGAAGAGAGCAGAAATTATTTTTTTTTCCCATTTATTTATCCTCAGTAAAGTTAAGCAGCAACCCCTTCCATCTTCTTCAACTAACAATTATCTTAGTTGTGTCTTAACTCATGTAAAACTTTTGAGATTGTTATTATCTCAAAAATTACAAAGGAAGAAAATACAGTTTTGAGAGGTTGTGTGTCTTATCTAATGTTCGTGAGCTAGAAAGCAGTTGAATGAGAACATAATTTAGAAAGTCTCGCTCAAGATTCTGTGGGCTTAACATTATACTATTTTGTCCTGATATCATGAGACTCATCAATATTACCTACAGGGACTTAGAGCAGAAAATTCAGAGGAGCAACTTGATACATTCTGAATGACCAGTAAATAAATCTGCTTGAGAATATTACAGACATGCAATCACATCAACAATGAAAAAGCTATCACCCTATATGGTACCTACTAAATTATGAAAAAGAAGAAAAGGTGAGGCTGCACAGTACAGTTGACCCTTGAACAATGTAGGGCTTGGGGTGGGGCACACCCATCACAAAGTCAAACATCCACATGTTCACTTAAGTAAGCCCTTTGCAAACCCCATTTCCCAACTATGGATCAAAAATATTATAGTTAAGATATTAATACATAGATGGTGGCATTTGGAACTAGATAACCTGGGCTTTGAATTCTCTCTCTGCTACTTGCAAGCTGTGCGACCTTAGCCAGATCACTCAACCTCACTGTGCATCAGTTTCTTTAATATAGTGGCAATAATAGTAACTACCCCAAGATATGGTTGTTAATACTAAATAAATTAATATATTTAAGATATATAACAGTGCCTGTTATGTAGCATTAGCTAAGTTATAATTATTGGCATTATTATTGCTCATTATTGCTCAACACACATTATTACTCAAAGTACAAACAGCTTACAGAGATTCACTTTACAAAATGGAAAAGCAATATAGGCCTCATATTATACTTAAAATTTTGTGATTTTATTTATTATAAAAGATTGCTTGAATTGTAGTCACTAAGATGCATTGTGTCCTTATAAGAAATCCCAGAAATATTCTATTTGGACACAATAACAAAAATTGTGCTTCTCATTAGCATCCTTACCGATTGTAAAAATGCTATAAATTATATTGTTATTGATAAACATGTGATGACAAGTGGGTGTTTAAGTTTTAGTATCACTTGCTAGGAAACTCAGAGCCAGAGCTTTCAGTCATTTTGCAGAAATCATTTCTTTTTTTAGGTTAACATTTAACCTGCCACAATATTTCATTTCTTATATTTATTTCTCTGATCATTAGCTCTTATCTTTTTCATATTAAATTGCATTGTACTGCTGTTTCTAAGTTTTGCTGATATTATACAAATTTTATGCGCTACAAAAAACATTAGCTAACAGTTGCAGATTACTTTCTCTGAAAGAGACATTGAGATAAATGCCATATGTAAATTAACATATTTAGACATGTCAATTAATCATAACCTTTGAATAGGTTCTATTATTATTAGGATAAAACAAGGGACTTGCTCTTTTGGGAGTCTAAAACTGTCACCTTTTATGCAGATTCTTTAGTATTTAGAATATCAGGTTGCCTGTAAATAAATTTTATACTTCTTCCTCTCTAATCTGTACTTCTTTTACTTCATTTTTTTTTTACACATCACATTGTTTAAGACCTTTAATATAAAGTTGAATAGAAGGAGTTAGAGTTAGAAGTATATCCATACCTCATTCTCAATGTCAAGAAAACATTCAGTCTTTCACTATTGAATATGATATTAGTTTGGGGGTTTACATAGCTATCCTTTATCAAGTTGAGAGTTTTCATTACAAAGAAGGTTTAATTTTGCCAAATGTTTTTTTGTGTTTCTACCAAAGAAATACAGTTTTTCTTCTTTAGTCTATGCTATAGTGATTTACATTGATTTTTTTTTTTTTAAAGATTTTATTGGGGAATTAGGGGAGGGAACAGCATTGGGGAATCGGGGAAGGGGAACAGACAAGTTGCTGTCCTTTTGTTCTTCAGTCTAGTTGTGGAGGACATCACTTCACTGGCCCGTGTTGGTATTGTGATCATTGCACTCTTCCTGGATGAGGCAGGTCAGCTGCCAGCCATTGGACAATCTCTCACATCGGCTGCCAGCCGCTCATGTAAGTTCACGGTAGCTCACTGCAGCAGGGGCTGTAGCCCACGCCAGCCACTCACGGGCAGCACAGCTTCAGGTCGAGCTGTTGTTCACATTCTTAGCTATAGAGGGCACAGTGTCACTGGCCCTCATGTGTGAACTGAACCGGCAGCCCGGTTGCTCAGAGCTCACGCTCTCAAGCCAATTCTTACCAGCAAGCCACTTGGCTGGCCCTACATTGATTTTTGAATGTTGAATGCTGAACCAGTATGGTGTTACCAGGATAATCTCCATTTGTTCATGACGTATTAACCTTTTAATATATTACTGAATTTGATAGGCCAACTTTTTGTCAATGACTTCTACGTCTACGTTCATAGAAGATTTTGTTCTTACATAGTCTTTTTTTTTTCCTTTAATGTTTTCATTTGGTTTAGGTTTCAGAGTAATACTAGTCTCATAGAACACATTGTGCTGTATTCTTTCCTTGTCAGTGCTCTATAAGTATTTATGTAGAGTAGGTATTAATTATTCCTTGAATATATAGTATAATTGTCCATGAAGCCATCTACAAGTAAAGTTCTAGTTTTGGAAAGTTTCTTTTTGACTTTTTTGTTGTCTTGCTTTGTTTTATTTTGTTTGCTAAGAAATAATGCCTTTAATAGATATAGAACTAGTCTTATTTTTTCTTGAGTGTGCTTTCATAATTTTTTTCCTTTCTAGGAATTTTTCTATTTTATTGACTTAACCAGAATTCTTGGTAGATGGGTGTTAAAATAATATTCACTTACTATTCTTATCATGTATGTATTGGGTTGTCAGAAAAGTCATGACACATTTTCACAACAAAAAACATAGAAAAAATACATCATGACTTTTCCAACAACCCAATAGAATCTGCAGCAATGCCATCTCTGTCATTCCTGATATTGGAGATTTGTGTCTTCTCTCTTTTTTTCTTAATTTTATTGGTCATTTCAAATAAACAACTAGTTGTTCAACTGTGTTTCTCTATTGTTTTCTGTATGCAAATGTTTATAGTAATTATATATATAATCACCTAAAACAGAAAACAACCTAAATATCCACTAACAGTTTAATGAATAAACAAATTGTGGAATAGCCATACAATGAAACTAGTTAGAATTACTTTTGATACATACGAAACATAAATGAGGGGTCTCAAAATAATTATACCAAATAAAAGAAATCAGACCAAAGGGTACAAACTGCAGTGAATCCATTCATTAAAGAAAGAAAATCTTGAAAAAGCAAACCAATCCATAGATACAAAGAGCAAATCAGCACTTTCCTGAGGAGGAGAGCTAGGGAGACACGGATTTTAAAAAGGCAGAAGAAATCTTTTTGGAATCACTACTATGTTTATATCTTTATTATGGCAATGGCTTCTTAAGTACATATGTATTTATGAAAATTCATCAAATTGCACATTTTAAATGTGTGTAGTTTATTGTATATCATTTACACCCCAATAAAGCTATAAACATAATATAGCCAAATATGATAATTTTATGTGGTTCAATGTAATATCTTCTCCATTTCACAGAAAAATGAACCAGAAAGCCAGAAATATAAAATAATTATCTAAAGACACAAAGCTAGTAAGTTATAGGGACAGGCTTCAAAGCCACAGAATATGTCTCCAGAGCCTAACCACTCTCTATTTTATACTGCCTCTTTACGTGTTTGTTTTTTAAATTATATTCCCCTTACCATCCTTCTCCTTTTTTTATGTACAACTTGCTAGCATTCAAGATAAACACATTTACATTTATTTAAATCAATTATTCAATTTTACTTTCTATTAATTCATATTATTGAGACCATATCACATTATTTCCATTCTACTGAAGGTACATTATGGATCAAATGATTTTTATGGCTTTACATGGGGCACAAATCCCTAAGTTAGGTCACCAATGAACATATGCATCTATGAAACAAAATTTGGTAATTACAGGTAATACATCTAAGGGGAAATTGTCCTCAGTTTGGTAAGCACCTATTGTCAAATATATTTTCTCATGTATTTTATTCATATAAAACAAAAAGGGAGATTCCTCATTTGTATCATCTTCTTCCCCAAGGGTTAGGATCTATCCCTATTATAGTATTTACCCCATTTTATTATAATTAGTGATGTATTAGACAATTTATTGTATTGTTAGACAAAAACTCCTTGAAAAAAACAGTTAGATTGACCCTTGTTTACCCAAAGCAAGAATATAAAAAATGTTCAGTAAGAATTTATACAATTAATGTAAAAATTGCATGTTTTAGAGAGAAGTCTTGTAGATTGAGAGTAAATGCTAGTTAAGTCAAGTCAATAACCTGCTCCGGTTGAAATACGAGAATCATCAAAAACTGAGTTTTACTTCAGTAGGTGAAAAAATTAGGTTAAATAATGTGATGGAGCCTCACACTGAGGAGACATTTGTCTGGTCTCTCAAGTAAAATAACAAAAAATTGAAATATTTTCAAAGAACAATCTTGTGTTCAGTTCACTGTTCCATACATATATGAATTCTGCATGTGGTACTTCTAGAAAATGCACTCTTAAAATTACATAGAATTTTCAAGCAGTAAATTGAAGGTTCCCACACTTGTTCATAGCACAACTTTTACATATAAATGTAACTTGGTAGATATTACATAATACAACATTTCAGGTTTTTTACTCTGATATAAAACAATTGATGAGAAAAGTGATTAGGGTTTTATACTAGGGAATTCCTCAGATTAATATATACCCATATGATAAGATTTAAAAGTCTTAAATGATAGCATCATATGGAAAGAGAAAATTAAAAATCTTGAAAATGTAATTAGCAGTTGTATTTGAAAAAGCAGAAGTATTATTCCTTGAGATATAGGAATACCCATGTTGTTATAATTAATAATCTGCAACCATTCTTACCATCTATTTTAACTATCTTTTCCCTTAAATGAACTTAATCTTATTTTTCTCCTCTTTCTTAATTAATACCCAACCCCTACTGGGACATAAATAACCACAAAATACTCTTCTTGTGCAACTCCTAAATTATTCAATGTAATTTTAATTATGATAACTATCATGGGGAAAATATTCCTTGCAAAGGGAATATAATAATTCAATTACATCAAAAACATCTATTTGACTCAGTCATTTACCCATTACCCTGCATTTTATTTCTAAAGCTTAGTTACCCAGCACAATATTTCTTAGGGCTTTCAGCAATTTTCTGTGAACATGAGAGAAGAAGCTCCAAATACCCTGTCTCCAATCCACTGCTGATTCTCTATCTTCAGGTGAGTTTTACTCATTTACAAGTAAAATAATTATGCACTTATTGTAAATGTATATAAAGAACTATGGACACCATCAATGTGAAATTTAAAGTTGAGGGGGAAAAAATGATTTCTTGGATATTTTCAAAGGAACTATATGAGAACTTGCACAACTACTAGACCTCTACGTTTGATGCATATAGAAAATAGGTAGATCATCAAGAAAAAAAGGCTGATGAGAAATCTTTAATAAGAGCTCTTGCAATCTGTGAGCACTACAGAGGGGTGAGGCCTGCTGCCTCCTTACCTCAAACTCAGAAATGCGGTTGATGTGATTTCCCTGCAAAGGAAGACTTAAAGGCTAGCAAAAGCTAATGCGGGCTGTGACAGCCTGAGCAAGATGTCTGCATTTGTGGTATTCACAAGACAAGGCTTATGTCAGTATTTCCTGTAACCTGGATTCAGGCACACAAGAGAAAAATAGTGTGTGTATAGATCAGAAGTTCTCACAACCCCCTCCTCAGGTTCAATTAATTTGCAGAGCCACTCAGAACTCAGAGAAACATTTTACTTACTAGATTACCAGTTTATTATAAAAAACCAGGAACAGGTAGAAGAGATGCATCAGGAAAGGTACATGGGAAGGGGCACAGAGCTTCTATGCTCTCAGGGAATGCCATTCCCCCCACATCTGCACATGCTCACCAACCCAGGAGCTCCCTGAGCCCCATTCTTTTGGCTTTTTATGGAAGTGCCATTACATAGACATCCTTGATTAAATCATTGGCCTTTGGCAATTGATTCAAACTCCAGCCCTTCTCCCCTCCCCAGAGGGCAGAGGGTAGGACTGAAAGTCCCAACCGGTTTAATCACATGATTGGTTCCCCTGACAACCAGCCCCCATCTTTAGAATGCCTCTTAGCATACTCAGGTGCTTTTTGAAAGTTACCTCATTTACATAAATTCAGGTGTATTTAAAAGAGATTTGTTATAAATAATATCAAGATACTTTTTTCACTCTTACCACTTATGACATTCCAATGGTTTTAGAAGGTCTGTGCCAGAAATGAGGACAAAGACCAAATACATATTTCTTATTATAAATCACATTGTCACCATTTATCTATCAAAGGACGGAAGAATTTCAGCAGAAAGGGACTGGGAGATGCAACAGTCCTAAAGACTGGGGTAAAAAATGCATCTACCTAGGTTAACAAAATTGAAGAACAAAGGGACTGGCCGAAGAGGGCAACTTTGACTGTCCCTGAGAAAAAATTCCTAACAGAGTCAGGCCCAGAAAATGAGAAGCTAGCTTCTGGTGGAAAATCCTTTCCCACTCCTTTCCTATTCTTTTCCATCACTTCTCCACATACCCTGAACAGAAACTGGCTAATAAGATTAGAGAATGGGGGGAGGGGGGGAAGAGGAGGAGCACAATGGGGAAGAAGAGAAAAAAAATCAAGACTTAGCCTTCATTCTAAGAAAGCTTCTATTGACAGCAAGCTTGACCTAGTTCAGAGGAGGTTGGCCATTAAAACATGTACAGAGATAGGACTAATTTGTACTTAAAATTCCAATTTCTTAACTGAAATTATGTTTGTAATGAACCCAATCTTAGTTTGGGTGCTCAAAGAAGTAGATATCTCTATCTTTATCTCTATCTCTATCTCTATCTCTATCTCTATCTCTATCTCTATCTCTATCTCTACCTAATCTTTGGGCAAATCCCTCAAGAAAAAGAGTTGGGAGCAAGAGGAGGCTGGGAGAGACTTTGGACGTTGAAAGCATGTTTTATGACTGTCTCCCTGAAGGAGACTGGGTAAGTGTCTCAGGACATCTCTAAGAAAGTTTTTTCCAGGCAGATGGGGAAACTGAGTCAGAGTTGCCCATTAGAGGAATCCTGTATCTTACACAAACATCCCTTTGTAATATCCCTACTGTGTGCAGCCATTGACTATGAGCAGCCCGTGGGATTCGTGGTGGATCCAAACCAGCCACAGCTGGTGACCATCAGAACATTAAGCTGCCTGCCACAGCAAGAGATCTGAATGACACATTTTTATAACCATCAAATATACTTGCTTGATTTTTCACACAGAACACAGGAAATTATTCACACTAAATATATGTTAAAAAAATGGCTATAGATAAAATCATAAAGTACTTTAACATTAGGAGACATGTGTAATTCAAATACCTATGGCCTACAGCCTACGGTCCCAACATTCTATAGTCACCATGTCATTTAACAGAAAAATGAAATAACTTAAGACCCACTTCACATAATAGCTATGTGCTATTAGTTCTAATGTGTTGTCACCCTCCTCCCCCAATAAAGCAATAAAGGTCAATTAATTTCCTTGGTTAATTTGGTGAAAGTAGGTTTGCCACATGTGTGTTCCTGAGTCACTACATCCTATATACTGTTTTTTTGGGGGTCATGTGACTTCCATTGATGGCTCTTCCTTATAGAGCAAAGCATAAGAAACCAATTTTTTTGGCCTAGTATTCCCTTTCCTTTGCTTTCCTTCTAGAAACCTCCCTGTTTTCCTTATTCAAGTTCCATCTGCTTTTTAATTAAAAGTCAGGATCACCCTTTGATCTACGAAAATCTAAAAGGCTGTGCAATTCCAACCCATATATTTCCAGGCATAATTTTTTTTTTTTTAATTAATCCCCTAGGCCTAAAGTGCGAGCCTGATCCAGGTGGGTGGAGTATGGGGTTTTCAGAGAAGGCAAACAGGGCACAGCTGGAGCTGCAGAGTGTGCTGTGTGCCTGGGAGTGTGAAAGCAAGGGCCCCTGGGGTGGGGGCTGGGAAAAGATAGGGTGGGGTGCACCCAGCTTCCAGGCAGCTCAGGGACCTGTGGAATCAAGCCCAAGTAGCTGCAGCCCTAACATTCTCAGAGAAAGCTCTGGTGATATTGATATCTGGACTGAGGGGAGTTCTGGGAAGAGAAATGCCTGGGGTCTGCAGTGCAGGAGTTGCGTACCCCCACACACATTTGTAAGGAATCTGGCTCATGTCACCTATCTCAAACACCAATTCTTGTAGAGGCATCCCCTAGTCCCCTCAACAATCCCACAGTCATACTTAACGTGCCGCAGCTCCTCACACCAGAAGCCTTGCCAGGTGCTGTGAGTGGCATGCTCTGAAGCCTGCACAGGGAGGCAAGGCCTGAAGCCTGCACAGGGAGTGAGCTGCGCATGCCCCAACTGCACAGCCATAGCCTGCCTTGAGCTCTAACGGACTCTGGGTAACATCAGGGACTTCCAGTGCAGAACCCTGGAGTCCCAATCAGATGTCTGCCAAGGTCTAAGGCAGCAGCAACCCCAAGGCACTTAATTGCACATTCTTGGGGCCAGATGTTTCTTCCAGAGGATTCGAGACGTTTATAATTTGTCCAAAGAGACTATTATCACTACCTATTTTTTGAGCCTTTCTCCTTAAGAGCAGATTCAGAGAATTACCCTCTCTGTTCCATGCCATCTATCAGCACCTGAGCCATGGGGTAGCTGGCCTTTCTGTTTCTTTGTTTTGTTTGTTTGTTTATTTTTGCTCTTAAAACTTT
Source organism: Aselliscus stoliczkanus (assembly GCA_033961575.1). Taxonomy (NCBI): domain Eukaryota; kingdom Metazoa; phylum Chordata; class Mammalia; order Chiroptera; family Hipposideridae; genus Aselliscus; species Aselliscus stoliczkanus. Next base: position 146,507,675 of record CM066727.1, read on the forward strand.
CTACACTTCAAAATTGTTATCTGAGACATGGTTCTATTCTGGGATAGAGCATGACCTCGATCTCCAGAAAGCTCTGACCTTGCCCCTCTGCCAGGCAAACCAGAGCTCCTCCCCAGCAAAGGGATGCAGGCCGGTAGTCATGGCCAGACTGTGGAGGACACCTTGGGCCAGGTGCTTACCCCACATGAAAATATTTGGTCTGCTTCAACGGAGGGTCAAAGTTTGAGGTTCCAGCTCCCCCTCACCCAGAAGAGGGGCAAGGAGGTATCAGGGGTTTTTCAGGGAACAGCGAAGCAAGCACCCACCCCTCCATCTGGCTGCAGAAAGCTGCGGCAGAGGCCAAGAGGGTACTATCTCTATTCTCTGGTCCTTCCAGCTCCTTCAAGCCTTCGAGGATTCTGTAATGGGGCAGGGGTTGGGGGACAGCTCTCTGTGCCAAGACATCTCAGGTCGAGATGGGAATGGGTACCATTTTAGGAGGGTGGAAAGGTGAAGTGTTTTGCTTTGTTTTAAAGTGGTTTTTTTTTTAATTTTTTCATATATATATATATATATATATATATATATATATATATATATATTTTTTTTTTTTATAAAACTTTTGTGAAGTTGGGGGTAGGATGGGGACCATGGGTGGCCTAGCCCCTCAGCATAACTCATCATGTCATGAAAGTTCTGACTCAGGAGGAAGTTGGCACCCAAGTTCTTTCATTTCACAAGTGAAGTAGGTCTGGATCACCAGATCCTCTGAAGAACCCAGGGTCTTAAATGTCCCTTTAGCTTCTCTCTCCCACTCCATCACCTGGGTGTAGTTCATCTGTGGACCTACCTCACCCATCATATCCAAGATGGTTGCCAGCTCCCCAGGGGGCTCATTCAGCATCTGGGTGAATTGCCCCTATTGCTGGCTAATTGGCTGCAAAAGCTGAGGTTTCTTCTGGCCCACAATTAATTGAAGGGATGTGCCAATACATTTCTGCACTCGCTGTTTTATTCTGTCGACTTATTTTTCTATATGTGGTCCAACTCTACACTCTCTGATATATGATAACTTTAACTGGCAATAAATAATCCAACATTAAGAAAAAACAAATTAAGATTGAAGAATAAATAAACAGAACCTCAAAGAACTTATGGAAAACACCAGATGAATAAAAATAATGGGAGTCATACAGGACTGGAAAAAAGGAACAGAAAAAGTATTTGATAAAAAAAACAAAACACTTCCCAAATTTGATGAAAAGCATTAATCTACATATCTAAGAAGCTCAATAAACACCAAATAAGATAAATACTAATCATATCTAGAAATTTATAGTCACATTTTCAAAAGCCAAAAGTGAAAATCTTGAATGCAGCAAGAGAAAAAGGATTCATCACGTAGGGGAAATACCAATAATGTTGAAGTCTGTTTCATAATGGCAGATAGAAGGCAGTGGAAGAACACATTCAAAGTTCAGAAAAAAAAAAATCTTCCTAATTGTTTGAGGTGATGAATATGTTTATTACCTTGACTATGGTGATTGTTTCATGGGTGTATATATGTCAAAACTCATAAAATTGTATACTTTAAATATAAAGTATGTTGTGTATCAATTATAACCCAATAAAACTTTAAAAATACTATATCCAGAAAACTAATATTTCAAATATGTAAGTGAAATAAAGGCTTTCCCAGATAAACAAACACTGTGAGGATTTGTTGTTAATAGATCTATCTTACAGGAAATACTAAAGGAAGTTCTTCAGGTTGAAATAACACCAGACCATAAATGGGAAGATATAAAGAACTCCAAAAATCTAGGGAAGGTTGTCTAAGGCTGAAAATGAGAAAAGGAAATAATTTGGGGTGAACACAAAGGCAAGGTGATGGTGGTGTTCTGAAACTGGATTGTTGTGATATATACACAGCTACATAAATTTTCTCAAAGCATTGAATTGTATTCTTAAATGGATGATGAATTTTATGTCAAATAAGTTATAGCTAAATAAAACTATTTTAAAAATCCAATTAACATAATCTATCATACTTCCAAATAAAGTATAATCAAATGATCATATTAATATATGTTTAAAAGCTTCTGACATAATTCAATATGCATTAATAATAAAATATCTCAGCAATTTAAGAATAAAAGGAAACATCTTTTTTTTTCTTCTTTTTTTTTTTTTCTTTTTTTTTATTTTTTCTTTTTTTTTATTTTTTTTATCGGGGAAGGGGAACAGACAAGTTGCCGTCTTCTTGTTCTTCAGTTTAGTTGCGGAGGATGTTGCTTCACTGTTGGTATTGTCATTGCGCTCTTCCCGGATGAGGCAGATCCGTCGCTGGCCTCTGGATGTCGCTCACCGCGGCTATTGGCAGCTCATGCTTGGCTGCCAGCCGCTCACGCTGGCTGCCGGCCACTCACTGTAGCCTATGGCAGCCCACTGCAGCAGGGGCTGCAGCCCACACCATCACCGGGGCTCGCACAGCCCAGCTCCAGGTGGAGCTGTTGTTAGCTGTAGAGGGCAGTGTCACTGGCCCTCATGTGGGATCCGAACCGGGGCCGCTGGCATCCCAAAACCAGCGCTTAACCAATGCGCCACCCGGCCGGCCCATTCTTCTTTTTTTTGAGGGCAGTGTCACTGGCCCTCACATGTGGGACCGAACCGGGGCCGCTGGCTTCCCAAGCCAGCGCTTAAACACTGCACCACTTGCCATCCCGAAAACATCTTTAATTTGACAAATGGCATCAACAAAAAACTTACACTAACCTCATGCTTAAAAAAAAACTAAATGGTTTCTTCCTATGATTAGAAACAAGTCATGGATATCCAGTTTTATTCTTCCCATTTAAGATTTCAGTGGAAACCCTAGCCAATGCAATAACCAAGAAAAATCAATGAAATGCATACAGATTTGATAGGAAAACAAGTTAAAACTGTTTATATTTACAAAAGACATTCTTATTTACATAGAAAATACCAAGGGACATACCTACAAGTTCCTAGGATTAAAAAAGAAAAAAAATGTCAAATTAACAGAGTACAAGATCAGTACACCAAAGTGGCTGTAGTTCTATATATTAGCAATGACCAATTGAAAGTTGAAATAAACAGTGACCTTTAAATTGCTTCAAAAATTAGAAATTTTGGTCAAAAATCTAGCATAATATGCAAAGTATTAGTATATTAAAAACTACACAAAATTGATAAAAGAAATAAAACTCATAAATAAATGAAGAGATGTACTGTGTTTATGGATTTGAAAGCTCGCTACAGTTAAGATGTTAATTCTCTCAAATTGTTCTATAGATTAAAGAAATCCCAATCAAGTCCCAGCAGGATGTTTTTGTAGATATCTATAATCTGGGTTTAAATTATTTATGGAACACAAAGTTACTGGAATAGCCACAATGATTTTGAAAAAGAATAAAGCTGGAAATATCAATATCTGATTTTAAATATAACTATGTTAAGCTACAGTAATCAAACTAGTGTAACCTTGTGAAAGGATAGATATATATAATAGATACATAAAACAGAATAGTCCAGAAATAGATGCACATAAACATATTCAACTGATTTTGACAAAGGTACAAAAGTAATTCAATGAAGAGGCGATAGCCTTTGCAACAAATTGTGCTATAACAACTGAATATCAATATACAAATAATTGAGCATTGATCTCTGACTTTGTTGAGGAGAAAAAAAAAAAATTTTCCTCTACCCATCCTAGTTTATCCAGCAGGGCCCTGTAAATGAGACTGGCTAGAGACAGATTAATGAGAGAAAAACAAACAGAGGTTTTATAACATATACATAGCACTTACATATGTCAGTATCCAGAGATGAGTAACTGAAAGAATTAGAAGTTGGGGTTTATAACAAAAAAAAAAAAAAAAAGAAAGGACTTAGGCTTTCTGGGCAGAGGAGGCAAGTTATGGGAAGGTGACCAGGAAAATAATGGTAAACAAAGGTTGCTTAGTAGTAAGGTTTGTTTTGCAGCTGTAGGTCAGTGTTTTCTTCATTAATAAGAGTTTTAAGAGTTCTCCTCTTCCTAGTAAACATTTTTGCAAATGGAAATTTCCTTTATAAATGTACCTTTCTTTAAAAAGGAAAATTTGGGCACTGTTTTCAGAGCTTTTTCTATGTCTGCTGGTTCGCAGTGGCCCTTAACTTAAAATAATCCATATACCAAAGAGGAATATTTGAAGATGGTATATTCTCGTACATCTTAATTTGTACTTTATAAAAAAATTAATTCCAAATGAATAGTATATCTAAATGTAAATGTAAAATGGTAATATTTTGAAAGGAAACTTAACAGAAAATCTTCATGACCTCAGGTTAACCCACATGTTCTTAGTTAAAATATTAAAAAAATTATTTATTTAAAAAATTGATAGTTCAGCTTCATCAAAATTAATTTTTTTTTTTTTGCTCTGACAAAGATACTATTAATGGAATAAAGAGACAAGCTAAAGACTGAAAATATTTTCACCATATCTGTTGAAGGACAATTTGTAAAACATTTGAACAAATTCAAATATCTGCATGATAATTCACCACTGAAGACACACTGATGGCAAATATGCACAATAAAAAATACTCACCATCATTAATCATGGAAAAATGCAAATTAAAACATCAATGCAATTGCACAACTGTTAAAGTGGCTGAATTTTTTAGAGATGACAATATTAAATGTTGGGAATTTGAGCAACTTTAAGTTTCATACATTGCTGGAGGGAAGGCAAAATCATACTTCTTATAAACTTAAACATACTCTTACTATATGACCCAGCAAGTCTATTCACAGGTATTTACTCAGAGAATTAAAATTACTTGTTGACAAAGTAACCTGCATATGAATGATAGTAACAGTGTTATTTGTAGTTGTCAAACCTAGAAAGAGATGCCCTAAAGAGTACCCACTCATACAATGGTATTCTACTCAGCAACAAAAAGAACAAAATGCTGTTACATGCAGCAATATAGATGAGTCTCACTTGCATTATGCTTCCTGAGGGAAGACAAAATCAAAAGGTTACTGTATAGTTTTATTAATATGACATTCTGGAAAAGTCAAAGCTACCAGGAAGGGAAACAACTAGTAGTGGCCTTGGGTTGAGATGAGGGAAGGATTTGAGGAAGGCAGATTTTTTTTGCGGGGGTGGCACGGGCGTAAAGAAACTCCTCTATTCCAATCCTGGTTGTGATTACGTGACTATATAAATTTCTCAAAATTTACTCAAAAGAATATATGTATCCATTCCAATTCAATATTCATATATATATATTTCATTCAGTAAATTTTGTATGTATCGACATGTATATATAAAAATATTATTGTATGAAACTGAAACAAATTTAAATAAAATACCAATTGGACGCATGATGGGATGTCTATTTTTCTTCTTAATGCCTCCATAATACTCCTCATCTCTTAGTCTATTTTTGCTTGTTCTACAGAATTTCTTTAATGCTATCTTCCATTTTATAATATCTCTTTTTAGCTGCATCTTCTATCCTGTTTATCTATCCTGTATTAATTACAACTATTCTATTTTTCTTGGGAGTTCTCGTTGTTGTTTTTTCCTATTTGTTTTGTTATGTATTTTTTTGATAGACTCTTCCTTCTTTTTCATTATGTTATCCTGTTTTCTATTTATTAAATTATTTTTATATCTATTTAACATTCTATACAAAGTAATGTGTTTCATTCTGTACAAAGTAATAAGTATTTCATTATTTTTGATAGGCCAATATTCCATAAGTGACATAGGGACGGACATCTCTCTCTCTCTCTCTCTCTCTCTTTTTCATCATTTTATATGTGCTTTCTCTTGGAAATGTGTGTGTATTGTGTTGACCATTTGTTTCTCCAGATTATTTGCTTTTGCTTTTATTAGGTACCTTGGTGAACTAACAATAAGGACCAATCAAAGTTAAATCCTCAGTTACTTGAGTCAGATAGTTGGTGTAAATAAAATTCCAAGCCATGCTAAGAGGAAGTTTGCAGTTAAAAATTCTCAGGGGATACTGTTTCTTTTTATCCTTCCAAGCTGAGAAAGAAAAGTTTTCTTGCCCACTGCTTTTGATGGTAGGCACATTGTTTCTAGACTTTTTACTCAGTTTGTAAACTTTCAGAGCTCTAAGATTCGTGCAGGGATTTCTCTATCAACTCTGTATTCATAGTTTGCAAGTACCTAAAGTGTGTTTTTTGTCCTTTGTGTAGTTGTTATATCCTAAGTCTCTAGATTAAAGAAATTGATCAATGCTCACTGGATAGGCATATTTTCATGGAGAATTATCTTTACCATTCAAGAATCTTACATTACCATATACTTTTTCCATATTTCCTTGAAGGTCTAAGTATGTATATGAAATGTCAATTTTACTGAATCTATTATTTTTAGCCCTTTTTAAATAGGATTCTTTAAGTTATTCTAGGAAATATAGTCTGCTATATTGCCATAATCAAAAGTGGTGAAGACATTATTAATTAATTATGTGATTACCTTTATTTAACTCCAAATAAGGATCCATCTTTATAGTTTATTTGAATTTGGTTGGACTTTCAAAATTATGGTGTAGGAGACCAGAATATGCCACTCCAAACTATGCCTCTTTGACATAAGAATTATTTTAAGAAACAACAGACACAGCACAAGCTCTGAAAACAGAGTAAAAGTTCTGTTTCAAAGGGAAATGATGTATATTTATTTATTATGGAAATTTCCATTTGTAGGGGTGTTTCCCTCTCTGTACCAAGAAGAGAAAAATGATTCTAAATCACAAGAGAATCTAATCAATGGAGAAGGCCATAACCTTAATTTGCATAACAAATCTCATTCTTATTTACTATGCTTTTCCAGATCACCAACTTGGTATCCCCCACACCCTTATTTCTTTTGTCTTTAGCTGAAGATGGTATTTAAGCCTGAATTCTAAGCCACCTATGAGTTACTCATTTTTCCCTGGGTATCTCCTATGTATACATAGATATACATGTTAATAAATTTCTGGATTTCTTAGTAACCCATCTTTTGCTACAAGAACCCCAGCTGAAAACTTAGAAGGATAGAAAGAAAATTATAATTTTCCTCCCTTACCATAATAAATATGTTTTACTGCTTAGACAGGAAAGAGTATATAAGAAGTGTACTTTTACATGTGGCTGATATAACTAAATATTTTCCTATTTATACCAAAAAGATATAATTAGGCTGATCAGAGCTCAGCCAATGAGCCAGATTGGACATGTAGATAGGGAATCCATGACCTAGAAACATGCCCAGAACCAGAAAAAATATGCTCCAAGTAAGCACACAGATTTGGTAAATATGAGTGATGGGTTCATCAACTGGAGCTGGCTGGCCAATGTGAATCAATCCAGAGTCAATAAACAAACACATGGGCTGGAATTTAAATGCAAGCACAATTGACTAAAATGTTTCAAGTTGAAGAAGGCACAGAGGAGATTCCAAGATTAAAGAACTGGGGATAGAAAATGTAAGCGGGGAGGGAAGGTGGTAAATGAGGGTAAAGGGGATCAAATATATGGTGACGGAAAGAGAACTGACTCTGGGTGGTGAACACGCAATGTGATATACAGGTGATGTATTACAGAATTGTACACCTGAAACCTATGTGACTTTACTAACTAACCATTGTCACCCCAATAAACTTTAATTAAAATTTTCTAAAAAAGAAAGAAATGAGTAAGAAAAAGGAACATAGAAGAAACAGAGTATATTCATAAAATACCTACTATAAAATGTGTGTGTGTGTGTGTGTGTGTGTGTGTGTGTGTGTGTGTGTGTGTGTGGCATTATTGCAGTTGTCTATTCCCAGGTGGTTTACCTATGGCGCCTAAGGATTCTCATCAAACTTCTATTACTCACACTTTCTGTGCCTTCCTTGTCTGGAAAGTCTTGGCAGAGTGGCACTAAGAATTCTGTGCTTATCAGCAGAAGCAATCTTAACCCTCTCCATACTCTCCAAAAAATAAAATTTCAGAATGTGTGACCCTATGTATCAGTTTACTAGGAAAGGAGTGCCTTTGCAGAATTGTACTTGTCTTTTGTTGTTGTTGTTTACATAGTTTGGAAATAAATGAAAAAAACGCTTTAAGTGTTTTTAAACAGAATAACACCTTTAAGTAAGCTAGTGAATTAAACTTTCCTATTTATCTATTTTCTGCTTATTTTCTGGAATATTAAATAGTTCTTTCAGTCTAATGTTAGGACTCTTCTTAAATATATTTAAAAATCAAACCAAACTATAAGAGGTTTGTCATGATGTCATGACAAAGGATACTGAGTGCTTATAAAAGCATTAATTTGAAAGATATGAGTACTAAGATTTATTAAGATATTATTTAATATCAATTTAAATTAATATATTTCTAATCTTTAAGCTAATCATTTTAATCACATTTAGGGTTAAAGGAAACCAACATAAATATGAGCATATGTGAATATATTGTAGTTAGTTAATCAAGAAAAATCATTTAAATATTTACATAATCATTATTTTAAAATATTAAAATATACACTTGCAATTATTTCATTTGGTTACAAACTGCATCTGGTTGATTTTTATATGCTTTGATCACTTACTATAATTGGTGATAGTATTGATTTTAATTAAGTTAAAAGGTTATTTCAAAATTTTATGTGTACAATTATAATTTCTCTAATAAAAGTCATAAACATATGCCTAGTTTGTACATGTGAAAAGGCTTTAAATGTTATAATAATTTTACAACATATAAATTCACCATTGAAAAAATTAATATTCTTATGAAGCATTTGCAATGTGCCTAAGAGCCCAAAGCTAGGGCTTTACTAACTTGAACACTACCGGATAAAAACACATTTATTCAAATGAGAATAAATAAAAGAAATCAACATTTTTATTTTACGATGTACAATAGCTAAGTAATAATTTACAAAAGAGATGTAATGCTTCTGAAGCTGTTGGCTCATTATTCTGTCAGGAAACAAAAGGATAACGGCTGTTGAAAATTCCTAGTACATGTCATTATATTCTAACTTTAAATATTTCCAACCTTTTACAGACTACTGAATCAATTGGTTCATTCACTACATTCTCTAACTTTCAAATTCACAGGAGTAATCCTTTTGTATGTGTCCACGCAAAAGTTTTAAGTCCTTTAATTTGTTGTTCTCTTATGTGGTTTATTGGTATTGACCCTCTGCTCTTCTATCTCAAAATACATTGTTAGAATAGGTCAATAAATACTGAACAGGTAGAATAAAGAATGAACACTTTGGATCTTTGAAGTAGTGAAGCGAATGTGTAAAATAAAAGAAGTAGATAAGATTGGTATGGAAAAGGTACAAGTATCAATGTGATGAGGAAACTAAAATTTCCACCAGTCCGATTTTGCTAGTTTGGGGATCACAGTTTTAAAGAAAAATATTTATGAAATAAACACACTTTGGGGCTAACTCTGTAAACCATATCTAAATGTAGCGGTCTTCAAGCCAGACTTTCCTATATCCATGTTCCAATAAAAATAAAAAGTAAATGCCTTCCTGGAACATTAGCAGAGTTTCTGTTCTCTATAACCTTTAATCCTCCCACTTCACATATTTTATGTTGGTGTCTACTCTCTATAAGAATATGATCTCGATACCCCCCAAAACCATACTAATCTGCTGAAAAGGAAGACCATGCGTGTTCTATGTTAAAAATCACTTTCTTCCCTTATAATCTTGGAGCTAGTTGATAGGTACAATGACAAGAATTTTAGTTACCTTGTACATGTTTACTATTTGACAAGCTACAAGTTGCTTTTACTTAATTCTCTCATTTATTTTTCACAACAGCATTGTATACACAGTGTTATAAATGTTCTTTTTGCAGACTAAACTGCAAGGGATCAGGGGGATTCTATGGTATTTACAAGGTCACACAATTGTTATTTCAGGGACTCTGGCTCCTAAGACTAAACAACAGAATGAAAAAGCTATATTCAAGATGATAAACATTAGATAAAATATAATCTCTCTACAGCTGTATTAGAATTATTTTTTTCTATGACTATATAATTCCCCTTTTATGGGATAGTTTTAATTATTTCAATCATATGTCTTTGTGGCCTGGTTCAATCACAAATAAGAACCCTTCAGACTTCTGACTGAGGCAGGAATTTGAGTTTCTACTCCAAACATGTCATATGTACTGAGGGAAAGTAACTTTCAACCTAGCATCTATATTTTGCTAAATTGACTTTTAAGAATTAGAGCGAAGTTAGGACATTTTCAGACATAAAAACAAATATATTTTATACCTAGAAACTTCTAGTGGCACTCCTGAATTCACAATATACATGTGATAAGACATTGAAAGGGTTAATAAGTGTATTTCTTTTGAAGTATTTTATTTAGAATAGAGCTAAAACCTCAACAAATAACTCAAAAATGAATTATTCTTATCTTTCATTCAGTCCTCAAACTTTGAATAATGAAGATTGGGCATTAGGGTAAGAACTTATCTTCTTCATACATATTTTCTTTATGATTCTCTCTCCTGTCTTTCTGCTACATTGGGTTGTCATGATGTATTTTTTCTGAAAAGTCATGGTGTCATGGTGTATTTTTTTTGTTTTTTTGTTGCAAAAATGTGTCATGACTTTTCTGACAATGCAATATATGTATACACACACACAAATATATAATTGTATATATACTGACTTCATGTTTATTTAAATATATATATTTGCCCTGAATTATCCAAACTTTTTAATTCTGTTTTTAAAGAAAGAAAATTCTTCAATGATGTAATTTGCTCTGTTAATAGGAAATAATTGCAAAATGAAAAATTAAAATAATCCAAGACACGTTTATAACTACAGTTATTGAAATAGTTCATGTGAAAGAAAGTTCCATTGAAAAGTCAAGATTCTTTCTGCCACTAAATCATTTTTCTCTGGTCTGGCATGTCTTCTCTCTTGATCCATTATCTTCACTACCTTTTAGAGTAAGATTCATCAATGCCCCTAGATATACTCCTAGACATTAAATTCATTTACATCAGATCAGTAAATTTAAGAAGATAACAGAAGTGGAATTTAAAAGGTAATCAACACATTCTGTAGCATGTGATTGAAATCTGCTTGTGGTGTTAAAGTTCTTTCTTGAAATTGACATTGGGGAGGGTGAGATTTTGTTTAACTTCGTCAATAGCACTTGCTTAAAAGAGCCAGTAATTATGTCACTGCTAGTATTTTGAAAATGACCCCTTTATGTGTACCTAAGCAATACAAAATTTCCTGAGTTCCTTGAAACAGCTAACAGTAAAAGGTTAAAGAGAATTAACTGGCCAAATAAGCTAAGTTTATTTTTTTATTTTATTTTATTTTTTTGAGGGCAGTGTCCCTGGCCCTCTTATGTGGGATCCGAACCCCGGCCGCTGGCCTCCCAAGCCAACTCTTAACCACGTCGCCACTCAGCAGGCCTGCTAAGATTAATTTTAATGCTAAATAAGCCTCATTATTTGGAAGAACAATATAGGAAGCATACTTCTTTTTCTGCCAAAAACAAATGCATATGCATTTATGTAGTACACTTGTAAAGATAAGGCCCAAGTTAAAAAAAAAAAATTGGTAATACTGAAACATATAAACATGCATTTATGTTTAAGTTGACTATAAATTAAACTATTAAAATTGCCACCTTTACTTCATTATGTCTACAAATGCCTAGAATATATTGCCATAATCTTAAGCACCTGACCCAGAAATGGAGAATGCTAGATCATGGAATGGAATAAGCCAGAGAAATTTCTAGAACCTTCATACTGTAATCTGGGCTCTAATGGATGTAAAAAGCCACTTCAGTCAGCGGCCCCGGTTCGGGTCCCACATATGAGGGCCAGTGACACTGCTCCCCCCGCAAAAAAAAGAAGCCACTTCACTCAATATCCCAAGATGAATGCAGGTTAAGTTTCAGAAGGAATTAATTTCTGTGGAGATCTGATTTGGTGCATGCAGACATGATAGAATTGTTGAGGAAGTGATAGACAAAGCCAGACGGATTGCTAGGAGGGCAGTGTGTTCAAAGCCCATTTGTATGAGCTAAAATGGTGTAGCAAGAAGTTGGTTTGTTTTTGGAGATGTAGGTATCCATTTCTCCAGCTATTCCAGTAAAAAAATCTCAGATACTCCAGATACAAAAATCTGTGTAAATACAAATCTAGTCCCAGTGATTCTGAGGGTGATGCAGGCTAAACTCAGATTGGCTGAACTTCATATCAGAAACACAGTTTTTAGATGGGAAGCACTAACGATATTTTATATTAAATCTCAGTTTCTTCTTTCATTTGCTTTTAGTCACAATTTTTCATGCTATTGTCAATAAAACAATTCATTTGGTTTATTTTTCCATTAAATCATAAATTGACTGAGGTAAAATATGTTCCTACATTTCTATAGCTGTCTTATTCTTTTTCTTTTTTTTTTTAAAAACATTGGGGACTTGGGGGAGGGGAACAGACAAGCGGCGGCTGTCCTTCTGTTCTTCAGTCTAGTTGTGGAGGACATCGCATCACTGGCCCTTTTTGGTATTCTCATTGTGCTCTTCCCAGGTGAGGCAGTTGCTCCCCAGCCTTTGGACAGCCGCTAATAGTGGCTCACAGTAGCTCACAGCAGCTCACAAAAGCACACTCCAGCTGCTGGCCAGCCCCACTGCAGGCTATGCTGTCTCCAGCGACTCATGGCAGCCCAGCTCCAGGTTGAGCTGCTGTTCACCATCTTAGCTGTAGAGGGTGCAGCGTCACTGGCCCTCATGTGGGATCGGAACTGGGGCTCTGCTGCTCAGAGCTGGTGTCCCAAGCCAACTCCTAACCAATGTGCCACTTGGCTGGCTCTAGTTACTTATTCTTATTTAAATGATCAATAAACTGGTTATTAAATATTGCTTCATGATAATTACAATGACAATTCAGAAACCAATATACAAATATAATAAAGTAAAAAGCATTTTTTAAAAGGATGTAAACATGAATAGATTGTATATTTTTGATTTTTTGATAGAAGCATATATATTTAGTTGTCTAAAAAGTTGTAATGTATCAAAATAAACATATTATAAACATATTCTGTGATCTGTACAATGTATGAACAACAATTTTTTCATTATTTAACAGTATTCATACAATACACATGTATATATTTATATAAGTAAATAAAGATATTCATAACTTCCTCCATATTCCCTTCATAGGTATATGCAAAAAGTTATTTTCCTCCTAGGGATTTAGTCAAATCACAAATGTCTGCCTGAATGAAAGACAGAAGTAGCATACATAACATTTGTTTAGGGTTCATGTATATTATACTTACGAGGATGTTAAATCAGTTTATATTTTTGAACCACACACTAAATGAGGGAACAGAAATATGAAAAAAACAAACAAAATCAGAACAAAAAATAAAACTAGATTTATGGTGTTAGAAGCCTTCCTGAGATTAAACGTATGACATAAGTAGTGACCTTACTAGATAATCAATGAGAAAAATTGCCTGATCATTATACTGCAGCTTAGTAATTAAGGCAGACACTTGCAGCCAATTATTTCATTCTTAGTTTATCTATAATTTGGCTGAATTCTTAGACTATTCTTCAATAAAAGCTATACCATCATGTCATAATACATTTTTCACTTATTACAAAGGAGTGGTAAGCATGGTGGAAAGTGCTAAGTGTTTCAAATGTCATTTAATATCAATTTTTTCTTCTACCAAAATTCACATTCTTTTATGACAACTAACCTCATCCAGGCATCAAATGAATGAGATCCTCATTTACAAATTCATATTAAGGCCTGGATGACTGAATCTTACTGTGGTCTGAGTATTCTTGCATATTTGCATTTATAAGAGGAAACATGATAATGTATATAATTTATAATAAGTAGAATTTTAATCATAGAACAAAAGTAAAGTGAAGAATTTTACCCTGTAGGGAATGTTTAGAGTATGATGTGGGTAGAATATCCTTACATTGTCTCTTAAAATCTGTTATGATATGAAGACAACTATTCTATCTGCACATAAGGCAAGAGCTGAAATCACCTACTCCATTCTTCATTTTACGAATTAAAAATAGCATGTCATGATATTTATTTTTTCTTTCTGTCTCCCTAACCCCCTACTTTTTTTTATTTCCAACACTTCAAATGCAGTGTATGGGATCCACACTATCTCTTTATACAGTTTTAGTACTTAGGGTCTAGCATGAATTCTATCTACTGCACAACTTCAAGTACCTCAAAGAATGCCAAATTGCAACAACTTAATGACAAAGTAGAATCATTATAAGAAAAGCAAGCCTAAGGTTTTACTTCATCCAGAGTGTTTTTTGAAATTTTTATTGATCTGTTTCTGAACAAGGCTAAAAAGATTGCATTATTTATCTGACAGTGATGTTAGCATCCCAGATAAGCAAGAGGCCTATCCATTTTTATCTTTTATGAAGAATTCACCTTGGACTTGAATACATTAAACAACCACTACTAATATGACGCCACTGTATGTGTAATAAAATACCACTGAGAGAGGATGAATATATGCACTTGATGTGTGAAGAATTATGGAACAGAACTATAAAAATCTCAGAGATTTTTAAACACTGTAGATTCTAGCAGTTTTTATTTAAATGCTAAGAAAGAAAACACACCCACAAACACCCACACAGTTCAACGTTTCTGTAAAGATATCTTCCACATATTTTCAAGTTCTCTGCCTCTATCTAAAGCCTATAAAAAGGCATCCTATCTATGTATTTGAGAAGGGATATTGCTAACAGAAGGAGAAAGTGATTTCTTGAGGTCACCTTCTCATGACTAAGGGCTTCAGAATGGTATTCAGTGCTATCTGTGTCAACAATGTTTCTAGGTAACTGCTACTCTGAGTGTTTTCTTAGCTTAAGCAGAAAAATAGAATTTTGGTGGGGGTTGGGGGAGGGAAGGCAGAGGCCTAGAGCAATGATTACTGGTGCCTGAGATTTAACAAGGGTAAAAATCTTATCCTAAACCCTTCGTTTTATAGAAAAGGAAAAAAAAACGAAGAGCCAAGCGATTTTGCCCAAATTTGCACACAGATGGTGCCTTATTTTTTAGACACCATTTGGCCAATTTTGAAATTATTTTTCTATATTCCACTTTGATGGCTGCTGGGGAAAAATGTCCCTTTGTTCAAGGAATTCACAGTTTACCTGGAAGCAAAACAAGAAACAGATAAATAATGACAGAAAGCAGTAAAGAGCTCTTAGTAGAGTAAGAAAACTTTCTTTGAGAGTATAGATGATAGCAACTTGTTTCTTAGGGGAATTGAGAAAGCTTCACAAAGGAATGATTTGTGCGTTGGGGTTTGACCATTGAATAGAGTTTACCAGAGCAGGAGAGCAAAGGGCAGCAAGTGTTACGCTGTTGGTGGAGTTCAATGCTAGAATCCAATACAACCAGTTGGCACAACAGGTAACTATTCTTTGTTAATGTGGCTTTTGCTGTTATTAAATCATGAAGCACTAATAGTCAAAGTGTGACTTCCAAAGATGTTCATATGCATTCCCTGTCCTTAAAGAACAAGTGAGTAGCAAGAAAAGATTTCTGAAGCAGCATGGAGGAAACTATACTCTCTTCTATGCATGATGAGGCAGGTTTCTTTTTTTGACACACAGAACTTACCTCAGGAATAGAGGTCCCATGAGGAAATAATTCCATTCTCCACACTGACGAGAACCATGTCTTTCTTGTCCTCTGCAGCACTTAGCACACTATGGATGTTTAATTAATGAAGGTCTCTTTCACTATGGTGAGTAATGTTGAATTCTGACATCCAGGCTTAGGTTTCGCTGTTCCTACAATGGTAATTTAGAGCCCCTTCTCAAGTGCAAAGTGAAGTGACAAGTTGGTAATTCTCTTCTTACAAATGCAGGGTCAATAATAATTTAAAAAAAGTTCTTACTTGTACTTCTTCAGTGTCTCCTAACCTGATGACTCTTTCTCATAATTATAAATTATAACCTGATTAATTTAAACTAAGCCAACTACAATCTGGGTACACATGAATTTTAAGAATATTAAACATTGAACTCTCCTAATATGTTTTTCACACACACAAAAATGACTTCACATTTGATCTTAGCCAACATTGGAACATTTTCTACATTGAATGGATTTCCAGTTTTATCCCTGAAAGAAAGAGTGATTAACACCTTTATAACTATGTTTCTAGTATTAAATGAGGTTCTACCCTAATATTGGTCCTACCCTAACACTAATATTTAATATTAGTATTAAATGAGGTTCATTAGTATTAAATGAGCTTTATTGTGTTCAGAATTACAAATGAGAATCAATAAAATAAATGGATTTTTTATTAGAGTATCCTTCTTATTATACTGTTGGTGTAAGTTTGTTAAGAGGTGAAATCTATGTGGCAGGTCATTCATTGTAATCCTGGACTATAAAAAGTTCTATAGATTCCCATATAGATTTGGAAGATTCACATGTGACCTAGAAATAGATAATATTAAATTTTTGTGACCAACAAAACTCATTATATTTATCATTAATAAAAGTATAAACATAGTAACAAACACACATCCACATATATACCAATGAACACATACTATAATCTTCTTAGAAATGGCATGCATTCTTAACCAATTATAAGGTGTTTAAAACATAAACATGTTTCATTTTTGAATTGCAATTGTGGGATAGTTCAGAAACAGTAAAAAGGAACAAACAAAATCAACAAGAACAACAAAGAATACAAAAATAGAAATTTCCATGTAATACCAATATTGACCCAATATTTCTTAATATTTCTTAATATTTTCTTAGCAATTGTAAGTTAGTTATAACAGTTGAACAAAATGGAGCCCAAGTTTCAGTTATATTTGTTTTTGTTTTTTTTTCCCACAAATTGTGGCTTTACGTAAGTTACGGTCTCTAGGAGTAATGGAGACTTAACTTTTCAATGCTTGCTCTGATCAATTCACTCAGAATTCATGTTCTTCTGCATTCCCTTGCATGATGTCAATGCTTTCATTTCACAGAGTTTCCTGCCTAAATGGAGTGTGGCTATGGGATGTTTCTTAAATAGTTTCTAAATACTTTTTTATTTAAAAAAAATTGTATATTTATAGAAAAGTTGCAAATATAGTACAGAGAATTCCCATCTGCCATTCGCCTAATTTCCCCAAAGGTTGGCATCTTATATAACTATGACACAACATTGCTATAATATTATTAACTAAACTACAGACTATTCAGATTTCACCAGTTATTCAATTAATATATATATATATATATATATATATATATATTTTTTTTTTTTTTTTTTTTTTTTTTTTTGAGGGCAATGTCACTGGCACTCATATGTGGGACCCCAACCAGAGCCACTGGCTTCCCAAACCAGCGCTTAACCACCACGCCACTTGGCCGGCCCAAATATATATATATATTTAAATTCCAGCATTTAACTCAAAATCATACATTGCATTTAGATGTTCATGTCCTATCTCCTTAAATAGGTGAATGTAATGGATGGATCATACGGTGGTATATATTTCACTCTTGAAGCCTTGAAAAGACTGTTTTCCATACCTATATCTCCTTCAGTGAAATGTCTGTTCACTTTAATTTCTGTTGCTCATTGTCCCTGTATATCAATATACATTTCTGTTTAAAACAATCAAAATTTCAGAAAAAAAGAATGAAACAACAGATTTCAAGATACTGAATATTATGCAACAAAGGGTCATGATCTCTGGGAGATGAGAAAAAATCACAAGCCAAAGATGGCTCCAGCTTACTGCCTTGAGAGAGTTTCCATTCTTCTGTGAATGGGAGAGGGGAGATGCTCCTTGAGTTGAAGAAATAGAGATAAGAATTTGGAGAATAAAAAGCTGAAGATATAAGACAGTACTAGAGAGGAGAGGGATGCACAAAGTGAGGTGTCTGAAATCTGAAGAGGGCTTTTCTGGAGATTTCAGCAGAGTGCTAATAATAATATTCATGTAAGGAATCTATCCATGGACAGAAAAAAATAGTGTTTGAAAGCATTATAGGATAGTTCTAAGCATTAACACCAGCCAGGCTGGAAAAGCATATAATTAATGGGATGTTATTAGCCTTATCTGGTTGTAACTGAGATTTGAGTATAATTTGAGTTTTCTTTCCATGATGTTTTTTTGGTTGGCTGCGACATGATTTAACTTATACATCTTTAATTAAACAAAGTCTACTTTCAAATAATCTTGTCTTACTTTCTATTTGGTGAAGGGCCTTACAATTATATATTCCCAAATTCTACCCTCTCATCATTTGTGTTATTGCTACCATACATGTCACTTTTACATATGCAATAAACATATAACACATTACTAATGTTTTTGTTTAGAGGCTGGTAATTATCTTACAAAGCAACCAAAAATTGTTAAAAAAAACAAACAAACAAAAAAAACAAACCAAGAATTATATTTTACATTCAATTATTCCATTTCCAATATTCCTTATTTTGTTGTGTTGACTTCAAGGTTCTGCCTGATAATATGTCTTCTTCCTGAAGAATTCACTGTAACATTTATTCCTGCAGTTTTTGTTTGCCTGAAAAAAATAAAGTGTTTATTTTACTTCTGTTTTTGAAAGATATTAAATCTGGTCAAAAATTCTAAGTTGATATTTTTCTTTCAATTCTGAAAGATATCATTCCATTGTTTTCTAACTTACATGATTTCTGAACTCAGAACACATTAACTCTCTCCCAAGACTTGAAGTTTTTTTCTTCTACTCTTAACTTCTAACTACAATGAGTTCCTTACCCCTTCACTCACCTATTAAGATTTTATTCTGTAGAGGAAATAAGAGAGAAGCATATCAGGAAATTTTTAAAAAGTGTTTGCCCTCTGCCACTGATTTTCTTCCCTTTCTCCAATTCTCCACCACAAGAGAGACTTGCTCTGTTCTCTCATTTTTTCCAGTGAAGATGGTAGATTAAAAAGCCTGCAAGCAGCTCCAAGATGGTGAAGATTCCCCACTATATTTGCAGAATCTTTACTCTTGCATGTGACCTGCCTTCACTAACATGCTAATAACTGTAGCAGAACTCACATTGTTGGTGTGTCTCTGTCTTGTTTAGGTATGTCAACCAGCACTCTGATGGTTTCAAGACAGGTCATGAACTTGATTTTTTTCCCATTTTTCCCCCCCATTGGAAGATTGGGAGTGATGTATGGTGAATCCAGGAGATGTGTTTCTAATGTCACAAAGTTCCCTGTGTCCCAAGTATGTCTTTCAGAAATATGTGCCTCCATCTCACCACCCTCATGAATATTCAACACACAAATTCACCAAAGAGAATCATCAGTCCTAAAAACAGTGATGGTGATGGAGAGTTCAAGCATATCTCAGTAATGCCTGTGTTGAAAAATGACTCAATGATCAAATTTACCATCACTACCCCTTGTGCTCTCAGCCTCTGAACACGTCAACTCTGAATAATGTCCAGTTTAGAAGAAGGAGTTAAAGTTTCTTTGCAGCTTGGAAGAAATATGAGCTAAAATTTGAATTTTATTTAAAGGAAACTGAGAAAGAGAATGAAAGAAAGTCATATTTAATGAATATCCAATTCAGAGATCTGAAAATCATTCTTACTGCACAAGTAAGATCTGTCTTGAAAGAAGGAAGATAGATGCCTGGACCCAAAACATGGGGAACAAAATCAACTCCTAGGGTAATTCAGACTAATTCATAGAACTTTGTACTACAGTTCCTAAAATTCCTCCTTTCAATGGTCAGCATTTTTATAGGAAATCGTGCAGAACACACTCTATAGAGGTTGAAAATATCCCTAGCTGTGGGGAAAATGGGTGCACAGAGATAAAAATGTTTACCCATTTTGCCATTTACTTCATTAATGGCAAGCATATAGTATAACATATAGAAAAGCAATTTTTAACATACTTATCAAATCCGATGTTGGGAGAAATAGTTAGAAAATTTTAATTTACCTATTGATATCATAATAAAATATCCATTATTGAAATACTATAGAAAAAATAATTTTCAAAACATTAATGTGCACAATTCTGGTAGAGAATAGATTCCTTAAGGGGACACATTTTTTTTTTTATGTTTTCTATATCCATTTTTTTTTTATTTCTACCAGTAGCAACTGGCAATTCTTTGCTTGTACAGTGATAAATATTTGTTGAATACAAGAAAAAATGACTGCATGAATGAATGACTAACATGGAGTAAGATAAATCAATAGAAAGCTATGATATTGTTATTTATCTGCTTGCTATATTTTCTCTTTGCAACATACCTTAGAAAGGCCATATTAGTCAGTGTTTGCCATGGCAAGAAAATAATTTCCAAATCAACACATTTTAACAATAAAAAATTATTTTGCACTCATAAGTTCTGTTTTGCTCTGTTCACCTCAGCTCTATTGTGGTCATCTTACTCACAGACCCAGAGACAGCTCTGAACTGGAGTAAGCTGTTCTCATGGAAGAAGAGAAAAACCAGACGACTAACTGAACTGTGTCAAGTATGTTTAGATCTGTTCATACATGCTGTGCCTCATTCATATAGGCTCCCATTCTCTTGTTCAAAGCAAGTCACATGGCTAAACCTGAAAATAGGGAGAGAGAATATGCTGCACTTACAAGGACTCCTAGCAAGAATGGTGGTGTCTGATGCTCCTACGAGAGAGGGGATTATTGTACAATAATACAAATATCTTAATATATTTTTTAGTATCTATAACTAGAGGTTCTTTAGCATCTATTTATATGAATGTCACAATGTTTTGTCATGGATGTAAACGCCAGAATATTATTTTCCAAAATTTTTAGAACCATACTTGTCTTGTGTGAGCAAACATTTGCCAGATTGACATGTTGTTTGAATTCTGAGGATATGTTTTCAAACCATATTTGTCTACTAAATAAGAATGCTCCTTTCACATATTTCCAATCTTCTTGGGATATAAATGTTTATCATTATCTGTCCAGTGGATATATTCAATTAAAGCTCAAACACACAAAGTTTTAGGAATATAAATCTAAACCTGTAAAAACTTCTTAAAAATGAAATAAAAAAAGAACACTTACCAAAATATCTGAAAATTATTAACAAATAACAAGTTATAATGTTCAAATAAATATATATCTTAAGTAAAAAAAAAAAAAAAAAGATCATTTTCAGAAAGTATACCTTAGCAGAATTAAGCCAAACACTTTTAAAAGGGACTGTCCTTTAAGTGTCCCTGATACCAAAGTTCACAAATTTGTTTTATATAACTTATAAATAAAATTTTTAGTATGAAAATACAATAGATAATTTATATCAGGTTGTTAAAGAGGAAAGTAAGAATTCTTCACACACAGGAAAAGTGAGAGAAAGAAAAGGTAAACAACCTTACATGACCGTCTAAAATTAATTTTAAGTGAGCGTGGCACTGTATCTGAATTGATTGGTGATGAGCACAATTCTGCCACTGTATGGAGAGTCACAGAAAATTTGAAGAAGAAAAATTTCCGGTAACATTAATTCTTTAATCAATAATAGTTTAAACTCTGTACAATAATGTTAGGACTACTCCAAACCACTTTTGAGAAAAAGATAATTTCTATTTAAATAATGTTAATATTTCTATTTAATCAAAACTTATTCATATCAAGTTATATCAGATTATCTATAGAGTTAATTTGAATCATTGGACAGAGCAGATTAAACACTAACTATGTTCCCAGATAACAACATTTTCATTTAAGAAGTAGCCTGTTTAACTGGGAGCACAACTATTTAAAATCATTTACTGCTTCTTAATGAGTAGTAACTCATTAAATGATTACTACAAGGGCAATAAATTGTGGTACATATGACTTTATTTATTTATTTATTTATTTATTTATTTATTTATTTATTTATTTTTGGGAAGAGCAGGAGTAGAATAATTTGCTCTGTATAAAGGATATAAGAAGCAAAAGGGATCTAGAAACTAGCAGGAAAAACAGGAGACCAGAAAGCAGAAGATGAATCATAGACAAAATTAACAACCAAGCCCAACCACCACTTCCAGTTAGCAGTTAGGTTTGGGAGTAGAGCCATGTTAAATAGGCATTTATGAAGTTGTATGCTCTGAGATATGTTAAGTTAAATGCTTTCCTGTCTCCGTCATCAAATATCTAGGTAAGTGTATGATGTACAATAGGGTTTAGGATAGTAATAATGTTTTCATGTGATGAAAGGATTACTACATAATTGTTAGTTTTGGATGACAGCAGAGCCAACATATGAAAAATCCAGATGTTAGATGTAGATTATAATTATCTATCTATCTATCTATCTATCTATCTATTTATTGATATGTGTGTGTTTTTTTCATATAAAAAATAAGCATACACAATACCACCTAAAGGGAAAATAGGGCACTTTAGAATTGCAAAGCATTTTCATGTGTTTAGTCTTCACAATAACCCTATGGAGTAATCATATTATCTCATTTCACCAGAGTGGTATGTACTATATCCAGGAGATAGAAATATCAGGACTTGAATCTGAGTCTCTGAAGAAACAAATTCTTACATATCACTTAAAATGAAGAGCACTGTCTGGAAAATACATGAGTTGATCACTGTATAAATATTTCCAGTAGAGAGTATTATACTCAGACATCTGTCATCTGACCTTTAAAGAGGTATTGAAAATGTCATGTCTAGCCTAAACAGCATACCCAATACATGCTGAAGTGTTCAACAAAATATAAGATGAGGAGAAACAAGGACAATCTGTCAAGCCAGCTGTTCCCAACACTTGTTCACACACTCTCCTTCAGAAAAAGAAGCTTCTCTCTGATGCTGTTCTCTACTCAGTGGTGATAAACTCCAGTATGTCAATTCTTCACATATTTGAGAATTCCCACACATCTAATTTGACACAACATGTGGGGTCTCCACTCAACAGGGTGAACACAGCACTAAGACATTTTTGCTTATAATATAAATAGAATTTGAATTTATAGGTGATTTCATTTTTTCTGATAGCTCAAAGAGAAAGAAAAAAGTATTGTAAAATGCCATTAAATTATTTCATATTTTTCTTTTCTCCAACTCCAAGTCATTTATTATTTCTAAGATTGCTCTTTTAAATTAAGCTAAGTGTTCAAACTGCTAACATTGTAATAAGAAGATACTGATTGTATTTTCTATTAAATTAATCTTTACTAAGGTACCTCAAGCCACTTTCTGCCTTTTTTTGTTGTTGTTGTTAGAGAAAATGATAAAAAATGAAAATATGAAGAAGAATGTGACTATTTGATTATTTAGGATGTGATTAAACTGGAAATTCTATTAAAATTAACTTTGGGAAATATGTTTTATCAGATATTAATATAAAATTAGCCTAATGAGAGGTAACGAGGACAGAAGAATTAGGATCTGAATCAAGCTGTGAGGAAGAGTGAATTAGTTTGCAGGTAAAATGAACAAAATAAATGCAATAAACAAATCTTTTCATATTTTATAAAGTTAAAATAAAATTAAAATATATCTATAGAGAATGCACAACACATATTTGTTGAAAAGGAAATGAATGCATCAATGCCTTTGGCATTTTAATGTTTACAATAGCCTTCGGCATTGTAATGGTTGGTACAGACTCATAGTTGTCTACCTAATTCTCATTTTTCCCTTTCTCCTTGTTATTGAAGTTAGGGTTGTGCCTTCTTAAAATATTATATTTGCCAGTACCTCTTGAAGTTAGATGTGACCACTTAACTAAATTCTCACCAATAGAGATAAAAGTGAAAATATTGTCTGAAGTTTTACAAGGTTACCCTATATTAAAATAACTCCCATAATTTCAATGATTTATAACATAACTCATTGTAAACAAAAATTGATATCTAGTTCATATCATGTCTGAAGTTTTACAAGGTTACCTATATTAAAATAACAATCCCATAATTTCAATGATTTATAACATAACTCATTGTAAACAAAAATTGATATCTAGTTCATATTATGTTATTTTTGTGTTTCAACTGATGTTTTTTCCACATGTCTTTTATCCAGGAATCCAGTTTGAAGAAGATTCTCCAATCTGGGACATGATGTTTTCTTTACAGGAAAAAAAAGGGAAATTTCAGCAGCAGCTGATGATTATGAAAGCTTATGCTTGGGTATGGCATATGAGATATTCATTTGCATTCTATTGGCCAAAACAAGACATGTACCCAAACCTAACTCAATGGGTGGTAAAATATACTACACTTGGTATAAATGAGACAGAAAAATACATATTTTTAGGAAAATTATGAAGCAGTTCATAATTTATTTTATAGAAACAATTTAATGATCAAGTGAAAACATGAGTACCTGTGTATAATTATAGTTTTGAGTACCATATTTCTTTCAGTTTTGAGTGCTGTTACGCTTTCATTTAATTTACACATATTTATAGTTTTATATGTAAAGGATTAGGGAACATACAAAATTGCATTTATATGATTTTATTCCCCCTCACTCTAAGAAAAAGTATCTATGGAAACCATACTGTGAAAGACATATGGGCAGTGGTGGCCTGAAGTGTTCTGCCATTCCACTATATAGAAAATAATATAAAGCTAAATAAAACTGTCAAAAACAACCAATTGAGGTAATAACAATTACTCATAGGAAGGCAATAATTGAAAAGTGTTTATTCCTGAGAAAAAAGCCAAATATTTGGGGTAAGAAAGGAAAGTATTTAAGGACATTCTTTCCTTTCCTAAAACTCAACCCAGTGAGAACTAGGTATACCATCTTGCAATTGATAGGGCAATATAGTGATTTTGCTATGGGTAATGACAGACTTAGTTAGGTACTGGAATGGATTTGGATGGAGTGAAAAACCCTGTAGCTTTGCTGGCCAAAAATGGATCAACCCAGTTTATAATGGATGAGAAAAACCAGTATTGTTGTTAGTCTGAAATGGTGATGTTGCTTCAGGGTATTTGAAAGCCCAACTAGAAATTTAGTGGAGAGAAACTGGAAACTAGAGAGATATAAAGGGGCTCTATGATAAGCTCTCTAGATATTCCTCACAAGATTCTAAAGTATTCATGAGTGAGGATGACTGACGAGGTACCAGAAGAATGTGAAAGCCAAAGAAGGCTTGAGAACTGGCTGAAATTCTGAAATATGTTCTTCAGCCATGCACAGCAGGATTGGCAGAGGGAAAAAACCCACAGCCTCAAGATTTTTAATACAAATTCTAACCACAAAATCACACAGATTAAATATTGCTTCCCGGTTAAATGGGATGAAAAATAAAAAGAGGAAAAAAATGAGTAGAGCCACCAACATCTGCACATTGTGGAAGAAAAAAAATTATAGTGTTTAAGTTCAGGCAAATTACTAAAATATGTAAGTGTATAAGTAAGGAAGTAATATAATAAAAATTAAGAAAGTAATAAATAGAGAGAATTGACAACTCTCAGCAAAATAAAACAGAACCCTAAGTTGCAATGTTGTATTATCTAATATTGGATTTTCAATTAAAACTTATAAGACATGCAAAGGAAAAATAAATATGACCCATACACAGAAAAACAAAAAAACAGTCGAAATAACCAAATTTGAGTGAACCCAGGCACAAATATTTGATTTAGTAAAGACTTCAAAGCACACAGCTAAAGAAACCATCAACAAAACATCTACTGAACGAGAGAAGATATTCATAAATGATATATCAGATATATAAAAGGTTAATATCCAAAATATATAAGGAACTTATACAACTCAACATCAAAAATCCCCAAATAATCTGATTTAAAAATGGGCAGAGGACATGAATCGTCATTTCTCCAAAAAAAGACATACAGATGGCCAACAGGCATATGGAAAGATGCTCAACATCACTAATCATCAAGAAAATGCAAATCAAAACCATAATGAGATACCACGTCTCAACTCTCAGAATGGCTAGTATCAAAAAATCCACAAATGATAAGTTCTGGCAAGGATGTGGAGAAAACGGTGGGATTGTAAATTGGTACAGCCACTATGGAAAACATTACAGAGATTCTCCCCAAAATTAAAGATAAGACTACCACATGACCTAGCAATTCCAATTCTGAGTACTTACCTGAAGAAAAAGAAAACACTAGTATACATCCCTATGTTTATTGCGGCATTATTTATAATAGCCAAAACATGGAAGCAACCTAGGTGTCAATTAATAGATGAATGCATAAAGAAGATGTGGTACATACACATACACTCACAGGAATATTATTCAGCCCTAATTTAGCCATAAGAAATAATGAAACGTTGCCATTTGCGACAACATGGATGGACCTAGAGTGTATTATGTTAAATGGAATAAGTCAGACAGAAAAGACGAATACCATATTATTTCACTTATATAATATGTGTGATCTAAACAAAAACAAAACAAACAACAACAAAAAACCAGATTCAAAGTAACAAAGAACAAACTGATGGTTGGAAGAGGGGAGGAGGTGGAGAGATGGGTGGAAAAGAAAAAAAAAGGAGTGCCACTCATGAGAGATGGCATGCCTGTCCGCATTCCTCATACCTAAATACAGGTGTTCATGTTTACCACATTCTGCAGGTGATCCAAAGCTTTGTCCAAGTTACCCGATCTTGCCGCTCAGAAACCTGGTCGCAGCACTGGCCTGTGAGGAGAAACAGCAGGTTGTCAGTGTGCTTTTTGAGGGAGCCACTGGACTACCCATTAAGCCCTAGAGGAAAGAAGTGATTCAGGGCAGCTATTATAAATAATACTTAAAGGGTTAAAGGAAATGACATATATTCTATAATAAATATAAGAATTGCAGACTAATGATGAGACAACAAATAGGGAATCTCAGTAATGGATTATAAAATTTACAAAATAACTCAAGCCATTCTAGAGTTGAATAGCACAATGACTGAAATTAAAAAAAAAAATTAAGATGGACTCAACAACAGATTTAATGTGTTACAAGAAACTGTCAGTGAATTTGAAGATCCATCAGTAGAAATTACTCAACATGAACAGAGAGAACAAAGATTGAAGAAAAATGAACAGAGCCTCATAAATCTATGGGAACATGACAAGCAATTCAATGTAAGTGTAATGGGAATACCAGTAAGAGAGGAGAAAAAAAAATGGACAAAAAATGTTTTAATAAATAATAAATGAAAAAGTTGAAAAATATTACCATAATGATCTAAGCTCAACAAGCCCTAAGTAACAAAACACCACAACTAGACACATTCTAGCCAAACTGCCAAAAACTGAAGCAAAGACAATATTTGAAAATTGGAAGACATCACAGGGAATAATTATTTGATTAAGGGCAGATTTTGAATCATGAAATGTAAACTAGATGACAGTAGAATGAAATATTCAACTTTAATTCAAAGTGAAAGAAAAACTCTTAACAGTGTTAAAAATCTTAAGCTTCTTTAAAGCAAGAATTATAACTTGATACTATTGGTTTTCTAATGTTTGTGGATATATAATAAATAAAATAGTAGCAAAACAGAAGACAGGGGAAGAAAGTGAATTAAGGTTGCCGTATTTCCTGGCTTGAAAAATGCAGTGCACATTGGTGCCATTTCCTTGGAAAAAGAAAATTGAGGCAAAAATAGGTTGTATACAAAATCCAAATTGAGTGTGAAGTTTATTAAAATGCATGTGAGACATGCTAAATTGACAATTCAGAGGCAGGAGATTTTAAAAATTGGGGTATCTTTAGCATGGAGATAGGATTGATAACTATGAAAAAAAATACGATGATGTTATTAGATGAAGTCACAAAGAGAAGGGGTCTAAGATCAGACAACAGAAATATTTGGGAATCCTGCATGCAAAAGAATCCAACTAGGAGAATTAATAACAATTAAAGAAATAGGTAAAGTGTCTATACATATATTTCTATGATTCTGGCTCTGAAGGGAAATAAGAAATGAGATTTAAAAAAACTGCAGACTGGGCCGGCCGAGTGGCGTGGTGGTTAAGCACTGGCTTGGGAAGCTAGCAGCCCCGGTTCGGGACCCACATGGGAGGGCCAGTGACACTGCCCTCAAAAAACAAAAAAACAACAACAACAAAAAAAAACTGCAGACTGATATTTAATTAAGGAATTTTTTTTTAAATCTGGGATTTTTTTTTTTTTAATTTGAGGTATTTGAGGATGTTATTAGTAACAAATCCTTTAGATTTTTAGTATATACCAGGGATTATGCTAAGTACTTTGCACATATCATCCCATTTAATCTACATACTATCTTTATTAAATATGAGTTGAAGCATTAAACTCTAATTAACTCAGTATTTTTCAAACCTGAGAAAGTTGAGGTTTAAAAGGTTAAGTGAATAGTACACAGGGACAAGTGGGGAAGCCATGATTTTCAAACTCAGGCAGATTGATTTTTACAGTCACATGTTTAATGATTCTGGTACCTCCATGTTTATAATCTGATGGGAATAATCCATTAGAATAGGAAGTTTGATGATGCATAATTGGGAGTAGAGAAGGAAAGTGATGCATTTGAAAATGTAAGGACATAGGTGGATAGAATGGCCTTTGATAGTAAAATATCACGTCTTCCATAAAAGAGATGCTTAGATAGATGCATATTCAAGCTGATTTGTAGGTTTTATAGTATTCATATATGTTGATGTGTATTTTCTAAAGGGTCTGAGGCAAGACATTGAGCTGGAAAATCCTACTAAAATACATAGGTTGACATTTACACATAGTTTTCACACATGTAATGAGGTACTGTCAAAGAAGATTTAAAAACTTGATGGCTAAAAACAGGGACAAAAGCCTCAAGGAAATTTCTGAATCATTTGTAGAGAAACACATTTTAATGGGTCAATTGGCTGAGTGAAGTTAATACCAAAATAATCAGAAATAAAGAGGTAATGAGACAGTGAGGAGCTAAATGCTCCGTATAATGATGTAAAAAAAATTGTCTTTTGGGACTGCAGCCCTGAGTGTATCACTCAAGCTAGAAGCAATTCTGAGAGAAAGGAAAACTTGTTTTTCTCAATTTGAACCCTGGAAAAGGATGAATACCTGGTTTTGAGGTGATAATAATCATTGATAGTTGCTTGGGGGTGATGAGAGTGAAGGATTGAATTCTTTCAACATTTTGCCAGGCTGGGAAAGAGATTGGCAGGAAACCAGCGGAGAAGCCGTAAGACCTAGATAGCTACTTCAGAGGCAGCAATATTAACTGTCTCATTTTAGGACTATCTCATTGTACTGTCCATGCACTATGCCTGAGATTTCAGGCGTGCTATTTCCAACTTTAATGAAAGCTTTAAAAATGTATTTATGACAATAAAAATTAACCTAAGTCTCCTTGACAATAATTGGCTATGGTACAGAGCAACATCTGGGATGGATTTCCAGACCATGTATGCTCTCCCTTAGACTTAATAAAATCAAAACAAGACAAAACAAGAAAGAAAGAAAGAAAGAAAGAAAGAAAGAAAGAAAGAAAGAAAGAAAGAAAGAAAGAAAGAAAGAAAGAAAGAAAGAAAGAAAGAAGAAAGAAAGAAAGAAAGAAAGAAAGAAGCCCAAGAAAAGACTGAAATTGCTGCAGTCTTCTTGGATAGGACCTTGAGCTTTTTGTTTGAGTGTTAGAGGAATGGATCACATTTCAAAAGATGAAGGGCTTGAGAATATTTGTGTTTCATTTTGGGAACCTTTCTACAATAAGCCTCATCTCTGGTGCATTATTTACCTATATGTTGGACAATCTCTATCTTTAACATTGAGCAGAGAGTGCATTTCAGTTTCACCATGCCTGCCAGTGTTGTGTAAATAAGCCATGGAGTAAAAAAAAGAATTTAGGCATTTCTGGTTGTTTGTTTACCAACATAAAATAAGAGGCTAGTTGTTAAAATTATCCCAGTATGCAATTTTAGTTGGATGCATTATATGAGAGTGACCCCTCCTATCTTCAGTCTGCAGGAATCAGAGGTAATAGAGTGAGTGAGAAAAAGAAATCATGAAACAGTAAGATAGGAGAAAAGAGTAAAGAAGTTGACCACACACCTTTTATTTACAGTCATATTTTTAAGACAGAGACTTGGGCCTAAAAAAGAGATATTTTTAAGTGAATGAGAGGTGAACATTTTGATTGAGATCAGAATAGACTTTTTTAATAATTGAGAATAAAATTGTTGATACCTAAAACTGAATTGGAAATCCATGGCATCTGCCTATATTATTGTTTCAGTGACAGAAAGAAAAATTCAAAATGCTATTGAAATACTGTAATGTAAAAAAAAAAAAAAAAAAGCTATTTTATTATATAACTGCATCCCAAGGAATCTTTCTCATTTAGGATAATGATTTAGATAGCACTCCGAATTAAATATACATTGCACATATCCATCTGCATGTATATTGTTTTTAACATAATAAGAATATACTAGAATGTAACCTTGACAACAGCAAGAAATTTGTTTTGCATATTGTTGTACTTCTAAGGCACAAAATATAATCTAGCTTATTAATGTTTGTTAACGAAAAAAATATTATATTTGTGATTCTGAGAGCTGATTATTTTCCTTTAGCATTGTAATCACCAACAAATATATTATGATAATTGTTAATTTATTGCTTTTCAGCATCAAATTTACTCTTCATTGTATGTGTGATTCTGCCTCTTGATTGAACCTAAATTGCTATATACTGGGCCGGCCGAGTGGCGCAGTGGTTAAGCGCTGGCTTGGGAAGCCAGCGGCCCCGGTTCGGGTCCCACATATGAGGGCCAGTAACACTGCCCTCAAAAAAAAAAAAAAAAAAAAAAAAAAAATGGCTAAATTGCTATATACTCATATGTGTTCCATAAGAGGAGAACTCCATAACAATTTTACATCTGTTTAGTGTTCCATTAATGTATGAATTTAACAGTATATGTAAGCAATTTGCTAGTGATGAAAATTCTACTTATTTTAAAACTATGCTGTTATAAACAATATGCATTGAATATACTTTTATATAATGTATTTGAGCAATGGTCAATTGATAGTCTATGGTTAAATTATAAGAATTACAAATGCTGAATTAATGAATATACTAATTTTGCAATATGGTACATTAACATGTAAAGTTACAAAATATTTTATAGATAAGCATTTATGAAAAAGGAAGAAAAATCAAAACAAATCAAACTACTAATCAGAATTTAATAAGGCGTTATGTATATTTTTCATTTTTACATTTTAAACAACATGAATACAGTGTTTTTATCTTTTCTTTCTTTCTTTTTAATATTAAGAGTTGGGCAAAAGGAAACATTTCACTGTTTCATTTTGAAAGCAGGCATCTTTCAGTTTGCTTCTACAGTTAGTAAACTAAAATCAAAATATACAATTGAAAGTTTTACAATTCATCATGAGCTGCTTTCTTAGTTTTATGAATTGAAATATATTAATTTATTTTAGTGGGATGGCTATTTTTTGAGAAATTGCCCAATGATTTACAACTTCGGAAGATATTTCTCCCAGGCTTAGTGAATTCTTTTTTATTTGCTTTGTCATAATTACTACTTTAGTATATTATTAGGTACATTATTTAGTATACATAATATGCTAAATAGTATTTACTATTTACAAAATCAATATGGAATATGACCACATACTGGTAAATTGCACAAAAAATACTCATTCAGAATTTTTTTTTCATTAAAAGAAGTGTGCCACTTGTGGGGCTAATTGGATGGTGTTCTGCTGTGGTATGAAGCCAAACTCCAAGTTCATTGTTTCTGGGGTCTCCTGTGAAGGGCTCTGGTGGAGGCCCAGTCCACCCAGTGCCTGTGACAGGCTCGGGACCACCTAGTAGGAGCTACAATACAATCCTTGGTTGTTCACTGCCTGTGCTAAGGTTGGAAGTATGTGGGAGAGGCCACACTGTGAACTGAAGATGTCTGCCACCGGTCCTGGGCCTGGGGAAGCTCCACAAAAAGCCAGGACACTCCAAGGCCTGCTGCCACCTGCTGGTTCCCTTAAGGTCCAGGCCCTGAGAAAGCCTTGTGCCATATACAAGTTGAGTGAGGCAGGGTCTCAGGGAGCACTGGGTTAATGTAAACTCTAGTTTGATGCCAGTGTTGATCCTGGAGTATCTCAGCAAAAGCCTCAGAGCACACTGAGACCAATTGCCAAATGCCTTGGGTCTGTCAGACTCTGATAATTTTCCAAGAAAGAGTGCAATGCAGGCAGGGCTGAGGGCTCTTGGGGAAAGTGCCCCAGAGTTGGGGGATTGGGTGGAACCAGATCCCAATGACTCAGCAGGACGGATCTGCAGAGCTCAGCAGACCAATCAGATTCAGATTTGGCTGTGTGAGGGTGGGCTCAACACAGGAGAGATAGCGTCTACCTGCCAGCTGCACAGGAGAAGGACCTCACACTGGGAAATAGTTACTGTCCTCTAGCCCTCAACCTGAAGCAACACAACTCAGTCTGCCCCCTGTATGCCTCCAACGCCACTTGAGTTACTGCCCCTCCGCTGGAGCCCAAGGTGAGTGCCTACTAGTGAGAGTCCATGCACGGGCCATTTAAGAGGACAACTGGGTTTCCCACAGCCTTACATCTCACTCTGATGGTCAGAATCCCCACTGTTTTTCACAGCCAGTTGTGTGGGGGCTCCTCTTCTCAGCACCAGTACTCTGGGTTGGGGAGGCTAGTGTAGGGCTGGGGTCTCTCACCCCTCTGGGGGGAATCTGAAGGTCTAGATATCCCTCCCAGTTCTCAACCACCACATGAAAGTTTGGGGCCAGCCACTTTTGAGTCTCCACCCCTCTTACCAGTCTCAAAGTGGCTTCTTCTTTGTATTCTTAGTTATACAGCTTCTGTTTAGCCAGACTTCAGATGGTTCTCCAGATTGATTGTTCTGTAATGTTCTTGTAATTTTACTGTGTTCACAGAAGGAAGCAGGCAAACAGTCTATCTACTCCACCATCTTGGATTTCCTATCTTGTTATTAGTTTACTTTTTAAAAATTGTTTTACTATAGTAAGCAGCTTCCACATTAATCCCAATTACCCCCACCTCCTGGTATTTATATTATAGTGCAATTTCCTAGCTTTTACTGTGGTGCTTAACCTAGTTCTTGTTTCTAGCATATATAATAGAGAAAAAGTGATGTACTGTCACTTCCAACATTGGGTTATAAAAGACTGACTTCCATTTTATTCACTTTCTCTATCTCTTGCTGTTGTTCACTCTGCTGAAGCCAGCTGACAGATTGTGAGATATGGAAGTCACATGGGGAAGTAAATCCTCCCCCAGCCCAGCCTAGAAATAGCTGTAATGTTGGCACAAACCCTGATTACATCTCTGTGATATACTCTGAACCAGAAGACCCAGATGACCTGGTTTAGATCCTGACCCATATAATTGTGTGATAAATGTTGCTGCTCTAAGCTGCAAGTTTTGGGGGTAAATTTTATTAGGCAATAGTATATAATTAATGCACTCATCATGTGCTTGTTGTGCCATATCTTCAACAATTTAACGTTAACATTTTTTTACCAGAGAGTAAAATTAATTCCTAAAATCACTCAATATTGCCATTTATCAGCAAAAATCGCAATTGTCTGAAATGGAACAATGAAGGGCAAAACCAGAAATATTTCCCAATCTATTTGGTTTATTAACTTTATCTTTGAACTCTATTTATATAGATTCTAGAAATGGGCTGTCTGGAAGACAAATATCTTTAGTTATCTACTTAAAATATTTTCAATGGATCTAATCACAACCAAAAGAAGTTCTTTATGAAAGCGATGAAATATTTTGAACTTCTTTGTGCTTTAAGATGGAATGAGAATTATGTTGGCTCATAATTCTGACCATACATCAATAAATTGATTATATAGGAGTTATGCCAGTGAATGGTCCCAATAAATTAAGGGGATCTTTTGTCTATCAGAGGTAATGTTCTGCTACTTGTAAACAAAATAGTGATCCTCTACAAATGTCATGGATCTTGTTGGTGGCTTTCAGAATTGTTCATCTGAAATCTAGGAAGAAATAAGAAAATTGAAAGGATGAGGACAGCTAGGGGAAGAAGGAATGCAAAGGAGTAGAAGGACTGAATAATGAATAGTGAATATAGTGTACAACTCCACAAATATTAACAAAGTTAACACACCTATATACACAGCATTCAAATAAAAAAACAAACCATACTTTAGAGACTACATTTGAACTCTATTCTAGTCACCATGTTCCTAGAAGTTTAACAACACTAATATCATGCATTATTTTTTGCCTGCTTTTAAATTTTATCTAGTAGAAATATACATTTAAGAACCTCTTGAATCAGCCTTTTTCACAATGATATGTTTGTGATATTTGTTTGTGTTGATGTATGTAGCTATTGTTTGTTCATTTTCATTACGGCACAGAATTGCATTGAAAAATATATTGTAATTTATATCTTTGTTTTTCAGTTAAGGGACATTGGGTTTGTTTCTAGCTTGGGGAAATTAAAACAGAGCTGGAATCAACATTTTTTTTTTTTTGTTAAGTGTTTTTGGTATACATATGCATATAATTTTGTTGGTTATAGACTTAGAAGTAAATTGCTGTGTCATAACCATGAGAATGTTCTGTGTTGGTAGATAATGCCTAAAGGTTTTTTAAAGTGGTTATGTCAATTTATATTCATAGTATACGAATGTTTCAGTTATTCCACATAATAAATAACACAAAACATCTTTTACATTTTAGTCTTGGGAGTAAAGGAGGTAAATAATGGTAATTAATTGTGATATTTATATACATTTCTTAGATGAAAAATGTTGAATATTTTTTATGGTTATTGGCAAATTTGATATCCACATTTATAAAGTATTGTTTGCAATCCTTCTGCCCATTTTTAATTTGCATTTTTTTATAGAGTTTTTGAAATGTGTTGTATATTTTAACTATGAGTCCTTTTTTTTTTTTTGAGGGCAGTGTCACTGACCCTCATATATGGGACCTGAACCAGGGCCGCTGGCTTCCCAAGCCAGCACTTGACCACCACGCCACTCAGCCGGCCCAACTATGAGTATTTTTATATATCCCTTTTAAAAAATGTTTGAAATAATTAAGCAGTGACAATATTAGGCCTGGAATTTTCTATTTAAAACCAATTAAAAGTAATTCCCTTGAAAGTTACAAGGATATTCATATTTTCTGTATCTTTTTGTATATTTTTTAGAAAGTTGAGATTTCAAGTGATAAAATCATTTCATCTAATTTGTAAATTTTTAGATAGGGAAAAATTTTTCTTTCTTTTTTTAAAGATTTTTATTGGGGAATTGGGGGAGGGTAACAGCATTGGGGAATCAGGGAAGGGGAACAGACAAGTTGTTGTCTTTTTGTTCTTCAGTCTAGTTGCAGAGAACGTTGCTTCACTGGCCCATGTTGGTATCATCATTGCCCTCTTCCCAGATGAGGCCAATAGGTCGCCTGCCTCTGGATGGTCGCTCACCGCAGCTATTGGCAGCTCACGCTGGCTGCGGGCCACTCACTGTAGCCTATGGCAGCCACTGCAGCAGGGGCTGCAGCCTACACTGTCACTGGGGCTTGCACAGCCCAGCTCCAGGTGGAGCTGTTGTTAGCTGTAGATGGCAGTGTCACTGGCCCTCATATGTGGGATCCGAACTGGGGCCGCTGGCATCCCAAAACCAGCTCTTAACCAATGCGTCACTCGGCCGTCCCGGGAATATTTTTTAAAGTATGTGGAAGATACAGGTACTACCACAAGGCCTTACTTTCTATTTAAGTGTATCAGTGAAATTAAATTAGAGAACAATAAAATAAATTATGACCAAACTAACCTAATAAGTAATAAAAGAGAGTTATATCTAAAGCAGTATTGTAGCCACAAAGCATTCTATACGTGCTCAGGTTTATGGAGCTCTGGATAGCTATTCAAGACTGGTCAAGAGCATCATTAAAATACAGACAACAAATTGATGGGTTGCCAGAAAGGAGGGAGGTGGGGGATGGGCAAACAAGGTGAAAGGGATTAAGAGGTAGAAACTTCCAGTTTAAAATAAGTCACAAGGATGTAATATACAGCATAGGGAATATAGTCAATAATATCGCAATAATATTGTATGGTAACAGATGGTGATCACTTCATAAGATATAAATGTCAAATCACTATGTTTTACACCTGATACTAATACAATATTGTATGTCAACTACAATTTAAAAATAAGTAAACACTAAAAAGGAAAAAAAAAACCCTCTAAAACATAAAAACCAACAGTCCTCCAACTACCCTTGCTGGTACATGCTACAGAGGTACTTAAATAAGAACCATAATTGATTGCATAAATGCATATACATAAATCAGTATATGCATTTCAGAACATCTGCCTTCCTGGTTTTTGAAGGCTAACTGTGTGTTTGTGTGTGTGTGTGTGTGTGTGTGTTATTTTGTGTTATTTATTTATTTATAATTAAATTTGTTGGGGGAACATTGGTTAATAAAATTATATAGGTTTCAGATGTACAATTCTATAATGCATTGTATG
The DNA here is from genome assembly GCA_033961575.1 of Aselliscus stoliczkanus. Classification (NCBI taxonomy): domain Eukaryota; kingdom Metazoa; phylum Chordata; class Mammalia; order Chiroptera; family Hipposideridae; genus Aselliscus; species Aselliscus stoliczkanus. Next base: position 146,544,261 of record CM066727.1, read on the forward strand.
TTCACTAGCCAAAGTCAAACCTCTTTCTGTCGCCAGATATATGACCCCCTTTTCCTTCTCTTATCTCTCCTCCTCTCCCCTTACCCTCCGGTAACCACTAAACTGTTGTCTTGGTCCATGAGTTTTTGTTTGTCTTGTTAATTTGTTGCTTTCAGTTTTATATCCTACATATGAGTGAAATCATATGGTCTTTAACCTTTTCTGTCTGACTTATATGGCTTAGCATGATAATCTAAAGATCCATCCATGTTATTGCAAAAGGTAGTATTTCATCTTTTCTTATAGCAGAGTAATGTTCCATTGTGTATACATATCTTTGCTAATCATCTATTGAAGGATACATCAATTGTTTTTATATCTTGGTCACCATGAATAATGCTGCAGTGAACATAGGGGTACATATATCTTTACAAATAAATATTTTCAAATCCCTCAGAATGGGGGTTGCTGAGTCATATGGTAATTTTATTCTTAATTTGTTTTTTGAGGAGCCTCAATACTGTTTTCCATAGTGGATGTACCGATTTGCATTCCCACCAGCAGTGTATGAGAGTTCCTTTTCCTCCATGTGGGTGGCCAGCCCCTGCGAGAACCAGGGATTCCCTCGGGTGGAACGGAGTCGGTGAGGAAAAAGAAGAGAGAAAGAAAGAAAGAAAAGAGAAGAGAGTGGAGACACGCAAAAGAGTTTCACAGGAGTGTCATGCTTTATTGTTACAGCATGTCCCCTTTTATAGGGACTCGACCATTACCTCAATTACAAGTTGTTTCACATGAATTTGATGTTTTTTCTTTCTCAGGGCTTTCACAGTCTTTACTTCCTTGTAATTGTTCTCTCCAGGGTAAACTGTGACCTATTCTATGTTTAAGGATTATCTTATCTTTTAATATGATGTTCTCCTTGAGACCCAAACTCAATTTCTACTTATCACCTAAAGAATGGTTACTATGACTATCTTGACTATCTAGTAACTATCCCAAATTCCAGCAGCTAATACACAATCTTAAGACTCACAGGGCGCATACTTGAGCTATTACTGAGAGACTAGGAGAGGCTGAGTCTAAAGTCTATTCCTTTGAGATTACTTAGAAGCTAAAAAGGGGGTTTCAAACATTTCTTATCCTACAAAGAGCTATAGTGTTTACAATAGAGGGTAGCATCTGTTTCTCAGTCAAAGCTTCAGTATCTGCTGTTACAACAATGTACAAGGCAAAGAATTCAAATAAGGCTATTGATTAACATAGCTCATGGTCAGTAAGTGTCTCTTATAAGAACTTTCATGGCCTGGAGACCTTTGGTCTTTAGGGAGACTTTTCACTGTGATTATCTTAGGCAAGTGAGCTCAGGGTCTGATGTTATCATCAGTTTCTCACAGCGAGGCTTTTTTGGCTTATGTGGCCAGAGGTCTGTGCCTCAGTTTCCAAGAGGCTTGAGTCCCCTATTTTTTAGTTCTGGGGTCCCCACAGAACTACTGCCTGGCTTAGGTTGTCTCCCCTCTTTTCTAGGAGATCTTACCTATCTTTGGCTGCCTAGTTGGCTCATGGGGGTATCACAGGAACTTGCCATAAATGCAGTGAGAGTACTGTCTCCTATAGGATCCGATGTAGAGGAAAGGCACATGGGTTCACGGGAGTGGAGACTATAACCGACCATGAAACCCTGTCACATATTGGGGTGCTGATGGCTCCCAAGACCTCCACAAACTTGGAGACTCACTTTTGAACTGTTCTTTATTTTTTCTGCCAATGAAGCCAATATATAAACAACGTACCTTTTCTAACAAGAATTTAAAGAATCCCCTCTTTGGGTTCCTTTCAGAGATTTTAGAGATGTGAATATTGGAGCATAGAAAAGAATAACAAACCACACTGTCACACAATAAGAAACATGTATTTGTCTTTGTCCCCCATTCCTGACACAGAGCTTCTAAAACCCTTGAAATATCCGGAGTGATAAATATCTTTTTTATGCCAATAAGATGATTGGTTACTGTGGGTCTCTCTATAGCTTCAGAATGGGAACTGATGACCAGAGATCAAAGCATGATTGGAATTCTACCCCCTGATTTCTGGAAGGAGAGGGGACTTAAGGTTGAGTTTAATAAATGATGGCTAATGATTTTATCAGTCATGCCTATTTAATGAAATATTTACAAATACCTCTAAATAACTGGGTTTGGAGAGCTTATAGGTTGATGGACACATCAAGATGCTGAGAGTGTGGTTGTTCTGAAATGCATATGGAAGCTTTTCACCCAGCCTTCCTATACCTTGCCTATGATGCTTCATTTGGCTGTTCCTGAGTTGTATTCTTTATAAAAAGTGGGTAATAGTAAACAAAAAACTTTTCTGTGTTTTTTGAATCCTTCTAGCAAATTATCAAATCTGGGGAGTGAGAAGTGGGAAACCCCATTTTATAGCTAATTTGTCAAATGTGCGGGTGGCCTGGACTTGCAATTGGTGTCAGAAATGGGAGCAGTCTTGTGAGATTGAGCTCTTAATCTGTAGGGTCTGCAGTAACTCTGGATAGTTAGTATCAGAACGACTGAATTCTGGAACACCTAGTTGGTGTCCAGAGAGTTGGAAAATTGGTTGATACAAGGAAAAAACTCACACATTTGGTGTCAGAAGTGTTGTGAGTAAAAATAGTTCACACACTTGATGTAGGATAACAGTCACATGCTTACGTGCAGTTTCTCTAAGAAGACAACTTCCTAGAATGGTTTGAATGGCTAAATTAAGATAATGTAAAACAAAGAAGGATTAGATAGGGTTTTCTAGGCATACAGAGCAGCAGGGAAAAGTATGGGACCTCCAAAGAGAATTTAACATTTAGAGAATACCCAACGAAAAGTGCTGATGGATTAGATTATTTGTAAGGGGAAACTGGTAAATGATGAGGCTGAAGATATAAAACTGCAATGTTTTGCTCTGGTGGAGTGATTGTGGAGTATTTGCATTTAGAAACTTGTATTTCATTGTTGTCCATGTGCTGAGCCCAACATTTTAAATAGTACAAAAAAATATAGATAGCACTATAGCTGTCTTCATTTAACTGATCAAAATTCCAAGGTTATAGGGTAATTCATTCTCAGTTATTTCAGACATATACATAATTTAAAAAATCACATAGAACTGGCAAATATTTGCACACTTATCTATCATCTATCATTTATTTCCTTATTAATTTATATTTGGGTGCAATCAAAGAAACTTTTTTTTAAACCATGAATATGTCCTTCAATATAACAGATTTTCTCTTGAAGTGATTTATCATGAGGCAATTTTCCAGGAAAATCTTAGGTATTATTGCTACGTTAATTGAGTTAAGTGAGAGTTTATATTTAAATAACTTTGGAAGGCCTCCTACTTAAAAATTTTAGAATTCTATCATTTTCTCCTAACCCTTGAGCATCCTTCAATATATCAAAGTAATTAAAGTTTTCTGGAGAAAAAAAGTATGCATTGTTTTCTTGTTTTGTAATTAAACATTGTTCAAAATTGTCAGGAATCTTCCAAAGTGCCTATCGTTCAAGAGTGACCATCACATTCATCTTCTAGTATGTTGTAGGAATTTAAAATATAAGGGCATTAGTGGACCCTATTTCTTAGCTTCAAAATACCCACCTTACAGATCTCTCTCATTAACCACACACAGCATAAGTACTGTCCTTGCTGATGAGATATCCCATGATCACCACCTTATCCACATGGATACAGGTCAATCACATGATAAAATGAGAAGACAGTAGCTGGCTAATCTCAGAATTCTTACAGAACACTGTGATTAAATATCTTCTGAGATTCACAATGTGAATTTTTATGTAGGGAATGAACTTATCCCTATTGATGTGAACACACAGTTTAATGGACCAGTGAAGCAGAATTAAAGACTACTTAGTGGTGTAAATTTTCTAGCATTCCATAAGCTTTCTTGAAGGAAAGGCATAGTTTTTCATACTTCATACATGTATAACTTATACTTCTTTCAAATATGAGGGTACTTAGCTTCAATTAAGAAACAGAAATGGAATATGAAATATTTTCCATTCTTAACACAATTCTGAGGTGAAATGGAGGAACATTCTTTCAGAAAGAATGCTTGAAATATGGCTAGAGGTTAGAACCATATTGACTACTGTATGTTATATGTATATAACTACTTACAAATGTAAATTCTATATATGGGCTTTGCCCTTCATTAGTGATAATTAATAATGAACACCGCATACCACGTAGGGTTCTGACTTTAACGTGAATTTATGTGTTGAGCTAATATAATTTTTAAAAATTTCAAAAATGCATCTTTAAATTCTCAGAATCTTGTGTGCAATTTTAACTTACAAAATTTAGAAAATGGAAACACTTTGTCATTTCCTGACATTACTTAACAATTACTTAAGGAACAAGTCATAATCCCTGGCAAGGGGATTATAAAATAAACATGCTGACTCTTGGTGGTGATCATGGTTTTTTCCAAAAATTTAATTGTGTGGAATTTGACTAGCTTTTAATCATTAGCTACATGAAATTAATAGCTGTGCTTTCTGTTTATTTATCTCTTTCCTTTTTTTCATTTGGCAGCTATTTTATTCCAAAATTATATACTTATTATTTGTTTAGCAATGGGAAAGTATGAAAGGAAGATAAGACCCAGTGCCAGATTTAAAGAATTAAAGTGCTTGACTACTTAAATCGCTGTCCACACAGAGGTGTATAAATAAATATAACCCATTTTTGTGTATAGAAATATTAGCCTTCAATTAATTCAGAACAGAAGAAGCAGTGACTCCTTGGTTTCTATTAACCTACCAATCTATCAGTCTGTCTATCCAGAAAGTGACCAGACTATATTAACACCATATTTAGAAGGGCTTTTTATGCATGCACATACACATATAGATAACTATACTTTCAGTTCCTATTCCAGAATACCACTAGTTAGGCTATTTCATGGCTAATACAAGTATAAGGAAAGGACCAGAAAATGCTCACAGAATTTTTCTCTGCTGCACACATAAAACAGATTCAATAAATTATATCTCACTTTTATGTTTAATCCCTAAGGCACCTAAAAGTGATTATTACATGGCAGGTGGTGTGTACACATTTGCTAAATTTTAATTTAATTAGCCACAATCTGATAGAAATATGGTTTAGAACTATGCCAAAGTGTTTTTCTTTTTTTTTAATTTTTTATTACTAGTTTCAGGTGTACAAAACAATGCAATAGTTATGTTTTTCGCCTTTTCATCACTTACAAAGTGACAACCTCCCCTCCCCCAATCCATCCCCCCCCTCACCCTGGATATCATACATATCTATTACAATTCCATTGACTATGACAAAGTTTTCTTCTTCCTCTTTCAAGGCTGAGTATAACTAGCAGGCTCTTGGATATGAAAGAGTAGAATCTAATATGCATTTATTCCAATTAAGTATGGCAAAGTTTGTATAATGATTTGCAAGTAAAAACAAACAAAACTTTGAATAAATATGTATTTGATTGCTTTTCTTGAGAAATATGTTTATATTAAGCTTATTCATAATTTGAATATAAAACATTCATGTCCCTTTTAATACTGGAAACATTTAGAGAGATTTATAAATGACACATGGAGGAATTCATATGAAGATGAAAGTTATACTATTGGAAAAATGTTTTATTCCTCACTCTATAACCCAGCATGGTTATATCCTTGTTTTTATGTTTGATCTCTTATGACAATTCATTGCTAGTAAAAGCTAAATAATTTATTTCCATGATAAATGTATTTAGTAACCATGGGTTTACAAATTGATGAGTATTTTTCTCTAAATCCTTTACTGTATAAATGTACAAGGGTTTCTTAGAAGTTAAATATGACTCTTACTACATCTGAATTTAGGCATTAATACAATTAGATTTACTATATGCAATTAGTTACCTTATACTTATCTTCTTGATGTTTTAAAATTATTTTCATCTGTCTTATTTATAATTTTTGCTACTTTACTTATGCTAAATTTAAATGATTTTTATATCTTTTTTATATCTTTGCTATATTTTTAGGTAATGCAATTATCAGTTTTTTCTTCGACGTTTCATAATCAACTTGTGGTTTATAATGACAAAATAGGGGCCAAATTTAATATTGAAATATATATTTTGTAAAATGTTAAAATTTAGGATGTCACTTGTAATCCATCAGATGCATTTGGAATAAAGTTTGCCATTTATCTGGTTTACATGAGAAATGGTGATTGTTTTAAACACAATTAATTCAAGGATATAAAGTAGTGGCTTTAGTCTGCATGAATTATGGATTATTTTCTTTAGCAGTATCATTATAGCAGTCATTTGTATCTGCATTGGGAAACCACTACAATAACAATGAAATAATATGCTACTGGTTTCTATAGTTGTTTTAATGCATAATTTTTGAACTAACACAAGTTGTTGCTTATAATTGCATTAAATTCTAAAGAACATATAACATACATGATATATATGACAGAAAATATACATTTGAAGAAAATATAATAACCATTTGATTTCTGTAATATCATTTTACATATATAGAACACACATAACTTATATACATATGCACATATGAATAATATATATGTACATATATACATATAAATATATAGTATATTTTGAAAGCATACACTGTATACCATAAATTTAAAGAATGAGATGTATATTATAGCATCAAACACACTACTCAATTCCCCTATCAGTTCTTCATTGAAATTAATGACTAAAATATGATTTTTCAAAGCACCATTTCAGATTTTTCAATAGGTTTTTATAATTTCTCTATTGGTTTTAAAAATAATCATGTTTATATTCAAAATGAAATTAGCTGTTCACATAAGACAATTTTGATTAAGTCTACTTGCATCTAGTTATTTATACTTTGAAGACTCAAGTTTATCTTTGAATTGCTGGCACTTATTTGGGAAGATAATTTAAGTCTTTAGAAATGTCAAGTTTCCTTCTACCTCTGTCTTATCTAGGTGAAGATATGGAGTAGCTTGTTGGAAACATGAGTTGTGGAGCTCAATAGAAATAGAAGCACTTTTAGTATATGTGGTTGTATGTGGTGGTAGCGCATATGACTGAAACATTGGAATTTAATATGGAACAGCATGAAGGAAATTTGTAGGTTGGAAAATAAAAAATAATAATGATAAAACAAAATCCAAGGAATCACCAACATTGGAAAGACTGGAGATAGAAGTAGAAGGTGAGAAGCAAGTCTCATATATTAATATAACCAAGATCCATGAAGTTTCAAAAAGGAGGAAGCAAAAAAATTGCCAAATTCCTCCTTGGGATAAAAAAACATATGCAATCTAAGAAGGGGTCATTAGATTTAGCAGATCAGAGATAATTAGTAATTTGTCACTACAAAACAAATTGGAAACCAGATTTTGGTTGATACTAGAATGCAAGAGATTTGAAGAACTTAAAATAGTATTTTTAATATATTGTTTTTACTTGATCTGCATTGTGTCACAATTCTGTAATAATAGTCAAACCATGAATAACTTCATATCCTAATGCCATAAATTATATGGAGTTCTTTTAATGTGTACTCTTATTCTACCTTCACAAATACCCCATGAGTTAGGTACTGTAACTTTCATTTTATCTGTATGAAAATTAAAGGGGGTTTAGGAACTTATCAACAATTTATAGTGAGAAGTGCTGGAGATAGGATATGAATTCATGTACATAGTCTGAGTCCACTATCTTTGCCTGTTAATGTAAAAACAGTCTTCCCTAGTATTCCAGATCTCCTGCAAAGGGCTCTCTAATTTATTAAAAATTTGAGTTGTGAAAAGTACTGAATCCACCAAGTTATTTATTTATTTGAAAGATAATTTTTTTTTCTAGATTTTTCATTAACAAATCAATATCAGGGGCTTCCCTAATTACTAGTGCCTATGGTTCTTACATCCATTGGGACATCAGGAATAATTTTGAAAATATTTAGCTTGTCTTTAGACATTCCACTCCTTCCAAAATACAAACATATTTGACTTATTTGTGTTCTTGCCAGCCCTCAGGTTGTCTGTCATCTGTGTTTTCAATCTATGTTTTCCCTTCTCTTTCATAATGCTCTTTGTTGTACATGTTCTTAATTCTACACTGGAGCATTTGAATGTATCTCATTATATCAAGGTCCCAAACTCCTTAAATATGATGTGTTGCCTTGAGATATTTTGATGATCATCTATCATTATAGTTTTAAAACACAAAGATCTGCTGACACAGTAATTCTGACCTAATAATTGGCCTCTCTTCACTCTATATTAGAATGTGAAAGTAAAGGCATGTGGATGCTTGCCAGTGACCTCTCTTGTACTTGCAGTCAATTATTCTGATGCTTATTTTGCTTATCTTTCTCCACACAAAGATACTGGGATTGTTTACCAATTTATAGAAGCAAAATCAAATATGTGTCTTAGCTAATATTCAGCCTGCTAAACAAGCCGCATCCCAACGGCCTTACTTAAGATTGAAAAAGAAAAAGAAAATTAAACTATATGTAGCCATATGTGTTACATCATTATTTTATCATATTTTAAATTATTATTTTGCATCTCACTGGGCAATCAAGGCATAGAAGTAAGGGCAACATGGGACTTAATGGATGATGTGTTTTTGGACCTCCCACTGAGAGGATCATTTTTCTGTAGTAGTGTCTACATATCATGAGGGAGTGAGTGGCTTTGAACCCTAGAGCTCCAAAAACAGAATGACAACCCTGACAACCTTCATGAGCTGAAGTTCAAAACTCAGCAAATTATAAACCAATTTGCTTCTCAATTCTAATCAGCCTCTCCAAATTCTTATCCATAAAATCAGAACCAAGTGACATTCCTACAAGGCCCCATGGCAAACATACAATTATACCATTGACACAATACAATGGGATATCTTAGTCATGAAAACCTACATATTTTTAATGAAATAATTACATAAATTAGGAATAACAGTGAATTCTAATAAATATCTGGAAGAATACAAAAACTCCCGTATGTTGTGGAGGACAATCAAGAGTGTGGTGACAGCACCCTGTTAGCTTGCTCAGAATTTCAAGTCCAAAATCCTAGAGGTGAAAACACCCAGCTGATTCTAGAGGGCCAGTGGAATTCACAGATCCCATAATTTGGATCTAAAGAAATCCAGCTAAAAGGTTTGACTCCTACAGGCTCATAAGAAAGACATTGACATTAAGTGAGAAATAGATAGGAACTAAGTATGGAACTGCAGGAAATTAACAGCAGTTTATTTGTAGATATGTGACACAACAAACAAAAAGAAGCATTGACTTCACCTAACTATATAGAAATACATATAATGCAAAAACAGAAAAGCAAACCTTTCATCTCAAGCCTTTAGGTCTTTATTTCAATCTCTCTCAAAGAGTTATATACTTTACAGAGAAGATTATATTTGTGATTAATTATGTCGGAGTTATAGTTTTTATGGTTTTTACTATAGAAAGCTCTATGAGGGCTGGCCGAGTGGCGTGGTGGTTAAGCCCTGGCTTGGGAAGCCAGTGGCCCCGGTTCGGGTCCCACATATGAAGGCCAGTGACACTGCTGACAAAAAAAAAAAAAAAAAAAGCTCTATGATCCAATTTAATAATCCTAAATTTGTGGAATTTGTAAAGGGCTTTTGTTTATTTCTCACATCCTCTTTTCTTGTGTATAGTATTATCATTATTTATATAAATATGTATATAAACATGAATATATTTTTATATATATTATATAGATGGATTTCATTTGTTTTCCAAGTAAAAAGAAGACATTAATTTGATATTTGTTTGTTTGTTTGTTTGTTTTAGCTGAGCCATACTGTCACTTGTTGGCAGCTCAGTGGCTGCTCAGCTCAGGCTGGGAATCCAACCAGCAACCCTGTTGCTCAGAGCTCGCTCTTAACCAACTGAGCCATTCAGCTGGCCTTAATTTGATAATTTAAAAGCAAATAATATGGCTCATTACTTACACTGTGATTTTCTGAATTGAGAACAAAAAAGCTTATGGAAAAAAAAAAGGTGCAAAATATTTAATCACCTAGAACACTACATTATAATGGAAAGATACTCATAAGTACAGAAATGAGTGAACAAATGTATACCTAGAAGTACCAGCCCAGACATAGGCAGTAAAGAAATTGCCCACTCAACCTTGTAATTGAGAAGAATCGAACAAAAAACAAACCTCCAATAAACCCCATTTACAAGGGGTTTAGGGAAAGGAAAGTACAGTATCTCAAAGCCAGTGACAACAGAAAGCTGTTGACACCCTTGTGAAATCACAAGGGGAAGGAGCAGCCTCTGAACCTAGAGATGTAGCTGTGTGGATTAGGCGGCCTGACAGAACTGTTGTCCACACTGAAAAGGTAATACCTGCACCCAGGAACCCAATGAAAACAGTCTGGGTAACAAATACCCTCATCTTATTTTTGTGAAAAGTTGACATAAGTGGAGCTATTTTAAAATAGAGTTAGGAAGCCATTCCAGAGGAACTGCCTTGCATGTCTTACTCCTCAAACTTTTGAGATGTTTAATTTGGGCAAAACAATCTTTGCACTAGGCCAGAGCAACACTGTGAACCAAACAACTGTTTGTAAAGCTACCAGGAAAGCAGTCATCCTGACTACAAGACTGAAAATGATAGACATTCTTTGGAATTAGCACCACCATGCCTAACGAAAGAATAACTTATATGTGCTTGTAGAAATTCCTTCCTTGGCTTATTAACACCAATAGAAATTTCTTTTTTCTATTCATGGAATTATTCCCATTCCCTGTTCTCATAAATACCCCTTGCCTTCCCCTCCTAACCTGAACACGATTTGGATTTCTGCCTGAATTGGCTTTCTGAATAGCTATTCTTTTTGTTATCTCATATGAACTCTTGTTAGCCCTCACTTTGGCCTTTTATTTTTTAGGTTAACATTTTCTTCCCACCTTCTTAACTTCTGCTAGTGTCTTCAAAGAGGAACTATTAATACATTGAAAGGCAGAGGGCAAGGAAGCCACCCAGGACACAGATCTAAGCTAAGGGGTGTGGGGAGTGGGTACGAGGAGAAAAGAAGCTATCTAGTACATAGGTAAATGCATTTTCAATGAAAGTTTACTCTTCCACACATCACTCAAGTGAGGTTATATTTAAAAGCCTGCAATGAACATTCTCTGAGCCATTGATAGTTAATAATACTTAGTTCTTAGAAATGAAATTAGATAGGGGAAGAAAGGCCTTTAAACATTACGTGTATGTATCTTTTAGGTGAGGCAGGAGTGAGGCAGGGGGATAAAGGTAATATTTAACTTCTTTTTTATATTTTCTGTTTACCAAATTCCCCTTATAAACAAGCACTAAGTTTGAAATAAAAGTTGAGATTTAATAAAATGTTAAGGATGTATATAAATTGATTTTTATAAATTCAATTTCATTTCAACATAGTAGAATAAGCCATCACCACATTTATCATTAGGCAAACTCATTTTTTTTTATGTATAGCTAGGGCTTTTAAAAACCAATCATACATAAATAATTCATAGCATATATCACATTCATAGATTGAAAAGATTTAATAGAAGAGGAAGTCACATTACATTCTTCCTATATGCTAAGAAATTTGTTAAATGCTATTACATAATTATCTTAATATATAAATCAATCTTGGAAGGTAAGTATTTACTTTCTTCATTGATGTATGGAAAAAATGAAGCTTAAAATTTGAAAGAATATGCTAATGTAGTAAGAGACATAAAATTATTTAGTTAAGTTCTATTTAAAATGTATTTTTGAGAACTTACTATTTATTAATTATGTGTCTAAACAGAAAATATGTAATGATTTTAAAAGAAAGTATGACCTCATACAATGTTTTTTCATCTATGTGCATTTTTACTTATAATAAGCAAAACATTTGAAATGAAACAATGCACAGAGACAGTAAAATACTGGAACATTATCCTGATGTGATATGTACAGAATTTTGGAGAAACAATATGTTTGTGAAATCATATCAGTCAATTGACTAATTGACAAATTATTTTGGAAAATAGATGCAAGAATTGTGTTTGCGGGAGTTTGTAGTATCTAGATAGTAATGACTGAAATCAAAAGGTGTTCTGAAAAATTTATATGACTTCTGTAGACCTTTTCTGCATAGATATCCTACAGATCACTGTATTAAAAAGGGGCGGGAAGCATTAGATCTTAAAGAGTCTATATTATTTCAATATTTTATATTCATAATATCTTTTTATTTTTATTTGAGTACTTCATAGACAACATAGAATTGAGTTCAGTTTAGAGAAAATTATTTATGGGGATTCTTAAGATCAGAGAACCATTAGAGTAAGTATGAATTTTAGTAGGATCATGAATAGTTTATAATACAGTAGTAAAAAAACCATGTATGCAAATGTGCGTGTGTTTGTGTGTAAGATTATGTGCATTTTCCTAAGGAGATGTTTCATAGTTTTTATGACATTGTAGTATAAGCCTTGACAGTTGGTTTTACTTTTTGCAATGCAAATGCCTAACTAAAACTTTGGCAAGGTATCCATCTATTTCAAAGACAGCTATTTCCAATAAACACATTGCCAGCCACTGATGACTATTAGATAAAGAGCCAAGCCACCACTTATCCCCAGGTTCTTAGATAACTTCCCATTTAGGCTACTTGTTTTTTCTCTTACAGTGCTTTAAACTCCTGCTCTTATGTTTTAAACTGGCCTATAAAGAATGACCCCTCCAGGCCTGCCGAGTGGCTCAGTTGGTTAAGAGCTCGTTCAAGAGTGCGAGCTGAGCTCTGAGCAACAGCAGTTTGATGCCCAGCCCGAGCTGAGCTGCCAACAGGTGGCAGAATGGCTCAGCTAAAAATAAATAAATAAATGACCCCTCCAAACCCTAGGTCCCCACTCTTCATCCCAATGAAAACAGAACCATAGGCCCACGCTCTTTACCTGCCATTTAGCTCTGTGGCCACAGGCGTGTTGTGTAATATACCTTGTGCCTTTCTATTTCTTTTTTTTTTTTAAATTTTTTTTTAGCTGAGCCATCCTGCTATCTATTGGCAGCTCAGCAGCAGCTCAGCTCGGGCTGGGCATCGAACTGCTATTGCTCAGAGCTCAGCTCACACTCTTTTTTTTTTTTTTGAGGGCAGTGTCACTGGCCCTCACATGTGGGACCCGAACCTGGGCCACCGGCTTCCCAAACCAGCGCTCAACCACCGCGCCACTCAGCCAGCCCATCCTTGTGCCTTTCAAAGTTTCCTGAAGGTGACAGCTGAGGGTGTCTTGCAATCATAATACGAACCACAAGGGCTGGTCCAGCCACAACATTGGTTATCAATAGGCTGAGAGCTGCACAAAACACACATTAAAATGGTTACAATATACAAAAGATTTTTAAAAGCACTGGCTCTGAATTTTGGGAAAATACATTAGCAACAAACAACTGATTCTTTCTGCCATATTTATATTTCAAAATATTTAGAAATAAAAAAGGAAATAAATTATAGCAATATGTAATGCTGAAGCTCAAAAGTCATTAAATATCATTAGATTACTGAAAGTTTCAAGGTAGAACAATTTAGACAATCTGCAACCAAATCAACAGCATCAGTCCCCTCTGGGCGTACTACTTAAGCAAAGAGAATATCTGGTAAATGAATGATGCCCTGAAACAGAATTAGTGTTCTGTTATCCATAATTGATATGTTATGTGATTTGCAAATTGCTGGTGACAGATGGAAGTTTGAGTTTTAAATCAGTCTATAGTATACATTTCCTTATAAAAATTTAAAATTTAGATTATTCAAGTGTAACAAAAACCCCTGTTCTTATATGTTTTAGGTTTCTTCCCTCCCCTGATACCATAAAACATATCATGTATTTTCTTAAGTTGTTTTCCAAAATTTTTATACTTATAGCTCTTTAATCTAATCCGTATTTGTTTTAGCATATAGGATATAGAAATTCCATGTCATCAAATTATTCCATAATCCATGACAGCACATACAGAATCATTGCAGGTGAATTTTTAACATGTTACTTTGGTGTAGTTTTATTCTGCTTGCTAACACATTCTTTGGTAGGGACAGAGAGGAGGTCTAATGTCCCAAGATAATATTGGGAGGATTGACGCACTCCAGAGCATTCTGTGCATACCAAGAATTCGCACAAATTTCCCTTATCTAAGAATCACACACAGAACAATTGGCCCCAGCTTCCTCAATCACTTTTCACTTTTGTGAATTACACACCAGATTATCTTTTAACTAACGCTTTTGTTTCCTAGGGTGGCCATAACACATTGCTGACTTAAATTGGTGACTTAAATCAGCAGGAATTTATTCTCTGAGCATGCTAGAGACTAGAGGTGTGAGATCAGAGATCAGTAAAGTTCTGGGGGGTCTGAGCCTGTCCCAGGGTCTTCTCCCAGCTTCTGGTGTTTGCCAGCAATCCTTGGCCTTCCTTGGCTTGTGGCTGCATCGTTAATCTGTGCCTCCATTGTCACATGGCATTCTTTCCTGTGTGCATTTATGTGTTCTCTCCTCTTCTAAGGACACCCGTCATTGGATTTACAGACCACCATAGCCCAGGATGGCCTCATTCTAACTAATGACATCTGCAAAGACTATTTCCAAAGAGGTCAGATTCTGAGGTTCCAGGTGGACATGAATCCATCTATTATAACTAGAAATCATTTAATTTGGTCAATCCATTGAATAACTTGATTTGTATCATTTGTGCAATGTATAGAATAAAGACCAGGAAACCCCTTATCATTCCCTTCCATTATCTCACTTTGTAATGGAATTTTAGCATGTGTGTTTGATTTAGTGCCATTTCTTCTTTATTTCTTTTCAAATAAAAGAAGTCTGTTTTCCAAACAAGACAATTATTGTTATCATATTAATGCATCAGATAAACCCTGAAATATCCACGTTTTTCTAACCCAGTTAATTAGAAAAAAAAACCAACCCATAGAAACTCTTGACGTTATTTTGGGTAAAGTAAGGTGATAGATTTGGATACAAATTTGTAAGTAATATTTGAACCTGGATCAGCTTTGTCATTCATTAAGCAACAGCTATGTTCTGCCTAGTCTGCGTTAATTATGTGTGAATTATTTTTGAATGATTTCTCAAGTGATTTTACACACTTATTAAATGAGTGTAGCAGCACCTTGTCTGATTCTTCATCTGTTCTCACTCTGATCCCATGTGTCAATCAAGATGGTGTTAATTTGAATATCAGCGCACATAAAAAATAAACTAATCTGCAGTTAATGTGGAAATTTGCTGAAATGATGGCTGAAATTTCATTCAGAAGACACATCAGTGCTTTTTAATTTGAGATGCAATTCAACCAACATACACACTAGAAAATCTCCACATTTCTCCAAAGAATTCTCACTTCTTTTAGGAACAATTATTCACAAATTCTGAGTGTATAGCTGGGAAAATATGATTATATTCACAATAGGGAAAGGAGACAGTAGGTGTTTTCACAGCTAGAGTGAGCTTCTTATGCTCTTCTCTCCCTGTGTGAAGGAATTGCATAATGAAGTAAGGCCTCCAGCTGTTCCAGTACCTCAGGACATCAATTAAGTTATGTATTTCTGAAATCTGTTTCTGTTCTTCAATTATGTGCATTTTTTTTGGATACACATTTATCGGCCTCTATATCACATTCCAATTATGCTGAGAAGGATGATGAGAACATGAACTGTAAGCCTAAGACTCCTTGTTGGTTAGGAAATAAATGATTCTCACCCCATACATACTGACACTTCTATAAATATTGTACTAATTTAACATTGTTCTGGATCTCCAGTTTTGTCAAAGACGCTTGTCATGCTTCCACTTAAGTAGCATCATAGTCAAGATTTCTAATATATTGTACCTAGAGAAAAGGCTTTAGTAACAAATTTATAATATAAAATATGAAGGCAAATCAAATATTAAAATGGTAATTAATTCTACACTTCAAATCTCATGAAATTATAATTGCATATTAATAACTACAAGTGACTTTGGGTCTGACGAAAGAATTTAGTTTTTATGATGAAGAAAGATTTTTTTTCAGAAATAATGTTCTTTTACACTGGGGTCAAACTAGTATAAGTTACCTTAATAGTCATGGTACTTAACCTGTCATTCTATCCAACTCCCATAGTTACGGCAGAGCTCATATATTCAAAAAAGATTGCATATAAAGTCTCATAAGAACATGGGAGTTTAAAATTCCAGAAAGTACTCCTCTGAGAGTAGATAGCTCTTGTTAACAAAATATAGTTGGAAAAAATAATTGGTGTGATTTTTATACACCACAGCAACCTGATTTTTCACTCCTGCAGTGAGCTATTGAATCCAAGGGGAAAAGGGTGAGTTCCTTTAAAGAGGGGGTGGAGTTGGGGGTCAGGAGGGGGTGGGGAGAGAGAGAGGGAGAAAGAGAGAGAGAGACAGAGAGGCTTTCTGTTCAAATAAAGCAGAAAGCATAACTGGTAAGCTTGATTCAGACCAATTTAAATAGTTCAATCTGATAATGGCTTGTTTCTAATTTCTTGAAATCAAATCCCTTTGTATCTCTTTAGTAAGGGTCACTATACCCCAGCATGTATTCTCTTCCCTTGGCTCTTGGATCTACTTGGAACCTAGAAAGGCAAGCAAGAATTATTCCTTGTTCCAGAGCTTAGCATCTTAACTTTAACTGAGGCTTATTGTGTGATTGTTACAGACATTGTGGGGTCAAATAACAGAATTTGTGTTACTATGCGCCACCTTGTACAACATAGTACAAAGATCCAATTCTGGTCTTGCCATAAATAAACTATGTGACATAAGGGAAATCATAACATCTTTGAATCTTAAATGTACCATCATGTAATGAAGCTAATATTACCTCCTTTGTTCACATACAAGATTAAATTAATGCAGGCAAAAAAATGTCATATTAAAATGATTGGAATTTCTGCAACTCCCAGACAGGTTACACGTATTCAATATTCATTCACTCAAAACATGTCAAATGAATAGTTACTATGGAACATGCTTTGATTTATTTGGTGTGGTTAAGCAGTAAACAAAAAAAGGCTAACAGCCTTGCCATCACAGACTTACCTTTTAACTTAGAAGTCAATGTGACGATAAATAAGTAAAGGTGATTTCAGGGAGTAGTGTTCTGTGAAAAAAAGAAAATGAGGGAAGGAGAGGGAACCACATTAGAAAGAATGCTGATGCACTTTTAACTATTTTACTAAAATGAGTATATATGATATATAGGTACATGTATATACAGTAATATATATATATATCCTATGTGTACTATAGAATGCTATATGTTGTATGTACTATATATACACTATATATATGTAGTACACTATATGTATGCATATACCATACATATGCATATACCATATATATATGTATATCAGATGTATAATATATATGCTTTATACCTTGCTTAGAACTTCTTGAGTCTGCTTTGATGTCTTTCCCTCATGATAGAAAATTATTGGCCAATATTTCTCCATTCTATGACACCAATTATATGGGCATCTCATAATTCCCTTATATTCTTTTCTGTGTATTTCACCCTTTATAATCTTAATGATTGATCTAGATATTCCCTACTTGCTGTATTTCAGTTTCCTAAACTTATCTACTGTTATAGACACCAATGTTAAATTCATCTCATGATTCTTTACTTCATGTATTCTATTTCAGTTCTAGGGATATCATTTAGTTTTCTTTCACAGATTCAAGATCACCTTTGACAGCCTCCATCTTTTCACCCATCTTGTTGAAAATATTCATTTTAGTTATTTTAAAGTTAGTTCCTGATAAATCTAATATCGGGATTACCTATGAGTCTGATTCTATTTCTCATTTTTTATTCTTGGTTTCTGGTAAAATGACTCGTATGAGTATTTCCTAGTATGCTTGAATGAAAGGCATTATATTTTATTTAAAAATGTAGAGATTCTGAATGATGATTCCTTGCAACACATAGAAATTAATTTTCTTCTTTTACGCAGGTATTTGATTATAGGCAGATCAACCTGACCCAGTTGAGACCTTTATTTCTGAGTTGCGGTCTTTCAGGGGTCTCAATTAAAGCCTTAAATATTTAACTGAGATTTTTATTTCCCAGGTCCTGATCTCTAATTCTTTATTTCTGTAGCAAAATAAGACATAATAGCTTAGCCATGTAGAAGCTGATTTTTCTTGGCTTATCATATACACATGTAGTTACAGGTTGGAAAATATTTCAAGGGAAGATTGCATGCAAAATATTTTACTCACTTCTCTGAGTTCTCTTTTTTTGGGGAGCTCTTAGTCCTTAAAATCCTTCAACTTTGGTAACTATGAACTCTAAAGTTTGTCTTCCTTGCACAGTTGAAACTGTTGTAAGCAATTGGCATTAAAAAATTTAGGGCTGGCCGAGTGGCGCAGTGGTTAAGCGCTGGGGCCCTGGCCCACATATGAGGGCCAGTGACCTTGCCCTCAAAAAATAAATAAATAAATAAATAAAAAATCCAGTTTTAAATTGTTCTTGTCAGTACAGTTAATATTACTCCAGAGGTGCGGTTTTGATTTTAAAATATTTTGTCCAATGTGTGGAAAATAATTAACAATGCAGAAAAGAGTGAAAACAGCAGAAAAGTTTGAAGGCCACTGAAGTGTATAGACTTGGCATTAGGAGGTGTCAGGCTGGGAAGAGAGCAGAAAAGTCTGAGAATTTGAGGGATATAGGAAGAAAGATGGGTAGATGTAAAATGTGAGATTATATTAATTACAATTATTGCTCTTGTATTTGCATTGTTGTTTGCTTGTTTATTTGGAGATTTTAATTTTTCTTAAAAAGTTGATTCCTTGATGGTAGCAATTGCTGAGATAGGAGAGATAGCAGAGCCAACCAATTTACAAGAAAATTAATAATTGTGACTTAAGCATGTTAAATTTGAGGTCCCTATTATTTATAGACATAGAGATATCCCATAGACATTTGGATGCCTGAATCTTAGATCCAGAGAAGTGATGAGAGCTGATGGTATAATTTGGGGAGCAATGAGCACATTGAAGGTATTTAAAAAGATTAAATCACCCAAGTAAGTAGCTATAGGAGGAGAGAGGACATAAGGATGAGCCCTGGTGTGGTCCAGCACTTAGAGGTTAGCAGAGAAAGAAAAAGTAGCTAATACAACTAAGAAAAACAACAGTGAGACAAGATGAAACCCTGGGTAGGAGGACAATGTAGAAATTTTGTGCAGAAAATCTTTAAGAAGGAAGACTCGTTTCATAGAAGAGCCTAAGTGACCTGAAAAAGTGGAGCAAGATGAAGGTAGATATACTTTGGGTAATTTTTTTTGGTTCTATTTTTATTGGGATTGTTTTAAATTCATATATCAATATATGGAAACGTGATATAATACTTCTATATTGAAAACTTCATGTTGAATATCCTTATTCCAAACAGAATATGTTTTCTTTTCCATTATTTTAGATCTCACTTCATGTTCCCCAAGTCTTTTAAAGTGTCATAGACACATTTCATATTTCAGCTTAACTTTATCTGCCTCTATTAAAAATGTACTGTTATATATATTAAAACAGAAGTCTAACTAGTCAATCTTCCAGGTTCTCCTGTTCCAGATTATGTCTGCAAACTCCCAAGTGTCTGAATTTGCAGTGGGTAAATCAATTTAGTGACTAATCTGGAGAACCTCATTGAATGTATCATTAGATGGAAAGAGATAAGTTTCCTTGAAACATAGACTTAACTCTCATATATGTCCACAAAGCATCACTTAATCTTAAAAACTCTTTTGCTTTTTGTCTCAGTGGAATTGAATTCAGTATCACTCCCCTGTTGCAATACTATTAGAATAAAATTGACTTTTGTTTATTCATCTTTTCTAGCATGATTTTGTTTTTTCTTTAATAGTTGCCACCTTGGACCTGGGATGTCTACCCCTAGATTTGCTGTTATTTGAAAGAAAAATTAATCTTAATTATATTCCAGTTACTTTTATTTGTGAAACTAAAAATCTAATTCCTAATGAAACACTTACATAAAAATTCTCTAAGAGAGTCAGAAATTTAAAGTTGAATCGTGGCTTATTATCACTTGAAGTTCAATCTTCTCAGGCACATAAAGATAGAGAGAAAAAACAAAAAAGAAAAGAAAACAAAAACAATATAATCCAAATATTGAACTAAAAGGCTGAAAATCAATCTTCATAAAATAATAATCAAAATATTAGAGGTAGGGAGGATTAGGCTTTCAACAATAAAATCCATCCTTACTATCTCAAAATAATTTTTAAGTGTATTTCTTGAGAAAATTAAACAACTCTTGGGCTGATAGTTTTCTTTTAAATAGAGAAAAAACAATTATTTGCCATGTGTCAAAAAAATCTTTTCAAAAATAAATACTGAAAAAATGCAAGATATAATTTAGTTGTTTTAATTTGCCTATTGTTTACATATTTCTGTCCAATAAAAGTTCAGAGAATCGTGTGTAGGAAAAACACTAGTGCCCAACTATTAGCCATTCAGAGGGGAAATACAGAAAAGCAGTGTGATATCTAATCAAATTAGCTAAATGTTGCTGTCTGGATTTATCTAGCTATTGTAATTGAATCAGAGCCAAATGAGATCATTGTTTAATTAAAATTAAAACTAATTAATTGTTCCAATTGTTGTTTCTATGAAAGATACAATTTCTTAACAAAGCTACTTTGATGAAGTAAAGAGATTCCTTAAAACATTGCCTTAGGACCACTGCTGTGAATTGAAGCCATTCACAACATAATCTTCTTAGTTTGAATTAACATACAGCATTGAAGAAAAATTATTTACTTTAAGTATTGGGCATTCTGACTGTAACATTTCTTAAAACAAGAAAGTTGTTTATTTTTTAAAGTAGCATTTGAAGGCACTAATAGGAACTAAATAGAATAGGAACTAAAACAATTACAGATATTTGATTTAAAAAATGTGCTCACCCCTATTCATTCTTTGAACCTTACTGATCGGATTTACACTTCTACTGACCTTGCTCATCAATATTTTCAGATTTAATTTTACAAAATGTTTCTGTTAGTTGACTTGATTGATCTTTGTACCTGACTTACATGATTTTTTTTGCACTACTCTATTCTGATTTTTCTTCCCCTAACTCTGATTTGGTTGGGCACTTCTCGTCCTAATTCACTGAAAGCATATCATATATATATATATATATATATATATATATATATATATATTTTTTTTTTTTTTTTTTTTTTTTTTTTTTTTTAGAGCAGTGTCGCTGGCCCTCACATGTGGGACCCGAATCGGGGCCTCTGGCTTTGTAAGCCAGCGCTTAACCACCGCGCCACTCAGCCAGCCCTCATTTCTATTTTTTAAAGATGGGCTGCACCCTGAAGGTGTGGACCAGAGAAAGGTCAGAGTTTGGGTGTGTTGTTGACATGTGTAACAGTTTGAGAAAAGCTACGATGACACATGCTGGCATGTTTGGGAATCTACAAGTTATTTCAGCTAAAAGACAGCCTAGATTTAGAAACAACACAGTTAAAAACAATCGTTTTGCTGTATGGTGCCTTTGTTTCTCTCTTAGAAGGAATTGATAGGATTTCTATGACCAGAAAGGAAAACGCATTTTATACTCTGTTTTTCTTGACCACATCTCATTATCATTTCATTATCCTTTTGCATTCTGTATTCAAGTCTGCCTTTCCACACGACCTTGGTAACAAGGCAACCAAGAGAAATGTGACTCAAGACAGAATTGCTTCACTCACCATTGCACATAGTACTGTAGTCCTGTCTACCTTGGTAAAGATGGGATATTCCTTTTGAAGTTTAGCTCACCGAAATGTCAGTGTCCATGGTGCGGATGAGGAAAATAAGGAGGTTGACTCATGAACCCAAAAGGCATGTTTGGACTATCTTTAAATAATCACTCCTCCCCGACTAAAAACAGGATAATGTTGAAAATTACTTTTGGCTAAATTTCAGCCTGCCTAAGTAAGATAAGCTTTTTTTTTTTAATAAAAAGGAAACTATTCAGATGTAATATAAAATGTCAACATTCTCAAGGTAGAGAATGGCTTTGGATGTAGAAAAAGTTTTTCTCCCTATGATATCTATTCAAGCTGCTGAGTATATTCATGGCCCAAGGAGAAGGAAGAAATATACTGATGTCAGAATCCGAAGGCATTTGCACTTAATTTATATGCAGTCTTGGGGCTCTCATAATCCTTTCAGAGACTCAACAGCTCCTCTCTTTTTGTTCATGTTGTGGCTGCTAAAAAAAAAAAAAATATCTAAAAAAACACTTGATGATGACATAATTCATAAGCTAGCTACAAAAGAACCAGTGTAATCACATTTTTGACACCAACTGGCTTTGTGATTGTGGACAATTATACAATTTATTAGAACATTTTCTCATCTCTGAGTGGAAGGGATAACTAGATCATTTTGAAGACCCTGTCCATCATTTAATATTACTTGCTTTTTATTCCAGAATGTACAGGTTTGTGTTTACTCTAATATTGCCCATAGTGGGCTAGTAGCTGGGACTAAAGAGAGAAATACAATTCATTCCCTGCTTCTAAAGAGTCCGTGTTGTTACAAGAGAAGAACAATGAGCAAGAAGTTTCTTCTTAGAAGCTACTGTAAACGAACTTCATATGGTATGGTTGTTATATGCTTACACATCCAGTGGAAAAAAACAGGGAGTACAAACAGTACAAAAAGACCCTTTAGCTCCTTAAGCAATGTATTGCCCAGTGGAGGATACAAAATATAAACAAATTCATTGTGGAGCAACATTTCCTAGGATACAGGTATACAAAAAATTCAGTAACATGCACATGAGAGTTATATCACACAAATTAGATATTCGGGGCAGACATAATCTGAATCTGTGGCTTCAGAATAAATTATTTCTTAAGGGAAAATTCTCCACACAACCAAAGATAACTACTAATAATGTCCAAGATATTTGCTAGGCCATTGAGCCACAATTCAATGAGCTAGAGCGAAAAATCCAGGAGGGAGACCCATTTCTTCTCAGTAATCATTTAATTATACAACAAATATATACATGTGTATTTTTATTTAGATATTGAACATACTTTGGAGATATTTCCAGTATGATTCCAGACCTCCATAATCAAGTGATTATCATAATAAAGTGAGTCATAATCCTTTTGCTGATGAGGGTCTTGCCTTTAGGTTGTAATCACACCTGTGAAACACAATAAAGGGAAGTGCAATAAAATGATGTATACCTGTACTATACTTCAGGCCCTGGGCATAGTTGCTCAAAAATAGCATGGGTCTTCATTAAACTCACAATCCTGGGAGATACTAATAATAACCATGTGAGCAACCAATAAATATAAAATTTCAAGTTGTGATTATTGCTATATAGAAATTAAATAAGATGTCTTGACAGAAAATATAGAGAGAGTCAGGCAACTTATTTTAGCTTGGTGGCTAGCAATTTCGCCATGATAAGATGACCCTTAAGCTAAGACTTGAAGGACGAGAAGGAATCCATAGATATACAAAAACTGGTGTCTGTGCTATAGTATATGTGAATGTGTTAGAGAGGGAAGCGAAAAGGAAGGGAAGGTAAAATGTCCAGAGCACTGTTACTCAGCCTACTAGTCCAAAAGAGATAAACCAAAGCACTTCATTGAGAAAGCTTGACTAAAGAAAATGCAAAACAACACAAAAAAAACCAGGCCCACATCAGAGAAGCTTAGAAGTGTTTGATTTACATTCAAAGAACTTACCTGTTGCTGATCTATGATATTGTTTGTCATACATTGTTTATTTACTGGTAAGCAGTCCATCCGTGCACAAGTCCACTTGTCTACAGTATACCAGAGAAAGAAAATAAAATGTGAAAAGTCCTGAAACAAGAATTTGGCATGCTCTCTGAACAGACAAAGGACCACTGCACAGGGTGTACTAAATTCAGTGGAGAAACAGGTGAGGTTATGAAGGAGGCAAATTTCTCATGACTTATTGGATATATGTATTAAAAGTTGGGGCCCGCCGAGTGGCGCGGTGGTTAAGAGCTGGCTTGGGAAGCCAGCAGCCCCGGTTCGGTCCCACATATGAGGGCCAGTGACACTGCCCTCAACAACAACAAAAAAGTCTGAATTTGTTTTTACATACAACGAAAAAGTACAGGCATCTTTTCAAAGAGGTATTACATGTTTCAATTTATGTTTATTTTTAAGAAATGATTATTTGGTTGGTCCATATTTTGTCTCTACTCATAAGATAAATGTGGGAGTCGGAAAAAAAAATTACAGAGGTACTATGTCGAGTTATTAAAGTGTGTCATTTTACCCAGACTCCCTATATTGACAACATTTGATGTCTATCACTTCCATCCATGCTTTTTTTCCTGTCTTATTTAAATATTAGTCTGAATGAATTTACCTTATATCTTTAGACATTATTTTAATTTTAAACAGCTTCTTTAACAATGGAAAGAAATGCTTCATCCAGTTGTAGAGAAATTCAAACTTTAAGCAATACATGCAAAAGATTTGGGGAAGGTTAACATGGAAATTTTACTTAGAAGTAAATTATCACACCTTTACTAAGGTTTCCCTCCATAGTGCTATGTGTAGAAAAGTACATGCTAAGTACTTCAGATAATAAAGAGGCAATTGAATTGTATTATGTATGATAAAAGAACTTAAATATATTTTAATGAACTAAGATATATTTAGAGATTTGGTTTCTTTCATTGATAAAGATATTGTACTCTGAGAAACTGAATTACTTAAAAAACTTCTCAGGTCAAAGAAACTGAATGCTAAAGGGAAATACTACTACGCTGGTATGACTGCTGAAGAAAACAATAACAAAAAATTCTTAATTGTCACTGTACTTCTGCTACTATAACAAAAAATGTTTCTTGTAACTATGTATAATTTATATATATATGTATATATATATATATACATATATATATATATTACCATATATGTATATAGTAAAAGTTTTTGTTAGATTAGCAAAAGTCTAGTGATGATTAAGAATATATACATATACAAAACTATAATTATAACTAATATGCTATCAGACCCCCAGATATCAAGAACCTATTATTTTGGCCTCTTAATATGTTTCTTCTTCTAAATCCTTATGTTCATGGGACCTTCTGGTGAAGCTGTGAATTGTGGGACTTAGGAAATGTCAGTAGTCATATTTCTCACCATCTTGAGAAAAGAAACTGTATTGAGAATGAAGTTAATAAGCAAACAGACACAAAGATGGAAAAGAAATGGGGGATAATAACATTTGATCACCTACTTCCTATTTTCAAGTGATTTTTTTTTTTTTGACACAAATCTATTCTTGTAATTGACAGGTCTGGCTGTCAAACTCCCCTTAAATTAAGACATGTTAATTTTTTTATAATACATTTTTTCTTATTCAACTAATATGTTTAAAATTTCTGTCAATTGCAACTAAAATATTTAGTTATGTTAACATGTATTAAATTACTTCACACATGTACTTAGATCTTGAGTCATTTTGCTGTGCTTAAGTGACATCTAACTCCAAATAAGCACTTTTGATTTTCCACTGAGAGTCTAAATTAAAATCACATTTTCTTCATGCATTAAACATGCCTTAAAATGTCTTATGCTAACCAATTAGAGGGTAAAGATGGGTATTCGGATGAGTTTTAAAACACACATGTAATTAAAAGGTAAACATTTTGCCCCAGAGATAATGGATTTCCACAATTTTAGGTTCTTGATTGATCTCTCCATGGAAACACTGAGGATTCATCACTTCATTGATCAACTTCATTGATAAAAATAACTAAAAATTATCCAATCATTGTAAGCTTGTGCCACAATGGACATGTAGTAAAAATATAAATAAATATTAAACAGTAATAATCACAAATGAAGGGTGAATTTATTAAAATATATTTGAGTAAGACAGAAAAAACCTTTCACTGTTTATAGCCCATGTGTGAAAGTTCACATGAAGAAACTAAGAAAGAATACCTAGAGGAGTAAAATCTGCCATATTTCTTCTCAGAGGTAATTTTCCTGTCCAACTAATTTTTGTGGAAGTGTTTGCATGAGAAGGCTCAGTCAAACATATGATTAGAGGAGGAAGCCAAAGTAGTGTTTGCTGTGCTTCAGCTATAAAACCACTTTAGGAGTATTTTTCAGGCAATGTCATATGAAGGGAGTGTTAATTTCTCAGGGAGTATACCAACTAAACAATTTTAAACAAATATCAAAGTGAATTAAGTAACCAATGAAATAAGTGAGTAGATGCTCTTTTTATCATTAAAGCTGTTAAGATAAAATTTTACAAAGTGCTTTGGTTTCTGAGTTACTTGCAAGATTTGGAAGGATGGAATCATGATTTAGAAGGAAACCACATTAATATCTAGCACTTGGGTTTCTGAAAAATGTTTTTAAAGCATCCAACCCCACTAAAACGTTTATATAATAATCAACTATAAAGAAAGATATATCATTATTCTATAAGAAGAAAAATTCCACTGCAACAAACATCTGTTTTTGTTGACAATTTTTTTCTCACTCGTTTTGGAACCCTTGTCAAAAATCAATTACCCATAAATGTGAAGAGTGCATCTAGACTGTCTATTCTATTCCATTGATCTATGTACCTATCTATATGCAAGTACCACACTGTCTTGATTACTGTGGTTTTTCAACAAGTTTTGAAATCAAGAAGTGTGAGTCCTCCAACTTTATTGTTTTTAAAGAATATTGGTACTATTCTGGGTCCTTTGATTTTCCATATGGATTTCATGACCAATTTTTCAATTTCTACAAAGAATCAGCTAGAATTTTAATTTAAAACAGTGGTAAACCTGCAGATCAATTTGGGCAGTATTTCCATGTTAACATTTTTAAGGGCTATCTTTCCACTTATTTAGATTTTCTTTAATTTAATTCAGCAGTGTTTTGTAATGTTTAGAGTATATGTTTTGCATTTCTTTTGTTTGCTAGCTTTATTTCTAAATAATTTACTGTTTTATGCTATTGTCAATAAAATTGATTTCTTTATTTCTTTTTCTGATAGTTTGTTGCTAGTTGAATTTTGTATAAATATCTTTTATTCTGCAACATTGATAAACATGTTTATTAGTTCTAAAAATAATGGATTTTCTATATATAGTCATCTGGATATCATCATTCAAATAACAATATCTTTAATCTCATTTTTCTTGCATGATTTCTCTGGCTAGAATCTACAGTACAGTGTTAAGTAGAAGTGGCCTGAGCAAACATCCTTATTCTGTTCCTGAACTTAGGAGAAAATGATTTAGTCTTCCACCTATACGTTTGATGTTATCAGTAGTTTTTTTATAGGGTTTTTTTTTTTTTGAGGTTTAGGAAGCTCTTTTCTATTCCTAGTTTGTTGAGTATTGTTATAATAAAAGGGTGCTGAGTTTTGTCAAAAAAAATTCTACATTTCTTAAGATGATCATACTATATTAATTTTATTGTATGAATATAGTATAGCGGGTTGAATGGTAACCCTCTCAAAAGGTATTTCCATGTCCTAACACCCACAACCTGTGAATGTGAACTTATTTGGAAAAAAGTTATTTGTAGATAAAATTAAGTTAAGGATCTTGGGATGAAATTATCATGGATATACAAGGTTATCCATAAATCTAATGACAATCACCCTTAGAAGAGACAGAGAGAAGACATAGTTGCATATAGAAGAGGGGAAGGGCATGCGAAGTTAGAGGCATTTGTTATGCTAGCTCAAATAATTATTGCCTTTTTGTACTTGCTTTGGATTTAGTTTGTTCTTCATTTTCAGTGTCTCAAGGTAGAAGTTAAGTTATTGATTTGAGATTTTTCTTCTTAAATAATATAACTATTTACAACTATACATTTTCCTCTAAATGCTTTTTTAGCTGAATTCCATAAGTTTTGGAATATGATTTCTCATTTCCCTTGTGTTTTTTTCTTGGCCCATTGGTTTTTAAGAAGTATATTGTTTAATTGCCACATATTTGAAATTCCCAGTTTTTCTTATTAATTTTTAATTTTACTCAATTGTAATCACAGAACATAATTTGTATAATTTTGTTTGTTTGTTTATTGAAGGTGGTTTTATGTCCAAGCATACTGTTTATCATGGAGAATGGTTCATGTGCACTTAAAAATACATATCCTACTGTTTTGGGAGTAGTGCAAAGTTGTAGAACTTCTATGCCTTTTCATTCTCCAGAATATTTTTGTTTGTTTGTTTGTTTGTGTGTTTTTTGAGGGCAGTGTCACTGGCCCTCATATGTGAGACTTGAACCGGGGTCACCGGCTTCCAAGGCCAGCGCTTAACCACCACGCCACTGGGCCGGCCCTCTCATTCTCCAGAAATATTATCCTGACAGATGTCTTTGAATTTTAATATTTTCTTATACTCAAAGAATGTATTTTATTCTTTTTTGCATCCTTAGCTATCATAGTAAACATATTTATTAGGTTTAAGGGGGTTATTTCATTTTTATGCCTCCCAATTGCTGTGATTCAGTACCTCCACTATAAGATCAAGGACCAAGATATATACACTAAAGTACACCATTAAATTATTTAATGACACTGTGGCTAATTGGTATTAGGTTGATATTCATGGAAAATGGTTCTTATGGCTCGTTTCCAAACCCCTTTAACTTTTATGCCTAGTGATACATATATTCTCTCATTCAATAAATTATAACATAATTGAAAATATATTTTAAGTTACTCTTTAACATAATACAAGTAAAATAGTTCATTTGTTTCCAATATACTTCTAAATTAAATAATAAGTGCATAAAAGTCATTTTCTTCATTTTAGCTGAAGCTATGACATACAATCTCTGTTCATCATAGTATACAACTGCAGGGTTACTTTTTAAAATAAAAATACTTCAGGAATTATAAAATTAAACAAGCTACCAGAGACAGAAAAAAATATGAGAGCAAAGATTTTTAAAAATGTAGTAAAATAGATTGGGAAATCGCTCTAAAACTGCTGCATGCAAGGAACTTTCCAAATTACAAGTCATGGTTTTGGGACAAAACATCTGCAATAACTGACCTATCAAAGAGCATTAGTTCAGTGTTCTATGGGTATATTTCTGCAAAAAATTATATATACATTTGGAATCAAAACTCAGCCATGAAAACATACCACAGATATATTTCCTTTTGAAAAGTGAAGGCCAATTTATTTAAAACAGAATTCACATGTCTTTCTCCTTCTTATAAGCAAGAGAAATTGTCTTAGTAAAAAGGCATCATCCAAGCACATTAAAAATAACTTCTATCTGCATAAATCATCTTTCTTAAAATTTTAAAATCTTAGCAAATTAGTTTACTATGGACAGTAAATAAGATTATGTAAGCTTTGACAATATTCCTGAATTACCCAGAACAAATTTTAGGGATTCTAAATAAGATACTATTTCCTTAAATCCTTAAGTTAATGTTTAATTACTTTGAAGTTCACTTTTCTATTGTGCACAGAATAATAACCCCCAACAATGTTCATGGCCTGATCCCAGGAATCTGGGAATATGTCATCTTATATGGAAAAAGAACTGACTCTGGGTGGTGAACACACAATGTGATAGATAGATGATGTATTACAGAACTGTACACCTGAAATCTATGTAACCTTAATAACAATTGTCACCCCAATAAACTTTAATAAACAGAAAGAAATAGACACTTGCAGATGTGATTAAGGTTGAGATGAGGAAATTATCCCAGATTACCTGAGTGAGCCCAATCCAATTATAATCCTTAAAAGAAAAAGAAACAGGCAGAAGTGTCAGTCAGTTTGAAAAGACATGAAAACCAGGGCAATGAGGAAAGAAACATGGTGGCCTCTAGAGCTGGTAACAGCCCTCAACTGACAGTAGCAAGAAAACAGAGCCAGCTGTGTAGTTACAAGGAACTGAATTTTGCCAACAACCTGAGTGAGCATGGAAACATCTCCCCGACAGTCTCCAGAAAGAAATAGTCTCCCCACCCTGTGATTCTAGTCTGGTGAGAACTATATCAGACTTCTAACCTACTATAAAAACTGTAGGATAGGGGGCCGGCCGAGTGGCGCGGTGGTTAAGCGCTGGCTTGGGAAGCCAGCGGCCCTGGTTTGGGTCCCCCATATGAGGGCTAGTGACACTGTCCTCAAAAAAAAAAAAAAACAACAGAAAACAAACAAGCAAAAAAAACAAAAAACACTGTAGGATCATAAATTGCTATTGTGTTACTCCACTAAATTGGTCATAATTTGCTATGGCAGTAATGGAAAAGTAATACATTACTCTTTAAATTTGAGTAATGTGATACTTCTACTTAATTTTTTCATTGACCCCATCTATGGTTTGTATGCCTTTCTATATTCATCCAATACATTTTATGAAAGTAAACTAGTTTTACACATACATACACATCTCTTTATCTTCTGAATAATTCTAAATGTTTAGAAAGCATTGGATTGCAGGATTTCTTACTGTGATCAGTCTACCAAGCCTTATTTGTGAGAGATAATTGCCTTATTTGTAAATCTTTCAGATTAATCCTAATTGCTTTGGCAAAAAAATCATATAATTCCAAAAGGAATTTGGTTATAAAAAACAGGCAGGCACTTATTTTCTTTGCAGAAAACTACCCTAAAACAGATAGGGATGTAAAGCATATAAGCATCAACTCAGAGAGCCTCTGTGAAAGTCTATTATGAAATCTTTCTTCTACTAGAGTTACTTGATGTAGTTTTGAGAAAACAGAGTACATGATTCCTAATTAGTATAGGACCTTACTATAAGAGCTAAGTTTTGAAAATTTAAATCTCTTATTTGTTTATTCCATTTTTCTCTGTTTTTACTTTTATTGTCACTTTAAAGGAAAATTTCTATTTCCATTAGTGTTCAAAAGTGCAGCCTCCTGAATGTTCTTGCATTACTCTTCATATTATTTTGTCATGGGGTCCTCATCTAACTCGTTATCTGCATTCTATGTAAAATTAGGATATGCTTTTATATGGTATTTAAAATTTTCCCATCGCAGTAATACTTAGATTAAGAAAATCTTGAGGCTCACATAGATTCAATGGCTGCAACAAAAACTTATTGCTTAAATTGTTTCCTGGTAGTGCAAGAGAAGAGTTAAAGATGAAAAGCAGGTAAGGCTTTTCTACAGTGAACTAATAAGTGCTGGTGCTGCTTTTACTTTGCTCCTCCTTTCATCCAGAGCATCTTTTCATGTACTGCCTTGGTAGAAATTTGGAGATTTAAGCTAAATCAAAATTATGTGGGAAGTTGGGATATTTAAATTGAAGAAAGGAGTGAAGGCTTAAAAGCTAATTGTATTTGAAGAGAAAACAAAAGAATTCAGAGAAACTAGATAACAGTTCAATTTCCCTCTCGTTTCTTACATTTTAGGAAGAATCTAGAAGTGATCTTAGGGATTATCTGGTACATGCACCAAACCACTGGTAGGGTAAGGGAATGGTCCAAAATCATGAAGATAATTAGAGATAGAAATTCTTTGAGCATCCTTTCTTTCTCTCTAAAAAAATGGTTTTCTACATAATATTTTATATCTGTATTAAGAACAGAGTAGAGGGATCAAGGAAAATATTCTTTACAAAAAAATTTATAATAGTTACTCGTTTTA
This sequence comes from Aselliscus stoliczkanus, assembly GCA_033961575.1. Lineage (NCBI taxonomy): Eukaryota > Metazoa > Chordata > Mammalia > Chiroptera > Hipposideridae > Aselliscus > Aselliscus stoliczkanus. The sequence goes on from CM066727.1 coordinate 146,576,007, forward strand.
GCTAAAAGGATACAGAAATATAAAGGTTACAAAGAACACTTCTTTAAAACCATATTCATTGTAATAGACCCCTGACAAATGACCTAATATATCTTTCTCAATGCTTTCATCTAATTCAGGTTGTATGATAATCCTTTTCTAAATACATTACGCAAAGTGGTATAACTGACAATGGTTCATAAAATTTGTGAATTTAATGGCCATCAATTATGATATATGATATATGATATATTTCTTAAGAGAAGTATAGATAAAAGAGGAATCTAGCATTAAAAATCATATATTGCAATAGATATTTAATTGTAGGATACTGCTCCCTCCCTTACAAAAAAGAGACCATGATATCTAATGGCACATTACTTGGAGCTTCAGCTGAGTACAGACCAGAGGGCTGGAGAATTGTTTTGACTTAGCGCGTGATAACATTTATGTCTTCTAATATCCCTAAAACAGAGAGTAGAAATAAACTCGAGCTTCTTATTTTTTTTTTTTAAAGATTTTATTGGGGAATTGGGGAGGGGAACAGCGTTGGGGAATTAAGGAAGGGGAACAGACAAGCTGCTCTCTTTTTGTTCTTCAGTCTAGTTGCGGAGGACGTTGCTTCACTGCCCGTATTGGTATCATCATTGCACTCTTCCCGGATGAGGCAGATCGGTCGCCGGCCTCTGGATGTCGCTCACCGCGGCTATTGGCAGCTCACGCTGGCTGCCAGCCGCTCATGCTGGCTGCGGGCCACTCACTGTAGCCTATGGCAGCCACTGCAGCAGGGGCTGCAGCCCACACCATCACCGGGGCTCGCACAGCCCAGCTCCAGGAGAGCTGTTGTTAGCTGTAGAGGGCAGTGTCACTGGCCCTCATATGTGGGATCCGAACTGGGGCCCCCGACATCCCAAACCACCTCTTAACCAATGCGCCACTCGGCTGGCCCTCGAGCTTCTCATTTTGATGCTAGGAGATGTACTGGAATAAAAGCTGGTGATGAATGAAAGAAGAAATGTATGGGGAGAAGTGTTTGCTTATTTCTTGAGTTCATATCTGCTGCTGCTGCTGCTAGAGGGTATTGAGCTGGAGCAGCATAAATACTAGCAAGTAAACCATCCTGAAGGTACAAGTCAGTCAGAGGCTACAGTGCTTGCATTGTTAATGATTTTTCTAAGCTACTAAAACTATGTCCAAGGCCCTGAATGATCTATTTGAGTATTTCACACTTATAGAGTGCTAACTCACCACTGACAACAGTGGAGGCAGAACAGTGTACAGTCCGTCCTCAATGTCATCGAAAGTTTTTACAACTATAAGCAAAATGACATATAACGAAACCAATTTTACCATAGGCTAATTGATACAAACAGAATTAAGTCCTTAAGGCATTTCATCAACATTGTTACAAAATGACATTGAATGTTTTTTGAGAACCTGATATAGATTAAAATGTAATTTGTATTCTATCTAGGATGGCTCACTCTTTTCCACTAACTGCAGGGGAAAAGAAACTAACAGCATTAGTACCTCCCAAGTTGCAGAGAAAATTTCAAACTATGTTAACTACCAAAACATATTTTCCAGAATTCTCAAGTTCCAGGCCTCAGTGTAATAATTTGATATATAACAAAGGTTTATTTCTGGCTTCACGCATGCTGCAATGTGGGAGAGTGTCTCTGCTCCATTCAATCATGTGGGCCCCCGTTGTATTCCATCTAGTGGTTTGATCAGTCTGTAAGGGCTTCATCATACTCTGCAGGTATCTCTGCATCACCCTAGCCAATGACAAGAGAGAGATTTTGGAAGATATAGGGGGATGTTTTAGTGGCCAGCCTCTCTGTTCACTTTTTACTGGTTGAAATTGGGTCCCTTGACACCATAGAAATGCAAGGATGCTGGAGATGTAGTCTGGAAGACTTTTTTTTTAACAGAGAAAATTTCATTGATATTGGTAAACAACTCTCTGTTATAGTAAATGTCATTAAATTATTTAAATAAACAAAATTTGTTCCGAAATATATTCTACACCCAGCAGGTACTCTCTGTATTCCCTTGGATCTGTATATATATATATATATATATCATTACTAAAAATATGTTAAATGTCAGTCTAATTCTCTGCCATCCACTATCACAAAAACTCAGTATTTACACTCCTTTGAAAGCCTGCAAAATCATCTGACATTTTGTTTCCTTATAGCTAAAACACTTGGCAACACCCTTTAATCCACCTCTAGTTCAAACACAATAGGTAGTTAATCCAGATATCCCTGAAGATTCAGTTGAACAATTATCCTTGATAAGCAGATTTTTAATCAAGGAAATAGGGTAGTTAATTATGCACATAGGTTGTGCTTTCAATGATTTTTATTAACTGTGTGTTTCACCTCCCAGAACACAACCCAAGTGTAACATGACAGTTATTCCTTTAACTGATGCTTGCTGAGATTACAGTTAGAGAGAGACTTAATTCAATTAGCAAACCCATCCTCATGTGAAAAGTGAAAAACTGCTGACAGTGGCAAAGACTCCCATTAGTGATTTTCTATTGCTGTGTTCTTAGTTATATCCCTCCACTACTACTAAAATGTCACACAAGGCCAGCAAACAGACAATGAAATATATCTGAGTATGAAAAAGCTGCTTTCTGATGGAAATACTGTCATGTCACACAGGTCTCTGGTACAATATTAAAGATAGGTAATTCCTTGACAATTTTATTTTATTTTTACCCCCTTCTACAACTGCCTTGATTTGTTTTTTTCTTTAAGGATTAGCTGTGGTGTAGAGAAAAAAATTATAAAAATAAAATCAATGGAGAATAAAAATGTGAAATAGCCTGGAATTGTCTAAATCTACCTGAATGAATTTCGATTGACTGCTGGTACATGTGGTGTAATTTATTCTTAATGAGATTAATATAGTAATTTTTGAAAGATAAGTTATACATGTGATAACTCATAACAATGAACATTATGCCCCATTGCTAGAGCAAAAAGGAAGTGCAAAATGGAAAAATCCAGTTCCTCAAATTATACTCTTTATGATATGTTTTGCAATGATTATCAGCTCAAGAGAGGCTGGGAAATAAGAATCCATCCTTTGTATTTAATATGAAATATTACTTGTTTAACCTGTAGATTCTGTTACAGGTCTACAATAAAATGTAATTACACAAAGTATTATTTTTAAGATCTAAAAATCTGAATTTAATATCTGGAAAATACGCATGAGAGAGACTTCCAAAAAGCTCAGAGTGGAAATTATGGCATCACTCTTATGCTTCTATAATCCTCCTCTTTTCCTTGACAAACTTCCATGGTAGAGGAATGAAAATTATGAGATATACCTCTTTATTATTTAAATTTATGTTTTCTCACTAAACAGTAGGAGTATCCTGGATAAACTCATTTTCCTATCAACTGTGTGGATATTATCCTTCTATGCAGACAATTTTGAATTATGCTCAGGATCTATATTATATTTCCTCAGAAATATCAATATCAAGGTCCAAATAATCAAAATGACAGAAACATTGGGTGATATTTTTGTGAGATGTTAACGTAAGGAAGATATAACGCATAGATATAGATACATAGATAACAAATTATTGCATACATAAGATCATATATAACTCATAGTATTTGTTATAATTATGTATATATAATATAATACTTATACACTTAAATATATAAGAAATCATATTTATATGCAATTATGTAATATATATCTAATAATTCATATATATCTATATCTATATACATCTCAAAGCTTGAAATTGAGACTAACAATTTCTTTAAACATTCTAGAGACCTTATTATAATATTCAAGCTGTTAAATGAGTCATTGTAGCACGCTAAGGGTTGGTGATTTGAAATTAATGAGTAAAGAATTGATATAAATAATTGAAATCAGAAATACAATTCAAGGTGATGAAATTCACTAAAAAAATATTCTGGGTGGTACAATGTGAAGCATACAAAATAGTTTCTCCGGTGACAGCCAGTCAATTTTACAAACATAATACAGGAAATAGAAGTTTTGTCTTTTCTGGGGCTAATAGGTGTGATTTACTTGTTCCACGGATGTCTAATCAAATGATCCAGAGAACCACTTAAAACTATTACCTAATCAAAATGCAAAATGCATTGATGTGTGATGAAATTAAGCAATAAATTCTAAATGTATTCATTAAACAAGAATTAAAAATAAATATGATTTTATTGTTAAGTCCTTCAAAACCTGAGTCAGTACTATAGTTTAATCCAGCAAAGTTGCAATAATTATCTTAGCAGTTAAAATTCTATCAAGTTCAAAATATCCATATCCAGTATATCATTTTGGTTGAGGAGAATGCTGCAAAAGTTCTTCATTACTCTTAAAAAAAATCAGTTATCTATTTCCATGATATTAAACTAATTTAGGGTTTTTTTTGTTTATTAAATTTATTGAGATGACATCGGTCAATAAAATTATATAGGTTTCAAGTGTATGTTTCTATAATATATCACCATATATACTAGATTAGTTTTAACTATATGTTATTGATTTATGTAAGAAGACACATTGTACAGTAGAACTTTCATTTTTACTATAAATAGCACTTCTCATAGAGTAATAAAAAGTTATGTAAATGGTAAGACTTTAAGTATAATGTAGCTAAGAAAGCCAGCATGCTTTAATGAAAAAAAATTCACAACGGAAAACATTTTTAATGTGGTATATGTTTTATTTTACTCCAGTATATTTTTATTTAATGCAAAATACGGTTGTATTACATGAAATAAAATAATTCAAAAAGAATCCATTCATACATACAAGTATTTACATACATTAAAACAAAGTTTTCTTTTCTTGAACAAATGGAGGATCATTTTCCCTCTGTCACTTCCTAGATTATTTGACACCACAAGCACTACTTTGAGTATTGTAACACATTGAAAGGTTCCTGAGAAAGGTCTTAGGGTGTGACTGAGATGAAGAATAGAACCAAAATTGGAAGTAAATACATACATACACATCACACATATATTCTTTTTTTTTTTTTTTAAAGATTTTATGGGGGAATTGGGGGAGGTAAACAGCATTGGGGAATCAGGGAAGGGGAACAGACAAGTTGTTCAGTCTAGTTGCAGAGGATGTTGCTTCATTGGCCCATGTTGGTGTCATCATTGTGCTCTTCCCAGATGAGGCAGATCGGTCGCCGGCTTCTGGATGTCACTCACCGTGGTTATTGGCAGCCAGCGTGAGCTGCCGGCCACTCACTGTAGTCTATGGCAGCCCACTGCAGCAGGAGCTGCAGCCTACACCGTCGCTGGGGCTCGCACAGCCCAGCTCCAGGCGAAGCTGTTGTTAGCTGTAGAGGGCAGTGTCACTGGCCCTCATATGTGGGATCCGAACTGGGGCTGCTGGCATCCCAAAACCAGCTCTTAACCACTGCTCCACTTGGCTGGCCCAAACATATATTCTTTTCTACATATATAAAGAATATGGTCATAAAGTCATAAAATTTTGGTTGAGTGTTTAGAAATCTAGTGATTCTCAACTTTTGTTTTTTTAAACTAAACTTGGGGTGTTTATTTTTAAATTTATTAATGTGCTTAAGATTTTCAAATTGTATTAAAGGAAACTATAAAGAAAATTTGAGAAACATTATATTTAGAGAACTGAAGTAAAAAAAAAATTTTAATACAATTTTATCAGTGGAAAAAATATCTCTCAATACTTTCATGTCGTAGGCAGATTTTTTAAAAAGAATCTAAAAGAATGTATTCAATAATAGGCAGTTTCTCTCGTTTTAAAAACCTGGAGAGATAACAAATAAAAATAATTTGTATTTTTTTTCCTGTTTGGATTGAAAAGAAAACAATGTTAGTGTTATTGCTGATCTTAAATAGTTGTCCATCCTGGCTATGTTTCATCTGGCAGAATATGGACTGACTCACGCATTCCCAGTTGTTGAGAACTTTGCAATAGAGTTTAAAATGATATTTGACAGCCTAGTGAAATATAGAAAACACTATAGTGAAAGATGAAGATATTATAGTGATGCTATACAAAAAAAAAGTAAAATATGGAAATATCAGTTGGAAAGAAAGAAAGAAGATAGAAGTCACATCTTGGGTGGAGGGATGGGGCTATCATTGGGAACAAAGTTTTCACTCCAAGCACTTACCTGTGAATGAGCCATTCTTGTATTCATGTGTATCTATTAATCCTTTTGATGTTACCTGAAGGTCTTATTCCCCTCACTTTGCTTGCTAAAATTTTCTCATCCTACTTTTAAAGACCCTTTCTCTGTCTGTCTTTCCCCTCAATAATCATTGATCCATTTACTCCAAAATTTACCTCTCTTTAATCTGTACTCTCATGGAACTTTCTCTGTTATTTGGTTGTAATACTAGTCACAAAGCATTTTTATTTGTCTTCCTACTTAACTATAACTATCGTTTGAGATCCTCAAGGACAGGACAGTTTTAGAAGACAAACAGAATTGGATTCAAAATTCTATTCAGCTTCTTACTACCTAACCCACTTCGGGCAAGTATGTTAATCTACAGTTTCCTCATTTGTAACATCTGGATAATAAAATTAAGTTTACATGGTGGCGGCAAAGACAGATTTAGATAAAATGGATAAAATCCTTACCACAATGATTGGCATAACACATATGGGCCAACCTCGCCATGCAACTCCCTTATACTTATTTGTTCAAATTTCAATGCCCAGAATTTCTATGCCCTGCAAGTGCTGAGTATATTGCACTTTGTTTCCTTTTTTTCATTCTCCAATTAACTTCAAGTGTGAGCACTAAAGAAGTGCCTGACAAACAGTAAAAAAAAATTGTATTGAATTGAATTACATGTGAATTTTTTTGCTGGTCTAATTTTAATAATTCTTATTGTAAAATAAATACAGACATTAAGAAAATAAAAAATATAATAAACAATCATCTCATTGTCTTTAGACATATCACACACACACACAAAATGCCTTCTTTTTGTACTTTTATATTTTATCATAAAAGCGTATTTATATTATGTGTATTATATATATTGATTATATGACAAAATATATAGTATGCATAGTATATATACTGTACTGTATATTATACATGATATAAAACAATATTATATGCTGTATATTGTCATATGTAAATTATTTTATATATTTTAGCCTACATTTTTCACCTTATATTTCAAGCATCTTCATGTGGGTAAATATAGTAAGACATGTGTTATTTATAATGCCTGAATATTATTGCATCAAGTGATGCATTATCATTTATTTAACCATTCCATCGTTTTGGTGAGACAAATGGCTGATGTTTTTAAGTCTTTGTCTCTAAAATTTAACATTTAAACATTTGCTATGAAAATTAATGTTTTCTCTTCATATATTTTTTATGTTTATGTGATGTTTTGTGTTTTCTCTTTTATGAGGAAGCTGTGGAGTACACTAAAAACTTACAGCAGAATGCAGTCTCTTTTGTTAAATTAAAATAATGTTGATACAGATACACAGAGCAGGTACATGTAAGAAATGTCATATGCATAAAAAGCTTTTTAAGTTCTGAGGGATCTGCAGTAATTATACGCAAAAGAAGAAAGTCAATTATCGAAGGTATCAAAATGATTGGTTTAACTTCTGAATATTTTATGAATTCAAAACACTATAGCTGTGTTACCAAGGAGATGTTAAGGAACTAATGTAATCAAGGACATAGATTTATCCTGCTGCTTTATTAATAGTTTTATATTTTGTTTAGTTTTCCTCTTTTTTTTTGTCATTTTTCTTCCTTTTGAATATTCATTTTTAATACATTTTTTTCTCTTACTAATTCATCAAATGCTTCACTGAAGTGTTTTTAATGATAAAATTATTAGGCAAATTATATATGCATGAACCAACATCCATGGATTTGCATTTCTACCTTTGGCATGATATTCTTGGCTTTATTTCTCTATATTCATCTGTTTAAGCAACATAGTTAATATTTTTTTAATTCACATCTGTATAAAGGAACACTGCAAATAAGCTAGGTGCTTGGAATACACCAATGACAAATCAGATTAGGAATTCTGAAATGGAGTAGCTTACTAAAAATTTTAGTTTGTTTTTGTTGTTAACACCACTGATTTTATTCTGAACAATACAGATATTGGTGACCAAAGTAGATGCTGTTGTAACAACAATTAAAAATCCTAAAAAAGAAAATGTGACACCTGTTAGAGGTTGTTCACCAGGCAAAGAGGAAACTTATAGGACAGCTAAAAGTTTGGAGACAAAAAGTTTTCATTGGTAAAAGTGTGAGAGATTCAAAGATGACCAGGTTTTCCTCTTAGACTAAAGCTGTATGGGAAAACATTAAGAAACAGAAAGTTGAAGGCTGTATTTGCTATAACTGGCTGAGTTTATCAAAGTATTAGTGGGAAGAGATGAGCTTAGACAAGACAGAGCAAGTTTGTGAGCAAATAGTAAACACAAATAATGAAATTCTGGAAAAACGTCCAAAATCTTGGGGCTTCCAATATTTGGAAAGCCAACTACTTCTGGATGTCAAAAATAAGGATGTGATTGAAAAAGGATTTGGATTGCATGTGCCCATTAAGATTTATGCATGCTGGATTTCCTCATCCAAGCCCGTCTTTTCAGGCAGCCTCAAAGCTACCCATTATGTTGAGATAAATAGCCAAGGATATTAAAAACAGAGAGATAAATCACTTAGAGATTTTCTCTGGTAATGGTTTTAGGTATGATTATTGGCTGATAAAGCTGATTAGAATACATAGATCTCAACTCACTAAGTTTTAAGGAAATTATGTTGTCAAATAAATTATTGATTAAACAAACAAACAAACAAAACAAAACAAGAAAACCTTGAATATTTGAGTCTTAACACAAGGTCCCCAAACTTGAAAAAACAATGTCTCCACAAGAGAGCTCATCCCTGATTCCCACCTCAAACACATCAATGGAGAAAAAGGGAAAAGGAAAAGCATTCAGACTCCTAAGCCTAAAACCTGAAAGCCAATAGGGACAAGAATTCCTCCTAGAAAGAATAATCATCTAAGGGGTCACAAGAAACTTCGCAGCTGCTGTGAAAGCAGGCTCCACCCACAGGCATTTTTCCCTGCCATTGACAGGTGATGCTGTGTTTTTTCCTATTCTTTCTAATGAAAGTGTTTGCTGCAGTTATAGTTTTCCTGTGCCACCATTCGGCACTGGTAGATGTGTGTTCCTAGTGGGAAAAGGTGGAGACAGATAAAATTACTTTACTTTTATAGAGCACCAGATTATATGTAGCTGCATTTAAGTTTGAGGGAGAGATGTGCACATAATTCAGATTTCTTGATCTTTAATCTGAATCCAATAACTAAATGGGACTGTAGATTATTTGTCTGCAGAAAACAACTATTAACTCTCATCAATCTCCTAGCCTTCATTCTAAAAAAAACAAAAACCAAAAAACCAAAAAAACCTTTTCATAGTTACTCTGAAATATTGGCAAATTTTTGTGGTTTATTCTTATTAGTTTTTCACAATATGAGGAATGTAATCTGTGGGCTTCTGCCTTAAAGTTTAATATTAGGACAAACATTTGGTTTTAATGAAAAGTTGAACTAAAGGAAATTTTCATTTGTCCTTTCATTTCTGTTCTTAAGATGCTCATTTTTAATGATGTAACTCTTTTTTACAGTATGTCAGGGGTTACAGAAATATTTTGCATATATCTCAAATGGCATATCACAAGTTATTAGTCCATAAATTTAATTTCCTTACTATTAGCAGAATGACTAAATGCTTTCATCTGGCTATCTTGCATGTTAATGACTTCTAGGTGGTGTATTTCCAATAATGAGTGATTTAAAAGATATTTTCAGGTGTTATTTGTCTGTCTCAGCAAGAGTTCTCACCAATGTAAAAAAATGGCAGGATGACCCATTTAAAATTGGTCCTAGTTCCAAAAGTGGATTGTAAATGATCAATGTGTAAATGATGCTCCTAAAGTGTAATATGTAGTGCCATTCACTGGGAACATTTTAATATTATATTGCATTTGGCAAACAGAGGCAACACATTTTAAATCTTCTTGCTCTTAGAAATGGCAGTTTTGATGAGTTTGAATTGGCTGAATTTGCTAAAATCACTCAATAAATAAACTATTGAGAATAAAAGGGCAGAATTCCAAAGCAAACCAACAAATGTTTTTCCAGGCAGGTGTTTTCTAAAGTTTATTAAGGGAAGCGGGGATGACACAGAGGCTCTGGTAACGGTCAAAGATAAATGATCTCCTGCTGCCCCACTACCAAAGGGGAAGAGTCAAGCAAAGCTGCCTTCTTTTCCTCATGGATTCTAAACCTCTGATAAAACTGCAAAGTCTACAAATATAAACCTTTCCGTTTAACCCCAATACAGGATTGGAATAGGTACCCTGCCACCTTCTAATGACAAAACTGCCAGTCAAAACTACTTTATTCCCTGTTAAAATGAGATAAAAGCAAAACAAGTGCCAATATTTGGGTAGAGCACAAAATGAAGAATTTCCTTAACAAAAGATTTAATTATTTTAATTAATAAACATGAATATGTCATATTATACAAGACTATAAAGTAATGAGTCATTGAGATAAGAAGGATAGACCTGCATAGCTATGAAGGGTGCTCTTTGATAAAGAACTTCCAGAGGCATGAAGAACTATAATCCTGGTTGCATAATGATACACAACAATTGTTACTTGTTAGAGCCTTCGGATGCACAGAGAGCACTTTAATACACATATCTTATTCAATCATTTAGTCATGCATTCATCATACCTACTACATAAATTTGAAACTGAGTGGGAAATTAAGATTTGGTGCTATTAACATATAGATGGTAGTTGAAATTAGAAGAGCAGGTGAATACTTCCCAGAGAGTATGTATTTAGGATGACAAAAAGAGGGGGTTGACCAAGATACTTGGGAAAATGTTAATATTAAAGATTTGAGTAAAGAGATGGAATTATTAGAAAAGAGCAAAGTAAACAAATGAATAGGGAGTTTCAGATATCAGGGTATTAAGAAGCAACAAGGGTGGGCCGAGTGGCTCAGTTGGTTAAGAGCTTGCTCAAGAGTGCGAGCTGAGCTCTGAGCAACAGCAGTTTGATGCCCAGCCCGAGCTGAGCAGCCGCTGAGCTGCCAACAGGTGGCAGAATGGCTCAGTTAAAAAAAAAAAAAGAGTGCAGCAAAGAGAGTGGTATAAATGAAGAAGAGTTTCAGTAACATAAAGAGTGCGGGGTACCAGCCCCCGCTGACCACGGTTCGAGAAGGTGGACACGGCGTCGGCGGTTAATGAAAGACAGAAACTGTTTGTTGCAGTAAAAGACAGAAAATGAAGAGATAGATCTCCAGTTTATTTGTTGCAGGCTTATATACATTTTTTAGGTAGGGGGTACGCGCAAGGGTACGTGTAGGGAAAATATGCATTACCTCAGTGAAAAGTAGATCATTAACTGTTTACCAATAGTCTAAAGGTCAGTGAAACCTTGGTTAGTTTCTTAAGCCGTTTTCTTCCATTAACCCAGATAGCCATCTTTCTTTTGTGTCCTAAGGATCCGGCCATCCTCACCACATTCCTTAGTAAATAGTAAGCACCCTCCAGGTGCAGCAAGGAACAAAAGAAGCAGATAGACAAGTTTATGATTCACCAAGCCCACTAAAGCCAGCTTGCAAGCCCCTCAATATTGGGCTACGCAGTCCTCAACACTGCATGCCCCTCAATATTGGGCTACACGGCCCTCAACAAGATTAAAACTTTGGCTTTCATAATTTCAAGCTGGCTATTCATACTGGCAAAGTAAGAAATATGGGTTGTGCTTTATAGTTAGATATGAATACTATATGTTTACCACCAAGAGGAGTAGTTGATGGGTCTTCTAAAAATCTGTATATCGCCCATCGGATTTAGCTACTTCAGTCAGGAATAAGCGTGCAATCTAAATTCAGTCAAACAGAGAGCTTTCAAGATTATTTCAAACAGGACCAATAAGAAAATAATTATTCCTCCACTGGTGGTTAGGACAGCATGAGTTGTGATATATTGATTTTAAAAATGGCCAGAAAACATCATGCCTCTATTACCACACTTATTGTAATGTGACTTTCTAATAAAAAAAGGAAGATATTTTACTCCCACCCACTTTCCTTGAAATTTAGCCTGGCCTTAAGGCTTTCTTTAACAAATATAATGTGGAGGACTAGATGGTGTGCTATTATGATCCTATGACTTAAGAGGCCTTGCACATTTTTATTCTCGATATTGGATTCCTGTCTCCATGAAAACAAACCTGGATAGCCTGTTGGATAAAGAGAGTGTAGAAGAGAATTAAGTTGCCCCAGGCAATAGCCAACCACCCCAACCATCAGAAGCAGAGTTCAGAACTTCTCTAGCTGATACATAGCTTGCTGAAGATGTGTGAGCAAGACCAGTTGAGATGAGAAGAACCAGAAGAACTTCTCAATTAATTCTAGTAAAAACAAAAATGCTGATGGTCAAATCCTAAACTAAATAAATCAGGAATTGGCAAACTATGGCCTGAAGACAAGATCTAGTTTGCTGTCTGATTCTGTAAATGAAGTTTTATTGAAACACCAGCATAATCATTTGTGTATGTATTGTCTATGCTGCTCTAACACCATAACAGTAGGATTGAGTAGTTGCAACAAAGACTTTTTGGACCACAAAGTCTAAAATATTTACTATATAGTTCATTCCCCCAAAAAAGTTTCCTGACCTGAAAAATAAATCATTTTTGCTTTATGCCACTAAGCTTTGGATGATTTGTTACACAGCAATAGCTACTTGATGTAAGAGTAAAAATTAGAAGCTCTCAGCAACCACATGTCTTGGTATATGGAGGTAATCCTGGATGCATTAAAAAAGGATTAAGTTGATATGTTGACATAAGCAAATAAAAGAGATATAGAAAGAGAGAACACTAGTAAAATTTTGGTCCAAAGTAGTTGTTCTTGAGGTCCAAAGGCACCAATTTTCAACTAGGGAATATGTAACATCCCCTTATGAGCCTCCATTTATAATTTTTGTTGTTGTTGTTTAAGTGAGATTTAAGTTTTACTGTTGTTTAAACAAAAGAGTTTTAATTAATATGCATAAAAGAGAAAAATAGAAGTTTTTAAAATTGCTTAATATTGTAAGTAATTTAATAATTTTATTTGCCCTACAGTTCATATAACATGTACTAAAGCCTTTTTTATTAAATTGAGTTGGATGAACTAAAATAGGAATTATAAAATAAGAGAGGAGGCTGAAGCTGCCATAATGTAATACTAATATGCATTATATGTAATTTATTATTATTAAATATTAACTACTTTACTATAAAAGGTGCCTCATTTGGATAATAAATTATATAGTCACAGTTTGTTAAGGGACTAATAAAAATTTTTCACTACATGATTTCATCCTGTATTTAAGATTTTTAAACTACAATTTATTTTTTAGAGCAGTTGTAGGTTCACAGCATTGAGAAGAAAGGACAAAGATCTCCCATATGCTCTCTGCCACACACATACCTAGTTTCCCCCATTATCAACATCCCCGCAACAGAGTGGTACACTTTTTACAACTGATGAACTTACATAGGCCCATTATTACCACTAAGAGTCCATACTTTACATTAGGGTTCATTCTTGGTATTGTTCATTCTATGGGTTTGGGCAAATGTATGATACCTTTCCACCAATATAGTATGAACAGATTATTTTCATTGCCCTAAAAATCCTCTGTGCTCTGCCTATTCATCCCTCTCTCCCTCCAAAACCTTACTGTGTCCATAGTTTTGCCTTTTTTGAAATGTCATATATTTGGAATCATACAGATTGGATTCTTTTACTTAATAAAATGCACTTAATGTTCCTCCATGTCTTTTCATGGCTGGATAGCTCATTATTTTTTTTAAAGATTTTATTGGGGAATTGGGAGCAGGGAACAGTGTTGGGGAACCAGGGAAGGGGAATAGACAAGTTGTGTCATTGTTTTCTTCAATCTAGTTGTGGAGGACGTTGCTTCACTGGCCCATGTTGGTATTGTCATTACACTCTTCTCGGGTGAGGCAGATCGGTCGCCCGCCTCTGGACTGCCGTTCACAGCAGCTGTTGGCAGCTCACTCTGGCTCCTGGCTGCTCATGCTGGCTGCCAGCCACTCACTGTAGCCTATGGCAGCCCACTGCAGCAGGGGCTGCAGCTATGCTGTTCCAGGGAACTCACGCAGCCCAGCTCCAGGTGGAGCTGTTGTTCACCCTCTCAGCTGTAGAGGGCAGTGTCACTGGCCCTCATATGTGGGATCCGAACTAGGCCGCTGGCGTACCAAGCTAGCTCTTAACCAACGTGTCACTTGGCCAACCCAGATAGCTCATTCTTTTCAGCACTGCATAATATTTCAGTGTCTGGATGTACCATAGTTTATCCATTCACCTAATGAAGGACATATTGGTGGCTTCCAATTATTTGGCAATTACCAACTAAGCTGCTATTAATAGCAGTGTGCAGGTTTTTATGCAAATATAAGTTTTCATCTCCTTTGTATAAGTATCAAGAAGTGTAACTACTGAATCATAAGTAACAGTTTTATAAGAAACTGCCAAACTGTCTTCCAAAATGGCTATGCCAGATTGCATTTGTACTTGCAATGAATGAGAGTCCTTATTGCTCCACATCTTCCCCAGCATTTTCTGTTGTCAATTCTGGATTTTGGCTATTCTCATAAGTGTGTGTGGTATTCATTGTTGTGTTAAGTTGCATTCCCCTGATAATATAGGATGTGGAGAATCTTTTTATAAACTTATTTACCATCTGTATATCTTTTTGTTGAGGTATCAATTAAGGTAATTGCACCATTTTAAAAATCAGGTCGTTTGTTTTCTTTTTCAGTTTTAAGAGTTCTTTGTATATTTTGGATAACAATCCTTTATCAGATGAGTCTTTTGTAAATGTTTTCTTCCAATCTGTGGCCTATCTTTCCATTCTCTTGACAGTGTTTCTTACAGAATAATTTTTTTTTATTTTAATGAAGTTCTGTGCAACAATTATTTCTTACATGGATCATGCTTTTGGTGTTCTGTTTAAAAAGTCATCATCAAATCCAAGGTCTAGATTTTCTCTTATGTTATCTTCAAGGAGTTTTAGAGTTCTTCATTTTAGTTTAGTTCTGTGATCCATTTTAAGTTAATTTTTTTGAAAGATACAAGATATGTGTTTGGATTCTTTCTTTAATTTTTTTTGCATGCATATGTCCAGTTGTTCTAGTACCATTTGTTGAAAAGACTATCTTTGATCCATTGTACTGCCTTTGTCAAAAATCAGTTTATTATATTTATGTGGGTCTGTTTTTGGCATCTTTATTCTATTTTATTGATCCATTTGATTGTTCTTTCACTAATACCACACTGCCTTAATTACTGTAGTTTTATCATAAGTCAGCTGCCATATTGTGGGACAGCCCTGCAGAGAGATTCATGTAAAGAGCTAAGAGGTATGCTGACAATTATGTAAATGAACTTGGAAGCAGGTATTCCAAAGGTGAGCCTTCAGAGAAAATTACAACCTCAGTGGACAGCTTGAAAACAATTTTCTGACAGACCTTGTTCCTGTGGAACCCAGCCAGTCATGCCCAGAAATAAGACAATAAATGTTTTCTGTTTACAACCACTAAGTTTTGGAGTAACTTATTAAGCAACAACAGATAACTAAGGCAATATTTTACTGTCACTAATTTTGAAATGACAAATAATTATTAATAAAAAGAAAATAAGATTGACAGATAATAGTGCTTGTCATGAGTGCATTGTCATTAATTGCAATCATTATTGATTTTCTTTCTTGGTATTACATCTATTTTAAAAATCACTGGGCCGACCGAGTGGCGCAGTGGTTAAGCGCTGGCTTGGGAGGCCAGCAGCCCCGGTTTGGGTCCCACCTAGAAGGGCCAGGGACACTGCCCTCAAAAAAAAAAAAAAAAATCGCTGTAAGAATGCTCTTTCAACAATTTTAGACTAAGATTTTCGCCTCAACTGGATAGTAAGAGAGCTTTGATAACTTATATTCTCTTTACTGTCACTAAATAACAGATTATAACAGTGCTCCCAATATTTTCCATTGTGAATGTAGTAAAATATGTTTAATGAAATTTAAACTCCATGAACGTTTAGATCACATAAATATTGGTTTTCTACTTATCATTGTCACTGATAATTCTAGTATATGAAAGTACATAAGGATTTCTATTTGAAAATTGAGTGTATATGACCTTGTCTAATAAAAAAGTGTCATGAGAAAAGAACTGCAACTTGGAATTAGCTTCCTATAAACATTTTGAAAATATTTCATCTGAACTCTTGCATGTAATAATGAATTGCTCCCAGTTTTTAAGAATGAAGACACTTCAATGAAAATAATTTATGTGATAATAGTTGTTATTTTATTTATTCAGCATGTTAATCATTTGAATAGGATCCTACTCCCAGCTCCTGTATTGGATTCTAAGCCAGTAGCAGCATTCCCATCCTATCACAGAAATTCAGGAAGTGCAGTTTGAAGCCAACCAGATGGAATTTTTCTGCTCCTCAGGGGAGGCTTATTGGTGCAAAGGTTGATACGAGTTTCTAGGTGTTTTGAAACATAGAAACTCTTTCTAGATAATCTAAAATGCAGAGAACAATAACAGTTATTTGTCCATGTTGAGGGGCATGATGTGAGGAACCAAAATGACAACCAGAGAAGAGCAGAGTTAAGAAAATCATATGCAAATAAAACTAGATGTCTAATCAAACCATGCCCCAAACCCACCCTATCTCTGGATATCTTAATCATTGAGTCAACAAAACTCATTCATAGGTTAAGCCAGTTAGAGTTGTGTTGCCTTGTAAAGTATTTGAAAATATTCTAATTATAAAAGGGTCACCGTGAGAAACAAATGAGAAAAAAGTTCCTTAAATTATAATACATTGTTTGTCTATTAAATAATATTCACCATGTATAACTGCATATATAAAGTCTTAAGAAAAAAGTTGGCTTGTTAGAAGAATTGACCCCTACTGAGTAATTTGTATATGCCAGGAAGATGCTAATTGTTTTCACCTCCATCATTTTATTTTAAATCTTTAACCAATTTTTAAAATCCTTAACCAACTGTGCATTAGGTTTCAATTAACCAATGGTAATAAATGAAATCTAAAATTAAACTGTTAGTAAGCAGTAGAGTTAAAATATAAATAAATCTTATATTGTAATATTTTTCTCATTTTAAAACTTTATTTACTTTTCATTGCACCACAATCCCACAAAAGCAGTATTACAAATATCTGCCACTGTACTTACAAGAAATATTTCCATAAGTAAAATATATATATTAGCATATGCACATGTGAGTAGACCTATATACCTACAGACATTATTGACATAGAGTACCTTAGATTTTCCACTTAAAAGAATGTTATACATCATGTACATTTATAGGAAAGAGTAGAGGTGAATAATAGGAAGATACATGTATTTTGTTAGTCATTTACTTATATTCCAAACTGGATAAATTACTGACAATGAAATAATTTGGCTTAAATATTCTCATTCATATTTTTCCAAAGGTGTTATCTCAACAGCTTGACATTCAAAACTATTGACGACTGTTCTCACATGGTATTAAAGTCACTTTTATAATTGCTTTTAACCAATATCCCTGTATTTGTCATTGTCCATCATATCATCTCTATCTTAGGTCTAGAAAAATGAGACCCCACATTTCATTTTTTTTTCAGACATTTCAATATATTTCCACATATATGTTGTCATTTACTATTCACAACATCCTGTTAGAGAGTCAAGACAAATTTTTACTTTCACTCATTTTACAGGTAGCAAACAACAGACATTGTGAAAAGTCAAGTGTCACAAGCTAATTAATGATAGCAATATTAGAATGTAATCATAATTATTCAAACTTAGAGTTTCTTAGATCATGAAAGTATTATGAGTCCTAGTTTGTTCTCCCTTATAACTGTCTTCCCCCATTATTTGTATAATTTCTCACATGGAGAAGCCACAATAAGCCTGGAGACCGCTCATAGTGGTCCCATTATTCCATTAATATAGTCACAGGCCCCCATTATAACACAGAATGAACAGCATTTGGAGTCATGAGCAAAACAAGTGAAAGAAACATGTTTCAAACTTCATGACTGTATATACCTAAAATATAGGATAGAATAAAGCAGTTCTTAGTTATAATTGCACCATCAGTAAGAAGAGTCAATCGTTCAAAAAATATCTCCAGGGAATTATTCTGTGACATCTCTTCAAGGATAACCTGTTTCTATTCCACAAAAGGACATGGACTCAACTGCATCTTGTTTCATTAATGATTACTTATTTTTTTAAGAATTGTGACACTTTCATTAAGTTTATGTTGCTTGCAGTTGTCTATATAGCAAGGTAAATGTTCCAAAGTCGATACACAAAGAACTTCCTTTTAAGCTTATAATCAATAATTGCCAATGATGAATAAACATCAATTATTAACAATGGATGTGGTTTAGGTTGTTTTACTTATGTCTGCTTTTAAAGCCCTGTAATGGATTGCTACTGTCAGGTACATCCATTAAACAGAATTCACTGTGCTGAAAGCACAAAGAAGCGTCAGAACTGTTGACAAGAGATGTTTAATAATCCCAGGTTATCCCTCTTTGATTCAAAAATTCACTCTCTGAGATATACCAAAAAAGCTGACCTAAAAATGGTTTTCTGCTATATTATTTATAAAAGAAAGAAATACTATTACATGTGTTCAGATTTTATTGAACTTACAACAAATTTACTACATCAGAATTTTCCAAAAATTAGATGAGTGTTTTTTCATAGAACATTCCCAAATAAGAATCAGGAATCTTTACTGGAATAAGGGACTAAGTCACACCCTGAGTTGAGATGATCGTGAGGCAGCACAACAGCAGCATTATTATATGGAAGTAACATACATTAAGTGATTTTTTAGAGGGTATTACCTAAAAAACTGGAAGTCAGTTGGGAGCAAAACTTGCGGATGAAATTTATTCAAACTACTAGGGCCAGAGTGGAGAAGAGAGCTCTTAGCACGACTCACTTATATTTCAAAACTAGAAACCTAAGTAGAATAAAAGGTAGGCAAATGGTAGGAAACCAATCAACACCTTGAGTTTATACCAGGAGAGAAAGTGGATCAAAGTGTGAAATCAAACAAGAAAAACACATAGACCTGATTAGTTTTCTGTAAAAGAATAACCAAGAAGTTGGAACTATTTAGCATGAAATAAATGATGAGATTAATTACTTAAAGTACATGATCAGTAATTCATAATCAATTACATGTATAAACTCTGTGCCTAGTTTCTGCTAGTTTCCTAAAGTATAAAGCATTACCTTTAATTCTTAAAATAACCCAGTAGGGAAAATATTATGATAATATTTATTCCATGTGGGTAACTGAAGCTTAAAGATATTAAGTAACATGCCAAAGATATTACAGCTAAAAAATGAACAAAGCACTGTTAATCCTGTTGTACCTTACCTGATTTATGGCCTAACATTGGTGTCTTCTGTAGCTAAAATGAAAACTTGAAATATGATGCTTGACATGCTCATCATTTGCAGTTTTCCCAATATCTCATCTCTTGCATGTATCAATTGCCTAGAAATGCATTAATGCATTAAATTAAGCAGTACAGCACTTAGCACCATTAATTTAGGAGTTGGTACATGATATCAGAATATATTTTCTCATCAAATTCAAATTCTTCTGAATTTCAAAGAGTAGAATTTCTACTGACAGTATAGCAGCTGAGGTTGTAGATTGTCTTTCCTTGACCTAAGGTGTGTTTCCTTCCAAACTTTCTGTGACAAATGTTAGTATGTCTGACACATACCTCTGGTTTTTCAAGGCTCAGTAGACAATGCCTGCCCTTACATGCTTCCCAGCTTTCTTCATTTGTTCTGAAACCTACTGACTGTGCACAACAACGGGGAGTTCCAAAAGGGAGATTTTTGTCCCTCTTTCTCCTAGGGGATTGTGTTTCTGTATTCTGCCAAAAAACTAGACATTTTAAACTTTCACAGACATTTTTCTTTGAAGGCTTCCCACAATACCTTACCTCTACTAAAGGTTGTCTCTTGATTAGTTTAATTGCATTATATTTAGAATCTTCCAAACTCTTGCTATTTCTCTTGAATTATATAAAGTAATTCCTCTAATTATAACTATTTATTGACACAGAATATCACTAAAGTACATAGTGAGACAATTAAGATTGAGCATAATAGATAAGTAAAAATTAAACAGACCTTTTCACAGTATCATTACATTTTTGAATTCAGATTAACGATTTGAAACACTCAATTAAAACATGAGGGCTGGCCAAGTGGTGTGGTGGTTCCGCACTGGCTTGGGAAACCAGAGGCCCCGGTTTGGGTACCACACATGAGGGCCAGTAATACTGCCCTCAACAAAAAACAAACAAACATGATTCTCCTTTATATATTCAAATATTCGTAACTTTTTTGTTTCTTATTTTTCTGAAGAAAAATGTTGAGCCATCAGAAGATATTTAAATAAGAATTTGACAGCCAAATAAAAGTTTCAATGTCAAGTTGTTCTGGACTCAAAGACTTACATAATTAAATTTAATTCTATGGTATAGTGAACCCAATATTTCCCTTAGGTTTTAATAAACTTAGGCTAAAACAGATATCTAGATAAGCTTGTTAGTTTAAAAATAGAAAAATCCGAATTTATTTTTTTGTGGTATTCACCCACTTAACTATGGCATAAAGAATAAAGCCTAATATACATTAAAAATCAGTTAATTTACATAGGAGACACCCTTTTTTCAAATGGTTTCACCCTAAACTTTACTTATTTTATTGGCTTTAATATATAACACAAACGTTATAAAAGATGAAACCTAACATTCTGATGAAATCACATCAAAAGTATATTTTCAAATGTCTGTGTTATATAGAATTTAGTTTGAAGGTTAAATCATTGCTCAATTTTCCAAGATTAGAGATCTAAAATGTTTGCTCTCTGAAAATAAAGAAGAAAGTGCTTTACTATTTTCCTTTGGGAATACTAGGCATTTAACAGAAGAGAACACGCATTAAAAAGACTGAGAGTGTGTTATTTGAACCTTTGCTTTGAGGTCAGATGCTTTTTGCTATTAACTAAAGTGGTTCTACATGACTCAATGTCACATCACTCTAATAAAATCAAACATGATCATACTCCCATCTATTCCATTTCTTAAGATTAAATGTCTAATCACTATGTTGTACACCTGAAATTAATATAATATGTATGCCAACTGTAGTTGAAAAATAATAAAAAGACTTTAAAACATTTTTAAATTGATATAAATATTTGAAGTTGTTATAAATTAATAAGAATCAATTTATTTTCTTTGAAGCACAAGTTATAAAAATTATGTTATATTTGAGAAAGAAAATGAAAACTACCTAAGCATATATATATAAATACCTATGATATAGAAATTATTTAAATTCTAAAATGTTGATGATAATATGTATCCTACTATGCTTTTCCAGAGCTAATTTATTAAATGGAAATACTGTGTATAAAAGAGGTACAGAAGATCAAACCTGGCACTTGGAGCAATAGATAACATCTGTTATGATGATGGAAAATATTTAAGTAAAATTTCTTGTAGGTTAAACATTGCTAAACCATTATTATTTTAACTAATTAATGAAAACTCATACACTACAGAAAAAAAATAATTCATTACTTTTTCTACCAATATTTTACAATGTTTTTGTTCTTTTTTTGGTAGGAAAACTAAAAGCATTTAAAATGTCTCAAATTATCTTGGCCTTCTCTCTCTCTCCTTTTTCTTTTTTGTAATATTCCCCCTATCTCCTGGAGTTTAGGATCTTGGTCTCAAATTCGACTATATTCATTTGGTACTTAATGCTATGTTGGTGTTACAGTGTAACCTTAATTCTCACTAAATAAATAAACAAATGAGTCAATACTACCTTCTTGCAAACTATATAACTGTAGTCAAGAAGCGGAAAATATACTTAAAAACAATATCGAGTGTCAAGCCACTTCTGCCAACAATGAGAATGGCAAAATCTCTTTGAGAAGACAGTCTTTTGAATTTCAACTTATTTTACATTGCCAAAGTTTTTTTAAATGAAAAATAAGACCCTCTGTATTTGGTCCTTTAAAAGATGATGAAACAAAGTGATTCTCTTATTTAGAAACAAACAGGAAACAGAAAATTTAGGTAGGCTGGCAACACATTCTCATAATTTTCCTACTTAGTCGATGTCATGACTTCTTCCTTCCTGAATATTTTCCTGGATATAGAATTCTAGATTGATAACTCTTTTCTTCAAGCACTTGAAAAATGGCATTCCAGTTTCTTCTGATTGTAATGGTTTATTGTTAGAAATTAAGTTTCATTCAAATTATCTCTTCCATGTGAAAGATGCTGTTCACTTGCATGTCTTTCAAATTTACTTCCGTTTTATTTTCTTGATCTTTAGTTTTCAGAAGTGTGACAATGATGTGTTGTGATGTGATTGTCTTTGAGTTTATTCTGTTTGGAATCTGTTTATCTTCTTGAATCTGTAAGATTATATCTGTTGCTAAATTTGGAAAGTTTTCAGTCCATTATTTATTCAAATGCATTTTAAATCCCACACTATTCTCTCATTTTTCCACCGCTCTTATGATACAAATGTCAGATATGTAGCTATCATCCCACATGTTCCTGAAATTTTGTTTTTTGTTTTATTTTTCAGTTCATTATCTTACTATTATTTACATTGGGTGATTTCTATTTCAGTTTCTTCAAGTTCACTGATTCTTTCCTCTGTACACCCAATTCTGCTATTGAGCCAATCCTTTGATATTTTTTAAAAATTTGTATTGCATTTTTCATTTCTAAAATTTTATTTTAGTTCTTTATATCTTCATTTCTTTGCTTAAACTTTCTGTTTTTCTTCATTTTAATCATTTTAGTAACCCATTAACCTTTATGATAGATGCTTTGACATCCTTGAAAGGTAATTGAACCTAAGTGTTCATTGTTAGATGACTACATAAATTGTGGTATATGTATATAATGGAATATTATTCAGCCTTCAAAAATAAGGAGATCCTGCTATTTGTGATGACATGGATGAACATGGAGGGCCTTATGCAAAGTGAAATAAGCTAGTTACAGAAAGAAAAAAATCACAGTCTCATTTACAGATGGAATCTAAAAATGTCCAATACATAGAATATAAATGGTGGGGATATAGGGAAATGGGAAGATGTTGGTCAATGGGTATAAAGTTACAGTTATATAGGATGAATGCATCTAGAGATCCAAAGTACTCTATGAAAACTCTACTTATTAACACTGTTGAACACTGTAAATTTGCCAACAGAGTAGATTGCAAATACTCTAAAAAAAAAAGAGAGAGAGTGTGTACAGGTGAAAATTAAGAAGTTGGCAGTAGACGGTATCATCCTGAGGTGGAAGGAAATATTGTCCAGAGGAGAAAATCTCCTTAAAAAATTAGTAGACAAAGATGAAATAGTTATAGCTTAGAAAGAAAAATGTATTAGAAATATCAAATGTGGTATGTGACATCTAAACAAAATTATTTTAATAAAATGTTCTGTACAAACTTATTTAGATATTCAGACATTGAGGTATCCCCTCAAGTACACATATTGTTATATTTTTCTTAACAAAATGAGGAGTTTCTCCATTGTTGAATTGATTCACATGTTTTAAATAAAAGCTTTTACCTAACAGCTGGTCTGTCTTTGAAGAAAACCCAAAGCTCAATCCCTCTAATTGTAGACACACGACTCATGACTAATCACCACAGTAGATCCATATTTGAATGGGCCTACCAGTTACCCAGCCTATTAGAGATAAGTCCATATAACAGTGTTAACTTTTCTAAAGCTCTTTGGAAATAGAGTGCTGTCCAGTACTCGTTAATTTTAATTACTCCTGATCAAATTGTTCTATCAGGAAGTGCATCAAAATTATCAGCTAAAATTAGACTTTGGGGATTCCTGCTGATTTTCATCATTCTATATTATATGGGTTAATTGAGGCTTATTCTTTTTGATTCACTTTACAAATAACATTATTATGTTTTGTTCAGTATTGTTTGCTTTTATGTAATTCATGCATGAGGAAAAATCAAATGACAATTGCCTGCATTCAATGTGAAAGAGTGTTGGATGCTTTGTGGCAGACATTTTATCAAAATGAAAGGCTTTCCAGCACTACAAGTCCCTGTCATTTTTGGTTGTGACAGTCTGTCTGATATTTAAATTCCAGTAAGTGCAGTACCATTAGATATGCTTTGATATTCCTTTAGACATCAAGTTTTAGGTTTTAGTAAGATCCCAACAACAAAATAGCAGTGCTGCCTTTCAATTCTTCCCTCTTAATAAATGCATAAAATATGGAACAAATTAAGATTTATAATGCACATTCTGACTCATAAATTTAGTAATTCTAGACAGTATTCTCTGATACTAAAATTAAGCAGAAATGCATTATGAAAGTGTAGATTTAATACATGATTGCATGTGTAAATTTCATTGTTACTCATTATAAACATTAACAACGAAACTCAAAAGAAGAAACAAAGATTCTGAAAAAAACTTCGACATGTGCTGTACATGGCATGTTCCCTTGTATTCCCTTGCCTCATTAAAAATAAAAGCTACAAATAATATTAAATCAATGAAACATGTTGAGATATATCTATATATCTATATCTATAGTTATAAATATCTATATATCTCAACAATATTGAGCAAGGTATTTCTAAAATATAGCTAATAAATATGTATTAAACACATATTATGTGCAAAGTATTATTCACTCATTTCATACTTCATTTCCACATATTATTAGCTTTAAGTTAAAAATGTCACAGGGTTGTTCACAGCTATATATTTGCTCCCACTAATTTATTTATGCAAAATTCCCTTCACTCATGTCCATGTTGAAGTCTTACATAGGATCATTTTCCACCTTTTCCCTTTATGTATCTTTTGCCAGCGTTTCTAAGATTATTGTGCTTGAAATCCCATGAGTAAGTCACATTTTTTAGTCATTTGTATTTTCCATGTTCTTCTTCATAGTAGACTAGGAATGTGCTGGTGTCTGACTCGCCTCAGCTTTCACATAACATCTGCTCAAGAGTTCATATCCATCTAAAGACTTCTCCAAGGAGGAAATTATAACACAGTGTAACTCTGATAGATGACCAGTAGCTGTAGTCCATGTTGAAGAAAATTTTGAGTTCCATCTATTGGGTTGTCGGAAAAGTCATGACGCATTTTTGCAATGAAAAACAGAAAAAAATACTTCACAACTTTTCCGACAGCCCAATATGTTCAATGCATTAGAGTTTTGTAAATTATTTTCAGTCATTGCTCTTAATATCTGAAGGTGGAAAAGCAGCACTTGGAGGTATGTTCACAGAGACTATGTGATTAAAGGCTAACGTAGTATTTTCAGAGCTTTGAAATAGAACAATCTTGGACCTGGGAATTACTAACTGTGTGTCCTTAGGCAAGCCATTTTGACTCCTTGTCCCTTGGTTTTTCATCCATTAAATCCAGTAATAATGCAACCAGAGAGGTTTAGTCTAGGTACAAATGAGAGAACTCATATATGAAAAATATTTAATGCAATGCTTTCCATGTGGTAAAGTAAAAAAAAAACAATATTGTTGATGTTTTTATTTCTATTGACCACTCCACTACTATTTCTCCTTTCTCTGTGCTATCAGAGCACTTTAAACATAACTCTTACATATACATTCCACTCTCCTGAAACTATATATCAAGGCATGGGTTACTACCATTAAATTCTGAACTTCTCTAAGGTAAAGGTTGCATCTTACTTTAGTTAAATACCCATTCATATATTTCCAGTGTCTATCTCAGTGCCATGGAGAAACACTCAGTAAATCTTGAATTAGTGACTAACTAAAATAAAGGAATAACTTCCTATACTCCTGGATCTGGCTCAAACCTTTTCTCACTCACAGGATTTTCCCTATGATGCATTTTTGTCCAAATGTATCTTTCTTTCATCATAATGGCAGTACTTAGAGATTTCCATTGCAATATAAAATTCAGTGTATACACCTTTCCTTTAAAGTAAAAATCGAGATGACAGTAACTCTACATTATCAATTCTTGCACTTGTTAATGTCTCACATATAGACTTTATTCAATGAGGAAGAGGCTTTGAAACAAACAAGTATAATGTAAAACAGAAATACACATGTGTGATAATAGTAACATACAAACCAAGCAAAGTATTCTGGAATAACAGTAGAAGGGACCATTGATTTTAACTAGAGATCACAGGGAAACTACAATTAATACGAAGCGCTGGAAATAAACTTTGAAGCAAGTGTACAGTTTTGATAGCAAATATGAGGAGGGATCATTCATTCTCTCATTTTCTTTGTTGGAATGCATTAATATAATAAAAATGTTTTTATTTTTCAAAACATTTCTAATGATTCATGTGAAAATGTCTCACTCCCATAAATACTGGTTGATATTTGGATGAAAAAAGCAAGGAAAGGGTACATGTCCCATTTTTTCCACAAGTTTAATTCTCAGAAGTGATTGTCATGGTATGACAGTACAGAAGCTATATACTTATATGATTTTATATTTCTTATTAACAAAAATATGGCCATTATTTAAATAGCAACAAATTCCTCAAAGCAATGTTAGCTAAATTTTTTGTTTAAAATATTTTATTAAAATACAGTGTACAGAGTAGAAAATGTACCCAAGATATGTCATAGCCTCTTTGATTTCCACAATGTGAACATACCTGTGAGAACTACTCACTTCAAAATACAGAAAATTACAATGAAAAACGGAAGCACATATTTTTTGTGAGCCTTCCTTGACAATGTACCCCAAAAGAATCATTATTCTGAATTCTATCAGCAAAGATTAGTTTTCCTTAGTTTTTAAATTTATGTAAATGAAATAACTCAGTATGTACTCTTGATTCTGGCTTCTTTCACTGAAAATTGTAATTTGAAATTCATCCATGCTGTTGCACATAGCAGTTATTTATTAATTTAGATTACTAAACAATAGTACATAACAACACATCACAATTTATTTACCCATTCTATTGTTAATAGCATTTGGATTATTCCTATTTGGTGCTATTACAAATAACTTCACTTTAAAAAATTTTACACATCTTTGATGTAAAGTTATACATATATATATACTTTGGATATATATTTAGGAGTGGAATTGCTTCATTATAGGATACGTATATATTTAGCTTTATAAAGCTATTTAATAGCTTTAATACTTTTAAAGTGGTTTGTGCCAATTTACAAACCTACCAACAAAATATGTAATTCCAACATACTTTTTATTTAGATTATTTTTCCCCTTTAATTTGAATAATGGGGGGACATATAGGTTAAATAATTGTGGTTATGACTAATGATGTTGAATATCTTATAGTGTGTTTAACTGTAATTTTAATATCTTCTATTGAAAAGCATTTGTAATCATTTCTCATTTTCCTAGTACATAGACTATCCTTTCTGATTGCTCTATAACAATCTTTATGTATTATGTGCATGATACTTTAGTCTAATATATGTATTCTAAATATATTTTCTTATTCTCCAGTTTGTGTTTTCACTTTCTTAATTGTGACATATTTTATAAACTCATATTCTGAATTTTAATAAGGTCCAATTTATGAACATTTCCCTTCATTTTTAACATTTTGCTGTTTTACTGAAGAAATTGTCGGCTATCCCAAGCAGAATATATTCTTCTCTTATTTTTGCTGGAAAAAATATTTTCTTTTTCCACTTAGACCTACAATTCAATTGGAGTTGATTTTTTTTATGTATGATGTAAGATAGGAGTCAAGATTAATTTTTTCTCCATCTGAATATTCAGTTGATCTGGCATAAACAGAGTGACAATTATTGTTATAAATGAAGTGACTGTATAAGAAGATTTGTATCTGTATAAGTAGGCATGACTTTATTCTTTTCCATCTATCTGCTTTTAATTCTTATGTCAACAATACTGTTTTAATTATTATAAATTGGAAATAAGTCTCTATAAAAATCAGTGCATCTCCTTCAACTTTAGTGTTCCTTCACTATTCTGAATACTACCATCTCCATATAAGGTTTAGGTTCATTTTGTCAATTTCATGGAAAGAAAAAACAAACAAACTAAGTATTTTATTTTAAATAGTATTGTATCCACAAATCAATTTTAAAAGAATTAACATTTTTAGAATGCTGATTCCTTCCATTCACAAAATGGATAAACCCTCAATTTATAAGGATTTTTTAAAATGCCTCTCAGAAATGTATTTTAGTTTCCTGGGAAGACATTTTGCACATCTTTAATTACCTAATTCCAAACATATCTGACAATTTTAGAACTATTACAAATGTATTATTTTATTTTGTTTGCTAATAGCCTGTTGCTGATGTATAGAAATGCAATTTAACTTTGTATATTGACACTATCCAGTGATGGTGCTAAATTTACTTATTAGATTTAATAATTTACATGTATATTCTTTGGATCTTTTATGTAAACATAATGCCTTGGGTTAAGACCATTTTATTTCTCCTTCTCGCTTTCTCAAACTTGTGTTTATTTTGTAGCCAGAATAACATGAAACATAAATTGTGTTAACAAGCAGACTTTTGTAATTTCCTTGGGTGAAATTCCACTATTCTGCCTTTAAATATGATTCTCACTATATATATAAATTTATTAATATATTATTAATATTAACAAACATTAATTAATGTCATGTGTACATTAATTTTATTGACTTAGTATAGATTGCTTTATTAACTTATTAATTTTTATTAATTTATTAAATGAAGGGTGACTCCTCCTATACTTAGCTACTTAGATATTTTTGTATGACTTGTTTTCCTTGATTTTCCTGAAAAATGATGAATTTTGTCAAATATATTTTATTCATCAAATATAATGTTTCTCATTTAGTCTCCTAAATAGTGAGGTATATGACTGATTTTCAAACATTTAAACAAGCTTGCATTCTAAAATGAGCTGTAGTTGATATTTATTTGAAGTGTTGGTTCTTCAAGTCCTAGCTGCCTTGGTAACTCAGTGAGACTGCAGCAAACTCAAGATTGCTGCTTTCTGATGTCCAGAAGTACCAAGAGAAAAAAATATACAGGGCATCACAACATGTTCTGTCCTTCTTGAATTTGTGCCCTCAAGTACCAACTACTCTCCAATGCCTTCAACACATGTTTTTGGGATTTACCCCACCTCCACATTTTTTTCTTTTCTTTCATTTTTTAAAAATTTTATCTAGCATTTATGATTTGATTATATCTACACTCTCTAAGCTAGAAGTAAAATCTTCAATAATTTATTATCATTATGAAAATTTACAAATTCTTAAGATGAGTGAGCTAAAATGCTCAAATCTAATTTGTGACAGGCAAAATGACAATGTAAGATATATTTTAAACTTTTTTTTTTTTTAAAGATTTTATTGGGGAATTGAGGAAGGGGAACAGCCAAGTTGTTTTCTTCCTTCAATCTTAGTTGTGGAGGGCACAGCTAGCTCACCTCCAAGTCCAGTCGCCATCTGGCCACTTGTTGGCTGCTCGTGGCCGCTCAGCTGAAGGTGCCATGCTCAATCTTAGTTGCTGGCGGGCATAGTCCACCATCCCATGTGAGAGTCAAACAGAAAACCTTGTAGCTAAGAGTGCACACTCTAACCACTTAGCCATCGGGCTGCCTGTGGACAGCTCAGGGCAGCTCAGTTCAAGGTGCCATTTTCAATTTTAGTTGTGGGGGGGTGTAGCCCACCATCCCATGCAGGCGTCAACTGGCAATCTTGCTAGGAGCAACCTTGTTGTCACCAGCTGAGCCATCCTGCCACCTGTTGGCAGCTCAGCAGCAGCACAGTTTGGGCTCAGCTCAATGGCCCATGAGAGAATCAAACCGGCAAACCTGTGGCTCAGAGCTTGCACTCTTAATGAACTGAGCCACTTGGCCAGTCCCTTAAACATTCTTAAGGGACCAATCATTTAGAAGCATGATGCACAAAAATATACTCAAATACAATAAAGGGAAAGCTAAACTTCTCAGTCTACAAAGTGAAAAGGTAGAAAATGATACTCCAAACAAATGACACCCAGAGAAAAGTGGGTGTAGCCATACTTATATCTGATGAAATAGACTTCAAGATAAAAAAGGTAACAAGAGGCAAAGATTGACATTTTGTAATGATAAAGAGTACAATACAACAAGAAAACATAACACTTAACAGGGAGCAACAAATTATACAAAGCAACTACTAATTGAATTACAGGGAGAAACTGACAAAAACACAATCATAGCAGGGGACCTAAATACTCCATTGACAGCTATGAATAGATCATCCAAACAGAAAATCAATAAGGAAATATTGACCTTAAATGACACATTAGATCAAATGGATATAATAGTCATTTACAAAGCCTTTCATCCCAGAACACCAGATTAATTCTTCTCTAGTGTACATGGAACATTCCAGGATAGACCATATCCTGGAACATAAAACTAGCCTCAACAAGTTGAAGAAGATTGAAATCATACCAAGCATATTCTTTGATCACAATGCTTTGAAATTGGAGATCAACTGCAAAAAGAGAAGTAGGAAATAACACAAATATGTGGAGAGTACACAACATGTTACTAAAGAATGACTGGGTCAAAGAAGAAATAAAATGAGAGCTCAAAACATACATAGAGACACATGAGTAAAGATACATAGAAACAAACGACAGGGATGCCCTCTGTCACCACTGTTATTCAACATAATATTGGAAGTCCAAGCCAGGGCAATCAGATAAGAGAAAGAAATGAAAGCCATTCAAACTGGGAATGAAGAAATTAAATGGTCATGTTGTACAGATGACATGATTCTGTTAGATTGTCGGAAAAGTCATGACGTATTTTTCCTATGTTTTTCACTGCAAAAATGCATCATGATTTTTCCAACAACCTGATATATATAGAAAATTTCTCCACCAAAAATCTATTAGAAATAATAAACAAATACAGTAAACTTGCAAGATACAAATCAATGTACAAAAATCCATTGTGTTAGTATACACTAACAATGAAATTTCAGAAAATGAAATTCAAAAAATCCAATTCCTTTTGCAATTGCAATAAAAAGATTAAAATACCTAGAAATAAACTTAACAAAGAATAAAGGACCTTTACACTCCTTTACACTGAAAACTACAAGGTATTATTAAAGTAAATTGAAAAAGACACAATGAAATGGAAAGGTAACCCATTCTCATGGATTGAAAGAATCAACATAGTTAAAATAGCCATATTACCCAAAGCAACATTCAGATTTAATACAACCCCCATCAAAATCCCAATGGCATTTTTTAAAGAAATAGAACAAAAAAATCATCAGATGAGTATGGAATCACAAAAGACCCCAAATAGCCAACCAAAGCAATCCTGAGGGAAAAAAAGAACAAATCTGCAGGTATCACACTCCCTGACTTTAAATTATACTACAAAGTAATGATAATCAACACAGCTTGGTATTGGCAGGAAAACAGACACACAGACCAATGGAACAGAACTGAGAACCCAGAAAGTATATATATATATATATATTACAAAGGAGCCAAAAACATAACAGTGGAGAAAAGCAAGCCTAGTCAATAAATGGTGCTGGGAAAATTGGAAAGCCACATGCAAAAGAATAAAACTTGACTTTTCACACATACCAAAATTAACTCAAAATGGATCAAAGACCCAAACAAAAAGACCTGAAACAATAAATTCCATAGAAGAAAGCATAGGTACTAAACTTAAGGACTTTGGTCTTAGAGAGGGTTTTATTAATTTGACCTCAAAGGCAAGGAAGGTAAAAGCCAAAATAAATTAATAGGACTATAATCAAACTAAAAAGCTTCTGCACAGCAAAAGAAACCATCTTTAAGGGGCAACCAGCAAATTGGGAGAAGATATTTGCAAACACTCCTTCCAGTAAGGAGTTAATATCCAAAATATATAAAGAACTCATACAACTCAACAACAAAAAAGTGAACAATCCAATTAAAAAATGGACAGAGGACCTGAACAGACACTTCTCCTAAGAAGACATACAAGCAGTCAACAGATATATGAGAAGATGTTCAACTTCACTTGCTATTAGTGAAATGCAGATCAAAATCACAATAGGATACTACTTCACACCTATTAGAATGGATATTATCAACAAGACATATGATAACAAGTTTTGGAGAAGTTGTGGGGAAAAAGGCACTCTCATACATTGTTGGCGGGAATGTAAATTGGTATAGCCACTATGGAAAACAGTATGGAAATTCCTAAAAAAATTAAGAAAAGAATTACCATATGACCCAGCAATCCCTTATCTGAATATCTACACCAAAATTTGAAAACATTTATCTATAAAGTTATATGTACCTCTGTGTTCATTGCAGCATTATTCACAGTGGCCCAGACATGGAAACAACTGAAGTGTCCTTTGATAGATGATTAGATACAAAAGATGTGGTACATATACACAATGGAATATTACTAGGCATAAGAAAAGATGAAGCACCACCATTTGCAACATGGATGGATTTGAGGTTATCATGCTAAGCGAAATAAGTCAAACAGAAAAAGTCAGGACCATCTGACTTCACTCATGTGTAAGATATAAAACTGAAAGCAACAAATGAACAGGACAAACAAACTACCCAAAAGCCATAGACACAGACAACAGTTCAGTTGTTACCAGAGGAAAAGGGTAAGGGCGGTAAAGGGGATGTAAAAGAGGGTAAATGGGGTCAAATATGTGGTGATGAAAGGAGATTTGACTTGAGTGGTGAACACACAATGTTATATATAGATGATGTATTATAGAATTGTACAATGAAATCTATTTAATTTTATTAGGCAATGTTACTCCAATAAATTTAATTAAAAAAAACACAAAACAATAAAAAGCACACACAAGAGAACTACTCAAAGTCTAGGAAACTCTCTGCTTAAGCCAGTATCTTATAAAATTTCCTCTTTTGGAAATATATACCATAAAAACAGACCTTTTTTTTGGAACTGGTCTCCCTATAAAGTGTTTATGAGTGGTTCTGCATCAGGAGAATACCCAACTCCTGTAGTTACCCCATTTCCTGATTTCAGAAATGACAGCACTTATTTTAACTTATTTTTGGATATCATTTACTTATTTTGGGGTATCATTTACACTTTTGGTATACTTGTTATAAGATAAAATACAAGGATCTTTTGTGATCAAGCATAACTGTAACATGTAAATACACTATCATATTTGCATAAGAGTTTTAATCACAAATGCAGAATCTGAAATTGATTGAAATCATATTGATTTTTAGTACCTCACATTACATTTATATTAATAATGAATGTGACAGGAGCATCATAAATATACAAGAGAGCAACACTTCTCAGCCTAAACATCACCAGTAATTTGTAGACCTACACTCATAGGAAACCACTAATGGAATATAGTGCATTTTCTTTTCTATGAATAGTCAAATGTCATGCATAATGTAACAGTGAAACTGCTAATAGCAGTCAGGCAGGATCACTTAAACTTGTTATTATGGGCACTACACACTGATCTTTGAAGTGGCCTATCATAAAATACCTCTTTGCCTTTACCCTGTCCTGATTGTTCAGTTATCCTTTACCCCTAGATTGTATTTATAGGAAGCGCAAAAATTATTACTTTGATACTTTGGGGTTGTTTACCATGCTATATCAAATGTAGGAGGATGGTGACCAATTAATAACTAACAAAATCACAGTTAAAAACCCCTGAAACATCTGCCCAACCTCTTTTATGTCAGAGTTTCAAACATTCTTTCAGAATTATCCATCATCACAATATGCCCTTGTGATATATATTACCAAAACATCCTTGTTTGTGGAAAAGGTCTTACAGAATTGGTAATATTAAAGTCATCTACAAATGCATTGAGGCAGAGATTTAGTTGTTGGAGTTCACAGGATGATTATACTAAACAAACAAACAAAAAATGTTTAGGCCGTAATAGAGAATAAAAAGCATTTATTTGAGCAAAGGGTTGCAATCTGTGAGAGGCAGATTCAAGTAGCAACCCAAACAGTGCTCGGGAGAGAACGAAGAAATAGGGTTTATAAAGGCAAACACCACAAAATGAAATTCTTTCATGCAAATAAAAGATTGTTGGCTAAATTAACAAAGATAGGTTAGTTCCAATATGCAAATGAGGGAGGAACAAAGGACAAGAAAGGAAGTCCATATATGTTCATGCAGTACTTGCTTCAGGATATTTAGGGCTCCAGGGATATTATGGTTCCAGGATGTTTTGAGCTGAGTTTATCAACAGGTTTAACAACTTAATAGCAGCTCTGGGAACTGAGGCATAAGAAGCACATAGGCTCCACTTCCTTAATAGCCTCCTGACTCTATTTTAAGTGACTCTCTTAGCAATGCTTATTTCATTTTATTTTCTCCATTATCAATTAACAGCACCTAAACCTAGGATCAGTATTGGAAGCTCTGGGAAATGCTGACTTATAGAGCAGAATGGGGAGCTTTAGAAAGATGCTCATGTATAGAGGAATCCTGTTTGATATAAATATCAAGTGTTTCATCAGTCTTGCCCTTCTTAATCTGTGGCCACCCCCAATCCATACCAAGCAGAAACTGGAGCTCCTAGCACCAGAAGTTGAGATAGAGAAAATACAAATACATTATTGCAACATGTTATTTTTGCTTTCAGCAATCATTTCTCTATACCTTCATATGTATCTTTCTATATACCTATCTCTATCTAGAGGTGTATTTATATTTATATAGTGATATAATAGATGCTATTCTAGGAACTTCTGTAAGTATTAACTGATTTAATCCTCATAATAACCATAAGCAGCACAAATATTACCAATCAAAATCTCAGCTGAGAAAACTGAGACCAAGAGCTACTAAGTAAAGTGTCCCCGAATTTACAGTTAGTAAATAGGATAAAACAAGGTTTTGAACTCAGAATTAACTCTAGAGCCTGTGCAGGCACTTGGTAGGCAGCTAAGATATGTCTGTGTTCATTCTTATGGGAATATGAATAAATTACTCAATGAGAGCTTATAGGCCAGGTAGAATGAAAAATATTTTATTTCATTAAGAACAAAGGCAATTTTAGGATTTACCAATATTTTTCTTAGAAATAACCAGTCTATTTTGAGTCAATATGCACAAATTTTATACACATATATTTGTATACATTCATATATATTTATATATTATTCAAAGATAAAATTAACTTAATTGATAAACAACTTAAGGTTAGAGCTGCATGCCATTGGGCATCAATTACAATTCTACGAGAGCCTAGCACAGATTTACAGTAAAAATTAATGGCATGTCAAATTGTTGGAAAAAGTATTGATGTTCAATAATAAAGCAATCAGATTCTCAGAAGACTATAGAGTTTGAACATCTTTCAAAAAATGTCATTTATCTAAGCTGACATGCAAAATGCTCTCATATTGCAAAATGAAATGATGGAATTATCAAGGTAAGTGCATTTATCTTTGTGGCTGTGTTTTATGGTACAAGAAAAATAGAGAATAAAGGTGAATATTCAAGTCTATCATTCAAATCTTTGGCTACACATTGTCAAATAATCAGAAACATTTAGTTTGGCATTATATGGTGATACAATAGTATAATATTAATAATTTTCAACCAGATGTTGTGGTATCATTTGATACAATGTTATTGTAGCAAGCCAACTTCCAAGATAGGCCCTTCCTCCTGAGACATTAAGTTTGTGTAATCTTCTTCCTTTGAATGTTGGGTGGACTTAGTCACTTAATTTTAACCAATATAATATGGCAAAGATGATATGTCAATCCTGTGATTAGATTACAAAAAACTGTGACTCCTGTTCTTTTAGCATACTCTCCCTTCTTTTTGGCTTTGATGAAGCAATCTGCCATGTTAAAAAGACTACGTACATGACAAGTGGTCCACTGACTAGAGAGGAACTAAGCTTCTGAATCCAACAACCCCTGAGTAACTGAGCCAATAACCACGTATGTGAGTATGAAAGCAGATGATTCCCCAATAGAGCCTTCAGACAAAATTTCAGTGATGTACAGCACATTGAATGTGGTCTTGTTAAAGACTCTGAAGTAGAAGGCCCAGCTAAACTGGGTGTGTATTACTGACCCACAGGGACTGGGGGACAATAAATATGTGTTGCCTCTGTTGTTTTATTGTGGTAAAATATACATAATGTTGATCATTTTCACTATTTGTAAATGTACAATTGAATAGCATTATATATGTTCACAATGTTATATAATTATCATCACTATTTATAACCAAAACTTTTTCGTTATCCTCCCAAAGAGTTTGTACCCATTAAACAATAACATCCCTTCTCCCAGAGTCCCTAGCAACAATATTCTACTTTCTGCCTCTATAAATTTACCTATTCTAAATATCTTATGTTAATGGAATCATACAATATTTGTCCTGTATCTGGCTTATATCACTAAGCACAGTGATTACAAGGTCCATGTTGTAGCATATATCAAATTTTCAATTCTTTTTCTGGTTGTATAATATTCCAATGATGTATATGCCACACTTTGTTAATCCATTCACCTGAAGATGGTCTTGGGTTGTTTCCATCTTTTGGCTCTTGTGAATAATACTGTTATGAATATTGATGTACAAATATCTGTTCAAGTCCTTACTTTCAATTCTTTTGGATATACACCTAGGAATAGAATTGCCGGGTCATATGATACTTCTATATTTAATCTTGTTAGAAACTGCTAAAATATTTTCCAAAGTGGCTACATAATTTTACATTCTCCACAACAATGCATGAGGGTTCCAGCTTCTCCATATCCTCACCAACACGTGTTATTTTCTAGGGTATTTAGTTAGTTAGTTAGTTAGCCATCCTGGTAAATGGAAAATGATATGTCATTATGGCATTAATTTACATTTATCTAATAACTACTGATGTTGAACATTGTTTCATAAAGTGTATATTCGTCATTAGTATATTTTCTTTGAAGAAATATCTCCTCAGGTCCTTTGTCCATTTTTTATTTGGGTTGTTTATCTATTGTTGCTGTGTTTTAAATGTTCTTTATAAATTATGGATATTAATCCCACAATATTTTCTGTTATTCATTAAGTTGTCTTTTTGCTTCCTTGATAGTATTCTTTGATGCATAAATGTTCTTAATTTTAACAAACTTAAGTGTAACTATTTTTTCTTTTGTTGCCTGTGTTTTTGGTGCCATATCCATGAAATTATTGCTGAATCCAGTATCACAGACATGTTCTCCAAAATTGTCTTCTAAGGATTTTGTTGTTTTGGCTCTTAAATTTAGGTTTTTGACTCATCCATATTTAGTTAATTTTTGTATGGTATAGGTAAGGTCCAACTTTATTTTTGCATGTAGTTGTCTGGTTTCCCTAGAATCATTTGTTGAAAAGACTTTTCTTTCCCAATGAATGGTCTTAACACTCTTGCTAAAAATCAATTGACCATTATGTGAGGGTTTATTTCTGGGCTGTCTATTATATTCAGTTTGTTTATGTGTCTCTTCTTATGTCAGTACCATACTTTATAAAGTACTGTAGCTTTGTAGTAAGTTTTGAAATTGTTAATTGTGAGTTTTCCAATGTCATTCTTCTCTTTCATGCTTTTTTTTTTTTTTTTTTTTTAGCTAGTCAGGACTGTTTGTATTTCATATTCATTTGGGAACTGGATTTTCCATCATTTTGCAAAAAATGATGTGAGACTTTTTATATTTGAAGTTGGGTTAAACCTATAGATTATGATATATTATGAAACAGTTTATGCAGAATCTTTACCTGCATTTTGGCAACCTCCAGAACTACTTTCTGAGTCATATTGCTTTGCTTTCTGGAATACAATTATTTCATTTATGCCTTAGATTTTTGAAACACAGTAATATTTGAATATGTGTATGCTATTTTCTATGTAAATTAAATCCAATTAATATTATTGAATAATATTAATGCAGGCAATTCATTCATTTATAGTGTAGATGTGTGTATTCTCATGACCTCCATAAAAAAAATGTTTTATGATATTTTTAAAAGCATCATTAAAAAATAAGTTTATAAGCCATGCAACATTTGTGAGGTCTTAATCCAGAAATATTTATTAGGTTTGTATTAGTTATCTCTTTTTCCATTATAACTGGCTCATCTTATTAACCTAAAGAATTTAAAACTAGCATTAATTGAGAAAATATTCTGTTTATCCCAATATTATATAGTTTAAAATAAACAATTAAAGGATGCCCTATAATATGAGAGTCTAAGTAAATTCTCAAATAATGTAACTTTTTCATTTCTGAGTAATAAATTTGGGGGAAAAATGGCTCCTTATATTTGGGCATTTTTTTTTCTCATAAAATAAGTTTAGAACTTTCCACATAGTATTAATGATAAATAATATCTTAGAGGTTAATTTAAAACATATCATGCTTACAATATATAATAATTATAGATGTTAATAGTTTATACAGCTATAAATATTATGTAAATGTAAGTATGACTAGAATCCTATTGAAAATAGAAAAAGAGCAACAAACTCAAACATTGAAATATATCAAAACTCATTATTTGCTTAAAAGAAATAAAATGTAGTTGTACTTTAAAACTGCTGGTGAATAAACTTTTTGTCCAATGCATATGGAAACAAAAAAATTGTCTTGGTAGGCATCATCTACTAATCTTGTAACAAAATTGTTTATAAGGGAAATAAATAAACTGCCTAGACTTAAGTGTGTATGTAACTGTGAAAGATGATGCATAATATTTGATGATTATTATTTTTATAATGAAAGATCTGAGTTATGACTAACAGTATCCCAGGATTCTTCTGAAAATAGGTTAGTATATGACACTAGATTTTTTTAAGTAATAATATTTTGGTAGTTCTGCAATTTAAATATTTAAAAAAACAACTGTTTTATAAACTTTGAATATGAAAGGCCATTTTTTCCCTGAATTTACTTAGAAAAATCTTATTTTAAAAGTGGCAGTAAATATACTTTTCTAGGATCAGCTCTTGGTAAATGCTAATAAGCATTTTACTAATCGATTATTGAGCATTTAAACTGATGTTATAAAATATTTTTGTCAAAATCTATTATATTTATCTTACCGGTGTATGATGATAATTAATTTTTATCAACTGATATAGTTACCCTAAAACAATATATTCAATCGCACAAAAAAGCATAAGCTTCCTTTATCTTTCCTATTACCCAAATGCTAGAAGTGCTTTTCCCCTCAACCTTTATGTCAGTCAATCAAAGAGCAAGAGAAGGAAAATTATTCCAAAACTTTCTCATCTCGTAGGAAATCTAGTTTCTGTACTTGATTTTATTTTCTTCCTTTGCCTATTTCTTTATGTCCTTTAAACTTTTATTGTTTCAGAGATAAAAATAAACAGGAAAAAATTACAAAACACAATATCAAGATAATACACCTACTGGAAACAAGATAAAAAAGTTTTTTTTTTCCCCCACTGTCTTGATAATAATTTCTTTATCTAGATTTCCAGAGATCAGCTTGACATAAGGTAAAGTATTGAAGACAGTGACAATTTCCCAATATGTTGAAACTATGTGAATAATTAAAAATTATATAACATTCTGTTTCACATGTAAGGAGTTTGGAAGTCACCACCCTATCTTAACAACAAGTAAAAAAACTGAACAGACTGAAAAATCAACAACTCCTTTGGATGCCTTAGAGAAGGGAGAGTATAGGACAAACCACTTCTCCCAAAACTGGAGAGACAGACAGGCAAATACAGGAAGTCACAACTTACTGCAGCAGCAGTTCACAGGCAGAAATCACCACAGAAACCAATGATGGGATATGAAAATATGAACTATAATTGGCAAATTGCTAGTGCTCAGTGTCGTCAACTCTGAGAATTAAAAACTCCAAGGAGACCCGTATTAAGGAACCCCCATAATATTATGAGATTTACCCCCAGGACTTGTGCTTCCCACAGGGGGAGTAGCAAAGAAACCTGTCTGAAATACAGCGAAACACTCTGTTGTTTTTAAGAATGTCTGATCTCAAGAGAAACCAGTTAACCATAGCCTAACCTGCTGAAGAATTATCAGAATCCACCTTACCTGAAGGGAAGGAAATACCCAACTCTAGCCTTCTCTAAGGGGGAAGAAAAAATGGAAAAATCTCAGTGAAATCCATTGTCCCGTGGTATAACCTCACTGGAAGACATACTTAACTACAGGACTATAGAATGCTACCTTTCCCTCATGCTTCACCAGGTTACTAAGCCCTCTTTATAGCAGTTCCTTTTATCCAGTACATTATGCCTGGCTATCAAGCAAAATTGCAAGGCGTTTCAAAAGTTAAAAAACACAATTTGAAGAGAAAGAGCAGCATCAGAAACAAACATGTCAGGGAAGCTGAAATTATCAGATCAGGTATTTAAAACTATGATTACTATGTAAAGGGCTTTAATGGAAAAAGCAGACAGCATAAAAGTACAGATGGGCAATGTAAGCAAACAGATGGAAATTCTAGAAGAACTAAAAAGAAATGTGAGAGATTGAAAAAAATAACATAACATGTAACATATATAAAGAATATCTTTGGTGGGCTTATTAGTAGATTGGATGGAGCTGAGAAAAGAATCTCTGAGCCAGGTGATACATGAATAGACTCCTCTAAAATTGTAAAGCAATATGTGAAGAAAGGAGAGAAAATGGAATCATATGAAATGCTCAGTTAAATCCACAAAAGAGAGAAAAAGAGTAGAAGATAGGGACAAAGAATAAGGGCAACAAATAGAAAAGAGTAATGAACACGATAGATATATGTCAACAATATCAATAATTACTTTGACTATCGAGGTCTAAATGCATCAACTGAAAGAAGGAATTGTCAAAGTGGATTAAAAAAATCAAGTATATGTTGTCTAAAAGAAACTCATTTGAAATATGAAGATACTTATAAATTAAAAGTAAATGAATGGAGAAAAATATACCATGCTAACACTAACTGAAAGAAAGCAGGAGTAGTCATATTAATTTCAGACAAAGCAGACTTGTGTTACATAATGATGAAGGGTCAATTCTCTAAGAAGGCATAACAATCTTAAATATGTATGTGCCTAACAACAGAGCATGAAACTATCTTAAGGTAAAAACCAATAAAAATGTAAGAAAAAAAGATAAACCCATTAATACACTTCGAAACCTTCACATTCTTCTCTCAAAAATAAACAGATCCAGCAGACAGAAATTCAGTAAAGACACAGTGGAACTCAACAACATCATCAATCAACTGTATATAATTGACATCTATAGACTATCCAACAACAGCAGAGTTCAATTCTTTTCAGGATTACATGAAACATTTAACAAGAAAGGCAACATTCTGGGACATAAAACACACCTTACAGATTTAAAATAATAGAATTTATACAATGCCTCCTCTCAGAACACCATGGGATTATACTAGAAATCAGTGGAAAGACAAATGGGCTATCTCAAATACATGAAAATTAAACAACACACTTCTATATAAAACATGGGTCAAAGAAGAAATTTCAGGGGAAATTAAAAACAATATCTTGAACTAAATAAAATGCAACTCGTGAAAATGTGTGGGATGCAATAAAAACCATGCTTAGTGGGAAATTTATAGCATCAAATGTCTATATTAGAAAAGAAGAAAGATCTAAAATTAATAACCTATGTTTTTCCATAGAAAACTTTAAAGAAGAACAAATGAAATCCAAAATAAGCAGAAGAAATCAAATAAGAATAGAGTAGAAATCAATTAAATTGAAAGCATTAGAGAAAATCAATAAAACCAAAAGATGGCTCTTTGAAAAAGTCAATAAAATTGATAAGCCAGGCTACATAAGAAAAGAGAACAAAAATTACTAATATCAGAAATAAAAGAGATCTATGGATATTAAAGAATAATAAAGGAATAAAATGGACAACTATATGCCAAATTTGATATCCTAGGTCAAATGGATCAATTCCTTGAAAGATAAAATCTGCAAAACTCATGCAGGAAGAAATAGACTATCTGAATAGTGCTTTATCTATCAAAGAAATCAAATAAATAATTATAACTTTCCAAAACAGAAAACACCAGGCCCAGATTGGTTCACCGGTGAAATCTACCAAACATTTAATGAAAAATTATACCAATTCTCCATAAGCTCTTTCAGAGAATAGGAATATAGGAAATATTTCCCAACTTATTTTATGAGGCCAACAATGACCCTAATATTAAAACCAGATAAAGGCATTGCAAGAAAAGAAAACCATAGTCCAATATTTCTCATGAACATAGGTATAAAATCCTTAACAAAATATTAGTAAATCAAATTCAACAAAATATTAGTAAATCAAATTTAACAATGTATAAAAAGACACACCACAACCAAGCAGGATTTGTTCCAGTTATGTAAAGTTGGTTCAACAATCATA
Organism: Aselliscus stoliczkanus; assembly: GCA_033961575.1. Classification (NCBI taxonomy): domain Eukaryota; kingdom Metazoa; phylum Chordata; class Mammalia; order Chiroptera; family Hipposideridae; genus Aselliscus; species Aselliscus stoliczkanus. Next base: position 146,618,690 of record CM066727.1, read on the forward strand.
AATCAATTAATATATAATATATCACATCAACAAACTGAAAAAGAAAAATCACATAAACATAACAATTGATGTAGAAAAACCATTTGATAAAATCCAACACCTATCATGATAAAAACTCACACTAAAATGGGAAGAGAGGGGAACTTCCTCAACCTGAGGAAGAATAGTTACAAAAAACATACAGCCAACATCATACTTAGTGGTGAAAAACTTGAAACTTTCCCATAAATCAGATATATATCTTGCCACTCCTTTTCAACTTGATACTGGAATTTCTAGCTAATGAAATAAGGGAAGAAAATAAAATATATATGGATTAAGAAGGAAGAAATAAAACTGGCTTTATTCATGAATGACATGTATGCCTACATAGAAAATTCCAGTAGAATTGATAAAAACTCTGGGAACTAATAAGCAATTATAGCAAGAACACAGGATACAAGGTTGACATAGAACAGCAAATCACTTTCTTATATACCATCAATAAACAAGTAAAATTTGAATTAAAAACACAATATGATTTATGTTACCACTCCCCAAAATAAAATATTTATACATAAATCTAACAAAAGATGTGCAAGATCTGTATGAGCAAAACTCAGATGAAATTAAAGAATTAAATAAATGTACAGATAACTCACATTTATGGAAAGGAAAACTCAATATTGTCAAAATGTCAGTTTTTCCCAAATGTATCTATAGATTCAATGTTTTCTCCATTAAACTCACAGCAATTTATTTTATGGATGTCACTAATCTGCTTCTAAAGTTTATATGAAGAGGCAAAAGACCCATAATAGATACCACAATATTGAAACAGAATAAGAAAGTGGAGGACTGGCACTACCCAACTTTAAGACTAAAAGTAAAAGTAATCAAGATAGTGTGATATTGGTAAAAGATTAAACAAATAGTATAAAACAGAATATAGATCCAAGAAATAGACCAATATGAATATAGGCAAATTATCTTTGACAAAAGAGCAGTGGTAATAAAATGCATCAAAGATAGTCTTTTCATCAAATGGTGCTGGAAAAACTAAACATCTATATCTAAAAAGAAAAAAAAATCTAGATGAAGACCTTATACCTTATATAAAAATTAATTAAAAATGGATTTGATACCTAAATGTAAAAAACAAAACTAAGAAGATGACACAGGAGAAAATTGAGATGATCTTGAGTATGGCAATGACTACTTAGATAGAAAAACAAAGGTATAATACATGAAAGAAATAGTTGAAAAATGACTTTCTCTTCTGCTCTGTGAAAAACCATATATCAGATGGATACTAGACTTACAACTTTGTAAGTTATATAAATGTCTAATAGCTATGTTGTACACCTGAAACTAATATAATATTATATGTCAACTGTAACTGAAAAATTAAAAATAAGAGAATGACGAAAAAAGGCACAGACTTGGAAAAAATAATTGCAAGACACATCTATAAAGGACTGTTACCTAAATTATGCAAAGAACTCTCAAAACTCAACAATAAGAAAATAACCCAATTAAAATACCCAAAGACCTTAGTAGACACCTCGCCAAAGAAGATAAATAAGCATATGAAAAGAGCCTCCACATCATATGTCATCAAGAAAATGCAAATTAAAACAATGAGATTCTACTATACACCTATTATAATGGCCAAAATCCAGAACACTGACAACCCCAAATAATCATGAAGATGTGGAGCAACAGAAACTCTCTCATTCATTGCTAGTGAAAATGCAAAATGGTGCAGCCACTTTGGAAGACAGTTGGCAGTTTCTCACAAAACTGGATATACTCTTACTCTACAATCCAGCAATCACATTCCTTGGTATTTACCTAAAAGTGTTGAAAATTTATGTCCAAAAAGAAAAAAAAAAACTCTGCATATAAAGATTAATAGCAACTTTATTTGTATTTGCCAAACTTGGAAGAAACAAAGATGTTCTTAAGTAGGCAAATGGATAAATTGTGGTACATCCAGATAATGGAATGTTATTTAGCACTAAAAAAATGGGTTGTCAAGCCACGAAAAGACAGAGAGAAACCTTAAATGCATATTACACATAAAAGAAGCCAATCTGGAGAGCCTATATACTGTATGATTCCAACTATGAGACATTCTGGAACAGGCAAAACTATGGAGACAGAAAAAAAGATTGGTGGTTGCCAGGGATTCAGGAGTAGAAAGGAATTAATAGGCAGGGCACAGAGGATGTTTAAGGCAGTGAAATTATTATGTACGATACTATGTTGGTAAATATATATTATTACACATTTGTTCAAACATATAAAATATACAACACCAATAGGAAATAGTAAATTCTAATGTAAATTATGGACTTCAGGTGATTATGATGTGTCAGTGCAGTTTCATCAATCGTAATAAATACACCACTTCAGTGGGGATGTTGGCAATGGGGAAGGCTATGCATGTGTGGGCAGTTCTCATGGGAAATCTCTGTACCTTCCCCTCAGTTTTGCTGTGAACATTAAGCTGCTCTAAAACAACCCAAAGTCTTAATTTTTTAGATTTCATGTTTACATAAAGGAAGACTGGAAGAAAGGTATTCAAGAATAAGATTCAAGAATATTAAATCCTGTATATTGTCTCTTTAACTCTCAATTATTTCTTTATTTCTCTCTCTTATTGGATGTGTGTAGAATAAGAGTACTTTGAGTTTCTCAAGGAACAAATGCATGTATAATGGAAGACTGATTATGAAAGTAACTGTTTTTGACCTGATTTAATTAGATTGATTTTAGAATCTCATAAGTATAATGCCAATTATTACTTTTAGATGTACTTCATCATGTCGGTGATGTGTCTATTCACGCCTAATTCTTCATGAAATATTTAAATGGTGTTTTATCGTTTTTTGTGTTTTTTTTTCAAATTTCTTTTTCTGGTTGATTTTATGCTCCTCTTTCTTTTTCACTCTCAGTTATCAAGGCCTAGCATATCTTCCTTAACCTTTTTCACATCTGACTTCCTTTTATCTGTTTTCCTAGATCAGGCTTTTGTCATCTCTTAACTGTACCATTTTAATGGTTTTCTATAAGATAGATTATTAAAGCCATGAAAATGAGGACTGTGTCTCTCTGGATCTTTTTTGTATTCTAAATGCTGCATACAATGCCTGAGTGTAGTGAGGAAGCTTTTAAAATATATCATAGGGCCGGCCCGAGTGGCTCAGTTGGTTAAGAGCTCGCTCAAGAGCACTGCGAGCTGAGCTCTGAGCAACGGCAGTTCGATGCCCAGCCCGAGCTGAGTTGCCATTGAGCTGCCAACAGGTGGCAGGATGGCTCAGCTAAAAAAAAATATATCTATATCTATATATATATCTATATATCTATATATATATCATAAATGAATAAATGAATTACAAATATGCATTTTCTAATTAATTCTCCCCTTCTCTCCTCTAAATGTCCAACAAATAATCAGACTAGTCAACTGCTTGCATGACAACACTCTTCTTCTAAAAAACATATGTAAGAGACAGTCCAGGATAGTAGATTAGGTAAACGTCATATCTACTCTCTCCCAGGATCACATTAAATTCATAACTAAATTATATAACAATCAACTTCAAGAATAATCTGAAGACTAGCTGAATAGAACTCCTGTAACTAGGGTTATAAAGAGGCCAAAGTGTAGAGGCCTGACTGCTGCATTGTGTGTCTGAAGCTACTGTTGAATAATATTATATGTCTATTATAATATATATATATATATATATATAGTCACGGGATGAGGAGTACAGTGTGGAGAATGGAATCAATTGAATTGTAATAGATATGTGTGATATCGGATATCGGAGTGGGGGGAAGTAGATTGGGGAGGGTGGTTGTCACCTTGTGAGGGATTAAAAGGATAACTATTGCATCATTTTGTATACTTGAAACTAAAAAAAAATAATAATATCTACTAAAAATAAAAAAATAAAAAAAATAAAAAGAGGCCACACTGAGACCAGTAGGAGGGGCCGAGACACAAACAGGCTAGCCCCAAACCCCCGGGTAGTGGTTGAGCACCGGGAGGGAAACCTCAGTGGCAGAGGTCCCCCTGAATAGTGAGGGGTCCCAGCCCTACACTGGGCTCCCATGCCCTGGGGTCTATGCCAGGAAGAGGAGTCCCCACAGCCAGATGTGAAAAATCAATGATTCCATCCATCCCTTCCAGTGAGGTGGAAGGTGGCTAGAAACCCAGACATCTTCTTAAAAGACTTGAACACAGACTCTCTTGCAAGCACTCACGCTGGACTCCAGTAGAGGGACAGCAACTCAAGAGGTGCCAGAGACATACAGGGAAAGACTGAGTTGTGTGGCTTCAGGATGTAGGCTGGAGGAACAGCCACCATTATCCCTGTGTGAAGCCTGCCTCAAATGTGGCCTACAGGAAGGCACCATCCTTTCTGTGTTGAACTCACAGGACCAAATCTGCGACCTCATTGATCTGGTAAGATCCGCACATGTGCCCCACCTTAGTGACCCCCTTGGACTCCACTGATGCAATTAATGCAGCATTTCCTGGGTCACTCTCAGCTCCTGGGTAGCCAGCCTCGCCCTACAAGCTGCAGGAAGCTTCTGTGGCAGTGGATGCCCAACAGTGGCCTTGGAAACTTTTGGTGGTGGGTGGTCAGCCCCAGCTTCTACTACAGCCTTTCTTGGGTGTCTCTTGGGGATCTGTGGCCCCAAGGCAAGTGGTAACTGGCTGCAATATTCTTTGGGTGTTTCACAGAGTGGCCACAGGCTCAGCCCTGGTGCAAGAACTGAATCTGCACTAACATTCTCAAAAACACTGGCCAAACCCCTTGATTCCCTGGGACCCTGCCCTGCATTATCAAGGGCACTGTCAAAATGGAGTCAACTAGACTGATCCATGCACCTAAAGAGGCACTTTTAGTGGCTGAGCTTTATAGGCAGTGAGCAGGTGGCAGCATGTGTAGGGGGACCCTGGGCCTTTTACTAAGCTGCCCTAAGCCTGATACTGGTAGCAGCCAACCTCAGTTCACAGTGAGGCCACCCCCACAAACCTCCAATTCCAACATAGGTAGCAACCAATTGCATATAGCTTTGTAGCTCCTACAAGGTAGCCCAAGGCCATTCACAGGTAAGGCTGAAATTGGCCTGCATGGGAGCCCCTCACAAAAAGCACCAGAAACAACACACCAAATGGTCAGTCTCAGAACACAGCACAGTACTACTCAATTAGCCCCACAAATTACACACCCAATGGGTGATCTCAATGGGCACAAGAGCCCACTGGGGTGAATCCCCCTCTGAGGGGTCAGCCCCCAAACAGCAGCTCGCACACTGTGAATGCACTGTGGGCATAGCCAATCTTCACAGTCAGTCAGACTGGGAATCAATCCCATCCACTGACTGTGCCAAAAGCAATTAAGGTTCACTACAACAGAAGAACATACACAACACACTCAAGAGACACTCCTGAAACACATGCACAGGTGATCAGGGAGGCTGCACCATTGGACCACATGGGACACATAATACATAAGGCCTCCTGGCAAAGACTGAGTGACAAAGGAGATTTACCAAAAGCATAGAAGCAAACCCACAGAGGCAGCCAGAATGAGGAAACAAAGAAATATGGCCCAAATAAAAGAACAGGAGAAAACTCCAGCAAAAGAACTAAATGAAATGGAAGCAACCAACTTACCAGAGAGAGAGCTTAAAGAACCAGTTATAAAAATCGTTAAGGAACTTAGTGAGAACTTCAACAGAGATAGTAAGCATAAAGGAGGACATAGAAACCATAAAAAAGAACTAGTCAGAAATAAGGAATACAATAATTGAAATGAAGAATACACTGGAAGGAATCAATAGCATGAAACAGAGGATTGAATCAGTGATTTAGAAGACAAGGTAGCAAGAAAAACCCAACGGGAACAACAAAACAATAAACAAAGGTAGTTTAAGGGATTTGACAGGGCAGATAAGTCTTGAAAGTGTTCTTGCTCACTGCATTTGGTCTATTATCCACTGACCAGCAATCATATATACACTAATTGTAGTTATGTTAACAACAGCTATGCTAACCCATAGTAATGCTAATTATTCATATGCAAAGGGAAAGGAAAAAGAGCCCAGTGAAACACCAGGACCAAATATTTCTCACTCTTGATGTCAAAAATCTATTTGAAGGTAGTCTACAAACAGAAAAACCCCAATAGGCAGCAACTCTATGTTTGTTTATATACTATTCAACTGGAAGTAAGTTCCAGTGTGGAAATTCATGCACCTTGCTTACTCTATGCATTATTTATTGTAAATCAACAAACATCTGCTCTAGTCCTCCAAATGTAGGTTCCAGAGTCCCAGTGGACATAATAGACCAGAATTTAGATATTCAACTTTTCCAATATTTGATGAAATTCAAGATGACAGACTACTGGGCTTTGGGCAATGACCTTTTCTTTAAAGTGTGTATTCCATGTAATGCCATACTATTATCATTTTTTGCTTCTATGCAAATGAACTTCTTATATATTGTTTGAGACAAAAATAAAATTTAAAATTTTTTGATAGATTAAACCAAGATAATGCAATTTTAATGAAATTGTTTGAGTGCCATTTTACTCATAGAGGCAGACAATTAGATTTAAATATCCTTCCCAAACATTGAGAAGCCTATTTTATTAACTATAAGTACATTTCTGATATAATAAATCTTAATAACTCTATCATATTGCTCACATGCAATTTTTGCTCATAAGTCACATACAGAATTTAATGCACATCTCTTTATAATAAGAACTGTTGCATTGTTAGTAAATTGCTTATAGAATTTTAATGAACAGTTATCAAATTTACATTTGATAAGTAGTCAAATAAAAATCTGGAATTTCTGCAAGTTAATATGAATCTAAAGGAAGTGTCAGATAAGAGCTTTTTTAGTTACCATTACCATATTTCATGTTGGTTTTGGTAAGACATGCTAACAGAGTCAAGGACTGATTATATGATGCCAATTCTGTCTTGCTGGAGGTAGAGGGAAGCTCTTCTTTTAGTAGAATAATTGAATTCCCTTTTTCTGAAATAAAAAGAACTATTCAAATTGAGTATGTAAAGAAAGGGACATAATCTTGCAATCATTCTAAAAGAACTAATAATGTGCATGTCATACAAAAAATTAAAACCATAACTTGCCCTAATAAATCACATTGCCTATTGACTCCCCAACAATGGGCTGTGCCAAGTTAACATTAAAAGATCATGTTTCTGATTTACAGAAGGGAAAACATGAAAATGTGAAGGGAGAACTAGGGAGATTTTTTTTCTTAATCCTCTTATTCACCTAATAAGTTATAGTGAAATTTTATTTATATATTTCTATCAGACAGGAAATATTTATTGAAAGCATACATATTACAATGAACATCTCTTGGTTTTAAAAAAGATTTTTATTAAACAATAGCCAACATACAATATTATATTAGTTTCAGGTGTTCACCATATTTATTCAACATTTATGTACATGAAGAATTGATCACCATGATAAGTCCAACAAACATATGACACCATACCATGCTATCACAATATTACTGACTATATTCCCTATGCTGTATATTACATCAGATGTACAGCATAGTGGTTAGACATTTACATAATTTAAGAAATGATCCCTCTAACTAGTCTGGTACCCACCTGGCGCTATACATAGTTATTACCATATTATTGATTACATTCCCTATGCTTTACTTTATATCCATTGACTATTTTGTAACTACCAATTTGTATTTCTTAATCCCTTCACCTTTTTCACCCTGCCCCAAACCCCCCTCGCATCACTCCAATAGATCTAGTACCCATCTGACACTACACATAGTTATTACAATATTATTGACTACATTCCTTATGCTATACCCTACATCCTCATGACTACTATGTAACAACAAATTTGTACTTCTTTTTTATTTTATTTTTTTTAAGATTTTATTGGGGAATTGGGGGAGGGGAACAGCATTGGGGAATAGGGGAAGGGTAACAGACAAGTTGCTGTCTTTTTGTTTTTCAGTCTAGTTGTGGAGGACGTTGCTTCACTGGCTCATGTTGGCATCGTCATTGCGCTCCTCCTGGATGAGGCAGATTGGTCACCGGCCTCTGGATGGTCGCTGTCCGTATCTATTGGCAGCTCACACCAGCTGCCCGCCACTCACTGTAGCCTATGGCAGCCCACCACAACAGGGGCTGCAGCCTACACAGTCGCCGGGGCTCGCACAGCCCAGCTCCGGCTGGAGCTGTTGTTAGCTGTAGAAGGCAGTGTCACTGGCCCTCATATGTGGGATCCGAACCGGGGCCACTGGCGTCCCAAGCCAGCTCTTAACCAATGCGCCACTCAGCCGGCCCAAATTTGTACTTTAATCCCTTCCCCTTTTGCACCCAGCCTCAAAGTCCCTCCCGTGTAGCAACCATCAAAATGTTCTCTATATCTATGAGTTTGTTTCTGTTTTGTTTGTTTGTTTATTTTGTTCTTTAGATCCACTTATTAGTGAAATTATAAGACATTGGTCTTTCACTGTCTTATTTACTACACTTAGAAAAATACTCTCTAGGCCCATCCATGTTGTCATAGATGGCAAGATTTCATTCTTTCTAATCGCTGAGCAACATTCCATAGCATATATTGTATGTACCACCTCTTCTTTATTCATTGAGGACATTCAGGTTGCCTTCATATCTTGACTACTGTAAACAATACTGCAATGAATGTATGGATAAAAATATCCCTTCAAAGCAGTGTTTTTGGGTTTCTTTGAATAAATACCAATAAGCGGGTTTACTAAATCCTACTTTGTCTCTTGCTATGGCTTTTGTTTTTAAGTCTATTTTGTTTGGTGTAAGTATTGCTACCCAGCCTTTTTTTTTTTCCCATTTGCATTTTCACGATATATCATTTTCCATCTCTTTATTTTCAGTCTGTGAGTGTCTTTTGATCTGAAGTGAGTCTCTTGTAGGCAGCATATGTGAGTCTTGATTCCTTATTTATTCAGCCACTATATTTTTCAATTGGAGCATTTAATCCATTTACATTGAAAGTAATTGTTGATAGATATGTAGTTATTGCCATTTAATTATTCTTATTTATTTATGTATTTATTTATTTTTCTCTTAAGTCCCTCTAAGGTAATATTGGTTTGGTGCTGATGAACTCCTTTAGCTTTTTCTTGTCTGGAATCCTCTTTATCTGCCCCTTGATTCTAAATGATAGCTTTGCTAGGGAGAGTAATCTTGGTTGTACTGTAGGTCCTTGCTTTTCATCACTTTGAATATTTTCTGTCAATTCCTTCTTGAGTGCAAAGTTTCTATTGAGAAATCAGCTGATAGACTTCTGGGAGCTCCTTGTAGGTAACTAACTGCTTTTCTCTTGCTGCTTTCAAGATTCTTTCTTTGTCTTTAATCTTTGGTGTTTTAATTATGATGTGTCTTTGTGTGGGCCTGTTTGGATTCATCTTGTTTGGGACTTCCTGTGTTTCCTAGGCTTGAATATCAAATGCCTTCACCAGGTTAGGGAAGTTTTCTGTCATAATTTCTTCAAATAGGTTTTCAATTCCTTTTTCTCTCTCTTGTCCTTCTGGTACTCCTATGATAAGATGTTGATATGCTTTTTATTGTCTCATAGACCTCTTAAACTGTCCTCATTTTTTGGATTCTTTTTACTTTTTGCTGTTCTTTTTGGGTGTTTTCTGCTACCTTATCTTCTAAATTGCTGATTTGATCCACTGCTTCATCTAATCTGTTGATTCCTCTAATGTATTTTTTCATTTCAGTTATTGTAATCTTCACTTCTGACTGGTTCTGTTTTATGTTTTCTATCTCCATTTTTATGTTTTCTGTCTCTTTTTTGAAGTTTACTAAGTTCCATGAGCATATTTATAACCAGTGTTTTTAACTCTACATCTAGTAGATTGCTTGTATTCATTGTGTTTTGTTCTTTTTCTGAATCTTTGTTTTGTTCTTCCATTTGGAACATGTTTCTTTGTCACCACATTTTTGTTGCCTCCCTGTGTTTTTTTCTTTTTTTTTTTATAAATTAAAATGTATTGGGGTGATGATGGTTAGTAAAATTACATAGTTTTCAAGTGTACAATTCTGTAATATATCATCTCTATATCGCATTGTGTGTTCACCACCAGTGTAAGGGGGAAAGAAACTGTAAGGGGGAAAGAAGGTGGTAGATGAGGATAAATAGGGTCAAATATGTGGTGATGGAAGGAGAATCTGTTCTTGTTTCTATTTGTTAGGTAAAGCTGCCATATCTCCTGGTCTTAGTATAGTGGCCTTGTGTAGTAGGTGTCCTGTGAGGCCCAATAATGCAGTCTCAATGGTCACCAGAGTGGGGTGCTCCAGGCGTGTCCCTTGTGTGGGTTGTGTGTGTTTCCCTGTTATAGTTAGGTCCCAGTTGCTGTTTGCACATCAGTGGGAGAGATTGCCCCAGTGGATGATTGATTTTGATGATTAGCCATGTTTGCAGTGGAGGAGCTGTTGTGTATGGGCTTACCATATGAAGCAGGATTTGCTTTAGCAGGGCTCTGGTATCTTCCCAGCATACTCTTTGGATGTGCCATCATTGGTGGTAGCCAGGTGATTCTCCAGCTTGGTTCGAAATGGCAATTCAGTATGCCAGCCCCAGAGCCTCATGGGAGAGCATCTGTTGCAGGCCAAGTTCAGCTACAGCCTGTGACCTGCCCAGGGTCACCTGGCATGAGCCAGAAAACAATCCACAGATGGCCACCACCTGTGCTAGGCTTGGAGGTATCTTGAGAAACCAAGCTGTGAACCAAGTCCAGCTGCCACTTATTCTGGGCTTAAGGCTGCTCAGCCAGAAGTACGGGACATGCTGAAGCCAGATGCTGCTTCTTTGGGTTTTGTTAACCTTTAAGGGTTTAGGGAAGTCTGCAGCATGCCAAGGCAGGTGCCTTGTACAAAAAATTCTACTGGAGGGCTGGCCGAGTGGTGCGGTGGTTAAGAGCTGGCTTGGGACACCAGTGGCCTGGGTTCAGATCCCACATATGAGGGCCAGTGACACTGCCCTATAGAAAAGCTACTGGAAGTGGTGTGGGTGGGTCCAAAAGTTGGGCAGGAGAGGGTCTTAGAATCACCAGGGTGGGGTGAATGAAGGCATTAGATGGTTGAGACTCAGAAATGGCAGCTGCATGTGTCTTTACTCTGGGAAGGGGGAAGGGCTCAACAAAGAAACAATGGTGTCTGCCAGCTCTTCTCTCTGGAAGAAAGCTTCCCCTTCAGCCCTTATCCTGAAGTTAGACAACTCAGTTCCTTCCTGCATGTCCCTGGCACCTTTTGAACTGCTGCCTCAGCACTGGAGCTCAGAGTAAGTCCACCAGTGAGTAAGCCTGTGCATGGGCCCTCCAAAAGCAGTGACTGAAAGTGTAGCTGCCCTCTGTCCCATTCAACCACAATCTCTGCTGGTTTTTTACAACCAGAAATTATGAGGACTTCTCTCCCTGGCATTGAAACCCTGCTCTGGGGAGCCTAGTATGGTACTGGGATGTCTTGTCCCTTGGGGGGTACCTCTGCAGCTGAGATATCCCTCCAAATTTTTAATGGTCACACACAGGGATGGGACCAGCCCATTCCATGTCTCTGTCCCCCCACCAGTCTTGAATTGTATGTCCTTAGTTGTAGGACTTCGGTTCAGCAAGGCTTCAGGTGATTCTCAATGATTGCTGTTTTGTAATTTAGTTGTAATTTTGATGTTGGCATGAGAAAAGGTAAGAACAGTGTTTGCCTACTCTCCCACCTTGATCAGAAATCTTTTCTTAGTTTTATATCTCTCAATTTAAAAAGTAACTTAAATAATTATTTTATATACTCTAAAAATAACATGTATTTTTCTTATTTGTTATCATTTATATCTATATAGACTGGATTTCATAATAATAGAAATAAATGTTTTACACTTATTTAAGTGGTAGGTATTTACCACTTTCCATGCTCTGTGCTAGCAATTATAGATTTATTATTATTATTTTTTTTAGAGGTCAATGTCACTGGCCCTCACATGTGGGATCTGAACTGGGGCTGCTGGAACCCCAAGCCAGCTCCCAACCACCGCACCACTCGGCCGGCCCAGCAATTATACATTTATATCATTTATGTTTCCTTATGAGGAAGTTAATATGTCTATTCCTCATTCTCTGTATAAAGAAATGCAAGTATGTATAGAACAATTAGCTTGTAGAAGAGCTGTAATTTGAATCCCAGCAGTCCTGGGGTTTAATCCTTTTGTTAATTCAAGCATCTTGCCATAAATTCATATTTGACTCCATGCCTGAATTAAAGCTCTGCTTCTATGGTCTCCCAGGGACTTATAAGAATGAGGTAACACTTCTTGTAAGGCATTTTAGAGAAAGTCAATAATACTGAAGTGGAGTATTGAGGTCTTCCTTATACCCACTTTAGAGAGCACTTCCCCCGATATTTATTCATACATAGGTGAGGGCTCTATCTTGGAAGGTCTACATTCAGCCTTCTTTTTCAATAATAGCAAGGGTCCCTGGGTTGCTACCTTTAATCCTTTCTACTGCTAGTGCTCCAGTCCAGAACTTAATTCCATGTTTGAATTTTCCTTTTCATATCTCCCTCCAACCTCTCCCTGCTTTAAGCCAATCTCTCCCTGTTTGTGCTTCCTAAATTATAAAACCCATCACGTCACCCTGTGACTTCAAAGTTTTACATGATATTTAACTGCTTAACAGTTGAAAACTGATCTTAAGACTGTTTTGTTTAGCCAAGAAAATATCTGAATCTGAATGTCTTGTGGCTGGGCATATATTCTGCAGATCGAGAGCTATTAAATTTCCCCAGTATCTTTTGCTATTTAGATTCATACATGTATGTTAGTTGCTGGACTTGTGCAGGCAGTATACTGTGACTTTTTGATTAATTATATAAAACAAAGTTTCCTTAGCTAAGCATATATGGTCCAGGAGGTAGTTGGGCTCTGAAGTCATGCTGCTTGAGTTTAAATCTTGGGTTCAAATCATGGTAGACAGATTTACCATATAGCTATAAAAATTTTGTTTGTCAATTCAGTGACCTTGGGCAAGTAACTGAATCTTTTTTTTTTTCAATCTCTTATCAAACAAGTGGGATGATAATGTTACTTACTACAATGTCACAATGTTATTGACATTTTGCAGCCAAGATGCTTAACACAGGCCTCGGTTCACAGTAAATGTTCATTAGACAGCAATTATAATTATTTATTTTTCTATCCTCCCATTCTCAAAGTGGTAAAACTAATTTCCACCCCTTAATCAGTGCAAATACCTTGTGTTCTACTAACACCAAAATGCTGTTCCTCATACGCAAGGACATTTTTCTGCTTATGTAACTCTAGTATCATCATCTGAAATTGCCTTTTCTGCCTTTCTTCTTGGCCTTCTCTTCACTCTCTAAGTCCCAGAACAAATATCATATCTTCTCTGTAGTTTTACCTGAGTCTTCTAGGGAGAATAATTTATCCTGTATTCTCATAATATTTTTGCACATTTCTTATATCCATTTATCACATTGAAATACAATTAATTATTTATAATAATAACTGACATTTGTTGAACACTTACAAGGTGCCAAATATTATGCTAAGTACTTTACATGTACTATTTCAATTTAAGTTTCAAAGTAATCCTCAATGACATCTATTTTTGTCCTCATTTCTAAGATTCATACATTTAATTCAATCAATTTTTATTATATGTGACAGAAAGAAAGAAATTGCTCAAGTACATACTCTTTGTAAGTGGCTGACCCGGGATTTAACTTGGGATCATATGACATCAGTGTTCACCTCTTCATCACTATAATATGTGAGTAGTATGTACACATTCATCCCAAAACCCCAGAGAAAGGATAATGTCTTATTCACCATATTTAAACCTCAGCATCTAGATGAGCTTCTGATCAGACTAGGCACTCAAATAGGTGATAGATGTGTGAATCACTTGCTTATCTTGTCCTTAGAGAAACTTAAGTATCAGAAAATTTAATACAAGATTTAGCATACAAAGGCTCTTCAGCCTCGCTGGAAGAAACTTGCTAAAAGACCACAGTGAGACGGGCGATTATCAGACAGCCTGAAGTTTCAGCTCTGAGTACTCTCTTGTCTCTAATAGAAATAACTTGGATGCCAAAGACAGAATGTCAAGAGAAACAGTCCTGAGGATATACTATGGTAACTTTCAGGACACATGAAATAAAACCAATTTGACTCATTAGAATAAATAGAGTTTATAAGGCAATCAACTGCAAAAGCAGTTAGCTGTTATTGGAAACGAAGCCATCACAAAATCTTACATCTTAAATCAATAACCATTTGTTTTTTCTCATTTGTCTATAAATTAGCTGAGTGGTTTGGCTGACCTGTGTTAGGCTCTGCTAATCTTGGTTGGGCTAATTCATGCATATGTTAACAGCTGGTGAGTTGGGTAGATGGCCTTGTCTAAGACAAGGTATGAAGGTGCAAAGATCTGCCTTCAAATAACTTACCAAATAGTAGAATATGTACTATGTAAAGAATCAACTCTAATTCAATACATTATATTATATTTAGTTCAAAAGTATACATAATTCTATTGGAATTAGAAGCAATATTTTTATTATGATGATTAGAGATGATTTCATGAAAGTCAGATTACTACCAGGGTTTAAAGAAAAGGCTAGGTTATTTAGCAGATGGAATAACAGCATGCTGTCATTATAAGTATGCTGAAGCTACAAAGTGCAAGACGTATTCAGGTAAAAACAAACTATCCAAATAGAGCAGAACATAGATAGGTAATGGAGACAGACAGCTCAGCTGGGAGTAAATTGAGGATTAGTTTATGCTGAGTTATTTTGGATACATTTTATGTCCTTTATATACTCTCTTTCCCAGGTATTTTATATTTACTTTTATAACAAAAAAAAAGAAAGAAAGAGAAAGAAAGAAAGAAAGAAAGAAAGAAAGAAAGAAAGAAAGAAAGAAAGAGAAAGAAAGATAGTTAAAGGAAGGAATTACTCACTTGCTAGTAGAGAGACTGCTCATTAGCATAATCATGCATAATAAATGATAGTAGTTATGTGACAGATTTCAAAGTAACAGTAAAACTGTGCCTAATCTTTTTAAAATTCTGGATAAAAATGTCTGAGCCAAACAGAGCTAAGACTGCTAGGAACTAAGATATACGTGCTCTTTTTCATGGATTGTCCCTATTACAAAACTTGGGTAATAATATTTAAAAAATGCCATGTACTTTCTCCTGCTCAGCTTTTCCTTACTGCTGCAAAGTGATCAGGGTTGAGATGTCAGGAACAAGGACTTCTTGCTTATGGAGCAATTAAATGATATGGAGCTTGTTTTCACTAGCGAACGTGATAATTGCATGGAGGAGAGTGACAAAAGCTTTAGAACATGTCCATAGAACTCTCTCCAGAATAAAAACGTGATAAGCAGTGTGCTTTCATAGACACTAGATTTCTCTTTATTATTTCTGAAATTAATCCCTTTCATCAATTATAATGAAATGTAACAACAGAGAATAAAAGCTGGGAATTTTAGTGTCACTGACTCATTCCAACCTTGCTTATCTGGTAGTGTTGAAATTAGCCACTTGAGGTACCATTAAATACAGCTAATATCTGAATATAAATATTTTTATTCCAAAAGTTTCAAATAAGATGGTAGGTTCTATATTTATTTTATATTTGATTTACATTTATGAGGTAGATTCAAATCCACTTCAATGAATGTTACATACTAAAAGACTTTGTATATTATCTTTAAAATATATATAACTTTTTCATTGGGGGGGGGGGTGAGGTTGATTAATCATAACTTGACCTTAAACTTTGATCTTCATTTAAACAAACTGAGGAAGATTTAATGTAGTCCCTGGCTTTTCATACATAACTATTCAAAGCAGAAGCATTAACATACTCTTTACATTTTCTTCCAACTCTTTTTCAATTTTACTTAGAGAAAAGAAAATAGATTCTTTTTATCTCATTTTACATATTAAGACACCATTATAATGTTTGAAAATATTTACTTTAGCCCAGCTGACGGTATTTTAAGGCCCATAAGCTTTTTCCAATTGTTGGATTATCAATGAGCTTTGTCTGAATGACATCAGAAATCCTGACTATCATCAGTAAAACAGTTTCACTCTTTTAGTATTTACTCCCTTCCAGAAACCATTGCCTAAGTATTACAACCTGTTTCCCACACCAGACTTCTGTGATTACATTCTTCTAGGCTTTCAGCATCTTTAGAAATGTGTATGTTTAAATATATATACATTGTTTGAGCTTTTGTCATTGCAGACGTGAATAAATTGAATTACCGATTTCAGTAGCATAAAAGGTGTTGAACAAAAAACTATTATTATCTTGCATTTCAGGTTTATCATCCCTACGCCACATAGTACTAATCAGGCATTTCTCCTATATTATACACATTTATCTATTTACATAACTATTTCCTAATTATGTACCAGTGAATAATGAATTCTATATCCCCATGATGTTCAACTAGAATTTTAAGAACCAAATAAATGTGAAAAAAATTCCCAGTATTTCAAACTATAAATACACTTCTGTTTGTTGATATCACTAAAAATTGCATTAATTCACTTAATTCTTCAGTGTTTGGTTCAAAATAATTTCTGCCTGGCAGAAAGATATCATTTGTATGAATTTTGATAACTTAATATGTTTCAAATAGCACTCGCAATCTGTTTCTATTGTGAATATGTTCATCTTATATGATGGAAATGGTCCAGAACCATTCTTTTATAAATGAAATATAACCTAGAAGTTACAATCATAGACGCTAGAACCAGACTCCCTCGGTGTGCTTCCTGCCTCTGCCTCTCTGTCCCTCAGCATATACTGTATGTGTAAAAAAAATCTTGTTACTTTGTGAGAATTAAATGAATGTGTGCATGTATGGCATGTATATCTATGTGTATTTATAAACAGCTATATTAGAATATCTAGCTTCATAAGCCATAGTTTCAATGATTATTATTATTCATGATTGTTCTTCTTTCCTGCATTAATCCAAAATCAAAGATCAATCAGAAGTACTACTAATTACACAAAGAGCCCACATTAGAGCTCTGGTGAGAAATCTCTGAAAATTTTAAACTTTAACATAAAAATTATTTTAAAAAATTTTTGTTTTAACTAGATGTGGGTTAATGATCATTGATAAAAATAATTTTCTGGGCCGGCCAAGTGGTGCAGTGGTTAAGCGCTAGCTTAGGAAACCAGCGGCCCCGATTCGGGTCCCACATATGAAGGCTAGAGACACTGCCCTCAAAAAAATAAATAAATAAATAAATAAAATAAATGAGATCAAAAATAATTTTCTTTGGGGCTTTGGTCCCAGGGTTGCGTATTAAGAGAACAGCGTACTGAGAAGTCTTTTAACCAAGACAATATGAGAGCAACTCTTACTCAAACCATAGAGGTATGCATTATGTCTTTTGAGACTTACATGAAGAGAATAGGCTTAGTACATATTTTTTTCATGACAAATACATTGCATTTCTTTTTCTGCAATAAGAATCACAAAATTGAAACTTAAACTCTTGGCTATAGTGTTGTTTTACATTTCCAAAGTTACTGTCATTTCTAATATACCTCTGGTCAGCTCTGCATCTCATTTTCACAACAATATTTAAAAGTTACTCTTCTCAAAACACTGAATCACCTTCTTCGCATTCAATCTCAATGCTTGGCCTTATAACCTACCTCATAAGAGAATGGAAAGCTAACAAATAATCCTCATCTCAGCTTTCCAACACCAAACCCTAGCAGAACCCTCTTTTTTAGATAGAAATGTGACTCCTCTTTTTTAGATAGAAATGTCCTCCTGGAACATAGACATGTGTTCTAGATTGATTTCTATTCATTTACCACTTAAGCTTTAAAAATTAAGCAAAGCAAAATTAAGCAAAGCAAAATTTCAACACCACCAAAAAAATTAACAGCCTCAAACTACTACTTGATCCCACTATTCTTTCATCATTTAGCTTTTCTTGCATAATGAACTACTCAGAAACTACTTAGTGCCTAAAAGAGTAAACATTTATTATTTTCATAATTCTATATGTGGGCTGGGTAGCTTTTCTTGTCTAGGCTGGCATCTCTGTGGTTTGATGATCTAGGATGACCTCACCCAAATGTCTGAAAATTTGCATCCTGATTGGTCTGATGGCTGGGTAGCTCAGTTGCAATGGCTTATGTATGTTCTCTCATCTTCCAGTAACTTTGTAGAATTCTTATAAACTATTCATAGAACTATCTTGGGACCTTGGTTTCTGTTTCTGCTCTCTCCAAGAGATATTTGATAAGAGGTACTGTATCAGTTCATGGTTATATCAGAGTTCATAATATAATACTGGTATTTGCGCAAATAAAATTTAAACACTCAGGCACAATTTTACACCAGATCTCACTCTCAAGAAAGTTATATGGCAAACCAAAAGTCAACGTTTACAAAAAAAGTTAGACAAAGGGTGGAGAATTGAACCTAATATTGAGCCACAAGACAGCTACTACTGAACATTCTAAGACCTAGAAATATTTATGACTGAGTAACATTTTTACAACTCAAGATAAACTCTTTATGGTAGAAAAAATAATGCCAGTTATAGAATACCTTAATAAAGACTTTATTTTAATTTCTGAAACAAATAAAAGCACTATTAATATCCCAGATATAGTGTTTCCAAATGCATACTTAATGCCTAAATCATGCAGTCTGATCACAGGCATAATTTAGGAAGTTCGGTTTAATGCAACTAATGCTTTGGAAGATACAGGTCAATTAATTTTTCTCAAATATATTGGCTAATATATATAACAGCAATAGTGTATTTTTATTACAATAGAAAGTAATACCAAGGGAGAAAAATGGAACTGCTAAAATATATATCTTTCTCTCCTGTTTTTAAACATTCTTCTTATGACTACTTCCTGGAGACCCAGATCTCTACTGAGTTATTCTCTCTGATGGGCCTGCCTCTCAATAAATTCATTCTTGCAATTTGAATCTATCCTTACCTATCCCTGTCTAAACCTCCAATTTGCTTTTCACTAAGTGTTAATCTGGAACATAGATATATAATCATATTTAGAGCAGTGATGGAATTGTCAAATATAAATTCAACATTTTGCAGTAGAACAGAGACTACGAAGTGTGAGTGGCACATTTCCGAGTTAAGACCAAATCAAGATTTATAGACAAGTGTTCCTTCCCTTCAATCACACATAAACTTTGCTAAAGTCCTAATATGACCACTGAAATGTGCTTCTCTTCTGGATCTTTGGGCTATTTTTATCCTACAAGTGTCCTCTGGAGTCTAGCACATTTTTTAACAAAAAGTGTCTGTTATTCAGATCACCCTTATCAGGATTTGCTTACTCCAAACACGTGTAATAGCAGTAGAGGCCACATGAAGTCCATAAAAATATCCTCAGAAAACAATTTTAAATACATAAAATTTTATATATTTGGCTGAAAATGCAATAAATTATATTGAAATGCAGTAATCCAAGCATAAAAAAGTGCTTCGTAAAATTGCTGTTATATGAAGTAAGAAAAAATATATTTAAAATATTGGCAAAGCGTGAAGTCTGTTGGTTAGCTTGAATTGGAACATTATACTGTGGAAGAATCTTTGACTTACCTTCTTCCATATATTGATCAAACAACAATGGAAGGTAAGGAACACTAGAAACAACATAAGAAAATATGATTTTATTTCAAGTTTGGTGACTGAATAATGACTAGGTACAGAGTTATTCATTGCTGGCCAGCTATGTCACATGAGCCCTATAGACAAGAAGACTGTCATCATGTAATTTCAAAGTAGAAATAAGAGTAAAGATTCTTTTGAGATAGCTACAACAAATGTGAAATTATATGAATGTTTTTGAGATTTATCTTGGTAGCAAGTTTATAAGATTTCTATTATTACTGTAGTTTGCTGCCCACATTCACATAAAAGTAAATGCTAAATTATAGTTAAACATTTAAAATAACAGTGTAATTTATTTTCTGTTTCACATTTATAGTCTTCCTGAATTCTGATATAATTCTAGATGCAACATGAAAAATAATAGAATCTTGAAATATAATGTACTAGTGTAGTGACTGCACATTAAGATGATATTTTTAAAACAGAAGATTAAGAGAACCTGGGTACTTTTAATAATTCAAAAGATCATTCCAGACTTAAAAGCTAGGGTGGTACTTTGAATAATACCAGAGTGTTATTATATTATTTTATGAATTAAATGGAGGCAGGAGGAAATTAAAAAAATGATTTATAATCAAAACTCCGTATTAAAATTTCAAAGAACATGACAACACACTTTTTGTGTTTTTAATCTAGTTGACCGTCTTACAACGAGTCTCGTTTACTTACTTGTACATAAGCCATTTCTTCACCTAATTCTTCTGCTCAATTCATAATTGCTTTTCTTCCGATTTACAAATAATGTCAGAACAATGTTGCCTATCACACTTTTTGCCATCCTTTCACCTGACTGCAATTGCAACAGCGTACATGTTCCACTCCACACGTTTACTCTCTTTGCCCCAATCTGATTCAGGACCCTGTTGCCTCTAACTTGCGCTAATGACATCATCTCTTGATTTATTGTCATTCTCTAATTAGACACTTAGTAATTACAATTAATTCTAATTTTGCCCCATTTTAATCTAGCCTATGTGGTGCTTATAAATTTTCCTAATATAAAAATAAGGCTATATTACTTACTACAAACTAACAAAAGCTAAACCCTTCTAATCCTCAAGTAAAATTCCTTCATTATATGATGCAAATTTATTTCCCCTCATTTTTTGAAGCACCATATAATTCCCCCAACTGATGTTTTCTCTATTTTGATAATGTTCTATGCTTTCTTCAGTGAAACCTTTCAATATGATGACTTCACTGGTTCAAAACCAGTTCACCTATAATCACCTGAAACAGATGGTACAAAATTCAATTGTCTTTGAGTATTTTTACATACACGTAGCAGTCCAACAAAAAGATATTTAAATTTAATTGCTTCAATTTTTTAACCAAACTTAAATTTTACGTAAATCATTCTATCTAATGTTCAATTTGACAAATGGCTACTTTTCCTAAAAACATCTACCTTTTAAATGTTTTGGACTTGAAAAATCATCATTCATTACAAAATATTTTTAAAAAAACAAGTAAAATTTAAAAAATTAAAGTTTTGACTACAATATCATATAAATTGTACACACATACTTCGTGATTAAAAGCAAATGCAAATAGGAAAACTGCAACTCATCCAAATACACAATAATCTTCTTATTCTTAAAATAGTAAAATATTTGATAAATATAAACAATGTTTTAAATTATCCTCAAAATGGTTTTTACAAAATGCCCCAAAGGATAGCTGAGCGGATATTAAAACATTAAAAGGTGATTGTGATTGAATATAGGTGAAATGTCATTAGGTATCTTAGTCAAACAAACATATCATCAGGATAAATAATGGTTGAGTACATTGGTATCAGGTGACCATATTCTGTCAGCTGGCTTTGGGTGATTATGGACTATGATACCTTGGTTTTCTCTCTTAATATCTAAATCCTATTTCAGCTTCTTGGTGAGGTACATATCCTCTCTACAGTAGTCCCTGATTCCTTCAGGCAGAAGTAATGACTTTTTCCTTCCTCTACAGTCAATTTCACTTTAGGTACATAAGGTTGTCAGATAAATCATATTAAATATGCAAAATATTGTCTAGTATATAAATATGTGTATATGTGAAGGTCTCTCAATTTGTGAATGCACAGATTTTAATCTTTCACAGAGCATCTACTTTGAATCCAGCCTGACAC
The DNA here is from genome assembly GCA_033961575.1 of Aselliscus stoliczkanus. Classification (NCBI taxonomy): domain Eukaryota; kingdom Metazoa; phylum Chordata; class Mammalia; order Chiroptera; family Hipposideridae; genus Aselliscus; species Aselliscus stoliczkanus. The sequence goes on from CM066727.1 coordinate 146,640,608, forward strand.
AATTACAAATCATCAACCACATTGTTAAGAGAAGGAAGAAGATGATGACACTATGAGTTCCATTCTGATGGTGTCACCTGGATCTTTTCTTTCAATCTTATTGTATACCTGTTATATACAATGCATAATATAAAACACTAAAAGGCAAAGATTGCAGCAACATTTATGATTCTTGCCATAGATCAGTTTACCCATTTACCATTTACAAAAAAACTCAACTATATCATTTTAGGCAATTCCTACTGCTGGTAATTCTTAAATGTATGTGTTTATCCAGATGATGAATTCTACTTTGTAAATGACTTGGGGACAGTTTTTAAGCATCTTTTTTTCCTATACACATCAATGTGTTATTGATTTGTCTGGAAATAAAATCAACATAAATCACTAGATTTCATCTATAGAGAATATTGTCAATGTGCCTCAAAATCTTTAGAAACACCTCTTCTCCCTTGCATGGAAAGCATTAAGAATATCTAGTTCTAAGATTTGAAATTCCAGCTATTATGGTGATTTCACTTACAGGCCAAAGGCCAGCATTTCTGATCTAATAAATCTTCCATTCATTGACTCCTTAAGCTATTTGAAGAATGAGCTGTGTTCTCTTTGAACCACCCATAAGCCTGTTCTTTTTTATTTGCTTAATGCCTTGCTTTTGTAAACTTTCTTGAAGTTTTGTGATAGGTATAATTCTAAGACTTTTAATATTCTGCTGGCCTTTAAATAAAGATCGGTGTTTAGTGAATAAATTTCTTTATCTAAAAATTACCAAAAAAGGGAAAAGATTCTATTGCTAAATATGATTGAAATAAAGAAAGCTAAGGAAAGGACATTGAAGGGCCGGCCGAATGGCTCAGTTGGTTAAGAGCTCGTTCAAGAGTGCAAGCTGAGCTCAGAGCCTCTGAACAGAGGTTCGAGGCCAGCCTGAGCTGAGCTGCCAACAGGTGGCAGGATGGCTCAGCTAAAAAAAAAAAATACACACACTGAAACTGAAAATAGATTTTAAGGGCCAGCTGAGTGGCGCGGTGGTTAAGCGCTGGCTTGGGAAGCCAGCAGCCCCGGTTCGGTCCCATATATGAGGGCCAGTGACACTGCCCTCAAAAAAACAAAAAGGAAAGGACATTGGCTAATAAATAGAAGGACATTGGCTAATAAATAGATTTATTGATTTTATTTATTTGTTTTCATTTATTTTTAATTAGTTTCAGGTGTACAACACAGTGCAATAGTTATACTTTTTACCCCTCCAAGTGACAACCCCCGTCCCCCAATTCGCCACCCCACTCTTCCCCCCCATATCATATATATCTATTACACTTCCTCTGATTCCCTTCCACAGTATAATCCACATCCTGTGACTATCTATATATTCAATTACAGTTGGTATACAATATTATACAACATCAGCTTCAGGTGTGCAGTGCAGTAATCAAGCCTCTACTCCATCCATGAAACGGTCTCCCTAATAAGACATGTGACCATCTGGCACCCCACAAAATATTTACAACATTATTAATTATATTCCCCGAACTGTCTTTCATATCCCTGTGGCAACATTGTAGTTTCCTATTTATGCTGTCTAATCCCTTCCCCTTCTCCCTCATCCGCAACCCCCTCCTAACTAGCAACACTCAGTTTTTCCTCTATTAGATTGATTGATTTTAATCTCAACCATAAGCGGAGCAACTACTAAACTTTTTGGCTCTCTCTTTAAAAATGAGGATTCAGCTCAAGTAGTCTTTAAATTTCTTGTCAAATTTAACATTTTACCAGGACCTTCATGAGACAGAAGTTATATCTGTGCCTATATCTGACATGAGAGTCAAATAAAGGAAATAATTTTATTCAAGCCTTTACAAACATTTGTTTCTTACCCTTTTCTTCATTGAGTGTCTCCCTTGGTCATGGGCATCAGTGGCCCAAATAAAAACATCTTTGTTAGTTGCATTTTGATGAACTAACGCTTTTTAATTTTGATGATCACTGCTTTTTGATCAAATAATTTTTAATCATTTCTTTTCATTGATGTTTGCAGTATACCAAATTAAGAATATATATATATATATATATATATATATATATATATATATATATACACACACATATATATTCACATATATTTATTTGGGAACTTTAATATAAAGACATATATTTTCCTTATCCCTTCTCCTTTATTGGGCAGTCATTGAACTTTGGCATCTGTAACTTGCTATAATTTCAGGTCCCAGTTACCTTGCCTATGAAGTATTCAAGAGGAAAAAGGTACATTGGCTCCCAGTAAAGAAGCTTGGCAAATCTACCAGCAACACACTTTTACTCAGATCTCAACTAAAATAACAACAGTCAGCACTTAATAAATTGATATCACCTTCTCAGACATCACTTGATATTTCTTTGTTTGCTGGTGCTTTTAGAGATTGCCCTCGTTGATAATGTTTTTGTCTTCCTACAAAGCCTAATTTGGCTTTTAGCAGAGCCTTTGAATTTTTTATAATAAAGTCATTTACAGATGCCAGTAGAAAAATTAGCACCACAAATGCAGCTAAATTGCATAATCGCACCAATTGATTTTGTGTTAGCCTTGAAGATGTATGGATACCTGGTGGCATCTCTGTCAAAGGAAGGCAGTGCAAGCCAAAGCCCTTCAATTCCCAGAAAACAGGAAAAAGCATGCCAAGGGACCAGAGAAAAACACAATTCTCCAAATGAAATTCCTGTTGATAGATGCTCAACAGAATAATATCACTTTGACATGGCATTTAAACATATGTGAAGGCGCGCACACACACACACACACACACACACACACACACACACACACACACATTCTTAAGAGAATACCTAACCATATAAGATTCTACTACCTGCCATAATTGACCATGACTTCTTTGTCTTTTAATTATCAGGGTGAAAATTAATTTACATTATAGTTATTTCTTTGTTTCTCTCTCTCCCCAAAAGATCTATGCTTCTCGGTATAAATAGAATATTAGGGGATTAATATGACCATTGTAGAATCTCCTCAAATGAAATGAAAGTAAGCAGTGAAATTTTTCATTTTATATCTTGATTCCAGACACTTGGGCAACTCTATACTATATACTCTAAGATTGTACTGGTGGAATGGTTTGGCTGGCCATTGGCAATGATCACATTTGAAATCTCTTGAGAATACAGAAAAATCAAATTCATGGTCCCTGGTATAGAGAAAATCATATTATTAGATATTATTAGTACCTTTCATACTGTCTTGCCTTTGGGACCACCTGCACCAAATAATCCTAAAGTGCTTTTGAATATAGCTTCAAGAGTACGTTTAAGTCAAAATTACTTTTCCTCAGACTAAAATGAAACAGTTTATAAAAGTGTCGTTTTTTTCAGAAATGAATACCATAGAAAGATGATGTAGATGGAAATAAACTAAAAAGTAAGCTCTACACTTTATGTTTAAATATATAATTTTGTCATCAAATCCTCTTAAAGTTAATTTAGTTCCTTACTAGTCTAGAAATAGCATATCTAGAAATAGCATAATGGGAAGATCAAAAGCTTGGAAGTCACATCAACTTAGGTTTGATTTCTAGCTCTAATATTTTCTTGCCAGCTTACCTTCCAGAATCTCAATTTTCTCAGCTGTAATAATGTGATAAGAACACTCGCCTCATATGATTTTGTGAGAATTCAAGTCACAAATGATTTAGCATAGTGTGGAAAAATAAGCACATATAAGTGGTGCCATTTTCTATTACTCATTCCCAAGCAAACAAAGCATGTGAAGTTGTCTCTGTGCTGTCTTCCTTAGGCCCCTCTCAAGACTGAGAGATTTATTCTTCCTGCTACTAGATGTGCTCCTGATTGACAATCCTCAACTTTTAGCCTTTGCCTAAGCAAGCCGCCTCACCCAGTGTCAAACGCCCTTCCCAATGACAGCCTACATTCAGTGATTGGTTGATGAAAAGTTCATAAAGGCTTAGCCACCTTCGTCTAAATGCAACAACTCTAAAGGGTTTTCTCAACTTCATTCCACCCATAGAGTTGCTTGAGTCCTCATTCTAACTGGGTGTAACTCATCTTGCCCCTATCCCATATCTGCTTTTATCCTTCTCCCTACATATGCTCATCCCAAGAGTATTCCTTTCAAAAACTCCTGCAGCTAATTTCCATCTGAGTTAGCTGTCCAGAGAATGTGAAACCTACATCTTCTTGCAAAGTATACTTTCTATATTTTATATTAGATTTCATCTGGTTAGAATTTTCATGGTACTTTTTTTTATAACTTTATTTTTAATCTTTCTATATTATTATATTTAACAAGTATCTCTTATAAGCAGCATATAATTAATTTTTGTTTTTATCTAGTCTGAAAATTTTTGTTTATCCATTAAGTATTCAGTCCATTGATATTTAAGGTAATTACTGATATATTTGTTTTGAGAGCTATTCTTTTACTATTTTTTTTAAATTGGTTCTTTTGGTATTTTTGTCATTTATTTTTTTGGATTAAGTATTATTTACTATTTTTTATCCACTATGAACTTATTAACTATATATTGTTTTCTTATTTTTACATTCCTGACTCTTAATCAATATAAATTAGTCTTTTACCACATCCTATACAATGCAAGGCCCTTAAAATACTTTAAATCCAGTTCCTTTCCCTCTTGCATGTAATCTTATATATTTTAGTTCTACATATTTTAAACTTCAGAAGTCATCGTCGTTATTCTTGTTTTATAGAGTCACTACTCATTTGTACCTATCCACTCATATATTGTTCACTTTGTTATTCATTTCTTCCTGCATTTACATGTTTCCATCTGAATCAAATTTTATCTGCTTGAAGAACTCCATATTAGATGTTTTCTCTTAATTAATCTATCACTTTTTTGTTTTTAAGACTTCTTCAGTTTTTTTTCAATGCCATTTTTGTTAGCTATAGTATTAAAGATTGGCAGTTTTATTTCATTTTTTCTTCATTTAAACATTTATTTCCTACCCTTTTCTTCATTGAGCGTCTCTCTTGGTCATATTTTAGATTCCTCTATTTCCATTTAAAAGTCAATTGCCATTCTTAATTTTATTCCTTGCAGGATAGTCTATCTCCCTACCACTCCCTAGCTACATTACAATTTTTCTCTTCATTATGATTTTCAGCAATTTTACTATCAGATGCCTCAATGTAGTATTCTTCAAATTTATTTTGATTGAGGTTCGTACTCCTTTATTCCTTCTTAAATATGTTATTACATAGGTTTTGAAAAATCCTCATAATTTTTTTCCTCATATATTGCTTTGTCCCCACGTATGTTTCTTTTTCACCTGGGAATCCAGTCATGTGTGTGTTTGGCCTATTTTTTAGGTCCCATATGTATCTTACAGTATTTCCTGTACTTTTGATCCCTTTTTTTCCTCTCTCTGTTAATCCTCTATATTGTCATCTCTTAAAATATAAATCATATTTCTATTAAAACTCTTTTCTGTTAAATCTAGTATCTGAACCATTCATGAGTCTGTTTGTTATATTGTTTTTTTCCAGCTTAGGTCAATTGTTTGGGGCATGCCTAATTTTTTTAAATTTTTTTATTGCAGCCTGAATATTATAAGCTGTAGACGTAATTTCAGACTCTATGTATTATCATTCTTCATAGAGGCTTTATTTTTACTTCTAGGGGACAGCTAGTGTAAAGGAAGATCACCTTAATCCACTTAAGATATAGCTAATTTGGAATTCAATTTCAGTTTTGTTCTATATGTAGTCTACTATTTTCCTAGAGTGTCAAACTGAAAGCTTGAGGTATTTACTCATTCTCCTCCACCTTGTTCAATTCCCTGTCCCCTTTACAATGAAAATTCCCTGCTCAAGTTCTTTGCTTCTCACCCTTTCAACCATAGCTTAATAAATGCAAATGCCCTGGGGGAAGGGAAAAAAAAGGCACAGACTATCGGGTTCATTTTCTTGAGCTCTCCTAGCTAGGATCTTGGTCTTTCAAGTCTTGAGTGTCTTAGTAGTTTTCCAATGTCTTCAAATAAATTATTTACTTTTGTTTTCATATTTTGTTAAAATGTTCTAGGTGTTCTCAGAGGAGGGATGGAGTATACAAGCTGATATAACATAGACAGAAGTAGAAGTTTCAGACTTAATTAATTTTTGTTTCCCCAGCACCTAGTAAACTGCTTGCTGTTTCAGTAGGCATGCAATCAATATTTGTCAAATGATTTAAGGTAAGAAATAGCATTTTGTTTTAAGAAAAAAGATAGTAATTCAGTTTTATTGTTGCTTAAGTTGTTAGGAATATAATGATCAGATATAAGGCTGGTATGATAGTCGAAGACTATATTTTAAAGGGGTTTCCATGTATTTGAACATTATTATGAAAGTAATGGAAATCATTGATTTTCTTTCTTCTATAATTGCAGTGGAATCATCAATTATATGCGTAGTTCTTTTGGTCAACAAGCAGTTAATTTGGGCCTATGAATTATGTCAAAGTAGAAGCTAGAACCATAAATAGGATGTTAGCTCTATTTTTAAGAATCATAGTTTGTGATTATATAGGGGATGAGGAGTTTAATTTGTGTACAAAGTTCAACAATTATGTATGTTGGAGTGCTTAAGCAAGAGCAAAAGAAAATGATCCTCGATGATATAAAAATATTTGTAATGTATTAAAGTAATATTGAATAACTTGCAGATTCTCTGGGAGACCAGGGAATCAGATTTGCTAATCAGCAAGTTTCATTTTCCCTATCATGCTACATTACTGGTTTGGTAAAGACTTCAAATCCTCATTGGTCTTTCTCTTTCAAGGACATTTGTGATTACAGTTGGGGCTCACCTAGATAACCCAAAATAATTTTCCCATCTCAAGATTATTAATCACATTTACGAAAACACTTTTTCCATATATATATATATATATATATATATATATATATATATATATATATATATTTACAGGTGTCAGAGATTAGGATCTGATATATTTAGATGGTCATTATTCAGCCTACTATAAACATTGTCCTTGAATGTGCACAGGAGCAGATATGAGAATGGAACTGTCTCCTATTAAGCTAAAAATTAGAGAGATTTGAAAAAAATTAAAATAGAAACACTGTTTTCAATATTTTTGATTTGGAAAATATAACTATTTTTAAATTAAAGTATGCTGTTGACATTCACATGTACTGGGTTTATTGTTACTTATTATTTCTATCATATTATTATTTTAAGTGAATTAATAAATAAACATTTTAGATGTCTTAGAATCAATAGATATAACCTTCATAAATAAAAATTTGTGAGGATCTTCAATATTTTAAAGGGTGTAAACAAACAAAAAAGAATTTTGAGAATTTCTGTATTGCCAGTACCTATGTAAAAGTAAATTAAGAATAATTGAGTTCGTAGAAGGCAAGTGCTGTGTGTTTTTATTTTTTACTGCTGTTGAATATGTGCCTTGTTTAGTGTCTGAAGTTCATAATATTAAACCACTATCATATATTATGTGGCTTGATTTTATATATAATGCTATAAATAGGAACACTAAGTTGAGATTCTAAGTATCCTTGTAACCAAATTCCTTGAGTAGTTTTTACAATCTCTCCAAGAATATTATGGAATTTACCTTTAGTTGAAAGCATCCCATAGTACATACTAGGCTATTATCAATCTCAGTGTTTTCTAATGGCATGCTTCTTAATTGCTGCCTGCCTTTTAAATTACAAAATCTTTAATCCTCTACCAGAGAAGCAAACAATATTGTCCAGAGAATACCAACAATATCCTTGAAATTTCTTATTAAATTCAAGAGTATTTTGTGGTCTTTCTAAAGGATTTGTCAGAATGTATAAATGTAAGGATATGTGCAAAGATGGAAGATAAAGTAAATGCTGTAACTGCTGTCTCCCAGGATCATATCAAAATTACAACTAAATTATAGAGAAAACAACCTCAAGAATCACCTGAAGACTAGCTGAACAGAGCCCCTATGACTAAGGATATAAAGAAGAGGCCACTTAAAGACTGGTGGGAGGCAGGGAGATGCAAAATGAACTGGCCTCAAACCCACAGAGAGTGGTTGAACACTGGGAGGGACACCTCCATAGCAGAAGTGCCCCATGAAGAGTGAGGGGTCCCAACCCCAAATGGGCCCCCCCCAGCTCAGGGGTCCTGGGCCAGGAAGAGGAGCTCCTACAACATCAGGAAGTGAAAATCAGCAAGGACTATGTCTGTCTGTATCGGTGAGATCAAAGGTGGCTAGAAACCACGACGTCCTCTTAAAGGGCTTATTCTCAGATGCACTCAATTGCAAACACTCACTTGGGCTCCAGTGGAGGGGCAGCAACATGAGAGGCACCAGAAACATATGGAAAAGACTGAGTTGTGTGGCTTTGGAGCAACGGATGGATAGCTGCTGTTGTCCTTGTGTCGGGCCTACCTCACATGTAGCCTACTGGCGGGCACTGTCTTTTTTATTTTGAACACTCCCACAAAGGGCCAACTCTAATACTGCATTGGTCTGGTAAAATCCACACACATGTACGACCTTGGTGACGCCCTTAGTTCCCACCCAGCTAGTGCTGCATCCCAGAGGGGGGCAGGAGAGGGGAGGGGGCACTCCCAGCTTCTGGGCCGGCCCCACCCCATAAGCTGCAGAAGCCTTTTATAGCAGTGGACAGACTGTAATAGTTACTTTGAATGTAAATGGATTAAAATCTCCAATCAAAAGAATTGGGTAGCTGAACATATAAGAAAACAAGATTTATACATATGTTGTTTGCAAGAGACCCACCACAAACTGAAAGACACACACAGACAAAAGTAAAGGGATATTTCACACAAATGAAAATTTTAAAAAGGTTGGGGTAGCAATACTTGTATCAGTCAAAATAGACTTTAAAATGAAGACTATATTAAGAGATGAAGAAGAAGATTACATAATGATAAAGGGATCAATCCAACAAGAGAGGACATAACCCTAATAAACATCTATGTACCCAACTTAGGAGCACATAAATATATAAAACAAATATTGATCAAAATAAAGGCAGAAATAGACAGTAACACAATCATAGTAGGGGAATTTAACACCCCATGACACCAATGCATAGCTCATCCACACAGAAAATCAACAAGGAAACAGCTGCTTTAAATAACACACTAAACCAGATGGGTTTAATTGATATTTTTAGAGCATTTCATCCAAGCAACAGAATATACATTCTTTTCAAGTGCACATGGAACATTTTACAAGATAGACCACAGGTTAAGCCACAAAACAAGTCTCAATAAATTAAAGAGGAATGAAATCATATCAAGCATCTTCTCTGTCCACAATGGTATCAAACTAGAAATTAATTACAAAAACAAACAAACAAACAAAAAAACACACAAACACATGGAAGCTAAATAACATGCTTCTAAAAAATGAATGGGTCAGCAGTGAAATCAAGGAAATTGGTTTAAAAACACAATTCCATTTGCAATTTCATTAAAAGAACACCTAGGAATAAATTTAACCAAGGATTTAAAGACCTGTACTCAGAAAATTATAAGACATTGAAGAGTGAAATTAAAGAAGATATAAATGGAAACATAAACCATGCTCATGGATAGGATGAATTAATACAGTTAAAATGTTAATACTACCCAAAGCAATCTACAGATTCAGTGCAATCCCTATCAAAATAACAATGTCATTTTTCAAACAAGAACAGCCAATAATCTTGTAATTTATATAAAGCCATAAAAGACTGAATATCACAGCAATCCTGAGAAAGAAGAACCAAGCTGGAGGTATCATACTACCTGATATCACACTATGTTACAAGGCCATAATCACTCAAACAGCATGGTATTGGCATAAAGCAGACACATGGATCAATGGAACAGAATAGAGAGCCCAGAAATAAATCCATGCCTATGTGATCATTCAATCTATGACAAAGGAAGCAAGAATATACACCTGGGTAAAAAGACTGTTCAATAAATGGTGCTGAGAAAACTGAAGAGATACATGCAAAAAAAAAAACAAAAAAAGAAAGAAAGAAAGAAGCTGGACAATGTTCTTACTCCATATACAAGAACAAACTCAAAATGTTTAAAGACTTAAATGTAAGATCCATAACCATAAAACTCTTGAAAAAACATAGGCAGTAAACTCTCGAGCATTACCCTTAGTAATATTTTCATTGATATATTCTCTTGGGCAAGGAAAACAGAAGAAAAAAATAAAACAAATGGAGCTACATCAAATTAAAAAGTATTTTCACAGCGAAGAATACCATCAACAAAACAAAAAGATAGCCTACTGACAGAGAGAAAGTATTTGCCAATGATACGTCTGATAAGGGGTTAATATCCAAAATTTATAAAAAACTCAAACAACTCAGCACCAAAAACACAAACAATCCAGTTTAAAAATGGGCAGCAGACCTGAATAGATATTTCTCCAAAGAGGACATTCAGATAGTCAATAGACATGAAAAGGTGGTCAACATTACTAATCATCAGAGAAATGCAACTAAAAAACACAATGAAATATCATCTCACCTGTGAGAAAGACCATCATTAATAAATTAACAAACAACTATTGGTGAGGATGTGGAGAAAAGGAAACCCTTATGCATTGTTGGTGGAATTGCAAATTGGTGCAGCCACTATCGAAAATAGTATGGAGATTCTTCACAAAATTAAAAATAGAACTATCTATGGCCCAGCAATTTCACTTCTGGGTATTTATCCAAAGAAACCCAAACCACTAATTTAAAAAAATATCTGCATCCCTATGTCTACTGCAGTGCTATTCAAAATAGCCAAAATATGGAATTAACTGAAATGTCCATCAATAAATTTTTGTATAAAGAAGTGGTACATATATACTATGGACTATTACTCTGCCATGAAATAAAAAAAATGAAATCTTAACATTTGGAACAACATGGATGGACCTGAGGATATTATGCTAAATGAAATAAGTCAGACTGAGAAAGACAAATACCATATGATCTCATTTATATGTGGAATCTAAAGCACAGAATAAATGAACAAACAAAACAGAAATAGACTCAGATACAGAGAACAAACTGGTGGAGTGAGAAAGGTGAAGGGGTTAAGAAGAAGGGATTAAGAAGTACAAATTGGTAGTTACCAAATAGTCATGGGGATGTGAAATACAATATGATGAATATAGTCAATAATATTGTAAAAACTACATATAGTGTCAGATGGATACTAGACTTATTGGGGGAATCACTTCATAAATTGTATAAATGTCTAACCACTACACTGTACACCTGAAATTAATATAAAATCATATTGAATGTCAACTATAATATATATATAATATATATATAATACCAACTGTAATTGTATACACACACACATATATTCACAAGATGTAAAGTACAGCATAAAGAATATAGTCAATGATATGTACAGTGTCAGATGGATTGTAGACTTCTTGGGGTTATTACTTTGTGAGGTGTGTAAATATCTAATCACTATGTTTTAGACACTTGAAACTAATAATAATTTTTAAAAAATGTATGAAAGGAAAAAGTTTTCTCTTTAAAATTTATGTCCTTAAGTTGTACAAAAAATTCTGCAGATTACTGTGACTTGCAGAGATGTTCTTTGGAGTATTCGGGACTTTTTGTGGGTTTATGCATGTCAGCGTTCTTATTCACTAGACTGTCATTTAAAAGAAAGTGGGCTTAATTTGTTTTTGAATAACACAAATAAAGCTAAGAGTTTAATATCTGGGTCAAAAAGACTTGGATTAAATCCTATACCAGCCATTTCCTAGTATTAACCCTAGAGAAATCGCTCAACTATGAAGTTTAGTTTCCTCTACAACAAAAGGGCAATAACAGTATCTATCTAAGAGGCTTGTGTAAAAATTAAGAAAAATACCATAAGTAAATCAGTTGTATTCAATTAAGTCTATAATTACTTTACTAGGACATTCCTTTTTATAAAACTTTAATTCTCTTCTTTGTGTTCTATGTATGTGTCTATTTCTCAGACCATTAGTGTTTCTTTTGGTCAACATCTTAGGGAAAAAGGTAAAATGCCTGCTTAGTGTTATTAAAAGTTAGAATTTCTGACCAAATTTATAACCTGGGTTAAGGCCAAAATAGGAAGGAGATGCACTTTATTGTCCTGTAAGTAAATAATCTTTCACCTTCTTGATTTTCATGCTCAGCCGTCTCATTAATTACCTAACCCGTGACTTCTCGTTTGCTGCTTTAGTTTACCCATCTTTGGATACTGAATACAAAAGAATTTATTTAAGCCAAACATTCAAGTATGACCTATACTGGCCAACTCTAGTGAAGAGTGAGAAGGAGTGTTTCTAAATAAGTGCATTGAAACGCATATAGCATGTATGGGCCCCTAAACATTTAAGGGTAACCTGTGGGAAAGAGTACTTTGATTTTACCTCTTCTGTGCTCTAGATTACTCTTAGTTTTTGCACTGAAAAGAAGTTTCAATGGGGCTCCCAAGAAGTAGCTACCAAAATGCTTCTCTAGATCATAAATTCACTAAGAAGGTAGCTAGATCTTGAAAATCTCTGTAAAATTCAAGAAGCGATTGTTGCATAAACATATGGACATATCTCTTATGAGCACTGCTCAGGCTTAAAGATTTCCATCTATCAGGAAAAAATTATTAAAGAGTGTGTGATAATATTAAATAACTATCCATTTAGTAAAAATCAGGGTCATCCATCATACATCTAGATCTTTTCTGTCCAGTAAGTGTCCTGAGCTTCAGATATTCCTAAACACATTATTTTTCTGATCCAAGTATGGAGATTCTCTGGACCGTCTTGATTTTGTGAGGTTACTGGGTTCATATGTTAAAATGATTTATACTGTCATATGTGGAAGCTAATGGAAATTTGTGTTAAATCCTCCACATTATATTCACTTGGTAAAGAAATTTTTAATATTAAGGAAAATAGTGAATTATCTAGAACTTTCAGATACCTTTCTAATTATGTGGGAAGGAGGGTTTTTTTGTTTTGTTTTGTTTTTAGCTGAGCCATCCTGCTACCTGTCGGCAGCACAGCAGCTGCTCAGCTCGGGCTGGGCATCGAACTTCTGTTTCTCAGAGCTCAGCTTGCACTCTTGAGCGAGTTCTTAACCAACTGAGCCATTCAGCTGGCCTGGGAAGAAAGTTTTTAGAGTCTTTCAAAATGCAGAATATAAATAACCAAATAGTAATATAACTATTGCTAAAGGGCTTCATGAATAAATACATTAAAATAATGATGAACATTTATCCAATTAGAGTATTAAAGCCTAGATAATTAAAAAATATATTTAAAAATATTAACACTGAAAATACAGCTAAAGACACCTTTTCCTATCAATTTGTTTATGCATTTTCACTTTATTTATTTATTTTTATTGTTTTTTGAGGGCAGTGTCACTGGCCCTCATATGTGGGACTGAACCGGGGCCGCTGGCTTCCCAAGCCAGCGCTTAACCACCGTGCCACTCGGCCGGCCCTCACTTTATTTTATAGTGGGTAAATCCAAGAAATTAGACCACTTCTCTTCATAAGAAGCTTGTAGGATAGCTGCAGAGATTGGCTTTAGACAAATAAATATGATTTTCATTATTAAAAGCAACAAAATAACACTGTATAGAAACTTCTCTGAGGCCATTGAGAAAGGAAGTGTTGACACATGAATATTTGAGTGAAATCAAGTTTATTTTAAGACCATTAAAAATATCTGAGTGTCTGGGACTTATATAAAAGATTTGAATGGCAGGGAATAAAATTGTAAAAATTGCTTGTTACCAAATAATGAATTTTGCTAGTAGACAATGAGTAACCATTGTGAGTCTTAAAATATGACTGTGATGAACACACTGTGAGGTGGCCCCCAGAACCCCCACATCTTGATATTCACAGCCTTGTATGAGCTCCTCGCTTTGAACATGGGTGAATTAGTGACTTGCTTCTAAGCAGAACACAGCAAGTAAAACAGGGTGTGCTTGATTATGTTATATAAGATTACAATGCCTGTCTTGGGAAAAGGCTCTCCCTTACAGGCTTTGAAGAAGCAAGCTGCCATGTGCTAAAGAACAGGGCCAAGAGGCAGCCCGCAGCCCCCAGCCTCTAGCCAGCAAGAAACTGACATATTTGGTCCAACAGCTCATGTGGAACTGAATGTAATCAGCCACCACATGAGCTTAGAAGCGAATCCTTCCCCATTTGAGCCTTTAGATGACAAGCAGGGTCTAGCCAACACCTTGATTGATGCCTTGCACAAAACAAAATTAGCATTCCTTACCTATAGTAATTGTGAGACGCTATGTTGTTTTAAAATTGTGGTAATTTGCTACATAGTAATAGATAATTCTGCAAGGATATTGGTCTGTTTTGATTTTTTTAGAAACATATATGGCAGCAGTAAAGAAGATGCCCTAGTGCTCATCAAATTTGAACCCATTAGTTCACCTTTCATACTTAGTGTCTGTTCTTTAGCTTAGTTTGAAATATTCTCCAGTCAATTATGTATAATTTAGGACAAATAGAGCCAAATAACATTTTAACTGTTAGCCACAAAACTGAGGAACAGCACTGAGTATTGAAAGGGAAATAATATATTTATGAAACAGTATTTTACTAAATGTTACTGGCTTTTGAAAAATATCAGTTAAACATATTGTCAGTTAGTAATCATGTGCCATATTACCAGGTACCATTGTGCTTGTTATTGTGCAAAATTTACGGGGAATTCTTGTAGAACACTCAAGGCAAATTGCTCTTTGTTTTCACCTAAGCATTTATTAAATTAGTTTTTCTTTCTCATGTTTGATTTATGTTTAAATATGTCTGGGATGCTGTCAGGAAAAACAAGAGTTTTGTGACAGAGTATTATAAACAATACATGTGTGACAGCATACGTCATGCTTCACCTGAAACGAAAGTTATTAGATTCTTGTAGTCAGTAATCAAAGTTCAACTGCATTTTCCCTAGGAAAAACTTCCAGTAATAATAAAAATTGTTTAGAAATAAACATGTCAAAGAAATACATTCTTTATTTAAACATAGTTTGGAAATACAGTCCACATTATGATAGCACTATTAAACTCTGAAGTTTAAGCATTTTATTGTTCAAGCCAGTTAACACTAGCCTCTTGAAGTCAAGTAAATATAACAAAATAATATAATATAATAATACAACAAAAATAATATTGTTATATTATTTTTTCCCAAATTAGGAAAATGTAATTTAAAAAATACAACAAAGGAAACAAGGAATTTTCTAGAGTCATACATACGTTTGTATGAAGCAAATTTTAATAGTCTCCTTAACTGTCATAGAAAACTGCTCCCCTACTCTCTATTCTGGGGGTTTAATTCCAAAGAGGTCCAGCAGTGGTCCACTTCATCTTCCTCTTTTAAAAAGTTCTGGTGTTCAAGCCCTCAGAAAGATATTCCTTACTGAAATATTGTTTAATGCTGAATATAGTGTTATAGGTCTTCAGTGATATAATTTTAGGTAATTAATCCTCAAAATTAAGTACTATGTTATGGTTCTGAATTTTTATTTTAATAAAAGCATTAGAATGATCTTTTAAGAAAAGTTTGAAACTTTAAAAACTTGCTTATTCTTACATGAATAAATAGTCTTGGAAAATTTACTTCATGAACCTCAGCTGAGGTTCCCTGAATGTGATTTCCCTGAATGTGATTTCCCCACCTTAAATTACCTAGTGCCTTCATTTCCTCCCCACTCCCATATGCTATTCCTTCTAAAACTCCACTCTTAGGAAAAAGTCTGAATTGCTTTCCCTCTCTGGGAGAGAACCTGGAAATCTTATCCTAACTTCTCCAAGCTGCTCTCTTTGCTAGCTGTGATCATCTCCAGGGCAATCTTGATTCTACAACATTGAAACACAAATGAATCTAGCCCTACTTAAGAACAAATGACAACTCCGCAAAGCAAATGCAAATGTATTTTTCCTGATTACAACATCTGGGAGGCTTAAGAGTCTTTCCTTTCACTCTAATTTATTGTTTGAGAAAGGCTTAATACACACACACACACACACACACGAAGATAATTACCTTCATTTTTAGTAAATTTCCTGAGAAACACTTGGTCTCTTTATTTGTTCACCTCTTTGAAGGTATAATAATTTATGTTCATAATTCCTCCCTAACCCAAACTCTTTTCCTTTACACATGGAGAATTAGTCCGATAGGTTATATTCCTACACATATAGATGAGTAGGAATACATTTATATTATACATCCATATTATACTTGTAATAATTTTTACATGAAATGTAAAAGGATTTATCCTCATAAAACATGATATTTTTAATATAACCTCTGGAAAATCAAACTGGAATAAAATAAAAGTCTTATTTTTCTTTCACCTAAAACTATATAAAACTATATTCCAGTTCCCCCACCATGTTCCTCTTTCCAGGTGAAGAATAAACTAAGTGTAAATGTGTGATAGTTGAAAGTTTCCACTTCTAAAACTCTAATTTTCTTGACAGAGATGTCCTATAGTCAGAAATTTGTTTGCAATATATTTAATAAATTGAAATAGCAATTGCTTTCTTCTTGATGTTCTGCCCAAAGCTCAACATGTAGAGATATATAATTCACTGCTAGCAGGAGCTAAATTTTGGAACTATAAGAATAAGATGAGCAAACCTACATTGCTAACTGTAGTGAACAGGAAAATTGTTTTGGAAGAAAATATAGTAAGGAGAAATAAAATTCATGCAAGTATATTGCAAAAAATACGTATGCTGGCTAAGTTTTGATGAATTAATTTTCTCTATAGAATTTTCATGCTTGCCTCCTGCAAATGAGGTCATAGTTGTAAATTTTAAGTTTCCTTATTTGTTAAGAAATACATTTTTCTTCTTTTTCTTCCTCCTCTTAATCTCTTTGAAATAGCTTCGACTTTCATAAACATTTACTAGCCATAATCGCTCATATGTCTCCTCTTCATATATGTTAAACTTCATACTTCTCTCTTTAGTCATTTTACTCTTCTAATATAGACATGCACATATGTACACATGAACTCACATAGAAATACATGCATTTAATCATAGGGGGAAAAGTGCTGCTAACATAACTTCTTTGAATTTAAATGGTCATGATGGAGGATAAAAATCCTTGAATTCTTCAAAGACCTATGATCCCGCAGAGTTGTTGCCATAAAAATGATAATATTGTGTTTCCCAGAATTATTAGATAGTTTTAAGCCTTGCCTATGTATTCTAATGACATGACCAGTAGGGACTCTCAAATGCCCCTAAACAATGCTGCAAATTAATATAAAGGGTCATGCCATACATTTTTCTTTTATAATTTATTTTTAAGTTGAAAAACATAAAAGACAGAAAGATGTTAGAAAGGAAGCCTAAAATAAAATCTTGATGAGGATACAAGAAAATGGGGGAGAACATGGATCTCTGACTACGATTTTGTCCACTTTATCATATTATATAAGTTTCCTCTAAGTTAGAAAGCTTGCTGTGCTCAGGTGATTAAGCAAGCAGATCTACAAGTGGTCCATCAGGATCTGGGAAGAAAGCTTAAGCTGATCATAGCTGTGGGAACATGCTAAAGTTTTATAAAGTGCTATAACTATGCTGTCAATGTGATACAGCTGGCCACATGTAGTTATTTAAATCTAAATTTAATCAAGTTAAATCAAGTA
The DNA here is from genome assembly GCA_033961575.1 of Aselliscus stoliczkanus. NCBI lineage: Eukaryota > Metazoa > Chordata > Mammalia > Chiroptera > Hipposideridae > Aselliscus > Aselliscus stoliczkanus. The sequence goes on from CM066727.1 coordinate 146,658,323, forward strand.
AAAAATCCAGTTGTCCAATCATACAAGCTCAATAATAGTCCATGTAGCTACTAGCTATTCTACTGGGGAATGCACGTACAAAAATTTTCCATCATTGGATAATGTTCTATTAATCAGCATTGATTTAGAGACATAATCTGTGTGTAATTGGATGCAAGTAGTGGTGATTTATAAATGCATGAAGAGAGACTAGGCTATCTCCCTATGGCTTGTCAGTTGGCATGATAGAAACTTTCAGCTGTCCATAATATCTATTTTTTCCTTTTCCAACAATTTTTAGCTGGGTGTATAATTATCCCAAATAAAGGCCACATCTTCTAACCTCACTTATAGCTAGGTCAAAGATAGATATAAATGCAAGTGTTTATATGATGTCAAATTTTTGGTGCTTTCCCTAAAAGATAGTGGAGTCTCATTTTTGTTTGATTTTCCTAGGCCCTTTCTTTCAATCTGCTACCTGAATATGGATAATGTCTTCCAAACCCTAATTGCCATATTCAACCAATAGAACAATGATACCCAGTAGAGTTGATTAGGCAATAAATGGAGAAAAGCCTGTATTTCTGGGAATTTCATGGAGCAGGGCCATAATACTAGCCTGGAATTGTCTACATCCTGACTTCTATATAGAAAAGAAATACATTTTATTTGACTTAACCTTTTGTATATGTACATTGCCAGCAGTTAACTCTAAACCTACAAAATAACTCTGATTGCATTGCCTATGACTGACAAAGTCGTTTTTGTTTTGGGACTTTTTTATTCCTTTTTTTATTTTTTGCATGGACTGGAAATATTTTTTGAAATGGTCTTGTTGCAGAGTTAATAGAAACAGACAAAAACCATTGTATTTTCTATTTTTTATAAAGTAATCTTTCTGGATAGCATTTCCTCTTTGGTATACTGAGATAATTTACAGCAAAATCCTTTGTGTAGCCTTTCTATATGTTGTATATTTTTCTACCATTGAGCTTTTTACTTTAATGTGTCTCCTTTTAGCAGATTGTAAACTCCAAAATGATAGGTCTAATGTTTACTTGTCTTATTTTCTACTTTATGGTAGCTACTTGTTGACGCAGTCAGGCAAGGAGGAAGAAAGGGAGGAAGGGAGGAAGGGAAGGAGGGAGGAGGGAAGGGAAGGGAAGGGAAGGGAAGGGAAGGGAAGGGAAGGGAAGGGAAGGGAAGGGAAGGGAAGGGAAGGGAAGGGAAAGGAGGGAGGAAGGGAGGAAAGAAGGAAGGAAGGGAGGGAGGACGGACAAGATGAGATGAGAGGAGTGGGTCATGATCTGCCATGAGGAAATACAGTTAAGAAAAATAATGAGGATTATGATGTCTTAAAAGAAATCAGACAGTAACTTAGAACCCACATGATGAATACTAAAGATAGCCTTATCCTTCAGAATCACAGTTTGATAAGATCACACACGAGAATTTTTCTTTTGTTTTTTCACATAGCTACTAATAAGAAGTGTAGTTTTTAAATAACATAATGAGAATCCCTGGTCCTTTACAGGTCGTACACATACTTCTTCAAATATTAGTTATATGAGTTTCAAGGAAGTAGTCATGTAATTGACAGCCTCAGAACAGGTACAGGAATGAAAAAATAATGAGAATTACATATATATATATATATATATATATATATATATATATATATATATATATATATATATATATAAAATAAGTATCCATAAGTTCATGAATAACTTTAAGTAAACTTTTTATTTTAAAAAGTTAATTATTAAAAAGAATAATATTAAATAAACTTTTTATTTAAGAACAGTTTTAAATTTACAGAAGTATAAAAAGTTCTCATATACCCTACATCCAATTTCTCTTATTATTAACAGCTTATGATACAGTGGTATATTTGTCATGATTAATGAACCAATATTGATGCATTATCCTTAAGGTCCACAGTTTATTCAGATTTACTTAGTTTTTATCTAATGTCCTTTTTGTTCCAGGACACATCCAGAATATCACATTACATGTAGGAGTCATGTCTCTTTCACCTCCTTCTGGCTGTGACAGGTTTTCAGATTGTCCTTGTTTTCGATGAATTTGACAGTTTTGAAGAGTGCTGCTCAGGTATTTTTGGATATGTATTTATTGGAATTATTATCTTTTTCTTATGATTAGACTGAGGCTATGTGTTTTTTATCATATCATATCAAGTGTACATACTACAAACTTACTTGTCACTGTTAATGTTGATCTTGGTCACATGGCTGAGATAGTGTTTGTCAGGTTTCTGCATTGTAAAGTTAAACTTCTTCCCACCTTTCCATACTGTGCTTTTTTGGAAGGAAATATCGTCTTTGGTAGATCGTACTTAAGGAGTATGAATTTATGCTCCTGGTCTGGGAGAGCAGAGTACCTCCTTAAATTGTTTGAAATTATTCTGCATAGGAGATTTCTCTCTTCTCCCCTATTTATTTATTATTCGATCATTCATTTATATCACTATAGACTCCTGGATAGTTTTTTTATATTTTGGGCTATAATCTATAACTAGTTTATATATTATATATTATAGCTATTTTATATAACTACTTTATGTATTATAACTACTTTGTATATTATTTATATATAACTACTTTATATATGTATATAGAGATAATATATTCCAGAGGTGCCAAAAAAATGTATACCAGTGGACACTTTGGTCAGTGTTGCTCAAACAGTAGAACGCAATAATCAGAAGTATCTGGACACTGATGGTAACCACTTTGAGCACCTCTTGTAATTGCAGATGTAAAACATAACTTGTATTCATCTTTTGTTATTGGTATATATTAAGTATTACAATTTTAATACAGTTTTTCTTTCTTAAAATGTGTACACATTTTTTGGCACCCTCTGTGTATAGAATATATAAAGTAAACTACTTTATATATTATTTTGCCCAGCTATGGACATTGTGAGCTCTTTCATTTGGCTCCTGTGGTCTTTTGACACATCCCCATCACTGTGCTATTGTTGTTTTTAACACTTCCTTACTTTCTGGCTCTACAAGAGGCTATATATTTCCTGTTGCAGTCCTAAAAACAGCTATGTCTCCTTTCATTAGTTTCTTTATTAAAAACCAAGACATGAATGCTAAGTATAATCATTGTTACTGGGGTAGACTTGCTTCTAGGTCCTCTCAACTAACAGAGCAAGTGTGTATATTCATTTGCTTATATACACATGACTTTGAGTATTTCTATTGGTAAACCTCTGTATGTATATTAAACCAAACATGAGTTGGAGACTCATGTCTTTATTTCTAATTCATTACCACATGGATCATCACAGTTTCTTCCCCTTGCTTATCTCTAACCTCCCACTCTAACAGTGGAAACAGGTGGCTCCCATCACCCACCATCCATTTACTAAAATGTTTAATTCCAGTATATACAAGATGGGACAATTAAGTTCATGAACTCACCCTAGAAAAAGTGCTACATACTTCATTGAAGAATATTCCTACAATCTCCTTCGAAGTACTCCCCTTAGAAGACTATGCACCAACGCCAGCATCTAGTGCACCCGTTAAAGCAATTGTGGAAATCTCTTTCTTGATTGGCCACCAGAGCTGTAGTCGTATTACCCTTGATGTGCTGAATGTTATCAAAATATCTTCCTTTCAATATTTTCTTTATTTTTGGGTAAAGAAAGAAGTCCTTGGGGGCCAGATCAGGTGGGTAGGGAGGGTGTTCCAATACAGTTATTTGTTTACTGGCTAAAAACTCCCTCACAGACAGTGCTGTGTGAGCTTGTCTTGATGCAAGAGTCATGAAGTGTTGGTAAAAAGTTCAGGTCATTTTCATCTAACTTTTTCACACAGCCTTTTCAGCACTTCCAAATAGTAAATGTTGTTAACTGTTTGTCCAGTTGGTATGAATTCATAATGAATAACCCTCTGATCTCAAAAAAGGTCTGCAATATCGTTGCCACAAGTTCACGAACTTAATTGTCAGACTATATATATATATATATATATATATATATATATATATATATATACATATATATATATATATATCTCAGTACAAAAATTGTTACCCTGTACTCTATTGGAAAACAATTTTACCAACTAGAGTAAAATGTATATGTAGAGTCCCTTTCCACTTTAGCCTTGCAGACTTTACGCATTTCCAAAGTTACTACTGGAATCAGCTTTTCTCCCTAGGCCACATCAGTGAGGCTCTCTCACGTATTTGTAATACTTTTAAATTGTTTATCACATTCTTTTTTCATCCTCGGATCCCCCAATCTCCCAAATATTTTTAAAATTTCTATGCATTAAGGTTCACTCTTCATGCTATAAAGTTCTATGGTTTTTAACAAATGTATAGTATCATGTGTACACTATTACAACATTGAACAGAATAGTTCCGTTGCCGTAAAAGATTCCCATGTGCTTCTATTTATTCAATCCTCAACCCTCCCTCTGAACCAGTGGCAGCCATGAATCAATTTATTAGAGCTAAAGTAGTGCCTTTTCCAAACTTCCAATAACTGGAATCACACAGTGTGTAGTCTTTTTATACTCATTTTCACTTATTAATATGCATTCAGCATTCATTGATGTCTTTTCGTGACTTGATATCTCATTTCCTGACAATATTGAATAGTATTCTTTTTATTCGTTTACCCACTGAAGGACTACATGTTGCTTCCAGTTATTAGAGATTATGAATAAAGCTGCTTTAAACATCTGAGTGCAAATATTTATGTGCACATCATTTTCAAATCAGTTGGGTAAATACCTAGGACTGTGACTGCTAGATCTTGGGGTAATGTTGCTTTTAGCTTTCTAAGGAACTCCCAGACTGTGATCCAAATGGATGTACCATTTTGCATTCCCAATAGCAGTGAATGGTAGGTAGTTCAAATTGTTCTTCACCTTCACCAAAAGTTGGTATTGATAGGTCTGGTTATTTTTTTTATTATTTTTTTAAATTTTAACCACTCTAACAGGTGTCTAGTAGTATTTAATTACTATTTTAATTTATAATTCACTAACAAAAAAATGTTAACCATTAAAGTTACATTTCCCTTCCATCTGTAATCTAATATATTCTTTGGTGAGGTGTCTCTTTAGATATTTTGCTCATTTTTAAATTAGATTGTGTTTTGGTTGATGTTTTAAAAATTCTTTAAATATTTAAGAATTCTTTAAATATTTAAATAGATTGTGGTTTTGGCGTTCTACTTGAAAACTCATTATCAAACCTAAAATCAAATATATTTTCTTTTACATATTCTTCTAGAAATTTTACAGTTTTGCATTTATCATGCATGTTTGTAATCAACTTTGAGTAAGTTTTATATCATCTAAAATAGTTTGCATCTAAATTTTTTTTTTTTGCATATGGATGTCTAGTTATTCTATTACTATTTATAGAAAAGACTATCCTTTCTCTACTGAATTTTCTTTGCTCCTTTATCAAAAATCTTTTCAATATATTTGTATTGGTCTATTTCTGGACTCTACTATATTCCATTGATTATATGTCTACTCTTACATCAGTAATATGCTGTCTTTATTATTGCAGCTTTATAGTAAATCTTGGTGCATAATCTTTTTATACAGTTTATACATTGTAGGATTGATTTGCTAATATACTTGAATAATTGAGAAATGTTGTGTCTATGTTCAAGAGCCATATTTGTGTTTTTCCTTCCTTATAATGTCTTCACCTGTTTTTTTTTAAACATTTTTATTAGGGTAAAATCATAATATTTATTACTTTAATTACATGTAAGTGTACAATTCAGTGGCATTAAATACATTCACAATGTTGTGTAATCATCACCACTATTTCCAAAAGTTTTTCATCATCCACAACATAAACTATGTTTATGACAACTCTCCCCCATTTCCAGCCCTTCGTAACTTCTACTATACATTCTGTTTCTAAGAATATGCCTATTCTAGGTACTCATAGAATGGAATTACACAATACTTATCTTTTTGTGTTTTGGCATATCTCACTAAACAATATTTCTAAGGTCCACATGTTGAAGCATATATCAAAATTCCATTTTTTTTTTTTGTGACTGAATACTATGTATAGGTCACATTTTGTTTAATCTATTCACCTGTTTATGTACACTTGGATTGTTTCCATTTTTTGCCTATTGTAAATAGTGCTTTTATGGACACTGAGCTTTGCTTTCAAATCTTTTGGATATGTATTTAGCAATGGATGTGCTGGATCATATGGTAGTTATATATTTAACTTTTTTTTTTTGTAAAGATTTCATTGGGGAATTGGGGTAGGGGAACAGCATTGGGGAACCAGGGAAGGGGAACAGACAAGTTGCTGTCCCTTTGTTCCTCAGTCCAGTTGTGGAAGACATCGCTTCATTGGCCCATGTTGGTATCATCATTGCGCTCTTCTCGGGTGAGGCAGATCAGTCGCTGGCCTCTGGACGGCCTCTCACAGCGGGTCTTGGCAGCTCTCACAGGCTGACAGCTGCTCACACTGGCTGCTGGCCACTCACGTTGGCTGCTGGCCGCTCACTGTAGCTCATGGCAGCCCACTGCAGCAGGGGCTGCAGCTATGCCGTCCCGGGGACTCACAGCAGCCCAGCTCCAGGTGGAGCTATTGTTCACCATCTTAGCGGTAGAGGGCAGTGTCACTGGCCCTTATATGTGGCCCAAAACGGGGCTGCAGGCATCCCAAACCAGCTCTTAACCAACGCGCCGCTCGGCCAGCCCTATGTTTAACTTTTTGAGGAATTACTGAAATGTTTTCCATATGGCTGCACCACTTTACATTCCCACCGACAATGCACAAGGGTTCCAATTACTTCACATTATTCCCAATACTTATTTTATTTTTAAAAAGTTATATCATCCTAGTAGATGTGAAGTGGTATCTCATTGTGAATTTGATTTGCATTTCTATAATGACTAATGATGTTGAATATGTTTTCATGATTTTTTTGGCCATTTGTATGTCTCATTTGGAGAAATCTCTATTCAAATCTTTTGCCCATTTTTGAATTGAGTTTTTATTGTTGAGTTATAGAAGTTCCTTATATATTCAGGATATAAATCCATTTTCAACTACATGATTTACAAGTATTTTCTCTCATTGCACATGTTGCCTTTTTGCTTTCTTGATAATGGCCTTTGGTGCACAAAAGTTCTTAATTTTGGTGAAGTCCAATTTATGTTTTCTTTAATTGCCTGTATTTTTGTATCATGTCCAAGAAATCATTGCCGAATCTAATGTCATGGACTTTCCCCAATGTTTTCTTGTAAGAGTTTTATGGCTTTAGCTCTTAAGTTTAGCTCAAATGGTTTTTGACCCATTTTGAGTTAATTTTTGTATTTGGTGTAAGGCACCACTTCATTTATTGTACGTGGATATTCAGGTTTCCCATCACCATTTGTTGACCTTGAATGACCTTGACATCTTGTTGAAAATCATTTGATCATATATATGAGGGTTTATTTCTGTGCTCTCTATTCTACTTCATTGGTTTATGTCTGTCCTTATGCTAGTACAATTCTGTTTAATTACTAAAGCTTTTCAGTAAGTATTTTTATCTGATTTTTGTATTTTTACTTATTTATTTTTATTAAATTTATTAGGGTGAAACTTGTTAATAAAATTATATAGATTTCAAGCATACAATTGTATAATACATCATCTGTACATTACACTGTATGTTCCGCACCCAAGCTCAGATCTCCTTCTGTCACCATATACTTGACCTTCTTTACTCTCTTCTACCTGCCCCCTCCCCCTTACCTCTTACCCTCTTGGTTACCACTAAATGGTTGTCTGGTTTTAATATTAGGAAAATATTTGCATCAAAGAATGAGTTTGGAAGTGGACCTTCTACTTCTACTTTCTGGATGAGATTATGGAGAATTGGTATAATTTTTTCCTTCAATATTAGGTAAAATTGACTAGACAAACTGGCTTTTTTTTTTTTTTTTTGGAGGTTCTTAATTTTTTAAGAAAAATTCTTTTTTAAAAAACTTTTTATTATTATTATTATTATTATTATTATTAGTTACAGATGTACGAAACAATGCAATAGTTATCTTTTTCACCCCTTACAAAGTGACTACCCCATCTCCTCTCCCGTGCCCCCCACACCTGATATCATACATATCTATTACAATTCCATTGACTCCATCCCCACACTATATTCCACATCCCATGACTATATATGTGTTAAATTGTAGTTGAAATATAATATAATTCAGCGGCAGCTTCAGATGTTCAGTGCAGTGGTCAGGCCACTACACCATCCATGAAGTGGTCTCCCTGACAAGACATGAGTCCTTCTGATTCCCTAAGAAAAATATTTACAATCTTATTGATTATATTCCCTAAACTGTCTCTTCTGTCTCTGCAGTAGTATTGTAATTATCAGTTTGTGTTGCCTCGTCCTTTCCCCTTCTCCCTCATGCACATCCCCGTCCCATCTAGCCCTCATCAGTTTTTTTCTTTGTGTCTCTAAGACTATTTCTGTTTATAATGCTCGTTCATTCAATTCTTTAGATTCCACACATAAGTGAAATCATATGGTATTTGTCTTTCTCTGACTGACTTATTTCACTTAACATAATGTTCTCTAGGTCCATCCATATCGTTGCAAAGGGTACGATTTCTTTCTTCTTTATAGCGGTGTAATACTCCATTGTGTAAATGTACCACAGTTTCTTAATCCAGTCGTGTACCGACGGGCATTTTGATTGTTTCCAAGTGTTGGCTATTGTAAATAGCACTACAGTGAACATAGGGGTTCATATATTTTTTCAAACTAGTGTCTTGGGTTTTTCAGGATAAATGTCTAGGAGTGGATTTGCTGGGTCAAAAGGTAGCTCCATTTCCAGTTTTGTAAGATACCTCCATACTGACTTCCATAGTGGTTGCACCAATCTGCAATCCCACCAACAGTGCAGCAGGGTCCCCTTTTCCCCACAGCCCTGCCAACACTTGTTGTTTGTTGATTTATTGATGATAGCCATACTGACCAGAGTGAGGTGGTATCTCATAGTGGTTTTTATTTGCATTTCCCTAATGATCATTGAGGTTGAACATTTTTTCATATGCCTGTTGGCCATCTGTATGTCCTCTTTAGAGAAATATCTCTTCATTTCCTCTGCCCATTTTTTAATTGGGTTGTTTGTTTTTTTGGTGTTGAGTTGCATAACTGTTTTATAAATTTTAGGTATTAACCCCTTATCAGATATATCGTTGACAAATATATTCTCCCATTCAGTAGGCTTTCTTTTTTTTTTTTGTTTTATGATGGTTTCCTTTGTTGTGAAAAAACTTCTAAGTTTGATACATATAAAACCATATGTTCATTTTTTCTTTTACTTCCCTTGCCCATGGGGATGTATCAGGAAAAATATTGCTCAGGGCAATGTCTGCAAATTTACTCCCCATATTTTCTTCTAGGAGTTTTATGGTTTCAGGTCTTACATTTAAGTCTTTAATCCATTTTGCATTTGTCTTGTGTATCTTGTAAGGAGGTGGTCCAGTTTTATTTTTTTGCATGTGTCAGTCCAAAGGAAAAATTCTTTCATAGATGAACACATGTTTATATTATCTATTTCTCCTATGTGGGTTTTGGTAATTTTGTCTTTCAAGGAAACAGTACACTCTATCTAAGATAAATTTTAAGGCATATTATTTTATAGTATTTCTTTATTATCCATAAATGTCTATTGGTTTTGTAGAAAAGCTACTACTTTATATCTGATATTGGTAATTTCTGATTTTCTTTTTTCCCTCTAGGTTAGTGGTGTTAGAGGCTTATCAATCTTACTGAGCTGTACAAATAACCAGTTTTTCATTTCACTGATTTTCTTTATCTTTTCCCTTTTTTCAAATTAATTATTTTCTATTCTAAATTTTATAGTTTTTCATCTCCTACTTCCTTTAGGCTTTCATTGCTTTTCTTTCTTTAGTTTCATAAGGTGGAAACTTAGATCTTTCTTTTTTTTTTTTTTAACATGTGCATTCAATGTTAAAAATGTTCCTCTAAGTGTACCACAAATTTTGAACAGCTGTATTTTCATTTTAAATTACTTAAAAATACTTTACAATTTCTCTTGAGACATCTTCTTTGACTTTGTGTTATTTAGAATTAGAGTTTTTAATCTCTGACTATTTGAGGATTTTTCAGTTATTAAATTCTACTTTAACTCCATTGTTTTCTAAGAACATATTTTGTATGTTCATTATTCCTTTAAATTTGTTAAGATGTCTTTCTGCCCTGAATCTTAACCATTATTATTTCAAATATTCCTCCTGCTTTATTCTCTCTTTTGGCTGGTATTCTAATTGTGCATGTTACATTGGTAGTTTACCTGGCAACTTCAAATATGTGATGGGTCCACAGAAATCTTTAGATGTCGCAGTGTCTCTTTTTTTTTTTTTTTTTGAGGGTAGTGTCACTGGCCCTCCTATGTGGGACCCGAACCTGGGCCGCTGGCCTCCCAAGCCAGCGTTTAACCACCGCACCCATCAGCCGGCCCCGCAGTGTCTCTTATAATGCTCTATAGTCCATTACTAAGGGTTCTGCACGAGTCAGAAGTAATCTTTAGAATCAGAAGTAATCACAGGTCTCCTTTGGGAATGATGAGCTAGCGCACATCTGATTATGAATGCAGCAAATAAGCACAAAAGTCACCAACGAATTAGGTCTGTGTTGTTGACAGAAAATCTCTTGAAGACTTTTAGAGAGCATTTGATTACATTTTATCCCATTACAGGTGTGCATTAAATCCCCTCTAATGAACAATGACCAGTGACTCACTGGTCTCATTTGAGAGGGAGTTTTCTGAAGCGTGTTTCATCTAGTTGGGAGATGTTTGTTATTAGGCAACTGTATTTTCTTCAGGACTAATGACAGGTGAGATAAGGGGTTTAAAATTTCAGGCATTATTGGTGTCCTAGCCTAGGTCTAACTTTCTTAGACAAGCCCTCATGAAATGTCAAACTAAATCAGGACCCTGAGTTATAATCTCTATTATACCTTTTACTTTTCTTTTTTACCACAGTTTGTAATTATGTCACAAGATCGGGGTTTTAATTCTCTCACAGACTAAATATAGTGCATACTCCCACCACTTTAAGACCTAATCTTGTAAGGGATAGAAAAAAAATAGTTATACCAGTAGAAACCAAAATATTCGCTGTTTTGGTAAGGCTTTAGTAAGCTTACGACTTTCTTGTAAGCAATAGGAGTGGCAGAAATTATGCTGTGTGACTTCCGAGGCTACTTCAGAAAAGGTGATGCAGTGTCCAGCTTAGTTTGCTCAAACACTCACAGCTGGAGCTCTGAGTGCCCGGTGGCCACCATACAATGAAGAAGCCAACCACACAGGAAAGCCACGGATAGGTGCTGCAGTCAGCATACCTGGTTTTTAGCTTCTAATCTTAGGAGCCAAACAGGGAAGTGCATCAGACTTGCGATGCTTCCAGCCTCGCCACCCCCACCCATGTGAGTCACCTCCAGCCTTGGAGTCTTTGCAGCTGAGAATCCCGATATTGAGGAACAGAGTCAAGCTGTCCCCACTATATCCTTTCTAAATTCTTGATCCTCAGAAATCATGAACATAATAATACGGTTGTTGTTTGAAGTGACTAAGTTTGGAGATAGTTTGTTATACAGCAAGAATAACTGGAGGATAATGGAGATATCGTGAGAACACTTACAATAGAGTATACAGATGTCTTATTATAAAGTTGTATACCTGAAATTTATGTAAGATTATTAACCAATGTTACCCCCAATTAATTGAATAAAAGAAAATCTTTAAAATTAAGACAGTAAAATAATTCCATAGGAGTTTAGGATTTAAATGATGGACTCTAAATACAGAATCAAATTACATACATAACTTATAAACTCTTTTCTATGTATACTGGACCTCAAAATTGTGTGTGTGTGTGTGTGTGTGTGTGTATAATATATATAACTAATCTTGATTAACCATCAAGACAAAGTTCAGTTTATTCCAAGAATGCAAGGTTAGTTTAAAATCTAAAAATAAATTACTGCCATTCACTAGGGTAGCAGAATGGAGAAAAAAAGCCCCATATGATCATTTGAAAAGGTACAGAAAAAAAAATTAGATAAATACTATCATTGGGGAAAAAATGCATTTGATAAGTATTATCTTCTCACTAATAAGAACTCTTGGGCCATCTCTTAGATATGTCTTTCTAGTAGACATATCTTTTCCTTTCATCCCTGTTTGTCTTCAGTCAAGATGCCAAACAGCCCAAAGAAAAATCTGATTGGTGTACTCTCCTCCAATGAGGGTTAGAGAGTTACTCTGGTTCCTGCTTTACAAAAAGTGGTACTAAACCTAAAAAAGTAGGCAAAAATAAGAAATGATCACTTCAACATTTAATAAATGTTAATTTGGGTAAACCAATGGACCACCAGGTTCAAAGGCATAGATACATAAAACTAAATTTCATATAGTCTGAGCTATTAATGGTTCACTGTGATTGGAAAGAAGAATATAAGTGAAAAAATTACTGGATATAAAACAGCAGAGGTAGATAAGAACCAGATCTCAAATGACCTGTTAGCCCATGTAGTATGAGTTTAATTATAAAGCAATAGGAAATTCTTAAAGCATTAAAAGCAGAATGAACGTAAGGTAATGTGTGCTTTAGTTTAGAAAGAGCATGCTGGCATCTGTGATGAGAATGACTATGAGGAGAGTGAACCTCAAGCACAGAGATTAATTATAATAATCCAGATAAGAAATGAAGAACTGAATTAATTTATAATGGAATGAAGAGAAAGGGATAGACTTAATTGAAACTTATAAGGTACCATCTGTAAAGCTGAACACAGAAGGGAGGTAGGGAGTACACCCCAGTAGGGAGAATGAAGAGTCAAGTTTGAAGGGTGATAGTGTGGAAAGTGAAGTTAATTACCAATACAGGGGATATAAGAGAAGGATGGGTGAATGGGAAAAGACAATGAATCCATTTGATCTGTTTTGGCCTTAAGTTGCCTGTTGATCATCCTGCTGGAGCTGACCAGTAAGCATTTGGATATATAGGTTCTGAATTTAGGTGGAAACTATCAGAAAGTGATAAACAACTATTTAAACTGTTCTTTTAGTTTGGAACTTCTTTCCCTAATCCTCTTCTCCTTGAATACACCTAATCCTTCTTAAAGGATATATTCAAGTGTCACTTCTGAGAAGCTTTACCTGTCACGATTCCCCATACCATTAGAGACAAGAGTGTTTTCTATTATTCTCTACTGTATTTTCCCTAGTGTATCCAAAGCTATCCATATTTAATTGTAATATGGAACTTAGCAAAATGATTATTATTCATCTACAAACTCCATAGGGTAAGAATTTGGTATAACTTCTCTAAACTGTATCTTTAAGGCCTAGAACTCTTCGTCATAGATGATGGGTGTAGGATAAATATTTGGTGAAACAAATAATGCAACAATGAAGGAATGAATCTGCAAACAGAAACAGGAACTCTATAGTAGCCCCATTATCCCTAGTACCTCTAGTGCCTGGCCCATGATAGATACACATAAAATAACTTTAATTATGAAAGACCAAAGAACTACAAAATGCCTTACACCCCATAATGAACTCATAAATATCTGTGAACTGCATGCATTTTATTTTATTATAATTTCCAACATTGTCTCTTTTCTGCTATAAACACTGTATATATTTATATTTTAGAAGAATGCACTGAGGTTTGTTCATCACATTTTAATAATACACATTATATTAGGACTGTGTTTATGTAGTTCTTGCCTTTATGTGTAATTTGCCCATTATTTCAGGGTACTATAATTTTGCAACATTACTTTGCATTCATCATTGCAACACTAGCCACTAATAGATATTCTACTCTTTTCTTCATTATTTTACACATTAACAATCAATAGTATTGAGAAATAATGTCAAGCAAAAAGCTAAATGACATTCTAATTCACTCTGGAAGTGGCTTTTTAAACACTCATATCTGGTTAATGCACCATAAGAGGAAATGTACAGCAGGTGTTGTATTTCCTAGACATCAGCCACCCATTTAATCTTGCTATATTTACTTGCACAATTCTGATTTTGTATTCCTACATTGTAGGTGTGATTGAAGACTGTTCACATATAGGATTATATGAGAGTATGTGTGTATTTTTGGGTATAACAATGCTGAGGAAAAATATACTGAGCATAAGGAATTTTCCAAGTAAAATGAAATTAAGTTCTTGCAGTAATACTTTTGAAATGGTAACTCATTGTCATTTTTATTCAATGCATTCTAAATGCAATGAGGTTTAAAAATAGAGGACACTTGCTTTCACATTTTTTGTTTTTGTTTCGATGCCTGAATTTCTAAGGTTGAGCATATTTTGTACACCATGTTTATGAAATTTTATTTTTTTAAGTTCTCATGTTTTTTTGTCAATCATTGAAAATTCAACAGTAATGAAACTTATTTCAAATTACCTTATACCTTTTCTGTTGTCTTTAGTCTGTTGGTAGTTAGTACAACATATATCAAAGCTTCTTATGCGTTATATTTTATATAAGAACGAGGATAGCTCAAAATGAAGCCATCTGAGTAGAATTCATGGATTTAATTGAAGAGTTTTGAATTAAAAAAATTGTTCCTAAACATTTTTTTTCTTCATGTATTTTCAGAATCATGTAATTTTTTCTGTGGTACTGATATCTGCAAAAATCAAATCTCCGTAAAAGTGTGGTATTTCTCAATTAAAAAGATTTACATGGGAATAATTATTTCCAATTGTTCTGTGGCTGAAATTATGGGTTTTTTTTCCTTAAATAGGAGGTAAAATAATCTAGTGATATTAGTATCTGCTTTGGAATCAGAAATGTGAATTAAAACCACAGAACAGGTAACTTATTAATTATATTAATGCATGGAAGTTAATTAAACTGTGAACCTCAATTACTTATCTATAAAATGGGGCCACAATTACTTATGTCACATTATAAGAATTCAATGAAAAGTCAGTTTTAAAAATGTTACAATAGTGCTTATTATGAACTCTTTACAAATATTAATTCATGTAACTATTATACATTTATATGATTTTTAGGATAGAATCTAGTATATATAATCAGGATATATCCATTCAGCCTAATAATGAAAGTTTATGACTTTTTGAGAATGCAAATCACAGGAGAAGAAAAAAAATCACCAATACTATTTGGAACACCAAATCTAATAGTCTCTTTTTCGATATTAGGAAGGTATATAACACATAGTTCTTGTTATTCATAATCCTTAGGTAACATAAAAATCAATAATTATTGATTCCTTGACATAAAGTTCACTTAGAGAGCCAAAAAATCCAAGAATGGCTCTGAATGCTCAGGACTGGGCAGAATGATTAACGCTGGACGAGACCTATGAGTCATTTTAAGGCAAACATCCCAAAGATGTCTAATATTCACCCTGTGCATAGCCATGAGTAGCCAGAATGTGCCTGCAAGAACAAACAAACAGAAAAACCTAGCAGGTTTGTGAATAATGTCTAGAAAAAGAAAGATTCCTATCATCATTCCAAGACGTGACCACAGAAGTAATGGTGCAATTGTGAAAAGTTCAGGATACTGTAATTTTTTTCCTGTGAAATAGGCCCAAAGAATATATGTGAGCTTGGAAAATGTTGCACCCAAATATTTAAAAAACAGGGTTTGGTTATCAAAATGTCACAATTGTAAGGATTGGAAATCATCTTTTACTCTTCTCTTCCTGAAGAATTTCATGATCTATCTAACACAATAAGAATTGTTCTAATATCATTTTTATACATCCTGTACTTTATTATTCATTATTAGAGATTTATATCTTCCCTTGGCTCCTGTCTGAGAATTTCTTTGAATACTTGCAGAGCAATTACCTTCTTTAGCAGTGGGCCATAAACGATAGGGATAAGAGGCGTAATTTTATTTTTATTTTTTACTAATTTTTAACACCTTCAACAATTCCTGTTACTAAGTGGCCTGAGATTCCACTTAACGCTGCAAATGAGTGCTATCTAGCAGATGTTAACAGAGATGGTAACAGTGAGACTGCTGTAAATACAATATTTCCCTGTATCTTATTCCTGTAAAAGTTGTATAAAGCATATAAAGGCAGGAGCAGTTTTCTATCTATTTTCAAATAGAACAGAAACATAGAATCTTGAGAATGAAGACTGAAGATCATAGGCCCAACTGATGTGCCAGCATTGTGGAACCTGAAGGTGGTGGAATGGGAAGTACGAGTGACCTGCTTGAGGTGACCGGTGATTGAGTGCATTTCGTGTGCACAATGATCTCTTTGCAAAATGTCTTATTACTTTCAACACAGAAGAGACCATGAATTGATATGGTAAAAGCAATAATCCTAGGAGGTAATGAGAAAAAAAAACTAATATTATCCTAGGTTGAATCAGAATCAAATTGTTGTCAAGAACTTTAACTAAAGGAATGTGAAATAGAAGAAAAACAAGCAATCTCTACAGCTTAGTAGTTATGTAATGCAATAAGTAAGGTTCAGCCTTTTGGTGGAAACATGTCAACTCCCTGACTAAGCATCAGTAAAAAAGAATGAAATATGTGCAGATGACAAAAAGTAAGAGGAAATCTGTTATAACTCCAAGGAGGCTGTACCTCCCTGAAATCGTGAGGTAGGTGAATGTTTAAGTAGTGCAGAGAGAGAGAGAGAGAGAGAGACCCCTACCTGAATAAGCTTTACATAATTTAGATGGAAAATACCCATCTGGTGTATATAGTCTAATTTTTTGAACTTTAGTTTCCCCACCTTAAAATAGTATAGATAACAACTTACATTCCCTTAATTTTTGTATGTAATAGACAAATGAGATAATGCAACACCAATTAAAAATAAAAAAATAGGAGGCAGTAGCTATGGGACTGGGACAAATGTATATATAGTGCCTGTTTTAGTGAGAATGATATGTAATGAGATATATAATGTCTATGTTCTAGTGAGAATGTTGTAATGTAGGAAAACACAGATAAATCCCCATACAACTAAATCATAATAAAATGAAATATTATTTCCCTACATTTTGTTTTTGATTTACTGAAATTGTGAATAAAATCTGATAATTAAAGTCCTACTCTTTTATTCTGTAAGCAAATATGTTTTTATATTTCATTTTTTTATGAAAGCATCACCACTATTTTTCTTTTTTAACAAACTACTAATAGTAAAGACAGAATCTACCGTTATTGAAGGATGCCACATATTTACTTCAAAAATAAAACTGAACATGGATGAATAAACAATACTAAAATTAACTGCCAATTAAACTACCAGCTAAAATCATCATAAAATCAGGGATTTCACCAGTACTGTTTTGTATTTAACAGTCCTGTGTGTGTGTGTGTGTGTGTGTGTGTGTGTGTGTGTGTGTGTTTGGGGCGGCGAGGAGGGGAGAGAAAGAGAGAGAGAAAACAGGCTTAGCTTCCTTACTCAGTTGCAATGGACCGCTTTCCATCTGTCATGCCCCAGTTTATTTTCTATGAGCTGAATCAGTCAATTAGTTCACAAGACAATATTTATTGCCTAGCATAGTTTTATTTCTTTACACACCCTCTTGAAAGGCATATTATTTTCCATGAACAAACCCCATTTCTTAAGCAAATACCAAAATGCTCACTTGTTTTTAACACTGTAGGGAACGAGTAAACGCACACAGCACACCATTACTTATTTGTGTTTGGTGTTTTGTTTGCCACAAAGCAGCCTTCATAAATAACAGCCAGTAGAGGACAGAGACTCAGCCTTTAATAATATTGTTTTGAAAATACATCGCCTAACACTGAGAATGTCATATAAAATTCATATCCATTGCTGTTTACAGAAGGAAAAAAGAACAGTTGCACTTTGCAATGCTAGCACAATTCGCCAAAACACTGAGAAAGAAGCCACGTGCTCTCTCTTTTTTCACACTTACTTTTGGTTATCCAGAGCTATGTTTCAGGGTTATATTGATTTTCATTCCGGGTGTGGTTGATTAATGTTTCAGGAAGGATTCACGTGCATTAGTGCAGAGCCGAATAGAAATATCAGTGCATTTTCTCAAGTCAAAGTGGGGTGGGGTGAGACAAAACCAATTCACTGACTGGTGTTATCTGGTAATGTGTACACACAATACAAGGAATCTCTGAAATTGACAGCCACATGGGCTGGTTAACCGGCAGCTTGATACTCTCCTCCACATTTGCTCTTGTTATTAATGACCTGTCAGTAACTTCTGGACAATAAAATGTTAGTGTTTTGTAAGGACATTAGTGATCTTTTGATTTTTTTTTTTAAGACTTAATCTCTAGATTAAGTGTGTTCACCTTATAAATTTGCTTCCCAGAAAGTGTATTCTTTAGTAATTGCTTTTTCTTGATAAGTATTTCTCACTCATTACAGGAAAACTGCAAATGTAATAGTTAAGGGATGATTCCATTGTAGTAACATTTGTCATCCTGACCGTATTCCGAAGGTTGAGAAATTTGTGTTCGTCAGTTTAATGTTTTCTATTTGCTTCTTTGCCAGCTGAGTTTTTCTATTTTAATAGCTCATTTCCACAATCCACAATTCACTTCTTCATATCAGCTTGGCTTTTTCATTATATGACTGTTACATGATGCTCACAGATTTCTCTGAACCTATTAAAATGTCAAACATATTGTCAACTAGATAAACAATCACAATTAATGTGATTTTGCAAACTCTGATTCATTTCTAAGAAATAAATACATTTTGTAGAAATAACACATAACCACTTAGACGCACTGGCTAATATTGAGATTGAAATATTACATTTTTATTTAAAGAAATGTAAATGATTACAGCAAATGAAAATATATGTAATAAATCAAACTCTTAGAAATTCAATTCAGTTGTAATCAAAGTTATCTTAATTAGAATTTTGGAAGAAATCAACACTTTTTTTGTTACCTTTTTTTCACAATTACTAAAATTATACAGCTTATAGAGAACATGATTAAAAATTCAACTTAAAGATGTCTTTAATACTGCCAAAGACGAAGCAACTTCAGAAAGCTCAGTAGCCATATAAGGAGGAACTGATTATAAATGAAAAACTCTACATGGAATAATGTCCCCAGCATCAAGGTTAAGTGCTTTAGGTAACTGTATACATCAGTTCTTTGAAACAATGCCACACGTTAACTTGCTTCAAATGTGATCCAAAGTTATTTTTGTTTTCCTGAAATAACTGGAAAACTTTCATTTCTTAATGCTTACTCCCTTGCAAAAACAAACCAACAAACCAAACAATGTAACTTTTTATTCAACTCGTTTTTTTCCAGTTTTAAAATCATATTTCTTATTGCATGAGGTTTATTTATTTTCTTTGAAATATTATCTTTTGTAGCTCTAAGTTTTCATCTGGCCTGATTACTTTCTTGACATGTTTCAAAATTCTTCACTTGAATGTCTTTTGGGTTTACTGGAATCTCAGTTTTGTCTTTTGGGGGCATTGTTTTGTTGTGCTTTATTGTCAACTATCTTTCTCTGAAAAGGATTGAAGAAAGAAAATCTTGTGTTCTTGTATGTCTGAAGTTATATTTATTTATTTATTTTTATTTTTTTGAGGGCAGTGTCACTGCCTCTCATTATGTGGGACCCGAACCGGGGCCGCTGGCTTCCTAAGACAGCGCTTAACCACCGCCCCACTCAGCCAGCAAAGTTATATTTATTTTGACTTCATGCTTGATTATTCTTTGGGCAAGGATAAAATAAGTAAATAAATAACTTTATTTACAAGTCATTTAACCTAAGAGATTTGAGTTGTGTCTCTTTTTTTCCATTGGTGTTTTATTTAGAGGTTCTAGATTTTCTATTACTATTTTATTGAGATAATTAGAGAATCACAGGCGGTTGTAAGAAATAATGCAGAGAAACTCTCCGTACATTTTACCTCATTTCTCTAAATGTAACATTTTGCAAAACTATGTCATAATATTGCAACCAGAATATGGGCATTGATACAATCTAGTCATATTCAGATTTCTCCAGTTTTTACTTGTACTCCTGTGTGTGTGTGTGTGTGTGTGTGCGCGCGCGCGCGCACGTGCGCATGCATTAAATTTTATACAATTTTATCACCTGTGTAGGTTCTTGCTTCCACCATTACAGTCAAGATACTGAATACTTCCAGTGCCACAAGTATCCCTCCTATTGTGATTTTATAACCACAACCGACTTTCTCCTGCCTTCTACACCCCTCCCCAATTTCTGGACACTACTCACCTGTACTCCGTTTCTAAAATTTCATCATTTAAAAAAAATTATGTAAATAGAATGTGTATAGAATTATACAGCATGTAACTTTTTAGGACTGACTTTTTCATTAAGCACAAATAATTAATTCCCTGAAGATTTATCTGAGTTATTTGTGTATCAATAGGTTGTTCCTTGAATGCTGAAGAACATTCCATGGTGTGTATGTAGCACCATGTATTTAACCATTCAGTTGCTGAAGGTCATTGGAACTGGCTCCTTTCTTGCTTTTACAAATAAAGCTGCTTTTAACATTTGCATACAGATTTTTTGTGTGAGCATTAGTTTTGATTCTCTGAGATAAATGCTTCTGGATGCAAGTATTGGGTCTTACGGTAGCTGCACATTTAATTTTTTCAGACTCTACAAAACTGTTCAATAGTTCCTACCCCATTTTGCATTTCCACCAGCCATATATGAGCAGTTCCCTGTTCACATCCTCACCAGAATTTGATGGTGTCATTTTTCTTACTATACCCACCCAATAGATATGTGATGTCTCATCATGGTTTTATTTGCATTTCCATAATAAACTAATGATTGGAAATATATTTTCACATGTTACTTGTCATCTGTATACTGTCTTCAGTAACATGTTCATTTCTTTTGTCCATCTTCATATTTTTTTTTATGTTGAGTTCCAGGATTTTTATATATTCTAGATACTAGTGCTCTGTCAGACACATTGTTCGTAAATATATTTTTCCAATTTGAAGCTTTTCTTTTCAATCTCTTCACACGGGCATTCACAAAACGGTTTTGTTTTTAATTTTCATGAGGTCTAATTTTT